>CM072899.1:4320478-9120478 GCA_037013685.1 Acridotheres tristis | reverse complement strand
CCACCTTGCCTATCGCCCTGGCGTGGCTTCGAGCGGGGCGGGTGCCAGGACACAGTCGCGGCTCCCGCCGCCCCGAGCCCCCCTGCCCTGGGCTGGCTCCGTGCGGGGGACAGGAGAGATGTGTTTGGGCAGAGCCGGGACCAGGCTTTGATCCAGCACTTGTGAGGCTGGGAGCGGGAAGTACCGGGAGAGAAGGAAACACAAAAGACAGCTCCAAACTAAATTTAACAGCGGGACCCTGGCCAGAGTCAGGAACGCCCTTGCCCAGCCGGCTCCGGTGTTCCTGGCTCCCCTCCCAAGCTGGCCCTGGCCCGGTGCTGGTACCCCCCAGGAACATTAGTGACTCTCAAAAAGATAGATCCATTCTGAGCCAGGCAGGATGGGGCATCGCGCAGTTCATGCCAGCCCTGGTGGGGCATAGTATGGCTGTGTGCCTGGATGTGTGTGTGACAGTCCCCCTGAGCTGCTCAGGTGGGCAGTGCATGTCATCCCAGAGGACTTTCAGACCCGACTACCCCAGATGACCCTGATTCCTCGTGTTGTCCCCGGAAAGCACCACCATGCCAGTGCGGGAGGGTGCATCCTGGACTGCACGGTCGTGCTAGAGCCAGGAGAGGACAGGCACCAGCCACCCTGCACCCCATGCCATACCCTGCACCCTACCGCAGTGCCATCTCCGTGTTCCACCAGGCAGACCCCGTGGTTGCCCATGGACCTCTTGGTGCTTGCTTTCCTCCTGGGTAAGCATTGGCCTCGGGGGCACACTGCATACCCACAATGCTGGGAACTGTGGTGGTTCAGGGATCCCAGTTTGGGTGGAGGGTGCTGGGCAGCGATGCTCCCTGCCTGGCAGCGGCCATAGCCTGACTTCCACAAAACCCAGTGGGGAATCCAGGCTGCACTAAGCCCTGTTGGGATTAGCAAGCGCCTGACCTGGCTCCCGACTCCCTCCGGCACTTCTCGGCACCCTGGGGCTCTCCGGGTCCCCAGGAGCACGGGCAGCCCAGCCCCCCACTCACTCTGCTCCCTGCCCCTGGTCACGAGGCCGCGGCACTGCTGCCAGCGCCTTTCCGGATCATGGAGCTTCGTGCTGCATCAGTGGGTCGGGATGCAGGGATGGGACGGGATGGGACAGCTGGGGGTGGGGTGGGTGCATGGGGGAGCGGGGGGTGCCCAAGCACCCCGGCACAGCCCCCAGCCCGTGCCCTCATGCTCTCTGCAGTGGGGGGACTGGTGGCAGGGGACTGGCAGGAGCCTGACCTGAGCCACGGCTGTGCCCGCGGCAGCTGCTACCCAGCCACTGGGAACCTGCTGGTAGGGCGAGCCACCCGCCTGAGTGCCACTTCCACCTGTGGGCTGGACGGGCCCCAGGAGTACTGCATCGTCAGTCACCTCCAGGTGAGCACACCCAGCCCCAGAATGGCTCCGGTATAGACCCAGAGAGCCAGGCATCAGTGCAGCCTCCAGTCACTCATCCCTGATGGTGCCACTCCCTGGCACAGGACTCAGAGAAATGTTTCACCTGTGACTCACGTGACCCGTCCCTGCCTGAGAGCCACCGCATTGAGAATGTCATCTACCTGAGCAGCCCTCGTGACCAACGGACCTGGTGGCAGTCAGAGAACGGTGAGGCCAGGGTGGCAGTGGGGTTGCCCCATATGCATGTGCTGTGGGGCTGCGTGGCCATTGGGGTGTTCCCTAGCCTCAGCCATCTCTGTCTCTCTCTGTCTCCCAGGTGTGGAGCATGTCAGCATCCGCCTGGACCTGGAAGGCGAGTTCCACTTCACCCACCTCATCATGAAGTTTAAAGTGGGTCCTGGCACATGGATGCCTGGGATGGGATGGAATGGGATGGGACAAGATGGATCCAGAAGGGCTGTGGGTCTGGCCCCCAACCCATCTGGGTGTCCTGCAGACCTTCCGCCCCGCGGCCATGCTGGTGGAGCGCTCAGCCGACTTTGGGCGCACCTGGAAGGTGTATCGCTACTTTGCCTACAACTGCTCCAAGCTCTTCCCTGGAGTCCCCACCCACCCTTTGGGGCATGTGAATGAGGTGCTATGTGATCAGCGCTACTCTGAGATCGAGCCCTCCAGCCATGGGGAGGTGCGTAGGAATAGGGTGGTGTAGAGCAGGGCCAGAGGTCTGGGTGGAATAGGATCACCCATTCCTTCCTTGTCACAGGTCATCTTCAAGGTGCTGGACCCCTCCATCCCCGTAGCAGATCCCTACAGCCCAGAAATCCAGGGTACGTGGCCGGGGGTATTGGGGATGTGGGGCTGGCTGGCATCAGGGCAGGTGCTAACAGTGACACACCTCTAGACCTGCTTCGTGTCACCAACCTGCGGGTAAACCTCACCAAGCTGCACACGCTGGGGGACAACCTGCTGGACTCACGGCGGGAGGTGCTGCAAAAGTACTACTACGCTGTGGATGAACTGGTGCTGCGTGGGAGCTGCTTCTGCCATGGCCACGCTGCCCACTGTGCCCCAGCACCGGGTGCCCCGACACCCTCTGTTCCTGGCATGGTAAGGCGCACTCACCCACCAGCACAGCACGGTGCCCCGTGGCACCTGGCAGCCACACTGAGCTGGGTGCTCCACCCAGATCCACGGGCGCTGTGTCTGTGAGCACCACACGCAGGGGCTGAACTGCGAGCGCTGTGAGGACTTCTACCAAGACCTGCCCTGGCGCCCGGCCAAGGGCTCCAGCACCAACGCCTGTCGCCGTGAGTGCCCCTGCTGACACCAGCTCCTGGCACAGTGATCCTGGTGCCAGAGCTGTCAGGCTGTGCTGTGCCAGGGGTTTTGGGGTGCTGTACAGTGGGATGTGGTTTGGTGGTGACTGGCATCGTGCAGACTGCCTGGGGGTGTTTGGGGTGCTGCAGGCTGTACTTTGGGGAGGTTTGGGGTTGTGGTGCTGCATATCAGAGTAAGGGGAATGCAGACAGGGGAGGTTTGGCACTGGGGGTGCTGCCTGCCAGGTGTGGGCTGTGGTGCCACATACCATGCCACAGTGCTGTCCCTGCAGGCTGTGACTGCAACGAGCACTCACGGCGGTGCCACTTTGACATGGCTGTGTTCCTGTCCACGGGGAACACCAGTGGGGGTGTGTGTGATGACTGCCAGCACAACACCATGGGCCGCCACTGCCACCTCTGCAAGCCCTTCTACTACCGGCACCCTCGCTCCGACATCCGGTCCCCCACTGCCTGTGCCCGTGAGTGTTCTGGGACTCCAGACCCATGTCTTGTCCCAGCCCTATGGCTCCCAGTGCCACCTGCCCCAGCCCCACAGCTCCCAGTGTCAGCAGCCAGAACTCCTCATGATCCTCTTTCTTGGCAGCGTGCGATTGTGACCCGGCAGGCTCACTGGATGGGGGTGCCTGTGATGGGCACACGGACATGGCGCTGGGCATGATTGCAGGGCAGTGCCGCTGCAAGGAGAATGTGGCTGGTCCCCGCTGTGACCGCTGCCGGCACGGAGCCTATGGCCTCAGCCATGGCGACCCACAGGGCTGCCAGCGTGAGCTGGGAGCCAGGGAGGGCATGGGAGAAAGGGTGGGGATGGGGGGATGATGGAGCGGTAGGGATGAAGGGATGAAGTTGGAGAGATGGGGAATGAAGGGATGTTGATGGAAGAATGGGGTTGGGATGGATGAGGATGGAGGTAGAGGTATGGCGATGGAGGGATGAGGATGGAAAGATCTGGGATAGAGAGATGGGGATGGAAGGATGCAAGACGAAGGGATATGGCATAATTGTATGAGAATGAATGGTGGGATGGTGATGGAGGGATGGGGATGGAAGGGATGAAGATGGATGGATATGGGATGGGGAAGGAGTGCCATGAAGCATATGGGCTGTGGTCCCACTGGCAGCCCCTCACATGTGCATGTGTGGGGGCAGCATGCAGGTGTGACCCACGGGGTACAGTGGCGAGCAGCTCCCCGTGTGACCCCATCAGTGGGGACTGCTACTGCAAACGCTTTGTGGCTGGGCGCTCCTGCAGCCAGTGTGTGGTGAGTGCCCCAGCCTGCCCCACACCGTGCCTGTGGGCCTGACTGTCCCCAACCCCATGGCAACCCCCAGGGCTAGGTTGGGCCACATCCGCCCTACATGTCCCCTCCTCACTGCAGCCCGAGTTCTGGGGTCTGAGCTACGACTTGGGGGGCTGCCGGCCCTGCGCCTGTGACTTCGGGGGAGCCTACAACAACCGGTGGGGCACAGCACAGCACCTGAAGGGACAAGGGTGAAGGCGAGAGTGGGGACAGGGCTGGGAGTCACACATGGGGGGAGGAAGGGATGGAGACAAGGCTGGGAAGATATGGGAGCTGGGGTGGAGGGAGAAAGAGAGGGATCTCTATCCTCAGAGATAGAGGGTTGGGGACAGAGATGGAAGTAGGGATGGATGAAGACACAGACAAACAGAAGGACAGATGAAGGGACAGGATGGTCACCCCCAGGTGCTCCATGGAGGATGGGGCATGTCCCTGCCGTCCCCACATCATGGGGCGACAGTGTGACCAGGTACAACCCGGCTTCTTCTGTGCCCCCCTCGACTACTACACCTATGAGGCTGAGCAGGCCGCCGGCTATGGCCCCAGCCACCCTCAGCTCCCGGTGAGTCTCCTTGGGGATCCCTGTGCTTGTGTATGGCTGTTACCGTGCACTATGCTCCATGCATAGCTGCCGCTGTGCTCTATGCATGGCTGTACCCTGTCCTGCATGTGGCTGTTACCATGTCCTGTGCATGGCTGTCCTTGTGCACGGCTGTCCCTGTGCATGGCCACCATCCCCGTCCCTGCAGGGTGCCATTCGGGCAGAGGTGCCCCAGGACTGCCTAGAGTATGACACCAGGGAGCCAGCAGGGCGGAAGGGACGCTCACGGCATCAACCCCGTGCTCCCCAGCCCCCTGTCCCCTCGCGCCGCAGCCGCCAGCAACCCCCCAAGGTGAGCCCTGGGGTGGTAGGAGAGGGCACAGTGAGGCACTGCAGGGCAGAAGTGGCCGGGGGTAGAGCCAGGGCCCAAACTGTGCCGGTGCCCTGCCCAGCTGGATGTGGAGGAGGTGGTGCGGGACAGTGCCGGGCGCATGGTGACGTGGACAGGCTCGGGGTTCGCCCGGGTGCGGGACGGGGCTGGCCTGACCTTCCGCGTGGACAACGTGCCCTACCCCATGGACTACGAGCTGCTGCTGCGCTATGAGCCCGAGGTGAGCACGGCCACAACCATGGCCACGGCATGTATGGCACAGCACAGCCCTGACACTGCTTTGCCTGTCACCACAGTCAGCCGAGGACTGGGAGGCCGTGGTCAGTGTCAGCTCCCGGGTGCTGCCCACCAGCTCTCGCTGTGGGAACCTTCTGCCCTCAGAACAGATGTACCGTGAGAGTCTGCCCCACAGCCAGAGGTGCAATGGGATGGGCTGCAGTGGGCTGAGGATGGGAACAAGGGAGGTGGTTGGGTCCTGCTGCTGTCCTTTTGCTGTCTCCATGGCCCTGCTGTGCCTATGCCCCAACACCTGACTCTGTACAGGTATGTGTTGCTCTCCCGGCCCTTCTGCTTCGAGCCCAGCACCCCTTACGAGGTGACCATGCGGCTTCAGCGGGCCGGTGTCACTCAGCGCCACCCTGGTGCCTTCATCCTCATCGACTCGGTGAGAGGGGTCCCACTGCACCTTGTGCCTGAGGCTTGGCAGGGGTGGGATCATGGGCAGGGACAGGGAACCACAGGCTGGAGTGGGAAGTGACCCCGCTCTGGGGATGAGTGTTGGGATGGAGATGGGGATGAGATGAGGATGGGGATGGAAATGGAATGGAAATGGAAATGGGGAAGGAAAAGGAGAAGTAGATGTTGATGGGGAAGGGGATATCAATGAGACTGGAGATTTAGCTGGAGTCGGCATAGGGATGTCAGTATGGAAGGGGATAAGGAAGCTTCTGGGGATGGCAATTTATATGGGAGTATCAATGGGGTTGGCATAGGGATGTCAGTATGGAAGGGGATAAGGAAGCTTTTGGGAATGGCAATTTATGTGGGAATATCAATGGCATTGGAGATGTCAGTGGAGCTGGGGCTATTGATGGAGCTGGGGTAATTGACCCAGCAGCATTGGGACTGTTCTGGAGCACATGGATCCAGCCTAGTGGTAGGTCCCACAGTGGAATCTGGCTATGCCCCCTAGTCCCATCTCCTCTTCCCTTCTCACAGTTGGTGCTCCTGCCGCGGGTGTCAGAATTGCCAGGGTTCCATGGGGCAGAGGCAGCAGAACGCCAGGAGGAGCTGGAGCGGTACCAGTGCCTGGAGGTGTTTCGCATGGCTCCCCCTCACCCCCTGGCCGAGGCCTGTGCCCGCCTGGTCTGCAGTGTCTCAGCCTTGATGCACGGTGGAGCACTGCGTGAGTGGGGAGTGGGCAGGGATGGAGCCCTACCCGGGGCAGTGGGTCAAGATATGCCCGTGCCCATAGCATGGTGGGCAGGGCAGCAGTGGCAGGGTGTGGGCAGGTGGAGGGCAGGCATGGGCAGGTGTGGGCAGGTGCAGACAAGGCAGCCCTGGCCCCATGCTGGTCCTGCTCCTGCAGCCTGCCAGTGCGACCCACAGGGCTCCCGCAGCAGCGAGTGCCAAGTACAGGGCGGGCAGTGTGAGTGCAAGCCCCATGTCATCGGCCGACGGTGTGACCACTGCGCCCCAGGCAGCTACGGCTTCGGGCCTCTGGGATGCAGCCGTGAGTAGTGGCATCTTCATCTGCCAGGAGTCACTGTCTCTCCTGTCTGTCTGTCCAGCCATCAGTGCCCTCTTCACTGCCCTGTTCACTTGTCTGTCTGTCTGTGTATGTGTCCATCTCAGCCTTGCTGTCCTGCAGCCCATGGGTTCAGTCACTGTTATCCATCCATCCATCCATCCATCCATCCATCCATCCATCCATCCATCCATTCACCCATCTACCCACCCATCTACCCTGTGAGCATTGTGCTGTCCTGCACTCACTCATCTGTCTGTCCACCCATATTCTTGTGGATCTACGTGTCCACATGAGCCCTTCTGTGCCACAGCCTGTGGAGTGAGCATGTTCTGGACGCTGGTCCCATGCCATCTATCTGTCTGTCCATCCCTGTGTCTCTGCATCCATGTGGCTAACCTGAGCTGTGCTGCTCTGCAGCCTGCAACTGCTCCCCAGAGGGCTCAGTGTCCCAGCTGTGCGACCAGGTGAGCGGGCAGTGCCGGTGCCAGCCCGGAGCCGTGGGCCGGCAGTGTGACCAGTGCCAGCCCGGCCACTGGGGCTTCCCTGCCTGCCGGCCCTGCCAGTGCAACGGGCATGCCGAGGAGTGCGACCCCCGGACGGGCACCTGCCTGCGCTGCCGCGACCATACGAGCGGACGGCATTGTGAGAGGTGAGCCAGGTCCAAGAGGAGGGGATGGCATGGCGTGGCTGGTGAGGGATGGGCTAGATACAGTGGGGTAGGACAGGATGAGATATGAAGGTATGAAATATGTTGGAGTGGTGGAATGGGTTGAGATGGAGTTGCATGGATATTATGGGATGGGGTAGAATAGAATGGGATGGCATGGTGTGGGAAGGGATAGATATAATGGGATGAGATGGGATGGGATGGGATGGGATGCGATGGGATGCGATGGGATGCGATGGGATGCGATGGAATGAGATGGGATGGTGGAATGGTATATGATGGATGGGAGGGACCCATTGGGTCCCCCCTCTTTCTTTCAGGTGCCAAGATGGTTACTATGGGAACCCCGTGCTGGGCTCAGGGCAGCAGTGCCGGCCCTGCCCCTGCCCTGGATACCCTGGCACACGGCATTACCACGGCACTGCCTGCCATGCTGATGACGAGACACACCACATCATCTGCCTCTGTGCCCCTGGATATGCGGGTGAGGAGCAGAGCAGGCACAGTGCAGCAGGGATCCCCTGCCTTGGGACTGCAGGACCCCAGCACCTATAACCTCCCTCTCTGCAGGGCCCCGGTGTGACCGCTGCTCCCCTGGTTACTTTGGGGCTCCGGAGATGGAGGGGGGGGAGTGCCGGCCCTGCCAGTGCAACAACAACATCGACGCCAGCGACCCAGCGGGCTGCGACCCCCGTACAGGACAGTGCCTGCGCTGCCTGTACCACACTGCTGGGCCACACTGTGCCTACTGTCAGCCTGGCTACTATGGCAATGCCCTGCAGCGCAGCTGCCGGCGTGAGTGGGACAGGGGGCTCTGCAGGGCTGGGGCTGCACGGAGGCTTGGGATGGAGGGGTTGAAGTGATGCAAGGGCTCAAGGCAGGGATGAGGTGTGGGTTGATTTGGGTTGGGTCAGGGAGAATTTTGGGGTGTTGTGAGGCTAGGGTTCAGGGCCAGGAGAGGTTTGGGGCTGTTAGAAGGTCTATGGGACTGTGCCTGGGTTGGGGCTGGGCAGAGGACAGGGTTCGAGGTTGGTGGAGGTGTTGGGATCAATGGTGTTAGGGCTATGCAGGAGTTTGAGGCCAGGCAGACTGGGGAGCACTGGAGTCAGGCAGATTTGGGGTGCTGGTGCCAGCAGCACACTGCCTGGGCAGCGGGTATAGGCTGAGCCCCACATGGCCACCCACCCTCTTGCAGGCTGTGTCTGTGACCCACGGGGTACATTGGCCTCCCACTGCACCAATGGCACCTGCGATTGTGACCATGGCACAGGAGCCTGTGCCTGCCGGCCCAATGTCGTGGGCAAGAACTGTGATCGCTGCTCACCCCACTTCTGGAACCTGGGGGGACCAAGGGGCTGTGAGCCCTGTGGCTGCCACCCCACACACGCCCTGCACCCTGCCTGTGACACAGTGAGTCACACGCCCTGGCACCCTGATACAGCTCCACTGCCCTCCTGGGGCCCAGTGAGCTGCACAGTGAGCATGGCACTGTTGCTGCAGGTGACAGGGCAGTGCCAGTGCCGGCCTGGCTTTGGGGGTCGTGTTTGTTCCCAGTGTCAGGAGCACCACTGGGGAAACCCTGAGCAGGAGTGCCGAGGTAGGAGCACATCCCAGGGACTGGGAGAGCAGGGGCTCTGGGGACAGGGGATGTGGTGGGACTCTGGGTGCATGGTGAGACTCTATGGAAATGGGGGCCCTGGGGACATGGTGGGAGACTCTGAACATGGGGCACTAAGGAGACAGTGGGACACTGCGGACACAAGGGACTCAGGAGATCTTGGGAATGTGGTGGGGTACTGTGGGCATGGTGGATCTTGGGGGAACAGTGGGATGCTGGGGACATGGTGGAACACTGACGACATGGTATGTCTCTGGGGACATGCAGGACTCAGGGGACCCAGAGTACTTGATGGAACTGTGGGGACAATAGAAGATGCTTGGGATAGATTGGATTCTGGAGACACAGGGGAATATGGTGGGATGCTGGGACATGATGGCAATCTGGGGGCATGGGGCTCCATGGGAAGGCTGGGACACACCACCAACTGTCTCTGCAGCCTGTGAGTGTGATCCGCTGGGTGCTGAGAGCCCACAGTGCGAGCAGGACAACGGGCAATGCCGGTGCCGGCTGGGATTCGGGGGGCTGCGCTGTGATCGCTGCCAGCGGGGCTACCAGGAGCCCTTCCCCCACTGCTCACCCTGCCACCCTTGCTTTGGGCGCTGGGACCTCCCCGTGGGCAGCCTGCAGGAAGGGCTGCAGCGCCTCGGGGCACAGGTGCAGGCACTGAGGGAGGGGGGATCTGCACTCCCACTCAGCCCCCGTCGCCTGCGGGAGCTGGAGGAGACTCTGGGGCATGTGAAACGGCTGCTGGCAGACGGGGACAGCCCTGTTGGTCCCCTCCTTGATGGACTGCTCAAGCAGCAGCTGGGTGGCACCAGGCAAGTGTACATGTAGTGCTGGGGTGGAGGGACCGCTTCTTGTCCCCCCCAAAAGTTTGAAGCTCCCCTCTCTACCCAAAGGTTGGAGCTGGACAACTTCTGGAAGCACCTCCAAGAGTTGGAGCAACGTCTAGACCAGCTGGTGCATGCAGATATGCAGCACCATGACCGGCTAGCTGAGCTGAGCCACGAGCTGGGAGGTCTCAACCGAACTGCCTCCCACCTTCAAACCCTCCTCAGCACTGTAACGGCAGCTGGCTTCAGCGGTAAGAGCAACGAGCAAGGTTTGGGTTTGGTGGCAGCCATGCTGGCCAAACCCTGACACCTGCACCTGCAGAGTCTTACCGCAGCATCCTGGCATCGATGGAGGCCTCACGGCAGGCGGAGGTGGTGGCCAATGGCACAGCTGGTGAGCTTCGTAGGGCGCAGATGACGCAGCGGGAGACGGAGCGAGTGCTGTGGCAGCGGGGCGATACTTTCCGCCGTGGTACAGCTGCAGCCCGGAAATCCTTGCGGGAGGCACAGAAACGGGTGATGGGACTCAACATTACCAGGATCAATGAGAAGGTGAGAGCAGGACTGGCAGAAGTGGCGCAGGCATCACCTCCCATGCAGTGTTGAGCTGCCATTGCCATTGCCATCATCACAGATTTGTGGGGCACCTGGAGACCGGAGCTGTGAGCACGCGTCTTGTGGAGGAGCCTTGTGCCGAGACAGTGCAGGGACAAGGCATTGCGGTGGCATTGGGTGTGCAGGGGCACTGCCTATCTCAGCTCGAGCCCTCAGCAGTACCCAAAATGCCTCACAGCAGCTGGAGGTGGCATTAGGGCAGCTGGGTGTTGTGGCACAGAAGGTAGGGGTGGTTGCTCCATGGCACTTCCTGGAGTCCACTTGTGTTGCCTTTGCATGTCCTGTTTGTGCCTTTTTCATGCCACCTTGCATGACTCCCTTCTATGTCCTGTTTTTTCCTTTTCTATGCCTCCAAGCATGTCAGCTCTGTACATGTCTCTTATGCCCATTCAGAGATACCCTTTATGTCAACAGTGTGTGTGCCCTCTTGGGCCCCTGCTGTACCCTCTGTCTCCTTGCACCCCCCTTGCATGCTCCTTTACAGGCTCACATATTTTCCCCGAATACCCCCTGCTCAACCCGAATACCCCCTCCCACGGCTGTCCTGTGCCCCCTGCTCAGCCAGATGCTCCTCAGATGCAGGAGGTGCAGGAGCTGGCACGGGGGGCACGCAGCCGGGCAGAGGAGGCGCTGGAGCGCTCTCAGGCTGCCCGCAGCAGTGCAGAGAAGGCGACAGCCCAGCTGCGGGACTTTATCCGCCGAATCAAGGCCTTCCTGGCAGGTAGGGCCAGCACTGGGTGGGCACATGGCCATGGCAGGACTCAGTGAGCCCACCCTGTTCCCTTGTCCCCGCAGAGGAGGGAGCTGACCCAGGCAGCATTGAGCTGGTGGCCCGGCAGGTGCTGAACATCTCCCTGCCCAGCAGCCCTGAACAGATCCAGCAGCTGCTATGGGAGATGCAGGAGAGCATCAGCCAGCTAGAAGGGGTGGACGCAGTTCTCAACAGCACAGCGGAGGGGCTGGCTGTGGCACAAGATCTGCTGGCACAGGGACAGGAGGCCAGGCAAGTGGTGGGGGGCATGCTGGGGCAGGCAGGGGATACGGTCATTCCCCCTGCACTGGCAGGGACTGGAGCTGCCTGTGCTGCTGCAGGGACCGAGCAGAAGGCATAAGGGATGAGCTGGTGGGGACACAGCAGGCACTGGAGGTGGCACGGACACATGCAATGACAGCAAGGAGCACCCTGCAGAGCGCCAGGAATGACATCCAGATGGCTGAGAACAGAACCAAGGAGGTGAGGGGCATGGGCTGGGGGAGTGGAGCCGGTACCACTGGGACTAATGGGATCAGTGCTGTGGAGAGCAAGATTGATGCCTTGGGCACATTATGGGTAGGGAGGCTGGCGCTGGGAAAATGTAGCTGGCATTGGACAGGTGCTAGGGCAGTGGGGCTGGCACCATGGGCATGGTGGTTGCTGTGCCTGTTGCAGCTGGTGTCCATACCTGCCAGGCGGAGCGCAGTCTGCGGGCGCTGGACAGGAAGGAGTCACAGGTGCAGAAGAGGCTGCAGGAACTGGCACAGCGCATCACTGCCCTGCAGGAGAGCAGCCAGGATGCTCGCCACTTGGCCCAGCAAGCCAAGGACGGGGCACAGCGTGCCACCACCACCTCGGGGATGCTTAGCCAGGTGAGCTCCATCCCTGTCTGGTTATGCACAGCACCAAGCAGGTACTGGGTGCTGCGGGTGCTCAGCCTCACCATGCCTTCTTGCTGCCAGGACCTGGCACAGGTAACACAGCGTTATGTGGTGCTGAAGAACCGGGTGGGCTTGCTGGACAGGGTGTCTGGTGGGGCCCTGCAGCGTGTGTCACAGCTGATGACAGAGGCCAAACACCTCCTGGGTAAGGCCAGCAACAACAAGAGGAAGCTGGAAGGTGAGGGGGAGCACATGGTGGGGTAACATTTCCTGCCACTTCCCCATACATCTCCCTGTGTCCCCCTGGGCCCGTCCTACCGGGTGTCCCGATGGTGTTATGGGTGGGAGGCTGCACTGTGACCATATTGCCTGTCCCACAGACCTGGAGCAGCGTTTTGGGGCCAATGAACGGACGATGGCGGCAAAGGTGACACGACTGCAGGCTTTGGAGCAGCAGGTCACCGGACTGTTGCAGGAGATCCGGGAGAGGGCCAACGCTTATGCCACCTGCTAGGGACCACTGGCGGGACCGGGGGCCGGTTGTGCCCCGCCGCCCCGCAGGTCCACAAACCCGGGAGTCCCGTCCACTCTGCAGGTGCCTTTAGTGCAGGCGCACCTGCAAATAAAGCCCTAAACTGTGCGTGCCTGTGTCCGATGACTTCTGCCTAGCCTGCTCCTGCCTCCTCCCGCCTCTCTCGCCCGGCCCGCTCCCCCGCTCCTGCCGGGATCCGCCCCGCGCTTTCCGCGCAGCCCCGAGCGCTGCGCCCGCCGCCAGTTCGGAGGGGCCGGGAGGGACCGGGAAGGGGACAGGGAAGGGATTGGGAACGGGAACGAGAAGGGGAACTAGTGGGTTAGGAGACGGGACGAGACGGGACCTTCGGGCACCTGCTGAGCGCCCCCTTTGCGTGCCCTTTGCGCCCCTTTCCGTCCCGTCTCGCCCCGTCGCGCCCCGCGATGCGGAGCCCGGCGAAGCAGAGTCCTGCCGTCCTCCTGCTGCTGCCGATGCTGGCCGGTGAGTCCGCGCCCCGCGCCGCAGCGGGGCCGGTGGGCGCCGGGGTCCGGCCCGGCCCCGCCGTCCTGTTTCCGGGCGGTCGCGGAAGGGGCCCCGGGCGCGCCCCGGCCCCGGCCCCCCCCCGCCCCGCAGCGCCCTCAGCCTCCCGCCGCTCCGCAGGGCTGGGGGTGGCCCTGGCCCCCGATTCTCCCCAGGGCTGTGCCCGCGGCAGCTGCTACCCTGCCACCGGGGACTTGCTAGTGGGACGAGCAGCCCGCCTAAGTGCCACCTCCACCTGCGGGCTGCGCCGGCCCCAGCCCTACTGCATCGTCAGCCACCTGCAGGTGAGTGGGACGGGGCTGGGTGACTGGACAAGGATGAGGGACATGGGACAAGTTGGGGACACACATCGTTGAGCCTTCCAACTCGCAGGAGGAGAAAAAGTGCTTCATCTGCGACTCGCGGCGGCCCTACGATGCCCGCACCAACACCAACAGCCACCGCATCGAGAATGTGGTCACCAGCTTTGCCCCCCGTCCCAAGAAAGCCTGGTGGCAGTCGGAGAACGGTGAGTAGTGGGTGGGGGTGGTGGGGCATCCTGTCCTGTCCCGGGGGGGCTCTCCTTCCCTTCCTCCCACACTGAGGAAGTGTGACTCAGCCTGTGGCCGCGGCCGCGCCCCTGGACCACTGCCGGGTGGGGAGGACGAGTCCCCGGGACCTTGAGTGGATGCTTCCACGTGTCACACTTGTCATCCCCAGGTGTGGAGCACGTCAGCATCCAGCTGGACCTGGAGGCCGAGTTCCACTTCACCCATCTCATCATGACCTTCAAGGTGGGTCCCAGCGTGTGGGTAGCCAGGCTGGGACGGGACAGGATAGAACATGCCCTTCGGGACTGTGGGGCTAGTCCCTATCCCACCTGGGTGTCTCGCAGACCTTCCGCCCCGCGGCCATGCTGGTGGAGCGCTCAGCCGACTTTGGGCACACCTGGAAGGTGTATCGCTACTTCGCCTACGACTGCGCTGCCTCTTTTCCCCACATCCCCCATGGGCCCCCACGCCGCATTGATGATGTTGTCTGCGAGTCCCGCTACTCTGACATCGAGCCCTCTACTGAGGGGGAGGTGAGGCCCTAGTAGTGTCCCAGGAGAGTCAGGGGATCCCCTGCACTGCTCTCGTCACCTTACTGTCCCTTCCAGGTCATCTATCGGGTGCTGGACCCTGCCATCCCCATCCGAGACCCCTACAGCCCTGCTATCCAAAGTGAGTTGCCAGCCATTTGGGCTCCTGCTTGGCTGCTCTATTTTGGGTGTAGCTATTTTGGCTGCTCTCTCCCTCTGGGCCCTACACAGGGGTCAGGACCTGATCCAGCCTGCGGGGTTTTGGGCCCCTCTGCACCCTGCCCTTTGAGAGCAGCTAAAGGTCAGGCTGCATTGGGTTAAATGGAGGAGGATGGCTGTGCCACAGCTGAGTCCAACACCAGCTGTGATTCGAGATGGGGAATCAGGCTGGGCACAGGACACAGTGGGTTAACCAAGGCTAAATTTAGACTGGGAGCAGGAGGGGAGGAATCTGCAGGGCAGGGCTGCTGGGAAACTGCATTTCTGGGGAAGCCATCCAGGCTGTGCCCACCAGGCACAGGCATCTTCTGGGCACAGCCCCTAATGGTGATTGCCTCGAGACATGTCAAGGTGCCGTGCCAAGGGTGTTGTTCTTCACTGGTGGGGTCCCAGTCTGCCTCTGCTGTGGGAGTGCAGAGCCCAGCCCACTCACAGCCAGACTGTGCACAGCTACTTGTGTAGGAGCTGAACCCCCACAGCTACATACAGCCCAACTTGGCCACGTGCAACCACGTGCCTGTGAGCCAAACCACGCATAACAGACCAGCCTGTTGGATGCCCCATGCCATGCATAGCCCATCTCAGCCATAGCCAAGAGAGCAGAGCCATGCCCAGCTCCACTGAACGACCCACAGCCTCCTGTGCCATGCACAGTCCAGCCCAAATGTGCCTGGCAGAGGTGTGCACAGCCACCCTATGCCAACAGGGGTCTCTCCTTGCCCTAGACCTGTTGCGTGTCACCAACCTGCGGGTGAACCTCACCAAGCTGCACACGCTGGGAGACAACCTGCTGGACTCACGGCGGGAGATCCAGGAGAAGTACTACTATGCGCTCTACGAGCTGGTGATGCGCGGGAACTGCTTCTGTTACGGGCACGCTTCTGAGTGCGCCCCGCTCAGCGGGGCCCCTGCCACCACCAATGGCATGGTAGGGCAAGCCAGGCCTGTGTGCCCTGCTGGAGCTGGGTAGCTGTGCTGCCTAGTCCCGCAGCCCCTCACCGTGGCATCCTGGCAGGTGCACGGGCGCTGTGTCTGCAAACACCACACGCAGGGGCTGAACTGCGAGCGCTGTGAGGACTTCTACCAAGACCTGCCCTGGCGCCCGGCCAAGGGCTCCAGCACCAACGCCTGTCGCCGTGAGTGCCCCTGCTGGCACCAGCTCCTGGCACAGTGATCCTGGTGCCAGAGCTGTCAGGCTGTGCTGTGCCAGGGGTTTTGGGGTGCTGTACAGTGGGATGTGGTTTGGTGGTGACTGGCATCGTGCAGACTGGCTGGGGGTGTTTGGGGTGCTGCAGGCTGTACTTTGGGGAGGTTTGGGGTTGTGGTGCTGCATATCAGAGTAAGGGGAATGCAGACAGGGGAGGTTTGGCACTGGGGGTGCTGCCTGCCAGGTGTGGGCTGTGGTGGCACATGCCATGCCACGGTGCTGTCCCTGCAGGCTGTGACTGCAACGAGCACTCACGGCGGTGCCACTTTGACATGGCTGTGTTCCTGTCCACGGGGAACACCAGTGGGGGTGTGTGTGACGACTGCCAGCACAACACCATGGGCCGTCGCTGTCACCTCTGCAAGCCCTTCTACTACAAGGACCCCACCAAGGACCTGCGGGACCCCACAGTGTGCCGAGGTCAGTGTGGGACAGGCTTTGCAAGGTGGGTGATTTGTTGGCCACAGTGCTGACCCTGCCTGTCTCCCCAGCCTGTGACTGTGACCCTGAGGGTTCTCTGGATGGCGGGCTATGCGACAGTGCTGATGACCCAGCCAGAGGCCTGATTGCGGGGCAGTGCCGCTGCAAGGAGCATGTGGCTGGTCCCCGCTGCGACCGCTGCAAACCCAGCTTCTTCGGCCTCAGCACCGACAACCTGCAAGGCTGCCGGAGTAGGTACCAGGGTGGCACCTACCAGGGTGAGGCATGTGGTTTGGCATTGCTGGAAACTGCTGGCTCTCCATGCAGGGTGCCAATGTGACCCCCGTGGCACAGTGGCTGATGGCAGCCGGTGTGACCCTATCAGTGGGGAGTGCTTCTGCAAGCGGCTGGTGACCGGGCGCAGCTGCAACCAGTGCCTGGTGAGTGGGGCTATGCCATGGCCTATGCACAGTGCTCAGGACTATGGTACACAGCTGGCTGCTCTCTAACACCCTTGCCCTCTGCAGCCTGAGCACTGGGGACTGAGCCACGACCTCCCAGGCTGCCGGCCCTGTGACTGCGATGTGGGAGGTGCTCGCAACAACCTGTGAGTCTTTGTGAGGATGCAGAGGGCAAGGGGTACCCCTCCTGGAATCAGGCTGATGGTGCTGCTGGGGTATCAGGTGTGCCATGGGGACAGGGCAGTGCCAGTGCCGCAGCCATGTGATAGGACGACAGTGTGAGCAGGTGGAGGCCGGTTTCTACCGCATCAACCTGGATCATTATACCTATGAGGCAGAGGATGCACGGCTGCATCAGGTAAGGAATGGAGGTGTCCCTGAGGAGGACATCAGGCAGAGCAGGGCAGTGGGTGCCCCTCTGCAGGGTCCCCAAACCAGCAGGCAGTGGTCTGTCTCCCTAGTCAGGGTAGAGCAGTGCCTGCTGGCCAAGGTAATTTTTAGGGTCCCATCTCACAACACCTGTTTGCACCAGGGCTCAGTGGTGGAGCGTGAGCCCCCCCCAGACCGTCCAGGTTCCTGGACAGGGACAGGCTTTGCCCGCATGTTGGAAGGTGGCTGGGTGGAGTTTCATGTGAATGACGTGCCTTTCTCCACTGAGTATGATGTGGTCATCCGCTATGAGCCCCAGGTGAGCACCAGATGGTGAAGCCATCAGTGTGATATATTGCCAGATTGGGAGGTAGTGGTGGGGATTTCCAGATGGTGAGGCTTTTTGACACTGCTCTTTCTCGGCTGCTAGCACCCAGAGACCTGGCAGGAGGTGGGGCTGAAGGTGCTGCGCCCCAGCCCTGTCTCCGCCAGCAGTCCTTGTGGAAACACCATCCCTGCCGATGACCAGCTCTCCACCAGCCTTCCCTCCGGTGCAAGGTAAGCAACTCTGTAGGATTGGGCTGTGTTAGGGCTTACTGGAAGCACATTGCTGCCCTTGCTCTGTTTTGCCCCCATCCAGGTACGTGATGCTGTCCCAGCCCATCTGTCTGGAGCAAGGTGTCTCCTACACGCTCCGCCTGGAACTGGGCTGTGCTGCTGCTCGTCCGGATCCCACTGCCAGTGTGCTCATTGATTCGGTGAGGGGCAGACGGGCAGTGGGATGGGGGACAGTAACCCTTCAGGGGGATAGGATGCAGCCATAGGGAACACAGGGAGAGAGGGACATGAATCCCACCGACTTTGCCCCGCAGCTGGTGCTCCTGCCCCGTTACTCCTCACTGGAGATGTTCATTGCGGGTGACCCCAGCTCCATGGAGCGCCGAAAGACTTTTGAGCGGTACCACTGTGCCCAGCCCTTCCACGCTGCAGGGCCCTCACCTGTCGTTGAGCCTTGCTCCAGCCTCCTGCACAGCCTCTCAGCCATCCTGCATGATGGGGCACTGCGTGAGTACAGCCCCACACCCTGTCCTGCACCCTGTCCCACAGCAGCTGACACTGACCCTGCTCTCTGCCTACAGCCTGCCTCTGCGATCCCCAGGGTTCACTCAGTGCCGAGTGCCAGCCCCAGGGTGGGCAGTGCCAGTGCAAACCCAATGTCATGGGACGGCGCTGTCACCGCTGTTTTCCGGGAACCTTTGGCTTTGGGCCCGGCGGCTGCCGACGTGAGTGCCAGTGGGAGGGGAGCCTGGGCATCCCAGGGCTGGGGGCGTGGGAAAGGGATATTCTCTAAGCTTGGGGGCAGACACTGTAGATGCTGTACTTTCCAGCATGCCAGTGCAGCCGTGAGGGTTCAGTGAGCACCATCTGCGACAGCACCACAGGGCAGTGCCCCTGCCGTGAGGGCACCCATGGCCCACGTTGTGACCGCTGCCAGCCTGGCCACTGGGGCTTCCCTGTCTGCCGGCCCTGCCAGTGCAATGGGCACGCTGAGAACTGTGACCCTCGGACTGGCAGCTGCCTGCGCTGCCGTGACCACACGGATGGTGAAAGGTGCCAGAGGTAGGTGGGGTACATGTCCAGACTGGGGCAGGGTGCTGCCAGCCCTGGCTGCTGCTGATCTCCTGCCTGCAGGTGTGCAGCTGGACACTTTGGGAACCCAGCACTTGGCTCTGGGCAGCACTGCCGGCCCTGCCCCTGTCCTGAGGGGCCCAGCACCCCCCGCCACTTCGCTGCCTCCTGCTACCAAGACAGCCGCTCCCAACAGGTCATCTGCCACTGCAGCCCTGGCTACACAGGTGGGTACCTGCCACGGCACACTCAGTGCCTTCTGGGGTGCCCTGTCCCCAGGCACTGCCCAGTACTCTGTGTCAGCAGGTTCCCGCTGCGATGAGTGTGCCCCTGGATACTATGGGGACCCTCTGCAGGGTGGGCGCTGCCTGCCCTGCCAGTGCCATGACAACATCGATGTGACGGACCCAGAGGCGTGTGACCGGCGCACAGGACAGTGCCTGCGCTGCCTCTACAACACAGCAGGGCCCCACTGTGCCGAGTGCCAGCCCGGCTTCTATGGAGATGCCACACGACATAGCTGCAGGCGTGAGTACCCACTGCCATGCCTAGACAGACTTGCCTCCAGGGCCCAACATATCCTTGGTGACCATGTGCACCCATGGCTGCCCCTGCGTGTGCACAGTGCTGTGGAGTCCCTGCAGCCCTGCCCTAGAACAGGGTTTTCTCCTCTGCTCACGCCCAGCACTGTGGCCCAGTCCCTGTCCCCATGTCCAACTTATTCCATCTCATCTACATCCTATTCTCATGCTCATTCTTGTCCCCATTGCCATCCCATCCCCACTGCCATCTATCTGTCTCCATCCTGTCCTTATTCCAGCTCAGTCCTGACCCTGGTCCCATCTCTATCCCATCCCCACCAGCAGTCCTCATGCTGCTCCCACTCTACCTCCATCCAGTCCCCACCCCATCCTTGCCCAATCTCTGTCTCCATCTTGCTTCCACCCTCATCCATCATCATCCCACTCCTGCTCTGTCCCCGTCAGAACTTCCATCCCATCTCCGTCCCAATCTCATCCCCATCCTTGTCCTTATTCCCTCATCTCTATCTCTGCTCAGTGCCTCTTGGTTCCAGGTTGCTCCTGCAACCCCCTGGGCACTGACCCCAGCACCTGTGGGCCCCAGCAGTGCCACTGTGACAGGCACAGTGGGCAGTGCCACTGCCTGCCCCATGTGGAGGGCCAGAGCTGTGACCGCTGCAGCCCCAACTTCTGGAACCTGGCCAGTGGGAAAGGCTGCCAGCCTTGCGCCTGCCACCCCCAGCACTCCCTGACACCCACCTGCAACCAGGTGAGACACGACAGGGACAGGGGTTAGGGGGATGGGACGGGACTGAGGGTGTGCTACAGCAGTACCAGCCTCGACCATGCCATGTCTGTCAGTTCACAGGGCAGTGCTCCTGCCGGCCAGGCTTTGGGGGC
Source organism: Acridotheres tristis (assembly GCA_037013685.1). NCBI lineage: Eukaryota > Metazoa > Chordata > Aves > Passeriformes > Sturnidae > Acridotheres > Acridotheres tristis. Next base: position 9,100,531 of record CM072899.1, on the reverse strand, counting down.
CAGACTTGCACCGACTGCCAGGAGCACCACTGGGGTGACCCGCGGCAGCAATGCCGAGGTGAGAGCCGGTGCCGGCTGAGGGACCACAGTGGGCCCTATGGTGCCCTGATACTACTCTCCTTGCAGCCTGTGACTGTGACCCCCGTGGCATAGCCAGTGCCCAGTGCCACCGTAGCAGCGGCCACTGTGACTGCCGGCCTGGCATCTCTGGAGTCCGCTGTGACCAATGTGCCCGGGGCTTTGCTGGTACCTTCCCTGCCTGCCAGCCCTGCCACCCCTGCTTTGGGGACTGGGACCGTGTGGTACAGGATCTGGCCGCCCGTACTCGAGCACTGGCACAGCGGGCCAACCTCCTGCAGCACACTGGGGCTGCTGGTGCCTTCGAGGGCACCTTCCGGCAGCTGGAGGAGAACCTTGCCACTGTACGTGATGTGGTGGCCACCCACAACACCACTGCTGCTACCGCTGCCCATTTGACATACACCATGGAGGGGCTGCGGTGAGCACTTGTCACAGGGCACGGCTCCCGGGGTAGCCGTGGGGGCAGCTTTTCACCGCCTTCCTTTGCAGGCAGCAGATCGAGGAGGCAACTGAGAGGCTGACGCGGGTGGAAGGGGAGCTGACGGCTGCTCAGGATGCCAACTTCAATGCCAGCCATGTGCTGAACACTGTGGACCGGGGCGCCCGCGCCCTCAACCACAGCCTACAGGACTTGGAACAACGGCTACACACCCTCAAGACCTCCAATTTCCTTGGTGAGCCACACCACAGAGCCAGGCCAGGGTGGTCAAGTGTCTGACGGCCAGGGGTCTGACAGTGTCCCTGCCCTCCTAGGCGCCTATGACAGCATTCGTCAGTCCTATGAGGAGTCGCAGGAGGCCGAGCGCCAGGCGGACGCCTCCACCCGTGCTGTGCCCAGCCCTGTCAGCATCTCGGCAGCCACTCGTCACCGCACTGAGCAGCTCCTGGGCAGCCAGCGGGATGACTTCAATCGCCACAATGCAGCCAGCCGGCGGGCACTGATGGACCTGGCAGCAAGGGCACAGGCGCTGAGCCTCCAGCCGCTCAATGAGAAGGTGGGACATAGGGAGGGAACTGGGGGAATGGCACCCAGAGCTGCTCTGATCCCATGCTGCCTTGCAGGTCTGCGGTGTGGTGGGTGATGTGCCCTGTGCCGAGAGCCCTTGTGGGGGTGCTGGGTGCCGGGATGAGGATGGGGGACGACGCTGTGGCGGTCTGAGCTGTGGTGGAGCTGTGTCCAAGGCTGACAGTGCTCTGGACCGGGCACGCCATGCCCAGGAGGAGCTGCGTCAGGCTGACAGAGACATGACCCAGCTCTCCCAAAAGGTGTGTGGCAGCTGGTGGGATCTGGTGGCACAGCCACGCTCTGCAGCCATTGGACCTGGCACCAAGTGTCTCTGCCCATGCTCAGGTGGCAGAGGCCAAGGGGAAGGCAAATGAAGCCCGGCTGCAAGCGCAGGCAGCCCTGGACAAGGCAAACCAGACCAGGGCCCGTGTGGAGAGCTCCAACAAGGAGCTGAGGGAGCTAATCAGCCATGTCAAGGCCTTCCTGAGCCGTGAGTGCCAGCATGCCAGGAGGGCTGGTGACCCCTGCCTAGGGCTTTGTGGCTCTGCACCTGCACCACACTGCACTGACCCTCCACTGCATGTGGATTGTGCCACTCCTGCCCCATGCTGCACTGCATGGTCCCTGCTCTGCCCCAACCATCCTCTGCCCTCCAGCCATCTCTGCCCCCCCTGCCCTGTCCTATGTTCCTTGCACTTTGGTCTGCCTGCCCCTTCCACCCCGGCGTGCTGTAGAGAACACACCGACTGCTTCCACCTGCAGAGGAGGGGGCTGATCCTGAGAGCATTGAAGTGGTAGCCAGTCGGGTACTGGAGCTGTCACTCCCCGCTGCACCGGACCAGATTCAGCGCCTGGCTGAGGAGATCAAGACACGGGTGCGCAGCCTGGCCAGCGTGGATGCCATCCTGGAGCAGACAGCTGGTGATGTGCATAAGGCTGGGCAGCTGCTGCAGGATGCCCAGCGGGCCAGGTGAGCCCAGGCACATGAAGATGCAATCCCTCCAGGGACCCCCAGCCCAAGCTGTGCTGAGGTCTTGCTGTCTGGCTGCAGGTCACGGGCAGAGGGAGTGCAGGGCACAGCCGAGGCAGTACGGCAGGCGCTGGAGGAGGCACGGCAAGCCCAGGCCATGGCCGAGCAGGCACTACAGCAAGCTGCTGGTGACATCCAGCACAGTGAGAGAGCCCTTAGCATGGTAAGAGCCCCATCCCTACGGCCATGGGACCCCATCCCCACCATGCCACACCAAACCAAACCATGCCATTGATCTCCAGATGCAGACCCAGACAGCAAGTGCAGAGCAGCAGTTGGCAGGTGCCATGGAGCAGATTGGGCTCCTGGACAGGCAGACTGATGCCCTGAAGGTGAAACGTGCAAACAACAGCCTGGCAGCCACACGTGCCCAAGAGGCAGCCAGCACTGCGCGGGACCGGGCCGGCGAGGCCAAGCAGGTGGGTGATTAGGAGGCACCAGTGTGGCAGCAGGGGTTCATGACGATCCCACTGACCAGCCCCGCTGCCCAGCAGATGCTGGAGGGGCGACTTCGGGACCGGTACCGGACAGCACAGGAGCTGGTGGAGCACCGGGCACAGGGCGCACAGCAGGCAGGCAATCGGGCACAGCAGTTGCGGGAGGAGGCCGCAGGACTGCTGCAGGACGCCCAGGGCAAGCTGCAGCGGCTGCGAGGTGAGGCCGAGGGGGGATGCTGGGGCGGTGGTGGGGGCAGTGGTGGGCGGCCAGGCTGACTCATGTTCCTCCTGTCCCTGCAGCACTGGAGGAGGAGTACGAGCGGAATGAGCGGGTGCTGGATGCCAAAGCAGCCCAGCTGGGTGGGCTGGAGGCCAGAATGAAGGAGGTGCTGGCCACCATCAACCAGCAGGTCCAGATCTACAACACCTGCCAGTGATCCCACAGAGGGGTCTGGACCCTCCTGAAGCACCCAGCCTCCTGTCACCCAGCCTCCGCCTGCCCCCGCAGCGATAGGCAAGGTGGGGGCTGCAGGGTACCCCCGTGTGAATAAAGTTACAGAGCAAGACCGTCTCACCTCCGCCCCATGCAGTGGGCCGTCTGCCCCAGGGGCCCACAGCGGCTTCTCCAAGGGTGGGAGCTGGCCGCTACCGGGTGTGGGGCACAGCGGGGCTTGGGGTCGGGCGGTGGGGTGGGAATCGGCAGCGGGGCCTGGGGGCGCAGCACACCCAGGACCCCACAGACCAGCCCGGTACTCCCGCGGATCAAATCCCGGTCCCGCACGGGACAGACCCGGAAGCCCCGCTCTCCCCCGCTCCCGTTGCCGCGGGAACGCGCCAGCACCACCCCCGCTCCCGTGTCACGTGACGTACCCCCCCGCTCCCGTGTCATGTGGGCGTGCCCGGCGGCTCCCGGAAGTGCGTCACGGGCTCGGGCCTGTCTCCGTTGTGGGCCCGCTCGGAACTTCGGCGCGGCACAAACAGACCGGAGCGGCGGGCGGGGCCGTGAGTGCGGGGAGGGCCAGGCCGGCTGGGCCGGGGCGGTGGCGGTGGCGGGGCCCGGGGGCGGCGAGCGGCGCCTGGGCCAGCGCGGGGTGAGGGGCCGCGGCGGCGGGCAGGGCCCGGGGGCGGCGAGAGGCCGGGATGCGGCCCGGGGGCCAGGGCGGCGGAGAGCGATGCAGGCGGCGGATGGCGGTGGCGGCGGCGGCCTGTGACGGGCCTGAGCGGAGAGAACGTGCGGGGCAGCAGGAGCTGGGGCCGCGGGGGCTGGGAGCGCGGCTCGGCAATCCGGGCCGAGCGCGGCAGCCCCGGGCAGGAGTCGGCGCGGTGACCTCGTGCTCTGCCTGCTGAGGCCGTTCATACAAACACCGTTCACACAAACACCGTTCACAGTCCCTTTCCCCTCCCTCGGTGCCTGGGGCCGGGCAGCAGCGCGCGGGAGGCCAGGGGCCGCCGGCTGCTGTCTGGACACTCTCATCACTGTCCCTGCCCATTACCAGCGGGTTGGAACTATGTGATCTTCAAGGTCTCCTTCCTGCACAAACCGTTTTGTGATGGAATGATCGTCCCTAGAATGAGGGAGCTGGGCCTGCTGGGTTCCGCACTCAGCAGAGAGCTCATTGCTGTCACGATGCGTTGGGGGCACAGTGATTTCCACATGGTCTGGAAACGTCTGACAATGCTGGCTTGAGTAGCTGCCCCAGGGGGACTTTGTGCTTACCCTGGTTCCACCCGTGTGTCAGGCATGCCCAGAAACTCAAGTAAAAGTCAGACTTGAGCCTTGGGATTTCTGGTCCCTCAGGCGAATGAGAAACAGAAGGTGACAAAAGTATTTGTGTACACGAGGGGTGTGTTTCTGTTGGCTGTATTTAGGACATGGAAGATCCAAAAGTCCATGGAAAGGTGATGCTGTTGGGATAGCCAACCTTCTCTGCAGCTACTCCTGTAAAGGCTTTTGGGCACTGATAGGGAGTGCTGTGGACAAGAATCAGGGAGCTCCTCCTACCAAGTGCTAAACCTGCCACAGACACGGGGCACAAATTGCATCTCATTAAGCACCTTCTGCTGACCTTCCTGGTCTGGTGCTGCTGTGGGGAGGAGTGGCCCTTCTCCTTGGCCTCTTGCTCCCTTTCCTCTGGCTAGTCAAAACATTTGCAGCCTCAGCATTAGCTGGGTTGGGAAACTGCTCAGGGGGAAGACACACTTAGGAGAAAGCCCCGGCTGGCATCTGGTACACAGCACAGAGGCAGGGAGAGCAGAGGACAGGGAAACACCTCTGCTCCCAGTAACAGCATGGCCAGGCTTCCTGGTTCTGGGGATTGGGTAAGGTTTTGTAGGAGTGCCCAGCTCATCAGGTGCTTCCCGGAGGTTCATCTGGCATCTAGCCAGAGCGGCCTTTCACCATCTCTCCCCTGCAGTGACTCCTACCGTGCCAACAGGAGTGGTGCCAAAACCTCTATGCACCCAGGGGCTGAACATGCTGCCTGTAAGTGCGTTTCCTGGTGGCAGAAAGGCAAAAAGTCTCCTGTTTGCCTGTTCTAATCCCTGAGTAACTTGTGCTTTGCCTTCACTCCTCCAAAACCTTGAGGTGCCTGCAGCAGCCTCAGGCTGCCATCAGTCTGGCAGCTGAAATGGGCAGAACTCCAGCCCACTTGGTTCCTTCCTGCTGTGAGGAATAACTGTCAGCAAAGCACCCGAGGGAGCTGAGCCCTCAGTGAGGCATGAGAGCAGCAGGCTTCTCCTGGAAGAGTGACAAGCAGGCACGCAACCCTGTCTCTCTTCTTCATCCCTTCTTGGCAGAAGCCTGTCCTTTCTTAGCCCTCCAGGACCCTTCTCAGAGCTTGCTTTCACCCTGCCCAGCAGTTACCCTCTGCCACTCTGTTGGAGGTGCAGGAAGGAGGCGACAGAACCTAGCCTGACCCTGTATGAAGCAGTCACTTCTTGAGTCCCATTTCTCCTGGGGTTTTCACCTAGAGGCAAAACAAATACAATAAAAAATGCTTTCCCATGTTTGCTGAGCCCAGGTGAGCTTCTTCAGCACCAGGAAGCATCTGTAGCCAACCTGTTTGTGTGTCGGTGGGGACTGGAGCTGAGTGACAGCATGCAGCTGGCATCAGAGGCCTAGCCTCGTGAATCACTGCCACCTTCTCTGCTGTGGGGGCCCTTCCCATTCCCTCTGGAGCCAGAAGTGCTTCTGCATCCTGGAGAGACCCAGTGTGTGCAGCGGTATGGGGATGACGCTGCTGCCCTCCCACACTCTTTCAAGCTCTTTGGGACTAATGCTGGACCCTGCTCAGCATCTCAGTTTCCAGGTCACTTGGGCCTCTCCACTGTGGGTGGCAGGAATTGTCTGTGCCAGGCAGTCGGGCTGGACTCAGCTTTTCACTTAGCTTCAGTGGCTCTTGGTGGTGAGTGCGGATTGGCCTGAAGAGAAGTGGTTTGGATGCAACACCCGTAATGGGGCTGGCTTTGCCAGAGCTGAGTGCAAGGCTGGGGTGCTTTGCTCTGGAGTTCTTCTCAGTTTGTAGCTACACATTTGTGGCAACTTGTTGCCCCAAACATTTCTAGAACACAAATGCCCTGGCAACATGGGGCTGGCAGCAAAGAACTGGCAATGTCCTTCCTGTGTCAGAGTTCCTGCCTTAGTGGTGTCTTCTGCCACTGGCCGTTCCCAAGCACAGCTAGGGGTCTGTGCTTGGTACATGGGTGAAAGCAGAACAGGGTGTTCCCGAGGGACAGCTTGCCTCCCACTGAGGGAGAGGCAGGCTCGGTGGAGCTGGGCTAGGCCAAGGTGCTGTTGGGCTTGGCTCCATGCCCTCGGATGGGAGTTGGGCTGTGGGATGTGTGTGAAACAGTGCCCTGGGAGCTGTGGCTGGCAGCTGGCACCTGGGGGTGGGTAGGATCCGTGTGGCTGAGCCCGTTTCCTTGCTGTGAACCCCCACAGGCTGGCGAGCACTGCCAGGGTCAGGGTGTGCAGCCGGGGCAGTGAGGGAGGAAACCTTCCCAGCTCTCTGCTCTCACCGCCTCCACCGCCTCCACGGAGACACCTCCAGTGAGGCTGCTTTCAGTGAGTTGTTTCAGCTCTGCTCTCTCAAAGCCCTGAACACTGCAGGGTGACACTGATGAGTGCAATAGACCCCTAGGCAAGCAGCTCCCAAACCCTATAGGGAAGCGGGCTTTGTAGGGAGGGCATGTCTGAGGGGGCAGGGGTGAGCAACTTACATGTCCTGCTCAGCCTACTCTCTTCCTGGGGCACGAGTAGAGGTGTCCTGTTTCCAGGCCAGGCCCCGCTGACGCTGTCTGTAAACCGGCTGGGAGATAAATATTCAAGGTGCAGTCATGCTGGTTAAGCTCCCAGCTAGTGGGCGAAGGGGGAGGATCTCTCCTTTTGCCAGGGAGCTCTGCTCTCATCTGTCATGGGAGACTGTCCCAGGCCTGCTTCCTTCTTAGGGTGTTACTGGCTCCTATTCTGGCACTGTTACACAGAACACTGTTTGACTGAAATAGCTGTTGCTCCAAGCTATGTGACAGGCTCCCCCGTTGACTCTGGAGGCTCAGTTTTGCAGATCCAGGCCTCCTCATGTCCTGCCCTCGTCTGTGTCTCCAGGTGTTGTTAGCACTGGTAGCTCCTCTGGGCCGGTGTTGCTATAGTGGGAGCCATGAGCATGACACTTGCTTTCCAGGTTTTTAATGCGTGCCACATACTGAAGACCCCTGGTTGTATGTTGGGAGTTCTGACAAGCCCATGCTTTTGGCAGTAAGCATTGTAGCAGCTGTGATGAGGTAGGTTTCCTCACTGAGTGCTGCATGGGGCTTCCCATAAACACCATGGTGAAGGTCATGTAAGGGCACTGGCCCTGAGGCAAAGAGCGGATCCTGCTGCTGTTGGGCCTTTTCCATCTGCTCCTTCTGCCATGCTTGCTCTTTCCTCTCTTTAGGCCATTACTTCCTTGCCAGAGAGTTTGACCACAGAGAGTCGCCAAGATAGCTGGGCCAGGAAGAAAACGTCGCACCCCTGACCCAGACTCCATTACCGACCCCGGCGGGCTGTTTGTGTCTTCCAAACGGCTGAAAATGTCCAGCAGCACAAATGTCCCTGGCCAGAGGAGAGTATCTCGGGGCTTGGATGATGCCACCAACAAGAAGAAGCAGAAGGATCGAGCCAATCAGGAAAGCAAGGAAGGTGAGAGCCCCTCAGCATCGCTGTGGTGAGCAGGCCCATGGTGTCTCAGCCCCGCAGCCTGGGAGCCTCTCAGCCATCTGCTGCAGGATAAGTAGATTTGACTAATCACTTCCTGCAGCTTATGGTAACCCATGTGATGTGGGATCTTCTTTGACACAGTGTCCTCCCTGGACCTGTAACCTCCTTCTTTTGGGCACTACTTAGCCCCAGCGATGTTAGGAAGGTTGGGTCTGTGGCTGTGGTCTGTGGTTGGGTCTGGAGTTGGCCTTGGTGATTGTTTCTAAACTCTGCTTTGGACTGGGTGTGATCCGCCCCAATCCAGCGAGAGTGAAACTGGATGAAACCTGTGAGTGCTGTTGCAGCTGGAGGCCATGCTGCTTCTTTCCCATCAGTTTGCTGAGGCCAGATATTGTGAGGCAGGGACCGGGTGTGCAAGGCCTGCGGGCGGGGCTGGTGCTTTAGCTTCTGAGTCAAGGCAAGGTGTGGCTCAGGTGAAGTGGTTGCTGTAGAGTGATTCCTTCTGTAACTGCCATGTATTCTTTGACAAAAGTGATGCTTCAGGTGCAGGGAATGCCTGTGGACAGGATGCCTGCAAGAGTTTCTGTGGCTCTGGAAAGCTGTTTGATTTCCGTGCCTTCTCTGTTATGATTATTGTAACCTCAAAATTGCAGGTTGTTTTATAGGCCAAGGTAATTGAGTGCTTGGCGAAGTCTGTGCCAGAGCAGCCAGGCGCAGTCCCTGATGTGAAATCCCACAGCACAGAGCACAGCACTGTGCTTTCTCTTGCATGGGAGGAGTACGTCTCTGCTAGGGCTTGACTCTGCATCCTCTGATGTGGGGGCCTTCTTGAGGGCAGCCATGCTGTCCCCGTCCCCTCTGTGAGAGGTGGTGAGGGGCTGTAGATCTTCCAGGCAGTGCCATTGCCATTGCCGTGCTTCTCACACTGCCAGCCCCACTGGCACCTTTGCACCAGTGGCTGTGATGGTCAATAGAAGTTTTCTACTGGTTTGTAGCCAGTCAAGGGAGGCAGTGACAGCCCTCCGAGTGGAGACCACAGCTCCTGTTGCAACTATTTCTCTGCTCCAGGAGAAGGTGTTGTCTCTTTGGGTCCCTTGTCTGGCAGACTGCCCACTATCCTGTGGGGCTAGAACAGGCCTGGAGACACTTCTGGCTGTTGGAGGTAATTCTGTGAGGAGCGGGGATTAGGTGTCAGGTCAGTTTGGTTCCCCACCCTGTTCTGGAAGGAGGTTTTCAGATGTGGATGTTGGCAGCTTGTGCAGGAATGGAAATGTTAAAGTGCATATGGGCCATGTGGTTCTCTGGTTACAGCAGAATTAGTTTGAGCATGACCAAACACCAGGTTCTTTCTGTCAGATCAAGACAGGACTTCTCTGTATGGCTGGGGCCTGGGACCTGGGCCACACAGCTGAACCTGGATGCCACTAGCTCACAATAAGATGTGCCTCAAAAAGCACTTGACTATATGGTGCAGTATTGTTGGGTTGTTCCCACTCTGGTACTGTTTTAGACTGGGATATGGTGGTATGGCCCAGAGCAGCTGTCCTGGGGATGATTTGCTGCAGGGCTGCAGGCAGGACTCAAGAGAAGGAGAAGTGTGAGAAAGCAGAGGAGGAAGATGGGCAACACATGCAGGATGAAAGGCCTGGAGACAAATTCTGGGTAGAAGGAGACGTGTGAAATTTTCAGCATCAGCTTGCTGGCCTATGTTGTGAGGTGACAGAATGACAGACCTGCCTGCGCTCTGCTTCTCTGCCCACCAGTGTCTCTCCCTGAGCTCGAGCAGGCTGAAACTGCCCAGGAGAAGGACTCAGAGGAGGGTAAGTCGAGGTGAGAGTGTGCCAGCTCTCAGTGCATGGCCATGGAGTGCCCTTGCCAAGGGATCTGAAGCTCTCACCTTGTTGTCCAGTGCTCTGGTATTGAGCAGAGCTAACCTGAGCACTCCCTTGCCTCAGTGTTTATCTTAACAGTATGTGGCCCTTCCAGGAGTGGAGAAGGGCTGTCTGCAAGGAAGAGGCCCTGGGTATGTGGCAGGCTGCTTGCAACTCAGGTGTCATGGTGCTACTGAGCACAGGTCTGGGATGCCTCAGTGCTGACACCTGCTCTGCTTCTTTCTGAGCAGGACATGATGCTGGGCTGGGAACATCCCATGCTGTGTCACCTTGTGGGCGGCATTAACTGGTTTCTGTCACATCCAGGCCTGCTTTGAGTACAAAGTAGGATATCCTCGTGCCCCAGGGGTAGAACAAACCTGATTGAAATCAAGGTGATCGAAATCACTTTTTTTCCTTGAAGACTTCAGGGTACCACAAGGCCACACGTGGAGCCTGGCAGGCATACAGTGGAAGTTCTGCCTGCACCAGAGTATCATGGCTGCACTTTTTTCTCACCCCTTATAGCATACTTGCCCGCTGGCCGGCCTGCCCGTGTTTCAGTCGTGTTAGCCACATTCACCTGGCAGGAGTACAGTGCTTTGATGGTTGCAGCTGGGCTGCTTGGTTTGCATATGCAAAGGGGAAGTGGCAATTTTTTGATTGTGGTCAGAGTCCACTTAAATCCCCCAGAGTAATTCTGTGGCTTCCTTGTTCCTTGGGAAAGCAGTAATTGCTTTGTCGTTGGCAGGAGCTACCCCTTCTTCCCAGCTGCCACTGCTGCTTGTGGTAATGCCAAGAGCAGTGCTGCCTTTCTGATCTCTCTGGTTCCCACCAGGATTCATCTGCCCTGCTGCAACATGTGCTCTTGCTTGTGGCCTGTCTAATGAGGGCAGGTCCCATTTAATTGTCATGATCTGTGTTCCCTGCCCTGACCTCCTTAACTGTGTGTGTGTTCAGGCTTGCGTTCCCCAGCCAAGGAGTGGGCACTTGAGGCTCATTCCTCAGCAAGTGTGTGACACTTCTCTCCCTTTTCCTAGAGCTGCTGCTGGACTGGAAACAGAATGCCGATGAGATCATTATCAAGTTGAACTTGGGCAGTGGAGCTCTTAAAGCAGAGGATGTACGTGCTGATTTTACTGACACGGACTGTGTGGTCAAACTACCAGGTATGGGAATGGAGCAACTGCTGCAAGCATTTCTCCATCGGGACTTGGCACAGCTCTGGGCCAAGCACGGGGTTGCCACAGGCAGACATCAAACTTTTCCCTCAGAGGCAATGCTCTGCTCTCAGCTGGCACACACTCAGGCAGCAGACAGAGTCGATAGGAGAGCATTGTAGAGCTGGGAAGGGCAGGAACTGGCCTCTGCCAAGTGAACAAGTGTCCACTGCCGCGCCAGTGCGTCTCTCCCCTGCTAGCTGGGATGGCTGAGTCAGTCCCGGGTATCCTTTGGAAAAGTGACTGTGCCCCTGAGGGCAGGGAGGCCCAGGGCCTTCCCGCTGGGAAGGAGGCCAGCCAGATGTACAAAGCAAGTTCAGGGAAGCTGGCTGGAGCCCTGGAAGGCTCCTGGGGTATGGTGGCAGCCTGCCTGCAGCCTTCTTGGCTCTGAATGAGTGCTTCCTTCATCCTGGGGGCAGGTGAATGGGGGCTGTGGGTTAGGTGACAGCTGCCTGGAGCACTGCCTGAGGTACTGGTTCCCCTCTGCTTTACAGATGGGCGCCAGTGGAGCTGTCAATTCTATGAGGAAATCGAGGGCTCTTGCAGCAAGATCCAGTGCAAGAAGGGAAACTTTCTACAGCTTGTACTTCAGAAGAAGATCCCACTCCATAACTGGGCTTCACTTCTGGTAAGGAAGGAATAATCTGTCCTTTAAGAGAGCTTGTGGAGCCCTGGGGAGCTGGGGTGAGCTCTGAGCTCCCTGCTGTTGAGCTGCTCTGGGAGCAATGTGGGGCACATCCTTCATCCATGTGCTGCATGAGCCATCTGCCACTGTCCCAGGGAGTTGTACCCCTGTTTCTGCCTGTCATGCATTCCTAGATTCTGGAGGAGAGTCCTGGTGCAGTCTGGGAAGCGGGGGGGTGAGGGCAAGGGGTTGATAGGGAGCCTGAAAGATGCTGCTGCCTGAACACCTTCCCACTGTGCTGCATTGCTTTTTACAGAAGAAAAGGAAAGACGGATCCAAAGAACCGGCCAAAGGGACTGCATGCTGGGAGAACGGGAAGGAGAAGGCTGCTTCTGCAGAGTTGACCCCTGAGGAGCCAAGGGCTGAAGGCACAGAGCCACCAAGATCCCGGCGGGAGCCCTCCAACCCTAAGCGTGCTCCAGGAAGAAGCGAGGCCCTGGGAGGGAAAAGCCCAGCCAGCCCAGGGACACAGAGTGGCCCCAGCGCCAAGCGGGCAGTATACCTCAAAGTGGCTCCCACTGAAGAGGAGCCAAATGCCAGAGTCACTGGGAACACGGAGCCCAGCAAAGGGCACAGTGGGAGGGCTGGCAGCCGCCGGAATGGCAGAGCCAGCCAGGTCGATGCACCTGCGACCCTTGCAGACCTCGCACTGCCACTTGAGAAGGTACCTGGAGACCTTGCTGGACAGGGCACCCCTGCTTCCTCTGCCCTGTGCAGGAAATGCAGGACCCATCCCTGCCGATGAGGATGAGGTGGGCTCCGGGATGCTGAGGGCTGACAGGAGGACCTGTAGTGGAGGAGAGGGTGAAGCAAGGACCTTGCAGTTGTTGTGCTGTGGTGCTAATGGGGCTGAGCTGGCATAGGATGTGCAGGTGAAGCAGGTGGTATGGAGCTGTCCCTGGCTTGCTGGCAGGAGCCACAGTGGGTGGGCCAGGGCAGCTCAGGGGTGACAGTGTCTGTGTTTCACTGTATCTTTCTGTATTGAAAGGCTGTGGTTTTGGCCAAAGAGACTGTTCCCGTGGAGATGCCACCTCTTGCGGCTACCACAGAGGTGTTCCCCCACCGTGTTGCCACCTGTGTTGAGAAGAGAGTCCTGCAGCCAGGCAGCCCTACTGAGGCCTTGCGGAGCCGGGATTGCCTGCCTATCCTGGGAGAGAGCTCTAAGGCCATCCCACTGGCCACCCCTCCCATGGGCAGAGATGGTGAGAAGAGGGACTGGTCCAAGGACGATGTGGCTCTGGAAGCAGCAGCTGATGGTGAGTGGCCAGAGCTCATGGGGTGAGCCTGGTCAGGAAGGTCCATCTGCTCAGGACCTTTCCTGAGCTTGTAGCCTCAGCATGCAAGGAAGATAACCTCTCTCTCCGTGGCTTTCCTTACTCAGAGCCAGAGCCTTTTGTAAGCCTGACCTTTGTCAAGAATGACTCATACGAGAAGGGCAATGATCTGGTGGTGGTGCATGTCTACGTGAAGGAGATCCACAAGGAGACATCCAAGGTGTTGTTCCGGGAACAAGACTTCACACTAGTGTTCCAGACGAGGTACAAGTTTGCCTCGGGATGATGCCAGGCTGCTGCAGAGCTCCTGACTGCGGCTGGGCTACTTGTTTGTTCACCGCATCTCATTCCCAATTTCTCTGCAGTGATATGAACTTCCTTCGTCTCCATCCTGGCTGTGGGCCCCACACAGTGTTCCGGTGGCAGGTGAAGCTCAGGTATGACTTCTGTCCTTCTAACCCACACCAGGGCTTGAGGTGTGATTCCAGAGCTGGAGCAGGAACCAGTCCCAGCTGGTGGTTCTATGCAGGGAATGCTCATTTCTGCATCTGGAGGTTTCACTTACACCATGCTACACTAGTGCCCTGAGCCTGGTCTGCTTTGGCTATGTGGTCACTTGCAGGGGAGGAAATAACAGTGTCTCCTTGCCTGCAGTTCACTCCAGGCTGTTCTAGAGCTCTTGGGGACAGAAAGCCAGACCAGGCTGTCTGTGTCCGTGCCCGTGCCCTTTGGGTGGGATGTGTAGCAGGAGGGAGCCAAGCAGAATGAATCTATCAGGAAAGGGGTGCACTGTGTGCTCAGTGTGGCTGGGATTGTGGTGTGGGTGTCCACCCTGCTTTGCCAGGGCTACCTCAGGATCAGTGCTAGCAGGGTTGCTACTGCCTGGAGGCCATGGGTCTGCCATGCAAAGGCTTTGGCATGTCTGAGGCTGCTGCAGGGTCTGGGGCACCTCTGACTTGCTGCGTGCCTTGCAGGAACCTTATTGAGCCGGACCAGTGCACGTACAACTTCACGGTGTCTCGCATTGATGTCTGCCTGAAGAAACGCCAGAGCCAGCGCTGGGGGGGGCTGGAGGCTCCAGCCACACGAGGTCTGCACCCTGCCTTCGTGTCCTGCCTGCCTGCTTCACCGCAGTGGGGCATGGGCCCTCCTCACACTACCAGCTGCTAGCTGGTGCTGGATCCTCTGGCATGGAATGGTGGGGAAGGAGAGGGGCTGAGTGGGTGCAGGTAGAAGGGATGTGAGGCAGGGTGTGAGCCAAGTGATAAGGGAAGGGCACTGCTATTTCCCTTGCTCATGGGGAAGAGGGGTAGGAGAGAGCCTGTGTGCAAGTGTGGACTGAGCAATTCAGCCCCACTGTGGGCAGCGCGTCGTGCTGCTAACCACAGGCCCACCCTTCCCCCTTTTTAAGGTGCAGTGGGTGGTGCAAAGGTTGCCATGCCTACAGGCCCTACCCCTCTGGATAAGAACCCTCCGGGCAGTAACCAGCACCCCCTCTCCAGCAAGGAAGAGGCCCGAAGCAGTGACAAAGAGAAGCCACGTGTGGAAGATGGGGCTCTGGATGGCGTGGCGGCCCGTACAGCCCCAGAGCACTTGGCAGTGAAGCAAGAGCCACACATTCCTTCGGTGAGTGTGGCCACGCTGGATCTGACCTGGATAGGGGAAAGAGGGACACCTCGGTGTCACTCTGGAGACTGGCAAAGTATTCCTGGAGGAGGAGGCCATGCCCCTCAGTCATAGTTGGCAGGATTAGGGGCAGCTGTTGGCCCTGTCTGTCTCAGTCTAAGTGGGAGATGATCTGATGGCTCCAGCCCTCTCTGGGGGTTTTCTTGGGATTTTGAGTTCCTTTGGTGTTCCCTGAGAGATTCCCTGAGTGCCACACCCTCACACTTGCCTCTGCTTTGGCAGCCCAAGCCGACATGTATGGTGCCACCGATGACACACAGCCCGGTGAGTGCTGAGAGTGTGGAGGATGATGAGGATGAGGATGAGAAGAAGAAGGTCTGCCTGCCTGGCTTCACGGGGCTGGTGAACCTGGGCAACACCTGCTTTATGAACAGTGTCATCCAGTCCCTGTCCAACACTCGGGAGCTGCGTGACTACTTCCATGGTGAGCCCACACTGGGAGCCCAGCAGAGCTTGGCCACTCAGATGATGAAGCCAGCATCCAGCCACCCTGAGCTCCTACATTTCTTACAGATCGGTCCTTTGAGTCAGAAATCAACTATAACAACCCGCTGGGGACGGGTGGACGCCTGGCCATCGGCTTTGCCATGCTGCTCAGAGCACTGTGGAAGGGTACACACCATGCCTTTCAGCCCTCTAAACTGAAGGTAGGGCCCCTGGCACTGGTGCTCAGCAGGAGCTTCTCTGGATCCCCAGCGTTCCTCTGTGGGCACCTGGCTGCCCTGCAAGTGCCACAGAGAGCTGTGGGTGTGGGTGGGTGCAGCCAGGGTTTCTGCATGGGGCAGGCAGTGCTGCCAGAGGTCTGCTGACCAGCCCTGACTACTGTGCTCCCCACAGGCAATTGTGGCTAGCAAGGCCAGCCAGTTCACTGGCTATGCCCAGCATGATGCTCAGGAGTTCATGGCCTTCTTGCTTGATGGCCTGCACGAGGACCTCAACCGCATCCAGAACAAGCCCTACACAGAGACTGTTGACTCGGATGGGAGGCCTGATGAGGTGAGGGAGTTCCTCCCCCAGAGTCACTGGGAGAGCAGCTTGAGTGGTTTAATGAGGTGCTAAGCCCTTTCTTCTTGCAGGTGGTAGCTGAGGAGGCTTGGCAACGACACAAGATGAGGAATGACTCGTTCATAGTAGACCTCTTCCAGGGCCAGTACAAATCCAAGCTCGTGTGCCCAGTGTGCTCCAAGGTAGGCAGCCCTGGAGGTTCTGTCCCTGTCCTGGTTGCAGAAGTAGGGTCCTGACCCTCAGAGAGCACAGGTCACAGGGCAAGGCTGGATCTTGAGTCCACTGGATCTGCTCAGCCGCAAGCACTTCCCACAGCTGAATGTGTTTTTATATCTGCAGGTGTCTATTACCTTTGATCCCTTCCTGTACCTCCCTGTGCCCCTCCCACAGAAGCAAAAGGTGCTGACTGTCTACTACTTTGCAAAGGAGCCACATAAGAAACCCATCAAGGTAAAGGGTGTCTTCTGTCCTGGGGAGGGAGCCTAAGAAAGCTCCTGGAGTTGCTGGTCATGTGCCAACAGGCTAAGCCCTGTGTTAAGTAAGGGCCCGCATGCCTTAGTGTGGTGTGACTGATGTGGCATTTTGTCGGTGGCAGTTCCTCGTGAGTATCAGCAAGGAGAACTCCAGTGCCATGGAGGTACTTGACTCAGTGGCCCACAGTGTGCGCGTGAAACCAGAGAACCTGCGCCTGGCAGAGGTGAGAGTGCTGGGCAGATACCTACTGTGAAGGTGTAGGCCACCACGGGAGGGCCTGGGGATATCCATCTTTCCCTTGTGAGGTGGTGAGCTGAGCACAGCATCCTTGAGCTGCTGCTCTTCCCACAGCTCACTGTGAGGCTGAGGTCTGTGGCTCTCTGAGGAGAGGACACATAGGGCAGCCCTCACACGGCCATGCTCTTGTTTTCCTGGCAGGTGGTCAAGAATCACTTCCACCGCATGTTCCTGCCATCTAACTCGCTAGACACAGTCTCGCCAACGGACCTGCTGCTTTGTTTTGAGGTGCTGTCCCCAGAACTGGCCAAGGAGCGTGTGGTGGAGCTTCAGGTCCAGCAGGTAAGAAGGCATAGTGGGACTGGGAGGGATATAGGAAGGCGGAGCCGTAACTAGGACCGAGCAAGAGGGGCAGAACTGCACACAAGGGTGATTAGCTGCAGTGAACATGGATGCCCACAGAGGCTGCCTTGTCCTGCCCAGGTGCTCTTCCCTGTCCAATGGGTCCTTTCTCCTGCAGCGTCCGCAGGTGCCCAGTGGCCCCGTCGCCAAGTGTGCGGCCTGCCAGAAGAAACAGCTGCCAGAGGATGAGAAGCTCAAGCGCTGCACGAGGTGCTATCGAGTCGGTTACTGCAATGTGTGAGTTGGCTTGGTTCCTTGCAGGGAGGGAGCCCTTCTCCTGCTGTGAAGGGCTGGATGGAAGAGCTCTGCTGCTGGGAGAAGGTGGGATGGGCCTGCCCTTGGGGATGGAGCCAGGTGAACGCCTGGTGTTCCCCTTGTTCCCCCTCTGGCCCAGCACTGCTCCTTCCCAGGCTGTTCAAGGATGCTGGGTTCAGCAGGGGCTGTATGTGTCACAGGGCATGTCAGAAAACACACTGGCCAGACCACAAGGCTTCGTGCCGTCCCGAGAACATCGGTTTCCCCTTCCTCATCAGTGTGCCTGAGTCCCGCCTAACCTACGCCCGCCTTGCCCAGCTGCTGGAGGGCTACGCAAGGTGAGAGTCCAGGGAAGGAGGGTACTTCTGCCACAGAGCTGAGCTCAGCCCTGTGTCTGGCCAGCTCTAACTCCCACCTCCATGCCCAGGTACTCAGTTAGCGTGTTCCAGCCTCCATTCCAGTTGGGCCGGATGTCACCAGAGCAGGGGCTGCAGCCTCTGCACTCAGACAAGCTGGAGCCCCTGGCCAAGAGCAGCTGTGCAGCAGCCACCTCTGCCTCCGATCTGGGAGATGGCGACAGGGTTTCCAGCCTCCCACAGGAACCCCCGCTCTCGCCAGCTGTGCCTGAGCTGCAGCCAGAGATGGGGGATACTACTACTGTCCGGAGCAAGGTCTTGACAGCCAGGAGTTCCCTGCTGAGCTTGGATTCAGGGTTTTCTGAGCACATGGAGTCACAGGGTGACAGCTGTTGTGAGAAGGAGCCGTCCTATGAGAGAGCCCTCAAGCCAGAAGGTAAGAGGTGCTGAAATGCTGGCTGTGTCTGTGCCAGGAGCTCAGGCAATTCTCCCTCCTTGGAGTGACCTCCCAGCGCAGCATCTCTTCTCCCCTTGTGAGCTTTGTCTGGAGGCTCTTGGGAACACAGATGAGGCCCTGGGAGCTTTGTTTTGACACTCTTGCCTCACCTGAAATGCCTACCTACCCACGCTCTGCCCTGCCCTGGCAAAGCCCAGGGTGTAGAGCAGAGACCTGATGAGGAGAGAGGCTGGAGTGCTGTGTTGTTGTGGGAGAGGTGGGAAGGCAGGGGCTGGCAGAAGTCCTGTGGGAGCAAGGCAGAGCTGGTGCAGGCTGAGCCCCTGGGGGCTGTGAGCAAAGCACTTCGCTCGCTCTGACTCAGCTGCATGGGACCAGCCTCTCGCGCTCGGCTGCCTGGCTGTCACGTTTCCAGACACTCGTCTCAGGATGGCAGCAATGTGCAGTGAAGGGGCAAGGCAGGCAGAGGAGCACAGCTTGCCAGGGGCAGGCGCCTGCTAAAAATAGTCAAGGACATGGGCACGTGGTTGTGTCCCTTCAAGGCCGTAGCATGTGAGGTGGGGGTGGGGGCGCTGCAAATTCTTGGCCCCTACGCAGGGCAGACAGGCAGTGCCACCACAAATCTCTCTGCCTATTCACAGCTGCCATCCCTGGGTACCAGCACACTCCAGACTCACTGAGTGCCCGCGCTACACAGTTCTACATCACTAAGATCGACGCTGCCAACCGAGAGCAAAAACTGGAAGATAAAGGTGAGCCAGAGCCCTGTAAAGCACCACCTTCATCTCTTACAGCCTCTGGCAGGGTAGTGGATCTGCCTGGCCAGTGTGCCAGAGGTTGCCTGGCACAAGATGAGCCCAGGTGTCCACACTGGACAGTGAAAGCTGCATCTGACAGGGGAAGGAAAGACTCTGCTGCACAGAGCCTCTGTCTAGAAGCTCTTCTTGGGCATGACATTCCTGCTCTCCTCAGCAAATAGGCCAATTCCTTCCTACTTCATGTATTCTCAGAGGGTCTGTGGTCTCTGGGTCACCTCTTTGTTTGAATGGGATGCCCACACCAAGTGCTGGTTGTGAAGGTGCTGCTCATGAGAGGGCTGTGCCAGTGCAGGCTGAGGGGCTCTGCTGCCCCAGCATGATGAACCTGGCCAGGGGATACTTGTCCCTTTCTGGCAGCACTTCTTGATCTCTGTATCTAACTGGGATGGGCAAGATTGCTCCAGCAAGGTTGCCTGGTCCAGCTTGGTGGGATAGGTGTGTGAGGTCTGTGCCACTTCACAGGTGACACCCCCCTGGATCTGACAGATGACTGCTCCCTTGCCTTGGTATGGCAGAACAATGAACGCCTCAAGGAATTCGTGTTGGTAGAATCCAAGGAGTTAGAGTGTGTGGAGGATCCAGGCTCGGCCAGCGAAGCAGCTCGGGCTGGCCACTTCACCCTGGAGCAGTGCCTCAATCTCTTCACGAAGCCTGAAGTCCTGGCCCCAGAGGAAGCGTGGTGAGGAAGGCAGCAGGGTGGGTTCCAGCCAACAGGCCCAGACAGCAGCAGGGGTTTCCCAGGAGCTGCCCAGGCCTGCACGCTGTTTCTACTGGCAGCCAGAAACAATGGGCTGGCCTCCCCTGTGCACTGGGAAGGGCTAAGCCAGCAAAGCTAGTGCTCTGCAGGACTGTACTGGCTTGCCCTTGACAGGAGAGGCTGAACCCTCCCACATACCCTCTGCCAGCAGTGCATGTGGGGACCCTGGGGCTGAGCTGGGCTGCAAGGACTGAGGCTCTCCCCGTGCCAGTAACGAGCATACTCTTCCCCCAGGTACTGCCCAAAGTGCAAGCAGCACCGCGAGGCTTCCAAGCAGCTGATGCTGTGGCGGCTGCCCAACGTCCTCATCATCCAGCTCAAGCGTTTCTCCTTCCGCAGCTTTATTTGGAGGGACAAGATCAATGACATGGTGGACTTTCCTGTCCGGTGAGAGCCTGGGGGACGATGTGCCTGAGTTGGCACTGCTTCTGCTGATCTACAGCCCAGCCTGTGTAACACCAATGACCCTTGACAGTCACTATGTCTCTCCACAGGAGCCTGGACCTGAGCAAGTTCTGCATTGGTCGGAAGGGTGAGCAGCAGCTGCCTATGTATGACCTGTATGCTGTGATCAACCACTATGGAGGCATGATTGGAGGGCACTACACAGCATACGCCCGCCTGCCCAACGACAAGAACAGCCAGCGCAGCGACGTGGGTGAGCATCTGTCACCCTCGCCACCCGTCTGCTCCTGAAGCCCTGACTTGTCTGCTTGCTTAACCCTTCCTCCTTCTCAGGCTGGCGGCTCTTTGACGACAGCACAGTCACCACCGTGGATGAGAGCCAGGTGGTGACCAGATACGCCTATGTCCTCTTCTACCGCCGGAGGAACTCTCCTGTGGAGAGACCCCTGCCAGGGCATCCCTCAGACCACCGCGCCGAGCGCACCCCCTCTGCTGAAGCTGCTGCCAGCCAGGTGAGCACTTGCGTCCTTTTCAGCACTGTTGGAGCCACAGAGCCTTGAAATGTTCTCAGGGGCCCACATGCAGGGCCTGCCCATCTTTGCCTGCACCCACAGAGCCTGGTGCAGCTGTGGTGCAGTGCTTGTACCCCTTTGATACCAAAGAGCTTGCGCCAGCTGGGCAAGTCTTGCCTTGTTCTCTCTGTGGGCTTGTGACAGTGCCTGTCCTGAGGGATCACAGGAAAGTTGGTTTTCATCATCAGTGTGGAAGTGCTGGTGGGAGGGCACTTGAAGAGGAAGAAGGGACACAGCCTCATTGGGGTCTGCATTGGAGGAGGGGTTGTGAACATTACAGTAGGATCTGGTTGTGCCAGGAAGCAGTAAAAACTTGCCCTCTGGAGCTGCTTTCAAGGCAGGGTGGGGGACACTTTCTGCTGGGGCCCAACTCAGGGCCAAGCCAAGTGCAAAAAAGGTAAATGCCAGTGCTGAGCCAGAGGCCTGGCAGCCTTCACAGGGTGCTGTAGAGAAACCTGCCAGAGTGAGCTCTGTTGCTGGGTGGCCTGGGAGGGAGGGACTGGGGTTGGGCGAGACGGCAGGGTGCTTTCAGAATCCAGTGGTAGGGAACGGCCGCACTGATCTTCTTGTGAAAGTCAGGAAGGCTGAGGCTGGTGCCCACTTGGTCAGACCCGTTGCACCATTGTGCTGCAGACCTTCCCTTCATGCTTAGCACCTCTGTGGGCCTGCAGAGTCTGAGGACAATACTGAGTTCATCTCCAGCATGACTGCATTTATGGGAGGGGCACTTCTGGCCTGGCCTCTCTGGCTCATCCGCCCCTTGGCCTGGTGCTGGTTAGGCATCCTAGCCCTGCCCTCTTGCCTGCGGGCAGAAGATGTCTGTCTCTGAGGCCACTGGGGCTGTCTGGCATGTTGGTGTCTGCCTGGGTTGTTCCTGCCCTGCGTGTGTGTCCTGGAGCAGCTCCACTCACTGGGGGCAGCCTGAAATGAATGAGAAAGCTGCACTGCTTTTCGCACACTGTTGGTGAGAACCTTCAGAGACCGAACTGGCACTGTGGCTCACTGTATGCCCCATGGCACTGGGATTCATCGGGTTGCTCTGTGACACTGGGGCTCATTGGGCTCCTGGCAGCACCTGTTCCCCTGCAGTAATGGGATGCATTGGATCCCAGTGGGGCTCAGCAGGTCCCCAAGCACCCTGGACCACCTGCACTCTCCGTGGCACTGGGTGCCCTCCAGAGACCTGCTCCCTGACTGGCTGCTCTGCATGATCACCGCTGTGAAGGGCCAAGCTGTGGTTGGCTCCCTGTGGAAAATCCCCCTGGATCCTGGGCTACGATTGGTTGTCAGAGCATTCCTACTCACCAAAGCAGAGCTGTGACTGGCTGTACTGGCACTGTGCCTCCTGCTCCTGCTGCTCCAGCTGGCTCTGGATTGGCTGTCATTTGAAAGATCCTGTTGGGATCACAGAAGCTGGGCTGTGATTAGCTGCTGCCTGCTCCCTTGCCTCCTGGACCCACCAATGCAAGTGCATCTGCTCCATCGGGATCCAGCTGCTGGCTTCACTCTCTGCAGTCCTGTGAAGACCCTGCCCGGCAGCTGCCCATGCTCCCTCCCACAGAGCCACCCACCGGAGCCCCACACACCTGAGACCCTGAAGAGCTGCGGGGGCGGGCGCGACCGCGACGGTGCTGCATGGGGAGGCGGGCTGGCTGGGCACGGGGCTGGGCTTGCAGGCAGCCGCCTGCCCCGGGGGATGGCAAGGGGTGTTGCCCGTTGTGTTCTCCAAGTGCTGACGCAGGTTTCCACATCGCAGGCTTCTCTGATCTGGCAGGAACTGGAGGCTGAAGAACAAGAGCTGCAGTTTGAGGCACCCCAAAGGCCTGCAAGAAACTCCTGGAGGCCCTGTGGCCAGAAGCAGAGTCCGGGCACTCCCCAGCATGCAGATGAAGGCTGCGCCAGATACTTTGTCCTGGCCACCACGGCCGCAATTGTGGCTCTCTTCCTGAACGTCTTCTACCCGCTCATTTACCAGCCCCGCTGGAGATAGGCCCAGGCACGTGGCCAGCTGCGGGAGCAGGGCCGCCAGGGCACGCGCCGTTCTAGGACGCTATGAGACGAAGACATGAGGCAGCAGGACAGAAAACGCTGGGAAAGACTCGCCAAGGGAAACATGGGGCTTTCGGCTCCTGCCTGTCTGCTCTGGCATCTCCTGTGCCAGCTGGCAGGCCTGTGTGGCCAGCCTGCTACCTTGCCGAGGCACAGCCCAGAACGAGAAGCTCCTTTGTCCTTCCCTGCTGCCCACTGGGAGTGGGGCAGACCTCAAGGCTGCCTGCTGCTTAAGAAGGGATGTTGCTTCTGCAGTGAAGGTGGGGCCTGAGACCCCCATGGGCACATCAACCATCTCTGCTTGGCTCACAAGAAGGAAGTGCAGACCTGCTGGAGGGCTGCAGCAAGGGCAGGGTGCCCTGACACGGGCCCTGGCTCACCACCTCTCTCAGCTGTGCTGCTACAGGAGCCTTGAGTACCCTAGGGCTGAGGCTAGCCATGGTCCTTGGCCAGCCCACTCTGCCCTGCTAGTCTTCTGCTGGGCCTTCTGGCGCCAGCTGCCTGTGCACTGGCAGTTGTGTGTGCCACACTCCTGTGCTGGGGCTGGACAGGCTTGTCACCAAGGGCTTGTGTGCTTCCCTGCTCAGCCCAGACAGCTGCTGGGGAACCTGGCAATCCCGAATGAGCTGCCCATGGTGAGCACTCATCTCTGTGGGTCACTGCCTCCCACCAGTCTGTGGGGCTGTGTGCTGGCAGCATCTGGGGGAATTTGTCTCTTGAGGGCAACGTGGTGCAGCACCTCATTTACGAGGGCACCAGCTGCCCATGCTGCTGGAGAGGCATGGGATCAGGGAGCACAGGTATGACCTCGCTGCATTAATAAAGCCAGGTTTTCCAAAGAAATGCTGCATTCCTGTCCTGTGTGCTGGGACTCCCACACAGAGGCAGGGACTCCACACTGGGTTCACCTGAGGCCACTCTGTGACCCAGCTGGCACCAGGACCATCCCTTGGGCTTTGCTGGGTGCCTGGTGCACCCTGTGTGGCAGCAGGCTCAGGGTAGAGTTCTGCCTGCCCATGCCATGGGGCACAGGCTGGGCTCCAGTCCCAGCTGTGGAGTAGTAGCCTCACAGGACACGTGCAGGGTGTGGGGAGCCCAGCAGGGCCAGGAGCAGGCGGTCCCCTGAGGCTGGGGCACAGGCTGCAACTCCAGCAGTGTCTGACATTGAGACGTGTTGCCCTTGGCTGAGCGTGGCTCAGACAGCTCTGGCGTATTTGGGTGTGAGAGGTGACTTAGAACCCTGTGACTTTCTCTTCTGTCTCCACTGCTGTTCTGCTCTCAGGGCCCTCAGGCTAGCTTGGGAGGGATGCTTGGCATTGAAGGGGTTCGTCTGCATTTTAGACTGGGGCCTGAGCTGGACTCTCCCTACTTCTGTCCCACACCCCTCCTCCACGTGCTGAGGTTTACTCCCCTCCCAAGCAGGTGCCAGCCAGGGAGCCCGGCAGGGCTGTGCCGTGGTCATGAGGTGCCTGTCCTGGAACAGTTGCCTCATTGTCTACAGCCCTGGGTCTCAGCAGCTTCCCCCGCTCACCCACAGTGCTGGCCTCGTGGGTCTGAGTCAGTGCCCGGCGCCGGTGGGCTGACCTCTGCTCCAGCTGGTGCTGGCACCCCAGGGTTGGGGCCCACAAGCTGCTGCCTGCCCTTACTGATGGTGGGTGGCCGGTAGCGAGGCCTGACAAGGTGCTCTCAGCCCTGGAAATCCCCTCTGGCCCTGCTGTGTTCCTCAAACCTCCATCAGGCACTGGCAGCCTGCCCGTGGCCTGTCACTGCCGCCCGTGCTGGGGTGCAGGGCTCTACTCAGATCACCAGTGACTGAGCAGCCCTGGGGCAGGAGTGTGCTGCGGCCTGGCTCTCCTGCTGGGCCGGAGGGGCTGTCTCCAGGGATCCTGGGCACGCTGCTTCTCTCTGCCCTGCCGCGGCGTTTGCCACCACCTGCTGCTCTCTAAGCCCAGGGGCTGCACATTCTACATGTGGGGCTGTGTTTCCCCCCCGGCTACTCCCGGAGCAGGGAGGGAGATGGGTGGGCAGGGTGCAAGTCTCCCTCTCATGCCCACCTTTTGCTTGCAGGGACTGCCCCCGGTGGCATTCGGATCCGGCCTGGCCCCCGAAGGAGCCCCGCCGCTGGCTGCGGAAGGCCTCCCTGAGCGTTTCGCCAGCCCCGCCGAGCGCCCAGCCCCCTCCTACAGCAGCATGGAAGAAGTCGACTAGGGTGTCGTGGGGAGCCTGGCCTGGGGGGGGTGTGGGCCAGGCCGGGCACTGGGGGGTGGGGGGGTTGAGGGGAATCGGGGTTTGTCCTGCGCTCATTAAACTCTATGACTTCACTCGCCTCTGCTGCCTGCTATCCCTTGGGACCCTCTGCCCCCTGGTGAGCCAGGGCACCGTGTCCCCAGTGTGCTGTTGGGATCCCCAGCATCCTGCTGCCCCAGGTGCCCTGCTCCAGTGTTCCCTGGTGTTACTTAGTCCTCGCTCTTCCCTAATATCCCTCAGGGATCGGTGTTTGTTGGTGCCACTGCCGGGTGCACTCCACAGCAGCGGGGGGGACTCAGTGTCCCCTGGTGCAAATCTTGGCGCTTTAGTGTCTTGTGCTTCTCCTGTGCCTTGGTGCTGGTGGGGCGAGACGTGCAAGTCTCAGAGTTCTAGTGCCTGTTGTACGCTGAAGTGCCTTGTCCCCCCTCTGCCTGTCTTGTCGCCTGCTGTCCCTAGCGCTCTGCTCCCTGGTGTTCCTGGGCTTGCCCTACTGCCTTGTATCCCTCGTGGTCGGTATGCCCCGTTACCAACGCCGCTCCTCGCTGTCCGTAGTGCCCTGAATCCCGCCGGGTGTGCCTTATCTCCCTCGTGCCCCCCTGCCTTGCCCCGGGGCCGGTGCCAGTGCGTCGGGACTGCAAGTCCCGTCAAGCCGCGGGCGGGTGGCGCGGCCAATGGGGCTCGGGGGGCGGTGCGGCCGGTCGCTGCCTCCGCCGCCGCCCGGTGCCGCGGCGCAGAGAGCCCCGGAGCGGCCGCGCGGCGCCGGCCCCGCAGCCCGGCTCTGAGCCGCCCGCCCGGCCCGGCCCGCCCCGCCGCGCCCCGCCACCCTCAATGAGGTTCTTCCGACTCACCTTCAAGTGCTTCGTGGATTGCTTCTGAGCTCCCCTCGGCCACGGAGCCGCCCCCGACCCACCCCCGCTCCCCGGCCCCCCGCGACATGCCCCCCGTCCCCACCGACACGGCCGCCCCGCAGCCGCCCGACGCCCCGCGACGCGACGCCGCCGCCGCCACAGCCGCGGCCGCCGCTGCCCCCGCGGGCTCCGGTAAGCGGGAAGCGCCGGGGAGGGATGAGCTTGGGGAGGGGGAGAGGAGGGCCCACGGCCACGCGCGACCGCGGCGCGCCCCCTCCCGCCGCCGCGGGGTGAGTCACCGCTCTGCATTGTGACGTCACGCGCCGGCCTGACATCTGACGTCACGCCCCTACGCGCGGAGAGGGGCGCGCGGGGGGGGAGGTGCTTCCCCCCCCGCGCCCCCACGGACGCGCGTGACGGCGGCGTGGGCATCCCCACTCCCCCCGTTTCGGCAGAAGGCCCCGGCGGGGCGGAGGGCGCAGAGCCCCCCACGGCGGGCGAGGAGCGAACAGTGACGGCACCACTGGTGCGACCCCCTGGTCCCCCTAAAGAGGCCGTCCCCGAACGGGAGACATGGACCCGGCAGATGGATTTCATCATGTCCTGCGTGGGCTTCGCCGTGGGGCTGGGCAACGTCTGGCGCTTCCCCTACCTGTGCTACAAGAACGGCGGAGGTGAGCCTCGCGCTCGCCCCACGCCGCGGGGGTGCGTCCCGCGGCGAGGGGGGCACCCCTTTCCCGCCCCAGAGTGTGTGCCTGAGGGTCACCCCACTCTGGGTCAGATCGCCCTGCACCTTAGAGCAGCTCGTGGGCCACCCTGCGGGGGTCCAGAGTCACTCGTAGGGCGGGAGGTCGTGGGAGCCCCCCACTACCTGCCCGTGGCGACCTACATCGCGGAAAGGGGAGGGCGCGGAGGCGCCTTTGCCATTCGCTGCGTCCGGGCGGGCGGCGCTGGGAAGCGGGGGGAGCAAAAGGGGGGGCCGGGGGGACGGCGGCGGCTGAGCCAGCCCCCTGCCCCCGGCCCCAGGCGTCTTCCTCATCCCCTACCTGCTCATCGTCTTCGTGGGCGGCATCCCCATCTTCTTCTTGGAGGTGGCCCTGGGACAGTTCATGAAGCAGGGGGGCATCGCCGCCTGGAACATCGCCCCCCTCTTCAAGGGTAACGCCGCGCCCTGCCCGCGCCCTGCCTGCACCCTTTCCGCGGCCCCTGCACCCTGCCCAGGGCCCCCGGCACCCTGCCTGCACCCTGACTGCCTCGGCTGCACTCAGCCTGCTGGGGCTGGCAGCACCCTGCCCACGCCCTGCCTGCTCCCCTGCACCTTGCCCGCGTCCCACTGCCGCCCTGTGCAGCGGCCAAGGATGGCAGCTGCCTGCACCTGTGCCCCGTGGCACCCCGTGCTGCCCTGCCTGCCTTGCCTGCCCCTGTGGCTCCCTGCCTGCATGCTGCTGGATCCTGGGCGGCTGCTGGATCCCCATCTCAGTGGTATCTTGCTGGCTCCCCCCTGGTCCTGTGCCATGCTGCCAGCTGTCCCCACCCTGTCCAGTCCTGCCTGAGGCTGCCAGCTTTCCTGTCCCATTCCCACCAGCTCTTCCCTGTCCTGTCCCTGTCAGTTCTTCTCTGTCCTCCCCCATCCCTACAACACCCCACATCCCGGTCCATGCTGGCTGCCAGATGCCCACAGGTGTCTGTGGGCTCTGATCTCCCCATGCTACAGGTTTAGGTCTGGCCTCTATGGTGATCGTCTTCTTCTGCAACTCCTATTACATCATGATCTTGGTGTGGGGGCTCTTTTATCTGGTGCATTCACTGACGGACACCCTGCCCTGGGCCACCTGTGGCCATTCCTGGAACACGGAGCAGTGCACGGAGCTCTTCAACCCGGACCTGTGCCACAATGTCAGCACTAATGCCACTGTCAGCACTTGGACCTCCAACTTCAGCTGCACCGATATGACCAACAAGCGCTCACCTGTCATTGAGTTTTGGGAGTGAGTGTGGGAGCCAAGAGGGCGTCGTCTGGGGCTGGGGGTGTCATGCTGGCGCTCAGCACAGCCCCACTCTGCAGGAACAAGGTGCTGCGTCTCTCTGGGGGCCTCAGCGAGCCGGGAGAGATGAACTGGCAGATGATCCTGTGCTTGGTTACCACCTGGATCGTTGTCTACTTCTGCATCTGGAAGGGTGTCAAGTCGACTGGGAAGGTAATGCTGGCAGGGGGAACATGCATCACGGCCACTGGCATGAGAGAACAGGACTGCAACAAATGGCACTGCTGGCTCCTGCCCTCCTGTGCCACAGCCCACAGGGGTGGGAAGCCCGTGTCCCACATCTGTCCAGGAGTTGTTGCCAGCTGCTGGGGACATTCCCAAGCTCTGGTCCTGCTGGGACACCTGTGGCACGTAACAGAGAGCCCTAGCCTGGAGGGTCTCATGGCCACCCATTGCTCTTCAGATTGTCTACTTCACGGCACTCTTCCCGTATGTGGTCCTCATCCTGCTGCTGGTCCACGGAGCAACACTGCCTGGTGCACTGGGTGGCATCATCTACTACCTGAAACCTGACTGGTCCAAGCTGGTTGAGGCACAGGTGAGGGCAGTAGGGAGGGCAGCAGGGAGTTGAGTGCTAGACACCCCCCTGGCACCCCTAGCCCGCCCTGACACCCTCCCTCACACCCCAGGTCTGGATTGATGCTGGCACCCAGGTCTTCTTCTCCTATGCCATCGGGCTGGGCGCCCTGACCGCACTGGGCAGCTACAACCGCTTCCACAACAACTGCTACAGGTAGGGCTGTGTCAGCTGCAGGCAGTCCCCCTGGTGTGCCCCCCAGTGCCCCCCAGCACTTCCTTAGATGCTGTGCCCACAGGGATGCCTACATCCTGGCTGTGATCAACAGCTGCACCAGCTTCTTTGCCGGCTTCGTTGTCTTTTCTGTGCTCGGCTTCATGGCCTCTGAGCAAGGCGTGGACATCTCCAAGGTGGCTGAGTCTGGTGAGTGATGGACAGTGGGTGCCAACTGTGTCTTCTGTGTCACCCCTTGAGTGGCATCTCTGACTCCAGTCTCCTGCAGGTCCTGGACTGGCTTTCATCGCCTACCCCAAAGCTGTGACGCTGATGCCCTTGTCCCCACTGTGGGCCACACTCTTTTTCATCATGCTCCTCGTGCTGGGGCTGGACAGCCAGGTGCTGTGGCAACCAGGGAGATGGGGAACAGGGAGAGGATGGGAGGCACGTCCCCACTGAGCCCTGCTTTATGCCACAGTTTGTCGGTGTGGAGGGTTTCATCACGGGCATCCTGGACCTGTTCCCCCAGCCGGGGGCTGGCTCGCTGCGCCGTGAGCTCACCGCTGCTCTCTGCTGCATCATCTGCTGCCTCATTGACCTCTCCATGGTCACACAGGTGGGGGACGCAGCAGGGACACTGCTGGCCCCACACCGGCCACCTGCACCTGTTCCTGAGGCATCACCTCCCATGAGGTCCCACTGTGGAGTGGGAGCTCACTGGGGCTGTGGCCCTCGTGTCAGTGGAGCTACCCATGGCATGGGTGTCTCTGTGGCAAAGGGGTGCTGTGGGATCAGGGTGCCCACGGCATGCAGGGTGTCCGTGTCAGGCAGGGTGCCGGTGCTGGCAAGGCTGTGACTGCCAGTGTGTCGGAGTGCAGGGCAGCCAGCACAATGCTGGTGACACGGGCACCTTTCTGGCAGGGCGGCATGTACGTATTCCAGCTCTTTGACAACTACTCGGCCAGCGGGATCACGCTGCTGTGGCAGGCTTTCTGGGAGTGCGTGGTCATTGCTTGGGTCTATGGTGAGGCAAGGGGGAACACGGGGAGGGGGACACAAGGGGGTACACAAGTGCCCCAGCTGATGCCCTCCTCCCTGCAGGTGCCGACCGCTTCATGGACGACGTGGCCCGTATGATTGGCTATCGGCCCCTCCCCGTCATGAAGTGGTGCTGGGCTGTGGTGACACCGCTGGTCTGCGTGGTGAGCGAGGCCACCGCGCGTGGGGACACGCTTGTGCCACCGCCCCGGGTGTGCCGCGGGCACGGAGCGCCCCCCGGCGGCCGCTGTGGGCACATGCGTGTCTCGGCCGTGGGGCGACCGTGCACCTCGGGGTACGGCGGTGACACGCGTCAGGGTGGGGACCGCCAGCTCCATGCCCCGAGGGACCTCACGTCCCTCTCTCCATCCAGGGCATCTTTGTGTTCCACGTGGTGAACTACAAGCCGCTGACATACAATAAGACATACGTGTACCCGTGGTGGGGGGAAGCCATCGGCTGGGTCCTGGCACTCTCCTCCATGCTCTGCATCCCCTGCACTGTTATCTACAAGCTCCTGCGCTGCAAAGGCTCCTTGCGCGAGGTGAGGGCAGTGCAGGGGGATCACTCCTGCCTCTGTCTCCACCCCATTCTCAATCATGGTTGTCCCCCTCTTAGTCCTGGCCCCATTCAAATTCCACCATCCACGTTGCCATCTTAGTTCTATCCACCTCCATATCCCATCCCGGTCTTTATCACTGTCTGATTCCCATTTAAATCCCACCACTGTCCACATTGCCATCACAGTCCCATCCACAGCTAGGTCCCATCCCTGTTTTCATCATTGTCTCGTTCCCATCCTAATCATGTGTCTGTTCCCATTGTCTCACTCCCATCCAAATCCTATCCCTGTGCACATCAGTGTCTCATTTCCAGTCTTACCTAATTCCCACTGATGCTTACATCACTGTCTCAATTCTATCCCTATCACCGCCAAATCCTGTGCACGTCCCCGTCACTGTCTCCTTGCAGTTCCTGTCCTTCTCTCAATCTCATTTAGTCGTTTTCCCATCCTAGGCTCACCCCCATCCAAGTCCTGTTCCTGTCTTCATTGCTCTCACTCCTATCAGATTCCCATCTCCACTGCTGTCTCACTCCCAGCCCCACCCAAACTCCATCGTTGCTGCCATCACTGTCTTAATCCTGTTGGTGTCTCAGTCCCATCCCTGTCCCCATGCAATCTCTGTCTCTTTCTCAATCCCATTTCAATCTCTTCCCTGTCCCAGTCTCACCTCCACTCCCATCCAAATCTCATCCCTTTCCTATCCCTGTGCATTGTGGGGAATTCACCAAGCTGGGTCCAGGCAGTCCCAGTGCTGTTGTCCCTGGGTGCTGACACGATGTCCCCACAGCGCTGGCAGCTCCAGACCACTCCAATCTGGGGCCAACACCACCTGGAGTACCTGACGCCAGAGGCAGAAGCCAAGCTGCTGGCCCCAGAGCCCCCCAAGGAGAAGGCGACGCTCTTCGAGACTGTGATCTGAGCGTGGGGAGGGTCGCGCTGCTCCCGCCCGCCATAGCAATAATGCCAGCACCGCCTCCCACCCACGCTGCCCCGTGCCCCCCGCGCCGCCCTGGCCGCCGGCCTCGCTGCAGGGGGGTGAACACAGCGAGGTGGGGGGTGCTGGGGGCCACGGAGCCAGGGCAGCTGCGGGGCACAGGAGGGGTCCCCGGCGCAGGGGAGCGTGGCGGCCCGGGGGGAAGGGCTGGGAGGCCACAGGCTGGGGGAGTGAGTGGGACAGCCCTTCCCTGGCCCCTGCCCGCGGCCCCCGTGGCGCCCCACTCACTAACTGCTTCCCGTAGCGTTTGTCTGGTGTAACCCCAACCGCCCCGACATCTGGCAATAAACTGGGAGACCCTGGCAGTCCTGGCACTGCAGGCAGGGGAAGCGGGGCACTAGCAGCGGACAACTGAGGGGCGAGGTGTGGGGTGGCGCTGGCCTTTGGGGGACAGAGGTTTGAAGGAAATAGTGTTCGAGAATTCAGGGACACCTGGGTTCCTCTCTTGGGTGACTCGTCGGGGGCAGGCTGTTGGAGCAATGGGGTCTCCATCCTTCACCACAGGATGGGGGTGCCCGCAGGCTGGACCAAACCCCTGTGGGACTGGGGGACTCCATGCAGCCAGAGCTGACCTCGCTTATCAGCCCCAAGAGGCAGATTTTAGCCCGGAGGCTTTGGGAGTCCTGACTGTCCCCAAGGGGTAGGTCAGGATCCAGCTGTATCCCACTGGGAGCTTTTCGTATCAGCTTTGTGGTTCTCCACTCCATGCACTGTGCCTTGGGAACAGCCCTGGGCTGGTGAGGGCTGTGCGGATGAGGCAGCCCCGGGCATGTAGCCAAAGAAGTCAAAGGCTTAACCTGCTCCAGAACCCTGCTGCCTGAGCTGCCTGAGCCCTGTCTCAGCAGGGTGCCAGCTAGGGAGTGCACGTGCCCTGTGCCCTACACCAGTAGCTCCTGAAGTTTGTGCCATGGGAACCTGCATGGAGCCCGGAGGAAACCACCAGCATGCTGTGCTTGGAGTGGCTGCTTTCCAATGCCTTGGTTTGATGTCACCGTCCTGCTGTGCCCAGCATCCCATCCCAGCAGTGCCTTGGCCATGCCATGAAGCTACAAGGGGGAAGAAGTGTCCCCATCTGCCCCAGCCATCCTCAGAGACAGAGCTGGAGCAGTGCCACCGTGCCAGGTGTCCATATCCAATTGCTAGGATCACCAGGGTTCCAGAGGCTCTTGTTTTGGGGCGCTAGCTTGCCCCACCACGATACCCTCTCACCCTACTGGGGTGAGCCAGCAGTTCCTGCCCCACCGGCAATGCACACTGTAATTAGCGCGGGCAGGGCGGAAGCATCACTGATAATTGACGGTGACTCTTTAGCGCAGAGTCTCACGTGCCTGGGGCACGGCAGGACTTTCCGGCAGGGCTGGTCTGTGGGACGGGCTGCATCCCGATGTGTCGACCGCCGTGCGGGGCCTGGTTGGTTCCACAACACCCAAGTGGGGACAAGGTTGAGTGCAGGGTGTGGGGGCGAGCATTGTCATCGCCTTCGCTTCGTGTCGCAGCACGCCCTGGTCCCGCCACCCCTTCCTAAAAGGCACAGCTGCGGGGTGTTGGCAGCACAGACGGTGAGAGCACGGGGACCAGGCAGAGGTGGGCGAAGGAAAGGTAGAGGACAAAGGTTAAAGGGGTGCTGAGGTTTGGTTTTGCTGGCTGGGCTTTGCTCACGGATCTCCTGTAGTACTTGACCCCACGGGAGAGGACGCGACCCACGTTGTGCCCTCGCAGGGGCAGGCACCCACAGCACCATGAACCGGATCACGGTGTACGAGCGTGCCAACTTTGAGGGGCTGAGCCGAGAGTTCACCTGCGACGTGCCTGACCTGCACGAGCTGGATTTTGGGAACTGCATTGCCTCTCTGAAGGTGGAAGGGCAGCCATGGATTGCCTACACGGACCCCAAATACGAGGGGGAGCCGCACGCCTTCGAGGAGGGCGAGTACCCCTCTGTGGATCGGCCCAACAGCTTCTCGGCACTGCGCCTCGTGCACCATGACCTGGGGGACCCCCAGATCACCCTCTACGAGCACCCCAACTTCCAAGGCGCCTGCAAGGTGGTGACAGAGGAGACCAACTTGGCGTATGGGTACTTCAACGACCGGGTGGCCTCCCACGTGGTGCAGCGAGGCGTCTGGCTGCTCTACCAGCATCCCGGCCGGGGCGGCTGGCACTGCCTGGCATGGCCCGGCGAGCGGCTCGCTGACTACAAACTGGAGCTGAACTTTCAGTCTCGGCTGTCCCACCTGCGCCCGCTACGGCCCGGGCGGCCGCTGGTCTCAGCACGTCTCCTTTGGGAACAGAAGCGGGTGGAGGAGGAGCGGGAGGTGCTGGTGGATGAGATTGAGGGGGTGAACGAGACGGAGTCGGAGCAGGCGCTGGCGGCCAGCAGCAGCCGGGAGTACGGCACCACACTCTGGCAGAGCTTCCACTTCAGCAATGCCACCAGCCTCAAAGCCGGGCTTTCCTTCACGCTGACCGTGGAAGCTTCCAACATCTTCACGGTGCAGAAAGGGCGCAGCGAAACCAGCACTCGCCGGCAGCGCGTGGAGGTGCAGCTGCCGGCGAAGATCCCCCCGCGCACTGCGCTCAGCATCCAAGTCCTTCGGAAGGAAGTGACGCTCTCCGTCCCAGTCCTGCTCACCATCACCCAGAACGAGAATGTTCGTACGGAGATGGGCGAGTACCGCAGCGTCTCAGGTACCAATGTCAGTGCCCGCTATAGCTTAAAGCCACTGCCAGCTGCGGGCAGGGAGCAGGCAGCCACCAAGGGGACAGACACAGTGCCTGGCACCAGGATGGAACTGTAGCTTTGTGGCGTTGCTAAGCAATGGCTGTCCCCTCCGGGGTGTGGGACTCACTGTGACACCAGCGTTGACCCCAGCACCCACCGATGGAGGAGCCAGGACCTGCCTTGTCTGGTTGTGTCCGGTGGCTCTGGCTGGCAGGACCTGCCAGTGCCTCCTCCCACCCAGTATTTCCAATAAACGCCCTTCCCCAACCACTCGAGTCTGCTGCTACTCGGGCTGAGGTGGTAGTAGCATGGATGGGGTACTGGGCTAGGGGGGCACTGAGCTAAGAGGAGACGCCAAGTGAGGGGGGGACTCCTGTGCTGAGGCAGAAAACGTGGGGTTGTGGAGGACACCGGGATGGGGAGGGATATCGGGGTGGGGGGTGCACCGGGCCGGAAGAGCTAGGGAATATCAGGCTGGGGAAGCTGGCGGGACGAAGGGGAGAGCTGGGGACACCGGTCTGGACAAGACATCAGACGGTGGGGGGAGGGGGGTGGGCAGGAGGACACTAGGCTGAGGCAGCCAAAGTTCCACCGGTCTGGGGACACTGGGATGAGGGGTGTACTAGGGCAGCCAGGGGGACAGGGGAAGAGGGCGGACACTGGGCTGGCGGGGCCGAGGGACTATGCACGATCCAGGGGAGTCGGGGACACCGAGCCAGCCTGGCTCCGCATAAACCGTGTTGAGGCCACCACCGCGACTTGCTCTCCACCCCAGGACTTTGAGCACGTCCGTCCCTACGGGCCCGTCGCAGGGCCTGTGCCCAGGGCCGTCGGGGCAGGGGAGACGCACAGGGCACACCGGAGGTGCGGGCACCAGCCGCGGGGCACAGAGCGCCGGGAGAAGGGGGTGCCGGGGGCGGGATCTGACACGTGCTCCGCCCCGGACACACCTCCAGCCCCGCCCCCCACGTGGCGCCGGCGCCGCCGGTCTCTTTAAATGATGCAACAGCCCGTGCGCTGAGCCCGCCTCCCGCGCGCCCATTGGCCCGGCCGGCGCCGGTCTCCCCCTCCCATTGGCCGGGACGGAGCGCTCCCATTGCCGGTTGGCTGGGCACGGACCCGCCCCCGGGCGGAGGCGGCAACATGGCGGCGGCGGCGGCGACGATGGCGGCGGAGGAAGTGGAGGAGGTGCTGGGGCTGTTCACTGGCATCGGTCTCAGCGAGGCCAAGGCGCGCGAGACGCTACGCAATGGGGCACTCAGCGCGCTTCTGCGCCGGGCTGTGCTGCAGGTGCGTCCGTCGCGGGTCCGCACCCTGGTCCCCGGTCCTCGATCCCCAGTACCCCGTCACCTCCCTGCCACCTCGGGACCCAGCCACCCTGGGAACTCGCTACCCTGGTACCAGTGTCACCCCCAGGACCTGGTACCCCGATCCCCAGTGACACCCGGGTACATCGGCACCGTGGTTCCTCTGTCACCCCCTCGACCCAGCGTTCCCCGGACCCCCCGGCTTCGCCTCCTCCCGACCCTGCTGACCGGCCCTGCCCTTGGCACTCCCCTGACCCGCTCCGGCCCCCGGTGCCGCCGGTTCCTCGGGGCTCGGGCTCCCATCTTGCCCTGACGCTTCTCTGGGCGGCGACAGGCTCGGAGCACGCTGGGCCCGGCGCTGGACAAGGCCACCGGGACACTTCTCTACAACACGGCCGCCCGCCTCAAGGACCCGAAGCACCTCGGCTTCCTCGTCGGCTACATCACTCGCAGGGAGATCCTCACCGACCTGCAGCTCAGCGGTACCGTGCGGCCCCAGCCCCCGCCCCTACCCGGCTTCGGTCCCGGAGGCCCCGCTCTTCATCCCTCCTCTGTCCCCAGCTGCCCTGGAGTACGTGAGGAACCACCCCTTGGAGCCCCTGGACGTGGCAGACTTTGAGCGGGCTTGTGGTGTGGGGATCTGCATCACCCCTGAGCAGATCGAGGAAGCGGTGAGTGGGGCTGTGACTCTGTGGAATCACAGCACAGGGGACGTTGGACTGGTTCCTGCTGTGCACCTGCCTGCCTCACTCACCCTGTGTCCCTGTGCTGCTCCCAGGTGGAGGCTGTGATCAGCAAGCACCGAACAGAGCTTCTGGCAGAGCGCTACCACTTCAACATGGGGCTGCTGATGGGTGAGTGGTGACACTGGGGCAGCCCCTGACTGGTGCTGATGGCTGTCACATCCCCGTGCTTGACTGCCGGTGCCACTGTCTGCTCCCCTGAACCCTGAGAGCCAGCTCTTTGCCATGGAAAGGTGTCATCCTGCCAGATCCCCTACACAGGCAGGGCCATAGTGCCCAGCAACAGGGACAGCCCTGGGGCAAAGGTTGTGGCATTCTGCATCAGTGCCCCAGCTGAAGCTCCCCCAGGCTTGGGCCCTGCCCCTTGCTCACGGAGTGCCCTGTCTGCAGGGGAGGCACGGAACCAGCTGCGTTGGGCAGACGGGAAGACCATCAAGAACGAGGTGGACCTGCAGGTGGGTGCGAGGTTACTGCGTCAGGTGCTGCTGTGGTCCCCTGGGTGTGCTGTGACTATTATGGGACTTGTCTGCCAGTCCCCTAGAGGGCCCAACACTGGGCACAGCCTGCTCTACCTAGGTGCAGGCAGGGTGAGCGGAGTGATGGCTGAACAGGACACTTCCAGGCCTTAGGACACAGGGAGCCTTTCTGACTCCTGTGTCACTCTTCTCCAGGTGCTGCATTTGCTTGGGCCAAAGACAGAAGCTGACCTGGAAAAGAAGCCGAAGGTAAGGAGAAGGGGAGCTGGAGACTTGGATAGTATTTTCTTGCAAAGTGTCCAGGCAAGATCTCCAATAGCTGCTCTGGGCTGAGCTGCCACCATGGGTACAGGTCTGAGGGACTGCTGGGATAAACAGGCTGGGCCTGGAGAGGAAGGTATGTGCTACAGCTGGGCACTCAGGATGCTGTGCTGGTCTCTCCAGGTGACAAAGGCCCGTCTGGCCCCGGCAGAGAAACAGAAAGTGGCTGTGGTGGAGAATGGTAAGAGACGGTTCTGTTCCCCAGCCCTTTAGTTACTGCTGGACCTGCTTCCGAGCTGGGCCCTGGGAGCTGTGATCAGGGAGCTCAGCCCCATGTTCCTGCAGGGGACATGGGCACAGAGACACGGTCGCTGCTGGAGCAGCTGCGGGGAGAAGCCCTGAAGTTCCACAAGCCAGGTGAGTGCAAGGAGCCGCTGCCGTATGTGGGGCCACTCCACTGGCTCTGTGCCTAGTCCCAGCTCTCCATGCTGCAGAGGACTGGACAGGTCCTGTGTCCTTCCCCCCTGGCTGCTGGGCTTGGCATGGTTAGGGCAGTGCTGCAGCCCTGAGCATCCTCTGCCTGCAGGAGAGAACTACAAGACTGAGGGCTACGTGGTGACGCCCAACACTATGGCCCTGCTGAAGCAGCACCTGGCAATCACGGGTGGGCAGGTGAGGCCATGTCCCATGTCCCGCAGGTTCCATGTGAGAGTGACACTGCTGGGGTGGGTGGGGAGCACGCAGCTCACAGGGGGCATGGCCAGATGCAGCACCCCCACAGCATGGGGTGCTCTGCTGGATTGCCAGGAACTCATGTCAGTGTCACTGCCGTCAGGGAAGGTAAAAGTCTGCTGAAGGACAGAGGTCTCCCCTTTGCCTCTTCAGGTACGGACACGCTTCCCTCCTGAGCCTAATGGGATCCTGCACATAGGCCATGCCAAGGCCATCAACTTCAACTTTGGCTATGCCAAGGTAAAAAGCACCAAGCCGCCTTGGCACCTGCCTTTCCCCACTACTTGGCTGCTGGCCTGGCTCTGTGGTCCTTCAGGGAGCAGCTGCTCACTATTTCTTCATCCCCAGGCCAATGGTGGTGTGTGCTTTTTGCGCTATGATGACACCAACCCCGAGAAAGAGGAGGAGAAGTACTTCACAGCCATCCGGGAGATGGTGGAGTGGCTGGGTATGGCTCGAGATGGGGAGGGCACGATCAAGCCAGGTGCCAGGGACGACCCTGCATTCAGGTCTTGCTGCTGGGCCTCCTCCAGCTTGTTTCATTTCACCCATCCTCACAGGCTACCAGCCTTATGCAGTGACACATGCATCGGATTACTTTGACCAGCTCTACACCTGGGCCCTGGAGCTCATCCGCAGGTGCGCATGTGGGGCATTAGGACTGTGCCAGGGCGGTGTTGATGTCCTACACTGTGACCGGGGCTCCCCTTTGCCCAGGGGATGGGTCACTCATGTCTGGTGATGGTATTTCCCCTCCGTAGGGGTCAGGCATATGTCTGCCATCAGAAGGTTGAGGAGATCAAGGGCCACAACCCACCACCCTCGCCATGGCGGGACCGGCCTGTGGAGGAGTCACTCCTGCTCTTTGAGGTACTCCTGGGTGGGGCAGGTGCTGTGTGCCTGAGAGCTCTGGACCTGTGGCTCAGCTGACAGCTTTGCCCCTCTCCGCAGGACATGCGAAAGGGCAAGTTTGGGGAGGGTGAAGCCACGCTGAGGATGAAGCTAGTGATGGAGGATGGGAAGATGGATCCTGTTGCCTACCGCGTCAAGTTCACTCCACACCACCGCACTGGGGACAAGTGGTAAGGAGGGCTTGCCATGTCCTGGCACATGTCGTGGGGGTGGGTCTGGATTTCCTAGGAGTGAGGAGGTGTCAGGAGTGGAGCAACACTGTGCTCTGCCCTGAGCTGACTGTGTCTGCCTTGCAGGTGCATCTACCCCACGTACGACTACACACATTGCCTCTGCGACTCCATCGAGCACATCACACACTCCCTCTGCACTAAAGAATTCCAGGCCAGGTAAGCACTGTGCACGGCATGGCCTAGGGCTGAGCTAGACCTGGAAGCAGCATCTGGTGGTTGCCAGAGTGCTGGGGGACAGCGTGTCCATGTGGCTGAGCTGGGCTGTGCCTGTACCTCCCTTGCAGACGCTCCTCCTACTTTTGGCTGTGCAACGCTCTGGATGTTTATTGCCCTGTGCAGTGGGAATATGGGCGCCTGAACCTGCTCTACACCGTTGTCTCCAAGAGAAAGATCATCCGGCTGGTAGAGACAGGCGCTGTGAGGTAGGAGCAGGGCCAGCTGCCATGATGGGGCTCACCCAGAGCATGCCTGGTTGTCACACTGGAATTTCCTCAGGGACTGGGATGACCCACGTCTCTTCACGCTGACAGCCCTGCGCCGGCGAGGCTTCCCCCCTGAGGCCATCAACAACTTTTGTGCACGGGTAAGCTTTGGATAGAATGGGACAGGGCAGATGGCTGCATCCCCTGGCCAGCATGGTCACAGCACACTGTTTCTCAGGTTGGTGTGACAGTGGCCCAGGCAACAATGGAGCCACATCTGCTGGATGCTTGTGCACGTGAGGTGCTGAATGAGCAGGCCCCCCGTGCCATGGCTGTCCTGGAGCCCCTTAAGGTCACCATCACCAACTTCCCTGCTCCGAAGGTGAGACTGCCATGGGCTGTTGTGGGAGTGGGGTTCCTTGATACCACCATTCACGCCCTCTTTCTCCCCAGGCACTGGAGATCCTTGTGCCCAACTTTCCAGCCGATGAGAGCCGTGGTTTTCACAAAGTGCCCTTCCACCAGACTATCTACATTGAGGAGACAGACTTCAGGGAGGTGAGCCAGGCCCACTGGACTGTACTATCCTCACTCCTGGAGCTATGGCTCACGCAGCAGGAGCCTGGCAGCACAGGAAGTGGTGTTGGTGCTGCACACAGAGGTCACGGGCTGGTGTTGAGCACCTGACTGCAACTCCCAAATGGGCCAGCAGCTCTGATGGGCACTGGGAAAATGCTGCCCTCCAGCCTGGCCAGAACACGTCCAACCAATGGTGCTTAACATGGCCTGTCAGTTCAAACAGCCCTGGGATCACTGATCCCTGGGATGGCAGGAGTGGGGACAGAAGAGACATGCTGGAGGGGGGACCTGCTGCCCATGCTGGGACCCCTCATGCAGCCATGAACTCTCTTGCAGGAGGCAGATAAAGGCTACAAGCGCCTGGCCCCCGGGCAGCCGGTGGGGCTGCGCCACACTGGCTATGTCATCACTGTCCAGAATGTCATCAAGGTGCGTGGCTGTGGGCACTGGTGACATGAGGTTGGGCTGTGGAATGTCAAGACATGACCATGCCCCAGCAGGGAAGAGCAGCGATGGTCATCTCGTGCTGGATGCTCTGGACACAGTGAGGGCTCCGGCTGCCTGTGCAGCTGCTCTCTGCCTGCCCTGTTCCTCACAGTGGGGAACAAGGTGTCCCCAAGCTGTGGGGCTTGGGGTTCAGCCCCAGGACTGCCATATGGGATAAGACTGCTGCCTGACAGCTTCGCTCATCTCATCTCCTCTCCCTCAGGACGTCAGTGGGCATGTCATGGAGCTCGAGGTGACCTGCACCAAGTCGGATGTGGCGGAAAAGCCCAAAGCTTTTATCCATTGGGTGTCGGTGCCACTGTCCTGTGAAGTGCGGCTCTACGAGCGGCTGTGAGTATCTGGCTGCCAGCTGAGGCCAGCACAAGCCCACTTGTGCTGGAGCAGCAGCGCAGCTGTACAGCAGCAGGCCCTGCTGGGTGGGGACGATGATGCTCTGGGGTGCCATGAGTGGCACAATGTCCCCTCATTTGGCAGCTTTGGGATAAGACTCTTATCTCATGACAGGTTTTTGCACAAAAATCCTGAGGACCCATCGGAGGTACCTGGTGGCTTTCTGAGTGACCTCAACCCTGTGAGTAGTGGCAGCAGCTGAGGTTATGGGCCCACGGGGAAAGTGGGGACCTCCTGCACCCAGTCCTGAGGCACCCACTTCCATGTACACCCTACCTCTCTTGGGCCAAGGCCTTACTGTGTCTTGGGGGAAGAGGAGCTGGGGGGAGCTGGGCTGTGGAGAGAACAGAAGGATAGGGGTGCTGGCTGAGCTGTCCCCCCTGCCAGGACTCCCTGCGTGTGGTGCACAATGCCCTGGTCGACAGCTCTGTCCACTCCGCTCGACCCTTTGACAAGTTCCAGTTTGAGCGCCTGGGCTACTTCTCTGTGGATCCTGACAGTGAGGAGGGGAAGGTGAGCCCTGTGGGACAGGGGCAGTGAGGCAGCCTGCCCACACTTGTGCAAGCACCCTCTGCCCGCCATGGGGCTCTGATCAGACCCCCTCTTTCTCCCCAGATGGTGTTCAACCGGACGGTGACACTCAAGGAGGACCCTGGCAAGGCCTGAGGGACCTGCTGCTGCTACACCACCGTGCTGTTGCTTCCTTGGGGGTCTTTGCACACCCCCAGTGCCACCGTGCCTTGGTGCAGTCCCCTGGGGTGCCCCACAGCATTGCCTCAATAAATGGAGATCCCAGCCCTGTCCTTGCACTGTCACTGCCTCTTGTTCTCCTGCTCAGTCTTGGGGTGATGGGTGGGGGTGGTCTCCTGTTTGTACCCCGATTAACCTCGGGCTGGCAGGGTGTGTATGTGGGGTGTCTCCCTTGTTCTAGGGGCACAGAGTCTGCTCTTCTGCCGTGTAGTACTGATATGACCCCACGGGAACTGCAGCTCCCCCAGCCAGCACCATGAGGTTGGACTGGGGTCAAGGGTGTTGGGGTGGAATGGAGAAGTGTCTCCGGGGGATGCAGGTGGGGTGCAGGCGCGACAGGTGGGAGCAGGAGATGTGCAGGAGGGTGCAGGCAGGGCACAGGGGGTGCAGGCAGGGTGTGCACACTGTGTACAAACACCGCCGGAGCGCCCTCCCCGCTTAAGGTGGACTCAAGTGGGGTGGTCCCTGCTTGGCCCCGGGCTGGGGGCCAGAAGGGTGTTCCCGGGGAACTGGTATACACCCCGTGCCCTGAGCCCCGTGCCTGTGCCGCTAGACCTGAAATACGTGGAGCGAGAGCCTGCCCAGCCCCACGGG
The DNA here is from genome assembly GCA_037013685.1 of Acridotheres tristis. Lineage (NCBI taxonomy): Eukaryota > Metazoa > Chordata > Aves > Passeriformes > Sturnidae > Acridotheres > Acridotheres tristis. Next base: position 9,059,162 of record CM072899.1, on the reverse strand, counting down.
CCACCTTAAGCTAGGCCGGGGCTGGGGAGGCCGCGCCGAGCACATGGACACGGTTAAAGCAGACCCGGCACGGTCCGATGGCGCGGGGAATCCTTCGCCTCCATGGGGACACTTCGCTCCGCGGTGCCGCCCGGGGCAGGGCGCAGCCCCTCCGGTACAGCCGCGCAGGCCTCAGGGCCCTTCCTGCACCGGGGTCTGGCCCCACACGGGCGCGACTCGAAGCCTCGCCCCAGGTGCTGCCTGGGGATGGGGGCCAGGCTGCACCCGCATGCCGCGAAGGAGCACCCTCGGCCTCCGTCGCCTCACGGCCACGCGGTGCTGGTGGCGTCCCGGATATCCCGACTACGCGAGGTCTGTCCCGGTCCCTCCGTGACCCCACCGCATTCTGCGTTGTCACCGCGGCAGGACGCCCCCCACGCAGGGCGCCCCCCAGCGTCCGCACCCTTCCCACGCCCCGCCGTGGCCAGGCCCCTTTAAGGCGCGGGGCGGGCAGAGGAGCTGAGCTCTCGCGGGGCTTGGGAGCCGCGCTCTCGCGAAGCTGGGGCAGCGCGGTGATTGGCTGCAGGGGGTTGAATGTAAGATGGCGCCCAGGGAGCTGTGAGGGGAAAAGACTCGGGGCCGAGGCGGCGGCGGCGACAGGGCCGGGGTGAGGCGGGGCCGGGTCACACCGCGGCGCAGCCGGGCCGGCGGGCCGGGGTAGTGCGCGGCGGCGGCGGGGCCGGGTGGGGCCTCCCTTTGGGCGCGGGAGGAGGAGGTGGCGGTTCCGGGGGCGGCGCGGGCCCGGCGGGGAGGGGGAGGGGGCGGCCCCGCCTGCCGCGCGCGCGCGCGCGCTTTCCTGGCCTGCGCGGGCGCGCCCCCTGCTCTTCCCCCCCCCCCCCATGCACCGGGCGCGTCCCCGTCTCCCCCGACCCGGGCTGCGAGGCACCGGAAGGCGCAGCCTGCGCGTGGCCCTCGGCGGTCCTGTCCTCGCGGAGCCCCCGACATGGCTCCTGCCGGGGGGGTGGGGGAGGCGGTGTCACGGCGCCGCCTGCGGGCCCGGCCCGGCCGCCCCGCCGACAAACAAAGGCGGCGGGAGCGGCTGGGGCAGTGCCGGGTTCCCGCGGGCGGGGGAAGCCCCATGGGCTCCGCGTCCCCGCTCGGGCAGGACAGAGGCTGAGCTGCAGCCGACGGTGTCAGGGCCTAAATACGGAGCTTCGCCTCGAGCAGTCCGTAGCGTTCCCTGCTGTCTCTTGGGGCAGTACCGGGAGCACCTGCGGAGGAAGGGGGCGGGGGGGGTTTTCCTCTGGATGCGGTCACTGCTGCTGCTGCCTTGTTCTAAGTTCTGTCTGCTAGTAACTCCGGTGTTGCCCACCGTGCCGCGCCTGTCGCCGCACGGCGCTCTGTGACAGATAAGCTCACACAGTCGTTCTCAGTAGCACCAGGCTGAGGGACACGATGGTTAGAAATTGGGCATCTTGCAATTCCTCAGTAGGAGCTGCTAGCTGCGTGGATGATCATATCTTTGTTTCCTGATTTTTTTTTTCTTAATGGAACACATATTAAAAATAAAATGACTTAATAAAGAAAGAGGAACTGGGGATGGAAAGGGCTTCTTTGTTCTGTCTTCTCCAGAACGTTACAAGTCTAAGAGCTCAGGACAAGAGCAGCAGAAATACATGCAACATGGTGACTGGTGAGTCCAGATTGTCCACATGCTGCAAGTTGTGTGTGTGTTTTCAGTAACCTCAGTCTAAGTTTTATCAACTAACCGTATGTGCTCATAATCTTAAAAGAATTTCTTAAACTTACTTCCTGAAAAATAGGCAGCTAAGCTGCACAGAGAGCAGTTACCTTTCTTTATTGGAGAAACTTGTTGCCTGGATGCTCGTTTTAAAAATTTAAAATGCAATATTAAAAACATGCTGCTGAGATCCAGTGAGGGTGGGCATTTGCAGTTTCCAGTGCGTGTCTGTGGGATAAATGGAATGCACAAATTAGTGTGTTTTAATAACTAACAGTAAAAGTGGTGACTGCAGCAGTAAGCTGTATGTGTTGCCCTACAAAAGCCTGTTGAATGCATCCTAGAGCCTTACAGAGGTTTTCTGTCATGACTGCAGGTTGGTTTAGTTTTAATAAGTAAAATTTCTGGGGTTGCAGCATTACATTTCTGAATCTTTCTCTGAATCTGGTACCTCTACTTCTGTATAGGGTCTTGTGAAGTGCAGTTTTGGGTGGTTCAATGCTTTTAGTTAAATAATCCCAAGCAGCCCTAAAACTAATATGAATGACTCCGGGAGACACTGTTACCTACAGGGTCTGTAACTGCAGCGGTAGAGAAAACTCAAGGAAGATCTGCTCTTCTGGGGCAGGAACAGATGCCTTGTCGCATGATGGGGCTCTGGTCCACGCCTGGCACTTGGAATACTGCAAGGGCTCAGCTTAGTGGCTCTTAGTATAGTAACTTTAGGAAAATGTAAAGGAATTTTTTTTTCCATGGTAAAAGAAAGGAAAGAGATGTCTTCTGACAGCTTGTGAGAGAGGAAGATTTACTAGTTGGGGAAGACTGGCCTAGTAGGCTCTTGATCTTGATGCTGACAAGAACTAATTGAAGTGGACCAGCTGAGCAGGGTCAAGGTTTGTGTTTAAGAAATTAGTGCTTGCTTTGTTTTGCTTCCTGGTAGTCAGAAGAGGTTGGTGATGGTTTGGTGCTGGACCTCTGCTGCTTATCCTTCTGGGTTTCTTGTGGCTTCTGGTCTCTTATGTGGGAGAATGATGTAGTTTGTGAAGGAAGGGTTGGGCTTTCAAAAGCAGAAATGAGGGCTAACAGCTCCCATTGGAAACAGCAGCCCTGCTGACCTCCCTACTCACTTCTTTGACAAGAATAACAGAAGGTGGATAGCTATTCCCTGCGTTGTTACAACATAATAAAAACCGGTGCAGGAGCAGGAAGGGAGCACCTGGGAGAGGTGAGCTCATCCAATTCAGCAGCAGCTGACTGTCAAAGAGCATCTGTGGCACTTATGTCTGGGATCCTGCTGTCAGAGAACATCTGTGGCATTCATGTCTGGGATCCCAGCATGGCATCCTTGAGGCTTATTCTTCAGAAGAATCTATATCTGCTAGTGCACCTCAGGGTGGACATGGAAAATGATGATTCTCTTCTGAAAGCATTGCTGTAGTATTGAAATCAAATACTTGAAAATTCCAAGTAGAAGACTGGGACAAATTAATTGCTCGAAATCTGTTTTCCAACCTCGGAGTATATAATGGAGCATCATGCAGTTAGACACAAAACACATTTCAGTGTGCCTGCTGTAGGTCTTGTCTGAGTCCCGAGTCCTTATGGATGCATTAATGCATTAACATCGTTGTTCTCCCTTGGTTTCACCCTGGGCATATGGTCTCCTAGGAAGAGGTTAGTAATGTGTGCTGTAGAGGTGTAGAGTACTCTTGGGTGGCTCCTGGAGAGGTGAGTAGTCTTATTGGCTCTATCACCCAGAGTTGGCTTGAAAATGTCAGATTGGTGTTTCTGAAAGAATGTTTTTTCTGTCCAGATGTGGGCTCTCCAGGAGCTTCTGTATGCTGATATTTGCAGAGCTGTTGGATTTGCTATTTGAACACAATTATCTGGTGTTTTTTACTAAACATGCTGAATATTTTAAGAATATCTTCTATAGAAATCTCATGCAGCAACAAATGTGTCTTAAGGACTTCAGAAACCATAGAGCACAAGTTGCCTCATGTATGTTCCCCTTACCTTTGATATTAGTTTTTTTTTTTTCTCCTGTGAGCCTGGTCCAATGCACTAGCCATGAACCTCCATGTAAACAAAAACTGTGTTTGGACTGCTGTCACGTAACAGTGAAGAGGGGTTAGCATTTGCTTCAGCTGTCACAGATTTTGGTGATAACTGGCACTGGAGTTCTGCAGTGTGCTTGAGTGCCAGTGAAAGCCTAACTCTCATTTTCACAGAGGCAGGCTTTTGCAGTTTTGTGTTCGACCATAGCCCTGTCTCAGTCCTACTTCGTTAAATCGTGCTGAAAGGATACATAAAGCTCTGGTTTTACACCTGTTCTCTTTAGACCTACAGTCACAATGTACACAGTAATGTCTGTCTGTTTTTCCTCCTTTATGCAGCCTGTTCTAGTAGTGCTGAATCACCTCTTCTAGTCGTGATCTTGTATTGTTTCACATCTTTTCACAACTGTCTCAGTATCTGGTGATGTTACAGGTCAAATGTATTTATGCTTTATCATATATCATTTATGTTTAGAAACAACCAGTATAGTCACTGCAAAAACAATTTGTGGGTTTAAACAAGATAAGGCAATAAGAGAAGAATGCTGTCAGAGTATACCCTAGAGCTGTCTGATGTTCCCAGGTGGAGTCATCTTTGCTGGTGGTGGTTTTTGTCTTTGCTTTCACTTCCGCCCTGATTAGCTTAACTTCTTTTTCTATCTTTCTTTTGTCTTTACACATGGCATGTTTCATGTTAACCTCTTCCTATATTAAAAAAATCAAGAACTGATGCTGCAGTTGCCTTTGCCATTTCCAGAACTCTGCTTCTCCATGTGTGTAGTTCCCAGTTTGAGGAAATAGCTCGATTCCAGTGCTCTCCTTTTGCTTGCTATGTTCAAATAGATGAGGCTGTCCTAGTCCTAACAGCAGTGAGCTGAATGCTGCATCTGTTGCTCTTCTATGGTGCTTCCCGTTAGCTGCCTAGAATAGAACTGCACGGCCTGATAGAACACAGTGCTCAGTTTCCCACCTCTGTGGCTGCAAAGCAGGGCCGCAGATATTGATTTCTGAGCCTCTCTCACTAACAGTGCATGCTGCAAGCAAATGGAATGTACGACTGGATTTGTCTGGTATAGGACTTGCCTGGTCTGGATGAAGTGCAGAGCTAGGAGAATTTACATGGCAGTGAGCTCTGGGAGGAGGAGGAGTCACACCTGGGTATCAGACTCCCCTGAGCTGCCGAGGGTTAATCTGAGAAATGTGTAGTAGCACAAAGTGCCTCATAAAACTAAAGCATCTGTCTTGGGCATCTGGCTCTGCATGTTTGCCAGTTTTCATACAGTACTTGATATGAGAGATATTAGTTACTTGATATTAGTTACTGGAGTTAAGAAGATCCTTGCATCAAAGGAGTGGTGTAGTTAACGCTTTTACTTTCTCTTTCCTTAAGGAACCCTGAGGACCTTGCAATATGAATAATTCTATGGAGAACACCATTTCCTTTGAAGAATACATCCGTGTGAAGGCGCGAACAATCCCCCAGCACAGGATGAAGGAGTTTCTAGACTCCCTTGCTTCCAAGGGGCCAGAAGCTCTCCAGGAGTTTCAGCAGACAGCCACCACCACAATGGTGTATCAGCAGGGTGGCAACTGCATTTACACGGACAGCACAGAGGTGGCTGGGTCTTTGCTTGAACTTGCTTGTCCTGTGACAACCAGTATCCAACAACAAACTCAGCCTGAGCAGCAGATACAGGTTCAGCAACCCCAGCAAGTTCAGGTAAGCATCTGAAATCATCTCTGAATGTATATATGACTTGTTAACTGATGGAGTAGTGTTCAGAGCTGCTGTGTAACCTTAAGCCTCAGACACGTACTTAAGAGGCAGGGCCAATGAACTTTATATAGAACAGCAATATTTCCATTTCATTTAAGGAATTTGGTAGTAAATTGGCTTTCTTGACTGTGCCTCCCTCAAGCTCTGCTGTTGGAGGAGCCGTGTACATAGCAATGGAATGGTGTCACCTATTGGTCGACAGTTCTGGCATGTGCACAACTCCCGAAGCCTTGTGCTCTGAAGCTGCTATAAATACCAGCCCCCTCTGATTGTTCAGGGTGGCTGTGGGATGGAGCTTGCCTTAAGGATTTTATGTTTTTCTTAATAAAATCAATAATCTTTAAATAGTTTTACTCAAACATTCTAAAAGTTGTTCTTGAAAACTGGCTTTTAAGTGAGGGAGAAATGCAAGAGAATCAACTTCAGGATATGAACCAGGGGAAGATACATTTCAGGAGAAAAATTCTAAAGGATGCATGTGCATCAAGGTAGCTTATTTGTTTGCACAGTGGAAGGAGTTGTCTTTTTTTTTTAAGTAGATATTACATTAGGTATTTTATTAAGTAAGCAAATCCAGTATGAGAGGAAAAAAACAAACCAATTTTATAACTTAGGAAACTGCTTTTGTCCTCAGAAACATTTTGTAATTTGAAGAGTTCATACGTGGCCGGGCATTTACTAAGGTTTTTCTGTGATATGTCTCTAAACAGCTGAACTCTGGCTATAGCTGTAATTCTGATACACTTGAGCTATTAATCTCTCTGGTTTCTGTAGCAGAATGTAAAACTGTGAGCTTTTTTTTTCTTTTGAACAATAAGTAAGGGTATGGAGTCATAAATGACTGGAGATCAGGTAGTGTGTACTTGCTGCAGTGCAGTGGACTTGTGCCAACAGCTCACTTGATGTGTTTTTATCCTACAGCAAAGACAAACTTACCTCCTTCACTGGTAACTCGTCTCCAATTACTCTCTATTAAGTAAATGAATTCTTAACTGGGACTTCTGTAACCTGTTGCCCTACAGTAACTTGTGTTGAAAGGCTTTTAAAGAACAAAAACCTGAAGTCTTTCAGGCATGACTTGGATCTCTGCATAAGGCTATTAAAACTGATCAAGACTGGGTTTGGTTTTGCCAGCTAGTATGTTTTCTGGAAGAGGTTTTGTTTTTCGGTAGAAGAGCTAGGAGGGTTGGCCTCTGAATGCCTCAGCCTTGAAGATGTGGAAAGCCCCCAAACCAATTGTAAAAGTCAAAAGGAATCTTTTTTTCCCATCTCTCATTTTTTTCCTCTTGCTGCCTCCTTTCAGAACTACCCGATGTTCAGGCTTGACCCTTGCAAGTCTTTTAGTAACAGAGGTAGGGAGGGAGGTCATATATCATGTGTTCCAGAGAAAAATAACCTGACCTTCTTGTAAATAAGCATAAAGTTACTGCCAGAGACCAGCTCCTGATTTTTGAAATGAATGACTTGCACCTTGAATATTAAAAGCTTCTCAAGAAAATTAAGATTTCAGCAACTTTCCTAAAGAATCGTGTCTACTCTCTTCTTGTTTTTAATGTTCCTCTACTTTTAGATACCTGCTTTCCAATCTGTACAGATCATCATTACTATTTGTATTTCCTACCCTGCTCCTCACTTTAGGTGGCACATTTGGTACTAGACGTGGCTGCAGCTTTTGTGTATCAGCAGTGCAGCTGAACTCAGGTGTATTTGAGCAGCTAGCTCAGAATTATCTTAGTTTTTCTGCAAGAACTGAGTGGAGAAGAATGTCTTTACCCCTTTGCAGGAGTGTTTTCTGTCTTTCAGGATTTCTTATTGAGACATAATGTATGCTAAACCCATGATGTAGTAGTGTTCTCTTATCTCTGCACTGTCACTGTGGCAGCAGTAGCAGAGCACATCTTCTGGATAAAGCTGGATTTTGTTGTGACTCTAGGGAGTGACAGTGTTCCACCATAGCAGTGCGCCCGGTCCAGCTGGCTCCCTGTGCTGAAATACGGCTTGTGTTGTATTATGATGAATTTTGGTCATCTGCCGAAGCCTCTTAGCTTTTGATTAAACTTGTCATCCTAGTACTTGATTTGGTAATCTGTTTAGTTCTTGCTAATCCAATTGCAAATCAGTGGAAGACCCTTTGAATGACTATGCTTATGTCTGGCAGTGTGACAGTGCTGCTGAGGTGATTAACAGTACGACCAGTCAGATGACCTCACAGTTGCAAGTGCTGATGATGATCTTACAATCACAGAGATCAGTGCTCAGATTTCATCCTGGATTTTACTTGCTGTGAACAACTAAAGACAGAGTGTGACTGCTTGCTGCTTTTATTTATTCTGGCAAAATAAATTTTCTCTTAGAAGAAGTTGTCACCTTAGGGTTTTCTTGCCTAAAAGGTTCAACAAAGTCTTAATAAATGTTTATTTTACAAGATGAGTGATTGCAACTGTTGGGTTATGCACACTGGTCATTGCTACAGTTCAAGTGTCCTGACGCTCCTTCCACGCCCAGTATCACAGGGGTGCCATAAGTGACCTTAAGAAAGAGTTTAGTATGTCAAGTTGTCATACCTTGTTGTGCATCAGGGAGTGGCAGGGAAGGTCTGTATTTTGTTCCAGTCTAGTAAGAGTTTTATCAGCTCTGCTTTTGGTGAGATTGTTGCTTTTGCTCCTGTGCATTGAGGCCATCAAATTGATGATGCCAGTGAGGTGTTTAGTGCTGACTTGCTTCCCAAATATGGTACTTTTGCAGAGGTCAGCGAGCCTCTTGTGCCTCTTACACAAGAAGCTTTAACTGAAAGAATATCAGAAAGTATCTTTGCTTATGGTGTGTGTGGAGAAAATTCTCAGTTTTCAGCTTTTTATGAACAGTCTGATGTTTAGGTGGCAAGATTTTCTTGGGCAGGGCTTGAGGGTAGGTTGCCACATGTGAGCAAGATCACGGAACTGTATGGGGAATAGTTAAATGCCTGTGTAAAATATCTTTCAGTTAGTACTTGTGCCTTTCTAATTGCTCCGTTCCTTATGTGTTTACTGTTCCATCTATTCTGTGACTTCAGGCCTTTATAGGAGGCTAGACATTATTAATGACACAAGGCAGGGAAAGATGCCCTTAAATAGCTTAGAAAAAAAGTCTTATTTCTGACTCTGTACAGAATGCATCTTTGCTTCTGATGGATGTACCTTCCTCTTGCCCCTGTACTGGTTTTGAAGTTAAGCTTGGATGTAGAGTTCCTATTTACTTACATTTGAAAAACATGCCAGTATGATTTTAATGTAGCAGCAGGTATTAATTAGCATTTGCTAGGGCTTAGTGGGACACTTCAAAGAGTGGTTATAGTCAAGAGTGGTGTTCTTGAGGTAGCATCTACTTGTATGTGGATGTAGGCTTCTGTTGGAGAGGTAAGCTGTTTTTCCTTGGATCATGTGTTTTAACTCAGGCCTAAATGTCTCCCCAGTGTACTGCTTGACAGCATAATCTTGATATTGTGACTGTTTAAACACACCCAAGGCCTAATTCAGGTGATGGAATTCTCTCTCTGATGTTGATGAATGAGCAGAGGAAAAATCTGGAGTGAGAGTCTGGCAGTTGTTCTGAAAAGCTGACTTGTACCCTTCCCGTAGACCTTGTTTACTTAGATAGCAAAGGACTTTCTGTAAACTAGTTAAATAACTAGTTCTGACATTTCCTGCTCCTTTACTGATTAGTCTTTTCACTTTTCACTTACACTTTTCATATCTCTTTTGTACTTGTGTGTACACTTTCTGGTGTAACTTTAGAAGGAACTCTGTTACAGTGTTAGTTTTTAGTGCTGGACTTGCTTTAGCTTAGGACTGTTGTTGAGGGAGCTGTATTTTAAGTCTTCTGTCCTTAAGTTGGGCTAATAACCCTGAGATTACTCTTCTCATGCTCTCACTAACATTTTTTCCCAAGTATTTGACTTCGTGTGGGAAGTTTGAGATGCACCCACATTACTTCTGGGGGCATTTGGAGCATGCTTCCCACAGCAAGTTGTCCACGTCCCTCTTCTTACCTCTTGCAGGTCTAGAGCCTGTCATTTGGGATTCCTTCCAGATAAAACTAAGCTGTAAGATGCAGTCTTGTGTTTTGGTGATGTCAAACTTGGCTGGTGGGCAAGACTAGAACTAAGTTTGAGTAGTCTTCTGGAAGATGTAATGTGGACATGTTAGTACGTCTCCAGACTTGCTCTGGAGATCTGCTCTTGTGTACTACTGCTTGCTGGTTTAAATTCAGCTTCAGAAACCAGGATTTCTTTGTGAAAAGATGCATATAAGAGCCTGTCAGGTGCTCTAGGACAAGCTACATATCAAAAAAATCCATGCAGGAAAGAGTTATTATGTGTGCTCATTTAGAGTTAGGTTTTAGGAAATATTAGATAATCCAGTCAGTCTGCAGATGAAAGAATTAACAAGCAAAGAAAATCTCAGTTGTTTCAGAACTGCAGTTCTGAAACAACTGAGTCTGATTCCTTTTTGGGCAGAGAATCCATGCAGGGCAGACATGTTATGACTTCTACTTGAAAGTTTGTCTATCAACCATTAGGAAAAAAAGTTTTGGCAACCAGGCTTCAGATGTCTCATGGTCCTGGGGTTACTTATTTACTCTTTTCATGTGCTCAGTTCAGGACAGGATATGTTTTTGGGCTTGATGTGAAAAGATTTCCTTTAAGGGAATTTAGTTGTGCCGTCCTGTTATGATACAGGGTTGATTTCTGATGCTTTTGATTTTCTAGGCAGCTAATACTAATTCAGCTTCTAGCTACTTTATGGTGAAAAGGCATTTCTCTGTGTCATGGTAGCCTGCTGGGAGGTGGTTCTTTCATGCTGTTGGATCCAGACTTTTGGCAATAAATAGTATTTCAGTACTGGTAACTTGGCATGTTCCTTTCTTGCACCAGTAACCCAGGAATTGCCAGCATAACATGTTTTTGCTTTATTCTTCAGCATAAAGTGAAGATTTAAAGTCCTCCCTGTTGGTCTTGGCCTGTAAATTTAAAACATTCCCCTTTGTACAGAGTTTTTTATAAAGTCATCTGCTGCTGCTGGGTGTAATTCTTTGTATAACTTGCTATCTGAGGAAAAAAAGAACAATGAGGTCAGTAAAAGAAGCCTCTGGTCTCAGACTGGGTTAAAGCCTATAAATCTGAAATGGATGCTTGTAGCACTCCTGGATACAACCTACTTGAAAATAGGGAGGGATCTACTGCAAAATATAGTTGTTTAAAATGGATGTGTAATTCACAGGGGATGCATAATGTGTGGTAGGTAGAGCTCCAATATACTTTTAAATAGGACCTTCTCTAGTCAGAAGCATGATGTTTGCAGTTTGGAACATGAAGAGCTTCAAGTGATTCTGGAGTTTGACTTCATATTGTTTGGGTCTTGTCTCATTCTTTGGGTGTTAACAATAGCAGGGTGGACTCTAAAGCAGTAGCAGGACATCCCTGTTGTAGGAGTTAGGATTTCGAAGGGCCTCAGGGTGTGACTGCTCATCTGTTGAAAGTGGTGGAAGTTGCTGTGACTTTCAAACACTGTAAGCTCAGGCTTTGAAATGATTAATGGTTCAAAGCTGGTTTAGAGTGGACATTAGGAAGCATTTCTTTACCAAGAGAGTGATAAAACACTGGAACAGGCTTCCAAGAGGGGGCTGGTGCCTGAAGGCTGTCGTTGTTGAAGAGGCATTTAAGCAGTGCTGTGAATGACATACTGTAGCTTACGGTCAGCCCTGAAGTGGTCAGGCAGTTGGACTAGCTGATCAATCAAACTGGAGCAGTCTGTTTACAAGAGCAGAAGGGAGCAAATGCTGTCTTGTTCCATTTGTTCTTAGACCATACCTTTTGCTGAAAATGCCTCTTTCTCAAACCAGTTCCATTACCTTTCTTATTGCACTTATGTGATAAAATTGTTTCAGTGCAGGAGGAGACTTTGAATTCTTACTGCTAGCAAAAAAAAGTCATTCCTTTATATATGTTAGTACTCATAGGAGCTATAATGTAAAATTTTGTGTGGAAAGAAGGTAGGGGTGCTTTTAAGGTGCTTTCAGTCAACATGTGCAAATTCTGAAAACACTACAGAAATACAGGAGAGGTAATACATTTACCTCTTAACGTTATTTTGAATCCTAGCAGATAAAGCAAATGTTTCTTGTGTGAAACTGAAAATATCAGTGCAATAAAACATGTAATTTGTTCAATCTTTGGCCTTTGCCTTGCAGGTAATCTTTTGATCAAGGACTAAAATTAATAGTAAGGACCATATTAGTGATTTCTAAAGTGAAATATTTTGAAGAATTCTTACCTTAGGAGTGTGATTGCAACTGGCTTTCTTAAACTGAGCCCTTTACCTGGGATCCTGTTTGCCCAAGGCAGTACTCATGCTCCAGGGCAAAACGATATCAAATAGAACTAAGGAAACATCCCATAGGTGAGTTCATCTTTTTCAATTGACTGCCTGATCAAATCACTGATGCAGCTTTTTAAGCTGTCATGCTGACCTAAGGTCACATGCTTCTTGTTACCTTGCAGGAAATTATTATAGTCACCACGTCATCTGATTACAGTATACTGCACAGAGTTCCCAGAAGGAACTATACCCTGTTCTTCCTGGAAATAAACTAATTCTTAACAGGAGGTGACTTATAAATCTGGCCTGCCAGCGGGGCATTTTGTTACCCCAGTTTTTTTCCTTAACAACTCTTAATTGGCTATAAATGGGTCCCTAACATTTTTCAAGACTTCTTAGCAGCGATGCTGGGAAGTGAGATTTTGTGCACAGCAGGCCTACATTGTAGTTCTTTTTGGTATTGTCAGGCTGGCTAGTGTGCTGTCTATGCAAATGCTGTATTAGTCTGCCTGGCTTCAGGAAGTGAGGTAGAAAAAGGTGAGAGAACTGTGAGTAGGAAGACATTTAGTCTTGCAATTAAGTATAAGTCCATGTTGGCTCCAGAAAGAGGTGTTGAGTAATTAATTCCCTCGCTTAAGATAAAGTGTTAGTGAAGCCTGGAGAAACAGATGGGCGTGAGTACCTGGGATATCACTCTAGGACAAGACAAATGTAACAAGTTGTCTGTGTAAATGTGAGGAAAAGTGGAGGAGTGTCTGGACAAGGCATGTGAAGCTATTGAGACCTGAAATTTGTGCTGGGGGCTTCTTTGACTGCTGGCTTTCATTATGCTGTTGGACTGATGCTAGGTATTGTGGCAGACCTTGGACAAATGAGCATTAATGTGAAAGAGTGTGACTTTTTGGAATCAAGTCAACAGATTTTGTCTAAGTGCATGAGCTAGAAGATATAACTGAGTAGTTTGGACAATAACTGGTATTAAATGGAATAAGTAAATAAAGAAAAAAAGGTTGGTTTTAATTATCATTGCCAAAGAAATTCTTCTAGAGTTAAAAAAACATGCTGCAGCATAGGCCATTAATCCATGACAAAGATTGAGGTTGAACTTGACACATTCTGTGTTTACACCTGCTTGAGTAGCGTTACTATTAATGATGGGTTTCAAAGTAATGTCCCTGTGCTTTATGAGGAAAGAGCCAAGTGCTGGTTTCGACTTACCCATATTTCTTATTGCCTGTCACCAGCAAGTGATCCTGTGGCCATCTTGGGACTGGGGTGGGCAGCAGTAAAACAATCTTTAGAGCATGGTAAGAATGAGGCAAGCTCCTGTGATTGTAATGTGAATGACCTTAAAGTCTTGGTATTGCAAGACCTGTGCTAAAGTAACATTTTAGCAATGCAAATTGCTTTGAAGACTCTTGGATTCCAAGGATGTTGGCTTGAGTCCATAGAGCTTTGAGGGTGGAGATGTTCTCTCTGTGCTGAGAGTCATGTGCAATGCTGAGCAAACACATCTACTGTATCACTGTTATCAACCAGAGACTTCTAGAATAACTTGTTTTCATTTTCCTGAAATCTTTACTAATGGATTAATGTATGAAATCAAAAGCGAGCATAAAAGACCTGGAGCATAGATCTTGAGTGACATAACATCTCTACTGAACCACTGATGATTTCTGATCTCTAACTGGTGGCTTGTGTCGTTGCAGGTTCAGGTTCAGGTCCAGCAGTCACCACAGCAGGTCTCCGCCCAGCAGCTCTCTCCACAGCTCTCTGTCCATCAGGCTTCAGAGCAGCCAATACAGGTCCAAGTGCAGATCCAAGGCCAGGCACAGCAGCAGGCATCCCAGACAATACAGAGTCAGTCTCTTCAGAGCCCCAGCCCATCGCAGCTGCAGGCAGCTCAAATCCAAGTGCAGCACGTGCAGACTGCCCAACAGATCCAGGCTGCAGAGCTACAGGAGGAGCACATACAACACCAGCAGATCCAGGCCCAGCTTGTGGCAGGACAGGCCATTACTGGTGGCCAGCAGATCCAGATCCAGACAGTTGGGGCACTGTCACCTCCACCTTCTCAACAAGGCTCCCCACGAGAGGGAGAAAGGCGGATCAGCTCTGCGAGTGTCCTTCAGCCAGTGAAGAAACGCAAAGTGGATATGCCTATTACTGTATCGTATGCTATTTCAGGGCAGCCAGTTGCCACAGTGCTGGCCATTCCTCAGGGCCAGCAGCAAAGTTATGTCTCTTTAAGGCCAGACTTGTTAACAGTGGACAGTGCCCACCTGTACAGTGCCACTGGGACCATTACTAGCCCCACTGGAGAGACGTGGACCATCCCTGTTTACTCTGCTCAACCACGTGGTGACCTTCAGCAGCAAAACATAACCCACATTGCCATCCCTCAGGAGGCCTACAATGCCGTCCACGTCAGTGGCTCGCCCACAACACTGGCTACAGTGAAGTTGGAAGATGACAAGGATAAGATGGTGGGAAGTACTTCAGTAGTGAAGAACTCTCATGAGGAAGTGGTGCAGACTCTTGCTAATTCGATCTTTCCAGCACAGTTTATGAATGGCAACATCCACATTCCAGTGGCAGTGCAAGCTGTGGCAGGGACATACCAGAATACAGCACAAACAGTGCACATATGGGACCCACAGCAGCAACAGCAGCAGCCCACACCCCAAGAGCAGGGGCAGCAGCAGCAGCTACAAGTCACTTGCTCAGTAAGTTAAAACTGCCTCTTGGTCTCAGTTTGTGATTAACAACTTACAAATGTTGTGGAGAGGGAGCATGCCAACAGACAGCTGGTGTCTGGGAAGCAGACATGCATCTGTCCAGAAGCCTGAATGTGACACAGGGCACTTGACTCCTGATGGGTATAAGACTTTCATGTGATAATGTTGGTACATAGTTAGAGGATTCAAAACTTTCCAAAAGAAAGTACAGTCTTCATCTTAGTGTTAAAAATTAATAGATACATACTGAATGCCAGACTCTTCATAGTGAGTATTCTGAGATCTGCAGTATTTTCCTGAGCTATTCCAGGGGCTGCAGTGGACAGGCAGGGATAATTGCAGACAAATAAGTTGTGCTAATAAGTACTAGTTATTATCAGTTACTTTGTCTTGCACATGGAGTCCACAGCAGATCCAGTGCCTGGGTAAAGTATTGAAATCTTGCTAGTTGTGAGGAAACTTCCTGAATCAAGTGTGCTTTAGGGTACATAAGGTATTTAAAATAAAATACCCTAAAAGCTCAGGCTATTCCAGGAGGGGATGTACTTTCTCTCTAGGGGGGCAATAAAGCTACTTGAGGTGAACATCACAGTTTTGAGAGTTGACCCTCTCAAAACTGTGAAACTGAGAAGGAATTTGCCCACCTGCCCTGTGCTGTCCTCTGGCATTGTGCTTCTAGGGGATCTGGGCAAGTTGCAGCAATTCTGTTCTATTTGTGAAAAATACAAGTTTGTTTAAGAAGCATCTGCCAGTTCAGCAGATTTGTCAGCCTATGCCTTTACACTGGACAAGGTTTCTGTGAGGTCAGGGCAGAAAACTGGATTGGGCTGATGGAGGGAGTTGGCTCTGGAAAGCTTTCAGCTCTCTGGAGAGTAATATGGCAGCACTCTGGAGGAGAGCAGAGGCTCAATCCTGGCTCCTATAAGGACAAGGTGTTAGTTCACCCTTTAAGGCAGAGAGAGGCTTTGCTTCACAACTTAGTGGCCATCTGCCTTGGTTAATGCTGGGCCTTTTCAGTCAGTCTCTCTGCAGCTGTGCTACATGCTGCAGCTGCAGGGGCTGATAAGCAAAAAGGTAATAAGAGCTGATGTAGAGAGCAAAAAATCAACCAGAGGCAGTGGGAAGGCTCCACTCTGAGATTCTTGCAGATTTTACCTCTTAAGCTGTTGGGTTTTTTTATACTAAGTTAAGTACAGGTATTAAAAATCTCTGTGCTGTTGTCTCTAGTACTGTCAGAGCAACTTCCACTAATATTGACACTTAGCAATATCAAAGGAAAAGCTGCTTTTTGGAGTAGCTTTTAGGAAGCAAAAAGCAAAACTGTTTGATATAAGAATTTCTATTTCTGTAATACTCAGTGTGCCAGTGAGAGTTTGACTAAGATCTGTAAAGCTGTTAATTGAGGTAGGTATGAGACTCTATGGCATGGAATTGAAAACCTGTAGTAATGAGTGCAGCTGAAGGGCTTTAGATTGGTGCTACTGGTTGCCTGACAAATAAGTTTGTTTGAGATTGAAATTCTTGGTGGCCTAAGACTGCAAAGTAAATTTCCAAAGGGTCTGGATATGCCTTAGGTCTGTAATGTCATGCAGTCACTCTTCACACAATAGTAGCTAGTCCCCATTAGTAGTATTTGGTATTTTGAGAACATTGCATTGAAATTGAATTGTCATTTTGATGCTGTATTCTAGTCTTACTGCTTCATACCTTTTACAAGTGAATTAATCGTATTCATCATTGATGATAAGAACAGCATATATTTATTGTGTGTTCCAGTTATGTACTGCTTAAAGAAGAGAGTCTGGATAGGGAGGGATGTCAGTGGTGTATGGCATGTGTTGTACCCAGGACCTTCCTCAGGACAGTCTAGGTGTAGAGCAGCAATGGTGAATAAAGCTGGTCGCACCTTCCTGTGCAGGGGCTAGTGGTTTCTGTGGGCTGCTCTTGTAGTGAGACAGACTTCATTGCTGATTCAGAGTGACAAGTGAGATGAAGATAGACCTGTCCATTCAAACTGAAGGAGTTTTTGGAGTGTAGAATATTCTTTTGTGAGCAGCAGTTCAGGTTGGACAGCAAAAGTTGCGTTCCTTGGATTAATTTCTTGTTGGGAGTTTTGCAGGTTGGTATCCTGGGGCTACAGGTATTGTGGGATTCTTGTTTTTTGTCCAGCTGTTGCATATTGAAGTGTGTATATAAACTGAAGTATTTTCTTTCATAGGCTCAAACTGTTCAGGTTGCTGAAGTTGAACAGCAGCCACAGCCGCAGACTTCTCCTGAACTTCTACTTCCAAACTCTCTGAAGCCAGAAGAAGGTCTTGAAGTGTGGAAAAGCTGGGCACAGACCAAGAATGCAGAGCTGGAAAAAGAAGCCCAAAATAGACTAGCACCTATTGGAAGTAAGTGTTGTGACAACATGGCCTTTGTTTCTTTTCAAGTAGGATTAGGAATGACTAAAATGTTAGGTGTTTACTGCTCTGGAAAACTCTTTTGTTTAATCAGTGATTGTTCCTAAATTTAAATTTGAAGTTACTCTGCAGTACTAACTACTGTGTATTCCCACTGCCACAGAACATGTATTAGCTCTGTGCTGAGCCCTTTTGAGCACCTGGGCTGATAGCAATAGAATAGGGCACTGCATGACTGTGGTGCATGGACAAACTGTCTGGTCAGGCTGGTAGAACAGTCATGGAGCTTCTGTTTTCCTGTTGCTGCAGGGCAGCATTTCACTGGGGACATGGTAAAAGAAGGCAGTAGTCATGCATTTGGTAGGGCAGAGGATCTTCCTATCAAACCATTGCCTGTTTTATCTTTTAGTGTTTCTGACAGCCTAAGATCTGGATTTATTTCAACTTGCTTTACTATACAGGGAAAATGAGGTAGTGCTGGACCTGCCAGATAGAATGGAGATGTGGGTAATATTTCCTGAAATGTTAGGGAATAATATTAATGACTTAAATAACATAGCTCTGTTCTGCTTTCCCAGGGCGTCAGCTGCTGAGGTTCCAGGAAGATCTCATATCTTCAGCTGTGGCTGAGCTGAATTATGGTCTGTGCTTAATGACACGAGAAGCTCGGAATGGGGATGGTGAACCCTATGATCCAGATGTGCTCTACTATATCTTCCTGTGTATTCAGAAGGTAGGATGGGACAGCTCTATGTGCTGCAGAACTGTCCATGTTCTCAGCATGTGTAGAGGGGCTCTTGGTCCTAAAAACAGAGCCTATGGTTTCTATAAAGCTTACCAACAATTGTATATGAAACAAGTCTCTTTGCTTAAAAAGCCTTGAAAATTCAGATGACTTGTCTGTCCTTAGTGCAAGCAATGCTTTCATCTAGGAGTTAAATTTGTGAGTGAGTTCAGTATCAGAGTGAAAATAATAAATCCATTTAACTTTTTTTGGTGAGGGGAGAAAGGTTTGAATGATGTTTGAAGTTGTCAATGTCAAGACATAAATCCAGTTGAAGCTCTCAGGAAAGTGTCAGCTTTCTGGAAGAGCTGCAGGAACAGAGCTAAACTTGGACAGGGAAATTCAGCATCCTTTTTAACCTGAAAAAGTAGTGTCCAGTAGTCATGTGAAATAACTTGAAGGGAACACACATGAAATAAAAGCTGAAATCCAATCAGCTTTACTTAGTAAGATGTCTTTTCCTTTTTTTTGTCTTGGCATTCCCATGATAGTAATGGAGATTACCTACCCTGTATTTGCCTTGGTGCAAGAGTCCTCAGTCTTCAAGTAAACTGTGTTAGTGTTCAGTGCTATGCTGTAAAATGCTTGACTGAGGATGTGGGCCCTTAGGATGAGGTCTGGTCTGAGGTACACACTTGCTCCCACTGTACTGGCCTGTATTGTGAATCTCTTACAGTATCTCTTTGAAAATGGCCGAGTTGATGACATCTTCTCAGATCTCTACTATATTCGGTTCACTGAATGGCTGCATGAAGTTCTTAAGGACATACAGCCCCGTGTTTCACCTCTTGGTAAGGGCTATTGTTTAAGAACTTTAAAACTTTCCAGATCTTGGAATGTTTAAACTGAACATACAGCATGAGTGTAGTCTGAATGGAAACCGTTTTGAAGTATGTAACATCCCTAGACTAGCTAATGCTGGTCAGGGAGAAAAATGTTGTGTTTGCTGTGAATGTTTGGGTTACAGCAGTTGTCAGGCTATAACCCAGACTGTCACTAAGCTTTATTTGTGTGTCACATGTCACCAATCAGAAGGCACATTGTGGGGACTTTGTAGTGTCATGGAATTGGCTTACTTGGCAGCCAGCTGATCCTTGATTTTAATCAGGTTTCCTCATCTGAAGTGGTAATACATCCTGCCTCTAATATGTTTTGTTTATTTGGGAGATAATACAGCACTGTCATGGTGCTGTGTAGCCAGATGGATACTGTCTGCAGGACCAACTGAGTGTCAAAGGAAAAAACAATGAGTGATTAAAGTCTCCAGTGCTGCAATCAGTTGTGGCTCAACCTCATGTTTAGGAGATCATGGCAACAGGGGTGGAGGAGCAGTTCCAGAAGAGACAGACTTTGACAGAGTACTGTATGAGACCTAGATAAGAATTGCATTTTGAGAGCATGGAAATCTGGTTTCTTACTGCTCATTCCCTTTGATTTGGTTGGACATCAGTGAAGAAGCTACTGGTGATGTTCAGAAAAGTAGCTGATGTTATAGGCTAGGTGGCTAAGTAGCACCATGAGTTTTGGAATCCTTTTGTTTTCAGTTTGGCTGTTTGATTGGTGCTTTGACATTCCACAAGCCCCGGAGTTCATACTGCTGTCTGTTTTTCTGTTTATCTGTGTATTTGGAGTGTAGTGTTTCTCTTCTACACAAAGAGGAAAAAAAAAAAATCTGAGAATCAAAGGATTACTCATGTGTCCCAGTACATCACTTGACACTGCGTGCTGACTGAAGCTGTGGGCCAAGAACTGATTTGTTACACTGGCCTGCCTGCTCTCACATATTATTGGATTAAGAGCATCTGCATTGGAGTCGAGCCAATAATTAAAAGCTATTTAAGTGCGTATTCTTTCCTCTGTGGACTGGGATGTATAGGCGTGTTGCACAAGCATACTCTCCACAACTAGAGGTTGATGGATATGTACAAGTGTTTCCTAACTGTACCTGCTATTTAAAAAGTTATTTGCAGAGCACTGAATCTTAACATTAGTGAGAATCTCCTTCCTCTTTCTGTTAAGATTTATATGCTCTCCAGTACTTACAGACTGTAAAATGCTGCCTGAATTCATGTTGTGTCTGTCCCCTGGCATGATGCTGACTTCTGATTATTGCAGGTTACATCCTCTCCAGTCATGTAACAGAAGAGATGCTGTGGGAGTGTAAGCAGCTTGGAGCTCACTCCCCTTCCACCTTGCTCACTACACTGATGTTTTTTAATACAAAGTAAGTATTCAGGTCTTAGGGAATCCTGGGGAATAAAGGAACTTCAGATGCCTTAACAGGATTGGTGTGGAACTGCTGCACTGTGTAGGACAAAATCAGGAGTTTCAAATGGTTGCACACAGAGCCCACTTGTGGCTTCATCAGACAAAGATGTATAACAAGTATAACAAGGAAGTGAGCTAGCAGAGGGCGGACTCAACCTGTGGCTTTTGTATGCTTTGCTGCTGGCAAAGTCCTTAGCCCAGTGGTTGGTTTGAGCTTCAGCCTGCTCGTGATTACTAAAGATAACTGCCTTGCTATTGAGACTATGTTCCTTGCTTGCCTCTGAATGTCCTGTGTTCTGTTCTTGCTGCTCAGATACTTCCTGTTGAAAACAGTAGACCAGCACATGAAGCTGGCCTTCTCCAAGGTGCTGAGGCAAACCAAGAAGAACCCTTCTAATCCCAAGGATAAAAGCACGAGTATCCGCTATATGAAGGCTCCAGGCATGCACCAGACAGGACAGAAAGGTAGTGTCTAGGAGGTTTCTTTGGGAATGTTTTACTTACTTGGGCTTGAAGAAGTCGATGAACCTGGAGATGTTTGCAGGTAGGGAATCCAAGGTTCTGCCAGTTATATCTAGCCTGGCAGTATGCATTTTCCATGTGTTCTATCCAAGAGAGGATAGTACCTTCTAATCATAACCCTGGGGACATACTTTACCTGAGGCATGTGGGACTCATCAAGAAGTAAGGATAATTTTTTATTACTTTTATTTATTTTTTTTATGGGCAAAGAGGCTATTGGGTGTAATTGCTTACGAAGAGATGGAGAAAATTCTTTGGGAGGGCTTCTCTTACGTTGATTCATGTGAACTCATACCGAATTCCTATGTAAGTACAATCTGTCATCTTAAAAGCACAGGATGCAACTGAGGCTTTGCAGGCTCAGTAGTGAGATTTCCTTCATTTTGCACACTGGTAGAGGAGAAATGGAAAGAAAGATATGGATGGGTTGTGATCTTCAATAGCCTTAGGACAAAGCGAGCTCTGCATAATGCTTTAAGCATTTATAGCCAGGTGCCTCTGCCCTGGAACAGCCAAGTGACTCTTGCCAGCTCTTGTACAGTGACAAGGTGCTGCAGTGTTGAGGCTCTGTGGTACTGCTTGGTGTGCTGTGCTTACACAGAGTGTCTGACAAACTTCTGGGGGGCTGGTTTGTAGTTACAGATGACATGTATGCAGAACAGACGGAGAATCCAGAGAACCCCCTGAGGTGTCCGATAAAGCTGTATGACTTCTACCTCTTCAAATGGTGAGAGCTCTTGTCTGTGTGTATGGTGCTTGTCTTCTGTGACTGGGGAGCTGCACTCTGTGCCTGGCCTGGTTTGCAGCACTGTGTAATATCGCTGGCACAATTTCTATATTTCCATAAATTTACTTAAATGGAGAGGGGTGGTGATGTGAGAGAGTGGGATTAACTCTGGTGGCATGCAGATTGAATTTTTAGGGTATTTAAGAGACAAATCCTGATTTGTGAACTGGCTGCTCTTAATCTTGGACATTTGCTGCGTTGGCATGAACTTGTTCTTCTGCTTGTGAGTTGCGAGTCATCTGGAAGCATCCACTACTCTAGGATTAGGGTCCTATTCAAACCAGCTTCCGAACAAAATTAAGGACTTGCTATGGAGATTGGAGGGTGCCTCAAAGGACTCATCTCTAAATTATGATGATTCTGAAATTTAATATAATGGTTCATCTGCACAGATGGATTTGCAGGTAGCCTGAATGTGAAAATACCCCATCCTTTATTCACTCTGAAAGACCCCTAAAGCTATGTGTGTTATGCCTACCAGTGTGAAATAAAAACTACTTTCTTGTAGTCCTCACCATGGCTTTTAAACCTTGGCATGTCCTAAAACTTTGGGATGAATGTTGCCCCTAGATGAATCTCTTTACTTTCATATGTCATCAGCCAGATGGTCACTGTCAGGATTTGTGAAGCCTGGGGTAAGGACAGTGGTGGTCTCTCTCTTCTAGGACATTTTGTTAGTCTGGTTATTTCTGATCTTCCTCAAACAGCCCCCAGAGTGTGAAAGGCCGGAATGACACATTTTACTTGACACCGGAGCCAGTGGTGGCCCCCAACAGCCCTATCTGGTATTCCATCCAGCCGATCAGCAGAGAGCAGATGGAGCAGATGCTCACCCGGATCCTGGTGATACGAGAGATTCAGGAAGCTCTTGCCGTGGCTAATGCCAGCACCATGCACTAAGGCATCCTTCGTGGCTCAGATGGGGTGGGGCAGGGTGATGGGGGAGGGACAAGCAAAGAGAAATTGTACAGACTTTTACACTAAAGGAGATGCCTAAGTTTTTGGTTTTTTATTGGTGTAGTTATGAAGCCCTTTTAGGCTTCTTCTCTTTAAAAGAATCTAAAGGAAAACCTACCCGTTGTGTATCCTACCCAACACACCAAACTTGGAACCATTGGAGGCTGCATATCCCCTGCAAGCTGGGAGCTGTGGAAAGCTGCTGGTTGACTCTGGGTTTTTTTTTTTTATGATGTAGAAAACATGAACTACAGGATTGGCCTGGTTGGCTGGGGCCTCTGTCTCCTTGGAGCACGTGCAGCCTAGAGGGCACAGAATAATGGATGGACCTGCTCAGCCAGTGGAGGAGAGGCAGGCATCTTCTTTTCTTGTGCTTGGACGTTAATTTGCTGTTATCTTGGAAGGAAGAGGAGAGAGTGAACTGCAATTATGATTTATACAAAAAAACAAACCAACAATTTCTATTCAGACCTTTAAGTGACATTTTTAGATGTTAAAAGTACAAACTTTACCACACTCTTCTTTTTTGGCCTAACATTGAGGCCTTAAACCTTGAGGCTTCTGTGCCTGATGAATTCTTGTAACATACACTTGTGTATCATATAAAGATACCACCCTGTTTCTCCTATGTATTCTTACTCTAGTTGTTTATTAAGAATGACGAGCACGTCTTTTCAACATGCCATTGAACAATGTGTCTTTATTTGGGGAAGAGTGAGCTGTGAGGGTGGGGGGGTCATTATACAAAGATCAGTATGCAAACTGGTTGTTTTCATCCCTGTTCATGCTTTCCAGCTCAACTTGCTGGATTTCTTTCACCCCTACAACTTAGGAAGGTAGAAGGGCATACACTTCTGTTGAAGGACCTGAATATTTGCTTGCTGATGGAAGCTCAGTGCCAAGCTAGGAACATGGGACCTGTGAGATCAGATCAGACTGTCCTACTGTTCTGTGGCGTTACCCCTAGGCAAATCCCCCTCTCACCACCTTTTCAAATGCATCACAACAACGGCATGATGGAGGGGTAGTGGAAGGAAAAGGCCTTCCAGGAGCAGCATATAGCTTACTCCTGCTGTTTAACAGCCTTTTCACAGTTTTTAACACAGCTGTGTAGCTTTTGGCATCGTTCATGACCATAATCCCCAGCCTTGTAGCCTTGCATTGCTGTGTCTTAAATGGTTGCTGTATTTTATATCATTAACAAATAGTCTGCTCTTTTGAAGCCAGCAGGTAGCCAGCTTTGCTTGAAATGGGAGATCACTTGCCAAGCTTGTTACTTGTGCCACCGGCTTCTTGGATGCAGAGAAATTACTCTGCTTCTTGAACTTGTCTTCCCTGCTTCTCCACCTCATGTCCCTTCCCCATTCCAAAATACACAGATAAATATTTAAATATATATTACAGTAAAAGAACATAAACTTGTGTACAGGCAAGCAACTTTCCTGAAGCCTCTGTTGTCCAG
The DNA here is from genome assembly GCA_037013685.1 of Acridotheres tristis. NCBI lineage: Eukaryota > Metazoa > Chordata > Aves > Passeriformes > Sturnidae > Acridotheres > Acridotheres tristis. The sequence goes on along the minus strand of CM072899.1, from coordinate 9,035,329 downwards.
CATCTATCTGTATTGAGAAGGAAGGTCTGCCCTCTCTGTTGGTTGTGCAGAGTGTAAATTGATGAGAGTAGCCAATGTTCCCTGTCTTTGTGCTTGTGAGCAGTGTTGAGGTGTGCAGCTTAGAGAGACTTCCCAAGCCCCTGATGCTTCATATTGATGTTGGTGTTTCTGAGGAAGCAGGTGTGCTTGAATTTGCTGTCAGTATGAGCAGTTTATTCCCTCTACAGGACTCTGTGCTCAAGTAAGTGCGTGCAGAGAGGTGAAGTAGCAATACACAGTTGTTTTAGACTCTTAGCTTAGTGTCTGCCCTCAGAACTAGGCCAGAGGAAAACAGCCTGGGATCAGTGCCCAGATCCCAGTGGGTAAGCTGGGAAGATGGTGCCTAGGGTGGGTGTAGGGCTGGCAGCAGGTACTGTGACCTCAGTTTGGCTGCTGGGAGTCAGCAGCTGCCCAGTTGTAGGGTGGCTCTTGGGATCACCAGTACTGCATCAGCTGTCAGAAGTCTCTAATCCTTTCACCATATCCTAGTGACTGACATGTACATCTTTGGCCCTTTAAGTCTTTGAGGGCATGGCTGGGGCAGGCTCCCACTATTCCACTATGTGCCTGCTGCACAGGGTGTGCCCAACAGGCATGCACAGAGTGGCTTTCCCTTTCTTTTGGGCAGTTTGTCCCATCATCAGAACAGAGTTGGAAAGCCTGCTACCTTGGCTGTCTCCATCAGAAATACAGTGGATATTAAACAATCTGCCAGGTACACACTTTACCAGTTGCTTTACTGGGCAGCCTTGAGAGCCACCTCTTAAACACTTACAATTGACAGAAGCTGCAATACTTGACAGAACTTTAGGGCAGTTGCAGGTTGGGGACAAAGAGGAACTTCAGCTGAGCTTTCTGGGGAAACAAAATTCCATGTTACCTTAAAATTCTAGGTTGTGCACTTTCCTTATTACTCTTAACTGCAAGATGATCTCAAATCTTTGTAGGGGGAAGAGTTCTCCTTGGAGGATACTGGTTAAGAACAGGGAAAGTAGGCACATGATGAGCTGTGGAGATCTCCTGATAATTGGTTTTGTCCTGATGGACTGGAGTGTTTCCATTCCTTTCTCATTGTCCACGTGTACATAGGAGAGGATCTGCTGATGCAGAAGTGGACTGCTGCACTGTTCTGTACTGTCTCATCAGAATGTCCACTGTGTTAACTTCATTCCCTATTTTTAGAGACAATCGATATACTGTGACTTAAGGATTATTTTCCTGGATCTGGCTTCTAGTCTGTCTCTCTGGAGCTAGTTTAAAAGGTACAGTATTTCTAGAATCTAAATACTATGTTCTTTGATAGTGAAGAACATGATCTGCTCCCTTGTAGGGGCTTGTAGGAAGACGTGCACAGAGTAGCACAGAAGAGTGCCGTGGCTTAGAGTTGCTATCCATATTCTGGGAAATGTTCCCAGTCAAACATGTAAAATAGCTTTTTAACACTTTCCTATAACCAGCTTGACTGCTGCTTTAAGGGCATTCCCTCTTGGCTCTGAGAGTGCCAAACTGCTTGTACTGCTCTTGTATGCGTGTATATATTGACAGGAACTCTCCATGCCCTATGCCTTGTACGAGACAGGCTGAAAATGCATCAATCTCTAAATAAATAGAGCTGAGAAGTCAAGCTAGAGACTGTGTGTTGTTGATTTTTGCCCATCTTGTCACTGTGGGATGAAAGGACCCATAGAAAGCAGAGACTGACTGTTGTAAAACACCTCACATTCTGACATGAGACTCGTGTATTGTCCAAGCTCTTGACATTTAAGTGTTGCTTTCTTTAGGAAACTTGTAGCCTCTTACACGTGTCCACAGCACCATTAGATTTTCATTTGCTTTCAAGAGGTCAAGCATTTGCTCTTAAGTGGTAACGGCTGAAGCAGCAGAGAGCAGACTAGAGAGTGGTTCTTCACTCCTGTCTAGAGCAGTGTGTAAGGGGAATGGTCTAAGAACTTCATAGGGTTCTCATCTGTTGGCTGCCTCACCCCTAGAGGTCTGGACTTCAGAGGGGTCACAAGGTCTGAAGTAGTTCCTGAACTGTTCTGCCTTGTGCAATACAAAAAGACTTAATCTGATCTCTAAATAAAAATCCTCTTCTGCACTGTTGCTGCTAGGGCAGAAATAAAGACAGTTTTGTTCTCAGCTGCATCAGGGCTACTGTCTGCCTGGGCATACATAGAAGGGATGAGGTCTTGAATCCTCCCATGCTGTGATAAGAGCAGATCCAGAAATGACCGAAAAGAGCCCCCCTGAGTGTACAGGGGGTGGAGGACTGCTGGTACTGTAGTTGCTCATCCTCTTGCTGGACTGAGTGCTGCTGGACACTGGCTGTGCAGCTGCCCAGCCAAACCACATTCTTATGTGAGTTTAATACTGACTGACTTGGAGTTAGTGCTTGGACTCCTAAATCACTGTTCAAGTGGGATATCAACTGTCTTCCACCCTATATGGGGCTTTTCTCCCCATCTTATTGCTGGAGCTGCTCCTCTCAAACATTACAGGGAATGCACCTTATCCAGATGATTCAGCCTCTTCTGTTTCATTGGTGCCAATGCTTAGGAAAGAGCCCTTCTCCACTTATACCTCTTCCTACCTTAAGGAACATCTCAATTCTTCCAGAAGTCTTGCTGACATGCTGCTCCCAAATCTCTGAAGCGATTGCTGTGTCCTTACTTGCTGGTTTCATTTGCTGCGTGGCTGAAGCTCTGCTCTTGGCACTGCAGTCACGTTCCCTGTAACTTTGTGCATGGCAGACACGATTACCTGCTTCTCCTTTCTCGTTGGAGCTCATCAGAACGGGAAGGCAGATTAAACCCACTTACAGCAGCAATAAACCATGTCTAGAACTTGAGGGAACTGCAGGAGAGAATGAGGTGGAGGGGATGTCTCAAAAAGGCAGGGTCCAGTTGCAGCCCAAAACCTCGCTTGATAATGAGTGTGCAGCCTATATGCAAAATACATCTTGTCTGTCCCTCCTGTGTTGACCCAGGTCTAAACAGCACATGTGATTGGCATCCTGCAAAGTGACCTTCAGAACTCTCCAGTAGCTTTGCCCCGTGAGTAACTCACACTACAAATCATTTTAAAGAGATGCACTCAACTATTTTTTTAATTTAATTTTACTCTTATATTCTCTGCTCTTTGTAATCTGCTTGGAAATAAAATGTTTTTCCCTGCAGCCTTTGTTGTAGTCTGTTTGAGAACCATTAAACTTTGTCTGATGTTTCTGTTGGAACAGAAGCCAAACATGCTTGTTTACTGCTGTGCCCGTGGTGTAGCACAACAGCTCAGATCCCTGTGTGCCTCCCAGGTAGGCTCAGCAAACTTTTGTTAGCCTGTTCTTTTTTTAAATAAGGATAGAGAGACCTGTCACACTGATCTTGGTCTGGCATGACACCTCCCATTCCGCTGATCCTGTGACAGGTAATGCAGACTCGAGAGTGCATGTCCTTGGCAGGCGGTGCTTTCCAATCTCTGTTCACATTTCCTGTGTCCTACAGGGTAATGTGAGTAACACATTTCTTGAAGCTGCTTTCTGATCTTTGAACAGGGAATTAACCCTCTGCTGCAGGGAGTTGTAGGCACAGGAGCACTGTTCTTTAGTCGCTGAACTAGTTAGCGTTAGACGGGGTTGCCTTGGACAGCATGTTATGGGGGAGCAGGTGAGAAGGAGTGTGATTGTCTCATGGCCCTGGTGCTCTGAGGCTGGAATGTCACAGCAAGCAAACCAAGAGGAGGAAGATGTTCTGTAATCTGGAGTACAGGAATTCTTCCTGATGCTCAAATGGAACTGTAAGGATGGGAACATCTCCTCCTGGAAAAAGCCAACTGCTATGTCCTGCAAGGCACCTCTGTAGGAGATCAGTGTTTGTACCTGTTCTGCTCCTCTGGGCACAGTACTCATGCTACTGCTCTTCTCCAAATTCCTCCCTCCAGCCCCAATCTATGGCACAGAACTGAAGGTGCTACACCCCCGTCCCCAGCATGCAGTTATCCTCTTCATACTGCTTATTTGTACAGCCTGGCCTGGTGGCTTTGGGAAGAGGGGGCTAATGCCTAGCTGGGATCACTTTGGCTCCACTCTGGTGAGACTCCTGCCTCTCTCCCTTTCATTCCCCTCGAGGTGCAAGACTGCCCTTGCTGCTGCCTCCTGACTTTCATCTTTCGTGCAGCTCCCTTTGACTTACAAAATTGGTTTGGATTCTGCTGGTTTGTCCCAGCTCTGCATTCACCACAGACCCAACAAGCCCATTCTTGTCTTCTAAAGCTGCGGGAGTACCTGTTGTTGGACTCAGCTCCCACCCCAGTGTCTCTCTGTGCATGTCACCATGTCACCCGTAGCTGGGCTTTTTTAGGTGGTCTTCCAGCAGATATCACACTGTACTGGTGCCACAAGCTGGTGCCAGCCAAGCCAGAGCCCGGCACGCAGGGCCCTACTGGGCTGTACTGGAGTTCAGCTCGCTCCTGCTGCCTCTTGCCGGTACATGGACCCAGCTGCTCGGCCTGAGCACAGAACAGCCGCGATGACCCGAGGTCACCGGACCGAACACGTACGGGCTCGGTGCTGAGAAGCTGTTCAGAAGCTGCTGATGTCGGCTGAGAGCGACAGGCGGGCCCGGTGTGTTCCCGCCGCCGCCCGGCACCACGCAGGGCGAGGGCCGGGGCTGTGCTCCGCTCTGGCGCCCTCCATTGCGCCAGGGGGCGCTGTCGGCGCCGGCCCCTGTGGGAGTCGCTCTGTCCGCGCTCTGTCGCGGGGCGGGCACAGCGGGTCCCTCCCGGCGGCCGTCGGGGTGCGCGTGCGCTCGGTGTGGCGGGGCGGGCACGCGGCGGGGCCATGGCGGACTATCTGATCAGCGGCGGCACCGGCTACGTGCCCGACGACGGGCTAACGGCGCAGCAGCTCTTCAGCTGCGGCGATGGGCTCACCTACAAGTGAGTGCGGCCGGCACGGGGGTGGGACCGGGACTTGGGGCGCGGGGCCGCTGCGGTCGCTGACGCGTCTCCCCTCATTACCCCGCAGCGATTTCCTCATCCTCCCGGGGTACATCGACTTCACGGCGGACCAGGTGGTGAGTGGCCGGGGCGGGGGAGCGGGCCGGGGGCCGGGCCGGGGGTTGCGCCGGTGCCGCCGCTCACCCGCCGCCGCCGCCTCCCTCCCCGCCAGGACCTGACCTCGGCGCTGACCAAGAGAATCACCCTCAAGACCCCGCTGGTCTCCTCGCCCATGGACACAGTCACCGAGGCTAGCATGGCCATCGCCATGGCGGTGAGTGCGGCCCCGCGGGCGGGTCCTCTGTGCCGCCCTCACGGGGCTGGCGGGGCAGGAAACGTTGCCTGAGGCACCCGCGTGGCTGCCCTGGGGTCCCCGCAGCCCCTCGGGGCGAGCCCGGGCCCGGGAGCTCCATCGGTGCCGGTCCCACTGCTGCACCCGGCTAGTGCAGCGCCGGGCAGTGTCTGCAGTGACTCACAGCCGCCTTTGTGTCCCCAGCTGACCGGAGGAATTGGGTTCATCCACCACAACTGCACCCCGGAGTTCCAGGCCAACGAAGTGCGGAAGGTGAAGGTGAGTGGCTGGAACAGGAGCACCAAATCGTGCTGGCACAGGGTCCTCTGTGGAGGTGGGCAGCGGTCTGGCCTCGCTGAATGAGCTGTGTGAAGAGATTGCTGACGTGTGCCCGGTCTTGGTGTTTCAGAACTGTAGTGCTGCCAGGGTTTGCAGGCACAGCCTTCTTGTTGTGTGCCAGGCACTGTGTATGGTGAGCCTGGGATTTGAGTCCTCCTGGTGCGGGAATATTCTCCATCATTTCAGGAGGGAGGTTAGCCTGGAGACGCTTGGATTTTAACATTATTTGGGTGAGCCGTGTTGCTGGTTTGAGAGTCGTCCTGTTGGTGAGCATGTGGCTAGGCTGCGTGGTTGCAGACCCGTGTGAGTGGCTGCAGTAGTCTGCAGGCACGTGGCTCGCTCCTGTCTGGCCTGGCAGTGCCACTCAGCCTGGCTGCTGGATCTGCTTCCTTTCAGAAATACGAGCAAGGATTCATCACAGACCCCGTGGTGCTGAGCCCCAATGACCGAGTGCGAGATGTGTTTGAAGCAAAAGCTCGTCATGGATTTTGTGGGATTCCTATCACGGACAATGGGAAGATGGGGGGCAAGCTGGTTGGGATCATCTCGTCCAGAGATATTGATTTCCTGAAAGAGTCAGAGCATGACCTGCCCCTCGGTGAGGTGAGAAGTGCTCACACCTTATGGATGTGAACACTATGTTAGGAAGCAGTGTGGCTTGTGATAAGGACAAGGGTGAGTGTGTGGCTTTCAGGATGTTCTGCCACTGGGAGGGAGCAGCTCCAGCTTAGCTCTGCAGATCTGTCTGTGAGTGTATTTCCAGGGGAGAGTGTCTTGCTCATTTGCACTCTCTGAGCGACTCCTGCAGTACAGACCATGCAGCTTATGTGAGTCATGGTGGTTGTCTTTCAGTGCTGTGGAAACTCTCCCCTGCTTCACTAATTAATTGCTGGTGTTTGTGGCTGCTGCAGTAGTCCCACATGCTGGCACTGGCCAGCTTTGTAGCAGCTGTGCTCTGCCCAACAAACCCTCCAAGTGCTGAGATTCCTTTTCTGGGCTGCCCATCCCTGTATGACTCATGTAGGTTACTTGCTCTTACAAATAACCCCCCGAACTTGCAGTTTGGCCTTCACAATGCTTTGCTGTCAGCCTCCCCTCATGCAGGAGAACGTTCTGTGATTCCAGTTACACAAGCTGTGTAACTGGAGATCTGTGGTGTTGTCAAGTTACACCACTAGTGCCTCTTGGCCATACTTTGCTCTTGGCTCGCAAATATTTTTAGCTCTTGCTGACCAATCCTGGTGTCACATGCTGATCCCTATTTGGTTTGAAATCAGGTACAAATACATGATACAAGATCCTTAAACCAGATGTAGGTTATAAAAGTGCTCATGGCCCATTCAAAGGAGCCAGATAAGAATCTTCCCTAATACTTTCTGAGTGAGTAATTCAGCACTGCAGAGGAGGAAACTTTCTGCTGTCAGTGTCTGGTGCTTTTCCGTCACCAGGCAAGGCCAGGGGAACAAGTGTTTTCCTCTATCTTCTCTTCACCTGCAGTCCAGCAGTCCTTTTACTGAGCCATTTGTTGCCATCCACTTAAACAAACAAGTCTACTGTAGCATGGGAAGCACATGAACCCCACAGGCTTAGGAAGTGTCACCAGCCCTTGTTCTTGTAAGTGACTTTAACCTACCAGACATCTGCTGGGAACTCAATACAGCAGAAAAGAGGCAGTCCGGGAAGTTTTTAGAGTATATGGAGGATAACTTTTTGTCACAGCTGGTGAGTGGGCCCACCAGGGGAGGGACTGTGTTAGACCTGTTATTTGAAAATAGAGATGGGCTGGTGGGAGATGTGGTGGTTGGAGGTTGCTTGGGGCATAGGGATCATGAAATTACAGAGTTCTTGATAGTTGGTAAAATGAGGAGGGTCAGATCTCCCAGGAAGTATTTAAGGGGCTTGCTAGAGCATGTAGGAAAAAAATTACAGGCCAAAGTTAAGTTCAAATTTAATTTGACAACTTTTGTAAAGGATAATAAAAAATGTTTTTACAAATATATTCACGGCAAAAGGAAAGGTAAGGCCAGCCTTTGTTTTCTATTGGATGAAGGAGGGAACTTCGTAACTGCAGATGAGGAGAGGGTGGAAGTGCTTAACACCTTCCTTGCCTTAATCTTTAGTGGGAAGACAGCTTGTCCTCTGGACAACTGTCCTCATGGGCTGGTAGATGGTGTCAGGGAGCAGAGGTCCCTCTGTTTTCCAGGAGGAGGCAGTCAGAGGACTGCTGAGCTGCTTGGATGTTCATAAATCTATGGGACCAGATGGGATCCACCCCAGGGAGCTGGCAGATGAGCTTGCAAAACCACTTTCCATCATATACCAACAGTCCTGGCTCACTGGTGAGGTTCCAGATGACTGGAAGCTGGCCAATGTGACCCTCATTCACGAAAAGGGTGGGAAGGAGGATCCTGGTAATTATAGGCCAGTTAGCCTGAACTCAGTACCAGGTAAGGTAATGGAACAGTTTATACTGAGTGTCATCATGCAGCACTTACAGTATGGCCAGGGTATCAGACCCAGTCAGCGTGGATTTAGGAGGAGTAGGTCATGTTTGACCAACCTGATCTCCTTTGATGACGAAGTGACCTGCCTGATGGATGCAGGAAAGGCTGTGGATGTTGTTTACTTGGACTTCAGCAAGGCCTTTGACACCGTGAGCCACAGCATTCCCTGGAAAAGCTGGCAGCCCTTGGCTTGGACAGGAGCACTCTTTGCTGGGTTAAGAACTGGCTGGGTGGCTGGGCCCAGAGAGTGATGGTGAACAGTGCTGCATCCATTTGGCAGCCAGTCACCAGTGGTGTCCCTCAGGGGTCTGTGCCAGTCCTGTTCAATATTTTTATTGATGACATGGATGAGGGTATTGAGTCTTTCATCAGTAAATTTGCAGACGACACTAAGCTGGGAGCATGTGTTGATCTGTTGGAAGGTAGGGGGGCTCTGCAGAGAGACCTGGAATGGTTGGATGGATGGACAGAGTCCAATAAAATAAAAGTTTAAGAAGTCCAACTGTGAAGTCCTGCATTTTGGCCACAAAAACCCCCTGCAACATTACAGACTTGGGATGGTTGGCTGGACAGTGCCCAGGCAGAAAGGGACCTGGTGGACAGCTGGCTGAACATGAGCCAGCAGTATGCCCTGATGGCCAAGAAGGCCAGTGGTTCCTGGCCTGTATCAGGAATGGTGTGGCCAGCAGGAGCAAAGAGGTCATTCTTCCCCTGTACTCAGCACTGGTGAAGCCACACTTTTGAGTGCTGTGTCCAGTTCTGGACCCCTCAGTTTAGGAAGGACATTGAGACACTTGCGCACGTCCAGAGGAGGCAACGAGGCTGGTGAGGGGCTTGGAACACAAGCCCTGTGAGGAGCAGCTGAGGGAGTTGGGGTTGTTTAGCTTGGAGAAAAAGAGACTCAGGGGTGATCTTATCACTCTACAACTCCCTGAAAGGTGGCTGTAGTCAGGTGAGGGTTGGTCTCTTTCTCCAGGCAGCAGCTGACAGAATGAGAGGATGCAGTCTCAAGCTGTGCCAAGGGAAATATAGGTCGGATGTTAGGAAAAAGTTTTTTATGGAAAGAGTAACAGAGTACTGGAATGGTCTGCTTGGGGAGATGGTGGAGTCACCGTCTCTGGATGTGTTTAAAAAAAATTTGATATGGCACTCGGTGCCATGGTTTAATTGAGGTGTTAGGGCATGGGCTGGACTTGATGATCATGGAGGTCTCTTCCAACACAGTGATTCTGTGATATGTCTGTGATGCCTCAAGCTTCTCTTGAGATGTGGGTTCTGTCACAGACAGCATTTTGGGGTAGATGCAGGCCTCTTTCTGATATAAATATCTGTTTTTATGGTATAAATAACCAAAATGTTCCTTCTTTGTGTGCAACTGATCTACCTTCCTGAAGGGTTAGAGAATGTTCCCTTTTAGCTTTGACCAACCTTCTCAAATAACCTTTCATGGGGACTTGATGATCACAGAATGGTGTGGTTGGAAAGGGACTTGGAAATCTCTTCTCAAGCTACCTGCTCGAGGCACATTGAGCTGGAGGAGATTTTGTGGGGCTGTATCTAAATCTCCAAGGATGGAGATTTCATTATCTCTCTGGGCTGCTCTCCCAGTGGGAGACTACTGTTGTGGTGAAAGCCACCATACCAGGTCATATGTTTACCTGTTCCCCACTGCCCTTGGCTTTCCACTGTGTTTTGGTGCTTGTTTGTTAGAGTGAGTGTGGGTGAGCATATTTGGACTGATGCAACTCCTTTGCCCCACTGACCTGACCAGCAATAGCAGTGGGTTATTCTGGGCAGAGCGCTTCCAGAGCACTGGAGATGCTGCCTGAAAATGAGACTGGGGGCACCATTTCTGCCAGAACAGCATGACACTCTGAAGGTGTCTCCAGCCCGTATTTGCGTGTGCTCCATTGAAAGGGAGAGCTGTCCCAAATAAGGGTCATCTGAGAGTTTTCCCTTGTTTCCAGGTGCTTTCACTTGTCTTCCTGAGGTCTTCTGCCATCTCCTGTTTTCAGTGCACCTAGTGGGCTTGGGGCCTGATGCCAGTGCCTGCATGGAGACAGCACACTGGAGGCTTTGCCTGTGTGTTTCTGGAGGCGTGTTGCTGTGCTGTGGGCTCTTGTGGAGCACTCCCGCATGGCCACTGTTTCACGTGGGCAGGGGGGTTTGGTATTTTCAGATCAGTGTGAAGGAGTTTTTGTGACTTTTTATCTTCTCCCACCCACTAGATTATGACAAAGCGGGAGGATCTTGTTGTGGCCCCAGCTGGCGTAATGTTGAAAGAAGCAAATGAAATTCTGCAAAGGAGTAAAAAAGGTACCTGTGACCGTCTGTGGCACAAAGGAGAGCTGTGGAAGTGCTGGGCTGGGGCAGCAGTGGGTGAACGTGGGCACACAGTCCCTGCGGGGGTGAAACATCGGAGATGACAGTGAAAAGAGTGCCCGCAGCCCTCTGCCAGGGTACAGAGTTCACATGCATTCATCTCAAATGTGTTTGGAGTCCAGGGATTCTTGGCAGCCCAGCATTTGGCTGTCTAGCCACGTCTTTGGTTTTCTGTCTAGCCTTCACATTTCAGCACTCAGTTCAGCTCTCTTACGGTTTAGTAGTTTGACTTTTAATAGAGTGTTGTGTGTCTAATTATTAAAAAGTGCACACGTTTTCTATGGTTGATGTAAAAATACTGAGTCCTTCTCCAATCCTGCAAACTCCTTTCTCTGTTTCTTGAGCCAGTGCTGCTGGCATCCATGGCCAAGCAAGATTTGGTAACACTCGTCTGAGTTTCCATCTTGTAGCAGTTTCTGCTTGCCCACTGCTCCTGGTCTGCTGCACTGCTCTGAGCTAATGTCTGTCTCCTGCCGAAATGCGCAGTAATGTTCTTTCTCTGTTTCCAGGCAAGCTGCCAATTGTTAATGAAGATGACGAGCTGGTGGCTATCATTGCCCGCACTGATCTCAAGAAGAACAGGGACTACCCTCTGGCTTCTAAGGACTCCAAGAAGCAGCTGCTCTGTGGTGCTGCTATCGGCACTCACGAGGATGACAAATACCGGCTGGACCTGCTGGTGCAGGCTGGCGTGGACGCTGTTGTGCTGGTGAGCACCCACAGGGGACCCATGGGCATTGTGTCAGCCTGGGACACTGGGGAGTGAGTTCCTGGGCTGGACGAACATCTCTGACAGTGTAGCAGCAGCATGGCACTCACTGTCTTTGTCACAGGCCTTTCTGTGTTAGAAGATGGTGGTTTGTTGACTGCTCAGTCTTGTTCGGGTTAGAATCCTCAGTTTGGAGAGATTCCTCTTGCCTGGAGACTTATGTGACCTGGAGGGAGTGAGTAGGGTGCATTGAAGCCCTGAAGGCTGAGAAGAGAAACATTGTCAGTTAATACAGAATCTTCTACAAATACCGCTTTCACGCTGACGTTTCTGACTAGTTTTGAGTATTTGGCTTTTTATAGTTTCCCTTTGTGCCTTTGGTGTTTGTTACTGTGTGACTATCTTACTGATGTTCAGGAGTGGTCAGTGAGCCCAGAGCTACTCTGCTGATCTCCTTTTCCGGCCTGTAAACTTTCAGGCACAGTTGTTACTGCCTGTATTTGCACATGGTTTTCTTATTGATTGTGATCCTGTGAGTCTGCTGTGCTCTGGGGCATGGCTGAGCAGTGGGAAATGTTTAACAGATGTGATTTGACTGGGTCACAGAGATTGGCAGGGACTAAGTGCTCAGTGCTCGACATCTGGTATTTGAGCTGCTCTGCTGCACAGTGGGGAGGTGCACCAGTCCTCCTGGGTTTCTCAAGGAACGTTCTCCATTTCACCTGTAGTTTGAGACAGGACTGACAGTGTCCTGCTGTTAGAGCCAGATGGTTCTTATCCACAGCCAGATGTTCTGCTTGTTGCCTTCTATAGAAGCTACAGGATTAAACATGAAGGATATTACTGAAGTCTTTACAATAAGCTGCCTTGTAAAGGGAAGGTATATTCCTGTCTTGGCAGCAGCTTCTCCCAGGGTTCTGTGCCCAATTTGGGGAGTCATTTTCCCCATTACCCAGCTTAGCAGAGACCCCAGCAAGCAGAGTGAAGATCTGAAGCTTCATTTGTAATCTGCAGAAATTCTGGTTGAAACTGATTTTCTTTCTGTTGCAGGATTCCTCTCAGGGGAATTCTATCTTCCAGATCAATATGATAAAATACATTAAGGAGAAATATCCCAACCTACAAGTTATTGGAGGAAACGGTAAGCGTGTGTTGAAGATTCTTCTTGTCTTTAAATGACATTTGTTTCTTAGACATAGAGGGAGCTGCAGGGATGTGAATGAAACGGTCATTTTGGTAAATTTCTGTGTACTTAAATGGTTTCCTCCGACTTGTGGAATGGAGCAAGACCAATGTAGACACAGGGCAGTACCTTATTGCTGCAGATACTTGGGAGCCTTTTTTCTGCAGCACAGTGCGTTGTAATCCTCTGCCACATTACACATTAGCTTATTTTACACGACAGTTTAAAATTTTGCGTAATAATGAACATTGCTTGATGTAAAAATCTAATGGCAGTTTTCCCTGCCTCTTGACAGCAGAGTCCAGTGGTCTTTGTCTTTACTTGATGCTGCTGTTAGTCTGTACTCTCCCCTCCCTACCTCGTGTGGCCCAGAGAGTGCTTGGACCATGTCATGACTTCTGCTGCCTCAGCCTTTTGGTGGAAGTGTGTTGCAGAATAATCTAAAGGGGCAGTGTCACCTTAGCCACTGGGATAGCTGGGGCAGAAGCTCCTCCCAGAGCTGTGGCTGTGGCACAGACTGTTGCCCTGGGCAGGGGGTGTTGGCAGCCGTGGGGGAACCTCCAGGGCAGAGAAGTCTTGTTTGCAAATGTGTTTGTTTTCAAACCGATTTCTGCTCCCCACAGTGGTGACAGCAGCTCAGGCCAAGAACCTCATTGACGCGGGGGTTGATGCCCTGAGGGTCGGGATGGGCAGTGGCTCCATCTGCATCACGCAGGAAGGTGAGAGAGATCAGCCGCCTCCTAAATAGGCTGATGACACGTGTTTAGTAGAAATTCCCTGCTGAAAAGCAGCATGGCTGGGATGGAATTCTCCCATTGTGAGGGCAGTGTCCAACAACAAGACATCTTTCACCCCCTTTGTCCAGGAATTCCAACCTTTGGGGTAGCAGCAGCAGCAAAGGCATTTCCCAGTACTGACCGAGACTGAGTAGAGCTGGTGTGGCAGATGGTGGCTTTGCCTGAGGGGAGCTGTTGGCTCGGTGTGGGATGGGGCTGGTGGGTAGCTGTGCAGGGAAAGGGGCTTACTGGATCCCCAGTGCTGATGGGTGAAGTGCACTGGACTGTCCGGGCGCCCTTTCCCTCTGGCAGCAGTGTGCGTGATGCTTGAGTATTGATCTGGGCCCAATGCCTTTGTAATTTCCAGGCCAAAATGGGATTTCTTGCTTTTGTCTCTGCAGTTAGACGGAGCTTGCGTGGGGCAGAGGCTGTGTCACCCTTAGCTAAAAGGCAAGAGGGGCATCCTCCGGGGCCTGAAGAAAATCTGTCTTGAGGACAAACTCAGTCCTTGTGTGTTGAACCTCTAGTGGGGTGTAGAGAGGTGGTGCAACAAGGCGCTGCAGTCCACAAGCACAACCCCTCACTGCTGTGGTCCTTGGTCTGTGCCACAGAGGCACAGGAGGCAGCAAGTGAGCAGCTGCTGGCTGTAGGAGCTGCATTAGCTCTGCCCTTTCCAGCATGGAGCCTGTGAGCAGCCCTGGACCTGTGCTGTGTTCCGCTTTGCCTGGCTGCAGGGGGTTCCCAGTCAGGGCAGTCTGTCTCAAGTCTTTCTAAGGAAGGAGTAGTATCCTTGGGCTGACACTTCCATAGCCAGAGCAGAGCCAGGACATGTCCTGCCCAGCCTCCGAGGCAGAGGCATGCTCTGATCTGCAGTGTGGTGAATGTCTCGGGTTCCTCCAGCTGCCCGGGAGATGGGGTTGGGTGCTGGTTTTGGCAAAGGTGCAGAGCAGAGGTAGAATGTGGCACTTCACAGGAGATGTAGTTGCAGAACTCTTGCCTGCAGCTCCCCTGATTTTTGGCCCTGTTAAGGGCAAGAACTCTGGCTTTCTGGGGTTGGGGTCCCCTCTCCGGGTGGCTGCTGGGGTAGGGCGAGCATGCGCTGTGCACAGCCGGGCCTGGCTGCCTTGGATCTGGCCTCTGGCTTGGCTTGGGATAGGAAGGGTCTGCAAAGTCAGCTCTGTCCCACACCGTATGCTCTGCCCAGTAGCAGGTCACTTCTGGGGTCCTTTGTTCTGCTGCTGTTCTTCTGTCTCTAAAATGTGTGTGTTTGTTTTTGTTTAGCTGCTCCAAAGATCCCTCCAGACCTAAAGTCCCACAGCCCCAAATGCCCTTCTACTGTCACGGGCACCTATAGTAAGTCACTTGCCCTGTTCCCAACCCTAATTATGTGTCTTGAAGCAGGACCCTGATTTGGCTGCACATGGCCCTACTGCTTGTTTGAGAATAATTTAGCTGTAGATGCACTTGGGGTTTTGTGGCTTTGGATACTGGTTTTGAATCTGAAATAAAATCTGAGAAGCCCTTCTGATTTCGTAAAGCAAAATCTGAACTGTCCAAGCTGAGGGAACTCAGGTCTGTCCTCTCTCCACTCTAAAATCCAGTTAGGAGCCTGACTGCACCTTCTTGATCCCTAGCCAGGCGTGCTGCTGCTGATCCAGTACTGTGACACGATCCCTGAGCAGTTCTCGATCGTGCTCAAAATACAGCCCTAGTTGGGAAGTTGTGCACTGGCCAAGCTTCCCGTGGAGTTGGCTCCCCTGAGTTACAGAGGGACTTCACTGCACACGGCCACCTTGGCAGCTGTGTTACATCTTTTCCCCACCAAACCCTGTGGAGAGAAGAGGCTTTTGCCTGCCCACCACAGGATGCAGTGTTGTCTGCTCTGATGCTCTGATCAAGCAGCCTCTGCAAGGCAAGTCTTAGGCTTTGTCCTTTCTCCTAGTTGTGACACACCTCAAAGGGAGAGGTTTACTCTTGCAGATCCTGGAAGGTTTTCTCTAGCAGCTGATTTTGTAGGGCCACCCTTTGCCAATACACTAAAAGGGACAAACCCTCACCCTGACCGTGTGATGTGTGTGTGTGTGCTCAGAACCCTGCTTGGGAAGCCTGCGCTCCGGGGCTGTGGCACTGGGCACTGGGACAGTCGGAGAGGCACGATGCTCCCAGGGGCCCTGAGCCAAGCTGTGCCTGAAAAGGGCTGGTCTCTGTCATTGCGCTTGAGAGGTTTCTGCAGGCCCTGCACTGTCTACGGCACAATCCCATAGACCCTGGACTCAAAACCCTGCAGAAATGGGTGTTTCTCTCCACAGAGCTCTTCCACTGCAGCGTTTTGCAGCTACACTGTGGCCTTCAGCAGTGCAGAACTGTACAAAACCATTTCTTTAAGGGCATTGATGATAAAGCTGGCAGCCTCTCCCTGGCTGACTGAGCCTGAACTGAATGCTGGGATCTGATTAAATTTAGTTCCTTCACAATCTCAGCCTGGAGTCTGGCTGCCCTCCCTCAGCAGCTGCTGCTGAGTGCTGGGAGTAGAGAAACTGTAGCCTCCTGGCCCCGGCAGGCCCCTGCCAGGGATGTGCTGCCAGCACTGCTGCCATGCAGGCTGAACTACACCTGGAGTTCACACTCCAAAGTACTAATACTGTATGGCCTTAATCTTACACAGTTTATGGGACTAACCGTGACTGGAGAAAAGGCTTCTAGTTGATGGTGGGGAAGGGATGTCTCCCTGAGAGAAGCTTATCTCAGTGTTCTTGCATGCCTGTGGCTGACAAACATGTTACAAGACATGCCTTGTGCTGGTTTTCCTCACATAATGGGAAGGTTCTTAACTGCTACCAACTGAGACAAACAAGTAAATCCATAGCTAATAACTCTCTCCTCATGGGGCAGCTAAACTTGATGGAATCCTTGCTACATTGCAGGGCAGGAACATAAATTACTACTAAACCATTCTGCCTGTTTCCCTTTCCACTGCTGCATGTGTGTTTGTGTGTGTATTGCAGACCTGTATGTATAGATATATTTATATCTATACCATATACAGGCATATGAGCTCTCTCCAAGCCAACTGCCTTTCCATTCAAGAGGCACATCATACAGATGCTGGGTACATGGACAAGGGGTCTGGCAGCTCCAGGAGAGTGCCAGCAGTGGGACATGGCTACATGCCAGGGATGCTTTGGAGAGGGGCTTTTGGAGTTTGCTTTATTTCTTTCCCAAGCTTCCCACATGTCTGCCGTGCACCAGGATTGAGCCACGAATCTCATCTGATCCCAGGCATCCGATCAAAGACTCCAGTCCCAAGTTACTCACAGCTTTTTGGAGCCAAGGGCTGTGAGGACGTCTCAGCAGGCATCTCCCGGGCATCTGCTTCTCTTGCAAATTCAGCCCAGGGAAGGAGCATCCAGGGATTTGTGCGTTCTGAGTGCTGGAGCATGTGTGTGCTAGAAGCCTGAAGGAGCCTGCTGGGACGGGGCTGTGCTGCTGCGTGGAGCTGACCCTGTGTGTGCTCTGTCCCACAGTGCTGGCGTGCGGCCGTCCCCAGGCCACGGCGGTGTACAAGGTGTCTGAGTACGCCCGGAGGTTCGGCGTGCCTGTCATCGCCGATGGAGGCATCCAGACAGTTGGGCACATCGCCAAGGCCCTGGCACTTGGGGCCTCCACAGGTGAGCAGCATTGTAGGGAATCTCCTAGGAGGTGTCCGTATGGCATCACTGGGCGTAAGGGCGTTTACCTGCAGGTGGCTGGGGGCATAGGGACTGCAGGCAGTGCTGTGTCCAGGAACCCTGAGGGATTTTGCAGCTACTGCCACTACTGCTGATGTGCTGTTCCTGATGATATCTTGTGCCAGTGATGATGGGCTCTCTCCTGGCTGCCACCACGGAGGCCCCAGGCGAGTACTTCTTCTCGGATGGCATCAGGCTGAAGAAATACCGCGGCATGGGCTCCCTAGATGCCATGGACAAGAACTTGGGAAGCCAGAATCGGTATTTCAGGTCAGAGATGGTGCTTTGGGGCAGCAGATCAAGCTTTTGGGGTTTCTCTGCTTCACAAATACCCTTGATTTGTGCTTTCATGCAGTGAGACAGACAAAATTAAAGTGGCCCAGGGAGTCTCCGGTGCAGTGCAAGACAAGGGCTCTATCCATAAATTCATTCCATACCTAATTGCTGGGATCCAGCATTCCTGCCAGGATATTGGTGCCAAGAGCTTGACCCAAGTCCGGTGAGTGCTTCCCTGTGCCTGTAGGTCATGGTGCTGCTTTCTGGAGTCCCTGTGCAGCTGTACTCAAGCTGTGGTGTGTTCTGGATAGTTAATAGCTCTTCCCTCATCTCCGGTGGGCGCTGCATCATGGATCTGCCAGCCCCAGGGATACAGGAGTGTGGTCTCTTGTAGCATACTCAGCTGGGTGGGCTCAAAATGTTGGGGTTTCGTTATCCAGCCTGGTTCTTAGGAGCACAGCAAAGACCATTCTGGCTACAGCTGGAGGAACCAGTGACCCTCATCCCAGATGTTCCAGCTGAGCATGTGCCAGAGCACTGTCTTCCCTGGACTGTGCCTGGCTTGTGACAGGTGTCCTCCCCCCTCAGAGCCATGATGTACTCGGGAGAGCTGAAATTTGAGAAGAGGACAACATCTGCCCAGGTTGAAGGAGGGGTGCACGGCCTCCACTCGTAAGTGCTTCTGGCAGGATCCTTGTCACCTTGGGGGGGGTGTTGGGAGTCAGGAACAGGCACCCTGTTCCTCAGCTGCCATGCCCTTGGCTTGGTGTGCCATTCATTGGCTTGCCCTGGCTCTGCACAGCCGGGCCAAGCCCTGGCCTGTCAGGGTGCTGAGGCTGCTCCCCTCCCTGGGCTGGCAGGCTCCATTCCACACTGCACCTTTGTCCCTGTCCTGAGTGAGGTGGGTGAGTAAAGGGGCTTTCTGGTGCTGCTTCCCTCGCAGGTATGAGAAGCGCCTCTTTTGAAGGAGATCTGTCTGTTTCTGTCCTTGTGCCACCCAGCCCTGTGCCGCTCCACGTGCGAGCTGCTCGTGCTGCAGAAGTGCCATTATTCTGGGCTGCCTGGAGCTCCCGCTGTCCCTTGGCTGCTTTCTGACCACCCGCGGGGCCTACCTTCCACCCAGGACCTGTGAACCTGGGCTGGAGCCTTGCACATGTTGGCCATGTTTTACAATAAAAAAATGAAAAGATGTGCAGTTGGTGTCAGCCCGGAGCCCCTCTTCCTTTTTTACCTTCTTTGCTCTACATCCTTGGCTCTGTCCCTTGTTTCCCACACTGTCAGAGGCAGCTGATAACCGCAGAAGGGACTGTGTGCATGTGAAGGGCAAAAGGGAGGGGAGAGCCCTGAGACAGGGCTGAGTGTGTAACACAGTGTGGCTTCTTTAAAAAATCTTTCCTGAGAGCAGAAAACGAGGGCTGGGCTGCTGGGCAAGAAAGCAAACCCTTTTACAGGCCATTATGTCCTGCTGGGAGCTGCCAAACCCAGCTGTGGTAGCAGCCAGGATGCTGCAGGCCCCCATTCCTGGTCCAGCTGCTGCATTCCCCTAAACATCTTGTTCCCACACCTCCAGCATTGGGCTGTTCACTGTAGATTACCTGCCCAGGCTCCAACAGCAGTTGTTTGCTGGAAGGTGAGCAATGCGCTGGGAGGGGTACAGATTTATAAAGGAGCTGGTCTGCATTTCTGCAGTCCTGAGCACTGCAAACTTCCATGGCTTGGCAGGTTTACCTGTGCGTGCAATGCCAGGAGCCAAGAAGTATTTTACAACTGTATCAGTTGTACATGTTCCACATGTCACTCCTGCTCAATTGTGTGTTTACCATCAGTGGTTTGGGGATGTCAGATTTGATTTCTACACTAAAACCAGAGCCTTGACTACAATACCACGGTGTTGGTGTCACACACTCATTAAGACACTTGCTAAGCAAAACCACCCTAACCTTGCAGTTGCATCCCCTGCCTTTGCCTGCCAAGGTGGCAGAGTTCAGGGCATGAGGCTTCCAGTATATACGTGTACTCCCTTCCCCAGGGGTGACATCCCCAACCATGAACCAACCAGTGGGGGGACAAAACAGAGACCCTTTCCATGTCCCCTGCTGGAGCTGAGCCTTCAGTGAGAGGGGGTGCAACACCCTTGGGCCAACACTGCCCAAGGGACATTGGTCCTGGGGTGATACAAAACCCCATAGGAGAGCCCAAGCCAGGTCAGCATCAGCTGGGACACAGTAGTTGCTGGTGCTGGCTGTGCTCAGGAAGCTGCTGGCACATGGCATCCCACCACCACACATGCTGCCCAATGCCCAAGGTGAGCACATGCCCCATCAATTTGTTGCAGCCTCAATGCACTGTACATTAACTACCACACAATTTCTTGTACTTTCCATTTATATACATTTTCCTCGTGGAGCTCCTGATGTGCCCACGAGTGTACAGCTCATCCCACCAGCCTTCACCCTCCCTCAGATGAGGCTTCTTCTTGCCAAGGTGTGGGGCATGACCTTGGCAGGGCTGTGGGAGCAGTGCTGCCAGCAAAGCCTTGTACTGTGCCCCACAGTCCTCAGCCCAGACTGGGCAAGGAGGTGACGAAGTCAGGGACTGCAGGGAAGAGCTAAGCCCATGTATTTCACAGCCCTCCTGCGTGCAGAGACATCACCCAGCCGGCGGCTGCACAGTTCAACTATGGAGCGTTTCTCAGTTGGAAGCAGTGACCCTTGGGGGCCTCAGGAAGGCAAGGGAAAGAACCATGGGCATGGCAGGCAGTGCCTACATCCCGTAGGTGCCCCGCGGGGGGATGAGCCCAGCAGCCACCAGGCGTCTTTCATTTATTAGGAAGTTGAAGGTTGCACATGCATTCGCCTGTGAATAGAAAAGGGAGTGAGTGAAGTGAGTGAAGCTCCGGCCCTCAGAAAGGAGACTCGGCCCCTCCCCACAAGGTACATGACCTCCTCCCTCCCTTTCAATGGGGTGCTGCCTGTGCTCAGCCCTCCTTACCGTGTCCTGCACCTCCACAGCAATCCCGCACTCCTTCATCTGCTTCAGCGTGGCTGGGGGGAGCCGCTCCACCCTGTCCCCTGTGCCCAGCACCAGGATCTCTGCAACCAGGGCACGATATGAGTGGGGAGGGCAGCATCCGAGCTGCCTCGGCCCAGACTTGCCCTTCCTGCAGGGACCAATGGCTCCCGCACAGCCACCCCGACAGGAGCCCGAAAAGGGGAGCAACCCGCGCCCCTCCTGCCCCTCGTACCTATCTGGGGCTCCAGCAGCCGGAACAACGACAGACTCTCGGGCGAGATGTCTCGGTGGGAACCAACCTGCGGAGACACGGCGGACGTTGAGGGGGGCTGCCCCCGGTGCGCGGTGGGGACCGGCAGCCCCTGCTCCGCAGCCGGGCACTCACGTTCCACTGGAGGATGCTGCGGGGCAGGATGGCGCAGGGCCCCACCACCACGTCTCCGCTGATGGTGAAGCCGCGGGTGCTGTAGCCCTCGATGAACATGATGTTGGGGGACTCTGGCTCCAGCACCATCACCCGCGTCCGCTGATACATCTCATCATCCGCCGGCGTGAGCCGGTGACCCCGGCACGGCGCTCTGCGGGGAGAGCGAGCAGCTGGGACACATGGGACTCAGGACACCCCCCCGAAGACCCTATGGCATCCTACGGGCACCTCCCCTGATCGCAGAGCAGCCGCGGTGTCGGCTGCCGGTGCCGGTACCTGCCCGCCGCCCGGCTCACGGCCGGCACTAACCGCCGCAGCGCCGCCACCGCCGCCATGGCCGCGACACAGCCGGAACCGCCGCGCGGCCCCGCCCCCGCCGCTACCGCCCCCCGGCGGCCGGGGCCGGGACGGCGCCACCGGGGAAGCGGGGTCGGACCGGGGCTCCCGGGGAGCCCTGGGGGTCGCCCCGCCCGCGGGTCCTGAGGGGCGGGAGGGCCGCGACACTCACACACCCACTGTGCCGGGGCGCGGGTGCACCCTGACCTGCAGAGCCCAGGTGGGCCCCGGAGCGAAAGCGGCACGGCGGGAACGGGGTGCGGGGTGTCCCGCTGGAGCCTGTCCGACCCCGCCGCCGCGAGGGGCTGCGGACCGGCCCAGGCTTCTGTGCCGAAGGCTGCGGGGCCGGAGGTGAGAGGGGAGCGGGCGGCTCCCCGGGCGGGAGGGAGCGGGCCCGGGTCTTGGCTACGCTCCTGGCCCGGCCTCGCCGGTGCCCCGGGGCTGCCCCAGGCTCGGCACGGCGCCCCAGTTCCCTGTGTGCCCCACTGCGGGCGGCTGTTGCCAGTCGGGGCTGAACCCCCCGAGCCGCCGCCGGGACCTCCCGCTGCACCCTCCCCCCTCCTGCCGCGCCCGGTGAGGCCGGCGGCACTGCGGGCTCAGAGGTGCCCTGGGACAGAGGACCCACGTCCCCACCTGTGTCACCCACCCGGGGTCAGCCGTAGCCTGACACTGCGGGGGGCACCGGGAAGCTCCCCGACAGTGGCAGCGGAGCATTTCCCGCCACCGTGCCGTGCCAGAGGCATCAGGAACTCCTACAGCCAGCAGCCTTGGCCGGCGCAGGGTCCCAGGGATCCCCAGGCGACACCGCGGGAGCTCCGCATGGGACCGGTGGAGCTCCCCACGCGGTCTGAATTCCCCCCGTGGCTGTGCCGAGGGCTCCTCGCCGGGGCCGGGCAGCGGCGGGGCCGGACCGAGCCGTGCCGCCTCTGGGCGCAGGTGCCGGGGCAGGTGCCCTCTCTCGGGGACGGCTCGTGTTTCCGGGCCCCGTCGGGGGCTGATGGGCTGGCACCAGTTGCTCCAGCCCCACCGGGGCTTTGTTCGGAGCCGTTTCCTTTTGGCTCGGCCGTGCCGCCCTCCCCTTGGCACCCGGCCCGCGGCGCGGGGGGAGCCGGCAGCACAACCCCGGTCTCTGCCGACACCCCCGATCACAACGGCCCGGCAGTGGCTCCCACGCACCTCCTCCGCCCCGGTCCCTGCCGGTAAGTAGCCCTCTCCCCTCTTGGCCCACCGACTGCCCCAGGGTCGGGGTGGCATGGCCGTGGTGCCCGTGTCCATCCCTCTGCGGCGCCAGCGCGGGCAACGGAATCCCAAAAGCAGCTGTCCCCGCTGTGCCCAGCTGCCCTGGGGTTTCGTTACCCGCGCTCCCGCCACCGCCTCGCCCCACGTGTCCCCCACCCCTGCCCACCACCCTGTGCTGGGCAAGAACCGCGTGTCCCACTCCAACCCCTGCTGGGGCAGCTCCTGGGGCCACACTGGAAGAAGGGTGGTGTCAGGATGGGGGATCACTAGTGCCCAGCCTCGTGGCTCAGCCCCTGCACCGGCTGGAGACTCTTCTGTTTCTTGTGCGCCCAACAGCTAAAAATAGCAGCTGGCTTCCTGGGAGAGCATGGGGAGCATGGCTGCTTGGCCGCAGGGTGGATGTGGTCCCCTGCACCAAGGTGGTGCAGGCTGTGTGATACTGCCAAACTTCCTGCTCATGCCGGCTCTCCCTGGCCCTCGCAGCACTCCAGTGCCTGCGGGGGGTGGGCAGGATCCAGCCCCTGGAGAGAGATGGCTTTGGAATGACACGATCACTCCCGCTGAGCAGGCAGCCAGAGAGCCATCGGGGATGTCGTGTCTTTCCAAAGCTCTTTCGGCGTCTCCGAGAGCCCTCCCCAGGCCACTGCGCTGCCAGGGCCCACGTGGGCGGCCTGCGGTGACGCTCTGGGGATGTGGACGAGTCCAGCCTGGACCCACCTTGAGTGGTGACACAAGGTCCAGCAAGTCTCCCCAGCTGGGCAGGGGTCCTGGGCAGCTCCTGCCCTGCGGACAGTCAGCAGTTGGTCTGGTGTGAGCAGCGATTCTCAGATCACCTCTTGGCTGTGGGTGGTGCAGGGAGCACCCCACCATGGCATGGCTGGGGCACATGTTCTCACTTCTGCCCTGGGGCTGCAGGTTCTCACTGGCTGTGGGCTGCAGCCCTGGTGCTCCAGACCTGCCTGAGGAGCCCCAAAACGAGTTGTTGCATTCCTGGAAGAGCACATGCAGCAGGATCTGCCCTCGCCCTGCTCCCCCCCCCTTTTCCCCCATGCACACAAGCCCTGGAGGAACCGGTTTGGGCCCTGCGGGCAGAGCTCCTTCCCCCCCTCCCTTCCTCCACGGGGGGGGCAGGAAGAGCACAGTAGAGAGGGAGGTCCCGAGCTCGGTGCTGTGGTGGGTTTTGGCACTTCCTGCTCCCTGTCAATCAAGCTTGGTGCCATGAGGCTGGGGGTGTGCTGGGCCCTTGCTTTGTCCTCAGTTCGGCAGCCACTGGCACACTTGTCGGGGAGCTGGCCAGCAGCGTGAGCTCTCTGTCAGATCTGTGCTCCAACCATTGCTGTGGAGCAGCTCAGCTCTGCAGATGTAATCAAGACCACGATGGCGTGATCTAATCGCTTCCACTTCCTTCTTCCTGGGGCTGATAAGCGTGACACTGCTCATGTGCTGGACAGCGAGGAGCCCACTGGGGCAGGCCTGTAGAACATCGCTGGGTGTGCACCCACAGCTGCTCATTGCTTTGCCGTGCAGAACCCATGTTGGGAGCACATGGGTGCTGCTGATGTTCCTCAGCCATGGTATCACAGCCCAGCCAAACCCTAGGGCTCGTGGTGGAAAGGCTGGACTGGCCAGCCAGGGTCTGCCAGTGACACCATGCCCACAGCTGGCATCTGCCTCACACACTCCAGCCCATCCAAGCCTCCCTTCCTGCCACAGTTCAGGCTGCTGGACCTGTTCCCAGGGCCCCTCGTTGTCCCCAACAGCCCAGGGATCAGTATGGTGTGCTCTGAGCTGGGCCATGTCCGCAGCTGCGCTGCACTCCCTGCCCTGGACAACCCATTTCTGCCCAGGGCAGCTCTGTGACCCCAGCTTGGCCTCTGGCTCCTGCTCCCACTCGGTTCCTGAGGGTTTTAGATCTGGGTTCCCCCTACACACCTCAGGGTGACACCATGGCCCTGCTGGGGTGAGGCTGAGAGGGACTGAGACCCTCTCGGGCCATTCGGGGTGCCTGGTTGCAACTCCATGCTCCTGACCTGACACACTCATCATGGCGGCGCCCGCTGTCTGCCACACCCATCATGGTGGCTCCGCGCCCGTTTCTCCCCCCAAGATGGCCGCTCTGCCCGGCCACCCCGCCCGGGACCAAGATGGCCGCTCAGGGGCACCGCGCGCGACATGGCGGCCGTCTGCGGGCATCGGGAGGGCGAGGCGAAACGT
The DNA here is from genome assembly GCA_037013685.1 of Acridotheres tristis. NCBI lineage: Eukaryota > Metazoa > Chordata > Aves > Passeriformes > Sturnidae > Acridotheres > Acridotheres tristis. The sequence goes on along the minus strand of CM072899.1, from coordinate 9,010,884 downwards.
CACTTCCGGTCGCCGTGGCGGAAGCGGCGGCTGAGCTGCCATGGACATCGATGAGGGCCGCCCCGGGGTGGCGGCGACGCTGCGGGCGTTGAACGGGGCCCTGGGGCGGCCTGCCGCGCTCTGGGTGAAGGAGAGCGGCGCCCGCAATTTGCGCCACCGGGACTTCCTGGCGCCGCGGGCCGCGCTGAGCGCCGCCTTTCCCGGCGGGCAGGTAGGTTGCGGCGGCGTGGGCGGGCCTCGGTCGGAAGCGGGAATTTGTGGGAACTGTTTGATGAGGCCAGGGGTGGCGCAGTCCTGTGCACGTGCAGCCCGGACCCCTCCTCGCCCTCCGCCTGCAGGTGCCCCCCGAGGCCGTGTCGGCGGTGCTGTCGCTGCGGGGCCCAGCAGTGCTGCCGCTGCGGATTTGCCGGCAGACGCCGGCGGGGCTGGCGGTGCAGGTGCGGCGCCCTGAGGCCTTCCAGCGCCTGCTGGGGCCTCTGCCCGACCCAGCTTCCCCGGCGGCGGGGGCGCGGACGGGCTGCGTGGTGCTGCACTGCCCGGCCCTGCGTAACCCCGCTGCCCTGCGGCCACGCCACCTCCGCTCCGTTCTGGTGGCCGACCACTTGGCCCAGCTGCTGTGCACCCAGGGGTGAGTGCCTCTATCCCGTCCTGCTCCTGGCCCCTCGCCACAGGGCCTGCCGCTCCCAGCACCTGCCTCGCCCTCTCTCACAGGGTCAGCGTCCGCCTGGTCCCTGCCCTCAGCGAGGAGAGGAGCTGGGACGTCCTGCGGCAGCTCCGCATCTACTGGCCCTCCGGCTCCGATGTCTCGTCCCTCGCTGATGCAGTCTCAGCCTTGAAGGTAGCGCTGGGCCGGTGCCCCTGTGCTGCAGCCTGTGAGCAGGGGCCGGGCACAGCCGAGGGTGTAATCTACAAGGTGCACCTGAAGAGCTTCGTGGAGCAGCAGGGCTTGTTGGGCTACGACCCCAATCTAGATGTGCTTCTTGGTGAGCCTCACATGTATAACAGCTCAGGTGTGGTAGTGGGGGTAGAATGGGTACAAAGAGGCCTGTTTCCTTTCCGTTGTTTGTTAACAAAAATAAAGCGAGGGGGTGGACACAAATGGCTTTCCCCTCTTGTTCCCCTTCAGTCTGGTTTGAACCTGGGGCAGACCCAATGGTGTGAGGTGGAGAATCCCATGTCCCACTGTATGTCCCTCCATCTTTCAGTGACAGAGGGGACACTGCAGTCCTTGGCTGAGCTGCAGGAAGCTGTTCTGCAGTGCCCAGTGAGTGATCCCATAGCACCGCCCGCCTCTCACTTCCCAAGTGTCCTTCCCTTCTGCCAGGTAATAGGATTGAGGTCCCTGTTGTGCTCTGCTGCAGGCCAAAGGCCAGAGCAGTTCCTGCAGCATCGTGCATGTGGTGAACTGTGAGGAAGAATTCCAGCTGCAGCAGCTGGATGTGCTCTGGAGGATTTTGGATCCGGGAGCCCACACAGCTTTGCAGGTGAGCAAGACCAGCCTCTGACCCTCCTCAGTGTGGCCCCCAGCATCCATCCTTGGCTCATGACTAGGTTTCAAACAGGGCTGGATTTCACTCAGTTCCCAGCCTCAGCCTTTCTGTCTTTCAGAAACACCTTGTCTGTGGGCCAGTGAAGGTGACCAACCCCTCATCACCCATTGGGGCAGACCAGTACTTCCAGTAAGTTGGTGTGCAAGGTACCTGCTGCTTTCTCTCCTGCTAAGGCTCCCTGTAGGCCAGCTCAGCCCACAATGGGTGGCTCTGTCTGTTTTTCCCAGGCTCCGAAAGCACCAGATGTATGAAGCCTCTGTGATAAAGTATGGGGAGCTTGCACAAGGTGAGAGTTTGCTCTGGGGCTCCATGCATGGATGCTGCTCCATCCCATTCTCATTGCTCCCATGAATCCACAGCTGGGGGGCTGCATCCCTGCAGGGTGCTCCTCCCCTCCAGGATCAAGTCAGGTGCTGCCCTTGCTTTGGGAAGGCATCTAAATATCCAGGGCATTGGCACAGAGCAAGTCCTTCCTATGGGAGCCAGGGCTGGCAGTGTGGCGGTCCTCTACTACTACCTGGTCCTGGCAGGCCTGTCCTGGGTGCTGGGGGTATCAGTACACGGGAATGGAACAAGCTGTGCATTATGGCACCTGCATTCTTCACAGATGAGGCCTGGACAGAGGTGATTGATACCTTGACGGTGGCTGCCATCAGGTTTGAGTTGCTGAGCACTGCTCACCGGAGTCAGGTAGGACAGCGGCTTGCATGAGCCAGGGCTGGCAGATTGTGGGAACAGTGGAGTAGATTTGTGCTGAACAGCCTGGACTTCTCCCTGCCCTCAGATCACGTTGGACTTGGAGAACAACAGCATCTCCACAAAGGGAACAAAGAGTGGTGCCTTCGTGATGTACAACTGTGCCCGACTGGCCACGCTCTTCAACGCCTTCCAGCAGGCTGTGGAGCAGGGTGAGCACCCGCCCCACCACCCTCCTCGGCAGCCACTCTTGGAGCCACAGGGGCTTCTTTGGGCACAACAGTCTCCCTGCTTTCCAGGCACATATCCACCTCTGCCACCAGTGTCAGAACTGAACTTCACCTGCCTCCGAGAAGAGGTGAGTGCTGAGAGAAGGAACTGGGGGCTCTGTGCACCCTCAGCTCTGGTGATGGATGCTACTGGCCCAGGAGGATCTGACACTGAGAAACATAATCCCTCCACAGGGCGAATGGCTCCTGCTCTTCAACTATCTCCTACCCTTCCCTGAAGTCCTGCAGCAGGCAGCACAGCTGCCCCCATCCTCCAAGGGGATCCGGATCACTGCCAACACAGAGACAGTAAGTGCCATGTGTTACAGCATCCGTGGATACTGCTCCAGCAGTCCCAGCCCAGGGCAAAGCTCTATGCCAGCAGGTGCTGCCCATCAGTGAGCAACACAGGGCCAGTGCTGAAATAATATATTGCAATGCTCCTGGGGCAGTTCCTGCTATGCTTGGGGTAGGTGAAGGCCCAAGACCAGCCAAAACTCACTGTGCTATGAGAATGTCTCTGCCTTGCAGGTGTGCAAGTTCCTGATCCAGCTCAGCATGGATTTTAGCTCCTACTACAACCGGGTGCACATCCTGGGGGTGAGTTAAGGTGTCCCAGCATGCAGCCTTGTGGTCCTGCAGTCCTTTTGGGGCTGCACTGCACTTGGGGGGGGGGGGCAGCCATGTGGGGAATGGTGCCAGCAGTGTGATGGCCCCCTGTCCCATCCTCCAAGGGTGCACAGGCAGCAATGCCAGCACGGCCAGCCTGGTGAATGGCAGTTTGGCCACCAGCCCCTAGCTGCCACCTTTATCCCTGCAGGAGCCATTCCCTCATCTCTTTGACCAGATGTTTGCACGACTCCAGATGCTGGGAGCAGTGAGGGATGTGTTCCACAGCGCACTGGCAACCCTGCACCTCCCTCCTCTCAGTCAGATCTGAGCCACCCCTGAAGAGCTGTACCATGGTGTGACAGTCACCTACACACCATATGTTGTGGGGGAACAGGGCAAATTCTCCTGGCAGGGTGAGGGGCTGCCCCAGTGGTAGGCAAGGCCAAATTCAGCACCATGCAGGCTCTTCCCTTCCCATGGCCCATGGTGTTTGGGGATTGGTCTCTGCTCTCTGCAGCTGTGCCCAGTGTGGGACATCGATGCCCCTCCACATCCACACCAGCAGAAGGGAAAAGGGTTCCTGTGGCACCCCAGAAGCTGGGCTGGGAGTACTGGAGATGTGGTACTAGGGACCAGTCACCACAAAGCCAGACAAACAACAACTTCATCTCCCTCAAAACTTTATTGAAGGGTGCTCCATGCTGGCAGGGAGCTCCTGAGGCTCCAGGCTCCTGTTGGGCTCTGAGCCAGGCCCCAGTACTGGGGTCCAATACACTTGTTGCTGGACAAACATTCTGTGTCTGACCTCAGGTTTGTTTGTCCTTCTTTTGGTCTGACTGTTCTGGGTCCTCCTGCTGTGCAGGAACAACCCACTTGGCCCGAGGGAGGTGGCATTTGTGGGCAGCCCAGCCACCCCTCATGCCAGAGTGCTGCTGTGGAGATCAGCATCCCTGTGCATCTCAGCGCTGCAGGGTCAGGACTGTCATACAGGGCCCTGTCCCAGGACACACAGGGCTGCAGCCCATCACGTGTCACACCAGTGCCTGACCCCTCCTGGCCTCCTGCTGCTCTCAAGCTCCCAGGGCCAGGCCCTGTCCTCAGTGCCCTCCCAAGCAAGCTTCCTCTCTGAGCCCAAGAATGGAAAGCTAACATAGGTCCTTCACACCTTGGAGAGGAAGAGCTACTCTAGGGCAGCGACGACCAAGAACCCCGATTTTTTACTGCATAGGGAAGCTCCAGGCTTATCCAGGAGGGATCACATCTGCCTTCTTCCCAGAGACCACTGGCCTTGAGCACCACAACCATGGTATGTGCCCAAAGGAGGCCAGCATGCCTGTCCCCTCAGGACAGGACATATTAGTGTGCAGGGTGCCCTCCAAATGCAGGCAGGAACCTGGATGTGTCACACACCTCCCCTGTTACTGAGGAGCCTCTTGCAGAGGTTTGGACGAGGCTGTACCACACAGCATTTCCAGGCCCTGCCCACAGAGCACGCAGTAGTACCGCAGCTCATCCCCGGCCTCCACCACCTCCCAGCAGTCCAGCTCAGCTAGGTCAGGCACATGGAAGAAGGTGGTGCTGAGGGGCACCAGCTCGCCTGAGCAATGCTTCCACAGCGTCAGGCGCTGGTCCACTGAGGCAGAGAGCAGCAGGTCTGGCCGCAGCAGCCGGATCCCTGTCACATGGGCAGCATGGGCACAGGGCCTGGACACTCGCTCCAGGACCTGCAGGCAGGTCCTTGCTGTGGCTTCACCCCTGTCCAGGGCCACATCCAACAGGCAGACATGGACGGAGCCATCATCGCTGCCGCTGGCCACCAGGTACTGTCCCTTGGGTGTCTCGCAGATGTGAAGGCTGTTCACACCACAGCTGTGGGCCATGATGGTGACCAGCGGGGCACCCAGGGCTGGGGAAACAGGCTCGGTCAGGAGAGCAATGCTCACCTTGGTCAGAGGGAACAGAAGAGCTGCCAGGCAGCAGCACTCACCCAAGGGTTGCATTTCTCCCTCTGCTTGGTGCAGGGCATTCGCCGCATCCACGATGGGGCCGCTGATGTCCCAAAAGGCAATGCTGCCATCAGTGGCTGCACTGCACAGGAGGTGGCTCCTACAATGCGGGGTGTAGGGAGAGTCTTTGGCTGCAGCCCTGAGCATCCCCACTGAGATCCACAGAAGTGGCAGAACAGGCCCCAGGGATTAACTTCTCCCTGCCCTCTTTTTGCTGATCTGCCATCCCTGTGAGGACAGACATTTCTCCCCAGAGCCCACTGGCTGCAGCCCAAGATTCAGGGCTCACCTTTCCCCACCTGCCCATGTGTGCAGGAACGCCTCCACCTTCAGCACACAGCGCTGGTGGTGAAATGACTCTGCCACCAGCTCCAACTTCTGAGCAGCCTCCAGCAGCCCAAAGATCCTGTAATGAAGCAGAGGGCAGTTGGCTGTGGGAGAGTAGGAGCTTCTGGCTCCACTGCCCCATTTCCCACCATGTGCTGTCTTATGGCCAGCTCAGAGCAGGCCACATCCCATGGCAGCAGCCTCTTGTGTGGAGCCTGCTCTGCTGCCATCACCAGCTCCATTCTCCCTGTCAGGCCCCATGATGGCTCCTCACCGGACTGATCCATCGCTGCAGGCAGCAGCCAGGAACTTCCAGGGTGTTGGCAGCTGCTTGGTGCTGGTCCCAGGCACAACTGACAGGGACATGTACCTGCAGCAAAGACACAACAATCTCTGTGGCCTAGGAGAGCAGCCTTTCTCTAACCAAAAGCCCCTTGAGGCCCACAGGGCACTGTACACCAGGAATCACATATGAAGCCACGCTGGCCCTTGTCTGCCTCAGCTGAACCTGCAGCTGCACAGAGTAGGTATTCCAGTGGAAGCCCATGCAGTTACCAACACCCTCCCACACTGTGATCACTACTAACCCTGCCTTGAGTAGTCCCTGAGCATCACCTCGTCTCTGGGTCCATCTTGACAAGCTTGTGCCTGTTCTTCTTCTTCTCCCAGTGCTTGTCCAGCCGATGGGAGGCCACATGGATGACCTGGCAGGCCACAGCACTCTCAGACTCTGTGTCCCCAGCGCACAGCAGCCGGTAGCACTCAATCTGTGCGCGGCCGCCTGCAGAGAAGAGCAGGGCAGACAAGCCCTCATCACCAAAGCTCTTATCTCCAGGTCCCATGGCAAATGCCAACGTCCTCACACTGGAAATGTGGTCACTGAGGCGGGCAAGGGGCACAGCTGCCCGAGAGTTCTCATTGAGCACCAGGACACAGGCCGTAGTGTCCTCACTGCCAGTGACAAACACATTAACGGTGGCATGGCCGGGCACCTCAACAGCCCCCAGGCGCCGCACGCAGGTGATCTCCCGCCCGTGCAGGGATGGCAGCAGCACTTGCTGCTTGCAGGGCTCAGCCTCACAGTGGTACAGCATCACATCCCCGGACTTGATAAAGGCAAACACCTTGGCCAAGGGGCTGCTGCAGTAGCTCCAGGAGCGGTGCCCACCCCCACAGGGGATGCAGTAGACATTCTCGCCGGTCCTGCTGCTCCACACCACGAAGTTGTCAGCGTGAAAGCCCAGCACAAGCAGGTCCCCATCTGAGGTGAAATGCAGCTCTTCAATCCACTGGAGCCCTTTGCTGGGCCTGTGTTTCTGCAGGACCTCCAGCTGCTGGTCCCGCAGGCGGAGCTGGCTGTAGACACCATCCCGGCCCGTGCTGTAAATGTAGCCCCTGTGGATGGTCACCGAGGTAACTCCTGTCTTCCCGTGGAGTCCATAGAGCACTGACAGTGGAGGCTCAAGAGGAAGAGTCCCTTTGTGCAACAAGCAAGAAGGTTCCAACTCATTGCTGGAGTCCTCAACAACTGGGTCAGTGCCACCAATGACAATGCTGGTGCTTTCTGCAGCCCGTCCTGAGGAGCTGCTGCAAGGGAAGAGGAGGAGGGAGCCCCGGCGGTCCCCGCAGACCAGGAGCTCTTCCTGGGGCAAGAAGGCGGCGCAGGTGTGCCAGCGCTGCTTGCAGGGGGGCAGCAGGTACCGACCCATGAGCCGCACCCAGGGTGCCTGCCCGGGGCGGTGGGTGACGTCTAGCCAGAGCATCTCCCCGTCGTGCCCGGACGCCAGAAGGGCAGCAGTGGTGTCGGGGGGGAGCCCATGACGGGGAGCCCAGCTCAGCCCGTGCACAGCCCCTTCGAACAGCCTGAGCTTGGCGGCGGCCGCAGGGCGGCTTAAGGCGAAAAGAAGGAGGCGCCCATCGCCGCCGGCCACGGCGCAGAGTGTCTCGTCCCGTCCGTGCAGCGGGGCGGCGGCCAGCACGGCGCGGGGCCCGTTGGCGGTGGGGTGCAGCACTGGCGTCCAGCACCCCTGAGCCACCTCGAATATCGCCAGCCCACCCGCCTCACCCAGCGCCAGCACCCGTCGCGGCCCCACGAGCAGCACGGCCCGCGGCCGCTCCGGGGCTCCCAGAGCTGCAACCGCGGGGACCGCCTCCGCGGCCGCCCGCCGGGGCTGCCAGAGCCGGACACCGCCGTCGTCGCCGCCCGTCGCCAAGCGGCCGCCGGCGGGGCGGAGGGCCAGGGCGCGCAGGGCCCCGCGGTGCCCACGCCGCGCTCTCCGCACGCCGCCGCCGCCGCCCCACTCCAGGCAGGCGCCGTCTTCGCCGGCGCTGACCGGGAGCGGCCCCCGCAGCACCACGGCGGCCACTCGCGACCCGTGCCCGTAGCACACCAGCAGGCAGGCGCCGGGCCCGTCCCCGATGCCCAACTCGCCCACGGCCCAGAGCCGCACGCTGCGGTCTTCGGAGGCGGAAGCGAGCAGCCCCCGCGACGCCGCGTAGCAGAGCGCCAGCACCGCGCCCCGGTGTCCGCGCAGCTGACGCTGAGGGGCCTTCGCCGCCGCCGCCCGCCACACCACCACGGCGCCCATCGCCGTGCCGGCCGCCAGCGCCAGCCGCGCCCAGCTCACCCCCGCCAGCACGGCGCAGCGCAGCGCACCGGCCCCGCCACAGCTCGCCTGCTGCAGCCAGCGCCCTCCGCCCCGCCACTCGTAGAGCGCCACGGTCCCGCCGCCCAGCGCCAGCGCCAGCCGCCTGCCCGCCGCCCACCGCACCTCCCACACCCGCGCCCCGAGCTGGCGGGCGGCTCCGCCGCCGCACACCGCGAGCCGCGGCCCGCCGCCCGCTCCGGAGCGCCGCACCGCCAGCACGGCCAACCAGCGCCCACCGAAGACAGCTACTCGTGTCGCCGGCCCGGGCCCCGGCTCGGCCCGCAACCCCTGCACGCTGGCCTCACGCAGCACTCTCCGCCGGCCCGCCGCCGCCGCTGGCCCACTGCCGCTCAGCCGAAACGCCACCACCTCCGGGCCTGTACCTGCGGGACACCGCGTCAGCCGCCGCCGCTGGTCCCGCCGCCTGCCCCGTCCCGGTCCTAGCGCTCACCTGCCAGCAGCACATCCCCCGCAAACTCCAGCGCTGTCACCGGCGCCACCAGAGCTACCGACTCCATCTTAGCCGCACCAACCCCGCCACAGCTCTCCCCCGGCGCTCATTGGCCGAGTCCCACGTGCCACCGCCCCGCCCCTGCCTATTGGCCAGGCCTTCCGCCCCGCCCCCAGAGCACGCGGAGGCGCCGCCCGTGTCTCCACGCTTTATTGGCGCGCGACGCGGCCCCGCCCCTCCGCCCTGCGCGGGAAAAGGTCACGTGCGCGCGGCAGCATTCCCGGCACTACAGCTCCAGGTGAACCCCACTGTAGGCCTTGTCCACTGTCCACTCGCCCGGTGCTCCAGCCCCCGCTTCAGACCCTGCAAAGCGCTCCATCTCCTGCTGGAACTGCTGCTGCCGCCGGCGGTTGGGGTCCACGTTGATCCAGTTGTTGGCGATCCACTTGGTGCCTTGGGTGACCAGGCAGCCCCCGTGCAGAGCGAAGTCATCCAGCTCCCCCACCCAGCCTGCAGAGCAGAGCCCCATTAGATGGTGGCAAAGGACGGCAGGCACAGCTGGGACCGCACAGGGACATATGGCCATTGAACACCAGTGCCATCTCTCCTGCCTGCACTACCTGCTTGGATTTGAGCTCAGATACATTACAGGAGTTACTTTTCCTGGCACACCTCCCTCTTAGTGCCATGTCACCCTAGCGTCTACAAGGAGTTCATCAGGGCAGGCTCCCTGAATGCAAAATGCTCACTGCTTCCATCTCTCCACTCAGCTCAAGTGGCTCTCACAATCCAGATCACAGCATCTGTTTTTCTCAGCTCTTTTAGAAAAAAGGAAGGCTGGCATAGAAGAGATGGGTACTGCCACCAGAAGGCCTGTGGAAGCCAGAGGCTTGCAGTTGTTTAAGAGACTGCATTTCAGCAGTTCTAAATGACCCGTTTACAATGATCTTATCATTTTTCTGTGGCAGACTTGCATCAGCAGCCACTTTCCATTTAGGAACAAATTGCTCATAAAAACACAACAGGGCTCTTCTCACAGTAGAGTCATGGTCCTGATATTATCAACCAACAGCCCAAACACTGGTCTTGTGACCTCCTCTGTGGATTTTCTAGAGATGGAAACATGGGCTGCTCTCAGGGGACCTGGGATGCTACACTCCTTCCTCCCACCACAGCTCAAAATCTGCCGTGGAAACCCTCTGGAGGCATACTCACCAGCAGCCTTAAAGATTCATGTCAATTCCCAGCTTGTCAGGGAAAACTGCGCTGCACTTCATAACAAAAACAGCCCCAAGGACACATCATGGGGCTGCGGCTGAGCTACAAAGCAGGCATTGGCCCCAAGCGTGGCATGGGGTGGCCCATGTGTCCTCATGCTGCAGAGCTGATGGCTGTGCCTTTGTCTACCTCCCCTCCCCACCCCTTTGGGCAACACCACATCAGTGACACATTTTGAATTGCAGACCAAGTTCCAGCAGGAGTTTCAGCTTGCACAGCGGGATGGAAGGCAGCTGGTGATGGTGAGTGCAGCCAAGGTCTTTGTTTGCTAGCTAGTCCTGTCCCCCAAAGACATCAGGAGCCACTGACCTACTGCCTGTAAACAAAGGCCTTTCAGAGTCAGGAAGCTCCTACTCAGCTGTTGACAAAAAGACTGTATAGTTCCCACTAGCAGGCAGCTACCACCCTTTTTTGGCTGTTCTTTGAGCTCCCAGCTGCAGCAAAGAGATGATGGCCGTCACCTACTGCAGTCCCACCCCTCTCAAGAGCCCAGTTTTGAAGTGAGCCTGTACCTTCTCCATCTGATAGGTAGTTGTACCAGAAGACAGCAGTGCCTTGCTGAGGTTTCACTCGCAAATTGCCCTTGTCACAGTTTTTCCGAGTATCTCGCAGGTCAATGTCATTCTGGATCAAAGACTGAAGAGAAACCACAGGGAAGGTGTCACAAACAGGGCTGGAACAAGGCACATGCACTGGGTTGCCCCTGCCCCTCAATCCTTGTCTGAATGTCCCACAGGATGGCTTAAGGTTGATGCAGGGGCTTTCATAACCCACCTGGAGCAGCCAGTTTCAGGCCCCAGGAGTGAATAACCTGTTTCTGAGTGCTGCCATTTCTTAACATATTGCCTGACACCTCACACCTCTGAGCAGGGAGAGCTGAGCTGTCAAAGCCCTGTACCTCCTCCGCTGTCCTCGGAGGAAAAAGATGGTAAGTGGAGCATGGTTTCCCCAATGCTCTAGCTACAAATGCTAATGCACATCAACCTAATGCACCAGATCCCTTCTGCAGCCACAATGAATAAAGACATTCCAAGAGGGACTCAGAATCCCCAGGGATAACAAGTTGACAAGGTTCATTTACCATCTCTTCGTACGTCCTGTTATCAGCGATAGGAAAGACTGTTTCACCTCCCCCAGTCACATTATTCAGGTAGAACAGCACGGTCACATACCTGCAAGACAGAGGCTGTCAGGAGACACATCTGGAGCAGGAGGAGATGCACAGGGGCTCTCCATGCCCTGCTGCTCCACCATAAATACAGTGGTTCCTCCAAGACATCATATGGCACATGATTTACACCATCACCTTTCCTCCAAGAGTAACACAGGGACAACAAAGAAAACCCCTACCCAGAATAGAGAGTACATTTGTAGGCTCTGTAGGTGCAGGCCCACCCACTCCACCTTCCTTGCATGGACCCACAGGATTTGCCCACCTCCCCTTTAAAACCCCTTCATGGCAGTGATGTCCTAAGCTGGTTTGTGAGCCCACAGCCCGAGCACTGAGTCCCAGGCAAGATGAGGTGAGGCAAAATGGCTCTTTTACACCCCTTGTCTAAGGTGTTCAGAGCAGAGCTTACCGGCAGGAGGTCTCAAAGGGAGCGCTTTCATTGGCAACAAGCTTTGTGTGGCTGCAGGCAGTCTCAGGGAACACGGGGCCACTGTCCATGTGGGCGTGGTAGTGCCCTCCTTGGTCATACCGCACAACCTGGAGGGGCTCGCTGTGCTCCACGATCTCGGGGGGCAAGCGAGTCAGGCGCATTACCCTGGGGAAGAGCAGAGCAGGTGAGTGGAAATCCACTCTCACCTTAGTCAGCCACTACTCCCAAGCAGTGAATAAACCCAGAGAAAAAGAACCCCCCTTCCCCAAAAGACCGGAGAGACGGATGGGCTGCAGTGAGCATGCCAAGAGACAACCAGGTCCTTACAGATCTGTTGGGCCATCAGCATCAGCTCAGAAAACCTTCATCAAGGTCAATAAAAAACCAAAACAAAACAGAAGGAAGCATCTCTAGCAGGACTGCTCTCAGGAAGACTTTGCTTGCTCAGCAAGATCCCTTCTGTGCGTGTCCCTGGAGCCTTCATGTGGCATCTCATCACTTCTCTGGACTCCTGCACACCACCTACAGACCTCAGGGACAGTTAGCAAAGCACAGGTTCACTGCTGAGAGTGAATGAGAGACTAGCTCTAGGTATAGTCTTGTCACCTAACTCACCTTTCCCTGTTGCCTTTTCAGCAGCCTCCCCCAGGGCAGAGGGGCACTGGAAGTGATCAAGGAGACCGGAGCCCTCCTGCTCTGGGATTTTTCCACTGCTACATCTGAGATCATCCCCAAGGCAAGCAGGTACGTCTTGAGACCTGCCAAAGAACACTCAGAGCTCTGAGAATCCGGACTGGTGAAGCCCTTGGGGCAGGTGCAAGGAGAATGTGGCACCTGGGCAGGATGGCAAAGCCCCTGCAGGCACTGCCTGGTCCCAGGGAGGACTAACAGCTTCCTTCAGTGCTGTGTCTTCACATCCTCCTGACAGTGGCCAACTGGAGAGCGTACAAGCGGAATGTCAATGCCTGTGTGTGCTGGCTAGCTGGCACAGAGAAGGTGGCAGCCACAGTCTGCTCTAATCAAGGCAATATGTGGCCTCATTTTCCCACTGGAGTGCACTGAAGAAAAGGAGTGGCCAACAACTGTTTTTCAGGCCTCAGGACAGATTTTACCCACCCACATTCTGTGTGAGGACCAGCACCACAAGAACAAGCTAATCTCCAGCCGATTATCTGAAATTCACTACAACTACATAGTTTGGCCTTCATGCTGGGCTTCAGCTCTTACCAGTACCAAATGTGAGATGAAGGCAAGGGTAAGAGGTTCTCCCATCTGCCAAGAGCTGCCCTACAATATGTGTGCTCAGAGGATTAAACTAACTTGACTAATTTAAGGTGAAGTCGTGCTTTTTAAAAAGTCAGCTCTGAACAGCAAAGACAGATTTCAGTGAAATGCATGAGTAACTAAAGCAAATGACAGTAACTGCTGGCACCCAGACAGCATTGGAAACGGGCAGTTTCTCCCAGTAAGCTCAGTTACTAATTAGAATGAATGATTTCATATACTGCCAAATCTTCCTGGTTTTATAGGGCTGTTCCCAAAAGTGAATGGAGATGCTGAAAGGCTTGATTTTTCTTTTTCCCTTTCCACAGGACAATACAAATTCTTGTTCTAATGAAAACCTCCTCTCTCCATTTTGTGTCTGTGTTCATTGCTCTTTATACTCCACAGACTTTTCACACAATTAGGAAGTGTGAATATTAGCAAGTCTGCAACAGCCTCTCCCAGCACACAGGTGATGTTTGTGCCTACCCACACCCAACTCCCCTCAGCTGCCTGGCCCTTACCTTTGCCGAATGGCTCTCATGACCTGGTGTGCCCCCTCGCCCTGGTACAGCCAGGTGTGCTGGCTGTTGCGCACCAAGTCACTCATCTTCACTTTCTGGCTTCCCATGTACTTGTGAAAGTCACGGATATTCAACTGCTTGAACTCCTCCAAACTTAGCACACCTATGGGAACACAGGAAAAGCCACCTGACTGTGGTGCAGGTAATAGTTCTTCTGTCCTGTACTTGGAGAAACACCAGCTGAGGGCACTGCAGGAACTGCCTTCCTCACACAGACCCCAGTCTGGGTCCACTGTGTCCACCACAAGCTGCACCCCTCCTGCCCATAGCCACGGGCTCCAGCAGTGCTCTCACCTGCAGCAGAGGACACAGAGAAACCTGCCAAAGTGAACTGCAGGGTCAGAACTGGGACAAGCAAAACACCTTTTTAAACATTAAAAAGCTCCTGAAACACACAAATCAATACACCAAAAGAGAGAAACCGACACTACAGTTCTGATATACAGAAGAAAGTCTGTGCCACCCAGTGTCTTGAGGCTTATTACTTAGATATTTAAATCAACATGTTTAAGGACAGAGTGGGACCTCAGACCACATTTTCTATATGACCTTGCAGGGTAATTACGAAAAAGCCACACCCAAAACAAGCAGTACATTGTTCTGCATTTGTGTAATTGCAAAACATAAATGAGGAATGCATGACAGTATGGTCTTTCGTAAACAGAAATAAAAGAAAAGCAAGAGGTATAAAGCAGTTTCTCCTAAAACAGGTATTTCTTGTTTGCACTCAACTGGAATCAGCAAGGTATGGACTCTTGCCTTTGTCACCTTCAGGAAAATCCTCACATTTCTTGTTTCCCCTTTCTGGAGAAGCCTTGCACACGTCCTTGATACCAGCATGAAGTGCACTGCCCTGGGCTGCCCAGCACACACCATGGGCTGAGAGAGGAGCTCACTCAGGCAGCAAACCCAGTGCTGCTGGATGCCAGCTCTGCTCGCTGGGCACCAGCACCCCCTGGCAGGAGGAAGGACTAGCCACAAGGGTCAGTCAGGGACAGTTCCTCAGGTGCCATGTCCTCAGGTCATGACCAAATGATCTACTGTTATTATTCCTAGTGTCTCTCTATCCCCACTTCCCCTTACTCCCCACAGTCTTTGATGACGCAGCCACATCCAGGTTGTGACCTGGTCTCTCAGTGTCACGTACCAATCTAACAACAGAGGGAAGCAGCACTCTGGAAGCAAGGTCCTGCCAATAGCCCTTTAACAGGACCTTTCATTTGTTAATGTCCAGAATGGTGGAAAAGCCACTGAGGACTCAGTCATACCCCTGCCAAGAATGCCACCAGCCTAGAGGAGAGTTGCACAGGGTGCCCTCCGGATATTTATGCATTCACACTGCTACTGCTTCAACTGCAAAGCAGCTCCTCCTGGGCAGCTCTCAATGCCAGGTCACTGGAAGAGAGTGTGTAGAGCCTGTGCATTCACTTAATTTGATTAGGAAATGGAGTGTTGCTTAATTGAGGCCACTCTAATTAGAGCAGCAGAGGTTAGAGTGTATGTCCGGACCAGCAGGAGCCCCTGGGAGACCGGGAGCAGGAGGGGCAGAAGTGGCCTCATGGAATACAGAGAGGTTGTGTGGCAGAGAGAGGGGTCAGCACCAAACGCTGACAGATAAGATCACCCTCACCTCCACTTATTCCACTCTCCCCTCACAGTGACATGGGCCTCTTGGCCTGCTGCAAGTCTCTCTGAAAACAGGCGGCCATGCAATGTGTGTCTGAATATCTACATCCCAGGTAACAAGAGCTCTGTAGTCAGAATCTGAGCGATCTCTCAGACCAGGGGAGCAGAAGCACAGCCCTAAGATCCTGTTACAGCAGGGGATGAGCCAAGGCAGGTCTGACAGGGGAGAGGGAGTACAGAGTTGTGGTCTGGTCCTGCTCCAGCAAGATCCAAATCCAGGCCGTGGTACCAGTTAGGTGCTAGCTAGAGTGGTGATGCAGGGGCAGGAGTGCTGCAGTAAGAGGGTTACTCTGCATTTACTTCCCTGAGAAGGTGTCTAAGGCAGTCTAGTGCTACTTCCCTTCTAAGAATTCAGCTATAGAAAAAAAGCCTGGGCAGGGACACAGCTCTTGCTCTCCCCTACATGGCTGTGCAAGGTGTCCAGGGTGCTGAGGGTGAAGGGGTTCCCATGGAGCTGCTCTTACCATTCCCATCAGGATCAGCTTTGACCGCTGTGTACATCTCCCGGATGTTTTCGGGGGTCATCCACCTGCCGTTCCCAAGTCGGGTATGGGTCAACACCTGAAATTCACAAATGGATCAAAAAAAAGCACTGGTTTCTTGCACTCCTGAGAACCTAGAGATTGCCTGCATGAGGCCTGGCAGGATCTCCTTCACAGCACATCAGCCAGACAGGCATTGGCACATTTCTGCAGAAAGACGATCGCAGTGAGAATCATCTGGCAGCCACACACAGAGTGTTGCTGATGAGTACTGTTATTTCCAGTTTAGGTCATGGCAAATGACTGCTGGGACTTGGTTAATCAGCCTTGAGGTGGAGAGAGCACAGGCTTTCTCTTGAAGGGAAAATAAAGCTATTGATGATAAAAGTGAATGCTTTAAGGTCTTTAAGTGAATGCAAGTTAAGGTCTTGGAACAAAATTCTTCCCTTCAACATGTACAGAGAGATGTAGAAGCCTGAACAGCTCTCAGCAGGCTCTCACCTTCAGAGAAAGGAGCGTTGCCCTGGGCTGTCACTGGCACAGCTTCCCATACTCCACAGCACTAGTGGAGCACAGGATGGTTCAGACTCCCATCTTCACCTGAAATGGGAGCCTGAGGATGGACATGCTTGAACTGTCAGTACTTGCCTTGATGCACCCTGCCATACAGGGCAAAGGTGCTGAAGAGCTGTGGACAAGAGGCTTATTATCCCCCTTGGCTCATCAACAGGGATGGCTTTGCTGGGCCTCTTGAATTCACAAAGTAAGTTCCCCACAAGCAGCACAAAGCAGGGCCTACGTGACAAACTCACTTCCCAGGACACACAGCAAGAGGCAACGACCCACAGCATCAGGAACATTTTATCCAGAATATTGAAAACACACAGTCCTGCCAAGGACTGTTGCTGCCTCCCAATAGCATGACAACTGCTGCACATTGCCCCAAAAACTGCCATTCTGAAGGCCAGCAGAAATTTTGAGGCATAAAATTAAGCAAATTGTGATCAGTATATCCTGGGGTCTGACCCCACCCAAGCACATGAGTAACCAAGCACATCAAGTAACACTTGATGAGGGGATCTGCCAGAGGGGCCCCAGCAAATCTTCCCCAGTCTGTCCCACACTCTACCTCTTTGAGCTGCAGCAGCCCATCCTGATTGTGATCCAGCAGATTGAAAATGTCCATCTGGCTGATTTCAATCATTTCCATGGCTTCCTCATAGTCCTCTGTTGGCAGGATCTGGCTCTTCTGTAGCCCCTTTAGCTTTGCCAGGTGGACAATGAGCTTGCACTCCTCCTCTGTCAGGAAGTCAGGGATTTCTGCAGCAAAAGTGTGAGCAGCAACAGAGACTGAGGAACTGTTACAGTGGGATCCTATGATTGTGGCAGGAGACTCAGGAAAAAATAACAAAAGAGATAGGGGGGAAATTTAGGAACTGTCTAAGTTTGGGACATTCAAAAATATCCACCCTTCTATCAGAAGGGCTCTCAAAGAGCATACACCACACACCTGAGCTGCTGGAGGCAGGTATTTTTACAGCAGCAGTTCCTAAATGTTTGGATCCTGGGGTCAAGCCCTTAAACTCTCTCACAGATACCACAATAGACAAAGGAGTGAACAAACACGTGCATATCACTGCATATTACCATTTCAAAGGTGCCATGTGGATCACAGTCTGGGAACTGCTGCTTTACTGGAAAGGAAGCCAAAAATCTTTACAGTGGGCAGTGGTGATGGCCAGGGTTTCAGACGTCCTTGCTCTCACGTGGAGAGGATGGCACTTTGCACAAAACCAAATCCCTTTCAGGAAATCACAGCACAGTGCTCTATTATGAAACTTAAACAGGAGAAAAATTCTAACTTACTCCCTCTCATTCTGTTGATCCCCCACTAAAAATGGTCTTCAAATGCAATATTAAAGAGGAAAATACTGGACATGGAGGATGCCAGGCTTCATATCCAGGCATCTCCAGCTTTTCTTTGCAGCACAAACCCAGAAGCAATCAGGCAATTCCACAATCCCAAGCAAATTAAAGTGCAGAGAAATCCATTAATGGCCATGAGGCTAGGAGATTTCTAGCTGCATGGTACACTGGGCATGCACTTGGAAAGGTCCCATTCCAGAGCACAGTTACACTGGGGCCCAGAAGGTTCAGAGGATCCTCCTGGTGGGTGTCCTTGTTGGTGACCTTGTTACCAGCTGTTGAGACTTTTGAAAAGGGAAAGAAAAACCACCAATGCAGGACAGGTTAAGTGCTCCTAGACCTAAGGTCCTGCTCTCCAAATTGCAGCTCCCTAGAGCTTCTGCAGGTATGTGCCAAGGACACATTATAGATCAACTACAGCAGCAATCCTCAAATGGAGGGAAAAAATTAATTACTTTCATGACCTGAAATCAACCCTATCGTCTCAAGCTGTCAATAAACAGTTGGCTTCCTGCTAAGCATAGACCAGAACCAGCTCTGTAGAAAATGAGCTGTTCCTGGGAAGCCCCAGGAACACAATGCAGCCAGCTGTATCCGTAACACACTCCAAGGAAACAATTTCCGCCACAGGCAGCACAGGGTCCTTGTGCCAGAGGATGCTTCAGAGTTGGAGCTTCTACTGACCAGTTTGAACCTCATGGCACAGCACCAGGTCCAAATAAACTATTGTGCACTGGCAATCAACGCTCCCAGTATTTCTAGTTCCTCAAACTGGGCTACAATAATGATGGCTTATGGAACCTTAATTACGTGCTGTAGGAAGGACAATTCCACTCTTCAGTGGTAGTAACGGGATTTCAGACTGAAGTAGGAATTCTGTTAATTGGAAAGCATGTGCTTATGCAGGTTGCAAGGTGAGGGGGTTTCCAGCTGAGTGCTGCCAATCCCATCTGCAAACAACTTGGCTCCACAGCTGTAAATTAGTTCCTCTCTGCCCCCAGCTCTATGAAACAGTTAACTTGTGGCTGTGAGACCATCCTATCTCCCTGCCTGCCCAACAATAGATCCAGCTAAACAAATGCCTCCTAATTGACTTTAAGCAACACTTGATTGCTTTTACAAAAAACAAAAGAGAGGAAAACATTAGGGTTTATGAAATAATGACTAATCCTGGAGCAAGAGAAAGGGGATGGGTTGGAGCACTGGTGTCAAACAGAGATTCAATCTTGGCTGAAAGAGCCCCAAGACACATGGGCCAAGTCATTCATCCCTCCCCAACTGCCCTCATTTCCACACCTGCTGATCTAAGCCAAACCCCTGCTAAAATACAAACAATCGGGGCCGCTGGCAAATGAAAATTGGAGCATTGTCTTCCCCATGAGGGCTCTGAAAGGGCCGAACTTAATGAGGATGGATTGACAAAGAGGTGGCTCGTAGGCTATAAAAGGCATTCCACAGTCAGGAGCAGCTCAGTCCGGGGTGTGCTGTCGGTTCACTTGCTCCAAGCATGGTCACGTCCCCTCGCAGGCACCCCTCGAGGTTGGGTGGCCCGTGGCTCCTGGGTCTCCTGGCACGCCTGCTGCTCTGGGGCTCTCCAGGTGCCTGGGCGAGCTACCTGAGGAGATCCTCCAGCTGCATGCCCATCCCACACCACATGGCCCTGTGCTACGATATTGGCTACTCTGAGATGAGGATTCCCAACCTGCTGGAGCATGAGACCATGACAGAAGTCATCCAGCAGTCTTCCAGCTGGCTGCCCTTGCTGGCCAGGGAATGCCACCCAGACGCTAGGATTTTCCTCTGCTCCCTCTTTGCACCGATCTGCTTGGACAGGTAAGATGCTTTTATGAGTTATTTCAGCTAGTTCAGTTAACTCCCTGCAGGAGCACAACTACATGTGCCTCCTGAGAGAAAATGTGTTCAGTGTGAGCCGAGCAGTCCCCAAAAAGTAATGCTGGTGCTCTTGGCAAGGGACAATTGGATTACTCAGCAGGGAACATCCCTCTGAAAGCGAAACATGATCATTTTATATCACAGTGAAATATGTTCCCTCTTTGGGATTCTTCTGCTCTCTCACCCCAGGCACTGCTGCCACATGCCTTGGCCAGCCCCTCATACACTGCAGTAGCTGCTGGCACACACAGGCTTCACCTCCCACCTCCCGTGCAGCCCCTCACTCCAGCTCCTGCCCTGAATACAGAGTTTCTCAATTTCCTAAGTGTTTCCCAACAGTTCTAGCAGCAGAAAGAAATACCCAGTTCTGAGGTGCAGCTCTTAAAGTACAGAGCTGCTAAGGAAATTTAGTGTGTAATCAGGCACCTGTAAAGGTAAGCAGTCTATGCACAACTAGAGAAGATCCCTAAGGAGGTGAAGGGCTTCTGGCAGCTTGCCTCATCCCTCCTGTCCTCAGAAATTCCTTGCTTGCTTCTGGACATGAATGTTCCAAAAAAAGTCCAAGATCCCCAGATTGCCTGCTAACCAGTGGTGCTAGGGCTCGACCCTCAGCCTCCTGCCAGGCACACGGAGGTGCTGAACACTCATCCCCTCCCCAGGCTCATCTATCCCTGCCGCAGCCTCTGTGAAGCCGTCAAGAGAAGCTGTGCGCCCGTCATGGCTTGTTACGGCTATCCCTGGCCTGAAATCCTGAACTGCAACAAGTTCCCTGCAGATCATGAGCTGTGCATTGCAGCAGTCTCCATGGATGAAAATTCCTCAAGCAGGAGAAGTAAGAGGTTTTTTCTTCATATATTTTCCCTTATGTAACACTGAAAGCTCAAAAGGATGATCCTATGACTTGTTTCTATTCTGTATATTTCTGGTTTTAAGCTGTATTAAAAAAAAAAAATTACAAATTCTAGTTTTGTTCTCTCTGGGAACTGTGTCTAGAAAATTAGCATAACATTGACTGTGGCTTGTTCCTCTCTCTGCTGTATTCATTAGCTCCCTGGGTGCCATCAGACCCCGCAGGGTTTGGGGCAGGGGGAAGGAAAGGCTGCAAAGCCTCCGGCCCAGGCACAGTGGGAGAGCTCACGGAGTGCGGACTCCCAGCAGCGAGATGTGCCTCAGTGGAGCTATGGAGCTGCAGCCCCGATCTTTCAGCTGCGTCTAGGGCTTGAAAACATGCAAAAAGAAATGTTTTGCAAGCCTTCTCTCTAAACATTAGAAACCATGAAAGGACATGAGGACATGAGTTACACAGGAAAAAAGTCTGTCTGAAAGACTCAATTAACACCCAGATACTGATGAACACTGGGGGAGATTCAAGAGCAGTTAAGGGGAGAACAGACATTTCAAAATCATTTCAGCATTACTGGATGAGTCTGGCTATACCACTGGAAACTTTGCTGTTTTATCCAAATTAGGAGATCTTCATTAAGCATTTTCACTGCTGCTTTAACATGCAGTAACACACAGAGGCCAGAACAAAGCATGACAAGCAGCGTCTGCCCCAGCCACAGGAAGGAGAGTCTAACATTTCCCACCCTGCCTGTCTGAGGTATCTCTCTAGGGCCAGGGTAGCTCAAGAAGAAGCTACACTAAGAAACAGCAACCCACCACTTGCAGATCTAAAAATTTCATTTTCCCTCTTCCAGTGAAGCATGACAAGGGTGTTGTAACCTAATTTCTCTTGCAGCAGTGCCCCGAGCCAGCTGCAAGGACTGTGAGCTTGAGGAGGCCAGCACTGCCAGGGAGATCCTAGAAAGCCTCTGTGCAAATGATTTTGGTGAGTACCCTCCTCCTCCTCCCAGTTACTGCCATTCCCTCCAGCAGCCAGGCAGTGGCATGGACAGAAAATAGCTTTGCTATAACACAGTGACCTGGAGAAACTGCAGCTTTTACAGCAGATCCCAGGGATTTTCAGTTTCCACCTTACCTGTGAGGTAGCAGGAGGACCTAGGTCCTGGCAGCACTGAAAGTAAAGACCTGATTTATTTCTGTGGGCTCTGATTTGGTTTTGGGCTGTGACTGCTAAAAACAAGCAGTAGTCTGGTTTTCCCTTGCAAACAAACATTTCACTCAATGTCTATAAGAATTTTTAGCAAATTCCACACCAGCTATTTCAAACTTTAATAGTGTTGTTCTAGTATTGTGACTCTCCCTCTCCTAGCCCAAGCAAGCAGCAGCACTGGCTCTGCTCAATCAGATAGCAGGAGTTTTCAAGGTAATGTCCTGAATTCAGGCACACATATAGAAAAATGAAGATATTTTCCAATAAAAGAAAAAAGATTGCAAATCCTGAGCAGCTGTCAGTCATGCCACTTCCTGAAATCCCTGCTCAGAGAAAAGTAAAGTAATTTGCACACGACCAGGACTTTGATACATCTGCTTGCTTGTGTCCATGATTCCTCCAGTTTCTGCAGTGGTGCTGATACATCTTTACCGCTCTTAGGAGGGAAATTGAGATTGAGAATTGAGAAGGATTGAGAAGGAGGTCTTTTCTCCCAGGTAACAAGAAGAGGAAATGGCTTCAAGTTGCAAGGGAGAGGTTCAGATTGGGTAATAAGAAATATTTCTTCACCAAAATAATTACCCAGCACTGGAACAGGCTGCCTAGGGAAGGGCTTGAGTCAGCATCCCTGAAGGTTTTTGAAAGACATGTAAATGTGGCACTGGAAGACATGGTTTAGTGGTGAACTGGGCAGTACTGGGTCAGTAGTTGAACTTGATCTTTGAGGTATTTTCCAACCTAAATAATTCTGTGATTCTAAGAACAGTGTTCGATACTGTAAACTAACCTCAAATGAGAACTTTTACAAGTTCACTGCAATTGCAAAAGCTTGGACAGATACCTCCCCACAATACAGAGACAGCAGAGAAGCATTGGGCTGGCTCTGTAAGAGCTATAAAGAGTAAATAGAACTCACAGCTCTTTTTCCAACCCCTGCAGCAGTGAAAATCCGAATCCTGAGGAAGAACACCACCACCACTATCTCGGACTTCGACCTGGACCCCTCCAAGGTGGAGGTGCTGAAGCATGGCCCGCTCCTCAGAACTGAAATCCCTGCCAGGCTCCAGCAGTGGCTGGACATAGATGCCACCTGTGCCCACAACATCATGAGAGGCACTCAGGCAGGGGTCTTCGTTGTAAGTGGTGAAGTACAGAGTGACAAAGTGGTGGTGAACAAGGCCTATGCCTGGCAGAAGAGGAACAGGAACCTGCACCAGGCAGTGCGGAGGTGGAAACATCACCGCTGCCCTGAACAGGTGGGATGGAAGGTCTGAAAAATCTCAATTCCAGCAAAAAGAAACTGCTCCCTTCCCTATGGCTAGAAAACTCCTTTCCCTGGCAGTTGGTGTTTTGGAGATGTACAGTCATATTTCTAGGTGTTTTGAAGCAGTCATAGTGCACAGATAGGGCTTCACTACAGATCATTGTTTTACCAAGACGGAGTTTAAGGATGCAGGTTTGGCATGTTCCTCTCACAAGGCTCTGCAGATCCAGGACGTGCTATGTTCAGCTTTGTGTAGGATCCAGTATCACAACCAAACTTAACTATGCAGGTGAGGACAAACTAGAAGAAACCTTTAATAATAGTTCCTTCTAGTTGTCATTATCAGAGCTGGTATTTCAGATTCATTATTTGACCCTGAGACATTGATGTTGTACAAGTGCCTGCTTGCTTTCTGTCCAGAGATTACATGAAAGTCTCCCTGACTGTGAAGTGATACTTTTTATGTAACGGAGCAAATACTTTACTCTTGAACAGCCTGAGGTAAATTAATGGGAAGAGGAACCCACCCCAACTATGCCCAGCCCCTTAAAAACTGCATGCTGAACTCTGCTCGAGTCAGGCTGTCCTTTCAGCTTCCTGCACTGAGAGTTGATGAGCATCCACACACGCAAAAGGAAACAGCCATTCTCAAGCAGGAAAGGCACAGAGCAGATAGCTGAGGTTTTCTACATAACAGGGAAAACTATTTTTCAACATCAGAAATTCAGTGTGGATCACAAGATTCTGGTAATTTGGGATATCACAAGAACCTTGAGAAAAGCAGAGCTTGAATGAGACATCAGCTGTTCAAAGTTCTGCTTTGGTGAACAGCAGCTTTGCTCGGGACTGGGAGGTGAGTCCCAGCCCCAGCACAGTAGGATATTGCAGTTTTGATACGGGAGCAGGGGAGGAACCTTCCACAGCTGCCTGGCCTTCCACCTGTACACGAAGAAGATAGAAAATATGGGAAATCTCAGTCTCACCAAGTTCTCTGCAGCTCACTCTCTCACTCAAGCAGGACTGTCACACCCTGGAGGGGTACATACTGTGCTCCAGACCACAGAGCAGAAAACAGCAAATCCCCAAATGAGGAAACAAGTCGGATTTCTACTGCCTAGCAAAGCACTGTCCATGGAAAGTTTTTATATTGGTTTAAACTTGTGGCCGAAATAAAAAAAACAAAAAAACAAACGAAAAAATAAACCAAAAAAAACCCCCAAAAAACCAAGCGGAAAAAACAGCCTTTGGGAGGAATACTTTCTGCCTTGTTGGTGATGCTGCAGCGTTGGCCGTTCAGAGACAGCCGGTCTGCTGGAGACACATTGCCTCCCCGTGTTCACAAGGAACACCAACAACCCACGCTGCGGGCTCCTCCTCACACTGCTGTGGGCTGAAACAAGCGCTCAGACACACACGCTGCAATTCAGCTGCGCCCTGACATTTGTGCAGTGATTACTTCTCTTCCCTGAGGCTCAGAAGAAAAACACAGCCAAATTTCCTATCTTTATTCCTGCCCACTGTCTTAGAAACTGCTGCCCAATCCACAGAATCTGCTGTCAGGTGGTCCCTGCAATGGCAGCATCTTCTCAACAGACCGCGTTTGGAAAACAGAACACATAAAAGCTCTGAAGGTTGAAAAGGCTTTGTCTGATTTGTTTTCCATTAGTAGGGCTATTTGATTAGTAGTGTTTTCCAACTGAAAACTGCACAGATGGTCTTGACTTACAAGCTCTAGAAATGATGCCTTGTAGCCAGAGGGGGGGAAAAATAGGGCAGGGATTTTTTTATAGCTCCATAAAATACGCTTGGGGTTCCATGCAGATGTGACTTACCCACAATTAAAGGCCAAACCTAAAGTTTCCCTACGGTGCCCAGACCATGTTCTGAAGCCCAGAGAACACATTAAATCATTCATGAGTGTCTGCTGCTGTGGTCCCACTGCAGCCTGCTCTGCTGGAAGAAAATAGATGACAGACCAGGCACTGTTTCCTTAAATTTGCTCTTGTATGCTGCAGCATTTAGTGTTAAATCTCCAAAAACTCAAGAGTCTTTGCTAAGGGCTTCTGTATTCATCAAACACAACCAAGTTAAATACACACTTCCACCAATTTAAGCAACAGAGATGCAATGAATTAAGTTTTTTTAAACCAGTTGAATTAGATTGGTACAGCTTGCATAGATAGAGAAGTCTCTGGAAGTCTTTTAAAGTCAGAGCTGGCTCCTGGCAGGTTCATCTGGGAGATAAGAACCGTCTTGTAACTTGCAGTTTCTAAATAAGGGACTTCTTATCAAAGGACAAAGGAGAACAGACTTTGTGGCATCTCAAATGCTGAATGTCTGTCACTGTTTGTGATGACATCCTCAGGGAGCAAAGCTTCTCTTAAAACCAATGGAGGTGCTGGAACAAGAAGCTAAAAATTGCAGGATTACTGCTGCCAGGACAAACCTGCCTTTTACCATTTTCAGCACCTTCCTTGCAGGCCAGGACCAACTGTTTCACTTCAGTGGTACTAAAAAGGCAGGGAAAGAGGAAACAAGAGTTTTCCTGAGTGAAAACCAGAGCAATTGCCTCAGACCATGGCTCTGGTAATGACATTAGTTTTGTGATGCTGTGGGGTTATCAGCTCCAGGTTGGTGTGTCTGTTTAGTGAATGTCAGACAGAAATCCACTAAGAAATTAATGGTGAGGTTTTCAGTGTATACAATCTATTTGGAAACAGAAAAAATCCCTCTATTTATATTATTGAGAAAGCTGTCTTTTCAGAAACAACAGGTCTCCTCTGACTTAGCAAGAGTAGGAATTTCATAATGATTGATTCCTCCCTCAAATTGTTTAGCTTATGGTCAGTGGCTTTCCAGAACACAGAGTTCAATTAGTGAGACTTGACCAGTGACAGCAAAACATTACAGAAAGGTAAAGATCTAAAAACATCTGAAATGCGATGTTGTTTGGTTGCGTATCAGAGAAGCCAAAAGTAAAGATAAATCTAAAACAGGATACAAAATGGTGGAAGACTTTAAATCTATCAATTCTCCTGTTACTCATTTCCTCACTGCTGAAGCATCAATACGAAATGGCTTTTTCATAATTTATTAACGGAAGTTTGGGTATCTCTTGTCCTTTCCTTATACTGAGCAGCTTCTTCAAGATTCTTGCCAGTGATCCGCTGTCCATTCCTAGCATTTTACAGAGAACCTGACACACCTGGAAAGGTTAACATTCCGAATTCTTCAAAGTGGGCCATCCAGAATACGTAACGTCTTGCGAATTTTGCATCAACATACCTTAAACGATACCACACTCTATTTAACGCAGCCCCAGGGAACAGCAGCACAGGGAGGTAATGCCAACACGCGGGAAGTCATTTTCCCCCGAGTGGGTGTAAGACAGCGGCGGGTGTCAGACAGACAGACAGACAGACACACACACACACCCTCCGCTCCGCCGCTAGGGCGGAAACCTCCCCGTTACCGGCAGCAGCTGCCCCGGCGAGGCCGGTACTCACCGAACAGGAGCGGCTTGAGGCTGAGGGTGCGCACAGCGTGGGCCCTGCCGGGCACCAGCTCCACCCGCTGCGTGTGGCCCACCTGCGGGGAGGGGAGAGCAGCGGTCAGCGCTCAGCCGTCAGCAGCCCCGGCCCCGGCCCCCGGTCGCGGCCTTGCCTTGATGCCCTCAAGGCGCGGGAGGGCGCGGGCGGGTGGCGGCGGCGGCGGCGGGGGGGTGGCGGGTGGCCCGCCGGGCTCGCCGGCGCTGAGGTGCACGAAGAGCAGCAGCCCCAGGACGTTGAGGACGTAGAGGTGCGCGAAGACCATGAGGACGAGGAAGTAGGGGCGGGAGCAGACGGGCCGCGGGCGGCCCCCCGGCGGGCCGGGCAGCGGGGGCCCCTCGGCCGGCACCTCCGCCGCCGCCATCGCCCCGGCCCGCCCGGCCCCGCGTCACCACGGCAACGGCCCGGCGGGCGCTGCGTCACCGCGGGGCGGGGACAGCGGGCGGGGACAGCGACACCAGCCCCCCGCCCCTCCCCGTCCCCCCGCTAAAAAGAGCCAGGACACGGCCGAAGTTAGAAAGTCACAATTTATTTCAAATAAACCACGGGCACACCTCTGGCAACCGTCTCCCAGGCGGTTTCCGCCGCCCCTGCCCCTCTCTGGTGCCTGCGAAGAAAAGCGAGGGGTGGGAGCAGTCCTGTGCCCTCCCACACACCTCAACGCTGTCCCACAACCCCAACCAGCCGGGGCCGAGAAAGGAATTCCCAGAACAAGTGCCTCATTTAAAAATAAAGTTCTATTTTTCACCTGCTTAAAAAGTCTAAAATTTAGAGTGCAAGACTATAGTACAGAAACCTCCTGCTGCCCCGTCTGCGGAAGGGCACAGAGACTTCGCTGCGCAGGGCAGCAGTCATGCAGTTTATGGTGTCAGTAGAAAACGTTTTGTTACAGTCTGGGAAGCCTGAGGACGAATAAAGATGAGGCAGCCAATGCACTAACACAAGCGAAGCCCAAATAAAAGAGTACCAGATGCAAGGATGGAGAGGTGTCAGGCTGGCGCAGGAGCTGGAAACAAGTGCAAAAAAGAAAAAAGAGAGCAAACATTCCACATTTGTAGCAGTAACGCATCAAAGGGAAACTTGTGCCTTGCAATTGATAACGCCTGAGCCACTTTTTATTACCTACATCCATACAACCTTGCTAACTCAAAAAGGGCCATGTACTTATTACAGGGGGGAAAAAATGGCGTTTTCTTTTGGTGTTGAGAAACCCCATGTCCTTCCTGTCGCCTGCCTCCTGAGCAGTGTCATTCACCTTATACACAGAGCCAGCAGCCCCTGTGCCCTGCACATTTAGTTTTGAAATCCATGACTTTCTGTACAACACCAATACAGAAGCGGTCCTGCCCGGGCTGCAAAATCAAGTCCTGTTGTTTTCCCAGAGTATGGCAATAGGGTCTGTGGGCGCAACCCAGGATTTTCACCACTTTCAGAAAGGATGTTTTGTTTAAAAAATAAATGGAACCGTTGACAAAGCTCTAGTTTCAGAAAATTTGAAAGAATTAGTGGGTGCACTGTGCAATCCCTATTACTGTTCCTCAGCCAAGCATCTCAGCAGCCTGTTCAGTAAGCCTGGCCACAGCTATATGGTCTGGCTTGTCTACAAACAAGGATTCATAGCAAAATATTTTGTGGGGGCATAGAAGAGGGAGGGAAGAAGGGAGGGAAGGAAGGAGGGAAGGAGAGAGACAAAACCTCATTCTCATTTAGCTCAAAGCTGGACAATTACATAAGAGAAGAGAAAATTCTTTGAGCTTAGGAAACTCCATACACCTGTTCTGCAAAGGGATTAGGTGTTAAGATAGTAATATTTAGACAACAAGAACAACAGCTTTTATCCTAATCAGTACCTTGCACATTACATTTTTAAAGAAGTTTAAACATTGGTTCTATTCACTGCAAACTGCTGAGTCTCAGCAAACCTTCCCCCCTCTACTGTCCCTTCCCATGGAAGCAGCATGCCAAGACAATCATTTGGGAAGGGGAGAGGAAGAGAGACTGACCTCTAGGATATATCATGAGGAGGGCACAGAGAGGCTGCTGCTGGGTGCAGAGTAAGGAGTGAAATCAAGAGACTGGAGCAAGGTCAAGAGTGGCTGCAGCAAGGTCAAATCTATCTCTATGGCTCCAGCCTTGAGGGGAGCCAGAGCAGGACAGAGCAAGAACATAAGGAGCCATGGCTATGGAGATCTCTTGCACAGCAATCAGTGCTGCTCCCAGAAACCACAGACCCCTTCCCTATCCTGCTCCCTGACTCCAAGCCATCTCTCCACAAGCCTGCCCTGCCTTCAGCTGCTTCTTCTGTAACACTCACTCCATGGCCAGCAGCTCCTCGCAGTGCATTCCCTTGTTCCCTGAGGATAGATCCCACACCAGGGACAGGAGGGAGGAAGGTAAAGGCCTCTCAGTTTAAAATTTTCTACTGTGTACAGCAAGCATGGCCACAGGATTAGCTCCTATGACAGATACTCCTTGTTTAAACTAATGCATCAGTCTTGATAAAATCTATGAGCCCAATTACACCTGCTACAAATACCTGGGGTTACATGTCTCAGGTACATGAAAGAGGCTCCAACAGCAGAGTTAGCTTATTCTGACACGCAGGAATTTATCACTTTTCCCCCCCTCCAGTTTAATCTTTATCAAGTGACATTGCATAAGAACAATACAGGGATGCATCAAAGGCAACACTTTCAAATACAGCATAGAAGAGAATCCCATGAGTTCCCCACAGAGGTGAAAATTTCCTCAGATCAGACTCCAGCTGCACCTTACTGGCTGCAAACAAGCTCCGGGTGCAAGTGACACAGACATCTGTGAAATCCTAGTATGTGGCCTGCTTCCTGTAGCAAACAGGCAAGAGTCAGCATTTACGTAACCTTTTTCATGTTAACCCCTACTAAGATGAACTAGGTTTTCATATTTTTATTTTAGTGTATATTTTACATTAGAAAAGAGAATGTTAATAAAAAAGCTCCACATGCTCCTAACAATCAATTTTCTGATAAGTTCCCACCAGCATCAATACTAATATACAAATAAATTAATTTTGCTAGTTAATTTTCTGCCTGGCTTGGTGCAGGCTCTGCACAAGCAGTGCACCTGTATTCAAGTGCCCGTCCACATTGCCAACACGTGCCAGGGAGTGTGTTGTACATAATATTTCCTCCTCATAATGTAGTGGTGTTTAGTCTCACTTTGATGAATGAGATCAATTTTTCTCAGCCATGCTACCCAGCAGGCACAAATAATCTTTATCAGGCTGCATGGCACTGTTATAACATGGATTCTTTCACTCTGCAAAAGCCCCAACAACTGTATGCTACTACTCCCTCATCACTCACTTTGGCAATACAACATCCTCCCCACAAAAACAAGTAAAGCAAAAATCTACATGGAAGACCTAAAATTCATCAAATGCAGAATCTGATTTCTTTCAATTTCTCTCAAACTCAAGGCAGATCCCCCAATGTTAACCCAGTCTGTCCCCTGCAATTCCTCTGTTTGCTTTTGTTTGTGTAGCTGGATTTTGCACAGCTGATTTACAAGAAAAAGAGATGTCACATGTGATCATACTGAATCACAGCCACTGCCGGTACTGTCAGGCCAGACACAGCAGCAGCCACCCTTAACACCAGCCACTCTCCTCATGCAACGCCAATGCTGCAATGCCCTGGTTAAAGGAGCATTGGAAAATCTAGCTGAGATATTTTTTAACCTCCTTCAGTGACTAGGAGGATTTTCAGGTCAGAGGAAGGGAGAGGGAGAGGGGGAAAAGCCCATTAAATTTACAAGCAGATTAAGGAAAAACACTCCACTGCCAATTTATTTTTAAAAAGGGTTTTGTGTTATTCTAAGGTTTGTCTGTATAATTGTACAACCGTTGAAAATTACATAAACTGTAATGATCTAACACTATTAACAGCCATTCAGAAAAAAACTCCCTCCCCTTCTGAAACCATCAAGGGCAGGAGGGATAATGGCCCAGGAAATATGCCAATCTGAGCTCTGGCCTCTAGCCTGGCAGAAACAGAAACAGAAAGATAAGAGAACAAACTGGACTAAGAGGTGGTGTTTGCATGTGTCTGACTTGCAAGGGGAGGGGTGGCTTTGTCCTTGGCCGTGTTCTCCCAGAGGCAGTGCCTGCTTATCCTAGTGAAGCTACCATCACTTCACTCGCTGCTCTCACCCCTGCACTGTCACTTCCTCCTCTCTTATGTGTCATGGAAGTCTTTCAGCAGGGTTCTCCGTCTCTGCTCTGCTATGTGCATCTGATTCTCTAAGTCCTGGTAAAAGAGAAGGTACAAACTGTTAGCATAAAATCCATGGAGAAGACCTCGTTTTCCTGAACTCCAGCTTGAGAAGCACCAACCACCACACACTTCATGCACACTCTGGATTTCAAGATCTTCTTTTTTACGTGGGCTCCCTCTGCAGTTGCCCGGCACCTGCTCTGTCTAAAATGCTACACACTTAAAAGAACTGCTTTTCACCAGAAGGCTGCATGCAGTTTCCTCCAGAGCTCCGTGGGATTTGTTTTATTTTGCAGGAATCCCTGCAGCCCTCCCTCCTCTCCCACAAGGCAGTGAGCACTCTGCTTCTACATCATCTGCTGGCTAAAGGTAGTTTCTGGATCTAGTTTCTCAGAACCCTCACTTGACAGGCTTAGTGCTCCTCAGAAGTGTTAAGCCAAACAAATAAAATCTGGCCAACAGGCTCAAGCAAGCAGAACACTCACCCCTCTGTCATAGCTGTCTGCTCGCTCCACCTTCCATGAGAGATTTTCAATTTCAGCTTCCAGCTGGGCCTGCTGGTATTCAAACTGCAAAGAACAAAGTAAGAGACATCAACAGGAAACTAGCTTAGTGGAGCAGTTTCATTACACTTGAGGAGCAGACAAATGTGTTCTGCTGACAGCAGTGCTGGCAGAGCAGGTTTTCTGTCTCCTCCTTATCCACCTTCATCTACATGGGATCACCCCTTCTGGGCATTTCTTATGTAAGCACACCCCAGCCTGCAAAACTCAAAATTAACCCAGTCAGCCTAAAAACTGCACGTGACAAAATATCTCCTAATTCAGCTTATTTTGCCATAAACGGGGAACAAAGTGCTCTCATAAGTAGCTCTTCAGGCAGAGTGAAGGAATTGTTAACTACTGCTGGGAGCAGCAACTTGTTCTACTGGCACAATCAGATCCAGAAGAGAATATCTATCCACAGCCTTAGAGAATACATGATGCCATGAAGACAGATTCTGTAACAGGTTTTACAGGACAGTTGAGTCAAAGAAAAAATTCTTAACTGAATTCAAGGTTATTTTTGTACATTTTCAGCCCATGGGATGCACCAAGCCAGAAAAGAACTTATACCAGGAATAAAAAGCAAAGCTACACCCTGAACCAAGGAAAAGTTCTCCTCCAGCAGCTCTTCACAGGAAATATGGCCCACAGCATTGTCATAAATCTTACCAAGAAATAAATGCACACTTCCAGCCTCAAAACATTCTGGATAAATGGCTTGTTAGTGAAAGTGCAGTGAAGTCCCCTGGGAAAATAATGTAGTGTATAAGAGGACAGAGCTGCTGGTCGACTTGAAGCGAAGAAGAAAGGTGCGAATCCACCTATTTATCCTGTCCTTACCTCAAACTCAGGACTAATATTTTAGACACTGCCCAGCTCTGGAATTCAGCCCAGCATGCTGTCAGCTATACCCCAAAGAGTTATCAGCAAAAAAGGAGCAGAACATCTTACCAGCTTCTTTCTGGGACCAGACTCCATGTAGTAGGCATATGGATATGTGTACTGCAGGGTGTAACGACACTGTCCAAGAGTAGGAGGAAGAGAGAGAGAAAAGGACAGAAGTCTCAGTCTTGGAAGTCAGCACAGCCACATTTATATGATCACTACAGGCTAAGAAGCTACCTCCTGATAACTGGACACTCCCTGGTAGAATTTCCTACATCTTCCTTGGAAGAACTTGTGCAGATCCGTGTATTGTGGAGTATGACTCCAGAGAGGTCAAAAATCTAGATGATTTTTACTTAGTTCATATCCTAGACCAGAAGTACTGTCCCACAAAACCACAACTCTTAAATTTCCTTCCTTACTTGGTGTTATGAATTTAGCATTCTGGCACGTATTCTCTGTGCCAAACAAGACACAATTACCCACCTTTGCAAGTAGTTTTGCAGCATTCTGTAGGTATTGCCAATCTATCCATGTTCCCAAGTTGTTCATAACTCTTTCTTGGATTTTCTCCTGGATTCGTTGGTATGTCTGTGCCTCCAGCTGTAGGCTTTTATTGTGATTCTCCCACTGCAAGGGGTGGGGAGACAGGGAAAGGAAAAAAATGGCGTGAGAACAGAGTACTACTGCTGTAAAAGCACAAGCTCTAGCAAGCAGAAATTGGAGTGGGGTAGGAGTCCAGCAGGGCAAGACATGCTGTAGGAAAGAATGGCAAGGCAGCACCTCCAGTAGCAAGTGGTGGAGGCTGTAGACAAAAGACTGACAGCAGCAAGAGCAGGGAACAAACCCAGCTCCTCCGAGTGGGAATGCCCTCTG
This sequence comes from Acridotheres tristis, assembly GCA_037013685.1. NCBI lineage: Eukaryota > Metazoa > Chordata > Aves > Passeriformes > Sturnidae > Acridotheres > Acridotheres tristis. Next base: position 8,978,185 of record CM072899.1, on the reverse strand, counting down.
GTCACACAGTGACCTTGTGTCTAACAAGGGGGAAAGTCATGGTGAATCCTCTGCTTAAAGGATTTCTATAGGAAGGTCAAGAGTTTAAATTAACATTTGACATGGGCTCAGTGAACTCCAATATCCACGTGCACATTGTAAACATGGTTATTTCCCAAAGCCTGTTGGTCTGGAGAGCCAGGAATTAAGACATTTATTTTATGACAGGCCTTGACTCATGCTGTGAAGAATAAATGCATTTTAATGGGGAAACTGAAGTGCAGCAGTATTTAACCTCTACCACATTCTCTTCTAGAGATGCTGCTGTAGAGTTGCTCTGCATGGCCAGGTGCATGGAGCCTGCTGTGTGGACAGAGATGCTCTGATGGCAACTTTTAAAAATGTGATTACATGAAATTTTAGTAAAACTTTGCTACAGCCAATGGAGCATTGAACATGATAGAATTTATTTAGTTTTTATCTGTATAAAGACATACTGCAAGGAACATAAGTTCCCTAGTTCTGAAAGGAAATGATTGGAGCAATATCTATCTACTGCAGCACCACTCAGCCTGCAGGTACATGGTACAGTGGCACACAGATAATACTGATTTTCTCTAGCACAAGGGAATATAGGAGTGAATACGATTTGCTTTGGGTATGACAGCACTGGTTTGGATGGAACTTTCAGGGCAGGATTTTGAGTGAAAAACAGCAGGGCCTGAAAATTCTGCACAGATTCTCTTTGGGCAGTTTCTTGCACGGAGATTGCTGGCAATGACCTTTGCACCAGGCAGGGAGCATTAAAAGGCTACAGCAGCTCTGGCCAAAGAGATGTCTCCTACCCTCTCAAAATAGAACAAGTACTTCTTAAGGGCCTCCCTGGCCTGTGCTTGCTGACTCTGGTTTACAATATCAGGATTCTCTTTGTACCGACTGCATTCGTAGTACTCGCTGCCGTGAGTCTTCCAGTCTCCCAGACACATCCAGCAGAAGTCTGCAGAAAACAGCAAAAAACTCGCTGTGATGCACAGAAAAAAACCTCTGAGAAAGAAAAACTTCAGGAGACAGAACCCATCTGTGTTCAGATACTTCAGCTAAGCCAAGAAACACACACGTTTTGCATCATCTTGTAAAACAGAACTCAACAGTGAGCCAAAAATACCAGCCTGTCTTGAAGATTTTAATTGCACAGCCTCTCATTCAACTATGTAAAGTAAATCTTAAAGTTCTGCATCCTGTACGCCAAAACAACTGGCAGAACTGCACTTGCACCCTGCAGATATTGTCACTCTGGGTTAGAGAAGAGGCTGCCAGTCTCTTTTGTGAGTTGCACCCTCCCCACCTTGGGCACATTGCTCCATGCAAACCTCTGTCTGAATAAAACACAATTGGATCCAAAAATGAACTAAGTAATGCAAAAGAAAGTCTGCCCTCAGCTCTCTCCAGGAGGGAACAACCCAGGTAACGTCAGATGTCAGTGGTTTATGACAGTTCGAGTTAGAAGCTGCTGGAATTGGAAGAAAGTGGAGTAAAGAGAGCAATAGTAAAAACAGCAGAGCATGGTAATTTTCTGATTTCAGAGAGGCTGTGAATGTTCTGGGTGAAGGAAAAAAGATGGAGATTAAGTTGCTACAATAAGAATCCCTTCTCTGTTACTTATGATAACGAGACTGGAATCTGTAATTCCTGAGTTCATCAGCCTTCTCGAGTGCTAAGTCACCATGGTATCTTGGCACTTGCCTGCTCCCCCTTGTCACAGAGCTCCATCAAAGCACATCCAGTGCTGCTGAGAACCCCAAAGCAAAGGAAATGAGAGAAGACAGTCATCTTTCATCACCTTCCCAATAAGGTTCTAATATTATAATAGTTTCCAGTGGTACATTTAACTCAGAGGGCTGAATACAACTACCTCACTCCAAGGCAACAGAATTCTGCCATGAAAAGGTAAGTGAAAGAACAGGCTGTCATTTTGTAGGGCCACACAACGGGCCAAAGACACCCAGGATGCTAACTGCACAGGAGTGGACTGAGAAGTTCAACAGCTGCTGTTACATTCACAGCTCCTGCAGTTTCATCTGGGTTGAAGCTCATTATTTCCATCACTAAGCAAAAGAACTTAAGCTGATCTGAGTAAATGGCTAAGTTTGACAATATTTTCAGCTGATCACAAGTACAATTATATGGAAAGCTCTCCTGTGAGATCGATTCCACTGTTAATATTCTGGACACTTTTCTATCCAATAGACATCAGGGGCAGAAGCCAAACCAGCACTGAATCAGAACTCAGCTGAGATCACAGCCAGTGGGGGGAAAAAAGCCATCACACAGAAATCTGTAATTAATATCCTGTTCAGCTTTTACTAGGGGGAAAATATTTCAGCCTGTGTTCACAATTTGTCTTAATATCACCAAAAAAAAAGAGAAGGGATCATCACCACTGATAAACATTGCAGAGGAAACAAGCTTCCCAACCCAACTTACCATGCTTGCATTTGGAACATTGCTGAAAAAGAAGAGACAAGAGGCATTTGGTTAGCAGAAAGTGTGGGAAAAAAATTCCACTTAGAACAAGGGAGGTTTGACGTGTTCAGGGAATTACTCACCATGTGATTGCAGCCTCCATTCTTTTCAATACAGATATTGCACTTGGGACACTGAGGAAACAGACACAATTGTTAGATATAACTCTAGCAGCCTTCTAAAGAATGACAGCACTTGTGTCATTATTCCTCTCTGCTTTTTTTTCTTAAAAATATGCATTCACGTATGACAAATATTCTCATATGAGAATATTAGCATTTATACCCTGCTTCCCACCAGTTCCTGACAGCTCCATTTAAAAGACAGCAGAAAGGCAAAGCCAGGAAGTTACATTGCAGCACTGGACTGTTTGCTCGAGAAAATAAATTTACTGTTGTTACTCCTTGTAAAACAGAAAGTCTTGCTGAGTTACCACTCTGCAGTTACTCAGGCACAGGGACACAATTAGTTCAAGTATGACAGTGTATCACAGCTACTTTGACTACAAATAATTGTCACCATATTCTGCCTTCAGTAGCCACTAACAAATGACATCTCAGCTACCTGCAGAGAATCTGCCTAACCACAGGAGAGATGCACACACCCCCACTCCACAGATACCCTGGAGTGTCCAGATTCATTTTTAGCTAAAACAGAAGTGAGTTTCGCTACTTTGTATAAATTTTTATGTCAGGCAAAATGTATGCCAGGACATAAATTTGTGGTCAGTAAAAGAGAATCTTATTTCTACAAACAAGCATAGCAAAAACAATACCATCACGTGCTGACACCTTCTCCAGAAAAGGAAGGGGACTTGAAATCTCTAGTCCATCCAAGTACCTCCCTTCCTAACATAACTGAAGCTTGCAGCTAATCACCACTGTAACAATTGCCACTGGCCATAGTAGCACAAATGTAGCCAATAACTGTTTTGAAGTCAGGCCACAAAACACCAAAAGATATTAAAAGTTCCAATCTCAGACTGCTAATTTAGAGGATAAAGATAGTATATTTATACAACAATTCTATAGGTAGGCTAGTGTGCACATTATGTAACACTATTTCTTTGTCTTGGGTCTAAATCTACTCGAAGTACTCCAATGTCTAATTTACAGACTTCTACTACCCCATTCTGCAGTCCTTGCCAAATCAAGACTTCTTCCCTTGCCCTCCAGTTCACAGTACTGCACAAAGTTTTTCAGGCTTAAACACCACTGGTGCCTTTCTTGGTACTGACATCACACTTATGACACCCTCTCCTTCATTTATAAATACATTTCCACTGATTGTTTCACAGCAGCCACAATTCTTTTGCCTGCGGGGAGACAGCACACCTGGCAGTCAAAGACATTCACACCAGGTCTGGAATAAAGACCACCAGGTCCTTACTTCAGGAGGGCAGCTGAGCTTCCCACACAAAACATTCCCAAGGCATTTAGTTGAGTTATATCACTGCCATAGGGACATAATTACTTCACATCTGACAGTAGCTTCTGACAGAAGCTTCTTGACAGTCCCTAGGGAGCTCTGAGGATTTACAGTCTGTGAAAAAGAACACAACGCTATGTGTGTATAGAATTATATCCTGCTTTCCAGGCAGGGCTAGAAGACAAGAAATAACATGCAGGTGCCTGTCCTTACATCTTTAGTGTGAGCACTGATGTAGTTGGCTGTTTCAGAGTCATCTGCACACTTGGTGAGCCATTTCCGTATGGTAGCACAGTCTGTGGGCGCATGGTACATCTGCCGACACTTAAAGCTTAATGGCGGGGGGAGGAAGAAAAAAAGGAAAAGACATATCAATTTCTACGGAAATGACTCAAGGATTGAGGTTTTCCTGACCAAGATCTGGGGGGCCCAGTAAGGGATGGAAATGCTCTTGTGTATTAGTAGAGTGTGAAGACCAAGACTGAACTCCATTTCCCCCTTCTTGTGTAAAAGCCAGAGTCAGGATAAAAGTGAACCCATACAAGTGACAAATCACGTGTCTGAGAGCTGACGTGTCCCTTCCTAGAGCCCACCAATATCTCCTCTAACATGACTGCAGAGTTCTGGGGTGGACCAGTCACTTACAAGTAGCCTGACTGCAGTGGCAGCTATCAGGCTCCTGAATTAGCATGACTTGACAACCCCAGGTGAGTAAGGGCCATTTGCATGGAGATACCAGAAAGCTGGATCTCTAAACTGAGAGTCAAATGTTTTTAACAAACTTAGAAACTCAATATCAGCAGATAGCAAGGAAGACTCCATGTCCAGAATCTATAACAAGCACTGTGTCTGTAGGAAAATTTTTAACCTAGCCAAAATGTGAGAACGGTAGATTTGTAATCCCTTGGTTACTCAAGCTCTGTGTCCTCTGGTTGTCAGAACACCCAAGTTCCCAGGAGTTTAGGAAGCAAGGGAATGCGTGACCACCTGCAGAAGTCAGATCACAAGTGTCCAATTACTCAGGCAGACTCAAGTTACAAACAACTCTAGCAAAGCATTTCAGATACTTCTACACACCAAAACTGTTGGCAAGCAGAAGATTGGCTCTGAGGACAGCACACACTTTCCCTGTGATCTGTAACCTTCTCTGTTTCTTACCAGAAGACCTCATTGCAACGATTGCACTGCACTCGACGGGCTTTTGGCTCTTGTACCTGTATGACCATAGGGCAGTCTGCACCAGGACACAGCTGCAGCTGGTAATGGCTCTATGGACACAACAAGGGAGTAAGATCAGCAGTGGGTACAGGAGACCATTGTCTGTTCAATTTTAACCATCCCTATCCTCAAAAACATACAAAGCGGTTATTTCGTATTTAAAGAGTGTCACCAGGTCTTGGCTATCAGAGCAGATCTTGCATTTCCTAATATGGAAGAGGTTTGATAGTTACTTACAGCTTCTCTAGAACAGGGAATTCAAATGGACAGTTGCAGACTAAGTCACCACAGCAAACAAAACCCCACAAAGACACTAAACATACTATTTTACTCCATTTGAGCTCTTTCCCCATCTTCTCCATATCTCCTACAAGCTATTCAGCTGCTCTCCTGTGGTGGCCATTTCTTCCCAAAGGGTCTCTTATTGAGAAGAGGTGACACCATGCTTTCATATTGCTTTGCTGCTTTTTTAGTGTTCCCTGTCTGTTCCCAGTTATCAGAATACTCTTGCATATATAACCTTAACAATTGCTACTGTAATTTCAAGAAAGCTCACATAAAATGTAATGGAGCAAGCCAGTTCAGCTGGGCTATCCTAAGTTGAGGGACCTATTTTTCTGAACCTAAAGAAATGTATGTAAAGAACAAGAAGGTCTTGAATAATCAGATTGAAGTTTTGAAATTCTCAGCTGCAACACTGAGAATTCTGAAGCACCAGCCAGAGTCAGTGAATGACCTTACAGCAGAATGTACTTTGGCAACCTGCTAGAGCATTTTGCCAGTGAAGCTGTCCTACAGAAGCAGCCACATAACGCCTATTGAGGACAATTTTGCTGCAGTTACTGCAGTTCTATCAAAAATGCAAGACACTTCAAACAAAAATTTCTGCAAGTCATTGGTGACTTGACCCAGGGTATTTTAAAACTGAAAAAATCTACTACCTCCACATAGTCCCTGAAGAGGTAGCGCCTGTATTTGTCTTTCAGCTCTTCACTAGGCAGCAATGGAAACACAAAGTCTTCTGGTGTCCGGAGTAGACAGTCCTGAGCCATGCAGGACACCCCTGAGAAGAGAAAGCAACATTTTAGAACAGTGCAGCTTATACTAAGGGGTGAATGCACAGAGAGTATTCAACAGTTTCCTCAGTGCCATCTGTTGTTGTGGCAAGAGGGACACAACTGTGAAACTAATCAGGGCTGCTGAAAAGCTGAAGCCCAACTGTCTTCACCAAAAAATGACAGGGCACATGTGTATCCAGAACCAGTGAGTGCTTCAACCAGTATTCACAAGGTCAGATACTTAAATTAGAAAATTACATGTTACTGCCATGCCAACATGAAAGACAGGCTCAGAAAAGCCCAAAGCAACTCTGGCAACTACTGGCTTCTCCCCAACATAAAGGGAGCAGATGTTTGCATCCACAAGTACTCCAGGGACATTGCACATCATCATAGATGCAAATTCTGGTCAACAGATTTGCAGTTTATAACTTGTTACAGTCATGCTCTTGACTCATCAGAATGGCCAGTGGGGCAAATACAGACCCAGCACAGTATCCACCTTGAACTCACCGACTCCAACACCATCCTTGACGAGCACTGTACAGTGCTGCTCCCAGCAGCTGCGACAGAACTGGTGCTGACAAGCCAGGGAGAGCAAGTTCTCCTTCCGGACAAACTGCATGCACACTGCACAGTGGTGGGAGGAATGTACCATTGCCTGGGAGAGAGACAAATCGGCAGTACAGTGAAAGCATCCCAGACCTCCCAGAGCATTTTCAGCTCATCCACAGACACCTGCATCACCCTTACTGTGACAGTGGTCTCCACAGAGGTCCAGGCCAGAACAGGTTCATAAGCAGCTCGTGTGCTAAGGTGCTGCACTGCCCCAAACAGTCAGTCCTTCTCAAGAACCTCTAACCTCACAGAGCACAACAAGTTGACAGTCTCTGAAGAGCTTCTGCCTCTCCTCTAGTGCTGCCCAGAACTCACCTTTACTTTTCTGGTTCTTACTCTCATCTTGTTTGAAATACATCGTGTTAGTCCTTCCCTGGATTTACTAATATTCTTTGTTAGCTGGGCCAGACTATCTCCACAGGCTCTGGAGAGCAGCTGTCACTGCAAACAGACTTAGCAATGCCCTTTTACCAGACAGTAATTTTGGGTAATGGAAGACACAAGAGTGTTTATACAGAGAGGAAAGGGAATTCACAAACTATCACCTCCCATCTCTTATCTTCTGTCTAGGCTACATTTGGCAAAACAGGCATCTTCCCTTTAGCTGAAAAGGGTTAAGAGAGTTTGTTTCAAATCAGGCATAACTGATTTGAAGCTACTGCTTCACCAAACCACTGGAAGTAGTCTAGTTTCCCCCTATGTAGTGCAGAGCTGATTCCTAGACAACAGATTCAGCCTTCAACACATATCCACTCACCCCTGGGACCTGCAGAACTAGGTCTAGCCCAGCATCATCAAAACCAAGGCTCTACAAAGCTGTCAGCTGCAGTTTATGTTCCAGTTTTTCCTTTCACAGAGAAGTCATATAATCAGTTTGCATCCACTTTGCTACTTGTGGAGAAGCTGGTGTGAGCCTGCCATCAGTTTCCACACTGATCTCTGTATGCTGGAGACACGAAGCAGCAGCACCATGATAGGCAGCCACATGACTGACAGAGCTTGATTCATGGCATGGCCACATGAAAGAGAAAGTAATGCAAATTTGTTCTAATGTTCAGATTTGTTCACTTACAGACCAGAACAAGATTCACTGAGTCTGTAATAGCACTGATTGCCTGGATCAGCTGCTCAGCCTGAAAAGCACTTGTGCTACCTCAAACCCTCACAATCTGCCTCTCTGAGCTCACCACTACAACTTCTCCCTATGGGGTCAGTCCCCCTACAGACACTCACTATGAGCATCTGTCCCCAGAATCATCCTGCATTACAAGCTGAAGCACAGAGCATCTTGCTCTAGCACACACAGATTATAATGAATTGCCTAGCAAATCAAGTTTAAATTAACCTTTTAACCATAGTATCTTTCTTCCTAAAATAAAATCACCGTTTGTAGGAGACTGGAGAAATTATTAATGGCTCAAAACAACTAAAGTGTGTTTGGGTGAGGGCAGGACAAGTTCTGGGAAGGTGGGGTGATCACTGCTCCACATCCCACCCACTGGAGCCTGGAGCCTCTGGCCCAGGCCAAAGTGGACCAAGCCACTGGACCACTGAAAGCCCCACCTGTGGGGAGGGACTAGAACAAATATAAGTCTGTAACAACAGTGTACAGCCTTGATGAATTCCACTGCCTTGGACCTCCACCAGCTAAGACTGGTGACTATTATCTTTCTCTCTTTGTTTTTTCTTTCTTCTCCTAACTTCCTTTTCTTGAAATCTGGATGGATTAGAGTTTGCTAAGCCAGTGCTTTGCCTTACTTTAATTGGATGTTGCTTTAATATTTGCCAAGTCCTTTATGGTCCAAAGTTTGTAACTAAAAGTTTGCTATTCAACCTCCTGAGAAGTTCGCTGTCTTCTCCTGCTTTCTGCCTAGGCATATCAAACTACCTAAGTCCCTTCCAAACACTCATCGAGAGAGCTCAGGGCATGACAATTTTTCAGGTGCAGCAAGCACGGTGTCCTTGAGGATGGTGAGGAGCTATTTTCTACTGTGACAACACACAGAGTGCTGGACAAAGGAGAATTGTTATTCAGTCGAAGCCGAATTTTCCAGTAGAGAGATTGCGGTAACCTGGGGAAAGAGAAATCTCAACTGCTACCTTCAGCTAGACTTGATAAAGGATTATAAAGCTTGTCCAGCTTTGAATGAACAGAGCTGGGCCGAGGAAAACTGGCATTCTCTGGCTGGTCTTGTGGAAAAAATACAGTATTTAGCAAAAAAGAAGAAAAAAATTGGTAAGGGTAAATCCATAGTCTGCACACTTTTGGGAGCTGCTTTAATAGCTGCTCAAAGAGATAAGCACAGAGCTAAGCCATGAGATAAGGTGGTGAATGGGTCTTTGAATTGGCTAAAATACTGCAGGTAACCCTTGGAGGCAGAACACAGTGCCCAGCAGAAAATATGTAATGAGTTAAATGCTGAAAGAAGACTAATAGAAAACTTGCATATTTGACTAAATGAATCCCATGAAAAGAAAGAGAATTAGATTTGTAGATTGCCTGCTTGAAAGAGGAGGATTTGGAGAATGAGGTGGGGCTTTCCAGACTCACTAAAGAGGTGGACCTTACTGATGATGATGATGTCACGTGCCTCTATCCCTACGAGGAGCTTGATACAGCAAAGCCAGACCCCTAACCTCTCCCTAAACTCTGACCACTTATGAAGACTGATGTTGTTTATGAGAGGGAGTGTGAGGAGCCAGCACCCAGTGCAACAACTAAACAAATGCCCTATTCTGCAACTGAGCTGGCTCAGCTACAAGAAGAATACAGCAGGCCTGCAAAGGAAACTGAAACAGTATGTGTGGAGGATTTCACTGATGGGGGGGGCAGCATAAAGCTGTTGGAGGACAAAACACAAGGACCCCGGGGTCGCAGAGTGTCCTTCACATGCATAATGGCAGAGAGCCCTCATCTCAGACTCAAAGGACAGCCTACTGGGCAGGAGGTTTAGACCCCTTGTAGAGGGGAGAACCCACCTCTATCCCCACTCCAGCACTGGGTAATCTCACTGAGAGTGCAATAGGCTCCTTGCCTCCAACTGATACATGAGGGGGGTCTTGCAACCTCTCAGTCTTCTCCCATGCTGTTGTTTGCTGAGCCAGAGAGAATAAATCCCCCAATTAAAGGACTACCTGAGTCATTGAAGCTTCAGGCAACTCAATTGCTTAGAGCTTAGAGCTACTTGTGGGGGTGGACTGCAGGCAGGACCTGGTCTTACACAGGGGAAGTTGGTAACCTATGGCAGATAGGTAGGATTTGTTGCAAAATGACGAGTCAGACTGCCGCACAAAGGGCAAAGCTTAAGGATACCATGGGTAGCCACAGATGCCCATGGCAGAGAACATAAAATTAACACCAGATGGAGAGTTGTTTCTTTTTAAAAACAGTCCAAGAGGGACTGGGTTTTCTTTTCTCTTTCCTCTTACAGGTATTTTATGAGAAGATGCCTGGCATAAGAAAATGAAGTGGCAATAGGACTGAAGAGTTACACTGTTTTTCACTGCATCGATTATTTGCATGCATTTTGTCTCAGTAGTTATGTCATATTTATAATTTTTTGTCTCAGTTTTGCAGTATGTATAGAAGTTTGCCACATTGGACAAAAAAGATTCCTGTACCACTTCTTACCTCCTCGGAGCAAAATATAAAGTTACTGTAAATTAAATTTGGCAAAGTGTCTGGTCCAAACCCAGGACCCTGACTGAAATGATGTGTTGATGGTCTTCACCTTGCCTGCCAAGGAGGTTGGAATGGCCCATTGCAGGGGGAATACTCAAGTGACAGCTGATACAAGACTTCGATAAATCTTGAAATACATGGACTAATTTGCAGGTGTGTGAAAATTTTTCCCTGGACTTTTTTCAGATAATTTGAGCCCATGAAGCTTACACTTCTGTCAGCTTAGATTTTTCACTATCTGCTAGTTACAAGAGAGCTCAGATGCCAAATCAGGCTTTTAAGATCTCCTCTCCCCCACAACCCAGAGTGCTTCCCAGATGTAGTATTTTATCACTCAAAATCTGACACATGGCAATGTGTTCCTAGGGTAATTCTGCATTGTGCCAAGACACCCACCGTGAATGAAATCTATAAACATGCAACGGCAAGTTTCTGCTTAAAGGTGGGGAGGGGGAAGTATCTGAAGATCTGTGTAGTCCTGGCTACAAAAAACAAGTTTTTGGTTCAAATATCAGCACTGACTGACTCAGCAGCAACACAACTCACTGGGAAATTTAGCTTAAGCATCCTTGAGCTGAGCAGTGCAAATAAATAAAAAAAGATTAAAAAGGTAAAAGAAAATATAAAAAAATTAAAAAAATCTGTTCCAGACACAGACAAGCTCTGCTCACTCTGTGCAGCCAGGACTTCCTTTCAGTGTCTTTTAACAGAGAACAGAATTAGAAGAAGCAGCCAAGCACAAGCACTCTGCTCCTTTCACTGTTTGCCATCACTCATGCAAAAAAAATGATCCTGATTTTCTTGAAGAAAGTAATTCTTGAACACTACATGCAAGCCAACAGCAAAGCTGCTATTTAAATATATAAATATATTTAGAGACCTCTTGAATGCATTCTCATTTCAGGAGTAAACCCAGCAATGAATCAGGGTGTCAGATCTGAGTTTGCAAAGGGTTAACACTGGACAGAGCATGCCATTAGTAATGCAATCCCCCATGAGGGGGGTCAGAGGTGTCTGCCAAGGGAACAGACGGGATAGTTCACATACTTACATGTTTGGATGAGGTGGGCTGAACTCGAGCTTCTACTAGCAATTGGGCAGCATTAGACTTGTGCCTGAAAAGGTAATTGAAAAACGATCAAATCAAGTTCTGAATACATTTTACATCGTTAAATTGATCTCTCTTGCCTGAATAAACAGTTGTCTCTGTGCAAATAGTAGGGCAGGTTTCAACAAGGAAAGCGGCAATGTCTCCTGTGTGAGGCTCCTTCATATAGAGAGCTGAGCTCCCATCAACAAAACTTTATGAGGGTTTATTCAGAACCAGTAATACTACTTCTCTTGGTAATGGATTAACATTTCCTTTATACATCTTGACGAATATTTTTCTACAATTATCTCCCTCCCCTGAAATATAATTTTTAATCTAAGATTTTCCATCCACACTCCTAGAGTAGTCCTAAGCCACTTTCCACAATAGCACACACCAGTGAGGTTCTGGACTGTCTCCTATTCCTCTGTAAAATTAAGATGCCCTAATTAAGTCTCACTTTAACTCCAGACTATTGTCTAGTTAAATAATTGCTCTGTGACAGACTATCACTCTTTAAGCATACGAAGCTGTCTATCAGCAGCCATAGAATTAAACACATTTTACTGTTTGTGATTTCCTTTGTGGACAAATGTTTATATCTCACTGAATTCAGAAACAGCAGCATCACTGTTGTGGCCTTGCTCTAGGTCCTCCTTCCTCACCAGCACTTCTTAGTTGTACTAGTGAGCTTTCTTTTCACAATGTCATTTTGTACCAAGAGAGAAGTCTGAGGACTAGACCAACTGGAGAACAACTTGCAAATCCATCATTTTAGAAGTAAACCCTTCCCCAAATTTCCTCTTAAGTCTCATCAGTTAACCTGCAGGATCACCCTGAGCTGCTATGCAGGAATCTCACCCTATTGAACCCCAGAGAAAAGCTTTCACAGGATACAGGGTAACCAAGGAAGCAACAGCATCCATACACAGGATGCATTCTCTAGATGAAGTTGTTAGCTACAGGGCCAAAAATGTCTGGGCAGAATGAGTCAATCTGATATGCTCTCTATTTTCAGACAATGTTCAGTTCTGAGCCAGTATTTTGTGGAGGGGCTGCCAGCCAGCAGTGCCTCCCAATGCACTTCCCACATATGTCTGGGCCGAGTCTGAACCCTCGTTCTGAAATCAGTTGGAGGGCTTTGTTACAGTGACACTGACCAAACAAGGGAGCTGCAGCGCTCAGTTCTCTCATATTATCTTCTCCTGCTCTTCAAATATTGGCCAGCTTAGGAAAAAAACATCACTTAAGGTCAAAAGGAACAAAAACTTCAGTGTGAATGTACTACTAAAGACCACACCAGTATAACGTCACTGCTCCTTTATGGTTTATGGCTCCTATGTCCAAGGCAGAACATATATTATCTTTATGTCTATTAAATAAATATAGATGCAGCACTCTCAATCTGTTACCTCAAAACTTAAGATAGATCTATCTAGAGGGTTCCTAGCATAACAATAATTCCTAAACTGAAAGACATTTACCACTACTACCCTCTCCCTGCTTAAAAATTTCTCACAGGCAGTGCAGCCTCAACAAATCAGTGGTTTTCCTCTGCTCTCTAAAATGGACTGCGTGTCCTGCTTGCAGGTACAAAGACACTTGCCAAAAAATACACCTATGAAGCACCCTGAGCATTTCTGCAAAGTAGGGGGGAAAGTGCTAAGCACAGATAAGACTATTTATACTTACCTTTCCAAAATCTCTGAGATTTGCCAGTGGAAACTAACTAATACTAGCTTTGCAACAGCATGTGATACCTAGGTGGAAAATAAAAGAAAAAAAAAAAGGTCAAACTTCGCACATTTTGAAGCTACACCTCTGCTTAGGAGTATGATTTTCATACAAAAAATTGTACAAACTCAGTACAATATCCCAGTGATAATCAATTCACATAAAATTGCTAGACACGATGCTCACAGCCAGTACACCTGCAATACAAAAGCTGGAATGAAGTATGGGTGTACCAAAAACTAACTTTGTTACAATAGCACAGAGAGGAAGGAATCAAGAATGCACTGGATTAGTTTAACTGCTCATGGAAGCCCCACATCCAGTCCTGACGGTCATCACCACTCCGGAGGGCCAGACTAGACTGTGATCAGGGTCCTCACTAAATGTGCAAAGTAGGAACTCCAGGGCAGACAGATACCACTTCCTGAGGTGGAAAAGAAGCAACAGGCTGCAAATGCAGACAAACTGGGATAGCAAAGGTTATGGGGAAAATACAAAGCATTTTGCCAGCCCGTCACTGTAGAGAAGTTGCACGCTGGAGTGGAGAGGAAGATAGAGAACTACTGTGACAGGGCCTGTTTCCATGCAGAGCTGCTTGCATTACGTGGACTCTTGGCAAACAGTAGCACAATCCGTGCTAGCCTGAGCACCATCAGAGTACTGCAACATGACATTTAAAGTCATGCTACAAGGGTACAAGCAAACAAGTCCTCCTCCATTTTATTTATTGGTTTATTTCAGAAGAAAACAGACTTCTCTGCTTGCACTAAGAGACTCCTACCCACCAAGACGACGGACATTCTGCTGAGCTAATAGACCTTCACCCTGCTTCTCAATCCCTTCAGGTCCTAGAGTTCAAACAAAGCAGGTATCCTCCAAACAACAGACCTTTTCCAGAGGATTTCAGAGGGCTGACAATGCCTGTCTCTTCACTGCTATTTGTGCTAGGAAGCACCTGGGCAAGTCTGTTGTTTGCACATTCTGCATTCAAACACCCTCTGACACTAAAGGGCTCTGCCTCCTGCAGACTCCAAGATGAGCCATCACCAAGGCATCTGTCTACTTTGCTCACAGAAAACAACTCCTTCAGTTCTAGCTGCAGGAAGAGTTGTTTTTTTTCTCCTAGAGAAGCTGTCAGCCCAAATCATTGGCTGAAATGCCATAGGCCTTCTTGAATCCTGCTACAGGTGAATCACAGGATGCGAAGCAGTACAGACAGCACAATCCTGGAAGGAAAAACAAGCAATGGTCACTCCTACAGAAACAGTCAGGCTCTGCACACCTAGAAGGAGCATATTCATTACTCTTCTCAGTCAACCCTGATGAAGAGGTGCAGTTTCACAACACAACTGACCTATTGCTGCCACATGATACTGCCCTGGTCCTGCACTGGCATTTTTCAGTGCTGGATGGTTCAGTCAGTGAATTAAACCAGGGCAACACCAACACACAAAGCAGATGTGGTGTTTAATTGACTCTTACCCATCGCTACACTCTGATGTGCCCACTTTGCTGGCCACTAAGAAATCCCACTAATAAAAGAGCAATTTTCAATGTACAAATAACCTTTTTTCTAGGAGAACCAAAGCATTAGCTCATGCTGCACAAGATCTGGTATGTCACTTTCCTCAACTTTACCAGCAATGTGATGTGACCCTCTGAAAACAAAGGCTGCCAGGCAGCATTGCCCTCCCTCCCAGCACAGAAGCCTGTGATTAGATGGAGCGTGGCACACAGTGCTGCTGCTGCCAACACAGTCTGCATGGATGAAGGGACTCTGCCAGCCTGGGATGGGTTGTTATCTTAAGCCCCCAGCCTGGCAAACCCAGACAGACACCTCTGACTTGTTTCTACAAGGAAAACATCTGCATTTGAGTCTGTAAAACAAACAAGCACCAGGAATGTGGTCTCTACAAGACTGGCTTCCTACAAATGCAAACCGCATGCTAATGAATCATTCTTTAGCAGTAATTAAACTATTTCTCAGTAGCAGTAAGGAAGAACTGACAGAAGAAAACAAACTGCTGGACTTAAATGGGAAGCTGATTTGTAACATAGTAAAATGAGTATTTTTCCACTGGATTTTCAGAGCCTGAGGTACAGCATTTGTTGCAGCATCACGATTCCATGGAGTTACTTGTTTCCTTAGGAGGAGTCAAGTACTTCAAGGCTGAATATGTACGGAAAGAGAAAGACAAATACCAATAGACATTACTGAAATCTTACAAACTATCCTAACACAATCAAATGCTTTTGAGCCAAATTATATGTCAGGCAAAATGTGGAATTAATGCTCCAGAGGATGCCAAGACTAACAGATCTAGAAGAGTAACAAAGCTTCTGTGACTATTCCTATTTAACTCCAACAGCAAGCATCAACTGGATCAGCCATAGTGCTAATTTTAGTACTTTCATCATAAAAGCCCACAAGAATACAAAGCACCCAAGAATATAAAAAATATAAATTTTCAATTCATAAAGCCTGATCCATGATATTAAACCACTTTCATAAAAGCCCTGAAGCAGAAAAATTTTTGATACTACCTGATCGGAGCACATGTGATCTTGCAAAACAGAAGTCCCAGAGTCAGACAGTTGCAGCAACATATGCACAGTCTCCTTAGCACAGAAGTACTAGTGCTTACAGATTAAAGATAGGTAACATTCAAAATGTAAGAAACAGGGATGGGAGAGGAGCAAACAACTGATGACGGTGGGGCTGTTCCTGCTGAGAGGAGTCTCACCACATGCTATGTCCTGCTCATCAACAGCACGGCTGGGAATTCAGAAGACAAATGTAAATACCATCAGGGGCCAACACTACTGAGGAGATTCCAGAAAACAAGCATGAGAAGAAAAACAAATGTTTAACAAAAGCCTGCTTCTATTGATTAGCAGTGCTCCCCAGCCTCTCTTCAATGACTGAACACTTACAATGACTGAATGATTGTACCAAGTCAGCCAGTTCTTCCACAATAACACCCCAGAACAGTTGAAATATTTCTTTGTAAGCAGGAGCAAAAACATGCTGAACACAGAAAAATACCATTGCAATCAGAAGTTTGGCCCATCTATACATAATTTATTATCTGACAGTACTGAAGAAGCAACATACAGAAGCTGATACTGCTGGCACACCGTCCAGTGAAGCATTTTCTGGACAGCCAGGAGTTTCACCCAATGAAGTACCTCAAACTTATAAAACACTTCAGAAAGAGCATTGATTCAGTACCCTATCAGTCACTGGGTGCCACAAGACCTCAGGAACAGTAATGTTTTGTCTCAGACATAAAACACATTAAAAAAAATTATGCCTCTGATAAATTGTCTGCTTTGTTTAAACTTTCCTATTCTCATTTCAGAATCCTAAGGACCAAAAAAGGCAGTAATACAGCCCACTTGGTGTCTTGCTGGCAACAGCTTCTTTCAGTGAAATACTTCTACAGACCCCAGTGCAAAGGGGAATGCATATTCTATATGTTGCACTATTTCAGTATTTGCCTGCAATCCATTAATTATGTCAGTGCTTCTACATAGCCTGATTTCTCCAGAACTCCTCTAGCTGGGATTAAATTTATCAAAGTTTAGAAGCTGAAAGCAATATTCATGCTATTTCTTTTTCTTTTCCTCATTCTTATTTCTCTGCCACCAGGTTAAAACTTGAATATCAAAGATCAGCTCAGTCCAAATCTGAACCTGGAAAATTTCTGACTGAAGACCAGACTTTCTTCTCCATGATGTGGCAGTAAAGCTGAACAGAAAATTTCATCCAATCTGCCATTTCCAGCTTTATTTTAAAACAGGAACTTTATTACCTCCGAAGCCTCTTCCAAACCTTCAGCAGTATAACCCTGACTTATGGACTGCTGATTGCCAGGAATGGGCACCAAAGGTTGATCAGTGCATTGGAAAAGGGGCACAGCCCCTATGCACAAAGCAAGGGTGCCAAGAGGAAGCTGCTCTGCATAAGGAAAAGACTCTACAGGAGTTGTAAAAAAAAGTCTGAAGATTTTACATAGTGCTGAGCAAAATCAGATTCTGAAAGTGGAACAAAATAGTAATGCCACTGCATCAAACACAAATCTATCAATTTTCTGGAAGAGAGCACAATTTATTTTTTTTTCATTATTATTTCCATCTCCATTTATCTCCCAGGTTTTCTAGTCTCCAAGATAAGCAACATTCTCACACTTCTGAAGTGTGAAAGAGAGTCTGGCACTCTTTAGGACAAGACAATATCAAAAGAATTTGCAAAGAATCCCTGCAGGTACCTTGCTGTGTTCAGAGGGCTCTAAAACAATTGTCTCAACTTGCTTCCTTAGATGAGCCAAGGTGTTTGGAGAGGTGATGTTTCATCTCTTTACAGCAGAAAATCTTTTCAACCATACCACCTTGGCAACTGCTAATTCAGACAGAAATGTCTCCTAAATGCTAAAAAATTCCCATCTTTTGAAGAGTTTATATTCTACTAATTACTCAAGCATATTTATATCACATGCATATCTCATGAGTTCATTTCACTTTTCTCAAAGGAAAGGCCTATTTTTTGGAAGTGCATTTCAATCCTCTTTTTTGCAGGGATATGGTATCAGGAATTTAAAACAACCATCATCACATGATTCTCAAAGAGATTCAATTCAGAACAAGTAGGAGATGATAGTGTCTGGTTGGAGCTGATATCCCACGGCTTTGCACCAAGCTGACTATTCCTGTTAGATCAAGATTGCACTGAAATATCTCACCAAGAAGAACACAAATCTGGCATACAGAAATGTAGCTTCCATTTCTTTTGTTTTCCCTAATCAACGGTTTTTATACAAATAGATTTAAGCAAATAGGATTAATCTTGAGAAGCATTTGTTTTAATCCACAAATAGTTTTTGTTAGTTCTACAAGGAAAGGATGAACTTCAAAAGATACTAGTTTGTGTGTTGCGTCCAAACCTCTAAAAACACACTAAAATTCTTTACAACAGGAAAGGCACACAGAGCAAAAGCCTCTAAATTGTTTCTGTTGGTGAGAAACTATGGCAAAATAGAGACTGAGCTGAGCTGGCAGTAGAGTAACACCTTAGAAAGAAACCATAATTTGTACTGAGTAATTTCGCTGAAGAAAAAATCCCTTCAGACATGCTTTACTGCAGTATGCTGAGGTAAGAAAAGTGGTCCACAAATGGAAAAAAATTAATTTTATATTTGTTCTTCTTGTGGAAAGTAGATCTGACTCCCTCCATGCCCCATTGGAAAAATTACGTGACTGCTCTGTTTTTACTGGAGGGTTTCTCAGAAAACTGCAGAAGTGTCAAGAATTAAGAAAGGGCAACCCAAAGCTTTTTTCTGGACCACACTCTGTTCTTTGATCTACTTCCTGTAAGCACACGTCCAATATGTAATCCTAGTAGAAAACTCAGGCGGTTGCAGGGGCTTGATATGATTCACATCACCTGCCATAAACACCCCAAGTGTTCAAAGTCTTGTAGCAAAATCTTTCATATCTGTTACAGGTTTCTGAGCATAAGAAGATAGTTTTCAAAATTGAACTCAAATTAATTTCATCTAATAGGAAAACCAGACAGTCTTACAACAAAATCATATATACTGCATTTCTTTTTCTTGTGTCCGGTCAATTTTTTTTAAAAAAATGAGAAAAAGCCCTCCATCTTTAGCTTTCACACAGAGGATTGATTATAATTTCTTTGACATTTCAGATCCTCTCCTGATTACAGACTGCAGGCTGCAGCAGGTAAGAAATGCCATTTAAGAGACAGTAGTTGCACTCAATACCATGGAAAGGTTTTGTCAAACAGCACTACATAAGCTCTGCTTCATCACAGGGTTTTAATCTGTACCCTGTCACTCACCTTCTGGCATGCAGAGACCTGGTGTCAGTCTGTAAGATTAGAAGCATATTTAGGAGGCAGACTGCAGATTGGGAATGATAAACACTGTTGGTGTTACATTACAGCTGTGAAGCTATCAGTGCATAACCTAGTTGGCCACATGCTGAAGAAAGGGGATATGGGGTTAAATTCTAGCTCTTTCCCCACATTTACACATTGCTTTAATCCATCCGCTCTCCTACACAAGGACAGCAACAATTTCAGCTGCAGCTGCCAACAAACAGGATCAGTAGGACTCAGCTAGGAAATCTCAACATACGTATTTCTCAAGCTGTTAGGCTATTCTTCCTGAGGAAATTCAGAAATAAATATTAAAAGAACAGAAACATTTAAGCAAGCTGGTATGCCAGAAGGCATTATTACAAAACAGCTATGAGATCCCTTCTTTGAAAGATTTAGAGCGAAAGAAATGCAGCAAGAAAGCTGTAAGACAGCGCATGGATATGATTGACATGAGACTCCTCAGCTGTCCTCCCTGCAGTTATTCTTTCCAAAGCAACACACTGTGAGAACATCAGGGCCCAGCACATGCTGCACTGTGCTCCCTGAATGCTGCCAGCACCCAGCAACACACCCCACTGCACAGCCCCTGCCAAGGTGCTTTCCCAGCAAAACACAGGAAGAGTGGACAATTCCTTCTGGTTGACAGAGAGGATGCTTCAGAAGGTCCACAGGGAAGAAGGGAAGGTCTGGTAATAACCTAAAGCCACACAATTGTGATCAGGGGCTCAGAACATTGGGCAGCCAACCCAAACTGGGAGCACTAGTGTGTGCACATGGCCAGAGTAGAGCAGGGCTTAGGTAACTTTGCAGTGAGTAATCCCTGCTCTGTCCCAAATAACACAGTCCTTCACTCAACAACCCCAGCTAAGGGCATTTTACTTTTGTTATACAAAGATGAAGAGGAGGAACATGTGCTTTGCACAACGTTTCACAGTGCACAACATAGCTTGTTTCTGCTGCACCATCCTTAATAGGCACAGCACAAATTTGGCAAAGTGTTCAGCTGCTTCATGCTGCTCCTGTGATCATGATGTCCAGCTGTAAGCTTGCAATATGAAACACTTAGTGAGAGATTGTTTTGGCATTTTTATTGACTTGTGTCTTGCCTCTACCTCCCACCAAGATCACACTCATCAACAGCTGCGAACAGATTTTTTTGCTCACTGCAGAGTCATACTGGCTGTAAGACACACTTAAGGTGTGAATCACAAAGAAATGTGTGGGCTATAATCATCCTCTACATTTGTGGCTCATTTTTCCAGTCAAGTTGAGAATTTCAGCACTCCTGGGCAGTAAATAACAAAATTATTTTCTCTCCTCAAATGACTCCAAGAAGGTGTCACAAGGTTGCAAGGTCTGGGCTCTCCAGCCAGCTCTTATTCTGCTGACCAGAAGTCTACAAAACTTAATACATTTTTAAAAAACAAAAATACTTTTATGAGCTAAAACAAAACACACTGAAGACAGTTACACTGAAGTTAGACACACTCATGTCCTCTTGATATTACTGAAGTACAGACATTGTGAATGTGTAGGCAAAAACGCAACTTTTGCATCTTTCTGTTCTGGAACAAAAAGCAGGTAAAGGACAAAGATATGTCTCAAACAGGAGGGATCCTAAAGGTTACAGTTTCAGACTGTATGTCACACATAATGTTGGCTTGGTGTTAAAATACAGAACATAGTATAGATATAAACCTGCATGTCCTGACTAATCTAGGGGTTTAGGGGCACTTTGAAACAGTGTGTTATCTTGGCCAAACAGCACCGCAGGGGTTCTGTGAAAAAGTCAAATTTCCCTATCAGGTTCTGCCATTTATAAATAACTGTATTTAAATATTTACTGCTTACTAATACTTACCAATATTAGTGCTTATGGACTTTAACTTTGAACATAAATTTTTGAAACACATGCATTTTAATACTTCAAGGGGCTTTAATCCTTCTCCTGCACCTGAGGTACTCAGGCTCAGTGAGGCTTAACGCTGTCATTTTACATTACAGAAAGTTCCATGAAGTCATTATGGCATTGAAAGGATGACACTGCAGCACTGCAGGTTGGTTCAGATAAGCAGCACCCCACAGCACATTCTGGGCCATGGTTTGAAGAGCAGCCCAGAGGGGCACACACACACCCAGGTCCTGACATGTGGCTCTTTACAGACACTTTGTGATTGCAGGGAATAGGCTCCTCCAGGAAGGGCTGCTCACATGGGTTGCCAGTCCCCATGCACATGACCCTGTGTCGGCTGGAGATGGTATTTGCAAAGGAGCACTGCCAGCTCTCACCAAGCAGCTCTACAAACTAACAGCTCTGTGTCAGCGCAATTTGAGTGTGTGGAACAGCCTCAGATGGCTGTGTTTTCATGAGTAAATACTAATCTGGTTCCATGAAAAGATGCAACATCAGTATGGTGAGCCAGAATATATTAAAAACTGGTTTATCTCTAAAAGATCAGTAGTGATAACACTGATTAACAGAATCATGTCATGATATCAAATACATTTTGCATCTACCAAGATTTACTCTTCAAGAAACAGAGCTAAAAAAACACACTTCACAAGCTGGAATTTCTGGAAGCACAGGAAATAAGCTTTTTGCTCTCTGATAAATATTAGCAGATCACTCAAATTAGTGAATTTAAAAGTATAAGTTCTTCAGTCTTACAATTCCTTTGGTTTTAGTGGAAAGACATCAGTACCGACTGCCTGTAGAACAACATGACTATCTTCCCTTGCTAGCTTGCATATGTAGAAAGATCACAGCTTCCTCATGACTGACAATCAGCTAACACCTAAAGTCAAGGTAAATTTTTTTTCATAAATTCTAATTGCAATTGTTTTATCTAGTGGTTTATAACAAAAAAAAAAAAAAAAAAAGTAACACTAGAAAAATCCACCTCATCACTGAAACAGAGAAACCATTGCCAGTTATTTGAAACATTACAGATACTGCAGAAATGTATGGAGACCCTCAGCAGAGCCAGGAAGCACCATTAACAAACAAAAACAATATGACATCATCATACACTTAATTGCTTGCCAGTGACAGGCTCAGCTTTGTTTGTACAACTGCTGAGTATCACACTGTTTGCATGTACTGATAAGCCACTCCAGGACCCACAATGACTCAATGACACTTACAGAGTTATCTCAAAAGCAAGGTTACTACTATACCGTTTTAACTCATTATTTTTGAAAGATACTATATCTTATATTTATTTCTTAAAAAGAACTGCTGGTCTGCAGACAATACAGGCCACTGCTTTCGAGAGCATTGTCCTTCGCAAGTGTTGACTGTAGTTTTAATTTGAGGAATTAAAAGTGACCTACTTCAATTCACAGGCTTTTTAGTCAGAAAAGCACAGTTTTGGGTATTAATTCAAAATTTTCTTCTGGGGTGTTTCAATAGAGATCACCTGTCCTAATTTTAGTCAGGGTATTAATGGAACCTTCCTCAGATCTTCATATTAACAGCACTAACCAAGGAGCGAAGATTTTCCTCTTCCTTTCCTTGAAAACCGATGAACTCAGTTCTTACTAAAACCAAAATTAGGGAGAAACTTTCAGAGTAACACTTACTAAATGCTCTAGCTTCTGTATGATTCTGGAATAACCACTAATGCAGTTGCAGGCCTGTCACACAGCACAGCTGGCTTAGTCTACAGATGCTGTGTTTGCACTAATGTTTCTATTCAGATTTCTGCAGCTGACAAAAATCAAGCCAGAAGAATTTGAGGCAAAAGTTTCCTATGACAGTAAGAGATACAAGGACATACATTTACCTACATGCAGGGTCTTATGCTTTTATCAGACTTCAGATTTTAGCTGATTGTTGTTTCGAATTAGGGTAAACAAATCACATGCATTTTGTTGCAGAGAGCTTCTCTTTCCATGTTGCATGCAAACTTTTAAACATGTGCAGGGCGTTCACACCTGACCTGACATTAATCAGCCAGTGCAAGGTTTGCTCGGTTCGGTGCCTTCAGCAAGAATGAGAACATGGTTAGCTGTAACTCATGGGGAATGCAAACGGCCAAGAAGGCGTCCAAAGACCACCCTTTACCACAACGCTTTAAAATAAAATAGGAATTTAACAATCAGTCTGGAATAGCTGAGCAAAACTGTTTGAAAAACAAACGTTGAGGGGTTAATAAGCAGAGCAAATGAAATATTTTCTATTTAAACTGTTATTAGCCACTCACAGCACAGATTGCAAATATGAAGATGTAAATCTCCGAAATTCTGTTTCTCATCTTTAAAGTGTGTAGATAATATGTCACAAAGAAAAAAGCCAATCAATACAAGTGAATGTGTCCTGGAGTTTAACCTTCAGAAAGTGAATCACCTAATGAGAACAGACAGTGGCAGAACTTTCCAACACAGCTTTAAGCCCATTCGTTGCATTTATATTTATTTGCTTTAGGGAATTGTATTAATCTATTAATTTGTGGTAGCAAATCACTCAGATACCAAGTCATCCATTGGCTTCAACATTGTACCTCGTGAAGATAATCTTTAATTTACATTCAGCCTTCCCTCTTGAGGCAACCACTTTGCCTTAAATATGAGCTAATGCTGAAAAAGCACCACATAATCAGTATCTATTATAAAGGAGAGAAAGGAGTAAAGGAGATAAAATAAAAATTAACTAGATGCTCCAAAAGAACAATCACCACTATCCAAGGAAACCCAAGACATTGTGAAAGGTAGTTTTAAAAAGAAAAAGCAGTTTTTACAGCTCAAGCAAATTAATAGAAGTTAATATAATTCTTTAAAAAGTCAACCCCTGTTTACTCACATCCATTAAGTCCATGGAAAATAATGATGATAAATAATTCAGCATGCTCCATTTCATTTCTTTCTTCTCTATGCTTGCTAATTCAATACTAATTCTTTCTATTCCATTTTGTCTCAGAAAACTAACAAAATCACAAGTTTCCTTGGGGAGGAGAGAGGGGAAGGAAGATAGGGTTGTTGAAAAATTGTAAGCACGTATGCCAGGAAACAAAAAGCAAATGCTGCAGATACACAAGAGACATCCAATAAAAATGCAGCTGTGGGACTATTGTTGCTGGAGAAAAGAGAGTTAATGTGGCACTTCAAGGGCTAAAGCCTTAGTGTGTGGCTTACAAGATCACATCTTCCCAAACTGCTACTCAAATTCAATTTTATCTTCTTATGCACAAACCAAAGTGTGTAGCACTTTATTTTAAAAATAAATATGCAGGCATATTCTTGATATAAACGAAATCTACATTTTCTCTCCTTGGGTACTACTTGGGATGAGATTTGAGCTAGCAGGTTGGTATAGTCTGGGCAACTATAATAGGTCTCAATGAGACCTTCAGAACTTCTGAAAATTTTAACACTGGAAGCCTGATTTTAAGGTCTGAAAGTATTGCTTTCTGTAATTTAATTCAAGAGAACAATATGGCAGGGGTCACCTTTTAGGAGAGTGTTCCATTTGAAGGCAGACAATAAGGCACAGAAAAGGTGTTCTAAATCTTAATTGCTACGAACCAAAAGTAACTGGCAGCTGGATCAGAAGTGCTGACCAACTATTCTCATTTGTACTTTCCTGTTGCCTCTAGTTTCTAACAATCTGTAGGGAACTGCAGGCATTCAGAGCTCAGAATGCACATTTTGAAGTAAATACAGAGATAAGTTTAAGAGCAAGAAAAAGTAAAACTTCATTTTCTGAGGTGGGAACAAGCACAGCAGATGGCAAAATCATCAAATTATGGGTGCCCTTTAAAGCCTGTTGTTTATGGTTCATAGTCCTCAGGCTTTATGGTTATACACTTTCTACATGATATCGATGTGCAAATAAAGACCAAGACATCCCTCTCATTTTTAAAATTAGATTTGATTCAGACAGAATGAATTTAAATCAAAACCTACCCAACACGGTTTTTTCACATGCTGAAGTCATCACCTGTCCTGCTTTCAGGAGCAGTTGCAGAGAAGAGCAAGCACTAGAAAACCTTGTTTTGCTACAAAGTAGGTGCAGCAGCAATTTCAACCCAATGTCCACACCTAGAACTTAGAAAACACAGATTTCCTCTGGCCTGCCTCCTCTTTTGACTGACACTACAGTAATCAGTTACAAAAAGACAAAGAAAATTTCACAAAAGTCTTATTGAACATAATACACAGCTGATACTGTGTGTGACTTATCAGTACTGAATTAAATCACATTTGCCCCAAGAGGTGGCAAGTTCACTCTACTTGAATTGCTGTCACTGCAACAGTACTGGTAATAACTGGCATGACAGCTGATCTGTCTTTGAAAGTCCATGATTATTCTCTCAGAACCAACCAAGAAAAATGTTTTTGTTAGATTTACAGAGTTTTACCACGTCTTCCTATTTGTCAGTTATCTTCTCAAACACTTTGGCGTACCAACTGCACCGTTTATTGTTTGATTTATTTTCTATATACCCTCTTTGCACTGTGTTAATACAAAGAGTTATAACTCAGGAATTTTGGTCATGAAGCTCAACTCTGTAAAAAAAAAGAATCAATATTCAGTAAGGAAGACTTTTCAGGCCCCAGTATGTAACAACTGTAAATCTTTGAGTCAGTTTCGAACAAGGGACCTTCAATAATGCTCCTCCAATCCCCCGTAACAGCAATGTTGCCACAGCTTTCATTACAACTGTATTCTCAGTGCTTGCCTGCTCAACCAGAGACTTGTCTTCCACCTGTGTTAATGCAGAAACCTTTCCTCACCTTTAACGTGGCAGCCAAGCTGGCCATGTGTTCATTCAGAGTGCTCTCCGACTCCTTGTAAGTCAAGCAGGTGAACTGATATTCCTCTGGATCAAAGGCATCTGCTCCCTGCTGCTCCACGTCGTTAGCTACCCCATCATAATAATCCTCAATATCCCCAGGATCCTCATCCTCTTCCTCCTCCTCGCAATTTGGGTCATAATCCTCTTCATTGCTGTCAGAGCCCTGGCTGTTCATGTCCACGGACATCTTAATGCCCTGCCAAACTGCAGACCAGGAAAGCAAGCGCAGCTTCTTTTTTTTCCTCCAAACTTTATCGTTCTTTTGATTTCATCTGAGCTCTGTCTCCTAAGGGAGGAAAAACAATTTTTTCTGTGCCTAAGAAATTGTAAGAGGTGCCATGTCAACAATAAATAGGTGATCAAACAGCTAGGAACAGACCAACCCAAAGGCCCAGTAAAGAGGATTCTGCTGTGCATGTCCCTGGTTTGGATCCATTGTGACTCTTGCACCTCCAAAGCCAAGGCTGCTCTTGCAGGACAGGTCCAAATCCTTGGAGACTGGGTTATTACACTGCATCCTAGTCCCCAGTGCAGGCTCCACGACTTCTGACATTTGGAAACAGGCTGCATAACCTTCACTACAGATCTTCTCAGAGATAAACATGAATTTATGACAAAGTTTTTTATCAAAACCCTGAAATGCTGAAGAACAGCATCCTATCTATTCAATCAACAGGAAAAACACGAACCTCTTACCTATGACCTATAGTAGCTAGAAAGGCAACCTGTGATATTCTGGATATATCCATATTGCTTCAGAACCACAGACATTAAGTGGGACTTAGGAAAAAAAGATCAGCAAACAGATCTCTCATATGCACATAACTTACCAATCATCAATACCATCTCAAAAGAAGTTGTGAAACTAGTTCATCGCTTTAAGTTGGTTCTACTAGATGTGATGTGGCTTGGGCCTTATATTTGAAGGGGGTAATAAAATTATTATTTATTGCCTTCTCAATATATACTTTATTACCTTTTGAATGTAGAAATTTATGCTCAGGTGTTGACAGCTGTTATTGAAGAATCAGAACAACTAACTTTTCTTTTTTTTTTAAATTCTCACTTGTTTTGGAAAATTCACACGTCTGATACTTATCTGAACTACAAATCATCTGCTTGTGTAACTGAACCACATGAATTTGAGCTCTAAAAGATTCAGCAGTAAAGCATGAACCAACCTTGAATTATGGTCATCTCATATTTAGTCAAAAATTTCTATTTAACCAAATTATTTAGAGAGAATATATTAAATACAGAGGAACTAGAACAATGCTGTAACGAAATTTTACATATAAAAACATGTATTAAAATTAAAGCTCTATTTTCCACAAGCAGCACATATTTGGTTCCTTAAATACATACCCATACTGCATTACTATGTTGTCAGCTCTGCCACTCAAATATATTCCTTCAGTATTGTAATTTGTAGCTGCAGGGGAAACCATAATCAAGCTTTGATAATCCTGACTTTAGAGTACAGGAAATCTCAACCACAAATTTTCATTATTTTTCCTCAACCCATTTTTTTTTCCTGTTTCCAGTCACCTGACTAGGCAGCAGAGAACAACCAGGAAGAGATGTGATGTACAATTAATTCGAGGGACTTCAGTGATTTCAGGAGATACAGACCTCCAGAGAGGCTGAAGACTCGTCTGAATTCTGGTGTTCATTCCTTTCATTTGCCTCTTGATTCCTTAGCTATCCACAGCATACGTAGCACACAAATAATTTATAGCACTGCTTTCCACAGGACTTCAGGGGAACAGACACACAGTCTCTCCATACTGGAAGGAGACAGATGTGAAATCTGATTTGGCAGACACAAGGCAAGCCCTTGTCCCTCCCTCTACCCTGCTTAAAGTCTGGGCTTAATCTGCATTGACACTGAGCTCTTGCATAAAAGAAGTAATGGATCTTTACCTACTAAAACTTATGTTAAAAGAATGACTTATTTGAGCCTCTAACCCCAGTGTGGACTATCAATAGCCCAGTGTGCAACAATTTTTTTCAGCCACCACAAAGCCTGAGCAAGTTCCACAGTCGAGGGAACTTCTCAAACTCATTCAGATCATTCCACACTCTAGAGAGAAAAAAACAACCAGGAAAACACTGCTATTCCAACACATGGCAAGTCACATCCAAGCAGTGAGATGTTTGTAGATATCCAGGTAGAATAATGGGTCTGCCCAGTACCTCCCAATTACACACCAGTCACTGAGGAGGGTGTTAGAGGAGTGCAGAGATGTCTCTCTGTGCCACTAGCACAGTTTTGTGAGCAAACAGAGAAACTGTTTGCACAGGCAAATGGACATATGGATTTATCAAGCAGAAAATAGTCTGCAGGACTGGGTGACTCCTGTCCCAGCATTCTAGGAAAGAGCTCACTTCCAGCATAACTGGACACCACACTGACACAAGTGGAGCGAGTGGAAGGATAAGGCACATGCTCTGTGGACAAAGGAGTACTCAAAAAAACAGGAACCAAACTCACCTCACCTATGCTCAGCCCAATCAAACTCTCTGAATACAAAGACAAGACACAGCTGCTACTTGATAGCAGCTGATTTTTAGGACAACAAAGATGTTGAGCTCAAAAGATAGGGTAAGAAAAAAAACAAGGATTATTTAGATTAAATAATGACCACAGCTCCCAAGACCAAATTATAAATTTTTAAACCATACTTAGATCACTTTCCTACCCAAGGATGATCTCCTTCTTTACTATCCTTATACAAGATACTCCTGTATCTTCACTAACACTGATACAATTTAGTCGCCTCTCTTGCAGGAACTCCTAAACACACCCACCCCTTACCCTCTGCTGTCTATCACCTTCAACAGTGCCCTTTCCCTGACTCCTGCTTTGCAACACAATTCTTAACAAGGCCTTTTGAAACAAAATGCCTTCCATGGTGCCGACACATTACATGATCCCACCTTGTTCCTCATCCCACTACATCACTCTTTTCTTATTTCTTGCCTAGCCTTGTGGGATTCCTCTAATAACTCTTTTGGTGGAGACTCCTCCAATTGGAGAATGCTCCTTCTCTTTTCCTGTTGATATTCCACAACTATTTCATACAGTTTTTTCTTCTTTCACCTCTTTATTTATCTGAAACAGAGAAAGTGCAACTTAAGTCTGACTCCTGGACTCCTTATCCATGTAACCTTTAGACAGGCTAACACTCTCCCTTTTCCCTGAAACCAGCCACAGCCTCAGCTCTGTACCAGCTATCAATGCTAAGCGCATCTTCATCTATGTCACCCAAACCCATAATGTATGGATGATCCCAAACTGCCTCCTCATACATGCAGTGCACACCTCGCCATTCCTTCTCTACTGTTTTTAGGTAGGAATTTTTTCATCCAAGACCAAGAAACCAGAAGACATCCTATCCTTTTCACCACAGATGACTGCAGGGATCTCCTTGCAGCCGTATCACACTCCCCCAGGAACATACCTGCTTTCCTTCCTCTTGCCAGTCTTGGTTCATACTATCACGGCTGCCTTGTCTTTCCTAACTCATCTAATCCACTTCATCCCTGCCCTTTCCAACCTATTGTCCCTTTTAACAAGTTGTTTTATGAATACCTACGTATTCTACGATACCTCTGGGCTCGGGCAGAGTGCTACCCAGGGCATTTAAATGACCTCGGGTCCTTTCTTTTGGAATGCGTGCGAGAGCAGCCCCTGCGCTTGTCCCGCACAGCCAGAGCGCGGCAGGCTCGTGGGAGGGAGCGCAGGAACACTGCGGGAGAGAACCGTGAGGGGAGAGCCCGGGGGGCGGCGCGGCGAGGAGGGGCCCCCGCACGGCCGCCTGGAGCCCGGGAGCTTCGGGCTGCGGCTTCTGCCGGGGCGGAGCGCCGAGATCAGCACCACGCACGGATAAGCGGCCCCGCATCCCTCCCGCCGGGCTCGACCCAGCCCCAGCACGGCCCCGCCGAGTTCCCCAGCACAGCACGGCCGGGCCCCGCACTTACCGGGCGGGCAGGCGGGCGGCGAGAGCGGCGCCCCGAGCTCCTCCTGCGCGCCGGAACCGCCGGGCTCGGTGCGTCACCTCCGCCGGGCGGGGCGGGGCCGGGCCGGGCCACGGCGCTAGGGCGGGGGGGAACGACTAAACCACTGTGGATGGACGGGGGGAAGTGGCCCCGCGCCCTCGGGAGTGGCCCCCGGGCCAGGCTCGACCGGTGACAGCAGCCAGTGGCCGCGCCGGGAGCGGCCTCTCGCACCGCTGCGGTCCCGGCCCACCCTGCGCCCGCCTCCCGGCGTGCCCCGCACTGGGCTAAAGGTCGCGGCGCGGAGGGGGCGGCATTGGTCGGCAGGGACGCAGCTCCCCGTTCCCAGTCCCAGTCCCGGTCCTGGTCCCGCTTCTCACCCGCCGCCGCCACCACCATGGCGAAGCAGCCGCAGCCCATCAGCCCCTTGAAGAACTTCTTCGCTGGTGGTTTCGGGGGCGTCTGCCTGGTGTTCGTGGGGCACCCGCTGGACACCATCAAGGTGAGGTGGCACGGGGCGCCCAGGGACGAGGGGGACAGCCGGTGCTCGGTGCAGTCCGGGGCACTGGGGGGTGGACTACAGCTCCCGTCAGGAACTGCGCGGGAGCGGTGCGGGGTCCCGGTGGGCGCTATGGTAGAACTACAACTCCCTGCAGGCACTGCGCGGGAGGCGAAGCTTCCGGTATGCGCCGCGGCGAGGCTGAGCTGGGCCTCTGAAGTGCCTTAGGGCGCCCTCTGGCGGCGCGGCGGCCGGGCTCTCGCAGTCCCGGTTTAAATGAAAAATCGGGAAAGGAGCGTCGGTGTTCCCGGTGCTGGGATCGCCCGCCAGCCCCGTCCTGTGGCGAGACCCCGCACCCCTGCGCCAGGGAGTGGCCAGGAGTGACCCTGTGGGGTCCAGGGAGCTGCAGTCCTCATCCGGACGTCATCCCAGCAATTAATTAGTTAAATACATGAACCACTCATTACATTAAAATTCAACCTCTTCTCTTCTGCAAACGGCTAAAATACTGTCAGTGTTTCTATCAATATCTTCAGGTCCACGCACAAAGCGTAGTCCGTAACAGCCAGAGGTGTTCTGTCAATCAAAGTTTAGATATATTTAATAAAATGTTTTCCTCTCCCTCTTACTAGGTCAGACTGCAAACCCAGCCTAAGCCACAGCCTGGCCAAGCCCCACTCTATTCTGGGACCTTTGACTGCTTCAGAAAGACTCTTATTGGAGAGGTATTGTGACACCTGCCAGATATGCCAGTTGTTTCTCTATATTGTAGGAATGGAATCATGTGCCCCCCAGAGACCATACAATTCCTGGGTTATCGGTTAAGTTGATTCTAATTAACATTTTTTAAGCAGATTACAAAGCTTAGGGAATATTTAGCATACATGTGCTCCAGGTACATGTATCTTTGTTTTGCTAAGAAAAGTTTGTCGTTCAAAATAGCATGATATTAATGTCTGAAGTTGTAGACTGGAGTGAATGTTGGCAGTTGTTTTTTGGCCTTGTTGTAGTTAGTGAATTTTTCCTGGTATTTGGAGTCATGTCTGGAAATTCTAAAATGGATAATGCCTTTTGTTGATACAAGCAGTACTTTTACTTTCTTGTATAAGGTGTTATGCCACCTATGAGAAAGCAGAGGATCTTTAGTTTATAGATCTTTTTTCTATTTTGAGGGCAGAGTGTCAATCATAGTAGTTATTCAACCTTCTCTAGAAGGTGGACAATGTTTTTCACTCCTGAGTCATCATGACCATGTTGTTGAGCTAGTCTGTTTTGTTTTTAGAAAGGCACACAGCCTTGATTTAAAGTCTTTAATTGACAGAGAGTCCAGTTTTCTGCTTTTTAAGTTTTCTCAGCAGCTATTTACCATTTGGAAATAATGGGTGTAAAGCCCAAATGTTTATCTGCTTGCCTCATTTTTAACTGTTGGATCTTGTTAGGTAACTCCCTGTTGAATGAAAAATATGCCTCAAATCTGAAATCTACTTCCATTGTGGTATTAACAGGTTGTTATATAACCAAAGAAAATCTTGTTTCTCTGGTCTCTCCCACAAAGGACTGGAATGCTGTGCCAGCTCTGAATCCCTGGCAGTTTTTAACACCCCTGCTGCAGCACGGACGTCAGAGCTGAGCCATAATAATAGCCTTGTGATGGGGAGTTCAAAGGCAGTGCTGCTTCTCTATCTACTCCTACTCAATACTCATCCTTTTCTGTAAGGAAACTATTAAAAACCTCTCTGCCAAGGCCTTTTACTTCCCGGTGCTCGTGGGGAGGTTGAGCAGCAGTGGCTGATCTCTCAGCCACCTGCAATTGCATGGCAGAGCCAGCTCTGCCTGTAAGGCTTCAGCATGTGTTGGGATGCACTGGTTTATTGGGACAGGAGGAAGAAAGAGGTGCAGAGACCAGAAGATATTTAACTTACGTGTCTAGCCTTTATCTAGGAAGAAAACTCTCCTTTTTATTGGAAAAGTTCAATATAAAAGCAAGAGAAATGAAATAAATATGGCTTCTGGGGTCTGCGTTAGAACTTTTTCATATGTGTAGTCTATGAAAGGAAATACCAGGAATGTATAAAACACCAGAAATTTGACGTGTGAGGAAAAAGTTTGGATTTAGGGTAGGAAACAAAAAATAATTTGCTCTTGAACATGTTCCAAAGTAAATTCATGTGGGGAGTGAAGGAATTCCAGTTTTCTCACTGGCTCTTCTTTTATTTAAAGAGTGAATTAGTTTCAATGTTCTCAAGGTTTGGTGTCAGGATTTTACACTACTGCATTTGACGAGTTACCAATAAAACACAGGTGCATTTCTGTGTGTAGCTGACAGTGTTCTCTCTTGACATAATCTATTAAGGTTCTTGTTCAGGTAGCTTTTAACTTCACTCCCTGATATTTGAGATGCACATACAGGTGATGAGTATTGTTACAGAAGGGCATCAGTGGTGCCAGTGTTTCCCAGGAAGGATAACTTTCCTTTGCAGCAGTCCCTGAGCCTCAGCTAAACATGTATAACTGCAAATGAACAATAAATCCCTTTATTCCTCTGATCAATTTAACTGTTAGATGGATTCTATCCTGGATTGTTGGCTTTCTCTTCTCAGCAAGTTGAAATGTGTGCAAAGTTTATGCCAAACCAAGTAATTCCTGTGATCATGTTTCTTGCAGGGAGTCCGAGGCTTATATAGAGGAATGGCAGCTCCTATCGTTGGAGTGACACCCATGTTTGCTGTGTGCTTCTTTGGATTTGGCTTGGGCAAAAGACTCCAGCAGAGAAAACCTGATGATGTTTTGACGTGAGTTCCTGGTAAATCAGATGGTTGGGAAAGGCATCCTGAGGCTCTTGCTGCATTGTCACACGTTGAGTTGTGGTGTAAATTTGTGTCTTCTCCTAGGTTATAAATATAGTTCTGAAAAATAAAACACTCATGTTTTAATGCTTCTGGAAGCGTGGGACTGATAGCACAGGCTAAAAACAGACATTGTGTAGGCAGGTGCGATGCAATTCCCTTTCTACGCAAGAAGGAGCCATTAAGGAACAATTCCGGTTTAGATGAGTACAGTGAGAGTTATATAATGATTGCCTGCCAACAGTCTTGCTATTAACAGAAACTATGGGACCAATAAATTCATGGTCAAGCAGTCTTGACAACATTCACAGCTCTGATTCCCTTTTCACTGTTAGTTATGAGTCTTCTTGTGTCCCTTCATTAGGATATGAAAACAGCCATAAAAATGTTTGATTATTATTTCTGGAAAGAGGTGTTTATGAGCAGCCCTCCTCTCAAGCATGTCTGACCTTCGGAAACAGCAAGAGGAAGCTGAGAAGACTTGGTGAGGCTTTCTACAAGCCAACCTGTGCATGAAGAAAGCCTCCCACCCATAAAGTATTCCTGTCATGGGTTTGCTGAGCTGTGATTTACAGCTCTACAGGGACTGGGCTGTAGCTTAGCAACATTTTATCCCATTGTTTGTGTGCTAGGTAGGAACTCTGTCAGAAAGCAGGAGCCCATTGTGTGGAGCCAGCTGTGGTGGGATGATTTGGTTTCTGTTGAAGCCTTGCCTGCACAGGGCTGGTGTGAGCACACCTGGCTCTGCAACACAAGCCACTGCCAACACAGCTCCCATTGCTCAGAGGGAGGCAGTGCTGAGGTGCTGGGGAACTGCTCACTTACCCTCTGTTATACCATGGCAGTGTCCTCATGCAGGCAAGACTGAAGGGAAAGGCCAGGGGAACAGTAGGAACTGAACAACAAGTGCACCATGAACTTATTCCTGGCAGCCTGATCAATTCAGTGCCTTGTGTTTTATACACATAGTAACAACAGCAAGTTTTAAGGAGCAAGCTGGAGAAGGACAGCG
Organism: Acridotheres tristis; assembly: GCA_037013685.1. NCBI lineage: Eukaryota > Metazoa > Chordata > Aves > Passeriformes > Sturnidae > Acridotheres > Acridotheres tristis. The sequence goes on along the minus strand of CM072899.1, from coordinate 8,943,800 downwards.
TAGTTTTTTAGGTCTTTATGTAGGATTCCCCTCAAGCAGAGCAATGGAAAAGAGCAAATAGTGTATGTACTGTCACTGTGCTATTCTGTGAGTACAGACCTGACACAGTGAAGGTATAGTGGGCTAGGAGCATGAGACCCAAAAATAAAGGTCAGACTCCTAGTGCTGTGGTTATGGGTCTAGAGGCAGGCTGTATTGTTGTATTTCCCCATGCTAATTTTGAAGGGAAGTTGTGGAAGGAAGAAGATGGAGAGAAACCTGAGGAACTTATCCTGCCTTTTCTGGGGCTGAATAATCCCAAGGTGAGCTAAAAATCTCAAAACTTAGTTTGAGTAAGTAGGAGGTGCATGTGGAGTGATGAGGGAGGTCTGAATAGTCTGGAGGATATCATGGGAATTTGAATAGAGAAAAGTGTAAGAATTGGAATATAATGCCATCTCTTGGGCAAGTGGAGAGAAGCTTAAGGTGTAGAATTTGATTAAATTGAGGTGTTAGGTCAGCTTACTAGGGGAGATAGCAGGAGGCTGGATGTAAAGATAGTTTTGTGATGAAGAAACTCAGCTTGTTTAAGGGATTTTTGTCATGGAGACTTTGCTATGTGAAAGCAGGTGCAAAGTGTTTGGGATAACGACAGGTTGGTAGGACAGACTGGACTTTGGCAGAGACTGAAAGAATGAGAGGTTATGGAAAGGAGGCTTCTGGTTGCACAAGCAGGAATATATGTGGAATCTGGGGTCACTGAGAAGAGTATGGCAGACTGGAGGAGGAAGAGACTTGGGAATGAAAAGGAATGGGGAATGTTATAGCAAAAAATGCAAGTAGAAGGAATATTAGCAAATAGAATGAATATGAAGAGCTGAGCTGGGGTTGCTGTAGGAACCAGTGCTTCAAGTCCTAGAGATCCTAAATTTTTAGCTCTGCATTGACAAGGCACTTCTGCACTGAAAAAAGCAGTGGATTCATTTCAAGAACTGCATCATCTGGTGATGCAGGGGTCTTTCTGCCCTTCGTTTCCTGTGTGCTGTGTTGTGTTAGGGTCTTTTCTGTTTCCTTGGGGCAGATATCCTCAGCTGTTTGCTGCTGGCATGTTGTCAGGAGTGTTCACAACAGTAATCATGGCTCCAGGAGAGAGAATCAAGTGCCTTTTACAGGTAAGGCATTGGATGGTGGTGATGGGAATTTAATTTTAGGGGTATTGTCTTTCCGTAGCAGGAATTTCTTGGGTTAGTTCATTTACTCTGTTCTGTTTTTTGACAGGACTGAGACAACTGTAATTTAATGCATCTGTGTCACGAAGAAGCATTAAACAAACTCACCATGACAGTATAAGTACACACAGCATTAATTGCTCTATTCATTTTACACAGTTCAAGCCTTATGCTATGGGACACTAAATGAGGCATCCATGGATGCCTCTGTCCACTTCAAAGTATGGAAAAGTCAATTTTTTTCTGAATGAAACTTTTCCTTAAAAAAACCTGTAAACTTGCTAGATCATGAGACTCTTTCTGGTGTAAAGAAGTTCTGTTACCTTGACAGTTCCCCATGCAGAGCTAAGGAATGCATTTCAGAAGTGTTCTGACATTTGGGTGGCTGTTAGCTCTGCACCTCCTGCGGGGGTTTTAAAGTATTGTTGGAAAATGTAAACCTGAACAAATGAAATGCCATCTTTAGTAGGTGTGGGAAGCTCTGCTTGTTCCAGACTGTGTTGAACTCTGTTAATATGGTGATGAGTGGTCACATGTTAGTTCTGACAGACAGGATATTATCATGGGAGCTTTTATATACATACAGATGGTTTGAATTTCACTCAACTATTTGAAGATTACTTTTTGTCAGTGCGGAATTACCTAAGTGACTGGAGTTGTTTCAAACTTACACTGTGAAAAAATAAAGGAGAATCTGTCCTCTGCATGGAACAGTAACCCCAGCCTCAGCTTCAATGTGAGAGCTGCCTGAGGAAGTGAGGCAGAGGTTCCCTAGGCAGAAGTGTGTGCTCTTTCCCCTCTGGAAACACACGTGAGCCTTTACAACCCTTGGCTGAACAATTCTGTATCGACCAGAAACCTTCACTGGTCAGAAACTCTCGCTTTAATCCTGCAGATCCAGGCAGCTACGGGTGAAACCAAGTACAGTGGCTCGCTGGACTGTGCCAAGCAGCTGTACCGCGAGGCTGGGATCCGGGGCGTGTACAAGGGAACGGTGCTGACCCTCATGAGAGGTAAGGGATGGGGCTGTCCCAGTCCCTGCGGGGGGGCACTGCAGCATAAGAAGCCTGACACAGTATAGGAGATCTCACTGTCCCTTTAGCCCATTGGAGGGGCTGTGTCACCCATTTTCTTCTTTTTTTTTTTTTTTTTTTTTTTTTTTTTTTCAGTCTGCAGAGCTACTCCAGTGCCTCAAAGGGCCTGAGAAATAAACATGAGATTCTCAGTGAGTGAGGAAGAGATTAGATGACAAGGATCAGAGGGACAGAGTGATATAGGAATTAATTAAGATCTGAGAAGCCAAGAGGAATGAGAGACTTCAGGAGAGGAGCAGAGAGAACAAAGAGAAGAGAAAAATACAGAAGTGGGCTTTTCTTTTAAAAATTATTTTCTTCTTTTTTTCTTTTTTTTTTTTTTCCTTGAGAGAAGGATTGTGCCTGTCTGTGACTGTTGCTGTATAATATTGACTGGTTTAAAATATGTGGTGGCAGCAGTTATGCTTTCTACCCTTTTGAGTCTGGGTTATTTTGGACTGGGATGTCATGACCCCTCTCTCAAATACAACAACAACTAAGTAATTGTGCCAGACCCAGAATCCTTTACGTATTTTAGTAATTCCCCTTTGAAAAGCTGAAATTTCTGCGTTTTTGTTACTTCAGTTTAGGAATTTGTTCTATCCTCTGCTTCTCACACAAGTGTAGCAGCCTGCAGTGTAACTTTGGCAGTGTGCCTAGATAGGGACTGGTTCTCCAGTTTAGGTATGGGAGAATAAGAATATGGGAATAAGAATAGGCTATGGGAATAGCTTAAAAAAACAAAACAAGACCCATCAACTGTAGAAAAAAATCCCAAAATAGAATCACTATAACTAATAGTGTGCAAAATTCATGCAGTTCCTGCACTGCTGTGATGTACTGTGCAGAAATTTGGACAGTTTAGAGCTGTCTCATCATTAGTGTGATGTAACCAGGTTACAATCTGGTTTGAAAGGCTGCTGACAGAAAAGTTATTTTCCCAGTTCTTGCCTTTAGCACCTGTTCTCCATGGGAAAGTTCAGACTCCTCTGTCTAAGGCAGCAGAAGATTTTTATTTTGTTTGTAGAAGAGGTTCAGAAAAGGAATCTGTATGTACTTAGTGGTGTTGCTGGGCTGGGATGGGGCTGGAAGCCTCTGGGCTTCCTTTGGTTTCCCACTCCTCACTGCCTTTGTTGTTTACCCACCAGACGTCCCGGCCAGTGGAATGTACTTCATGACGTACGAGTGGTTGAAGAACATTCTGACCCCTGAGGGAAAGAGGTCAGTGAAATCTCACAGTCATCACTTTCTGAATTTCCCAGACACTGCTGATTAATCTCCCCAGTTAGGAAGAGAGCAGTATCATCAAAACAAATATTTTAAAAAAGAAAAATGGTTGCTCATCTAGTGAGTTGAGCTGTTTTGGTCTGGGGTTAACTGACAATTAAAATAATATTCTGAGTTTCTCTCAGATTCCAGTTTGAATCTTATTAGCCAAGTAAGGAATACTTAAAGTAGTTTCAACCCTGTGCACAAAATTCTGGGGGGTTTTGCTGGATTTTTGTGGGGGTTTAGTAGGTTGGTTGGTTTGTTTTGGGTTGTTTTTGGTTGTTTGTTTTTTGTTTTCTTTTTTTTCGCCCCCAGAACCTGTGTGTGTGCTGCTGAATAAAAAGACTTGAATCTTTAGGGTAGAATTGGTCCTTCTTGGAAAGGTTGCTCAGATACTGCACTCTGTCTCTGCCTGCATCATTGTGCTGCTTTCTGGCTGCCAGCCAGGCTGTCTTTTTGATTGTCACCTTAGTCAAAACAACGAGTTAGACTTTTTTTTCCTTTTTAAATTTTTTTTTTCACTTTTTCCTCCCACCCCTCTCTGATCCTGCCACAGTGTGAGTGACCTCAGTGTGCCTAGGATCCTCTTTGCTGGGGGCCTGGCTGGGATCTTCAACTGGGCAGTTGCCATTCCACCAGACGTGCTGAAATCACGTTTCCAGACTGGTGAGTTGCATTCCAGTGTGTTACGGCCACACTCAGTGTGATGCTCCTGGGAATGGGCTGGGCAGTGATGGAAGGTGCCTTCTGGGAGGCAGCATGTCTTGAGTGCTGCCTGAGACAAGTGCATGAAAAACCCAAGGGTGTTCCTAGCATTCTAGTTGGTTTCCTCACAGATTTTTGGCACATTGGGCTGCACTGCCCTGTTTCTGCCTCCTTGATAATATAATGATCCTGACTTGAGGAACTTGATTTGAAACATAAGCATAGAACTCATAATAATAGAATTGTCATCCCTGTTTTATTACAAATGTAGCTCTTTGAGAAGTTTTATTATTTCACTTCAGACATAATTGTATAAATTGTAGCTTGTGCTATCTGCAGTTTATAGTAACAGGGTGGGACGTGCTGAGAGCATTTCTTTTGGACTGGCAGCTCTGCTCTTTAATGTCTGTGGCCTAATTACAGTTAGGATGGCCCCAGGCCTTGTGCTTCAGCAGAGTTTGACAGGTTTTTCATCGGTTTCTCTGCCAGTCCTGTCAATGAATATTTTTGTTAAGGCTCCCCATGGTCTCAACTCTCCACTGGACAGTGACCATTTTTCTTGAGTCACAAATCATGATAATCAGAGCACGAAACCTCCTTTTTTTTTTTTTCTCTCTGAGCAATGGCTGCTGTGATTGTATATCATACCAAGGGCTGAGAGGAAACACATCACAGCTTTGATCCTGTTCCCCTGAGCCAGTCCCCAGTCCTGCTGTGTGGATGACATGGGTTCATGGTGGTTCTGTTCTGCTGATTTATGGTTTACCACTTCAGAGGGCAGTATTTCCCAGGGCAGTGTCAGGAGAAGGAAGAAATTGTTTTTTGAGTGGAGCATCTTTTAAAAAACACCTCAGCATATCCATGTAACATCAGCATTAGAACATCCTGTGCTTTTCATTTGAAGTCTGTTGCTGTTCTCGGCTGGGGCATGTGATAGGATCATTTTCTTATTAACCAGCTTCATCAGTTTTTAAATCTGACATTCCTATCACCTAAGTGCAGCTCTTGGAGAGCTGTGATCAGCAGTGCAAGTAACAGCTCAGACTTCCAACCCTGACAAAAGTTATTCTCCATTCTTCCCTGCCTGCAGTGACTTGATGATGTAAATTCTTTGGTCATGCACCTAACTTCTGTTCACTGAGCCTTCACTGAGCTGTCCTGTTTGTTTGCTCTAGCAGTGTGAACCTGTTGAAAATCCTGGGCTATTACATATGGCACATCCTTCAGCCCTTGTCACTGCCACGCATCTGAGCTAATGTGTTGTGCATCCCTTTCAGCTCCTGCAGGAAAATACCCAAATGGCTTTAGAGATGTGCTGAGGGAACTCATCAGAGAGGAAGGAGTTGCATCTCTGTACAAGGGGTTTACAGCTGTGATGATCAGGGCCTTTCCTGCTAACGCGGTGAGTACGTTGTGATTCCGGCTGGGTTCTGGGGACGTGGCTGCTCACGGTGAGGGTTTGCAGTCTGGAGAGGACACAACTGCCTGTTTGCTCTTGTACCATTTCAGTGAGGTTCTTGTCACTGCTGGTACTTTTGACTATTGGTGTCCAGATTCTAAAACTGTACTTTGATCTAGGAGCAACAAGTAAATCTTTCTTCAAAGCTTTGCATGAGAGCTCTTTATTGACTTTCTCTGATATTTTTTATCTACTGTTTGTACATCCAGCTGTAGAAGATGAAATAAGTTTGGACTCACTTCCCCTTCAATAAATAATGAGCCTAACAGAGCCAAAGTTCAGCCATTGCATGGAGTGATACAGTAGAATTCTTGCCTCTGGTTCAAGACTTTTTTGTCCTCTTCCTCCTTCCATATAAACCATGTTAGGTGTTCATAGTGCAGCATTTCAAAAGCCTTGTTTGAAACAGATTTTTAGAATCCTTATTTGTTCTGTGCTCTCTTTTCCAGGCATGTTTTCTTGGTTTTGAAGTCGCCATGAAGTTTCTTAACTGGGTTGCACCTGGTCTATGAAGACTGGGAAATCTGGAAATGAGAGATGAGAAGGAAGAGAGTGCAAGTCTGCTTCAAAGGAATAAATGAGTGATCACTTAATGTTTCAGGAATGACTGTTTGCCTAATACCTTTTTGCCTTCCTCACATTCTTTAGGTGGTGCTATGTGCCAATGAGAAGTGCAAGCTGTAGCTCTGACACAGAGCTGGTGAGGAGTTAGAGGTGACAAATCTTCTGAGCCAACCACAGCAGTGACACTGCTAACACACAGCTGTCACTGTCACGCGTGCTACTTTAAGTACTTCCTCATGGAAGAAGGAGGCACATCTTAAAATGTAATTCTTTATTAATGAAGAAACATGTAGCTATTAATGCTGAAAAACTTCCTTAAAATAACTTTTTAGCAGCATGTACTTAACTCTCAGGGAATAAGTCAGCACCTGTCACACGTAGTCGTGTCTGCAAGCAATGTCTGACAGTGTTCTCATCTCCTGTAGTTTTTCAGTTGTGGCTGTTTCTGTGTTAACACTGGTTTTAATCTCCTGTGCATGTACAGCAGCAAACACAACTCAGCAGGGGTGGCCAGAGCTACATCTCAGTGGGTTGAGGGGTGTTGCAAGTACCATATCAGGTTTTGCACGCTGATCTTTTCTGTGGAACTAGGACAGAAAATGCATTATGTTTAACATTTGTACTAAGCTTTACTGAGGGATCCAGTGGGGAAATGTGTTTGATTAACCTGAACTTTTGTCTCAAATCCTTTCTACCCCACTGAAGAGAGCCCAAATGTGATTTCAAAAGTACAGCACAGCTCATAGCAATCTGTGATATATTTGATTCATCAAATATTGTGTCCTGGGATTCAATCCCTGTCATTGAGGTGAGAAAATGTAACAGTACTTCCAAGAACTGAATTTCTCTGACATGAGGGGGACACATAATCAGGACACTGGCTCTGCAGTCTTGTCTAACTGTTTTCTTTCTCCTGTTCCTTGGTTTTCTCTTAATATCATTAAACATAATCACGTTTTTATTTAAGTGACTAATACTGAGAAGCAAGAAGCAAATTTTAATTTCTTTTGGTTGTGATGCAGTGTTATTTGAACTCAATAAAACTAGGTGCTGCTTGGCTAGAATATGTGCCTTGGTTCATTTACTTTTTGCATGGTTCATGCATGCTTAGTTTTGCAAAAGTTTTCCAATTCTTAATTCTGAGATTGATTGGGAAATAAGCTGTGCTGTCTTTGATTGCTAACCCCTTACCTTTTAGCTTTTCAATTTCTGACATGAGCTGTGGAAAGTCATATTTTGCACTTGGCATGTTTGTCATACAAGTCCTTTTAGGATGCTGCATTGTGGATGCAAATTTTTAACTATAAAGCAACACACTAAATAACACATCTTGGAACAAATAACACATACTTTGTGGAAATTACTTGGTGTGGTCTTTTGACCTCTACCATGAGGACACAGTCTTCACCTTGGCTTTCCACAGGCAGCCCTAAAACTTCCCACGCTGTGCTGCTGAGAAGCCTTGAATTCTACTTTCCTTCCCAGTTGTTTTGGAAGGACCAGAAGGGAGCCTGCCTTCCTCAGAGTCCACACCTTGTGTTTACGGGGCAGGAGGGGTGGCCCCTAGTGTGGAGAAATCTGTCACATGGAGCTGCTGCTGCATTCTCACTGCTGCCATACCCACCAAGAGCCTTCCCCATTCCTCAGCGTCAGCAGTGCCTGCTCTTCCTCCTCAGATGAATGCAATACTTACAGTGTGAACACTGAGTTAGTACTGGTTTGGGGAAGCGATTACAGGATATAAACCTCTCAAATGGTTTTAAACACAGTTCTGGGTTTACTGAGGCTAAATCCCAGCTAGTTTCAAGCTGATCAGGTCTGCTTTGAGGGCTCTGTGCTGCCTCACCACAAAATGCTGCCCTGTGCTGCTTTGGTGGCTGTTCTGGCCTCTCTTTGATTCCCATGCTGGTGCTGTTGTATCTAGAAGCAACTTCCAGCTTTAAGTGTTATAAAGCTAAATTTTATTTTCAACTCTATTTATGCGCTCAGAAATACTGGCACTTCTTAGGAAGGACAGAAGTGCATATTTTTCATAAAATTCCAGACAGTGATGCTTAAAGCTGCCCATTCCAGTATCCTGTTGACCTAAGTTCCCAGAAAGCTGGGAAGAGCTGAAGCAGAGCAAGATTGAGATGCCCAAGGCTTGGTCATGAGCTGTGCACTATGGTTAGTGCTCTCTCCCACCCCAGTCCTATCAGTCCTAAGTGTTGCAAACTGAAAAACATAAAATTCTTGAAGACCAAATCAGGGACAAGTAATGCCCCAGATTGAGCTGCTGGGTTTTAAAGCACAGTTCCTGCATTTGAGCAGCAAGGAGCCCACTCTCAGTCTGTGTACTGGCTTCTGGCTTGGTGCTTAGCATTTTACCTTGGCTCTGCTGTCACCAGCTGAGCCTCTCCAGTCTGTGACCTTAAGCAGTACTTGCTCTGGAAGACTGAAATACGCCCTTCACTCTCTACTAACTGTAGACTCTTTTCCTTCTGCCAAACTATCCCTTTTAACATTTTTTTCTTAAAGATTTCAGATTCTGACATATCCTAATTATATTCTGTATTCTCCCCACTCTAAGGTTTTTGCAGAGCTTTGTATTTTGCATGATAACATTCTGTTGTTTACCATGGTTGATTTCATTTGGTGCTTTTAGCTAAGCAAAATATGGCAGAAGATAATCAGGAATGAGAGGCTGCTTCCCAACAGCAGTGGCAGGAGAGGAGCTTTGCAAAGGCTCATCAGACACATCTGCTTGCTTATTCAAAAACTGAAACCCAGGCACCCTGGAAATATTTAAAAAGCTGCTCATGTCTCTAAAGATTCTGCCATACAAAATTTGCCAATTCCTTGCCTCTAATGTGTGCAGCCTCAGAAATGGAGAAGGATTTTACCACAGGCATAATTTCCTATACCCTGAGGACTCTTTTGCTTTCAGAGGCCTAGATTTACATTCAAATGTTATTTTCTAATTGCCCAGGTTCTTGTGGGAATTCAGGCAGTGTATCTGCAGTTTAAGGGCACACAGTAGCAGCTGGTACACTGGTGCCAGCCAGTGACACCGATGATATTTTTCTTTATGCTCCTTGTGCTGATAACATCTGGGTTTGCTATATCAAAATAAGTGTAGAGTGCCCCAAGACTCTCGTGCTGTACATCCTCCTAGCCTCTTCTGTTTTGATGCAAGTGATTTTTCCAGTGGTGATTTAAGGTGTCTGGAAGTATTCCAGAAGTAATCCATGATAGATAAATCTTCTGTGCTTGCATTTCTCTTCCCATTGTATGCAAGTGCCTTTTGTGCACACTCAGCATTGCTGTAGTGACAGAAAGGTCCTTGGAACACCCCTGACAAGTCAGTCTTGATCAAATTTGTCTAATTATAGGAAGCTGCCTGTAGGACACACACTCAGTTTGGAAAAGGACATTGCAAGGTAGATCTTACAAACAGTGAGCAATGTCAAGAGGGTGCATTTACTTGTATTTCTCACAGGACAAGATACACAGTGAGGGGATCAAGCAATATTTAAACAATGCAAAAAAAAATCACAGAAGAACAGTTCATCAAGACCTACTGAAATCTGATAGGGCTGCTAAGCCTTGGCACAGGATGTTCCTGAATTGCTGGATGATGGGATTTGGATGGTGTGCTAGGGAAGGCACAACCAGTGTTTTATTTCTTGTGTTATTTCTGTAAGCATCTGCTGCTGGACACTGTTGGGCAGAGGAAGAGACAGGCTTCAAATCTGATCTTCCTCAGTTTGGCTGATGTTTTTACAAAATCATAGGCAAACACTGACTAGTTCTGTGGGGTCTGCACAGAGGAGGGTGGGCTGGCCATGTACCTTCAAATAAAAGCATACACTGGGACACAGCACCACCATGGCTTTGCACGTGCCCAATTGGTTCTAATGGTTCAGTTTTCCATTTCTACATTGTTCTTATCTTCTGTCTCTTGGATAAGAGGACTCCTATGTCAATATCCTCTTTGTGCTGGTGAGAGACCAGCCTTATGCACAGCCTGAACAAAGTTTTCATCACCATACAATTCACAGGTTGACAGAACAGTTGAGGCTGGAAGGAATATCTCCAGGGATAGAAACTTCACAGCTTCTTGGGGCAACTAGTTCCAGATTCACAAAAAACCCCCAAGTTCTGTTATGTCTAAGAGGAAGTTTATGTATTTCAATGTCACTAGATACCACTGAGCTCCACCTTCTAAACCTTCTCTGGTCAGGGATCCATACACATCAGTAATATCTTCATGAAGCCTCCTCCAGGCTGAACAATTCCATCTCTCCTGGTCTCCTCAAATTGCAAATGCTCCAATTCCTTCACTGTCTCTGCAGGGCTCACTGGACTGTCCAGTATGTCAATGCCTCTCCAGAACTGGACCCTGCACTCCACCAGTGCTGAGAGCAGGGAAGGTCCATCTCCCCAGGCTGGTGGCAATGCAGCTCCTAAAGCAGCCCAGCAGGCTGGCAGCCTTCTATGCCACGAGAGTGTATTGGTGGCCCATGTTCTTCTCCTCATGACATCCTGCTTCCAACCACAGTGTGTGACCACACTGCTGGCTTGTCCAGGCCACAGGCTGAAATGCCTGCTGAGCCAGTGGCATGAAGCCATGCATGCTGTGGCACTGTGACAGTGGCACCGAGTGTGCTCTGCACCGAAGGGATTCGATGGTGCTGCCCAGCTATCCAGCTGAAAATAGATCTGGCTGCCCTGGCAGCTGCATCCTGGGGACTTTTGCTCCTGACTCAGATGATGGCAGGGAGATGCCTGCCTTGCAGTCGGGGGCTTCCCAGGAGCCTGGGTGTGGGGATTACTGGGATTCCTGCTTATTCCCTGCTCTCCAGGATGCCTTTTGGGTGATTGGATCACAACGCTGGGCTCTGGACATGGCTCTGGTTGACCTCATTTTACACCACGCTTTGTCTATCTGTCCAGCAGACCCTGAGAAAACTGTCCAGTGAAGGGGAGAAACTGTCTGCCTGATGCTGGATGCTTGAAATGGAAAACTGCTTCTAACTCAGGGAGATTTGTGTATAAAACTGAGGACGTTTTCCATTACCTCAATGTATTAGAATAGTTCTGCAAGTGTTATCTCAAACCTGGTAAAAATGTAAACCCTAAGGAAACATTGGACAGGATTTTTACTAACATCTGTCTCTGAATTCAGACACCAGTTTAAGATCAGACAGTTCAGTTTAAGCTCAGACAGATCTGTTTCAGCAGTTTATGATGCACAGGTTGTCTCTAGGCTTACTAGGAACATGACCATAAAGATCAGTATCAAAGTTTTAGCAATAGGCCACGGATAAGCTCCACTTCCCTTTGCAGGTGACAGTTTGAGTGCTGATTTGCTGAAGGACACAGTGCAGTTGCTAACTCTTGGCACGGAGGGTGGAAGCCTGAGATGTTTGTCCGTGCCATGAGCTGACTTCCCTTCTTCACCAGAGACCTGAGCTCAGGCTTCTCCCGCAGCACTGCTGCTGCTCTGGGCCCGAGAGAAGTTGCACACAAGCTCTGGATACTAAAGCAAATGTTGAGCTGCCTGGACATGGATTCCCCAAGGCTGAAAGTATATCCTAGCAGCGACATTTCTCCTTGGTACTATTTCCTAATACTGTTTCCTAATAGTTATTTATTACTGTCAGCTGCTGGCTCCTTCCTCTCTCTACTCATACAATCAAAAAATTCTAAACTGTGATTTAGCTTTGAATGTTTGTCCTGGAGACCGAAGGCAAGGAAATCAATTCTCTGTCCCTTCCCATCTTTAATCCCTATGCAGATTTCAGCAGAATCAGCTGAAATGCTGAAAAGGTGTAAAATTACAGCGAGTCCTCCTTCTCCTGGGGCTAAGCCCATGTGATTCAGAAAAGCTCCTGAATGCCTGCATAGACAAATCCTAAAAAAATACTTCCCTCTGAAACATAATCCTCCCGCTCATCCCCCGCCCCTCCCTGCCCGCTCACCCTTGCCTCCCTATCACTCACTGCCAGGCAATTATCTGCTTCGTTTGCTGCCTCCTGGCCGGAGCCAAAGTTCAGGATCTGGCATTCGATGGCAGGAGATCACTCGGCGGAGGGAACTGGCTGTTCTCGCAGCCCCGCCACTCATTTCCCACCGGAGCAGGCGTGCTCATCTGCGAGGCACGGCCAGAAGCCGCCGCAGAGCCTCTGCTGGGCAGAGTCTGGGGCTGCGCTGGGCAGGAGGACCACCTTCCTCCTCTTGCTCTGCCAGCATCCCAGGATGCTGCCGACATGGGGAATGGATGTGGGCAGAGCCCAGGGAACTCGTCCCGATCTCTGTCCTTGCTCCATGCAGCAAAACTCCACCGAACAGCGAAGTTCATCTTCCCCGGGCTGGGGAGGGACCTGGGGATGCTTCTGTGCCTGCAGGGATAATGGATGAGGCACAGTGACATGGCCTTGGTGTGAAATGTCTGTCTCTCCCAATATGAGCAGTTCCTTGAGATGTGGATGAATCTCTTCGGTGCTGATGACAAATTGTTGGGGGTTTCCCCATTTCCTTCCCTATGGGTCCAGCTCAGAGGATGAAGCATCCACACAGCGTTTGCCCCAAAAGCACAGGCTGTTCTTGGCATTTCTCTCACTAATGCTCACAAAATGCAGCTTGCAGCTGTCCTGCTCTCCAGTGTGGGCATGTCCAGAGATGCCAGAGCTGCCTGCTGCTTTGGGAGAGCAGACCTTCCCAGAAATGCAGCCCTACCCCAGGACAGGTCTGTGCTGACCTCTCCTCTCTCCCACTGCTCCATTCCCTGCTCCTCCAGGCACAGGGGTGAGTGAGGATGTCCGTAGAGCCCTGTCCCAAAGCGAACTGGGCTGTGAAGCACAGCTGCTCTGCCTCATCCCCTCAGCAAACAGAATTTAATACAACTAAGAGTACTCTTTCTTAAAAAGATAAAAGCAGGCTGTGTAATTAAGAATGGGATTTGGGCCTCAGACTGAAGGTTTCTCATCCCAAGCTCTGCCTGCAATGAGAAGAGCAGGGGGCACAAAGCACCCAGCTGTTCCTCCCCAGGGAGCTGCCACCAGCTCTGCCATCCACAGCCACCAGCTGGGATTTACTGGGCTGGAGCCTGGATCCACACCCCGAGCTCTAGCCTTGTTTTAAATACAATTACCTTCCAACACCTTTCTGGGTTTGGCCTCTCCAGTATCTGATGGCAGTGAGGCTCTATTTAATTATGTGCTGCTTTGTTTCAGATTGGCTGAATGGTTTCACTGACGTTGCTTCAATCTTGTCTCGTGAGAAATAATAACAAATTGTTCTTCTTCATCTTTCCTGCAATAGTTTTTAACGTTCCAAGCTTTTCTCGTTTGGGTTCTTTTCCAAGCTGATGTCTTATTTAGCCTATTCTTATATAATGCCTTTCCCCCTATTTTGTATTTCTTCTACATACCATCTTTAAATTAAAATTTAATCGTTTCTATCAGCCATATTGATATTGTCTATTCTACTCCCTATTCGTTTCCTCTCACACTGGCACATCTGGTTAACAAAATGGGTATTGATTTCAAAATATGCTTAAATGTCTCTTTATTGAGTAGCTGACTGATAATCTGTCTTCTATAGGTTCCTCTATAATTAAATTTGACTGATCTGGAATAATACTCCAACTTTTACTATATTCACAGAGCATTCTTTGCTGAAGGTAGTGTACACGTTGGGAAAGGATGAGGGGTTTAATTTAATCCATATTGCTTAGCAACATTTACACCATCAATAAACAAGCACTGTTTTTCTGAAAAAAAGACTGCCCAGCTTTCCTCCACCCTGACTGGTGCTGGCAATGGCAAAACTGACACTGTCCAGCCTGCTGCGTTAGGGTGTTTCCTTCTTGCTTTGTTTCCTTCTTGACATATTTTTTGGGGAAAAAGGCTCATTTTCGTCTGTAAGCCTGTTGCACACAGGATGCCAACACAAGAGCTCCTCAAAATTTAAAATGCTTGGTAGAATCCAGCTGGGAAAGCATAATCCGTAACCTCCTGTGTCCTTATGACATTCTAAATTTATTTTTTTCTTATTTTCCTCTGAGACCTTTTTATTCTTTATACATTTAACTAATGTAACAGTTGACAAACTACTACACCTTTTTTGTTTATGTCAAAATATCTCAAATACAAACTTTTTTTTTTGAGTAAGTAATCAACACCAGTACACGTTTTGTTACAACATGTAACTATCTTACTGGTACTCTTCAATATTGACAATAATGATTCTTACTACTTAATTCCCATTTTCATAAGAGACCGGATTTTCTTGTCATATGCCATGAAGTTAAAATTAAATTATTTCTAAATAGACTTTTTAAAAAATCTGATTTTAAGAATTTATTTACTGTTTAATTTTTTATTTATTCTTGATTGCTCTTATTTTTTTTATTAAAAAAAAAATAGGACCTTTTTTGCCCTAAATAGTTCTTAAGCAATTTGTCTTCATAAAAATAAATAAATAAGTAGGTTTCGATTTACTGAAAGCAGGGAGCAGTCATCCTTAATTCCTCTAACTTCTTCCAGTGACTGCAGTATTCATTTTCTAAAGAATGTTTCCTGAGACTTCATCTGGCAAACAAATACAGCTTCTAAGGTTTGGTCATGATTTTCCTCCTGTTCCAGTAGCTCTTGCCTAATTGGTTTGAGTATGAATTTAGAGATGAATGAGAAATCTGTTATTCTATATATGTCAGAGGTAAAGTATAATCTCATTTCCCTGGGGGCAGTTCGTCTCAGCAGTCTGGGAGCCTGAATTACTGATACAGTGAGTGCCTGCTGCCTCCTCTATTTTTCCTTCTTTATTGGGTCTTTTCCTGTAAAAATACACACTGCTCAGAATTCCAAAAAGAATTTGACCTTTCCCAAAGTACTGGCCTAGTTTAAAGTGTATTTTAAACATTTACTTTTGACTGTTAGCAAAATCTGAATCCTGTGATAGGGATAACTGGGCAAGCAACTGTGTCCTTTAACATGAGATACCATCACTTCCTATTCTTACACACAGCTTCAGTCTGAAGGCCACTAGTACAGAGTAAATCTTTCCTTTGCTCAAGCTGCAGAAAACAGCAGCTGGAGCAGACCTTCCATGTCTGGCACTTGATCAAATACTTTCCTGAAGTAGGGTAACAGTTTCTCAGTTTTGTCATTTTTGCCTTTGTTGTTTATTTCTCTGATCTTCAAATATCTCAGTTTAAAAGTAACTAATCATTATATGGATTTTTTTTTTTTAAGATTCAGATGTGCTGCTTTGGATAGAGACAACTCCTGTGAGGAAAGGGGCTGCCCCATCCCTGTGGTGGGGTCCAAGGAGGTCTAAGCAGACAAAGAGGACTGTGGCAAAGTGACAAAGGCAGGATGCTGAGCAGCAGAGCCTGGACCAGCTCCCTGTGCATCCCTGCTGGGCTGGGCTGTGGTCCCCTGCCCCCAGCCAGACTCCAACCATGGCCATGCTCTCTGCTTGTGCTTGGCTGCAGCAGGACACCCTCCCATTGTGGGCATCCAGCACCAGCCCCTACTTCCATTTCATTTTATCTTTTCCATTTTATTTAACTCATCTTTCCTGGACTCATCATGTCTGTATTTCTCCACTATGGAATAGCCTCTTCCCAGTTAAACCAACTTTCTTGCAGCTTTCCTTCTAAGCACCATCACTGCCACTGTGAAACCTTCAGACTCACTAACTCCCAAGAAATCCTCTCATATAATCTTTTGTTTATTCCCCACATAGTCAAATCTCATGTTTTAGCTGCACTTTTGCAACCGCAAGAACATTTTCTATTGTTTTGTCCTTTTCTCCCCTTCACTTTACATGCCCATTGAGTCCCTCATTTGCCATGGCTTTTTTCAGCAGCTTCTCCCTCTGGACTTGTCTTTGTGTGTCTGAGACTTGGATTTTGATCCCAAGCAACAGGAAAATATTTTCCCCTTGTTTAAAGCTTCTCTGTGGGTAAAAAGAGTTTTGCAAATTGAAACAAGATTTAAATCAGCATTTTTTCTGTAGCAGATTTCTCCCTTTTGAGCACTGCTTTGATTTCCACAGTATTTCTTCTAAAGTTCAGCAGCAAAGTCTTGTGAGAATAGCAGCTTATTGCTTCTGCGATAAACTCTTATCTTTTTTATAATTTAATAACCCTGCCACTAAGTGTGAAACTTCTGTCAGTCTCTGTGCCTGTTACATAGCCTGGGAAGCAGCAATAACACTTACCCTGTCAGTTCTTAGGAAAGCTCAGAATAAACAACTCTGCAATTAAAGTGTTTACGTATTAGAGCCTCCTCCCTCCTTCCTCATTTCAGGCAACTTCATCAATCAACAAGCTCTCACTGATGATTTTTCTGTAGCTCTCTGGCAGGGTTCAAGCTTGGCATGTTTCTCCTTGGTGTGGTTGAACACCATCCCTCCCCATCAGGATCCTGGCCCTGCTGCCTGCCCAAAGCCTCAGCCTGGGGTCGGGTGGGTGGACTCATCCTTCTCTGCCCCTTGCAGGCATTTCTTGTCTTTGCTGATATGGTTTCATTTCAGCCCAAGGCCAAACAAAATTGCAACACCCTTTGCAATGAGACATTTCCAATTTTCAGGATTCTCTGGCAGCAAATCTTTCATAACCTCGTGCTGGGCTTTAAAAGGGTTGGTAGGTTTAGAGCACAAATGAAGTGAGTTTACCCTGAGATACAAAGCTAAGCAGACAATAAACAGCTAAAATAGTGAAATAGAAAACAAAGTCTGAGTCAAGACCCCTTTTGATGCTGCATCCTGAAATGTAGTAACAGCCTAAGGGTGTTTTCAGATAAAGAGAAATCAGTCAGCTATTGAGGGGGACAGTGAAGCAAGCTGGGCTGTCAAAGGTGCAAAGAAAACCAAGAGCAAACACTGTGTTTCCCACTTTGATCAGATTTTGGTACTTGCAATGCTCTTTCTAATGGCTGTTCCTTCATATAGGAAACTGCTCAGAGGGAAAACCTAGTCAAATGGAAACAGTGGAGTGATGGGGGCAGAATCACTCCTGAAATGCTCTAGGCTGCACTTTGCTGTCAGAAAAAGCTCCATTTTCTTTATTTCAAAGGGTTGAAATACTCTGAGGCAGGGAGGAGATTGAGGGAGACAGGCCTTAATTACACTCTTCTTTCTTGTATGATTAAATATGAACAAAAGAACTACTGCACTGCTTATCCCCTGCACTAAGATCCTAACGCAAATGCAGAGACAGAGCCAAACTTTGCCACCAGTCTTCTCATTTCATCAACAAGCTTGTGTTCTGCACGTCAAAGTCTGCTCAGGATGACAAGAGAAATAAACTCTACAAAATCCAAAGAAGGGCCTGACAGAGCTCAGCCAGACAGGGGGCTTGATTAATAATTAAAAATAATACTTTGAACACTAAATGGTCTTTCATGTTCCTCTGAGCTGTAGTATAAATCTAGACTGAATCTTTTCCAACAGGTTTGCCTTAGCTGTGACTCAGAAAAACCAATCCCCTTTAAAGAGGTGTGAACTGAGAGAGGAAACAGGTTTTTTTCTCTGTGTGTTGCCTACAGCTTCTTGCAAACTGCAGGTTAACCTCAAGGACCTGACATTGCTTATGTGTGTTTGAAAGGGAACCTCCACGCATAATGGAACATCAGAGTGGGGACCAAGAGGCTTTGAGGTGACATCAGAATCTGAAGTGTATGGGTTTGAGGTGCACTCCTGGCTGTCATTTTTCACTTTCTCAGTGTGCTGAAGCAAAAAAGGCCTTTGTCAAGGCAATTTGATTTTAAGTATAAGTGAAACACGGCAGATGAATCCCCTCAACAGCAGGGAGCATGTACTACCGTCTGGTCTTGGTGCCCCAAACCCTCTTTGCAGATGTTTCTGGAGAGCTCTGCCCAGCTGTGGTGGGGAGGTGTGAGAAAAACACCGACACATCTGTTTGATACGGTGTCAAAATGCTGTCAGAATTCTGGGGACAATGCTGTCAGAACGAATGCTGACAGACCTGATTGAAGATTGGTTGTAAAGGATGTTGATGGAGAAGATAAGAAATGTGTTTGATGCAGGAGAGGAGAAGACTGAGAATTTCATAGAAAAGTAGAGTGGTGGAAATTATGAACAGGGAAAGTGGGAGAGTTTATCTGGGACAAGGGTGAAACAAGAAGCCAGAAAAAGAGCTGGTGTGTTAGAGCCACAGAAAACAGGAGGGACTGGATATGTGATTTTGCTGAGAAAGGGTAGGGAAAGGTTGGATCTTTCCTAGATGTGAAAGGAAAATGTGACTCCCAAGGCTACTGATGCAATTACCAAAGTCATTGAGAAAAAGCCAACAAAGGGTCAGGGGAAGCAGCATCCTTTCAAGGCTAAATGATGCAAAACCGCACATTCTGAGAAACATTTCCCACAGTTCAGGAATCCTCTGTAAACACAATTAGCCATTGCTCTGATTGTGAGAAGAAAGAGAGCTAATGTTGTGTAGAAAATGCACCAGAATGGCTCACAGAAAGTAAGGCTAATGGCAGGAACACAAGGATAGAGCAAGTAGCAGGGTGTAGCTGCAAGTACAGACAATATCTTCTTAAAGCCAGGTATACTAACACCATTGAGACACAGTTCTGCAGCATATGGTAATATTTCCAGAGGCAAAAAGTAACACCAGACTCCCTGGAGCAGGCTCTGCTCTTCTGCAATAATTAGTGTAAAGTTAAAAAAAAAAAGCAAAGCACTGCTAAATCACAAAATCAGGACAATAGAGGCTTGTGTTCCAGACATGGTGTTTATTCAGGGCTAATTACAATAGGCAAGAGGCTTCTTAATGCAACAGTGTAAAGAGAGAAGAGATTCCTATAGGAACAGGCAAATTACAAGGAATTTACCTGTCTTGTGCAAATTTCTCTGTCCTTTATCATCCTCCTGCTTCTCAAATTGCTCTCCAAGTGCTGTGGATAACTGAGTCCATAACTGGTGCTCATGCATTGAGCTTTAAACCCCCTCTTCTTACTGCCAGTTACACAGAGGGCTCAGGTGAAATCCGCAGAAGGTTTGGTGCAGATATCCAAAACCACTCTTGTGACAAAGGGGCTGGGGGCTCTTGAGATCCTGTCACTGCTTGGGGCTGGTCGCTGGAGTGCCTGCAGGCACACGAGAGGGAGGCTCTGTGCTCACAGCATCAACGCAGGCATTTGCCTGTGGGGTTAGGTCTCTCGGTGCCTTCGGCACCCTCTTGTAGGGTTGTTTCCTTCAATGAGGCAAGCAGCTAATAGTTGCTATAAAGCTGTTTATTGCAAAAGCACATCAGTCTCAAAAGCAAAAATGACAGACAGTAAAGTCCATGCTAAGTTTTGGTTTAGAGTTCCAAACAGAAGCAGAAGCTGCTCCCGGAGGCTCCAGCAGGAATAGATTCTGAATGATCAGATAAGTTCATAAAACACATTTCGTCAAAATTCTCACATCTATGTCCATGTGCTAATAAAAGAAAATCAATTGTAGCCCTGTTTTGTAAAGTTGCATGTCTATTACTGTCTAACTTGCTAACTCCAACATCTGCCTCTGTAAATTGATCTTTAATCTGCTGTCTTCGTGGTGCTGGGTACTGGATGTGACACAATGAAAAGTAGAACTGGACTACCCTAAAATCAGTATACAAGTTCACCTCCATTCACAGATGGACTGTGCAACAAGAGCCAATGACTTCTGATGTTGTGTTATGGTTGCAGGTCCTGATCATATAAACCAAGGACAGTGACCCCAGCATTTGCTCCCTTCAGCAAAACCCCTCCCCACCGACACTGGCTTTCCTGCATCCATCTCATTTTAACACACTAGATGGCAATGGGAAGCTCCTTTTGGCTGTAGCCTCCTCTCGGTACCTGAAGCACCACACCCGTGGGTCACCTCTCCTGGCCCAGCCCCTGCTGCGAGTGCAGGGTCCTACATGTGCCAGCCCGTGAGCGCTGGGCTCCCAGAGGCCAGAGCTGTCCTGCTTGCCGGGGGGCAGCTGCTCCGAGTCCATTTGATCCACTGGCATTGCCCGCCCGATGTCGCCGAGGCAACACGATCCCCAGGGAAGTGGGATGTGTTGCCATGGCAACACGATGCTCTTGGCTCCTGCCTCCTTCCATTGACGCCACGGAGGGAAAATCTGGGGCTGCTGGAAGCACTGAGTCCTATCGGGGATGAAAAGTTGGGGTGGACAAAGGATCATGGCAAAAACAGACATAAACACCTATTTGTAACCCTAATTATAAGCAGTTGCAATTAAAGGCTCCTGCTGCTGTTGCAGCAGCTTTGCCAGTGCCTGCATTAATGCACTGCTCTGAATGAAATAATTTATGTCACATTCCTTTATTACTCACGATCACATGTTTTGCTTTATAGTTAAATTATGAATAATCTAAGCAGGATACATCTTAATGATGCTGTCATTCTTATTCTGGATGTATTGATTCAGCAGGTTCTTTCAACACAGACTCTCTGACAGTTAATGTAATGAGCATTTTTAAATAACAGAACACTGAAAGGAGAAAGAAGGAAAATGTGTGACTGTCCATAGAAACTGATGACTGCTCCTTTTCGGGAAATGGTGGAAAATACTGATTCACTCTCCTCTGACCTTCAGAGAAGTTCAAGGCTGTTCTAGCTCATTTTCAGCAGCTTTCCTGCTGTTCCAAGGCAAAGATCTACTATTTTCACACTACTAAGTTCCACCAGCCAGCAAGGACAGGACCCTGCTATGCCAGGTATCACCAATTCGAGAGAAAGCTCACCTAGGGCTTATGAGATATTAAGGAAAGGCTGGAAAGGGATGAATCATAAAACCCTGCCAAGAAAGGATGGAGCCCATGAGTTCCCTGGATACACAGAGCCCATCACGGACAGAAGCTGTGTCTGGTGTGCATCCTTGAACCAGTTGTCTTTTCCTGAAGCTGCAACACAAATATTAGGACAACATATCTTGTTAAGCTTTCATAACATAATTTGTTTGGAGTAACTGCCTTTGTGAGCAGATTACAAAGGAAATGATCCAAGTATGAATGTACAGGGTGTATTCAGAGGAGGGAAGGACTTCACTTCAGTGTAGGACCAAGCATGGTGTGGCTGTGACCCTGGCACAGCTCCTGAGTGCACACCCCAACAGAAGAACTTCAGGCTGATCAAAGGAGCAGGAGGAAGTACTTCAAAGGAAGAGCTGTTCACAGAGCAAAGTGTACAGTAATGACATGATTAATTGCTCACTGCTATTGTTCAACATTTTGCAGAAGCAAAACAACAAATCCTTTTGGAAAAAACTTGAGATTTCTACAGTATAAATAAATAAATATGAAAATAACTCACCATTTGAAGAATAAAGACACTTCTTTATTAAGTATCTTTCAGTGATAAAATGGATAAAATTAAATATAATTAGTATAATGCCTGACCACAAAGTACAATACTTGATAAGATCTGCATTGAATATTCATTGGTTCACAGTTGCTTATATGCTCTGAGGAAAGAGATACAGATTTAAAATATTTTACACGTATTTACAGAAAAAACTAAAAAGGGATAATATTTTTGCACTGCAAAGAACTGCAAAGGGTTCCTGGAGCCATTCAGAACACAGACATTCATGGATGTCTCTGATGCCACTGTTAGGAGTAGGGAGATTGCTGTGTTTACACCATCAGTCTCACCTACTGGCTGACCTGGTACGATCAATAAGAGCTCTTAATAACTACACAAGGAAAAAATCTTTAAAAATTTATAGATAAATATTGCCAACACGGCTGTAAGGAATCTAAAGATCTTCCTGTATGGACACTAGATGTCAATGGAGAGACACTTCAAAGCAACTGCAACAAAAGGCAGTGCTGATGCATTCTCTAAAACCAGATTCTTATTTTCCTCTTTTTAATGCAACTCTTCTGGGCTGATAGCCTTGGGAATTAAAATCAAAAACACCCTCAGGAGCAGCACTTTACACGTAACACCCATTCAATTAATTTCCTATGATATGATTTAAGTCATGGTTGAAGGCAGCAAGCATTTTTCAGCTCTACAAACCAATCATTTTTTCTGAGGCTGACAAAGAGGTGGACATGGTGAGGTGGCCTTATAATCTTCTGCCTTGGATGATAAGACCACCTGTTTCCTTCAATGAAGACATCCAAGCTGCAGTCAAACATCAAATACTTCTATAAAACTTAAGAACCTAAACTGAATTGGAAAACCAGTCTAGAAGTGAGAAGTTTCATATCTCCATTATCCTCCCCTGAGATACAGAATCCTCTACCAACATTTTCATAATGTATACCAAAGCACAGGATGTGAAGAATGACAGTAAAATAGAATAGGAACTGCTTACTGATTTTCTCTGAAAACTGGTTAACTGATCTTCATGCTGCACTATGAGTTTAATTAAAACAAGTGCTAGCAGCTGTAATGAAGCCAATAAAAGGATTTTCAGAGGGAAATATAAAAATTGGGGGATTTGGTGGATAAAATTCATTTTTACTGCTGCAATTTACATTTAATACTGCAATTTCTGCACTCGGAATTACTTAACACATCATGCTGACCTGTAAAATGAGCCCTTTAGTAGTACTGCTCAATGTTTGTGTACAGCACTTCTGTGCCCAGGACAGATCTGTGAACACCAAAGGGCAGGACACAAACACTGACAGCAGTGAAACGTGTGAATGGCTTCTGGTGGACACAAAAAAACATGACAATTCTTATTTGACAAGCATCTAGTGATACATGACAAATTAGCAAATGCCAAGTGTGAGAAACGATTAATAACATTCAGTCTATAAATGTGACAACAGAAGATGTAAAAACAGGAGCTGTAGCAACAGTGACAGAGCCATACATGTCTGGGTAGTGGCAGGCTGGGAACCAGTAGAGAAATGCTCATAACCTGAACTGTGTCAGGTGGAAATGTGAGAAGATGGGGAGGAGAAAAGTTTGTACATACAGCAAAAGACAATTCCAGGTCTGCAAGCAAAGGCTCAAGGAAGAAATAAATTTCAGAGCTCTTTGTATGACAAACCTCTCAACATCAACAAACTTGTGTTTGAACAGGTTCTGCTGGAAAACAAAGACAGCAACTGATAGTTTGGATTCAGATCAGTCTTCGAACAACTCACAGAAGAATTTTCTTTCTTCTCTTAAAACAAAACAATCTGAAAACCTTCTACCTTTGTTTAGTAGCAATATCTGTGTACTCTAAGGCCAACATAGCCCTCCAGCAGGATCAGGGCTACCCAGGGAATGACTGGATACCACGGGACACAAAGTTCCCTCTGCCCAGAATTCATACCAACCTCTGTGGCGAAGGTCTTAATGTAACGTTTTCAGTGCTGGGGCCAGAAACTAAAGTACAACCAAAATGGGTACAGCTCCACTTTGTATGCAAGAGAACCAGGTGCTCAGCTAAGTCCTTATTTGAATATCCCGTTTACACAGCAGTGCCGTTGCTTAGGGCTCCTCTGACGTGGGAACCATAAACTCTACATCTGCTGTATAGTGTTGCTCTATAAACAACATGGTCATCCCACACGTCTTATGTCACAGATACTACTTTTATCTAGATTCAAACGTGCCATCTTACATCACAAGTATGACATGATAGTCAGAGGTATCTCTTTTTACATCTAGGTGACACCTAGGTCAAATGATTTACAAAATCAGGTATTTTAAGGCTGGTGTTTTCTACTGCCTGAAAATTTGTAATTATTACCAACAGAATCAATGCTTTCTGTGTTCATAAACTAAATTATGTCAATGAAAATCTGCACATTTATGCAGATGTTTCTCCCAACTTGATACTTTGGCATTTATCAACAAATGCGACAAGGCACCTTTCTAAGAATTATCCAAAATATTTCTGATGGACTAAAGGTAGCGTCAAGCTAACAAATTTAAGCTGACACAAGTATTCATATGTATTTATTTAAAAAAAAGTTTACTTTTTTCTCCTGTCTTTATGCTATTGATAGACAGGCCCATAAGATTTGTTGAAGCCACTCTAAAGACTAACAAAAATACATATTAAATCTTGCTTACTGTCACAAGCAAACCAACTGGTTAGAGCACCAAAGTTTGGTTTCTGAGGTTTAGCACTTGCCTGAGAGTGAACCAAAGAGAGGCAGGAGAAGCAGCTTCAGCTTGCACATGATGTTCAAGGATCTCTACATCCTGGTTGTTAAGCCCAAGACCACTTGTTTTTTACTATTACTCCTGGTAAAATTCAGAGGGTTTGTGTACATTATGCACAAAGTTATATGATGTTGATGCACATTTGCAGCAACAGGAGCAAGCAGTGGGTAGAAAAACATTAGAATGTTAAACACAGAAAACTTAAAATGCGAAACTCAGCATGTATTTTACAATGAGGGTGGTCAGACATGGGAGAAACAGAGCAAGGGAAGAGGGATTTTTTTCATCTCTTTATATCTTAAAAAGAAGACTGGATATATTCGGTTCATAATGATGTGGCAGCCAAAAACCTAAGGAAAAGTGTTAGAGAACAGAACAGACAGTCATTTTTCTGCTCTGTAAAACCAGGGTGAGCCCACATTTTAGGATGTGGAGACCAGAACTGCACACAATGCTCATGAAAGGCACAGAGAAGCTGAGCAGCCACAGAAAGGAGCATTTAATGTCACCCTGGGGAAGCAGCTGCTTTTGGAGGAGAGACTTGGTAGACTGGTGAGACCTCAATTTTGAGAGGGCTGAGGAAAGATCGAGGTTTACAAAATCACAAAGTAGCAAATAAAACACAGGCAGAAATATAATTTGCCAAATTCTGCAATGCTAGGAGTATGACACATTTGTAAAATCTGAGGAGAGTGCTCCAGATCTTAGAAAAAAAGTGCTGCTTTATCTAACAGGTATTTAACTTCTGGACCTTGCTGCTGTGACAAACCTTGGTCACTGGCTTCAGCACCAGGGGGATATGGAAAACGTGAGGCTGTGTTCACTAATAACTGTCATCAGAATATTTAGTGTTTTCTTGCATGATTCTTGTATGGAATTTGAAGGCAAGTGTAATTAATCCAAGATGTACATATGTTTATATAATGTCTGAGTGCTGGCTGGTGCTGACAGGTTTATGAGAAGTGAATTATTACTCGTTATAAAAGGATTTA
Organism: Acridotheres tristis; assembly: GCA_037013685.1. Lineage (NCBI taxonomy): Eukaryota > Metazoa > Chordata > Aves > Passeriformes > Sturnidae > Acridotheres > Acridotheres tristis. Next base: position 8,918,413 of record CM072899.1, on the reverse strand, counting down.
TTTTGCTTTTTAAGGAGCCAGTTGGAAAGTTTAATCTGATTATTTTTCCCCAGTGCAAGACTATACAGACTATTTTGCTTTTTCTGCTGACAACTTTGCTGCTCCTTCCTGAGCAAGACAAGCACTGAAGCTCCACAACAGTTTCACTAGTGACACAACAAAGTCACACAGATCTGGGTAGAACAGGCAGAGTAAAGGGAAGAGACTTCACCATTTGGGAGCACAGACGTGGTATACATGGGAATCGCTTTCAGCCACTAAGAAATTATTAGGAGAACTATATACAGAAATATACATATATTTTGATAGGAGTACAGTGGGGACCAGCTTCATCTGCTACGCAAGTCTTATCTAACTTCGTGCTGAACGTACCACGAAGCCAGAGGAAAGAAATTGCATTGGTCATGCTGCCTGAATTAAAAATGTTGCTATAAAGGGGATTAAATTAAGGCTGCAAGTGCATTTTCTAATTTATTTTCTACCATTCTTTTAATGTGAATGCTTATTATAGTAATAATTTTAAAAGTTATGCAAATTCAGGGAGAAAGAAAGCGTATGATGAGCTCTATGTATGCACAGCAGGCACTGTAACAATTAACTTGATCGTCGACAAGCTTCTCGCATATTTGTGCCTTCAATTCTGATGTTCACTGAAAAAAAAAGTATATAAAGAAACAGGATAAACTGTGGCGTAAATCAACTTGAAAATGCACTTTGTGTGACCTTGGATGCTTTTGATTTTGTCCGTTGACCTTCAGGAAGAGAATAAACAGAGCTCTGCTCTTTACTTTCCCCTGAAGCTGATTAGTTGTGTGTGGACATATAAATATCAGAAGGCCAATACAATGTAGCCCTTCAGAGACTTAACAATATTTACTGCTAACACATTTTTTTCAAATAAATAACCAGATTTATATTCACAGACACAAATGACACAAAATTATCAACAGGCATTAAAAGCTAATACAAGAGCTGACTAATGCCAAAAACAAGCAGTTGTGCAAAAAAATGGGAAAGAAAAAGAAGCGTATTCCTTTGGAATTAAACTTTCCCTTTCTTCCTTTGAACCTTCTTGCCAGTGCTTTTTACTAGTATTTGTTTTACCATTTCTACAGAATTTTTAAAATTTCATTTTAACCTCTTCACCACCAACAATATCTTCAGCACCCAACCAGCAAAGGGAAGATCTCATCAGAAATCTTAATTTTGTGGGGAGACTAACCATAGTTTTCTCACTGATCAGAATCTTTGTCTGTACCAGTTCTGTCAGTAGCTAAAGTACATATATTGAGCAGTGAAATGTGCTCTTGTAATGTTTGAGATCATCAGACAGATAATAATGGTAGGAAAGGCAAATGAAAATTGCCTTTGAAAAAGGCAACAGAGCAACTGTTGTTCCTGCTGTAGAAAAGAATAGAAATTAAGAGAAACAGCTTCATACAAAATCTTTAGATAAACTGATGAGATGTGGCAAACCTACCTTTTGTGCTTTTTAAAAAAATGTTTTCACTTTGTATGGATATGCAACGTAATCTTACTCTGCATGGAAATATGGGAGCTGAATTACAAAGAAGACCTTTATGTGCCACGAGATTTGCAACTGGTCTCCCTGCCTGAGAAGAGTCAGTGAAAGCACTGGATGTGGTGTTGTGGGATCTGCCCTCCGTGCAGCAGTGATGAACAGGCTGCCTTTATCTGGGAGTGCACTCAGAACCATCTGCACGAGAGAGGGGACTCTTTGGCACACGAGCAAACAAAACCAAAACACACAGCACGCTGCCTCAGCCAGTTCTGGGCTTCTAAGTGAAATTTTATATTTTGAGTATGAGTTGGTTTCTGCTCTTTTATTGTTGGAACAAAAGAAGAATTAAATAAAAATATGTACACTGACAACACGCAGCGGCGTCACTAAGCCAACATCCGTATTCCCCTTGAGTCATGTTTGCACAGGCCTATTTTCTCCCAAGATGAGCTTCCCAGCAATGTCAAACCTTAAGGGCTCCACTCCACCAGCCTCTGGGCATCTGCCAAACCTCCCTTGTACACACAGATAACAGGTTTTGTACAACAAACATAAGCAAAAATCTGAATAAATCGCATTTAACAGCAGATGAGTGGGTATCTCCAAAGCTCATGCATTAGCAGTTATGTGGGTGATGAGGCACTGGCACAGGTTGTGCAGAGCTCTGGATGTCCCATGCCTGGAAGTGTTCAAGGCCAGGTTGGACGGACCTTGGAGCAACCTGGTCTAGTGGAAGGTGTTCCTGGCCATGGGCAGAGGATTTGGAACTAGGTCACCTTTAGCGATCCTTCCAACCAAAACCATTCTATGATTATGTGTTTCATTTTTTCTAAAATTCTTTATCTTTAATGATTTATGATTATCAGATCACTAATGCCACCCTTTTGACTTTATTGTCGCTCTATGCAGTGTTTACCAAAAGGTGTGAATACCTGCACACTACTTTCCTTGCACTGGCTAAAGTATTTTCTTCAATGATACAATTCTGACAAGAACCTGGGGATCACAGGTTCTAAATCTAACACCAACCAAAAATTGGATGGAAGTTCGATAGGATCCGATGAAAAAACCTCGTTCTCCTGCTCTTGGGGGAGCTTTGGAACACCCTCACATGCTTGGTGAGGAAGAACCTCTGTCCTTGGCACTGGTGAGGCCACACCTCGACTGCTGGGTCTGCTTCTGGGCTTCTCAATTTAGGAAGGGCATTGAGGTGCTGGAGTGAGTCTAGAGAAGGGAATGGAGCTGAGGAAGGGTCTGGAACACAAATCTGATGAGGGGAAGCTGGGGGTGTTTAGCCTGGAGAAAAGGAAACTCGGGGAGGGGATCTTACTGCTCTCTACACACACCTGAAAGGAGAGTGTAGCCAGGTGGGGATCGGTCTCTTCTCCCGTGCAACCAACAAAAGGACCAGAAGACATGGGCTCAAGCTGTGCCAGGGGAGGTTTATGCTGGACATTGGGTGGAATTCTTTCACGGAAAGGGTGATTAGATAGTGGAACAGGCTGCCCAGGAACGTGGTGGAGTCACCGTCCCTGGACGTGTTCAAGGAAAGACTGGACGTGGCACTCAGTGTCATGGTCTAAACATGACGGTGTTTGGTCAAAGCCTGTACTCAGTGATCTCAGAGGTCTTTTCCAACCTAGTTGTTCGGTGATTCTGACAAGAAATGAGCGTACGGGGTCACTGATGTGAAATCAGAGAAAAATAACGCAGCAGCGACAGCCGGGAGCCTGTCTGACCTCCAGCCTCCCCACATCCCGCCGCCAGCTTTGGTCCAGAAGTTTCCCACTACCCGGCCCAACCCGCCGTGACCGTGGTTTAACGACTCCGGCGGGCGCAGAACGGCGGGCGACCATCAGTTTCCCGAAGAGCTGAACCACCTAGACACGCACCCAGGGAACCACCCCGTCTCCTGCCGAGCCTTCCCCGCTCCCCGTGCCCGCTCCCCGTGCCCACTCCCCGTGCCCGCTCCCCGCTCCAGCCCCGGCCCCGCCGCGCCCCGCCGTGACGCACGAGCCTCCCCCGGCCCCGCGCACGCGCGGCCGCAGCCCCGCGCCCGCTCCCGCGCCAGCTCCGCGCCTGCGCCGCGGGGCCGCTCCCGCCCCGTCCCGTCCCTCCCCTCCGCGCCCCGCGGCTCGTGTGACCGGAGCGGCGGGAGTCGGTCCGCGCCCGTTTGGGAGGCCCTGAGCCCGCACCGCCACCGCCACCGGCACCGCCGGCCGCGGACGCGGGGAGGGACGGACGGAGGGAAGGAAGGGAGGGAGGCGAGGCGGCCCCCCGGGTGTCCGGCACCATGAGCATCGAGATCCCGCCGGGCCTCACCGAGCTGCTGCAGGGCTACACGGTGGAGGTGCTGCGGCACCGGCCGTCCGACCTGCTGGGCTTCGCCGCCGAGTACTTCGCCCGCCTGCGGGATGCCCGCGACCAGGAGGCGGGCGGTGGCCGCAGGGTGGTCAGCTTCGACGGGGAGCCCATGCAGACCGAGTCCAACGGCGACGAGGAGCCCGACCGCGGCGACGACGAGTCCGACTCCGACTTCGAGCGTAAGTGCCGGCGCTGCCGCTGAGCGGGCGCGGGGTCCTGCCGGGGGTTGCAGCCCAGGGCCGCCCGCCGCCTCCCCGCCGTGCCCGGTGCCCGGTGCCGCGGCCGCCGCCGCTGGGCACAGCGGGCAGCAGGGAGGGATTGAATGGGGGAGAGGCTCCGCCAGTTCCCCAGCCCCGCGGTGCCGCCTCTCCCGCTCCCCACGGGCTGCCGGCCGTGCTCCGGGAGCCCCGGATCGCCCCAGCCCCGTCCCGGGGGTGTCTGGCGCTGCTGCCCTGCGCGGCCGAAGTGCCCTGGGGTCTGACCGGGGATCTCCGGGCAGCGAGCGCGCTGCCAAGCATGTGATAGGGAAGATCATGTGTTATTGTGCAACCTCTTCTGTACTTATCTTTACATTTCTGTCTTTAAATCATTGCGGACGAGTGTGGTTGGGTTTTTTCGCTGAAACTGGGGTGGTTTGTTGCCGCTGTTGTGTATTTAAAGTGGCTGTTATAAAGCGCTGAAACAACTTTCGTTATTTAGCAACATATTAAAATTCAAAGCCACCTGTATATTGCATTTAATACTGCCAGTCTCGAAGATGGAAAGATACTTAACCTGAGCTGGACAATGAAATGCCACTTGTGATACTGAAATTTTCATTCTGTCAGAATTGTACTGTGTGTTTTGGGCTATGCAGTGTGTTTGTAATTTGGACTGTAATTTAGCCTCAATGTGAGAAGCTATTTAAAATGCCTCTGAATGGTCGTACTTGGCACGCCCAGAATTTTTAACCTGAAATCACTGAATACTTTCTCATTATTAGAAAGTAGCTTAAAGGGGAGGGAAAGGTGAGAAAAGGCGTGCTTTCCCTGAACTTTCAGTGCCCTCGTTTGAAGGTCTTGTGCCCTTGACCTATAACGTAAAGGTTTCTGACTTTTATTGGTAGAGGATCCTCTTTTAGAGCAATTACTGGATGTCACCTTGTGGATGAAGTATGCTCTTAACATCTACTCCCTGGTTAACAGTTTTAGAGAAGCAGGAAGAAATTAAGCTATGGAACAAATAATAGTTTTTATTAAGGAAGCGTTGAGACACCAGCTAGTTTTGAAGTGCTTTTAGGCTGGGAGCTTCAGAAAGTGAAACACATCTTAAGGTCTTGGAAATAGACAAAGAGGACATGAAATGTACAAGGAAATAGACAAAGAGGACGTGAAATGTACAAGAGGACAAGAGTGAAATGTACAATCAGAATGAATTAGAAACCAGGTTTTGATATCACTATCTGGATTTGGATGTTTTATCGCAGAGAAGTTCTGTTCAGGGCATGAAGAAGAATAGGTGAAAGGTGAAGGGTAAAGATGTGGACACTGGTGGTAACTGAATTGAAGTTACGGCAATGTTCAACTATGAGCACAGATTTATGGAAATTACAGGTGGTTTTTTGCCCTGCAGCGATATTTTCAAACATCCCTAAATGTCAAAGAAGTTAGAGTTTCATGTAGAACATATTTTAAAATTAAACTCCATGCTGGAAAAATTTGAGTAGATAGTTGGATGTAATTCTTAAAAATGTGTAATGTCTTTGTATTCAGTATTTTCCTTTAAACAAAAAAAGGAACTCCAACCACAAAAAAATCCCTCAACTAACAAAACCAAACAAAAAACCCACTCTACCAGAAGTCTAATGTTTTTGAGTGTGATTTTGCTATTTTGTGATTAGTTTACCTAGATTTGGGGTTTGAAATACCATCTTCAAGGAAGTAAGTGTAAAATCTTCTTTCTGAATGTTGCAACTGCAGCTGGAGGGATCGTCAGAAATTAAGTGTTTTCATATAAAAATGTAAAACTTTAATGGTGGCATGAAGCTTTTCAAATGCAGCTTTACATAGTGAAGCTGTCCAAAGCAGAAGGGTGGTTCCTTTGCTTCATATTTCTGCTTATCATCTTTCTATCTTAGTCAGAGAGAAAATTAAATTAACAAGGCTGGGGACTGTCACTTGCTGTAGTATAGCTCTTTGGGCAAGTGCCACTGTCAGTAATGCTGATTTGCTTCTTATGTGGAAACCCATGCTGTTCCCCCCTTGTGGTTTCCCAGGAACAGTGCCATGTTCTCTTTAACAGCAGGTGAGGATCCCTCTGGAGGGCCAGGGAAATGATTCTTTCTTGCATTGTTTAACAGTGTCGGTGACAATCAAACGTGGCTATGTGTTAATTATGTTTCTGTTGTAACTGTTGTCTCTATCAATGAAAAATGTTAAGTTAGAGGTTCTGATGCCTGATGACTGTCATGGGTAGGACAATACTCGTGGAAGACAAGATCCTGGGTGCTTTTATGTGCTTAGTATTTAAAGAACATGTGGAGATAGGGGAAACAGACACCTTTGAGTTGTTGTGACAGGTCAAATGGATGTTTTAAACATGTTTCCATTCTGTTTATAAATCAAAAAAGGAAATTCAGCACTTGCTTTTGTAAATCATTAGGTTAAGGAAACTTAAAGCTAGTTTAAATAATTGCCCTTGCTGTATGCGTTGGGAGAAGGAAAGATCTTCAGAAATGACGTGCTTATCTTCATGTGTGTGTGTCTGGCCCAGTGTTAAATCTGTGTATGTCACTAGGCTGCATCTGCACACCCAGACTGAGAGAACATTTTAGATAAGTTATGTGGGGTTTTTTGTATGCTCAGAGTGCATATGGTCATAGAAGCAAGAATAAGTCAGAAGGAGATGTGGCTTTTGGTATAAACCATGTGGCAGATGCCTTCAAGTAGTCACAGTGATGCCATAGTGGCACTCTATCCACGTGGTAAAAGTCACTGAAACTAGCTAGGCTACGAAAAAAGACTTTTGTTCTCTTAGGATGATCACTCTTAGGTGATGCTTTGGAAATGATTTCCAGATTTGTGTTTTCTGTCTGACCCCCCTGGAGTTTCGTCCTTCATTTTTACTGTTTTTTGTACATGTGATCAAAGGACATTAGGACGTGACTCTTCAGCAGAGTGCATCGTAAGGCATATGTGGAAATAAAATGATGACAGCTGTGGGGGAACCTCCAGAAACATTTATCCACTGGGCTGTGGCAGAGAATTTAAGGGATACACAGCTTTCCTCAGAACCTTTATTTGTTTGTTATAACTGCAAAAATGAGAAGTTGGGAGGGTTGGGAAAGGTGCACAGCAAAACCTTCAAAAATTAGGCTGAGACTGTAACCAGGGACAGATATGTATTCTTCAAGTGCATTGTTGACCATGACGCTTGTATTTTTAACAAGCAGGCTCCGAATGGATGTGTTAAGACTGTGAAATTAACTCCACGGAAATGGTGTGTTCACTGTTTGAGTTACTGCTTTGGGAAACCTCCTGTTGAGGAGCACACCTGAAAAAGGCAGAGGCTCTGCTTCCCTGTCCCTTGAGGCAATTGCACAAAGGTGCATGATTAACTTGCTGTTTTGTCTTATTTTTTTAACAATAAAACCACCTCTGTGTGTTCTTGGCGGTATTAAGTATAACTAACAACGGGACTGAAATATTTTTGGGGTTATACTAACTCGAGCAACTCAGATGTTTCAACTAATTACAAGTATTTTATTGCAAATAAAATTTTTCTTTCTTAGGATTTCACCTTGATACTGAAGGAAAGATGATGTGCTTTTCAGCTGCTCCCTGAGCAAAAGAGAGCTCTTCTTAGTATTTTGCTTTTGAAATAATCCTCTTCAGTATGCTCTCTTGTTGTGATGGGAAATGGTGCATGTGAATCTAGATGGACAGGTGGAAAGATTCTTTAGCTCTGCACTGAGCTTCTCAGTTAAAATTCGAGGATTTGCTAAATGTCATCTTTAAAACATCACTAGATTATCTGAGCAGAAGGGAGTAGAGAAATGCTCGTTTGCATTGTTAGATCTTGAATGTAATACAGAATAAGAGTTCAGTGCATCTTTGAAATATTTAACTTTTTACTTGTTAATGGAAACACTAGATATTAAATGAAATCTGATTTATAGATTGCTTGTCTTCTAATTTTTAGCATAATTTGCTTATGCTTTCTTATTCTGATGTCCTTTGGAATTCCTCAGAAGTCACTGTTATGTCAATCACAAAGTGTTTATGCTCTGCCTACATCAATTCACAGCTTAGGCATAACTCCTTGCTGTTTCTCTCAAATAATTCAATGAAACTTACTGAATTATAGGAGTTGGATGACGTTAAAACTTTTGCAGCATAAGCGGAGTGGTCCTTTTGAAAAATACTGTTCAAGTTTTCAGATGTAATTCAGATTTGTGGGATATTGCACATGTTGCTGTGAGATACCATCACCTTTGAAATTAAAATACTTTGAACTTTTTACTAGTGCTTTCATCTACCTACTTCATCCTTTAACTGTTAATTAGCTGGCAATAAACCACAGTAGCTCCCTCCTCAGATGTGCAATACAAATTCAGTCCAAAGAGTAGCTAGTTTATTTAAAATCTAGGTAGCACAGTGAACACTCTCATAATCTGATGATTACTAGCTCTGCATACCTTTTTTTTTTTTTAATAGTAGTTATAACAAAAGTGTTTTGTGCTCTACTTAAGTAGTCTCTAGATTTTTAGGGGGCTGAAGGAAAAAGCTGGGTTAATGGTTGGACTCAGTAATCTTAAAGGTCTTTTCCACCTTAAACAGTTCCATGATGTGACTGCATGAAACCTTTGAATTTGGTATGCAAAGAAAAGAAATGCACATTCTTGCTTTATGTTTTAAAAGGTACGTTCAAACAAGCCTAGTGACCAGAAGGCATAGAAGAAGATTTAGAGTTTTATTTATTCTTTGATCTCCATCAATGGCATGAAAACAATTGTAAAGCAAATTATTAGTGCTGCATCTGTGTTCTAAGAAGAGTATATTTCTGCATTTAATTTTCTAATTTTACTGATTTTTGGCAGTGCAGTATCTTGAATGTGCTTAACATAAAAAATATGAAGTGAAGAAGTACTGTTGTGCAGCTGCTGTATTTGCACATGTCTTTGCTTTTGCAGAGGCATGACTTAAATCTGAAGGATTAAGTAGAGTAGCTGCTGTTAGTACTAGTGGAACTTCACTCCCTATATTTATCTTGTTCTCATAGGGGAATTTTGAAGATAAACTAAGTATTAAGGAAGACTGATTTTTCTTCTTTTTAGTTGCTTAGTTGCTTGGATAGAACATGTAAATACATTTTTTTTTCCTGGGGCCTTTTTGCTTCTGTATTTGTTTATCACAATAAAATTGCTTTTCAGTACTTGTTCTTAAGGTTGCAATTACTGTATTACATGGTTAGACTAGGAATTTTTTGGACTAAGTACTATAGTTCTAAGGAAGCCAGCAATTGTAGCTCAATGGGACTTGAAGGAATGTTTCATCAGTAATCCTCTGTACAAAGGAAAGTTAATCAGTATATGTCTGTAATGTGTCCTTATCTGAGATAGTGAAAGAACTAGAAGTATGAAGTAAAGGGATAAAAGGTGCTGACTGGCTGAGAAACAGAGAATTATAGGTGGATTGACTGACATTCAGATATCCCTGGATATTGCTAAATGTATATTGATTTACCTCAGGAAGGATGAACTTCTATATTAATTATAAAAGCTAAGTTTCTTGCAATTTTGGCATAGTCCACATAGAGTTATTTGTAATGTCTTGCCCTCAGCACTGTTAATATTCCTGTAGCATCTATTAGGTATTCCTTACAATCTCTTGAGAAAGATACCCTCTTTTTTCAGTTTGCAGTTAGTGGCTTGACATAATTGTTCTGCTTTAAGTAATCAGTATGTCCTAAAATGTGAGGAAGCATGCAGTATTTTTTTTTTTATTGTTTAAAATTTCATTTAAATTCGTATTTGTAGTCTGTTGCATACTGGTAACTTTTCATATAACTCTTAAGCTTGTTATTTTCTGAAAGAGCTTTAGATAGTTGCTATGACTGTAGAGATAAATTTTTGACTGTTTCTGCTCTGTTGGTATCCTGTTATTCCGTGTACTAGTCTCTAAAAGAGCATAACTAACTATGAGAGAAGTGGGTAACTAGCCATTCTAAATAATTGCTGAATTCTTAAAAGCCTGTGTTTCCATGTTGAAGAAGTTTATTGTAAGAAAAGTTGTATGAAACTTCGGAAATGATATTCTTCTAGCTGGTCCTAAAATTAAGCTAAAGGAAGATACTTTATATCAGTACTAGATATTGTACTGAACATTAATTTCTATTTAACTTTGCTATTTTTTATTCATTTAATAAACTGATATTAGAATGCTGAGATGATTCTGTCAGTATTCCCCTCGTGCTAATACTGAAATTTTCTTGTACCCTCTTACTGAAAATGCAACAATGGAGATCTCGGGGAAGAGGAGGAGACAGCAAAGAACAAGCTCACTTCAATCTATTCACCAGTCAGTCATTAAAAACGTTAATGTCTGACAGAGCAGTTGCTCATTATTCAAATGAAGACTGGAAATGTAGCCAAGATGAGCTATGAATGTTTCCCACTGGCTTCAGTAACGTTTTCAGCTTCATGAATGATCATTCATATTTTCTTGTGAAAGAAGAGGGAGGCAGTAATAAATATAACTCACAAAGGCACTGGTTCCTCTTTTTAGAGGGTTGTTATTTCTTCCTCTGTAATGGTCCTTTAGATTCCTTTAGTTATGCTTCTTTATTTTCTGTGCCTGTCTTTGCATCAGTACTTCTTTGGTATGTAACAATTGTTTGGTGGTTTTTGATGCATCAAGATTTTTTTGATTCATGTAGATTTAATTTTTTTCCTGAGGTACTGTCAGGTCCACAGCAAATGGTGTGTACTCTTCTCCAGTCTTTTAATGTCTTTATACGTCACTGTAATATGAAACAAAGGAAATAATAAATCACAAAGACATTGGTTAGAAAAGCAACTGGGGGGGACTTCAGGAAATCTTGAGTGTGGATGAAATGCTCTTGTACAAAAGACTTGCATAGTCTTACTATGGTAGTAATACTGATAAAGGTTGTGTACTTATGAGATCCTTTAATGCAAAAACATATTTTTCTTTTAAAAATAAGGATCTGAAAGAGGTACCATTGGATGGAAGCTCCACAAATCCATTGTGCAGAACAAGCAGCTGTTTTATGGTCATTGGAGTTTTGCCCGTGAGAATTGTGGACATGGTAGCAGTGTTCTCTGCTGTTGTGTGAAGGATACTTAGAAGAAGGAGGAGATTCAGAAGAAAGGACCCTGTCTTACAGTTTTCATACTGCTAGGATTTGGCCTCTGTACAAATACATAATAAATCGTGTATAATAAAGGCCAGCATTTCATTAGTAGCAGTTTTGCTACTAGTCCTTTCCGTACAGGGGCATTTCTCTTCTGTGTAAAAATGGCAAATGATAGAGAGTGCCAGTTCTCTGTGCAGAGATATGGAAATTCCCTTTAGGGGGAGAAAGCATCTTTAGGAACAGCATCTCTTCAAGGCATGAGGTAGGGACTTGCAGGTATTCCTTCTATGGCATTGCTTTTAATGTCATTTAAAACCAACAACAACCTTGGGGTTTATTTTTTAAATGTTAAGGCAGTCTGTTCTCTCCTTTTATTTCCTGGTTGCTTGCAGAACAGCTTTGCTTCTGTTCAGAAATGGTCTCCAGCCTGCAGGGGCTGGCATGATGTCAACTTTTGGTGTGAGGTCATCTTACAGAAGTCTGGAACCCTGCATTCCTTTTTGGGTACTAGTGAAGTCCAGAGCAAGATGGTCAGATCAGGGGTCTGACCAGCAGAACTGAGGAAATTGTCACAAAATCTCACTCCAAACGTGTGAAGAAGGGTTAAGATTGCAGGTTGGAGGGAAGGTGCATGTTCTCCCACCAGTCACTGTTCTGTCCTTCTGGATCTGAGTGGTTTCGTTGCAGAACATTGTAAAAACATGTGTAGAGTTGGCGTGGGGAACGAAATGTTTTTTGGATGAGGGTTGAGAAACTGCTTTGTAGTTTTTGTCTATATTTTTGAATCAACTGTAGTGCCAATTTCCTCATTCTTGGTGATTGCATATTGACAAACTGCTATAAAGCAGGATGTCACAATGGCTCTTCATTTCCATTTTGGTTCTTCCTCCCTTGGGACAGCATATTGTTTTCTGCTTCCTATTGAGAAAACTGTGTTCCATAGAAGAAAAAAAAAAACAAAAAACAACCACAAATATTTTTGTGTTATTTTTCCTGGTGAGGCTCCAGTAAACACTTATTTCTGTGGCAACACTTGTGCTAATTATGATAGTTCAGGAAGAATTGCTTCCTCAAGGACATCTGTAGTGAAGGAGCTGGTCAGTCTCTGGTTGTCACGGGTATGGGGGGTACCTCTCTCTGAAAGATGTCTCCTGTACAGCCCTGGAATACAAATTCTGAGTTACTTCTTTTTTTAAACAATATTTTAATTTTTTTCGACAGTAATTATTCAGAAGCAGTTTTTAAGCATTTGATGTTATCAGCGTTCCTGATTAACTAACATTTGTAAGTATTTGTGAGACACAAAGGGTTTTCAGGTTAATAAATTATGAAAGATGGCTTCTTAGAATAAATTAACATTTAGTCTTCTTTTATACCTTTGGAGAGGGGTGGGGGAAAGGTGTGTAGTTTTGTTATAATATGCTAAAAATGATGCTATTCAGAGTGGTGATATTCGGAGACCAGTTTCTGTAGTGTTAAACGTTGCTGGATACAATATTTTAAATTCTGATTTTCAGATAGTGTAACTTTATGATAAAAAGCCATAAACACAATTGGTATTTTTTATGAGCATCTCTTAAATCCCTGTGAAGTAATTTTAATTTCTTACTGCTGGAAACATGTAATTATTAACTGCTTTACCAATTATTCCATAGCACTATGAAATAATGTAACTTTGCATGATATGTACTGATTTTGCTGGTGATTTTAGCTTTTCTTAGCTTTTTGTAGTTGAAAGATCTGCAGTGTGTTGTACATCTGTTGTGAAGCACTGTGTGACTCGGAGGAGTTGTATCCTAGAAGTTCTGCTCCTAAAAATCAGTTCATTTGGAAGCTGAACAATGCAGCACTTGCCACCTGCTGCAGTTCAGTTTGGTCAAGGAATTTTTTATCATTACATCCAAATACAGTCAGAATGGATGTTATTTGTCCAAATCTCTTGCCGAGACTTTGGACATCCATGAGCAGATTTGGCACAGTGCTCAGGGACCTGGCTTAGTGGTGAATTTGTGGTTGGACTCAATCAATTATTTTAAAGGTCTTTTCCAACGAAACGACTCTATAAAAGAGGGTTTTCCCTGGTCTGGGTAGAGCACACTGTTATTTTTTACTATTATCCCTTCTTAGGATACAGAACATACGTCTGTCTTCACCCTTCCTCTTTCCCAAAAATCCTCTTCCTGTGAAAGTGCACAGGATGCAATTACTGGAAGTGTGTGTGGAGGGGCTCTGTTGTCAAAATGCATTTTCACGTGAAGATGATTCTTTTTACAGCTGTGTGTTGTAAGTAACTGTTGAATGTTGATGTAATGTTGTTAGAAGTGTAAATCTGAAGGAGGAAAAGCTATAAAACACTTTATTTTGAGATGTGGTACAGAAGTTGGTTTTGCTCATTAATTTGGTTGTGTACCACAACCTAAAGATGGACCAGATTAGAAAATAAAACAGTTTTAAATTTTAAAGCATACATATTTATAATCCACTCAAATTTATTTATACTTTATTTACTAAAAGGAGCTATAATCAAATTATATGTCAATGAAACAAGGCTCACTTATGAACTATTGGTGAATATATTGTACTGGCAATGAAGTAGTACTTCATGTTCTACGCTCATAATATCACAAAATTACCAGAGATGTTAATGACGCTTCTGTAGAATCCCTCATGCTCTTGTGTACACGTTCTCCGTGATCAGTTTGTGTCACCCCTCAGTCCTGTGGCTGCCACCCTCCTGCAGAGCTCAGCCTGTGCCGGCTGCTGGAGAGGCGTGCAAGCACTGGGTGCAATTCACATTTTGTTCTTATTAGAAAAGCACCAGACAAGAAAATGGTCGTGAATTGTAGAGTCAGTTTGTGCTCACATGGAGGATCCTGCACCTTAGAGAGGAGGGAAAGCGAGGCAGAAAACCTGGTGTCCAGTGTTGTGACTCTGAAGCTCCCACTACAGCATAAAATCCTGTAAATCCAGTGTATCACTACTGTATCACTACTATCACTATCTCTATCACTACTGTAGATAAATCTGTATATAGCAAGGACACAAATAATGGGTTGATGTGGGGGTTTTGGTGTGTTGGTTTTTGTTTTGCCTTTTTCTTTTTTTTTTTTTTTTTTTAACTGGAAAGCAGATCCCTTCAATTCCAAGTATATGTAGAACTTCTTACAAACAATGGATCAGTGTTTTCTGGTTTGAGTTATTAAAAATGTGGTGTGATGTATTATACCATTTTTTCCTGCAATTTTTAAAAACATATGCCATATGGAACACTAGTTCTTTGAATAAATTTTTTATAATTTCACAGATCAACAACACGTCGTCAGCCTTTTTTAAGCCTTTAATAAAAAACCCCAAAACTGTAAAAACCAGACTTCCAGAAGATTTGAGACAACTTTTAAAATTGTTGATCTTTTGAGAAAGGTAATTTACAAACTGTTCAGGCAAGAATGAGTCTTCAGAGGTGATAACTTGTGCAGGACAGAATGCTACATCCTAGAAGGGTAGTAGCTGATCATCTGATAATAGATGCCTTTTGTCACACTGGCTAAGCTGGCTGATGCTCCTGCTGAGGTTTGTCCAGGATGTGGATGCTCCTTGACTTTTTTGTTGCTTTATTAGAATAAGAACTAGTTTGGTATATTGTGGTAGTGTCAACACCGAACATTTTAAAGAATGCCCAAGAAAGTGCTGGGTTTGCAGTTATGAAGAATGTGCCCGTGGTAAGAACCGGTGGAAGTTCAGTATTTCTCAGCCTTGCTCTTCCTACCTTTCTCCCCTAAAAAAACCCAAAAACCCAACCAAGCAAATTAAACCCCAACATCCGAAAATCTGACAGCAATGGCTGTATCAGAACTCATAGTTACCCACCTGGAAAAAGAATGCCTGAAACTAGATGCATCTAGCTGCAGATGAATTATACTTCTATTTGCTTTCTGGGCATTGTAACTTAAACTGGAAGCAAAGCATGAATTCTAATGAGCTGTTGAGGATCTTTGTGGAATTACAGAATGGTTGAGTTTGGAAGGTGCCTCTGGAGGTCATCTTGCCTGATGCCCTTTTGTGAAGCTGGACTGCCTATAGTAATTGCCTAGGACCACGTCCAGATGGCTTTTAAGTGTCTCAGATGGAGACTTCAGAACCTCTCTGGGCAATTTATGTCAGTGTTTGGTCACCCTCACAGTAAAAAAGTGCCTCATCATGTTCAGGTGGACCCTTCCTGTATTTGACTTTGTGGCCGTTGGCTCTTGTCCTGTCACTGAGTGCAGTGAGAAGAAGTTGCTTCTGTTGTCCTTCAATGCCCTTCAGGCATTGATAAGAACTTCTCTGAGCCTTATCTTCCCTAGGCTGACAGTCACAGCTCTTTCAGCCTGTCCTCACACAAGAGATGCTCCAGGTCCCTTCATCATCTTTACAGCCCTTTGCTGGACTCTGTCCTGTATGTCTGTGAGTCTTTTGTACTGGGGAGCCTGGAACTGGACAGGGAACTCCTCGAGGTGTGGCCTTATTAGGGCTGAGTAGGAGGGAAGGACCACCACCCTTGAAGTAGCAAGGATGCATCAAAGGCTGTCCAGAATACCCTGGAACCAGCGTGCCTTGCCTGGCACATACAAGTGTGCTTATGCCTTGAGTTAAATGTGGATGTGTGAGATTAAGCTCTGAATCAGCTTGAAGTGACACTTGATTGAAATTCCTTGTGCTCTTTTATTCAGATCAAATCAGATGACAGCACAACCTATTGCAGTTTTGTCTTATGTAAAAACACAGTATGTTTCATCATTCAAATGTCAGCCGGAATTGCTAATGAAATGTGAAGTGACCCAGGCAAAGAGCTGTGGGCTTTTATGTGCCTATTTTACCTGTACGATGCTATTCTTAAATTCTGCCTAGATACCTGTAATTAAGCAATCCTGAACTCAGGTTGACCTGGCAGGTATAGCTGTGTAACATGCCTGCTGGGTGTATGAAACACCGTGTTGATGGTTGTTTCTGCTGAGCTTCAAATGTCCTGTTTCATATTTTTCTTCTAAATTGCTCTTTTGTAGAAGTAGTTCAGTTACAGTTGTTTCATACTGTCACACGAGATACGCCTGACTGTGAGAGTGGATCCAGCCTGTTTTGTCTGAGACTAAACAGCTCAGAGGCAAAAGGAAAAGCTTCTTAGGCTGCATCTCACCCGTCACTGCCCATGTTAATTTTTCCTTTCTGTTGTAGTCCAAACTTGAGCAGACCAGCTGCACATCACCGATGAAAAGGCTAAGACCAGCCCTTTTTTTCCTTGGCATTGACACAGATTGGAAGTGCTGCTACAATCAGTGGTCGGTGATAGGTTTGTTGTGCTCTCAGGTTTGGAAGTGAAACCTAGCTCTGCCTTCTGAGTTTCTTTACTTTTCTACCCTTCCCTCATAACACGTTCTGAAATGGTGGCAGATCTGCAAGTGCAGGCTTGAGACTGAGCATGTATGTATGCCCTGAACACAAAAAATTATGTCTTCCACTTCTGTGTAATTCCCTTATCTGTACTGGGAGCTGCTCTGAAGCTAAGAGGATCCAGTAATCCAATTAGTCTATTGGAGGAGGGCACTGGATCATGATGACTCTCTTCTTATGTTGCCTCTACTTGCATAATTATTTTTGTGGTGACATAACTGTGTGCCTTAGTGGCTTGTGGTCTTGAATTTTGGTTTGATATGTTTGTTACAGTACCGTAGCAAAAGTGGTGGAATATAAATTTCCCAAGGAAATGCGTATTTCATGAAAAGCAAGTGTTGCTGTTCTTAGAGTTCCTTTGTCATTCTTGCATACTGCTTAGACTGATATTTCTTGCAAGGTATCGAAGATCAATTTGTCAGTGCAACGACTAGTTCCTTGTATTGGACAGGACTTTGGTTTGTGTGCACATACCTGTACACACACACACATGCAGTTTTCTCTCTGTAGATTGCTGCTCACTGCCTCGTTTGTCAGAAACTTTCAGCAGAGTACAAGCAGAAAATATGCAGGTGACTGGGAAAATGTAATTTTGTGTTACCATGGTTTGGCAAGAATTTGAAGCAAATGATAATGCTGTTGACTCAGGGTTGGATTTATTTTAAAATTCCAAGAAAAGGTAACTATATTGTTCATTCTAGAATAATTAGTCTGACATTGTAGGAAAGTATCTTAATTCACTGAGTGCACCTGTTAATTGAATTTTTATTCAGGTGCTCTTATGTCCTTAGCAATGCTTGAGTTTTAGATTTTTATAAATGCTTTGAGCTCCATGACACCATTTTGATTGCACTGAAGTTCAATTGTTATTGTCCCCTTTTGTGTACAAGTTAAATTTGCTTAAGTATCTATCATAGTGAAAGATGTGAGTGTTCTATCAATTTGTTGTCTCTCTTTGAAAATTATGGATGAATATGAACCATACTTTGCTTATAAGAAGTTTAGGGTGCTAGTAAATGGTATTAGTTATGGATATGATAGTCAATATTTGATTTCTCAAGATAGTTTTATATCCTGATACTGCATTATTTAAAGACAGTATCAGTCTCAGTAGGACTTTATGCCGAGCCTGCCAAGCAGCTGCCAAGTGCAGATAGCCAACATTTACATTCAGTGTTGTGTGATGGTAGCTGTGACATGATTCCAATTAAAAGCTTGGTCTGCACACTGCAGATGTCTTCTGAATATTAATGTGCACTACAGACAGAGCAGATGGAATCTCTTTAAAATACAATACAGTGAATGTAAAATTAAGGTTGTGTTGCTGGTGAAAACTAATAGGCAGTCAAAAATTTTCTTTTTTCTTTGTTTTTCATTGCTAACCCACAAGAATATCTGTGCACCATCATCATGTTTCTTTACATATAGGAGGAAATCAACTCTTCATTATGCAGTCAAATAAAAATACAGCGTTATGCCATATTGAAGTTTTCTCAAATGCCAGATGTACCTAGAAAAATATTAGGAACACATGCAACATTTACTGTGCCTTAAAATACACCTCTCCCTAGAGGACAGATAATAGTTGGAATATAAGATGTTTATGAGTTATTTGAGGAGTTGTTCACTGGAAAAGGTTCTGTAAAAGTATATATAGGTGTGTGTATATTTAACTGGGATTTGGAGGTGTTCTGTGCGGTTTATTAGGAAAAGTCCATCCGGCACAGGTGGGATAGAACAAAACTGGGGAGTGTAGAGAATGACAAGAACATCAGTGGTGCACTGCAACCCAAAGTTATCTTTCAGAAGAGAGCAGCAATCCAGCTGGGAAAGTGTGTGTTGGTTGCTGAAGTATTTACCGTGCTTCTGTGGCAGTCCACGAGACATGAAGTAAAGCCTTGGTAGCAGGAATAGGTTAAAGACCTTGAAAACAAACAGGGTAAGTGTGGTAGCGAAACTGAAAGTAGAAGAGTTTCTGTGGGAGTGAGAACTGTAACTCTCCTCTTTGCAGCTGCATTTGTCTTCTCTGGGGCAGAGTGGAGGTGTGTGAGGAGGGTGAACAGGGGGAAGGGGTTGTAGAAGAGGGAGTGACAGGAGGTGTGAAATACACGGAGCCGGTGCACTGCTTCACTTGTGTCATTACCGTAGTGGGGACATTTCAAACTTAATTTTACAACTCCTTATACCTGAGGCTGTATAAACACTAAAGCCAGTGCCAGCGATAGCATTTTCCACTTCGTCCCTATTACCTTATGAAGATTTCCTCCCAGATCTGCATTTGGATTATATTTCTCTATTATATTGTCTGGCTAATACTTCTCTCAAACTTACCGGCCAAGCTGTTAAGAAAAAGTTCCTGGCATCACTGATGGTATTTATTTGATACATGCCTACTTTCAGAGAAGTTGACACTGTACTATTCCTGAGGATAATACTAATTTGGTAAGAGAGTTTTTTAAATCTAGACCATATTGGGACTGAGAACAGAATTGTGCATGAGGTTTGGGAGAGGACAGCACTGTCAGGGTGAGAGAGATGTGTCTGGACCTTGCTGAAGCTGGTTTTGATGGGGATGTCCCAGACTGCTGATGTGGGACCATCTCACTTAAGGAGGAGTTCGGGAATTGCCTGGTGAGTCCAACCTCCTGTTGGGAAAGGTTGTTGCTCTTGTTAGTTTTTACAATGTTTAATGCATTCAGGTGTTCCGAATAATGGTGGGACTTCTAATTAGGCTTCTGAAAATGGAAAAACAAGTCCCCTTGACTGATTCCAGTGGCAGATCAGGATTGACTGAGACTGTTCTTCTCTTTGGAGCAATGACTTATGTACCTTGGACTTTTACTTAGCAGTGGCTTTGTGCTGCGATAGAATGCAAATTTAATAATAGTGAAATGTATAAACAATTTACTCAGGTTTATTTTTGTTTATTTGTTTTCTTTTATTTTTTGGTTTTTTTCCTTGTTCACATACTTTAGCTTACTCAGATTGCATTCACCTGTGTACAATTCATTATTTTGTAGAAAGTGATTTATGCAAGAAGGCGTGGTTGGAAATAATAAAAATAGACTGCTGTGCTAGATATAGTTAAATGACGTTTTTTATGACTCAT
The DNA here is from genome assembly GCA_037013685.1 of Acridotheres tristis. Lineage (NCBI taxonomy): Eukaryota > Metazoa > Chordata > Aves > Passeriformes > Sturnidae > Acridotheres > Acridotheres tristis. Next base: position 8,898,635 of record CM072899.1, on the reverse strand, counting down.
TTAGGAATTAGCTCCAGAATTTGCAAGTGTGTTGGGTAGAACTCCGCTTTCCAAATAAGCTGAAAGAGGTTAAAGTGTTGTTAGTTTGTAACATAGAACAATGACTGCACCTTACAACTAGGCACAGGATAAAAATCTGATCAAAAGTCTTTGGGGTTTGATGTTTTAAAAGGTATGAGGATGTGGAGTTAAGTCTTAGAAATCAAAACCATAGTAAAAAACCAATTGAAATACAGAAAGTGTTGCTTTGAAAGAACTATGTTTGTCAGAATTGAATGTTGCTTTAAACAGCACTTCTGAAGTTTCCAATGAAAAGACTTCAGGCAAAATTTGTCTTCGTTATGTTTCAAAAACCGTAGGTACCCTGACATATTAAGCCTCCTGCCTCATCCATCTCTGATCTCTGGTGGGTCAGGAGACTAGTTAAATAAAGAGATGAGGTTTGAAAGCAGAACTAGTAAGATAGGAAGGGTTAGTCAAGAGTTTTGGAAAAGGAGGAGACTTTCTGTTCTCTGCCACTGCATCTGTCATGGGAGTGAGTTGCCCATGTTTCCTACTGATTGGGAAATACCTCGTGGTTCCCTAGATAAGATGCCACTATCCTTTTCTGTATGAAGCATTTATTTAAGGAAACTTGCACTTAAATTCTTCTTGATGTGATGTTTCTGCTTCTCTATAGTCTCATTCTCATCTCTGACCCTTTCTGGCTTTTCCATTGTCAGACAGTCCAAGTGTAAATCACATTCAAATATATTGAGGATATTTTCTTTTTATAATCTGCTTAATGTTGGGTTTGTAACCTTAATGTTTCTGGATATTACCAATGTGGCTCCTTAGCTTCTCTCTCTCTGAAATGCCTTCCTCTCTAAGCCTACTCCTAAAGCCCAAGCAAATTTCCTTTTTTCACTTGCTTTGCTGTACCTGCCAGTGTCTTGCCTTTTTTGACAGTGCTTTGAAGATTTGTCAGCTGCTTCTTAACTTTGCTGGTTTTTGCAGCATCCTTCTTTCTCTGTGGAGTGCATAGATTTGTCTTTTTTAATACTTGAAAACATTCCCAAGTCTTCCATTTCAGTCCCTGACAATCTCTGTTGTAGTATCAGCATATGGTTATATTTAATCACTCTGAAATGTGTCCTTTTAGCTGAGATTGTACCTCAGCACAGGGAGTTTTTCTAATTTGTCTGTAAAGCAAGTGCATGTCTTCTTGCTATCTCTTTGATCTTCATAATATAGATTACACTCATAAAAAATCAACACACACAAAAAAAGTGCTGTGTTTGGCTTGATCTGAGATGTGTCAGCAAGAAATAGGAGAGGGCTGTGTGGGTCATGCCATTGCAATGTCAGATAATGTGAAGTGCTGCTTGATAGGTATTTTTCTCCTGTACTTAGGCTGTATGAACTCCTGAATTCTGAGAGCAGGCTTAAGGTCCTTTTTTTGTGAGAATGAATATCTGCTGAGAAACGTAATGAAAAACGTACCATGCATAACTGTTCAGGTTCAGTTGTGGAAAGGGAATACTGAAACAGTGATCCATTGGAAAAAAGGATCTTTGACTTAAAAACAAACAAAACTCTTAAGGACTTAGTCAAGGAGTGCCATCATAACCAGAGATTCACCCAGATTCCTTTCAGTTAGTCAAGCAATGGTTTCTTTCTTGGATTTACCAGCTTTTAAAGTCAGTCCATTCCAGAGTGCATGTTCATTTTTCTACTGCACTTAAAAACCGAAAAAGAGCCAACTCAAAATAGCACAACTGTTTTAACTTCATAAACATCTTTCTTTCACTGACATAAATGCTTTCCTTGTTGACTCAACTTTTCCCAGAGTTTATTACATTCTTTCTATCAGAAGGGCTCTAAAAAACTTGGAAAGCAAGGGTCAGAGACTCTTCTAAAATGAGGCTTTCAGACAGTGTTTCTCCGTTTTGTGTCAGTAATTTTGAAATACAGATTTAAGAAATGAATTAAATTAGAGACTGGGATGTATTGAGACTTTGTTTTATTTTCTTGTTGTTGATGACAGCTATTTTTCAATACTGAGAAATAACAAGGTGTCTGTTACTTCTACCACGGCAGACAGGAAAACAGTGTTTAGTACCAATGTAATTTTCTTATTGTTTTTCAACTTAATAAATGTAAAAATCTCTTACAGAAAAGCAAAGCCCGTGTGTACCCAATAGTGGATCATGGTTTCCACTTTTCTGCCTTATTATTTTTTTAATGTTCTATGCTCCCCCTGTTTTGTTCTCTGAAAACTCACTTCTTGCCTAGTGTTCCCTGACCTTTTGTCTTCCCCCAAATGTCTGGCATGCTTCAGCTGACACCATCAGGGTCTCTCCTGCCTGTCTGACCGGGTTCTGAGTTTCCATCCTCCTCTATGGAGGGGGTGCAGGCAGAGGAATAGAAGGAAAATTAAAAGAGTGTGTGTAAAACTCTGATCTGTTTCTGTCTGTTTTGTTCTGTCTGTTTGTTCTGAGCGAAGCTTTGAGGAGAACTCTTGGGTTCCAGAGCTGCCTCTGAAAAAATCTAAGCAGTTTGTAGCCCTGCCTGTGATCCCCACCTTACAAAGCAAAGATGTGGAAGGGGAAAGTGAGAATTTGCCACTATCCAGCAAGGACATCCTGAAGGAAATCATGGCTACACAACGATTATATTAGTAATAGTCACAGGGAACTCTGTTACAGGTTTACTTGCTTGTTGAAAAAAAAAGATTCAGATTGGTATTTATTGAAGTACAGTTGCATATCTGATGATGAAAGTTCTTTCTGCTCTGGTATTACTTTTTACTTGCCCGGAATCCTAAAAAGCCAGTACTTGAATGTGTGAGTTTTCTTAGAGTTGTGATGGTTCCTATTTATGTAAGTCCATTAACATCTTGGTGTGTAGAAAAACAGTTTGACAGCTGTAGTCTGGCACTTCCTTATCGTAACTCGATACAACATTCCATGGAGACAGTCACGCCTCAGATTTATACTCCACTCTGCTTCTGGTATTTCAGCTTTAATGGTTTATAGTGTCAGCTCATGTGTTGTTTGGTTAAACTTAATTGACTTGTTAAATTAGAACAGTTTACATTCTGTTGCTCTTTTTGTCTCTCTTCACATAGGATGATTTAGTGCCATAATTCAATGGGATAGTACTCTGTAAATCACTGATTTATTGTGCTACTTGGTTTCAATAAAGCTGATACTTTGTGCCTATGCTCTTTGAACTCTGAGTACTGTACTAAGTTTATGCCACCTACTATGAACTTTGCTCCATCTTTCATCAGGAAACCTTCGAAAATTGTTGATTAGAGTTACACAAAAGGTCTGTGTTAAATATTTTGTGCACAATAGCTTAATTTGGTATGCTGCTATAAATCATATTCAGAATCACAAACAGTCATATGGAGATTTTTTTTTTTACCCTAATTGAAATTAGGGAACAGCCACAGATCATAGTAAAAAAGCAAAGTGCTTGTGAAGGAGAAGTGAATTTTCAAGGTACGTCCAGTACAAAGCAGTAACACCTAATACTCTTCTGTCATACCTGGAATGCCAGTCCTTTGTTTGTCCCTGAATTTTTATCCTGTGACCCTGAATTGATCTTTTGAGTTTTATTTGTCTTTTTCTATAAGAATTTAATGTTCTTAGGATATGTAAGAAGTGGGTAGCAGTGGCTGGAGAATGATGGTTGTACTTCTGTTCATTTCAGGCTTGTGAGTAACGTAGAGAAACAGCTTTCCTTGTTATGGTAGTAGTGTACATCTAAAAAAGCCTGATGGATTTTTTTTACCAGTCACTTTTCAAAGTCACTGACAGAGAAGGGATCCCACACACTGTAGGAAAAGTGTGCTTTTAGGACTGTTGCTTGTTTGCCTTAAATACTTGGTTTGGTTTGAAAACAGTAAAAAAAGTGATATCTGTGTCCATTTTTCAACTATGGGGTTGTATTTTATACCTGCTTATAACCACAGTCAGAACTCTTATAAGTTAAATATAGTGAGCCACAATCGAGCATCAGATATTTCAAAGTAAATCTCAGTGCCAAAGCAAACTGAAGGATATTGGAGAAATTCCTGTTTTGTCACTTGTGGAAAGTATTAAAAACATTAAAAAATCCCAGTGTCTGATTTACATCCCTAATTTTTCAATTGAGAAAACCCAATGAAATGGAGCCACTAGCAAGTGGCACTATAGTTAGTAGTAGCCACTAACTGCATGGCACTATTGCTGTTTGATACAAGGTACATTTTTGAATTTAAGTAATGGAATTACAGTATTGATCTATTTATGCAATTTATTAAAATATTTTTTATTAAATAAATGTAATGAAATATCTTTACTTCGAGGAAGAATGGTTTTTCAGTCTGAAGCAGCCCATTAAGTGTTCCTGTCTAGTGCTTACTTCAGTCTGTGCCTCATCAGAGTATGGAGAACACGTACTTGTTGAGCAGACATTCCTGATTTTTCTTGAACAGTGGAGTAGGATCATTGTCCTGAGTCAGTTCTGGCAAGACTGTGGAATGCACAGCTTGATCTGTCTTTCCAGTGCCAGAATCACTTGCCTTTGGCTGCCAGGGAGGAAATTGGGCCATTTTGCTCTCTTCTGGTACAATGGTTTAATTTACCTCAGTTTTTGTTGTGTTTACCCAATTACTGTGTCTTGGTTCCCATGAGCCAAGTAAAAGCAGGAGCTGTGCCAAAGGTATGAGACATTTTGAACTTGAATATTGCTGCACCTGAGGTTTTGACATAATGGGGAGTTTACAATGCAATCATCTCACAGCGAAATCTTTTAATCTCATTATAGTTTTTGCAATTAACGTATAATAACATTCATGTCATTACCAGAGACATGGCCCATTGTTCAAACTGAGCCGTGGCCCGTTGGTGTGCGGTGGGAGAGAGTTCTAACTGGAGATTAAAAAAAAAAAAAAGTTTATTCTTTCAAAGCAGCAGTTTAATCTTGTTTGTGTAGATCCCAGATCTCTGGGCTGTACCAGGTTGGTGTGCTGGATTCACTGGATTCCTGTCACAGGCAGAGTTGTGCTCTGAGGGCTACATCGATGTAGGAGTTTCTTTTTTGTGTGTCCATCAGTATTGCTTTAAATTAGATGCCCTGTAGTGCTCAGTCTAGGAAATAGACTGTGTTAACAGTAAATGTATTATTCCCTTCCACCCCATGTAATTTTCTGGAATCTGTCCACAGACCAATGTAGGTGTATGTGGGACCTTCAGGACTTGTTTCTCTTAGCAGTGCTCAATGCCAGGCTTTTCCTTCGTGTACTTCTCATGGCAAAACACAAGGATGCCATAGGAGTGGCAGTACTGACTGTGCAATACTGAAAATAGTCATAAGCAAAGAGAGCTTTTCATTGGTAAGCCAGAAGGAAAAAAACCCCAAAAACAACACTAATCTTCTCTACTAGGAAATGTCAGATTTTATCTCTTTAGCATAAAAACAGTCATCTGACAACACATAAAGTAGATTTTATACATGTTAGAACTGTCACTGGTGTAAGAGATGCAAACTATCATTTTAATCTTAAAAGCTTTGTGGAGGCAGAATAATAGTACTCTCTTAACTGCCCTTAAAAGGTTATGTGTTTTTCTCATTTTTAACACTGGAAAACTTGATGCAATTTTGATGACAGTGAACCCTGCTATGGGATAAAATAATCAAGATTCTAAAAGAAGTCATCGTTGTTGGATTTTTTTCTATGTTAACCAAAGTGCACCAGAGCGTTCTGTTGTTTATTAATTCTGTTCAAAGACATGAAAATGTTATTCTTAAATATGAGCAAGAAACGGGTGTAGAAGTCAGGAGGTGGAGAAAAGATTCTGTGCAAGATAGAGGCTGAAATAATGTATTTACTCACTAATGGTGTTGATTAAAAGTATCTGAATCCACACATGAGACTCGTTAAACATTTACTTAAAACTGTTACGACCTTGATGAGGTGCTTGTACAGCAAACGTATCAAATTATGTTTTTAATTAGCATTTTCTTTTGTAATAAATCACTTTGTAGTGGAAACTGAACTAACTGGTTTTGGTCCTCTGATTCTTCAAAACCTTAGAGAGCTAGTGGGCATTTGACAGGGTTTCTGGACAAAAGTATTGAGTTTTCTTGTTTCTTCCGGTTCAAATTGGCCAATTTTGAGTAGTTACTGAGACTAGACATGAGAGTTTACTGTTGCAGGGCAAATTACTGTCCAGAGCAATTTTGTGTCACCACTGGTAGCCACGGGCAGACCTACGAGGAAAAATTAAGAACAGGGCAGAATGTGTGAACATGTTCAGATCACATCAGGAGTTTGTTTAATAAACCTGAATGGATCTATATCCCAATGCCTGTTTCCCTTAAGGTGAGATAAACTTCTTGCATCCATGGTGTCTTTTGGCAAGTGAGATAAATCCTGCCCTTATTTGCAGGGAGGGTTGCTGCTGTCAGAAATTGCCTAAAGGTTTGAAGAAAAAGTTGCTTGAATTCTCATGTTTGTTATTCAGTGTTTCTGAACCTTTTCAAGCTTGGTGTATGAAACACCATGTTAATGTTACTTTTATAAGGATTACGCCGTATTATAGAAGTTTAGATCTAAATTGTAAAATTCAGTATAATCTTGCTTTTAATTCTGAGCTTCTTTTGAGGCTGAGCATTGTCTCCCTGTTGATAGATTTGGCTGAAAACTATGGAATTAGCCTGATTATTCCTTTCCTCTCCAACCTCTTCTCATTTCTATTATTTTATAAAAAAATACACAATAATATTTTTTTTTGTGGTATTTCTCTCAGTTTTGTGTTTTCATATAGATGTGGGGTGGTTTTAAGTGTTCCAAAGAAGCTGAGCTGTTCTGTCTTTGCTAAGAAATCATTGTTCTCTGTATTCTGGTGGTGCTGAGGTACTCAAAAGTTTCTAAGAAATGATGGGTTCATTAAGATTTTCGTGGCAGATGTTTAATAAATCTGGCTCTGTGATGCATGTGCTTTGATGGCATATAAGGGCTCCTCTAATTCTGAAATATTTAAAGAATGGAATAGAAAGGTTACAGATTGTATAAGGAAAAATAGATTACCTGTTGAAGAGAAGTGGGAAAACATGAAGCACTCAGAATAAAATGGAGTTGGTTGTTAGAGGTGAAGGAGAGCAGAGAGCTTTGATTTTGTTCTGGGTGAAATTTTACAAGTTGATTTTTCTTGCTGTTGTTGTTTGTTTTTTGTTTTGAGACTGAAGCAATTCTGAAAGACAGTACCTTGGTTATGGTGGAAGGGGAAAGGTGCTGCTTGCTGATGGTTGGTGTAGTGTTGTAATGGATGTGAATGGTGGAAGTCAGGCAGTTCATCCCAATCCAAAATTCAGGTGCCTCGTGTAGCTACAGCATGAACAAAGAAACAATGGATCCTCCATCCCAGCCTTTTCCAATTTCAACCTGTGCCCTGGTGTGACCCAGCCTTGGTCAGAGATGGATGACTGGAGTTACTGTGGGAGCACTGCCTGGGCTGTGTGGGAGCACAGAATGGGCTGGCAAAAAGTTCTTTGGCTTTTGAAACACATTTAGTATAGCTGACTTAAAGTGCTTTTGCAATAGTACTAAGTAAATGAGGTTGCTAAGTGATGGTAGGTTAGGATTGGATAATCTGTGTAGAGGTATATTTTTTCAGAATTAAGTAAAAAAAAAAAACCAACTCAAAACTGCTTACCATCCATCTTAGCATGTCATGGTCTTCAGGAATATGAAGTTTAATTTTGAATAAATACTTACTGGCTGGCAAGTAAATGGATGAAAGCTTTATACTGAAGCATTTTTAAAAGAGATTTGTATGGAGTTTGTGTACTAAAAGTTTATATTGATTATTCAATTAATTCATTATACTTTGTAATAATAAATACAAAAGTGTAATTTTGATTTATTTTTCTTTTTTTTCCAGCTCCAGTTGTTAACCGATACAACAGAAGAGTATCAGGTATGGTTTCTTTTTAAGAGTTTAAAGTATCTGAAATAGTTTTGAAATGTGTATCTGACTAAAGGAATTACATTAAAAATTACCTTTCTCTTATTACCCTATTTCGCATAATTATTGCATTACTTTTGTTTGAAAAAATGAGAATTGTTTCTTAATTTGCTGTAGATGCCAATGGTTAAAACAGAGCAGTTAGAAAACAGAAATATGGGGGGGTGCTCCCTTTTTGTATTGTTTTAGTTCCTTGCTTGTGCAACTGATATTTGTAGTTGTTGAATTAGTGGCTGTTGGCTTGTTCTGGAGACAGAGATTATATTTGTTTTCTGTCTCAACCAATATAAAATACTTTAATGAGAAACTGTTATTCTCAAAAAGTTCCTTTACAAGTTGATTTTGGAGAGTATCACATGAAACAAAATGTTATGTGTAGATGGGAAGATATTCCATGTTTTTTTCATTTGAGGTGCAGTGTGGGTTGCTTTGCACGTGGTACTTTTTTTGTCTTTAAATATTTTACTAACATTTATCTGGTCTAGAAAGCTGTGATTCTGATTTGACAAATATCTTTATGAAAATGCCATTGTATTCTGTGTTTTCTCTCCAGTTTTGAGTTCAAGTCTACTCAGTTTGTAATTCATGTAGATAATCTGACATGTTCTTTGATATATTAGTTATGTTGGGGCATTGTTGATAATATATACATGTGGTATATAAATAAATGTAAGATAAATACATGCTTATGTGCAAAATGTCCTTATACTCTTGCAGTTCATTTGCTTTTCTACTGGTTGCTTGGATATGATTAAGGATATGATTGTGTATTTATGCCATTACAAACAAATAACTGAATATAATGAAAATTTCAAAACTCTCACAAATTGACAGTGCTGTAGTTTTGAGATATGATTACTTGAGAAATCTAGGCAGGACAAAATTGAATCTTGAATGGTGGAGTTTGATGCTCTGATAGTAAATATTGAGAGTCATATATTGTAAAGTGTCTTAATTTGGAGAGGCCCAAGACACTTCAGTTTCTCTGCTAATTAAACTAATCCATCCTGGAACCTGCTGATGGAGAAAAACCTTAGAAATGAGGAGTGAATACATCTCAGATTTAAATTTAAATAAAGGCTGAGTTATTCCAAAAGTTAAAAAATTAAGCCTTAATCAGAATGCATTTGTAATCTTTGACTTTGCAGTACTGAAATGCCATGTTGGTGCTCACACAGTACTGAGCTGCTCTTAGCTAATAAACAGATTCTCTCATTTAGGGGGTCTAAAGGTTAATGTGAACAACTAAAAGGCAAATGTAAAATTGAATTGCTATCTTGTGCAATTAGATTAAGAAGGACTTTAGTTGCTTAATAATGCTCCTGCTTCAGGAAGAGCTAGAATAATTCAGAGTTTACAGTTCATATTAGAATTGTCATGGAGACAAGCAATAATAGAATATGTGTATATTACTACTGTGTGTTAAATACTATCCACAATTTAAAAAAAATTCATTTTCTCTCTGTATACACTGAATAGGTCATGATCAGTGTGGGATTTGTTAAAATGCAAAGGTGATGCAAACACCATCCATGTGTATACACAGAGATGCAGTTCTCCTTTTCTTGGCAGGAAAAGTAGAGAAACTGCTGGTTTGAGGGTGGGGGGAGATTGTTTGGTGGAATGATTTTTATTTCACTCCATATCTGCTGTTTCTGTCAAGACCTGCTCAGGAATGAGACTGGCTGAGCTCTGCTGGGTTACCAAGCTCAGCCCCCTGCCATCATAGGCAGCCACATTTTACAATCCCTTGCATAAAATCAATGACTGATTTGCTGGGTTTGGTGCTCTGATTTTAGTTTGACTTCTGTGTCAGATGCATTAGGTTTTAAGCAAGTTTTCGTTCTGCAATTTTTGTAAGATAGCTTTTGTCTTTTTAAACCAACAAATAACAGCAAACACCAAACCAATGTTACCTTACAGATTGCTCAGCATAGTTGCTACATGTTTCTGGATTTAACTAATAAAGTAAAGCAGAGCAAACCATGGAGAAGAAAAGCTGGCACATAGTTACTTTTTGTGATTGTATTTAGTGTATTCTTTTGTGATCTTTTCAGAAGAGCTTTCTGCTAGTCCATGTTGAACCTTATCAGTTCAACGAATATTTCTGTGTTTCCAGTGCAGTGTGTGTTTGTGAGGGGAGTGAAGAGCAGAGCTCAGTTGCTTGCTGCTATCAACATCTACATGCACAAAACTGCAGATTTGCAGAGAATTTAAATGCTAACATGGGATGTATTGAAGAAAAATTCAAGCAAGAATTGTTCTTTTTAAGTATTTGGCTGCCTAGGGAATTGTCCTCGTTCACTAGATCATAAATAAAAATATAATTTTAATTAAAGGAAAAGTTGATAAAGTGATTGTCTATATTACATACAGTTTATGACAGGCTAATAGCTGTTCTGGTAAGCTGTTCAACTGCAGATGTGTTCTTGGAGACTAACAAGTGTTTATTATGGTCTCTTACACATAGCAGTTAGAGAATCTCTTTTTAGTTGCTTTATTAATTTATTTATGTTAAACTTGGAGTGTTTTCTACTGGTTGGTTGTGATTAGTTGCCTACAGATAACAAGATGATCATGATTCCCTTGGTGCACTATTGCGGATTCTAGATACACATAAACCCATAGAATAAATCTGTTCAGATGATTACTAAATTTTCATTTAGGTGTTTATTTCTGTTACGAAACATCTAAACTGTTTTGGCAAATACTGCCAATGTTGTAAATGTTTAGCTGTCATTCTTTAAGACTTACTCGAAATGGACTGTGCCAGGAGGGTCATCCTGGAAGAGGGGAATTTATCTAATCATGTTCATGTAATTATTTATAGAAGTTCAGAGTGTAGTGTTCTCATGAAGAGAAACAGCCTTTTCCATGGAATGCTGGGAGGGAGAAGGAGAAATGAGAGCTGGATGTTCCCCTAGAAATTAATCTGGTGAATGGCTGGCTTGTGTGTAGCGTGTTTGGCCATGTAACATGTTGAGATCCATGGTGTGCACATAAACAGTTGGTCAGCTCTGATTTGTATCTGAGCTGGTGGCCAACTTAATTAAAATAATCCTGTTTGTAAAATCATAAGCTGTATCGGTGGTAGCAACAAAAATGAAAAAACAACCTCACTAATTTGAAAACCTACTAGCTCTAGGGTGCCACAGGCTGTGATGCAATTTCAGTGCTAATTACCCAGTAGAGCAGTTGTCTTGCTCTGAGTTAGCAGAGCCTGAGCCTCCTGCCAGTGTAACCTGTGTTACATGGATTGCTGATGGACTCCCTTTGGCCAGGCTTGGATTGCATGGCCTGAAACCCTTAGAGATTCCTTCCTCCCAAGAACTGGACTGGGTTGAAATTCATACTTGATTCATTACATTCCTTGATCTTCCTCCAAGCATAGAGGCTCCTGACAAACTTAATTATGTTGGTCACTTCATTTTCTGTAATGGAAGGCTGCAGAGCATGCCAGTATCTCTGCTCTTGGCTGGGGAATGACTACATGGTGCAGAGAGGGTTAGAAATCAGTGATTACTCCTTTCTCAGTTATATCAGAGCTGTTTCAAAACTAGAGGAAGAGAGCATTGATTGTCCCACTATAACAGCTGGTATATAACACTGAGGAGAATTTTGCTCCTGGCAGGATATGAATGAAAATTTAATTGTGTTTTTGGAAGGAAGAGTGTGACGCCCACTAGAGTCTCTCTTGTGCATAGTTTCTCCTCTTTTAGTTTTAGCATATTTCAGAAAAGTTAAGTTTTTTGATGGATTTCTGTTTTGCCGTTTCTAGACACTTTTGATTCATTCCACAGAACACCCACTCTCCAGCAGACTTGCTGATTTCTTCTTGGGATAGGAAAATCTGACAAAATGACACCCGTACCATACATGTGTCACAAAAAGTTTTCATCTTTTTTCTACAATTATTTCTGTTTATCTGAGTGACCTGATATAATAGATGTCTTCTGCATATGTCTCCTCGAGCCTTCCTTTGGCCTTAGTGGGATGAGGTTACAGTTTTCATATTCAACAACTATAAGCAGAATAACTGACTATAGAATCTAAGGAAGTAATATATAACAGTTATTTCCTTCATAGTAACATGACTGTCAGGATCTGTGCCTGTTTTTGTGTTAATATAAAAAATAATCAGTTGGTCCTTTTGGCGAGGCAGCTTTCAGCAGAGACTCAGTGGAGTGAGAAGGATCAAATCTGTTCCTGGAGCTAAACCCTCCCCTAAGAGGGGCTGCTGAGTAAAGGTTTCACCTGTAGAGGTTAATTTTGTTTAACTGTCTCTGAATCCTGTTTTCCTGTGTATAACAAACATTGGCATTGTGTGGAACCCCAACAGTTGCCAATTGTCAGTGTCCCCAGCAGATGCTGGGTTCAGAATCAGTACTTTTGATGTTTCTCTTGTTTCCAGCAATCTGATGTGACGCTGTGGCTTGGTGTTATGGAGTATTTTGTGGTTTTTTGGTTTTGTTGTGTGGTTTTAAAAGTTTGTTTTTATTTTTTATTTGAGTAACTTTTCTTTTGAATAATGTGTAAATCAAGAATCTCTGACAGTTTCTGGCTTTTTCTTTCCTCATCATATAAGATGCTGTGACTCTTTGTTCTTCCAACTCACTGATTCTTCTTTAGTTTGGTGGTGGTGGGGACTCTTTACCTTGAACTCTTCATTAGTCTGGCTCCTGCCAAAGATGAGCAATCATCTCATAATGTGCATATGTTACTGAAGTCTGATATTCCTCTGTGCATTCTAGTGCAATGCAGCATTTTCTTCACACCCTGGCAAGTTGAGATGTCAGGATATGATAACATTACACATAGTAAACTCCTTTTATTAGCTTTTAGTTTTAAAATGACAGCTTTAACAAAAATAGTTTTTTAATAAAGCTTTTCTGCTAATGATTGCCACACTGTGTTAGTATTTGGTAAAAAATACTGTTTTGGGACCCTGTTAAATTAGAACATCTAAATGGTAGCAATGAAGTAAGAGGCAGCACTTCTCTTGGGAGGATATTTTGAGTATTTTCTCTTGGAGAATACTAGTACTATTTCAGTGATAAAAATCTCAGCACTTGAAATCATCAAGGGAGGAAAACTGAGTGATGACTGACTTTGTACGGTTCTCTTTGCTGTGTATTTATCTGATTATCAGAGGTTAACTTGAAAATCATGATCTGGTTTCTTCCCTTGAAGCTATTTAATGAATTTCTATATTGATTATTCACCATCTTACTACACTGATGGCATAATAACTTCTGCTGAAAGATTTGCAGGCAGGTGATAAATGATAAGAGACTTCTGAGTTAAAAAATCCACATTTTTACAAATGGCACAGTTTTCCTGTATCAACAGCCTGAAGCTTCTATGATTTTTTGCTAGCCCTAATGATTGCAAAACTGATATCATAACTAGTGTGAAAAGAATTCATTTAAAAAAATGTTGATATGAGCAAAAGCCAAGCATGTGGGATGACAGATGAAAGTGGTGATAAATTGTGTGGGTGCTCTCCTGTAAGAAAGTGTCTGAATCATTATTCGTTAAACAAAAAAAGCTTGTTTTCTCTGTTTGCAATATTGGGACTTATTTAAAAATTCCTGGCATGTGATTGACATTCCATGAATAATAAAAAGCTTATTTTTGGAAATTAATAGTCATGACTTCACAATTACTTGGATTTCACAGTGTTGTGAACAATTCTGCAGGATTTTTTAAATGATATAAAGAGAAATACAGCACTGTGAGCATCCTTACTTAAAATTTAAGTCAGTGCAAGATCTGGTCAGAATAAATCTGATCTAGATTGCTTAATGCATATAAGTGGTACAGTGGCATAGAATTAATTAATCCTTCATCTTTTTTATTTATTCTTTCTTAATAATAGTTCATGACTAGAGTGTTGCATAAAAATTGGAAGTTGTTTGTCCAAAGTAGAATGTTTTAACTGAAATTATCCCTTATGAGTTGGGAGCATAAGTATAACTATGCACATTTTTAAGCAAGTAATGCAGTATGGATCAGATTTTCAGAAGTATTCAGGCAGCAAAAAGGTGCAAGTGATTAACTTCCATTAATTGTTTTATGTTAAAGATCTTTAAAAAGCCTACATGAATGTTGGTCTATATCTTTGTATACATAAATACTTTTGAAAATATTAACCTTCAGCTGATTGTTGAAATAAGATTTAATTCTCCCTTTGATAGGTTGGAATTTAACTTTTTTTGTTTGTTTTTATTTTTTTGTTTGTTTTTTGTTTTGTTTTTGTTTTTATTGTTTGGTTTGTTTGTTTGTTTTTCTTTTGGTTTGAGCTCAAGATGGTTTTAAACATGGGAATTAAAGCCCAAATGAAAATATTGCAACATGGTTTGTTGGTCAAACACACCTGAGGAAATCTCAAAATGCCTGTCACAATACAGGCAAAAAAGGTAGTTTAACACTTGGTGCAAAACCTGATGCTGTGATGTATCTTTAGACTGACCTCAGAGTCAGATGTGATTTGCATTTCTCTTGTGAATATGTAAGGCTGCACTTCATCCCTATTTTAATATAAAGTTTTAGACAAAGCCACAGATGTTGTTATGCTCCTATATTGATTAATACACTCAATCAAGTTTAGGTCGCTGTACTTTAATTTAAATATGAAATAGGTTGAATAGTCCATCCATGGAGAGCAGAAAAGTTTAAACAGTCTTGATTTAAATATGAAAGGATGTACTTTCAGAAACTTTACTTGGTAGTTTTTAACACCAGATTACCTTGCTGAGTCTGTGTGTAGCCCAGAATAACAGAAAACTTTATAAGAATACTGAAAAATTCACTATAGAGAATATGGCAATAAGAAAACTCACTACAGGAAATATTAAAGCAATCTCAGGAACTGCTGTGAGCACTCATTTGAAGAGAGACTTGAATCAGGGCTTGACTTTTTGTGTGGGTACTTGGCTGCCTGAAGCACTTAACTGATTTGGTGTGCTTTTCCCATGTCTCCAAAATTTGGGAAAGACCCTAATTTTCTTAAGCTCACTAATCTTCTCTAATGAAAAAACACAAAACCGGTTGTAAGTAAGGCACACAAGTTCCAACTGATGAAGTTCTGTAGTTCTATCCAATATTAGTCCAGAGTTGGCTCACCCTGCAAATGAATGAGTGAAGGAATCACACCTTTGCTGTTGCTTTCCAGGCCATTGGAATTGCTCAGTAGCCACACAGGAATAGGAGGAGCTGCCAGGTTTTTCTTCAAGGGGTCCACAGTAGCTTCCCACATTTCCTGCTTTTCCAGCCTGCCAGGAAAGGAAGCAGTAGTTTCCAAGCACAGGGACTTGGGGGCTTCCACATCATTCCTCTGCACGCAATCCTTTTGTGTCAAGCCATGCTGATTTTTTTATTGTTCCCTGTTGGTGCAGGTAAATAGGTGTTAAATGTTCTATTCAGGGTCGTGTGGTTTTTAACATGTTTGGACATTCTCTAGAAATCTTTGAAAATCGGATCATATAATTGATTTCAGAAATGCCTTTTAACATTTTGACATACTTTGGTTCTCCGTCACAACAGATGTCAGAAAGATGTGGGTAATCTTCATTGCTAAATGAAATTTGAAGGCAAAAAGTGCTTTACTGTGCTTTTCTCAAGATGATTTTAAAATATTATTTGCCTATAAAACCAAAAAATGCCTCGATCTGTAAACTGAAAGGAAATTTCTTATTTCTGTACTAGAAAAACACTTTCCCTGCTTTATTCCTCAGCTAAATTCTCTCTTCTATCTACAGTTTGCAAGTAAATGCCTGTAAGCTACATGCCTTTTTGGGGAGGGGAAAGTATATATTTGAGCCATTTCATAGAACTTCTGTTGTTCTGATGTAAACTGAATGGAAAGTGAACATTCTCTGCTGGTTTTAACTCAGAGAAAGTATCACTGTTTCAGGCACATAAGCATTATTGGTGCTCAATTTCTGGTTCTATCTGCCTTGCTTACGTAACACATTTGGAAATATGTTAAGATTTATGTGATGGGCTAAACCAGAATCATTAAAGCAGAAGGCTTGCTTGTACAATTGTGAATCTGTGTGCTCTGAAATAGTAGTAGCATCATGTTTTCCAGGAGATCTTTTTTATGGATGACTATCTCATCGGTAAGGCTCTCTTAGAAGGCTTGAACAAGGTCAGCAGCATGTTTATCCATTTCAGTCTTCTGATTTCTTAACTTGCAAGAATAAAGCTTGCTCTATTTGAATTTCTCAGGCTTCACCACATGGAATAATATGTTACTCCAAAATACC
Source organism: Acridotheres tristis (assembly GCA_037013685.1). Taxonomy (NCBI): domain Eukaryota; kingdom Metazoa; phylum Chordata; class Aves; order Passeriformes; family Sturnidae; genus Acridotheres; species Acridotheres tristis. The sequence continues at coordinate 8,882,365 of CM072899.1, read as the reverse complement.
CTGCTTCCATTTTAGATTTCTATTTAATTGTAGTAAAGGGAATTGGAAACAGAAGTAGCAAATTGTAAATTACTGTTTTAAGATTTGGTAGCTACTGTTAGTGCCAAAGCTGTTTACTCTAGTGATCAGCCACATGGAAAACTTGCTTATTTTTGTTAGTCCTCTGCCATGATGGAAGTATTTTTGTTGTTTTAATTTTCATGCAGACTTACCTCTTACTGCAAGTCTCAGAGCACACCAGTGTCTGATGGATGCTGGGCTCTCTTGTTGTGAGTTGAGACATGGAAGCCCAAAGTGCAGGAGTTCCAGCTGTGGCTTAGTTAGCAGATGATTCTGTGAAATCTGCCAATACTGTCCCTCGGCTCCTCCATCTGTACAGGAGAGACTTGCAGAGTGTTTATCAGCAGAGTGGTCTCATCATAGGTCCTCTGGAAATTGTAAATTTTCAAATTATCAAAAATTCTAGTCTAGGAATTATAACCTCCTGCATGAGTTTATGGTTATTCTCCTGCAGCATGTGGCTTCAGTGAGGTGAGAAAGCATAACCCTTCAATGTGTGAGCATGCAGAGTGGAAGGATAAGCTAAAACATTTGACATAACTCATACATAAGGGCATTAAGTAAAAGTTTTGCCTTGATATAATTAAATAGGCAACTAAATGAAGTAAATATAATGATAAACAGCTGTTGGTTTAGTTGCAATAAAGAAAAAAAAGACAAATGTCATGTTCATTTGGTTATGCCAGAGAGGTAGGAGAAGTGCTTAGGAGAATTCTGTCTCTAGTCCTACATTGGCACAAGTTTTTTGTTCTAATTGCTCCTGAGTAGGAGGAGGATTTAAATAAAGAAGGATAAAGATATACAAGCTGAGGATTGTCTTCTGAAGTTTAGTTGCAGTTCAGTAAGACCCCTGACAAGTTGCCTCTTAGTTTGATAGGGAATGTCTTTTCCTGACAGATCCCTGGAGCAGATTCCCAGGTGCTGTGAAGCCTTTGGTCTGTGGTTTGTCTGTGATGTATCTTTGAGTCACTTAACCTGGAGTGGTTTCCAAGCCAGATCCTGCAGGTTGCAAAAGGAGTTAAACAAAACAAAACAAAAAAACTGAACAAAGCCTACCTAGGAATAATAATTAAGTAGGAACACATTGTATCTAGTTAAAAGTGCTTTATGCTTGTCTTTAATAGTTGAAGCAGTATTGTCTGCTTGTAATGCTTTCATTATATGTGTGTAAAGATATGAATCTAAAAGAGACTGATTATTTACTTTCCGTTTATTATTCTAGTTCTTTCATCATGAAAGTTCTTGTTTTCCCCTAGGGAAATGTAATTTTAAATACTTTGCCAAATCTTTCTGTAGTAGAAGAAAAAAAAATAGTTTAATGGCTATTCTGCTGTAAGGCATTGTCTCGATTGTTTTACTGTACATCTGTTGATAAAGCCTTTTAAAGAAACACTCAAAATCAAATTTTTATTAGTCTGTATGAATGTAATAAGAATATTTGAAAACTGCATTATTTAGAATATATAAAACAAATGCACATATGGAAAGAGTTGTCAACCAATTGTCATAATTTTGTAGGGCATATTATGTTGCCTGTACTTATGCAGCTTGGCAGAAAAGGTGTGCATGTAAAGTTGGATTTCTTGCGAAGAAGAAAACCCCATTATCATAAAAGGTGGCATTTATAATTGATTGTGCAGTCTGTTCTGAACTTGTTACTGAAGAGTCGTATGAAGTAGGAGTGTGTGACAATGGTGTTTCAGTTTTGTCACAAGCCATTGTCGCCGGAACTGTTGCATTTCTCTTTTGATGGAAAGAGAACAAGCTGGAGAAGTCTGATTTAGATAATGCTATTAGAAAGTACATAACCATGGTGAGGAAATGATTACTAAAGATTTCTAAAAGCAAGGTTAGTAAGCACTGTAACATATTGTGCACTTCTCTTGGCAAAAGTGTTTATTCGACTGTGAACTAGAGTGAGGTCTCTCCAAGCTCTACCTTGGACCTCAGTTTTGTTGTTCTGCTAAAATAATGGACATTTTCAGGTTGACTCTGGACTGTAAGCAAGGTTTTGGGTAGAGCCAGGTGAACACTTCAACCTGTTGTGCAAGAGAGGCAGCAGTGACTTTCTGCAGAGCTAGGTGAAACAGTGCAGGATTTTAGGGCATTACAGGCTCCATCAGTAGTGTCTCATAGGCTTCTTTGCCTGACAGTGATCTGTGCAGCTTTTCAGCCTGAGCAGGCTTTGGGACCAAGTATGGAGTGTGCCTGAACCTGTAATCCTGACTGGACAGAGCTGGTTTGGCACAGCCCTGCTGAGTCTGAGTGCCTTTGTAGTTAATCTGTAACACAGAACTCTGCCTGTGAAGAACCGACTTGATTTAGTTTCCTTTTAACTTTAAATGACATTGAAGCTGTTTCAAGAGTTGAAAATCCATTCTTTTCCTTTCCCCTTGAAATGAATAATTTCTAAATATTTCTTCACTGAAAAAAAACCTTACACTTGATTTGACATATATGGCCATGCAAGTGGTTGCATGTTTGAATATTCTGCTTCGATATTGGACAAAGGTTTGATGGGGTGTTTTTTGCTCAAGTCCTGATTATTGTAAATCATGTCTCAGTTATGCCTCTATGAGAATTAGTGGTGAAGTCAGGAGGTGGTACTGCTGTGGGCTATCCTGCATATAGAGATTGCCATGTGGCACATAAAGTGAAAGACAAGTCTTTTAAGACCCAAGATCTGAGTTTTGGGCTGATGCAACAACGTTGGTTTTAACAAAAAATTTACCCTTTATTTCAGTCAGTTCTCACTAGTGAGTTGAAGGCTGAAGCAGCTGATTTTCCTGAACATATTAACTGTTCTTTGGGTTTCAGTGTTGCTTTTCTTTCCAACTGTCATGAATGTGAAAATGGTTCAGGTGGAGCAAATGGGTGCAGGTTCTGTTTCCCACTTGCTGGATCGAGGTATGAAATCTGTCGTCTGCTTTGACATGGTGAGATCTTTCACTTGAGAAACAAAGTGCAATTTCTAAACCAAAAAGTTCTCAGCTAACCAGCAACAGAAGTGAGAGGAAACTTGAAGTTGTTTTCCAAGTGTGGAAATCACATTTAGCTGTGCCAGCAAAGACCTGTGTGTAAGTGCTGTTCAAGCTTCCTAATTCATCTGACTGCATCGTTTTGAAGTGCAGCTCAGCTGTCAGAGGGAATGACAAGCCACTGGAAGTGGTCATCTTTCCAGCTGGCATAGTGCTCCCAGAAGAGGCTATGCATCTGTCCCTTGAGATACTTAAAAAAACTTAAAAAATGCTTGAAGCTTTGACAAACTCAAATGCAAAGAACACTGCCTTATACATAGTTTAAGATTACTCATCTGAATAAATAACTGGAAAAGTGGTTCTATATGTACTGCTCTGAGTGGATTTTTATTAATGGATCTGATAGGATCAGTTGGAGGTGATGCATCCGTATAAGTAAGGAAGAGTGAATAGGATTTCACTTTGCAGTGCAGAAGGTGGGCTCCAAAATTGAAAAGAGTGTATGACAGGGCATCTATTTGCTACTTGTTTCAGTAGCAACAGAAATATTAATAATGCATGTATAAAACATAGAACTTAAATTTCCTTCTTTTGTGTGTGTTTGAAGGTGTTCAAGCATCAGCCTCTTGGCTGTTATTTTGAAAAAACAGTGATCTCTCAGGGACAGGGATGGTGTGCATTTTTCTCAGAGGTTGTGTTAACTTACCAGAGCTAAATACTCAACTGTTATTTGCATACAGATTTGTATAGAATGAAAGGACTTTGATCCTGACAAAACACATATTTTGCAGAACAATATTATCTTGAGAGTGATTGAAACTTGCATAAACAAAAGTGCTGTTTGTACTGGCAAACTTGTCTTGCTACTTCTTCTCTCCCCACCCCTTGCTTCCCCCTCACCCATCCACTGCTGATGTCATTGCTGCAGCTACAAAGATCTCGGTTGCTTTCAGATGCTGTCACCTGCATAACAAAGCAGCGATGGAGCTGTATCATTTCTAAGCCTTCAGAAGTGTTAACAGATGTTCTTGAAAGCCAAAGAAGGTGCAGCATGAGAGCTGCAGAAGCTAAGAGACACTAAATGTAGATGGTAGGATAAAAGCCTGAATTTCTTTTTATCTCAAAGCTTCATAAAATTGAAAACTGTTTTTTTTTATGTTCCAAAGCTGTTTGAACTATGTATGGGTGGATTTGGAAGGAAGCTTGGTCTGCATGGTGTGAGCTGATAGAGCTGTAGATGTGTCGCACTGGTGTGTAACTTCCACTGATGGATTCTTGCTCAGCACTTGCTCAAGGGCAGAGTTGTGCTGAAAATCTCAGCTAGGCAAGGTGTGATTTCACAAGTCACTTCAGATTATATGAAAATGCTTTAGGTGAGCTTTAGGTTGCACATTAAGAAAACTTGCCTTGAGGGTGATGGAGCAGGTTAGCAGGGAGATTTGCAATCTTCGCCCCAGGAGGTTTCCAGGTCAGTCCCAGACTAGCCCACAATTCCAAATAGCTCCCCTTGGAGGGGTAGGTTGGACTGGATGACCTTCAGAGAGAGATCCCTTCCCAGCTGCCTTTTCAATGAGTCTGAAAACCAACACTTTTCAGGAGAATCTTGTGAGAACAAGTTTGCCTCGGACTGTCTGTTTTGTTGGGACACTTAAATAGTTAATATGTGAATTTTGTCTGGTATCAATGGGTCAAGGATTTTTTTCATTCTGTCAGGATGAAAGATCAGATGTTTTTTCGTTAGGACTGGCTGTTCTGTAACGCACAAATGAATAACCTTCAGGAGTCCTGAAATTCCCATGATGTCTGACAGGGATTGGCAGAGTTTAGGGTAGTTATAGGGGTCCTTTACAGCCAGAAGAATAGCAAAGCAGCACAGATAACATGAAACATTTTGAAGGTAAGACTGACACATAGGTCGTATGTTCAAAAGTACAGACTTCCCCAAGTGATTTACCAATTAAAAATAGTGGGAAGAAAATGTGGAATACTGCACCATAACACACGGGATGGGTTTGATGCAATGCTGCTTTTTCTTTTCATTAGTCATGTTGGAAAATACTGTTGGTTGTTATGAGTAGGCTGAAAAGCTTTCTGTTGGCTTTCCAGCATATCACAATATTAATTAAGCTTGAGAATTTTGTGTCTCTCCCCCTTTTTAAGCGTACCACAACAGATCTGTTACATTAAGTGTCACAGCTCTGCCTGCAGGTAAATAGAGACAGTCAATCAGAGCTGTCCAAAGCTGAAGTCAAAACATCTGGCCTCCATGGATAAAGAAATCCCAGCAGGAGGTTGAAGAATGAAAAGTTTAATGAGAAGGCATTCTTTGTGACAGCATGGGAAGAAGTGGTATTTTGCCATGTTTTTATTGTATTTCTGTGGTGCCCATTCATGGGCATTACAGAAGTGTTTTCCATATGTAAAGGAAGGGCACTAAATCCTAGTCTGTATCCTTGGTGGGCTGTGGGAGCTGTTTTCACCCTTACTGGGTAAAATAAAATAGGAGAAACCTACATTTACAAACATTAACCAAAGCCATTTCATACTGAAGTTACAGACGACTGTATTGCTTTGATGCATGTTTTAAGATAAGACTTTGCTCTGATGCTCTAGTTTTAGCTCTGGTAATAAAGCTTGTTTTCCCAAGGAAATCTTGTAGAGAATTTTCTGAATTCTGAAGCGTTTTTAGCAATAACTTCCCTGCAGCTGAGGTGGAAACCAAATCAAATTTGCAGCTTAATATTAAAATTTGAATGATAGAATGGTATAGTGGTACAGTGATCTCTGAATTCATAGGTATGTGACTTGAAAGTGCTTATACACCAGGTACTTTCAGAAATGTACAGAAGTGGATTTATAGTATGTAATACTGTTCCTATAGAGAATTGGACTCCAGTTACTCATAAGATACACTGGCTGTAAAAAATGAAGAGAGTTAATTATCTCCAGTTTCACCATACTTCAAACAACGTTTAAACCACGGAGCCTTTCTTCTTAGTAACTGTTCCTTATTAGAAAATCCAAAGCTTTCACAATAGACTTTGATCTTTACTGTAAAATGGAAGGAGGAGGAAAGCTTTCACACCAAAATGCTAATAATGTTCTCTTTGTTAGTGCCTTTCTATTGCATATTAAGTGGATCAGCCTATCAGTCCAAGTTCTGTAGCTTTGTAGGGATCCACCTTCCCATAAACCAGTCATCTTTGGACTCTGGCATGGACTATACTTTTTTCAGCTGCTGAAGAATGCTCTTTATGCTTTTCAAGTATCTGCCCTAAGTGTGGGTGGCTCTGTTAAACTAAAAGCATGTGAGTGGTAGGTGCACTGTCAATACACTGTTTCTGTATTGTTAAATGAGTTTATTGTATGAGCAATACTTTCTAAATGCCTGATGCCTAATGATTATATGATTGTGTTTTTATATTGTGGTTTGATGAGTGGAATGCTTGTTATTGTGTTTGAGTCTCCTCACTCTCTCCAGGAAAAAAGGAATTAAAAATCCAATTTCCTAGGAAAGACTTGTATCTTTTAGGTAGGAAGAAAAAAAAAACCAAATAAAAAACCAAGATACACAAAACCAAGCAAAACTTTCCTAGTAAATTATGCTAGAGTTTTGCATTTTTATAGTCCTCTTGAGTGCACGATGACAGGGTCAATAGGCATGTGTGCATTTTTGAATTATTTACACGTTACTGAATTCTAGATTTTCTGGACTTTTATTTATACTTTCTCAGTCCATTCAGCAGTTAGATGTCATTGCAGTGAGCTTCTGGGCATTCTGCCGAGTCTTCACTATTGTCAAGATGCTGGATAAAGTACAAAGGAAAATGCTTGTGTTGTTTCCTTGTAAAATTTTATAAGTAATGTATAACCTCAGGAGTGAGACCACTCTTTTTAAAGTTAGAGCACAGTTAGATGAAAACAGGACTGACTCACTTTTCTTGACTGTCTGTCTGTACAGGTGGTTGGAATGTGCAGATCATTTCGACATGCCAGAACTGTAAATATTCATGAATTAATAAGAAAATCTGAGCTAAAACTGTCTGTGTTTAGTATTGTAAAACTGTGTAATAGTGTAAATGTTAAGATAACTGAAGTCCTTTCTGAAGAATTAAAACTGAACAAAACCGATTTGAAATCTCAGCAGCTCTGCATTATTGCCTCTCTTTCAGTTGATCTTGTAGGTATAATGACATATTTTGCAAAGCCTTGTCCCAATGCACTATGGCATGTAGTTTTCCATGACTGTTAAAAAATCCCTCTGTAAATTTAGAGTTGCTTTTTTAGCACCAGTTGATGTTAATTTGGTTAAAATGCAGTAAGATAGAGAAACGTGTGGGGGATGGTACTAAATACTATTTTTTCATTGACTGTACTATGCTGAAGCTAATTGTTAATTTCCCAGGTTAATGCCTGTAAAAATATGATTTCTCTGTGTCAAAAAACCTCCCAAAATATAGATACTGACAAATCAGATTTGAGGTGGAGCGAGTGCCTCATCCTTCCTTGTCCTCCTTTTTCTCAGTGTTTTGCTCTGTACATTGCACTGCAAAGAACAAAGCAGTGTAGCAGCAGTATTTCCCCTCTGCATTTTAGAGAAGATGCTTGTAAATGAGTCTGAATGGAGATTGTTATGCTTTGATATCAGTTGAAAGGAAATGTGTCCGTGCTTTAGTACTTTCTAGGCAAGATTATTTAGTAAGTCACAGACTTCTTACATGAGAATCTGAGAACAGCCATGCAGTGCCTACTCAGAGAACAGACAGGATTTGAGCCTCTTGGCACTATAATGACAAAATGGAAAGTGATTTTGTTTTTCCTGTAAGAAAATGAAAGAAATGTATTTAAACTGATTTGTTTGCTGTTCTCATGTAATTACTTCTTTTTACTTATTTCCTCTCTCTTTTTCTTCCAAGTTTGTGCTGAAGCTTTTAATCCAGATGAAGAGGAAGAAGATACAGAACAAAGGGTAAGAGTGAGGGAATCACTCCATGCATGTTTCTCTCTACAGATTGACAGGCAGATGTGCATTGCCTTTTTTGCCTTTTCTTACCACTTGTGCTTTTCGTGCTGAGCCTGGTGTGGTGACACTGGCAAAGTGACGTTGCTTCGAAATTTAGAGCCACTTTGTCTCATGGACTTTTTAAATCACTACAGCTTTAATACAGTTTTACTCCAGAAGACTTGGGAGCTGTGTTTAAGTCTAACATTTTTAAAATTTTGGCTGTTTTCCTTTCTTAATTCTCTTAAAGGCTTGTTGAGGCAATTCCTAGATCATCGAAGCTGTTGAAAATTAGTTAAGCTTTACCACAGCTGTTTCTTCATGGGTGCTTAAAATGCCTCACATGTTTTTTACTGTCTTTCTTGTCAGAGTGGTTCTGCCTGGGTAGGAGAAATGCTTGGTTGAAATATTTTAAGTCTGCAGCCACCTGTTTTTTCTCTTGGTCTTGAAAGTTGGGAATTTCTAGGAATTACAAGTTCAGATACTGTAATTGTATTTCTTTAGAGGTGGGTTTGTGTGGGCAAATCTTGCAGCCTGGTTGGTGAGAATCAGTGTTTTCTCCCTGGACTTCTGGTGTTCCTTTCCAGATTTCATTGCAAGGATGCTTAGACTTCTGCAATGAAAATCTAAGTCTAATATAATTTCTCTTTAAAAAGAAGAGATACTTCATAAATATACTTTGTAAATAATTTTTTTGTTATATAAAAAGAAGAAACTACCCTGAGTGTGTCTGGTTATCCAAATGTTTGTAAACTTGGACACATTTATTCCATCAAAAGTCTTAATTTTCTTGAGTGGTGATTCAATATTCTGTTTTCTTTCAAAACAAGGATCTGAGACCTGATTAACCTTAAGAAATAACTTTTTAGAAATGCCTGCTGAAATAACTAGTTTTTGGAATCCTTGTTATTCCAGAAATAAGAAATGTTAATGTGGTGCATGTCAGGTAACTAATTTTTTAATATATTTTCATAATTAGTCCCTAACAAGCAAATATATCTACATTTTTATGATACAGTGAGTATTGGTGCCTTTAACCTGATGTTTCTAAATGGAAGAAAGTAACAAAATATCTCAACAAAGCTTTTATTTAAGTAATTTTGTTAGAAAAAACCATGCCTGTTCAATAACTTCTTATGGGATGGGATGAGATTCGTATGTATCATATAGGATATAAACTGCCTGTATGCCAACAGTAATTATCTTGGGACTAATATAGCCAGAGTTTAGGAAGAAAACTGTTCACTTCTTCCTCTATTTCATATGTTCAAGGTTTGACTGTGGCTATGGCTGTGTTAGAAGGGAAGGGAATGGAATGGAATGGAAAAGGCATCCTCTTCTTTCTTGTCTTTCTTCACTGTTATTTTTCAAATGTTAATTGTCAGCATAATATTTTTCTTATGTGTCTTTCATTCTGTCTTGCATTTTATGTTTATATGTAAATACTGTTAATGCAAACAATAAAAAAGGATTGTATACTTTTGACACTTAAATTCTGTTCTGCTGTTTCATGCTGAAGTAAAGGTTTAGTCTGTAATCATATTTCTTTGTTGTCGTGACTGTTCTGTTCTACTTTGTTTTAAAGGTAGTTCATCCAAAAACTGATGAACAGCGATGCAGACTGCAGGAAGCATGTAAAGACATCCTGCTCTTCAAAAACCTAGATCAGGTAATAGCATTTCAAGGAAATCTTAAATGGAGTTAATTTTTTGTTATGTACAGTTAATATGATCTCAAAGTCCAGACGCAGTTTTTAAAGACCAGAAGATAGGATTCTGTTTAAAAGATAAGGAATATTTTCAGTGCAGTGGTGCCAAGAGATACTGCAATGATAATTCCCAACTTCAGGAGCACAGTAAATATTTCAAGTATATCAGCAGCATGAAGACTGGCTTGCGTGTTCATGCAGTGTATTTTTAGAAACTCAGCTGTGATCTACATCTTCAACTTTGAACATCTGGTCATTGAAAATGCAGCAAAAGTATATTGTCAATGGGCTTGGGAATAGCAAAGATGGTAAAGCAGGTCAGCATCAAGGCAAGGCATTTATATGGTGTCATCTTTCTTGGATTTCACAGTTTCCCTGGCCGTGCTGCTTACAAAAAAAAGGAAGTTTAGTCATGGCTCAACAGGGAAATCCAGCTGGAGCCTGCTGTGCAGACCAGCATTATCCCATTTTCTGTGTGGGCTCTGCATCTATGCCTATCCTGTCTCATCTGGGCTAGAATTGCAGCTTCTCTAAGTCAACAGACTCTCCAGGAAAATGGGTCTATGGAGAGTCGTGTTTAGTGTAGTCCTGGTCATGACTAGGGCTCTTAGATGATGACAGTACAGATAATTTACTGATAGATCCTGGTGCCATTTCTAGACACACGTACAATGAAGTACATGTACTGTTGATATGAATTGATGTGTGTCCATTGCAGTGAAGCTATGCCAGGTTATACCAAATGTATGTGTGTGCTTTGGCAGTGAAATGGTACATGAAAATTGAGCAATTTAGACATAAATTTGAGATAATGGCTCTTCTGTGCTAGAAATCTGGTTATGTGCATTATTGAACTTATATTAATAAGATGGAAAGGAGTGAGCTGCTAGTGGAAATCAACATGTAATATTAGTATTACTTGTATTTTTGTACAGTGAAATGTACAAAGGTGTGGTGCATGTTCCAGTTCACTGTCCAGACCAGATGAAATGAACTCGCTCTTGTCCAGCAGTAATGCTAAGATGTGATTTCTGATAGTTGGTTTTTTCCCCCTCTCCTGCTTGTTTTCCAGGAGCAGCTGTCTCAGGTCCTTGATGCCATGTTTGAGAGGAAGGTGAAACCTCAGGAACATGTGATTGACCAAGGTGATGATGGAGATAACTTCTATGTCGTTGAGCGGTAAGCAGCTGTGCCTGTGAAATGCAGAGGATGTTTCTTTTCAGCTTCTTAGAAATGGCAGGGAATGTTTATTACAGGACAGAAGGAAAGTTATTTGTTCAGTTTAGTTTTTGTGCCTATCAGCATAAGCACAGCTTAAAACCAGCCATATTACATGTTGTCTCTAGATCAGGTGATAATTTTTCCTGAAGGAAGGCGGGGAAAAGTAGCTCTGTGGTAAGGGAAAGAGGTAGGAGATTATTTTCAGGAAGGAGAATATAGGAAATAAAAATCCATGGTAGTGGTTACCATGGAAAAACCAGTTAGTTTTGGTGACTGACTTCGGAGAGAGTTGGGGTTGCTCTGCCTCTGTTGGTTGTGATTTGTATTTGCAGAGTTAAAGGTGCCATTTTGGAATTTTTTCCATCGAGCAAATTCACAACATAATTTTGGGGATCATGTAATAGGCATATAATACATACATGTGTGCGTGGACAGTTTGAGTATCTTTTACCCTTTTGGAAAAAAATCTGACTAATGTTACTTTGAATAACCGTATCCAAAGAGTAATTAGGAACATGGATTTACTTCCTTCTGCAAAACTGTAATATTAAACTGAATATTACTGAGAGATTTATAAATGCCTGTTGGAAAACATGATCTTAGCAAACTGCTTTTTTGGTGCACTGTTATCTTGTTTATCACTGAAATAATGGCACCATTAATTTTGTATGAAATGCTTTCAAAGCAGTTCAAGACAGGTTGTTGCCTTTTGAATTGCAGAAGAATTCCTAGGTTAGAAAATAGTTCGTTTGAAGTGATTCTTGTTCATCTTAAGGACATTTCCCTTTCTGATTAGTGAAATTACAGAACATAAGACTGCATCAAATATATTCCAACCATATGCCCGTTCCCTGTCCTCTGCTGTATCAAGCCATCAGCCTAAACCAGTGCCCTATTTCTATACCCTGTTACCTTCCTCAGCTGCTCTCCCTCCATCCAGTCCCATGTCTTTGGCTAGGCAGGCCACGTTCCTCCTTTTGCCACGTTCACCAGAGAGATCAAGCTGTTACAGATAAGAGTGAGGTATTGCAGATCAGAACTTGTGGGAGCCAGAGCCACCAGCTCTGCAGAGATGAGATCTGTGCAGAGCAGTGGTTCCTAATTTTGGGGAAACTTAAACTCTGTTTGGGAGCCTCTCAAAAATCTTACATACCATCAGCTTATCTTGGTTTGTTTGTGTGCAAGGCTCTTCTCCTGTTGATTCTTAAAAGCTCTCTGATATGAGTTTTAACCTAAAATGAAGAAGTGAAATAGAATCTTACCTTAGATATTTAGGTAAATGCTTTTGTGGTCCCTGTTCTACTGGTGTAATGTTACTCCACAACAGGTTTTTTCTGTCAAGAGATAGTTGTGTTGGAAGTTTTCATGGTTTTAGGTTTTTGTTCTGTTTTATTCCCAAGTTAAAAGTATGTGGCAGAAAGGTTGTAGAGTGAAGGAAATTAAACTTGGCATTTTGTAGTGACACCATGGCAGCCTTTGCTGTGAACAGTAACTTGGCTGCAACTCTTATTGGATGTTTGTTTAATAGGAATAACTTCTGCAGTTAGGAATTTTCAGTCCTTTCTCCCTTTCCAGTCTTCCTCCACCTCCTACCCAGTTATTTTTTCATGCAGAAGAATAGCAGAATACTGGTCCTTATGGAAAGCTACAACATTTCTACTTGTTTGCAAGTGCAAGTTTGGGGGACTCTCTCTTTCATGAGTAGGCATGTCTTCTTACTCCCAAGTAGTTAATGCCTAGGTATTCTTGAGGATTAGTTTCTGTCTAAATGAACAGTGACGTTGTGTTCTGTCACTGGCCTTTTTTTCCTTAAGTCTTCTACTTGCAGTACTTCCTCACCAGATGGGTCATGTTTGAGTGTCTTCACCGTGCACAGAGGGGCAGCAGGCAGGGAGGTACAACCTGAGGATGCAGCAGGTTTTAGTGTCCTCTGCATGGAGGGGAGAGCTCAGAGGGATGCTTTGCATGGCTGAACATGGGATGCTCCTTGCTGCTGAGGAGGCACTGCAGGGTCTGTGCTGACTGAACAGTCATCACTCAGGAGGGGCAGCATTGGCCTCTGCTGCCTCTTGGCACAGACTGATCCACAATCTTGCTGAGCTGCCCTCTTCTGGTTTTTTGCCTTTTTTTTTTTTTTTTTGCCTGAGGGTTTTATATTTTTTCACGTCAGTACTTTTCACTTGGGCTCGTAACGATTCCCATCTCAACAATTACATTTCGGTCTGTTTTTATTCTTCTTATCTTGCAAGGCTTTAGCTCGTGGACTCTCTCACAGCTCAGCAATAGTTTTCTCAGTAAAGCTGAGCCAAGGTCACCCAGTGTTGCATCACCAGATTAATCCTTGGGCCAAAGACAGCTGAATGCTTGACTGAAGGTTGTTATGTGGCTATAGTTATTTGGAAATAAGTGACACTAGTAAGTGACTTTCAGGCTGAAGGATGGGAGAAAGTTGTTGTTGCTTAAGGTGTTCACATCTGGTTCTTCAGATCAAAAAAACAACTCTGAAGATTGTTGCCTTTGGTGCCTCTCAGAGAATCATTAAATAGGTATCAGACATTACAAGAATTAGTGACACTTGCCATGAACACTAATCCTTTTCCAGTTTATTTTTAGTATGCTGCTGGTTTCTTACTCTCCGGGATGTGAGTAAGCAGTAGAGTAAAAGGTGTCTGGTAGGATTGTTACGCAGTCTCATGTGCCTTCCTCCCTACTACCATTTCTGGTCATTCATTTTCTTTTTTTCTTATGTGTCTAGTGATGTTATGGGATATAATACAATTTCTTCTGACAAAGATCTAAACTTCTTGGGAAAATTATGTGTGTATATGTATATATATGTATATGTGTAGCTGCTTAAAGCCAGGAAGATGTTCTCTGCCTGCTTTTCTCCTGGACATGATACATTTTGTGAAGTGTCTTAGGCCAGTGGGTAGTCCCTGAACAATCTCTGTTGCCATAGCTAAGAATTAACCAAGCCTACTCCAACTGAATTTTTAAATTATTCTTTAAAGCCTCAAGCATGACAGTCCTGAAGTTGTTTCAAAGGGCTACCTTTCTGTGCACAGTGTTTTTGTTTTCATAGGCAGTTCCTGTGATGCAGTTTGATGCAGATTTGTGTCTTGACTTGTGACTTGCTTTACTCGTGCCTGCACTTCATCAGAGTAATCTTTTGTTTCATTGTAAATTCTGGAATACTGTTGTCTTCACTTGTTATAGTGTAGGAAGTGTACCTCATGGAGAACAGGGCATGGGAAACCTTTTGAATTTGAACGGGTTACAGCTGGGTGTGAACAAAGTGCAAGGAGATTTCTGGTGGCTGGACATTTCCTCTTGATCTGTTCAGAGATCTTGGTTAGATACTAGCAGGTTCAGAGCATCTTGGGGTTATGATATACACATACCCTGAAGCTGGAGTTGAGATAAACCCATAGTAGCAGGTGAGCAGTTGGATTGAGTGTGTCCCAAAGGTCCTTCAGCAATGCTGGCGCTGAGAAAATGGGTAGAGATGGATTTGAGTCACTCTAAAGAGGCCTCACTGGGCAACACACATGCTGTAAAATGTCAGTGTTAAAGATGATGAAACTACTTCTCACCCTGGCCAGAACAGCAATGTCAAAATATTGTGTGGAGGAAACAAGTAGATCCTGCCCATATCTATCAGGAGTGAAATGCTTTAGTAAGAGACAATTATTGGGAAAATGGCGTAGATAGAAGCAGCCGAGAATCAGGCAGTTGGAAAGCTCAAAAAGTTCCATCTCACACAACAATAAAAGGACTATTTGTGTAACAGCAAAAAGCTGTTTTCAAGATTTGTTCTGGGATGTTGTCTAATAAAAAGTATTTATTCTGTTGTTTTCCAGAGGATTGTACGATATTCTTGTAGCAAAAGACAACCAGTCTCGCTGTGTGGGCCGCTACGATAATCACGGCAGTTTTGGGGAGCTGGCATTGATGTACAACACTCCTAGAGCTGCCACCATTGTTGCCACAACAGAAGGAGCTCTTTGGGGACTGGTAAGGAAAGGAAGTTACTCTCATATGCATAATATTTTAAGCAGTACCTCACCGGTTCAGAGCTTCTCTTGATATGGCTCCTCTGCTCACAGGTATTTTATCAGGATCTGCTATCTCCTGGCTTGATAGATCCATTGTGTAAATCTTTTTGGTTGACTTTCTGGAACAACTTGTCTGTAAAAACTATATCACTAGTTCTATCTGTCCCTTTATAGTTTTCTTTTTACTGTAATTGTGGCTTTTGTTAGGGGAGAAGAAAAAAATCCTAGTTTTGTTTTCATCCCGCAGAGGATAGTGGAGGCATTAAAGCTTTTTTTTTTTTGGGAGGGGGAAACCATATCTAAATTATGTTCTTTATTTTCAACTGACCTTCCTACCATTTTGTCTCTAAAGGGAATGGGAATGTGTTAAATATTGTCTTGAGGTTGTTAGTAATTTGAAGGGGTCAGAAAACTGCCCAAAGCTTTGTTTTCCTTCACAATAAACTGTTGTTCTGTTACCTTGGAAGAGGTACTCGGGTCAGCATGACCCTACAGATACCAAGCTAAACGATGGTGCTGCTTTGTCTCTAGTGCAGCAGTGCTGAATGTGAAGCTGTAGCCATTAGTTTCCTTTTTTAGCTCTTTTCTCTGCACTATGTGGATGGGGTTATTTTCCCAGTGCTCTCTTACTCATCTGTGGAGATTGGCATAATAAGTGGATTGTGCGATCAACGGAGCCTTTGAAGCCACAAGTGTTGTGTGCTGTCCCTGTGCCCCGGGCTCCTCGGCAGCTCTGGCTGGGGGCTGGCCGTGTGCTGTGACCTTGATGGGAGCACTGATAAGCTGCTGCACATGGCTGTTTGTGCAGTCTCAGCGCTTGCTGGGAGATCTGACTTCCCTTTCATTTCTGAGGTGAAAGAAAAGAGTTCGGGAAATCAACCAGGGAGTAATGTCAGAATCTCATTTCTGGAGGAAGACAGAACAAAGCAGCTAGCTACAAACTGAGCTCATTCATAAAAGGAAGAAAATGAGAAGATGATTCTTTGTTCCAGTTTGCCTTCGAAAAAAACTGCACAAATTGGGTTAATTTTGGATTTCGTTTTTCTGTGATTATATTCAATTAATTAGCAAGATATAGATGAGCAGGGACCTCTTGCTTAATCTGTTCTTTGAACATTTTATTAATTAAGGCTGCATTTTCCTCTCAAACTTCAGTTATTTCTTCCAGTTAATTCTGTTTGTTGCCATGTTTTATTGTACTATTTTGTCGCTGATGAAAAATAGAAACATCTTTTTATTAGTATGCGGAAGTTATTCTTTAAGCTCTTTGGTTATCTGCCGTTTGGGAAGTGTGGATTCCTCCTGCTGCATTGCAGGCTTAGGCCAACAGAAATCGGGAAGGCTTAGGCACAAAGCAGTTGTCACAATGGGTCCCTTCTGGAGCAGGAAAATGTCCTCAGCCTTTGCTGCTGAGTGTGTCTAGGGGAAGCCTCACGATCACACACGCTGCCTTCACAACTTGGGGTTTTTTTTTTTGTTCAAATACTGCTGCTTCTCCTCCCTCACTGATACTCTCAAGCAGGTGAATTCTGACTTTTTATGCTTTTACAATCCCCCCCCCACGGTTTCTACATATTTCTGCTTCTCCAAACCACAAACATTTGAAGACGCTTTTACCACTGAAGAATTCCTTTAAAAACAGAAAAATCCCTTATGCTTTATCTCCCTTGGATAACAGTAATACCATCCTGCCTTTCATCTTCCTCATCCTTCAGCTTTAATGTTCCATTGGGATCACGTCTGTAGGTCCTTGTTACAAGTATTTGCAGCCTGCATCCCTTAAAAATGTCCACTTGAAAATACCTCTTCACCTCAAAATGCTGCTGCTCAGGTACCAGCTGATGGTTTTGGGAACTGGAGGAATGGCTCTCAGGATGTTTCTGCTAATTGTACTTTTTAAGTGTTGTGGGGATCTTTTTGTTTGTTTGTTTGTTTGTTTGTTTTTGTGGTTTTGTGGTTTTGTTTGTTTGTTTTGTTACCGTTTTCCTGACCAAATCTCTGCTCCTGCCCTCTGACTTTTTTCTTTAGGGCCGCGCTCTTCCCGGTGCCGCGCGCGCAGCGCCGCCCTGTGGCCACGGGGCGCAGCGCGGGCGGGGCTGCCAAGGGATTTTGCCCCCTTTGCCCTTTGGGCTTTTTGCCTCCTTTGCCTTTTGGGCTTTTTGCCACTTTCTCCTTTGGGCTTCACAAACGCACCCAGCAGCTTTTCCTCGTGGAACTCACACACAGCTGGCTGTTAGGAAGTGGTCCTTCCAGAAGCTGGCTCTTGAATGTGAGAAGATGGAGTGAACAACCCTGCTGCTGTTTGATACTCTGTTCCTGACCTGTTCGAGACCAGTATAATTCGTCTACTTTTGAAATTTGTGACTCAAGTAGAGAAGAATCCAATTCAGACTTAGTTCTGCAGTTGCCTTAACAAGTGCTGGACATGCTGGTTTTTCACTGGCTTCAGCAGGAAGAGGAAAACTTCTTCATTTAATGCAGAAACATGAAAGATATATTAGCGAACAGGAAAAAACCTCAACCCAGAAAAACAGTACAAGATAGAATAAAAATTGAATCCCTAAATGGTTGTCTAAGAATGATCAGGTCTTACAGCTCCCTGTTTTTTAAATTTGCTGTAAGTACTCTAACAGGAGCTGTTGCAGTCACCATTGTAGTGGATATGGTATCACTTTAGCAGCTGCTTTCTCAGCCCTGGCATTTGCTGTAAATACTCGTTCATGTTTGTCAGTTCTTTAAACAGGAAGCATTTCAGTGAAGAGGAATAATGTATTTCTGTGTGCTGTTTCTTGCAGGATCGAGTGACGTTCAGAAGAATTATACTGAAAAACAACGCAAAGAAGAGGAAGACGTATGAATTATTTATTGAGTCTGTGCCCCTTCTTAAATCCTTGGAGGTAAAACCTCTCAGAGAGATCTACATCAAATTCTTGCATAAGCAGTCAGTGTTCCTGCTACATCAGAAATCTGTCGTTTTTGCTTAGAACAAAATACTATGTGGTGCTTTGGTATCACATATTCTACACAAATTAATTTGCATTGCTGAAATAGTTTGGGGAGTTTTTTCCCCAGATCCTTTATTCACAGTAGGGATTTGCTGATTTTTATCTCAGTCTGACTTCTCAAAACTTCTTTACACAAAAAAACCCCCTACAAAACAAAAAACCACCTATGTGTATTTCAGGGAACAGGTATCAGAATGCAGTGTGGTAGTCAGGAAGGGTGTGATACTGAAGTAAGGTTACAGTCACTGGGATATTTGGCCTTTATCAGCCAGGAATGGTTTTAAATCTGAGACAAAGGTGTGGGCTGTGGTAGTCTTGCCTTAAGCTTAACTTAATATTCAGGAGTTAAACTGCTAAAGAGCAGCACTGCAACCTGGGAACACAATGACACTGTCCTGCTGGGGCGTGTGGTGCCTGAATTTAGGAAAAGTGTGGAAATTGTCACTTCCATTGATTCACCCTGTATTGTCAGAGGGCTTTTGGAACTGACCAACCCATTTTTGCATTAGTCTTTGCCTTAAACCATAATTTAGCTTTTCTTCTCATAAAAACATATTTTCCAGCATTTATTTTTAGTGTTTCAGCACTTAATCTCTTTGGGAGAAGATTACAAAATTGCAAAGTATCATTAGGTGTGAACAACAGCCTCTACTATGTATTATTTTGGACATACATTGTAGCTGTGGAAGGGCTAAATGACACCACCTTCTCTCTCAGTGCCTGGCTTAAACTGGTTCCATCAATGTGACTTTTTTTGAGCACAGAAATGACTCAAATATTTAAAGATACAGAAAAATAACTCATTAGCACTGGATGGCTTTTTGCATGACACATTGCAGTTGAATCACACATGTACCAGAATTTGATTTCTCAAACATAGGCAAGATGAAGGTGCATTTTGGGAATGAATGGATTGATTACAACTGAATCATCTGATGAATTTTAACTGTTAGGATTTTCTTCCTTTCTTGGTATGATTTTTTTGCACTGCTCTGAAGCAATGAAATTGTTTTGTGGGGTTCTAAATGGGTGGTGGGAAACACTGCAGATAACTCATTTCTCCCTTCCTGTTTGTGAAGACTCAGGCATATTTCCTGGCATGCCAGGTGCTGCCTCCTGCCCTTGCTGCTGGGCATCCCACTGCAGGGCCTGCTCACAGCCCTTGTCCTTGGCATGTCACCTTCCTCTTCACTCTAGGAATGAGTTCCTGGACACAATTCCTCACACACACATGTTTAAGTATGTAGTGGTTAAAATATTTTAAAATATGTTGCTGGTACTTCTCATTAAAGTTTGTTCTTAGGAAGTTTATAACATTTTTCAGAGTGTTTTCTTCCAATTTCAACTGAATCTTAAAGAAAGTGATTTCCCCCCCTCCCTTTGCTCTATACCAGCCAAATCAGATATTTTTAAACTTGAATGGTAAGACAAGCACAGGGATGGGACACTAGACATTTTTATTTCCCTGTTGGTTATAGTAGTCTTAGGACCTGTGTTGCAGTACTACTACAATGTCATTTTGGGGCTATGTTTATAAATTGTTTGTGTGTCTAGTGAATGTGTTCATTTCAGGAGGGGTCATAAAAATTCAGGAGAGTTCATAGAGATGAATTATAATTGATTATTATTTTTAATTTTCCTCATTGTTCCAGGCATCAGAGCGAATGAAGATAGTGGATGTTATAGGAGAGAAGGTATATCAAGATGGGGAACGTATAATTTCTCAGGTACTGGAAATCGAAACTTCTCTTTATCATTCTCCTTTCTCTGCTTCTGTTTTTTTCTGTTTGGAATTGACTTGCAGGGTTATATTACTTGGACCAACTTGGCATTTATTCTTTTAATATTTCTAATATATTTAACCACTTCTTGAGTGTTTGGGGAATGGACAGTATGTATTTTGCTGCAAATTTATTCTATTACTTTAGCTTCTTGGAATTTCTTCTCTCATCTATGTTTGATAAGTATCTTTGCAAGGATTCAAGATGAGTGTGCCTTCAGAAGCTGGAATTGAATGTCTATGCAGTTTTCCATGAAATCTCCCATCTGGAGTTTTCCTAGGCCCCTATAAACAGAGAGTCACTAGCTATAAGAAACTGTCAGGGTTAATTGAAATCACTGTTTTTTCGTGCTCTTTCCTGAGGTATTTCAGTGGTCTGGCTTTAGTGGTTGGTGAATGTTTTGTCTGCTGCAGTAGAACAGGGTCAGGGTGGTGGAACATGAAGCTGGATGAAATCAAGCTATAGCTGTTGGATTTTTTTTTTTTTTTTTTAACACTGTTACAGACACTGGAATTTTCCATCAAATTTAGCTGTGGTTTGCTGTGTTGTAAAAGTGCTCTACTTCAAATAGAAGTTAATGCAAGAAAGGCTTACCTGAAACTGCAGGTTTTCAATTACAGTATTGTTCTTGTTGTATAGGCAGAATATGACTCCTTGATAGTGTCTTGGATAATTGATCTTAATTATCTTGAATGTCAGATAACTGAATATAGGAAACAAGTTTGCTGATAACTGTCAAATTACTTCATTCCAAAAACACCCTCAGTTTTTAAAGTTGAAACTCTTTTTGCTTAAGACCCTGAGTAAACTGAACTCTCAGCAAAATCAGAGCTTATAAGTCAGTCTCAAAACTGGGAATTCATACAATCAGTGATCCAATTACATAGTTGGTTTTAATCTTTTTTAATAACTGAATTAAGGGCAAGGATGTACTTATCTTTAAAAGGAGAATTAATAGTTTGGATAGGTCTGGGTGATCATAGTACACTGCTAGAGATGATGAAATCCTGTGCTTGGAAAAGATATGATAACTCTTACATTACAGCAGTTGCATCAACACCAGGAACCTCTTTTCCCTTGTGAAGAATTGTAAATTTTAATTACCTTTCTGGAATTTGACCCTTCAGTTAAGGGCAGTAAGCTTTAAAGCACTTGAAAATTGTTAGCAGTCTTATGAGGGTGTCTCCCACTCAGTTTGTTTCCATTCTTTTTGAAAATAAAGTACTCTTTCAGCAGTTACTCTTTCACAAGTTAGAATAGAGCATTAGTTCATGCTGTGATGGTTGGCAACAGGAATGAAAAGTTTGCACTCGATGGCTTACAACCATCCCCAGGAATTTTAGCTAAAAGCCTAATTCCTTCTGTAACTCCATGTTTAAATCTTACATCATCTTCTCCCAGCCCATGTTTCATACTCGAGTTACAACCATTTCTTTCCATCCTTCCCATCACATTGATCTCCTTGACCAATTAATGTCAGATTTAGCTCTCTCCTGACTTTATTTCAGGTTTTTCTGCTGAGCTGCTCCCACTCCCTTATCAGTTCGTTTTCCAGCCTTTGTCTCCCTGAAGCCTTTAGTCCCTTTGCTTTTGGTTTGTAGCAGGAGGCAAGTTGTAGATCTCCGCTCTGACTTCCAGCCTTATGCCAGGCCCACAGGGGCAGTTATAGAGAGGAAATGTCCTTTCTGTCACAGATAAAACTTCAAAATTATAGAGTGCTGATGAAGCTCTCCAGATCAAATGTAAACTGGGATCACTTGAAGATTTTAAACATGATAGATTGAGAGAACTGTGAAAAATGTTCTAGAACCTTTCACAGGACGACAGAATAGTTGAGGTTGGAAGGGACCCCTGGAAATCACCTTGTCCAACCCCTCTGCTCAAGCAGGACCACGGGGAGTTTAATGGCACCTTCTTCCTGCTGAAAGAAACAAGAAACACAGTCGCTACATCCCTATTTTATTGAAATTTGCTTCTGAAAATTCTAGCTCATGCTTATTTTTACTAACTATTGCCTACTTCCATCAGGATCAAAAGATTTACATTTAAGTGATCTTGCTATATACCATCAATCTCCTTTGTGTTTTCCTTTCCTCCTGCCCTCTTACTGAATGATGTGCACTAATACTTCCTTCTCTTTGGGCTCCTCTGGTGTATTACCCAAGCTGTCACCTTTTAATGTTCAGAATCTGAGTGTTAGTCAATTTTAGCAGATTTCTGCAGAAGGCCTAATCAAAGTGAATGCATTAATATCATTTACATGTGCTTTCATAGTCAAGTAAAAAATAATTTATTTTACCTTTTCTTCTTCACAGGGTGATAAAGCAGACTGTTTTTACATTGTAGAATCTGGAGAAGTAAAAATCTTGATTAAAAGCAAGGTGAGTTCAAATTCAGGGATTAGGCATTGTATTAATCAATCCCTGTTTTGACTGATTAATACAAGAGGTGTGAAAAAACCCACCCTGAGTTATTTTAATATTTTGTGATGTTGATCATCATTATTCATGTGATGTAGGTTGTAAACTTCCATACTTGTTCTGAAGCAGCCAGAAGTCATTTTACTAAAGTGCAAAGGTCTTTTGCTTCTGTCTGCTGCTCTGCAAACTAACCTGATATGTGGGTGACTGAGACAGCCCGCAGCTCAACTCCATTCCATCCCTTCCCACACTGATACACTTTCCCTGGCCTTAAGGGTGGAGATGAAACTTTTCCTCCATGATGACACAAGCGTGCACATTGCAAAATGTGTGGTCTGTTATCTTTAGTGACATACTAGATGTTGGCATTTGAATGGATCTCAGTGCAGTGTGAAGCAGCCAGGGGAACGGCATGTGGTCAGTGATAAAGCCTGTGTTGGGTTATTTAACAGCAGTTCTCAAAGCTGTAGCAGTAGATACCTGCCTGTCTCAAAACCTGTGGGCTGGCACACGTTTTTCTTACCAAATTCCAATTGAACATGGTGTTGAGGTGTTCTACCATGACTTGGGGAGTTGCTAGTTTAAAGGCCTGAAACCAGGGAGCTGTTGCACAGGTATAAAGTATCTGGGATTAACTGTGGCCTTGTACAAGGACAGAGCTGTGTGCAAATAATGAAACTGCACTGTTTGACAGACTATGACGAGTAAAGAAGCTAATCAAGAAGTGGAGATTGCCCGGTGTCACAGAGGGCAGTATTTTGGAGAGCTTGCACTTGTTACCAACAAACCCAGAGCAGCTTCTGCCTATGCTGTTGGGGAGGTCAAATGTTTAGGTAAGCAGATGATCTGTGTTTCTAGCCGTGCTTTTCTGTTATTTGTTTGTCTCATGGACCATGCTTGAGCAAGCAGCCATTCAAAACCCAGCAGCCTTTTGGTAACTGGCAGTCAGATTCCAGAAGCCAGGAGCATGGGCTGGAGTGGAGCTCCAAGTGGAAGTTGGAGAAACACTACTGCTTCCTCATGGCATATTTTCTATTTTCTCTCTGTGTGTGGCCTGTACTTGTTTGTCACACATAGCTTTCAGGTCGTCTTTTAATACCACTGTGTGGTGTATTTGGCTTCTGTATTTATCCTTGAGATCAGGTTTGTATTTCATTTATCTTGTTTCCCCAAATAACAGTACAGAGAGAAATCAGAAACAAGATTTCTGTCTCTGTGGTTTCTTTTGAAGCCTCTGCCCTAAATGGGTTGAACTGAAGGTCTGTATTCTGAGTTCAAAAGCCAGATTGGTATTTGGTGTCCTTTTTGACAAACAATCTTGTTTTCACCTCTGTTCCGTTACAGTCATGGATGTGCAAGCATTTGAGAGGTTGCTTGGACCCTGCATGGACATTATGAAGAGGAATATAACACATTACGAGGAGCAACTGGTGGCAATGTTTGGCTCTAGCATGGACCTGATGGATCCAGGGAATTAGGCACAGGGTACCTCAATGCCTTCTTAGTTCAAGACACAGAAAGGCCTCCTATCAGCAACACAACTCACAAGGACAACGGACACTATGGAACAGTTACTGCTGCTGTTTTCTTGGGCATTTTAGAAACCATAAACAAGTCTCAGCACAGATGGATTGCTCACTCCTCCCTGCCTCCACTTTGCTGCTGATACTTCATTATTAGACCTAGATTAAAGATGATTCTAACCCTATGTTCACTTACTTGGTTCAGAATGGCGTCTGTCCAACAGTTCAAGTGCCTGATACGAAACCCAAAGTGTGCAAGATACAGAAGCCTCCTTCCTTCTGGGTGTTAATGTTGAGATAATTGTCCCATCAGATTCTGTAGTGGGAGGTTGCCTGTTATGCAGAGGCAGCCTGTGGAATACATGTCTTTTATGGGCTGATTACCTTCATCTGATGCTTTCCTTACACAGTATCAAATTTGCTTTTAATTGTAGCATCTGGGTTTGAAGTTCAAGTATCAGTGGAGTCAATGAATAAGATGGCACTGAAGTTTTGGTCCACCTGCTGAAAGCGGCAGGTAATAAATATCAAGAGCTCTTTAAACCAAGTAAACCGAGCTGGGGACATGGGAGAGTCTGCTTAGCAACCAGATGCAGAAAACGTATTTTAAGTGTTTTCTGAGCAGCAAAGAAAATTGGTTTACTCTATGCTGTCCAACAAAGTGCAGTGGTTCAGATCAAATGGCCTGAAAGTGTCATAATTGTCATCTCCCCAAATTTGCTCCTTGTTCCTGACACTGAGTACATGTTATGGTGGTGAGATCACAATATATGACCTTCTCTTGCTTACAGAGATCCTTTATACTGCTACATTTCCTAGGGTGCAGTTGTTGGGTTGAGTCAGTTTTAAAGCTTTTTAAGGAGGTGAATGTTTCGTAATTTAAATGAAGCCTACTTCTGTACTTACTTACAGGAGCTTTCCCTAGTCCTAACATTTCACAGTATTTTAACTTCATTAGACACTTGAATGCTTCCAAATACCACGTTGATTTGCTAAACCTTTCAAAAGTTGGCAACATTTGACTTTGTAAAGCAAATGTCTTTGCTAACCAGCAGTTGATGTGTTTGAGGAGTCTTTTTGGTTTAGGTGATAACTAAGCTAATGATGTTTATCTAAAATACCTGTTCAATTTGC
Organism: Acridotheres tristis; assembly: GCA_037013685.1. Taxonomy (NCBI): domain Eukaryota; kingdom Metazoa; phylum Chordata; class Aves; order Passeriformes; family Sturnidae; genus Acridotheres; species Acridotheres tristis. The sequence goes on along the minus strand of CM072899.1, from coordinate 8,857,478 downwards.
AGCATTTATTAGGTAGATTCTGTTTCTATAGCTTTAAGGACCTTAATTGGCATATGGCTGAGATTTTGTCAGGGTCTTATCTAAATAAGAATCAGACCATAAGAAGGACATTTTTATGGTGTACAAACAGACTATATATATTAAGATATTGAATTTGGAGGTAATAAATCTAGTGACCCTTTGAATTTGCATTCTTCCACAGCTCATGCGAAACATACTGGTGTTTTATGGGGTTATAAAATTTTAATGGTGAATACTAGTGTAACAGAACTTGTTCTTTTTATTCATGGCCATGTAAGCAAGAATGGAAGGATGCTAATCTTGAATTCCTGATTTTAGTTATCACAGTGGACATTTCTCTAAGGCATGAGATGCTTAGCAGCAATTCTAAGTTGATTTCTGGACAGTTTTTTCCCCATAGTAAATGAGTTCCTCCCATTCCCTGCAATATGAGTAAGATGGAAAGTTGATAAATTTGAATGACTGTTGTCCAGTTACTGTAATTGCAGTCATATTTTTATATAATGCAAATGATTTGTAATGGACACCACTGAACTTGGTGTTTCCATATTATTAAAGTTCTGGTTGTGATGTCTAGTGGCCGTTCTAACTGCATGTATTTTAGAACAGTGAATTTCACTTGCTTTCCTGGGCTGTTTTTGTCATAGATTACAGCCAAAGAAGCAGCAGGTACTTTTCACTTATGCTTCCAAGGTTTAACACCAAAGACAAAAATAATTGTTTTCATCACAGAATTTAAAAAACAAACAAAACCCAAACCAACAAAAAAAAAAAAAAAAAAAAAGAAAAAAAGAAAAAACCCCACTCATCAGCTCCTTGCAATGATAGCAGATACAACTTTAAGATACTTTAGGCTCCATGACAGCGTTTCTGAAGCCAGCTTGTGACTGTCCTATGAACCAAACAGGAATTGGTCTCTGAACCAGCCTGAGTTTCTGCCTAAACTGTCATGTGAGCTAAAGAGAAACTTGCTGTGAATAATCACCTGCTCGCCTTTGTTGCTCCCAGGCAGAATATCCCCTCCTTTATCCAGAGGAGCCTGGCAGGTTGGGCTGCCTTACAGATGGATTGTGGTTCTTAATGCCTTTGGTTCTGTGCAGGACAGGACTGTAACCTCAGCACAGGCAAACACAGGCAGTTGTTCCAAAGTTTAACCAAAACCCAGGCAAGACTGATATCAGATTCTTGAGATATTTCTGCCTGGAAGGCAGGATTTGATGGCTTCTAAAAGTCAAAGGAAAAGATGAGAATAGAAAATCAAAATATAGGGATCCCATGTGAACAAGTTTTTGAAGTTTTGCCTTTCTCTGGGCTCACTGGAGCAATGGCATTCCGGGCAATGGCATCCTGCATCCAGGGTCTGTGCAGAATCAGTCTGTGGTGTAGAGAGGCAGCTGACTTTGAGCTGAGAGAGAATGAGCTGCTAAGAAGGCTCATCCATTTAAGAACTATAATGTGCAATGTGCCTGATTAGTTTGGTCTAGTTTAACCAGCCTGTTTGTACAGTTTTGGAGCATGAAGGTAGTGAAAGAATCTTTAGTAAGATACTCAATATTGCCAGGAATGTGGTTAGAGCACCAGCAGTGAGCAAAATTGGGCCATGTGCAAGTGCTGATACCGAGTCCAGGGAGCAAATCCAGCACCTTTTTGTGACCATCTGCCCCATCCCTGCATCTCAGCTTGTTCCTTTGCACTCTGTTCATTGCAATTGTTGCAGAGAGTAAGCCCAGGTGTTTTGTTACCACTCAGTGTTCAGTAAATCTGCCACCGAGTCTCTGAAATTGGCACTAAAGAGAGATTTAGTTTTTAATAGAACTACTCAGCAGCAAAGTGGGCACAGAGGATCATGTTTTTGAGGCTTAGAGGAAGACAAATCTCCTGTTTGTGATTCCCTACTTGTGATTGTTGTGAAATCAGTGAGAGGAGCTTTCAGTGGTTAAATATCCTGGCACTTGGTATTTCTGTCTAATGTCACAGCACAGGTTTGACTATGTAAGAGAACAAAAAAGAGCAGAAGTTGCTTTCTTCTTAGAAACAAAAGTGCAAAACTTAAAACTTTAAAATAAAACTTTAAAGACAAAGTGCAATTTTGCACAGAGGGCAAAAAAACCCCGAAACCCCTTTGAATGTCACTTCCATTCTTTCTTTTCTGTTGGCTGAAAGCAGGCTCTTGTTCTTGATTTGCATTTGTAAACTAGTCTTGCCAAAATACAAACACATTGAGTTTTTCACTTCAGATAATTTTTGTTGTTACAGTCGTTGCTGATCATTTTAACTTTTTTCAAACCATACATTTTATTTCAAGAGGCCTTCCCTGTGGATTTCCTCCTGGCACTCTGCAGCACTACACTGCTATTTCAAGAGGCAAGAGAAAGTCACCTCACAGGAGACACTCAACACAGCTTAGCTGGCTGGAGCTAATAATGTGCTACTAATTTTCCTCTGTGGGGCAGGAGGGGAATTACATTCTGCATAAAGTTGCTACCTCAAGGCTCCAAGTGCTTTTAAAGGTCTTTCACTTGGGAGAATTTAATAAGACAGTTCCTAAAATCAGTCTGTTCTTTTGAGTTAAATGTTTTTTTTTTTAATTGATTCATTGAGGGACCCTTATTTTAATTCATTTTACTACTTGATTCTCAAAGGATGAACAGCTGCGAAGTTTGGTTCTTGCACTGTAGTGTTGAACATGAAAGAAAAATATCTGCCATATAAACATATGGTTTTAACAAGTTAAACCACTCTGGGGTTCAGTTTCACTTGTGGTTAATAAAAAACTGACCTGTTGTGTCCAGCCTTCCTGTACAGTCCTGTGTGTGCTTGTTATTGACTCGCTGCAGCTGACACAACCCCCAGCCTTACAGCAGTTCCCTGGATACACTTGGAACTGACTGAGTTCCTCTTGCCAGAGCCTCAAGGAGAGCAGCACTTGCCCTACTGCAATAGCATAAAGAGATTTTATACAGCACCTGCCCTCCAAGTTTTGATGCTTGGTGATGAAATTTTACAGATATCTTAATACCAACTTCTGTAGGTATTGTTTGTTCTAATAAAACGGGCTCTTCTGATAGTATGCCAAATTATTTTTTATTATTATTTATTGAGCACTGCAATAACTGGTTCTCAGTTCCCAGGAGGAACACAGTATTCCTGAAAATCTCTTGTTAGCCTACACTTACAGCTACTAAATTTTATGTGTCAAACTGCCTTTTCTTTAACCTAACTAACAATCTGAAAATTACTTTGGTACATCTGAAATTACATTTGCTGTTGCTGAAGTTTTATTTCTGAACGTTTGGCAGTTTATGTACCATTTTTAAGTCAGCCCAGGAGCGGAGTTGAGGTGGATTGTGGTGCTGAGCATGAGAAGGCTCTGCTGGAATAACACAGGACCTTTGCACAGACTGAGCTGTGTGAAGGTGCGGGCAAAAGGTGTCCTGTGAGTTTGGCCTTGAGTCAAGCATGCCATGTGCCTTGGGCTACTGCAGTGTTACCCTGCTGGGGTCGATGCTAATTCCTGGATAAACCTGGTAAAAGAAGGAAGATTCTGTGAAGTTCTTCTGAGGATAATGTTTAATTATTTCAGCAGAGCAAATGTATTTCTGTCCTTTCTGCTGTTTCTGTGGTAAGGATACACTTAATTCCAATCTTTAGAACAGATGCAAGATACTAAAATGGTGTTATTTTATAATCTGAATTAGCTGATGACTGGTGAGTGCAAAGACAGGCTGCCAGCCTCGTTCTGTGCACTTCTCAAATTCGTTTCAGCTGTGTGTCCTTGCAAAACCAAGGCTGGGGCAGCAGAGTCTCCTCAGTGTTTATAACCTGGCGCCGGGCCTTTACCAAGACCTGCATCGGGACCAACACATTTGCTTGGAGGAGAAGCGAAGCAGCATCTCTGTGTGCCCGAGTCTAGCAGCATGTTTGTGGGGCAGCGCTCCGTGTTTGCTTTGGTGAAGCTAAAAGCTTGCGTGCAGCACTTGGAAACGCTACCAGTCCCCGCCGCTTCCTAGAGATTCGTCTGAGACTCAGGCGTGCTCTGGCTCTCCTCCGCCGCAGGGCTGCGCTCGGGCCCGCGCACGGCGCGTTCTGGCCCGGGGCGCTCGGGCCGGGCCCGTGCCGGTCGCGCCGCGCGGTTGCCATGGCGATATTTGACCCCGCGCGGCCGCCGTAGAAGGGGCGGGGGCCCGGCGGGGCGGGGAATGGCGGCGGCCGCGTTCGAGCGGCGCGTGCTGCGGCGCGCGGCCGAGCATCACTATCTGCGCGTGCGCTTGTGAGCGACACCCCCGTCCCCCCGGGCCGGGACCCCCGAGCCGGGACCCCCGAGGCTCCGACAATCCCCTCCTGACCCCCTGTGCTTTCCTTCCCGCAGGGAGCTGCCCGACGGCGGAGCCCGGCCGAACGCCGCGCAGTTCAAACAGCTCGTGGTGACGGCGCTGAAGGAGCTGCACGGAGAGGTGGGACCGGTATCGGGACCGGGACTAGGCTCTGTCCTCGGCTGGCGGCTCCGGGCTGGGCCGGGAGAGCCTTGCGGGCTGTTGTCCCCTGGAGCAGCCGCTCTGGCTGCAGGGCAGTGTACGAGCGGGGCGGGAGCAGAGCAGGCTCTGCCGGGTAAATGTACGGGTTTGACCCTCCGGTACCCGGTTACCCGCTCGCCAGCCCCTGTTCTGAGTCGCTCCTAGTGGAGCTGTGCGGTTCAGTTCAGTGCCCGGAGCCAAGTGGCTTCAGCCATCCCTAGCACTGCTCAAGGTCAGGTTGGACCCGGCTTGGAGCAGTCTGGTTTAGTGGAAGGTATCTCTGGCCATGGCAGCAGGGCTGGAACTGGATGAACTCTATAAAGTCCCTTCCAGCTCAAACTGTTCTTTGATACTTGTTTTTAGAATTTGCTTAGTAATGAAGTAATTTGAAGTAATTGAAGTAATTTGAAGTAATGCTTTTGCTGTAGAGAAGCTTTAAAAAGAGAACTGTGGGAAGGGAACAGCTTTGTGGATGGGAAAGTCCACAGCACTGTTCTTGCTCTGTTTATTCTTTTGCTGGCTGACTTTCAGCAGGTCGCATCACCTCTTGGTCTGTGTTTCTCCAACTGTAATGTCGAAATAAAAGTGGCTTCTAAAGAACTCTGAGAGGAAGGGTGCTGTTTAAAATCCAGTGATGTTGTAACTGAAACACTTGTGTGAGTTTTGAGTGTAACTGTAACACCTTTAATGATATAACATGCTGTGGGTGAAATCAGTTGCTTATAAACCATGATAAGAACATAGGGTGATACTTACTAAATAACTTTTTTTTTCGTAGGTTGGAGCAGCTTTGCCTGTTGATGTCTTAACATATGAGGAAAAAACTCTATCTGCCATATTAAGAGTAATTAGCAGGTAAGGTGCAGTCAGTACGTGCTATACTATGAAAGTATTTTTTATAAGAAAATAGAGCTCTTAAACTAAGAATGGCCTTTGAAAAATTAAGAACTTGCAGATATTTGCATACAACATGCAGAAAATAATTACTGAGTTTTGGTAACTTCGTGCATCAGTACGTTATTCCTGCTTTAAACCAGAATTATTTTAATGGTTTTAAGATAGGAAGTAAGCATTACTGAGGTAGTGACTTTCAATCTCTTTCTCTAGTAAAGATGAGAATGGTTACTCTAAATGGTGATGACAACTGCAGGTGATTTAGGTGAAGAATGACTTTAAATGAACACAGAGAACAAGAACAGTGCTGGTAAAGTGAATTTGAGGTTGCAGTACATATCTCTGTGTCAAAGATAAGAGACTTCAGCCACTGCAATAATCCTTCAAGATACAGTTTTGCTACTAGAACTCTTCAGTGAAATTACCTGCTGTTAAACTGTTAATGGTTGTTACTCTTTGCATCATATTTTCTCTTTGAGATGTCTGTGCTGCAGGAAAACAGAAAACCCCAGACTTTATTAATATATTTTGTTTCCTTTTTACTTAGTGGCTTTGTCAAGCTGTGGAGTGCTCTAACCTTGCTGGGCTTCTACCAGAACAGGAGGTGTGCCTTCCGAGTGCTGCAGGTAAAGCCCTGCGGGGCTGGGTGGTTTCCCCCAGATGTCAGCTCTGGCTCTAAGCTTGGCAGGCTGCCTAAGCCTGCTGCCTTTTCATAGAAGGACGGCCTAGATGCAAAAATGCCTTGGTTTGGGAATGAAGTGCCTTTCAGTGCAGGTGTGTGGGCACATGTTTGAGCAGTTCTCATTTCAAAATAGATCTTGTACAATGTAACAGGAGTGGGTGTCTCATTACTTTGTGGTTTCAGTCCAGTGACAAGTCCTGATGTCACTAATACATCTGCAAGAAAATAATTTCTGGCAAATGTTGTTTATGACCCACATCTTGGTCTAGGTTTTATTTTCCCTACCACACTTTCTGCCTTTCCAGTGGTTACTGTCAACTGACCTTGTTTAACAATGCATATATGAACATGCACTTCCAGAGTTTATTTTTTTTCCAGAGGATGCTGCTTAGTGAAACGGGTTCTGAGAATTGTTTCTGAAGCCATGGCTAGATAAAAGTCTGCTCAGGCATTGCTCTAAGTTTTTAATCTGTCATGTAAAAGGAAAATGGAAGTATTTTCAACTTTGAGAGCATTTGATGGTGGGGTTTTTTAAGGCTTTAATTGTTCGGTTCTTGTTTGTTTTTTCTTTCCCCAAACTAGACATCTCCGTTTCTACTTGCATTATCGGGCAACAGTAGAGAATTAGTCTTGGACTGAATGCAGTTGTTGGTTCGGCTGCATGCAGGAGAAGTTCCTGGAAATGTTGCAGCCCTTCAAGCGTGGAATTTCTGGAGGGGTTTTCCAACAAAGAGCCTTGACAAAGCCAACGTTTATCAACTCACTGCTTGGACATCCCGTATTTCAGAACTTACACATAAAAGTTGGAGACAAAGCTGAACTTAGCAAGGCTTTTACACAGAATGATGTAGTTACTTTTTCTTATTTAACAGGTGACACAAATCCTTTGCATTTAAATGAAGAGTTTGCAAAGAAGTCTAGGTTTGGGAGAACTGTTGTCCATGGAGTTCTGATCAATGGACTTATTTCTGCAGTTCTGGGTACCAAAATGCCTGGTCAAGGATGTATATTTCTTTCCCAGGAGATTCGTTTTCCAGCTCCTTTGTATGTTGGTGAAGAAGTCACAGCTGCAGCAGAAGTGAAACGACTGAAGGGTTCTGTTGCTCACATTTCTGTATCATGTCAGGTCAGAGAAAGTGGGAAGACTGTTATGGAAGGGATGGTGAAAATCATGGTGCCAGAGAGTTAGAGCTGTTGATCATGTGCAGCTTCAGTATAAAGGCCAGAACCAATGTACACTTGGTTTTGATTATCTTTTTATGTGACATCACTTAAAACAGTAAATTTGCAACAAAAACCTTTCAAAATGCTTCAAAGTGCACAAACTTAACCTTGCTAGAAGTGCATTAAAATTAGAGCTTTTCCTTGTTTCACTGTGATGGGTTTCACTGCCAAGGTGAAACCAGCAGAACTAGGCACTAGCTGTGACCAAGTGGCATATTTAGACAAGCCTTTGTGCTGCCACAGCGAGAAGTTTGGGCTGGTGGGACTCACACTGAGGCTGTTCTTTCTGGTAAAATCGCAGTTCACACCAGCAAAGTTCAGTTAAAACTTGTTCCTTCTATACAAGACAGCTGTATTGCCAGCAAGCACCAAGGGAGGAAGCAGCGCTGTGTTTAAAAGTGGAACAGAAGTGAGGTACTGGAGGTACACATGTACTGCGAAGATGTGTTGTAATCTGCATGGCAGCTCCAGCTCGTGTTTCTTCTGAAACTTGCCACGCAGAATGAGAGTGAAGGAGGCTTTTAAAAAAACACATTGTCACAGCTTGTACTTACTCGTGCTCCTGAGGGCAATACAAGCAAGGGCAGATGATCTGAGTACTAACTGTATGGCTTCTCTCTTCTTGCTTGAGTGTGTGAACATGGCTTTCCCTTTGTCCGCTGGTCCACAAGGAAAGTACCTTGTTAGAGTAGACTTCTGGCAAATTCATTAGTAAATCATCTGGGTTAAATTATTTAATACTGGCATGAGATTATTATGCACTGAGATACTCCATCAGGAGTAAGGCCTCCAATTGGTGGCTCATATAACTTTCTGGCAAAGTGTCCATTATCAGCCTGTCTTCTCTGCAGCAGAAATGCATTTGAAACTTTCTTTGGCTGCAAATAACCTCGGAAGTTGTCTGCTAAGAAAAGAGAGTTTCTCCTCAATCTGTGACGAAAGCTACTGGTAAAACAGCTGCACTGCCTGAGTGTGCTGCACTCTAACCCCAGGTGTTAGTCACCCTGGAGCAGAGGGAGGGGTAATGTTTCAGGTGTTTGACTCCATGCCTTCTCTTTCCGAAGCCTGGAGTTTGGCCTGTTTGCAACCTGGAAGCAGTTATCAGGAAGAGGTTTCCATATCTCTTGTCTGTAGAAGCTGTTTCACTTCCCGTTCCCTTTCCTTCTGCCTCGGGTCACTGCCTTTCACTGGCTTTTGCTGGACAGAGCACTTCATCGAAGCAGGTCCCCTCCTTACCCTGCTCCTTTTTCACCTGCCTCTCCAGGTGGGAAGTTGTCTTGTTAAAGCCTGTTAACAAAATGAATCAGATCTGTGCTTGACCTCCTGGGTCACTGCAGGTGTAGTAGTTTGGGCAGTGGAGGTTGCTGTTCCAGCCTGGCTGCCGAACCACAGCAACACAGCCCATTTTCCTCTCATCATGGAGCTGCAAGACAGAGATGAAGATGTTCATGACACCTGCTCCAGGTGTATGACAAACTCCAGCTCTGCAGTCTTATATCTTAAGTAAGAGTAATTCCTGTGTATGATGTAAAAAGAGGAAATGCAGACAGGTGTCCAACTTGTAGGTTCTCAAGCACTAAGTAATACTCAAATAGAAAGTTTCTTATGCTGCTGCAGTCATGTTGAAGAACTCAGTTGTTAAAAACTTTAAATCTGTGTTTTGAAAAACAACCAAACCAAAAACCAAAACTCCACAAAATACCAACTCCAAACTCAAAATTTTAGTGTAAAATTTATGGGATATTCTGATTATTTTATTAACACAAAACACTCCAAAAGGTAAAGAGCAGCAAGTGTGCCAGCCCTTATAATTTTTCCGGTCTCTATGAGAGGACCAGCAGTGTTTTGGGGCTGATTTCCCTCGGGGCTGCAGCTGCTACTGCTGCTGTCGGTGCCGCTAGGAGCACCGGGTACGGAAGGCTTGGGCGGCGGAGGCGACTGATGGCCTCCCTTCCAGCCCCCTTTCCCCGTTATTGCCCGCGGGGACGAACCTCCTCGTGTCTCCTCATCCCGGCAGTGTCCCCTATCCCAGTCCTGTCCCCCAGCCTTCCCTGTCCCCTATGCCGGTCCTGTCCCCCATCCCTCCTATCCCGCGCTCCCGGGGCGGGACCCGCGCGGAGCGGCGCCCCCTGTGGGCGGGCGGTGCCGCGGCGGGCGGCGGCGCTAAGGCCCCGCGGCGGCGGCGGCGCTGCCGTGTTGACAGCGGCGGCCGCGCCGGGAGCTGCCCCGGGAAGCGGCTTGGCGGCGCCGGTTCTCCGCTCCCAGCTCCGCTATGGCCTTCATGGAGAAGCCGCCGGCCGGCAAGGTGCTGCTGGACGACACGGTGCCGCTGACAGCGCAGATCGAGGCGAGCCAGAGCCTGCACTCGCACACGGTGAGCGGGGCAGGCCGGGCCGCGGGGGCAGGCGGGAGCGGCGGGGGCGGGGGAGGGAAGGCAGGGAGCCGGTAACGGGGGGCACCGGGGGGTGCTCGGGGTCCGCGGGGCCGGCCGGGGCATTGCGGGCTGGGCTGGGGGCGGGGGGCCCGAGCTGAGCCCCCGCGGCAGCGGGGCCGGGGGTGGCGGGAGGCGGGGGGTGCGGCGGGGCACTGCGGGCTGGGCTGGGGGCGAGGGGAGCGGTGCGGGAGGCAGCGGGGCCGCGACCTCGCAGCACGGGGTTGCAGCGCTCCGGAGCCCCCCGGTGGGATGCCAGGGAGCCGAGGGTCGTTGGGCTCCTTCGCTCCCTCGCTGTCCGCGGGGTCCCGGGGGCAGCCGGCAGCACCCCCGAGGCACCGCCGCGGGTCTGCGGGGGCCGCCCTGCGGGCTTCGCGCTGTCTCGCTCCTCTCCGAGCGAGGCCCTGTGAGTTACTGTAATTCCTGCTTTCCTCGGCGGGTTGCAGCCTTTGGAGCAGAGATGGGCTCTGGCTGCCGCGTTTCAGTGGCTGTGATGAAGTTACACGTGAATGGGCTGCGTTTGCCTCCGGGTCCTGCCGTGTGGCTGAGCGGAGGCTGCGGAGCTGCAGAGACCCCGCAGCCCCAGCCCCGCTGCTCAGCTCTGGGGAGCGGTGGCACTCACCAGAACAAGCCCTGCCGTGACTTGAGTGTTACAGATTCATTCTTTCGGGATGCCTAGGACACATGCACAGTGCTTCCGTAAGAACTGTCTTTGAACATGCAGTAATAATCCAAATTCTATGGTGTCCTGTTTGCGGTTATTTTCCACTTTAAATCCGGCTTTCATTATGGTATGACCAAGCAGTAGGGTGAATCAGAGAACTGGCTGTTGCTTCTGATTCCTGCTTTAGCTGAGAGCAGGGATGCTGGACAGGAGGCCAGAGGTACCTCAGCCAGAGGTACTGGGAAGCTTGCTTTAAATAGAGAGAGGATTTCCTTATGTCCCTTACACAGCTCTGATTCCTGCATTGTGGATCTCTTCCTGGTTCCTTGCATCTGTTGCATACCCTTAACCTATAGGTTCACCATGGGGTATACAACTAATTTATAGACTGTCTTATTAAATACTCTTCATATAAATAATTCACACCTAAGAGGGGGTTTATTTTATGTCTGAGGAACTCACATTTACTGACGTTCCAGTCTTTCTCTGAACAGAAGTTACCTATGTGAAATTGTCTAGAGGGTCTTGTGAATCTAACAGACTGTGGCTCTCAATTCTTGCAACTCTTCTTCTTATAAGTAAGACTAAAGAAGTTTATTTCCTGGCAAGTGTGATGCTTTTTACCTGTTTCAGTAGCTGAAGGATGGGTGTGCCAAGTCCTGTGAGAAGTTGTGTAACTCCTAATACTCCCCAGTTAGCAGACCAGATTAAGTTCCGTTGGTAACTTGTTTCCTTATTATGATTTTTTGTTAGTGCAAATGACAATAGTGTTTTGTGTTCTTTCCTTTGGCTTGCATGATTCTGGTTGGAAACGAAAAAGTCACAAAATTCTTTTAGAATGATCACTTGGAAGAACTTTTTCAATCCAGACTCTTCCTGTGTCATCTTGTCTGAGGGAGTGTTATAGCAAATGTTCCCCCCTTCTTTCATCTCTGTATTCTGTTACTAATGAGTGTGCAGAAAAATTCTCTACTGTTTTGTTCTGATCTTTTCTTCATAACAGAATGCTGGAGCACCGTGCCTTTTGATTTAAAATCTGTCTCTAAGATACATCTATTAGTAATTGTTTGTTTTACTGCAGAAGCGCTGTTGATAGCTGAAAGATGGTTTGAAGTGTGTGTAGCACAGATGGTTTATATAGAGCCAGTGTGGGATAACAAAATAGAGGAAGCCATTAACAGAGACTTGGTTTCTTATTTGATGTAAGTGGACTATTCTGTCATTTCAGATACTTCATCCTATGTCCCTGGTGTCTGAATAGTTTGTTTATTGGTGGGTGATGCTGTCCCTGATTTGAACTTTCCTGATTCAAAATAAATCCTTCTCTCTGAAGAGGTGTGTAAATTAAGCCCTTCTAAGAAATAAGGGTTGAAGTGTTTTTGTGGGAAGACTATACTTGGTTAAATTATAGTTAGAAGAAACTAGATTGTCAGTAACTGAATGCTTTTTAGTTTTGTTCCTCATTCCATCTCAAAGTGGTATCAAAAGATGTAGATATATAAAATCCTTCATCCCAAACTAATGTTTGGAGAACTCGGCCTGTTCTAAAGCAAAGGCAGCCATAAAAAAAAATTCTATTCTTTTGTTAGCAGTATATATTAAGATTTTATAATGTTGTTCAGTGCTGCAAGACTTGTTTTAAACTCGAGTTTGTATTTTTTTTCCTGTAGATCATAGCTTCTAAAAGCACTCATATGAAGATGGCTTAGGCTGAGTTTAGGTGCAACTTTAACATGGCAACTGAACTAGTAATTATGTAAACCTTCTGTTGGTGCTGAAAATAGCCAGTCTTCTGAAAAAACAGCTAAGGAAAAGGTGAAGAATTTCAGGAAAAGCTCTGTAGACGTCGTGAAATATCACACAGAAGACCAAAGCTTTTGTCTAATGAATAGTTTGCTTGTGTATTGTTCTAAGCAGTTTCTGTTAATTTAAATTTAGTACAACAGACTGGGTGAGTGTAAACTTCATAGCATTGAACCAAGGACTGTACTTGGCAGAGGCTGAGTTTCTGTTTCCTGAGGCTGAAGATGAAACTGAAAAAAAACAAAACTGAAAACAAAACCTGAAACTACTATGTTCTTTCCTGAATTCTCCAGAAACCTAAGAAGGGATTAAGCTACTATTGAAAATATATTTTTGAGGATTTGTACTTTTTGCTTAGTAAGGGTATGTCAACCCCCCCAAATGGGTTTTTAGATTGTTAGAGAGCCAATTGCAAAATTATCTGATAGGCTCACAGGCTCAGCATGCTTTGTTCAAGTTAGAAGAGCTCAGAAGTTCTTACTGGACTTAGTACATCTGAGCTGGAGCATAATCTCCATGTTTTTGTGCTGCAACAAAGAAATTGTTCACTGAGGTTTTCTTTCTGTCTATTTATTTCCAGTCATAATTGGAAGAGGAAACTGATGCCTTTCTACGTTTGCAAAAGTTGTTTCCCTGGTTAAGTGTGTTACAAGCAGTCTGAGTTTTGTTGGAATGTGCACTTAAATACAATTAATTCTATAGTGTAGTATTTACAGAGTCCTTTTCATTTTGAAAGCAAAGAAAGTACATATTGCAGGTGCATTCCAATGGCATCTCACCTAATAGATTTGAAATTACAAGAGCAAGCCCAGTCAGCTTCGTTTTGTCTCCTTCCTTGTGCTTGTCACTAGCACTGGGTCAGAGAGAGTAACTGTGTAACTTCCAGGGGTGTGTTGGGCACCTTTCCATAGCCATGAGTCAGTCCCTTTGTAGGTTTGTGTACCAACCCTTTTGTAGAAAATGAAGTTTTGTTGCTATTGCATTCCTTTACTTCAATAGGAGCAGGATTACATCCAATATACTGAGCCATTTGCAAGTGTCTCATCTCGATGCCAAATGTTGTGTTCTGACAACAGAGACAATTTCAGCACTAAAGCTTTAATAAATTTTGGCTGTTAAACTTGCCTCATAATGCAATATTTCATCTGTGTGTTCACTATTTAATAGTGGCTTCTTTCTAAGCCTTAAAATAGAATGCTATTTTCTTACATGATAATCTAGACGTTTTCCTTATTAAGAACTGCACATCTGTACCTGCAAGTCTTCTCAGCAGTAAAACTACTGGTGAGTTGTGCATATTCTTCTGAGCATTTGTTAATTCTTTTCTGCAGTGGTTTTCCTTTTTCATGTGTTTCATATTTTGAAATTGCTTTGGAAGAGTACATTGTTGTCTTAAAGGCATTTGGAAATGAACAGCTGAAATAAATCCCTCTCCTAACAATCTTTCAGAGTTCTTAGTTTTCCTTAAGCAATGATGAATGTTGACACTCATGGCTTTTAGATTAGAAAAACGTTGAAAAAGCATTTATGTTTTTCATATATTGTTCCAAATAGAAAAATGGTGCCACATATTCCTCGGACTGTAGGGTTTAGTTTAAAAGCTTGTAAAAGATTTTGTACATCTGCTTTACAAGGAATTCAGTCTATTCAAAGCTGCATTCACTTTGGACAAAACCAAACATGAAGTTAGTCTTAGACATGGCTTTACACAGGGAAGTGTCATAGCTCACTTGTTTGAGGTTTCAGAAATGCAGTTCCTCCACTGGACTTAGTCAGTTAGCTCGATTACCTCCCACCTCTCCTCCAGCCTGAGCTCACAAAAGATGGCTCTTTTATTGCACCTAATTTTAAATATTCCAAATTTACGGTTTCCACTGGTGATCTTACTAAATTAGTATTGCATTTGTAGGACCTGTGAAGATTGTAGTCAAAATATTAGTTTCCATATGGTACTTTAGTAAATCCTAATTAGAATATTTTTGTTGGCTACTGAGTATTTCCTGAAAAATAGTGAGTAATTTGTGTTTCTGGTGAAGGTCACGGTGAAGCTGAGCACTGAAAATCTGTGATTTCTCATCTCTCTCCAAAGCTTTTTGTGTTCACTAGGTTTCATTACATGTAAATGTGTGTCCTGTTTTTTTCCTGCACTTGTCCTCCTTCATGGCTTTCACTTATTGAATGGCTGACTCATTACTACAGAAGGGATGCAGTGTGTGAGTGGTGCAACACAGACACACACACACCTGCATTGTTTGGAAAGCAGGGAAACACCAACCACTGCTGCTGCTCCTACCTCATGGCTTAATGGCAGGTTGTGCAATAGCAAATAAATACTGTGCCCTCTAACAGAGAGGCCTCTGAGGCTGAGCAGCTCTCCTGATGTTGTTGCTACTTTTCACATGGGAGATTTTCTAAATAAACTTTTAAAAGAGCTTCTTACTAGAAATTGTTCCAATCTAGCCTACTTGAGCAGAGATTGTATTCATGCTTAATTAGGCTTTCCTCTCTTTAATGCTTATAAAATAAAGCCCTTTCAAACTTTCAGTTGATGTGACCTGAAGGTGACCTGGATCTTTATAATGGTTGGCTTTTCAAGCCTGTTGGATTAAACAGATGTAAAGCAGAAATCTGTGGAAAAAGAGACTGACTATCCTGAGCTGGAAATGTAGAGACTGTTTGCTTGGGGAAACAGAATGTATTACCCAATATTGTTGAGACTCTACATTTAATTATAAGAATCTCTTAACTCATCACTTTTTTTCCCCCTATCTTGTCTCTGCAAAAGCCTTCTTTCCTGTTTGCTTCCTGTTTCAAAAACTAGGGATGGTGATAAAGAGCAGTTGTTAAACATTTGGAGTGCTTTGCTGTGCAATTTTCACCCAAGAATGTTACCAAAATGTTGCTGAGCAGCTCTGAGTTGCTAATGATAATGTTTTAATAAGTGCTGGAATACCAAGGGCTAATCTTGGTGAATTTTGGGAAAAAAAAGGCAGCAAAAACCCCCCGTCTAAATCTTGGATCTGTGTGAAAATAGGTGAATTCAGGATAACATTAATCCTACACAGTGAGTGTGAAACTGTTACCAGAAAGGATTGAAGAAATGCAGTGTGGTTGTCACTGATCCATGTGGTTATTTGGAAAATATTCCTTTTCAGAAACCCTATCCAGAATTCTGTAGTAGTAGGAAGAAGATTTTAGGAAATGACAGCATGCAATGGGGTCATACATCTTTCCTGTTCCCAAACCTCCTCCTCCACCCATTCCAGCTTTTTTTGACTAATTGGAGCAGCCAGGACATGATCCCATAGGTAAAACTGCTTTCCTTGGCATCTTTAAAAATGTATTTTGAGCTGCTGCAGGATTATCAAGATTGTGTTATGAAGTTGCTTGGCAGTGCTGATAGGAGGAGCAGCGGATGTATAAACCTTATCTGTGTGCAGGGACCCAGGGAGGTTGTTTTAGGAATGGTTTTGTGGCCTGTCTTGTTGGAGGCTCCTGTTGATAGTGACCTTGCTGCCCTTGGGCAAAGCAGAACAGGAGGTCTCTCTTCTACATGCAGCAGCTGTTAGGGATCCTTTGAAGTTATTTGGTAAACTGAGTCATAGGAAAAATTCTGAGCTATTCACGTAGGAGTGAAAGATGCCATGGGAATTTCTACATGAGTGTAGCTAACACAGACTGCCCCGAGCCTGGTTGTTGGTGCCTGAACTTGTTTGCAGGAGTGAACTCTGGGAATTACTAGCTTTTTCTGAAGGCATTTCCACCATGTTTTCCTACATTAGGGGATGCTGCTAAACAGAAATGATCCTGAGTGTGCTTCTGCTTTCATTTATTTCCTATGGGCACAGTCTCAGTCCCACTATCAGGCTGTCTCAGAAGAAGATTGTTGTAATTCGGTTTTTTTTTCCTAACTAAAACAGAATTTGGCAGAGCAATAAAGGCTTTTGTGTATTAGACTTGAAAAGCTGAAAGCTCTTCTCTGGTCCTATGGGAAGCATATATCAGTGGTGCTAATTATAATCCCACGACAAGCTTGTTGCCACAGGAGGCAATAGGAAGTATCAACTTCTCACTAGAACTCGGCATACTGTGGTGTGCTGATTGTGTGTAGCCATGGCAGATACTGGCAATGGGACTGTATTTCTTTTCCTGGCTTTTCTGCTGTTGCAGT
Organism: Acridotheres tristis; assembly: GCA_037013685.1. Lineage (NCBI taxonomy): Eukaryota > Metazoa > Chordata > Aves > Passeriformes > Sturnidae > Acridotheres > Acridotheres tristis. Next base: position 8,841,074 of record CM072899.1, on the reverse strand, counting down.
TCTTTGACTTTCAATCTCATTACCAGCTTTGGGGGAAAAGCCCCTCAACCAACTCAGAAGAGCATTTAGGGTTTTTTGTTAGTTGTATTGACAGGGTAGTGCTGAGTTGGACAATAATTCATTACGGTCAGTGCTGATGGAGAGTGTGTGGTGGGGACTCAGCTTTTCCATACACAGAGCTAAAGCCACACCTGGAGAGTGTTTGCTCTTGTCTTTCCAGTTGCAAACCCTGTGACATAAAAAAGGGACTTGATTAGTGCATTAGGCCACAAAAGCAGACATGGATGGGATGGGAAAATGCTCAAGTAAGTGTGGGGAAAAATAGTTGTGACTCAAATATATATATATATATATTAAAAATATTACTGTAAGAATGAGCTCTGAGTCTTGAGTTTTTTTATGACAAGGCTCTGTGTTTTATCACAAGAGCTGTGTTGACCAGTGTGGTTGTGTGCAAGAAGATGCTTTGATGGTTGTTTAATGAATTTGTGTTCTGCCTGTCCTGGAGCATTTTTTCAGGGCACAATAGAAAATGACAATTACTGGATAAAGAGCAAGTGCTGCAAGGGATTGAGCAATAACTCTGCTTCTTTCAAAATCCTAGAAAAGATGAATGACTGCACTTGGTGAATCATCACTGGCGTGGTTTTTCAGAGAAACAGCCAATGTTCCTTTGAGACTTGATGAATAAGCAGTTGCTGCAGTTTTTTGTCTGAGTGTGAAGTAGCCTCTTTCCAAAATGCAGCAGTGGTCACAAAACATGAAAAGCCACGTTAGTGGTGAATATAGGTTTCCAGGTGTCCCATTAATTGATTTCTGTCACACAGTTTCCAAAGATAATTACACTGGTTAAGTGTTATCAGCTCTGTGGATTTATGTTACTATTTATGAGGATTTGGGCTTCTTGTTTTGCAGGAAGATACCATAATTATGATTTCAAATGGGTAAGAGGAAATAATATGGAGGGACCATGTCAGGCTGACTTCCTGAAAATAAACACTTTAATTCTAATTTTACAGTTATGTGTCTTGGTTTCTGACATCTTGAGTTTCTGTAATTTCCAACTAAGCTGCTAGGACAAGTGTTTTAAATCACTCTGGTTTTCATGCTTACTAGTCTTGTTTCTTCTCCAGGCTAAGTGGTTCCAATTTGCTACAGATATTTGAGAGCTCTGATAATGAAGGATATTTTAAGTGAATTTTAGAAAATAGAATACCATTTTTGCCTCAGCAGCACAGGGTTTTGGAAGGAAATTTCAGTAAATAAAATCTGGATTAGGTAAAGTTGAATACACAAGGTAATGCTGGCTGGTAATTGTTGCCTTTGCCTCTTGTCTGAAACAGTCATAATTCTTGATTTACACTACTTCTTTGGTAGATGTTAAATGAGAATTTAAATCTGATATGCCCCACTTTTTTTTTTTTTTTTTTTTTTTTACATTGAATGGTATATTTATGTTTTTCAGTGAAACACCTTTTAGTTAAATTTCATTTGAAAGAGAAGAATTAGTTCTGTGAGGTTCAGAAGGCAAATTCCAAAACCAGAAGACACTTCCCAGTACCTGAAATGAAGAGACTGGAAAGAATTGTGATTTATGAATGTGTGGTGGGAGAATAATTAATTCTTAAAATTCAGAAGTGGCTCACTGAGATTTAGATATATATGCATAGCTAGTATGTAAATATTTAGCATTAAGTATGCATTATAAATGAAGAATTAGCATCATGAGAAACAGGTATGTTCTGGTTACCCAAGCACATTCCAAAGCTTTTGTGGTAACCTTCCTAGTACAAAAATAATGAGAGGCTGTGCAGTTGTGGGTATTTACTGGCATTTTACTTCTTTCTGGTGGTGGCAATAATTCCTGGGGGTTCTTGTTAGATATTAGAGGTGAGGAGACAGAGATTTCTTCAGCTCTTGTTGGTAGAGATGTGTGCTGAATTTGCTTTTGCTGGCATTTTCTGTAACTAAACTAAACTGCTCCAGTGCTCCACAGGTGTGCAAACTCTCTTTGTCCTCTGTGCTGGGAAAGCAGCAGAGTTAGGGATGGGTCTGAGCAAACCCAGCTCTGACCTTCCCCAAGGTGCTGGATCTGAATTTTCTGCATTTGAATGTTAGTTGTCATTTTTGAAGAAGTGCCTAATAGCTTCCTTCAGATCATTAGTTCTCATTTCTAATGACTTTTTCTTTTTATTAGGAGTACATAATCCGTGTCCAGAGAGGAGTTTCAACAGAAAACAGTTGGCAGGTAATTTCTTGAGTTGTAGTTCATGTTCAGGATTCTTTTTTTAGGAAGAGTTTGAAAATTGCCTATTCCTAGCTTTTAAAATTTGAGCTGGAAAGAGAAATGTTGATTTGGAACTGAGAACATGAAGTGCTTGAATTCTTTTGGTCAGAACTAAGAGAAAAACAGTATTGCTGCCAGCTACAGAAGGCATGTTTGGTGCTATTCTGAATATTCCAGGAAAAATGCCTGTCATGTGTTTCTACTGTGTATTGGTACAACCATAATTTTAAAATCTCAAATGCCAGTTTGCCTTTCTCAGTGCTAAAATCACAGCTCTGCTAATACGAGACCAATGAAACCAAGAATTAATATGAAGATGAGTATGAAAAGTTGTTACATCTAATATGGCAAAAATGCCTTATTTGCAGACAGCTTTGCTCACAAGTACTGTTTTAAGATAATTTTTAGAAATTAATTTTCTTTCTGATCGAGTTGTGATTAAGAATTCTTTTTTGCTCTCCGGCAATGTGACATAAACCCAGCAGTTACACATTTGTACAAAAATTACAAAAGAAGATGATTGTAAATGGGAATTAGTTTTCTCTGATGGGATTTTGAGGAGTCAAATGCTAATGGAGAAAGTAATTTGTTTCCTGAACTTTGTCTTTTATTTTACAGATTGTGAGGCGATATAGTGACTTTGACTTGTTGAATAACAGCTTGCAGGTAATTTTCACTCTTCATATATAAATAAAAAAATGTCATTAGAGGAATATATTCAAAATTGTGATTTTTTTTTCTTGTGATATTTTTATACATTGTGGTGAAAATAAAAAGAATTTTCATAGCTGTGAAGAGAAACTGTCTTCAAATGTAACGTGAATGTGTACTTATTCACCCTTAAGTTTTCTCTTGTAAAATTTGAATTTTAGCATCAACAGGATCAGTTTATATAGAAATGGAGGAAATTGGCAGATACTGAATCTTTCTCTTCAGTCCTGTGACTTGTTCCGGTTTTATGTGTTTTTATTTGTTCCTCCTTTGATTTGGAGAAAGCCAAGGCACATACCAACCTTATAAATTCAGCACTGAAGTGCTATGTGTCTCATTATTTATATTCGTCTAAAAGCACTACCAGATGCTGCTTCTCATGTGATGGTTTTCTGTGTCACTGAGGAGTGTTCCTTGGTTAGACACTGGACTTACTGTGTGTTTTCCTCTGCTTTTTAGGACAATTATTTCTTTTTAGTTTGTGTGGGAAAAAACAGGGTATGTGAGTGTGTTTGGGGACAGGGGGAAGCAGCAGTGATTAACATCTACAGAAGACAAACTTGTTACTTGAGATTTCCATACTGGTCAAACAAGATATAAAGTGAATGACACAATTTGAGGATAGATTTTAGTGACTTTAAATTTTTCCCTTGTTAAGCATTTAATGAATTCAAGAGCTTAATACTGTTTCCACTTCCTCTCTCCTCCCCAAATCAAATCTGCTTGATGAACCTTGGTGAGCAAAGACCTGTAAGGGTGTTTGTTGATTTTGATGCTCTGAGAGCCCACTGTAACTGCTTCCTCTGCTGCAGGTGGATGGGGGCAAATCAGTCATAATTCAACAAATACAGCATGGTTGCCTTGTGGAATTATTCTGTTAAATGTGCAGTAGCACATTGGAACTTTTATTGTGACCTAGAAACCTTCTCTGTAATGTGCTGAATAAATGCTGTACAGAAGTGTCTGCTGCTCCAGAGGCATCCAAGATTTAAAATTAGACAAACACCCATGGGAACACAAGGAGTTGAGATGGTACTAGTCATCAAAGTACCTTGGGGTCACTGGTCTTAACCGTAGTTTTGATAGAGATCACAGAGAAAAAATTTGGTGAAAGTTTTAAAAAGAAGGAAGCATTCACTTTGCAGCCACCTGTAACAAGCTTCTCTTAATCGTGAGGGAATAGAAAGTGTTAAGGCATGAAAAGGCTTTGTTGCTTTCTCATTTGCCTTTCAAATGATGCAGCTCTAGTAGAGAAGGCAATGGACCTTTAAGACTTAAAATCCAGAAATGACAGGTACTGCATAGTTAGGCCTATGTGTAAAATCCATAAAGTGAAGGTAAATAGGTTATGCATGGTGGAGTTTAGAAGGAAAAAGCTTTTGTAACTGGAATAGAGGTGAATGATAAAAGTGGAGGGTCCAGGAAATTACCTGACAGCAACTTTGCAGAGTGGGACAAAGGGGAAATTTGAAACAAGAGAGACCAAGATCCAGGACAAAAATGTCAGCTGTTTGAATGACTGGAAAACATTAAAAAGAATTATCAAAAGGCACCACTAACTTCAACGGGAGGATACGAAAGGGTGGCTAAATTAACAGGCCGTGTGCTTTAGCAGTTGGCCTCCTCCAGTGGCTCTTTTCTCCCACTGTTTCGGAGTTTTTTATAAATTACTCTTTGTGATGCTGGAGCTGAACTTTCCTCATCTATCAAGACAATGCAACACTTCTCAGATGTTTCCATCCAAACATGGTGTTCAGGTCCCATGACAAGTTTTAAAACTTTTTAAGCTATCATCTTGTGTATATTGAAATTAGAGTAAACAAACAAAACTCCAAACAAATAAGAAGATACCAAACCCTAATCTTTTTCCTTCAAAGCTAAAAATCTGCTGGAAGAACTGCTGGAGCTTCTTTGCAGTGTAAAGCCCAAGTTCTCCAAGTTCTTGTGGCATGCTTGGCCTCTCTCTATGTTCGTATGGGTGTGTTTGAGCACAGCTGAAGTTGAGTTGGAGTGCGAATTTTCTGTTCTTTATCTGGTACTACCTATGCGATAATAATAAGGATTGAGAATTTCAAAATTGTCTAGGCTAGGGAATGCAGTCCTGCCAAAAACTTTGGAAAATAATGAAGTGTATATATGTGACCCTGATTTGTATTAGAAAGTTTCAAGACAGGTTCCCTGAGCTCTCAGTTGTACCAGATTGAAAAGCTTCTTCCAGTCGGTTCCGCATTTCTTCCTCTTTACTTATTTGACAAAGATCAGTGGAGATCATTGGCTCTTCTGTTTTGTCAAGTGAAGGGCTGGTACTGGAAGTACTGGAATTCACAGCAAGATATCTGGCTTTTGTGAAGCATTTTATTGCAGCTTTTGAACAGACATTCCTGAGCAGGCTGTGGTTTGAAGATAAGAATGTTAATTCCCAGGTTCTTCCGTGGCAAAGCCCATCCTGGCTCCAGTGGTGAGCTGGGGCCACTGAGAAGCAGTGTCTGAAAGCATGTGAGGTCTTTGCAAGGTCAGACTCTCCGTGAGGTGTTCTTCTGTGGTGGAGTGTTCTTGCTGTGCTGTGCTGTATGTTTTGGCAGATTGCTACAAAAACCCCAGCCTGAATGTTACTTTCTGCTGAAAAATAGTAGGAGTCTGATTTATAAGTTTTAAAACAAGTAATAGTGGTTGGAAAACACGTGAATTAGAGTCAGTTTCTCTCTGATGGTAACTAGCTGTCAGGTCAAGAAGGTAAAGGTGATGATGGTTTGACATGCTTTTAAGTGAGTAATAGGAAAGGATTTAGTTCTTGTTTAGAAACTCAGGTTTGAATTGAAATGAGTGGTCTGCCTAAGGAAAGTTCTGTTTGCCTCTGGTGCTAAAACTTATTTGGTGAATTACTGGCTGTAAGTGATGTATGATTACTTTTGGTTTTTTTCCCTGGTCCTTATTGATAGCTTCTGTAATTCAGACATAGTTACAGTTCTTTTTCAGTCCATAATTTGAAGTCAGAAAACGAGAAGTAGGAGAAGTGCTAAAGTTAGCAGAGCACAACTCCAGTGTTCAAATGAAGGAGGTAGAAAGGAAGAGGAATGCTACAATTAGTTTGTTGAATTAATCTGTTACTTTTTCCGCTAGTTAAAATGAAAGTTGTTCAAATAACAAAAAGTCCCAGTCTTCTCCCTGGTGAACTGTTTGCTTTAGAAATGAGGTTATTGCATCTGGTGTAATTGATTCCTGCAACACACAATTCTTGAAGATAGCTCCCATGGAGATTCAGCTTACCCAAGGCAGGTGCTTTGATCTGCAGGACAATAATGTGTTAACAACACGAAAAATGTATTCTGGCAATTCACATATGTAATTGAATCTAAACACTAAAGATGATCTCTTTGATCTGATTTAAACAAGGTTTTGAATTTTTTTCATTGTCCTATTTTGAAGGATTTCTGACTTTTTTCCTGAATTTTTGGCTCTCTTGTGTCAGTATAAAGCAATTGCTGTACATCCCTTGGTAGATTGCAGCTATTTCTGGGTTGAGAGATGTATAGATAGATATTTTAAAAAATGTACATGAACGAATTCAGAAGGTAAAATGGAAAGATGCACCATATTTGAAATACGAATATTTGAAATTTGAATATTTGAAATTACATATTTAAAATACTAACAGAAAGGGCTTAACATTACCTACAAATATATAGAGGCAGAAGAAAGTTGCTAATCTGCACTTGATGAAATAAGAAAGTATAAATCTTACCCAGAAAAAATAGCGAGGTGTGAATTGTCTTTGTGCTGTGGCAGAAGTCATAGAAAGAATCTGGCTGAAAACTGTTAGGGTTAGTGATCTTAAATGTATGACTCACTAGCAAAAATTTGTCTCCTTGTATTTTCAGTGTTGTTCCATTTGCTGATCTCTGCACAGTGGGATGCAAGCTGTCATCTGACTGATAATGGTGCTTAGGAAAAATAGAAAAGCTTGTACATACACAGTGCAAAAAAGAGTTATCCAGTAGTTAGCTTGCTGCTGAGAGACTTTTGCTTTCTGGGTTGCTAGTTTTATATCCTTGAGGCGTTTTGAGAGCAAGGTCAGTAATTTTTCCTCTCTTTTTAAGATCTCAACTCTAAGTCTACCTCTTCCTCCAAAAAAGTTGATTGGAAATATGGAGCGTGAATTCATTGCTGAAAGGCAGAAGGGACTCCAGGCCTATCTGGATGTAATTACTACCCATCACATACTGTCTAACTGTGAGCTGGTAAAGAAATTCTTGGACCCAAACAGCTATTCTGTAAACTACACTGGTAAGTAGAAAATACAAAACTGTGCTTCACTTTGACTTCAGCATGTGCTATGTATCTTCTGTGAATGCTGGCCAGGATCTACACTGAAGCATGGGGTGAACAATCTTCAGAATTTTCATACTGTGCATGTTATTATTTATGATAATGCTTCTCCAGCTCTGTGCATGGATCCTGCTGGGATTGTCAAATATAAATATTTTAATTATTTCACAGAGGAGTGAAGAGGGTCAAGATCTTTATAAGCAGAACTTGGAGGAGAGGGGTTGGTGAGAGTGACGTCTACTTTTCACAATTCATAATAAATTAAAAGAATTGCTCTTGGGAAAAAATTGTCTGTCAGAGTGTAAGGTGGAGTTAAGTTTGTCAGCTTAGTATTTTGTTTAAACAGCCCATTTTCTGAGCACTGAATCTTTCAAGAATTGTGATTGTCTTGTCTGACTTCTACCCTTGCTTTGGGGTGTGAAACTTTTAGAACTAATTGTTTGAGCTAGATTGAGTACTTTTTCAAGTCTAGAATAAGCCAGACACCCTCGTCCCACAGATACTGGAAAGTCACTGCATTCCTTAAATTGATATCCCAGTGATGAGTTTCTTCATTACTAACTGTTTCTTTTTTGAATTTGTCTTATTTCAGCTTCAGCCACAGGATGTCAATAATATTTGTCTTACAGACTGAAAAAACTTCCTCTTAGTGATGAAACCCACTCCATAAATTTAGTTCGTAGGCAAAGCAACTCTCTGCAAAATGCAAAGCTTGTTTTCTTAGAAGCAGAGCCTATTGAAGCAGGAACTCACTGCTTCCTTTTCACTTTTCTTTTTTCTCTCCTTTTATGTAACATTCTTGTGTCTTCAGCTTCAAAGTGCAAAGAACATTTCCCAATATAATAAACTGTGCAGGAGTTGTAAATTATTAGTAACTCTTTAAGTATGCAGTTTATCTGGCTAATGCTGAGCAAGCAATTTAAATTCTCAAGGCATTGTGACTTCTGTGTTAATTCTGAGCACTTTCATCAAGATTGTTTTTCCTGCAAGTTGCTGGGAAGCTGGTGACACATGTCATTGCCTATGGTCTTTAGAGCCACCATCAGTTTGTCATTTCTTAAATTCTGGAGCAGAGAGATGATATTTATTATACATTTTTTCTAGCATATTTCTAAAGAAAGAAGATACAATGCAGTGAGGTCAGCACATCCTTACCTTTTTGCTGTGTTTCTATGCCATGTTAGGGGAAATTCCTTGTTGGCATGATTCCCTTTCTCTCCCCCACTTCTCATTGAGATTTCCCCTCAAGCCACTTCATGAATAAACCAGTTGTGTTCCCAGCTGTGGGGAGAATTCACTAACCAGATGGGTGTCCTCCCCTTTGGCCCCCAAAATATATGAAGACTCATGATAGCTGGACAAATACTTCTGCCTGCACAGAAAAGGGCACAATAATATATAGTGAAACAGAGCTAATTAGTTTACATAAACTACACTTAGTAATAGCAACATTGATGGATGTCAAAGAGATAAGAGCACTTTTACAGATATGGCAGAAACACTTGATGTTCTAATGTTGTGTACACCTAGTGTGGGAAAACTGAGCCGTGATTTAGACTTGGAAATGTAGATCTAGTACAGATAGAATGGAGATTGGTAAGTTTTCCAAGCAATGGTTTCTCTGTTTTCTCTCTGGATTTGAGTTACTAGGTTAAAAATTCAAATGCTCTCTAACTGTGTTTTTATCTGATTTCCTTTTGAATTGATTTTGCTGACATTTACTCTGAATTCCTGAAGGCTTCCTTTTGGCACTGAACCTTATCTCATATGTGAATAATTACATTGTATAGTGTCTTAAAAACATATAATTTTTTTCTGCTTTTTCTTCGTCTCTTTTTTTCTTTCCAGAAATTGCCTTACAGCATGTTTCAATGTTCTTCCGATCAGAGCCAAAGTGGGAAGTAGCTGAACCATTAAAAGATATAGGTAAGAAGGGCATGTGTGCATGAAAACTTGTTTGATTTTTTTTCCAACTATATGAGTTGCCCTAAGATTCCAATAATGTCTTTGCTTACAGGCCTTGTCCTGCCTGTAAGCTGTGTGATTTTAGCAGTGTTTAATTAAAGCCACTGCTGACTTTTTTCTTTACTTTTTTGTAGGTTGGCGAATACGTAAGAAATATTTCTTAATGAAAATTAAGAATCAACCAAAGGAACGGCTAGTGTTAAGCTGGGTATCTATGCTTTAATTTCATACTTAAGTCTTTCTCAATTTCACTCAAAGTTTGATTTTGACTACCCTGTGTAAGTGATGGGGAGAGAGATTGAAGAGCTCAGGCTTTGAGAGAGCTTTGAAGCCCTTATGTAGATGGGTGGTGTGGAATTTCTCGTATTTCTTTCCTGTGGTGGCAAATCCACTTTGGAAGTTCCTGTGCCTGGTCATTTGCTCCCAAATCTGCACCTCAGGATTCTTTAGTTGTAATGATGTTGCTGTTGACCATAATATAAATTTGCCCATGGAAAATAATGAGATGAACCTTTTTGAAGCCGTGGGTTTTCCTACTCAAGTGTTTAGTTGTGCTGACAAACTAATAGGTGAGAGGGACATGAATTGCTCCCTTAAAACCAGTTGCTTTTGCTCCTGTGCTGAAATGTGTTGCCCTGTTAGTTGTATGAGCACAGCTGTTTGTGAGACTTCACTGGAGAGTGGAGGTCACTAAATCCTGTGGGAGGAGGGATGTTTTTCTTGCTGCAGAGGAAGAAGGTGCCTTATCAGTTCCTAATGTACACAGTCCCCCAGTTTAGGGTTTGCAAAGTTCATTCAGTGGTAGTAATGCATGTCAGGTCTGTGGGAGGAAAGAGGCAGTAATACTTATTTATGGTCAGACTGTTTGTATTGCAAAACCATGGCCTTATTCAGTCTCTTCAGGTTTCATTTTGCATGTGTAATTTCCTTGCTTGCTCTTCAAAATATGCCTTCAAACATACGTCCTAATTTGCCAGGGTAGAACATTGATCACATATTCTGTATGGAATGTAACATGTATTATAATGCCATTCTTCTCTTTACTTCCAGGCTGATCTTGGCCCTGATAAATACTTGTCTGACAGAGACTTACAGTATGCTGTGAAACTTCTTTCTTCCTGTTCTGTGAGTACTGAAGATTTTAAAAATGTGCTAGCACAAAGGCGTGTGTCAAGGACTGATCTTGGAAAAGCATATGTAGCCTAGTTGGCATAGTTTGTAATTTTAGAGCTGCCTTCATTAAAGGTTTGGAAACCTTTTAATTAAATTTCCCATATACTATGAGGTAACATGTTCTCAGCACACATAATAATCCTGCAGGATTATTACAGGAGATTCAGTGTTGTGGTTGATTTGATTTTTTTTCTTCTTTGTGCAGTAGCGTGGGATCATGAGCTTTTATTTCATCTCCTCAACACCTTTAGGCTGTTAGGATAGTGCTGCTTAGGTGTAATTGCTAACCTGTGAGCCAGGATATTCTCAGGCAGCAGAGGATGAGTCAGTGGAATGACTATCATTATTTTTTCAGTTTTTGGACTCAAGACAGGAGCATCTTAGTAGATCTGCAAAGGAGGGTGTACAATCTAAGCTGCTGTGAAATGCCACGTTATAAATCCAGTAGGCATCTCTGCCTGAAAAACTGGCATTTGACTCCAAAAGGAGTCTCTGGATATCTCTTTAAGGATGCTAAGCATATGAAAGACTGTTTGAAATAGATTTTTTTTTTCTTTTTAATTTATACGTTAATTGAATAACGTCTTTGTGAAGTTTTCTTTGCATTTACTCTAGGTTAAGACTGAATTACTTGAGTTATTCTATGTCACTGAGAGACTCCAATTTACTACTTTAAATATACAGTTCAGGCTGATCTTTTCTTACTTGTGAATTGAACGAATGATTTTAAAAATCCATAATTTAAAATTTACCTACAGTTTCTTCTTTTGGTAGCATCCCTATATTTACAAAATCACTTTTGCCACTGCCAACGAATCTTCAGCGCTGATTATTAGACCATTCAGTGAAAAAGGGACACTAAAGGACCTTATTTATAAGGTATAACATCTTCCCCCTACCCCAAACTCAAATTGCAGAACATTTGCTGGAATGACCATACATGTTTTTTATAAAAGTGTTTGCCATCAATTACTAAGCAATCTAAGACAAATAGTGACTTTTCTGGGCATGATACTTGATACGTGTGTTTCTTTTAAAGGCAAAGCCAAAAGACCCATTCCTGAAGAAGTATTGCAATCCTAAAAAAATTCAAGGTCTTGAACTTCAGCAAATAAAAACATATGGAAGGCAAATATTAGAGGTACTTTTTTTTTTTTTCTTTCTTTACGAGCTTTTTTGATTTTTTTTTTTTGAGGCCAACTAGTCTAACTACTGAAAGTAGACAAACTCTTGAGTACACAAGCTTTATATCAGCAGCAGACTTCAAGGCTAAATGTAAATTGAGATATGCTGCTGAGTTGAACTTAGATATATTTGTGTGAGACCATTTATGAACCCCCCAGAAAATGCAGCTGGTATGTGTGGAGCTTAAATGGAAGAGAATTGATAATATAGTCTGTTCCTTGTGTAAAAAGGAAAAGAAGTAACTCATAGCCTGCAGAACATGTGCCATAAATTCATGGTTGTTGGTATGTTTTTAATTTTTTTTTTTACTCAGCTATCATATTCAGTAGAATTTTAAATTTTAGTTTCCAGATCTCTTTGGGAGGTGTCCATAAGCCTGCTTTGAGAATCAGCATCAAATATTTGTTTTGTGAAAAGTGCTACCAGTGAAATGGGAATGAATAGTCAGCCAAAGAGGATGTAGATAGAAGATCAAGTTGAGTGAGCATTCCAAATGGGGCCCTCATTTATTATGTGCCTGCTGTAGTATTGGACCATTTAAGCTGATGATCTTATGATCTTGAGGTCATCACAGCATCTTGTGATAGTGTTTCTCTACTGAACTTTTTTCAGGTATTAAAATTCCTCCATGAGAAAGGATTTCCTTATGGCCATCTTCACTCTGCCAATGTGATGCTGGATGGGGATACCTGCAAGTTACTGGATCTAGAAAATTCCTTATTGGGACTTCCATCATTTTATCGATCATACTTTTCACAGTTTCGGAAAATTAATGTAAGGTTCAGTCAAGGAATTCATCTGATTCTTATGCAAATCTTTATTCTCAACCTTTGTTTGTGGAGAAATGACTAGAATGAATTTTTTTAATCTGAGCTTTGCTCCATCAAATCACTTTTCTGCTTCCTCCAAATCACTGTCTGGCTGCACAGCAGTTTTGTTGCAGCACACTGGAGTGAGGCTGAGGCCAAAGGTAAGTAGGTAGAAGGGGAGTGCAGGTGAGTGTTTTTATGGCAACAGTGCCAGCACAAATAGAGGTAAAGTGCAGTTGTTTTGAGATCTCTTTCCACCCTGGTCTGTACATCATAGGAATTTGCATATTGTCTACTACAGTTTCACTTGAATGTCTGTACAGTGAGCACAGCTATTTACTTGTGCTTAGCTGGGAGCAATAATCAGCCTCGTCTTTGGTGGAGACTGTGAAAATTCATCAGATGCTTGCAGATCTCTAGCTATTCAAAGATTATTTTTATTTGTTTGAGGGGTGCCTGTTTGACCGCAGGCTTGCAAAGCAAAACGTTGACCTTACTGCAAAAATATGAAAACAAATTTGCCCTGTTGCAGCAACATCATTCCTTGCCTTTAGGCTCTCATTATAATAAATTCTGTTCAGGATCATGAGAGAGCTGCTTGCTGACCTTGCTAAACAAGTTCTACTGTGTTGTCAAAGAAACGATCACAAGTTCATGGTTAGTCCAAATCTGTTAGTGCCATCAAAGCCTCTTGCAGTAAGAGGAGCCTCTTCTGTTTAAACATGATTCAGAAATCTTTGACATATGCTGTCTGGGAGCTCAGCATGTATGTACAGCTTGCACAAACCTAAGGAGGAGCAAAAGAGACTCTCCTAGGTTTGTCTGCTATGCATTTTTTCCCGTCTTTTTATCTACTTCCCTGTGAAGTGACAACTGGTCATTTTATGAATCTCATTCTTTGCTGTTTGACTTAGCTACAAAAGTGTGCTTGGTTGGGACTTCTGTTGGTGTGTAGACTTCTAAACTGCTTTGTGAAGAGTTTATTACTTCACACACTTTTACAGAACTTGACTACACTGCTCTCCCATTTGTACCACCTTGTACAGAAAGACAACAGAGGCTGCTTTAGCTTGTAGCATGAAGATTTCATCAGAGCTACAGTTATGCAGGGAAATGGTTATGGTTAGGAACTGCCTTAATGGTTCCTCTTCTCTATCTTCACATGCAAGATCACTGGATTAGCCAGTTGTGAAAAAATAGCAAGTTGTGGTTTTATTTTTTTGTTCCCCTACAGACTTTAGAGGGTGTTGATGTTCATTGCTTTGGACACTTACTGTATGAAATGACCTATGGGAGACCTCCAGACACGATTCCAGTGGAGAGCTTCCCCCCTGCTCCATCAGTGTTTGTTGGTTAGTATGCAGTGCAGAACATCTCAGTCACAGCTGCCTGGGTACACTGTTAGACTTGATGTAAGCTGAAGTGCTGTGAAATAGCAGCCTGAGATCTTTGCACCATGTGACCAGAAAGAATTAGTAATTTGGTCAAATAGAAAATGTGTTCTTCATGTGTAGTGTATGAATAAAACTTTTTAAACTGCGTGATAAAGCAGTGTTTAGCAAGTAATGAGATGCCTGGATTCCCTTGCCTCGTGTTTAACATTCTTGAAAAGCTTCAGTGTGTAATAGTAATGCTATAATAAAAACCACATGCCACAGAGCTTCATCACTGCTCGGTTGATGCAGTACTTAGGGGAGCATCACACAGCAGTGCCAAACGTTCATAGATCATTTGCTATCCTGCTGTGCAAAAATGTGTTCATTCTTATTCTTTCTTTGGTAGTGTCAGTGTTGGAGTCCATTCTGACTTGTGAAGCTCTGAAGAATGGGATGCCAACTGTCTCACGGCTCTTACAGATGCCGTAAGTCCTGTTCGACTTGTTTTATATTCATTTATATTCATAGCAATGTTTTTAATTATTTTAAGAGGAAGAAACTTTCTGCTTTTGTTTCTCTTTAAAAAGGTTTGCTATTTGTTCTGAGAGATATGTCCCAAGTGAAGCCTGATAGGCTTTACAGAACCCATCCTGTGTTAATACGTGTCTTTAAAGTTGCTTTGTCTCTTGGTGTGTTGGAGCTGTTATGTATGCGCTTTATTTTGCATGGTTTGAATTAATCCAGCCATTAAAGTAATGCAAGCATGATTGAGATCATGTACAGATTGATTTAAAGGATTTAGAGTAAGGAGTCTTTTTGCATGTCCTGTTCAGACCTACTTCAGTAGATTTTGCTGTCAGTTCACTTAGGACTGACTTTGCTCAGCAGTGACATTTAGACCTGCTCTGGGTATGAAATGTAATATGGAAGTTCTGTCTGGTTTCTTGCAGGACTGGCTTAGGGATTCTCTGAAGCATAGACAGAATAAATTTCCTTTCAGGCTGCCCTCTAAGTAAGCAGTGAAGGGGTGAGAGTGCTGCCCGAAACTCCAAGTAAAACACAAACTAACAGAGTGTCAGTTTATGCGGTGCTTTATTCGGGGCCCGGGGACCTGCGGACTCGCGTCCAAAGTCAGGATCCCACTGGTTCCCTTTTTTAGAGGGTTTTTATACCCTTTTTACAAACGGTTTTCGTGCAGAGGTACATATTCGTCTAAACAATATAGATACATTCACTTTGTAGATAACATTTTACGTCATAAATCCTTCAAGGTTGCTTATCCTAGGACTATAGTGTTCTCCCCCTTAATCTCTCTCTCTCGCCACTACCCACCATCAGTACTTTATTTATGATTATACCTTAACCTTATCACTAGCAGTTCTGCATTCTCTGCTAATTGTTTTCTCAGCACAGCACATTCCTAAGTTGGTTTCCCAGGGCCTACTCTGCAGTCTCCAAGCCTTAGCATTACTACTACTATTATGGTTTATACACTTTATATTTTAATATTCAGGATTTCTAGTCCATACGGTAACAAGAGCAGGCATGGGGGCATGGCCAGGATGCAGAAAGGGAGCACTGTCAGTGTGCCAGAGTGGAGACCACACCTGTCTGCAGTGCCACCCTGCCTGCAGTTAGGGCACAGCATTCCAGGGAAATTGCTGTCCCCACGCAGTGACATGCCACCAGCACGCTGAGCATGGAACCACAGTCTTGGTGGAGGTTCTTTTATTGTTTGTTAATGTGAGATGCTGTAGCTGGGACTTCCTAAATGGGAGATTGTCCATACCTAAATCTGGGTCTGATCTCACAGCACCGATTGCAGTGCATTTAGAGCCTGCTCTGAGGTTCAAATTTCCTGGTTGGGAAGAGTCACTGCAGCCTTCAATTCCTTCTTCTCCTCTCCTCAGGAGAAATACTATAGGAGAACTCTATGAATACAGAAATATACAGGTGTTTAAAGATGTTGAATAAACAGTCTATGCCCAGCTGCATTTGATATGTAGGATATTATACCACATTTCCTTCATACCAATACTCTTTACAAAAGTGTTTTGCATAGATATGCAATGCAATTAATGTAATTTAAAGCAATTAATATAATTTAAATATCTATTTATTATAACCATAAGAACATGTAATCTGAAAAGGTCAGAAAGTCCTGTAAACAAGGATAAACTTTCATGGAATTTTGGAAGTATTTTAAAATTTGCTTTATTTCTGAATTTTTCGTTCTCCTTAATTAACTTGATTCTAGATGTGAATTCGTTTTCTCTAGTATAAGCCTGTGATAATATTCCATAGTGAACAGCAACTCAGAAATATTTATCTTGGAGCCAGGATTGAGGTCTCTGACAGTTTTCTAGTATGTTCTCCAGGACAAAGTATCTTGAAATGGACTAACCAGTTTATTTTCAGACTACCATTGCCCTCTAGTGTCTTTGTTTTGGATGGAAAAGGACTAATCATTTATAGTGTTTCTGCTGATACCATGGAGGGGAGAGCAGCATATTGCAATATTTGCTCTAGTTGCCTTTTGTAGAGGACAGGCAAGAATGCAGATATTTTCAAATGTGAAGTTCACTTGATTTTTCACACGTTCCTTGTTAATTCTAAGACAAGGGTCCTGCTAAGAGAATTTTTTTTAACAAGAGCAATGATTTTGTTCAGGTGAAATTTAAAATAAAATCCCTGGATTTTTTTTTTTTTTTAATAAGGAATCTATATACTTTTAAGGAAAAGGTATTCTTTTTTGGGGGGAACCCTTGTCTGCCTTTGACAACTGTACCTGTTCTACCCACGTTCAAAATATGTCACACAAACCAGTTTTCTCAGTAGTGGCTACATTCTGAGAGTTGAGTGCTGCTAATTTTACAGCAGTGCTTAGAAAATAAAAAGCAGTACATAGAAACCTGTGGCCAAGGGTTGAGGACAGAGAAGCCAAAGAAGAAAGAGGGGTTTAAGAGAACAATACCAATAGTATTCTTGTTCTGGTTTTGCCTGTCTCTTGGGAATAATATTTCTGTTTTCTTTTCTTTCATCAACTCACAGATTATTCAGTGATGTCCTGCTAACAAACTCTGAGAAACCACAGTTTAAGGTAGAGCTGAACATGGATTTGCTGATATTTATGGAAGTTCCAGGATGTGGGTAGCTACATGTTAATTGACAGAGGGGGTTGAAGAGAGCTGGCTTTATTTGCCTCTATGGCTATTGCCATCAGTGTTTGGATTCCTTTGCCATTCTGTCCCTGAGGACATTGTGCCACATCTTAGAGGGGAGCACGATGTGAGCCAGGGGTGTTCAAGAGCAGCTGCTCAACTGGAGCCCATTTGTGCAACTGATGGTGATGCTGTCTGAGCACAGCCTCTGAGCCATGCAGGTCCCTTGCAGTGAGAGGAAACACGTTGCAAACACCTGTGGAAGCTGATTTTGGTACCTGAGACCATCAGCACCTTGCTGCCAGCTGCAGCACTGGGGCATTTCAAGGGCCACATCTGGTCCCACTGGGGAGCTGCCCCAGGGCACTTCTCCTGGAGGATATGTGCCCTGTGTCTTGTGTTGTCAGCCTCATAGAAATTTGGGGATGTGATTGGAGTCTCAAAGTAGTTATCTGTCCTTGTCTTTAGAGTATCCCTCCCAGGGTTTGTTGTTTCTTTGTCCTTGCTGATCTGTAGCTAGATCTGGAGTTGAAAAACATGCATCTAGAGTCTTCTTTTCTGCTTCTCTAAAGCAATAGTGTCACATCTTGGGGCTTTAGATGAGAAATGTAATCAAATGAATGGTGAGTTTTGATCAGTGAAGTTGTGTTGTTCTTTATCTCATTTTGTGCTATGATTTTGTTCCTCATTCTGTATTAGATTCCTACTAAGCTAAAAGAGGCATTGAAAATCGCCAAGGAATGCATAGAAAAGCGATTAACAGAAGAACAGAAATTGGTAATGTCTGCGTTTCTTTATTTCCTACAGACATTTCATTTCCTCATCACTTTTACATGCAGAAAGTGAGTTTTTACTCAAAAGTGATTTTGAGTAATAAAGGCTCTCACCAACAGGTTTACTTTCCCAGAAATGCAATATGAGGAGTTGTATAACAGCTGTTGACTGTATGGCATTTCACTATTTTGAGAGGTGCAGTTTCACAGGTAGTGGCTCCCAAGTTAGAGGATCATTTTAACTTCAGTACAAGTCTCCATCCTCTACCAGAAACAGTAAAGGGAAAACTAGAAACGAATAAGGAAATTCAAACATGCAAAGTGACTACAGTGTGTTTTCTTGTAGCCCAAACGTTGTTTTCAAACATTTAAGATCTTAATATGATCTTTTTCTGTTTTTTTCTTAATTTTGAAGATTCACCAGCACAGAAGGCTGACAAGAGCTCAATCTCATCATGGCTCTGAAGAAGAAAAAAAAAAAAGGAAGATCTTGGCACGAAAAGTAAGCAATCTTTAAATAGGTTTCTCCCACAGGAAAAGATGTGTTTCTTTTTGGAATGTTTACTATAACAGGTTTAGCCATAGGTACATGACTCTACTCTTCCTTGTGTTTTTCTGCACTGCTTCTTGGTTGTTTTCACTTCTTTAGCTAAGGAATAGATTTACTAAAATGCTTAAGTTACAGTGGTAGCTGACTTGCATATTGGTCCAACCAATTTGTTTGAGGTTGCTGTATGAAAGCAGTCTTGGTTAATAGCTCATAGCCACATGAGCTGCTCTGCTCTGTCCCACTCTCTGGGGAGCTGTTGGAGCCTGTTTGCATTGCTCTTCTTTTCTGGGGAGGGGTGTGTGTGTCAGTTTTCTTCCTTTCCCTTGTGGCCAGAGGGCACTGGAGTTCCCTGGTGCCTGCTTAGAGATATTTGAGCACAGAACAGCCTTGCTGCTCTTGAAACCATGTCAGCATGTCCTGGTATGGCGAGAGGGATGTTGAGCATTGAAAAACATTGTGTGGTACAGTGGATGGCTGTTACAAATCTGTGTGTATGTTCAATTCTTATCATAGAAAGTGATTATTCATGCCTGTCTTCTATTTCCTCTGCTCCCTTTTAAAGAAGTCAAAACGCTCTGCCAATGAAAGTGGGGAAGAACACTCAGCCAAATACAGCAACTCAAATAACTCAGGTAACTACAGAGAGAGGAATTTGCTTCTACACAGCTGTTTTTTTGTTATTACTGTCATTTTCTGTCTGAAAAGATTTGGGACTACCAATACTTTACATACTTGACTACCAAAGTTTGTTACTACTGTTTTGGGTAGTTAATAATAAGTAAATTGAGGGCTTAAAAATATTGTCAATGTTATATTTTCAGCTGCCTAATTTAAAGTAATGTCTCCTCTCTTCTGTGCCCCATTCCTCAAAAAAAAAAAAAATCAATCTCTTCGTTCTGTTTGATATTTGAGTTGAATAACAACAACATCCATTACTTGGGCCATTAAATAATGCAGCTTCAGGGAGACTCTCTGGTGATTTGTATTACATAGGAAGGTGCTAAGATGAATGAGAAAATTGTGTGTTAAATTGCTGCTTCAGTGCCAAATTCTAAAACAACAGAGCTTTTGACAAGCTTTCATTTAGTTAAAAGGTGTGGTTGGTACTATGGAACAGATTACCAGAGTTGATTTGCTTGGCTAAAATGTGTCCAAAAGCAGCTTGTTGTGGAGTACAGCAACTGACTGAATATCATCTCTCCTAAGATGGGGTGCCACCCATGCATTGGCACAACTCTTAAGGAGAACAGAATTTGTATGCTGAAATCCAGCAGCCTAAGCACCAGAAATGTTTCCCACTGAGAAATACTGATTGCATTTCCTATGTGCTTGGGGCTTCTCTCGTACTCTGTATTGTAAAGCCACTGTTGCTACAAATGGGAATCTTTCCCAAGATGTGGAAGCAGGATTGGATTTTCAGTCAATAAAGTTGGCCTGCTTCCAGCAATCTGTCCTGCCTGTGTTGAAGTGCCATGTCACAGCTGTAGTTACTTGACTGTTGTTTTATTTAGCAGGCTCTGGGGCCAGTTCCCCTTTAACCTCTCCATCATCCCCCACTCCGCCCTCCACTGCAGGTACGTTCAAGAACCATTACAGTGTTTCTCTTTCTTATGTTGGTTTTTTATTCCCCTCTGCCCCTCAGTGGTGCTGTTATTCCCAAGGATGATTAAGGGATGATGGTTTTCAAGGATGGAACACTGAGATGACAGTTATCTTGTGGCAGCCTGAGTGTGGGCATGTGCTCACTTTTGAGGGTCACAGAGAACTTTTTTATAACTATAACCTTTCTTGAGATATACGTGATATGATTTACCCAGGGTGTGTGTGCTTGCTTTGAAATCTGTATTATTCCAGGCCTAACCACATTGCTACTTTCCAGGCATTTTCTGGGCCTCATATTGCAGTATGCATTTGTTCTAGTGTTATGGTCTGTTGACTCTGAAATACTGCTTGCTCATCCTTTGTCTCTTTGTTCTTTTTATTACTGTACTGCTGTGATGTATTTTCAGGAATTTTAGGTGTGACAAGTTCAGTGGCTTAAGCTTCATAAACCTCCCCAGTTCTGTTATACCCCATTGATAATCCAGTAGAATTGGTAGAAACAAGTCTAGAAACACGACTGATTTGGGATAAAAATAATATCTTTATTGTTTTTGGCCAGTTCTGTTTTTCAGTTTGCTGGGTGGCTGTGCAGAGAGTTTTGTTAACATTTAAAACAGAGGTAGGAAGTGGTGAAGAATCTACTTGAGTGGGCAACAGATATGCTCTGAAAATTTAATTACAAATCTGAATATTGAGCAGTAGTGGATGTGCTTCAGTCTAAAAGACTGGGAGAGGAGCACTGGCAAATATTAATAACAAAAGATGTTAACAGAATATATTTCTAGAGGGGAAGCAGCCCATGGCATTGCCATAGGATTTCTAGTCCCAGGAACTTTCTGCACAGCACTCATTAACCAAAGCAATGCAATCAAATTTGTCTTTGCTGTGGCTAGTCTTTCAAAGGACACTGCAGTCTGTGTGATGTAATTCAAATCAGTCATGCTGAAATTCAAATTAGTAATTTCTCCTTCAAGTAGAGGGCATGAGAAGTGTGTATTGTAGGAACTAACTTCTCCTAGATAGCCTAAGCAAGATAATGACAGTCACTGTTGCACAGTAACAGTGCTGTTCTCTGGATGCACTGACTGTGATCTGGAGAATTTATTGCCAGTTGTGTGGGCTTTAATAATGAAGTAGCTGAAATGTGCCTCCAGAATGGACAGATGTTTAGGAAGTGGTTTGTTTTCCCCACAAATACAGCTACTGTTTAGTTATGTTCTGACTTGGACTTGTTGGAACTTGTCGAAAGCTTTTCCAAGTTTTAAGCATGGGATGCAGGTTTATGTGCAGATGTGGATCAAAGTAGCTCAGGTTTGTGCTCAAAACTTGTGTCAGTTCAAACCATATTGTCACAGTGTGTTTGTTGGTCGTCTTGTGCCAGTGATGACTTGTGGGGATCAGCCCTGTCTGACATGGTGCTTGTGGACCCTGTCCTCACACTGGGAAGGGTGTTAGTGAGCTGATGGCTTGGATGCTGTTTATGAGCTGTAAAACCAGGTGTCACATTTTCAGGAATGCTTTTGTGAGTAGAATTCATAGAAGAAATTTCAGATATTAGTTCTGAGAGAAAATTAGATTTTTTTCACCAGCAGTGTTGTAGTTTTGACTGTTTCTAAGCAAGTATGCTATTGCTTGCCTTCAAAAAAGACACACTGGTCCCATGGTAGGACTTTATTTGTGACAAATGATGCATCTGTAGCTTGGGTTTCCCTCTTCTGATTTCCTTTTACTTACTAAGGATATTTACCTCTATACCAAAATGCCTCATGAGTGTGTAAGTACTCATGGGTATGTGTGGTGAGATGATTCTCAAAAAGGCATTGAGACTTTCACTCTGTGTGTCTGGTTTGCTATGGCTGTGTTAGAACTGGGGCATCTCAGAGCATCCTGTTGATACAATACCATGGCAGTGTTGCAGGTACTTGATTAAATAACATGTGTGAAATGCATTGTGTAGATCATGCAAGTGACTCTAATGTAACATCCTGTATTTCTGACATTTTCCCAGTGTGGTTCTTTTTTTCCCCCACAATTCTTTGCTTCTGTTGTGAAAATCTGTTCATTTTCTTTGTGGCTGTGAGCAGTGTCTAGGATCAGAAGGGATGCAGAACAGTGTGGTATGGGTTATTTAAAATTTCACTGAGTGTTTTCTTAATCAAATAAGCCCATAAGATGCAGCAAGATCTCTTTCAAGAGAGAAGAATTTGGAGGATGTCACTTTTGCTTTTCTGGACGTCCCTTCAGGAATAGTGAAAGAATTGTACTTAATCTTTTTCTGTGCCAGTTGTTCTGAATCCTTAAGTATGACATGTTTCATTGGCACCCATAGGGTGCACCTTTCCTGCCCCTCACCTCCCTGTAAAACAGCTGGAATGCTTTAGGAAGTGCTTTTCCTGAGTGTCTCTGACCCATTAGTGTGACACAGGTGTTAATACAGCAGGAAGTGTTTCTTGAACTGAATGGATTTCGTCTTCTGTGGCTAATCTTCCTGCAGATTTCTTGCTAAATCTCTCTAAATGCACTTTAATCCTGTAAAGCTTGAATTATGGCATGTGCAACTGAAAGCATGTATGTTGTATTTGTTGATCAGGTATAATAATGCTTAGAGCATGGAAAATTGTGGTTCATTTTTTAGAATGGAAGGGAGCATTATAAATGTAATATGAAATAGTCAATCTGCTGTCCTCATATTTGTCAGTCAGTAAGAATGTGTTGACTTCTGTACTAACTTTTCAGCTAACAGTATCTGTTTTTCTTACTTTGACACGAGAACTGGATGATTAACTTGTGTCCTCTCTCTTTCTCTGCTGTCTTCAATAGAGCATGCATCATTTTGAACGTGAATTTTCGGAAAAGTAAGCTAATGCTGATTTATCTCTTTAAAGATGCTCTGTTTCTGAATGGGAAAGTTGGATGCAAATCTTGAAGTTGCTTAGTATTGGGAGGGAATAGAAGAAAAAAAATCTGAATGTTCTTACAGATTATTTTAATGAAATACAGCATCTTTAAAAACTATCACTAAAATTATTTTCTTTGTTCACATCCCATTCTCAGCCAAGTTTTTAATGCTGTTTGCACAATTGCTGTCACTTTAAATTCATAATTAAGTTTTTGTTTCAATTCAGGCATCAAGTTTACAGCATCTGATTTACTTCCTATTCCTTTTAACACACTCTTTTAACAAAAATGTCCCTGTAAAAACCCTTGGTAAGTTCTTGTTTGAGTGTTTTATTCTTACAACTGCATGAATGAATAAAATGTGTGTTTGCAGGCAACATATGTCTTTCAACATATTGTATTGGAAAGGCCTAGTGATAGCTAAGCACTTGTCCCAAATGTTTTTTCTAGTAAATACAGGAAAATATTTCAGTGTAGGGCAGAATAATTTCCTCTGTAGATGTAAAAGTATATGAATACATGTGTGTGAACTAAGATTTCTTTTGTACCACTCATGTCAAGAAGGGAAGGACAGCTTGGTGTTGATTGCCTAACTGAAGTGAATGGATTTGAAGATTTTGAATCATGCTAATTAACAGGTTCTGTATGTAATGCTCATAACTAATCAGATACCATTCTGAACACTGTGTGTATTTATGTCTTAAGGTAGAGCCCAAGTATAAGAGTATAATTCTCCATTATCAGTTTCCCAAGAGTTTAACTACAGCAGCTCAATTTCAATAATAGTGAGTCTTGAGGAGTTTAATAACAATTTTCCAGGAAGAAAGGTGATCTCTGCCCTTACTTCCCTCTTTTTTCTACTCTTGTAAAATAACCAGACCAAAATTTGAAGATAACATGTGGAATCTTGGCCTACTAATACTTAGTGATCCAAGCATTTTGTGTCTTTTTTGCCCTCTGTGTGCCACACTTGTGTCTTCTTTCACCACATGTGTTACCACTGTATTTGTATTCCCTGGCCACTGATTTCATGGTCATTCCCAATTGCATCTTGTACAACTACTTGCATAGTCTGTTTCAGCCTCACCTTGCAATTCCATACAAAAAGCTTGTCTTTGTTCTCTGCAGTTCTTGCATCTCCTTGAAGCCATTTATTTTGTGATTAGCTGCTCTTGGTGCTTTTACAGGAGTTTTCATTATCTGTTTGGGGTAGGTTGAAGCACCAGTCCTGCAGGGTCCTGCTCTGACCACTTCAGCCACTAAATGGGTATTTGGACTGTTCTTGGTCTTGTTCTTCCTTTGGCCAAGTGCTGAGTTTTTCTTTCCTGGCAGTCCATCCACAAGAGAAACAGGACTGTAATGCTGGGAATAGTTTTTTAGTATTTCTAATAGTAAATTAATGTACATCTTTGGCAAGTGTGAAAAACAGATTTAGATAAATTAGAAGGCCCTAGTATTTATTTCCATTTGTGCTGCCATTGTGTAAATTTTAGTTACTTCAGAAAGCAGTTGATCCACATGCAACAGGCAGGTAAAATTGTTTCAGTTGATCTCTAGTATTTCTATTAGGAATTGAGTATTTCCTCTGGAAGGGAAGAGAGTGAAGATGAGCTCAATATGTACTTCAATGCTTTGTTTTCACAAAAGGCTTTCATGCCAATGAGAATTTCTCCTGAAGAGCTGGAAGTGCTACAATCACAGCACGTATTAATGTACAATGAAAAAATTGGATGCTTTATGTGAATACTCTGCATTTTGACCTTGCTCTCATATGGGAAAAGTCTTTCTTCATATAGATAGAAAATGAGGGACCTTTTCATTATGTCTTTCATCTAGTATAACTG
This sequence comes from Acridotheres tristis, assembly GCA_037013685.1. Lineage (NCBI taxonomy): Eukaryota > Metazoa > Chordata > Aves > Passeriformes > Sturnidae > Acridotheres > Acridotheres tristis. The sequence goes on along the minus strand of CM072899.1, from coordinate 8,816,414 downwards.
CTTGTTTTAAATAACAGCAGTTCTGTTTTTACTGTTATTTGTTAGTCTAAAAACAATGGTTGATGAAGAATTGAGACAAACGGAGCACAGAGAACTTTTGTCTGCTTTTTTTCTGTAGTTGAGCTTTATCCTTCATCAAATCCCTTTTGAGTCTGAGTGGCATAACATGACATAATTGCTTGATATTTGATTACTTCTAGCAAGCAGTTCTACTTCAGGAACAACTGTCTCTTGGTTGCCTTAATGTTGTTTTACCTTGCCCAATATCACAGCTCTTGCCACCTACCAGTATGTTCCTCTTTGTAGTCAGAGCTACTGGAAGCAAGTGTTAAAAGGTGCCGTTTGTCTCTTCAGTCTTCCTATGGCATAACTCATCATCTAGGATAGAGTTGAAATTCACTGCTGAGTAGTTCCAGGATATTAATCATTATGCCCCTACTCCTTCCAGGGTATGAGACAAGATAGGCCTGTTATTATTTGACTTGCATAGCAATGATGGTGTAATGTGCAGCAGCAGAGCTGCACAAGATCAGGGTGCTTGGGAGAGTGCCTGGGGCACAGGAGGCCACTTGCCTGGATCTGAACTGCCAGGAAACAGCTCCATGCAGGCCCTTGCTGCTGGACCAGCTGCATGTTCCACTGTGGGCTCTGGCCTCCCAGGGATTCAGGACGTGGAGGTTGAGGTTGGATGAGACGCAGAAAGGGGATGTGAATGTGTAGAGAGCAAGGGGCAGAGTACAAAGGTGGCTGGTGGAAACAGGAGAGGCACGCTGGTGTGTGGGAGAGGGAGATGTGTGTGGTGTGACAGTGTTGTGATTCATTCAGTCTGTCAAAACAACCATTTGTTACAACATATTTGGAGAAAGTCAAACAGAACTTTGGAAGTGTAAAACACTTCCAGAAAACTCTATCTGCAGTTAGTATTTTAAAAATGAAGCATAATCTGACAAAGCAAAATGGTCATTACAGTGATGTGGTCTTTCATGCATAGGAATGTAAAGTGAATTACATAAGTAAGAACAGGTAGTAAAATTTGCTTCCAGTCTTTTGCTACTGTTCACGTCCTAAAGAGCAAACTGCCTCCCTAGGAACAAATAGCAGAAACTGAATCTGGGAAGTCCCATGAAGTGATCTCTATTTTCCATGGTGCAAGATCACATATAAGTCATGTTTTGCATCTGAGTCCTGAGGCCTTTCAGGCTTCATTTCAGAGGTCTCTCAGATGACATGACTCACCTGCAGATAGAGGGATTTGATCACTTTGGCATTTTCCATCTGTTCTGTTCTTCACGCTCCACTGGCATTCAAGGGATGATATGACTAGTAGCAGGACTGACCAAGTCCAGCCAAGCAGCCGCAGGCCTCTTGTGGCCGGACATCCCCGGCATAATCAAACTCCATCTTCTCTCCCCAACTTCTCAGGAGCATCGTCCATACCCGCAGCACCGCCCCCGCCGCCCCTGCCACCAGCAGCTCCTCCCCCGAGCACAGAGGTGCCGACGGCGAGGCCCGACATCAGCGCAGGCCGAGGAGCTTTGCTCAGCTCCATTCAAAACTTTCAGAAAGGAACTCTGAAGAAAACACAGACGTGCGATTACAGCGCTCCCAGGATCAGCTGAGGCCACTGGTCACTGCAGGATTCAATTCCCTCTCCCCCTCCTGTGCTGACGCTGCTGACCAGCAGCTGACCCGCGGGCACAGAGCAGCTGCAGCTCCCTTCTCCCCGGTTCCGGCTTTCCCGAGTAGCAGCACTGCCCTGCCCGAGTTGCTTTGCCGTGCTGGGATAAGTACTCCGGTCTTTACTTGGCTGCAACAACTGTGTTCTCTAGCTACAGTTTCAGGGGTACAGCAACTTCTATGTAGCTGAATAAAAAAAATCTGAAAATAGGAATGACCATGATGATGGTAAATTAATGCATTTTTCCTAGCTCCATTCCACCCCTTTTTTTCAAATTACAGGAATGTAATTTTAATTTTAGTCTGCTCAGTTTTTCAGCTCTTTTCATGCACTTGTAACTCATCTTAATTCTTGCTGCATGGAGTCAACAAGTTTGTTTTACATAATCCAACCCTTAAAGCATACTGCACAGGTGAGGGAACTGGAGAATTAAATCTTATTCCCACCATGTTTGCTGGTGGAGTTAAAATGCTGTCTCATTAAGCTTGTTTAAATGGACATCCTACCTGCAACTCTAGGGGAAAGTGTTTTTAAATGAGGAAGCAGTTGAAGTGGGAGGTTATGGGGCACTGGGTTGTTATTGTTGATTTAATTAAATGAGAAGTTATTTCAAGTTAGTTCTACCATTTAAACTTTATTGAAAGATCCTTTTTGATTTAAAACCTTAAACAAATTGCACTTTAAAGGATTATAGATAATCCATTTTTTTAAATTCAAGTACATCAGTGTTTGTTACTATGCAGAGAATGTCTGTACAAAGTTTCATGTAACCTGTGATATTCAGTCATTTTTATTAAAATGTTAATGGAATTCCTTCAGCAGCATGTGGTGGGTATGTTCTGGTGGGATTCAACCTCCAAGCCAGACTTCCCAAGAACTAAACAGCACCTCTGCTAAAAGAAATATTCTGGGAAGTATTCCTGGCTCTTCAGAAACATGACCCAAGCTCTGCTGTCTGCTTAGAGGTACCTCCTCTCTCCCTGTTTACCTGAGGTGCAGAGCAGACCCTGCTGCACAGGCTCCTCAAGGCAGCTTTCCCTCTGTACCAGAAGCTGCTGAGGGAAGCCTGGCAGAGCTCCCTGGGTTGTAGTGATCTCCAAAAGGCTGCTCTGAATGTGTCCCAGCTCTTCACACACAATCCACACACCTGCTGCTTAGGCTCAGTGCAGCTCAACAAACTTAACTCATTTTGCACTGCAAGAACTATAGTCAGTGTGCGGTTGTCAGCCCAGGTGGGAATTAAGAAAAACTAAAACAACACAAAAAAACCTGAACAGTAAAAGCAAAACATCTGGGCACTTATTTTTATCGCTGTTATGTGGCAGCAAGTAAATAAAAATTAGATATTGTTTCCCATCACATACTGGAAAGGTTCAGGATCTTTATTTCAGCTCTTGTACAGAAGCCTTTTTGCATGTGCAGAGTGCTCTTCAAACCAGACACAGCCCACCATCCCTCAACCCAGCCCCTGGGCTGCCACAGCCTGTGCTCAGAGCTGCACTGCACTGCCAGCCTGGGCTTCACATGATCAGTCTGATCATTCCTCTTTAATGAGCCTTGCAACCACAGGCTCCTGCAGCTGTACAGCACTCAGGGCCTGCTCTTGCTCTCTGCAGCTCTGCACTCAATCACTGCTGCAGCAGGTTCAGCACAGCTCCTCTGGCACTTACAAGCCAAGCAAAAACAGAGGATTTTTTTCCTCACTCTTGAATTTAGAACAGGGCTTCTCCACAAAGAGTAGCACTAACCCAGCTGTACTGTTGAACAAACAAGCATTACCACATTTTGCATATAGGAAGTGTGGCTTGGGGGGTAACCCCATATAAATATTCTGGGAAGTCACTATACTTTCCCCACTGTACAAAAGATCATGGAGCTTATATAACAGAAGTTATGCATACAACGTGCCCAACACCAAGAATGCCTTGTAAAGCAGGATTTTAAAACATGTATTTACAACTTATATATTCAAAGCTTTTTTCACTGCAAATACTATATCCTTCACTTGAGGTAAGCTGTTATCCTCTAAGATTTTTGCATAAGGCATGGGGACATCAGCACCGGTGACACGCACAGCTGGAGCATCCAAGTAGTTAAAGGCAGGTCCTGAAACAGAAGACAGTGTCAGGTTGCCAAGTACTGTGGTTTTGTCTTGATTCAATTTCTGACTCTCACTCTATTTAAGCAATTTTGTTCCTATTGCTCTAATATTCCAGAAAGCAGTGTTCTGGCTTATTTGTGCTGATGCACTCTGGGGTTTGGTCATCCATGCTGTGAAAACCTCTAGAGCAAGACAACTTCAGATTGTGTGATGTAACCTCTAACTCTGCCTTTGCCTGGCTTCATCAAGAATAATCAGGATTTAGGTTAGAGAATGAGATCAATGTGCTGTGAAACTCAGTACCTTCCATGATCCTGGCACAAATTTCAGCTCCTACTCCAAACTGGGGCCAACCTCCTTCTACAGTTACCAGATGGTTTGTCTTGACCACACTGGCTTCCACTGTTTCGATGTCCATTGGTCGAATGGTTCGCAGGTTTATGACCTGGGGGAGAAGGCAGAGTGTGAACCCTGGTGTGATCTGAGCCTGTCAGTCACCACTGTTTGGGTACAGGACCCTTCAGCCCTTTCGGCTGTTCTGACTCCAAAGGCAAGACTTAATAAAATTTCTAACTCAGAAACGTGAAATGCACATGCTGCTAAGGCACCTGCAAGTATTAAGACCCTTGCAGTTAATACACTGAAGCTTTGCAGAACTTGAAGAAGCTACTTTTTTTCCCTCACTTCAGGGAAAGAGAAAAGTAACCCAAACCCCACTCACCTCACACTCTACACCTTCTTTAGAAAGTACAGTAGCTGCTTCCATACAGTGGCCAACAGGTCTTGAATGTGCCACTAATGTAACATGAGTTCCTAGAACAGAAACAAGTGTTAGAAAACCTCTTGAGATTTAAAGCTTTTTTCTAGACCTCAGGCTCCTTTCAAAGTTGCATAAGGATTCACTTGCAAATTTAAGGTTCTTAGGTTTACTTGAAATACTGACATAGTAGGAAGAGAGAAAGGACCATGTTAAGACACAAATTTTACGCTTGAATTCAGGGAACTGAAGAGGGATTGAATATAGTTTTCAGTTTATCCTATTCAAATGTTCATATAATTCAGAGGTAAATTATGAACAAGTGGGCTGAAACACTACAGTGATCTCTTTTTGCATTTTTGACCAAAATTACATACTTAAGTGAGGAAAAAACTGTTTCAGCCATCACCTACCCAATCTCTATACTACAAATCCTTTATGGAATCCTTTAGAAGGGTATCGTTTAAGCTGAGATATGGACAATCAGGTGATAGTTCCTTTTAAGGGCAACAGAACATGAAACCACGCTACTAGATAAAGGAACATTTGAACACTTAACATTTCATTTTCTGTGCCCCATGATACCAGTACCCTGAATAGCCAAGAGGTTAAGTCTCCAAGCATGTCAATTGGTAAAGAAACAAATGTATTCTCAGCTTACCTTGCCTTTCTATTTTAGCTTTTCCAATGGGAACAACAAAATCCTTTGACTGTGCCTGTTCAGACATTTCAAAGGGAACACCATACAGTAATTCACTTTCCAGCATCACAACTAGAAGGAAACATAGCTGGATTAGTGTGTACATCTGCAGGCACAGGCCTGCACTGACCATTAATGGTCCTGCAGCTCAAGACAGTAAACCCATCCAGGCAAAAAGGGAGTGAGGACTATGTTTGCAGAAGTAATTAAAAAATAAAAAGTAAATTTAAGTCTTTACTTCACTAATGAATTATTTTAAAAACTTCTACAATTACTCTGAAATGAGATCAGGTATTTTACTTTTGGTACATGACAGTACAATAACTAGTTTTAGAAAGGTCTTATACTTTTAATTAGCATTTATGAAAAATAAAGACAAAGGTTGCCCTGCTCTTGAATAAGGACATTCTGAATTTATCATTTGAATTTCATTATCTATAAAATTGAGTTACATAGACACTATATACACAGGAATTCCTCCTAACTCATCTCCATCCCTTTATAGTTTATAAATGCTTCCAGGTTTTCTGGTTGATACCAAACTAGCACTAAAACTGTACACCTGGCAGCAGCACAAAATCTACTGTTAGCATAGCAGGGGATTGTTGGGGAAAGCATGAATCTGTGTCTTTTTACGTACCCTAAAACTGCAGTAAATCAACCATTAATGCTTTAATTTTTAACCAATCTTTGTTTTTGTGGGGAAGAACAGACGTTCCTTAGAACTGGGTGCCAGGTATGCCTAGGACCTGCTTGTGCTCACCTGGATTATCATCCCGGATTGATGCTTTGAGCAGCCCTTTGGCATCTTCTGAGCTCCAAGGACTGACGACTTTGAGGCCAGGGCAGTGCCCGTACCAGGCTGCGAAGCACTGGGAGTGCTGGGCAGCAACCCCAGCTGCGGCTCCGTTGGGACCTCGGAAGACAATGGGAACAGAGATGGATCCTGCAGACATGTAACAGCTCTTGGCAGCAGAGTTGATAACCTGATCGATTGCTTGCATGGAGAAGTTGAATGTCATGAATTCACACACTGGTCTCAACCCTGCCTATTAAATGTATTGAAATAGATTTTTTACATAAAAACGTGAATTATATTTTTTTAACATAAAAACAGTTTAATTTTAAAACCAAATGTAGAGGAATGCAAATGTACAAACCATAGCAGCACCGACAGCGATTCCTGCAAAGCCCATCTGAAAGAGAAGGAAACCAAGGGATAAGGGCCAGGGAGCAGCTGATGGAGGGATCACCAGGGTAGGAAACAGGGCAGCCTTACCTCGGATATCGGGGTGTCGATTATCCTTTTGTCCCCATACTTCTTCCAGAGACCCCTAGAGATCTGCAGGGTAGGAGAAAGGAGTCAGGGCCCGCCTGAAGCCCTTTCCTGGGCCGCTAACGTCTCCCACATACCTTGTAGGCGCCATCGTACTGTGCCACCTCCTCACCCAGCAGGAAGACGCGCTCGTCCCGCTCCAGCTCCTCATCCAGCGCCTGGTTCAGCGCGTCCCGCACCGTCACCTGCGAGACAGCGGCAGGCGGGCTGGGCGGGGACACGCTCCCTACATGTCCGGAGTCACCTCAGCCCGGGGACAGAAGTCACCTCACCGCCCGCCCGCCCCGGAGCCGGACCCTTCCCGGAGGGGCGCGAGCCCCTCTCTGGGGGCAGCCCTCCCCGCTACCTGTATGGCGGCGGGCGCGGAGAGGCGGAGGCCCCTGCGCTGCTGGAGCCGCTGGAGCGGGGCCCCGGCGTTGCGGCCGTGCGGGGCGAGGCGGGCGCCCAACGCCAGGTGCCGCAGAGCCGCCGCAGCCGCCGCCATCTTGCCCGTGTCCTCTCGCCCTGCGGCCGCCTGGCCCCGCCTCCGCCGCTCTCGCGAGAGTGTCCGCGGCGCGCGCGCGGTGGCGAGAAACGCGCGTCCTTTTCGCGCCACTTCCGGCACGGGGACCGTGCGGGGACGCCCGCGGGGCCGCGCGTGGCGCGCGCCTCAACGCCCCGCCCGCCGCCGCGGCCTGGCCCGCGCGGCCCCGCGGGAACGCGCCCGCAGGGACGGGCCAGCACCGCCGGGCGGCCCTGCGGGCGGCGGGAACGCGCGTCCCGGCCTCGCCCGTCCGCCCCGCCCCGTTACTGACCGCCGGGGCGGGGCTCGCCAGGACACTCCCCCGCGCCGTCCCCGCCCGCGCCGGCGGCTCCGCTCCGGGCTCGAGCACAGTCCCCGCCACCGCCGCCGCCGCTGGGCTCCGCCTCAGTGCCGAGACCTGCGCCCGTGAGTGCTGGGCCGGGCGGGGGGCGCGGGGCCGAGCCCCCGGGGCTGCCCCGGCTCGGGGGGCGGTGCGGGGCGGGGGCCGCAGCCGCGGAGGAGAGCGCGTCACGGCGGGACGGCGGGGAGCGGGGCAGGTGCCGGGCCGGGCTCCGGAGCCGTGCCGGGCCGGGAACAGGGAGCGGAGCCCCGAGTTCGGGGGTGTTCCGGGACAGGTGTTCCGGCGGTCCCGTTCCCGGTCGGGCGCGGTGGAGATGCCCGTGTGGGAACCGCGGTGCCCGGCGGTGATTTCTGGCAGGGAGGATCCCGTGGGCTTTGCTCGGGGCGGGGAGGGGAGCGCGTCCTGCTGCTCTGGGGAGAGGAGACAGAGCTGGGACTCTGTTTTGGGGTAGGGATGAGGCCGTGGACTCTTGGGTCACTTGCGGGGAGAGAGGCAGAACGGGTTCATTTCCAGCATCTTTGCTGAATCACTGTGATCTGGGGGTGACTTCTTTTACCACGATCTCGTTGGCTCCTCTGGGATGGAAACAGGCACTTCCCGGCTCCTGCTGAAGCCTGGATCCCACTATGGGCTTTCAGGGGGCTTTTCTGTCCCAGGTTGCTGTCACTCCTTGGTCCGTATGTGTGCTAAGCCCCATCAGTGTGTGCAGGGAGGCTCGCAGTTTAACAGCTGCCCGCCGCCAAAAACTGTTCAGAGATGTTTCCTCATTGGAAAAACACTGGTTAATATCACAGAAGCAAAGTACATGGATAAACCCCAATTATTATCACAGGTCTTGGAAGCCTGAGTGCCCTGGGTTGCTTCAGCAGGACCTGATTGGATATTAGAGTCCTCCTTCGAGTCTCTTATAGGAGGGCTAGAGTCATACTGGGATGGGGGCTCTTCCAACAAGAAGCAGTTGAAATAAAGGTTTGGAATCGGGACTTGACTTAAAACAGGATGTCATAGAGCTCCTTAGGGGAGGGATGGAAACTTCAGGAGCTTGGAATTCATAGTGAAGCAATTAAACATAAAGGAGTGAAAATGTTGAGTGGCTGGTGTGAGCATTTTTCCATCCTGCCTGTGGTCAAGACTGAGTATTAGTAAAAAACAACTCAAGAAAAGCAAGAACTAAGCTAACTTCTAATAAACTGCATTAGTCATGATAAACTTGACATGTGTAGAAGGTGGTAGGTGCTTTCTTTAGTGAAGCTGATCTGCTGAATTGCCAGAAGATTTGGTAAGTGGTTGTTTTGAGAACGCTTCTCCTCCTCACTCCCCTGGTTAGGGTGGCACAAAGCTGGAACTCAGGGGTTGCTCTGCAGACTGTCAGCTTGCTGTAGTTTGGTGGAGAACAGTCTGCACTGGTGCTGCTCAGTGTTTGTCAGTTCAGGTGAGTCACCAATAATTTACAGTAAGAAGTTGCCTTTCAAGTGTTCTGACTGGCTGAGAAAGAGAGAGGTTGTCCCTGTACAGCATAACTGTGCTGGGGGATGGAGTTTCTTCTCATCTTGTGAGATCTAAGTGTGAGAGGCAGGGAGCTCACAAAGAGGATTAGTAGTTGAAATGCCAAGTGTATGTCAGAGTCTTACCTTGCTCTTTTTAAATTTTCAATTTGCTGCTGCTAGAATTCCTTCCATCTCTCTATTGACATAAGAATCAAAGGTAACTCTTGAGGTTAAACAGCCTGTGCTGTAATATTGATACCAAACTGCCCATGAAAGACTATTGCCAAAGGTAAATCCCTTAATTATTTTGATGAAAAATTACATGAAGAACATTCAGAGCAAATCAGGTGATCTGTGCCTCTATACTTACAAGGACTTGGTGTATTTCTGCTCCTCCTTTGAGTAACTGCATGTTACACCATTGCAGGGGTCTCTCCAGGGGTGGTGGTAGCCTGTAGTCCCAGCAGTGCAAATGCCTGGCAGTGCTGCTGGCATCCTCTGGCCTGGCCTGAGTGAGTGTGTGTGTGTGTGTCTGTGTGTGTGTTCTCACAGATGCAGACGTTCATCTGACTCTCTGACTCTTAAATGCTTTCTTTGAATTTCAGCTTGCAAACTGGTTTGCAGCTCTGTTCTTGGAGAAGCCTTGCTGGAGTTAGTGGCACTACCTGTTGCAGCAGCATTGCTGATAAACAGCCTTGTAATCCTCTGAGTCATAACATACGAAATAAGAGTGAGCATTTTATAAATGCAGGTATCCAGTTTGGTGTGTTGAGTGTAAAGTGATGACTTGAGTGCTTTTCTCGCTTCTCATTGTGCCATTCCAGTTCTGGCTGTGCTGGGCTGTGGCAGGAGCCCCAGTGACCATGTCACTGCTGTGTCCTCTCCCTGCACACAGAGCAGTGTCACGACAACAGGACTGTGGTTTGACACCATCCGTGCACTTCTGCTCCCACCAAAGAGGGGACATCCTGTTTGGCTTGACAGTGTCAGCAATTTGTCTGACTGAATTTCACGTGAAATATTTTTTGTGGTTATCAAGCACAGGCTGCCTTGAGATATGACTGTGTGTCATCTGTAATTTGCTGTCTGGACAGGAGTAGCTGTGTTGGCAAGCCTGTCCCTGCGTGCAGTCCATTGGTGTGTGACACAAGGACAGAGCTGGCTTGAGGCTGCCTATGCTGGGGAATGGATGGAATGTCTGCCCACCCCCACTGATGATCACTGTATTCCATTCTGGAGGATTTAAAGCATCATTGGAAGGGCACATGTCATGAAGGGCATCCATCCTCAGCCTTGCTTTGAAATGGTTGGGGAGTCCTTAGCACTTGTTGTACCCAAACTAAGCTACTTTCACCTGTGAAGTTGTCTAGAAATTCAGAGCTCCCAGGCTGATGAGGGAAGTAGTGAACAGTTGGGATCACACTCGGGCATTTTAGGATACCCTCCTGGTATCATACTTTTGCTTGGCTCATCTCGCTCCAGCACTGGTTTGCCAGGGAGGTCTGTGTGTGCCTTGTGGTTCTGAGTTCTTACACAAAGGTCACAGAGATTTCTCCTTGCCCCTTCTGTGTTGAGGACTAGGCTTGTTTCAGATAATTGCTCTTGTAAATTATTCACTCTGGTGTTACACAGCAGTGCTGTGATCAAAGATTAAATAATGCCTTTGCACAGACTTGCAGTGTCATCTCTTTCTTTCCCTGATGAAATCTTGATCCATCTGTACTGGACTTATATGCGACCAAAATAACATCATAATCACCAGTTAAAATAACACTGATGGACATCTCTGTCTTTGAAACATTCTGGATGTGTAATTCAAGGTAATTTTATTAAGACTGCAGATCTCTTCTGTCATGATTACTGGTGAGGTTTCTGGCTGGCTGCATCATTTCACTTTCAAGTGAGTATCAGAAACCTGTATCTCATATGGTTTTAATGCATCTGCATGTTATCCTTGTCTTGTACTTGACCAGAATAACACCTTCAAGTGCTGGTCTATTGCTGAAAGTTTACAAACTGTACTTGGGTGACAATTCCAAAAAAACCCTTCAAAACCAACCAACCAAAAAACCCAAAAGCCCAAACAAAACCCCTCCAAAAAACAAAACAAACAACAAAATCCTGAAAGAATTGTCTTCTTGATTTTTGAGCAGCTAAAAAAATAATTACAGAGGTTGGCAAAAGAGCTGGTGTTCCAGGTTTATCTGCTGTCAGGGGATGTGCTTTAATGTACTCTCTTGAGGCATGCTCTGTCTCTAATTTGTAAAAATAGGATCCTGGTATGACTTGTTCTGTATCTTAGTATTCTTTAGTCTTCTGTTGTCTGACCTCACTATTTTCATATACTGATTTTGGCTTTTTTACTCTTTAATCCACCTGAGATGCAGCTGGGGCTATGCTTGTGCTGCTGGGTCCCAAAGACCTGACCTGCTGGACCCTGTTTTGCCCAGGCTGTGAATTTGGGCAGGGCACAGAGAGGTGGGTTGTACTGCCTTGTTTTATGTTGAATGAAACCAACCTCATTTCCTAGGAATGGGAAGGGCAAGATATCTTTTTTGCTTGGGAATTAACTGTGAACATTCAGTCGTTGTGGAATGTGGGGCTGCCTTTAGCTGGGTGGCTGTATGTTGAAGTTTGTTAGTAAAGAGGATGGGACCAGAAGTCTTGGGAACAGTGTGGTCTTTTAAGATGTAAAAATAAACAAAGCTGAGGAGCTCTACCCTACTTAAAACAGGCTGACCTAAATTTTCAGCAATTCTAGCAGAGAGGCAGGCTCTGGGTAGGCATAAAGGCTTACTGATGACTGGCTTCCCTGTCCTTCCATCGCTTGACATGGTTGACAGGCCACCTTTGGCAAATCAACACTGGTGTCTGAGGTCATTCACTTCCCCCTTCCCCAAGTTGCACAACCTGGCCCGTGGATTTGCCTTGTGCTCGTGTGGATAGTCCCCTTGTTATGCAAGTCAGCAGTTGAGCATCTTCTGGGAAGTCACAGCATGAATCTCTTCTCAAATTGCTTTTGTTGGAGTGTGTTGACAACATGTTAGATGTCCTCTGGCTTGTCCCTACAGAGATTTTGAGAGTAGGTGTCTGGGAAGTCCATTCATACTCTTTATCTGTAGATTAATGTTCTTGCTATCAGTTGCAGTTCTCCACTCTACTGAATTATTAATTCTGCAGTGAGAATTTTTTTTCTTCCTAGTGTTCATTGACTTTCATGCTTGATTTATTTTTCTGAGCAGTTTGAAACTGGAGCATGGGAATGTTGACTAATTTTAACAGATCATGTGTGACCTCAGAGGTGGATAAATAAATTTTTTGAATTGGGAAAATGACATTTGTCTTTCAAAGTACTCACAGTTTCCCAGGTGAAAGGTTGCTTGTGAACATGTATTACCCTCAGAGGCACATTGCTTGTTATTCAAAAAAACTGGGATGTTCAGGCAACCGGTGGAGTGGTTATGTGTGCTCTAGAGATAGTCCTGTGGGTAATGTGATGGGAGAAGGAGGGAAAAGTGGGTTTGCAGATTCTCCTGCTAATGTGACTTTGTAGCTGAATGCTTTCCTGGCAGAGAATCTGCCTTTGATTGGAAAGCATTCCCCTTGGTGTTCTTGTAGGTACTGATGGTCTGCCATGTTTTGTTCTGTGTTTGTGTGTGCTTTTTCCTGCAGGGAGATAAGAGGAGGAGAATTGTGTGTCCTTTCAGCAGCCTTCTGTTAAACTTGGAATACCACAGCTCAAGCACTTGAACAGATGGATAATGGAGACTGGGGATATATGGTGAGTGCAAGTGTGCACTGTGCACTACTACTGCATTTCCAAGGTCTTGCAGCAAGAATCCTTCCAGATCTGCCTTCTGTAGATCCAGAGCTTCAGTCGTGAGAGTGGGAAAACTATGCCTGTTAAAACAGCTTTACAACAGCTTACTCACCTTCCCTGGAGTGCTGCACCTCCTGTGCAGTTTGTGGGGAGTGCCCAGGTTCGCATTTGCTAGGGACAGTCAGCCAGGACTGAACTGATGTCTTGAGCTCACTGTTACCGTTTTCCTAACACAAAAGCCGAAAATAGTTTGTGCTTCCTGCTTATCACTTTAAGGACTTCATCACTTTATTTATCGAGAAGAGTATTTTTCCTTGTAAACCTTGTCTCAAACTAGACAAGCACATCTTATTTTTCTCCCCTTCTCATTCTGCTGCCGTGCATATGTCTCTTTTCTCTGGCTGGCTGCAGTCCTGGTTGATAGAGTTGATGGCCAGATGGGATTTATGTTCATTTCTCTCTTGCTTCCTCATGTGCTATCTGGAATCTGATGCAGACTGGTTTGTGCTCTGCCCCCTACTTCTATGCAGCACGCTAACTTGTTAATAAATATTTCTTTTTTGAGTTAAAAGCTGAAAGTTATTTTTCTCCCTTGCCTGTTTTAATGAAGCCTCTGAGCCAAAGCATGGATTATTTTGATTGTGAGCTCTTAGTCCTATGTTTAAACCTGCACTGTCTTCCTCTTTTGAGGGATAAAAAGAGGCTTAACATTTGTTTGGCTGATTTTTTTCTTTCCTTTTTTTTGGTTTTGGTTTTGTTCTAGAATGAGAGACAGATTGTGAAAGTAAGGAACATTGCTGGGCCTCATTCTGACTAACTTGTTCTTCAGGAAATTTCTCTGTTCTCATTTCCCCATCTGTAGAATAGGAAAAAACTTGCTGCCCGAATGCTAAACTTGCTCCTGTGACAGCAGCCAACTTGTTAAGATTTCTAAAGCATTCTGGAAATGTGCGTTCTGCATGCTAAGTATGATCCTGTCTAGTTGCCAGTTGTGCTTTGTTGCTAGGTGGCTTGGATTTGTTCAGGTTTGAACAGCCCTTGGAGGCATTGAACAGAAGTATGATTTCCTCCCAGTTTTCCAGCAGTATTTGCCGTGGGTGTCAGCAAGGTGATCGAATCTTCTTGTTGGGGCTTGATAAACTCTGCAATTTCTCTCTTTCTAGATGACTGATCCAGTCACGCTAAATGTGGGTGGACACATGTATACGACCTCCCTCACAACTCTAACGAGATATCCTGACTCAATGCTCGGGGCCATGTTCAGGGGAGACTTCCCCACTGCCAGGGACTCTCAGGGCAATTACTTTATTGACAGAGATGGACCACTTTTCCGTTATGTTCTTAACTTTTTAAGGACCTCAGAGCTCACTTTGCCACTGGACTTCAAGGAGTTTGACCTGCTCCGGAAGGAAGCAGACTTCTATCAGATTGAGCCCTTAATTCAGTGTCTTAATGACCCCAAGCCGCTGTATCCCGTGGATACCTTTGAGGAGGTGGTGGAGCTGTCCAGCACACGGAAGCTTTCCAAGTACTCCAACCCTGTGGCTGTGATCATCACGCAGCTCACCATCACGACAAAAGTCCATGCACTACTGGAAGGCATTTCAAACCACTTCACCAAGTGGAATAAGCACATGATGGACACCAGGGACTGCCAGGTGTCCTTCACCTTTGGGCCGTGTGATTACCATCAGGAGGTGTCGCTCCGGGTCCATCTCATGGAGTACATCACGAAGCAAGGCTTCACGATCAGGAACACCAGAGTCCATCACATGAGCGAGCGTGCCAACGAAAACACAGTGGAACATAACTGGACTTTCTGTAGACTGGCACGGAAAACAGATGACTGATTCTGACTCCACAGGAGCCACTTCAGTGATTAGCAACTTAATTGGACAGTGAACCAAGAGAGTCTGGATTTTGACTAAAGCAACAATATGGGCTTTTTTTATACGACTATTTATTGTTTATCAGTGAGGACTGGAGAAGTTTCATTCTCTAGCAGCTCTGTTCTTTTGTCCAGTTCAAAAAAAAACCATGCATGTGCCTGTTCAGTCAAGACACCTTTTTGTTTGAAAGAGGGAGTCCGAAGAATCAGTACAATAGGGTATTTTGTGTCATTAACACAATTCTCTGACTCAACTCAAAGTGCTAAAATTACCTCTTGTTTAAATGGTTTCTAATCCATCTAAATGCTATGACACTGGGAGCAAGAAACAAAAAAGATTTTAAAATGCAGTTGGGGAGAAGCTGCTATTGTGTAGACTAATTTAGTTTCTAAATCAATAAACAGTATTGTAATATTCTAGGAAAACACATCCCACCCTTTAAAAGTACTTGATAAGTACAGTTTCTTACAGTTATGACAACTGTTTCTTTCTATGCATATAAATCAAGCAACCAAATATTATCTGTAGCCATGGAAATATGATTACAAATATTTATATTGGATTCTAAATGCAAAATGTCCCTGTGGTAGAATTCGTATTTTTAATGCCTGGTGCAATATTATTCCCAAGTGTAATGCCTGCCAGAAGCTAATAAAAATGTGAAATACAGAATACTGTTTTGTATTTTCTTTTTGTCTTTTAGAACTCTCATACTTAAAAAAAAACAAACCCAACCAAACAAAACCCCCCCACCCAAATCCTGGTTTTTTTGTGCTGCAAAGTAGTTTGGGTGTTGTGGTAGGGTCCTGGTTTCTTCCCTTAACGATGTAAATTATTCCTTTTTATGTTAATCAGTTGATTCAAATGTATTCATTATAGACAAAGCTTGTGTTCTGAAAACTGCTTTGGATTGATAGAAAGATGGCAAATATTTGTACTGGCTAAAGGGGTAGGAATGGAGGGAACACAGAGCCTAAATACTTGCAGCTGCTAATAGAGTTGCCTGGTTTGTCAGCACTTTATGTAGTGACTTTGTATATATAATTGTAACTGCAAAATGCTTTTTCTGGTGATGTTCAAGTCAAGGCACTCAAATTCTGTGGCTTTACTCAATTTCATACAGACATTTCTACTTAGCCTGGTCCCTTTGTCATAGTTATTAATAGAATTTCTGGTTATGTTCTAATTTGACTGCAGCTGGGAGCAAGGGAGTTGGTATCTGTTTCGTGGAGTGGATCCTGTTCTCCCATGAAGTTCTTGTCCCAAGTAGGTGGGAGCTTTCCATCCCATATCTGTCTCTAAAGGCCTGTCTTGGAGGGTATTTCTCTGTCATATTTTGTCTCTTCCTGTTCATACATTGCAGGTTTTTGACTTATGTAATAAGAGGCAGCAGTGAGAGCTTTATTGTTCCTATCAAGGAGGGAAAAGAAGCAGAACTGATGAAGCTCAGGAAATGTTGTTTCTTTCTTGCAACACGTGGTAAGAAATATCTGTGTTAACTGGCATTGAATTATAATCACAAGATGTTCTTTGCAACACTTCATTTATGAGCAAATTAATGACTGGCCTGGATCAGCCTGCCCTTTCCATAATTATGAAGTATAATAATTAGAGAAGCAGTATTCCAAATAATTCACTTTATTGGAGCTCAAGATTTATAGACAGTATGAGCAGCTCTATTAATGGGAAGGTAAATTCTGCAGACTGGAGCTGGTATCAGCTTTGTCTGCATCTTCATTAGGCAGGAATATTCCAGTACTGAGCAAATCAAGAGCTATTTTTATTTGTCAAAACAGATGCACTTTCTAATATACTTTCTAATCGAAGAGAACAACTTGTTCCTAAAAACAAAGGATCATTATTTCACCATAGATTTTTGAGTAAAGTTGGTTGTTTTGGGTTTTTTGCAGGCACTTATAGTTACACTGAGAGAGGCTTCACAGTATGGTAGTGGTATTTTTTTTTCCCTCAATCATATACTGGATTTAGAAAGTGAATAAGAAAGCCAAATGAGAGTTTTGATGCTGTCAAGACACTTCAGGATAGAAAACAGTGAACCCTGAACCATTCCTGACTAGACTGTCTCACAGCAGCAGGTACCACTCAGCGCTGTTGGCATCTGTCTAATTGCAAATGGCTGGCTGAGAATCTTTCATATTTGTAACTGCAAATAAGCAACTGATTATTAATTCTGATTAGTCATTACTGATGCTTCATAAATGTACTGCTGCACAAAGAACAGGAGGAAATGTGTGCCCTTCACTTGGAACATGGTCTTCATAATTTCGATAGCGTGTTGTGCAGAAGTGGCTTCAAATACTTGTCGTAGGCTGGGCTCATCTGTTCAGAAAGAGAATGTGGAAGGGAATTAATGGCAATTAAGAAGGGAAAAGCTATAATTTTTTTTCTTAAGAACAATCTCTGAAATACATAAAGCTGCACTACTTAAAACCAAAAACAACCAACAAACCACCAGCTACTTAAACTATGTGCAAGATCTTTTTCCCTATAATGTGTTCTGTCCTTCATAACCAGTACACCACATTCATCCCAAAGGGGACAGCATACTATTTAACCTCAGAAAATATGCTTGGACTTGAATGTTTCCTGAAGGCAAATTTTGTGTTCAGCTGTGGAATTTCAAAGGGATACCGATTACCACAGTAAAAATCTCACTCGAGGCCATTTGAGTTTTCAAACAAAGCAATGCATATTTACATCACAAGATTTTACATTACTCCACAGTATGGATGAATTGAGAAGGCAAAGTGCTAAAGACCATGAAGGATCAAATTGCCTTGTTTAACACTTATACTCTTTCTGGTTAACCATATTTAAAACCCCGAGTTTTGCACTAGTAAAAGTATCAGTGTAATAGAAAATACCCTGCATTTAGTGCTGGTCCATAATATGTAAACAGACTTCTGGCTTATTCTGTACAATGTGATACAAATCAGTGACACAAAGAGGAATTAAAAGCTCTTGTCTCTTGTCTGTATTGCTTTTGTTAGAAGAAAAGCCGTGTCTGCCCTGGCTGCTGTGGAAGGTGCCCAGCTGTCGTTCATCCCTACCTGGTTGGTGGGTGACCTCTGAGCCCACTCGTAGAGCCGCTGGTAAACCTGCCCGTCGTAGCTGCCGAGCGCAGAGTTCAGGCTCTTGTCCGTGAAGTCAAAAGCGTCCACCAGTGGCACAGCGTCCTTCCTGCAGAGCACAGGAGTGACATTCCTCTTACTGAGAGGGTACTGCTTTGCAAGATGGGAAAATAAATCGAAAGATAAACTTGGAGGTCAGTTTCCCAGGTTTCTCCTGGAAAGCTTGTGCCAGTTTTCTTCCTTAGGGGGAAAAATCCCGCTTGTTCTGATTCCTCAGACGTCTCTAGGTGACCCTGCCTTGGCAGGGAGATTGGACTAGATGATCTCCAGAGGTCCCATTCAACCCTAATAAATTTGTCATTCTGTGATGTTCTATGAATGCCCTGAGTTGTTTGCACTTCTGAGCGGCTGTTTGCAGGGTCTTGTAATCACTCAGGCTCCATCCCTAATGCAGGACTCAATCTCATGTCAGATATTTTCTCAGTAGTCTCTGCCAGTTTGTTCTTTTTTGTCTTTGTTTTATTTTTCTTATGCTGTATGTGTGTCTTATAAAATGGAGTAAGGTTCCTATTAGATTGGAGATCAGCAAAGCAAATCAACCTTTATCTACCTTTCAGTATTTCTATTACCTCATCACGAGGTGTTGAGCTCTTCTAGTCTATTCACATCTGTAAGAGCAAAACAACCCTGACCCATCCAAGGGCCCATCTAGCCCAGGGGCCAGTCTGACAGCATGGAGAGCCAGAGCACAGGCAGCACCTCCTAAGCAGGAGATGGTTTCCTTTTCCTCATCCTCACATCATCCTGGGTGTAGGAAGTTGTGCTGGCTGTACCTCACACGGCAGGTACCAGGATGCAAAGTGGTTTGCTCAAATGTTGGCATTTCTATCTTCCAGTTCCTTTTGGGGAAGAGCTGTCTGAGGGTTTGGGAAAGGCTGGGTTTTTGCTACAGACCAGGAAATGGTTATCCTTTCTGCTAACTAACTGTAAATATGTCAATACTCCATTCTTGAATGTTAAGGTATGGACTAACACAGAAATTGCAATGAATTCCAAAGACAACACATTAGACTTTTGAAAATGTTATGTTAAACTTATCACTTAATGCAGATTCTGCTATCAGTTCTGAAAACCCTTGCTGTTTGGCTCAGCCCTGTTCAGCCCTTGCTTATAGTGTGTTCTTGTTTCTCTCCAGGTGGCTTAGGTAGAATTTTACATACAGTAGCAACTCCTCTGCACCGTAATTTAGTATGTTCTCAACAAACAGCACTGAGTAGTGAAAGCTGAACCCTTTGTCAAAAAGCTTTGAGTGTTGTGGTAAGTGAAAACCTTAACTCAGAATTCAGAGTTGGTGATAAATGGTGTTGAACAGATGCATCTGAAGTAGCTGTAGGCAGGATTGTTTGGGTACCAGTTGCATCTCAGCCATGGCAACAGAGTAGGCTGTATTAGCTGTGGCTTAAGCAGATTTTGCAATGTGTGATGGGTTGCTGTGGCTGCCTCCTGCCAGTGTGCTCTGACTACATATTTTCCTGCTTTCACTCTACTGCAGATGGTAGAAAGTGTTCATGACTTCTTCATTTATAATTTACGATTTCATGTTACAGAACTTTGGAGATTGCAGAGGAGCTGGACACTTGGGTCTGTTTTGCCATGAAAACAAGCTCTGAGTAGATGTTTCAATCAATTTCTAGTGCTTCCAGGCAATGGAAATAAAAACTGAAGGAGGTGAATTGACTGTGGAGATGTTGCCATAGGTACAGCAGCACCCTTTTACATCTAGCACAGGGATAAACTGGATAGCTCTGTGTGTGTCCTGCCAAAGCAGCTCACCGAATGACAGCCAGGAGGTCCAGGTAGGATGCTGTGACCATGTCCATCTGAGCTGCAGACATGTATCCATCATGCAGGAAGGCTCCTGTATTTGAGAAGATCCCGTGCAGTGCAAAGAGGTCACAGAGATGTTTCATAATCTTCTGGATGCCAGCCTTGGTCTCGAGTTTTTCCACAGTTTCTGCAAAGTTTTTCACTGCAATGTAGTGGCAGTGAGCCTGGAAAACAAATGCAATCAACAGTGAATGCACCTCAAACACTTTAGTAGGCCAAGTGACTCAAATGTTCTTGCAAAGATTATAAAACCTTTTCATTTCCCTGGCACTTCTCCAGTCTGTATCCTTTGTTTGCTGGGTGACCAGGCCTTTTGCATTCATGGCTTACAGCGACAGCAGAAGACAGAATGTGTAAACAGTCAACACCATGGTATTTGTAAACTCCAGGAAACTGCTTCAGGAATCATGCTAGTACTTATTCTAAGTAGTTCTGATGAATATCCCAAAGAGTTTATGTGAAGGAAAGATATTGGAATGTGCTTGTGTTGTAAGTGAATGTTGGTTGTACATCAACAGGAGAAAACTTCTGTTGAAGACCTTGGGCTCATGGTACTTAGGGATTAGTGTCTACAAGGCTTCAGCTCTGGAAACACCCACTGTCACAGAAGAACATCCAAATTTGCCTCCCACTCCTATGGTTTTAAATAAACACACACCAGTAAGAGTATCTGATCCAGAAATGACAGAAATAAATATTAGCAGAGGTGCAGAGGAGATGAATTAGGCTGACCCCACCTGTCTGTGGGGTGACTCTTGCTACACTGACACTGCTGTGGGTGGTTGGTGATGCTGGGTTCTGTGTGGGTTCACTCCTCCACCTCACAGTTCCCTTCCAGCTGTAGGTGTAAGCATAGCACACCTACACTGCAGCTTTTCCTGCTGGTGTGGTGAAGTAGCAGAGGTGGAGGCCAGTGTGCACTGCAGAACGTGCCTGAGAAGCTCAGTGGCCCTGAATGGCCACTCCAGCAATTAACCTGTGTAGAGTCTGCCCAGTGTGAGCCACTCAGCTGAGAGCTGGCAGGTGTCAGTTCATAGAGTTTCCATGCCACACGTGTGGGTGAATTTCCAGGGAAGGTGTGGAATAAGAAGTAAATACAGAATTGCCCCAAGAAGGCAGCAGTATATCGAAATTTTAAAGTTATGGGGCAAACTCAAGGGGTTTGGATGACTTTTCCTCTCCCTGAAATATTTAAGAAACTTTGGGGGCCAGGATCCCATTTTCTGAAGAGTCTAGCAGCAGCAGTGATGATACCACAGCCAGCCCCCTGCTTATGTTAGGCTCTTCAGAAACAGTTGATGTTAAAATAAGCTGGGGAAGGGAAGGGAGCAAGGAAGGAAGGAAGGAAGACCATCACCATAACTGTAGAAGAATTGCACTTAATTGGGTATTAAAAAAAGAATTTTAGTTTTTGGAGACACAGAACAATCAACAGATTTAGTTTTCATTACTATTTAGGGGTTTCCTCTTAATTTTGTACTTAATTTTTTGCTTAATTTTGTACTAATTCACTCTTGTTTTAGGGAACAAATGCTGTTGTCCCAATGCTACTTCATCTGAAAGCATCTCTTAGAAATTTGATGTATCTTTCAGCACTAGTTAACATTGCACTTATCATTGGCTTTCACTCTTTTCCGTGCAGTTACCTTTCCAGCAGATGGAAGAAATACCAAGCATGTTTCATCCTTTGCTGTGACTCCATCAGCTTTCAGTGGAGTGGCTTTAGGAAGACTCCTCTGGGCACCAGAACTGCTGCATTCTTATAAAAAGATGAGTGTTGGCTGGAGATGGTGGGTTTTTGTTGCAGGATATGGGAGGTCTGATTCTGCCAGTAGTGACAGCATAACTGTGAATGTATTTTTTCTCCTTTTCATTTCTCCTAGTCTTTTTCCACCTGGCCTATACAGACAGCAAATTTTTCAGACCAGGAATTGCTTCTTACTATGACTTTTCCACCCTGCAGACCACAGTGATGGTTTTTGTGGTGTCTCTTAGATGCCAACAGGAAACAATAAACCTCACTGAGGCTTTAAGCTAATCATTTCATTTCTGTTGCATCTTGTTTCATAAGGACAAACATCAGATAAGCAGATAAATTTTGCTAACCTTTGCAGCCTGCACCAGCTGCACTGTGCACTGGTTCCACGCATCGTGCTTTTTCACTCCAGACTGAATCAAGTCCTGTAGTTTTGCTGCTGTGTGGCTTGTGAGCCTGGAAAATTGAAAAAACATGAAGCATCTTATATGAGCATCCCACATGTATGAGTTTGCACTTTGGAGTTATGTGTGACTGAAGGGCAAACTGGCATTTCTGACATCTGTATGAGTGAACTTAGATTATGCAAAATTGAAGCATAAATTGTGAGAAGAACCCAGACCACCCTGGTACTAAAAGATTTCTCCCTTGTCAGCTTCCAGGGTAGTTTACCAGGGGTTTCGCTGAGCTTTTCTTGGGTTGTGCGTGTGTAAGGAGTTTGCAAAACAAACAGTAATACTGGACTGCTGTTACATGATGTTTCTCCTTTTCTACACAGGGATTTAAATCCTGTTTCCACCGATGAAGCTCTTTGAAGAGTGGCTGTTTTTACACTAGTTTCAATGACAGCAGGGTTATCTTTCTACCTGATTTTCAGAGGTGACACCTATACAGCCCATAACTGTATACATAATTTTGAGACCACTCATGGTACCATTTTCATTTATGTTGAGTTGCTGAATGTGTAGTTGAAAGACTACAGACAGAATAAGAGGCTGTGTTCTTGCTATGGTATAAACTGGAAACAAACATCACTTTCTCAGGTATGTAAAATTTTAAGATTCTAATAGAATTGCTCAGGGTCCAATAAAGATTTTACTGGTTGGCAACTCAGTGATGTGGTCTGGGATTTACTTTGATAGTGCCACCAGCTCTGTGAAATGCAATTGTTTGGTAGCTCATGGCTTAAAAACTTCTGAGTGTGAAAGCTTCATACAGAACATCTGACATGGCTGTTGATCCTGTGTAGCCTTCCTTTTCTTTTTCAGGAACAGGTGGTGCCAATCCTAGTTTAACTAATTTTATTTTACCTCCCTCTAAAGCAAGGAAGAAGCTGAGCTGTTAACACATTTCTGATATCAAAGAGAGAAATCCTGTCTCCCATCCTCTGTACTGACCTGACTGCCACGTGTTGATAGGCTTCAGTGTAAATATCTGGATTGAGAAAATCCAACTTGTTCTTGGCTGGACACTTCCCGTGTTTCACTGCAGCCAGATAAGTGACAGATGGTGGCACAGGCTGGCCAGCACTGGCTGCCATGAAGCACTTAATCAGGAACCTGTGAAGAGGGTAACAGAGCAGGGTATGGTGCTGATCTTGCAGCAAACAGACATGCAAAAAGTAAAGTGGGCTCCTGTGAGGAGCAGCAAGCTGTGACCCATCTCATCAGTGAATGGACTTGAACAAGTAATGACCTTTTGTTTTGCATGTTACTCACGATAACCTGATGTGTGGTGAGTCTCAGGGGTGGCCTATCTGCCTTATTTAATACTACAGCAATCCATAATGATAATTTCTTCAGCAGAAACTTGATGTGGCTATTAGCAGTCTTAGCAGTGTGGTGATTAAATACATTATCAACTTTGCAACCTGACTCTCTGGAGCTTTAAAAGTGATCTGGTCTTACCCTTTGTGATCCCCAACACAGTTACATTATGTTAACACATGAGACTTTGGAGAGAGTTTAAAAGGAGCATTCCTCACTCCCTTAGTTTTTTGGTACCTCTGCTATGGGCTAGACTGACCAGGTCTGGAATTAAAAGGGTACAGCATTTCTCTCCTCCCTGCTGTTGATCTTGCAAAAAGCAGTAATGAGTGAGTAATGGCAGCATGGAGCTATGTGGTGGCTCTAACCCTGGGAAGTGCTCTGGTTTTCTCCTTCTAGTAAAAACGTAGATTATTAAAAGTTCAAGCAGCTGTAGTTTCTTTATCCTCTATTTCATCTACTCTTGATAATCATCAGTCTGCATCTTGAGAGAAAAGTGATGGAGCATGACTCATCCACTTTCAACATGCAACAACTTTGCTTCCTCTGAATTGACCCCACTTTACCAATATTGTGTTACATTGTACCATTGTTACATTGGTTGCTTAAAAAATTAGCCACAAAACTTTCACAGTGATACTTTTGCTGTGCTACGAGGCAAAGAGGAAAACGAGGCTATGCAGAACAGCACCTGTATTCATCCCCAAACCAAAAATAGAAGAGATAATCCAGTTCCCACACACTTCCATGCTTGTTAAGACTGAAGACATGAATAGTTCATGTCCTGAGCTGTATTTTTAGAAGGTGTTGTGAGAAAGG
The DNA here is from genome assembly GCA_037013685.1 of Acridotheres tristis. NCBI lineage: Eukaryota > Metazoa > Chordata > Aves > Passeriformes > Sturnidae > Acridotheres > Acridotheres tristis. The sequence continues at coordinate 8,792,463 of CM072899.1, read as the reverse complement.
AGTAGCTGGTTTTACTGGTTTTTGAGAATAAGTGGTAAAGGCTGAATAAATGAGGGGACAGGCTTTTAGATGAACACATTTGAATTGTTACCTGGCAGTTTGCAGGAGCAAAATGGTGTTTTCCCCTTCATAAATACAAGAGGCAAGTATTTTGGTGTACAGGGAAGGCAGTCCACTCAGCAGGGAGTAGCCATGGCCCCCACAGGCCCGGAGACAGATCTCCACTCCTGCAGTGCAGTGCTGAGTGATCACAGCTTTAAAACCCGAAGATAATGCATGGAGCTGTTAAAAAAAAAAAAAAAGAGAAAAAAGCAGACTATTAATTGTGGAATCCTCAGAATAAATTCTTTTTTTAAATGTTGTGCAATATCTGGGCATGAAATCCCTGTCAGGTCCCCCTTTGCGTGGTGGTAGCACCCAGTTCCTTGAGCCTGGCCTTTGGTGTCTCTCTGGGATGCTGCACATGCTGCTGCTGGGCACACTGTAGTCAGTTTATGCTTTTTTGAGTTTCTCTCAGACAGTTCTGGCTTTGGCCACCTTTGTTCAGAGTGTGTTTTCATTTCAAGCACCCAATTGCAAAATATTCTGTTCTGTCTAAAAAGTCACATTTTTGGTTTTGGCTCAGACGTATGTGCATACGCATTGTAGATGAAGTTGTGTAATAACACTTTGTGCCACCAACTACTTGGAACGAGGTTTAGGACATGCTTTTCAAGGACTTTCCACTCTGCAGTGGTTCTCAAAACAAAATGTTTGGGGTGGTAGAGTGAATGCTCTTGCTGACTGGTTGCAGACCTGGGACACATCATTTTTGCTCTTAGTGCTTCCTCTTTCTCCAGTCCTCTAGTGGTGAGAGGAATGCTTGTCCAGTTTGCTAAAATACTTTAACATTTAGAGAACGGAAGTGCTGTATGTGTTAATCCTGCTGCAGCTCACCTCTGGCAGCATGTCAAAGTTCTTCCTCTGGATCTCTGTGTACCCCCTGTTGAATAGCTCCTGCAGGTAGTCGTTGATGAAATAAAAGGCATAGGCTGCTGCCAGCTGGGGCAGCAGTTTCTCTTGCTGAGTCTGGTAGTCAAGGATTTTTGCTTCTTGTTCCCTGTTGGAAGACAGCTGATGAAGCAGGGAAAGTGCGGACATGGGCACAGCTACTGTTACTTTACCTGCTGCAGAATGAAAATAGCATTTTTCATTACCAAGAAGCAGTGCGTGAACAAAACTGAGCTGACAGTGTAGCAGCAAATCTGCCCAGCTTGCTGAGCTATTGGAGAAACAAACCCCAAAAAGCCTAACAGGGTAGAAAAGGATGTGTGTGGTCAGTCAATACAGAGGGGAACAGGGACTGCAGGAGAGGATGAGAGTGAGCCCTTCAAGGACAGAAACTTGTTAGGTGCTCCAGGAAAGGCAGTAGCATTGCACACTTATAAACTTTGGCTTTTTAAATGGAATCTTTGTGGCCCTGTGCATTTCCCTGAAAATATTCGAGTCTGAATTATTTGAAGTTTTCTGAGCCGTTTTTGGATGTTCGTTATAATTTCTGCTGTGGTTGGTACATTTAGGGCTTCAATCAATGGAATTGGTTACTACAATAGTTCAGCTGCTGTGCTCTTCTGTTTGGTTTGTGTTTGAACCAAACCATGTTTTCACTAGAATCTTTCTGCTTCTGAAAGGAGATTTAAATGAAAATCTTTGTAATCCATTCAAATTAACATATCTCTTTAAAAATAATGGAAATTCAACCCTGAATACAATTCAGTGCTTAAAATGTGAATATTGGATTTCTGGATGTTGGAAGGTATTTTAATGTTGCATCCACTAGTAGGACACTATGGCATACGAATTCAGCAACTTGTCCATTTTGTCTGGATTCTGCTCAGTTATGGGATTACAGGAGAAGGCCAGTTATAAAAGACTAAGTGTCCTATGTGAGACACTGACCTATTCAAAGTATGAAACTTATCTTGGAAAGAACTGTAAACATTCTCTTGTACTTTGACTGAAGCTCGTTAATGTAAATAATGGTGAAGCATGTTTATCATGCCCTGCCTGGGCCAGGAAATCAGCCAGTGATGGGCTGAATGATAAGATGAAGAGAAGAAATACAAACTGGCGTGGGGGAACACAGTGTACAGCCCCCTTCCCATGAGGATGCATGGCATTACCCTGGCTTTAGCTTGGACTGCCGGCGAACCACTGAGTAGCGGATGGCGATGGTACAAGCCTTCATGAGGGGTGTCAGAACCTCGTCTGAAATGAGCGAAATGCGCACTGTGGTCATTGTGAAATAATTGATCTGCTGTGACCCCTGTCTTACATAGGTGCCATCTGGTCGAACCTAGAGCAGAGAGAGGCTGTCAGATGCTGCCTTATTTCCATGTGCAATCGCTATGCATGGAATAAAATGGATATAAAAATCCTTCACTGAATGCAAACAATGCTTTTATGTATGATGGATGAAAGACATCCATTTGAAGACACAGACTCTTACTATTTCTGGCAGAGGTAGGTTCTGCCTGCCCCATGATCCTCAGCTTCTGAACGTAGAATTCTTGACGCTGACTTTCATTTAGGATTCAGATACCTCCTGCCCTTGATAAAACCTCAGAGACTTGCTGACACTCAAAGGAAGATTTTTGTCCCAAATTTAGACACATCCCTGTTGTCTCTCTGGCTGTGAAATCAGAGTCTGACGGCAAATTTGTGATGTGACTCCACACATACCTCACAAAACTTGCTCAGCATGTTCTCCCTGGGGATGCGCACGTTCTTCAGCAGCAGGTAGCCATTGTCAATGTGCTCAAAATTCATTTTGGGACCGATGTCTCCTGCAGTTATGCCTGCAGCAGGACAAAACATAGCCTGCTTACTTCCACTTGAACTTTTTGCTCCCTATTTTGTGTCAGGATGGGGACCTCAACAGAAGGGCACCGTCAGCTCTGCTTTTTCCCCAGCATGGGTGATCTTGCCCAAGGGGTGAAACAGGCATTTGAATGCCTTGTAGTAATTTGTTTCCCTGATCCATTGACAGATGGATCTGTGCTGGCTGGGGTCAGAACTGAGGTGTTAATGCAGAGGTTCTCAGAGCAGCCCAGGCTTCTGGTTATGTCAAGGGTTTGGTCTGGATATGGCTGAGGATATATTAAATTTCCCTTCAGATCAAAAGGTTGGGGTTAATTATAACTATACCTTGGCTATCTCTCTTGGCTTGGTTTTGGCAATTATAACTCTCCCTGGGCCCAATGTTTTAGAAAACATTTAAGGGCAAAATAGGCAGAGCACCTGCACAAGTGCTGCAGTGTCTGAGGTTATTTACCTGGGCAGAGGGAATGGTCCCGAAGGCTGCGTATCTGCACAATGAAGGGATGGATGCCATAGCACTTCCCATGGATATACAGTTGAGCAAAGACCACTGTGTGGGTTGCTGATCTTCCCACTGTGAGAAGAAAAACAGCCCCATTCCCTTAAGACAAGTTACAGCACAAACATTGTTAAGGGATGTCAGCACTGATTATGTATTGGGTCTTAGGTATGGGCCAGCACAAGTGTGTGCTGGAAACCTAAATCAGCCTGCTCTTAGCTCTTAGAAGTTGCACCATCATTCTACCTCTGTTGCTGCCCATGAGGCTTGGATTAATAGTTTTGTAACAGAGTATGAGAAAAAATAAACAGTTTGAGCTAATGTAATGCTGAGAGTGGGAGGTGCTGTCGCTGTTGCAGTGACTCCAGTTATTTTCTGTGAAATACCTTCCTGAAGGGAGCCAAGAATTTCACACTCGAATCCTTTATGCTGATGACCTCTCTGCAGTTTTCGGTTGTCTGAGTATTATTTACAAAGAAAAGAAGATTTATTCCTGCAGAGGCAAGAGCTTTCCTGAGTGAAGTTCTTCAGCCTGCAACCCATGGGGCTTTTGTAAATGATGGTGGCTCCCTTGTGGCATTTGAACTTGGACAAACCCCTTTCTCTTACTTGCTTGTCCATGTGAATATCTTTTATTGAAGTCTTCGTCTAGCACCTGGGCCCTCAAATACAGAACTTAACCAGGGTAGATGGAGTAAATGAAGGAGGCAAAAACCAAAATATTTTGTGTGGTACTTACTGTCTCCAGGCCACCACTTCATGGCAGAGATCTTTGGTGTGTTCAGTATAAACTCCTGAGTAGCAGTGTCGAAGACTGCTGTTGTTTCCAAACCCTGAAGATAAGTGCCTTTGAAAAAAGAAATTAAAAAAAAATCTGTCTATGTCTATCTCCTGGTATATCACAGGGATGGATAGAGTGAAGGATCTCTGCAAGCTGGTTGTGGGTATTATCAGGGTTTGTGGTTTACCCTTCTGATGAAAACCATGAATGAGAATCCAGCCACGCCCATCCCTGTAAAGGATGGACAGTTTGGAGTCAAATTCCCATGGGAATTTGGGCTGCAGCCTTGTGCCATACAGAAATACTGTTTTCCCTGCAGCCTTACCGTGTCCCAGTTCAGTCTGTGCATAGCTTCCAATGATCTTGTGCTGGGTGGCAAGAGGAATCCACTTGGCAATTTGTTTGTCAGAGCCCAGCACTGAAATACTTCTCATGAAGACGCGGTGAAGGAGGAACGCGACATCTCCTGACAGTGCCCTGCAGAAAAGGCACAAGGGATGATTTTAAGGGGATGAAGTTTCAGGCATGTGATGAATGAGGCAGTGGCACTGCAGTGGTCACCAGACAGTACCACCTGCTGCCTTTTGATTTCTGCCTTGTCATATCTTGCCCAGCACCCAGCATCAGCACAGTATTGCAGGAAAAGTGCCCTTCCCAGCTGCTTTTGTCTCTTCTTTCATAAGAGTTTGCGTATGTGTTGGTCGCTCATTTCACTTGGTCTTGGAGGAATTATCTGTTCTGAGTAGCAGACACTGAGCTAAAAGCACGACCAGCTCCAAAGCTCCTGAGTCTATGTAGCATTTTGTATTTTTATTTTACTTCATAGGATTTTGTTTTCTTGATTATTTAAGTCAGATTTTGAGGTTGAACTAAAAAGAAAGAACAAAACAGCACCCTACTTGAAAAACCCCAAACCCTAGCAATTCATTGTGAAGCATATTACACTGAGTTACACATGTAGGTATCTAGGACCTGGACCTCCTGAAACTTCCCATTCTGGAGAAATACCACGGCATGTTGGGTTTGTTGCTGTACTTTTTGCTGTTTGCTTGCTGCCTATTGCTGTCAGTGAACAATACTGGGGTTCATGGAGATTTGTTCTGAATTGAGATGTTATTTTCTTGAGGAAAAATGCAAATACATCCGAGTAACCCTTGGTTTATTACCTGGTCAGGTCCTTTGCCATCACCATCTGCATACATCCTAAAAAGCACTATTCCAGAAATTATATATGGGGACTTGGGTACAGTGATTTCCATGGTGCAAATGAGAAATTTATTTAAGTTTTTTTTGTGTGTGAGAAATAATAAGAAAACACGAGGAATATAACTATATCCCTCTTCCTGGGATTCCTCAGAACATGGCTGAATCACTTCACAGATACAGGTACATGTACAAGTAAGTGACTGTGCCGTTCTCAGTAGCTGAGTGGCTGTTAGCACATTGCTTTACTGCAGTGCTCTAGAGAGCATCTCCTTTCACATATATACCTTCTATTGTTAACAAATGGCTCTGACCTTTCTTTTATACTGGCCCTGAGAGAGAATTAATCATGCTGAAACAGTGTGGGGGGGAAATATGAACAAAGAAGTTAAGGGGATATTGCTTTGATTAACAGAAAATGACTTAATGAATCCTTGGCAGCCTGGCCAGAAATAACATTCCTTTAGCTGCGATTTGAAAAGCTGGATTTCAGTGTGAGTGATTCACTGTGCCTGGCACCAGGAGCCAGGATTCTGTCATAAGAGCTTGGTGCTCACCTGGAGTTCCATCAGGCAAGAGCTGCCCTGCCAGACAGCTCTGCTCCTAGTCCAGCAAATGGGCCAACACAGGGCTAGTCTTGCTGCAGCCTTTGGCATCAGGGGCCCTGATAAAAGCACACCTGAGTGGGAGAAGACGTGGGATTTTTTTTTTTTGTACTGAGGGAGCAGTGGAGAGCTGCTTTTTAATGGGAATATAATGATCAGGTCCAAGAGCTCTTGATGTCACATTTGCCCCTTCACTAGTTCCACTCACTGTAAGTGGTGAAGAGCTCGGCATAAAATCTCATCATCTTTTATATGATAGGGACAACTTTTTAGCAGGGCCTGTTACCGTAGGGTGAGGGATAATGGTTTTAAACTAAAAGAAGGTAGATTTAGACTAGACATAATGAAGAACTCATTTTCAATGAGTGTAGAGAAACAGTGGCACAGGTTGCCCAGAGAGCTGGTGGATGCCTCCTCCCTGCAAACATTCCAGGTCAGGCTGAACAGGGCTCTGAGCAACCTGATCTAGTTGAGGATGTCCTTGCTCATTGCAGAAGGCTGGACTAGATGACCTTTAAATGTCCTTTCCAACCCAAACTGTGCTATTTGTCTATGAAATGCCAAAAACTGGCTCTGAGTGTCAGCAGTGCTGTGTAAGGGACAGGCATTGCCCTTCTGAGTGACACTTCTGAACTTGCACCTTCCTACTGGGTACGTGACCCTACCAAGCAGACAGTGTGCCCTGAGCAACAGCCAGCCAGGAACTGATTGAGCAAAGGGGGAAAGGAGGGGCAAGCAAGTGAAATGTGGAGCTCAACCCCCCACTAAGTGTTAAGAAAACTTTTAAGGAAAGGACTGTGAAAATACTTTACTCTCATTTTACCTACAAACTACCTACAAATTAAGGTGAGTTTTTTACTTTTTTTTCCATTAATAAAATATATGTTTTCTATATACACAACATAAAATCTTTAATTTATTTAGAAGTCAGTAATGTAACTGAAACAGCACCACTTTCAATTCTGGTTATACATTTAAAAATGTCTAAGGGGTGGTATGAGAGCTGCAGCACAAGTAAGGAGGTTGTTGCAGTGGAAATCTCATGCTGTGGTTGTGAACTGCTGTGATCTATCACACTGTACCCATGTGCTGCTCTCTGAGAAGTTCCCAGTTGTGTACCATCATTTTCCCTTTTCCCAAGTGTGCTACTGAAGTAAAAACCTGTAGCACATTTTTATCCAAACCTTTTCTGTCAGCTGTTGGCCTTTCACAGCCTTTGCTAAAGCTGATTCTTTTTGGTATACAAAGCTTTAAAAAAAAATAGTTGTACTTAAAACCAACAAAAAACCCAACAAGAAATCACCTGTAAATGTACTTATATTCAGGTCCATTCTCAGTCCATCCCATCTCATGCATCTTTTTCTGGAGATGAACGGCCTTCCTGACTGCTGCTTCGTACCTCTCATTCTGGGTCTGGAAATACTGATTTTCTCTGCTAAATACAGGGTCAGATTCGATAGCTTCCACTGCAAAGCAACACAAAACAGTTGGTTCTCCTGGGGCTGGGGAAGTGCAGGCAGTGCCTCGAGTCATGTTCAGGGAAGAGCAGGCAGGACTAGACTCGTGGATACTGATGCTGTGATTTTTAGGGTGTGATTTTTAGGCAGGTTTTGTTTTGCCAGTTCTGGCTCCCATGGCTGTCACATCTAACTCTGAAAAGCTGTGGTTTTGGGGAAGCAAAAGGGGAACTGAGTGGGCCTGAGAGAGGGGAAATGGTGACCCTGCAGGGTAAAGCACCCTCCCTGGTCAGGGTGGGAGAGGTGACTGCTGGCAGAAGATGCCAGGGATCCCTCTGCTTCCAATTGCTGTGAGGGCAGTAAGGGCTGTGGTGAGCTGCATTTTGGCCAGGCTGTGGTGAGCTGCATCAGCCAGAGGGTGGGTTAAGGCCAGAGCCTGCTGTGTGTCCTGCTCAGGATGTTACCAGCCCACTACACTGTTGGAAAACAACTCAGTCACTATTTCTGCGTCAGTTGGAACACTCCCCTCATCCGTTTTGCCTTAAAATCTTGAGTCTATTCATGTGGAAGGTTATACTGAACTCCAGTGGCACTGAAGAGGGCGATCCCAGTGGCCGCGCTGTTTTCCTTCGGTTAGTGTATAATATGGATGCAGTTACAGAGAAAACAGAGAGGGTTTTTTCCTCTGTGTCTTCTCAGCAACAGTCATTTTTTGGCACACCCATCATGAGTGAGAGCAGCTCAGCCTGGCTGAGCCAACCTACGCAAGAAATTCCCCACCTGGATGAGCCCAACATGCAAGGAGGGAAGCTGGCTGTGGTTCACATGTGATGTACATTTCTGCACAGCAGCACCAGCCCCTGCACGCACTTCCCTTGCACATGGATGCTCGACCCTCAGTTCTTGTATTCCAGTTTAACCAGTCTTGCTAGAGACAGGGATGGGAGAGGGGAGGAGGAAAAGCTTCAGACAGCAGGAGTGTCTGCGGAGGAGTTGTATTGATTTACATGAAGAGAAGACTCCAGCTCCACACTCCCACTTTTTAAAGAGATGGGGGATAAGCAAATGCCCAGGAGCACAGACCCCACTGCGCTGCAGAGGAGGAGCAGAGCAGCAGGACATAGGCATGGCCTGTGCCAGCCTCCTCCAGGGCTTCCTAAGGGTCACTCACCCACTGCTCTCCGTATCCGTGTCTGCTCCGTGCCGCCGTCCAGCAGGGCTGTCAGCCTCTCCACGCAGAAGGAGGCTGTCTGCCTCTCGCTGCTGAGGTCGGGGTTCACGCTGCCGAGCACTGACCCCGGCGAGTACTTGCTGGTCTCCAGCAGAGCCATCCTGGAGGCTGCGCTGCTCTGCAAAGGGACGGGGCTCCTCTGGCACTGGCACCCGTCAGTGGATGCCTGATGGGGGTGTTGGCACAGCAAGGAGTGGTTTTGGTAGGTTGGCCAAGATGTTGTACCTGCACAAGGGTTGCATGAATATTTTGGCACTGTCCTGTCCTCTTTGCAATGGACAATGGAGATTTATGGTACTTTAAAGAACTCGAACTGCAGGGTTTATGACGTATTTTGAAACAGAATATTTTTCTTTTCCCAGACTGTCCCCAATATTCTATGAGAAGTTCATGCTGGAATATCCCAAACTGTATGTTAATGTTTACAGGAGTTTCTGGCCCAGGGCTCACAGTGCTGCCTCTGTCCTCGGGGCTCAGCTTTACATTAACCCCTAACCTAATGTTAGTGAGATTGGTCACAGGACACTAGTAAAACCAAAAGCCGTGGTGAGCAGAAAATAAATCATATTTTTCCCTTGAAGAGGCTGCTGCCTTTCCAAACATCAGATTACTTTAAGAAATACAAACCCTGGAAACCACTGCAAACGTGTTATTAATTCCTGCTTTTGCTGACATTCAGGCCTTTGGTCCAAGGCGTCTTGCTGGAGAGAGCAAAGTCTCGGGGCAGCACACAGGGTTGGGGTAACGCGGCGCTGCCCTTGAGCCGTCATGGGGAGCGCGGGGCTGGCGCCGGGAACGCCTCGGCCTCGGCTTCCTCTTCCGTGAGGCTGCGTGAGGAAAACGCGATTGCTGTGTCTCCGTGCAAACGCAGCCCCCCTCGTACCTGGTGTCGGGCGTCCTCCGCGGAGCCGTCCGGCCGCTGCTCCCCGCCTGGGCCGCGGCTCGGGGCCGTGTGCCGGGACCTTGTCCCCGGGGCGGGCGGCGCGGCCGCGGCTGCTCCTGCGAGCGCTGACCTCTGCAGGCAGGACAGTCCCACAGGCCCTGCGCTGCCAGGGCTCTGCGCTCCACACAGGGCTGCTCCTGATCCCGCTAAAGGCAGCTGGAGACTGCACTTCCAGCTCCGTCACAGAAGTGACACCCTGCCCTTCTCCGGGTGTTTTTAAGTTTGGTTTATTGTTTTCCTAGCCTGCTCCGGGTGGAGAGCAGCACGCCTGGGGCTGGCGCTGCTCCTTGCCCGGGGGTTTGACGTGCTCTCAGGGATTTCCCAGTTCTGTGGCACTGCCCTCAGCCCTGCCCGCAGTGCGGGGCGCAGGGCTGGCATGGGGGCTGTGCCGGGGACCGAGGGAGCCTGACCCGGGCATGTGCCGCCCTCAGCCCCGGCAGCACTGACCCTGTCCCTGCTGCTGGGCAGGAGATGGGAGCTCACAGCACTGACCCTGATCCTAATGCTGGGCAGGAGATGGGAGCTCACAGCACTGACCCTGATCCTAATGCTGGGCAGGAGATGGGAGCTCACAGCACTGACCCTGATCCTAATGCTGGGCAGGAGATGTGAGCTCACAGCACTGACCCTGATCCTAATGCTGGGCAGGAGATGGGAGCTCACAGCACTGACCCTGATCCTAATGCTGGGCAGGAGATGGGAGCTCACAGCCCTCGCACCCTGCTCACCCTGGCTACAGCAGGATGAGGAGATTCCTCTCTTCCTGACAGGAGAGGAATCCAGCAGAGCATCCCTCCTGCCCACGGCTGATCCATGGGTCTGTGCTGCCGCTGCAGACCTACGCTGCAAACTGCTTTGTCAGGGAACATGTGGGGTTCACATCATGGAAAGCTTGCTTTAACATGGGAAGTTTAGCAAAGATTGGGAAATCGGATATAGTTTTGGGTAAAGATAATTTTAAACCTGGAGCTGAGCTTGTTGAACTAAGCCCAGCAGCCGTGAGGAGCAGCAGTCAATGAGAGCAGCCAGCTGCAGTGCAGTGAGTGGCTCATGGGCAGTGGAAGGTGTGTTCTGGATCACTCTGGGAGATTAAAAATGCCATGTGGCTCCATCACACTCCCGGGGACAGGGTGTCCTATGGATGTGTCTTTTCTGGTCTGTACTGCACAGTATCATACCCCACAGTGACTCAGGGTCATGAGTGCTTGGGAGGCAGTACATCCTTCTGAAGTGCTCCGTGGGATTTTTCCATTTGTTCTTACATTTCCTTCTGCTGGAGTCAGAAGTGCTTGGCCTTTTGCTTCTTGACTGCTGCTTGTAATTCAGCGAGTGGGTGTGGCACTCCTGAAGGGAGAGTGAGGGATAACAGATTGGAAAAAGCCTGTCCCTGAATCTCTTTGCAACCTGATATTCATGTAGGTTTATATTTGGGCAGGCTCAGGTGCTGACGGAGTAGATCATTGCCAGTCTGTGTTAGTGAGGTCTGAGCTGGAGAGCCACTGGAGCTGCACACCCAGCTTGGCTCCAAGTGCCTGTGGATGCCCAGACATCTCATGGGCTGTGATGAGAACCAACAAAACCCACAAGAGCACCTGGTCATGGTATGTTGGAACACATCCTCATTATTATGTTGCTGATAATTTTGCATTTTTGCCCATTTTCATTAGGCTAGATCTCACCAGTACCATGGCCAATTCCAGATTTCATACAATGCTTTCATTAACACAAAATCGTTCAGTCAGTGGCAGTTTTAGATCACTTTGGGAAGTGATCTAAGTGTGGACAGATACCTAGGATAGGCAGAGGTGAATTCCTGGGAATGGGTGTTCAGCTAGGGCCAGTGTGAGTGTTGAGGAAGAAGACCAGATCTGGCCATTTCTGAGGTAGTCATGAGGAGTAAATCAGGCAGTAAAATGTAAGTGTTCCTTGACAGGAAATTTCACTGCAGCAAATTAATCTAGGAGCACTTCAGGAGTGAGTGCATAGGAGAAGAGATCTCAGCATGACCTGGATAAAGACCAAAGCTGGTATTGAAAACTCTGGCAGTTAGAGAAATACCAGGCAATGGAGCAGTTTGAGCATAGCTAAAAGGTTTTTATCTTTAAAGAGCAGAAGTGATTGGTTCTTACTCTCTTCCACAGAAGAGGAACTGTCATAATGAACAACTGCCATTGGCATCCATGCATGGAAAGAGGTGTGTGATCACTGTCAGGAGTTTTGGGGCACAGCCCACTGAAACCTCGCTGCCTGAGGCTGGGAAAGCTTGATAAAGCATTTTACAAAGTCCTGTGTGAGTGCCCTGGTCTCATATCTAACCAAAGGCCCAGAGAAGATTTGTCCCTTTGGAAGGTTTATGCCAGGAAATGAAGTACACAACCTGTCATGGTAGGGTAGCAAGGCAGCTGTTATTGTGAGCATCAAAGAGGTGGGAAAATGTTTTGTAAACCTGACCTGAAGAACGGGTTTAGCAAATGAGATCTCACCCCCAGTGAAGAGCTGACTGGCCACACCAGTGCCACAGGGTGTGGAGGGTTAGGAACATCTGCCAGTGTGGCAACCCCAGCAGATACCTGGTGTAGAGAATTGCATCCAAGCACCACCTCTGCCTTGTTCTGAGTGGGATGTTGGCATCTGTGCTGATAAGGATATTGCTAATGAGACAGAGAAGTAATTTTCATTTGCTTCGCTGCATTCAGTTCTAGTCCTGGCTATCAGGAACCATGGTGTGTGTGACCTGCACATGTGAAGCATCATCTCTTTTTCTTATCTATTTAATCTATGGTCTTTGGTTGCTGCTAAAGCAACTTTAAAAATGTTTAAAAGTAATTAAATGGGCTCACTAGTGTGAGGATTACTTATCAGCTCAAAAATGTGTTTTTAAATTAAATCCAAGGATGTGTTTCCTTGGCTTTGTGTGGATTTTACCCTGCCAGGCAGGTGGGCACCCACAGTCAGTTAGAAATCAGATTGGAATTCCAGTGCACAAAGCCTGATTCATAATCTGTGTGCCCCTATACTTTCATCAAATTGAGATGATGTCTGGGGATAAGCACTGGATGCAGTGTTGGATGCAGATGATACAAAGAGCTCATTGGTGAGCAAGTTAACACAACATTAACAAAGGAATTGGTGTCAGACTTCACTGTTCTTTATGTTCATTCATTTTATTTGGCTGTTGTCTGTTTGTATCCTTGGAGCTTTTTAGTTCCTTGTGGAAAATATACAATCATAATTTAGTTTATTTCTTCAGAAGTGTCCAGATTAAACAGTGAGTTAATTCAGTAGAGGTGCATGACATATCGTTTTATATAAATGTATAAGCACCAACACAGAATACAGACTATATACACCACATAAGCAACATACACAGTGCAAAACGTTGTCTTCCATCAATATTCTGATAATCTGTATCTTCTAGATACACCAGTTTTATTCAGGAATGTGCTTTAGGGGCATAGGGAAAAATTAATGCAAAAGAAATAGAGACACAAATATACCCCAAAATCTTCCTAGTGATATCTACACTGATTTTTTTTTAGGGTGCCACCTCCTCACTGCTGTTCCATGAAGCACAAGAGCATCCGTGAAAGTTGCATGGGCTCTGTGTCTGAGCCCAGCTGGGGGTTATCAGTTCAGAGGGTGAGAAGAGCTGTGCTGGAAAATGCTGTGATGTTTAAGCCAGTTCTTCAACAGTGAAAGGATCATTTTCCATGTGCCATTTCCAAGAGCTGGAGCCTGGAGCTCTGTCTGCCCTGCTGTGTTCCCCAGGGTGCTGTCTGTCTCTGCTGGAGGCAGCCCGTGGGGTCTTGGTGGGCAGCTGGGTCGGGGCTTTCTGCTGTGTCTCCACTGCTGGAAGGATTTCTTGTGACTCTACTAGCCCAGCCTGAGTTAGGACAGTGTGACCTGGCCCTCCCTCACCCTTTGGGATACCTGCTGGGAATGACCCAGACACCCCTTAGCCACAATGGACTGCATTGTGTGCAGCCCCTCGCTGTGCTTGGAGGACACTGCATCAAAGGGAGACACCTTGATTTATTTTTCCCCTCCAGGTAATATTTGAATACTTAAGAAGAGCAGCAATATCCTTTCTGCCTCTACCCTGCTGACCTTACTGGATGGCTCCCACCCAAGGACTTGCATAAATGCCCCTGTCCCAGCCCGGGTGAACTGGTAACATGGATTTCACTGGTGCATATGGAGCGACAGATTGCCTCTCCTGGAGTGCATTTCCATCTGTTGCAAAATTACAAATTAATTTGCTGAATTTTTTTGAGCTCTTTGATCAAGGTTACTTAATCTATGCTGTAACTCCTCACAAAACCTCAGCACAGTAATTCTGGCTTGTTAGTTACACTGCTGTTACCTATGGAGTATCATGCAGCATTCTTTACAGCTATATACAAGCATCCTTAGCAACACGTTTTTATCTTTGGAGAAATTTGGTTTTTTTTCCCCTTGAAAAAATACTGGATGCTGCTTCTTCCTTATGGTTTTAATCATAACCTGTATAGAAAGCTTCACAGTTGGAAAGGCCTTTAATAGATCCCTTCAAATCTTGTTTGACCCAAAGTGACAATATGCACTGGATTTCTGAAATAAAATCATGTTTAGAATAAGCATATGAGCAAAGGCCATAAAAACTACAGCAGAGGCAGTGTCATGAGATGGGGTGCTCAAGGACTGAAGCTGCGTTAAGGGCTTTTATAGTCCAGTCTGTCACAGAAGCTCCATACCTGTATCACTGCTCTTGACACGTGATGTGGCTCAGATGTTTTACTCAAGCTGCCAGGTCAAGCAACAGCCCTCTGAAATGAAACATCTCACGGGACCAGGAGACTAGAGAATGGATTAGTAACTTTTTCATAAATATGTATAAATGCTCAGTTTCCCTTAAGTTACATACAGATCCACTGAAGATGTGGATAATAAATGTTGATTAACCAGGTATTACCTGCCCAGCTGATGAGGTCTGCTGAGGCTGTTCAAATAGCCAGTGTGCAAAGGCAGTCAGTGAGTTATGTTGTTCAGGCTTTGTATCAGGGTTGATGTGAGAAGCAAGAAGCTGAGATATTCCTGAAAACACACTTCCAGCTCTAGATATGGATATCCCAGGGCACAGGTGCCCCTTAAGTGTGACAGGCTCTGTCCATACATGGTGCAAATGCACCATCCACCTCAGCTTGGCTATACCAGCAGCAAGAAGAGTTTTAGCTTTTTAAAGTGGCAACTGCAATGAGGCAGCTCTGACCTCTAGAAGAAGGGATGAGAAGCACTGACAAGTAATTTGCATCAGGACCTACATGCCCTGTACCCACTGGTGCCCACAGGTACCAGCTGCATGTGGGGTAGTTAACAGGACAGCTGGCACTGGTGGGATATGACCACATCACCCTCTCTCCATCACAGGGCATTTCTTGTGGGTCCCCGTGGTAGCACATGCCCAGCTGCTGTGTGAGGGGATGAAGCTCAGTAGTGCAGGGGCAAAAAGCAGTTTGTCTGTCTGCTGTGTCCACAGGGATCTGCTGCATCCACAGGGATCTGCTGCCTGGTCACTGCACACTTCATGGACACCCGTGCTGGGAACACCCAGCCTTTGCTTTCTGCACACAGAATTTGCCTTCCACCTGGGGAGTTGATGGAACAGCCCAATGTGTTTTCTGCCTGACCATGGAACTGCCTAAAAAACCACTTTCAAATGGCTGAAATGCCGTTTAAAGGTGCTTGTGAAGTACAGCTGTACCTGCCTGTGCTGCACTGGTAAGGGCACACAGAGGTTGGTTTTTCTGATAGTACAGGTGTGCTGCTGAGGCACACAGCCTCAGCCATGCTTGACTGGCACACTGGTGCAAAGCCAGTGACCTTGGGAAAGCCATTATGGTGACCTGGACTGCTCTCAGTAATACACAGGTTGTCCCTTTTAGTTACCAGGTTTCTAGGAGGCTCTCCAGAGCTGCAGCTGCCCTCGTCCTCTTGTGCCTGGCAAACCTGCCTCTAGGAAGAAGCAGGAGTCCCCCAAATCTGTTCCTACACAGACTTCCCTGTTTGAAATATTCACTGTGTCTCTAGAGTAAACCAAGAGTTAGCTGGTGGTTAGTGTGCACCCACAGTCTGGGGGGGAAAATAACACCATTCTCTCTGCATCCACTTATGTGAGTACTTTGGTGAATACTGCACTTTTTCCACAGTGATTCCCTCCTGGTCTGGGAAAACCTTTTCTGTGCCTTCTACTGGAGCAAGTGTTAATAACTGCAAGTAGCCCTGATGGTGTGGCTGGGAATGTCCACCATGTACAGAGATTTCAGTGGGGGTGTTGGCGCTGGCCGTGGTAGGATCCCATTGGGTTTTGGCAGAAGCTATGCTGCTTTCTCATCCCCCGTCACCGTTGATGTTCTTCTCAGGTTTTCCTTGACTTTAATGAATTCTGGTGCATGGTCTTCCTGCTTCTCCTGCTCTTTCTCCAGCTGTAAGAAAGAATTCATTGTGCACATGAAAGGACAAAAGGGCACCAGCTAAAACAGAAAGCTTCATTATTGCTTGGTCCAGTTATTATTGCCCAAAGCTGAATGAGTGTGTAGTGCATGTGTTGTGGCTCTATTTTACAAGCCATCACACCAGACCTACATTCACCCTTAGTCTCCTTCTGTCCTGCTGAAACATTAATTTCTTTCTTTCCTCCAGGGAGGAACATTTCCATCAGAAAAGGAGGGTAGGGCTTCACTTCATACCTGACATGGGAGAGGGAGGAAAAGGTTTGAATCCCTCCTAGCAAAGGAGGCCTGTGAGCTTGTGAAAGCTCTCAGCATTAGGTATTGTCTAAGGTGAGGTAAGTCATTGTACTGCCTTACTTTTATATGTGAAGTCTTCATGGATCTTCACTAAAGCACCTTGTTTCACACTCCTTGTTCTCTGAGAGTGCCACGCTTGGATTTTCAAGTGATTTTCAAGCTTGATGGACATTGTTGTGTTGTTAATGAAACAAATTGGTTTCACCCATTTTCAGTGCAAATACTAGCAAGTAGGAGAGGCAATGACTTTATTCTTGGTGGTAATGAGCCTGCTCACTGCTTGCACTGATTTGTGTGAGAGGGTGGGCACAGAGCACCCGGGGCATGGCTATGCTGCTGTCAAGTGCACAGTGAATATTGCTTTCCCCAGGCAGAGTTTTGGCCAGGGTACATGCCAGGAAATGTTCCCCAAAACAGTTTGGGTAAGATTGCAGCAATGTTTCTTCCAGCACTCCTGCAGCCTCTCAGGCTGCACTGCAGGGTCCTGAGCCCTCCTGTGGTGGGTGCTGCAACAGCCCCCATGCAGTTTAGGGTGCTTTGAACTGGAAAAAACCCCAAGGACACTGTGTGGGACCCAGAGGAGACCCAGGGTGAGTGCTGTGTAATGGGGGTCTTGGGTGAAACGTGGTGGATCCCACTATGAGGATGGGAGTGCTGCAGCTGTGTGGGGCAGCAGTGGAGGATGTACTCTGGCTCCTGTTTTATGGAGGGGTAGTAGTGCTATACCTTGGGTCGAGCCTCAGCCCACCCATCTCCCCTGTGCTATGTGTTGGGTGGTTAGGATAACCCACGGATGGCTGAAAGCTCAGTTCTACCTGATCCAGCCTCTGGTGCCTCTTTAATAACTCTTTTTCAAAAGGAGACTGCAATTTCTTTGCCTCTTCCTCTTCCTTCTTCTGTTTGATGAGCAGGTCTCGCCGTCGGTGCTCGAGCACTCGCTGCAGCTCTGGTTTGCTCTCCACACCCAAACCTCTGTGGATAAAAAGCAGGAAAATGAGGGCCAGAGCATCTACACCTGGGGTGTAACCACTGCCAGCCTGGCAACCCCAAAACTTGGTTTGGTTCTAAATGAAAACACTGGAGACCATGGGAGATCTACAAATCCATCTACAAGGTTAGAGGGTGTTTGATGGTGCCTTGGGCTGCCTGCCTGGGCTGGGTACATGTTCCTTTTCGTGTATGGCACATTTGGTGCTTGAAGTTCTGCTGATGCCATCGCACTGGGGTACCACAGCTTTCTGTTTTGGGTGTGGAAACGGGACGTTCCTTAGGCTCCTGCTGTTCCTGGTTTTAACGGTGTCAGCTGTGGATTCAGCGGCATTGAGAACATGTGCAATAATGCCGATTTTTTTCCCACCAGCAGGGGTAGTCATTGGGCCGCAGGAATTGTCCTGGCAGCTCCTTCCCTCCCCGCGCATCCCATCTGAAGGTTTGAAGCTTTGCTTCATCTGAAGCGCCGCTGTGGAGCTGGGGGCTGGCGATCCCGCTGCTGACAGGAATAGTTTGGATCAAGAGACCAAAATGAGCTCTGCTTTTCTCCTGGATGCCGGAGGGTTTGCTGATGGCGCAGGTGCCTGACTCCCCTTTGGCCACCTGGTGCATCTCAGGTGAGCCCCTGTTCTGTGAGGGGATCACAGGAAAAGAGACACAGCACGGCCATGCAGGCAAGGCATAAATAAGGTGTGGTAAAGAGATGGAAGGCGTTTCCTGAACAAATTTCAGAAACCTCACACTTTGGATATTGTCACACCTGAAGTAGTTCTGGGTGGTGTTTGGTGTTGCTGTGTGTGCAGGTCTGTGTTGAAAGAGGAGGGGATCTCCCCATGCCTGTGCCAAGGGCTTGCCCAGGGTGTCCTGGGTTGGGGAGTGCTGTTAATGTAAAGCTCCTCCAAAGGCTGGTTGGTTTGGCCAAGGTTGTTTGAAAGTAAAAACATCAAACCCTGTGGGCTATGGATTTCTTGGCAGGGTGGCAGGTGCTGAGGTGGTAGCTCACATCACGAGAAGCTGAACTGGCAGGAAGGAGGTAGGAACCACCCTCTCTGCACTGTCACAGCATGGCTGAGGCCAGTGTCTGCATCCTTCCAGTACCACTTTTAATGATTACTTCCTATTGTAATTTGGGGGGTTTTTTGTGCTTAATGACAGAACAAAGTTCACAGCAACATCAGTGAAGGCAGGCATAGCCTTGGCCCCAGAGCTTTCATGACGGTTTTTGAATCAGGAACAACTCAGATGCTGCAAAATTGCTTTTCCCAAGGCTTGAGAGAAGGAAAACCTGCCTTGGCTTGCTGGAGACACAGCTTGCAATGTTGCCTGTAGATTTGTTACTATTCTTTAATTTAATCAGCCTGTGTTAGTGCCCAGAGGTGTTGAGTAAGATAGGGATTTTGTTACACAAGCTGCTGATTTCAGTTGCTTCTCCCTGCTGCTTGAGGGGAAAAAACCAACCAAAGCAGAAACAAGAGCAAGTCGTAATTCCTCCTCTCTCCCTTTCTCCCCTCTCTCCCTCTATGGTAATATTTAGCAGGAAACAAAACTGGTGGATTTGAGAGTGACAAGAAACCAGAAACAACGGATTACTTTTTGCAGTAGGGTTTGTTTCATGTATTTGCTGAAAAATACTTGGGAGGTCAGAGCCAAAACAGGTTTAAACTGATGCTTGAGAGGGGTCAATGAGCAGGTGGTGCAGAATGTCTGCGGTGGAGCTGCCTCCTGCCAGTACCTGGTGGCACACGTGGATGTGACACAGTGGCAGGCACAGAACTGGAACACAGGGATGATGTACTTCGTGTTTCCCAGTGTGAAGTGCAGCTCTGGTGCTGCAGGGTCTGCACCTCCTTCATTGCCACTCCTCTCTGCTGCTTCCATCGCAGGGGTTTCTTGTTCCTTTGTTCCATCATGGTTAGACTGGAATAATGTTCTGTGAGATCAGAGACAGAGCTGGTGGGTGACCCTTTAAACTGAACAGTATCACTAGGGAGGAGATGGTCACTCTCAAGCCAGAGATTTTTAAAAATATCTGGCTGGTATAGTGACATGTGCCTTGATGCCAGAGAAAGGTCCCTGTAATTCTTCTGATTCTGGGAAAATCAAATCAAACCCAAGCCCAGCCAGTGCCAGTATTGATTAATGCACCCTGCTGGCAGGCTTGATTGTTCACTGAATTAATATACGTGTCTGGTTCTTGTGATGACTGCAGTCCTTTAGAACAGAGGCTGTGCTCCTTTTAATTAGGCAGCCAAAGAGCTATTGTGTCAGAGTATTTCAGGGTGTTCAGTAAATGTCAGTATAAAGCCAGCAGATTTTTTGCTATGCTTAAAAGCCTCTGAGCACAATATGATTTTATTGCATTGATGTTCAGACAGTTGCTGCAATGGAATGATGTAGCTGTAGGTTCTTGATCATTGGTATGGTTTTCCTGATTTTTTATCTGTACCCCCAAAGAGTTAAATTGGGGTGATGGAGTAGGAAGTCAGGAATATGAATTCTAGCCTGTCTTTACCCATTTGATATTTAGGGAGTCAGTGAGTAGCCTTTTAGAGATGATCTCACCCCACTGCTACCTCAGCTTTCAATGGCTGCATCCAGCCTGCACCTCTTCCTGCCTCTGGATTGACCTTCAACTGCACAGGAATGATGTACATTGCTGGGGACTTGGCAGATCAGTGATGGAGACAGAAAAAACAGAAAACCTCCAAGGGACACCAAAAAAGGGCTGTAGGGATGCCTTGCATCTTCCAGTGCTTGTGACTTTAAAAAATGCCAGCCAACGCTTCAAGATGGCAGAGCAGGGGCTTTTTGTTCTGCTTTATTTTTTTAAAAGAAAAGCATACAGCAAAAGAGGAGAGGATGCTGTGTTTGTTTGCAAGTGAGGGGATTTATCCTGCCTTTTCAGCTTGCAGTCTGTCCCTGGCACCTGGGCCCCAGCTCCTGAGCTCTGACAGCTCGGCACCTCTTGGACAGCTCCAGGCAGCAGGCTGTGACCTCCTCTTACCTTTTGTGGTTCATCAGCAGCTCCCTGTGCAGCTCTTGATGGCTCTTCGAGGCTTTTACAGGATTTAGGAGCTTTTTAGGTTTGATGAGGTCTGGGTTTCCATCGATGTAGTCTGGGTGAGTCAGGATATTCCCACCATCTGGTCGCTCCCGCTGTATTTCCGTGTACATCGAAGCTGGAAGAAAAAAGGAGATGTTTGCATGAGAAGTCTCACTTTGCTTGGTGTGAGAACCCTGGGCAAGACAGGGGAGAGGAGCTGGTGCTTGTCCTGGCTGCTTGACACCCGTGTCAGTGTCAGGGTGCACGTGCCTTCATGTCCTGGTGTGGGTTTTTTTAGAGGTTTTAAAAAATACTCCCTTCACATTGTTGATGAGACACATATTAATTAGATCACTTAAATTACTTGCCAGCCACTCGCCTGCTCAGTGACTGCAGAATTTAGTGCCAAGGATTAATTAATGCAAGATAGATCTAACTAAAACTGGAAGCAGCCATGGATGTAGACTGTGTTGAGTTGCTGCTTTGGGCATTCTGGATGAGGCCATTGGTCCCACAGCACAAGGGGATGCTGTGGGATTTAAGGGGCTCCTGAAACACTGGCCTGAGGAAGTCCTGCTGTATCTGAAACCTCTTGTCAAGGTAAGATTTTGCTGATATCCTGCTGAACTATTCATCAGGATCGAGTCCAGTGCCAAGAAAAGCATCCTTCGCCCATGCAGTCTGTGATCATGCTGCAATAATTTGTATGTTCTGGATGTAAGAACAAGAGCCCACTGTTTTGGAAAGAATGGCAGCTTGGATTTCAGGCAAACCACAGGGCATGCTCACTGTTGGTGTTTTCCAATTCCTTTACATTTTCTCTTTACAAAAACCTCCTATACAAAGTGAGTGCAAAGCACAAGTTATAAGACAAACTGCATGTGGTGGGCTGGTCTTTAAATGAGGAGCACAGTAGGTCTGCCTCCAATTATTCAGTGTATGGTCTAATCAGGGGCTGAGAAAGAGCAATTTATTCTTGACTATTCACTTGAACAATTTGAAAGTTTACCAGAAGAACCAAAAAAGTCCCAGGAAAAGGGTGTAGGCAGCTTCATGTCCTTAGGTGTCTCATTATTAGGTATTTTTTGAGGACTACTGTGCAGTTATATGGGTTGATGGAGCCGGAAGAAAAACAGTTGTTCAGTAATGTTGCCTTTTTCTTATTTCAATCTCATGTATAAAAGAAATAAAACCTTTTAAAAAGAGAAATCAATAAAAAAAGCCAAGAGAAAGCAGGCTGGGTCATTCTTTCACAGTCAGTAAGCACTTAAAAATGTGAAGTGGATTGCAATCAAACAGAATTGTGTAAGGAATAATACTGCTGAAGAAAAGATTCAATATCAAACAACTTCTCATTGAATGTTAATGTGGCCAGTGCCCTACTGCTTTGGGAACAAAGGAAAACAAATCAGAGCCCATTACAGGAGTGTAATTGGGGTGAATACTTTGGTACATATTTAAAGGGTGCTTGGAAGCTGGAACCAGTGATTTTTTTATCACATTATTTTCCACTAGGATAACACATCATTGCTGGCAGAAGGGAAGGTGGTGTGGTTTGATGTTTGGTGGCAAGTGCCAGGCTGACTCAAACCCTTGTGGAGCTGGACTCCCCAGGCTGAAACTGGGAGCTCATCCTTGCCTTCCAGAGAGATGCAGGGACTGAAGAGCAGGAAAGCGTTAAGGCAGTGCAATTTCATGGCTAATTTTTGTTAGATGAAAGCCAGGTTTTGAACAATGAGAAAACATATCAGATTTTCACTGGGGTAAAATGGTTTCATTTTTTTTTCTTGTACTTCTCTTTTTTTTTTTTCCTTTCTCCACAGAAGAGGCAGAAAAAAGACAAGGAAGGAAGGTACAAAAGCAAAGATTTGTTTTGGTATGAATGAAATGGTTGAACTCCTATTTCAAATGGCAAAGCTATGTCTTGATTTTTCAAACAAAAAGGTCTCTCCATGAAGTAATGTCAATAAAATGCCAGGTGTTTTTAATGGAAACACTGTTTTTGGAAGCTGTGTTAATAGACTAGGCTCAATGTCCCCATGTATCCTACTGCCCTTTCCTGCTGTTCCTGTTTAGTCCAGAGCTGCTTCCAGTGACACAGATGCCCACACTTGCTTGTGGGTTGGTTCCAAATCCCAATGCATGTCAGGAGAAGGGCCATGTCCATTTTGGATTTGTTATTTTAAGTCCACTTGATGTGCTCTGCTATGGGCTAATGCAATGAGTAGCAAGTGTGGAAGGATTTTGCAGCCAACCAAGCCTGAAGGACCAACCTGAGCATGTAAATGGCTGAAACTCAAGTGACTTTGGCATTTTTCTCTGGACCAATTAGCTCTCGGGTCCTGTTGCTAAGCTGTGCTAGCTCTTGGAGCACTGGTGCAGCACTGTTGTTTATTAAATGCTGTTTTCCTGTGCCTCCATGATGTATGGTTTTCCTTTTGCAGCTCAGGAGTGGGAGTCCCTTCTTCCCTACCCCAAGATCCAGATCCTGGGAGATTTGGCTGGGCAGGCTTTCCCCACATCCACATAGGTCTAACACCCAGCCATGCACACCCATGGAATGGTGTATAGTCTGGGCTTGTGGTGTTTCCCCACACCCAGGATGATCAGGGAAGGGCCTCCCTTCTGTCTTATGTGGCATTTTGAGGGAGCACCATGGTGAGCCTGGAGGTTTTGGATGGGCTAATGTGGTTATTTCCAGACTGCAGCAATCTAACATTGCATGACTGAGGCTTGCAAAGAAACAGTAATTTATCAACCTATTTACTGAAGGCAGATGGGGAACTTTTCCCTTAAACTAGTACAAATTAAGAAAAAAAACTGGGAAGGAAGGAGTGTGAGGAAGTGAAATGGACTGGAAGCTTTTCTGGCCAGGTTCTGTTAAACCAGCATGTGAAAGTTCTCATGAGAAGTGCAATTTGCCTCAATAAACTGCGGGGGCCAGGACACAGCAGGAACCTGTGCTTGGTTTTCATGGCACTAGAAGTGCCTAGGGGTGTGCAGACACCCAGCCTGGAGGGTTTGGCTTCCCGTGGGTGTCTGTACTGCTGCCTTGGGGACAAAGTCAGAGACCTGACTGGGACTGGAAGGAGCCTTGAACCTCTCTACAAGAATAGCACTTCAAACATTCAGATGTCCCCAGCCAGGAACAATTCAAGGAATGTCTTCATTTGCACTGAGCAGAAAAAGAAAAATGAGAATATAAAAATACTGGTGTGTCTGGAGCACAGTTTGGGGTTATGCTGGGGGTAAGGATGTGGCATCCTTTCTCCTGCAGGCTGGCAAATAGGAGCCAGTGCAAAATGTTTATTGGGGAGTAGATCTATCATCTCTGAGACCTGAGGTAATGCATGCCCATGTAACAGAGACAGAGTGCTATCAGGCTGCTTTTTGTCATTATTTATGGTGCTGGAGGTGTAAATCACGCCAGGTCTCTGCAGTGGATTTACAGCAGGATGTCTGGTTTTGCATGATTCAGCTGCAGATCAATGAACAAGGCTCTGCTCTGGCACCTCCCTGGCCACCATCATAAATCAGCAAAAGGTGTTGGACATTTTTATTCTGTTCTTTGCAAGATACAAACAAAAAAATAAATGTGGATGTTAATACCCTCTGCTGTTCCAAGGAAGACAGTGTGACCTTTTAAATAGGTCTGTTTTGGAGTGTTGCTAATAAAAAGTAACTGTTTGCTTCAACACACTCCAGCTTTTGCTTGCTTTTAGGTATTTTCCCTTTCCTCATTTCTTGAAGCTTGAGGCTTTCTAGGGAATGTGTGTTTCCAGCTGCTTTTCTGTTAGTAAAAAGCAAGACTGCCAGGATGAGGATGCCAGGGCCCCTGGCAGGTAACACATGGAGTTATCTCCTCTCTCAACCGTAATATGAAATGAGCCTTCAGTCTCTATTAGTTTTCTAGGAGACCACATAGGGAATTTTCAGCATCTTTGAGGTGGCCCAGAGACCAGACACTTGCCCCAAGGTGTGGGACTGTCTGGAGGAGAGAAGTGACACTTTAGTATCTTGTTCTGTTCTGACTTAAAGCAAAGCCCAAATTCTTGTTG
The DNA here is from genome assembly GCA_037013685.1 of Acridotheres tristis. Lineage (NCBI taxonomy): Eukaryota > Metazoa > Chordata > Aves > Passeriformes > Sturnidae > Acridotheres > Acridotheres tristis. The sequence continues at coordinate 8,768,009 of CM072899.1, read as the reverse complement.
AGACCACCTGGAAATACTTATAAATCCCCCAGTTCCTGGGAGAGTTGCAATAAAATCATCACTCTCCAATCCTGGGACAAATTGTTTCCACTTCTGATTATGCTCAGCTGCAATCTTTTTGGGAAACAGGATATCAGGCAGCTTTGGTACAGCACTAAATGCTTTTTAAAGCACGAATGCTGCAAATATATATTACATATGCTCTTCTAGGAGTGTAAAGCAGTGTGCTGCTTGGGGTGCTGAGTGGCTTTTGTGCAGCCTCCCAGAACAAGGAGAAAGGTTTGAGCTTGCTCTTGAAGAGGAGGAGGGAGAGGACTGGCTCACACCCAAGGACAGGCATTGGACATGAGGGTTTGGCTGGAGCTGGGCTTTGCTTCCTTTGGCAGCTGCTGCTTTTTGGTTTTCCCTCACAAGGAGGAGATGCCCTTCACATAGCATTTATTTAGGATTAAGCAACTTGTCTGCTGGTGGTGGATTGGTGTGAGCCCCTCTGTGTCAGGACTGTGCGCTGCTGCTGGCAGCCTGTGCTGCTGTCCTGTCGGGATGGAAATAATCCCCAGGAATGTTAAAGGGATTAACAGTCCTGGAAAGGGCAGGTAACCTGAGGGATGCAGCTCTGCCTACATGGCTACAGCTGTTCTTTACAAGGGAGAAACTGAACAGGTTGGAAATGGAGTTAATCCATAGCTGTTGGATTTAGAAAGCTGCAGAGTGGAGGCCTGGGGTCCTGCCCAGCACCTGCCAACCTGCACCTGCACAGAATGGAGGGTGCAGCAGGACAGCAGCTGCTTGTTGCAGGTTTTTATGTGAAATGCCTGACTTGTGTTTTGCCAAGGTCTCCTTGACATCCTGCCCCCTGTGACATCTTGATTTTCCCCTGCACGTCCCTCAGCCCTTTCCATGCCACCTGCATCCTTAAACTGCAAAGCTGTCAATGCTGCCTTGTGCAGCACAGGTCAGTGTTCAGCTTTAGCCGAAATCTAGAAGGCAAATGTAGTTGACAGTGTTTTCTTTCTGCTGTCTGTGTCATTTGAAAACTGAACTAGAGCATTTCAAAAGAGTTTTGTCAATAGGGCCAGATGATGGCCAAACTGCTTTTGTTAAAAATATTGTATTGGTATTCATTTCTGGGCAGATAACTGGCCTTTGTGAAATGCCACCCATGTAAAAACAGTCAGAAGGCATTGTTTTGGGAATGGGATCTGTATTCAGAGGACATTGCAGTCTGTAACCTTGTGAGACTCTGATACTTGGTAGAAGGGCTAAGACTGGGCAAAAACCTCAGGATGTCCAGGCTCAGAGCCCTAGATCTGGGTTTGTAAAACCACTCATCCAAGAGACCATTTCCTGAGCAGAAAGGATGACTTAAAACTGTGGTTACAGGGAAGAACCTCTGGTTTTCTGGATGCCCAAGATTTATTCATGAATGTGTCCTTTTTAAAGAACCAAGGGATTAATGAAGGGCTGCTGACAGCAGCTGGTCATACACGTCCTGCAAGTCAGGCAGCTGCCAAACCAACACATCAGTGTGGGCCAGCAGAGCGAGTTTAAAGCTGTTTACACAAGTAACCTGAGCCGGGGTGGGGGGACGGGAATGTGCGTTTCTGACACTTTTAACTGCAATTATGGAGGAAACCATCCCTTTTCTGGGTCTCAGACCCCAACAACATCCAGTCCCTGGAGAGCCCTCCTTTCCTCAGGGTGAGAGTTCTGTCCCTCACCCCTCTTGGGAAGGCTGAGAGCAGTAGGGCCTGTCCTCAGTCCCCACAAGTGTTTGCATGTGCAGGTGGAGGGTTTTAGGATCTTTAAACTGGCTTCTGTTACTTTTAAGCACTTGCATGCTCCTCTCTGTTAACCAAAACTTAGCTTTTTTTTCGTTTTAGAGTATGGACTTTCTGTCAATGCATTTCCAGTGTCTGAAGTGCAGCTGGAGTTTGGCTCTACAGCTTTTTTGGTGAGAGAATAATGGCAGAAAAGGTCATGCTGTATGTTAAGTCCTACAAAGAAAAAAGCTGAAAGTTTTTCATTTGTTGGATTCTTCAATTGATGGCACTTGCTAATTTGCATTACTTTTCTAGTGTTAATTAACTGTATTTTAGAAATACAGAATCGCTGGTGTTGGCAAAATGGGAAAGAATTCCATGCCAGTCTCTGAAAGCCCCAAAGCTTTGTCTGATCACAGCAGCTTTCAGGTGTGCACCTGCATTGCAGAGGATCTGCCAAGAGGACAGGAGGTTTGACCTCAGAGTCAGACACTTGCTTTAGGAAGCCCCTTTCTGCATGGTCAGTGGGTTCAGGGCAGAGAGAGGCACCCAGAAGTGGGTGCTGCTTGATGGGGAGGCTCAAATGCCCTTTGGTGGGTGAGTCCCCACAGCTGAGCCCACAAAATGTGCCTTATCACCCCGGTAATCTGTGTGCTGCTGTTACAACAACCTGGAACAAAATACCTGTAATTCACATTAGCCTAATGACTGCTGTGGCTTACTGCACTGGTGATGGATGATGATGACGGTAATAATAATAATAATAATAATAATAATAAATAATAATGTGAGCCCAAAGATTGGCAGATGCTAAACATTACCCTCCCTGGGTGAGATGGCACCAACTCCCATCCTCACCGTGATTTTCCTCTCCTCTGGCTCCAGCTGTGCCAGCAGCTCGGGAGCAGCTCATACCGACGGAGCTGGCACGCTCCCCTGTGCTTGTCACCAGGCGACCGTACCTCTGATAAATGATCTGTGTGCCCTGGGAAGGAGTCAAAGAGCCTTTGTCTGCTTTTAATCTATAGTTTTAAATAATTAAACAAGGCTAATTCTGGTATTTATAATGCAATAGGGTGAGTGTAACTCGATGTGGCTGCTGTGGGAAGCAGTTCCCAGCTATCAAGTGGCTGCCTCGGGGCAGCAGGCACTCACACCCCAGGTCCCCTTGCCTTCACTCAGCCCTGAAGGTCAGAAATAAACCCCATGGGGTCACAAGGTCAGAAAGGTAAAGGAAACCCTAATGAAAATGTAAATCAAGGCTGGGGGACACATCTCTGCAGCTGCCAGCACAGCTGCCACGTGTCACCACTGTTCTACCTGTGTGTCTCTGCTGAGCACATGCTGGGCACGGGCTGCTCACCTGTACAGCCAGTGCTCCCCTCCAGCACAGCCAGTGCTCTCTCACTGTATAGCCAGTCTCCAAAGTTTGTTCCCAGTCTGCTTTCCCTTGCTGAGCCCCGTGACAGCACCGCAGCCCCAGGGCTGGGTCCCTCATTTGCACCAGCCCGACACCCCCAAAGGGAGCCCAGAGCAGGTGCTGGGCTCAGCCCGGGCTGCTCACACATCACCACCTGCCGTCACCCCAAAGGTAAAGGACTCTGGATGTCACCATGGTCACCCCCTGAACTCTGCATTCATGCACATGGATTTAGAAGGGAGAAATCCCACCAGGTTTGAGGCTTGCTGAACTGTCTGGGGTGTAGAAGTTACCAGCTGGAAATGCTTGTACCGTCAGGCAGCACTAAGTGCCTCTCTGCTGGCAGGCAGGACTGGGTGTGCTGGTTAATAATTTCATTTAATTACCTGTGATAAGCAAAGATAGCAAGGCTGGGATCTTAGTCTGTTAGCAATCACCAAGACGTCCCATGCCTTTTACAAGTAGCATGTGGAGCACTGGTTTAGTTTTGTTAGACAGTGGCAGATGCTTAGCAGTCCTTCTTGAGAATCATAAACTTAGTTTTAATACTTCACCAAATATTTGCTCCGTACATTTGCATACCAATGACAGAAATGCACATCAATCAGTAATGAATGCTTAAAGTTAGTTCAAAGGTAATCAGTAATGAATGCTTAAAGTTAGTTCAAAGGTATTTTGTTAAATACAGAAAATATCCTCCCATGTTGTTTGTAGGGATTGCATTAGCCCCCTAGCCAGCCCAATGCCTCTCGAAGAAGAAGGTTTGAATTGCAGGATGGGTATTCTAAGGGAATTTATTGTGGGATATGGAAAGGCAGAAGCAGAAGGGCAGCTTCTCAACCAGTTACTGAAGATTAAAGTAACATGATATCTCAAAATTAAAACCGGGTCCCAAGTCACCTGTGCATACAGCGCCGAGCAACCCCAGGGATGAAGCAGCCGGGATCCCCGGAGCAGCGGGGACCCCCGGGACAGCCTGGGGACCCCCGGGACAGCCTGGGGACCCTGTGCTTACCTGATTTCCGCAGCGAGGCCCTGGGGAGCCCGGGGGGCAGGTGCTGCCCTGTGCCCCACGACATGCGGCTGTGCTGGGGCTGCCGCCCGCCCGCACTCGTGCCCGGGTGACTTTTGGCCGGTCCAAGGAGGCTGCCGGGCTCCTGCCAGGTCCCTGCGGTGGCAGCAGGGACAGAGGATCACGTGGAGGTGGCTGTGCTCCGGCACTGCCTCCCTGCTGCTCCTGCCACCCCGCAGGGACCTCGCTGGGCTCCGCTGCCAGCAGCTGCTGGCCTTGCTGGCTCTTCAGTGCCGGTCCCTCTGCCGCCCTGGAAACTTCTTCCCTTCGCTCTTTGTTGCCTGATGGTGTTTTCCCAGGATGGATGAGCCAGATAATCGCTTTTTCTGCCCGGAGCAAGCAGCTCTGTGCGTGCCCAGGCACCCGAGCTGCCCGCTCGGCACAGCCACTGCTGCTGGTGGCCAGGTCGTGTCCCTGCTCCACGGAGGACGATTCCTCCTCAACGTGCCTTAACCACGCTCCTGGAGAAATCAGATCGCCCCAGAGGAAGCCGCACGCCCACTCTCTTTAGCAACCACTGCAACAGCCAAGCCGGCACCAGGGCAACCGCTCGAGCTATCGTGATTATTCCCTGGCATGTTGCAACACCCTGTCATCCTCCAACTGCTGCACCCCAGGGGTGAGGGCTGCCACAGGGAGAAGCAGCCCCTACAGAGGGCCACGGCTGTCCTGGTGGCATCAGAGCTTGTGTCTTCTTCTGCTGGGATGCAGCCCCTGCCTGAGCTGGGCTTCTTGTGTCCCCATCATCACTGTGGCTGTGCCCTGTTGGCTGTCCCTGAATTGCCACAGCCTGGGACACCAAAGGCTGCAAAGGTGTGGGAAAAGAAGGGGTTAAACCATTCCAGCAACTCCTTTTGGCTCTTCAGTGGGTTCTATGGTCCTGTTCTGCCCAGGTTGCCCAGTGTCAGCCTGCAGTGTCCCAGTCCCAGGAGGGTCAGGGATGAAACAAAACCATTTCCACACAAAAGAATGAGATAGGGAAAACTGGGGGGGGGCACCACTGTGGTGCCCAGTCACCTTCACACTCTGCAGCACCCAAGGGTGCATGGTCAGGCCATGTCCTAGCCTCACACTCCTGGCCCTGTGAAGGACTGGAGAAAGAAGCCAGGTTCTCATTGACACGGGTGTGCTCTTTGACTTGCTTTCACCTTTGCACCTCTCCACATCCCAACATTTTTCCTCATCCCAGCCATGTTTCCCAGCCAAGGGCTCAGCAGTTTCAGGTGTGAGCAGAAGCCCCAGTCCCTCCTAGTTTGTCTCCAAAGCTCTTTGAGAGTCTTTGGGCTGCTGCCACTCACCTGAACTGCCACTTCCTGGCTTCTTGCTTCCACCTGGACCCTTGGACTGAAGGGAATATTCTTTCTGGAAGAAAAGACAAGAGAGAAATTATAAAAGACTGTACAGGTATTGCTCATCACAGGAGATCAAACATAGGAGAAGTTGCTGGTCCTTTGCTACCAGAGACTAAATAAAATTAATATTATTTTAACCTCCTGAGCAGGATCTGTTCAGTTTAATTGACATGGGGCCTCAGATGCAGGAGAGGAGAGTCTGGTCCTTATTCCAGTGTGTGTGGTGTGTGCCTGTGAGTGTGGTCAGCCCAACCTGTCCAACTATGGATTACTCAAAGGCAGGGTTTGGAAGACCCCATGCAGCTTTTGCACCTAAACCAAGGCTGTGGCAAAGGAGAGGCCTTTAACTGGGGAGGTTGTGCAGTTTTTCAAGCTGTGACCTCACAGCCCATGTGTGCCCCACAAGATTTTCGTGGCCCAGCAGACTCCCCTCACATCACACATTCTCCCAAGGCCTGGCCACTCTTTGCACACTCCAAAAATACCATTTGGCTCAATTTGAATGGAAAAGGAAATGGATATACATCTGTGCTATTCCCCTTGGGTCACCTTTGAACAAGTTTCAGGTCTGTGAGCTCACTAGAGATATGTCAAAGGGGGAAAAGAGCATCAATCTAAACCTGTTTTGACCTCCCAAGGAAGCATGGTTATGGCTGGTGGATGTGGGAATGGAAAAGGGCTGTGATCCATCAACACCTGCTTTTGACTGAATAAAATCAGAAAAAGGCCAGCTAAATTTTCTGGATATATTTCTAATGCACCCTGGTGCCTGACCAGCTGCACATCTAGTTTCCTCTCCTGCAAAGAGGAGGAGGAATTGGGTTTGTGGGGTGCTGTCCTGAACCAAGGGACTTTTGATGGCAAACCTCTTTTTCTGGGAGCTCCTTGCAGAACAGTTCTCTTTGCTATCTAAATTAGTAAGCAATCTCCCCCCGTGCTCCTGTGTCTTTGAGATTAACAAAAAGCCTTTGTGTTGCCCCTGTAGCTCCCTGAAGGTTACTTTGTGAGGATGGTTGATGGCTGAGTGAGATTTATCTTGAGTGGCTCCTGCAGACAAGGAGTTGCATCATTCACCAGCTGCACTGTGTGTCTCAGGAAGTGGCTTCATGTCCTGGAAGAAGGTGACATGGGGAGCTCATTCCAGCATCACCCATTGCATCTCCTGTACACAGTATGGCCCTGTGTTGTTGAGAAAGCTGCAGGGGTTTGCAGGGAGGATCTTTGGAGGTATCACCCCAGAGGAGCAAGCCCAGACTGTCCCTGAGGCAGCAGCTGGCAGAAGACCCAGACAGTTCTGGCATGGCTCTGGGATAGCTCTGGAGCAGCTCTGGTACAGCTTTCTGACACGTGTGGCACAGAGGGCTCCTCCCTTGGGACTTGGGCTCTGCTGTGATGGGGGAATGACATCGTTTTCTCATTCAATGTGCACATAAAGAGAAAATATTGCTGTACTGAATGTGCACCTGGAGTGTCACTGGTGGGTGGCTGTATGGTTATAAATGAGTACTGGGAACAGAAAAATGGTTCTGGAGGAGCCCAAAGCCACGTTCTTGTTACTAGAGCTGTTCATTAGATCAGCTAAATCAGACTTTTAGCTGCTGAGTTGCTGTGTTAGTGATGCTGGCTGCTGGCTGTCGTCTCTTTAGCCAATTGCTGTGGCACCAGGAGCTTTCTTGTGTGGACATGTCTCCTGTGTATTAAAACACCCCAGATGTGTCGAGTGAGTTCCCAACATCAACACTGGCCCTCCCTGGGTGTCAGTGCTGCCCACTGATGTGAGTGCAGTGACAGTGGGATAACGCTGTGTGCCCCCGAGGAGCCTGGGTACAGCTGTGAGTGACAGAGCAGACAGCTCTGCCTGGATCTTTATTAAATCTCCACTCTCAGCTCGGGGTTGGGATGGCAGCATCACAGCCATGTCAGACTCCCAGTCTGCAGGCAAAACTTGACTCTGCTGAAGGCACTGGGGCTGGACTTGAAGGCGTTCCACCTCCTGCTGCAGGGAGGCCCTGGAGGCTGGTTAAACATTTGCTCTGCTGGATTAATTCTTGTTGTGGGCTGAGGTGCTGCTTGTGGTGGTAGGGACTGTCTGTGCAGCCCAGCCTTCCCTCCCAACCTGTGGCACCAGCTCCCAGCACAAACTCTGTGCAGTCCCAGTACAACCTCAGAAGTCATGCTGGTTAGACCGTGGTGGTGACCTTGGTGGTGACAAAGCCAAAGCCAGGGGATGTGTAGGCTGGTCAGACCATGCTGGGTCCCTGGTACCTGTCACCTCTTGGCACAGGTTGGTTGGTTACACGCTCCTGCTAATCTCCATTAGTATATTTGCAGAGCCGGACAGCTTCTCCTTGCACCTCCCCAGCTCACCTGGGCAGTTAATGATTGCCCAGGTGAGGAAGACTTTTGCCTACTCCCTATGGGACAAAGCAGGTTCTGGAACTCTGTCCCCAGCCAGCTGAGGGACAGGTATTATAGTCAGAAGGCTTAATTTGTCAGAGTGAGGGCTCAGATGGGAAATTTTTGTTGCAGTAAATGCCCTTCTATTTCCATCTGAAAACCACTTCTGTGTGCAGTGTGGCTGCATCTTGCCAGCAGTAAGAAGTAGTAATAAAGTCTAATATCAGATAGTAACACTCTGTCCCTCTGCAGCTGAGCAGGACAGTCCTGGAGACATTGCTGATGGGAGCAGGCAAGCTCCTCCTGCCTGGGATCCCCATCCGTGCTTCCACCATGACAGTGAGGACACCCACTGCTTCAGCTGGAATTAGCCTGGTGATTAAGTGGGTCAAATACCACAAAGCAACACAAGGTATAAATAGTAAGTAGTTCCATGCTTTGCATGCGCTGTTCAGTGTTACTACCAAACTTCCTGGGCATCACTATGTTCTGGCAGGACTGTTCCTGGCCTTGACTTGGATGCAGAGCAAAGAGCTCCTGCAGCAAATGTCTGGAGGAAATATTACAGGCATGGGCTGCTTTGAACCACCAGCTGTAACCACTATCCTCCTCCCTGGCTCCCCCCAGTGCTCCTACTGGAGCTTAAAGCCAGCCACCTTGTATGAACCATTAATCAGTGTTATTTGTCCCACGTGTGGATGCTGTAGTGTTTACTTGTAGCACAACTGACAGTAATTTTGGACTCTGTGTTCTGATGAAAGCAGGGAAACGAGCCATCAGCATGGTCAGAGAAAGGAAAGGGTGATGAGAATGGCTTCAGGCAGGTTCAAATCAATACAGGTGCCATTAAGGGGCAGTATCAGAGCATCTGTATAGCAAAGTCTAAGCTAATGAATTAGGTAAGAAACTGCTGCAATCAGATCAGGGTGATAAAGAGGTATAAAGGTGGGTAAAATGCCACTCAGGCTGATGTGACTCTCCCACAGGTCTGGTTTGGGAGGGAGATATTAGCAGGGTTAGATGTTGCTCAGCCTGTTTAGGAGTAGATGGACTCAGAGAAAGGTACTTTATCCCTAAGGTGCTGTAGCAGATCCTGACACTGATGTTAAATGAATTACCACATCCATGGATTAAAATGGCCTTATTGATGAACCCAGAGACTTTGAAAGGAATTATCATGACCTGGAACAAGGCTCATCGATGGCTGGGAAATTGAAGCCAGCATTTCTGTGTGTGATTAAGTCACAAAACATGTGATTTAGAGGTTAACAAAACTGTTCTCTACCATTATTTTTCATTAGCCCCAGATACCTTTTGCTGTTCTAAGTACTCTGAATGAAAACATCTCATATACGCCCCTGGACTCTGAGATGCCATCTGAGCTGTTCCCCAAATCTCCTGTGTTATTGCTGAATTTTGGTCTATCCATGCTCATTTGCAGCAACTGGGACTGATCCAGAGACATCAATGAAATCATCCACTGGAAGGAACCTCAGAGGATTAGTAAGACCTTTTCCCATCTGTGATGTCAATGCACAAAAATCTGTCAGCTCGATTGTTTTGCTGCAAAGTCCTGACATGTGAGATGTTGAGGCTTATTTGATTCAGCAAGCTGGGGCACATGTTTGCTGGGATGACACTATGTTCTTGGTAAGGAGAAACAGAGAAAATCAGCAGCACAACCCAGTGCCTCATACTGCTACTAATTCTCTGAAGGCATTGGCCAAAGGAAGTGCTGCAGTTTGGATGAATTTCCAAAATTTCGTGAGGGTTAGGAAAGGCAGTATAACACCCTGCTCCCTCTGCAGCTTGCAGACTGGGCTCTGCCTTCCTGGTGGTGGTCACGATGGAGCTGCTCTCAGGATTGTTGTGAGAAACTGCATGTTTCTGTCCCTTGCAGAGGCAGAGCAGTGCCGGCTTTGGGAGGGTTACTCCTTGGCAGGGAGCTTGACTGTGCACATTCCTGTGCTCCCAGCTCATTATGGGACCCTGTTATATTGGCAGGTTTTGCAGTCGGGACTGGCAGGAACCCAGGAGTCGGTGTCCAGGCACATCCCAGCATTCCTGGGCCAGCAACTATAAAATCTTTGTCATGGAGAGGGGTCTTGGAGCAACCACAGCATCCAGTGCGTGCCTTAGCCCAGCCCCAGTGCTCCCTGTCCTGTGCCCGTGCCCAGCCCTCCATCACACCTGCCTGGAGGGAGCTGGGTTTTCAAACGAACCTGAGCTTGTATTGGTCCCTGGCCACAACCATAGCTGATTTCACTATCATATTGCAAAGGACTCTAAGAAATATCAAGTTATTGGTGTAAGATTTCATTACTGGTCTTTTGACCTCTACAAGTCTTCAGCCTTTCTTGGGTTGAAGTGACCTGAGGGCAGATGCATGTGGCCACTCTCACGAGAGCAGCCAACAGCCTCAAGGATGTTTTGACCCCAGGAATTTGTAAATTTAGGCTTACAGAAGGGGACTGGACTCTTGGTCTGCCTATGGGGTCAGGCTGACACTCCCAGCTCCTGTGCCAGTATCTGGGAGCACCATCCAGGTGGCCACTTTGCTGCCTAGTCGAGTAGAAAATTGTAAATGCTTCAAATAGTGCTTGGTGTTATTTTATTCATAAAGAACACACAATTTGACACAGATGAGTGCTGTGCTGACCCCTGCCTGTCTATTTCACCAATGTCATTCCCGCTCCCAAATCCCTGTGGTCCCAGAAGGCAAGCACAGCCCTCCTGTGGTGTGAAAGCTGGCAGCAAATCGAGTCCCATTTCACTGACTGTCAACAAAAAAGGACAGAAACCCCAACTAAAGCAGGGAGGCAGCAGCGTGGGGATGGAGGGAGCCCTGTGGCTCCCACCGTGGCTGAGCAAACGCTGCTCCCTGGCTGTTCCCGGTGCACGGCTGGGGAGGTGGGATGTGACACACCAGACCTCAGCAGAAAATTTCCTGCAGATTAATGAGAGCAATCAGAGCAGGGCTCAGCCCCACAGCAGCCAGTGCACAAGGCTCATTTGTCAGCATTCATCCCACTGAGAAGGGCATGAAGAGGCTCTTGGCACAAAGCAGGGTTGTGCACACACCGATGAACCTGCTGTTCTGCCTTGGTCCCTAAGGAAATCCTCACTTGCAGTTCAGTGCTTTTTAATCTGGTCCCTTGCCAAGTGCAGAGCACACACCAGCTCTGCATACCAGGGCAAAGCCAAATTGTAGCCCTGTTCACTGTTGGAAGTACCTATATCACCCACCTCAATGTTGTCAGCAGCAGTTAAGTTGCTACAATGAATAAACCATTTTTACCTGTCTCAGGAGCTTATTCTTGCCCTGTGCTGGAGATGTGATACCACTGCTGATATGAAAGACTGCTCCACTATTTCTGAGGATGCTGCTGATTGCACAGGAAGAACATCAGTCACTGGCACAAAAGGGCTCCAACAGCTTTGGAGTGAATTGTTGTCATGTTGCAGAGAGACCATTAAGATACTCTAAAGTGCCTTGAAGAATGTTGTTTTGTGAAAAGTGAGGCTTATGCCACATGATTAATAGGGACAGTGTTTATTTCTGGCACGGTGTCATGCTGTCCTAGAGCTGCCAGGCTGCAGTGGCATCATCGCTCCATTTCTCATCACTCCATTTCACAACTAGGGACCATATGTTAGGGGCCAAGGATAGGGCTGCCATCAGAAATTTGCTCTTATGACACCTCCTTGTGGGACTCTTTACCTGCCCAGGGTCACTTGAATTGGTCCTTACCTTGGAAAAATGGAGTTTGTGAAAAGCAAGGGCAGAAATGCCCCACCAGCCCCAGGCACTGCTGGTAGCAGATGGTCAGAGTGGGGTGGTCTGATCCCTGCGGGCAGTGTGTGCCAGCTGGGTCCTGTGCAGACGAGACCCCAAAGGAAGGGGCTGAAAGGGAGGAGATTTGGCTGTTGTCTGGGATGAGATGTCACCTGCCAGGCTGCAAATACCACCACAGGCTGCAAAGGGAGGGGGCAGTGAAGGAAGACACGAAGCATCCCTGTTAGCATCCCAGGGTTCAGGAGGAGGCAGCAGATGCCACTTAAGTCCCTCCAGGAGCAGAGGGAACCAACGAAGCCTTTAATTACTTTAATCTATTTTTATTTGAGGACTGCTGAGCCATCCCAGAGCCAGCAGCTGCAGCATTCCCCATGCACTGATGTTCTTGGTCTCTCCATGAGCACATTGTGCACCTTCCTTCAGTCTGAGCCCTCTCCATGACTCCCTTGCAGCCCCAGTGCTGCAGGCAGCATTAGCCAGTGCTGGATAACCTCTGCCCTTGCCCTGGAGGGGCTGGCAGCACATTCTGTGTCCTGCCCAGCACTCTCACCCACGGATCAAACCCTTGTGCCACTTGTCATGCATGAAGGCAGAGTTTCAGCCTGGGCTAGCTGGGTCCAAATTAGTTCCCTGTCTCACTGAGCCCATTTGAGCTCTCAGGACCAGAATGTTGGTCTGTTTGGAGGCAGGGAGCGGGCTATGTTAGGTGTTGGAGCTGGTTTACTGGTACGTCTAGGAGCTTGGGATGGAGAAGTGAGAAATAAAGCTTTGATCGCATTCTAGGAGCTAGATCAGCCCCATTGCAATGAGTTTGGCTTCCGAGGGTTGGGATGCTACAGCATGTTATTCACTTTAAAAGCTACAAAAGCCCAGAGCACTGTCTCTACTTAGAGTCTCCATGAGTCCACCTGTGGGACCTTAAAGGGTTGAAAAAGAGGAAGGCAAGAAGCAGGATAAAGTCACCTTAGAGGGCTTCTGTGGAGGTTTTGGGACTATCTGTGCTCCCAGCTCCCCCACTCTGGACTGTGCTGTGTCAGACAGATGAGAGGACTTAGAGAATTTTACTGCCTCATGATGCAGAGCTGTTATTTTCTGAGTGTGTGTTAGTTCTGCTCAGAAATGGGCTTTTTATCACTAATGTCCCCACTCCTGAGGCACTATGGGACTTTATTGGTACACCTCTGTAGCTCTCATCCCTGCCCCTCTAAGCAAGGCTTGCTGCAGGCAGCACATGCAAACCCTTCTCCCCAAGAAGTGCAATGCTCAAGGACACTGAAACATTGTGGTTCCTGGTTGCCATCTGGTTTTTGGATTTGCTCCCGAGGCCAGTGCCACCAAACAGCCATTGGCATTCTGTGGCTGTCGGTGTGACTTGTTGTGCTCAGGGATTTTGGCACCTGCAGCTCCTCTTGCTGACAGGGAGCAGCGCTGGCTGATAAGGGGAGACAGCCTAAGGGGCTGCAGGGTCAGAGCAGGCAGGGTCCCTTGGAGGGATTTTGTGCTGCACAGGCACAGGGACACTTTCAAAGAGCTGGCAGGGTGCTGGCTACCAGCTTTCTGAAATACTTGTCAGGGAGAGCCAGGAAAATCCCACTGTGCCTGCTGCTCTGTGGATGGAGCAGAGGTGTCCCAGCTCACTGCTTAGGAGTAATATTTCCTCCACGTGAGAGGGGCTGCTGGCCCATGGGTCTTCCTTGGGGTGTCACAAGGTGCTGGCTGTTTCAGACCCCTTTGTCATTCTGTGGCACAGGCTAAAACACTTCTCTGGCCATACTGTGGGGTCCCTCACTAGTGGGGTGAGTTGTGCTTGTGGGGAAATCCCACCAGCAGCTCCCAGAAATGCTTGTCCTGTCCTACTCAGATGGAGGAGTTTTGAAGGATATTCTCAAAGCCCTGTTTTCAGCACGGGCAGCCAGGTACTGTGGTTTGCCTGAACAAGCAGAGCCTCTCTCCCTGCCACTGGCGTGCTGCCTCTTGTTGTTCTAAACCAGCCACAGAGCAAAGCTCCCTGCTCAGCAGCAGGGCTAATCCAGGCTCATCTGACATTAGTGTAAACTGACACTCTTGGGAATTTGGGGACAGAAAACTTTCCCTGGGGAAACAGCCACTATGCAAACTCTGCCTTGAGAAAACAAGTGGAGAGGTGCAGGTGCCTGGGAACAACCTCCTCCACTGCCAGAGGGTCTGGAGCATCTGCCCTGGCACCCTGGGGATCTGTTGCTGGTGAGGCTGTGCTTGCAGATTATTTGAAGGATGTTTGCTGAGGGATGTCAGCCACACCAGTGGGGCTGAAGCCCTGCAGAGCAGAGGAATCAGCAGGGAACCATCACCAGCTCATCAGAGAATCAGCACCAGCTCTGCAGCATCCATGAACTAGCCTGTGGCAAAGTCCTTGCCTTCCCTTCAAGAGAAGGGCACCCCAGCAAAAGTCTGTCTTGCTGGAACCCTGCTGTTGGCTTGGGCCCACAGAACACTGGTGATATGAGAACAGGTTTTTTGGGACAAGATGCAGCCTTTTAAAGTAAAAATGTCCTTGGAGCCATGCTGGCAGCCTTTCCGGTCCCTTTTGTTGTGGAGCTGGGGATTGCCTTGCACTCCACAGTCTACTACTGTAATCCCCTTGGAGTGCTGTTCTGGACTAAGCTTAACAGAGGTGCAGCTGAGACTGCTAATGCAGGCTGTGCTGGTGAGGGGTGCCGAGCCCTGCTCTGTGCTCCCTGTGGGTCCTCTCTGGGCTGCTGCTGATAGATGGGTTCAGACCTGGCAGGTCCCTGGGCCCTGAGCTATGCCTCAGGTCCCTGAGCCCTGGTTCTGCAAGGGCTGGGGGAAGAGGAGCTTTCCTGCCTGCCATCTGGACTCATCCTGCTCATCAGGAGAGCTGGATCCTGCTATTCACACCCACCCTAAAAAGGCAGCAGAAAGACTTGTCTTGTTTTCATCTCCCATCATCATCAGCCTGAGGGAAAAGCGCCGACCCAGGAGCTGCCAGTCAGACATCCCTGCTTGGTGCCAGGTGGGCAGTGGCACAGGCTTTTGTCAACCCAGGCAACATTTGGGAGGCTGAAATGGGAGTGACATCTCTGACCTTTTGGTACCCATGAAAGTAAAACTGTCTCAGCTTTTAGGAGCTGCCAAGAAGCTGGAGAGCTGGAGCTCCCGGCAGGGTTTCAAAGCCAGGCCATTCAGTGCTGGGCTGTGGTGGGATCGTGGTGTTTCAGAGACAGGGAACAGTGGGGAAAGCTGTCCAAAAGCAGTCTGGTCTGGTGGTCAGGAGGCTGGCATGGGCTGCTTTGTATGCAGCAGGGCTTAACTGGGTGGCACTGAGCCAAGCCTGACCTAACCAGCTTATTTCCCTGCTTCCAGTAATGCCTCTACAAATGCGCCGGGGCCTGAAGGTCAGGGCCACGTGAGCAGGGGCCTGGGGATTAGCTGTGGGCAGAGCATGGCTCCTCCTGGGTGTGTTGTAGCCCTGAGCCACGGGAACAACCATGGCTCCCATCTGTGCTGAGGCCAGCGTGGCTTTGGTACCTGGGATGGGTGCTGGAGCAGCACTGGGCTGGCTGGCAGCAGCACCTCCTGTACCTGGCACTTGTAAGAAGTCCAAAAAAGTAGAATAATGTTTACCAGTCCCACTTCAGCTCTGATTTTCCTTCTGGGTGTTGATCACACTGGCCAGTGGGTTGCTTCTGCACATGTTTGCCCTGCAAGAGTGTCTAGCTCTGGTTTTGGGAGAAAGTCTGGCAAGTTTGCAAAATTCTGAAAGGCACATTTGGTGCCCATACCTCTGAAAGCCACAGTCATGCTCAGCTGAACATGAAGGGTCCCTGGTGGGGCAAAGGGTCACTGCTGTCCCCATTCCAGTGGAAGTTATTGACCTAGTGTGGTGCACAGGTGTGTTTCTCTTAGAGCTGGGAGATGAGCTATGGAAGCCTTATCCAGACAAGACATTGAACTGAGCACGGATGATGCATCTCTAGGCACTGATGTCATCAGCTATAGAAGCAAAATTATATCCAACAACATCCTCAGCACAACCATCTCTAGCCATCTCTGCGGGGCTCTGACTCCATAAAACTGTTTCCATTTGGAGCAGTTTGACCAAATCCCCAGGAGATTTGGAGGAGGGGGATATACTGTGGGACCTGGCCCAGCTCCTCCTTGTCCTGGGAGGGAGCTGGCACCAATTCCCAGGCCAAGAAATACTCAGGGCTTGCTCTGCACTGCATCTACAGGAGATATCCCAGAGGTTGCTGGATGCATTCAGAACAAATCTGACATTTCTCCCGAGAGAACCAAACTTTGTCTGTCCTAATGCAATGCTTGCAATGCTCTGATCCCCTCCTTGCTGTCCTGAAAGCCCCGATGATGCTGAGCCCATTAGATGGAATTCCTTAATCCGGCCCTGACGAGTGGCACCCACACCCAGGAGCGGGTCCCTTCCTCTAATCCCTCGCTGCCATCAGCCGCCTTAGCACGCGTGGGGCAGCACCAGCCCCACGTGAGGAGACGGTGCCTTCTCCATCCCATCTCACCACCAGCCCTGAGGAAAGCCCCGGTACCTTTTTCCCGTGAGACGCGCCCATGGTCGGCGGTGCGGGCTGTGCTCCGGTGCGCGGGGCTGTCGGCGGTCACTGCCGGGGGGACAGGCGCCCGTGCTGCTCCCGGCCCCTCCGAGCCTGCTCCGGGGAGACGTGCGTGAAACCCAGCCCGTCTGCGGCGGGCTCGGGTGGGAAAGCTTGCTTTTCCTCCCTTCTTCCAGCACGTGGAGAACTCATTTTCTTCATGCACCTAACGGCTGGCTCGCACCCAGGCTCTGCCCGGGCACAAAGGCAGCTTTCATGCTGTGGATGCCCGGTTTCTAAGCCGGGATCCGTATTTTGAGAGGCTGTGGAAGATTACAGTAATTGCACTTGACAGGGCAAGATGTCACAGGATGCGGATTCGCCCAGCTGCGGCCGGGCACCCGCAGGTCCTTGCCTGTGGCATCTTTCCTAGATACTCCTTTGGTGCTTTGCCCAAATGACCCCCCAAAAATAAAGGAAGATTATCCCTCTGCTTCTCGTCTGCATCCTGGCTCTTGGCTCCTGTTGCAGCACTGGATTTTGCAAACTTTGCTCCCACAAACACTCCGGGCTGCCTGTTTGCTGCTGCAGCGTCGGTGCCTCCTGTGACCCCAGGTGAGCCCAGGTTACCTGAAGCTGCATCCTGGGTGTCCGGGTGGGTCAGGCTTGTGTTTGGTGAAGACTCTGGGGACGCAGCACAGCGCAGACCAGCCAGGTAGGTGCCTGTCCCTGCAGTAATACAGCTTTCAAAATGCCACAGCACTGCAAAAATCTCATTTGGAGATTGCTGTCCCTGCACTCACTGTCCTTTTCAGATTCTTTTTAAGAAATTAGCAAGTTCAATTTGACTCATGAATCCATATTTATTCACTGCCTCTCAGTGTCTGGATATTTTAAAAAACTCTGATTTATTTATCAGGACACAGAGACTTTGGAAGGAATGGCTCTTCAAAACACTGGCTGCTACTGAAGGTCCCTGCACAGGAGTTGCACTTTTAGCTCTCCCTATTCCTTGAAAACAGTGATGTACCTTAGTAACTGCTCTGTGATGGATTCAGAGCTAGTTTTAACTGCCTGTAGCGTGCTGAAACATAAATTTCCTTTATTTTGGCTTCAAACCAGATTTCTAATGTGCACTGAGAAGGGGTAGGAAGAGTTTCCTGTGGCTGAATGGAGCTGGTTGTTTTTGGGGCTGTAGTTGATGCTGTGCTCTCGTTTACCCTGTGGAGCCACCTTTACAGCTCTTGGGCTGTTTTCAGTTTGGTTTATGAGTGAATCTAGATCCTTTGAGGGGCTTAAAATAGTTGGCATATTTATGCTGGCAGCTTCTGCAGGGCTGTTGTGTCTGCTCGTTGTGTTATTTCTCACTGCTGCCACTGGTAGGGATGATTCAGCGCTTGGGATTAACTGCTGTTGTTGCAGCAGATTTAGGGATCGATTTATGGCAGAGGTTTCCCTCAGTGCCATCAGGTGTGTGCTAAGAGCATGGGAGGATAAGCTGGGATAAAATACTACACCTCTTCGGGGATTCCTCTGTGATGGCTGTTTCAGGGTTTCATTTCAGTTCTGCCTTTGGAAGTTCTTACAGGTGTTACACAGTTTGTGTGGGGATTTTTCCTTGTTTAGGGAAAACCAATTGATTGGTGGTGTTGAGCTTTGGATCCAGGGTTTCATCATTCAGGTGACCAGCACAGGACAGGCTGTGTCCTTATCCTGCCCGTGCTCCTCACTTCTGCTTCCCTGGCCTGACCTCAGGGCTTGGATAACCCTGTGAACTGCCTGCTAGGAGATGTGCAGGGGCTGTTGGAAGCAGAGAAGGCTGTGCAGGACAGTCTGTTATCCCAGGCAGCTCCAAATACTCCAGGAGAAACACTCCATCCTCACGTTCTGCAAAACTGCTTGTCTGCTTCAGAGAATGGGGAAAAAACAGATAAAATCATCGGAAATTAAAGTCTGTACATGATGCAAATTCATCCCTGTCTCAGATGACAGATAAACTCAGCAGTCACCCGTGCTCATCTGATCCCAGCAGTGCTGGGGCTCAGGGAGGGGTTGGGAACAGACTTGGCTGATGCATCTGGACAGGAGCAGAGGCAGATGCTCCCCAGGACCTGCTTGGTTTTGGCAGCAGCGTAGGGACTGCCCTAGGAGGACTGTGGGGCTTTCCTGCCCCACCTTTGGGCAGGGATCTTTCCTCTCCTGGCAGTGTGGGCTGGCCTCAGGTTGGGGTGCAGCTCCCAGTGTGTGGTGACCCGAGTGGGTGCCAGCCCGGGTGCCTTGAATCGCTCCGGAGTGATGCTGGCTCTGGCTCTGCCGGTTAAAGGCTCCCACCTATTGGTTGTGCTGCACAACTTCAGCTGCCCAAGAAACCTGCACATCCATCCATCCATCCATCTATCCATCCATCCATCCATCCATCCATCCATCCATCCATCCATCCCTGAGGGCAAAGCAAGATTGGCACATCCCTGGCATTATCCTGACCTTTGATGGGGATGTGTCCCAGAGGATTTAGCTTGGATTTAATGCAGTGTAAGAACCTGATAATAAAGAGAATGGCTTCAAAAAGTGCTCTGTCGTTATATCTGCTTACCATAATCACTCTTGAACACCTGAAAACTACGGGTGAGATGGACTATGAGCACCTGCCTAGAGACCCATAAAAAGGAAGGCAAAACCGGTGCAAAATGTGGAAGGGCAGGATCCTTGACCTTTGCCTTTCCCCCACCTACACCATCACCTGCTGCCTGCTGTCCTCTTGGGGAGAACCGCCATCCTGCACCCCTGGACCGAAGTCGCAGTGAGCTGTGGAACCCCGACCCTGTCCCTGTCCCGTGGTGAGAGCACCGCGAGTGGATCGAGGTTTGGCCGCGGGGACCGGCACCGCTCCTGCATCCCGGAGGATGGGCTGCTGCATCGCAGCCCGACAGATCCGGGAAGGCAGATAAAATGCTTCAAACAGCAGGAAAAAAAAGGGCAAAACTTGTTCCACTCCCCCATCCTGCCTCAGCAGCAACAAAGGTAGCACAGTGAGGTGGTGACCTATCCTATTCTTTTAAAAGTAACTTCAGCATTTTCTAGCTTTCCCCTACTTTTCACTTTCTTTCTCTTTGCCTCTATGAAATAAAAATTTATCTATTTTTTGGGCATCAATATTTAATCTCGTTTGGTTTTTATCTCTTTTTCTGGGAATATTTTGAACCTTCTAAGTTCTTTCCATTTTATACACAGAGACTTTTAGTTTTCTTTGCGATTCTGGGTTTAAACCAGTTCGTAACACCCAGGAATGAATGATATTCTGGCCTGCAAATATCAATCTACATTGCTGCATGCTCTCCCTGTGGACTTCTGGCCTTATTGTGGCAGTAGGAGACTGCAGGACATTGGCAAGAGCTCCAAGGGGAAACAACCAAAGTCTGAGCATCCTCAGGGATGACTTTACCCTGTGCCATGTGGGCAGGGGGCTCTCCTGTGTGCAGGGCTGTGGGATGGGTGATGGTGATGCTCGACTGGTGGCAGAGGACCTGGCATGCTGTGCCTGTGGGGAAAATGTTGATTATACTTGAAAATAGAAGAGAGAAGGTAGTGTTTTATAATTAGAAATCTAATTTAAGAAATTTACAAAACCTTCTACAAAGTTTTTAGTTTAAAGTTAGAAAAATACAATACCCAAAATTGACCCACAGACAAGGATGGCTTGGCTACAGCCTGGCCAAGTATCTGCTCAGGCTCTGCAGGCACTTGGACAGCTCTTCTCCAAGCCCTGCACAGCTCCTGCTGTGAAACAGCCAGTTCCTGTGAGCAGGTAGCAGCTGCTGGACTCTGTGACCTGGCAGTGGAGAGGCTGGAGTCCTCACGGTGGGGCTGGTGTCCCTGTGTGACTGGTGAAGCTGCCCTCCATGGCAGGCTGGAGTTTGGTGCTAGTCCATCTTCCTGGGGGCACAGCCCTCCATCTCCAACAGCTCAGGCCAGCCATCGTATTTATTTGTGTCTTTATCATTTCTGATGTGCTGCAGGAAAAAAGAGAGAGAGGAGATGAATGAGGAGGTTGGAACAGTCAAAGTTTGCAATGTGGCAAAAGTTGTAGTTGGGTTTGGCCTGGGGAATCATGGCACTGGTCCTTGTCTTCTGCAGACAAGGTGGGCAAGGTGTAACTCTGGGGGTGCCATGAGGAGGATGGAGCCTGCAGAGCTCATGGCAGGGGAAGGCCACGTACCTTTTCAAAGGGGCTCTTGTTCATCAGCCCTTTGGCTCCCAAGAAGACCCAGTTGTCCCGGAATCCCAGCTTGCCCACGTCGCTGCTGCCCAGCTCTGTGAAATATGCCCGTACTTTGTCATTCATCCTGAAAGAGGGTAAGAAGGTGTCAGTGTGCTGCCGGGTGGATGTCCCCTCTTTCACCCTCTCTGTTGGTGGCAGCAGAATGTCCAGCTCCCCCAACTGTGTGTTTTTGGGGAGCCTGGTGTTGTTTCCATGGGCAAACTCACTTTGTGGCAGGATCGTCGAAGCTTGCTACCAGCACAAGGGTGCCACGCTTGATTCCTTGGAGGAAGGTTTGCAGCTTGGTAATGTCTAGGAGAAAAGAGTACCAGGGAGAGAAAAAGTTTAGTAGGCAATTCTGCATGGGAGGTGGGGGAGCCTCCTCTGGGCTGGTGGGAAACAACCTGACTGTGCTGCTGCTAGATAGGATTTGGGGGAATGGTGGTCTCCCAAATGATGCATTTCCCATCCTGTGTTCCCACCTGGGCTCTCCTGCAGTGCACAGGACTGATTTCCTCCTTTTGGTACAACTGCAGGGTGGAAATTCCCCCTAAACTTTGCTTGCTAAATCTGAAATCTAGCTGTGCAAATTTACTTCCCAACGTAAGAAATGAACCTGCTGAGCCACAGAGCCGCCTTCCCTGCCATCATGCCTCTGGCTGTACTGGGGAATTGTTCCTCATCCCGCATCTGTGGGATGCTTGGATCCAATGCCCCATCTAGTGGCACATGAGCTGACTGCTGCCTTCTTCCCACCGAGCATCTTGCTCGCAAACTTGGCTGGGAATCTCATTGTATTGGTGGCTCTCCTTAAAACTCCAGAGTTACCAGAAGCAGGTTGCAAACCCAAGGAGTGACTGAGGAGGCCATGTCTCCCATGAGCTTCTTCATTTATCCTGCTGTGAAAGGCAGTGGAATGAGCTGCTGCTCAGTCACCACCAGTATTCAAAAACTGAGTTACAGGTTGCAAAGTATCAGGATTAGTGTAACTACCTGATCTCAGACAGTACCTTTCTCAAGTCTCAAGTGCCTTGGTTTATTCAGATTAGCGAAATTATGTTTTCCAGGCTATTACAGGAGTGAGAAGCCAATCTTGGATGTAGAAGCATTGTGAGGACTCCAGGCCTCACTGAAAGGTGGGCTTTTACCACCCAGGCTGGCAAGTCTGGTCAAAGTCCACTTGACTTTATCATTAAATACATGACAGGGAAGCAGCTGAAGTAGCCAGCAGCCAGCAGTGCTGGTGTGAGCCCTGGCTGGGGACCACCAAGCAGCAGAGTGACTGTGCTTACCTCCAGAGTACATGTCGAAGGCGTCGGTTTTCAGGAGCTGCCCAGTTGTTCCTGAAAGGTTAAAATTGAAAACAGAGCACAGTGAGTTTGGGGTGGCTCTGGGCTTTGCCTGGCCATGAGCCTGGGGTTCCTTGAAAAATGTTTTGGTCTTCCCCCAGTGTGTTGTAACTGCTGTGATGGTGACTGTGCTGCTTGGGAGGAGTTTGTGGAGCTGGTTTTGCACGACCTAGGTGGGTTTGTTCCCTTCTCCCTCACAGTGCTTGCAACCATAATTGTGGCTCCCCATGCAACACCACCTGGATGTGCTTTTGGCTCAGCCACGGTGCCTGGGATGGGGTCTCCAGTGGCCTGTGCTTTCCTGGGAAAGGAAGGACCCCTGGCAGTGGGGAGAAGAGGGTCAGTGCCTGCCCGACTCACCATTCACCAGTGCAATGTTCAGGCCTCTGCCAATGTTGTTTTTCACGTTGCTCATGAGGCTGGAAAGGAAAGCAGAGAGCACGAGTGAGTGCAAGGATGCCCTGGAAATGCTGACGCCAGTGAAACTGGTGGGGTGAAGTGGCTGTAGATGGCAAAACAACCAGAAGTGGTAGCAAAGAAATCCATTTTAAAATGTTTTAACCACAAATACACTGTGATGGCCATTGATGTGCTTGGCAGAGGCCAAACTTGCCCTCTTGAAGGCCAGGCTAGCCACAGTTGCCTTGTCCCTTCCATATGCTGCTTACACCAAGTCTTCAAAGCAGATCGAGGGTCCCACCACATTTGCAGCACCACTGATGATCTTGAAGGCAAAATAATTCTGGGGGCAGCTCTTCTGGTTCCCACACTTGTGCCGGGGCAGCTTCTCACCTGAGGGAGGGAGGAGTGGAGCTGAAAGTCATGGCTTTGTCCCCATGGGGAGACACTGGCCGTGTCCCTGAGGGCTGAGAGGGGCTGGCCCCAGGATAGAGTGGCCCACTAAGGGGGCAACACCCGGACCAACTTCTTGCACGAAAGAGGCTTGTCCAGAGGCTGGGACCAGCTTCTTGTTTGAGGTTTATGGTGCCAAGGCCAGGTGCTGCTCCAGGTGTGACAGGGTGTGTGCCAGGAGCATTTGGAGCCTCCCCATTCTTGGGCAAGGCAGGGAGCCACCAAAGATCCCATTGCTGTGTGCAGTAGCAAAATCTCCTGTGCTTGGGAGAGGGGGATTTTTTGCCTCAGGAAGGGCCCTTGAAGGAGATCTCACGCTTCCACCATCCCCCTGAACCCCGGAGTGGAGTTGTGTGATGAAGTCAAGAGCGATACTCACTGCTGGGCTTGTTCGTGGCACCTGTGGGTATCAAGCAGGAGGATTAGACACCCTGAAGTGCTGCTGGCTCTTCCCCAAGCCAGGAGCAGCTGCTTAGGCACCAGCTCTCTAAAACTGCTTCCCATGTTTGCAGGCATCCCTGGACCTACCCCAGCGCAGCTTCCCACCACACTGTCCCCTCCCCGCCCTAGTGGTCAGAGCTGGTGGCTAAAGTTTCATCCAGAGACTGCAAATACAAGTGGTCAGGGCAACTGATATAACTACATCTGAGGCTGGCTCACGATGGAACTCTGGCACCCTCCCTCCTATCCCTCTGGAGCCTGCTGCTGCTCACCAAGCCAGCTCCGCAGGCTGATGGATTTCCAGCTGTGGTGGAAGTAGGTCTGCAGGATGAACCACGTGCCCAGCAGGGTGATGAGCAGCACCGTGTAGCGGATCACAGCTGCAGGGGTGACAGAGGAGCAGCTGCAGCACGGGGCAGGCACTGGATCATCCCTCTGGTTTCTTGGGATTTGATCCGTGTGTCCCAAGGTTACCAGGCACAGAGTGACAGCCAGTGCTTGGCTTGCAGGTGTGGGAAGGCAGCTAACAACCCCTCACTGTCCAAATGGATTCTGATCTCTTAATTACCATCTCCAGAGTATGTGGTGATGCTCAGATAGGCATTACTGCTCTGCTGGGAGACACTATTCAGATTTCTCTCTGTGTTAAAGTAAATCTGATAATTACTCAGAAAGCTATGTAAATCCAAATATTTCTTATGTTCCCAGTGCTGGGAAGGCTGCTATCCCCCAATTAGTCACTAGCTACAGCCGAGCAGCTGCTGATACAACTGTGATTGGCATTTGGCTTTAAAGCAGCGCTCATCAGAGCAAAACGTTCCAGTCCTGCATGGAAAGAGAGCAGAAAAATGTACTTTTATTGCAGCTGAATGGCTCTTATGGAACCAGGAGTGTCTCAATAGCCATCTCTTCCCAGTCACAGAAGGTTTCACTGGGAAAAATACAACAGGCTGAAATCTACACAAATCTTGTAAAAACCTGATGCTTATACAAAGGCGCTTTCCCATGTTCCTGGCAGGGGAAGGGCAGGGTTTCTGGGCTTGGAAGGCATAATGTAAATGAGAAGGGGGCATAAAGAACCATAGAAAAACAGACAGAGAAGAGTAAATATGTGCTCCTCCTTACCTGCTACCCGCATGGTGGTGGGCAGAGAGCACAGCTGGGAAGGACCGACAGCCACAGGTCACCCTAAGGAAAGAAGGGAATACCTGAAAGAGTGCCAGTAACCCACCAAAGCCAGGCAGATTCTAGATGAGAGGATAATTGCTATCTTTAGTTACATTTGCAATAGCGAAGACGTCATTAAGGATACGCAAATTCTTGTCAGGCGGAATTGCTTGGTCCCACCCTGATTAAGTCCTGGAGCAGGCGGCACTGACGGAACTCGCTTCCTTCTAAACCTCAGAACCCTCCCCATCATGTGCTGCTCCATGTGCTCCTGGTTCATGCCCTGTTCTCGAAAATGGACCAGCCTTTTCTGTTCGGCTGGTAGCAATGAGGTGCACACTTTGAATCACAGCTGTGCTGTAATTTCTTCTGGGACAATGCAAAGTAGATTTCAAATATTAGGCAATGCAAAATGCTGTCTGAGGACAAGCTGTGATCTGGCCTTGCCCAGTCAGGGGAATCTCTGGGAACAAGCTAAAATTCAAAGGAGAAGGGAAGAAGGGCAGCACCACTGTGCTGAGGAGAGCAACCAACTTTGTGGACACCTGACTTAAAACCAGAAATTTTTCCACCTGGCCAAATCCTGAAGCGTCTCCCACCCTGTGGACAGGGTGTGGTTGTAATTTGGAGCATGAACTATTTCCTACCCAGAAGAGTCCATCTGCTGCCCTCTGTCCTGCTGCCATCCTGACCGATGGGACAGGCACTGCCACCCCACACCCGGGGCTCCCCAGGGGCTGGGACCACTCCTACCTTTGAGATTCGGGGCTGCAGCCTGTTGAGCCTCTGTCCTGGACGCCACGCTGGAGCCCTCCGGAGAGCTGTCACTTGTGAGATGGGAGCTGAGAGTTAATGAGCCTGATGTTAACTAAACCAGCCCTTTAGTAATGTTTGACAGAAGATTTGTAAACGAGCTGTGCTGAGTTGCTTTTCCTGTTTGAAGGGTAAATAAGGAGCAGCGGGCTGTAGCAGGGCTGGGCTGAATGTTGATTTCAGGCTGCTGCGTCATGACGAAGGAGAGAAAGGCTTTTCCTCCTGCCCAGCCCTGCTCTGGGTCCCCTCTCAGGGCTCGCTGTGTCATTGACTGTGGCCGTGGACCAGCCTTGGGCCCTGGGCTGGATGGACCTGTGGGACCCTCAGTGCCCTGAGGAGATCAGATGCTCCCCGTGGCTTCCCCTACAGCTGGGGTGGGTTGCAGCATCCCTCTCTGGGGTTTTTAGGCAGCCCAGGCAGTGATGTTTCAGCTGATGCTTCTGGAGCCTGGCACTTCTCCCCACCTGTGCTGTCCCCACACCTGCTGTGACACTGCAGCAAGGACAGTGTGCCAAAGCTGCTCCAGCACGGAGCTACCAGATTCCCCTGGGAGACTGGCCCACCTATATTTTGGGGGAAGCCTTGGGAGGTATTTGTGTCCCCTCATGTACGGAGACAATGTGGTTTTGATTGTATATCTGCTGAGCACATGGGCTTCCCAGCAGCATCTCCCCCCTCTCTGCAGCTATTCCTCCCAGAGGAAGGCTGGCTGTGAGCAGGAATCTGTCCCCACGGGAGGTGGCAGGGGGTCTGTGATGCCTGAAGCCCTTCCCCACACCCCAGCCCTCAGCACAGTTACTCTGAAATGGATTTTAAAGCTTGTGTCAGAGCTGGCATGAACAAACCCGTTTCACTGAGCTGGTGTAAGAGACACAGACCTGAAAAAGGAGAGTTTAAAGGTTTCAGAGGACAAACGTTGCCTGTGGCTGGATCTGAAGGGGCAGCACGAGGCTCTTCCCTTTTGCTCCTTTCAGCATGAAGTTTATAAACACAGGGACCCTCTTCCCATTTCTGGCTCCCCATCCCAGTGCCTGATCTGATGATGGGGTTGGAAAATGGGGCCAGTTCTCACAATCCCCCCTGGTAAGTTGTGAAGACTTCAACATTGGTATTGGGCTGCTTTGGGAGCTTGTCTTCCCCACAAGTGCCATGAGCAGAGCCAGGATCTGGTGAGGATTCAGACCTGGGGTGTGATTTGAACAGTGAGTGGAGCTAAACTCCACTGAGTTTGCAAAACTTTCCCTGTTTGGTCCCCAGTTCTACAGTGAACATTGACCTCACTGGGGCATGTTGTACAGTCCTCCCCTTCACCAAAGTTGTGTTTTTCTTTGCACATATTGACTTAATCGCAGAGGAAGAGAAATGGAAAAATAAACCGATAAATGCCAGTGCTTTAGGGAAGTCATATATTTCTTTGGCTATTTATCTTAATCTTAATCCCAGATAAAATTTATTTGGTGAAGTCGCTGGGTGGTGAAATTCCTGGAACCTGATTGCATTACAGGAGGGAGGCCCTGTCCTGGGATTTCTATTATATTATTTTTTAATTGTTTGCATTGATAATTTTTTTTTTTCTTCTTGGGGTTGTGCCAGAATAAAAGGCACCTGTGCTCTGGCATCTGCCAGAGAGCTGCTGGCAGGAGAGGAAGAAAAGACAGAATTGTGGTAGGTGTTAAACAGAGTTATTTGTCTAATAAACCTGAAACTTACTTGCTTAAAAAAACATTCCAGGAACAAGAAAGTTCTTGGACAAATATTGCTAAAGAGGCTCATGGTGCTGTAAAGTGAAAGCTCCACTCAAGCCTGCTCTGGCCTGAAGTGCCGCTTGGCGGAGCTGAGTCACTGCTGCTGGGAGGAACAGGCAGATCCCTGCCCTCCCAGGGAGCCTTTCCAGGATGCACTAGCTGAATGTTCCTGTTCTCCCTCAGTGCTGCAGGAAAACTTTACTTCTCTTCCCCACAAACTTCTGCCTTTTTCACCCCTTTTTTCTTTTATTTTTTCTTTTTTTCTGCTTTTGAGCCCCACATGTCCCTCTCTCAACCAACAGGTCCCTGACTGTGAATAAAACTATTTTGGTGCAGAGTAGGGATATGACTCCAAAAAAAGGTGACTGCCAGATGCCCACAGCCACTGAGTCACCTGTCCAAAAGCCAGGGTTTTCCTGCACAACTGAATACAGGGGTGCAGAGGAGGGACTGGCAGGGTGGGTGCACACCCACCCTATGTTCAGGGTTTATCACCACAGGAGAATGGAGGATGCTACAGTGACATTTTCAGTCTCAAAAGGAATCAGCCTGACTAAACTTTGCTGAGTTGCTCAATAGGATGGTGCTGTTTGCTAGAGAGCTTATAAATCCTTGCTAATAAAAATTCTTGGCCAGCCTCTGCATCCACCAAATGGCTGGAGAAGGCATCTTATGGCAAAACTGGCCCTGGCACAGGCCCACAGTTATCCGGGGTGTTGACCAGTGTTTTGCTGCTTTCTACCAGAAAGCACTTGGTGCTTTGTGTCCTCCTACCCTCCTATCTAGTCTGGTTTCTCAAAATTCCCGATGATGCCATCAGTTTTTTAAAGGAAGTAATTCTGTCCCTACTGGCACTGTGTGGGCAGCAAGACCTGATCCCTACACCAACTCTTTCAGCAGTGCAAGAGAAAACAGACAATACCCTGAGCAGCAGCTTGACCTTGGACAATTCCCACACTCTGCACAGTGAACACCCTGCAAATTCATCCATAGCCACGATGATCTGGCGCCCACATCACAGAGCTGACTCCAGCACATCCCAGCTCCCCGCTGGCACAGGGAGTTCATTAGGTCAGGCCCTGGTACCAGCACAGCTGCACCCCACGGAAAGGATGCCAGCTTCCCCTTCACCTCCAGCTTACGAGAAGGAAGAACAACTAAAACCTTCACCATGCAACGCCCTAACCTGCCAGTAAGTCAAAAGAAAAGTGCAGCAGGAAGACATTATTTCAGTCATGCTGTAGAAAAGGCATTTCGCGGTGGGGGTCGGGACAAGCCCACGTACCGCTCAGTGTCCCGGCCGGGCCGTTCCTCTCCGCGGGCTGTGCCGGCTCTGGGGCATCCCGGGCAGCTGAGGCTCCATGTGCCTCCTGCCATGTGCCACCTGCCCAGCCTGCTCAGCCCTCCGTGACCGTGGCATCTCCCCAAGCCTTATCTCCGTGCCTGGTGCAGGGCTGGGCACAGCCCAGGGGCACAGTGGCTGCAGCGCTGGGAGCAAACTCTCATTGCTGGCTGCGGCCACGGTGTTTCCTTTGCAGGTTTCCTTCACTTTGGCCCTTGCCCTTTTGGCACCTCAGAAGAGGGAAACCTCTCCCAGGGTGGCACCAGTCTTTCTGCTGGAAAGGCTTTCTGCCTTTCTTCTCTTTCACCAAACCAGCACGTTGGGCTGGCAGGGGTGCTGCAATGGGGACAGGTGGGCATGAAGCCAGGAGTGGTGTTCCCCAAACTGGGGTAAGACCAGAATAACCTGATCCGCCAGGATTTCCCCCAAGCTGTGCTGCATGTGTGTGGGCTGGCCTTGAGTCCTGCTTCTCTGCCGCTCATTTACAGGAAGCTGGAGGTTGCTTTTCCAAATAATCATTTATTTATCCATCAACAGTCCTGAATTCAAAAGGAGTCCTGAGTTAACTCAAGGTATAGATTTAGGCTGTTTTCATTTTAATCATTTATCATTGTTATTATTATGGATGTGAAGGAAGAAATTACTCCTGAAGTTAGCACTAAGGGCTCTCTATTTTTTCCAAAGTTGAACCTCATTTATCTGGCAGCAAAAGTGTTGCCATTTCTTCTTTCCTTTTTGTTTTCCATTCTTACCACTTAGAAGAACCAAACGGTTTCTCGTGGAGCTTTTAAAGTCATTTTCATCCAAGAACCAGTGGAGGAGACATGGGGCTGGCAGCGACAGCTCTGCCTTTGGGACTGCAGCTGCACAGAGCAGAGCTCCTGTGGGACCAATGCTGCTTCCTGATAATTAGTTTAATACCTGAGGGTGATCTCTGTATAAAGCTGTGCACTGAGCTTTTCTTTGCTTCCCCCCAGCTCTGGTGCTCAGTGCTGGGCAAAAGGTGCAGGAGGCACTGAACACCAAGGGAAATCACAGCCTCTAAGCCAAACCCTTCCAAACAGGGAGCAGAAAAGCAAACACATGCCTGGACTCTGTACTGGGATAATTATTGCCCTCAGAAGGAAATTTTAGCTGTGGTGAGAGTCTGAGCTTAAACAGCACAGTCTAAATCAAAACCCCTCTTGCTCTCTGGGGAAATATCCTTCCTATTAGTTTGTTTAGCTGCTGGCAATAACCGGCTCGGCTCAATAACAAAATGCCCCAAGCCCTGGAGTGCCACAGCTGTCGTCCCTGCTGTCCCCCTGCTTCCTGTCCCTGCAGGAGCAGCCCATGGCATGGGGATTGTAACACCCTGGGGGAGGCCTGTTGCATGACGAGCTTTGTCTCCTGTTTCGAGGGACCTGAGGCCGAGTCCTCTATGGAGATGGAGGCATTTCTGGTGCTTGCAGAGGAAATGAGCAAAAACCATCAGCAGGGCTAGGAGCCTCCAACAAGGAAATATTGTGTGAAATGCTTCTGCTCCCTGGAACTGAACATTTAGTCCAAGACGTTTTCCTGAAATCACAGGAAAGGATGGGGAACTGTGGGTTTTCCTTGTGGCACACACTAGTATGGGGAGCTGTCGTGTCCTGTCTTTGCATCCTATGGTAGTCCAGGTTTTGCCTGTAGCACACAGCAAAAATGGACTTTTAAGTCCCACCTAACATTAGGGAATATGCCAAGTGCTGGGAGTGGGGCATCAGCTTAGTTTTGATTCAGCAAATAATTAACTGGTGCAGTGCAATTAAATTGCATCAAGTCTCATTCGCAGGTTCCCCCAGGGGGTTCTGCATGACATAGAAAAAGAGGAAATAAAAAAATGAAATATTTTAAAATCTATTATTTAGATTTAAAAATATCAAAAACCTGGGAGTGTGCTCACTGTGATAAACGATGATAAATTCTCTTAGGAAAGGTTTGGCCACTGATAAGCACAGTGGACGTGTGGCTTCAGATTGCTCCTGCCAAACTACTGCAGATGTTAAGTGTAGCTCCTCTGAAAAGAAACGATCTGTAACTTGTGTGTTTGTCTTGTGTT
The DNA here is from genome assembly GCA_037013685.1 of Acridotheres tristis. Classification (NCBI taxonomy): domain Eukaryota; kingdom Metazoa; phylum Chordata; class Aves; order Passeriformes; family Sturnidae; genus Acridotheres; species Acridotheres tristis. The sequence continues at coordinate 8,737,600 of CM072899.1, read as the reverse complement.
AAACACCACCTGCACTGCCCGCATGCCACATGCGAGGGATGAAGGAGGGCGAGGGCACATCCCACCTGTGCTGCTACGGGGGATTAGTCACCCTCCACTAAACAATCCCGCTCCTGTACTCACCTCTCCTCTCCCACTTTTGCTGAGGTCAGTAGTCAGCACTGTTCCATTGGCCAAAGAGTGAATCATGCCAGCAGAGCGGTGACACATCCCGAAGGTTTCACGGTAACTGAGCATCCTGGTGAGACGCCGGCAGTTACCTAGCGCCGGATGGGAGGGATTGCGTGAGGACAAAGTTCTGTAGGAGGGCTGATATAACAATATCGGACAGAAAAGTGAGGAGGCAGTTCCAGGAAGAGGCAGATGCTGTTTGGCCGGCAGGGATTGGGGTGCGGTGGGTTCCCCGCAGCTCTGTGTGCCGGCTGCTGGGGATGCTGTTGTGCAGCGCATCCCGCGCCCGCCGAGCCCCGCGCACCGCCGGCTCTGCTGCTGGAGAGAAAAATAAACAAAGGAAGTCAGAGCCGCTTTTACTATTAAACGAGAAATTAGCTCGTGCGGTGCTAAGCCCCTGGTCTGTGGGCTCAGCACAGCCAATCTGCTTTTATTGTTTTGCAGGACTCCTCTGCAACCGAAGGATGACAAATACTAGGAATTAGTGCGGTGTAATTACTCCATATTAGCTGAATTCACAGTATAGACACAGATCATAAACAGCCATTGATTATTCCTAATTTCACATTTTTACCATTCTGAATTGCAGCAATTATGCCTGTCTGAGGGAATTAGCTTCTCTTTCAACCCTGCAGGTTTCCAGTCACTGCCCTTCCTTTCAGAGACTTTTTTACTGCTGAAAAAAGGACATTTAACACAAATCCCTCCCTTCTTCTAAAAGAAAATGTCTTCCCCTTCCCCCTTCTCCTCAATCCCTAAATCCCTCTGACTTTGCAGCCCAAAGGTTGCTCCTTTTGTTGCCAGCTACCTCAAGATGTAGGTGGGTGCTTGGTGTGTTCTGTAATATCTGGGCCACAGCTCATTTCACCTTAGGTTGTTGCAGGGACACCAGAAGCCCTGGCTCTTGGTGCAGGTGTTGCAAAGATGCCTGTGGGAAAGGGTCTGGGCACACCAAGGCTCAACGTCCTGTTGCTGGTTGGTCCATGCAAGTAGTGCTCCTGTTTAAGCATTATCCCTTTTTGGATATAGGCCAGGACATGATTTACAAAAGCTAATTTGAACCCCTGATGAAATTGTGTTGGGGGTACTCTACCCTTCCCAGACAAGATCTGTGAGAGAGGCTGGTAGACCTCAGCACTTCCTTGCTACAGACTGCAAGCAGTATTAAAAAAAATGAATGTAGTTATAAATTATTAATATTTGCACGGGAAATTTCTAACCCTATTAGTATCATATCGTTAAATTTGTTTCTTGCACACAGGCAGTGATTTCATTACAAAGGGTAGCAGAGCGTAATGCCAGCTCTGCCGTGCTGGCTTGGTCAATTAATGATGAGAGGGGAAAGAATCTGTTGTTCGGCCTTTTGCTTTGTCCTAGAATATAGTGAGGGATGGTGGGTGACTGCCACCTGGCACATGCTGCACTCAGGTGTGCTGGGGTGTTAAACTGGAACTGGGGGGCTCAGCCCAGAGGAAAGGAGACTCAGGGAGATCCTTACTGCTCTCTACAACTCCCTAAAGGAGCTTGTTCCCAGGTGGGGCTTGGTCTCTTCTCCTAAGTAATGAGTGACAGGACAAGAGGAAGTGAACTCAAGCTGCACCAGGGGAGTTCTAGACTGGATATTAGGAACAATTTCTTCACCAAAAGGGCTTCAAGCATTGGAACAGGCTGCCCAGGGAGGTGGATGAGTCGCTGGAGGGATTTAAAAGATGTGTAGATGTGGTTGTGGGTCATTGTTTAGCGGTGAACTGGGCACTGCTGGTGGAACAGTTGGACTCGATGATCTTCGAGGTTTTTTCCAACCTAAACAACTCCATGATTATAAAGTTCTATAAAGGGATGAGGGTCTGAAAAGCCTCTGGTCCAAAGCACTTCCCACTGCTGGCATCGGACAGGGAGTTATTTATTCCAGGCAGTTGGTGTGGCCATCCAGCAGCAGCAGCAGTTTTTTATTGCATCCATTCTAGGACACTGAAGAAAGATTATGCATGCTTGCACCATGCCAGCTTTTTATTAGATTGCAGGCAGGGGTTAAACTGATCCTTGTCAGCACAAATATAATGCCCAGGGTGATGGGAGCAGCATAAATTGAGGACAAGAGGTGGCCGCTTTTACCGTGGCTCTCAAGAATGCTCTGCTGTTTTACTGCATCGTTTGCTCTTTAATTGGGACATTTCCCTCTGGCCAGGGGATGTCTTTCCTTTTTTTGCCAATGAGGTGCAATAAATAAATGGGCTGAGACACAGACTCTGAGGGGAGGTGAAGTACAGAGGGCAGATGAGTGACTGTACCAGAGCCCTTTGAATGTCCCCAGTTTGCCATGGTGGCACGTGTTCTGGTATGTCTTTCCCAAGCTGGGGACACAAGCAGGGACTGTCTTGTGGTGGCAGGGGGTCCACAGTAGTGCAAATCACACAGGTGTTTCATCTATTTGTCACCTCCATTTTTTTCAGAGTACTCACATCATGAGGTGACAGACCTTAGTGCTGGGTCAGTCGGGTGTTTGTTTGTGGCCACTTCTGGTGTGTCTGTGTCATTGAAAAGCAAACATTAGAAGTGGCACATGACAGTCCTGCACATGGGATCAGCCAGACCTGCTGGTTGGCTACAGCAGAGCAGGATATGGGGGTCAGGCACATGGCCACCCCAGCTTGGGGCTGCAGGACATCTAGAGGGTAAATAAAATCCTCATTCAGTTGTCCTGTTATTATTTACCTGCAGTAGTAGATTAATTAGATGTCTTCCACCCCCACTCCCCACCCTCCCCATGCTGCCAGCAGAGGAAATCCTGCTTTTGTGCTGCTAATAGACCTCACAGATCTAGTAAAACATTACAGTGCAGACAAAATGTCTCTTTAAAAGTGCAATAGAAATTCAAACTCTCCGCTGAGAACAAAGCCAGTGGGGCTTTTTGCATCTCCTGTTTTTATTGTATTCTGTAACATTTATAAAGTAGATCACTTTCATCGAGGGAGTCTATCTCATCTCCCAAGCTGTAATTCCTAGACTTCTTAAAGAAGATTTCTGCTCACAAAGGAAATAAAAGATAGAAATATGATGCTCTCTGACATTTGAACACACTACTGAGAATCTGAATTAAAAGGAACAAACTCAGAAAGTATCATTTATACAGCAATCAACTTTAAAAAGTCACCATCTGCTAAGAGTTACCACCTGGTGTAGCTGTGTCTTTACTGCCAGACAGAGAATAGGAAATAACTCAGGGAACTCTCCTGCACCTGCTGGGTTTTTCCTGGCGCCGTGCACGCTCTGCGCTGCGGTGGCTGGGGAGCTGCAGGGTGCCTATTGCAACTCTCCTTCTACTCCAGCTCACTACAGAATATAAATCTGAATACAGGTGCCATTAGCAGCGATGATTTGGGGTTGTTCAAGTTATAGCTTTTCAAAAAATCTAAAGGGCAAGAGAAATGACCACAGCTGGAACAAGGGACTGGATGTGGTTTATATTTAGAAATTTGATTTTTTTCTTTCTTGCTGGTCACCTCCTTGCTGTCCCCCACCCCAATGACATTTCCTGGTTTTTCATAGCCCATTCTAGTTTTGTCTTCCTATCCCATCATAATTGATGATACCATTACCAAATTCTTTGCTCTGTGCAACCTGTCTAATGCTCACCTTGCAGTATTTTGCCTCATTTTGGTCTTCCACTGCTCATCATCTCCTAGAAAGGTTGTGAACTTTTTGATATAAAAATTTCCCATCAAATTTTATGTCTTCCACCAAGACCACTCTGTGTCCAGGTGATTCTTAGCACAATTTAATCCTCTCTGCTGCCACTGCTCAGTATCATTCACTCTGTCTTGGTAATCGTGATGGTTTCCCTCTGACCTCTCCATGTACAAGGCTCAACTATGGCAACACAATTTCAATTGCATGTACCACTTCAAGTCTTTGGTATTTTTGGAAGGAACTGGGAACTGAGCTAAAGTCATGAGGTGTATCAGCTGAAAAAGTGTGGAAAGGCTTGTGCAAGTTATTTCTGCATTGTCTGCCTTGAGTTTTATACAACAGCACCAAGTGCTGGGAAGCTGCCATGGCTTTTCCTCAGTTTCCCATCACTGCGCAACATTTATCACAGACTGCTTGGTTCAAGGCACAAGAAATGAATTAAGAATAAAAAGTGTCCCAGCAAGTTTGCCTTGTGTCTGTGCCATCACTGAACCCCATCACTGCCAGGGATGGTGAGGGGCATCATCATTATCTGAGCTCATGCAACAACACCTATCATGGCAGGCAATTGCATTCCTCTCCCCTTTTAAGCCTCTTACCCCATCCCTCAGGAGGCCACCGTGTCCTGTCTCCTTTCCAAGGTCTTGTCTTGTTGCAGAGGCTGAGTTAGGGATTATAGAAAGTCATGTTACTTTGTGCCTGGGGAAAGATGCCTTTGTCCTTACCTTCAGTTATCCATTCCTGTGTGTGTTTGTAGCTTTGTGCTGGCTTTGGGAATGAGAGTGCCTGCAGTCCTTGTTGACTAGCTTTAAGGGTTTTAATTGCATTTAATCACAAAGGTCTGATTAAAGTTTGGAGGCTTTATTTGAGGGCAGTTAATAGATAAATTAGTTAAATTAATTGTAGTTTGTTGTATACAGAGATACCCTTGGTTTGGCAGAAGGGCAGCCAACACATGCTCTGATGACAAATATTTCCAGCCTGGTCTGTGAGTCTGGAGTACCCAAACCTCTGGAGATTGATGGTTGATGTTACAGGATGTGGGGCTGTGAGTGTCTTCTGCTGGCTTTCTGTCACCATCTTCATCATCATGCATACAACCTCATTTGTTGCAAAATTAAATAATTCTTAAAAAACTGGATCTGCTGGGAAGCAGGAATCTGCTGGGAAGCACGTAAACAACCTGCACAGGGGGCAACTGCCAACTGCCAAAACGGGATGTTCAAGGTTAAGTTTTTCATTTTAAGCTTCTTTTAGGTGGAGAATAAACCTCAGGAAGATTCAGAAAGCAGGGTGACACTGCCTTGAAGAACACCAAATAACATCTCCATTTTTCCCTGTAAATCAGCTGCCTTGAGAACTCACACTCACATTTCATTGGTGACCTGCTTTGGATTTATCACCAGGAAAAATCAACATACGTTGAATTGTCTATAATCCTTCCTCAGATGGAGAGGGTTGAATGAGCTGGGATTTTGTTGCTTTGTTGAGATGAAATGTAATTACCTTATGGGGCTTTGCATGGTGTGTTAAATTCTGCCAGTATTAAAGCGTGATACAAGCTATAGAACTGTGCCGCTTGCTGAAGATTTATGGAATAAAAGGTATAATTTCACACTTCACTGCATTTTATTTTGAAGTTGGATGTTGACGTGCTTTTCAGTTGTTTAGATGTGTTTATTTCGCCTTTACTCTTGGCTGAGACAAGTAGGGTGAGGGATTTGATGAGTGAGAGGCTGGAGTTGCCTTCCTCTCTTTCCAAAGGAGATGCCTGAGAGAATGTGAAACCCCGTGCTGGAGCCCTGACCCAGTGTCCCTTACGGTGACAACACACCAACGCATAACACACATAACGCTCAAGCGTTATGCTTTTAGAGGGTGAAAAGTCTTTCTTCTGTCTGCTCTATTTCAATAGTTTATATTTTCCTTTTCTGTACTCCAGAGGATGTTCAGCATCGATGCAGTTTGCAGACAATTTGACCCCAGAGCAAATGGGTGATGGAAATGATAAAAGGATTTACCAAAAAAAAAAAGGTAAAATTTGCAAAAGTGCAAATTCCTCCAGAGCTTTTCAAGCCAGACTGGCCAAACATGAGGGGCATTTGTGTAACACGTCACAGAGATTCCTTCGTGACTGAGGCAGTGCATTATGCTGTTCTCACATCAATGAATGGCACTTCTAGAGCACCCAAAAACTCACCATTGGTGAGAATTCTTATAGCTGGACTCCTGTGTTTGACTCAAGAGAACTGATAACAGAACTAATGACTTCCTTTAATGAACACACACAGAGACACAGACACAGACAGACACATACACACACTATATAGCTAAGCCAAGCTGGGTGAAAACTCCTTGCACTTCTGTCTGCATTTATTTTAAAACTTTGGCTTTAATATCCATCAACTTCTATGTAGGGCAGCATGGCGACCAGTTAATTTTTAGGAATGACTCCATGTGCCATTTGGTACCACTAATTGCCTGAAAAACTCTATAAAGGTTAGAGTTTTTAAACGTTAAAGGTTTTTCTTTATAAAGAATTTTTTTCATGCAGCTCCATAAGAAAAATCCATCTATTTCCCCCTCCTTTTGTTCCTACCTCCAACAGTCACTGAGAATCCAGCCAGGAGCTGCATGGAGAGAGGTGAAGAGTCAGGGTGAAGGCAAGAGTCAGGGCCTTTGGGCTGCCCAGGGTCCTTCACCACAGCTCTGCCATCCTTGGAAGGGGAAATTGTTAATCCAGACTAAAAAAACCTCATATTCAGCCCATGAAACACAAAATCCTCATGCTGCCTGCACTGCAGTGAGCTGCTGTTCTGAACACCTCAGCAATTCCTTCCCAAATAACCTAATTTTGAAGACCCTCCAGCTGGTGGTCAGTAGCTGCTGCCCTGGCACACCAGTGATGTGTGCTGGGCAGAGGTGCTGTTTGCCCCACGCTGCCAGACACGCAACACGTGCAGCACCAGCCTCAGACCAAACCCAGGGCTCTTCAGCACCTCTGTCCTTCCAGTGACTCTCCCAGATCCTGTGCTAAGCCACTCGTCCAGAAGGAACACCTCTTTCAGGAAAGACTTTCCTTTTGGACAGGACTGACTAAAAATAGTCCAGATCCAAGCAGTTGTTGGTGAGCTTCCAGCGTGCCTCAGCTGTAAAGCTCCAACATGAGCTTCGTTCCTGGAAGAGCCGTCTCGTAATGCAGCGCTGGAGGAGAGTTACAGGAAAGGGCCACCCTGTTCCTGGCTCTGTTTTCCCCAGCAGGTTTAGGTGACAGTAAGCAGTTCCCTGGCCCTGCAAAAGCCTTTGCAGGACATTTGTGGCTTTCTGCTGCCATCTGTCAGCTGCCACCCGGCCACCAACACCTGCCTGGTGCTGCACATGTGGCCAAGAAGCTCCCAGGGCACCCCAGGGCTCTCCACCTGCACTCACACACCCCCAGCTGTAGAGACACGTCTAAGAGACTCTCCTGCTAGTAACTACTGGATCTGCTTCAGAAGAGAAGCCCCTGAGTAAATCCAGCACTGAATTGAAGCTGCTTTAGTCAGGGGAAGGGCTGCTTTGGAACAGGCACTGCAGCCATGGTGAGCCCTATGGCTCTGTACTCCCTCATTACGGTGTTTGCTGTCTTGTTACAGGTAATAAATGACTATTATTAGTATAAATTTCATTTTTTCCCTAATAATTCCCTGAACTCATCAGCCTTTTTTGGTAATAAAACACCTCCCTTATGCCCTGTTTCACATGCTTTAATATGACTTCATGGGAGTTGTTATCTCCTAGAAAACATTGCACTGCACTGGAAAACTGTGGGCTAGAGCTCTGTGGGGTATGTACAACACACAGCCCACTCCCAGACAACCCTCACACAATGTGCTGATGCTGTGCTTCACAGCAGCATCTTGATTTTAACTATTTAATAAAGGCTCAAAACTGCTTTCTTAGAGAGCCTGCATGTATACTATTTTCTTCATGAAGTAATTTTGGTTTCACAGGTAAACACCAATCTCAGCAATTTCCACTTTTAATACACAATCTGATTTAGGACTAAACATCCTCAGCTTGCTAAATAGGTATGTATTACAACCAATCTGGCCTGACACCCTTCCTCACCACCCAGGTTTTCCCCTCCCCCCAACACAATAATTCTGGTTTAGGGGAAAAAATATGTTACAATACATGCCTGAGGGGGGCCTGAGCAGTTTAACAAGGTTTAATTACAACAGTAGCAGTGTGGGTGAGGCATACAAGTAAACAAGTCATAAATCACCTCATAAAAGGAGCAAAATAACCCCTTCACCCACACGGACTGCAGATTGCACTGAACAAATGGTGTCCTGGGTGGTGGTAGGGATACACAGGAAGTTTGCAGGTTTGGGTGCCATCGAGCTGCCTACAGCCACGAATGTCCCCAAGTACTGGGTGTCACCTCCTGTTCCCCCAGGACTGATCCTTTTGAGGATGAGGTGTTCCTGCTCCTTCCTCCCATTCAGATTGGAGCTTTCCCATGAGCTTTTCCCACCAGGATTAAGGGGCTCCTGTCTGCTTGGCAGTGGACTATTCCACTCATTAACCCACTGCAAATGGTGTCACCTCTCCAGTTTGGTTTCCTGTGGAAACAGTGATGATCTGCAACACCTGGGTTGGTTTTCAAGAGGAACTTTGGGAATTTGCATAGTGATGTGGTAGCAGGTGTCACCCTGCCCATGAGGGGATAGGCATCAGATGCTCACCCACAACCACTGTGGTCAATAAACCGCGAGTTAAGAAGGATTTATATGACAGTGTGAGAGAGCTCTTAAGAGCTGTTAGAGTGTGCTCAGTGATCCAGCTACAAAAATGTGCCAATGTGCTTGATAAAAGATTTTAACTGCTTTAAAATATAGTTACAAGCTTTTGCATAAGGAAGAAACAGTGCCTTAACTATTCACAGGCATTGAATCTGCTTTACTTTATCATGTGTTACAGTGATTTATGCAAGAGATAAAGAACAATTGTCAAAAATGTGAAAGAAAAATTCAAAGCCAAAAGCACAGCCATTCGTTCTGGTAACATCTGGTAACATGTTAATGCAGGGGAAGAGAAACATCAGTGCTGCAAATGGAAAGGGACCATTCAGCAAACTAAACTCTTCACTGGGGAAAAAAAATTCCACAGAATAATAATTATCCATTAGCTTTAAAATAACCTACAATTAATAGATGTTTTCCTAGCATATAACATGCTTTTCCAGGGAATACAAGTCTATCACTAAGTGAATTTTTATTTTTATGCTCTTTATTTTCATGATTGAGTCAAAATAAAACCTTGTTGAAGATAGAAAAAAAAGGTGCCTTAGAAGAATAAAGGGTTATAATTCAGTCAAGGTTTCATAATGGCACTGCATACCCACTGCAGTGGAAAGAGAGCCTTGAGACTGAATTAGTGCCTGAACATTTTGTGCAAAATCCTTCATTGTTACAGGGCCTTGCCAGTTCATATTTATGTGGTTTATAAGGTGTCACGTAGTTGTACATTTTAATCTCCTGGCTCTGAGTTTATTGCTGAGAGGGCTGCAGAGCTGGAGGTGTCAGAGGACCAGGAAGGGAAAGCAAATTCATGAGTTAGCACCCTTATCCTTATTTCACTGGGTTCTTTATGCAGAGCCCTACAAATGTCTGCTGCCAAGATCTTCTGGGCTCTGGGGTGCACATGGATGGGGTCTGAGCCAGCAGAGCCCAAGGAGGAGAAAAGCGTGTCCCAGGGAGCAGGGCTGGGGAAGCAGCTCCCCTGGACCACCAGCCACACCAGGGCTGGGTGCAGTTCCCTGCACAGACAATGTACTGTAGCTCAGCACCAGGACCCTGCCTGGCACTCAGTGCTACAGCTCCAGCTGTAAATTTGACGACAGATATCTCATTCCCATTTAAACAATGCATCATTAACCTGTAACAGTGGCAAAGTGTTCCCACGATTACCTTCAATGTGATGAGTGCACAAAGTGATATCAAGTCCCCTGTTTCACTTGGAGGAAGGTATAAATACCTTAAATACCTCCTATATGTGTGTGTGTAGCTCTCAGGTGGCTCTGGAGGGGAAGTGGCAGCAGGAGATGGGATGATGGATCCATGTGAGCTGACACACTTCTCTTGGGTGTCTCAGAACCCGCCGTGTGTTGGTTTGCTTATGAGCTGGAAGTTAACAGGAGATATCAGTAAAAGATGAGTCCTTGGAGCACCTTGCACAGACTGACCAGACACTTCCTTCTGTTGGCATGTGAGGATTTATAGATGACGTTAAATGAGGTGTAATGCACAGCAAGGGCATTGCACTGTATCAGTGATGCCAGGCCCTCACTGCCCCCAGCTCTGCTGCTGTGGCAGACAGAAGCCTCCTATGGGCAGGAGGAAGCTTCAGACACAGATGGAGGATTCTTCATGCTTTGCACTGGGCTGAGTGTAGAGTCCCAGCCTGGCTCTAAGTGTGCAGAGGGGAAGGGTCCTTTGCTTGTATAAAACATCCCTCATAATAACATCTGCCGTTTGCTGCTCAGGACACGAAGCCCTGGGCTCCTATCTGGGGGTCTCAACAGCAAGTGTTTAGCTCTGGCCCCTTTGGTATCACCCCAGAGAAGGCAGCCCTGGGACTGGGCACCCTGGGACCCTTGATGCCTTGGGGGATCTGTGTGGCACTGCAAAGGAGCAGCAGTTCCTTGAGGATGGCAGGAGCCCTTCATGGGTGTCCAGACATGGCCCTGTCCATCTCTGTTTCCCTCTGCTCAATCCCTGCAGTGTGATGGGCAGCCCCATGCAAGGATGTGCCTGCACACAGTTGGAATGGCTCAATTTTACTCTACTAAAATTTCAGAGCATTGACACAATGGTATTCCTCCTCAGAGGCCCCTCTCAAGCCCCAGAGAGAAAACAGCAGCCTAATGTACAGGAAACTCTTGCATGGGATGTTTCCTGAGCTTTATGTATTCATTAGAAAATTACTCAGTGCCGTAATAAATGCATCCAGAGCTTTGATATTTTGCACATCAGGTGGTAAAACAGTAGCTGTGAATAGATTGCCTGTATGAAGGTTTCTGCCTTGAGTGCTGCAGCAGCAGATGGTCTAATAAATATGCAGTGCTCTAAAATAACGTCAGTAATTTCTGTGACCTCAGGTTTTTCAGTCTCCCACGCAGTTAAAATGCACAATCATCCAATAATAAACTTTTTCATCCAAAAACCCCCTAAGCAGTCTAATGTGAACATCTTTTGAAGTACACTAGCAGTTTGTACTGGGAGCTCGGCAGGTTTCTTTATGAAAAAATATTCTGTGGGTCAGTGCAGAGGACCCACTATTGGCATAGCCTGAACCTCTTCTCTGGCAGTGGCCAGGTGAGGATACCTGTGAGGGTTGGGATGAGAACACAATGTTAATTTCCATGAGCACTCCAGCCACAATGCAAAGTAAAATTGCATTTTACTTAACGGCTCTTGATAGCATTTTTCTTCTGCTGTTTTGTAACCTGTTTCTGTAGTCTTTCAAACCTATCTGTTCTTCAAAACTCCTGGTGAAAGAACACGGTAACAAATTAAAACCCTGAGATCTGCTGGAGATGCCAGAGCTGCAGGGATGGATCACCAAATGCTCTGTCTTTAGCAGAATGTTCTGTTCCCCTGCAGCCCACGCTGGACCATTGTGCCCGATGGCTGGGAGCCAAAAGCAGCTGTTCAGGTGTTGACATCTCCTTTCTCTTCCAGTGCTGAGGGGATTTCTGTGCAGAGATCTTGAAGGACACCAGTGCAGGGGCTGTGTAAGCAGAGGGACCTATCTGGGCCATGTTTTGACAGAACTAGAAAAACAACCTTTGTTACAAGCATAATTCTGGTGCCCTTAGAACAAAAGAAATGTGGAACTGCTGGGGAGCCGTGCTCAGCTGGGACACCTGGTGTTTGCATTGGCCTTGTACTCACCTCCAAAAATGTCTTTCAGCTCCTCAGCATGCTCAGCCCAAGTTCACTCTCATCTGCCATGCAGATTGGATGGCACATACTTGGAAAGGGATTAAAAGCATCACAAGGCTGTTGATTCACTACTGATTTACCACAGGAACCTTCCTAACCACTCTTACCCATATAGTTTAATACTCACAGATTATTTGTGTGCTTGAAAACTTTCAGACTTGGAAACAGAACTGCTTTTAGAGTGGTGTGATAAGAACAAAATACTGCTCAGGTCTTTACATCCTGGGCTGCTACATGTGAGCCCTTGGGAGCTCATGGCTGCTCCTGGGTTTCATCCAGGACTTCTGCATTTGTGCTAGTGACAATGCCTGCAGCAGGATCCCTGAACATCACAGTCAGAAGTGCCTCTACAGCTGCTAATGAGCAAGTTAAACACCAAATAAGAAGAAATGACAAATATTGTTGTTACACTTACATATTCCCATGGGTATTGTGAAGCCAAGCTTTCAGTTTATCAGGGAACTCAATTTAAATGGTTTTTTCAAGGTGCAAAAAAAGGTGGCAGATAAGGATGCCAAGTTTCTATAGTAACCATGAGAAAAACAGTGATTATCAGCAATATCACATAGGAAAGACAGATTGGATTGTCTTTTCATTTTACATATAGTCCATTGCTTAAAAAAATTAAGCTCTTTTTTGAAAAAAAACCAAAAACCAAACACGTGGAAAAATAAATTGAATATGAAATGCATTATGCAAAATTATTTTCAAGGATTTTCCAGCCTGTGAATCCTTGCCACTTGACTCAGTGTTTAGAGGATGTGCCTCGGAACAGAATGCTTTACAGCTGAAGAATATGTGAATAATAAAGCATGACTTTTCATATTTCCTCACCTAGTAACCCAGGCAGCAGAGGAGAAAAATCAATATTGATTTCTTACTGTAAGCTCCTTAGGACAGAGTGTGTTCTTTGTTTGGCATAATGAGGCTCAGGTACAGACAACACTTGGGTACAGCACTGCAAGATTATGAAGTCTTAGGGCTGCTTGGAGGAGTCCACGTGGTACCACAAGGCACCAGGCTGTCAGTGATCTGCACCTCAGTGCTGCTGCTCTCCACAGACACCTGAAGGCTGAAACCTGGTAATTCAGCTGGACTTTGGAGAAAACCCTGGTAGATGGACCTAAAACAAAAAGAATGAGAAATGAGGAGAATCATTCCAACAAAACAGAAACACACTGCTCTGGGTTGTGTTTTAAAGCAATAAAATGTGTTTTAAAGATTTCTTCTTCCTTCTGATCTATCTGAAAGCTGCTTGACTGTTTCTTAGCAAGCAGAAAGAAAGCAGAGATATCAGTTATGTCTCATGAGTAAGGAACAGAAAAGCCTGAGAGACCAATTGGTTGACTTGTGATCTGCTGACTCCAGCAGCTGTACCAAGCTAACTTCAATTCCTCTATTTTTAATCCAAGTCCAAGTAACATTAATGAAACCTTACTAAAATTTAATGCATTTCAAAATTTCTGTTCCCAAAAATCATAACTGATGCCAGGTTTGTAGATATAAATCCCTGCAGTTTCATTAACCTGAAACTTTATGCCCAGATACAGGTATTTTTACCTGTTGGAAAGCATTCTCTAGTGAAAACGGTGTGATTCTCATGGGCTCAAATGTTGCACATGACTGCTAAGAGCAAATCTCTGTGTTCCTCATCGCTTGCCATAACTGCTGCCTTTGACAAATTGGCTCAACAAAGCACCTGCTGCGTGTCAGCAGTGCTTTAGTTTGAGGTTCACAGGATGATGATTAAGAAAAACATTGTGAGCAAAACTCAGAGCCCTTGTGAGCCTCTCGTGCTGCTCAAGCCAGAGGTGTTGTTCACAGCATCATGGCAATCAATCCCCATGGATGCTGAAGACATAAAGCTGCTAACTAGAACACAAAGGGCAAGGATCCCAAACTGCTGATTTTGAAAAGCAGGTTGCAACTGCTTACCTATAAAATACTACTGTGCTAATGACAAGAAAACAGATCCTATTTGTACTTGACTATGAACTGGGAACAACAGACTCACCCTGAACCTACTGTCACTACTCACCTGACTCCTTAGCTCAATAAAGGCAGGGATAAGAGTATGGAGTCTCCAAGGACTCCCTTTTGTCCAAGCTTTGGATGCCTACTGGTGCACCTCTGTATGTGACAGGTTAGTGACTGCCTGCTGTGAAGCCAGGACAAGCACATCCTCCCAGACAGGTACTGGCAGACAATCCCTCTGACACCAGTCTGCAGCCAGTGTTTAGTTGGGTTCTTTTCTCCCAAGAGAGTGGCTATCTCAGATTCATCAGGGACCCAGTCTGGACTCACAGTGGTGCCCTGGAACACCCAACCTCTCCTGTGAGACATGTGGCTATGAAAGAAAATTAATAACATATTTTAAATACCCTTACCACACAGAGGGAGAGTGGTCCTGATAACTAAATGATGCTAAAATGGCCAGATATGCACAGGCATGTCAGCATCTCAGTTTTGAAAGTCAAAATTATGATTTCATTGAACTTGCAAACTGATTATGGCATTAGTAAGAGCAGGTACAAATCTTTTTGGATAAAGTGGGGTAAGTAAATTATCTCAGTGCAGTATCTGTCTTCCTGTGGATTTCAGTGCTACTCTTCCTTGAATCAATTTGTGATGATATGTTTGTACCTGCCACAGAGCCAAATACACAATCTGATCTTATGCCAAGCCACTATTAACAACTGCATTTTCAATTGATTCTAGGATATTCATTAACTGGGATCTACAATTACATATAATTTACAGGCATATAATTTTAAATCACTTGCAGTGAGCTTACTAAGCTCGCTTTATGACATTCAAATACATTATTCTTAAAAATTCACTGAGTAGTCAGCTTGAAAATAATTACAGTGGGATAGCACTGGATATAATCAAGTAGAAACTTAGAACAAGAATCACCAGAAATGCCTATAGATCACTTTGCCATGTGACTTTCACGTTCCCTTCAGCTGTCTCCAGGAAAGTGTTATGTACTGAACTGGTGGACTCCAAAGCTGTTCCACTGACTCAACTCCATTAAAACAAAACTCCTTGGACTTCTTGGGTCATGGGCAACTCCTAAGTGACACCTTTTCTCCTACGCCTGGCAGCTGATGTTTTAATGATGTATTTACCCTCTAGACAAGTGTCCTGTTGGTTGAGGGATGCTCTTGGCAAGCAGCACTGCACTTGCTCTGGGGCTGGGAATGTCGGGCACAGCTCGGAGCCCAGCAGCAGCCAGAAACATCAGGGTCAGGTTAACTGGATTTGAGATCAAAGTACAGTACACAGTATCCATGCACAGTAAGAAATCCATGAATAAATAAAACAAATAAAATACATGCACAGTATTTGATTAATTTTATATAGTGATTTCATTTTTAAATGCTACATATGCTCTGCTTTTTATCTGTATTCTTTCTCTGTGATCAGTAGAGTTACTTTATGTACCATAAAAGCAAAATGCACAGTGATTCAGGCAATTTAAAACTCCAAGTTGGAACTTAGGACCCTCACTGAACACTGCAGTGAAATTCAATACAGATGTGTTAAATGAATTGCATTATTTTATTGCAGGGATAATGGAGAAACTCATACAAACAGGTTGGAGCTGCCCTCCGAGCACAGCTTGCCACATGAATCACAGACACACCTCCTTGCCTTACCTGAAACAAGACTCCAGGTTTGGAGTGTTGGACCAATCCCTCCCCGCTCTTCAGCCCTGTGTTGTTACAGCAGTAAAGCTGATGGCAGCTGATACCCTTAGCATCTCACACCAATTAAAAATAGACAGTAAACAAGTAATGTTTTTCTTTAGATTTGATTAAAACCATGATTTACACATAAACACTACCAACCTTCTTGATTCAGCTTCATTTGTTTCCATATGGAAGCTGTGAATATTGGAAGTAAATTAGGAACTTTTATGCTATGTGATCTTTCACTGCATTACAACTTAATACAAAGCTATAAAAATGACATTGTTTGCCAAATGTATTAATTTGGTTGCAAAAGTATTGTTTAATTTAAGTTTTTAGGTTATATAATAAATTATATGGCTCAGTCAAATTTTGCATGAAATAAAAGATACTATGAATACAAAATAATATCCTCAGATGTTCTGACTATGTCAATTTGTAGTATTTCCCAGAATTTGGGTCAAAGTAACAGTTCAGACATTGCTCATACAAAAGAGTCAAAACTTGTTAATCTTCTTCAGCATTGAGGTGATCTTCACCTGTGTGAAGTGGAGAAAGTAAGAATAAATCACTCTTATTCCCTCAAACAATAGCATGGAAATATCTTTCTGTCAGATGTGAGATTTTTTTCTTTCAAATATATAATCTCCTGACTTCTGAATTGTTGCCTTCAAGATAACAGCAATTCACATTTTTATTATATTTCTGAAGACTTGTTCTTAACTGAGGTGAAATGAGGTCAGCTGGAGTTCACTTAACAACTGGAATTTTTGAAGTCCAATGGAGCAGTTCACCAAAAGTACCTTTACTAATAGTGGATCAAAGTATTCTTAAATGGTATTTTCCTCAATAACCTTCTTAATAATTTTTTAGCTTTAACAAAGACAGTCAGTGCATACCTAAGGCCTGTAAGAATGAAAGAATTTGAATGTCAGGTATCCAGTATGTCACCTAAATATCCAGGATAGGTAAATCTGTGCAAAAGATCTTTCAATATCAGAAAGGAAAAAAAAGGTTCTTCTGGACAAAAAAAAAAAAAAAAAAAAAGTCTAGCTTATCTAAAGTTATATAAAATGCAAGAAAGTTTTTAGGTAACAGAAATGAATCTTCAGTCTAAAATACACTGATAAAGCCCTCCAGGCTTTTCTTACAGATGCTTTATACATGAAAACTTCTTTTCTGAACCTGCATGTCTTTCATATAAGCTAAATTTAAGTCATATGATCTACAGCTTTTTGATAGGAGATAATTCACAGTTGAATGCAATTTATATGTTGAATTTCATCATAAATGTTCATCCCATACTCAGCCTGCTAATACCGAGTGCTTTGCATGCCCTAAAGCTCCATGATAAGTAATGGCCTGTTCCACAAACAGCAATGGTTTCACAACTCTGAGTCTATTTACAGCCAGGATCACACTGCCATATATAGGGTACATTATCTGCAGACCAGAAAGTAGGTTGGTGCATTTGATGCACACTTCATCCTTTTAGAAGAGATTTCAGTTCTGTTGCCTCAATAGCATGTAACAAATACCATGAGAAAGAAACTGTCTTTCACTCTAACCAAAGATAAGAAGGTAAAGCCAAATTGTTTCCCTCCCTGCTGTGGATGCTTCATCAGGCCTAGGAAATAAACAAGGTTAACTGGGATATTTTGTTTGGACAGCTCTTGGGAAAAGTGATGCAGTGCAGAAAGAGGGTGAACTGAATGTCTTTTTTCCATTTCATATCACAGTACACAAGCAAATGATGTTCATGCCTCACTCCCTCCCACAGCCTTACAATTTCACCTGAAACCATGCTGTTATTTCCACTGCATTCTTCCTTTTATTATTTTGCTTTTCAGGGCCTCTTCTTCGCTTCAAAATTATTTGCTTTTCTCCCTTAAGTGTAAATGTCCCTGCCTCTTTACCTTGGAACTGGCCACTCAATATACTCCCTGGTTTGAGTTAGGAATAAGAAATTCTTTAGACTCATCAGAGGTATACCTCTTTCCCCATATGCCTTGAATTAATAACAAATCAAACTTATCCAGGACTAGCTGGATTTATATCTTTATATCAATAACTCTCTGCATGTATTTTCATGTGACCAAAAGAGGAACTTAGTTTTATAGACCTATCTTGTTTTTAAAGTCAGGCTTCTTTCTTCTAGCAGCACACAAGGCCCCCAAATGCATTATAAGGCATTTTTAGGTGTTGCAACCAATTTCCAATGGCAGCATGGAGTATTCAGTTCTGAGCAGACATATGAAAACCTCATTGTTATTCTTCCTAAATAGGAGTACTACTTAAATTAAGTGATATTCTTCTAATAGTAGGTAATGGGTGTATTAGAAGGTGTCTTTCTTGTTTCAAGTAGTACATTCTGGGCAACCTGACAATATATAGGAAAGAAGTGCTTGCAGCCAAATTAACTTATGAACAAGCCACTTTCAAAGAAAATTTCCATCATTGTTCATGTTGCCAACATCCACAGTTTTGGGGTTGAAACTGCTCAGAATTTCATGAAAAACCTCTAGGCAGTTTAATTTGCTCTCAGGTGAAAGCAAAATCAAAGCTTTTGTCCTTAAATCACAAAAAAATTAAACGGTATTTTAGGTAAAAAAATAATTTGATTTTAAATACAAACTGAGATCTGTGATATACATTACAGAGGGATGAGTGTTTTTTTGCTGAGCTGAAAGAAGACTGAAGGTAGCTAGTACCTGTAAATACCTGTTTATATGAAATGAAATGCTGACTGAAATCAGGGGAGCTATTGTTTTTCTGGAAGAAGACTTGATCAAGATATCTAAACCCAGTTAACAAGGAAGAGGGCAGGCATGTGGCAGCTTTTTCTGAACTTGGAAATTAATGTACAAATAACTGTGTTGTTACTTGGATTGTGTCAACAGTGTTTACATAGTCACCACAGTCTGCAGAACTGAAAAGAAATCGTTTCCCTTTTCACAGAAATATATTTTTATCATATTCTAGGTTTTAATATTAGAAAACATCTTGCAGCAAATCTCACTTTAAGATACATGGATCTACATATTCTGATGCTGATGGAAGTCAAGTGCAGTGGATCAGCTGTCAGCAGATGGTGTGGTGGGAAGAACACTGTTGATATTTTCTTCAAGATCATCCTTGAACATTGAACTACAATGCTCAAATCTATCCTGTAATTATGTACTG
This sequence comes from Acridotheres tristis, assembly GCA_037013685.1. Lineage (NCBI taxonomy): Eukaryota > Metazoa > Chordata > Aves > Passeriformes > Sturnidae > Acridotheres > Acridotheres tristis. Next base: position 8,718,870 of record CM072899.1, on the reverse strand, counting down.
CAGGGTTACCATATGAATACTGTCAGCAGCTGTGGCCCAAAAAAGAAGACTGTGTGGTTCCTAAAATTTTTATAACCTTATCCCTTTGTCTTAAGAGCAAGATACCATAAAGTAAGATCCAGAGCATTTATATCTCTGTCACCGTCACTTAATGTGGAGATTTTTTTGTTACATCAAGATAAACAAAACTATCTATACCTCAGAAACATCAGTGCCCAATAATGGAAAAACCTAAAATTTAAGTCTAAATTTCTCTTTTATTGTATTGGGAAGCCTTTTGAATAGAAGACTACTTCTCATTGCATTTTACCATTTAACTAGTGGATGGTGCAAATGTTAAGAGAGGAACTACAGAGTGAAATGCTTTCTTAGAAAGGAATAATCTTTTTCCCCAAAGTTAAGCTTCAACTTAAAGATTTTTTTTAAATATAAGAATTGATAAATCTTTATTAATTTACTAATGCTATACTATATTTCTTTACAGATACTTTTAGATAAAATTACTATCTGGAATACATTATGACTCATTGCAGATTTTCAGTGCTGTGATATTTGGAAAACTGGAAAACTGCACAGACAGAGAAAATAATCTTGGGACACTTCTCAACGTGAGAATTAAATAATTTTCTAATGTGATATGAAAAAGATCAAAGGTGAGGCTAAGCATGACAGCAGAATTTTCTGGAATGCATTTCAGCATTCAGTTTGTTGTTCAAATCTGGTATATAGCTGTCAGTAATGAGCCAGCTCTTTTGCCACAAAAATAACTGAGCTTGAGTGAACTGAACAAGGAAAAAAAAAGATTTTACCAAAGTCCTTGAGATCTATCACAGGACACAATTTATTTAGCACCTCTTTCAAAAACGATGCTCAAACCATCTAGTTACCGTGGTCCATCAGGATTTTTTTAGACCAAGGTATTTAGGAAAATACCCAGATTCTAATGTTTGATGGGGATGATCTCATCTGACAGGCCTTTATCACACAGCACTACAGCCTCTCTGCTACTCTCATAGAGAGAGGAGTCCAGTAGTTGAGAAAAAATCCAAACTGTCCTGTTTGGAGAGGGAAGGTCATGGAATGCCTTTGTCGTTCTCTCTTACTTCTTGGAAAAATGATCACTTCATTACAGCGGGGTTTTTGGAGTATCTGGGGATAGAAAAGTTTCTGTATGAATTTATCAGAATTACAAACATCCTACATATACGTGAGTCAGAATTTGACTGAATGAAAGTACAAAAATATAAAGACAAAATAAAAAGGTATGGCATATAGACAATTTCTCTTCTCTAAATGTGCAATCACAGGCACATGCTGTAAAATATTTCAGCTTAAAGGAAAATGAGTTTAGGAACAATTCACAAAACAGTTTTGAAATTCTAGTGTGGATAGCAGGAGAAATACAAATTCTCAAATCTATTTATATTTTTAAAGCTTTTAAAAGATAATAACACAATTAAAATTTTTTCAGAAATTATAGGTTTACTGCACCAAGCCTTGGATTTCATAATACTAATGAAAAATGTTCTCTGTGACCTTTCATGAATTTTTATCCAATGTGCCTATAACTCAAGGATGACTGTTCAATTCTGTTTGGCTTATTTAGGACCCTTAACACAACATATTACTTGATTCTTCAAAGCAAGGTCCCTTCCTGACAGAAAAATTGTATTTTGCTGTCACAAACAATTACGAGTCTACATCTATGAAAATGTTCCCAATTTGAGGGGCATAATTTATTTTAGACAGTAAATTACTGAGACATCTTTACCCCTTGGACAGCCAGAATACAGGGGTCAGATTTATGAGAGCTCACAGTGAATTCCTGAGACCTGAAGAAAAATGTAAATGTCTATCCTGGAAGTGTCCAAGGCCAGGTTGAACGTGGCCTTGAGCAGCCTCTTTGAGGGGAAGGTGTCCCTGTCCATGGCAGGGAGGTTGGAACTGGACTCCAAGGTCCCTTTCAGCCCAAACCATTTTATGATACTCTATGATGATGATTCTTCTACCCTATTTCCTAAGATAACTGACAAGAAAAAGGGCATTTGAGGAAAACAAGGTATTTTCTTTATTCTATTGTTGACTTTCCAGTTTCAGTTAAGGTCTTTACCATTCTCTAAGCAAACACCATTAATAAGCAAAAGCCTGTAACTCTGGTGACAATAGTCCTCAGGAAATCATGCTAAAATTTCATTTAAAGCTAAATCTGCAATTTTTCTTCATAAGAGAAGTATCGCTTATGCAAGTATAATCATGCCTCTGAATAAGAATGTTTAGTCTTAGTGTTCTTTCTTACACAGGTTTGCCATCCCCATTAGCATAAATTCCTTTTTTTTGTTAAAAAAGATGCATTTTTTATGAGTTAATCTGTATAGAGCCAGAACATCAGGAAACAGCAACTGCATGTTATTCTTCTAGCAAAGGCAAATAATACTCCATGGAAAACTCTGCTACCTTGAGCTGAGATTAATAAACAAGGGAACTTGAAACCAAAAAGCAGTAGGATAAAAAACTATGAGAAGGCAGTACCAGCACTGCAGAAAGAACATTTAGACGTGTCTTTCTACCCAGGTTCTTTTCATTGTCTTCATAAATTCTTACCTGGAGTTCCCTGTTTTGTTGAAGATTTAGCATTCTCTTCTAGTTGTTTGTTTCCAGGAATGATCGGGGGACTGAACATATTTAACCAGTCCCTGAAAAATAGAAATCAAAATATCATTTATAAAAACACAGTTTGTGTTCCTATTTTTTTATAATTCCTTTGATTATTTATAAAAAAATCAAAAGAAATCTCAGGTCATCAATTATTCTGAAACAAAATCAAGCTGGATTTTATTATTATTAAAAATAAACTTTACAGTTAATATAATTATTAAGTGTTAAGACTTTCTTCCTTCTTTAGCCTTTTCACCTGTTCTGTTCACGTTAAAATCTGTGGTTTAAGTCAGGTTTGCTTTTCAGATTTCAGCTGGTGTGGCTCTCTCAGCACAGGGTACACAGGAGGTGTGATCCATAACAAAGTTATCCTTTGAAAGCCTACAGGACCCATAAATGGAATGAACAACCTGTGGGAGTCAATTTGATTAAAAATCTTTACCCCCTCTACAGAAAGGGGCTCAAAGACAATCACACAATGTGTTTGGTTTGGTTACCACTGACTTGGCAGTGCTTGCCTGCAATAGGGTGGCACAGAATGTGGTGTAACATTCCCTGTCTGGATGGGTGGTGTGTTAGAGCTGAGCTTAGACAGTAAATGGATGCCACTAACAGTTTTCTGAAGAGGAAATATTTGATTGAGTCTGAATGTTGCTGTTGATATGGGAGAAAAAACATTCTTAGGCAAATGCATAATAAATAATTATTTACATCCATTTCCTATTGTTGTAAAATCTTGTATATATAGATAAAACTTTGTTATTGAACATAACATGATTCTACCTACTGGCAAGACAATATAGAGGACTCTTATCATAAGTGTCCTGTATCTATTTTACTTCTGTAAAGAAAAATATTTTGATGGGATCTTCATCATAGAGGAGAGAGCACTTTCTTCTATTCGTGGACAAATTATGTCTCTCCTGAAAACTAGTGTCATAATTTCTGAAAACTATTTTCATGCTATTATACATTCATGAAAAGGTCAATATTCCTTCCACATACTCCACTTTATGAAACACTGTCTTTGGTTGTTACAGGTCAGAGAAAGGAAAACAGAACAGCTGTTTTTATTATTGTTGTCACAGGTTTTTATTGCAAACTGCAGTGCAGTGACAAAGTCACTCATATTATACTATCTATCAGATAAAGATAGCCCTGGAAGGACACATCCATGTCACAAAGACATTCTTTGTTCAGCTGACCACCTAAACAAAGTAATTATTTTCACATCTGAAATTAATCTCTGCACTCTGTGCATAGCTGATGTTTCCTTAAGTTCCAGTGTCTCCTCTCCAGCAGTAAAAAGCTGTAACACATTAAAGCATCCATACCATCATTAACTCGACTGAAAAACTGCAAGTCACCACTTGAAGACAGAATTCGAGGGACCTCAATGAATCACCTCATTTTGACAGAACCAGATCCAACATTTCTGACCAACTTATTTCACTGCAAGGCAAGAGGTATGGAAGGGGATAAATTCCCATATGTTTGCTTTATGCTGATGGGAGGAGTGCAGCCTCAAAGAGTAAACTAAACTTGGTTTGAGATTGATTCAACTTATGTCTGGCTGTTCCAACAGCTGGCATAAAAGCATTATGCATGTGAACTTGTGCTACAGGCTGGGGAGATTAGCCAGAGCTGTAAAAGTAACTTCAACATCCTTCAACATCCATGGCTTTGTGTAAAAGGGATACATTTTCCCAAAGCTTGGCAGATTTCTTTACATTCCAGACTGTAATTGTCTCAACTTGATTGTCCGACACCAAAGAAATAGGCAATACACTTCTATTTTCTGAAAAGCCTTCACGATCTCATGTACAAGTTACTTCTGTCAAAGAAATTTGGCAAGGCTCAGTCATCTGGTACAACTGCTAAAATATGCTGACTGCTTTTTTTTTTCTTTTAGTTTTTCTGCTACTTCTGGACTTGTTATTGATTCTACATCATCTCCTGTTGGCATGTGTGCATAATCTGGGTTGAATTTGGGGACAACTACCTATCTGTTTGCAGTCAAAATGGAAAAAACCTAATTTTCCGCCTCAGGAAACAGAACTGTTGGTGTAGAAATCCAGCAAGTAGTATGGCAGATTTAAAGGAAGAGATATTGAATTTTCTATCATGTCAAAATGCTAAAAACATACTTTAAAATTTTCTAACAGCATCATATTATTTTCACATATATGGCCAACTTCACAGCCAGTCCTTCTCTTCTGCTGTTCTGCTAAGGCCAGTGGGAGTTGGCACAACCAATCCACACAGCCATGGGCTTGCCTACACTTCTCATTATTAGCTGTCTCTCATTGTCACCTTATCTGTGTCCCCTAAATGCAGCCAAAGGCTCTTTGTCTACACCAAAGCTTCTGAAGTTTTTAGGAATAACAGTTAAATGCAAGCTGATACCTGGTAGCATGGTAGAATATATTTTTCATTCCTGTCCTTTGCATGTGTGGTTTGATCTGCCTGAAGATCAGCCACCATAATCATGAGAATCTGGCCATCCACAGAGGATGTGGGCTGACAGCACAAAGCAGCAGCACGAACCTGATTCTCTACAATTGCACTGAAACACAAAATCAGCAAAGGAAAAGATGATCTCTCCGAGAAACTCCATCAAATTTCGGTAAGGTAAGGAAGTACTGAGTGCTAATCCACACCTCTGCTTCCCAAGCTACCTTTCCTTCCACATTCACTACAGCATTTGCAAAAGGCAGCAGTGTTTGAGCACCAGAGAAGAACTAGAATATTTCTTCTGGGACAACTGCTGAAACAAAAGTGCAAGGAGAGAGAAAGACAGTGCTCACTTCTAAAGAGAATTATCTTAGACCAACTAACACAGTTACAAAATAGAAAAGCTTTAGAGTGCATACACAGTTCTACCAGTCTGGCATAAGCCAGAAGCATTTAAAGATTCATGTTTTCCATGACAAACATGTATCAGAGAATTCTTAAAGAAAATAGTACCTGTGAAGTAGAGAGGATGTTAGCAAGAAGGAAAGAAACATAGTAAGGTAATTGCCTCCAATGGAAAAGAAAGAGGTAATTCATTTAGAAAACAATGAGGGAACGAAGTAATGATATGTTGTTAGATCCGTATTTGTGCTGTATTGATATAGGTTTTGTTACTCAGGAAATGGACGAATTTTAGTTTGAAGTCTTATATCTGTAAGACCTGCATGAAATATTAAGTCTGAGAAATCAGAGATGGAATGATTTTTGAGTAGCTGGGTGATTTTATCTTTGATTTTGTCCTTCATTTATTGGAGTCAAATATTATATAAAGGTGTTGTTTCATATTCGTATTTATTTTGATGTATCTGATGCAGTAGATGAATAACTACTTTTTCTAGGAGGTGTAAGACCTAATGATTTTGATGGTTCTAGAAGGAGGGAAAGAAGTTTTTATCAATGACAGAAGCAACAGAGATGTGTTGGAAAGTTTAATATTTCCTTTTAAGACAGATTTGACTCAGTTAAAGTTTTTTCTCTCAATGTCCAAGAAAAACAAATACCTTTGCTATTCAACCCCCTCCCACCAAGATACGTAATCAAAACATTACAGCATTAGGCTTTCATTGTTGATTTAGTATTACTTTCAAGGGTAAAACATTTTACATAATATGTATTAAAAACTGATCTACTACATCTGTAAGTTATTTAGCAAAGTCTAAATTAACCTCCTAAAATCTTGAGGAGAAATTTTTAAAAAATCTCGTCAGTCCTGAAATCTTCCTGGTTAAAAGACACTAAAGATAAAGTGGTGGCAGTTGATGGATAAACTTCTGAGGAGTGGGTTTACAGCAGGAATTCTGACAGATGTTGCAGCAGATCAGTCACACCAAACTTTCCACAGTAAAATCTGAAGTTGCTTTTAGGAAGAAACTAAAGCATGTGTGTGTGTATATGTATGGGACAAAGGGCTTCAATGAATTTTAAAAAAGCATCCTGAAAAATGTGTTAGACTTTGACAAAAGTATGGAGGCAACTGGCAATTTCTGAGAAACACAGACTGTGGTCTGTGTTCCTGCTTATTGTGGTTTTATTCTGAGTGAATAAAGAATATATATTTTTTTATTAAAGAAAATAGTTTATCTCATTAACACAGAAAAGCTAATCACACATTCTGACTAATTAAAACCACTCTGTTTATACTATCAATGCCTCCAGCTGTAATCAATACAATCAATGTGCAATAAACTATCTAGAGCTTCCTGATAACAGTGTGGAATGCCAAATATTGTCTTTTGACATTGTGAGCTGCATTGTAGGAAGGCTCAGAACAGGTTCCACACACACTCAACAGTATCATGTACCTTTAGTGCTTGCACCAGAATTATTCATTATTCTGAAAGCTATTCTCCATACCAAAATATAATTACAATGTTATATAATCTTGTTACATTTTTCTTAAAAATTATTACTTAAAAATTCTTTAAAAATATTTTCAGATAATAGTGGTCATATAGTGAAATGTCCCATGACAGCTGCACTGTGATGGAAAGCAAAAGAATCTTTTGGACTTATGAACATCATTTTCACTTTTATGACAGTATGTTAAATTTTGCAGAAAAAAGACCTCCATCAGCAAAGTCTGTTGAGAAAAGTAGTGATGCTTTATTAAGTAGCACTTATCAGTGACAATGTATTAAAATTATTACCATCAACAGAAATCCTTAGAATCAGAAGTTTTTCACTGAAATCTTAATGAACACCTTTGATGCTTTGATTATTTTACAGATACTTTTGCAGACTGGGAGACTGAGAAAATGTCAAATCACTTAGTATAAAGATTTTTAATATTGCACTGTCTTGAGATAGCATACTTTATTGCATTTCTTTTGGATCACATTTAATTTGTATTACTTAAATCAATGGGATCATTTAATCCACTTTATTAAAAAAATTGAAATGCTTCAAAGTTTTAATATGGTTTTGTCCAACAATCTATACCAAAAATAAAAGGAATATTTGTTCAGCCTTGTAGTACGCTGCAAAAAGTGCAAGGCAAGGGCTCCATTATATCAAATCAGGGAATGAAAAGCCAGCATTAGTTTTGTATCACTACGAACACATCAGATTGACAGTCTATTCAGCACCTGAAGGGTACAATCACTAAAACCACAAAAGTTCGTATTTAACTGCATCTACTTAGTGAATTTTTATGAACTCGAGAGGAGAATGGACTTGTGCCTGGGTGGAGTAAGAGGAGCACATTTGCTGAACTGTGTTTTTACAGTGGATTATTTGACTAACTGTGGAGGGCCAGAAAATGCCAATGTACGAATCAACTGGAAAGACATTAAAAAAAAAAAGGACCAATTCCTGACATCATGTGTAGCTATCAACTTAAATCTCAGTGCATACTTCTGCTGTATTAGCAATATTTAATAGCATGTGAAGCAAATCCTGCTGCAAATGCTGAAAGTGCAGAAGTGATATCTTACCATAATGCCCTGAATGCAGAGTGCCAGCTCCCATCTAAAGTATGGTCCAGTTCTGCTAAGATACAGACTTAATTTCCTCCTGTTTTTAATTTTAATTATATCTATTTAAGAAAGTTTAGTAGGGACTATCTCAGTTCTCAGATAAATTAATAAAAATCACCTGGCTTTGTAAGATCCTTCATCCATTCCCTGATCCAACTTATTTTTGGAGCACGAGTTGCTGGTTAGGCTCTTCTAGATTAAAAGATGGGAATTTTCAATTATTTTCATCTCTTCAGCTGCAGGCACATGTGTAACTTCATTGACTTAAGCCAAATTACCTACACACACCTATTTTGTTTCTGCTTTGTCACATGTTAATCTTGTTTGCAGAATGGGAGGTTTGGGTTTATTTTTTAATAGAAGTACCTCCATAGAAAGAAATTCTTCCATAATAGCTTCAGTACTGAAGCAAGGACTTTTGTAGGCTATTATTAATGAGATTTGATTGATGTATGTACAAAATGTAATTATTATTTGAAAATATGTTGAAACTAATTTCAGGTCCTGCCACTACATATGACTGTAATAATTATGAAATCACAAGAGCTTTAAGTTGTCCATTTTTGTGTCTAAAATGCTTAAAAAAATTAAAGTTCTTTAAAATTTGTTTTGTCTATAAAAGTTACATAAACGAAGACAAATTCAGTATTAATTTATACATCAATAACTGTTCAGTGCTACTCAGTTCCAGGTGGGGAAACCAGCATTTTTTAAATGAAAATCTGAGTGAGTTCACAGAAGTTCATAGAAGATATATTACCAAAAGAATACAGAGTATACTTATACATAAAAATCAAGGATTTTTGAATGCATATTTTAACAAAAATCTTGAAAAATAACATAAATATATATCTTCCTATGACTTTGCATGAATTGAAAGTTCTATTTTGAAAAGTATTTAAGGGCAATCTGGCAATACCTTGATGATTTAAGAAAGAAAAAAGCAAGCCATGAGCTAAAATTTTGTTATTTTCCTGGAGTGCTACTGTAGTTTCAAGATATCATTAAATCAGCACAAAGCAACACTTATCATTTCCTGCACATTTTTCACAGTGAGCTGCATTCTGACTGTGAGTAATCTGTTAATCTGTTCTTTGCCTCACAATCCGTCAAAGTGACAGATTCATTCCATCCCTAATACATAATATCTTCATTTACTGTATGCCTTACTGGAACTTTCTTTTTTTCCTAGCATCAAGATTGAGAAAATCACAAGCATATTTAGAAAATGCCTTTTTCCTTCCTCCAAACCACTTCAGCAAGTCCATTTTGCCAAACACTTCACTTCTAATGGAGGCAGGCACCTCCTTAAAATGGAAATAATTTAATTGCCCATGAGATCATAAAAACTACAAGTGCAACTGTGCAGGGAACACTTGAATCTGCTCTTAAAGTCTTAAATCTATAAATGCACTATCTTAGGAGTAATAGATTGGATTCAAGGAAAACAAAGGAGATGTGAATTCTTCTTACTAAACAAGATATTTAGATAAGGTTAGGTGCTACTACAAGTATGTACACTATAATCATGCTGACTGGTATTTGCTGAAAGTCTGACCTGTTAATGCTTTCCAGTTTTTCTTTCATTATCAAAGTTGAAATGATAGCTTTGTGCAGGTTATTAAAACCATACACAGTCATCTACATCTAAAAATATGAATGACCTGAATTTGGAGGTTTAGCAGCTTAGTAATTAATATATTTTGCTATTTGGTCAATGTTTTGTAGTTAAATACATGAAATTGCTATCATAGCTTCTGTTAAATGGAAGAAACATTTAATTTTACTTTAAGACTGAACCTTTAGATCATCACTATCTTAACTTGCTGGCTAGATTATAGTCTTGATATTCACTAGCAATATAAATGGCACTAGTAGAGAAAACCAGTGTTTTACCACCTAATATAAGTAAAGTACTAGCTCTTTCTTCCTTGTTAGTTGTGATTCATTTATCAGAAGATCAGCTGTATAAATTGGAAGTAATGAATTTGCAAAGGTGTGTCAAAATTCCTTGTGTTAATCTAACCTAAGCAAGTAAATTCTAGTAACTACAATTAGACACTCATTGATCATTGAATCAAAAGGATTTGCACATTTAATGAAGTGCCTGTTAGGTAGGATGTACTTATTTTTTTGCATATTTTTAACAATTAAATAAATTTTTAAAAGGAATTATATTTTACTGTTCTACCAGTTCAGGAAGCACCTGAATCTAGTGACTGAGAAGTCTTGTTGCAATCAAAGTAATTCCTTTTACCATAACCAGCCACCAACAGCATCTGACTGTTCTGTGCAGATCCCAAGGCTCTCAGAGTTTTCAGAAGATGGACTAAGACCTTAGGTGCTGGCTTGTGGCTGGACCAAAGCAACCTCTCATCCATAAACACTGGAGATACCCTGGAAAAAGCCACATGGGTAAAGGGCCATAGCAACAGTTCAGCTGAGTACAGAAGAAGAGATTGTAATAGTCTGGGAACAGGGATCTTGTCCTTTCAATGTGACATATCTGAGAGGTAAAATCTTTTACTGCCTATTCTCCATCTTTATATGTAAGCATGGCCTTTGATTGAATGGCCCAAGAATATCCAGAAAACGTGTGTGATAAATAAAATAAAATTATTATTCTCAGTAAGTCCTGAAGGAAAACAAAACAAAACAAAAGACAGTCTACCTTCCACTGACATGGATGTAAAAGCATGTTTGAAAGTATTTGCCATGTTTTATATTTAAATCCTTAGTGCATACACTGCCACACTTGCTGTCTTAGATTCTCATACAAGGGAAAACCATTTTTGAATTATTTTAACAAGCTTTAACATGTTAGCCACTTGGTTTTCCATAACCTTTCTGCAGCTAAGCTTTTTAGCATCATGATTAAAAATGTAACCTGTTTAATTAGATGATTCCTATGCCATTTGCTGCTTTTGTCATGTTCGTTTTCGTGCACATTATCGCCTGACAAATGCAGCAGAACTTTGCTAATTCAGATTAACGACTGGGAGATACACTGCAAATTACTCTATTTGGTGGGTAAGTAACTGAACAAGCAAAATATAAACCAACGTACATTTTGTGATACATCATTCTTGTTCACTTATTTTGACAACTGTTATGTAATTTTATACTACTTCATAATGTAATATTGTCTGTTTTGTAGAAGTAATGGTGTTGTATGATCTTATAATGAATCATAGGAATAAATACGTTTCTTTGTTTGAAAAACGGAGTCTTTAAATGTGATTCTTAACTAAGATATTCTGCTATTCAAACCTTTGCATGGAAATACAAAGGCTTCTTGTGCCTAAATTTCACACCCTGCATGAGGGTCTGGTGTAGTGCAAATAAATGTTATAGTTGCAATCCCTCTTTTACTGCACCATTTCATAGGTGAGTTTAATTTTACAGAATTTCTCAATGGTATAATAACACATGTACGAGCTATTGGAATGTTTAGTTTTCATCTGGGATGGATGAGAGTTCTTGAATGGTAGTCTCAAAGCTGATGATACTTTCAGTATTTGAAAGTTTACAGCTGATGTGTTTTTATGCTGAAATCACTGATAATATGCAAATTATGGAAATTTCAGGTACCATGATAATGGCAATATATATGGTAATGATAGATTCTAACAAAAGACTTTTCTAGAAGAAAATTTCGAAGAAAAAGAAATAATTTATTCACTAAAACCAATAGAGTGGTCAGAATGCACGGAAAGAGGTGTTCATTATGTTTACATATAATTCATAACTTACATACCTAAATTTTACCAGTCATCAAGTTTGAATATAATTAAAAGACACTTTTAGTTAAAGGTACATTTAGGCATTTCATGATTACCTGAAGTGCTGTGCATGCATATCATTACAAAAATAAGAAAATTGCATTGTTAGATAAAGTAGCAACTGAGGATTTGAGTTCTGTTTTTTTCCTTAAGGTAAAATCAACAACTTTTTAAAAAAAAGTTATTGTCCTCCTCAAACACACCACTCTCCGTATCAGTGAAACATCTTCTGGTGACAAATCTCAAATCGATAACATTTACCATAAAGAGATGAAAATGTTATTTACTTTTCTTTGGCTCATTTATTTTTTTGGGTTTTTTTGATTGTAGAGAAAAGAATAATGATGACATCTTAATCAGTCTAACTTAACAAATGAAGGTTACAATGAGAAGACAACCTGCTTTAGTTAGCTAATACCTAGTCCACATGAAGGGAAGTCTGTGGCTCTTAATCATTTGTCAGAGGCTGTGGGCCTTATCAGCTGATTTTAGATAGAAGAAACTGAAAAAGAAACATCTGGGTAAAACCTAATTGAAAATTTGGCCATGCACATTTGGCATGAAATTATAGTAAAATACACTTCTTGTGAAAGGATAATCAAATAAATGTTGAAATATTTGTGCCCTACTTTAGTGCAGTTTCTGGGGAAGAACTGTTTGAACAAGAGGAACAAATTTTATTTGGTAGTTTGGGAAGAATTGAGTAGGATGCCAACACAGGATCTAGTGAGGCAATGTTTATAAGGAGAGGGTTTTTCTAGTAAGTTGAAACCTTTCTCTAAGGTAGAAAAATGATCTTTTATCAGAAATAAATTTTCTGGAGAGCATCTGTAGAAATTTATAGAAGTTTATTAATAAATTAGGTTCAAGTGTTCTTTTTAAGAGAGCAGCTCTGCATATCACAGTTCAGTATGGCTGAAATTCTAGAACACTTACTATCTTCCAGGATTTCCTTTAGTGAAACTTCCAAACCTTCTATGACACACAAAGAGTTTGGAGGACAAAATCTCACGAAGTAGGTGCTGCTTATAGTAACTTGTAGTCCTTGCACTGGAGAAGAAGGAACACAGACAGTGACAGCTCCCTGTTTGCAGAGAAGAAAGCAATTCCCGAGTCCTGCCAGCAGCACATCAGTGGTGGGAATTGCACAGCCAGGACCAGAACACTGCTCATCACCTCACCCTTCTGGCTCTGCAGCCTCTGCACTCAGCTGTCTCCTTTCATTAACTGGTTCTCTGTCTTGCAGAGCAGCACCAGGAGGGCTGATTTGTATGGCAGGAGCAATATTCTTGGCAAACTTATGACCTTTACCCAGCGGAACCAATGGACAATGAGTTGAGCTGAGTATTTTTATTGACTGAATTTCCACTACCTTCACAGGCTTTCTTTCCTGGCTTATCCTTTTATCTTATTATGGACAGAAACTACATTTACTGGACAATAGCTTCCATATTGGTCTCTCTTCATTTCCCAGAAAATATCACTACTACACTTTTAAAAATTACTCAAGACCTGTTCTTTACTCCTCTTTACAACAAATTATTTGTTCCTTCAGCAAATGCACCATGTAACTGTCTTTATACCCTAGCATTTACACCCACACACCTAAAGGGGCTGTATTTCAAATATTCCATGTGTTCCCTGCAAAACTATAGTAGGCTTACAAAGTTTTAGACATTCTCTAGTTGCTTATAAAGGATTTGTAAAAATTGCCTTTAAAAACAGTTTAGGAACTAAGTTATAGAATTACCATTAATTTTATTTCCCCCTTATTTAAGTTCACATCCTCCATGAAAACATTACAGTTTTCCATTATAAATGAAAGTAACGACGTGAATAATGGTATTCAAGTCACATCATCTCCAGTTTTTATATCATGATGCAAACTGACCTCATAATTTTGTCATCTTCTGTATTTACAGCCCAATAATGCTTTTCTGGCAGTTCACAAGGGTTACTGAATTTATGAGGCTCTTGCAAGTCAGGTATTTTATGAATACCACCTGCATTTCTCGAAAATGATTTCTAGAGAAATTTAAGTCTACTGTGTGTACTGGATTATAATAGCATAAGAACTAAGTCATAAATTATACTATTTTGTTTTAAATTTTATTATATGGAAAACCAAGTTTTCATTGTTGATTATATTACCTTGATATGATGAAACACTTTCTTTTTACAGATAATGGTGCTTATTTGTTTTTTCAGTATATAAAATGTACCAAGTACCAAATTGCTTTAGCACATGAATAAAAATAACTTAATAAAACCTGACTTAACAAATGTATGGGCAAAAAGAAGACAAACAACGTAGCTCACACTAAAATACAGGCAATTATAATATCATGAGAACTATAAAATCAATTTTGGAATAAAGAGTCCAAAGTTCTGTGTCAAGGTACCTGCTGTTGCACTCTGTGGACTGTAGTCAATTATCTCTGTCCACTTCATTCAACAGCTCATAAGGAGGTGGTTCCTTAGACAACCACCACCCAAGGCAGAGAGGTCTTCTAGAAAAACCTAAGTACCTTGATTTACATGTGAAAGGGAACAGGAATCCAGGATTATTCTTTAACTCTGGTAATACATTGGAAATATATGGCTGTGTCTTGCAATAACTGATGCATCTGGGTGAACTTGCACAGAAAGTTTCAGATTGTTCACTTCATAAAATCTAATCAGAAGATTTTGAATCCATAAAAATACGGATAGCAAATGGCTGAAAACATCTGTGTGAGAAGAAACGCATCCTGCACAACTGACGGAGAGTGAGCTCTCATAAAACATTTCACACTATTGGTAAAATATAAAGTTGTAATTGAAATGTCCTCTCGTCCTATCCCTGCCCCCTAACACACATACATCATCCAGTTAAAACTTGGACAAGCAAAATCCACATTAATGACACCAAGTGAAAGTGAAATAGGACTGCTTTTAAAAATTAGTACACCTCTTGTTCAGGCAGTTAAAAAATTGACAAAGTGATGTTAGGGTTTCACAGGTACAAAGCAGGTCTGAAACTGGACAATTAATCTTGATTGTCTCAACAGTCTCAATGTGATTAATTTTCCTTAGCCACCTTCTCCTCTTGTCATCTCACCTTACATTAAAATCACAGGGGTTTTGTTGCTGATTCCAAACAAAACAGATCAAGCTAAAAACCTGACAGACAAAATATGGTGTAGACAGGATCCCTTTGCTCTATCCCAGAGTGTTGTAACCCCCTCTCCTAACTGGGCTATCTATTGAAAAAAAACCCTTTTCTTAATAAGCAGCATTAAAATCTTTTGGAACAAATTGATTCCCTGACACCTACAGTCACATACAGAATTCTAGTTCTAAGCCTTCAAAGCAGAGAGGGAGAAAGAAATAGATGAGAGTGTATGTATGTGAGATGAGGACGATTTGCTGAATCACACATCAAAGCAGATGTAGGAGCAAGGCTTGTGTCAGATACTTTAAATACACAGTGGTACATCCAAAACATGCAGAATTCAGTTCTGTGTTCCCAGACAGCTCAGACATACTGTAGACAATGACTAAAATGAGCAGTAAAGCCCTCTGAGAGGAGGTTGCAATTGAAAAGAGATTGAAGATTAAATCAAAGAGTGTCACATTTAATATTCAGAACACTCTAACTGAATCCTTACTGCCTGGGCTATAAATGGAATCTTACCGTGGGCTGGAATGAGAAAGCGGGCTCATTTCTTTCTCATAGTGATGCTCCTGACTGACGGGCTGTGGAAAACAAAAATAATAGATTGTTTAGAACTATGTCAGAGATCTGGTATGAGCATATACATTTGCAGCTTCAGATATTAGCATTTTACAGTCTTTTTTCTTATGTGTGAAATTAAAAATGGATATTCTGGTCCTAACTGTACAATACAACTTTAAAGATGATTCTTGTCTGGGTGGAAATACATATAAATTAAGGAGTCAATCACAGTTATTTCTCTGCTGCCTATGAGAGTGTTGGGACAGTCAGGAAACTTCAGAGATGGAGGGTGGTAAAAGTCTTGTCTGACAGAAGAGTCTGGATTGAACGTATGTACGAAGCATGAGGAAGGAACTCTTGGTAGGATCTGTGCAGAAAGAACCATTTTTAAGTGTAGAAAACTCCAAGGGAGAGGTAAGAGGGCTGGCAGACCAGGTTAGAAGCACCAATAACAGTAATTTTAGCAGTCCCAAATGAAGGTAACTGAAGCACATATGATTCTCCATGGCACTGCAGCTTTGAAGCCTGGATTAAGCTGCTCATGAATAGCTAACAGTGGACTGTATGAATATTCATACAAAATATGATAATTTTCCAGTCAAATCTTACCTACTCATTGTAAGTACATTCCCCAAAAGTTTCAAACTACATTTGGTTTATGGCATTAAAAAGAGTTATTTGCAAGAAAGCTCAATATTCATAAACTGACGAAAAAATGCAAGAATTCTAAAGTCCACAAATACATTTTCTCGCAGAATATATGTAGTTCTGCCAGAAGAGACTCTCCCTGCCATTATCACACACCTCTAAAGCAGTTCTAAACAAAATGGAAGGAAATGCAAAAGAAGTGAAAATGTAAGCATATATTAACAATACTTGTACAATTTAGTAGATTAAATGCTAAAATAATAAAAAGTGTTATGAAATGATTTTTTAAAAATGAAAATTAATATAAAAATGAGTATGTCCTCATGGTTTCAGAAACTGGAAAGGGATGTTGCAAAATATATGTTCAAGATGAATGACATCCTAATTACTACCAAATATGACTCACTGCCTGGTGGTGGATAGTGCAATTCCCAGATGATAGCTAGTGGAAGATGAGGACAAGACAGAGAGTGAATTAGTCAGTCTATGAACCAGAATATCTGTCTAAATAATTTTTAGTCTCATTTCATAGTAAAGAATACTCTGCCTCAGTTTTGCAATTTGACTTGATGTGAACAGATCCCTCCAGGGGTTGTCAAACTGAGCTCACAGTTGGCATAATTCCGGGTTTAAATAACACTCCTCTTGTCTGTCAGACTTCAGTTCTGCCAGACTATTTTTGTGTTAAGTGGCTTTCTTTTTTGAAAACTCACAAAGGAGGCCAGAGGACCTTCCACAAGTTAGGTATGAACCTGGAAGTACTCTTTCAAATATTTTTCAGATCAAGACTTACGTGACTGAATTTATATTTAGGAAGTTTCTTGTGGAACAAGTAATCTTTCTTCTCTGTGAGTACTCCTTACTTGAAAGACAGGTCTTAGTGGTGGGCATAATTTGGATTCTGCTAATGCAACATTATATCACTGTTATACCACTACAAGTTTCCTGGATATATCAGTGAGCAGTTAGGAAAATCTTTCTTCTCCTGTGCATTTCTGACTGAGAAACAGGGACCATATGCATATCCTGAATTCTTGTAGAGGTGATCTTTCTCCAGAATGTTTGTGCTGTATCTGAATTGGTGTCTGAAGTATGGAAACAACTATCCAAGAAGCTCAATGGGCCAATTCTTTGACAGGGCAAGGAAGTCTTACAGGATCTCTAGAATAAAGCAAGGCATTTAAACAGAAATGTTTTGTAAGCTTTGCAAATTTTCTTGGATAATGTATATATGCGTGAGTATAAACTTCACATTAAATTCTGCAATATACAGAACCGTGTCTTTCACAGTGTTGCAAATCTAGCATGGATTTTCATAGGTCTTAAGATTTAAGAAAACATTCAGGTAAGACATGGTCAAATAAAATATTTTAAAATATTTAGCTCTACATACACATATTATTGAAACTGTGCCACACACACATTTTGCAAGGGTTTAGAATTCTCCTTCAAAGTAAACCCATTTTAAAGTCGAAATTTTTCATATTTATAACTCAGGTTATGCTGGGTATATGTATAATATTCAAAGTGATTTTATTCCTTTTTGGCTGTCATAGTTTACAGCAGCAGCTAAACCACTTACATTTCAACATTTTCTCCTGACAGCATATATTCAGTTCTTGGTAAACTATCATAGAATATAAATCCACAATTTTAGTACATCGGTTTTATAGTTTAAGGACATCTGTTCTAACTGCAGCTCAGTAATATGATTGATCTATGTGCCTTTACATTCACAAGGGTTTCTCAGATTCATTAAAGTCAGTAACATGACACTTTTCAATGACTCCGGAAATCAGGCTAAAAATCAGGAACAAAATTAAACTCACTTAGAATGTGGTTTATATATAGAATATTACTTTGATACATAAATTCACTATCTAACATGATTATACCCTGCCTTGCCTTGCAAAACATCAAAGGTATTTCAAAATTAAAGATACACAAAAAGCTGCCTTCTGGTGGAGCTGTTGCCATAGATTCCACCTAAAGGACACAAATGTATAAAATGAAGAAAAATTTGTGAGAAAATACTCCTTATTTATCTTTGAAAAACATAAGAGAAAGCAATTCATACTACTGATTTAAAGAATCAGAAAGACACAACCTGGAAACACATGTAAGCATGAAAATTTAATCATGACAAGAATTTCAAGCTGTCCTTAATTTCTCAAATTCCAGTATGAAGATTATTTCTATTTCTTGATTATTTCTATTTCTTTTCTATATACTGCACTGCTAAAATAATTTACCTATGCAACTGGAAGATGGTTACAGATCTGTATCTATATATATGTCTATAAACTTTCCTGCAGTTTGTACATCTGATTTTTGAAGGATTGAGCATTTGAAAACTCTTTTTAATGATGGTGGTACTAAAGATCAGGGACATAAAAACAAATCTGATTTTATTCTACACATATATTTTTTACATGATAAATATATATAAGGAATAAATATTCATATAAGAAACCTTCTTTATAACAACTGAAAGCTGAAGAAATGATGAGTTTACTAGTACTGGGGGATGAAGGGATTGAGAGCAGCCCTGTGGAGAATCCCCCTTGGGAGTATTGGGGGATGAAGAGCTAGACATGATCTGTCAAACCAGAATTCCAGTGGTATCCTGGGCTGCATCCAAAGGAAGCATTGGCAGCAGGTTCAGGGAGGGAATTGTGCCCCTCTACTCTGCCCCTGTGAGAACCCACCTGGGGTACTTTGTCCAGCTCTGGAGTCCTGAGAACAGGAAAGACACGGACCTGCTGGAGTGAGTCCAGAGCAGGGCTGCAAAAATAATCAGAGGTCTGGAAGACCTCTCCTATGGAGACAGGCTGAGAGAGTTGGGGTTTTCAGCATGGAAAAAAGAAGGCTCTGGGAAGGTCTTACTGCAGCCATTCAGTACCTAAAGGAGGCTTTACAATAAAGATGGGGACAGAGTTTTTAGCAGGGCCTGTTGTGGTAGGACAAAGGGCAACAGTTTTAAATTAAAAGAGGGTAGATTTAGACCAGATGTTAGGAAGAAGTTTTTTACGATGCAGGTGGTGAGGCATTGGAACAGGTTGCCCAGAGAAGCTGTGACTGGCCATCCCTACAAATGTTCAAGGCCAGGCTGGATGGGACTGACTGGGTCTAGAGGAAGGTATCCTTGCCCAGTGGTAGGAGGGACAGATTAGATAACCTTTAAAGGTTGCTTCCAAACCAAAGTATTCTGTAATTCCATGATTTTAGGTCTTACAGAAAGAGAATGCATGACTAAAGACTTTCATTTCAGCTAACCATTTGAATACTGGCACAGCATTGCTACTCTAATGTCTTCTGAAATGTTGTAAGCATATCAAAATATACTGCCATTTAACATCAGCATACCAACAATTCCCCCAACTACTCTTCTAAAAGCTTTTATGTGAAAAGAATGTGGGGTGATTAAATAATCACCTCCATTAACAAATATTGTTACCAGCCTTCTTAGATACCAAAGGTCTACAAAGTGAATTATCACCCTCACATAGATACTCTGCATTTTTCCAAATGTTGGCACAGAATTACACCAAGTAGTGTTAAATACACAAGTTTATACTCAAAAAAATGCCATCATATCCATGAATAGCTGGTGCTCTGGCTGATATCTCAGCAAGGAAAATATGAAGTGAAACTGGAGATTCTGGGAAGTCACTGACACTGTACTGGTACAGTGTTGCTCTCCATAAAGGCTGAGGTAAATGGGTATGGCATACCAGGAAGGCTGAATTTCTTTGTTTTTGGGAGAGACTAAGTGGTTAGTCTTTATCTAAGACAGATGAGATTTCTTTCCCAAGTTATCCCTCCTTGGAAATGAGGTTCTTGCCATTTAATCTTAAACCCTTAGTGTCCACCTTGCAAAATGCAGAGGAAAAACCTGACAAGACTGAATGTGTAAGGCACACCAAAGTCTTCAGTCAGCTGAATGAAATGTGAAGAACTCTCTCAAAGACAAAATCTTACCTTTTATGCTTGAATTAAGTAGAGAAAGATGGCCATAAAAGCTGTTATGAAGACGACAACTTTTTAAAATTGCAATTTATATTACTAACCTATTATATCTAAACACTATATTAGATTGAAGCTACAGAAGTTGATCAAGGCAGTAAGATCAAAGAACAGTCTTTGCAATCACATTGTGCTTCACTGAATACTGCAGCAGTACATTTTACTTTAAAAGTTCGTTTTGTTTTAGTCATGTAATTTGTATTAACCAAACCTGACGTGTCTAAATATTCTTATCAATTTCCTTATAATTAAAGTACTAAAAAAATAATGAGACTGCTATTCTCTATATTTAATTGAGTTCCATTTGTCTCGTCTTGCAGATTTGTGCCATGTTTGAGCCTATTTAATGAATATGGAGAAAACACATTGGAAATATTAAATTAACAAAATGCGTAATAGAGATGTATATCAAATAGTTAATATCAAATAATGTTTCTCTGATGTCCTGCAAAATATTACTCTGTAAATCAAGTTATTATTTGTACAATTACCCACTTATCAACACATTTCTTCTCATTTGAAACCTTCATTTAACAAGGTACTCCGAAGTTCCAGTACTGTGTTGGTCATTCACTATGGAAAGTTGCTGCTGCAGGCCTCTATTTGGATCCTGTAGAACCTTGAAGGTAATTTGCACGTAATATTTCAGAGCATTTACTCTGCAATAGTTTATACTGGGATTCTTCTAAAGCTGGATTTGCCTCAGAGTTGTGCTGTGTGCTTTACTTAAGCCACATTCATTGTTTATTATTGCTTCAACTGTAATAAAATAACAGCTATATTGCTGATATATAAATGGAGTATGAGGTTATCTAGTTTTACAGCAGCTTCTGCTAGTACCTTTATATAGTTCTTGAAATGTTATTCTGTGCTTTCATACATTCAATACTTGTTGGTGGACTGCAACAAATACTCTGCTTCTTACAGCAGTAGTCACATAGTGCAGTGGTGTATGATTCTGTACCACTTTGTACCAGGACAAATAATGATCGAGGTGTAAAATACATAATGATCACATACTAAGTGCTCAGAACTACTGCAGTTTTTTGCTGCTTTCTTCTGCTTCAGTTCTTTAAACATTTAGCTTTTCAGTAATGAGACTTTATCATTGTAAGAAGCAATTATTTTCCATTACTCACACTGTAACGCAGCTGCTGACTGGTATATCTGGGTTTCATTCATTCTGGAACTATTTTTAAGTACTATATCACACACCTGCAGGTTGTCAGCCACTATTGTGACAAACTGTACAGCCTACATGATCATTCAGGATTCTAGGAAGGAATACACACAATAGATTTGCTCTTTGTTCATGGTGGTACTAGAGAACATGCTGGAAGTGTGTGTATCTTGGTTCAATGTTTCACCTGATAAGTTCTAAGAGCCTTTGGTAATGATACCTTAAATTTCAACTCTACTCAAAGAAAATTTAATACTGAAGACCCCTGAGAAAATACAGTGGGTTTAGACTTACTGGTGGGAAGCAAGAGTTCGAGGTTGCTGTATCATCATCACTGCTTATACTTAGGCTGACACTGTAGCAACTGATCTGTGAGGTGCTCAGCCCATGGGAGATCCCAGCATCCCTTAATTCTTCATTTTGTTGTCTCTTCATGCTTGCCAGCATCTGTAGATCAGATGAACTCAGTCTATTTGACTGGTACTTTTTCCTGTCATACTCCTGTAAAATAAAATAGGAAAGTCAACAATATAGACAGGATCACTGAAAAGAATAGATGAATGAAACCCAGAGAGACCTTGGAGAATCTCTCAGAGAATCTTCAAGAAGCTTTGATACTGAAAGAGAAACAAAATGTTTACTAGAAAAAAATAGTTTACATATCTCTATTCAGCTATGAAGATCAAGCATATTTATACACAATTACAGGAAGGAAGAACATCATAAGCACTGTAAAGAACTGCAGTTTTGATCCAGGGTGTTTGGTGAAGTTGATGTTCCACTGCAATTAAAAACAGAAGATGAAAGCAGGCTTTAAGTTCAAAAATCCAACAGCTATTAAATACAAACCTCGAATTAAAGCCAATCTCACAGTTATCACAGTATCATCAACACCATCAACATAACATTTAGTTATTGGTCAAGCACAGCATAAAATTTCTTTGGAAAAACATGTCAACACTAAATTTCAAAGGTTATTCTGGCAGTTTGCTAGTGCATGAATTTTCAAGTAAACTTCAACATCTTTTCACTTTTCTTCAAATCCACTGGTGGAATTGTTAATATAACCCTAATTGTTATACCAAACTTGATCCACAGGCCAAAAACTGCAAACACATACTAACCATTTTGCAGCTGGTACTTAAGCCTCGCTCAAAACCTTAAGATAAGATAGTTTAAAGTCACCTAATCTGCTGTTGGCACTATCTTTGTTTAAGAATTCCTTCTTTAAGAAAAGCTTTCCCTTTTTTAAAGGGTCTACATAGGGATCTTTCACAAAGGAAAACTCTAATAGTTGAGACATTTAGTTTCGGTTCTAAACGTAAGTAAAAAGCACTTTTCCTTGAAAAGTGAATGCAGGCAGTGACCAGGACTTGAATGGATTTAGATCACTGGAATATTGGCCAGTGGGCTGTGAGACACTATATAAGAGTATCCCAAAGACGGACAGAGCTTTGATTCTGGTGAAGGAAATGGAACTTTTAGACCTGGAATGTATCATATTCCGGGCAGAAGGAGGATCCCTCAGTCTTTTTTTGCTGTGAGAAGGCATCGGGTAACTGAAGACCTCAAGGACACACCCAAGTCAGCAGTACAAGTGATAAGAACACTGACAACTTCTACTATAAAATGCAGAGTGTAATGTTTTAGCATGTCTTTGAGGGGTACAGAAATCACCTTATCACCAGAATTCATAATGACATTATAACTCCTTTGCATTCTTCCTATGTATATAAGATACCAGGTACAAGAAGACGACAGAAGATACAAAGCACAAGATGACAGAAGCAGTTTGCACAGCTACCATTCTTTTACCCCAGCTAATGAGGTCCAAGCTTAATTCCTGAATATTGTGATTATAACTACCATTTTTAACCCTAAAATAATATGAGATGTTTTCTCTAGACCCTTTCTGAATGCCTGTTACTAGCTCAGTGACTATTAGTCATCTGTTCACCTCACGCAAAGGTCTCTTTGTTTTGCCTGGGGAGCCTGCTTTGCTCTGATGTATCAGTATTCTACCAGATCTGCAGCTGCTGTAACTTTTACTGATCTTACTGAACATTCTGATTTCCTGTTAATTTTCCTATATATAAACCTTCTGCAGTTATTTGATTATTTTAAGAGAAGCTTTGGCTTATCTTTCTTCCTTCATATAATTGGTATGCAGTCATTAAACTGACAGAACGAACTGGTGCTCTGCAGAATAAAAGCACTAACTATTGAAAGAACTTTTTTTCTGATTCTCTTTTTAATAAAAGCACAAAAAATTGCCCAAACTTGCTTGTTTTTTTCCTTCACATCTATGAAGAAAGATGCATAGATTTTTGGAATCATTACAGCATAATTCTAAACATCTGCTGTTCCCCCACCCCCTCCCCAGCTTATTTCAAATTGTCATTCTGTTTTCTTTTCCTGTAATGGTCTCACTGAAAATACCACACTCAGGAAGGAGGAGATGCTACGACCATTTTCTGTGTTAAACATCCTCTACAATAAACTAATGAAGGAGAAATAATTTGGAATATTTATTTTTCAACTTCAGATGACTACTACCAAAAAACCTCTTCAAAAATTTTGTATTGTCTTTGTTGGTTTTCAAAGAGAGAATTTGAAAACTGAATTTGAAATTAAGTTAACTTTGTAATTTAGGAAAATTTTTTGATGTAAGAAGTAATTTTGCAATACTTGTAAATTTGTCTAAAATTAGTATTTCATTTAGTAATTAAAAGCTTATCTTGTCTATTTGCATATCCTTCCCTTACAGTAAAGTATTTTTATTAAGCACTTAAAACTTTTGCTAGATTGATAAAACCTGTTGTTTAAGGATTTTTTTCCCATATATAATGACATTTGCATTCTTCTAGGTTCAAATAATTTATTCAGCATTGTTTGAATGTAGTTATATATGTGGAAAACTTTAATTACCAGCTATCTACATGCTTGCAATATTACCCAGAGGGCTATACTTCTTTCTTAATTAAAAATATTTGAACTTAATAATAGAGAACTCTATTAAAACATGAATAAAACATTGCAAGAAACCAGGTCCTTAAAGCATATTAAGCAGCAGGCAAATCAATTGCAGAAGACTTGGTTAAGCACTTTTTTTCCTTTACTAGTTCTCTGTATAAGTACCAAAAGAAGTGTCAAAGAACTCCAAGGAAGGGCTTCCATAAAATTTTAAGACTTGATCAAATCAAGCACAAGATCAAGATCTGCTAGATATTTTAATCCTACGTTTTGTAGCAATAAAACAAAGTCTGTAGCTAATGAGTTTCTATACATTAATAATAGGATTTGTTCTTGAAAAAAATACAAGCAACAAATCACATTTGCAATAAATTTAGAGCTACAAGTGCAGTATGGTAATAACCTTATTGTCTAAATTAGTAATCAACTATTGCAATCCACCTAGAGAGTCTACATTTAGCTGCGTTCTACAGGACAAAGTTGATGACTGCATTAAACACTGATAATATCTTTCAGGAAAGTAATAAACATACTTGAATTGTAAGTGGAACAATTTTCTAAAACTTGAAAGTATCAGGAAACAAGGAATACATTTAATCGCAAAGATGTAAGTAGCTACTGGAAAAAAGAAAAAACGAAATTTCTATAAAATACAATGGGAGGATAAGGGAATGCAAAATATAAACAAATTTTATCATACACATTCACTACACATTACCATATCCAAGAAGACAATCAGATTATTGATATCAACTGGGGCTTTTCCTATCACTGAGAATTACAGAAAAATTCTCTTGTTTCCAAATAGAAATGAACTCATGCATTGCTTTCTTCCACATTTTCTACATCACTAGTGGCAATTCTAATGTCTTTTCCAGATCATAACTATATAGAACATATGCTGCTATTAATAGGATTTTTTTTCTTTTTAATTTTTTTGCTTTTCATAGTCTTTAAAATCACCAACCACTGATACTTCTCATGATAATAAAGTCTCAGCACTGTTTCTGATTTTCACTTGCACTACTGTGTTTCATTTCCCTTGCTTCCCCCCAGTCTACTTCCTTCCCAAAGGAAACCAGTCTTCACAACCTTAATGGAAAAGGATGTTCTGTTTTATCAGGAAAAGTGCAGGGCCTTCACCAATTCAATGAACTACTTGCAGGATACAGGAAGAGATTTCCAGACCCCCCAGTGTGTGAGAACCTCCCAGCACTGGGAGACCCATAAACCCCATCCCCTGCACCAGTACTAAAAGAGACTCATTTCACAAAAAGCACTGAAACATCCATGGCAGGGCAGGATGAGCATTTCCCCATCAAGGACACACAGAAAAGCTGAACACACTTTCCTGGACACTATTCTTTAATCTGGTGCCCTATTCAGATTGCTCCTCCCAGCTCTGTGCCTGGATTTCCATGCCCACAGTTGCAGGCAGGCAGGTGGAACCTTTCAGTGGGATAGCCCTGCCCCAGCAGCAGCCATGTCCCATGGAAGTCATCACTCCTGCTTCCCTTTCACAGAGGCTGTCAAATCAGGTCACTAAAATTAACTGCATCAACAGGTCACTGAAATGCTACAGAAAATTTCCCCAACAGAATCGTAGCACACTCCCTTTCCTACAGCAGACGAGACAAACTACAGGGACACAAAAATTATAGATGAGCATTTCCTTCACGTAAATGAAATACAGATCATATTCTAAGACATTAAAGTAGAAAAAAAAAATCCAAACAACGCTTAACTACTTCATAGAGTCCCTCAAAAAGAGAAGAGTCTATTCTTTTGGTCCCCAGAGGTGTGATGTACCTGGGGACCAACAATATTATAAGAAATTCAAGATATATCCAAGATATTAGAAAACAAACCCCATGCTACAATAATGATCACGCAGTAGTTAAATTCAACATCACTGGGTAAAATGATCCAAAAAACTTCACAAAACAGCAATCCTAGGACTAAGTACTATGAAACTCCTAGACCTGTAAAAGAGACACCTGCAAGGGAACACGATACAGAGCCATGAAGCAGGAAGTAGCACAGGTAAGAATATTTATAAAAGAAAAAAGTCGTTGTTTTTTATAACAAACAGAAGAATCAGAAAGCACCAGCAATGAGTCAATGCATTAAAAAAAATGAAGATATACTTTTTTTTCCACAAATAGCCGTTAAAGTCTGAAATTCATTGTCACTAGGCAAAGGCCATATAGATGCAAAAAGCAAACACAAAAATCTGTGGAAAAAAATTTGACCACCAGTTATTCACCACAGACACCACCTTTCCTGAAGAAATGGCTAAGCTAGGAACTGCTAGAAGGAAGCCTGCAGGGCCCTGCTGCTGAGGTACCCCCAGGTGCTTTCCCTGTCCTTGCCCTGTTATTCTCTGCAGCCATCTCTGGCTGACTGTTGGACAGAAGCTGCCTGGCTCTCAGTCACATAATTTGTCATTGCTCAGGGCTGACACAGAGACCATGAAGTACCCAAATTAACACTCCTTCTGTGGTCATTTGTTAATACAGCAATTTAAAATCTGACAATTTTCCCCTGTAACCTTTCAGCCCCAAACTATTTTCTAACTCATATATTTCCAAAATGTGAGTTGCTCAATGACACATCTTTTTATCTAACCTTTGTGATTTCTGTTATATTTGGAGTATTATTTTTTGTGCCACAAACCCCTAAAAAATCAACTTTCAACAGACTGAGCACAGTAAATGCTGTTGTGATGAAGCCAGAATATATCTAAATGAAAGATGTACTATTAATCATTTTATGCAAACGGGTATATCTAATACAGCTTCTCCATAAAATCCAGTAATTTAATTTCAAAGTAAAAATCACTTACACAAGTCTGTGCTGTCAGACATGAACTTCCTTTTGAGACTTTCTTGAGAGATGTTTTACTGACAGATCTTTCTAATTGATCTGAAACTCCTTCATATCTTTCAGTTTCTTCATATACATTTCTAATTACTCTAAAGGATTTGGATTTACTTTGAATTGGAGAAAGAGAAAGGATAGGCTTTAAATTTCTCTGAAAGCTAATAGATTCTGTTTTTCTCATGGTGGAACTCTGTGGTGTTGATAAGATGGCCTCTTCGAAGTTATATTTGCTGTGTTCCTTATTCTTCCAGTATTCATTTCTCTGTGACATCCTACTTAATGGGATCTCTTTAAAAACTGCTGAATCAGATGTTCCTTGTCTACTGTGGCTGTTCTCAATGTTCTCAATACTCTGGCTGAATTCACTGTTGTCATCCTGAATTTAGGAAACAAAGCAAGAGTGGTTGATTCCCTCTCATCATTACACAATTCAGTTTTACATAACCTTAACACTTCAAAATCTCTCTTTAATCTCTGCTTCCTGTTTCTAAATTTACAAGGATTCTGAAAAATAGCTGCTTTTCCTGGCAAATACACTGACTACACCATAAACATATTCTTACATCTGAAGCTGATAACTCTTCAAAATCTCAGGGCAGATTTTGAATGCTGGTAACCTCCAAAACCTGTGTCTTACCTGGCAATAATAATTTCAATAGAATTCATTACAACTGTACACCAAAACTAAGCAATGAGTCCATGACAATGATGTCTTTCCATTGAATTATTAATATTCCATATTTTCACACTGCATCTTCAACTTAAACACAAAAGAAATAACTCCTACTGAGATCACTTTGCTCTGCTCTAGTAATCATATGGTACTGGATATCACATTCATTACCATTTGAATACAATTTAAGAATTTTAAAGGTTAGTTTATTAACCTTATATCCATGCTTCTAACAATGTCTCTGCAAATATGTCCCATGAATCAAGGGTATGATGTTCACTCATACCCCATCTCAAAAACAATCAGCAGGACTGAACAGATGGAAAGAGAAATAATGCAGGAGTGCATTTGCCTCAGTGTTCTTATTCTCAAGAAAGAAAGGATGAGAGCAGCCTCATCCTCATCCCATGATGCTGCTCCTCTGCCATATGTTCCCACACAGGATTTAAGGCAGTATCACCTGCAGTGTGCCTCTCACAGCTGAGGTGCAATCCTGCTGCACGTGAAAGTGATCCAAGATTGTTACTGACTTCAGTGAGTCCAGGATTACACAGCATGAAATGTACATTCAAGAAGATAATCCTCAGTTTTATTAATGGTACACATTTTGGAAATTTATAGTTTTTGTCCCTCAGGTATTTTGTAAAACAGTTAAATTCAGTCCATCTTGCTATTATGCACTCAGTTAGATTTTATTTCTCTGCTGTGAACTACAGATTCAAATGCTAAGAAACACATTTTATAGTTAAATGTGAAATATACCAGAATGTTCATAAAGGTAGGAACTTTAGCAGTTACTGTGATGACATAATGAAATTATTGCATACATTGACAATTCAGCAAGTTTCTATAATAGCATCAGATGATACTAGATAGATATACTAAAAAATTGTTTTCTTTCATTAATTTCATTGCTGGAAGATTTCTGCATTGCAAAAGAATTAAAGTTGGTGATGCTCAGACAGGATATGTAGCAGAAATACCAATAATCAAGTGACATTCAAAAGCTGGAATTTTGTAATTCACTTTCAACAATGTAAATGAGCAAAACCAAGCTCCATTTGCAATTTTAAAAGACACAATGAAGTCTTATTTATTGAAGTCTTGTGCAACCATAAAGGACTTGGATCTCACTCAAATCTATGATGCAGGCTTTCCTAGAATCTTTTTTGTACTAATGATGCACAGTTCTGGCATCTCTCTGTTTGCATAGGGGCTGACAGAGTTAGGTATCTTTTGTCAACTTGTTACACAGGGTACACCTGCATTGAGTCCTGTATCTGGTTAGACACAGCAACCTGACACAGACAAATCCACCCGTTGATATATGGGGAAAAGATGATTTATCCTCTCTGTCTGGCCTGAAGACAGAATCTCATCCTAGGAGTTTTAGGATGAGGACTGCTTTATCAAGAGTTACATGTGCAAAGTGGCTTACCTCCTCACTGCTTTCAGTTCCTTCAAAGCTATCTTCAGTTGTGGTTTTCTCATGTTCTCCGTTACTATCTAGCTCCAATTCCAATGGGAAAACACAACTTTCTGGTGATAGATTTGGAGACTTTCCATATGGAGCTGATCGAGGTTTTGATGAAAATGTGAAAACCTCTTTCTTATTCCTGTGATCATCAGCTGTTTCCTGGCTGTGATGTTCAACAGAGACATTCTGGGTTGAGGGTAAATTACAGCAGGCTGAACTTCCAGTAGCTCCAGAGTGCTCCATCCTATCCAACTGAATATTCTCAGTGAACCTCTCTGGAAGCACCCATTCATCTGAAACATACAATTTCAATGCCAAATATGTAAATTGTGAGATACTCTGATCATTCTCGTTTTCTCAGAAAGTTGCACAGCAAAGTAAATTTTTCTAATACAGAAATATTTTGCCTATCAAAGAAGAATAAGAGTGATGAGGATGCAATGAAAAAAAGATCAGGTGCTTTCAAAGTGCAGCAAGATAATAAAAAATTTCTAAACAGAGCTCAAAAAGTATACAGGCTTTGGTTCAGGATATGCAAGTCTGGCATTTGCAAACCTCAAAGTGTTTAGCCATCAAAATTTGAAACGCACAGCTGAATTTTATTCTAGGAAAGAATGATTTTATTAAATATGG
The DNA here is from genome assembly GCA_037013685.1 of Acridotheres tristis. Lineage (NCBI taxonomy): Eukaryota > Metazoa > Chordata > Aves > Passeriformes > Sturnidae > Acridotheres > Acridotheres tristis. The sequence goes on along the minus strand of CM072899.1, from coordinate 8,688,733 downwards.
CCATTGATCTTTTTCTATAGGCATTTTTTGCATCTGACATTTAAAAAATAATCACACATTGGTGGAAAGTTCATAATATTACAATCTGATCCTTCTTTATTGCTGAAATTCCACACTTTTACATTCAGAACTTATGGTTTAAATCTCAATTTCAAACTACTCTTCTGATAGAAAAGGGTGACATGAAAAATGTATAAAGATATCTGTTTTACCAGGTTTCCCTGAATATAGTCACAACTAATCTGACAATTTTAAAACAAACAATAAACTACAGAAATGGATTTAAAGATTGAGTGCACCAGATACACATGAAAAGACCATTTTTATATTCTTATTGTTAACTTATATTTTATTGTTTGGAATGATGGTATAGAAAAAAATGTCAATTTGATTGATTACAACCAATCTCAAATAGCATCTAAGAAAAGGAGAATTGCTCAAGTATGCAATACTCCCTTATCTTCATTAAAGGTAGTGTGGTGTGGATTATTCACTAGATATTGAAACTTTCCAGCTCCATAAAACAAAGTTACCATCAACCATATTAAAAAAACTCAATGAAAAAATACTAAAAATGTAATAATAAAGTAGCATTGCAATAATAAAATGCTTGCCACCACAGAAGACAGTAAGTTTAGTGTGGTATTTTGTGCTTTACTGTGATATTTTACTTTTAGTTTTGTTAGAATTACCACTTCAGGCACATTCAGCAGCTTGGGGTGGTGGGGAGGTGGGGGAGAAAGTCTGAATCACCATAAATGAAGGCAAAAGAAAGAAGAATGAGATGCCAGGAGAATTAGCTGTCTTCTTACTGGGTTGCTGTGATTTTTTCCAGCATACTGAAGACAGCTAGTAACTACCAAACTCCAGTTAATATCCAGGAATCAGTGAAAAGTCGGGACTTGACCTGTCTTGTATGACTATGGCTTGTGTCTTCTTGTTCCAGAAAAGACCATTTTTCAATCTCTTAATGAAAAACATCTTTAGTAAGAACCCCCAAGGCTTTTCAAGTAAACTCTTGTTATATTAGAAAATCATTCTGGTTTAAAACAATGTAGTAGATTGTGCTTTTAATTATTATAAGCCTTGAAAGCTGAACATGCAAGTGGTTCCACTTATTTTATAAATATTTTGGACTAGTTTTTCCAAGAGCATCAAAAAATGAGTGAAGCTACTCAAAGCTTTTAGGAAACACCCTTCATTAAATAAACCAAATGACTTTTAGTTCTGATCTGTAGCCACAGGTTCTTCAAAGGAGGATTTTGGAGCAGAATTCTCCAGTTTCCTATTATTCAGGATTGTCACACTCCTCTGATAACATATTTTTCATAGGCAATTGGAATTACATCTGAAGGGTACATGAATAAAGCAACTGAAATCATAAGAGAAAACACAGTCATGAACATTTCACAGATTTTATGCTTTTGCTATACTTTACTACCTATATAAGCTATCTTTATTAAGCAACCATTTCCCCTATAAAAATGAAATGAGAAGAGGGATCTTTTAATGAGCTTTTCAAGTGAGGCCGAACACAGTATTTGGATACACAAGAACAAAGACTCAGGAACTGCTTTTTCCCCAACTCATTCTGTGACCTAACATGATTTAAAACTCTGTCACACTAAATCAGTATTTTCAATTACTCAATTATTTATCCTGTAGGAATCTGGCCCACCAAGACTGAGGTTGTTTTGAAAGTCTTTGGCCCTGGAGATGCTGCCTTGTTCACAACTCCAGAAAGTCCTGCGCAGAAATGCCACAAAAATATGATTTATCCCCAAACTTCAACTGGACAACTCTTCTGGATGTAAAGGATCTTTTCCCCACCTATTTCGGTTGCTAAGTCTAAAATGATGTTTACCCTTTTTCCTAAGGCAAAGATATTAAAATTTTTACTTGTGTTTTTCAAAACAAACAAACAAAAACCTTCAAAAGTTACCTAGCTAAGAAAGTTTTTGTATTTTTTCTTATCTCACCATTTTGCAGTCTTCTTTCCAGTCTGGCACCCACCCTTTTGGATTAATCTAGACACATTTTATTAGGTTTCCCTGTCAGTGTTTTGACTAACACCAAAATACATAACATAAACTTCTTTAGTATTCAGAAGGTCTTTTCCCCATCATAAAATTAGATTTTACATTTCTCATGCTGCCTTCGTGGTTTACAAATATGCACTAACAGCTCAGGCCACTGTAAAGAGCCCTCTAGGGTATGGTTATACACTTAGTGTACAACCTACTTCAGGAGAATTCACTAATTCTTATGCACATAGAACTGGGAAAGAGAAGAGAGGAGTGGCTTAATTGTTTTGTCTACTGACTTAGTAACAACCCACTTCCCACACTGCAATCTCACCTGTTCTAGTCTCCTTCTAGAATAACTTCCAATGCAGTTGTTGCTGTTTAATTTGCAGAGGGCATTACAGATGAAATTGTGTAATGAATTCTGAAGGAAACAATGTGCTTTTTAAGATTTAAAGTCAATTTTGAATGAAGTATCAAAACATGGAAAAGAAATCTTAGAGTAACAGTTTTTGTCAAGTGTTTAGAGAACATGAGGCAATTAGAGCCTTAAACTCCTGACTTCTACTCCTGCCTCTGCCTCAGACATCCAAAAATTTCTTACACTTTAGTCACCATTAAAATGTTTTGCCCAGACCAAAAGGAGTTCAGAAATAGAAAGAATTATTTAAAAATTATTGCTATCTTTATAATATTAGCCTGAATATTCTGCCTTTTTAGTCTAAGCCATCTGGTAAAGAACTACATTAATTTCCAGAGTTGTTGAAGAAATATACTTTCATTAAGTCAAACCCAAACATTCATTTGCATAGCACGGTACTTATTCTTAATGAAATATCCAGGGGGCAGGCAGAAAAGTCTGTATGATTTGAAGATGACATTTTATGCTGGTTACAGAGTTCAGCAACATCTGTAACCTGTAGTCAGTGTAGCACTTTCTCAATAGTCCACAAGTGAAAGATATGGACCAAATGAAACACCATTACCTCTCTAACAAAATCTATACCAGAATTTCTTTTTAACTCATAATTTCCATGTCAATTGTAATGAATAATTTGTAGTACATTCTGAGTAAAATATGCAAACTACTAGGTAATCACAACATTGCAGAAAATAACATAAATGCAAGAATGATCACCTTAACATCTCATTAGCTCTTTTAGACAGTCAGACTTATGCTAAAGCTTCTAATCGCAGCCTAACATTATAATGAAGGTTTCAGCACTGAGTAAATAAGATTGGCATAAACAATGTTTACTCATTTTGTTTTTTCTCTCAGATCAAGTTTATCCCACTTTGGAAGAAGTCCAGAACAAAGCCTAGAAGAGGACTTTCCTGATGAAGAAGTTGCTTATAGGAAGTCCTTCAGAAAAAAGAAATCCAGTACTACTAGATAAAGAAATCATTATTTTATCTACATTAAATTAGATAGCATCATATATTGAGGAGAAACTGAAATCTGCATACTGAGAGTGACAGCAGTGACAAGCAATGAAAATATGGGGGAAAAATTTTGTAGAACTGTACCTTACAAACTCACATAATGCATTTATCTGCCTATACACACAATTAAGATTATAAAGAAACAGCTTTGATTCTTGCAAACACAAACAGCAAAAGAGCAGAGTTTACACATAGCTTTCTTCCTCAGTTCTCTGCCTCTGAATTTATGAGAGGGTGTTTAGACAGGGCAGTCTACTGCCCTAAGGCTGTCTTTTCATATCACTTACATTTTATACAAAATAACAAAGTGTTGATTAATTTTTCTAAAATTCTGACACTAGATAGCGGTCCTGGTGTTCTAGATGAAAAACAAATTAAGACACTGATTCTTGCCCCAGAGTTCTCAAAATTCAGGTAAATAGGAAGGAATTAAAAAATTCTCCAGAAGAATTCTCTATTTGCCTGAACACCTTACAACACTTTCAGTCAAATTATGGAATACATAATAGCAATTATGGATTACTGAAACTGCCATAGTATACAATCACTTCTAAATATCCCCAAAGAATAAACACAATGGAAATCACTCACAATATGAAGGAAAATCTCGTTGGTCAATTTTGAGCACATTTGAGTAGTCCAATCACTTTTCAAACTGATGGCTATGCCTTCTAATAAAAAGTAACACTACTTTTTCACAGAGACAAGGGATACTTTTGCCACAATAATGCAATTCCCAGACTCATGCAAAGGAAGTTGACTGACACTGTACGACAAAAAAATCCACACTTTTTGGCAGACAGGTGAGAAAGGGAAAAAACCCAAAACATAAGCTGCGGTGTCTTTGTGTGAATAAGAAAATAAATAAATCACCACTGTACTCTATAAACAAAACAACCCTTCCCTTCTCCTTTCCCTCTTCACCGCCCAATATTACATAGGTACTGTAGTTAATATTCTAAACTCTTATCTAGGACAAGTAAAATTTCTTGTACATTCCATATTTGAAGTCTTCAGTGTTAAACTTATTAGGGATTTAAAGAATAAATTATTTTTAGTTCTTTTCCTTTAATCATGAGAGCATGGAATTTTTCTTTTGATATTCATTCACTGCTCTGGTACTCTGCTTAATCCTTCAAATCTTTATCAATGCTCAAAAGCAATTCTGTTGCAGGATGCTTTATTTCCATAATCCCCCACAACACAGGCATTTATTTTTTTATATTAACTGCTTTTGGGTCCTTTGAAATTCACAACAGATAGTCCTTCAGACCTGAAATGTAAAATAACATAAAATGAGTACCATACCACTGGTTATCTCCCATGCGGGTTTGGCTGCATTTTTTAGAGATAATCTTCTAGGACTGTTCTTGTCTGATGATGGTACTTGTGGTGAGGTGAGCTGAAAATCTGCTCCTCCACTCACAGATGTTTTCTGAGTCTGAATTTCAGGGTCTGAAATGCAATGCAGAAATTAAATGCCTGTGAAGACTCATATTGTGTGCATATGAGGCATTGTACTGGGATGCAAACATCTAAACAGCATGGGAATCTTGCAGGGCAGCAGGAACAAGGCAGTCACAAGGAAGGAAAAATTTAACACTAGGTATGGAAGAAGGGAAAGCCATAGTAATTATAAAAACCAGGTTTGCAAAAGTCTGCAAAACAATCAAAAACAACTGCAGCAGCTCAGTTATTTTCACAGCATAAGACGAGCATGTGTATGAATTGTGCCTACTGCCAGCAGGTGATGATCCCTGGCTCAATCACTGACAATACAAATAGCTGCAGAGAGAATGAGCATTTATTCACCCTCATACAGGAGAATAAGTAATGATTTAATGAACATGTCTTTAGTAATTAATTAAGTAGATAAAGGATTGGAAAAAACAAAGAATTAAGTCCTTGATTCAAGGGCACAATCACGCAAATATTTGGCAGTTTGAAAAGTCTACATAGTCTTTGCTTTATGCTCTTACCATTTTGATATTCATTTGCAGTTGTCTGGAGAGCATTTCCTTTGCCTCCTTGATTCAAAGTATCATGGCATGGACAGGCTGATAGTTCCAATCTCTCAGTTTCTGGTATGGATTCAGTTGGCATTCCCGAATTTTGAAGTTGGCATGATGTTTTGTTACCCAAGATCTTTGTTACCTTGAAAGACATTATTTCTTGATCAACGACAAAAATATAACAGCTTTCAAAATACTCAAGGGTAAAACACACATTATGAATTACACTTCTTTTATAAATATCTATTTCCAAATCTTTTTTTTAAACACTATCTTTTCAGAAAACTTCATAGTAGGTTTTATTTAGTGTGGTATCTTCAATCTTTACAGTCAAGTAGCAGGCAGAGGTTGTTTTTTTTTACTGAGTGAATGGAACAATGCAAAGAAAAGGGAAAAACATTAAAATTCACTATCAGAATAAAAAGACTAAAACTGATAATTATTCTAGACCTCAGGAGTCTTTTCTTCTTCTTTCTTATTTTACATCTTGACTTTCAAGTGACTTCCTACACAAGAGTTGGCTGGATCCCTTATTCTTGGTGTTAAACTGAAAACTGTAGTCCTGACGAGATTCCAAAAACCTGCATATTTGTTGCTGGCAGACTGGGATCAGGTGTTTCCCCTGGCATTGTAATTGACAGCATCACATGAGCTACTTTAAGGCTGACTATCAGAGCATCCTGAAATGTAATTTCTGCCCTGCATTATATCTCTCATCATAAGGAAGAATATTTACATATACATACACAGAAATTTTAGCAGTCTAGAACTAAAAATTCAGAAAAGTAAGAATGATATGAAATCACAGAGTAATTTCAATAGAAAGAGGCATCTTTACATCTGATCATTAGATCAACCTGTTTCATTCAAGTGTTGATGTCTTCAGAAGTTTTGAAATTCTGCAATCTCTTGTGACTCTGTTGCAGTACTGAACCGATTCTTTATTGTACTTACTCAGAGCCTCCCTGCAATTAGAGCCTGCTGCCCTTGGCCTTTCAGGGCACCTCTTAGAAGAGGCCTGGCTTCTCTACAGCCCTGCATTCACTGAAAATGGCAATCAGATTTCCTCTTAGCCTTCCCTCCTGTGGGCTCAATAAACTCATGCCCTGTGCTCGAGTCATTCATGCGTTTTCCTTGCCCTCCTTTGGATGTTACAGGATCTCTGGCACTGCAGGCCCACAACCTATCACATTCTCTGGAAATAAAGCTTTAGTTTAACTCCTCTGCTTATCATTATCTTCCTTTGCAAAAGTGCCAATGTTGTTGTTGGCATTTAGCCCTTCTTACCTTTCCAGGTACCTTTGCATTGGTTCTTCTATTTGAAGATGGAGGTGGCCCAAAGATCTTTGACCCAAATGCAATATGTGAAACATCCTGAGTTTTACCATTGCATATGTTGCCTTGGCCTCTATTAACCAAGATACCTAAGTTAAGAAAATTAAGAGTTAAAAAAAAATTTCACTACTTACAAACAATAAAAATTAGTATTTTTTTATTTTGAATCAACTAAAAGAAAAGAATTACAAAAACTAAACATATATAAAAGTTGTGTTCCTTTAGAGTGCACTCCCTAGAAATATAGGAATAGCAAATGCACATTTTATAAAAGTGTGTCAACATATCAGCAAGAAACTTTTGGTCTATTATAGAGACATATTTCTAATCTTCTTGCTTTAAAGATTTATTTAAAAGTGGGTTATTTATAAACAAAAAAAAATGGTTTGCAGGAGTTCTTTAGAAGTTCAATGAAAACCTAACTTCTGACAGGAAGAAAAAAAGAACTGTAATTAATAAATAACAGAATAAATAAATAATAACACAAAAAAATGGAGACAAGACTGTCAAGGTATCAGTCACAGCTCAGAGAAATATTTACATGTACCATGCTTTTTGAAATTACTGAATCTACTGCATAACCAGGGTTGAGCCCTAATATTGCAAATACACTCTACTGCTACTAAAATATTCTACCCTTTTCACTATTTATTTTTTTACTGCTTGAGCTGTAGATTTATTTTTAAAAGTCTTTTAAAGCTTGGAAATTGCCAATCAGTCTTCAAGACAAAAAATAAACATGGAATGCAGACGAATGTTCTCAAGAAATTTTAAAAAGGAAAGATAGTAAAATGGTTACACATTAATTTTATCATCGAGGTTGTAGAGCTGCATGTACTATCTATTTTCCTCTTTTATGATTCTCTAAGATTGTCAGTGAATTCTCCTTTCCAGAGCTGATAAAAATGGTATCTTCACATTAATTTATATTTAATATCTACAGTGTCCAAAGACATTTTCTTGCTACAACTTGTATTAAATTGCTATCTCACTTTAGAGATTTGACACCTTTGTAAAGCAATAAAGTAGAAACAAAATATTTTGCCTATTCCCCTGAGCATTTTTCATAACCTTATTTCAAGATCACCTTTATTTACAGTGTCATCAAGGAAATGAAAAACAGATCATACATTAGCCACCAATACCATCGTTTACTGTACTACTGTGCCCAGAAGAAGCCACTTGCTGCCATTTCCTGAGTCCTTTTTTCCTGATGTGACATTTGGTTGCTGTTAACAGCTGCCATTTCACAAGATCAGATGACCTGTCTTGGTTTAACATCAATTTCTTTTTTGCTGGCTACCTTGGGATGTTGTTAGCTCCAATTAGAAAAGCTGATTTGCATTAAAATCTCTCTTAATGACCACATTAATTGACTGCAATTAATTACCTACATCTACACATAACAGTGTGTTGATGACATAATGAAATAATATGCGTAATTAAAAGTGGATGATACTTAAAATAATTAGGGCTTTTCATTATCAAATAAACAAAAAGTTTGGTGGATTAAAATAATATTTTCCAATTAAAATGTATCTAAACATACCACAGCTTCCAACTTCAAGTAGGCAAACTTCTGAAATTTGAAAAACATGTCTGGAAGGACACATGCTATGTTCATAAAGTGAGATTAAAAAAAAGATTAAACTTTAAACTGAAGACATTTCAATTTCATGCAGGTGAGGGATGTTATCATTAATTATTTTACCATATATTCCTAAGGGCTATGTATCTGTGTAGTCCAGATGGTAAAATCTCAATCTTGTTTTAAATGAACATTAATTTTTTCCGCTTAGATGCATGATTCACACTATTGTACTCATTTAAATTTTACAGTCCCTCATATTTTGACAATCCAACCAAGAAGGTTTTGTTGTTTTATTTATTTTTTTTTAATATAGTCACTAAGAAATTGGATTACAGACCTTCCTCTGCTATTCCAAAGGCAAATTCATAATCCAGCTTTACAACAGAACCCTGGCTTGACTACTTGTAGGGCAGTAGGGCAGTAGCATTGCAGGTCAATACTCTAAAAGCATTATTTTCCCTTTAATATAAAAATTGTATTTGCTTGTAAAAAAATAAAAACTGAATGTAATTTAAATAGGTGAATATATGAAGGGTCTTACTCTAAGCAAAAATTCAAAACTCCTACTATTCATTTCAGCTGCTGTAGGACAAGGATTGCCTTTGCTAAGGAGGTATATTGAGAGAGCAAAAGCTACCAGCTGGAAAAAGCACCAGCAAAGGCAGCTTAGTGCAGATGATGAAATCTTTATGAGTTGTTTTTTTCATATTCTGGTAAAAGCAGAAGAACAGAAGTTTAAAAAGTAGTTTTTAAAACTTTTGATATTATCGAAGTTGTTCTCAGAGTTTATTTTTCTTTAGAGCTTCATGAGATGTATAGTCTTAAACTTAACCAGTGGTTATCGTTCTCTGTAACCTTATTTCTTTGGTCAATACTTTGCACGTTTCTTCAGAGCATTTTAACAGAAATGGTGGAAATGATTATTCACTGAATTCAAATACTAAGGATGAAAATCCTCAAGGCTGAGAAAGTTCTCAACCCAGAAGAATAAAAATCTATATATAAAAATAAAAATCTAATATAGGTGTGCAGGAGCTGTCCTGTTTCATTTTAAGACATTGGAACTCTTAACATGGACATTTACAAAGAAGTCAATTGTTTGTACACATACTGTATGGATTGTATTCACAGCATTTTAATACAATAGAATACCTGTTTCTTGCACTGCATTTTCCCTACATTTTATTTTTGGCTTGTGAATTTCATTTAGATTCAGCACTTGTGTAACTTGTGGGACATCGGAATTGATCTGACAGGTTGGAGGAATATCATCTGAGGCCTCATATGGCCCAGGTGTAACAAAGCACATACCTAGAATCAAAAAACATGGGCTTCACTTCATGGAATTCAGTTTCACTTATATTATTTGGTAGATTACATATACTTTAGTTCATATGGCTATAAAACAGAATAGATTATGGCAATTTGAAAAATTTGCTGCAATTTGTCATTTTTTATTGTAATTTTTAAAATTATATTGTGTATACTTTTAGGCCAAAAATTTTGAATACAGTTAAAGAAATATACACTAATGGCTGGAATAGCCATAGAAAATCAACTTCTTTGATTTGCCAAGAGGGCAAACAAAAGAATCACAAAATACATTTTGTTCACTTTTATTACAACTCAGCTTTAATTGTAACACTGATACAGTGATTTTCAAATAAAATGAACAGCTAAATATGATATTCATATCTGTGGGACTGAAGTAGGAAACAAGTCCCATATATGCAAATAAAGAATTTAACAAGCTTTAATTTCAAACTTGGGACACCATTATGCTTTCATTACAAACTAAAAAGCTGTCAGCCTATGTATTCTTGTGACACCAGACACTAGCAGAATGTGAGCTGATTATCTCTGCTTTCCCTTTGATAACCAGTGTAGACTGAGTTTATGAAAGCTGCTCTCTACAAAGAAAGGAATCCCTGTCAGAGCCATTCCTGATGTTACAATGCAAATTCATTCCAAATTTTAGAAGACTTGAATATAATGAGCTAATGAATTTGCCTAGTTCTCAAGAAAAAGAAGAAGAAAGCACAACCTGAAACCCAAACATGAATAAGGGATCAAATATGAGATTTGAACAAAAAAATTCAAATGTCCCATGTTGCATTTCAGTACAGGACATGTTTTTTCAACCAATTTTTTATTGCCAAGCCAGTACATTATTTATCACTGTTGGGCAATGCTTAGTGATAAAAACCCGTACATAAGTTCTGCATTACTATGGAAACAAGAAACTAGGTATAGTTAAAGCTTATATGCTTCAGTGTCATGAAGCATAAAAGATGAAGTATTTCCTCTTCTATCTCAGTGATCTCATACAGAAATAATTTCTTTGTATGTGTGGTTTCTCCTTTGCATTTACTATCATTTAAAAATTTCAAAACATATTGTATCCTTGCTACTCAAAAAGAGTAACACACTCATTGCACCTTGAAATCAGTACTTCCCCCATACCAAGGAGTTTGAAGCAAAGAACTCGACCCTTGGCCTGGTTTCTGCTGGGACAGATTTAATTTTCTTGCCAGTAGCTGGTAGAGGGCTGTGTTTTGGATTTGGCATGTGACCAGTGCTGACAACACACTGATGTGTCAGTAGTTGCTCAGCAAACCCAAACTGCCCTGTCAGTGAGCAGATGGCAGGGGGGCACAAGAAGGTGGGAGGGGACACAACCAGGACAGTTGATCCCAGCTGACCCAAGGGATATTCCAGACCACATGGCAGTGTGCTCAACATATCAGCTAGAGGGAAAGCTGACTGGTGGGAGCTGCTGGTCCAAAACAAGTTATGCAAATAAAAAACAATTGTTCTTCTTGGTTTTTTTTATCTTTTTTTTTTTTTCCCTTGTCATTGCAGTTCAGTATTATTAAGGTGTTATTATCTCAACCCATACATTTTCCTACTTTTACCCTTCTGATTCTTTCCCTCATCCCACTGGGGAGTGTGGTTGCATGGTGCTTAGTTGCTGGCTGGGGTTAAAGCATGACAACTCTCATTACAAGTTGCAAGGTCACTGCATTCAGTGGAGCTCAACTAACTGGTCCAGTCATTCTGAGAGGGAAAAAGCTTTATCAAATTTAATTAATAATAACAGAAAAAAAATCTTACTGTTATTTTTCTTTGATTGGGCATGAAGTATAGAATCATTTTAATTCAGCTAAACCTTCATCTGTAATGAAAATTTAAGAATTTAAATTGTCTAGAGAACAAGTTTAGAGGAGTAGCTGAGGGAACAAGGGTTGTTCAGCCTGGAGAAAAGCAGGCTGAAGGGAGACCTTGTAGAGAGGTAGGTGTTGATGTCTTCTCCCAGGTAACAAGCAGCAACACAAGAGGAAATAACCCCAAGTTGTGCCAGAGGATGTTTAGATTGGATACTAGGAACTAGTTTCTTCATCAAAAGGGTTGTCAAGCCCTGGAAGAGGCTGCCCAGGGTGGTGGTGGAGTCACCATTCCTGGTGGTATTTAAGCCCCTGTGGGTGGGGTTCTTAGGGACATGGTTTAGTGGTGGCCTTGGCAGTGCTGGCTTAACAGTTGGACTCACAAGACCATAAAGTTCTTTTCCGACCTAAACAATTCCATGATTCTGATTCTATGAATTGCCTAGATAAGGAAATTCAAAAGCATACAGAAAGTACTAATGCCCACCAGCTGTGTAATAATCATAGAATTGATAATGAAGTAATTAAAAGTGTAATATTTTACAGTTTATTAAAGCTGTTGACTCATTATGTTAACTGCATTTTAGAATTTTGCAACTCATTTAGAATATTTAAGCACAATTCAGAAACTGTTTAGAATGGAAGGGAAAATACAATGCACCAATGGAATTAAATTAAATGAATGCCAGTGAGAGCTTGAACTGCAGTTCCCTGCTGAGAATTTATCATATTCTCTCGGTAGACATTTTCTAATTAATATTTTTTCCAATCTTACCAACAAAAAATTAGAGGAGTAATCACAATGTTTGCCTACTCTCCTGTATTGCTATAGTGTTTCCAAACAGAAGATACATTTTGCTACACTTACAATACTGATAACTACCCCTCCTTCTGAAACTAGAAACGTTTTTTCAGGTATGTTCCTTAAAACCCACAAAATGAACATTTGAATGAAATAAAAGCTCAGCTATTCCTAGGGGTGTATTTAAAATAAGAAAGTGCCAGCTGTGCTTTTTAAATTTCTCCTCTATTACTGCAAATACCAGTGAGGAATGAAGTTCTCTCCTTGGAAAATGATGATTCAGAATTATGATGTGAATCTGGAGATTGGTAAACTTGACCAATATCCTGATCTATTACAAAAAAACCTGTCATTTTTTCAGCTCACCACCAATACTACTTTCCCAACAAACAAGGCCATATTAGGATAACTGGATATGATCTAAGGTGCTTTTTATAGTTCCATAGCTCTGTTTCATATAATGTCTTATTACAATTTTGTCTGCATTATTTCAAAAAGAAATCTTTCATCAGCTGCTGTCCAAAATTAAGAAAATTGCTGTATTCAGTACTTCTCTTTCCTGTCAGATACTCAGTTCTTGGCCAAAACCTGATTTCTATCAGCATTAGATACTGTCATTAAAACAAGCTCTCTACTTGATAAATCTTAATCTAAATTTATCTACTTGATAAATTCTGCAGAATTTCAATAAAATACTTCTAAGGAATTCAGTGTTTCAAACACAGGAGTACACACATATTTAATCAGTTACCTTGAGTCCGACACTAGCAGACTTAATATGCTGTACTACCACTTTAATTTTTATGAAATCACACAATCCTTCAAATTGCCAATTTGATGAATAAGAAGCTTTTCATTTTATAACAAGAACAGTTATGATTAAGACTAGATAGTAATTAAAACACACCATCCTCCTCAGCTGTATCTTGCGGCTTGAATTTTAAAGTGAAGATCTTTCTTAGCTTACAGTTAGCTGAAATAATAATTCCATCCAAAGACCGGAAGAAAGCTCCTCTGAATATTTCATAAGTAAACGTTACCAAGTCAATACACATATTGCACCACTAGAAAAGAGAAACAATACTCCTTAGTAAAACCCATGAGCTGAGGCTAACACACCTTCTATATATATAAATAAATAAATAAATAAGATGGCCTTGAGGAGAAATGCAGCAATTTTCATTCAATTTGCAAAACTGTAATATATATGATTACTCGTGTAAAATTTAGCTGATCAATGGTTGAAATTTTAAGGGAAAAGAAAACTAAAAATGTAATGTATATGCCAAATTTCCTTATAAAGTCAAGGCAGAAATATTAGCTTCTAATTGCCAAATAGCAAATATTTTTGAGAAGAAATTTAGGTGCATACATTACTGTTCAGGTCTTAAATCTGGAATTTTGGCAGGAAAGTAATACTTGTTTTGAACACACCAAGCAATGGACTGAAAAATTCAGTATTTAGTTATAACTGATACTGCTAGTAATGAGGTTGAAAAATAGAATAATTTGTAGAAATACAATACAGAAAGCTAGCATGTGAAAATGCAAACTATATTCTGCTGATGGAACAAACAACTTATTATATGTCCTGATTCACAACCCCTCATGCTGATAATAATAATAATAATCAGTTTGTGTATACAGTAAGTTGAACTATCAGAGCCATGTAAAAGATCTATCTTATCACTGAAAGCAGCATTCTCCCTCCTTTAAGCAAAAGCAATGATAAAGGGCAGATAACCATTTAAGGGAGACAGATATGCATTCAGATACACTAAGGAATACAGATCTACTCTTTAAGGTTGGTCAAGCATTAAGGTTATTAAAATACTTTGTCACTATAAATGATCAGAGCATCTAGGCAAATCTGATTCATGCTTTATTATCTAAATTAAAATACATAACTGAAGTTCATCTTCTGCTTGAATCTAACTTGGTGTACATTTATGCACATTTCAATCCTGGAATACCTATATTAGTCTGACACCAACTAACTGAAATTACAGTGAAGAAAAATAATTTAATTTCATTGGATTTTGAATTAACAGCAACTTCAGGGGTATGAGCTGACACATAGTCACTAAAAAAAATCAACTTCTTCCCACAAAGCAGAAAACTCCTCAATTTTAAGTTACTACAGTTGCTTTCACTTAACCTATCTCAAAAAAAGTGATACATTCAGAGGTTTTTGTAAGATATTCTCTCTCATGTCTAGCCTTAAATTTGAAACTGCTTTGTATACTGTTATCTAATTCTCTTCATGAAAATATACCTTTTAAAATATTTGAAATCTAACTATTCTCATACCAAGTTTATTTTCTAAACCAGTATTTGAGACTCCAGTCCTTACATGGTTATGGAGTAACCATCAGGCTTTGTATCCTGTCAGCTATTATCATAGGTTGAGGCTGAGCATGGGAGAGGGGAACGATGAGAAGATAATGGTTATTGTTTTGTTTTCATCAGTTTGACACACAGATTGTTCTATATATGCCAGAATTTGGAAGAACCTGAAGAATGTGAAAAAAGAAATCAGCTACAGTCTACTTGCAGCTCCAGTGAATGCCATCAAAGGTCACGACAGGAGAAAGGACGTGAGCAGGAGCACTGTCATGAAGTATCAGGGACACAGAAAATTTTATAGAGGCTGGATCAACAGCAGAGGTGAAGAAACATCACAAACAGCAGTAATTTTGTAAAATGAGAATGAATTCCTAATATAAGAAGGATAGAAGAGGTGCAGCACTGAGTGGTTCTGCTTCCATCCAGTAAAGGGGATATACACAAGTATCTTCAATCAGTAGCAGCTGAGTTCTAAACCAAGCAGTCATTTCTAAAAGTTTATAATATACACAAAACATTTCTGATTAGAAAACATGCTCAACTTCAGTCCAGGGAATATTCCCAAGGTACCTACTATTTTGCGCTTGATCATAAACAGAGGAATTTTTGCATGCAGAGGGGTTACAGACAACTCCTTGTGGACTGTTGACAAATACAATCTTCTTTTAATATTCTCAAAATCAGTTATCCTATAAAAGAAAAGTCAGGAGAGAATGGAACAGATCTTTGTTAATTCAATAATCCAGTATCTTTGGGAAATCATAAAAAACCTGTTCATGTACAGAATCTTTATGTCAGTGATAGCAAATATGGAATTTAAAAATTCTTTTACAAAATGAGTAATGAGATTTCTTTATCCAATTCAAACTTTGTGGCTATATCCCTGCATATATAGAGTCACTTTACATGCTAATTTCATTTCAACAGTCTACACTCTTTGCTAGATTTCCACAGCCCTTCAGAGTATGAAAGGATTCGATTTGTATGAACTGAGAACCCAGTAGCCTTTAATAATCAAAAGTGCTTTGGCCCCTTTAAGCTTGTGTTATCTTGGGGCCTGCTAACTAGAAAAACATGATTTGCTTTCTTTTCCTAAAAATGCCTCTGTCATTGCATATAGATTATTTTCAGCTTAAAGGTAAACACAATACATTGTCTGTCTGTTTTACTTCATGAGAACATATCTTCAAAGATGAATTATAATGTAGAAGTTTATTGCTCACCATTCAGGTCATCTCACAATGATACCAAGGACACTGAATTTCAACATTTGTAATAAATTCAAACCACAGTCATGGTCACAAAAACATTATGTTTCCTTTCAACTGATAAAGGGGGTAATTTTTATGTTCTGTTTCCTTCAAGTCTTGTTAGCAGCTATACTGGTTTCAGCTGGAACACAAGTTTCTTCAGAGTAGCTTGGAGAGTGATACACTTTGGGTTTGTACTGGAAGCAGCGTTGGTAACTCAGGGATATTTTCATTGCTGCTGGGCATTGCTTTCAGAGTCAAGTTTCTGCTCCTCCCCTCGTCTCACCACTCGGGAGGCTGGGGATGTGTGAGGAGCTGGGAGGGGACACAGTCAGGACAGCTGATGCTACTGACCCAAGGGGTGTTCCACAACACGGTGCCATGCTCAGCAGTAAGAACTGTGGGGAAGGCGAAGGAATGGGGAAAGTTCAGAGCTATGTTTGTTTTCCCACGTAGCCATGACACAGCATGAAGCCCTGAGCTCCTGGAGATGGCTGAATATCTGCAGGCCCATGGGAAGGAGCTAATGCCTTGTTTAGATTTTGGTTCAATGTGCAGCTTTTGCTCTCCTATTAAACTGTCTTTATGTCAATGCACAAGTTTTTGCACTTTTACCCTTGTGTATTCTCTTCCCAGGAGACAGAGGAGCTGCTGTGGCTCAGCTGCTTCCTGGACTTAAACCACAACAGCAGCACAACCTTGACATTCCCCAACAGTCCTCCCTTAACACTCCAAAGCACAGATATTACTTCAAAGGCTGCAGTCTGGGAGAATATGCTTAATGTGCGGGGAAACAATGATTAATTTACCTATTATTGTTGAACAAGCCTATTTCCAACAGATGGGTGTTTCTCTGTAATTAGCAGCCCCTCTGAGAAGATGACAAATAATTATAATAAACAACTTTTTGTCACTACTTAGTGTTGCTGAAAGTCATTACTCATAATCATTCAAATGCTGGGTTTTACTTTAAAATAGTGAAACTGCCCTGTAGACTTTTTTTTTCTAATTTATTACTGAAAACACTTTTTCATTAGCTAAGGACTACCTGTACCTTAAATAATGAAATGTCACCACCCAAAATTTGCAGAATAACACCCTAAAACATTCATAGGTTTCCTTAGGTCAACTTAGGAGGACATTAACTGTGAGGCAAGCTACATACTTTAGTTATATTTGCCGATTTAAGACTTTAAGCAAGGACAGTACAAAATATACTGCAAGTATGTAAATATCAAAAGGTTCTACCAGTACAGGCAATAAAAATACATAAGTACTTTTTCTTTCTCCCATAGTCATTAAGACCATCATCCAAAGCAAATTGTTCACCAGCTTTTCAGAACTTGCTGATTCTTTCCTCTCTCTTGCAGACAACCTGACCTTTAATCTATTCATCCTATAACATGGGTGGGTAAATGAAAACAAAGTGGAAGACTCTACTGTCTGTTTCAATTTGAAAGAATGGCAGTTCCTTGTAAACCACATGTACCTGAAAAGCAGAAATTCCACTATTGTGACAAGAAAAAAAAATTACATCCTCACTATTGCTTTTGTTTGACATGAGAGATTCCAGAATCAGCTGCACACAATTTTATGAATGGACAAATTATACCAAGTCCTTGAAAACTGATTTCACCAGAGAACCTCCAAGTATCTTACAGTGCATGTACCTGGGCTTGATCTTACTTCTGAAGAAGTTTAAGCAAGATGTGAAATAATTCCCTTAAGATCACCAAATGGGCCACATAGCTAAGTCTTTGTCCCAGATTCAGGCATAGTTCCACCCACCACTTTACTTCCCATATGGCCTTTGGTGAAAAACCTATGAATTTAGTTTCCAGAAACTCTTCACTCTAAATCTTGGGTGTTCAGAAGTGCTAAAAAATCGGTGCATCAAAGAAGTCCAAGGTATTGGAGCAATGGTTGCTTGAAGCTCTCTGGATTTCCTGGTCAGGTGTAGACTGAGCAATTGTGCTGAGAAACCAGGCAGTTGCAATAACCTGAGTACTGAGAAACAAAATACTATCCCTGCTGAACCTCAAACTTCAACATTCTCAATAGAGAATGTTGCTTTAAATGAGGCTATAAGAGAGTGGTAGAAGCCTAGAATTAAGTCATGCATATCTCCAAACAACTGGCAATAAAACCCAAGTTCACTCTACACTATCAGTTAAATATGTTTATATTTTATTATTTATTTCTTATATGAATTGGTTTATCTCTCTCCCTCATGAAAAAAATAAATACCTTGGTTATAGAAAGGCCATTGGTAAATGTACAGCTCAGTTACATTCCAAAATGTAACACTGAACACATTTGTTTAGATGAAAAGACATACTTTTATATCAGACTCTATCATATAAGTCTAAATTAAGACTTTTTATGATGATAGATGTGCCATAAGGAAGGGGCAAACCTAAGATGCATAGATATAATCACTTCTAAAGAAGTGTAACTTATTTCTGTAAATACATTTAAAACAATAAAAATACTTTTATTCCACAGGCAAAAGTAGGTGAAACATTCAAACAGGCAAATTTAAAAAAAAATAGGATGACCTTAATATTATATAAAATAATTTATTTCTCAGGGGAAGGAAGATAATTTTTTAAGAGTTAGTGTAACTTTCACACTTTTCAATTACATTGCTTATTGGAAAATAAAAATAAAGGAAGAGTCTGGAGAAACTATTTTCTGAAATAATTCAGATAATGGGAGCTAGAACATCAGATCTCAGTTGTAAAATTACGCCAGAGTACTTCTGGTGAAACTCAACTTTCTTTTCCTACTATCCAAAAGCAGAACTTAGGTTAAACCTACAATGGCAAGAAACATCTGCAGCACACATCTTGATTTTCAAAGATGAATTAAAAAAATCTATATGGGAGTTAATGTATTTTTATTATGTCTGTGCTTGAGTATTTATGTCTAAGGGTCAGACGTGATAGAAAAGTAATGAGACCATGTTGAGAAAAATGAGGTAGTCAACAAGAAAATCAACCTCATTTATAATAATATTCCTGTGATCAGCAGGTGCATAACTCCTCCAGCTATGGTCATTAACTGCATTCATTTCATACTTAACATCTACATTTGCAAACCATTTGAAAGTAAAATTACCTTCCAATTCAATTTTCAATTTTATTTTACATCTTCAAATTTGATTGACTATTTTCCTCACAATGGTAACTACAGTGAGATTGCAAGTGAATGGTAGCAACTACCCAAGAGCACAGATAGACTCATCTGCTCAAACTGCCTATTCACTTTGCTTCTGTATGGATAATTTATAACCATTTGTTAATGTTCAATTCAAGGCTGAAAATGAACTTAGAAAAAAACAATACTGAACTGTTGAAGGGATGCTTCATTTGTCAGGATCACTTGGTCTTCAAATGAAAGTGTTTTTCTCTTTACAAATGATGTATCCTGGAAGTTTACCAAATACGAAAGTAGGTATTTCATCAATGTTGCTAAGGTAAGAGCAATTGCCATGCAAATTAATACTAACAGAAATCTCTTTGTATCCTAATCCTAGTCAAAATCCAGACAGAATTCTCTGCTAACGCTTCACTATTACTACATTAGTATATTAGTACTTCACAATTTAGTGCCATTTTCTGTATAAAAGGCATGTGCTTCCTAAATATTAGGCAGTAGCATCATTATCATCATCATCATCATCACCTCCATTTTAAAGACATAAAACAAAGGAACAGCAATTGTCAGCTGATTTGCCATGCTTTCAGATTCTCAAGTTTCCTTATTCAGGAGCACCCTGTATTTCACATACATTTTATTTTATGTGCTACTTGTAAATTGGTCTCTTGTTGGAGATACTACCTTACTGAAGTGGATGCCTGATGATCTGCAATCCAGAACACTGCCCTCATAAAAACAGATGTACTTATATTGAAAATTAATCAAATCTCTACAAAATAAGAGATCTGGAAGACTGGTATGTCACACAGACCTGTAGAATAAGTTGTATTGTGTACTGGAATTTCCTGTTGATTGTGTTTTTTCTGGAGAGCTTTAAGGAAAAAACCCCACAAAGTGCCCTTAACCATAAATGGAGTAACACAAGTGACAGGCACAAAACAAGAATCATCAAATCTAGTTGTTAGAATGGAAATCTTTCAAAATATGAGCAGTTATGAAGAAATGGTGAATCATGACCTCTCCCTACAAGATACTGACATATTTGTCATCAATTCTCCAAATAAAAAAATAACTTGGCATTTTTCTGACCAAGAATAACTTAGTGTGAAAGTTTAATTACCCTTACAATTCCACATTTCACAAAAAATTCTGGAAGTGCTCACTAATATTCATAACATATATTTTAGAAACTTCTATCCATATTTTAATATCCTTGGTTTTGATATAAGCTCATCTTTGTCTTATTTTCAAGTATTTACTAAATTCCATTTTACGGCACAATGTTATGTTCCTCTGAAGCATGGCTAACTTTGCCAAATCATTTAGAAAACGGTAATTCTAGAAAATAGTTTTAAATTTTTCAGTACAAAGTTCTCTAATGGGTATTAATACTTAAAAGTTTAGTGCTGACTTCTTTTCCAGAATCTTAAAAAAGCACCTCTGAAATGTAGTTATTTATGCCTGCAGCAAGTTACGTTGGCTTTTTAAGTTCGTTGACTGTTATTTTTTTCTGCTTTGTTATTTTTCCATGAATTTTCTGTTCTAAAGAGACAATCAATCTTTTCATCCATCCTTTTGAGACAAAGGAAAGGATGTTCGCACCTGCTAATGTAATAGTTGTCTTAAATACAGCCATATTTTCCATATTTAAATCATTTGTCCTAATTCCTAAGAATTACTATGGAGTCTTCCCTTTAAAAAGACAAAATCAACTTTCTTGCTAACAGAATTTACTTTATTTTGCATATGAAAATTCCAAATAACAAACTCTACCAACCAAATATAAACAGGATTCAGTTTACCTCATTCAGTTTACTTACATTGATCAACCAACCAAAATATAAATAATTAGTACTTTGCTTTCATTCTGCAGTTCTAGAAGATGTGATGACTGGGAGAGTTATTAACATTTTTTTACTTTCAAATACTTAAGTTAAAATCTGCTTTGTAAATGATGAAATTTAACATACCCTAATACTTCTAAGAATGTTTCTGTATTTCACTGGTGCTTCACAAAAAAATCAAGGAACATGTCTCATGTTACTAAGTACCAGAATTTCAAGTAATTTCTCAGCTAAATCTATTCAATAAAGTTTACCTTCCATCTCTGGTAAAAATCTTCCAATAATTTCAGATGTACATGATAGAATTAGCATCTATGTCCTGCTTTGAATTATAAGTGGTTGGTCTAAGTTTTGCTAGACTAACCAAGATTCATATTGTTCTGTATCTGAAAACATGCTGGGTGTTTAGGTTAACATGAATAATTTATGATATCTCTGCCAGCAAAGCTAAAATGATGACTGATTATGATAGCATCTAATTCACATAAATTCAAACTGTTATGGTATCTATGAATAAATTAGCTCTGCCTGTAAAACCTATTATGTTGTGGTTATTAAAAATCTCAAAGTAATAAACTTGTATTTATAGAAACAACTGTTTGAAAACAGGAAATATGGTACCAAAATATATATTCTACTGTACTGTTCACAGGCCTTGTAATAAGATTTCTTATCAGCAAGCACAACCACTTCAGGGATAAAGATTTTAACCCATTTTTCCCTACAGATTCCTTCATACATAACTAGCTTCAACAGAAGACTTATCACGTATGTTCCAGAGTTTGAAACTCTCACAGAGCTTGCATTAATTCAGAATATAATAAGAGCTGATGCATTCTGGAGCTGGTGAAGACTAGTGGCAAAACTGATTTGACAATGAACAGTGTGATAGTAACTGAGCAAACCTGTTGATAAGTGTTTTGCCAGCTGAGCAAAGGTTGAAAGGTTGAGGTTGAAACAGGAAGAATTAAGAAATTAAGAGACAGAGGTGCCTTAGAGTGAATGAGCATGGTGTGATCCCCAGTGCATTCTGGTTGGAAAGATGGTCCATAAGGTACTGTGTGATTCCAGGAAAGGGAAACACAGCAGAGCCCCAGGGCACGTTAATACTGAGCACCAAGTCTGGGTTTGGGGGCAGCAGCAGCTTCCACTGACAATGAGCATGTTTGCTCTGCAGGTTTTCATGTCAGAGGCAAGGGGAACTCATGAGAACTGAGACATCCCCAGCTAGAACCTGTGCCACAAGTGATTTACAGCTGTTTACCATACAAAGATTTAAACAAGTTTGAAGCAGCATGAATTGGCCACCACTGAGAGAGGCAGTGTGAC
The DNA here is from genome assembly GCA_037013685.1 of Acridotheres tristis. Lineage (NCBI taxonomy): Eukaryota > Metazoa > Chordata > Aves > Passeriformes > Sturnidae > Acridotheres > Acridotheres tristis. The sequence continues at coordinate 8,666,431 of CM072899.1, read as the reverse complement.
TTCAGAGCTGCAGCAATGGATGAGTAAATACCATGTCTGAACTGGGAAAAAAAAGGTTGAGCAATACACAGGGACTCATACAAGACCGCAAAATATTCCAGTACATAACCAGGAATTGAGCATCTCATCCTTCTTCTTACACCAGACCAGTCTACTCTTTTTGTTTTGTGGTTTTTTGTTTTTTTTTGATGGTATGGTAAAATTTCAAGGTCTGTTTCCTCACATCAACTGCTCTACTCACTTGCTATAAAACTTTCCATTATAAGACGTACTAATTTCATGTGATACCCAACACTGAGAAAAACCATATCAGAAATAAAGTATGATCATGACTGGCATTACAGTTCTTTAAGAATAAATGTCTGAGTGCTTGTCAAAATGCCAAGCAGAAGTATTAACACCCACATGTCGATGTATTGGGAATTAAAGCAAAAATGACAACACAAGCCAGATGCTGTTTTCTTTTACATGCAAATATTTTTTCATACACTGAACTACCTTTGCTTTTTCAGAAAAGTAGCGAAATCCATAACTGAAGATTTAACAACTGGCAACTGCATTTGCAGCAGACAGCTATATTCACCATTACTAATAGCTTTGCTATTATTTGCTCCAAAGAAGCTGCATAAATTACATGCTCTCTACCTTAGTTGTGATTTTATTATGCTTCATCAAATTTTTCATCCACAATCTATTTTACACATTTTTATGCAGATCAATACATTGTTAATGTGGTGGTACTCATCTAATCATGCCATGTAAAAAAGTATCTAAAATCCTATTTAGATTTCCTCCAAAGAAAAGATAAACCAGCTAATATAGACAGCAGTTTGCACATTTCAGTATTTATGGCAGGAATCTCGCATGACTGGTTGAAAGCAGCAAGTTAGAAAGTTTAGCTTAGCTGATGCCAGCAGTGATGGATGGTCTTAAAGAAATTCTTGTTTGCTGACCAAATCAATCACTGAACAGAATGCAAAAGGAAGATGAGGCTCAAACCAAATTCCTATTTCCATCTCTCTGCAGAATGGGAGAGCAAGAAATGTAACATAAAGCTTCATGCCCAGCTATTACAAAACTTGTCAGTGATTTTTACATAAAGTAAATTTCCTAGCTTGGAATGCTATCAGCTTTCACTAGAAGCTGCTCAAATATTCAGCACTAAGTAGTCAGGTTGTGCAAGAAACCATCTTCAAACATTAAACTTCAGAAAGCAAAACAAAAGATTGTTGTCTGCAAACAAGCATTTCTTTCAAAACCTCTGAAAATAAGGGAACTGAACAGCAGTCACATGAAGCAAGAAGGACTTGTCTTTATTATTTACTGGATTATCTTAAGTCTGCTAGGATATAATAATGCATTGCCTATTCTGCAAGTCTTGAAGGACTTTATGGGTACAAGTAAGTTACAGTAGATTTCAAATACAAAACTCAGTATTAAAACTATTTTTAAAGAAGTTTTATTAACTTTTTCATTCGGTTGCACTAAGTGGGGAACAATTGATTTTGTACTTTTAAGACATAAACACCTTCATTCAAAGTAACAGGAGCTACAGAGAAAATATATAGTTAATATAGTCTATATTATATGCATTATATAGCAATATAGTATATGTTACATAAAATATATATAGCTAAAACAAAATACATGTATTTAAATCTATACAAGCACCTAACAATATTTTAAGAACATATACTTGTTTTTATAAGAGGGACATAGTAAAGATGGGAACAGAAATTAGAAAGAAAAGATTAACAAAATGTAAAGTCTAAATATAAGCCGGAAAGAGAAAAAGCAAATAAAGGTGGGAGGGGTGGTAGAAAATGCTTTTATGAAAAAAAAGCAAGCAATGAGAAAAATAAAATTAGAAATAGAAAAGAGGTTCTTGTTAAGAAGGTAGCAAATACCCAAAAGAATCAAATTGAACATGACACTACAGAAAAATCTGAATTCCTGCATCTGTCATTAAATCTCTGCCCCTGGCTACAGAATGTCCATGAGAAGCAAATCTTAGTTTTGGTTTGGTACTTGGTGTTTGGTCTCTATGTGCTGCATAACACATCCTGTTTGTTTTGTCCCTTTAAATGTAAATTACAGAAAGTCAAACAAAAATTAAAATCCTTCTTTCACTTTACATCGTTTCACTGTTAATTGGATTGATATCATTCAAACCATCTTTTCTTGCAGGGCTTCTAAATGGCCTAATATTTCCTTTGTTAATCCAATCTCAGATATTCTATGGCCTACAAAGCTGAGTGAGTTGTGCTGCTCATATATAAACAGATGGTGTCACTAGGGGAGAAATGTTGTCCAAAGCCTGACAACTGCCCAAGTTTAAAACTCTATTAAATCATTTCACACCTAACTAATAAAAAATTCTGTTTCTGCTGTTACTCTCTTCACAGCATGGAAATAATTATACCATTCGAGCACTCCATTTGTTTTTCTAGCTTTTTAGAATTTGTTTGGTTGTGTTTTTCTCCCCCAGTTATGTATTTCTTTTTGCCCTAGACCAAAGGACCCTCTCTTATGACCTACAAATCTCTTATAAAGTGTCAGCCAGTCCTCATGTACCAGTATTTTCATATGTTTGATATATTTGTGTCCCATTTCTTCAGATTTTTCATCATCTTCATTCAGGATTTTTTTTGTTTGTTCTGTCTTCAAAGGAATGTCAGTATTGAAAGCATCTAAGAAATAATGATCTCATTAGCTTAATTACTTTTTATTGACTTGACTTGACAAGTCACCATGCTTTAATGCAAAATATGCCACCACAATTAATGACTGCAATTAAGAATTCACTTTAAGTATTCAAGGAAATTCTACGCATCTTACAGTAACTCCGTGGAGAAGTCTTTTCCCAATGGCACAAAAATCTGAAGTGTCAGAAATTGCTGCACCAGTCCCACTAGAAACAGGAAAAAAAAAAAAAAAGTGCTGTGTGTATGCAGATGCACGTTTCACTATTGAGAATTTCGATTTTGTACCATATGCTATGCTCCTACAACACTATTTCCCAAGGTTCACACAACATATGAACACAAGAAAAACTTGAAGAAATCCAATTCAAACTGCAATAAAAGTATTGTTTTAAAAGTACCACCTGTGGCTTTTGCGGAATTCTCATGAAAGCAAAAGGAATCTTTTTTTCAGCTTACAATTTTTGCCCTCCAAGAGCATGAAGACAAATATCCCATAAGAATTATAAAATGAAGCAATATTTTCCTATCAAGATTATCTTATAGTCATGTTAAACTTCCACTCATGTTGGTGAGAATGTACACCTTGCTAAGCAACTTCAAAAGAACTCTTGGGTAAGAATGCAATTTAGATCATGACAGCATTGCTCAGTGGAGGCTTCTGATTTTTAGAATAATAGCAAAGGAGTCTGACTGCGGGAACAAACATAAAATTCAGGTAGCCCCATATCAAGGGAAAACAGTACAGAGCTGTCTGAATTGAACCATATGTTGTTTTCTTAGATATTCCATCAGGGACGATGCAGGATGCTTTTCATTGACTTCACAAGCCTGAACAGCAACATTGGCTCCTCTTCTAAAGAATGAAAAATCAGAACTTTCTTCTTTTGAGGGCCAAATAACACCTTAAAACTTCAAATTAGATTTGCATATATAGTTCATATATTTTATTTTGGAAGAGTATACAAAGTTTCAGTGCAACTGGGAGACCATACACTTGATTAATTAAATACTTGAGGTACATACACCTCAGGAGGGGAAGAGACCAAGACAGAAGGAAACAGAATGGTAACAGATGGGAGTCTGACTGCAGTAGTGCAGCACTAGCTAAAGTAAATTTAAAACCAAACTATTTTTAGCAGTGATTACCCACACAATAAATTCTTAATCCTCATTTTAATGTTTAGCAACAGTTACCAATCTTTTTTCTTAAAATTGATTACTGTTATTTGCTATAGCAGTTTATTATACCATTGAAGATAAATCAGTTTGGTTTCTCAAAAATATACATTTCATTAATATTTATTTTAATGAAGATAACAGCCAATTTCTTATATGAAAATCAGACTAAACTTCAAGGCCTTATGGTGTAACTGGTTCAAAGAATTTATTAGTTTTTCTTTTTTTTTTTTGTGTTTATTGGAAAGAACTTATGTCATACTGTATACCCTGCATGAGAAGTATACTAGAAGATTCCCATTCCGTTTGTTTAAAATCACCATCTCAATTTTTCTTCAAAAGAAAGCAGTTAATTCTAAACCAGCTCAATTCACTCCCACAAGCCTTATAAGGTACAACACCCCATCATGGAGTTTTAGGCATATGATGATTGCAATCTGCTTGGATTCTGGTTTACTGTGGTGCAATAGACATCCTGGGAAAACACTCCACACTACCCTTAAACACTGATTACATAAACACAGTGGAAATTTGGGTATAACTTTCTTATACCACTAGTGCTTATTTGATAAAAAAGTAAAAATTCTTAAAAAGGTTAAATGAGAAAGGGGACAGGAACCTAGTTCACATTCATTAATGCCAGTAGAATTACTGACTTTAGTAAGTGCTGAATGGAGTCAGAGGTTATTTATCAGACATTGGTCTGTAGCAGGATCAGGTACAGAAGTGAACTTGGCAGTACCAGGACATGTTACATCTTCCCTACAGAAATTACTCTAATGTGGCATTTCTGCAAGTTTTACTTTTTTGTAATTGACCTGCTAAAAAGGTAATGAAAAAAACACTTTCCTATGCTGAATTATGCCTGAACTAAGGGAGAATAATGTAAGTTCTTCCAATATAAGATTGATGTATTAATCAGAACAACATCACAGACATTTAATTCTTTGATACTCACAAGTTTGTTTGGTTTCCCTTGGTAGCTTCATTTTGTTGATCAGACTGTTTCCTTCAAGTACAAAAACAAAGCCTTTTAGTTCTTTGTCATATTCCTACAAAAAGGAACACCAAACATAAGCATCCTGATAGAATTCTCCTCCTGACAAACAACCATACTACTAACATGCAAAGCTATTTTTTTTTAAATCAGAAAATGCAGATGAGACTGCAAGTATGACTGGTTCATATTTGATGGCAAAAACATAATCCACAAAAATATGTCCTTGTGTGTTTTATGAACAAATAATGCTGACAAACAGGACTCACAATTCAGTGAGCAAAGCTCAATTCATTAGTTACCAGAATACCAAAATTACTTTCTAAATATTTAAACTGTCAAATTACACTGTGACCAAGTCATTCTGCAAGCAGGCATATAGAAGTAATTTAAGTAGTCATTTAGTCTGCCTTAATGAAAGAACTGCAAGTGACAACTCCACTGTCAGGTCAAAGCCCTCATTACCTTCTAATTTTAAGCTTCATTCACATTTTTCTGGTTTATACTCTAGGTTTTATAGATTTCTTTAAAAACTTACTTTTGATATAGCTGATGGGTTGCCAAAAATCTTCCATTTTGCTCCAGGGTTCTTCCCTTGAGCACTGAATATTTCAACAAACCGGCCCCCCTATGATAAAATGGTTTAAGGATACATCATCCAGTCAAATGCTCAGCACTAAATTATCAACGGTCAAGATGGGAACCTAAGAATCCTTCTGTATCACAGTTACCACAGCCAGTATTACTGATCAGTCAGACAGGAAAATACCAATAACAACTTCTAGACTACTATAACATATCATTTCATGTAGTCAATACTTGGCTTTACTAGAAGATCAGAAGATAAAATTGGAGGAATACCATGGTGTATCTTAAATTATTTTATCTATAATGTCATTCTCTAAAGAGAAAAATTATTGTAAATATTCTAAAACCATGCAAGAGATGACTGATTTATATTTGGATAAGATTTATTTCTATAATTTGCCAAACGAAGTGAGTTTTAAAACATGCTGCTAAAAAATAAAAGGTGTTGCAGATTGGATGTTTTGCCTGATTTCCAATGGAAATGAAGTTTACACCATTTGTCTACATATGTGAATGGGTCTGCCTATATATTTTGCAGTAACTTTTCTACTAGTTACCAAATTCCAGCCTGATTTGACCAAACAAAAAGTTATTAACTTTTCTGGGCCAACTTAAGTGTCCTGGTAGTAGATCTATTCCAGTCAGTATCACCATGACAAGGGTAAGGGCTACAGCCTTCATGAGGCAACAGAGAATTATTAATGGGAAAAGATTATTATGGATATCCTTGTCAGGTGAAAACTCCTGACACAGAGCATGTGCCCTATTGGACACCAAGGAATCTGAGCACAGGCTCTTGGGGAAGCTGGCTTTATCACCTCTGCTTAGAGAATTACTTGCTTCTAGAATTTTGCCATTTGATGTCGCATTTTTTGTGACACCTGATGCACTCAGCCTACAGTTTGCTAAGCATTGTTCAGCAGCATGGTTGGCCTAATCAATCATTACAACTCTGCCATTCCCTTCTCATTTCTAGTTGCCTGCACTCCCCAATTCTCTTTATGCTCAGCTGCCCAAGCAATTGCCTGCAAGTCAGAATGAGCAAGAGGGGCAAGCAAAAGAAATGCTCCTCAGATTAGTTTTTCAGAGAACATCAACTCTGCACTGTGTATGAATTAGTTATTTTCCTCTGCCCACACACACCTGGCAGCTCCAGCCACACAGCTGTTCCCAGTGACCGGACTTAGTAAGTTCTAAGGAAATTTAAAATGGCATTCCATAAACTGCACTCAAAATATTTTTTAAACTTACAGTGGGTGAATTTTTTTTAATATGGTATATGATCAATTTCCAAGCTCCCTGATTTATTTAAGGACTACAGGATCAAGCTCTCAAAAACTTAAAAAAGATTTTTAACTGCCAAGCTGTATGTGCTTGCAAATCTTAAAGTATCTTTTTTTTCCATCTTTACAAATACATTTTGGTAATAGCACAGCCCTTCAGTTGGCCTTGATTTGAGGCTAAACTGAACAGGATGTGGAAAAACACCAGACATGACATGAGAAAACGTCAAACAAACAGTGATGCAAGAAGCTGACAAAAGTTACTCAGTGCTGTGTAGGATGATTGGGTCTCACTGGGGCCCCAGTGAAGTTAGGCAAGAAACTGCTAAACTCCACAATCAACTGAGGGGAAAATGGGGCATCTTTGGGGAGCACAATTCTACAAAGCCAGTGGCAGTTAGATATTAGAAATTCCATGAAAAGCTGAGACAGCGGGGGAACAGCATCAGAAATATCAAGTTTAGGTACAGAAGTAGCACATCTGGGACCAGTGGGGAAAATGTAGTTGGGGTGGGTTGTTCTCTCGGGATGGGACTGGTGCAGAGAAAGGGAGGCAAAGTGTGGTGGAGAAAGAGGCCAGGAAAGAATAAAAGGGATAATGAAATTCCAAATAATGTGACTGCTGTTGTCACAAGCTTATGCTGGACCAAGGGAATAAATCGACCCCCTTTTCTGACTACACTTTAGGAGCTGGGACTCCTTCCATGACTGCATGGAAACAGAATTGCCTTCCCTGGCCCAAAAGGGTAAAGAACAAAAGCCACTGGCAAACTCACACTGTGCCCATTCTAGACCTGACAGCATCAGCAGCTACCCAGTACTTCAAAACACTTCTATAAAAATACTGAATTATGAAACACTCCAAATAGTCCTGTAGCTGGACTTTTTGCCTCTCAGGATAAGCTATTTTAATTGATGAAATGAAAACGGGTAAAAATTAGAATTATTTCTGTTTTACCTGATAGTGGTTTCTGAACATTTTTTCCAGCTTTCATAGGCAGAAAATAATTTTAGCTTCTCAATCAGTAAAGCCACTTGCAAGCTACGCTGAAAAACAAACAACTTTATATAGGATTTGACATGAAAAAATCCTATGGTACTCCAGCTATATTTTAAAATATGTGAATACTATTATAAAGTACTTTTCTGAGTAGAAATGTATATCAACTGCATCAGAGTGCTACTGCAAAAGAATTAACATCAAAATAAAACTAATATTGACACTGTCTTGGAAAACATTCTCCTTGTGCAGCAGGTACTCAGGGGTGCCTGTTCTTACATTCCAAGTAGAACTAGTAATTTTATGTCAGTCCTTATTTTTAATCAACAAAGACTTTCTTATTCTTTAAAAAAGCTTAAAAATCATCTTTAACACATATTTTTTATTGTTCTTTGTTCTCAAGTGCCTACTGGAAAACATTAGAATCCATTAAAGAGGAACTTAACATTCAATATAGAAAAGTAGAAACATGGAACAGCTGCTACAGAAATCTCCCCATCTAGAGATACTTGGCAGAGACTTCTGAGAGAAGATATCTTTCACATTCAGCACTCTTTGAGGATGATTACTGAGAGACTCAAACCAAGCACTTCAGTTATCTGAGGCTGCTCAGGTCACTGAGAATTAAGAGATGTCTGCAGCTGTAGAATGGGAACAGTGCAAAGGGAAGGGATTGACACTGGAAGCCTCCCACGTTCCTCGCTGAGTGTCTGGGGGCTCACCTGGCATTAACAGGAAATGAAGAGACCCTGAACATCAAAGGAAGTTGTCACTCCCCAAAGACAGGGAGAATCACCCACAAGAGAAACAAACACCTTCACTGAGAACTGAAAGTGCTCCTCAACTCAAAGAAGAATCTTTTCACAAGACTGGCTCACTTTTATTTGATACACTTAGTTCTGTTTATGTTCAGTTTGGGTAACAACTTAAGAATTAAATTATTTTTAAGTACTGGATATTTTTTTAGACTGCAACCATTTTTTTAACAAATAGAAACAATACGCTGACCAGGTGATTATAAATACAGATTCTCATAATGACAAGTTCAGCTCTCACAACCAAGAGGTAAAAAAGCTTTCAAAAATTATGAAAATATATATGACTACAAATGAACTAGAAATTCCGTGATAATATGCATGAGCTCATGAAGAATGAATCCATCTAAAGGATTAGGGCAGCATTCTATTTGAAAAAGTAAATAATCATTCATTTATGAAAGCGTGATGAAATCTATTGATATTTATCCACATTTATTTTAATCTTAAAGTTGTCTGTAAATAAAATAAAAATGGAAAACTAGATATTGTAAATATCCCATGCTGTTGACAGAAATATTAGTTCATTTAAAATTTTTTGATTATAAGAAAAATAAAATTTTAAAACCACGCATTTGTAACAGGCCTATCAAAACTTGTAATCAGTATTTTGATCAAATGTAACTAATTGTCACTGCACTTCTAAAACACTAGTTGCATTATTCTATGTTTTAGACCATTTTCTATACAGATTTTCTACTTGTCAGCATATTTTAAAAAAAATCACATTAATAGTTATATTGAGCTACTTAATAATGAACTAGATATTTTAGAAATACTTTTCAAAGAATGCACTTCTAAAGCAAGTGTATTTAGTAGTTTACTTCTCTCTGAATATTCACTTAACATAAAGATCACTTCTTTCTGAAATCACTGTTCAGTTTTCTGTCTGCAGCCCTATCTTTGTTATTATCTACAGCCTTTAAACAAGCCAGAACTACTCAAAATGGTATGATTTATGTCTTAGTGAGAAGTAGTGGCACAATGAAACTAATCTCAGTGACCTACTGCTTTGATTCCCTTTGCCAGAGCAGAATGTGAAGGACCTGCAGGGAATGAGAGACAGGAGCCAGGCCTTCCTGCAGGACATATTTACGATGAGTATATCCCTGTAACTCACACCCTGAAGCACTTGTCATTCTAGGAGTGAGGATTTCACCATCTCCCACTTTTCATTTATTATTGAGTGAAGGAGATGCAAAGGAATACACTGCTTTTTCCTTGGGTCAAAGCACTTTCACTAACTTTTGCTTTAAAGATCAGTTTCAGACTTGCCAAGCATCATGCACCTAGCACAGCCCTCACTGTGGTGTTATGCCTTATTATATGTCAGAAAAAATATTAGGACTAAATAAATGTAAGGAATTCTGATTTAAAAGTCACTGTATAAAAAGTTTAAAATTCTGAGACTGAAAAGATAACTCATCTCTTTCAGGGACTACTACCAGTATTCTGGTTTTAATATTTGTCATCAATGCAGCTGTGTTTTAAACTGATACTCATATGAACAAGGTAACTTATTTGCTAATTTGCAGAACATATTTTATGCAGACTCAGAAAACTGATGGCTGTTGGTAGGTACCAAATTCATAACCAGGTGGCTCTTCCTAACTTCAGTGGAAGGTAAACTAGACTCAAAGTTTATAAACATTTGTGTTTGGACAAGTCATTCTGCTACAAAGCTGGTCATTGTAAACACCTCTGTGAAATCAACAAAATGTCAGTTTATTTTTCATGAAGGCAGGAAAAATACTGCAAGTGACATTGCAATACATCTTTGCTCATATATTGCTTAATTATGACTTACCAAGTTTCATTACTGCAAAAGAAGACTAGAAATTACCTTTGCTATTAAGATTGGTAGACGCTAAAACCATTAAGTGAACGACATATTTGTCATATAATTACAGAGGTAATCTTAAAAAGTGCTTTCATTATGCATCAAGTACTATTGTAATTCATTATAGTAAGCTGTTCTTAAAGGAGAGAATGGTCTGGAAAATTGATAGTTGCTGTATTTTTCCTCTTTTCACCTTTACTTGTCCCAGTCCCTCCAGAAAGTCTAAAAATCAAGAGTACTTAAAATCCAGAGGGACTATTAAAAAAAAAATCAACACCAATTTGGAAATGCAAGTCCTAGATTTTCTGCATAGTTATCAAATAAATAGGTATTTTATGACATCTTTGTAGAATGCCATAAACTAGTAGCTTTCTCATTTTTCAGTCATAGATCAAACTTATTTTTCTTATTGCCCTGAACCATGTACTTTAGCATGTCTGTCCAACTGGAAGTACAGGCCTAAAGAATCAGTCAATGAGAAGTAATCAAGAATGCAATTTACAAAGTTAAGCAACAATGAAAAATATTTATCTTTGAATAGATTCCTATCTGAATTTACCTTGTGATGTCTTGGTTTGTGCAGTGACTTTGATCATTTGTTTCACCATGCTTCTTATTTCAACAATAAAGTAGCAGTATCCAAAGGGCCTCTTATTTCTTCCATTCACACAAGCTGCAAAAAGATCTTCATTCTATGACAGCTTCTCATGTATATTTCAATAATATTTGGTGTTTATGTAGCCCCAGAATCCAACAATTGGTCCTTTGAAATTGACAAGAAAAAAGAGTACTTCACAAACAGCAAATGCAAACAGACCTCCATGCTTTCTTAATCTAATTAATATTAAGCACTGTTCTAAATCCAGGAGAGACAAGACAGATTCACACAGACCTAAAACCCTTCATAATCATGGTTAGTCCCTTGTCTTAAAAGGTACTATTAACACAAGTATATGGATACAAGTTTCTGATCAACATCCCAGTGTTGGAAAAGCTACGCTTATTTAAGATTTTGTATTCCAAAATCATATCTGTGAAGAAAAATAAAGTGAATTTGCACATACTACTAATCTGCATTGAAAAATGACACGAATACACTATTTTTGGCAGGGCACACAGGCTTAGACCCAAGACTGTTCATACATATAACTCACCATCATGGGCCCAAAGCCAGAGCTGATTTATGGTGGCTGGGACACGCCAGGGAAAGCAGTTCATCACTGATGAAGGGTTTTAGTATCTCCCAGACAAATGAATTCCACATATTAAATATTTAAACCTGAGTTTGTAACACCACTATATATTTTCTCAAAATACAAGTTAGCATAATAAATGGGCAGAAGGACCATTAATAAGCTATTGCAAGACTACTGGTGATCCAGCGGGTGAAGCGGCCCAGCTTTTATGGACAACGTGCAGAATTAAGGGGAAAAAGTAACTTAAAATTGAGGCTGCTTTCGCTTTATAAAAATTGGACCGCAAAACGCTTTGACACAAGACCCACGATCACCTGCGGCCCCCCTTCCCTGCGCAGCTACAGCGGCAGGAGCCGGGGTTGGGATCGGGATGGGATCGGGACCGGCTCAGGACGGGGGTCGGGGCGGGGGTCGGGGTGCGGGGCCGGGGTCGGGATGGGGGGCCGGGGTCAGGCTGCGGGGCCGGGGTCAGGGTGCGGGGCCGGGGTCGGGCTGCGGGGCCGGGGTCAGGGTGCGGGGCCGGGGTCGGGGTGGGGAGCCGGGGTCAGGGTGCGGGCCCGGGGTCAGGGTGCGGGGCCGGGGAGGTCGGTGCCCGCCGGCCCTCACCTGTGTGAGGGCGGCGGGGCCGTTGGAGATGGCGGCGCTGGGCCGTCCCTGAGGGCCGGTACCAGCTCGGGGCGGCTCCCCGGGGGTGCCGGCGGGGGCTGCGCTGCCCTCGGGCCCCGGCCCCGCTCCGAGTCACTCACAAATGGCCGAGGCTGTCACAGAACCTCTGCGGGCCCCTCACAGGTGCCCCAAGCGCGTGTGAAATGACGCCGTGTCATCACCCGTGTCACCCTTGTCACCTAGCGGCCGTGCAGATGCCTCAAGTGCAAATGTCGTTGATATGTCAACTCAGGAAATATATTTGCCCTTTTCCTTTTAAGGCTGCACTCTCTAAAATTTTTTTTTTTTTTTTTTTTTTTTTGTTAGAGGGATGAAGGGTGAGCTACAGCAGCCACATCAAAGTCCTTGGTTTTTAAGGAACTACACGAGCCTCGGAGCTCTTTTTCCCGACGAGAAGGAAGCAAGAAGGACGGCTCCATTAGTTCAACATCACTGGCAAGTACAAGCAAACACCTCCCGATGGCTTCAAAAACTTCTGGGAACAAGGTTATGCGGAAGCAATTTGATCTGGGATTTTATAATGAGATATTAGTCAAAGATCTTCCCTTGAAGTGATTGCTTTTTTGATCACAGCATTTCTTCATGGAACTTTGTAGACTTTTCACAGAAAAGTACTACAATACCATTTTCTTCCTCAAAGTGTGTCTTAATGTTTCTACAAAGAGCAATTATTAAGAACCTTGTAACCCATCAGGGCATAATGAAATGCATGAACTGGAAGGGCTGAGCCACCGATGGGACCTGCTGTGCTCAGCCCACCATCACTCTGCTCGCCTTCCTCACTCTTCCATCCTGACTTTACCAAGGCAAGAAATGAGTTAAATCAGTTTTAGGATGTATTTTGCTTTCTCATTTTATGTTAGGATTTTCAAAGAAATTCAGTGTTGTTTCATCCTACACTGGATTACACTGATTAGAATTCTTAGGTATTGGATGTAGGGAAAATTATAATACTAAAGCAGAGCTACAGGTTGTTAAATAAAAACAGTTAATCTGACCACGGACAGATGCGAGACGATCGGAAAAGAAAGGTTAAAAAACTATTGTGGAGTTTTGTAGCCAACAGAAACGACATGGTTCATTACATACGGTTTAACCTGTAGTAATTTTAAAAAAATTAATTACACATAATACTGTATCTAAAAACCCTACACCCTTTCTGACATGAGTTATGCTAAGGCCTGAGTAGTTTAGAAATTCCAGTTAAAAACAGAGATTCCAGCTGAAGAACCTAAAGTTGAAATGGTGCATGAAGCAGCCACGTGTAAGGTGTAAGGAGCTACCTGCCTGCTGGGGGCAAAACTGGGCTGCCCAAGTACCCTTTGTCAGCTGCCATAGGAAACTGGTTTTGGACATTCTGTGAGGGGAATTTTTTTCCCGTTTTTTTTCCCAGTTTTACAGAAAAATCCTTGTATCTTGTGACCCAAAAATTGCAGGTAATGCAAGACTGGCAAAAAATCTTGTGTCATTAAATTTGGTCCAGCCATAGCCTGTGCACATTGTACTTCCATAGTCTGTTTTGGAATTATGGTGATTTGGGAAACACTGTAAAACTAGCGATGAGACAATCAAGGTGTTTATTATGATGAATTCTTTGAGATTGCACCTGTAGTTTGGCTGCAGTTGGTACCTGAGCTGCTGCCTTATGCACTTTTCTTTGGCTAAGTATTTTGAAGCCTCTGTACAATGTACATCTACTAAAGCCCTGGAAAGGCAGAGTGTTCAGCAAGTGTAATAATTCCAGTGTAATAATTCCAGAAAAACTGTGAGAACTCATATACATTTATCTTCACCCCTTACATGTTAGAACATATTTCAGTGAAGAGATTTCTATTGTGTCTTGGACTAGGAAAATGGAACACATGAACATCCCTTCTTCTCATAAATAACCTGAGCATAAGGTGTGGTTAGGTCTCCTGTCTTAAATTAAATTACTGAAAAGTTAGGAGCATCATGCTGAGAAATGAATTGATTTAATTTAGGAGGGTATTCAATGTGCACTAGATATCTGATGTGTGATATTAAACCCAGCCATTTTTAAAGGACCCCCACTGACATAGCTTGGGTTTATATCCATAGGAATAGTTCTGTAATTTCCTTCATCCTTTCCTGACTTAGCCTTATGACATATCATTGCTCACACTTGGAGCAGTCTCCCTTCCCTCTGTGTAAAGCTCCATTTCAGCACTAATGACCATTTGCCAGTCTGTTCTGTACAGTGTTGTTCTGAATTGGTTTGGTTTGTGCTTTTTAAGACTGTTAGTTCATGTAGTTTGGAGATCTCTTGTCCTTCTGAGACAAGAAACTGTATTTTGTAAAATGCTGTTTTGTCTTGAGATCTATATAAATTATATAAATTATATAAATTATAAATATATAAATTATAAAAGCTAAAAAAGAAGACACCCAGGCATCCTATGAAATTTTCTGTACTTTCTTCTTGCCATTTTTGATGTGCAGGGATGGGAGACACTGTGTGAGTTGCTGCCTGCTTAGCCTTCACTTGGTTACAGCTGCCATGGAGCCAAGGCAAACTTGCCCCAATGCCAGGCCAGTCTGCATTTCCTCTGAACGTTCCTGCTCAGCCAGTGACCATCCTAGGAGTGTGTTTGCCAAGATTACATCATGCAGGGTAATTTAACTGTGTAGTCACCACGGTATCCACTACTATTTGTGGATCTCTGAACAATTTCCAGCAGAATGCTTCCTTCTTCTTCAACCATGTACATGAGTTCTAAATTTTTTCTCATTTTTATTTGTACCTTGGCCTTTTGATAGAAACACTGTTCAAATAAATAAAAAAGTGAAATTCATTAGTTAGCATGACTGTCTGTTTGATCTTCTAGAACAAAATAAATTCTGTGAAAGATTAACATAATCTCTCCATCATCTTAAGGCTTTGCTTTTAGAAGGATGGAGTAACACCTCTGATTCCAAAAACGGCAGTTTGTGGAAGACTCTACCTGGGTAAATATGTTAAAACTAAGAATCAGTTCACAACCTATTTTCCAAAGCCTGACAAATATTTAATCATGGACATTCTTTAAGAATCTTTATTTGAGGGTTGTGGATAGTTATGACAAAACACATTTGGGCCAATTTCTATGGTGTGTACTTCCAAGATTAGATGAAGTTTCCTCTCATTGATGTGTAGTCCTGATACTCAAACAGAGAGGGGGACTCCAGAATGGTCATGGTCAAAGGGACTGTCAAGGGGATAGACACAGCTGCAGCAGGGATGGAAAAGCTGTGGACACATTCCCTTTGCATCTCTCTGTTCTTTACACTACACTGGACAGCGGTGAGTTGAGAGCAAAGACAACTCTTCATCACCAGACTAATTCTGTTGGCAAAGCATGAAAAAAAATCTTTCTGTAGTCTTTCTGTAAAATGAATGTGTTACTTCACTCCAGAAAGCATCAAGTCCTCAGACAGTAATACTTGAAACTGGTTGCTTATGTCATGTAAGGGTTTATAAGAATCCACCTGTGTGACCAAGTTGGCCACATTTCAGTCCAGAGCAGGCATTTAAACCTTTAAATCATGAAGATGCCTAACTAGTTAGCCAGCATTCATGGATGTAGAAAGTCAACCAGCATAGGGCTAAAAAGATTCTTAATTTGTTCCTCTTTTTTTATTTGTTTGGTTTATTTTGAGGCAACTGGTATCTGTTTACAGATAAAAAACAAAAAAAGTGGTGTAATCTGAAAAATGGCAGTGAATTTCTGTAACTGAAAGATCCATCAGCATTATGTGCTAATCCCTTGCTTTCCTTCAGGATAGTTCATTAAAGCAGTGTAATAACAAGGAAAGCATACAGGAAAAGTGAAAACCTGCCATGGTTTGCTTAGTATGGAAGCAACCTATGGTTAAGTTCGGCAAGTTATGTTAGAGTAAAAACATTTGCAGGTTCTCTTTGCACCTGCTACTGTGCTTTACAGGAGTTACAGTCTTCAGACACCCCTAACTATACCAATCTATTGGTTGTTTCATTTCAGCTTTGCAGTGTAGAAGGATATTTTGTGTAATGCCTTTTGTAGTTTGGTCATGCTTCTTTGATTCAGAGAATTTTTGAATAGGATTAAAGAAAAACATCCTCTGGATGACTGGTGGGAACTTTAATAGCCAGTCTTCTCTGTCCAGTAAATCCATTAAATGATAAACTATTGATTTTTATAATACAATTAAGGTGCCAATGATTTCTTAAGAAATCATTTTACATTTTCTGTATCATGCACTTAGCACATTATATCTATTGTAAATTGGAGGAGAGTGTTCTCAGTCTGGAATGAAACCATCTCCAAGCTGTTTTCAGAATGAAACCATTTCCACACCAGTCCACTGCTGCACAGAGTTTTGTGTGTTTATGGTGTTTATCCGAGTGACTGTATTGTGTATATACAAAAAAATTTAACCACTGTAATTTACTATTATTGGGATCTTCTTAAGGCAGACAGTTTATAGTACTTAAAAACATTTTAGTAACTTGCCCAGACAAGAATAAAAATTGGAATTTTAGAAGCAGTCTCATGATCCAGTGTTAAAATGGATGGCTGGCTGGACTCACAGAGGAATTTCTTCATCTCTCCGTCACACAGTTTGTACAAAGAATGAGAATGCCATAGAGTATTTCCTTTGAAGCAGCATAAAATATTAGAAAGAAAGATATTGGTTCCAATGGGTCAAAATGGACTCTTCTATTCTGACATTTCCTGTGTTCTTTTGTGCTGAGATAGGATAAATACAGCCTTTATTTGTTCTGATAACTGTTGGGCTTATTTTCTTTTCTCTCCACTTTTGATTTTATTTTTACTGACAAGATAAAAAAAAAAGTCAATATATACTTTGATTTTGCTCATCCAACTTGTCAGATTTTTGTTTAGTGTCTTGGTACTGCTTTTTCATTCAATTATTGTTCACATTGTTAGGGTTTAAGGTTTCTCACAGTATGCGCTGCATATAAATGCCTATGTTGTGTTATCTTTTAAATTAATCTTTTAAAATTAATGTTGGTTTTTTTTTCAGAAATACAAGCACTTTCAAATAAAATTATTTGTACATTTGGAGTATAAATAAACATACAAACACAAATACAAATTTTGACAAATAAAGAGCATCTGTAGTTTCCAATTAATTCCTTTGGACTGAGTCACTGGATTCCATGCAGCATTCTTCATTTTGGCTCTTACAAAATTGTTCTGTGAGAAAAAAGTCTTCACTAAGACAAATATAATGCAGATTTGTGTCCTGAGTTCCTCCTGTCTAACAACCTCAACTTCCTCTGTCTCCCATGACTCCCTTAAGACAACAATCCCACTTGTTTTTCCTTTTTTCTCTGTAATTTTTTCACATTTCTACATTCCTGGTCATTTCTCTTATATCTCGATCAGTTTCTGCTGTCCTAAAACTCTTCCTGCAATGCAGAGCTCCCAAATGTCCAAACTCCTTTCTGTGTTTTTTCTGCTCAGCAGCCAGAAAAGAAAGTCTGTGCTGTGGTGTGTCCAACAGGAGCAGTGCTGAGTGGACAGCTAGGGAGAGCATGTCAGCCTGGCTGCTGCCAAAGCTAATGAGTAGTGACTTAATTTCTTCCCGCTTTTCACTAATGGCAGCATCAATAACATCTGTTCTGCATCCTGCTGTTGATTCTCATAAACCTTTCAGGAGCTTAATGTCTTAGGATATTCCATATCAAGTAAGACTAAAAAATGTCACCAATTTCAAGAGGAAGATTTGGAGTACTTGACCTAATGTCTTACGTTTCTTTGTAATACAGTGTATTCGGAAAGGTGACTGTCTTTGGTCTTTTATTCATATCTTTGATCTGAAATGTAAGTCAATATTTACTGCGTTATGGCTGAGTAGCTGGTTGTCAAAACCTCCAATGCTGGTAGAGGTTAAAGCTGTGCTCCTCTTTCAGATACAGCCAACTTTTATTTTCTGTTGTAAGCAGACTTACAGAAAAGAAGGGGAGCCACATCTTAGGTAATTTCTTGCTAGGTTCATTTTAAACAAGTTAAAACAAATGTTCCTGTATATTTCTTAGAGGGAGCTGACAAATTCTTCTGTCATGAGGGGAGATGAACAACTTTAAACTTAGCAAAATGAATGTGATATTCCCTTTTATATATTTATATGCTTGCTTGCAAAGACTCTGTAGTAGGCAATGTGACATCAATACATTGCTCCCTTCCAAAGCATGAGTTCTATATGATTTTAACTGATTCCTCTTGAAGGATAAAATTTTAATTACTCTGACTTTCATTTTAAATTAATGAACCAAGTTCTGGGAGTTGCCTGTGGAGCAGCAGCCACCCTCACAGATGATAGTTTGTGGAGTGGTACATTTATTTACTTCTTACCAGGATGTATTGTTAATATGAAAGCACACAGTGCTTTTGTGTGCACTGATGATCTGAGCTTTCACACAACTCTGCTAATATAGTTTGAATGCTTTCATCATTAGGTCTTATGAATAATGCCACATGCAAAGTAAGTGTGGACTAATAGTCTTTAGGGAATTACTAAAATAGAAAAAGTTTTTCAATCTCTTAAATTTCTGTTGTGTTACCCTCCACTTCTGGAGAAGTTTGGGAAGCAAATCAAACTGACATGATTGAGAAGCACATTGGTGCCATCATGATATATGAAACTCTGTTTGTTGGTTCAGTTTTTCATGAATGTCACAAATCTGGGAGAAAAAAAAAATCACATTTTTGTCTTGATCCTTCCCTGATCAGACTTTCTGTTCTTCTTGGAGCTTACTGCTAGAGGTATAACTTTATACCACAGGCTACTGTAGACAATACTGCACCTTGATACAACATGAATCTGAAGACAGGGAAGATGGGGAGGTTCTGTGCCCTGGCATGGCTGCTGAGATAAACAGGGACACTCAGATCTCAGTGATGGTGGAATTTGGTTCAGCTGTGCAGGCGCAGACATTGGCACTGGTGTCACATCAGCCACTAATAGAGGTTTGGGCTGTGAGCAATGAAGGTGAACTTGCTGGATAAAATATACAGCACCTGGCACTTTTGCAAGCAGTCTTTCAGTGACTTGTCCTTTTGGCCACTGCTCAGCACTGATGTGATGGAATACATTGAGGATAAATCTATAGGGACCTCGTTGATAAGATAACTCATATTCTATATAAGAAAATGCAATTGGGCTTCTCTAGCTGGACTGTAGTTGTATGTGATCTGGCATCTCCTAGGGAAATTAGAGATAATGTTCATTAGAAAGAAAGTTGCAAAGCAAGTAAAAAAATCATGTAAGGATTTGAGAACTACAGGAGACACTAGAAAAATTTAATTGAAGTACTAGGTTGCAGTACAATTTTTAAGAACTGGTCTTCTGACTAAGTTTTTGGTATTTTTGTTCACATCATTTTCCCAAAAAGGACATGTGTATGTGTGAAATATACAGATGAAAGAACTCTCAATAGGAGCAGTCTGTCAGCTAGGAAGAAGTGGATGAACTTAAGGCCTGGAGTAGTGAAAATCAGATGAAATTCACTGCTGTTTGGTGCAAGGTCATGCATTTGGAGACTAGTAAGTTGCAAGCTTGTGTATGGGAAATGACTGAGGAAGCAAAAGTGCTGAAGCTAAAGAGCAGTGTTGGCAAAAGGACAAATGAACATAAAGCAATCATAAATACAATTAAATTTGGAAACTAGAAGGACATTTTTAGTTGTTCATGAAGTAAAATTCTGGAACAGTTTTCCCATGAGGTGTAGGGTCAAAGAAAAACTAAATGAAAAGGGGGGAGATTTAGATAAGATGTTAGGAAAAAGTTCTTTACTAAGAAGGTGGTGAGAAACTGGATCAGGTTACCCAGAGAAATTGTGGATACCCCATCTCTGGAAGTGTTCAAGACAAGGTTGGATGGAGACCTGAGCAACCTGATCTGGTGGAAGGTGTTCCTGCCCCCATGGTAGGAGAATTGGAACAAGAAGATTTTTAAGGTCCCTTCCAACCCAAACCATTCTATGATTATATGATACCAAGTTCTGCTTATTCCCCAAACTTTACATATAGCTTCTTCTGCTAATTCTTTATTTAATATAAGTAAAACAAACTAAATCATTTTTTTCACAAAGCCACCCTGACACATTCAGTGACAAGTTTGTGGGACATCTCTTTGGTCTGAGGAGGAGTTGGATGTTTGAGAGTAATTGATTAATGGATTCACAGTGTTTCTTGTAGTTGTGCCACCACTGCAAAATGAGAGTGAAGGAGCAAAAAGTGCTTTGCATCTGTCAAGGCCAGCGTGCCAAAGTGTGGAGATCATAGCAGGGAGAGCAGGACTAGCCAGTACAAAATGCTTCTTTGCTCTTGTATCCTTTTAAAAGATTCTTTTAATGTTTTAGTCCCGTGCAAAGAGCCAGACCCTCATTTGTGGCTGCATATGAAGGTGACTTAAAGTCTGTCTTTTATGCCACAAGTACCCTGAATCCAACCAGCTTCTGCTGCACTTCCTGGTGAAAGCTCACCTCCCCTTATTTCTCTGCCAATGTCTGTAGGGGCTGTACTGAGAGCCTGGGGCTTCAGCACATTTGGGATGCTTTGGAAATGTTCTGTTTCTTGCCAGTGAGTGACTAATGGGCTTTAGGGCAGCTTGAAGCCATTAGAACAATGAATGGCAGCTGGCGAGCAAAGTGGGATCAGGCTCAGGGATCTTTTTGTATAGCCTTGGGTGACTGAGAGGAGAATGAGATCTCTGGCTCCTGTGGCTTCTGTGCAAGGTCCTGCAAATCCTGTCAGCATTTTCCCATGAGGATGAGTGGGAATGCTTCGGAGAAATACCCTGAGATTCAGGCAACAAAGTCAACTGTCTTTCAAGCCATACTTTGGTTGTGTGAGGACGTTGGCACTGACTTGAAATGTGAAAGTGGTCTCTGTAAAGAGCTACAGAAATGAGGCATTTTGCACTTGCTTTGCCTGCTGTGATCCCTATACTCTGGCACTCCAGCCATGGCAGATGCATGGCATTTTCGTTCCCTCATTTTCACTCTGTGATGTCCACTACATCAGACACTGAGTACCTACTATAGACACTCTCAAATCCACTCAGTTCTTTCTCTCAGTAAATATGTTGCACAGATTCTGGCTTCTTTGGGTTATTTTTTTGTTTCTTGGTATATAAATTTATATTCAGGATATCTATCTTTTCACTGTTTAAATTACTGGCAAGCTAATCCACAACTTTACATGCTACTTTATTCACTTCTGTGGTACATGTCATACGTTCCATGGTGTCCCCTGCAATCTGCTCACAGTGTCTTTATCAGAGATCTGTGACCTTCTGGATGTGCTGGGGAGGATCCTTCACATTCTGGTCCACCACAGAGAAGGACTCAAAGTAAATAGGAGTTTTTGAAGGTCTGCCTGTGTTCTGTGTCACTAGCTCCTGATTTGCTCACTGTATTTCCCAAATCCTGCTCTCAGCAACACTTATAAGCTACCTCATTGTTTCAATCTAAGCGCCTATTAAAGCTATTCTCCTAGAGTTCATGCCATAATTATATTCATTGTGTAGAGGTGTTTGTCTTCTAGAGTCCAAAACAACTAATTCTCTTCCTACTTGTACATAATGATTTTAAACAAACAAACACACACACACAAACACACAAAAACAACAAAAAACCCCTCATCTTAATTTCTAAGTATAATTTCCATTTTTGAATCTTAACTTGCCAAGGTAACAGGTAGATGCAGTGAAAATTTGATACTTAAACCTCCCCCCCAGCCCACCTTTAGAGGATTGTTGCCATCACTTGTTTTGCAGATGTATTTGGATGATTTGCCGAAGCCTCTGTTTTCATGGCTGCTACATCTGACTGGCTATCAGTACATGAATTATACATTTTATGTAGTGGTGATGTATTAATTTCACACTAGAATATGTAAAGACATTATATTTACAGATAAAGCATAATTTCTCACACTTCCAGAAATGAACATTAATTCTTTTCACTTCAGAAAGAATCTGAAAGGACTTGTTGCATTTCATAAGAAGAAATAAAAATCTGGCTCCTATTTTGAAGATCTAGTCCATTAACATGCCAGTATAATTTTATAATATTTTTCATGATTCTATATTAATATAAAACTCTCCAATGTGAATTTTTTCTCTACAGAAATATTGACTGTATTTACTTAAGGAAATACTTTTCCAGAGCTCTCTGCTGCTTCACATCATCCCTTTAGATTGGGTTCTTCCAGGTGATAATAATTGCTTAACTGTAAAATATTCTGGGATTTTATCATTTGTCTCAAGTAGAGGATGAACTGTAATTCATCTTGTTTGATGAGAAGCTTTATGAGAAGGATGCATTTACATAAATATACCATTGCCATTTTACTACATCCCACTAGATTTTTCCTTTTCTTAGACAATGAGCTGAAGTGACAAAAGTGATAGACATATTGAATAGCATTCCATGATAGCACATGACACATTTCTGACACTTGAATCCTTTCTTATAAGCCACTCACCATATAATCTGAGTGTATGACTATAATCTGAGAATATGACTGAGTACTGATCAAATGGCTTCCCCAGTGCTCTGCATCTTTAAATCTTTGAGATTTTGATTTTTGCTTTTAGGCAGCTCTTCTCTCCAGTGTAATAAGTAGCACTCATTGCCCTGTTTAGCTGGTTTGGCTATTCATGTATTAACAAGAGTGATTTTGTTTTGGTAGAGTAGAAGCTTGGAGTTTGATTTATATTAATTTTTTGGGGTATAAAATTCCCAATGTTTGCTCTCTGAACAGCTCCCAGAAGTCTCTGAATCTTCACCTTATATTGCAAATCTAAAAATATGAATTTAAGTACAAATTGAAAGTAGCCAAATGTTCAGAATGGACCTGCTGGTTTGCTGTTTATCACTTTCTAGCTTGAACAATCTGTTTAGTGATCAGAACAGCAGTGATACCTTATAATTTAAGTGGTCAGTGACCCTCAGTGGATATCCAGTAAAGGATTACTGAGTGGGCAAGTTGCAATGATCTAGAAAAAAGACAGATTGTTTTTTTTTTTTTTGTAAAGTGGTAACTATGATAATGGGGGTTGGTTTGTCAAAGAAAAGACTTTGTGCTCATGGCCAACTTTGTTTGTAAAAATATCTCCCTTGCAAACAGATGAATTAATCTCTGTCCTGGCTGGTTGTGATACTCCACTGCAGAAAGCATCCATCATATCTTTGCTACAGCCAGCAGTGTGTGCTTCTCTGAATGGTAGACTAAGCCCATTAGACCTTTATACTTTTTCTTTGGCTAATTTAACCAGCAAATTTCATTATCAAATATACATTGCAGTAATACCTCCTGGAAACTATTACCTCCTTGTCGCTTGTTGACACATTTATAAGTGCATAAAGACCTTTCAGTAAGTCAGAATCTTTTCAGGGAAATGGAATTTACTTAATGTGATGGTTATATGAGCATGGAGAGAGAGAGCTCCATGTATTAATCAGTTCATTGCTGCTGTTGCTTCAAAAATAATTAATCTGTCAGATGAATGTTTTCTACTCATGAAATCAAATGTTTCTCTCTCTCTCTTTTTTTTTTTTTTTTTTTTTACTCTGAGGTATCTGTCCCTAATATTAACATAGATATCATTTTCTACAATATTTGTCAAGGCAACTTTCATTCTATTCATGCACATCTGTATATCACTTATTAGATGTTTGCACTTGACTTTTGGTTTAACAAAATTATACTCCTTAAACTTAATTTCTCTCAGCAAAGGCTTTAAGATAAAGGTCTATTTTATGCACATCTCTTACAAAGATATTGCACTTTGTGCAGAAAGCTGTTTCAAATACAGAACAACTTTCTTGGCCCTGCTGATTTTAATGTAATAATGTGTATCTTTCCACACCAGAAAAGCTGTCCATATGGATTTCCAGAAGCTCTAGTGGTGATTCTATAGCTAGGGTCTGCACTTGAGTTTAAATGAAGACTTCAGCGTTTATCTTATACAAAATTTATCTGGATACGCATTGAAATAAATCCATCTTTATTTTGGGAATTAATATGAAATGAAAATGTATTTTTAATAACATTTAGTGCCTAGTTTCTGACTTTTTTTTACCAGGCAGAATACTCTGAACTTCTCAAGCTGCACAAAGTTAATGATTTTATACTTCTTGGTTAAATTTGAATTTTTGTTTAGAAAAAGTTATGGTTTTCCACTTGTTGAAAAATGATTTGCACTTGTGCTTGTTGCAATGTAAAGATGTTGAGGATATTATTCTGTAATACCCTCTTCTGTAAGGAAGGTCCATCTTCCCTCACTGCTGGTGACTTACTGCCCTTGTTGATATTAAAGTAGGAGGTGGCTCTCAGCCAGTGTTTTGGAGAAGGAAGGGTCTACATGGAGAGTGGTGATTGGAGGACAGGTGAAGAAGGCATGGTTGTCTTTTAAATATAAGAAAAAAGTCCAGATAAAATAGTTTGTCTTTTGTAGACCCTGGAAAAAGCTGAGGAAAGCTTTTCCAGAGAAGAGGGATACAGATGAAAAAGAATTCAACAATCTGTTAATTGAGTAGGTATTAAATACAGGACAAAGCAGATCTTTCTTTTCATACTTTCCTGTTTCTAATGATCCAGGGAGTGAACTGCTGGAGGTGTCTCACAGTAAGAGAATCATACACTAGTCCTCATCAGAAGAGGTAGTGCCTGAGTGAAGACATGCAGGTACAGAAATGGGTTAAGGAAATAAAAATTATGTCTGTTGTTAAGGATTTTAATTTTCACTGGAGGGATTTAACATTGGGATATTGTGTAATGATTCTCTATGTATGTGTTTAACTTGTGTACATAAAAAAAACACTTATATGAAATGAAACAAAAAGAACCTACTTTTTTATGTCTACAAATTTTCTTTCATCATGTACTTTAAAAACACCTATGACCTACAGCATATTCAATATTCAATACTTTTCTAATACTGGCATTAATAATTCTATCACTACTTTGTGTAAAATAATGTTAGGGTTCTCATTTAATTTATATTAATAACACTAATTATACTAGTATAAATGTATATATTAAAATGATTCATGAGTCTATGTTGAGATGAGTAGGTTTTTGTTGGATTAAGTTAAAAAGGGCTATAGAATTAATTTCATTGGAGTAAGGTCATGGCACTGTCATTATAAAACTGCTTGAGAAAACTAATTGCTGGGTGATACATAGGTGAAGTTATGAACAGTGTTGAGAAAAATAGTGTCCTGGAAGTCTCACAGAGGGTCCACAGTATTTACAGAACATAAGCCCTGTGAAAGGACAGTGCCTCTGATGGTGGGCAAAGCTTTGTTCACATTTTAGACAGATAAATTTCACATGCATGAATCCAGTGCTCCCAGCTCTGTGCACACAGAACACATGCAGTTCTCTCTGGGACTTTCTTTCTTCCCTGCACAAAGCACTGTCCCTCTGGGGGACTCTTGCCTCAACACATCTTGACTTCGACTCACGACAGCTGTTTCATGTAGCTAAAAATCTGGTTCCAGATATCATTTATTTAGCTGCCTTGGCTTATTAGACTGTTTTCCCTTCTTGAGTATTTAGAAAGATTTTATAGTTTTCGAGGGAAAGAGGAGGGAGCCTGGCATAACAGGCATCTTTGCTGGCTGTGTGTGATAGGATCAGTTCTTTGGTCACTGCATTCTCGTGGCTCTTTGTGGGCACTTGGTCAAACAGAACTTTGAGCAATTATTAAAATGAAGAATGCAAATGTTCTCTCTAATTCCGGATCCAGTCTTGCTTCCACAACTACCAGTGGGAAATTTCCTACTGAAACTGATTGTATGTGAAATATTTTCTGTACTCTGGAAATGCTGAGCTTTAATAGGAAAGAATTATTTTTATAAATCCTGGACACATTTTTTCTATTGATTTCTAAATGTATAATATAGATTTTTTTCTCTTACGTAGTCCAAACAGTGTGAGGGTGTAGAGAAATATTCAAAACCACACTTTCCACCACTTTCATTTGCCACTACTATGGCTTTGTAATGGGATGTAATTTTACATTTTTATTTGAAGTGCTTTTAGTCTATATTTTTAAAAATCTCAAAGTGAATACATAAATTAATCAGCTCCTGTAATCCATTCATGTGTGACTGCTATGTTCAGTGAAGGTCTGTGGCAAAATTGAATCACTTTATTTAACATTCAATCCTACATTAGATATTAGTAATTCCAGAATGTTTTACTCCCTTAAATTGTCTTCTTAGCAGGGTATGTTTGTCATTCTCTTTTTGTGGTGTCACCAAAGCATGCACATCTACAATCCCATATTTGAAAATAACAGATGACATAAAATGTGTAAAGGATTGTTTCTGTCAGTTATTATTTTTGCAGATTGGGTTGCCTGTAATGGTTTGCAGAACTCCATAATTCTTCTCCTATAATTCTGCTCTTTGAGCAATCCAACATAGAATCTCCCTTTTCTTTCATTGATCATTTGCAGATTGCTTTATCAGCAATTTTCCTGCCTGCTCCATTGCCTCTCAACTGATCCTCAAGTTATTCCAAGCCTTTTTCTCTGAAAGATGAAAAGCTGAAGTGAGAACAAGTGGGTCTGGCAGGAAGTTATATCACATCTTGCTGGGGCAGGGCAAGTCTCATAAGAAAAAAATTGCATTTGGATGTTGGATAATTGACACATGGTACAGCTGCAGAGCTGTGGGGTCTACCTGGCTGTCAGGGAGAAGAAGAGAGCAGCTGACACCTCTAGAGCTTTATTCAAGCTGTCCACATATGCTGACAGGCAGCAGTGACATATGCTTTTTTGCTGTCAAAATTCAGGCTTAGTTCTACAATTATAATGCTAAAAAATATCTATTATGAACTCAGGTTCTGGATGCCAATTCTATGATTCAATGTGGTGAATGCAAGGTGAAGATCAATAAGAGTTTGACTTTTGTAATAATTTCTATAGGAGAAAATGATTTATTTAAATGTCAGAAATTTACGCATGCCTTTAGAGATGAAAAATGGAACCAAGCTACATGTCCTCTTTGCTCTACTAGAATTTGATGAAATAAAATTGCAAAATAGCCCTCATCCAGCAGAGAAATTATTAATAACTGGTTAGACCAAGAGCAGATATGTGATTGGATGGAAAGGAGTTCAAATTTTGTTCTCAGGCTCCATAGTTAACATTAATTCATTAGAGTTGCATATTTTTACTGAAATTTGGGAGTTCTGACGCTGCTAACGGTTTGAATAGTTTTTTACTCATTACTACTGTAATTTTAATATACTTTCATTAATTGAATTGCTAAATGCAATGGTACTAATTCCTCATGACACCTGTTCTGCAGAAACTGAAATTAAAGTTAACATCAGAAGAGTGTGATTAGGTTTAATTCTTATTAAAGTACCAGCCATAGAAATAAGGATGGATGAGGCTGAAATAAGGGGGTATAGAGCTGGAACTAAAAGACAGTAACACAAGATGACATTCTTAGCTGCTGTGGGGAAGCAAATAGTTCTGTCTGAAAACATTCAAAAAGGGCATGAAGATATTCCTGCCCCCCAGACCTCGGTGGTTATTCCACCAGGCAACTGCTGCTGCTGCTCTCAAGCAGCTGAGAAAATCTTACTGCAGTGAAAATTTTCCTATCTTTCTCCAGTCACAAGATCTGTGGTTACAATGCAGAGATAAAAAAAATCTTTGCTGCATTTTCTCCAATTTATTAACTTGGGTGGCCTTCTAGGGAACTTTATATGCCTTGTGGTAGCTGTAATCAGGAGGCATTGCAGCAGGACAGGTTGTTCAGTACTTCTTTTTTACATAATAATAATTTTTGTGATTGTTAATGACAATGAATTCATAGTAATGCAACTACTTTTGTGAGCCTGTGCAAAAGGGTGAGTGCTCTGAGCAAAAGCTGAATTGCTGTATGATGGCCATTAATCCTGCATTGGTGTCCCCCACAGGGACAGTCAGCAGTCTGCTTGCAATCCAGCACATGTCCTATGTGGTCTGCCATACCTTCTGGAGAGGATTTCTAGAGGGGAGAGAGCAGTAATTGGCTATTCACAGTTTTTGACATTAGACTTCCCCATTTTGTGTTTCCACACTAACCTGGATAGCTGCTTAGCTGCTTTGGTACAGCAGGCAGGAGGCTCTTTGTGGAGCAGTTTAGTACTGTGTGGTGTTGAGGAATACATTCCATGCAGGTAGCTCAGTGTGCAGCTGCAGGTTGAGCTCTGGGTGACAGGAGCCCCAGGCAAGAGGCTGGGAACTGACTGGACACGCAGAGACACGACAGGAGCTTTATGACCCCAGACTTTTGTGTGCTTACACTGTAAGAGTAAAAAATCCATGGCTTCTTGTGTTCAGGGTCCCTCCTTGGAGGCACCCAGCTTGAGCTAGAGGTGTTATTTTGTTGCTGCACCATGATGAAATTATTTGAAAGATTGAGATATCTGAGGCTCTGCTATGGGAAACCTTGGGTTGAGCAGGAAAGGAAACTTGTCTGACTATGTGAGTGTAGGATTTGCAGCTCTGAAGGGGCCTCAGTCCCAGCTCAGGTGATGTGAATGTGGCTGCCAGAGTGGCTCCTGGACTGGCAGACGGGGAAGTTTCCTTCACAGTGGTTGACCACCTGTCAGTCAGAAGCATATATTGATTCAAATCCTTCCAGTGCTCAGCTATCTACCTGCCAGTCTCTCATAGACAAAGTTGTAGATGCATGCAGGAAAACTTGAACTTAGTTACTGAGACATGGCTCTGATGATTTTTAATTTCATGCCTGATACACAGAGCAAAAAGCAGACTGTTTTGGCTGCAAATCACTTCTTCTATGTCTGCTCTCCGTGTAAGGTCAGAGTGTTGTTCCATCTCATGTGTGCATTTACATCTCTCAGACTGAGAATGTCAGAACTGGGGAATATGTAAGAAATGTGGGTTGACATTGGTGAGATGGTGATTCAAATTCCAGTCCTTTGGTTTGCCTCACACATGTCCACCTATATAGCATAAAACAATGGTAGCCAGAAAAAGCAGACTTGAAATAACTCAAATGGAGAGAAGATAAAGTGTGTAAGATACATAATGCAAGAAATAGTTTTTTTGTGGTGAAATATAAGTGCTGACTACAATTAAATTAGCACCTACACACATGCATGCTGTATATAGCTATGTTTGCATATGTGTGTGTCTATATGTAGTAATAGATGGAGAAAAATAATGTGAAGCTTGCAAGTGTGTAAATCAATGGGTGCATGGATTTCAGCTTTTGGGTTTTTGGAGTGTACATAGAACACCTGCTAATAGAGAAGTGGGAAAATCTAGATGGAGAGATATTAGAGGGTATAGGCAAGATTCTGTTGCTTTAATACAAATCTCCATCTGGCCAGTGTTACTATGTGCCTGAATACTTAATATTGTTTATAAAAACTGTGATTTTAGTTATTTCCTAGCTAGTTCTCTGTTCACTTCTCTCTTTGGAATTTGGAAGAAGGTATATATACATAAAACAGTCATTTGTGTCCCAGAATACTGTGCATTTCAGTCTAACCTGCATGTTCTGCAAAGCCAGCCTTGGCAATAACATGTTCCTTGGCCAAGCACTTTTGCCTTTGGTGGGTCAACGTTACACCAAGATCATGCAGCTGTTTTCCTCAGCCAGCTGAATTTCATTCATTGGCACTACAGGGAAATGGACACTTCTCTGCTCCTGGCACTTCTCTCTGCTTTGGGCAGCTGGTGGTGATGTATTGATATTTGGGTGTTTGTGAGTAGCAACAAATATTGGAGAGGAGTTAAAAGTAGTAACAGTGCTCAACTCTAAAATCTCATTTTGCTGTCGTTAAGATGTAACTACGGTAACTTTTTGCTACAATGCCTCCGTCTGGGTGATAAAGATAGACAAATTTTGGGCACTTTATTCCATTTTAGAGATGATTTTCAGAGTCCAACGCAGAGCCACTGAGTCATTACAAAATCATTGGGAAGGTGTTCTAGTTTTGCATCAGCAGCTAGCTTTGAGGCTGTAACATTCAAGCTTGTCACTCTGGCTTCTAGAGCCATTACTGATTGATCCCTGTATCATTTCTCCCTGGAGTTTCTGATTCACTTTTTAGTTACAGAGGACATTTTATTAAAGGCTGTTTTTCTTTCTGAGGAGCTTTTTATTAAAGGTTGTTTTTCTTGCTCCCTCTAAAGGAAAGTCCTTCCAAAGACAGGATTGTTGGCACATATGAATTGTCTAATGCTGACCTGATAGATGAGCTGTCATCACGGTACAAACCTGTGACTGTTAGAACAAAGGTTGGCAAATTCAAATGGGAAATAAAGGGTTTTTTTTTTTTTTTTTTTTTTTTTTTTTAAAGCAAGGGAAATTAAAAATTGAAACAACTCACCTATGGATCCAGTTGGGAACAGATGTCTTCCTAAAAGCTGTGCCCTAGTTCAACAAGATGTTATTGAGCTCCGTGCAGGAATCCACTGGTGAAATTCTCTGTGCTACATTTGGCAGAGGTCAAGAGCAGAGGATTCAATGGTATCTGCTGAATCAATAAAGCAAAACCAAACTGCCTCTGAAGGAGCAGCAAACAGCTTTTCTCTGTAGATCAGGTGTTAAAGCAGAGAAGTGCAGCATTTGACAAGTGTACTGTCTATAGTAATTAAATTGCTTCTATGCTTATTTACAACTTTCTACTTCCTGTTCTCAACTGCATTTTTTATCCTGTAATTTCTCCCTTCATTTTCTCTCCTCTTTTATCGCTTTCTATTCCAGAGCTTTCAAATTGGAGCTGAACTTTTGAACCATACATGGAGTTTGTTTCTCTTTAATCACCAACATACACTGTAGTGCTAAAATACTGTAGCATTCTAGAGCAGACATTCCAAAATTGCCATATAAGGGGGGAATGGACAACTTTTAGGATTAAAATGGCTTAAAATACCTTAGAAAAAGAAATTTCAGCAACAAATTATAATGATTTAACTCAATTACTGGTGGCAGCCAAGGGCATGTGCTAGCAGTTGCAGCGTTTGTATCAAAGGAGGGTGGACTGAGTTTGAACTGCTGGCATCAGTTCAGATGAATTTCACTTAATGAGTGAGGTCCTCTTTTCCTGCAGGGAATGGGAACTGTTACCTTCTGCTGGGCCTTGGCTTCTACTGACCAAAACACAATTCAGCCTGCACAAGTGTAGACTAATGCAGGTGCTAAAGCAGTAGGAGCTCATTAACATATTGCTATTTTCTGGTGTGAACTTAGCAATGAATTTGGGGGTCTCTGCAGGGGATTCTGCTATGAGCTTAATGCATTGCTAGTGTGTGTTTTTCTCCTGCTTATTTGTATCCATTCTTCCGTTGTTTCACATGACAAACCAGTCTGTAAGCTTCTCACAGTAAGTTCTGTCTTTCTGTTCTATCTTTTTAAAATACAGGACTTGTAACGCCTGACTACGAGTCCTAAGTGTTATGATGATAATTTCAATAACACTTCAGCTACTTTGGCAGTGATTAACTGTGCCAGGCTATTGATACCAAGTTAACCACATTTGCATCCTGAATCTTTCAAACAGCAAGTTGCAGCAAAATGGCCTGAAATTTCCCTATCTGAAAATAATTCATCAGTATTAAATGCATTTTTAAATTAAATGTGATAATGTCTTTCAGTCACGCAAAAGACTTGTGACTGCCCAGTTATAAACCTTGCTGCTCTGTTTTTATGTATATCATAATTATTTATGAGATATTATTTATAACAGCTTTATTTATTTTTTATGGCAGTCAGAGCACCATAGATCCTATCTTATTATACAGCCCTCATTCCGCTGGCATGGGAATGTGCAGAGTTCTCAGATGGAAACAGCCATTGCTGTCAACTAATCTGAGCAATTATAAGCAACTTCTGTCCTTGAGTCTATCTATCTCCAAATCCTTCCCATACTGTCCCACTTACTACACCTGCCTTCCCACATCAACACACCAGTAACACATTCCTTGGTCATTCTAAGAGGAATTACCAGCTTGTTTGTTGGTAGCATTCACATTCTTGTAAGATTTACCTCTGGTCACCTGGCCCATTGCTAAGCACTATTTTGCCTGCCTATGTTCAAGTCTCTGATGTTAAACATTGTTTCAGGGATAAATTATTTTTCCATAATACCTGGAGTACCTGGAAATATTAGAAGCCACTCTCTGGTAGCATCATCTCTCCCACCTGTATGCTCCCAACACTCACACTAGAAATGGAATTGAATTGAATTGAATACCTGCAGCTCCACAAGAGCTGCTGCAAAGCTAGTGCTGGTCACAATTCAGCAAAATCATGTAGATACCTGACTCTGACATTAGCCTTGAGAGCCATTAGCCTCGAGATGCAGTTGGTGAGTGTAAGGGCTTTCTAAATGAAGTGGTTTTGGTGTGGATGAGCCAGAGTCTCATAATCTGGCCAATGGCCAGGACCCAGAGACCAGGGAGCCAGAAGAGTTTGCCTCCAACATCTGTTTCCAGTGTGTCTGCCTAACGATCAATTTATCAACCCTTCACACTGTCAAGTTAAAAAAATGCATAAAATAATTGGATTATATATTAAGACTCTTGAGAGAGTTACTTATTGACCTTCTTCTACTCCAGTGAATTTAGCTGTGAAAAATTGGGTAAAAAGCAGGGCCTTGCTGAAACCGAGATATTACATCTGAGCAGTGCACTCTTGGATAAGCAGAAATTACTGTGTAAATAACAAAATGTGAAGAAATAAGATCCAAATTGAAGTGTGGAAATTGTGGAGTGTAAAAGTGATTGCTTTTATAAATACTTTTAAATGCATATTTGCACTCTGAGTTTCACTATAAATTGTAATGAAGTGCCTTTAAGTTCAGATGTGAATAAGGCCAAATGTTATTTGGGGGAGGGGGGGAGAGAAAAACCCAAACCCTTTGAAAAAAACAATCTTTCAAGTGAAAATAACTGTGTTTTACCTCTCTAACATAGCAGGTTTGGTTCTGAGTATCACAGAATATCACAGCTGTCTGATTCTTGTGCTAAGCATTTGCTTTAACCTTTTGGACCTTTCTTGTCATTCATGCTTGATATAAACTAAAGCTACACAAAAAGTAGTGGATTTAAAAAATCTCATACATTCTGTCTGTAATTATCCTGGTGGCATGGTGTGACCTGCTGATTCAATTCTTATTGAGATGAATATGAGCTGTTAGTAGACCAAGGTTCAGTGAATACATTAAATCTTGAGGCCTCAATCAATTACCTGCTTCCTCATGGCAGTGTCTAGGATATCTGGAAAATAACAACTACCAGAGATGATTAGAAAATACCTCATTGGATGTAAAATGTCTCTGAAAAGTTGAATATAAATTTTAGAAGCACTTTTCCTGGTGACTTATTAAGTTTAACTTGTTTTTCTCTATTACAAGAGAAAGCAGAATGTTGCACTGTTTTCCATTGTCAGTGTGCTAAGGAGGGACTGGCTAAGCTGTGACACTGACACAATCTGCTTTGTTGGCTGTACTGGGTTACCAGCACACAGCAGCCTTGTCCAAATGGGAGCAGAACACCTCTTTTTTTCCTGCCAGAATCCACTTTGTAAGTGGGTCCCGGGATGAGGGTGAGGAAGCTGTCACTTCCCAGCAAGCAGCTTCAGAATAGAGAGCCAGAAAAGGAAGAGCAGTCACTTTGGTCTAAATTTAAAAGGCAATGCTTTAACCTTCCACAGAACTGGTCAAGCGGCTCTTGTGCTATTTCCTCTCTCAGCAGTCTGACTCAACATTAGAAAGGGAATTTTAAGTATGTAAATATGTTCCCACCATCTACACAGCAATGGCCATCATGATTGATCCTTTTAGGGAGCAAAGGGGCACACAGCAACCTATGGAGTGGTTCTGCTTGTATTGTCCTGCTCTTGTTTTGGTCATTTGTCTCATTTTTTTCACGAGCTTCTTTATGTGTATTTTTCTATATATGTATAGTACATAAAGTCTTTCTCAGACACCCATTTTTTCTCCTTTCCTGGTGGGAGCCGTTCTGCTAATGATACAATCAGGGAATACTGCTGACAGACAAAGGGTGAAATTTGCATCATCTACTGAGCCTATTAAACTCTAAATGTTCCATTTCATTAATTCTGTATGGCTGTGCTGGAAGAGCAAAGGACTATTTCCATACCCAGGGACCTACTCACCTCCTAGTAAGGTCTTTACTTGGCATATACTGGAAAATTTGAAGTTCTCATGTGGATGCTAGCCTACAAATGCACATGGAAGTAGACCAATGACTGAGAGTTGTGGGTTTTGTTTGTGAGAATTTGTGTGTTTTGCTAACTGGAGTGTGTAATTATATCTAATTATTTGGGCAATTCACTAATTCTTTCATGTTAGAACAAGTGCCAAGTTCCTTTTATTTTTTGATCTCACTAAACTTTGCAGATTTTTATGTCTTGTAGATGTCAAAAGAAAGAAGTCACAGAAGTCTATTGCTATATTGTGAAGACCATAGTAACAGCACAAGCGTCTTGTCTGGGATCAGTTGGCAGAACTGGGAACAGGACTTGCCTTCTGCCTTTCAGCAAGATGCTCCATCCATCACTGCCTCTGAAAGAACAGTTAAGTGGATAGATGAGACCTGAATTCCTGCTTCTCAGGCCTATACCTCAGTGCACCTTCCCCTAATCTAATGGAAATTTTGAAAAATAGTCAAATAATTATCTGCTTTTATAGGAAAAATAAAAGTATGCAACAAGATAGGAGAAGCTACTCTTATATGCAATGATTTAATTAGAAATATTTACATTTTGGAAGTGGCTTCTTTTTCAGTTTTCAGTGTATGATTTACAAAGAAGCAACTAAACTGCCATTCCTCTGGATAACAGTTTATTGGGTTGTTCTACACTAATATGATCAGTCATATGCTGTACATCTCTTCTCCTTCTCTTCCTACATATAAATTATTCAGGAATATTATAGCTAAAACTGTAAGTAGATGATTTTATTTCTGTCTTCTGAAATGCTAGAAAGGATTTGGTTTAAAAAGAAAGGGATGACATCCTTGTGAGGTACTGGGAAAGCAAGAATCAATTGTGACTGGCAGGCTTACACCTGGAGAAATAGAAAAATGGTTGAAAAGATCTCTTTTACTTAAAAATATGACCAGATTTCATACAAAATACTTAAGCCTTTAGAACTTCCTATCAAATATAACAATGAGCACATCAAAGTTTGTGGAATGTTTTCCTAAGATAACTCTATGCCCACTCTCTTAACTGAGATGCTGTTAATGTGGCTTTGTGGAATAAATTTAACCTCTTGCAAGGTCCCAAAGATTTAGGTCTTTTCATCTGAAAACACTTGATTTAGTCTTCTATAATCAAGAGATTACTGATTTCTCTAACATGCAGATACAGAATTCTGTGAACTCAAAGTCTGTAATTCCCTCAGTTCCACAGGCTTTGTCACTTAACTACCTTGAATTGCACTTCCCAGGAGCACTTGGGCTGAGGAGCAGACACCAACTAAATGCCTTCAGATGTTTTGGGACTGCAGAGGAATTGGCAAATTCTGTCTTTGTGCCTCGGGATGAATTTAAAGCTATTGGCGTTAGGCTGCTTTGTGCAAGCTTTCCCCTTTGTTCCAGTACAACACAGCGTTAAGGTAGGTTTAGCCTCTTATTTGTGTTTTCTTCCAAACCACCTGTAGCAGGCTTTACTATCTTTTACATGGACAACCAGTCCTTTTCTTTGACACAAGTTCTGTTTGTGCACCTTGTAGCTCCTATACAGCACTTGCTTTCTGGGCTCTTTGCCCGTTGGGTGAACAGCTCTACAGAGCTATGGGCCATTTTATTTTGATTCAACTGCATGATCTGTACTGAAAAACGTAATTTTTTTTTTTTTAGCGATCCCAAGGAAGTACAGTAACTGTAGACTGCTTCTGTGATTCCTGTTTTGACCCTGAGGCATAAGCTTTGTCCTCCATGAGGGGGTTATACACTCTTAATGTGATCTGTGGTGGTGTGGCCAGTGGTTTCTTCCCAAATCCTACTCTAAATATCATATACCTAATGTTTTCTAAATAAATGATCTCTAAGTTCCCTTTCAACCCAAACCACTCTATAAGTCTATGACAAGGTTCTATGCTTTATGCCAAGTAGTTTATAGGGAACGGTGGTGATACAGTCAGAGAGAAATGAGGACGTTGTTTTGTAGTGCTGATTTGAATGACTCTGAGTTGGCATTTAGCAAGCCAGCAAGGAGCAGCCTATGATCTTTAGGAAGAGTGTTAATAAAATCTAGTAGCTCAGGTTAGTGGTCTGTGATACTGTAGGATGCCATCCTAACTAGTGATGGTCCTAGTCATAAAGTTTAAGTTTGGATTCAGTACACCCTGAATTTCAGAGATGCTTCATTTTCATGATAATCCAAATATTTCTGACAAGATGGGGCACCTGCAGAATCGTGTATAGGTGTAATTTTAAATTTATTTTTTGTTGTTTCTCTTAATAGTCTGAATCCAAATGTGTTTGCCATTTTCTCATCTTTGTGTGCACTTATGCTGAAAACAGAAGTGCTGTTTCTGGCAAAAATCTCAAGTCTTTACGAAGTTGTAAGAAGTTTCTTCCTGTTATTTTGTTTAGTGCGAAGAAAGAAATTAATTCTGTGATGACATATAATTTGTCCTCATTAGCAGGAAACAGAATTTATATGACTCAAAAGCTATTTGTTAGTCTAACATACCAGCCTAAAATTTTAGCCACCACTGATTGTGCATTGTTGACTTGACAGCAGAAGTAACCATAACTTAGACTTAATGAATGCTTTCATGCAGTGTGCACAGTCCTCCAAGAGTCCTTATTTCATACTATTTAATGCTGTGCTGAACAGTTGAGTTTGATAAAGGCTGAAACAGTCAGAATTATGCTTCTATCTGAATTTTAATTTTTAAAGGGGGAAGGCAGATGGTATTGTTTTACAGAGAGAATAGCCCAGCGTGTCCTGCCATACTAAAAGTCTCTTTGAGCCCATCTGATACTGGTCTCTGAGTTTTTTCTCTGCTGGTTTCCTCAGCTTATGCATTGTCTTCAAATTGCATATATTAGTTTCCTATCAGAATAACTTGCAGGCATGGAAATTGGCCATGTCCTGTGAAGGTCACTGAAAAATTCATTCCCGAATAGGCAGATTTTGTATAGCATTGATGCTCTTCTTGGTGCCAAAGCCTTAACTTTACAAATGGACATGAGTTCAAAGGCAAATGCTAATTCAAAGCAGCAGCATGTCTTTGGAAGTACAGTCTCCTTGTCTAGTATCCAGGAACAAATTATATTTAAATCATTCCCACTCAAGGGATAACTTGTCTGACCAAAAGTTAAAGCATGCTTCCTAAGGCCATTGTCCAAATGCTCCCTTAAACACTGATGGGCTTGGGGCATCAACCATATTTCTTGGACACTTGTCCCAGTGTTTGGCCACCCTCTTGACAAAGAAATAAGCATGCTCACAAGTAAAATGGCACGATCTGATAATTTCCTTTTTTTTTGACAACTTCCCCATTTTTTTCTCTGCATATCACCTGCCAGTAAGGCTGCTTGCTTCAGAGTTTGTAATAGATACCAGTCTGCCTTTTATAGATCTTCTCTCCAGATTTCCTTTAGCCTTCCTAAAAAGATGCCATCTGACTGTTCCCACCCGTGGTTTACTGGCTTAAACATCTGTTTTAAAAGCTGTTGTAATCTCAGTATAGATTTGCCTCAAAAGAGACCAAACTCCTCTCTCATAAATCTTTCCTGATGCTTCCACATTCTTTTTTTCACCAAAACCTTGGACAGCAATATCTGTTATTTGCTTGGCTCAACCTCCTAGAAAAAAGCTCAAAGCTTTTGATGTTGGCACAAATCAGTTTAAATTATATGATTTAAAAACCCCAAGAAACAAAAACCCCTCAAAAAATTAACAAGAAAAATGTACTTTGTTTCATGTTCAGTGAATTCCATGCAAGTAGATAGAAAAAAAACCAAAACAGACAAAACAAATAACACAATACTAGATCTGATTCAAAAGTGTTGGCTACCATCACTGGCTGTGCAGGAAAAAGCAGCAATTGAAAATCTTATTCCTTGCAATACTAGCAGAAGTGATAAAGAATAAATTCTTTGAAACTGAAGTCCCATTTCAAAACTTATTGTGAAGAGTGGCTGGACAGTCAGAGGTGGTCCCTGCTATGTTGTGGGAAGCGGAGAGAGAGCAGGCCAGTAACTAATTCTGTCACGAGTGACAGTGGAAGTGGGTGAGTGAGGGACATCTAGGAAAACAAGGCTGGAGCCTAGAGAAAAGCTTTCTGTCATCAAGACAAATTCATAACTGCAATGCACATTGCTGGGAGGTGCTTGGTGATCTTAAGGAGTAGACTAGAGAGTGATGGATATGCCAAAACAGTAGAAATTTTTTTTCCTATCTGCTAGAAGGCTTCTCATGATGTTTAACTTTTTCTTGGTGTAGAACCAAGTCAGTGCCTCTCATCTGGGAGCTTCTAGTGGTGGGGGAACAGTTATGATAAAGGGCAACAAGTCAAGGACTTGGGCTGCAGTTAACCCAGAAAAAATACAAGGGCAGGAGTTGAAGTATTGTACCCAGATTTCTTCTCCTGGTAACACCAGTAGACCTGCTGGTGCTCACATAGAGGGGAGGATCAATTTCAGTACAATAAAATAACATTCAGTGTAAGAAAAAGTATTAGGTGCTTTTTATCTTTTTTTTTTTTTTTTTAAATAACTGCCACTAAATATTTTGAGCATTCTCAATGTGAAGGTTTTGCACCTCAGGAATTTTTGTGAGTTGACTCCCTGTTGAAAGCAGAGTAATATGGATGATAGCTCTCTTCAAAGTGATATGCGATTTATTTAAATGTTCAACTAGTTCCTGAGAGAGAAACAGGCTCAAAGTTAAATGCATCACATCTCCCAGCATTTCCAATGTACACCTTGACTTCTGCTTCAACTGCTGACTCCTGTGAGCGAGATTAAAGTGGAAAAAGAGCCTCCTATACTTTGGAAGACCTGTCCTTTTTTTCCTGCTTCCCAGAAAGAAACTTCACTGGAAAGCCTAACAAAGGCATAACCCATCTCCATATCAAAAAGTATGCCTGTCCTGTAAAAGTGTTAAATTATGTGTAACAGTGCCACCTGCTGAATCCCAGCTTAACACCTTTCTTCTCAAAGGGAATGTGAGTCTTAATGAAATGGGGTTGGTTTTGATTAAGGCACAGGCACAAACCCTGCTTATTTCTTATGCAGACCACAAGGTACCACATGGTTTAAAAAATCAAATTAAATATTCGTCTTCGTAGCGTAAGATTTGTTTCGTTAAGCGTATCATAAGGCAAAGCCCTTGGAAATTATACCAAAAATGAGTTTGTCTCTTGTTAAATTGGTCTTATGCATTTTTCACAATTATTAGTACTGAGATGGAAATAAAATTTGAATTGAAGTGCTAGTAGTAACTTATCTAGAAAATGCCAATGTTCTCATGTTTCAGACAAAGAGATTCCCTGCTGAATTTCTAAATTTAGAAATACTTGATTCTACCAAGAACACTGTCAAATGAGTCTAAACTGACTGAGACAGGCAGTCATTTTATGGAAGTGAGTGAATGCTTTCACTGCATACAGCAGTTTGATAGAACCACTCCCATGCCGCCTAGAAGCACTTAACTTTTTTTGAAGCCATTATAGGCTGAATTCTACCCATCTTATTAATATTTAATATGTCTTTAAATGCTCCTGGTCATTTTAATGGGATGCTGATGCTGTTGAG
The DNA here is from genome assembly GCA_037013685.1 of Acridotheres tristis. NCBI lineage: Eukaryota > Metazoa > Chordata > Aves > Passeriformes > Sturnidae > Acridotheres > Acridotheres tristis. The sequence goes on along the minus strand of CM072899.1, from coordinate 8,626,367 downwards.
AGTCTGTGTAGCTGAAATGAGCTCCTGCTCCCAAGGAGCGTCCTGGGTGATGCCAGGCACTGGTGAGTTTGAGTAACCTCAATGACACCACCTTGTGTATGCAGTCCAGCACCACTTGCATGTTATCAGGCTGTTTTGTGCATCATATCATATATGGAAAGACCTTTCTGTTGTGTTTAAATCCTACGCATGCCCTTGCCTTACTCCTTTTCTACCTGGTGCAGTGTTAGCCTGAAGGGGATGGCTTGTTTGATGACCATCCCCTGCTACATGCACAGCTTTTTAAATGCCAAGACCACTCTTGTCACAAGTATAGTTCTGACACCTTTAGGAACTGTAAAATGTGAAACTGTAACATACTGTGTACTTCTAGCATTAGCTGGCAGAAAATGTTATGCCAAAGAGCTTGCTGTGAAGCTGTCTTAATTGAGAAAGTAGAAGAGAACATAATGTAGTGGAAAGGACTAATGTAAAAAGCATCTAGCAGTAAAACGCAGGATGCATGCCTCCCCTTTTCCACATTCCTACAACAGTCTGAAGAACAACAAGGGGAAAAAATAAGAAAGCTCTCAGCACATGGCAAGTACAGCTTTGTTTAATTAGAAAACTAAACATGCATATTTTGGGCATCAGATTCAAGAATCTGAGACTTTACGTGGCTGTCATAAGTAAGATGCACTGGCATTTTTCTTCTTGCTGCCCCTGGCTCTGATATTATGGCTGTGAGTGTATAAATAGAGAGAGATGCATTCTTGTGTTTCCATTTCCACTGTGAGCTCTGTGTTATTGGCCTCAGTGTTTCTAAGCAAGGAAAAAGGGATGTTAACAGCCATGTAAATGAAACTGGACACATGCTTAACAAAATGCGACAGCAAAGTAAAGCCACTGACTTTGTTCCATCAAAAGATACAAATTTCCCATACTCCAGCAGAACATTCAAAGTGCCAGCATTCTCAGAGCTGTTTTCACTCTGTGATGTGCTCTAACAGTCAATTTGTTTAAAGGGGAAAAAGGATGGCATTGCAAATGCAGCAAATAAAACGTAGCAATGCTGCAGCATGAAATTCTAGCAGATATCCTACTGCTGGAATCAGACTTCCAAAAAAACAGCCATTCATACTGGCTCTGGATGGCAGCAGTGGCACAGAACAGAGAACCTGTTTTCTTCCATCGTGGAGTGCAGACGGAGGTGGAAGCACTCTTGTATTTTGTCACCTGTGTTCAATACCTGTGTGCTGAAGTATCTGATAAAAGCTTCAGAGGCATCTTGAGAACCGTGTACCATGAAATAGATACTGTTGGCTTCCGCTTAGGCTCAGTTGAAAACCATAGATGAACACAAAGGATTTCTATGTATTTGTTATAATGAAGATGGTCTCTAACAGCTCCTCATTCTTGACTGCAAGGAAGCCATAAGCTTCTGTACATTTAATAGTGACATTGGCATTTTAAACTACTTTCTTAAACTCAGGCTGATTCTAGTGACTTCCTCAATCAAACCTTTTGCCTAAATGTCTCCCAAAAGGAGCTCTGGAGTCTGTACTGAGCAGTAGCTGTGTTAATCAAACTGCTGAAAGCAATACAAGAATCATCACTTATCTAAAGGACAGGGAAACACAGTTTCTGTACCCTTTTTTAGCCTGAATGAGAATTGGAGAGTAGGACTGAGCAGCAGATTAGCACGGCACACTCCAGATTTAATTTTAAGGAGAAGGATTTTCTAGGGGTACATTGAAGTTGCTCACACTTGGGAGTTTCTGCCAGTTTGCTGTGAGTGAGGATGAGGAATCACAGAATGGTTTGAGAGATGCCTAAAAATCTTTCAGTTCCAAGCTCCTGCCATGGGCAGGCAGATCTTTTACTAGACAAGCTTGCTCAAAGCCCCATCCAATCTGGCCTTGAACACTGCCAGGAATGGGATATCCACAGCTTCTCTGAGCAGCCTGTGCCAGTGCCTTGGAGGGAGCTACTCCCTTGACAGGATAAAGGAGTCGTGAGAAGGTCTTGGGTATAAAGCCCGAGGAATAACAAGCCAAAGGCCCAGGTGGTCTTGTTTCTGAGACACCAAAAAAATCACACTCTGGGAGAAAGGTTTTTCCACTGTAAATAGTTTCTTTAGGTCTACTACCTCAGATCATGGCTGTCTTAACAAATGTTTGTCATAACCTATCTTCAGTCTGTGAGCAAAAGCGTTGGAGATGTTGCTTGGTAATTTCCATTGGAAACAGGAAGAGCAAAGGACTCCTGTTTGATGAATTTGAAATGTGTGTAGTGACAAATGAATGACCGGAATCCACTGTAATCTTTCTGTAGTACTGTCATGAGTCCAAATGCACTGGACTCAGTGGGAAAATAACCCCCTTAAAAATGATTTCAAATCTCTTTTCTAGACATGCTTTTATTGGGAATACTTAGGGAAGAAGGAAATGCTATACTTTTCAGAATAAAAAGTTGAAATTCTTCCTTTTCACTGCTGAACATTTCCTTCTTCCATCTCTACTCAGTTATTAGGTGTTGGGTCTTAAATTTATCCTGTCTCCTGAGAGAAAAAATATCCATGTTCTGCAGAGAGAACAACTTACTTCTTTGATAGATTCACTTTAAAATGGGATAAGGGAGAGACTTGCAACAGATTTGAAGAGTTAAAAATAACCATGGACATTATGTAGGTGGTGTCAGTTATGTAGTTTTCTTAATACAAGTATGGAGCTGAGAGGGATAAGATGGCACAGGAAACAAGGTGCTATGGAGGTGATCATGAAGCTGAGAGTGTGTTTTCTAGCCTCACCATTTGTTGAGCTATTTGATATCTGGCTTGACCCTGAGTACTTTGTCTACAAAGCTGATATCAGGTTTGCAATTGGGCCATATTTTATGGACTTGATAAGGTGTACTTGGTAAAAATGTAACTTATGGAGACAAAGACTTTTGAATTTGAAAATTCATCAGCTTTTATTGAACGGATTCTTTCATTTTATTTTCCCTATTAAAGGAATTTTGTGTGGTTGTGAATATTTCTCGTACAATTAGAAAAATCTAATCTTTAAGAAAATTGCCAAGAAAATCAGCGGAAAATTACTATTACCACAATGCAGAGAAAAATTCTCTATTCTGTCAAAAGCAAGCACTGCTTGTTTTGATTTTGTTTAGATTCATTGCACAAGAATATGGAACAGAGGTCCCATTTGAGCCCATGACCCCTGGGATGGAGTGTTGGGGATGTGTGTGCTGGAAGACTGTTCCTTCCTGGGGGAAGTCCTCATGATGCCAGTGTGGGTCTTTTTCAGCTGTGCAGACCTGGACAGAGGGGTCAGAGGTGTTAAACAGGCAAATACTTCAGAGGAACAGCTAGGCATGTTCCTGCCTTGGGATAGAGAATGGCTTTGATGAACCTGGAGGCTTTTCCTGCCCTTGTGTGGTGTTTTCAGGGCTTCTGTAATGCAGACTGCAGTTGGGGCTGAAAATTTCTGTTGGTTTGTTGGTCTCATGTTGTTTAGTGGTTTCTGGGATCTTCATAATTGGGAGGGAAGCTTTCTAAGGGCACCAGCAGTGCTGCCTGTGAGTTATTCTTGGCTTTTTCCACACAGACTGATTAGTATTTGTTCTCCTTACAACCTATAGGGGTAACCCAGACCAGCCACAGGGATGTGCTGGTCATTCACCTTTTTGATCTTTTGTCAAAATACATTTAGTGAGAACAGTGGGGTGTGAGGAGAACATTAGGAGTCTTCCAGCAGGCCGGTACAAAGGGGAGAGAGACCATTGTTAAAGTCCTCTATCATAGTCAGTGGAAAAGGGAGAAAGAACAGCCTACCAAGAAACTGTTGTGTTAGACCTCAAGAGATGGGCTCTGAGGCTGCAAAATTCTCTTACTGAATTGATAAAATAGTAAATGAAAGGAGAACCAAAATTTTATTGAAATTAACATGAAGTCCCTTTAATCATCAAGCTTAATCCTCAGTAGAAAAAGACTCCAAAATTGATTTAAAATCTCAGTACAACCGTCCTCTCTAATGTGAAACAGAGATTCAAGTAAATGAATGATTTGCTTAAAAAATTCTGACTAATCTTCAGAACATTAAAATTAATATAAATGTGTGATCTCAAGTTCTATCCATTTTTGGATCCCGTTTCAGTAAGTGCATATAATTTGGAGTGGGACCTAAACCATTTTGTGTGTAAGTGTACAGGGAATGCATTCCAGTACCTTTAATCAGAATGTCAAAGAGAGATCAGCTTTGCTGTTTCACATAAGGTATGGAAATATCATCTGAGATGAACTGGAATAGAAAGAAAACATACTGCAGAGTGGAAATACTGCAGTTTCCTTCGGGGTATGAGATGATTTAAACAGCTATTTCTGTGGGGCAAACAACACATGTAAGGTTGTGAGAGCTCCTGGCTGTATGTATTCATATTGTAACACTTAAGTATTGCATACGAGTCTGAAGTTCTATCAAGGACCATGCTGTGGATTCCAGGATCCACTGGGATAAGAGAGACCATCTCTCTATATTCGTGGCTTTGTGGAGGAATGTTTTCTGCCTTCCTCCCTCCAGTGATTGGCTCTTTTGACAATTCATTGCTTCTGCTAAGGAATTTTGAGAAAGGCAATCTGAACCATAATCTTAGGTGCTCTATGTAGCATTCAAAGTTCAATTTATTTTATATTGTGTAAGAAAAAGTGAATTGATTCCTCAGTTTAGAGATGATGTGGTATTTCCTGCTGAACATCAAGAGGAATCGGCTATGCACACTTAAGATACTGTCATCATAGTATTGAAGGTGACATGAGGACACTGTATCATCTTAAAAATTAAGTAAATTTTGTATAACAGAGATCATTACCTCTCACAGACGCCTGCACTGTCAACGTAGTGCTTTTAGTCAGACTGAAGTATTTAGCCTTTGGAAAAAGCAGATGTGTGTCACAGGCAGAGAAGTAAAGGTATGCCTCCCCCCTGAGCCTGCAGCACCCAGGAACACATGGGTGCTCTGATGCTTTAGGGCTGGAGGTGGAGAAATCTAAAGAACTCAAGTACATTTGCTCAGCTGGGAGGAAAACAAATTCTTCATTAGCTCTGGGAGATGATCAGCCCCTGAAATGAAAGAGCTGATTACAATAATTTTTCAAGAGTTGAGCTGAATACTGAGGAAAATAAAGGGCTGCTGTTGCTTGCTGTGCCTTGTGGCTAAAGGGCCTGCCCAGAGGCATTCCTGGATTTGCTCCTGCTCTTCCCTTCCATTTCCAGGCTGAGGAGTGGGTTCAAACCCTGCTCTTTAGAGAGTTAGACCTCTGGTGTTTTATGATGCTAGCAATGGTGACCTTATTGTTTCCCTGGATGCTGGAGTTGTGCTGGTCCTGCCATGGCTTCTCCCCTCTGCCTTCATCCTGCCAGACTTCTGAGACCAGAACTTCCCTGTTACCTACGAACTCATGTCACACCATGCAGATTTCCTGTAGCTGAGATTCTCCTTTGTATTTCTGTGCTTTGGGAGGTAGATGAGAAGCACAGTAAATAAAGCAGGAAGCACTTCTTTTCACAGAATTAACTATTTATCTTTGCATTTGTACTTTTTTTGAAAACAGCATACATATTAACATAAACTGCTGTCAGCTGAAGTGAAATCACTTACTGCAGCTTGTAAGGGATTTTACACATCCTTCTGCAAACCTAAGAATTAGACATCTGCTAGGATGAGGGTTAGACAAAGTGATACTAAACACTAAATTGCAGAATTTGGGGAAAGCCTGGAAGATGATATTGGGGGCTTCTGAGTTCTGATATTGCTCTTCTGAGGAGCAGAGAGAGTATTGAAAATTGTCTCTTCATCTTCCAGGCTGCCAGATGTGGACAGGTTCCACTGAAGAAGACAACTGTTTGTTGCAGACTTTTCAGTGGATTTATGTAGGTTGTGGAGAGTGAATATGCCATATTTGGAGAAAGTGCTAGGCCAACAATTTAGGGGAATGGAATGTCCTTTCTTTGTTGCACAGACACAGCAGAGCTGTTGCAATGCCAGCTTCCCCATAATACCCAGTGACCAATTATATTGCTGCTAAACCAAGCTACAGTAAAATCTGTGTCACGCTTAAATTGCTATAACAAAAATGTGCGGTCAACTGTATCAAAGCCTTTGCTAGATCAATAAATAAGGCTCCATAACTGTGGACAATATCCAGAGAAATCATAGTATCATTCCCAATGCATACAGCTATACTGCAGTACTTAGTCTGAGCATGGTCCTGCATTCAGAATGAACAGCAGTTGCTTAACTGGTGTATAAATCTCCTGTGAACATGTGGCTGTGTGGGTGACACTTAAATGAAGAATGGCCAGGGTAGATGTGACCTTTTGTGTAATTTTGTGAACCTGGCGGATAACTGCTTGTCATGTAGCTTCTTTTTGATTCAGTCTGAGGGTAGAATTTGTGCTTTCATGACTGATCACATGCAGAGTGTGACGGTCACATATGAAGGGTGCCTGTTTGTCAGAATCAACTCACCCATGCCAGACCAGCAAGATTTTTCCAGTATTGTTTCTTTTCTGAATTTTTACTTTCTAACCCATGAATTACTTGCTCTAATACTTCAGATGGTTTTGACTCACTGCTGTTGTAGAGATTGAAGTTAAATCATATTATGCTGGTGTTGACTGGGGTAGGGTTAATTTTCTTCCCAGTGTCTGTGGAGCTGTATTTTGGATTTGTACTGAACACAGTGATGATGATAGCAGAGATGCTTTTGTAACTGCTGAGCAGGGCTTACCCAGACCCAAGGCCTTTTCTGCTTTCCATTCTGCCATGCTGGCAAGGAAGTTGGGGTGTATGGGAGGTTAGGAGGAGACACAGCCAGGACAGGTGGCCCCAACTGACCAAAGAGATATTCCAGACCACATGACATCCTGCTCAATACATACAGTGGGGGGAAGAAGGAGGAAGAGGGGGACATTTGGAGTGATGGTGTTTGTCTTCCCAAGCCACTGTTATAGGTGATGGGACCCTGCTCTCCTGGAGATGGATGAACTCCTGCCTGCCCATGGGAAGCAGTGAATTCAGTCTTTGTTTTGCTTTGCTTGTGTGCATGGCTTTTTCTCTCCCTTTTAAACTATCTTTGTCTAAACCCATGAGTTTTTTGGCTTTTACCCTTCCAGTTCTCTCCCATTCCTAATGTTGGGGGGAGTGAGTGGCTGCATGGTGTTTGGCTGCTGGCTGGGGTTAAAAGACAAAAAAATGACTAGAAGTCAGGTTGCACTGTTTATCAGACATTTATAATCCTGTTTTCATGATGCTTTTTCATTACTGGGTAACTTTTGAGGGAGAGAGAGTTTAGTGATTAATCATTATTATGACGAAATTAGAAGTGATGTGTACCTTGTTGTACTTGTAATTCTGACTTAGTGAAATCAGCTGTGAGTGCTAGACTAAGATGGAGTCCTGCTGTAGATAATGACAGCTGCATATTCCCCCATTGATTTTGTGAAGTCTAGGCTCTGCTGAACGGACCTCATCTGGTATTTTCTGTGTTTGGGAACTTGCAGCAGTGTATTCTCTCCTTTTCTTCATGCCTGTGCCTGATTCACGCTGCACAGGCATTGGTCACAACTGCAGTTATAAAGTGAATCTTCTCCATCAAAGTCTATGGATGTGTGTACTTCGAGCTAATACTCTTGTTGGCCTGAGTGATGTGCTGTTTATTGAGCTGGGGATTCTGGAACTCCCCATTCTGACTGTTGTATCCTCCAGGGTGTGTAAGTTCCTGGTCATTGCATACCTGGTATAAACTGCATCTCTCTGGGCATTGTGAAATAACAGGGGAAACAAGTAAATTCCACAAAATACAAATGTGATGTTATGTGAATTTTACACCATCTGCCTTCTGAATGCTGACACTTTCTACCTAATAACATATATTTGAATCTGTGAGAAACAATATCTCACCTAGTGTATTCTAACTCCAGAACATGGAGCAAAGGGCAGACAGAGTCCAGATCAACAGCTGGAGCTGAGATTGTGCATGTGATATTTAACCTTCAAATGAGTGGCAAGAACTGGGGTATATGGTGACAGAAAATGGGTGAGTGGTAAATCCAGTAAATGGATTTAGTATGTACGTGGAAAATGTTTGTATGGGTGATTTAACACTACAGTTACACAAATTTGTCCTGGCCAGGGGCTTGCCACTGAAGCAATTAATTGAATGAGAGGGGCATGGTAACATGAGTTCTTACTGTTCTTAGCTAGGGCTATGTATGTACATGTGACAAATAAATTGCTGGTGACTGGCAGGGATTGTAGTAAAAGGTGGCATGCCCCTTAGCCAGAGGCAGGCTTTGGAGGCAATTAATCAAATGAGTTGGGCAAAGATATGTGACACCTGTCGCAGATAGCACTGCAAATACACATGCAATTAATGATCTTGATGAAAGAAAGAAGAGATAATTTAAAGTAAGGTGTTCTCTAAAATGCTAGAAACTCTTACTAGAAAATTTCTGCCTTAGCTACAAAGGAGTCCCAGCATTTTCAAAGCATCTGGTTTCCAGGTAATTCAGTGTATGCACATATGAATAGGAAATGCAAAGAATTTTCAGTTTCCTAAAATTCCCTCAGCCTGAAAGCTGCTTGCACAAACAATGTACATGCATGTGTTTAAGTAGTATAGTCCAACTGCCAAATATAACATAATGAAAGCAGAAATTTCCAAACATTCTGGAGTGCTCTTAGAAACATTTTTGAATTAGGTACTAGATAATGTAACCTAAGAGTTTGCAAATATACTTTGCTTTATTGACAGCGGGTATTTTAGAGTTTTTTAGGTCATGACACCTTTTTACAATCTAAAGGAATATTGATCTAACCATAGTCTTCACCAAATTTATGCTGTGTTACACCTTTGCATGGCAAGCATTAATTTCTAATGGTGATCTTGAGATTTAAAGAAAAATTTAAAATAGTAATAATAATTTTTTTCTGTGGAGATTTAGCTCATCAACTTTTTTTATCTCTTTTTCCTTCTTGCCCCCTGCCCTTTTCCTGTAGAAAATCACACTTATTTCAACCTGAAACTACATCTCCATTATAAGAATACCCTTGAGTCACTACTGACTTAACCAGAAGTCTCCCAATGCAAACAGTTAAGTATGAAGGCTTGAGTTTTGTCTGCATATCCTAACACAAGGTCAGATCTCCATTATTTTAGGAGTTTTACTTAAAAATGATGACCCTCATACAGAACATTGACAGTCTTCACTTGTTACTTTTGTCTGCTTCTTGTTCATACTGGGAAACTGGTCTGTCCCTCTCGTATAACTCTGTTCTCCAGTGGATGTATCACTTGGGTTTTGATCCTGCCTATCAAAATGAGTTATTTGGGAATGCTGTCCTTTGGTTTATCTTCTATAGCATCATGGACATAGCTCCCCATTGTGATCAGTATCCCTGATGCAAGCTTCTGGAGACTTCCTCAGCTCTTCTTTTGCAGCTGGATTTTGTGTGAAGTCTGCAGAGCTCTTTTCTGAAAAATCCCTACCTTGCTGAAACGGACAGGAATTGATACTTAGCCTTTATTAACCCAAGCTTAACATGTCATCAATTATCTGAAGAAGCATTTAAGATTTTTTTTCCAGACTTCTCATGGCAACTTGTGGACTTTTAAGATAAAGCAAAGAGATAATATTAGCTTAAATGATAGGCAAACTGGTTGACAAGCACAATGGGAGATGATCTTTAGTATGTATGTTAACAGCTTGCCATTTCAGAGAATTCCTTTTAGTTGAATTGAGTGACGCTTTTGTTCTCTTTGCAGTTTCATTCCCACAGCAGGGAGAATACAAGAAAAGGAAGAGCAGGACCCTACAGATGGCAGTCTGATCAGTTAATTTCAACAGCAACTGAAAAGGAATCTTTTTATCTCCTCATAAGCCTCTGTCCATTGCTTGCAGGGTCCCAAAGAAAGAAAGAGAGCACTAGAGCAGGGTACCATGAGGCCCCCACCACTCCCACGAGGTCAAACTTGTTACCTGCTCTATTGCCACTTCTAAACTGTACCTGTCAAGAAAAGATTAACAGAGATCTGCTAATTTTTTTCTCCCCAACCTAAGTGAAACATAAAAGCAGCAGTAGAAAAGTCTTAAGGAGAACCAGGATGATGATACAGAGATTCTTTAGCACAGAAGAGAAACAACCTGTATTTAATGTGTTCACAGATATGGAAATTATTTGCAGGCTGGTTATCAATCCTTCCAGTAGTCTGCTGGAACCTGGAGATAGGAGGTAGCTGCTGGAGTTGTCAGTGTTTTGAGTTAAAGAAGAATGAATGCATTGCTGTCAAATGATCCTTCTTTATTTTTATTTTCTTAACCCTGCTTTATTATTCATGTGCAAGCAAAAGAAGAGGACAACTGGATGGGAATGAGAAATTACCTTAAAAAAAAAAAAATCTGGCTGAAACACAGAGACTTAGTCAATAGAGCTGGGTTGTTTTTTTCCAGAGAGAAGTTTAAAGAGAAGATTCAGATTGGGATCACATTTCACATTTCTTGTTGGTTTCTCACCAAGCCTGTTCTGTATGTCTTTCAATATGCAGGTGTTAATGAAATCAGTTTAATTCCATTCATTACATCTCAATCGGAATTGGTCCAATATACTCTAATAACACTCCACCTGCTAATTGTTTCCCAGTGAAAATAGAGATGGGTCAGTCTGAACCTACAGGACTTTATTATTGATTACCTGGAAGCTTGATTGATGGTCTTTGCTTAGTTCTTAATGAATTAATCTGCATTAGTGATGAGGAAAAGCAGAAATAGTTTTGATTTTAGTCCTGCTGAAGCTGGAGACATGTCTTAAATTTCTCAAACCAGCAATGGATAAATGAGAAGTCTCCAGCTCAGTAGAGTTCACCACAGGCTTTGGAATACTAATTTTGTTCTTTGTTTTGCTTTTTCTTAGAATGGAGCCTGAGTCTACAAGCACATTTTCTTTCATCTCTAAGCTTAAAATTGCTCAATATTGGTTTTGTGGTAAAGGACAAGTCAGTGCTGGAATTTGGGCTTCCCCCTTGCAAGCCATATTTAAGTTTGCTGTAAATCCACTTGACTACTTGGTTGGCAAAGAAGTAGGATTTTGGTGCCAACTTAATGTGCCCTAATAGAAAATGACGTAAATAAAACAGAGTTCTCAGAGAGGTACCTTTAGGGCCAAATTTATTCTCCCTAAAATTAAGAAACCCCCTAATTCAACAATGATGGGTTATTTCCTTTAAAGGACAATTCTTCTCAGCTTGTGCAATTCTGTACCAGTAGTTATAAGTACTGATCTTAAAAGAAATATCATGGAGTGGCTATATATGTGCACATGCACACATAGGTATATCTCTCTGCAAAGACAGCTAGATTTTGAATTTAACTTCTAGAGATTTATTAAAGAGACGTGGTGTTGCCTCCTGCTTTATAGGAGCCCTTAGTTAAAAAGATATGAGGGTAGTGATTGTAAAACCATCATGTTACAAACATTAGTTAATGCTTCTGTCAGTCAGTTCTCTCTGGTGTGCAGTAGTCTCACATCAGAAGGCATTAATCTTACACTGGCTGATAGACAGAAATGCAGCATTGCTCTTCTGTTAAATCAAAATGTGCCCAGTCCTTTGCAGAAATGTGTTCCACTCCTGCCAGTAAGAGGCTCTGCTCTTTTGGCAACATGCTGTGTTCTTGCCTTCTCATAAAAGATTCTGACTTTTCACTAATGTACATAAATCTTTGGCTTTCAACACTGCAAAATAGTGCAGGTCACTCTAGACCTAAAAGGACCTCAAACTGCCTATATTAGTTCCCCAAACCAAAAGGACTTGAGGGAATGTAGCTGTACTAAATAGTAAAAAGGAACAGTAAAAGCCACAATTTGGTGCTGAAAGTCCAGTTCTATTATTGCTTCCCTTTGCTGTCCTTGGCCACAGCCTCTGTGAGTTCACACCTCTGCTTCAGTTCCAGGAAAGTCTCACCCCTTTGTCTATTTATATATGTCAATATACACATGTGTATGTGTATGCATACCTGTATTTTCTTGTATGCTCTAGCTCTTGTCTTTAGAACCTTTTCTACCTCTCTTTTGCAAGACCACCTGAGGAGATTTCTTTGGGTTGCTTATTGTTAGTTTTGGTTACTGCCAGACCCTTGTTGTTGGTTTCCAGTTTTTGTTTGTCTTTGTTCTCTGGATTGCTTTCCCTGTGGATTCTTTAGCATGTTTGCCATTAGGTTTTTATCTTCTTGAAATGTCAAACCCATTGCTTCATGTACTTTCTATTTTGTAAGGCCTTTGAAGTGAAGAGTGATATTTATTCTGTTTACATGGTACCTTGTACAAGGTTACCAGTTTGATAGGCCTCTAAGCAGCATTATGTTCTGTCATATTTAATGTTAAAATATCATTATGTGTCATTGGCTTGCAAGTTACCTTTTTGACTTTAAAATGTTGAGGTTTTTTTCTGTTGTTTTTCCAGGACTGATAAAGACTTTGGTCAACTATGAATGTATAGGCAGGAAGGAAGCTCAGTTGCTTCCTCCACAGTATTGTTGGGTATTTATTAATCGAGTCCTGTACAAAACCAGATTGCAACACAATTCACTTCTCCCTCTTTCCAGGCTGAACCCACCTATTGCTAATCACTGAGCTTAGGTGTAGCATTGAGCTTGTTTCCTGTCTATGAATTGTGTCATCATTGCTATACTTATTAATCTTTATATATTAGTGTCATACAGTATGGTCTAAAAAGCATTCCTGGACCTTTTATTTCCAGTGCCTTGTATTTCTAGCTTGAGTCCCAACAGCTTCTCATTGTTGTGCTCACAAAAGTTTGGCTGAATATGACCTTCCCTTTAAAAGTCGTCTTGGACCAAGCTATACAGTCTGACTGAATAGTCTTCTGTTCTTTGCCTTATCACTGAGTTTAGGATCTTTGCCTGTGCTACAGCTCTGTAGTTTTCTAGTTTGGCCATTAATTCTGTTTTAAGTGTGGATGCGATGTAAGCTTTCCTCAAATGCTTAGCCCTCTTGAAAAATTGCAGTTTTCTAGGGTGGTGTACAAGCCAGTGCTGTTAAGAATAGTGATGTTACAAAGGCTTTGAGCTATATAATGCTATGGATTTTTTTTTCAGAGAAATTCTTTTCATTGAGGGTCCCACCCCAAGCTGAGCTTTCTGCAGTTCAGTGTGAGAGAAGAGCTCGCAGTTCTGTGATATTCAGAGGGATTTGAGCTACTGCTGGTTTTGAAAGAGAAAGTACCAAAAAGGGGTGCAATAGAAACCCTAAAGCACATAAAACCACTTCTACAGTGTTTGTTGTATTTTTTTTTTTCATCTCTCCTTGCTTTACAATTCTGGCTACAGAATATCCTTTGTGACTTTTCTTGGACTGAATTCTTTTTTGACTGCTCTGATACTGTCCTCAGTTGCAAAAATAAGATATGTTGCCCCACTAGTAGAAGCATATTTTGTTCCTGTGCAGTTTTCTCTTCCTCCCTGCTGTTCATGAGCATAAAGGGATATGTTTTTAACTCTCACAGCACTAATTATGTCTCCTGATCAGTCTTTTTAAAACCTACAACCCTTCTCAAGGACAGTCCTGCCTCTGGGCAGGCTCATATTGATGCTTCTGTGTTTGGAATGTTTGAAATCCTTGCACTCTTCAGACTTATCTGAGCCATCTCTTGATATCTTGGGGAAGAAACCCACACCCCCCTCCCTTCCCAAACCATTTGTATTGCCCTTTCACATTTGGCATATGCCTTGTTGCTTTAGGTCTCCTGGAGACAAAATGTGCCAGTAGTTGAAAACGATGGGAAAGCAGTACTTTAGGCCTTCTGTGGAAAGCTGATGTAGGAATGTGGAACAGGAGAATATTGAGAAAATACTGTATTAAATTCCAACCAAATGTTAACTATCCCTCGTACTGATTTGATGCTGTTGGTGCTCTCTTTCCCTGCTGTGTTCTCTTGCTTCTTGTCCTCCGAGAGGTGGAATTTATCACCTTGCAGGCAGATGGGGCATTTGGCAGAAGCAGGATCCAGATGTAAAGCTTTGGAAAGTTCCCAATAGCAGCATCTGGGCTTGGCTCTGGCTTACTGCCTGAATTCTTTGTGAACTCGGAACAGCTGGCTGTGAAACTGCCTCTGAGGTTATCTCGGGGGTGGTTGCTACAGATCCGGCTGTGAAATCATATTCTCCTGACATACCTCTCCACTCGGAGGAAATGTACCCATACGTTTACATGCAGAAATCTTTTTGTAGCTCAAACTTCAAATGTACTGTATAAAATACGAGCATGTATCTTTTTGTACCCACAAGATGAGTAATCTGGAAACTGCATGAGGAATAAGCCTGTGTGTGTGTGGATTCATGTCAATGCATTTCTGTGTGAGAATATGGATAATTGTTAGCAGATTCTGCACTACTATGACTGCTTTGACTCCAAGTCCAGGGGCATATGCCAGCAGAATGTTTGGCTAAATATCTTTGCATTTCATGTAGCAGCAGAACACTGTAGGTTTTGGGCATGTTGCCTTCTGTCCACTTTACTTAAAACACAGCCTTGTGCAGTTGAATAGTGTTGCCTTCATGATGTGAAACTTAGTTCTGTGCACAGGTCTGATACAGATTAATTTTTCAGACTTAAATCGCTCCTAATTCAGTGTCAGACCCTCTTTGTAGTGGGCATATTCACTACAAGATAGATTTCAATGCAGTCAAAACAAAACAAATCTGCATTGAGTCAGTATTTTATAATGTTCACCACAGCTGTCTATATCACGAATGGAAAATTGTCTTCTATTTATGGTAAATCATTGATTAGAATACACCTGAAATATTGTGTTGAAAAAACATGTATGTTGTCTATGCAGATGTATTTCAAATATTTATCCCTCTGTGTGTAGTGTGGAATATATTTGTAATTAAATGACCAGACTTGTGAATTTTAGTGCTTCAGGATGCAAAAAAAAATTTTTTTTGATATATGTGGTCTTTTAAAAATAAAGTTGTAATAAACATTTATTTGGAATGACTTCCGTTGGATTCACTACTTATTAATATGAAAGAAAGGCCTAATATTGAATTTGACTACTTTAATGTGTATCTTTGGGTGCATCCATTATATTTTTTATGCATACTTTCATGGAAAAGTAGAAGAATGGGGTAAGTTTAGGGTGAAAAGTGTGTGAAAATGGTAGAATTTTTACTAAGTCCTTGGTAGGTGTTTTTCATTGTTATGTCTACTAAAAGTTTACTTAAATCAAGGCTAGTTGAGTCTTACAAGATGAACTGGTCCATCTGACTCACTTTGCACTCATAACCCACTGAGAATGTAGTCATTGTTTTCCTTTATGATAAATTGGAATATACAAGTTAAAAAGGCAAGAAAAGATTTTTTTCTTATTTCCTTGGATCAAATTTTCTATACAAGAATGGGGAGTAGTTTAATTTCTTGAGGTCATCTCTGCTAAAGCAACTGTCTTGGTGTTTTAGAGCTGCAGGTGCTGGACAAGTGCTGTCCATGGAGACATTCTGTCTTTGACATCATAGGAGAAGTCTGTACAGTTGCTTGTAGTGCAGATTCCCTGCCATAATCTTTCCACAGCTCAGCTGTTAGCAGAGAATTTTTGCAATTGGGGGAACACATCTGTTCCTCTCTCTCTCCTTTTAACATTGAAGATGCTGCTCTCACCAACTCTCACTGTTCTGGGGGAATTTAGTGGGTAAAGTCAGAGGCATCAGACAGAAGTGGAGTTGTACCTTGTGCATGACCTCTGCCAGTCAGGTCAGGTTAGCAATTGCTGCATTAGACACAGCAAGCACTGATTCCCCTGTTGTGACTTTCTCTCTTCGTAATTACTGAGATCCATCTCTTTCCATTACCTAATATTGAAGGTGCAGTAGGCATGGAAAGGTATTTCTATCATGTGGAACAGAGATAATGGGGGAATCATAAAGGAAAACAGTATTTGCTCTATTTCAGACTACTTTTCTGTGATTTTTATATTCCTTTAGGTATAAAAAAAGTAATAGTATTTACTTTTTAAATTTTAGAACTGTAGCAGGTGGTGGGAAAAGATGGGATGATATAAAGCGTTTCACTTTCATGATGCAGTTTGGGGCCATACTATGTTCACTGCTTTCAAGTTTACATGATTTATTCCCACAGAACCTCTGTCCCTGAAAGGGTGGTTGCTGCACTGATATATCTAAATCTACAGTTGCTTGGTGTAGTTTAGGACAGGTGCTGAGCAGTAAGTCCTGCTGTTGTGCTAATCACCAATAACTTCCTAAAATGAGTTGGTAGTTGGGAAGATATGTTAAGATTTAAAAAGCAGTAGTCTTACATACATATCTAAGTAGTCTTGGCTCATCAGATATAAGGTCTAAGAAGTACAGAGCAGAAATTGGTTGAATACATCTAAAAGCCAAAGTAATATCTGAACCTGGTTGGTTTCTCATTCTCTATTGTTAGCAAAGTGGGTTTTCTGGCACCCTCTTGTGATGTTTTCTGGAGAAAATGGTAGAATCTATAGCAAAATCCTCTGCCTCTTTAGCTCAAGCAGTGAATCTGTTAGCAAGCATGGTGTGTGAGCTGCTGTGGCTACAATGGAATTAAAGCTAAAAAGAATAATTTTCATATTGTAATGCCATTTAGTCTGTCACTTGCAATCTGCCTTTAAAAGCAGTTCTAGGTCACCGGCTTGTTCTTAAATTACAGTTACAGAATGACCATGGAATTTTTCACAAAACCCTTTTGAATAAGACAAAAGCTGTCTGTTCAGTTTCCTGGGTGAAGCAGGAACATATGATTATTAAAAAGATATTAAGAAAACGATAGAAAAAAAAATCTTCTTTCTCTCAGACAGTGTAGTAGTGCTTTTAAAAGGAACTTTTCTCTTTAACAGTCATTTGGTTTTGGTGTACTCTGAATAATAGAAAATCACTTTTCCAGCATTCCAAATGACAGGGAAAACTGTTTAATCAGCATTATATCTTCAAAACTGCATTTAGCAAATAAAAGTGTGGTGGACTTTAAATATAAATAAGACCCATCCCTTGGATCTTCTTTTAACTGCAAACCTTCAAAGAAATTATATTTTTACTCCCAGCAAATTACCTAGGAGAAAAAAATGACAAGAGTAATCTATTTTTTTCACAGCTGGTCGGTTGGCCAGAGTTTCTCATCAAGGAGTACATGCTGTTTGCTCCCCAGATGGACAGGCTGTATGAGTAACAAATCCACAGAGCCTGAGACACAAGGTAGAAATCATACTGCCTATGCTTTTAATCTTGCACAACTCTGCTCATTGGTAATTGCAGGTGGCCCTTATCCAAATGAGACTCCATTGGGACAATATCCTGTATCTTGACAAAATGAGTCCCATCAAAGCCTCAACTGGAATTAGGCCAAAATACCAAAATAATTATGGGAGACGTATTTTTAAAAAGTTGAAGCCCCATAATGGTAACAATTAGACACTAAAGCACCATCAACTGTAACTGCAATTTTAGTTTCTTCTACTTTGTCCATTTTGTCTATCTGGCTCAGTGCTACAATGAAAGGTACTGAGTAAAAAATACATGAGAATGTGACTGTGAACACTTGTTCTGGGGTGTCTGTATAGTGCTGGAGCAGCAGTGCTTGAACAGTGCCTTGTGAATTCCCTGAGGCTTGGACAAGAAATGCTGCCTTTACACTGGCACACAGATATTTGGGTCACATCTTGCTCATCTTGCTTTCCCTTTAATTTAAAGCATGTTTGCTGCTGTCCTCATTCTGCCCAGGGGTACTCCTACTTTATCAGTCAAAAGGCTTGGAGATTTCAGACCCTTTTTTGTGAGAGTCTTATTAGAAAGTCTGAATTACAAAGTGATTCCATACATAAGCCCTGAACAGTTTCCTTGGGGATACCAACCTCCCCTCTCCTCATACAGTCTAGATGTTGAAGGCCTGCTTTTTCTTCTTCCTGTGCTTTTGAGATGCCATACCAGAGCTGAAACATCTCAAAGGTATACTAAAATGCTATTGGGCATGTTTAAAAGTAATATGTCTAATTTCTAAAGAGAGCCTCGAGGCAAAATGCTTTTCTCTTACTCTGATGTAATCCTGCCGACTCTGAAATCATTATACTTTTAAACTAGGCATGTAAACAGCAGAATCCAGACTCATTAGTGTAAGACTTGGAGGGCTGCTGTCTGGGATGTCATGGTAACTGGAGTTTTCTGCTTTCCTCACCATTTCATGAGAGCTGTGGGGCTGGAGCAGAGCAGAGGCCAGTCCAGCCCAGTGCTCATCTCCTCCAGGGACAGCACTGAGAGAGTTCTGGTCTTTCAGCTTGGCTCAGTGTGCCTATTGAAAGCAGATGTGCTCTCTTGGTCCCTCTTTTTAAAATCTCACATTTGCAAATCACGCTGGAGTGTAAACTTGGTGCTGACTGTATGGATTAGAAGTGAGATACTTCTGGTTGTTGTAGGTGAAACCTCCTCAGACCTTTGTGTCTGCTCTCCTTTTCTGGCTGGTCTGATCCTGATGTGTATGTGGGCAAGATGTATGGACATGGGTAGGAAAAGGTCAGATCTGGAAAAAATGTCATCAATTTATTTAGATTTTAAGTCTTCTACTGAATGAAGATATTGCAATGTGTCCCTGTTTTATCTGGTGTCTGGAAATCTCTTGGCATGGATACCCACTGGGCTCATGCAGTATCCTCAAGACACAACTAGGACCAGAAGGAATCTCTCTATACAGCTTTGTTTTCCCTCATAATCATCAAAGCTGAATTCCTGCTGTGACATTACTTCAGGATCTGATGTCCACTCCTGTTCTCTTTGCTCTTGCTAGCTATCTTACAGAATTCGGCAGGTCAAGGTGGATACAGCCCTTTTCCCCTGTAAATAAGGGGCCACAGGCAGCATTCCTTGGTGATATTTGATAGAGCAGTTACAGACTACGTGAGTCCTGGGCCATCAGACTGCAATCTGTCTTGTAACAGTTTTGCTGATAGTTCCACAACAGATGTGTGTGTGGGCTGATTTCTTGTTAGCCCTGTAGACTACTTTATCTTCAACAACCTCCTCAAACCTCAAGGTAATTTAGATAAAGCATTTGTGCCCTTGCTCAACTTCATGATCAATATTTAACTGCTTTGCTATTATAAAGATACCTTGCTAACAAGCACATGGCATACACCGTCTGCTGGAGTGCACATTTGTTGGTAATTTTTCTCCTCTCGAAGAAAGTAACATAAGACTGTATGAAAACAACAGCATCACTAAGCAGCATGTTTATATCAATGTGGGCAGAAAGGCTAAATCTGAACAAGCTACAGATAAAAAATAAAGTGTAGTTCTTGTGTAGCTGAAAACCTAGTGAAAGGTAATTTGAGTTTTCTTTTTCTGTGTGTGTGTTGTTGTTTTTATTTTTTCCTTCCCCCCCCACTTTGGTGGGAGGCAGGAAGAATCTTCCTAAACAAGTCATATTACCTGAAATAATACACCTATGTACCACAGGCATAGCACCAATATAATTGAATTTTTAATCTGGAACATAGTTGTTGAAGATTAACAGCCTTTTGTTTGGTTTATGTCTGCTCTGTCCTAGTTTTGGCAAAGGCAAGTGTAGGTGTTGTTAGTCCTCTAGAGTCTAGAATGACAAGGCCAGTCGGATTCTGGAATGCCAGGTGATTCTCTTGTGCTGCTGGCTTATCAGAAGGAAACTGAGAGTTTAGAATTTGGACAGTAACAATTCACGCTCTTTTATGCTGTAAGAAGGAGAGGAGAAGAAGCCAAATAGTTTGCTGAAGGGACAGGTTTGTTACTGACATCAGTGAGTGCAGAGTAAAATATGTTCCAAAATAGGTAAACTGCTATTTTTGCTGTCATTCTTCTGAGTAGAGGAAAAGCTCAGCTGAAGCCTGGAGAACTGTTTGATGAACACCACAGCAGCTCAATGTTCCCCATGGCTGTGCATGAATGGCTTTAGGAGTCTGTCTTTCTGTCTGCCAAAAAAAAAGTATTTGGCTGTTCTCTTCTTTCAGGGCAGTTTTGAGCAGTGGTTGCTTATGGTTGTTCCAGCAGCCCTGCATGCAGATCCACTCTCAGCATCAGCCAGTCATCAGCTCCCAAAGGAAACTGAGAACTGCTCACAGCAAACAGGCTTCAGAGCCTTGAATAGGATGTGACTCAGGCGTTTGTGGCACCTACCCCACAGATGTCCTGATGAGCCTACAGCATGTCAGCATTTCCCCATTGTTCAGAACCACATGCCAGCAAGTGCCCAGAGAGATTTCTTCTTCCACTGGGTCATTGCTTTTGTCATCCTGGGCTGCAGTAATCGGGTCAGACCAGGCTGAACTTTATGCATTTGCGTGAGAGAGAGGAACCTTTCCTGCGTTGTTTCAGTATTATTTCAGAGTTGATTTAATTAGCCCTTTTCATTTTTAGCTCATGCAGGAAGAATTCTTTTTTCTTACTCACTTAGCCAGAAACATCATGGGCAGTTTTATGGGCTTGCTGCAAAAAATATCTGAGCAGCAGCCTTGAACATCCTATGAAAGCAGTGTCTGTGGCACTTCTATATGGCTGCATCTGCCAAGGCAGCCATCTGTATCCCAGGAGAATTAGGGTCAGACATTGCCCCCTCTAATGATGAGCAAATAGGGGTTTTAATGCGAGCATATTTGGGCTGAGATATAAAACAAGGAAGCAAGCTGTTCATGTATTGGTTGTAGCATATTCCAAAGGTGTAAGAAAAATGATTGCAGCTTAATTCATTGGGATATTGATACATCTGGCGGGGATAGTGAATAGCAGAGAATTGTTGCTGGTGTGTAATCAGCCACACTAGAAGTCAAATGCTGGTAAAGGCTCAAGCAAAATGTGATGGAATCTAGAGTTGCATCTTGGATCTCATGGCAAAGCCATGGCCTGATCCAGAATTCAATGCCAAACTTCTTATAGGTTCAAGGAAGTTGTAATCTGAAGGCTGGAAATTAACAGAGTATTTATATAAGACTGACCTTCAGTTTTCCGTCATAAATGCAGCATGAGGAAATTAGAAAGCTGATGAAAAGATGAATTGTGAAGTGCAAAACTTAGGTAGCACCTTGGCCATGGCAAAAATGTTTTAAATCTGTGAATGAATACACATGGAAATATACATTGAAGTCATCTCCAAGACAGGAGTGCAATTGCAACTTATTTATGTAAATGGTGTTACTCATTGAACAGTGGTACATTTTATCATAAGCTAATCTTTCCTCTTCTGAGCCAGTTTTAGCAAAAAATGGATGTTGCTTCAGCTGTCAAAAAAACTATAGGAAGAACAATTTCAGGACATATTGGACTCCTTAAACACAATGTTTTTCTTCTCAGCTCAGTTTCTCCTGAGCTTAAGTTTATATTTTTCTTTCAAGAGCCTTGGCTTCCTTGAAGGCTTGTTCCACCTGAGGAGAGATGTCCCTGTCTTGGTGTCAGCTTTGATTCAGAAGCTAATACAGCATGGATCCAGGAATCCGTGGCCTTTCCCACCAGCTGGCCATCTATCATTTCATTACAGCAAGATTACCAAATTGATGTGTCCTGGCTAATTCTTCCAAAGCAGCTGTAGACCTGTCCAGTATCTCACCAGGCAACTGCTGTCTCAGTTGATAATACTCTGTGATAGCATTAGCAGATGGCAGAACATGGCCTATCTGAAATCTGACCCTCAGTGCCTGTTTTCTCAGGATATTTCTTGAGACATCCTCTTATCTTTCTGGTCCAACATGCAACTGTGTTTAATTTTTCATAGAAATAAAGGAAGGTATCCTATCCCACTGCTAGAATCCGGCCATGTAACTGCTAGTGACTAGCTAAGGAATGAAGATTTGCTGTTAATATTAATTCCTACCATTTCTTCAAATGAGACTGTAATGAAATTTGATATATAATTTTTTTAAGTACTAGCACAGGAGGTATTTTAGATTTAACAACTGCGGTATCTTTGCTTCTTATATTTTTCATTAATCTTGATGTGCTTAATTAGTTGCTGTTCCTCAGTGGAAATGTCTGACTAGAGTGGAATGAGAATAATGAAATCTCTTGGGTTGCTATTGCTAAAAAGGACTAAGTGCTAGAAGGACACCAAGCCTGGCTAAATAGAGTGTTTGTTCCTAGGTAGCGCTATGTGGCAATGTTTGCATATGTAAAAAAATAAAATAAAAATGCTTGAAGATAAAAGCACAGAGTAACGTGCTCTCATATATTTCCACAGGAAATGTTTTTTTAGTTGTGACCCCTTGTTTGTAGGGCAGGTTTAGGGGACCTATGTGCAGCCTAGAAGTCTGTGCATAAAAAGAGCTAATGGGACAAGTTAATCCCTTCAGCACTGAGCTTTGCAAGTACCAGCATATCAAGACCAAAATGTGTAAATCCCAACCCTAGGATAGGCAATATAGGCTACACTTTTGAAATTAGAAACAAAAAAGATAGGATTATGTTTGAGACATAACTCCATTACTGGGTAAAGTCTGAACTCTGAGGAAAAAAACCCCTCTGTTCCTAGCAATGAGATCACCCACATTTGCAGTGGGATTTGGACTAGGTCCTATGCTTCCTTACTTTTGCCTGAGAACAGTATTTAACATTTGTAATTTGCTTGTTCAAAAGTCTGCATCCATGGCTTTCTTCATTTTTAGCCAGTCTGGCAGCTATCAGACTACAGTATAAGGGCTTACACTGAATATTGGCTTATTTGATCACATTCATTGTTTGGAAGCAAGAAATAGCATTTATTTTCTCCCCAGCATTCAGCATTAGTGGTCACTATTGCAGAACTCCTTCCATGCTGTGATAACAGTATAACAGATAGTATCATCTGTATGTCTTCAGAAGAATAGGAAATAATGAGCCAGATTCGCTTCTGTTCCGGTTCCATTGAAGTTGGAGGAATTATATCAGCAGGAAGTTTGGCCTCCTGCATGTTAATTCAGCTCTTTTCAGTTCAGTGCTTTGTCTTAGTTTAATTTTTAAATTATAGCCATAAATTGTGCCTAACAATGCTGTATCAAGACCTGCACTACTGCCAAGTGCAGCCTTTCAGATTCAGTTTTTGCTGCAGCAGTGAGGTTGTGAGGCACCCTTGGACTAGTTTCTAAATAAAACACACCATTTTCAACCAGCAGTTACCTGCTGCCTGTGTGTGCCACGTTTCAGGGCCTGATGAGACTTGCACCTCTTAAATTAAGAGTAATGTGGCAGAAGAACGGGGAGCATATGTCTGCCTGAGGAGGCCCAGGACTTGTCACAGTGTGAGGACTGCGTGTCTTGAGGCAGGTATCTTCAAGTGAGATTCATTGCCACAAGGGACCCGGTAAACAGATGCAAAGAAGTTTGGTTTGGATTGTTTTTCTCCAGAGATGGCTGCCAGCCTGGGCTGCTCTGTCTATCTTAGTCTGTTTTCCTTTCCTCACATGCAAGAAGAGCAGCTGGGAAGGAAAAAGGGAGATGGCATTGCTAGAGGCTCCCAGGTATGGAGCAGCTGCTGTGAGATGTTGGCAGTAATGGGGGAAAAGTGGCTCACTGAATTAGGTGTGAACTTTGGTGCCTAATGTTCAACCCAATGCTTATGAAATACTCTGCAGTTCCTGGATGAATAAACCTAACTTCTTTTATGTGTGTGTATGTTTGGGAAAGTGTCTGTTTATCTAATTTTTCTGGTTTTAATTTTACCTAACTTTATTTAATCAATCTTGTTACTGTATTCTCTGTCTGTAAATGATCTCTCTTCTACTAGATTGCTCACTCTTTTTACTGTAGGTACAGCCTGAAAGCTGAAATAGATGATATCACAGAAATTGTTTTTTAAGTTTGTAAGAATTCATGAGTACTGCCTAGAAAGCAGATTTTGAATCGTCTTCAGGGGTAAACACATTAAAGCCAGGTACTTGTAAACTCTTTTACAACATATTAGCATAATAATATCCTGTAAAATAAGCATCTTCATAATCTAAGAACATCTGATGTTGGTCCATTAACTGCCTTCCTCTTTGGCTCAAACTGCTAGTGGTTTCCATATCCAGCTATCATTTAGTGTTATAGCCAAGGAATTGCCTGCTGTTTTATGGGAGTGACCAAGTTTAAATAATCTACTAGAGGTTTAGATTCTTTTCCTTTAAAAATACATTATGCCCCATGTCAATTGGAAATCACCTTGAGAAATGCTCCTGTATACAAAAACCTAACAAAATCACATCTTGAAACCTTTAATTTTGTCATTAGCAATTGTTATTTCCTCTTACATCAAGTAATTAGTAGTACATGAGAAAAATATAATTCTTCCTTCATTTATTTATGGAAGTATCAGGGGTTACATTTGGAAATGGTATTATGGTACACATCTGTGTCTATTCAAATTAGGAAGATTTTAATGATACCTCGAGAATTAAAAAAGCGATTGTTTAACTAAACTGAGGGAATTCCTACAAATTAAGGTATTATGTTTATACAAGGCTTGTTTAATCTGTGAATTGTTGCATAATTAGTGACATTATGCAGAAGAAATTAGATATCCTTACTTCCACCTCTTTGTTGGTATGCTGTCATCAAGCTACAAAGAGCTCTGACTAACTGCTCTTCATTGAATATCATGATTACTGTTTTGTAGGTAATGTCCTTCTCTGGCAATGTGGGAAATTACTGTCCTGAGATATTCTGAAAGCTTAAAAGTGCATGTATGTGTTAAAAAGTCGAGACCAAGTATTCATTGAAAATAGAGAGTTATTGAGACTTCACTTTCCTATCCTGTAATTTTAATTACTCATAGCTAAACCATGTTATGTGTAATGTAGAGGAAGCAATCTGACAGTTCCTAACTGGTTTTTTTTTTTTTTTTTTTTGTATGTCTTGGTACAAGCTTACCTTGTTGGCTTTATTCTATGGAAATACAATCATTACGTTATGAAGAGAGTTAGTTTCCCATAAGGCTCATTTCCCTGTGCCTGGCAATTGGTGTTGCCTTCAAAGGATATCATTACATTTGTCAAGAAGGGTGAAGGTTTCAGAAGGACTTAGTGTCTTCTTCAGTGGTGGTTCTTCCCTACATTTGCTGTCACTGCTAAAAGAAAAGCATGCAACCTTCTTTGTTCTGGCATCTGCATGCCAGCACTATGCTTCAGAAGAAGCTAAGGCAAAAAGTCATGTTTCCAAAGCTGTAAGCTGTAGGATGTCAGGACATCAACCATCGAAATAAACTCATTCAAAACCATTGAGTAGTCAACATTTCCACAGTGTGAGGGTGAGCCCATGGGAATTTCCTGGGTTTTAGATCTGCTGTTTCAATTGGGTGATAGTCTGGGATTTTGATAATGAAATAGAAGTGCTGTACACATGTGGATCCATGTTTTGGATTTTAAACTGTCATACTTCTCAAAGACAGCAGGGAGATGTTAGAAGGGTTTTGGGTTTTTCTGACACCTGTGTGCACCTTTTGGAAAAATGTTCAATCTCTGCTTTAAAGTCCTGAATTTGTGATGGGAGAGTCCAGGAAATGTGATTGCTGGGCAGAGAGCTGACCTGCTGAGATGGCTGTTCACAAGCACCTTTCCAAGTGCTTTTCAAGTACGTTGACATCAGTGAATGTCTGGGTTCTTGGCAATGTAGACTCTTTGCCTTTAAGTAAATGCATTAGAGAATAGATTAGTTTGCAAGCACTTGAATTGATTTAATATGTGTTTACTCTTCAGATATTCACTGTGGCTGTTTACCTCTGCAAGATAAATATTTAAAATTGCATTTGAACTTCACATTAACATTTATGTTAGTGTCATTATAGTTTCCTTTTGTGAATGAGATTTACCTATCAGTCTTAAAGCTGTAATAAGAATGAGTCTATTTTTGTAATTTTCAGCTTCTAACGATAATCTGCCATAGGGTTGAATTAATTTTGTGGTATGTTTACTCCTCATTCATCATCAGAGTCAAAGCAATGAAGCAGTCATCAGGAGAGAAAAGCATTGTTATTTTGTAAGCAGTGCAGGATGACAAGCCTTGCAGTGGAAATCCACCTACAGCACAAGGCAGCCACCTATTCCTAGGCAGTGAACATGTATCAGGGAACTGAATGTAAGGTCTCCAGGACCAGTCATGACAGCTGAGCAAGAAACTGGTTGTGGGCATTTATTTCCTTATGGAGCTTGTCACTAGAAGGGAACGGCCTCAGGTTATGGCCATAGTTTCCAGTCTCCAGTAACTCATTTGCCAGGAGCAGAGTGCAGAATTTTTCTGTTTCACCCATGGCTGCCCAAGGAATGGCTTCATCGTGGCTCTCGTGTGTACCAGGTTTGTGCCAGTGACTTAGGAATGCTAACTCTGTTTTTACTGATGTCTGAAAATAGTGCTCCTCTCTAAACTGCTTCTTTCCAAGAAGGAATTATCCACCAGTTGCTGTTTTTTCAACTTTGCATTATGTTCAGGAGTTCATTTGACAGGAGCTGGGGCACTGCAGAGTTTAGTTTTTTCCAGGTTCTCACTTACTGAAGAAATCTGAAATTCCCTTGTGTCCAAACTAGATTTTTCTTTTTCCATTCTCTAAGGACTGATATGAATTCATATTTGGTTGGACTTAAGAGTTTATGGTAAAATGCTTAAGTATAATTCTGAATTTTTGTACTTTGTGGAGAGTTTCCACAAATGTTTCAGAACTTTTTCACTGCATAGGCAGTTAATAACATCATTATGAAAATTTTAGATTTCGCAGTTCATGTAGTGCTAAATTCTATCAAGGGAGCAGCATGGTTTTGTAATGGCATGTGTTTCATTAGTGGGAGCTCTGTGCTTACAGAAGTATTGTACTGAAAGTCAAATACCAAGGTATGCAGTCAAGGCCCTTCTGGTTTTGTAAAGGATAAAGTCTTTAATCTTTCTTCCTAATTTCTCATTTAATAATGGAAAATTATTTAATGGATAACTGCAAATACATTTTCCCCTCCCCTAAGAATTAAGAATGTAATTATGTAGCTGAAAAAGTCTGAGCATATTAAGAAGCAGATTCCAGTTAGAACACATTACATGGCAGGCAGTGTCCTGGTGTGGCTGGAAATCAGTGCAGAATGTGTCAGCTTCCAAATAGTCCTTATTTGGGTTGTACACTTTGATTCACAAACTAAATAATGTTATGTTTTCTCCAGCACAGAGCACTTCTCTGGTATCTCGTAAAGGATAGCAAGCAGTGATGGCAGAGATTTCTGCTCAAAATCCTTTTCGTGTTGAGCTGTGTATCACCTGTGTGATACAACCTAAATATGCTGTTGTGCCTCTGCAACATGGATCAAACACTGTATCTTGACTATAAACAGATAATTGGTGCTCCTTCTTGGGAGATAGGAGATGGTTTAAAGCTAGACTTTTGGCATCAGAGAGATTACTTATATAACCAGGTTTTATTTTTTTATCACTCTTTTTCTTAAAGGCTATGAAAATAATACACCTTGATCAAAAACCTGATTGCCCACAGATCTTTTAGGTGGAGATAAGCCCTCATTTTGCTGTGTGTTTCTTACTTCATAAAAGACATGAGGTATTCAGAACAGTAGAGAAAGATACATTAACAAGAAGAAATACTGTTTGGACCAAGTAATATGATCTTGTTTGGTCTTTATTTTGGAGTGTGAGATAAAACTTTTGGCTATTCCAGCACTACTGCAGGACAGAACTCTCATAATTCCCCTTGCTGCTGCTTCTGTAGGAAGGGGCTGCCTGTATGAGGAGGAACTTGTCAGTGTAGGTGGAGTCGGTAGGATCAGGCTGTGTGGCTGTCAGAAGTCTGGCATTGTCCTGCCCATAATGTGCAGATGTGTCAGATGACCCATTACTAAGAAAGGGATCTGGAGCTGGTCCATTAAATCTGTGCAAATGAATCTTAACAACTGACATAAAGACATTACTCTGAAAGCATCTGCACACAGGCAGTCCAGGATGAGAGCACCAGCATGACTCAAGAATGTGCTTCTGACATTACTGTGAACTAAGCCAGAGCTGAACGCTGCTGCACTGCTTTCCTGGCTTTGAACTAGAGGAAATGAACAGCAGGTGAAGTGTTAGCCACATTCCACTTCTGGGTTTTCAGTGGGTCATTAAATCCTACTTGTCCATATTGTCCTGCTTTATACATAAAATTGTACTGGTAGGATGGTAAGGAAAGGGAAAACATAGGTGTGAAGAGACCTCCTTTAACTGATTTGCCTACTAGCTCGGGATGATGCTTCAGTGTAGATTGTTTGATATTTTGGTGATATTTGGAAAATGATGGGTAAAGTTTTGCAACCAGTACTGGCCAGGAGCACTCTTGTCCTCCATAGAAAAGAAGTAATCCTGGTCAGACCAAAATCAGTTGGAGTAAATAGAAGTGCAGCAAACATTACAATATGCATAAAATTTGCAATAATGAGTATTGTGGCTCACAAATTCTGAATTATTCTTAGCCCTCAATTTCTTGAAAAACTAAAGCAAAGTCGGTAAGAAATGCCAATGTTTTGCAATGAATAAGCACTGAATTTTAATTCTCTACTGAGAGTATTCATTAAAGGTTTCTGTAAGCCAAGTACTTTATAAAACAATTTTTTAAAATTTTATTGTTTTGCTCCCCAGATAGATAACATTTTGAGTGCCTCCAGTACATGTTCAGAAGAAGTTACTATGTCTGGACTTAACTGTATTTATATTCTTTGCTCATCTGTCTTGCAGCAAAATGCACATAAAAGTTAATTTTAGAATAATACTATAATATTCATGGGGTTGCTGTAGGAACTTTGAATAATACAAACTATACATGCTTTAGCTGGAATAATACAAGCTATGCACACTCTAGTTGCAGAATAGATATATAGAAACTTCATGCAGAATATAAAAGTAACGTTGAATATTGATTTTAGCTACAGAGACCTGTACTGTGATAAGATGGTGGACTGTTGTGAAGATGAATATAAAATCTAGCCCAATTATTCAAATATACAGCACTGAAGAATCTGGCCAAAGGGCTAAGAGAACAAATGGTACCAATTGGAGTGTACCAATATAACATTAAGGAAAATATCTGTGTCAAATGGAGAAAGGCACTGACAAGTAAAATATTTTCATGGCAGTGTGTATTGGAAATAATGCCAAATTAGATTGTGTACTGACTCTGCTGGTAATGTATTTTCTACTTTCTAAACCTTTGATTCCCAGCTGATACACCATGTTCAGTGAGATGCTTTCAGTACCAACCTTTCAACAAATACAATTTCGCTAAAATTCACATTTTATGTGATACAAACATGCATTTATTGCTATTAATTCTTTAAAAGGTGTATAGAGAATATGAAAAGGATTACTCTGGGTGAAATGAGAGAAATCATATAGACAAGGCTGGAGTGGTTGTTACTTTATGTCACAAGATTTATTGCACTGTTCTCTACACAGTGTATGTTAAACAAAATTAGTATTAGTGAATCAGTGGTGGCAGGCAAATGTGGCATAATTATGAACTACAAATGGTAGCACAGTCCTTTGTTACTTATGCATTTAAGTCATTAATAATAAAAGTCATACACTGAGATGTGGGCGCCGACAGTACTTTAGGAAATTATAGAACATAATTACATCTTCTCTGCTTTTGGGTTTTTTCCTGCCTGATTTGAATGTTCTATTAGTTTTAGCTCTTTACGGACCCTAAATATTCGTAGTGTTTTGATCCATAGCCAATTCCTGTAAACTCCAGTTCCTGGAGGTCTAGATCCTCCATTCAGGACAGCTAGAGCAACTCTGGATTTTCAGCATCTTTCCTGTCCTACAGGACTGTAGGATAGGACTGTGTTGCTTTGTGTCTGCTGAGTAGCTGCCAGAAGACTTGCCATTGAGCTGGAGCTGGAAAAAATATTGAACTTTTGTGGGTATTGTAATTTTTATAGAGTCCGTGCTAGAAGTGACTGTATGGGAAATGTTAATGCTCTGGGGAAGACACCACATGGCAAGGGTTTGTCATTTTGCATTTTCATTCCTGAGCTGGAGATGGCAGAAGGTGACCCAGAGGGCTGCCTGGGGGAAGGTGTCCCTTGATGTAAGTCAACATGACAGACTGGACTTACTCAGGCATACTCTGTTTCCTGCCCTGTGATTTTTTGTTGGACTGTGTCCTTGCAGGGCAGGTAACAGCCTTCCATGGTGGCACAGGAAGAAACTTCCTTCCCTGCATTTCTTAGCCAGGTGAGCACCCAACACGAGAGGGGTGTTGAGCTGTAGAGTAGAAAAGGGTCTTTGAGCTGTGTGTGAGAAGTGTGGTGCAGAGAGGAGACTGAGTGAATGGAGGATGTGCAGCCGTGGTGAATGGGAGGGAGTGACCTGTGAGAGCAACTCTTCTGTGCCCTCGGTGCATTATTGGGGAGGCAGAACTGATAAACAAACCTCCTGTTACTGTATGTGACAGCCAAACCTAGAGGTAGAAAGGGAGTGAGGAGATGAATCTAACCCCCACGTGGTGCTAAACAGTAGCAAAACATATTACAAGGGCCAAAAGGACTTGGATGAGATAGAGATTACATAAAATAAAGACTCCCAATAGATGTGTTTGTTGCTGAGTTGCAATGTGGCCCTGCAGGGAAGTTACCAAAGGGTCAGATCAGCATGAACAATGTATGAGGAGGGGGAAGCTGCTGATCTGCTTCAACAAATGCTCTCTTTGGGGTTCACTGGAGGGTCAGAATGACTTCTGACTGAAGGGCAATATCCTCACCTCAGTGAAGCTGGTGGCAAAACTCCCGTTTTCTCAGGTGTCTCTCTAGATATCTAAACAACCAGAAAAAAAAAATACTTCAGGCTTCAGTTCTCTGCTGCAGCCACAAGTTTATTTTGTGAAGTTCATCTGACAGTGATATTTTCTTCCTCCACCTGACATGCCCTCAGAGTCTACAAGCCTGCTGAGAGAAGCTGCTTCAGGGGCTGGGCAAAGTTCAGCCAGTTTTGGGCTGGTGATGTGGAGCATAAGAACACAAGATGCCTTGATTTTTGGCTGAGTATTCCTGGCACATCTCTTTCCACCCTGCTCATGCACAGTTGCACAACTGAAATGTGGCCTTAAGAGGAATGCAGTGAGGGACACTTGCCATGTGAGAAAAACAGTAACACTAAGACCCACATGCTTTTTATTTTATTTTAATATATTTAAGTTTTCAATAAAGAATTGTTAACAGCAATAACTTGAGACTCAATTCCATATAGCTCTTCTCTTTGGCTTCATGAATTTTTCAATCTGAACAGCTTTGTCCAGTCTGCAAAGCAATTATCTTTTCTTCTGAGATCTGCTTTAAGTTAAGATTTATTTTGTACTAATTTAACATTTCCTTATTGAGTAATTGACAACAATTTTATTAACTTACGTTGAATAGGTTTTAAATGCAAATCGGATGGTTTAGCAAAATGACCAAACAATCATATTACATCAGAATTAGGCTAGATAAATGAGAACAGTAAATAGATGGGAAGATCACCACCTGTGAAATAATAAATTAACAGACCATCAAAAACCACTTTGATTGTTGTGTAACAATTAGATAATGACAGTTTATCATTCAGGTAAAAGCGTTAGCTCATTCCAAAGTGCTTCTGTAAGTTCTCCAATATAGGATGTGAACTGCTAGCACAGGGAGCTGAGGACAGCACATGAATCTGTTAGGATACAAACATGTGGTAAAAAGTTAATTTGTGCACACAGAGATTCTGTAGTCTTTCCTGCTGTTGGTTTTGAAACAGATTAGTTTTCTAGGAGCTCCCAATTAGAACAGTGCCAAGAGTCTTCAAATCTTTAAACTGACCTTGGGAACTAGTACAAAAATCCTACATGTCTAGGCCTTGATCCTGCTTTCATGTCTCTTTTTATTTGGATTACTGTCCAAGAATAGAGGTCACTTGAAACTACAAGTCCCTTGTGACTGTGAGGATTGGAAGTAATATATCCCATCACAGGCCATAATTAGACATGAAAGGCTAATTTAACTCTGTGGAGGTTAGTCTAGGTTAACCAATGTGGTTTAGGGAATACTCAGTATAATGGGTAGATGCTAATGTCAAATAACATTTTTCAGGTAACTTAAACACTGAAAAGTAAAAAATAAAGTTTAACTGGTAGGTACTTTTAAGAAAGACCACTGTAGTAGTGAGAAATATATACTGTGTGATGTGGTCCTTCTGTGCAGAGAGAGAAAGAAACACAAGTATTGACTAGAGCCAAAAGGCAAATGGAGGTAGTGTGCAACAACTTTTATTTGAAAATAAGATATTGAATATGTACAAAAATACCTCAATCTGCTTTGAAGAAAGGGTCTCTTACCTTCTAGCAAGAGATAATAGACGAGAATGCTTTGAAGTACTATTAAAATGAATAATAATAATAAAAAATCCTAAAGCCCCAGCATAGCTAGAAGTTATTTCTACTCATTGGGATGCCCATTGGATGCACTGCACAGGTTGAGGATTAGCACAGTTACATCCTGTTACAGTGATGGGACATATGTGTATATATGTTTAAGTATGTACATGTATATAATATATGTATAAATATATGTATATGCAGATTTTTTCCATATTATGCTAGAAGGTCAGATCTTTAAAACTCTAGAATTACTCTGGAAAGCCAAAGTGTCCAAGACCTTTGAAAGCACTTTATCTGAGAATTTGTTGATGCCTAATACCTGAATCACCAGGCTGGAAAAAAGAGTCCTCTCAGTAAGCTTTGGAGTTCAGAAAACTGGGGCAGTACTGATCTATTTTCAGACATAACAGGAGATACAACAAGGACTTCTATAAGGAAGCATAATGATGAGATTAATATTTTGCCACATTTTACTTCATTTTAAAATACAGTATAATAAAAACTGCTCCCTGTGAAAGAAGAATGCAAATGAGTTTGGAGTGCATTAGCACACTGCTTTGCTTACTAGGGGGCTATATTATGTATATGGATTGAATTCACCCAAAGATTTTTTTGAATGTACATAGGAATTGAACTACTGCACAGCCCAATTAAATTGAGACCTAGGAGGGCAGTAACCCTGTTGGAAGATTACATTACCCTTCACTAAATCTCAAAGACCAAAACAAAGAAACCCTTCCAAAGATATGCTGGTCATAGGGATAAAGGGCTTAAGCAAGGCATCCAATGTGCAAGCTTGAGATTAGCAGGTCTTTATCTTTGTCTGAAATTATTTCATAAAGGGAATCCCAGCCCAGAGCAAGAGTTGGAAGTTCTGTGTGCCAGCCCGGGGGCAGGATTGTCATTAGCTGTGGTCCTTATCTGTGCTCTGCTGGTGGTGGCCAAGTCCAGAGGTCAGCCTTTCCCTTGGAATTTAAAGATTCCATTTTAATTAGGTTTAATCTTTTGCTACTGTAGATCCAGCTATATAAATTATTTAAAAGGCAGAAGGCTTTTTTCTCAGTAATTAATGACAGGTTTGTTAGCTACCGTAACAGCCTGAGGCTTCACTTTCCTTGCGTAGTTCTGTAGCCATCTCATGATTACTTAATATAACAATCAGCCACTATGGCATTATAAAATTATAATCGATGGTTTGTACCAGCAGCACTTGAAGGGGTGATACAGCAGTAATGCTGGATGTATTTACTGTCACAGAGAAAATAGCCTGGGGAGGAGAGAGCAGCTGCCTGTTGCTATTTCACTGCTCAGGAAGTGTTGAGAGTTACTAAGATCATCGAGGCTAACCAATTTTATGTCCAGTATTAGTCAGTGTTTCACCACACCTGAGAGATCACAGAGATAGTTCGAGCAGACAGAACACCCAGGTAGTAGTGGTAATAATAGAGTCCTACACAAAAGCTTTCACCTTCTTTCTTCCTTTGTCTGCTTGGTAAGGGAATAGTGTTCCATTAAGTGTCCTGTGGATGTTCCTGTGGAGGACTTGCTGTCCTCCTAAATCATCATAATACCAGAGGTCAGATCCTTAACCGAAGCCTTCTCCTCCATCAGGTGTTCGAGAGTCTCTCTTGCGGGGGTCTAATCGAAGGATCTCAGGTTTCTGAAATGTTAGAGAAATGCAGTTCATCTGTCAAAGCTCAGCAGTGAAAGTTACACTGCTGCAGCCCAGTGTCTTTGAACATTGTACCAGGTATTTGATGTCTTTACACCTTGGTCTAAGTTAGCTTTTTGAGTGCAGCTAAACTGGAGCCTGTTCCCCAGAGCTTGAGGCCTTTTCCTTCCACACTTGCTGCAATACTAAAATGATGCTCAGACTTCCAGGAGTCTGTAATTAACAGCTTTTTGCTCATTTAAAAACAAATTATAAAGAATTCTTGCACTTTAATATCTTACTTTGAGTAGTGGAAAAATCAAAATTCTTTTGTGCTCGTGTCCAAGCATACCATGAAAGAAACAGCAAAAGGGCAATTTGTGGCTATGTACTCTTGAGGTTTTTTGTAACCCTTTGCACAGAAAGATTTAAAGACTAAGATTATCTCAGTGGGAATCCTAAGGCAGAGTAGGAGCTGTCATCTAGTGAGTCACCCAGACTCAGACACACTAACACAGAGTCAGGCACACTCAGACACACCCGGGAACATTTGGAAACACTCGGACACGCACAGGCACTCCCAGGCACATCTGGACACACCTGGACAAACTGATGCACACTCAGACACGCTCAGGCACACCCAGGTACACTCCGACACACCCGGCCACACCTGGGCACACTCAGACACACCCAGACACTCTCAGGCACACTCGGACACACCCAGGCACACTCAGGCACACTCTGCATCACCCAGGCACATTAAGGACCACCCGGATACACCCAGACACACTTGGACATACTCAGACACACTCTGGCATGCTCGGACACACTCGGACACAGTCACACAGCCTCACACTGAGACACACTCTCTTATCTATGGAGATCAAAGATAGAATATCAAGAAAGCATAGAAATGGAAATGGGGCAGTAATCTCTTGAAATTAAAATAAAAAGCTCAGCCTGATCCGTGAATCCTGTGTTCGTTTTTTTTGTGGTGTTGTTCCTCATCCCATGTTGCATAGGAAGTGTTGGGAGGAAGCTGGGTAGGGGTTTGCCAAATTCCTGCATTGCGTGGTGAGGGAATCACTCTTTCTGCTAGTCTTGTGAAGCCCTTGGTGATGACTTTACATTTTAAAGGAAAAAAGAAGAAAAAAATCTGCCAAGATATCTTCTATAAATAGATCCTGTAGGCCTGAATTTTTTCCATCTTCTCTCTGCCAGTAGAGAGGTATCTGATCTTAGGTATGTTTGTAGATGTTTCATAAACGTGAAAAGCAAGAAAACCTTCAAAGCGAAACCCAGTGTTATTCTGTAATTCTGCAGTGGGCCATGAGCATTTTTTACGTGTCTTTGCCTACAGAGTTGTGAAATTTGGTTTTAAGGATCTGGTTGTGGAGACTACTAAAGCTGTCATTTCGTTTTCTGCTCTATGCGGAGATCTGATGTATCAGCTCTACATTGCGAAGACATTGGAGAGTTAAAAATGCATGGAATCCATATAATGCTGTGATCTGTTGGTTACAGTGGCAGACGTTACTCTTTTGGCAGCCTGCTCTGTGGCCCCTGAGGCACTGAGGAAGTGGTGTAGCTGCACATTGCTTCATACAGTTAAGTGAATTAGAGAGAAGATTTGAAAAGGTGAAAATCCTGAGCTTCGAGAGTCTTTGCCATCTGCAATTCCCCCCTGCCTCTGCAGAGAGCTGGGATGCAGGCACATTGGCACAGCCAGTGGCCTGACCTTCCTTTGCTCACAGGCGCTGGAAATGAATGTGAATGACTCAGTGTCTGTCTGAGAGAACAAATCCCACTCCCACGGTTTCAGCTGGAAGTTATGCTTTTAAAAACTTGATGGCCCTTAAAGAGCAACTCCTTTCACATTTAAATTTTGCCACCCCATGCGTCTTACTTTCAGGATGATTCAGGCTGCTTCAGGAGTAAATGAGGGGTGCGTGAGAACAAGCCATAAGAATTATGTTATCCTGATCTTTTGCTCCTGACAACCTTGCTGATGTGCAGTGAAATATAAAGGCTTTAGAGCATAATTCACTGTTAGATGTTAAAGAGAAAAAGTTCAGCTATTCATAAATTAATATTAAATCTGTTTTCTGCAGCCAGTGTAAGGCTGGTGATGACTCACTTGCCTGTACTTAGTAAAGAGCAATGCTCTCTAAAGAATCACATCCCATCGTTTCTGCTGACAGCTATTAAGAAAAATATTTAAAATACCTCTTAAAATTGTATATGTAATTCTTGGTGAAGTGACATTACATTCTTTTCATTCAGTCATCACCCTGTGCTAGGACTGGAGTTTGTGACACACTAATTAGCTCTGATTTAGCACAACCATTATTTTTGGAGTTAATGGTTAGCAAACGTTGTCTAATATTATTATATAACCATTAATATGACTAAGGTAAAAAATGAGTTAAGTAAAAATGGGAGGAAAGTTAACATGGCAGTTTAGAAATGCAAATAGCATTTTGAATTTCCCAGCACTAAGTCAAATAAAACATCTACACCATCCATCTTCAGAAAATAAAGCATGAAGATGGACAATTTCTGATGTATTAAAAGGTTCAGTTCAGGGTGAAATTCATTCATTTGCAGATGGACAGCTCCAACTCTGTGCATGATGCATGCTTTGTATTGTCCTGGTCCTGGGTATTCTATAGGATGTAGGAGGGAATTTTTTCCAAAGAGTTTGAACCCTGAAAGTCAACGCTTTCAGGGAAGGGAGGATCTGCTCTGCCTCCCCTGAGGGGTCTGTAATGCCCTTTTCTATCTTAAGACAGTTTAAACACTACTGCCTATCAACTGACTAGTTTCTCCAGCCTCCATACTGGTGAAGGGCTGATGAATCCTGCCAAGGCTCCTGGGTGAAATAAACGCCTGCTTGAAGTCATGACTTCGGTTTTCTTTTTCCTTTTCCTGCCCTGTGTTCCTGAGAGCTTCTGTGACAACGTTGTGATTTCTGCCCTTTCTTTCCTGCCCGTCCCTGCTCCTGGGACTGGAGCAAGGAGAATCAGAGGAGATATTCTATGGCCCCTGGATCACTGTGGGTAGAACTGCCTATGGTGGCCAGAAGAAAAGGTCTTTACAGGGAGCCGAAAGAGACCTGAAGCCAGGACAAGGAAAATTTCTCTCTCCTATGTCCTTCACCTATACAGGCTGCAGCTTAAAGGGCAGAAAAAACCAGCCAACCTGAGCCAAATACCCCTTGTCCCTCTCAGATCCTCATGGCAAAGTAGGGACAGTGTGGAATAAAGGGGACATTCCCCCTAGGACCAGAAAGATCCAATAATGCTTCAGGGAAAAAGGATTTAAAATATTCTTTTAATAGAAAGTTTTGGTTATTGCTTTGTTTTCTATTTATGAAGGATATTTTGCCTGCAGGGAAGCTCTTTAAGAAGATTAAAGTCCAAAAGTTCATGACTAAAAATCTCATCTGTGTTCATCTGTATTCCTCACCTTGAACATGTAATCTGATGAGTGATTTCGATACAAATATAGAGATGGGTTTTGACTTGGCTGAACTAAGCTCAAGACTTATCTCCAACTAGCAGGAGGTGGGAGCACTGCTGGGATGGTGTGTTTGTCAGCTGGAGTTGTAAACTGTTTGTGTGCCAGCACACTGAGTTTGTCTCTCCAGTCTGTGCAGAGGAGGAGAACAAGGCTCGTGTAACAGGATCCACTCAGGAGAGCCTTTGGTGGATGCACTGACAGCTCAGTTCAAGGGGATGGCAAAGGGATTTCTGAGAGCCATTACCTCACATGCCTGATGTCAGCTCCCTGCCCTGCCATTCTTGTGCTGTGTGGGCATGGAACAGGGAATAAGAATTATTTGCAAGGAGACAGCTGCACTTGCTGGATTGGCAGTGCACGTTGGGATGTGCCTCAGTGAGAGGCTGCAGGATTGTCCTCGTAGGCTGTCGGTTCAGTTCAGTTCAGTTCAGTTCAGTTCAGTTCTGGTCCCCAGGGCATTGCTCCTGATGCAGTGGGTTAATCCAGGCCCCTGCCTGCTCCAGCTGCTTTGTTCTTCCCCTGTGCAATCCCTCGGTCCTGGTCACCAAGTGCTCAGCTGTCACCTTTTCCCCCGTACCTGCCTTTTTGAGCACTCACAAAAATGAGCAAAGGGGAGGAAAGACAAGGTACCTTACTTCTAAAATTTTACTTTACCACCGTGCAGGTTCTTCACTATGCAGTGGTACAGACCTGAAATCCTGTGAGGCACAATTAACTACATTTAAAATGTTACCCACCATCAATTCCTAAAGGGTCTATGATCTAAAAAGAATATGTGTATTCTGGGTTCCAGCAGTGATCTAATTTTCTGTGTAAATATTCAAACAGGTTTGTTATTAAAAAAATTATCTCTAAAAATACTGGTAAAATTTTGATTACTAGGAAGCTTTACAAGGGATTTTGAGTTAACCACCCAAAGTAATTAAGTGAAAATTTCCTGATTTGTTTATTATGTTAATGATCTGAATTAATTTATAGTAATTTAGCATGTATTACTAAAGATTTATTATGTTTCCTACCAAATGACTTAAGAGCTATAAATCCCATGGTTAACTGTAATTACTAGAGACATATTTATCGAAAGGGATAATTACATCTGATAAAAGTTCTTCAGTTAGGCTTAATTAAAACAGATTATTCCCCCATAAATGAAAAGTAAATATGGTAATTACTGGATAGATATTCATTGCAAAAATGAATATCTCAGCATTTAATTTTCTAAAGGGGTGGGTAACTCAACTAAGTAACTGATTGTTTCTCAATAAAGTGTAATTAACAATCCCTAGGAAATGGATATTTTTATAGGAGTAAACATTTTGCTAGCTAATGACTAAAGAGTAGACACTAGTCAGAAAAATCAACAAAAAATTAACTTTTTTTTTTTTTGTAGTGGACTGTTGCTGCTTTGGACTAATGATGAGCATTCTAGGAAATTATATTTTCTTACAATAAGACTGCTCCTGGTTTATCTAAGTAGCTGGACTGAGGAAAAAAACACAACTTTTACTGTTGATAATATGGATTATAGTTTCTTAGGCATACACCAAATTTACAGTGGTTTCTGATTTAACAATTTATTTAATACACATCACTGCACATGAGGAGATTAGATTGTAAATCTGTTTTTTTGTAATTTATTAGTAACCTGTGTTAAAAGCACTTTCTGTGGGGCTGTCACTTGTAGATCAGATTCAAAAGAGGGGTCAGAGCTGAGAGTAGAAAAAATATAAACATGCAAACCCAGATCCTTTTCTTGGCTGAAATTACTTATTAAAAACACAAGGAGATATGAGGGAATGAGTGGGCTCTAACTCCTTGATTCACAGTTGCCCAGGTATAAATGAGTGGAAGCAGAGACATTTAAGCTCAGATAATTTCCACAGAATGTGACTTTCTACTGAAGAATTAAGACAGTGTTTCGGTTGGAGGAAGGGTTGGTTTTCCCATAGTACTTAAATTTTCCAACGTTATTGATATGCTATATGAATTGGCTGCAATTTGGTATGTCAGTGAGAGCTGCTGCTGCTGTCTCCTGAGATTTGTAATTGTGATGGTACATGGTGAAGGACATAAAGTTTTGGGACTGTGTATATGAAATACTTCCAATTGTTGTATCTTGTGAAAGGTTTCATGGATGGAAATATGTGGGTAAGCTCAGGCAGCTGAGAGCTGTGATTGCCCAAGTGCTGTAGGAGCACCCACCAAGATCCAGCAGGGAAGTGCCCCAGGAAAATGCTGATGAGCAGAGTGGCAGAGGAGGAGTGGGAGTTCACTGGGACTCAAAACTATGGAGTGAAAACTTGTTTCAGGTGTGTCTTTTCCATGTGTCCAGCAGGCTTGGAAGGAACTGGTGCTATTTTGGTGAAGAGTGTGTACGCTGAGAAATGAAGATTTTGAGGGTGTGATGTATGCCATTTACAAATTTAGATGGAGTTCTCTCAGTAAATCAAAATAAAACAGGAACAGAAACTTAGAAATATGTCAAAGCTCTCTTTCACATGTGGCTGAAGCCCTCTCTCCTCCTGCAGGCACTGCCAAGCCCAGGATGGGGGCTCAGACTTGTGATGTGGCCTGAGCCTCACCTCAGTACATCCTCATGTACTCTGCCCCACAGTAATTAAATGAAACATTTCACTTTGGCATTGTACAGCCACACTGCATCGAGGAAAACTTTTCAACCTGTTGTTGCAAAGAAGTATTTCTCATGAAAAAGTGTGACCTGAATTTCAAGGTTAAAAAAAGTAAATGAAATAATCCCTATAGTGAAGCTAAGATTATTTTCTTTTGGTCAAATGAAATGCTCTGGATCAATCCAAAATGAATTTTGCAGAAATCCCCCAACAAGTATTTTAGGTTGAGCAAGACAAGTCCCTTCCATCTCCTTAACATGTTTTTCATTGATCACTTCCACACAGACAGAACAGGGTGAAAGTCGAGACTGGGGTCAAGAGGGTAACCTTGAAGTTCCAGGAAGGAAGGAAACAAGCAGGTTAAGCTCATTCACTGAAAGGAGCTGATTTCTACAGCTTCTATTTAAGAACAGATCTAGTTTTTTGCAAAAACAATCCCTGTACACAGGAGGACGGTAGAAATCTTTGAAATCTCAGAGCAATAAAAGGTTTTTTTCCATTTTGAAATGAAATTAACTGAGGCAAAATATTAAACTAAACTAATATGCTGTATTCTTGGGAAATATAAATGCACAGACCTTATATTTATCTGCTTTTTAGGCAATTCATGATGTATGTACCTGTAATTTGACATAAAGCTGACAGTCAGTGATAAACATAATTAATGGTAAAAGATGAAGAGATGCTTAATCCAAACTGAGTTAAAACTCTAGCATACATTCATTATTACTTGCCACTTGAATTAGGAGCATTTCAGCAAGTCTGTGTAATATAGCACAACTTGTACAGCTTGAAAACCCTGAAAATGCAAATGGAAATGTTTGTGCTTCTGCTTTTGCATCTAGAAGAGAGTTAAAGGAAACAGTTTTCCTGGACTGCTCCTCATCTTTCCTAACTTGTGGGAAATTACTTAAGAGGATATTTTTCATGTAATATATCTTGGTTTTGCTATGGATTGCAGACCATTGCAATGAACTCAGGACCTTTTGAAATGCTGCTTTTGAAGTTCCCTTCAGTGAATTGAGCTAGGGCACTCAAAATAGTACTTAAATTCCAGTGCTGTTGGAAAGGCTGTGATATGAATCTCAAGACTGAATTATGCTTGTGTATTCTAGATTTGCTATGCAATTTGGTCATTGTCCTTAGAGATCATCAAGATTAGCAGTTTTTCCAGAAGGAATGCACTGTACCCCTCCACATCAGTCCTGGTCCTTGGGAGCTCAGTAGATTTGGTTCTATGGTGTCTGACTCCCTGCTCATGAAAGAGAGAATTACTCTGGAAGGTACTTATACAAAGTGAGGGGAAAAAAAATCACAAGCTGAAGACACCAAATGTGACTGTGTCTCTCAAACAAGCCTGGTGGTACATTACAAAACAGAGCCTGGGCTGAGACTGCAAAAGGTGGTACAATGGAGGCTGTGAATTCTCCAGAGCAAACAGAGCTGCCATATGAAGCAGCTGAAAAACCTGATTGTCATAGTTCAGTGCTGGTGCATTCTTGGAGTTAAATTTTGACTAAACCATAGTAGGATCTTGTTTGCTTTAACTCCTAAGGAAGAGTTTGTATCTTCATTTTGACAGGCTGTTTTCCATGTTTTCTCTGCTATGTGACCTGGATGATGAATATACCAAATTATTTTTTTTTCAAAATCTGAATAATTTTGTTTATCATTCTTTCATTTTTCCCATACTGAATGGCAAAGACAAGACATTTCAGAATAGTGAGTTGGAGATAATCAATACATGTATATAGATATACTTGTGTTTCCTCTTGAAGACTTTCCTGTCTTGACATTGACTTTCATCTGCCATTTTTTCACCCCGTTGTTTTATGTGTGAGATACTCAGAGCCCAAATTGTCTGGACAATATCTGGACCAGTTTTGTACATTCATTAATACTGGTCACTTGAGGATTCCCATCAGTTTTCCTGTCACCTGTGAATGCAGTGAGCTGATCCCATGGGACAGGTGGCTCCTTCTGATGCTGGGTTTGCTGTCTCTGGCCCTGTCAGGGTGCTCAGAATATCACCATGTCTCATTCCAGGACACCTGAAGCTCTTGAAGAGCTTTTCATGAGGAACAAGACCCATATTTGGGTCAGCTTTTCCGAAGTGGAGGTAAAATATTTCACCTAGGTCATTCCTCCAGTTTATTTGTGAGCCAAGATATCTTTCAATGGCCGTGTTGGTGTATTCTCACACCATTGTATTTATTTAAGTGCCTGCTAATTCTTTTCTTTGTTGCAGTTTTCGCCAACCAGTCAGATTTAATGGACCTAGCTCTTTGAGTCTTCTAAAAGGCCTGCTAAAATTGCTGCCATTTTTTACATTTTGTCCTGTCTTTAATACTGAAGTGAATGTAAACGATAGGGTACAAGCCACAACAAGTGCTTTGGCAATTTCATATCCAGTTCTATGTTAGTGTTGGTAACTTGTTACTAGTAATTTTATTCATTTATTCTGAAATGTCTCTTACTGACATTTCAGTTTGACACAATTTCTCAGACATATTTCCTGTGCAGAAAAAGGGAAAAAAAAGCCAGCCCTGAGAAAACCCCACAAAAACGCACTCTGATATAGGAACATCCTTAATCTCTTCCATCAAGAAAGCTGATGCAAATAATACAAAGAATGCTGTTAAGGCTGGATTTTTCTCCCTCTGTGGTTTTTTTTGGTGTGGTTTTTTTGTTTGTTTGTTTTTGTTGTTTTTTGTTTGTTTGGTTTGTTTTTTTGTGTGTTTTTTTTGTTTTGTTTTTGTTTTTGTTTTTTTATTTTTACAAAGATTTTTATCTTTCAATCTTTCTTTATAGCTCAATTTCTTATCAGCCCTGCAAATTATTTGGTAGGATTCCTTTAGGAACTGTGGATTGAAACGTTTTTTGTTATTTATCTTTTGTTTCTTTGGCATGTTGATTTGTCTTTGTTCATTTGATGCATTTTTGCCTACCTTCTTAAACTTCCTATCTCATGTTTCTGAGTTGAACTTTTAAATAAGGACCTCTTATTAACCTGCTTTCTTTATTTTTTAACCCTTTGACCACATCACAAATTTATTTGATTTTTTTAAGAATAAGTAGCAAGTATTTCTTCTGAACAACCCCTGTAGTCTACTAAATAGTTCCCATGCCTCCCATAAATGCCTTGCCTTTTTATCTGAAATTTCTTAATTTCCCAATAATAATCACTTTCAGGCAGCTCTTTTTTTTAGAGTTAAGCATTACTGCAGCTCTAATATTCCTAATGGCATCACTCAGTTACATTGTAAGGAATATTGCTGCTGATCCTCCTATGCATGTTTGCCATTTCAGATCAGACGAATTTTCTAGAGGAAATACTTTCACTGCAAGTATTTTTCTCAACAACATGTTGGCTGTTTGCTCTCTCTTGTCTTGCATCTAGGACAAGCAGCTTTTCTGGGGTCTCCAGCAT
Organism: Acridotheres tristis; assembly: GCA_037013685.1. Lineage (NCBI taxonomy): Eukaryota > Metazoa > Chordata > Aves > Passeriformes > Sturnidae > Acridotheres > Acridotheres tristis. The sequence continues at coordinate 8,582,728 of CM072899.1, read as the reverse complement.
CCTGTCTCCTTGTAGGTTTAGTTTTGCCTCCTGGACTTCCCTCCTGTCTTGGTCTTGCTGATACCCCATCTCACTGTCACTACCAACTCTTCCTCAAGAGTTATCTGATGTTCCCACACCCAGATGCAGGAGAGATTTTTTGCTATTTATTACTTTAGTATAGTGTGCTTATATCATTCACCTTTTACCAAAAAGTAAGGAAAGTTTGAAACATGTCTTGCAGAGGAGAACCAAAGGTGTGCTGGTCGCTTCTTGTGTGGAGAAATCTGGGAGGTGTTTTCTTTAGAATTCTATTTAAAAACACATAAAGCTTGGGGTTTTATCTAAGAAAAGGAAAGAAAGCTCCTCTTTTCCTGAGCAACTCTACTTGTAAATGAAAAGAGCTTACCCTAATCCCTGCAGCAAGAGGTGATGAAAACCAAGAAATCCAACAAGAAAAGGCCTTTTCCTGCAGCAGCGCAAGAATCCTTGGGCCACTTAATTATTCCTTTCTTCAGCAGCTTAAATTACAAAATCTCTTGAATATTCTTGACCTATAGTCGAAGAATATGACTACTCATCCTCAGTATTACATTTCCTTATGGAATGCCCCATCCTCTGACAGCAAAAGGGTCATTGCAAGAGACTTAATAGTGCCTGAAGGTTTAATAACCTCCGAAGGGAAAAACAGTTTGAAGACAATGATTGCTAAAAGCCAGAGCATTTTCTTTGATATATTACACCAGACAAGGCTGGACTAAGGCTGTTATTGAATTCCTACTATATAGGAAGTAGCAATGAATTCTTGTGTGTTTATTTTTCAGAAAATTTTTAAATTTCAGTGTGTGTATTCCTTCCTGTTCAGTACAAAGAAAAGCTTTCTGAAACTTTCTTGGAAGTGTGAGTTAAAATACCATTTTAGAAATTGATGAGATGTTGGAACTTTTTATTTCCTTTGCGATGTGTTAGTAATAAATCATAATATGGCATGCATAATATTGTTTTACAAAATATCCTACTCCTTTTAATTGGGACTGTTTAATTCTTTAATTTCTTTGAGTGATATCAGAACTGATTTAATTTGGGAAGACTATCTGGACATGCCTGATTGATGTGAACAGTTCTCTCATTTCAAGGTAATGCTTTGTGTTTGTGAGGTTGTTCTTTGCACACTTTATAAAGTAGGCTAGCACGAAGTTTGAATAATGACTTTTGAGTGGAGTGTTTCGGGTTGTAATGCCAACAATCAGAGCAATTTTATTATTTTTTATTGTGGAAGCCATAGGAATGCCTCAGAATTTTGTGTAGAACCTCATAAGTCACTTCTGGCAACCGTGGTCTTACTCAAGTTACACTAATCTGGCTTCAGGACAGAAATCAATCTAAATGCAAATCTGATTTCTTTAAGCTGTGTTTCCCTCATTAATTTCCTTCTTTCCCCTGCTTTTGCACACACACCTGCTCCTTTGCACACATGCAGGCAACAGTCTAGTACATGCAGCTAAAGTATAAGCCAATCAATCTCTGTGCCTGGAGGAAAATAGAGAGATTGTTTATTTCCATACGTAATTACTCCTTATTAAAGGAGCAACAGAACTTTTGACAGGACAAATTATTTTCTTGCGTAAGTAATAAGAGAAAGTGACAGGCACACATAGGGAATGAAAGGGAGCACAGCACAAGCTATTTACTGAACAGGATAGGTAGTTTTTGTGGGTTTTTTTTTTCCTACAGTGATATAGGTGATACTGCCAATGTTCAAAGGATAGAAAAGGGATATAGCATAACCCCCTATAAGCAAGAAAACTCTTCCATGTCATGGTGATAATACCATGGGAAATCCTGCATATCAAAATGAACAGAGCTATCAGTTAATACCCACTCCAAGCTGTTATATCCTGGAAAGCAGAGGGACATTCAAGCCTCTGGTTGATAGCACTGAGATGCTCCAAGCTGGAGAGGATCAAAGAAAAAGTGTATGCACTCACAGGAGTGCAAAGTCCTACTGTAAATAGGTAATGCTCTCCCTGGAAAGACAGGAGTGGAAATACTGAGTGGCTGAATATAGTGAAATACCTTCACTGCTCAACAGCTGTAAGCAAGGGGAGAAGGCTCTGTGTCTTTACCAAAAACTGACCAGCAGAGCCAGGAGCTGAGCAATGCATTCCTGTGTGTTCAGGCCATGCCCACTGAGCCATTCCCCACCTCTGACCCAGAAATCCAGGGGGGCCAACCTGTTTTCTATGGAAGAAAATGACTAACCCAACTCTGCAGAAATTGCAGCTAGATGAAGGAGGATTTGAAACAATGAACCACTTTCCCCCTCATTTTTCTAAGAACCAAGAGGAGTGAAAATGTCAGTTTTTCTCAGGTGATTTAGGAGAAATCTTGAATTCTTTGTCTGACAAATAAGAAGCAAACTGAGATAAAGTCAGAGAGCAGGTAGGGAATTCGTAACAGAATGCATTACAGAAATGCAGGAACAAACAGTGATTTACTGAGGGCTGTTAAAACAAAGTGACTTACCAATTCATAAATTCACAGCAAGCTTGCTTTTGTATTATCTCTGCTATCACCAGTCCTTAGGACTGATAAGGCACAGCACAAGTAATCTCCAGTCCTTTCAGTCTTTGTCACCTGAGTCGCAGAGTTCCCTTCTTTATGCTCGTGCTTCACTTTTCCCCTTCTGCAGATGTTTGTTGCTTTTCTGTCCATCCTTGCAGCACTGAGCTGAGCACAGGAGAAACAGGAAAAGCCTGTAAGCTGCTCCAGCAGCTCAGTGTAGCCCCCAGCCCCTCTTTCCTCACCCCATGGCTCTGGCTGAGGGAGCACCATGCACACAGCTGGGGACAGGCACATTTGCCCTCCAGATCATGCTTGAAAGAGAAATGCTGCCAAGACAATGCCTTCCCTCTAATTTTACCTCTTAGGTATTGCAAGCACTCCTGAGCCACAAAGTACAGTTTGAACTTCCTTTGCTGTTTCAAACAAAATCAATTTTTAAAAGCAGACCAATTACAGGAATGTTTACAACATTTCTCTGCTGCATCTAACATTAAACAGTTAAGAGCTCTCCTCATGAGCCAGACTGGAATCCAGTCCTGTACATGCTGGGAGGGGTCACTGGCACATGGCAAATTGGTCCTCCAGGAATCAGTGTAGAGCAAGCAGTGGGAGTGCAACTGGCTGGAAGCCCTGCCAGGAGCTACAGCCTGCTGAGCGAGGGAGCCTTGACATCCCATGCACAGGACTCCCTGAAGATGCACAAGAGAGTGCAAAAATTCATTAAGAGCCCACGCCATGTTCTGGCTTCCTCCATGCTCTGCCTGGAATGACCTGTGGGCAATTGCTTAGCACAATAAAATAGCAAGCACCCACCATTGTGTGAACTGTCTTGTGTGGCTGGGAATGAATGTGTGATGTGCTGAGGACTTCTGTATCTTTGTTTATGTGTTGGTCATGACAGAGAATGGCTGTAACGTGAGGCTTAAAAGCAAAGTGTAGTTGCTGCATTATCTTGTGGAAAGGGGAGCAGTGCTGCTCAGTGTCCTTGTGACTGGCTGGAAAGGGATAGGAGCTACACCCTTCCAGCACCTATGGCACCTTAGACCTTTCCTGGGTAAAGTTTAGCACCTGAAATGCTGAGTCACCAGAGAGGGAATGAATTAGGGCCAAAGGAATGAAAGTCACATCTGTTTTGCTGTCCCTGGTGTCACCATGAATCTGCAGGCTAATTTATCTTCAAGTTTGTTAACCTACTTGGAGAATACTCACAGTGCAGCTGTACTGACCCAGGGCCAAGGAGAAGAAGGGCTGGGTAGGTGCTGTGTGCAGGCAGCCCCTGCTCAGCTCTGGGTTGCTGCAGCCCTGCAGGGCTGCCTGGCTGGATGCAGGCTGGTTACCCAGGGTGAGCTGGTGCCAGTGATGCTGGGACAAAGGTCTGAGTCAGAGGTCTCCAGGGTATTTAGCTGATTCCCCTTGAACATCTGGAGTGAGGTTATATCTGGAAAGAATAATTACTGAAGCACAGTTTGGCTTTTTCTTGGGGGCAAACCCAAATCTTAGAGATGAGCATAGGACAGTGTTCAGCTCCTACCTATTTTAAAAGTATTGCACTTTTACTGGTTTCACAGACACTGAAATAATTGCTAAAATTATAAATCGACTCTTTTATAGCACCAAACTGATTATTTACACTGTGCCAAGACAAGTCTTTCTCTTAAATTCTCCTGCTGCTTTTGAATAAGATGAATCTTTCCCGCTGTTTGCATGAGATGGCAAAAGCAAACACATCATCACCTTTAATTCAGAACAGACAGGTTAAGTCATAGCTGAATTTTACACCAATGCAATTTTATAAATTTCCATCCAGTTACTGAAGATTTGTACCTGCTGAAATGGAAAAATGCCTGCTTGATGCGTAGATTAAGGTTTGGGAGCAAGGAGCACAGAAATGTGAAGCAGAAGCTGTTCCATGGAAAAGGAATAGAAATGAGAAAGAAGAAGAATTATCCTGCTTTAACCTAATGTTGTTAATCTGTATTGCCCATTATAATCTCGAGTGTCCTGCTTAGTGAAGTATGCAATCTGTAGTGCTGGTTCCTGCACAAGCAGTGTATCTAATATAAAGGACTGGCTGAACATCCATCATAATAATTACCGTGTCATAATTTTCTGCCCTTCCTACCTCTGTTGCAAAGAGATAGAAGAGGCCTTTCAAGTGTTTGAGAATTTTTGCTAAAAATTTCTCATTTCTTTTTTTAATATGGAAATCTGTATTTCTGCCCTATTTATTTTGCAGGTATGACCTGATATAATGAAATATATTTCACTGGGGGATGTAGAAACGTAATTTGAATATCTGAAACTGTGTCTATTTAATTTAATATCTGAATTTGCTCTGCTGCACTGAATGGGAGCACTAGGCATATTAGAGGTTTCATTTGAAAAATGCTTCCCCCAAAAAATCCTTAATTCAATGATCCACAAGTTCAGAGACTGCTTGACTCTGAAATTATATATGAAGAGGTTACACATGATCATTGCAGTTCAGAGTAGTTAAAATTTGATGTCTCTTTAAGTGTTTTGTATCAAAGGAGATGAAGCAATGAGCACTCCCCCATCTGTGAGACGTCACCATTCAAAGCTGCTGTTTTGGGCCTAAACTCGTGTGTATGTGCTTGCACCACCTTCTTGGCTTGACATTTTAGTTTACATTGTTAATTCTCATAGCTGTAAAAAGAGCTTGGAAGTGTGGTGTGCATGAAACCAGCCTGATCCACATGCACAGGACCAGAGCTGCACTCAGTGGGCACTTGCTCGAGCAGGAAGGGTTGTGCAGCAGCTCCTGCCCAGCACATTGGAAGTATTTGAGAAAGGAGAGAGGATCATCCAGATTCTGCTGGGACCTGGTTTTGCCATCAAGAAGAGCAAATCAAAGGTCCTGCTCAAGAGATCCAGTTCCTGGGAGTAAAGAGCCAAAACGGATGGTGCCAGATTCCCAGTGAGGTCATCAATAAGATCACTGCAATGTCTCCACCTACCAACAAGAAGGAAACACAAGCTTTCCTAGGTGCCATAGGCTTTTGGAGAATGCACATTCCTGAGTACAGCCAGATTGTGAGCCCTCTCTACCTGGTTACCCACAAGAAGAACGATTTCCACTGCCTTAGCCCAGATCAAGCAGGAGATCGCCCATGCAGTAGCCCTTGGCCCAGTCAGGATGGGACCAGAGGTGAAGAACGTGCTCTGCTCTGCAACCAGGAGCAATGGCTTGTCCTGGAGCCTGCTCCTTGCTGCATTGCACCAGGCAGGCTGTGTCTGTGGGCAGCACAATGGATGAACAGGGCTGTCCCTGTTTCTGCAGGAGCAGCTGGTGCCCAGGGCTCTCTGCACTGACCCTCAGTGCATTGGTGCTTTGCTGTTTGTGTGTTCTCCTGCAACAGCCCCAGGTGCATTTTTAATGTCACTGGTAAGCAACATTAGAGATGAGTGATACCTTGCTCTGGTTTCTCTGTGGTTTAGGGGCATCATCACAATTAATGAGTGTTGTTACAGGAAAGACACTGCAGCCTGCAAAACAGTGATTTGTGTCTGTCTTTGGGATGCCTTGGTGAAACCCAAAACCGGCTGGTGGGACCTGAGCCGGGACACGGGACAATACAAAGAACCTAAACTGTATCAAAATCGAGTGATACCTTTTGGAGATTAAAAAGGCTTGCACTTTTACTTTAGTGCTTCAGTAAGGGAAGTCCACATAAAGGCTTTTATTACAGAAAAATATAATTCCATCACTGAAAAGCAATAAAGATTTCTTTGTAAATGTACCATAGTAAGTGTTACTGAAGAAAATACAAAGTCTCAATTCCACAAAGGGATCCACTTGACAGAAAATGTAATTGGGATCAAGACCTGAACTGACCTGTTCTGTACTCTAGTTGTGTGGTTGGTTTGGTTTATACATTTTGGTTTTATTTTTAATTATAGAAATGTTTTCTGCCTCTAGGTGTTTTTAAAATTGCAGCTTTTTGATGTGTGGGTACAAAAGAAGCAAAGAATAGCTTTGGACTGTGCTTAGGAAACATGGCTAGCATGCTCAGCTGTTGAAAGAAAACAAAATAGTGGGGGGTGATGTAAGCACCAAATCTTCCCATTAAGTCTGTGTAGTTTACTGGTAATTTGTTTGGTTTTAAGAATTATCATTTTTTGCTTGTGTACCTTTCTTTTTGTGTGTAGGTGTGTGTTGTTGTGTGCAAGAACTCTGGAAACTATGCCTGTGTACCCACCTTTACACATGTGAGTTGTCTTGCCAAGAGCTGAGTAGAGCCTGGGGATGGTTTAATTTTTCTCTTAACTCTTTAAAGATTGGGTGGTTGTGTGGGGACCATGTGTCTGCCTGGGCAGAATTCTGTCACTGCACAAAGTGTGATTTCTGCAAAACACATAAAAATAGTATTAGCTTTCATTTCTCTCAGCCACACTAATCTTAACAAGTTTAAAAAAAAATCAGATGGGAATGTGATGTTTAAATTGATGATATCTCTCTTAAAGATATAAAAACTGATAAGTCTGGATATGAGCCCTGAAGATCCCTCTGTGGGGTGAGCTGCCATCTCTCAACACTACCTGGGAGAGGTTTTTCTCCACAGAGGTAAATTCAGCAACTTCTGTGTCAAACTTTGAGCTCAGCTGCAGCTGTCATTAAAACTAAATTTTTGTACATCTGAATATTGAAAACCTTTTAAACTTGCCTAATATTGTTCTATTACTGGAACACATCTAACAGTAAATTGGAAAAAAAAATTGGTACCTTCTAAAAAATATGCCTTCCCCATCCATTTTCAGCTTCAGCATTATGTAAAGATGACAGTTATCAGCTATGTAGAAGAGCAGCTATATTAAATGTTAAATAACCTTTAACAGCACCAAATATTTAATCATAAAAATTAAATTGACAGTGGTGTGGTTCACCTAGTATCCCCTCAAAAGCCTGACAGCATCATTTCTCATATATATTGATAAGTACAAGACATCCATAAAATCGTAGGCTCTGTAGCTGCCTATTTATGAGAGGCTATCTAAAACTCATTCATTGCAGGTAATATCAGTAAGTCAATTCAGCTTAGTCTGATAGCTCATAACTTTTCAGACTGTTGTATTTACTGAGCCATGGTCTATCCTTTCTTCAAGTGTACTTGAGAAAATGACTTGTACTATAAGACTATTTCTTCTCAAAGTATAATTAAGTGCTTTAAAATGAACTCCAAAACTGCAAATTCAAAACAGTATTAGACCTGGGTAATAATATAAAAAATATTGCTTTAATAATGCTTTGAAAATTGCACTGAGTATTGGCAGTATTTTTCTATCTGTAGTAACCCACCCAGAAAATCATCAGTGGGAGCTTGGTGCCAGGCAGGTTTCACAGGGTGGCAGAAGTCTCTGTAACAGAGCTAATAAAGCTCCATGAATAAAAAAGAAGATATTCCTCATAAGGTGACGTGCACAACTGTGGGTGGAGAATCAGCTGTACAGGGAGCAGCAGCAGGGACAGACCACTCCATTTGGTGGATGTGAAAATGCCTGGCCAAATTCAGACCTCCCAAGCAGTGAAAGCATCTCTGTTGATGGGGTTGGCTGCCTATATCAGCTTCTGATTTTAGGGTCCTATCAAAGTACAACTAAAATGTTGTGTTTCCAGAGCAATCCCTTACTATGGGAAACTCTCATTTCATGTCTGATGTTCTGTCAGCACGGCTGAGATGTACACAATAGAAATTCTCAAGTAAAACTGTCCTGTAAGTGTTCTGTTGGTGCTTTGATGAAATTAGCTTGGACAGATTGTTTTTACTTGCAGTTAGGGAATAGGATTAAAAGCCCAGAGAAAAACTCCCTTTGACTTTCATAATCTCTTCACTTAGGAAAAAAGCTATGTATAGAATTTACTGATAAATAAACAGAATCAACAGGAGACTTGTAAATCTTACCAATTATTAAAGTGAGTAAAAATCACAAATGCCCAGAAGTGAAGCTTGAAAAGAAGGGAGAATTTGGGCAATGATGTTTCTAGCTGGGGGATCTTCCCTTTGCTCTCCTGGATTGCTTTTTCCCCTTGTTCACCTGAATTTTCTGGTGCTGAAGGTAAAACTAGAGAGAGGCTTTATTTCCCTTTCTGGTAGCAGCGGTCAGATTTGCTCAGCAATCACTTCTGTCCATAATTCAAGTGGTGAATTGCTGTTTTGGAGGACTTCAGGGTGCAGAATTGCGTTACCAAGCTGTTTCATTATTTTTAAATTTCTGTTTCACTGCTTTCTGGCTTCTGATGTTTAGACAGAATTAGGTTTTAGTACTGAAAACATTTCCCCTGGAGCCTGAGCTGCAAAGGAGAAGCTGCTTGCCCCTGCTTCATGTGCAGGGAGAGGGGAAGCCTCCAGCTGTGGGGGCCAGGCTCTCTTTTGGGCTGTGTGAGTGAGTGGCAGAACGTGTGTTACTGGTGTCACTGGTGTCCCTGGCAACTGACAGGCTCTGAATTCCCTGCTCCCAAGGGACTGAGAGCTGGGCTAGGGATGAAAGCTCTTTATAAACATGGGCAAAATAGCAGGAGGTAGTTTGAGGGGATAGAGAGTGAGAGATGGTGAAGAGTATCAGAGAGAATACTTGTGATTCTGCCCGGAGCAGGAAGGGTGTGCAGTCTGGAAGAGGGGTACTAGTCTGCCCAGGAAATTTTAAGTAGTTCAGACGTGAGAGCAGCAGTCAGAAGATGGAGCAGCCTTTAGCCAGGAAACTACAGTCCAGGAGTCTCCTTCAGAGATGTGTTGGACTGCACAGGAATGACTTCTCTTGCAAGAAGGAGAGGATTTGGAGTGTGGATGGGTTTTCAGGGTGTTTTTTTTTTTGTCCCTGGCATAGAGGTACTGATGGCAGCAAACTTGTTATCTGAGAACAAAGGTATTTACAGCAGCACATCAGCCTCGGCTGGCTCAGCATGTCTGGAGCCACAGCCTTGCCCTGTCAGAACCAGCATGTGACAGATAAGAACCAGCAGTGGCTGACCTGCCAGAGATCAGTGCTGGGGGCTCAGGTGTAAGGCCTCTGTCAGCCTGACAAGAACCAGGATTGAATGGCATCATCTGCCCCATGCCATAAAATTCTAGCAGGAGAAATTGCCACCCCAAAAAGCAAGGGAAACAAACAAAAAAAAAAAAAAAAAAAAGGAGATGTCCTGGACTTGAAGGCCAGAGGAAGACAGACAAATTCATGAAGTTTGGATGCTCAGATATGTACAGGGGCTGTGACAGCCTGGACCAGAGCAGAAGAAAGGCATTCTGTACACTGGTTCCTCACTGGAAGTAAGGGAAATATGAAGAAAGGGGAATATGAGGCTTTCTGCTGGGAAAGTTCATTGTGAATTGACTTCAGGTCAGGCAAATTTGACAAAGACATTTGATGTTTTTCTGGCCATCACATCATGGGCTGTCACAGGGTCCCTCAGCTGGAGCTGGAGCCTCATAGGAGTTCCTTTGCCCAGATAGGTTGTTGCTCCTGGAGGGAGCCAGGGAGACTTGCTGCTGTGTGGTACAGGAGCCTACAGGCAGAGCTTGTGCTGTGGAACCCAAGAGAGGAAAGGGATTCCCACATTTGATATATTGTTTTGTCTTGATTGAGTGCAAAATTGTGATTTCTGAAATTTTTCACAGTGCCACTGCCTTCATTTGGAGTCAAAGTTGTGACATAATATAACTGCCACTGTATAATAATCCTGAGTTCTCATATTGTGCTTACCATGATCCCAAAATACTGAAGAGGAAGGCTACTGATTCTATCCCTGTTTTCTACATGTAGAAATGATGACAAAGAGAGATGAATCAATTTAACCTGCAGATAAATTGATTTAGTGAGGCTGAGTGAAAAATGGTCACAGTCCCATCATCTCTGCAAACTTGAAAGCACAAAAAGCCAGAGGAACAAGAGCCAGGTCTTTGCCTAACTCGTCCACCAAACACTTGATGTTTGTCTTTCTCTGGGGCAGGGATGTCACTCGCTGACACTGGCGTCTCTCATAGTTCTGTGCTGAGTCTGTGGCAGCTTGTCCTGGGAATTGCTGTACAACAGCATCCCTCCCTCACAGTTTGATGGCTCTTGTGCTTTGAGGGATTTTATCTTTCAGAGCCAGCTGTGTTTTGGGTTGCAGGTGCCCTGTGTAGTGTGTGGCTGGTGAGTGGTCAGCTCTCTGACAGCAGAGTGGAGCTCGGCCAGGGCATGCTGCTAATGCTGCTGCCTGAGTGCAAAGTGTTCAGGGATCTCTCCTGGCCCTGGGCATTGAGATCTTGTTTATGTCCTCTGAAAGGCAGTAGCTGTAGCAGCACCGACGTGCTTGGTCAGGGTGAGCTCAGGCAGACCTATGTCATCCAAATTGTCACACTGAGACCTGTCTTCATCTCCACATACAGAGCAACCTTTTTCTGTTAACAGGTCAGTGGAAGTGAGAGACACTTGGATTCAAAATGACTGTGTTTAGGAAAAAATACTGCTGTTGACAACTGTAGATGTGTTAGAATGATAATGGGTAGCAGGAATGTACTCAGTTCAGGCAGGCTTCTCCAGGGAGAGATGTTGGAGCTCCTGCTTGTAGCTGATGGTCTGGCAGGTGAGTGTAACCCAAATACATCATGTTTTGTGTAAACATCCAGACTTGGGGAAGTGAAAATGTCGGCAGCAGTGCTGTACATGAGGTGAAGTACTTCCACATCCTGGAATAATTTTTTTTTATTTGAGTCCTTCTGCATAGTTAACCTCGGTGCTGTTCCTGCTTCTGCAGCATGCATGCTCCAAACAGTAATAGGATTAATTGTTTTTTGAGCTGGTAACATATCTCTTAACATATGCAGGAGGCAGGCAATAAATAACTAAAAGAAGCCTATGGAGCAGTGGCTCCCGCTGAGGATTTTACTGAGCACATAGAGAAATTGATTCTGTTAAACTTCGCTTGCTGAAGTGGAAAGTTAAAGAAGAGAGAAAAAATGCTAAGGAATAGAGTAGTGCACAAGACTGTCATCTTCATTTTAGGATTCTCTCTATAAAATATGCACATCAGAGCCTTGGAAAGGCTTCCTAAGGAAAAGGAGTTTTGGTACAATGTCTCAGGGGCAGAGGGAACCACAGCACTTCACATGCTGTTTAAGAGGCTGAGGGAAATGCTTTAAAAAAAATTGCTGTCTGTTCCAGATTCTGGTTCAGGTCCACGTGCAGTCTTTTCTCAGTTAACACTTCTGATGAAATCAGCAGGATGCCAAATGGAAAATGAAATGTCTGCAGGCTGTGCAATTTGGCCCTCACTAGACTGAGGCACTGATCTGGAGACTGGCAGTGCTTGGGCAGATGGTTGTCCCCACAGACATCTCATCATCTCCAGCACAGCCCTGGCAATCTCTGGGAAAATCCCCTGACTTTTCACACAGGAGAATGACTGAGAGGACCAAAATGGTCCTTAATGGCCTGAAAATCAATTAATCAAAGAGCTAATCTTTCAGTTGCTTCTTTCCAAAGGTGCTCCCTTCTCCTTTTCCAATGAGACCTGCAATAAACAGGTCTGTATCCAATATGTAGTTCATGCTCTTCGTGTGCCTCTTGGCCCTCTAAAGGGGAGACCTCTGCAAGGCACAAGCTTTGATGCGTGCAGTGCATGCCAGAATTATGGCTGGACATTTGCAGGTGTATTTTAAGGATTATATACCAAATTAATCTCAACCTAAGCCATCCTAAATAGAGAGAAATACGTTGTTGTTTATTTTTTCTTACTTTGTTTTTAAAGTGGGCAATAATAGCAGTCATTCACAGCTATGATATTTCCTGGAGCTGCCAGAAGGGCTTTTCTGCTAAAATGAAAAGCAGTGAAATGGAAGATCCCCTGCTGCAAACATGTGCATAATTTGCTGTGCTCCAATGGTTGATCCCCTTGATTTCCTGGGCCCTGTTCCCAACTCTGGGATGGAAGGAGCACCCTCTAAAGGTTCTCTCTTCCTCCTCTTTGAAGTACTGCCTTGCAGGCAGGAGCTTATCAGATGAAGGATAGGAACAGTCACAGAATCACAGAATATTCAGAGTTGGAAGGGACACATCAGGATCATCGAGTCCAACATCTGCCCCTGCACAGGACCATCCCCAGGGATCCCCCATGTGCCCAAGAGCATTGTCCAAATGCTTCTTGAACTCTGCCAGACTTGAGGCTGCAATCACTTCCCTGAGGAGCCTGCTCAACCCACTCTCTGGGTGAAGAGCCTTCTTCTATTATCTAACCTAAACCTTTCCTGGCACGAATTCCGGCCATTCCCTCAAGTCCTGACGATCTTGTGAATTGGCTACTCAGCCTTCAGTCTAGTTCACCCCTCTGCTGCCAAGGGCTGGGTGCCCTTGATCAAGGCATGTCTCTGATCAGGATCCATGTCCCTGCAGAGGTGTCCCCAGGGCTGGCTGCAGACAGCCCTGTGCCCTAAGTCAGTCCCTGTCCCTGCAGAGGTGTCCCCAGGGCTGGCTGCAGACAGCCCTGTGCCCTCAGTCAGCCCCTGTCCCTGCAGAGGTGTCCCCAAGGCTGGCTGCAGACAGCCCTGTGCCCTAAGTCAGTCCCTGTCCCTGCAGAGGTGTCCCCAGGGCTGGCTGCAGACAGCCCTGTGCCCTAAGTCAGTCCCTGTCCCTGCAGAGGTGTCCCCAAGGCTGGCTGCAGACAGCCCTGTGCCCTAAGTCAGTCCCTGTCCCTGCAGAGGTGTCCCCAAGGCTGGCTGCAGACAGCCCTGTGCCCTCAGTCAGTCCCTGTCCCTGCAGAGGTGTCCCCAGGGCTGGCTGCAGACAGCCCTGTGCCCTCAGTCAGTCCCTGTCCCTGCAGAGGTGTCCCCAAGGCTGGCTGCAGACAGCCCTGTGCTCTCTGCTCCCTGGCTGGCTGCTCACGAGACTGTTCCTGCCTGGGAGCCAGGGGCACGGTGCTGTGCCAGGGAAAAGGTCTCTGCTGAGCAGCTAAGCATGGCCCAAGCACAGCAGCCTGTTCATGGCTTCCAGGCCCAAACAGATCCACATCCAGCCAGCACAGGCAGGGGAGCATGTGTCTGCCTGCACCTATCCATGTAGGCTAGACCCTTAATCTCCCTGTGTCTCAGTCCTGTCAAAGGGGTCTAATAGCCCACTGCATCATGGAGGGAGTATGGGATAAAAACCTATTAATCATTGCACAGTGCTGAGACAGATGGGTTTCATTCCCAGAAGAAGTACATATATAGTCCATGATCACATAAAGCTAACATTAACACATTGTTATCTGGGATTTACATAAATTGGTCCCTGAAACCACAGTTGGATGGTGGTGTAGAAGACTTTCTGGGCTATTAAGTATTTAATTTGGCAGATACAATTCAGTCTGAAGTGATCTGCTCTCCGGAAGAGGCAAAATTGGAGGGTTTGCATTGCTTGGTGTGTAGTACAGGAACAGGAAGGGTTACTTCTAAAAATAAATGGGGGCTCTGAGTGGAGAGGTGTATGGAAGGTGTCCTAAATGCAGAAAGCTTTGGCTGCTTTAATCTAAGATCTGGCTAATTTCTAGGAAAATCCTCCCCTTACTACAGAACATACTAGAAAATTGTGTCTCACATTGTAAAGGAAGAGATTTATCTTGGAAAGGTATTAAAAGCTTCTGTTCCCCAGTTGTCATCTGGGAAGATACAGTATTGATTGACCCTGGACTTGGGTTTGATAGGTTGCATTGGTGATTACAGTATTGATTTGTTTCACATGCTGTGTTTGCTCGGTGCACAGCTCTCTTGCAGCAAGAATTAGTCTGACTTGCCACTTGCTGCATGTTTTTCAGGAGAGGAATCAGGCAGGATTCATTTTTCACCAGGCAGTCTCACAGAGTAATTAACTGAAAGGAGGCTGGTGAGAATTCCTGAATTACCCAGGGAACACAGCAGTCAGAGTTTTTTTTCAGTCATGCGTAAATAAAGAAATTTGCATTCTCCAAATATTTAAATCAAATACTGTATTTTAAGGGAAATGTATAATTTTAAAAAGCACAGAAATATAATTACAGCTGTAAGCAGTTTCAAAGACTGGCTGCCACAGCTAAGGCAGAAGGGAAATCTGCAGAGTAGCTGCTGAGTTGCCCCTTGGAATACTGAGGGAGGAAGAGGAGGTTGACTTCAACTTCCCATGTCAATTCACACCCTGGCCTGAGATTTGCAAATGGCTTGTCTTGCCTTGTCTTGATCTGCCTTTATCAGCACTATTGCCTGGGGCCTGAAGAGAACATCCCTGATGTTCAGTGTAGGGATGTGCAAAGGAGTTGGTCTAAAGCCAGTCTTTCTTTTCAAGTTGTGCAATGAATTCAAGTTGCACGTGGAATGCAGAATCCACAAGAAGGCTCAACTGCTGGAAGGAGAGGGCCATGAAGATGATAACAGGGCTGGAGTACCACTCCTGTGAACACAGTTTGAGAGGGTAGAGAGTGTTCAGCATGGAGAAGGCTTCAGGGAGATATTACAGCACCTTCCAGTACCTAAAAGGGCTGGAAGAGAGCCAGAGAGGGGCTTGTAAAAACAATGCGGAGTAATAGGACGAGGGGTAATGGCTTTAGTGGATTTAAATTAGATATTAGGAAGAAATCATTGTGAGGGTGATGAGGCTGCAACAGGTTGCCCAGGAAGGTTGTGGATGCCCCATTCCTGGAACTGTTGGCCAGGTTGGATGGGAGATCCTTGAGCAACCTGGTCTGTTGAATGGCAGCCCTGCCCATGGCAGGGGGCTGGAACTGGATGATCTTCAAAAATCTGTGGAGGTCCTGAACATTGCCTGGAGGTCACAAGAGTTGTTTCTGTAGTGACCATTTATGTCCTGGAAGGGACGACTGCTGTCCCATGGTTGTGGTGGGGCCCGTGTCACTAAATGACATCACAGGCTTCTGCAGAAGAGAAGTTTTGCACATGAATTTTAAACTCAGGCTCTTAGTCATCCCATCTGGTATGATGCTAATTAAAAAAGTGAGACATTTCTAGGCCTACATGTGTAATTTGGGAAGAAATAAATGTACCCAGAATGTGAGGCAGTGTCGCATGGTGTTGCTGTTGCACTGAACCAAATTTTCATTGGTAGAGGATACCATAATTAATTGCTATGCTAATTGTTATACTCCAGAGCACATCTAGAGTCCTTGGGTTTTCTTCCACTGTAGAACTAAAGGTGAAAATGACTTATCCTCACTTGCTTGACTTTTTCCTGCCTGGAAATAATTAAGAAAAAGAAATGAGGACCTCAGAGGTGAAAGTCCCACTTTGAGCAATGTAATGTAAAGAGGTAAAGAAAGTAGTGAAAGCTTTTCAGTGCTTATAATGCATGGTGTGTGCCTGTGTTTATAGGCATAATCTAGGAAGGTGGAAGACATTAAAAACGCCTAAGGTTTAGTGAAATGAAGAAAAAAAACCCCTTCAATTTTAAAGAACTTTCTCCCCTTTGACAGCTGAGAAGATGGATGGAACAGGAAAATAATTCAGTTGTTAACTTTCATCACAAATATTTCTATTCCTAAATTAAAACAATTGTGTCTTTTGTGCAGGGATTAATCTTAAATTTAGCACATAATTTAGAATTATCAATCCATTGCAACGTATTTTTTTTTACTTTAGTGTTCAAAGTATAATGCTTTCTGTGAATTTTAAACGCAGTCATACTATATATTCATAATGAAGATTGCTAACATCAATAAAGGGCCACTTTCCTCTCTGTTTTGCTAATTCCAGTTAGAAGCAGACTGGGATTAAGCAGTCCCCTGATGCTGAAGGTGTTGTTGGAGGGTCATGAGCAATTTGCTTCTGTGCTAGATGGATCTGTACGTGCTGGGAAATAGACCTCATTAGTGGTGTCTAGTTTTTTCTTTGGAAATTTCTATTTTTTAAATAAGAATATTCTACACTTTGCTGAAACTGCAAAACTGCAAATAGTCATCTGAAATCTGGAGATGTTTATTCGTCTGCAAAGATTGAGTGTCCTTAGATCGACTGGGGGAAAAAAAAAAACAAGCCAAAAAGCCAGAGTTGTGATTGAATACCTGAAAAAAAATAAAGATAAATTCATTAGAGAGGGAGGAACCATCAGTGAGAACTTTAATGTCAGAACCTCTACTTCTTTCTGAAAAAAATCTTGCTGAATTACCTGAAATGCAGCATGGCTAAGACAGCAGCATTGACTCATTGCAGGGAGCTCAGTACCTGAGGGAGGGCTGTCTTGGTGTCCAATGGAGATGTGGATGTAGGTCATGTTAAGTCTTCCAGAGAGATTCTGTATTTCCCAGTGTCCATAAAAGAATCCCACTCCCAAGATATAAATGTGCACAAAAGTGCAGTAGGTGTCTGTCTGCCCATAGAGGCCTATATAGATTGTTTTCCTGTAGGAAACTTGTATAGAAGAAGGGAAATGGCTCACAATTTTTACATAAACCTACTTGTTACAGCATGGCCTTTGGGTACCTCAGTGCATCTCTGCTGTCAGTGTACTGACGATGTACACAGTTAGGTGTTCAGTCACCCAGCTGCCAGGACAAATGTCCAATTTATGGACAGACACAGGTATTGCATCTCACTATCCATGACAATATGCTTCATAGGAGAGAACTTTTATTGTTCTGACAAAGGAACTGTATTTTAATGAAGGTCACCCCTATGCAAGGTGAAACTGCTGTGCAGCATCACTCCAACCCAGAAATCAATTCATACTGCTGCTTTCCAGGGCAGTGGCAACTTCGGCTTGAAATTCATTCTCCAAATCTTTCAGTCAAGCTTTCCTGATCGTTCTAATACATGGATGTCTGCTGTGTCATGGCTGTGTGATCATTAAATTGGGGGAAAAACCGCTACTGCATGTGTGTTGACAAGCAATTTATTCCTTGCAGAATAGTGAAGCATTGAGTATCCATCCCGTGTCAGTTGGAGGGCACTGTGCTATATTTGTTGCCATCATCATTATACAGGTTACAAATGATCTACCTGGAGCTCAGCATATATCTTCTAGGAGGAAGTGTCAACACAAAGATAATGGGGGTGAATTTAGAGTACAGCTTTAGGTACGATTGCTGCTTTTCTCTGTAAGTCAATAGGTGCTGGTTGGAAACTGCACAGAAAGAAAGTAGTGGAAGCAAAGTCTGTGTCAGTAATCTCTCTCAGCATTTCTTTTTGGAGGCTGATTGTTTGTCCAGCCTGATGCTGACAGAAGCTAAGTAGAGTAAAAGTGATGTTTTTTCTAATTCAAGATTTTTTTTGGTCCAAATCTTCTTTTGTGTTGTTGTCATGAGGAAGTACATGGAAGGAATAATCAGGAGACCAGATGGCATTTTCAATAGTAGGCCTATTCAAATGTTTTCAATTCTCTAATTGGTCATTGGTTTTAAATGTTAATATGCTTCACTAGTAAATAATTTATATTCTCTATTTTTTTATGTTTGCAAAGAATTATGAAAGAGTTAGATATATTACAAAGAATGGTATAAAATAATCAGCATTCAGGCAATGGTTCTGAGTAGTGGCTGTGAGCTCCAGCATATCTGAATACGATGATTGTCATTCCAGCTGATAAAAAAGTGACAAGCTGAAAAGAAATGCAGAAATGTATTTTGTGTTGTTATAAACAGGCAAAACCATGGGTGAAACTATGCTGATTAACACGAGCAAGAATGCAGTTTGATATCTGTCATCATATCCTTGCTTTGTTGTGGCATTGCTTGCTTGGAGGAGAATCCATCTGGAGCATCCCCTGCAGCACAGCACAAGGGAACTTGGACAAAAAGGTTTGGGTCAAAATGAATACATCTGAACTTTCAAAATACATGTGTGGTATTAGATGGTAGATGAAATGCTGTGATTTTTTACTCACTGAACACGCTGAGTTCAGTAGGGAGGCTCAGTGGGAAGGCCAGTTAGGATATATTCCTAAGAGGTGCTCCCTCGATGTGTTTACCTGATCATAGATTATGTGGTGGCAGCCATCTGGTTCATCCTCGTGTAAAACATTACAGGTGCTGGAGGAGAAGGTGGTGCCACAGAGCAGGACACTGTCCTTGCTGAGATACATTTCTGCTGGAGAGAAAGTGGCAGACATGAAGCTGTGCTCCACTGCAAAGACAAAAGTGAAGAAGAAAAA
The DNA here is from genome assembly GCA_037013685.1 of Acridotheres tristis. Taxonomy (NCBI): domain Eukaryota; kingdom Metazoa; phylum Chordata; class Aves; order Passeriformes; family Sturnidae; genus Acridotheres; species Acridotheres tristis. The sequence continues at coordinate 8,564,083 of CM072899.1, read as the reverse complement.
TCAGCCAGACAAAGGATGACAAGGGAAATCAATCTGACATCCCTGAGGATAATAGCTCAAAGTTGAAGTTTCTTTCCAGAAATATATTGGGGAACTTTTCAGTTAAATGCTGTCTCTGTATCACGCTGGAAACTTCTGTAAAGAAACATTTAGTAATTTTTCTGTCTATGGACACAGAAGAAGGAATTAAAGAATCTGAGAGGAAAAAGGCCTTGGAGAAGGAACAGGGACAGGTGCTATACCAAGTTACAGAGTGTAGTAGGGTCTGAATGTAGCACTTTGTGGTATGGATTGGTTGGCATGATAGTGTTTGATCAAAGGTTGGACTTAATGATCTTGGACATCTTTTCCAACCTTAATGATTCTATGAGTCTGAGTCAAAGTAAAATACCGAATGTCAAATTAGTAACTCTATGTTTAAAGTAGACACCCACATCCACATTTAAATGTGGTGAGAAATACCTGCAGTACCTCTGAGAAGGATGGTGGGTGCTGACATCACCCTCAACAGAGCAGGTTAATGGAAATAGCATTAACACAGCTCTGAGGGGATGCAACAGATCCAGGCTAAAGTTACAGTTTACAGCTGAGGAAAAGTGAAGGAGGGGAAGACCAGACAGGAATTTGTCAAACTTACCTTGCCAGGGCTCTGTCTTTGAGTTTGATATGTGTGTCCGTCACTGAGGCCTCTGACATGTTTGGACAGCAAGGTCCTCAGTGGACTTTAGAAAACCTTTGGCACTTGGTAGGTGTACAAGAGGGCAGTGCTTGGGCTGGACATTGTTGGAGGGGTGTAAGGGGTGGATATGTAGTAAAGGGGAGATGGCCAGTGAGGAGGTGCTGCCTGCACAGCAAGGAAGATAAATCTTTGTGAGCACTCACATTTTTCAGGTTTTTTGCTTCATCAAGAAACCCTTGTCTTGTGCTGGCCACAGCAACCTCCAGTCACTGCCAAGGTGTGTGGAGCACTTTGGTGTCCGGGTTGAACATTTCTACACATTTAAATGTTACTGAGTATGAGTCAACAATATAGTTGCCTTAAAGAAGCAGAAATATGTTATATGCTCTTGTTAAAGCAGCTTGTTCAGAGACATTTGGATCCACAGGGGTTCTTTGCACTTTTCATGATGCGGTTGACAAAATAAGATCAAGCTATACTAAGAAACAGCACCAACTCCGAAAAAATCATCATCACTATATGTGAAGCACAGATGGTGCTTTTGGTACTTGGTATTATAGCTGTTTTTAAGTTTATTGGAGAAAAATATGGATTTTTAAATCTTACACCTGCATGCTGAGAGGAAGCATATGTAGAGACTCACTGAATCCCTTGGTGTATTCTGAGTAGATCATTACATATTTGGAGATGGAGCTCTCTGTTCTCCCTCACCATGAGCAGTATTTAATTCTGCAATGGTTCTGCTGAAGTCAGTTAGGCACAGTGGAGGATGAAAAGGGCATTTGGTTTCTGTCCTTGTTAGTGGTCTGGTTGCAAAGATAAAAAGCACGTACAGTTTTTTTCTTTCATGTGCCCTATGCATATCCTTGTGCATGCATACACCTGCCTGCACCCAAATGTGCACGGCTATATTTGATGCACTTTTTGTACAGGAGTGTCAGCAGGGTAAACAGAGCAGCTTACAGGGATTAGATCAGAAGGACTCCTAAGAACAGCTTCTTTGCATGAGTAGCAGATCAAAGCTCGCTGGATGTTTAAATACAACTTCATGCAAATATCAGGGAGTTACTGTCCCATCACTGCCTCTGTGCCTTCTGTCAGTATTTTCCATGCTGCCGAGCCAGATTGGTACCTTGCCTCATTTTCTGCAATCATGTATGTTTTCCTTTGACATATATTTCTAGGAAGCTGTGCCCCTAGTTTGTTGCTGGTGCTCTCAGACACTTTTGGATTGATAATGTTCTTTTTCTTCCATCCATTTTGTTGTATTTCTTTGCTTGTTTCTATGTTTCTTTCCAAACCTTGGTGAGTTCTGGAATGCCCTTATGTTTCACAGAAGGGAAGCTCAGAGCTGTACTCTGCAGCTCATAAGTTAGATCTTCTTGGGCAGGGCCTCACATGTGCATGCAGAAAGGTTTTTGCCTTTGCACTGTAATTTAGGTGTGAAATTACCCCTTGGTTCAAGAGGGTGGATGGGTGTGTACACATAACTTTGTCTCTTCCCTCTCTCTACTTTTACCAGACTTCCTCTAGCATGCTTGGATAGCTAAGCTAACTCAGAGCTGGGATCAGCTCTTTGATCCACCAAAAGCTTCTTGGGATTCCCTCTGTCTTTGCTCCCAGCTGGAGAATAAATCACTTTTCTAACTCCTCGGAGTGCTGCAAGAATAAACTCACTGAATCTCATGCTCCTCTGCTGGGGAGAGCCCTGTGAGTACAGTCATACAGGCAGGTTGCTCACTGGAGTCCTGTCTGAAACTTCTTTCCTCTTCCTTGATATTCTTGCTGTGATCACGCCAAAACCTGTGAAGAAAACCTTTCATAGCTGATTCTCCTCAGCCTTACTTGCAATAAGAAAGGTGCATTTTGGAAATTTTATTTTATTTTTTTTACATTAGGGAAAAAATTGTTATTTTGAGGCGCATCAAATACCCTGGCTTCACCCACTACCAAGATAATGCAAGAGAATGGAAGATTGTCCTTTCACCATCAAGTACCTGCTCCTTGTGAGATGTGAAGCTTTCAGTTTCCAAGAATGTAGTGGGGGGCCAAAGCAGATTTTCCTTTTTAGTTTTTACCTGTTTTGTGAGCTTAGATGTCTTTTTGACGCCATGAACTAAAGGGCAGAAATATCAAATAGTAGCTCTTGCCCCATGCTAGAATGTCACATTCTTTCCTCCTTTGGCTGTGTGATCTGCAGGCAGGGTGTTTGCATAGCAAGTGTCATGTCAAGTCAAGGTTAAAACAGGATTATTTATTCCTTTTTCCAACTCAGGATCAAAGTAGAGTGCACATTGTATGGAAATCACATTTGAAACAGCTGAGTTCAATTACCTTCTCAAATAATTGTCAGAAACATGCAGCTGCTTTTGAGGTGGAGGGTATTACTTACAGTAAAACCTGACCTTGGACATACTCCCATGGCCCTCTGATTTCAATGCATGGCTCTTCAGGCAGAATGTAAATCCTGCTGAGGGTCAAATCCAAGCTGCTGAGTAGCAGCATCAGTCAGTCATGGGACAGATACTGCTAGTTAATCAGACAACATGCACTGGTATCTTCGAAAAAAGGACTTGTGCCAAGCATGCCTGAGTGTAGTTTGCTCCTGTATTTTGGCTTCTATGTGCTGGCCAGGATATATCCTGGGTATGGCAGCCCCTCTTTGCTGATTCCCAAGTGTAAACTCCTTGTGAGGACAGTGAATGTTTTCAAGCTTTGGGTGGCTTTGGCTGTGGTGCTGCCCTCGAGGGGAGCAGGACTGCAGGACCCCTGCTAGCACTGCTGAAGAGGCATTGCTGGTGCTTCTGGGTTTATATCTCAGTTCCAGAATTGCACTTCTCTATTTGTTCCTGCCAATGACAACTTTTAAACTTCCCTGATGCCAGGTCCCAGTGGGTGGAGAGGTGGCAAAAGAACCTCCTTTGATTTAAGTGAGTGAGGGGGCAGTGCTACACTATCTGTTTGATTATTTATCTCCCTAGTTACACACAGCACTTCCTTTCTCTGGAGTGATTCAAGCATATCATAACCTCTTGCTTTAGCTCTTTTATCATGCTGGTTTGCTGCTACAGTGTAGTCAGAAATCTGTCTTGGCCTTTGCAGAGCAGAGGATGTCATCTCATTTTATTGCACTTTGATGTGCCTCCCCCATGTTTTTCTAAGTTTCCCGTTTATCACGCAGAAGGTTCTAAGAACTGCACTGGATGCTTTTGGTCAGGGCAGAATAGGCTCTATCAGTAATAAAAGCCTTCCACCAATGCTATATGGAGATATATTGGTAGGAGGACAGGTGCTCAGCAAGGCTTGCTGCATCCTGGAGAGTGCTGTCTCTGCAAATGCAAAGAGCATCTCACTGTGCTCAGGGGTCCTCAGAGAGGTTTTAACCAAAACACACATGGATTTCAGAATGAAGAGTAGCAGGCTCCTGCTTTTTTCCCAGTCTCCTGCTATGCAGTGGATGTATTCACACATACAAATGATAGAAGAGATGCATGTGAGATCTGAGCTCAGATTCTGGGCCAGTGGGAGTCCAGAGTCAGTTGCAATCTGAATTTTGCATTGTAACAATGAAGCCCATTTACTTCTCTCCTTCTCAGGCACAATTCATTTTCATATTTGGTACCTCTTGTTGCTGTCCAACACAATGTGTAGGAGATTGCCTCACTACCTCCTCTGAGTATATTTGGAATTGCCTGAAAGAATGGGAATTGTATCTCCTGGAAGGTCTTTTTTGGAGATGTTGCCTAATGAGAGTGTACAAAGTAAAAGAAAGAACCTGTGGGTTAGGCTGTTGATGAATTTTTGGGAATAAGTCAAGAACATAAAGAGGGGAGGGTCCCCTAAGTGTCTAGTCAATGGGAGTTGGGGCAGCATTTGTGTGTGTGTGTGTGAAGAGGAACAGCCAGCAGAGGTAGTAAGTGCTCACATGGTGTGGGAATTCCACCCAGACCTGTACCCAGAGCTGGAGTTTTGCTGTAGCTCCCTAGCTGAGGGTTGAGAAGAGTTGTTTTCTCTCTCTTCGGGCATCTCAAACTTTAAGTAAGAGAAGAATTGATTTAATTTCATCTCATCTGATCCTGATTAATGAAAAGTAATTTCTGCTAGTTGTGGGCAGAAAAAATAATCTTTGACTGTTTTGTAACTTTGCAGATATATGTAGGTGTATGGCTGGAAATTCTATAATTCTTGAAATTATGACAAGGCATCCATAAAGATGAGGCTGAAACCCTATGCAGCAGCATTGTAGCTTAAAGGAGTGTTATTTAATACCTATTAATGGAACTGCTGAAGCATAAATACCCTCAGCTCAAACAGATTTTGTTAACTCCTTTGTGCTGGCAGTTTTGGAGTGGGATGGCAGATTATTCACCAATGTCTGGCAGGGTGGTTTTCCCTCCATTCAGTACCAGAACTGGTGTCATAGAGGCAAGAGCCAGACTGCCAGGAGGAGGAGGAGGAATTGCAGGTAAATGGACAGGCAGGAAACTTTTACAGGCTAAGTCCTGGTGTCCCTGAGGCTGCAGAGAAACTGAACTTACAGCTGTGATTGCAACACAGATTTTCCCAGAACAGTCTTTATTCATCATATTTTAGAGAAGGACTTCAGCCTTCCAGTGAGGGATGCTGGGGGTGTGGGCACTGCAGTCCCTGCCCTGGCTCCCCCTTTGGCAGAGGGAGCAGAGCAGGATCACCCCTGTGCATGCACAGAAGCTGCACATGCACAGCTCTGTCCTGCTTAATGGCTTGATTTTACAGGGCACTCCTGGGCTTTCCGAGGAGACTCTGGAGAGAGAGGTACCACCAAGGGCTGTTCCAGTATGGTCAAGACCAGGCGCACTTCTTGGGGTTCCTGAATCTCCTCAGGTATTTTGAAGATTGTTGAGCCAACAGCTCAATCAGCTGTCTCATTTACGTGTCTCTGAAATACTTTTATTCTAGTTTTATTCTGTTTACTCACGGGTTCAAAGATCTGGAGTACAGCTCCTGCACAGCATGAAACTGGCATATAAATAACTGCTATTTAAAAGGAAGAACAATGCATATTGGATAATTTTCATGCAAATTTTTAAGCAGTTTTGGGACACAAGGATATCTTTTCATGTCATCCTTTGAAACACAGGATTAAAAGAAATATGTAAGTTGAATTTCCTAGACAATAACATGACTCCAGAAATTAAGACTTGAAGAACAATTGTTAACATGAAATCGATAATACATGAGAATGAGAAATTTTATAATCCATTTGCTTCTGGGTTATGCCTACACAAGGAAAGTAGTCAAATTGTTCTGGGGAATGATTTAATTAAAATTGGTACAAAATCCCTGTGTGGACTCTCAGATGGGTTAAGTTTGCATTGTGCTGAGAAATGTGATTCTTTAGTATGTATAGACAGGGCACAGATTGCTAATTATAATAAGTGATGAAGCTGCAGCAGATCAGGTTTCTGCCATGCAGTGTTGATGCCCAAGCTCATAAGGCATGCACCAAAATCTGTGCTCTGTCCTCTGCTGCCAAACCAGCCACTTGAAAGTAGGAGTCACACTTCAATGATCTTTAAGAATCACTGAAATAAAAACAGTGACAAAAAGCAGCTAAAATATGTTCATCATGGAATTAGGGCGTGCTGTAGGACCAGACCTTCAGCTTTGTCAGTGGCAGCTCAGCAGAGTTTTCACATCACGCTGCAGCCAAATAGGAACTCTGTTTATCTCTCATGTCTGTTCATTCATGCTTTTAATTAGTTACCAGCTCTTATCATGGTGACGAGTTGGTGCCTGGTGTTACTGAGGATCTTATTAGAGTGTTCATGTTTATGCACATGTGTTCTTTTTTTTATATTGGATTTCAAGCAGTCACAAGTCATCGTAAGGAATTAAATGTCAGGTAAAGAAATGTGACCCATTGATCAAGAGATGCTGTCCTACCAGGTTATCCCGGCTCTGGGTCTGAGCCCCAGACACAGGATGTGTCTGTGATAATGAAAAACTGAGTATTACTAAATTATTAGTAATAAATAAGTTATACTAAATACTGAGTATTTAGCAAAGCCTCAATACACAGAAGCACTCAGCAACTTCCAGCCTGCTCCCTCACTGCAGCAGTGTTGCAGCTGGGTCTGCCATCATTTCACACCCATGGCAGAGGACAGGGCAGGACCAAAGAATGACAAACAAATGTAAAATTAATTTTGATATAATCAAGGAATATATTTTTAACTGAAGGCTTGAGACAAAGATAAGGAATAAGCAAGACACAAGTTTTCCCCCTTTAAACTTGTCCCACACAAGGGAGCAGGTCTTCCCATGATGTAAATCAGCACAGCTCCACTGACTGGAGAGAACAGTTGTAATTCATCCTGCCTGAAGGTCTGCACAGAAAGTGCCTGAAGTTTCTTGCATTCATTGGAAACTTGTGGCATTGAGAGCAGGCTTTTGACTCCACTTTGTCCTCTGAATTGAGTGGAAGCACAGGCAACTTATAATTACAAAGACTTAATAAATCTCCTTCAGAGAAACTGAGGAGCTTGGTAAGATGTTTGAGACAGTGATGGCTGATTTGACTTCTTGTGAGAAAGCCGTGCTGCTGCGATTTCAATCTCAGCACAAAGGCACCATGCAGCAACACTGTGGAAGAGGTTCTGGGGGTTCAGCCATGAATTCAAGTATTTTCAAGGATCATCTCTACCTTGTGGAGATCAGTGGGTTCCTTTCCAGAGAGCACAAAAGCCCGGAGAAACAAAAGGAACCTATTTCAAACCATTTTTGTGAAAACAATGTCTCTCCACAACACCTGACACCTCATGCAGCTGGTAAATACCATTCTTTCTCAGGTACCTAATCTTTTTTTATGGATATTTGGCCACCTACACCTGGCCACCGAATTTCCACTCTGTTTGCCTCTGCTGACATTTATATAACAAAGAGCTTCTAACTGTTCATTTGTCAGCACAAGAAAGTTGAGCACAGGAGGAGACAAATATGATGGGCACCATACAGCAGCACTCGGAGCACTGCTGCTACCTGTGTATCCAGAATCTGTAATAGTTATGTTGAGCCATTGCTCAGAAAAAAATGCTGCCAGGTGCTTGAAATGATTTAACTCTCTTGTTCCTGGACAAAAATGGATGTTGTTATATACTCCTTTCTCTGCTGGATGCCTCATTATTGTTAAAGATTTCATAATACTGTGATATAAAGAAAACATGGAGCTTTGGGCATGGTCTTCTCTGTGAGGCATGTCTAGGGATCACTTGCATTCTCCTGTAATTAGCAACCAGTGAGGTAATTAGCTCCAACAGGAATGGAGCTGACAGTCTCTTCTTTCTCGTCTTTCTGCCTCCAGTCCATGGGTAGGGATTTCTGAACAGCAGCAGGAGAGAGCAAGAGGAGAAGGTCCTGCCTACAAAGCTTAGCATGTGACTAGAGCTTTCTGGACTTTTCCCTGTTCATCCTTCTGCTCTGGAGTTTCCCAGGCAGCAGCTGTGCCCATCCTGCTGCTTGGTGTGCTCTGCTGGGAATGGTGTTTGATTGTGGTCTTCAGCTGTTCTGCTGATGGGTCTGTGTGAAGCCTTGCACTGACACTCACACAGACCTGTTGTTCCTGTGTGCCTGAGAGTCACACTGAGGAAAAGTGCCACAGTAATTTCTCACTTGATGTCTCCTTGCACTGGAATGTGGCTTCTGGTTAGAGTACCTGCCAGCTTCTAGTAGCTAAAGAATTTAAGGTATTTGAACAAAGATTGCTATCCCTTGGGAGCAGAGCTGACACTGAAGGATTCAATCTTGATTTCAGTATCTACAGAATCATGGGGTCTTTTTGAGATTCTAAATCTGGAAAGTGGTCGAGAGGATTACCTTACCTTTTCACTTGTGATGGAGAGCAAGGTTTTATAATGATACGTCCATTCCTAGTTAGAGCTGATGTTTATTAAAGATGAATATCATTCGGATAAAAGATTTTTAGTGTAAAATGCATAAGAAAAAAAATTTACTGCAAACAATAACAAGGCCCCTAAACTGTCTTGAACTGTACAGTTGAGATTCTCACGTACTGTCAAATAATCTCTGCATAAGACTGAACTGCTGACATTTGTTTAATTACAATGTATTTAGGAAATGGAGCAACATTCTTAATTACTTGTGCATGCTTGCATTACATTTTTTAAACAATATCCTTACTCAATTTGAATAAATTTTCATTGAAATGGTGAGAAAATTATTTATTTTGCAGCAATTGGACACAAAGATTGCATTGTGCTTATGCCTTACATAGGATTTTGGAGTATTTGCTGCTCACCTTTTTGTAGTAAAAAAAATACTGTTGAGAAGAAGCTATTTTTCTGGTAAGACAAGACCTGCAGAAACACCCTGAAATTGTGGTTGAGCTAAGATAGTGCATTTCAGTAACCTCAAGGCTTCCCCTCACTGTAGCAAATCAACTTTTCTAGGCACTGATGTTTGAAGGTTGTGTTAGGATTTCCTGTATTGTTTTTAGGGTGTTTTTCTGGTTATCCATGATTAAAAATTTAGCAGACTGTCTAGCTGTTTGTTAGTGAAGTATGAACTTCTTCTACAGCTTTTTTGGAAACTGAGGTGTACTAAAAATTCTGTCTAGTTTCCCTGTGCTCCTGAAGCAGGAGTATGGAACAGAGGAAAGCCTTTCTTGTTTTGGAGTTTTTGGAGAATTGCAGTTTCCTGTGTGGCACAGTTTCTCAGGTATGACAGGCAAAGTGAGACGGGTGTAAGTGAAGTGATTTCAGCATCATTGCAGTCATTGATCACTCTGCAAACCCTCAGGGAAGATGAGGAACGGGATGTGGAATCTGCTGGTGAGTGAGTGGCAGAGTGTGGCTGTGGCTCTGTAGGTAACAAAGATCAGAACAAGCAGTGAAAGCTAATCCATAAGATGATTCATGCGATAAGAACTTATCAGGATGATGAAGTATGTGAGGTCTGTGTGGTCTGTTGCAATTAAGGCTTTCTGAATAAGCACAGCAGATTATGCATGTTGGTATTCACACCGTGCTGTGTGGCACACGTGTGTCAGAACTACTGGCAGCCTGGAGATTTCAGCAATAATCAATACCTTCCAATTGGTTAGCCCTAAGCATTAGGCACTTGGTGAGCCAGAATGCCTTCTAAATAATTAAAAGGATTTGAAAACAGGCATCATAGAACCATAAGATTTGTTCTTCAGGATCACAACATTTTTAGATACCTGGATAGTTTATCAGGTTGTGGACATTGGATTTTACATACTTGTACCACCCTTCACATTCCCTACTGGGAAGTCTCGCACATTTTGACACATTTGCCATCAGACTGGAGGGAACAAACCCAAGGCCATTTCAGGCAGACCTCTGAGATACTATAATTTGAAATTGCGGCTCAGAGCTGGGAAAGAGCAAAGAGTTTTGCAGTAAAATATTGATTCTGTAGAGGATTCTAAAAGCAGGGTTTGGAAACTGCAGCAGCTAAGAGGATTTTTTTTTCCAAGCAGCAATAAAGTTCTTGGAGTATCTGTGTAACTTTTGTGAGGAAAATCTGTCCCTGGAAGCTGCTGCAGTTGTCTTTGAATGAGTTATAGTCTCTTAGCAAGCTTTAGGGTGTTGTTGAGATCCTTCCTTGCAGGGCTCGAGGGATGAAGACAACAGTTTTAAAGATTGCACTGCAATCATCCTTACAAGACCTGGCACTGGGGAACAGGAGGACAGTGACAGCCAGTGTTTTTTAGGTCCAGAGCTGTTGTCCTTGTTTCCTATAATTTCAAACATAATGAGCATCTTAGAGTCAGGTAAGTTTTAAAAAGAGATGCTCTATTAAAAACAAATAGTCACTGCCAGTAGGGATGCAAGCTGGGACTACTAAAAGATGATCTGATGAGGATACTTAACTGCAAATGGGATGTGGATTTCACTCTAATAGTTTATCAACAGGAGTTTTCTGAAAAGCTCTTAAGTGTGCTGCCAAATCTAGCTTCCAAAGCAAGGAAAGTAATATAAGTCCAATGTTATTAATGTCAGTGGTTTCTAATTAATTATATGTTACCTGAAAAAAATCACTACAAAGTACAAAGCATTATTTCAGCCTTGCTTTGTGTCTGTTTATTCAGATGTTCCTTTTTTAAAAATATATTTTCTTCCTCAAAGCCCTCAAGCTCTTGTAACGTATATAGGTTGCATTATTCTCTTCATACATCTAGGAGATACTTCTGCTGCTAAAAGAAAAATACATTTCCAAAAATGTGTATGTGTGCCTGGGTTTGTATGTCCTGAAAGAAGAGAAAAACCTGTAAGGAAAACAATAATCTCTTATGGTGCTTAAGCAATTATTTTGTCTGCCTTCTATTTTATTTTGAACTCCCTTTTAAGCAGCCCTATAAGTCTTCTAGCACTGATATCTACTCTTTGGTCATAATGTTTCCCTGCTGCCTACTTAAAGTAAGGAGAAAAGAAGCCTCGTGTTCGATATGTTTATTGAGGGAATTTTTTGTGTGTGCAGTTCACATAAAATTGCATCCATTTGGCTCGGGATCCACAGTGTAATTCCATTAACAAAGCAGCTCTCTACCTTTTGTATATGCTGTTATCCTTAAAGCCCATTCCTGTCATCGTGTCTCCCATAAAAAGAGAAGTTTTGCAGGTGATTTAGTTCAGTTCATTTCCAGTTCTGTTCTATTTTCTTTCTCTCTAGACCAAATAACTTTTCAGAAAGCATTTGATAGAATCATTTTCATTTTCCCATTCAAGATAAAACTTGTACTGAAAGTAAAATGTATTTATTTGGTCAAAATTTTCCCTTATATAAAGCATGAAGTAGTTTTTTTCTGCTTTATTTCACTGTGTTCCTCCCTCCACCTCTGAGGCTGAGATGCCCTTTTGTGTAAAATGTGAACACGTGGCATTGTGTGCCACACAGCACTGAGGGCTCCCTGTGCATCTGAGGTGCATAAAGCTCTTGATTCAGCCTGAAACTGTGTATTCTTCCAAAAGAGGGACAAAATATGACCTAGCTCAAAACTTCTGGGACAGGAGCAGAGTTTTTCTAAGTGCCTCAGAATCAGCAGTTCTTCTAAAGCCAGTGGCTGCTGAGCGTGTTGAGTTTAATGTGGTGACACTGTGCTGTTGCTTCACAAGGACATTCCTCAGGAAGCCCTTCAGAATCTGGGATATCTAGAAGTTGCATGTTCAAAGTAAATCATTCCTCCTTAGCAGATGTACCCCAGCAAGATTCTTACAGGGCACTCTGCAGGACTGCTGAGGTTTAAAAGAAGGGATTGAGTTCTCCAATTCAATGCCTTGACCAGAGACCCCAGAGTAAGGCAAGCTTGTTTGCCCTCTGGTTTACAAAAGGACTGTCAAAAGCAAGGCTGTTTATTGTCTGATGTACTGGTAAAAATGGTCTTGTGGCTTCCACATACTCTCCAGCCATCTGCCCACAGCCCTCTAGCATCTCTCTAATGGCACAGGCCATCCTTTCCTCTTGTACTTTCCACAGCACCTCACACAGTGAGGTCTCTGGCCATGGAAAAGCAAGAGTCATATAAACAACAGTAATAAGTTACCTCACTGAACCTGCCTACTTGTGCCTTCCATCATAAAGCTTGTGGTTTTTAGGGGCAAGGAGGAAACTGGAGGGAAACAAAGGGAGATTAAAAAAAAAAATTTACTGCCCTGAAGTGTAGGCTGAGAATCTGCCTGAAATATGAGAATAAATGCATGGATGCAGACATCTAAATGAGACTCTTTAGTGTGCTGAAAACAGCTCACCAGCCCTCATGAATTGCACATACACTTGTTTTTTCGAGTGAAACTGGAAATGAGTGACTGCTTTTTCCCCTCCAAGTTAAACAGACTGCTGGGCTTGTGCTTCACTGCTGGCCCGGGAAGGTCGTGAGAGACTTTCTTTGTTCACCCTTCCCATGTGCTGCTGTATTACTCACTCTGGCATGGTGGAGAGAGTGCCCCTTTTTAGAAACTGCATCACTGGACATTTGCTAAGGCATATTGCCAGATTTAATAATTGATGGCAAGAGAAGATCTTGCGTCCCTGTCTTCTGACCTCACGGAACACTGAAATATGGCAAATAACAATGCACACATGACCCCATGGAGGTGACTGGTGCAATTTTCCATTTTCTCCCTCTCTCTTCCCCTTTTCCTCTTTTTCTAACCTTTCCCTACCCATTTTTTTCTGTTCAGGGTGTTTGTGCATCTTTTCATCTGGCTTTTAGAGTATATAATCTCAGTTTTAGGGTACATTCATATTTCCAGGTACAAAATTAAGATGCTGCTAAGTGTCATCACAGATAATGATATAATAGTAGATCCCTTTGTCTGAAATGTGCTTTTAGGTATTACCTTGGTCAGTAATTTAATTGAATTGGATAGTGACAACACACTGACATTGTTAAGGTTAATGACCCAATGATTTACAAGACAAGGCACATTTACCGGCAAATGGATTTTAGTAATTGTTCTACTGAACAATGAGTATAACAATTTGTACATTGATCCACAAAGTCCTACAGCAAAGCCTCTGTTCTCACTTTCCTAGTGCCCCTGTCCATAAATTCAGTGTTGATCAGAGAATGTTTTCTTGGCCCTGCTGTATTTTATCTGCATTGATCTGGATATCAAATTATTTCCTTTAATGTGATCCCAGCTTTTGTTGTCTGTGTGGGGCAGTGCTGGGTGTGAAGGTGGTAAGAATGGGAGAATATGACCCGGCCAGGCAGAGCAGAGCTTGTCTTGGCTGGGTTGGCCCAAGAGTCTCTCTAGTCAGTGGTTGCATCTCTTTGACATGTGCTTAATGTCTGTTTCAGTAAATTTGAATTGTTCTGTTTTCTCTTCCAAAATGCCGTAGAAGGCCATGCCAAATGGGATAGGAGAAATCTGGTTTAGTCAGAGCTATGATCTGTTAAATAACTCTATAATCTAATGCAACACAAATCAAAAGTGATTGTTCTTATTGAACTGCTTAGAGCTTGCTCAAAATACTTCCTATTAATTCTTTGTTAGCTAAATTGCAGATTTCTTTATTCTCTTTTTTTAAAAAAATAATTTAGATACATTTTGGTTTCTTGCTTTGAAACTGACAACCAATTCATTAATTTTGCTTAAATATTTTAAATACTATGACAAGAGTAGTTTTACTGGAGCCTGGAATTTTGTGAATGTTCAAGACCAACTGGAAAAGGTCATAAGAAGTCTTCAGCCAGCTTTAAGCTCCTTGATATTAATTGTCAGTATTGCTAATTAAAGATGATGATTGTAAGAGATGGTGCTTAACATCTTTATTAATTGATTATTACTGGAAAATGCAGTATTTAATAACCATTGATCTGTTGTACAGCTCCATCACTGGCATTAGCTGAAACAGAGCAGAAGTGTTTATTGAACATGGTTGTCTTTCTTACAGTATTATTGACAAAGTTATCATTTCCATAGTGGTAGTGGACCAGTAGCTGTTGGTTAGATACTCTTTGTTACAACACAGTTTATAAACTTCATTTTATTGTCCTTAGTTTTATTGACCATTGATTTCTTCACTTTCCTTTTTCTTCCCTTATTAATTTTGTGCCATTCCTAACTTCTAGTGCGCTGCTGCCAACTTTCTCTCTTTTGCATTTGACATTTATTGGCATTTCCCCCGTTTTTAACTACTTTCACTCCCCCATCATGTCACAATGAGATGGTTTGTTCATGGTAGTATTGCAATTATCAGCCCTGTGTTTTTCGATGCCCTGTATGTGGTACACCCAAAAAAGATTGTAAGACTTCTGGCCTTCAGCACAATATTCAGTAGTGCTCAGGTCTCAGGTCTCTCTCTGTTTGGTCTTAGCAATGTTTTCAAATAAGTAAATACCTCTGGTTCTATCATCAATAGTAAAAAGAGAAAATAAACAAGAAAACCTCACTTTATCCCATGGTAGTGTGAACTAAATGGAAATAAATGGATTCTTTTAGTTTAAGGAACAATGTGCCTCTTACAGTTATCCAGCACAGTGACAATGGTGACAAGAGTTTTTTGACAGGTCCATAGTTTTTTTATCTCTCTCAGTGGGCCCACAGCCTGCAGTTCAGGAGATGGGAGGGTTGCAAAAGTTGGATGGGGATTATTTCCTTGGTTGCTAAACTACTGTCTGTAATTTCAAACAGATCATAGAGACCTTTAGAGACACACAAAGGAGTGGGAAGAATGCCACAGTGGAAAATACATTCTTATCAAACTGATACTTTTGAGTTAAGTCCTTAGTAAAATAAAGACACAAATAGTATAAAAGAACCAGCTGTAGATATTAAGAGAGTAACAGAGTGATGAATAAGGACTTTGGCCTTGTAAAGAACCATAGAAAGTCATAGGGATGTCAACAAAGACTTAGAAAATATGTAAGACATTGAAACTGTTTTTACAAGCTAGAAAAGGAAATGACACAAAAATAATTTAAGAAGATAATAAACAGGGAAAAGAGAAGCCAGAAGGATATATTAACATGTGTGTCAAGTGTTTGGCTTACTTTGCAATAAGAAGCTGCACTGTATGTAAAACTCCTACAGATTTCCTCATGCTCTGTGGCACAGGCAGGTGAAATATTCAATGAAACCATTTATAACTTTTCTGATTGCATTTTAAACATTTATGTTGCTAGCCTCTATATCTAATAAACCTGAGACTTTAAATGGAGCATGGCTTATTAAATCATATCTTTTCCATCAGTCTCATCAGTGGAGGGGTACTGATAATATTAACATTGAATGGGACCCAGCCAGCGTTGCATTCTCTTTTGTGCTGAACCTCAGTCCTTCTGCCTTCATGGATGGTTATTTGAGATCTCCTTTTCCACTTTCATCCAGAAATTATATGGCCATTAGTTTCCACTCTTGTTTTTCCAGCAGTCTTACTGAAAACCGTGGGTTAAAGGTCTTACCCAGAGGTGCAAACAATAAGCTGTACATATGGTTATTGCTGTAATTACCTGCCCAAACTATTATAAAAGGATGTGTTACCATCTGAACCTTAGATTGAAGGGTATGGTGGGTGTTTTACAAAGCCTGTTTGCCAATCTAAAATAAAATTGGGAAAAAAAAATTATTATAAACTAAAGGAAAGAATGAAAGGTATATAATTTCATATAAATTTTCATAATTGATAGGCATTAAAAACTTGAAGGAACACAGGAATAAATACACAGATTCTTTTCAATTCAAAGTCTTCATACTAGTTATCAGATCGCTATAAGCAAATATTTGTCTTCACAGAATTGCAGGGAAATGAAAACTGGGCTTAGTGTTATGGCAACAATGTAAAAGAGGAACTTAATCAACGACGTTAATTTACTTGCAGCTGGGTTGTTTACATTTCCAGATTTCAGGCTATTTTAATGTAAAATTAGGCATAGCAAAGAAGGTAAAGCAAGTTGAACTTGGTCCTAGGTCTGGATTGTGAGTAATCCTGCTGGTTTGCAGCGGTGCGCCCTGGAGAGTCAAAGAAACCCCTTTTCTTCCTCTGAAATTCGGCAAAAATATTTTTGCCAATATAGACTGCGTGGTGAAGATTTGATACAAAACTATACGTGGTATCATGTTTTTGCTCAAACTATACTCAGTTCCTCTTCAGTTCAGTAAGAGTGTGCTGCTTTTCTCCTCCCCGAAGCCCTGGCATCAGAGAACACCACACAAGCCCAGGGATGGTTTTTAGCAGGTGGGTATGGCAGATATGAGGCATTTGGATCTACACTTCTTTAAGGACTTTTTATGAAGTGTTGGGAAGGATGAAGTGACACAGCCAGGGCTGTATCAGGGGCTGGTGGCTAAATAGGAAAGTAGAATATCTGTGTAGATATTACAAATAGGCAAATAGCATCAGAGGAGCAGAATGCTTTAGGAAGCCGCAGATGGAGAACAAATCCCCAGGTCTGGTCAGCAGAGATTTCAGAGAAGGTGATTTCAGGGTAGTTTGTGTTTGCTTTGGACAGGGAGAGGAGGAAGATAAGGTCAAATCTGAGAGGCAGCACTGAGGCAGTCCCTGAAGGAGAAAGCAGAAAGGTTAGAGAGCAGCAACACCACTGGCTCTGCTTAGCAGGAAATGATGTGCCCATGGGATAAACGAGGCAGAGGCACTGTGGGAAGGGTGAAAAGTGGGGGAAGAAATGGTGCTGACATATTTTGCCTTTTTGCTTCATAGAAATTGGTCAGCAAGAGCAGGTGAGCTACATGCAGTGCATGGGCTGGGGCTTTACTGCTGGTGGTCTGCTGAGCAAAATGATGTTGCTGTCAATGCATCTGTGTGTGCTGGTGGGAAACAGCTGGAGGAGGATGCAGAGCAGCTATAGCAGGTTTTGTGGACATGACACTGCACTCTAGATTTTGTGCAAGTCTTACAAAACCTGAGTGCAAGCAACCTGGAGCTTGCTGCTGTTGATCTTGGAGTCTGCTGAGTTCTTCCTTCATAGAAACAAACCAGCTTCATTCTTGCTGCTTGATAATTTTCTCTCTTTGCCCCAATAATCAGTTCACTGTTTCCATTGCTGCTTTCCTGATCGTGTCAGCAAGCAGTGCAAATCAAGGTCTGCACTAGGTCGATTTTGAATTAATGAATTTGACAAATGTTTTCATTTGAGAAGACATGCTGCCTCATTGGGCTTGACTTAGCAGGAAAACAGAGTGACAATGCTGGATTTAACTTTAGTTATCAACACTTTCAGCCTACATTGGTCTAAGTAATTGTCCTGTTTACACGCTGACAGGTTAAAAGAATGTATTCTAGAATGAGAGTGCTTCCACAGAAGATGAAAAGCAGCCTAAGAGGGTTATCAACCATTACTATCTGTGACAAGCAGGGTGAGCTAGATGTATGGATAAATTGCTACTGCTCCAGAGGTAATTCCTACTATCAAGAGACATATAAGACCCCCTAACAAGGCATTAATACAGTACAGCTACTAAAAAAGCTCATCTGTCCTACCCAAGCTCTGAACTAATGGCACATTCCAATGTTTTCTTGATGCTGCACTGAGAGGCGATGATAGACCTTTAAATAAAATAAAAACCCATCTAGGCTTTTGGAAAGTCAGGCAACTGTGATGATTTAAAAGCTAATCTTTAAGAAAATAAATAAATAAACATCTTTATCTGAGATCTAAACAGTGTCAGGAATGATGCTTCTGGAATCCTCTTTATTAAGAATCAAATAATGTTGTGCAGATGGGATCTTGGCAAAGTAGGCAACTGCTGATAAAATTTTCTGTGCAGAGAAAAGATGTTTGTTTTGTGTTTTTTCAGTAAGTGTTCTTGGAATCAAGTAAAGCAATTATTTAAATATGAATTGTTAAGTTTCTTTTCCATCTGGAAGGTGGTTACTGAATTACTGAGAAATGGAACTCAATGGAACAGAAAGGAATTAAGCAGCTTCTGTGGGCTTGGTGCAAGGGGGCTTCCACAGAAAGCCTCTTCCTCTTTGGCCTCTTCATGTCATTTATTGGGTTACTTAACTTGTGTCAATGCAGTTTGCTAGGAAATTTTTAGGAGGGGTTGGCTCACTCATAGATTAATTCATCTATGAAAGAAATAGAGTAGAAATGTCTTTAGCAGCAGAAACTCCATGCTTCTCTGGAGTCATGCAGAGGAATTGTAATTGTATGTGCAGAAAAGATGGGAAATCTTTCTGTTATTTTCTAGAAGAAGCTATTTAAGACTTAGGACTTTATTTACCTTACTTGTGCTTGTTCCCCAACATCACAGGCATCATTTTCAGCAGTGCTCAGTGGGAGCAAGAAAACAAGGGATGGGAGTGTGCACGTTCCATACCAGATGCAATGATGGAAGTTAAATATTGATGGACTAATTTCAAGTGGGAGTTGTGTGTGATAATAAGAGGGCTAAAGCTGAAGGAAATATTGCTGCAGGCTACTCAGTTCTTCCAGAGGGAACTGGGATTGAGAACTGAAAAGCTCTGCCAAGTAGAAGAGGGCAGTGCTGTGTTAACAGCAGAAACACAAGCTGGGAACTTCATGAAGGCTCATAACAGTCACAGAGTGACTGGAGGTTTGAGAAGGAAAGGGGAAAGAGGAGATTATAAAAGTACAACAACTACAGCTCAAACAAAAGGGAAAAGAGTCCTAAAACGGAGAATAATGCTGAATAGCCACATGAGTAGAAATCATGGAACTGCACCTTTTGGGAGCAGTGCTGTAGCTATACTCAGTTGCTGAACCAGTTCCTTAATGTAAGGAAAAAAATCTCCACATCAGCTAATACACTCCTGTCCCAGAAGAGAAAACCTATTTAGTTTGATTAGTGCTGGAGTCCTACTTTGCAGCAATTAGCATACAAAGCTCTTTCCCTGCTGTAAACTGTAAACTGTCTGCCTTTCTGACACCCTTTACAACAAAGGAACCTTATACATGTAATTTTGGGATTATTTTGACATCTTTGCAAATGACCTTGCCGTAGGTGAAGTCCTAGGGAAGAGAGGGGCCTTGGACACAAGCAGAGCTGATGCTCTTGTTTCCCAGTGCATGAGGCAATCCTAAACTGCAGAAAAATAAACATGGTAAGTGGTGAAAATAACATCAGTAGACATAATAATTTTGCTTTCTTCCTTCTTTTAAATTTGAAATAAAAATATAGAAGAGAGTAAAACCTTTGCTTTGGGGAGGAAGGGTTACTGCTGGCCAGGGCTGCTCAGCATCATCTGGGAAGCTGAGTGTAGAAAAAACACCTGGAAAGCTGAGAATGCTGGAGATTTGAACCTATGTTCACTAAGACAGAGATGTGCTCTGGCCATGGTGGTTAGAGGGGTGCCTTCCCTTTCAAATTAGAGCCTCCACACGGAAGAAATCAAAGTGTGAAAGAAGGATGCCCCACCAGTACTTGCTCACATGCTGAATTGGGAGCTGGCAGAGGTGGGATGCATTTACCAAGGCTTACAGAATATGTGTTTGTTTTATTTGTGTATTTTTAATATCTGGCTTGGATTGTAACATTTTGCAATGCAAGGCCTGGTCTTGCTTGTTACATACTGTCAAAATGGACCTCCTCGAGTATGTTTTCTGGCAAACACAAAAAATCTGGGTCAGGTATCAGGATCAGTGTTGATTTTAAATGGCTGTCATGGGGAACTAGATATTGGAGAGGGAAAGGAGTGTGAATAGGTCAGCTACATCCTGCATTCTTCTTAGAAGCTTGGTTATCCTAGTGTTTATTCATGAGGAGACAAGCATTTCTAGGAGGCACAGGTTATAAATATTTAGCACTGTCAGTGGAGAAGGAAAATATTGTTGAAACAATGTCTTCATTTGTCAGAGGAAAAACAGGGACTAATTTTTTTGAGAGAGATCATAGTTAACTGCTCTCTGTTTGTCTAAAGATTTTGGACAGATGGATGCTCATGCAGCCACAGGACTGAATGCCAATTGAGAGGAACACGCTTCCATTTATAAAGGCAGGGAAATCATTCTGTCAGGCAGGATATAGGTACACAAATTAAGCAGGTATCAAAATTATATCTTGTCTTCAATGGCAACTGACTCTCAAAAGGAGACTATGGACAGGAACAGCTAAAGATCTCACAGACTGTAATTTAACTCTGACAGGCAGCTACAGCAGTAGTCACCTGCTAATAATAATGGCAGGCAGATTTGCCCTCCTGCCCTTCAAACTCCTTTCTGTTCTGTCACTGAAAAATTCCAGCCTGCAATTCCTCTGCACAGAAACCTCCCACAGAATCCCTGAACCATCGATGAGAAGACAGAGGAATGGCTGTGTGGACACACACACATTCACAGAGCTAGGGAATTACAGCTTGGAAATTCTCTTCAGGCCTGGATTTCTCCTGACTCTCAGCTCCATTCCCAGACTGACAAGCTGACTGCAGCTTCAGTTAGGGAGGCAGTCTCCCAGGGTGATAATATGGTGAAAAACAGAAGGGAATTCATAATAAAGATTAACACCTGGTGTCTTTCCCATGGCACACCCGGACGTGCTGTCCCAGGGATGTTTTTCCCAATTGTCCAATGAACTGTCCTGTCCTAGCTGCACGTAACACACTTTAAATCCGGGCTGTCTGTACAATAAAGTTGGCCTTTTTCCCCCAAAAGAGGTCCGTGTGTGTTGCTGTCTTTTCTCTCTCTCTGCAGCGCAGTAACCACATGGCTGTAGTGCTCTGCCACATGGAAGAGGCTTCTTGGGCCACAAAAAATCATCTTATTCCAAAATAAATGCCAGGATGGACTCTTTGAAGTGAAGTCTGCAATTGCCAAAACGAATTTTTGTGCAGAGAAGAGCATATAACATAAACACTCCAGGTAGATGAAGGCAGGGGATGGGAGGCATTTGCTTTGGAGCAAATCCAGGAGAATGCTGCTCTTTGTCCCCAGCCTGGTGCCCTCCTTGGTGCTCAGCCAGGGGTGTCACAGTGCAGCCCTGAGCTACTGAGCCTCCTGCTTTGCTCTGAAGATTCCTACACCCTCTATAATAAAAAACATTGTGTTATCGCCGAAGGAAATGGGATTGCACTAAAAAGCATAATAAATGAAAAATATTCGTCAAAATATTTTGAAGTCAAAAGCTTGATATTGAGTAATATCAAAAATTGTGATCGTAAGCATTTGCTTTCTTTCAAAATTCTCAGTTTCACACTGGAAGATGAAAAGTCTGCTCAAAAACCATTTCATACTTAGTATTCCTGGCCCTGGGTTTTGGCTTTTGACATTGGGAAGTAAAGTTGAGTCACTGATGAAAATTTAAGTTATTGCCCTCTAACTTTTGACAGCATTTTTCACAGACCTTGCTATGCCCAAAGTACTTTCTACGCAGCCTGTCCTTTGAAATTCAGTCACTTTTGCTTTTTCCTCATAAACATGTATGAGTCTATGTCTGGCCTTTGGTAAAATAAGAGTAAGACATATTCCCAGCTTAAATCTTCCTAAAATCCAAATTTCTTACTAAGCTTCTACTGCTGCTGAATTTAATCTACTGTGAATTATCAGAGTTCAGCTTCTAGTATAAAGTAGGTTTGACCTCTGGCTGTGCAGTTTCCTTTATTATCATTTTCATGTGTTTGTTCATGGACATTTTATTGTCCAAAAATTCTTGATGGTTGCATCAGGATCTCTCACCTTATAAGCAATGGTTACAGGCAATTGAAAGGTCTGAACAGCTTATTACTTTTCAATTAAATAAAATAAATTTCATTTTAATCCTTAGTATTTTCTTCTTTATGAAATTTTCATCTTTCTGGAAAATACTGAAGCTGTAGAGAGTTTTGAAAATGGGTTGGAAGTTTGTGTTCTTGCATTGTCCTTTCTCTAACCTCTGCTGAACTGCTGTTTTGTAACTTTTAACAAGTACAGTAAATGACAAATGATATCCCTCGAGGTTTATTCATTCCTATTCTCATATACCACCATTTAACTTGACTGATTTCAGCACAGTCTTCAGCTACTAGAAATGCTCCCCACCTGATTCCTCAAGGGAAACAGCCACCCTGCAGGACTTTTCCAGTGCCACAGTTCACAAGACAGGCCCCATCACCAGGGCTGCAGGCACGAGTTAAGCAGGGTGGGGACTTGCCAGGGAAATAAAATGGGAATCAAATGGTGGCTGTGGTTGGGCATCTGTATGCTCAGCTGGGTTTCTGTGTCTGCCCTTGTCTTCTCCCTGCTTGGTGAGTGCAGATCCCCCCTCTTGCAGCCCCTTTCTCAGATGCCTTCTTACTCCACCCCCTCTGTAGCAGAGCCATCCCTTTGAGGATGATTTCTAGTGGTTGCAACTGTGGCAACAGAGAGAATAGGGAATAATGGAGCAAGAATTGGGTTTTCCACGGGAAGATGTAGGGTGGGACTATCCACATGGCAGTTTTCCATCCTGACCAGGTCTCACCAGGCTCCCACACCCACGATGCCTACTGCAGTCCTGCAGGAAGCCCTCTCTTCTTGCCATTCCCCAGTTCCTGAGAAGTAGCACAGGTCCCACTGCACCCCTGGAACCATCTCTGGTTTAAGACCATAGTGATAAAATGCAGGATGCACAAAAGAAGATTGAGTTTGAAAGGAACCCTTTTGTAGCTGCAATGTCCTGGACCATAATGGGAGAATGTTTTATGGATGCTGCTGATGTGGGTTATACGGCTGTGGGATGGGAATGGTGCTTTTTTAAGAGGGGTGAACCTTGGACTTCCATCTTTCTATAAACTGCTGTGCTGCTTTGAAAAAAGCCCTTGCATCTTCGGTGGGATACAAAAAGCAAATGTGCATTTTTTTGTCTTAGAGTTATATTGTTCAGTAGACCCTCTGTGGTTTCTTGTTCTGTCACTCTTCAACCCCAGTGTTTGCAGTATTTCTGCAGTCACCCTGAGTGTGCTCAGGCACTATTTGAAGGGAGCTGCTGGAGAGGTAATATTTGCTTTGGAAGAAACATGTATTTTACAAATAAGTTTCTCTCCCTGATTTTAAGACTTCCAAATAATTATTTTCTTTCACACCTACCCACCCACACACCCTCCACTCCCTGTAGCATTCCTACTTGAATTTATTTTCTGTGAAAGAGAGAGAGAGAGAACTTTCAAGGTCCAAGAATATTGCCTTGGAAATTGGTACATTTGCAGTTAGGACTAAAGAGATTGTTGTGACTTTTCAATACCTCATTCTCAGGAAAATTCTGTCCTTTGCAGAGATGGAGCTGCTATGGCTCATTATGCCACCATTCCCCCCTGTAGAAAAGCCTTCAGCTTTTGGAACCCATCCAGCCCAACCTTTGATGCTCGGATTTGAAGTGAAGGTCCCAGCATGAGGCTGATGCCTGTCTCCAGAGAGATTTCAGCCCTATGTCCTTGCAGTAATCAGAGTTTCCCTGGTGTACTGTGGGTCTGAGTCCAGGAAATCTTCCAGCAGCAGTGCCACAACCATCTCTCTGTTCCCTGCCTTTCCAAACATAAGGTATTCTCTTTTGGCACTAAGAGGGAAAGAATTTAAGAAGAGAGAGAGGAGACCAGAAGACAGATTCCTAGCAGGAGCCTCATCAGATAACCAAGCTGCAGTGAGGTCTCTTTTATGAAAGCTGGAAAATACACTGAAAATACTTTGTCACCCCAACTATTACCTCTGAATTCAGGGATTGACATGGTGGTAGTTTTGCCAAGAAGTGACTATTCTTCACCATGTCTCACCCTGTATTCCTGAGAGGCAGCAGGCTACTGGATACTCCAAGTACTTAAAAGATTTTTGAGATGTTCCAAAGGCTTTGAAAAGCTGTGCAAATGAGCAATGCCCTTCTATGCCCTCCTAAGAGCATGTGATATAAAATATATATAAAATCTCATAATGTATAAAACTGTATTGAATTAATGGAAACTGTGACCATTGTTACAATGTTTGTTCTTTAAAAGATGTTCAGAGAGCAATTAAAAAAATTTGTGCCTTAAAAAATTTCGCTTACCCAGTTAGTAAATAAATCTTATTTCACAGCAGAGAATAGAAAAAGGCATCAAAGTTTGCATTGGAAATAAGATTAAGTTTTTAAACTATGAGTGTAATTAATAATTGAAACACCTTGAAGGAAGATGTGGCAGATTTTCCACCAGTGTGTTGTTAGAATCAATAGGGGATATCTCCTAAAGACTCACAAAGTGTAGTTCCAGTCCTTGTTCTGTTAGTAAGAAAATCAGAGAAAAAAAATTAAATATCTCCTTTGTTCTTGATCCTCTATAAGGTCTATAAACATCTGCTTCCTCAATCTGCATAAATTTGCAGAACAGTGTAAACTTTTTGTAAAACAAAATATTGTAAAATATTATAGTTCTGTGTTAACCCCAAGATTCCAGCGTTTCAAAAGCATTTTCTTTAGTTGTCTGCATCTTCCCTACTTATGTATATTTTCTCCTTACATAAAATTCTTTTTATAACTGTCTTTTATATCGTTCTTTTGTGCCCTTTCTATACTGTAATCATTTCTTCATCATCATTCTTTTGTTGCTATGTGATGTTCCACTTGCCATGTGTTTTTCTTTGCTGTAGCTGTTAGCATCATTTTAACTCTTCACTTTCTGCATTTGCCAGTGCTTTTTCAGTAAATATCTATCAGTGAAAATAGATTGGAGTTTCTGATATAACAAGAAGGATTCGTTGGTAAATACTGAATGAATTGCAATTGCACTGAGAGCTGCAAAGAACAACTGAGGTCACAGGAACAATTTAATTTGGTTTGAATTGGTCACTCCTTCCTGGAACAGCCACTTTCCTCTCAAACGGCTGCAGTGCTCTGCTCCATCAGAATTAGAGAGGGAATTACTTGGGTCAGCTTAGACAAGGCTAGTGATGGCACACTGGCAGCAGGGCTTTGACTTTGCATTTCAAAATTCACTCTGTGAAATGCATTCAGCAAAATTTGATGATATCAGAAGCTTATTACTTGGAAAAGCCAATGAAGTGGTAAATTTTCTGCTGCATGGCTTGATCTGTGAGTTACAACTGGGTTAAAACCCTTACTCCTGAGACAGTTTTGGGGAAACTCAATTAGAATTTTCTAATCATTGAAGAATTTGCAGGGGAAGCAGCTCTCCTAGCAGGTTCTGGGTGGCTGCAGCTGTGGGGTGCTCACAGCCAGGACCTTTCACTGCACAGTCCTCAAGTACATTTAGGGTCACTATTTCCCTGCAGGGAATCAGGAATTTCCATCACATCTCTTGCCAATCCCACTGCAGGTATCCAAACAGAGCTAATTGAACAGCCACAATGTACATTAAGTAGCTTGCATGTACTCCTTCCCTATTTGTCTCCCTGGAATAACCTCATTGTTTTCTATGCCAGTTGGGAGCATGGAGCAGGCCAGACCTGCTCTGAGCTCTGTGCTTGTCCCCTTCCTTGTTCGGAAAAGGGTGCCACCCTAGTGCCTCACAGATTTAGCCCTCTGCTCTACACTTCTGAGTACTCTCAAGGGTGTTCAATTTGCACAGGCCAGGTAGAGCTCTAGTACAAAATCAAATCTGCAGTCAGAGAAGCCTGCAAAGGAATATAATTCAAAACGTGGGGGCTACTTAAGACATGGTTGAATTCCTAAAGGAAAAATCCAAAGCCGCCATCAGCCCATGCATGTCTGAAAGCCTGCTCACCAAGTGTCTTCTTTCGGAAGGTTTCCCAGTTCAGAAAACTCTCTTGAGCTGCAATTGTGACAGACAAACTGGGTGTCCTTAAGAGCATCCTCCGAACTTCCATTGTATCAGCTTCACACTAATTGCTTTACTGATGCCCACTTAGGCTAATGAATGCTAAATACCGCAAAGCAGCCCTGGTACACTCAGAAGATTGGTTTGAAAAACTGTGCCTGGAAATGGAGTGCAGCATCCACCTGCCTTACCTGCAGGAACAGAGCACCAGCTGTGCTCAGGAGGTATCTGAGGCTTCTTGTGTCCTGCCAAGACATCGGAGGCACTGGAGAATTTTATAAGCCCTAAAACACTTGTGTCATTGCATTCCATTAGAAACACAGGCTAGAAAAGGTAGTGCTGAGGACGTGAAAAAAGTGGAGCACTTGGGACACTCCCAAAGGGACCTGCACTGACCAGCAACTCTGTGACCAGTCTGGCAATAAGGAATCAAATGGTCTGTGATGCTGAGAAGCATTTTATTAGCTAATTACCAGCTGCTTATTTATCAGCTAATTACCAGCTGCTTATTTATCAGCTGTGTTTGGGGAAGGGCAGATCACACCCCACTCACCTGTGGCAAGTATTTTATTGTGACAAACAGCCCTGTCCTCAGCTCCTACTGGGTCAGGAGGAGCCCTATTCAGAGTATTATTCGTTTCATTTAGTTGTTTAAAAGGGGACCTAAGCTCTTCTAACAGCATGGGTCATCCCTATTCAAACAGCACCTCTTTGACTTGCTAGTCCTTTTTAACTCTCCCCCTGCAGTGCTTCCTTTTTCTTGGTATCTTTCTCCTAGTTTGCTTTTTCCAGGGCTTGCTTTTTATATGTGGGAGAGTCTAGCAGATGCTGTTTTATAACTGGCTATGGTCTGTCTCTTCAGCTGGTGAGTACTGCTGAGCTTCATTCTTACTGTTACAGGGAGTCAATGCAAGCTTTGAGAGTTGCTTTTGCTTGGAAAACAGAGAATACCACGTCACTTTTACAAGCTTAAGAACACTTCAGTGTTCCTCTATAATCCCATCATCTTGCAGCCTGTCTTCTGTGTGCAGACTGCACGTTCCTTACTAGAGTGGGTGACCTCAGACCTGTGTGTCTGCTTCTGATAATGTACCTTCACTTTGCTTGCTTAGTATGAATTACTGGGGAATAATTGGCCTGGTGATTGCTTGGTGGTGAAAGTGTCTGTTTTTGCAGGACTCCTTTAGCAAGCTCTGACAGTACCAGAACTACAGTGCAAATCATTCTAATGCCACTGAATTTATTTCTGTATGTAAAATGTGTAAATGCTCTGTATTCTGCATTGCTCTGGTCTGTTAAAATCGCTGCAGAAGTGTGCTCTGGCTTTGTCCATCTCTCTTAAGTCCATTCTTTCCATGCATTCATTCACAGAGAGGATTCTGAAAGTGCTGGATGTTAGACTCACAGGTTAGGCCATGTGTCCCAGACAGCTGTTTCATGCTCACCTCACAAAGGTCCCAGCGGTTCTGAGCATTTCTGAACAACTTAATCAGTGTACACATGAGCCTGTGTGGGAAGAATTTTGCATTTAATTGTTGAGCAGGTTCTGGGAGTCACACGTGGCTCTTATTGTTATTTCTTTGTAGGTTAACGCTCTTTGTTTAAAAAATTATTTTAAATTTCAGGTTCCTGGAGATGTTTGCAGTAATTTCCCTCAAATACCTATTGTCCCAGCCCCAACTGAATTTCTTTTGTTCAGAAACATTGCTCAGAGAGAGGATGTGAACACTGAGAGCAGGGCAGAATGGAGAGATGGCTCAGGCTAACAGAGGGTCCCAGTGTATGGTCACAACTAATGCACCAGAACAGGTCAAATTAGGCCTCCTTCTCTGTGTTTAAATACAACTTGCAATATTTCCCCACCATTTTAAGGCATTATTAGCACTTGCTGTATAAAGTATTAAACAAGCGCTCTCCATTTATCCACATTAATGATTCAGTGCAAACTCCTGCCTTCCCATTAATATCCACTAACCTCATTCAGTGATAAAATTTGATTTAATCTCCAAATTACCTCAAAACTTCTTGGAGCAGCAATGCCTAATAGTTCAGGGCTATGTGAGCTGTTGTGATAGCCAAATAACAGTGGCAGCATCTTTTATTTGAGACTTGGTGGAAAAAAGAATCAATCCAGAACATAGAGAGAGACACAAATAAATTGCTAAATAGTATAATCCAATGATACTGTACATGTCAGAAATGAGTGCTGCAAAAATCAATAAAAACTGAAAAGAGAAGAATTGTAGTTGCTTAGATGCAGGTATGTCGAAGAAGTTGCTGGTGAAGGTGCCAGCAAAGCAAGTGCCAGGCTCTGGGAATTGGGAGGGAGATTGGCTCTGGAAAAAAGGGGACACAGCCAGGCTATAGTACAGCAAGGAAAAGGTGACACTCTGCACTGAAGGGGGTTGTGGATAGAATAGGAGAAAGAATTAAGTTCTCTGATATTTGAGGGGCACCACTGCTTTTGTATTTTTATGTCCTTTTTCCACTTGGATGCAGAGGTGGGAACAGCACAGGCTGCTCAGTGCCTGGGCTCTTGTCTGGGCTTTGCTTGGATGGGTTTGGGGTATCTCTAACTACAGAAATTCCTCTTGCTGTGCCTTGGCTCCAGCTGCAGTGCTGTGGATCCTTTGCCTCCTTGGACACTGCTTCCATGTGCCTGTGCTGGAGCTGCCATGGGGCTTGGTGTGAGCTGTAGATGATGCTGGAGGTCACTGCTTTATGGGTGTGTTGTGAAGAGCCTGACTTTTCTGCCTTGCACAATGCACTGATCCAGCTCCCCAAGGACAAGCTAATATAATGTGGATTTTGTTTTTCTCCCTGCTCATCCCTGGACTTTCTTGTGGGCTGGTGGGTGCAGGTTTTGGTGCTCTGACTGCTGAGTGGTGGGCTCTCAGGGATCCATCAGACTTTAACTTTGTCCTGGTTGTGCATTTAATAAAAAAACCCTTTACATTTCCAGTCTTTCTACAGAGCAGGAGCAGATCCAAGCTGCTCTGCTTGCTAGCTCAGATCTACTTTCTACCCTGCATGCTCCTCTTATTGCTCTCTTTGGAGTCTGCTGGCAGCAGATCAAGCATGGCCTGTCCTCTTGGTTTGCAGCAGCCTGCTGTCTCCAAAGGTTTGTGAGAACAGTAGGGCCCTTGCCTCACTCTGGTAGCCATTACTCTGTGCATCCTGTTAGAGCTGCATGTATTTTAAAATAATCATGGGGAGAAAAAAAAAAGAACAAGGAAAACAGAAAAAAGGCAGAAATAAGCAGAAAAAGAAAGGCAAGCTAGACATATGACAGTCACTGGCAAGGCAAGGAAGAACCAAATAATCCAAGGAGTGACTTCAACAGTCTGAGCCCAGTGCTCCTGCTGAATTGAGTCTGCTGTCTCCCAAATGGCATAATTTAAAATCATTTGCTGCAGTTTTAGGCAAGAATTATTAAATGAATATTAATCAGTCATTAAATTCCATGGAACTGCTTCTTCATTCCGGGCTGAATGAGGCCATTTAGCCGAGGTGTATTCAGCATGTTAATGTCTCTGTGAACGGGTTCCTTCCCCCAGAGCCAGCGCCGCTCTCAGCCCCGCTCACGGGGCAGTTTCTTGCACCAGCTGGGTGCCTCTGGGGCTGGACACTGGCTGTTTTCTCCATTCCTACAAGCAATAAGTGACTGAATGAAATATCAGCCCTCTCTCAACTCCAAGCCTGTCCCTACCTGCACTGAAACCAGTACATTCCCTTCTAATTAGGAAGGTTTGGTTGAAATATTTTCCTTCTTCCCTTTCTATATGCCCTAATCCAATGTATATCTCACCTTGCTCGTATTGCATTCAAGTCCCAGTCTTGATTCCTGTGGCAGGAAAAAAAAACCTTCTCAGCTCCTGAGACATGCAGAAGTTGAAGTATTGAGGGGAAAACTTCAGACATCTTAATGGTGGCTGTATTTTTGCTGCCAAGACCCCAAAGCCATTGATCATGTAGGAGCTGATGTCAACAGCTGTTTGGAAAACAACCCCTTTAGAAGAAGAATATTTCTCTGGTATGACCCTATGCCCTCTTGTTTGATCCATCCAGCACCATGTCTGCTCTCTCCTTTTGCAGAAGGTCACATGTGAGTGGCACAGGATGAGTAGTGCTGGCTGGGACCCCACATCAACACCTAAAGCCCTCTGACTTTTCCCTTTGCAACTGCTGTTGGTTTCTTGGCTCTAGAGAAACATGAGAGGCCTCAGCTATTTAGATGACAGCATTGATTGGATGGTGACTACCAAATTCATCACCTTTCCAGAGCTGATGTGGTCCTCTAATTATTTTTATGTGCATAACATCTCCTTTTCCCTTACATAACAGCAAAGTTCGGGCAAAAAGGGGAAACCTTGGATGAATTCTTCCAACTCTCATTCTCTCTCCAGGCTCTGGCAATTGGGAGTAAGCAGCAAATACTGGTTAAAATGCAGTGAGGTGTGCAGGTCTAGAACAAGCTGGGGAAGAGCCTGGTTGGACAAATCGTTACAGAACTCACCCAGTGCTCACTGGTTATCTGAGAAGGTGTGTGTTGGTGGTATTGAGTGGCTTGGTTTTTTTCTTGCTCTTTTATAATAAGCAGAAGAAGGAACAAGGCTCAAACTTTCTAGCATATGTCAAATGCATATGTGTGCATGTGAATTTTACCTAAGTGTAGAGTGGTGACTTTTCACTAGCCTAATATTCCTGGGTCTCCAGGAATCTCCAGATGTTTTTCATGGAGAACCATTGCCCTTGTGATTCTCTGCAGATTATAAAATGTAGAATGCTTATAGTATTTTTTAAAGTCTTTTTGGTATGTCACTGAGAGTTTTTTTCTTATTAGCCCTTGTATTTAATGTTACATAAAGTGAAGAAACCAGAAGGAAGTCACTGAGCCCATGCAGGCAAAAAAATCAACTCATTCTCTTGCTCTCATGTCTGCAAAATAATGAATCATTAAATCTTGAAGTCACATTGACATTACCAAAGGGTTTGAAATCAGCTTGGACCTAAGAAGCCATAGAAAACCTGCCAAGTGACAAATGGTTACTGCTGGTGATGTAAGAAATTGGAAACATTTATTAAACAGGTGCAGATTTCCATTTCCTAAAAGTTATTGGTTGGAGCAGTGCAGTGCTTCCTCTGCCTGGCACCTGCTTCAGGGGTCATGGCCACAGGCAAAACCTGCCTCACTTGGGACATCACAGTCAGTGAAAGAACCATGGGTTCCATTGCTCCTGGTTCTTTGACCTTTATTTTGCTGCAGCAGCAGAAGGTATCTGTTCAGTATCTATTCACCTTCTGGGTGGAGAAGGGATCCAGGTACCAGCTTTGAATGTGTGTTGAAGTTTGTGACAATGCTCACCTTACTTCAGCTTGCACCAAGAGCTGTGTGGTGCTGCACAGGGCACTGGCCAATCCTGCAGTCAGTACCTGGGCAGAGCAGACCGTGTTCTTGGGTTGTGCTTTCCAGCCAGGAACAAGGAAGGGGTTATTTCCAATTTAGTCCTTGCTCTTGCCAAATTGTTGAGTACTAGCATGGTGGGAGTTTGCCAAGGAGTGACTATTCTTCACCGTGTCTCACCCTGTATTCCTGAGAGGCACAAGGCTACTGGATAATCCAAGTACTTAAAAGACTGTTGGGATGTTTCTTAGGGGCTTTGTTGAAGCTCAGCCTCTGATAAAGGGGTGCCTCATTCATTGGAAGGGATGCTCCAAGCCAAGGGAGGACTGTCATGTCTGTGTCTTTCATGCAGATGAGGTGGAGTTTTTACATGGCTTGAGTGTCCCTGTACTCTGGTGTGGTTTTTGCCTGGTGCTTGATGCTGTTCAGTGCCATTGTGTGCACTTCTCTGGGGCTCTTCAGCTGTGGGAGTGTCCTGTGACCACGTTCAAGGACAGGTGGCCTCAGTGCCTGCCAGGCAGGTATCTCTGCATGGTTGTTCTGCTCCATAGTGTAGTTTTAAGAAAAACAGCTGGAATCCTTCTCCTGGGGGAAGTGTTTGCATGAGGTTCTGTGCATCCCTTCAGTCAGCAAAGTAGAACCACACTGAGGCTGGATCTGATGGAGGACAACTTCATTGATGTGCTTTCCATGCTTCATCCCCTGGGGAGATCTGTTCAGGTGTGAGCTTCTCCAGTGAGCACATTAAATGTGCTGCTCTGCTGGCTGAAGCTGTTACGGCCTTCTCATGGAAGCCAATAGCTCTTCATGTGAGATAGTCTAGTCTGACCTTCTCTTTTTTGGAAGATAATTGACAGGTTAGTTGTCCTTTTCTGCCCATTTGAGAATGTAATGTGAGAAGTGAAAACTGCCAGTGCATTTTAAGCACAAGCCCTGACAGAAATTTGGTATCCACACATCTTTGTGGAACAGTTCCAGCTCGGAGCAGGAAGAGGAGCTCTGCTGTAATACTGACCTGGCTCTTGGGCTCTGCTTCTCAGAGGGAAATATACTGCACCAGAAAGTTAAGTCAGCAAAGCTCCTTATGACCCAAATTCTAAAGGGAAAACCTGAGGCAAATGATTGCTGGGAAAAGAGGTTCATCAAAGGCAGAGAAATACAATATTCTCTGTAAGAGAACCTATGTAAAATATAATAGAGGAAACGTTTTGCTGATTCTGATCCCTGGGCAGTGGAGCATTAGCTGCCAGGCTTCAGCTCATGTGCTCCTGCTGTGATGGAAGAATATTCCCTCGAGTAAAGCAATAAACGATCCCTTTCCAGAGGAGAGTGCTGTCTGGCCATATCCTGCTGGATCTTGGAATCCAGGTGCTGAAAGGCATTAAAAATACATTAAATATGTATTTTTGCTTTATGCCCTTTTTCTCCACATAACTCCAATGGCTGTTACAGAGATGCTGTGTGATACTAGATGCACTAAGAAATAGGTTACATGTGTGTAACTTATTTTCTCTTGGCATTTAAAATTGACTGAAAAATGGATTGACTTGAAAACGTATGAGTAATACCCTCGTAACTTATGAGCACAGGGTATAATATGTGCTCATAAGGTTTTAGGAAACATCTCTTGCTGTAAGGTCTCTGCTGAAGGCTGCTTGAACTTTTTTTTCACTGATCTAGATATGATTTCATTTGTTTTCTTCCCTGACCTCTCCTGGCTGTCAATCCAATAATTGATCACTGCTTTCCTTTAATTTTCACTGCACTGGTTTGGCCTGGAGTGAATTTTCTTCATAGTATCTGGTAGGGGTTTGTGCTTTGGATCAGTGCTGGAAGCATTGTTGGTAAGTCAGGGATATTTTTGTTCCTGCTGGGCAGACCTTACACTGAGCTGAGGCCTCTTCTGCTCCTCACCCTACCTGTGAGGAGGCTGAGGAGTGAGTGGCTGGGGTTAAACTATGACAGCCCTAAGGCAGCATCAGACATGATATTGTCCTGCTGGTTGGTTACATCCCATTTAAGCTGTTTAAGTACCATGTGTTTTGTGCTCATCCCCATGGCATTTTCCCCATCTGGTCCAACTTCAGATTTTTCTTCTTGCCCTTTTGTTGTGCTAGAGGACATAAACAGGTGAATTATGGACTATGCGCTGTAGATACACTCACTTTTGGGGAAATTTGAAGACATTAACATTCTGT
This sequence comes from Acridotheres tristis, assembly GCA_037013685.1. NCBI lineage: Eukaryota > Metazoa > Chordata > Aves > Passeriformes > Sturnidae > Acridotheres > Acridotheres tristis. Next base: position 8,530,641 of record CM072899.1, on the reverse strand, counting down.
TCATGAACACCCCCGCCAGCTTTTAAAATGAAAACCAGTTGTTTTTCCCTAAAATATTTTCCTTCTTGGTGAAGCTATGTTGGTCAGAGAAATTGGACTTTTCTTATGTAAAACTTCTTCTTCACAATGCCACCCATTGTGTTTGTGCAGTATTTATGACTGACCACTGTATTTTCAGAGGACATTCTCTTGAACTCCTTTATCACCTTTGCTTATGCTGCACTAAGACACACAGGAAGGGCAGAAGCATTTATCAGGTTTTTCTTTATAACGTTGCAAGATTCATTGATTTAATGCAAAAAGTGGTTTTGATCATTATGTTTCTAAAGCAATTGAATTTTCTTTATTCTAGCTTGGGAATATAGTTTAAATTTACTTGTCTTTCTCATATCATACACCGTGTGTTTTCTGGTGCATGCTTTAAAATTTTAAAGTTTGATTTATTGTAATTTATTACCTAGAAGGTGCTCTTAAATTACTGCTTCAATAATATAATCTACTAAAAACTCTGTGGTTTTATCACATCATACCTGTATTTGACAGCAAATTGATCTGACAGTATTATTACATGTTTTTGACAGGTTTATTTGAGATCCTTAAATCCCGGTTCCCTCTTTGTTCCATTACCGTAACATCACTGGCATAGCCTTGTGATCAATTATCCACTTAGGAAGACCCAAACGCCTGCCAGTTTGGTTTCCAGAGAGGTATTCACTTCAACATCTGTGAAACGTGTTCATTTTTCGGTAGTTTAAAAGAAGATTTCCTGCCCTATTCTTGCTGGTGAGTGTCACAGCAATGCTCTGACAGGCTTTTCCTGGGACTCACCCTTTGGGCAGATCTGGTGGCAGGGGGAACACTGCAAGGGACACAGAGATCTCTCCTCGTGCCAGAATATTACTTTTTAAAAATGGAAACTGCAGAAATGGCCGCTTGTTCAGCACTGCTCTGGCTTCTGGAGAAAGCAGCACAGGGTTTCTTAGTTCTGACTATTCTCAGTTTGGGGGAAGGACTTGGTGCTCCCCTTGCAAACCAGACACCATGGTGTGCCATGTCCCTGCAGGTGCTGCCTGGAGAGGATACCTAGAACAGAGGCTAAACAGAGTTGGAGAATAAAGTAGGTATTTATTAAAGGCCTTCAATAGATATACCTTGGGCAGTGTAAAAGCCTTGCAGAGGCTACATCCAAGATGGGTGGTCACAAGTTTTTCAGAAGGATATAAGTTTGGTCTATTTGCATATTAGGGGTTAATTCTCCAATTACAGCTTCAGGTAATGAAGTCATTCCCCCAGTTTACTCCCTCCCAATTAACTTTTGTTTGTACTTTTCAGGGCCTCAGGCAGAAGATGTTCTTGGTTCCCAGACCTAGAAGGGTTTTTTTGTTTGACCAAAATGTGAAGAGAGCTTACTAACACTCTATTTGGAGTTCAGAGTTACACAGGAGTGCAGTACAGGAACTGAAAAAATATAAAAGCTAAAAATTTAAGGCATCAGAGGAAGGGATTGAATTTTGTGGCAGTGGGGTCTCTCTATCCTAGGAATGAAGAGCCCCTCCAGCCCCCTGCCAGGCTGCCCATGCCACATTACCTGCCTGGCCAGGCCAGGGCTCAGTCTCTCCCTGCCTCCTGAGCTGCTCCCTGTCTGCCTTCTGCCCAGCACTCACTGGGGTAGGAGCTTGGATTAAAACTGAAATATCCAGGATGTCTGTTTTGGTGAAGCACAGCTGTGGCTTCAGACACAAGCTCTGCCCTCTTGCAGCCAGTGCTTACACCAGGCTGAAGAACCTTGTGGTGTTGTCTCTCCACATGGATTACACAGGCAGGACTTTGTTGGCAAGGATGTGCTCATTGCTATTAATAATTCATTTTTAGGGTATGAAAAATGTAAATTTTTCACAAATAGCTATCCTACAAAAGGGATAATAAGCTATTTTATCACTGCTAGGTAGTCTCAGGGGCTATATAACTATTTTGATAGTTGAACTTTTCTCCTGGTGTTTTTGCCTATGTCATTAATTTGCACAGATAGCTTGTGTACAGGGTTATGTTCTTGTTCATGATGCTCACATTGCTGGATCATTATTATACACTTTTAATGTAATAAGGAAAAATCTTTCAGCCATAAAAGAAAAAATCTCATGAAGGAAGCTGCCTTCCAGTGAGAAACATGCTGTTGGCAACATATTTAATGTAGCACCTAGAGAGTTTGATAATCACTGTGTGGCTGTGATATTAGCATTCACATTGCTTATGGCATTTGGATCAACAACAGGGAAAAAACTATCTTTTCTCAGACTAAAAGTTTAAAAACTTAGAGTTTTACTTAAAACAATCAAATCAGGACCTTCTTGTTATATTGCAACATTCACTGAGGTTTCTGAGCTTCATGTTGGCCTTTTAGCTCCTGAGGCAGCATGTGTGATGGGTTCTATTTGGATTTATACCATACAGATAAGTGTGACACCTGTCCAGGTAAATTAATAAATGGAGGAGCAAAGCCTCCAGAGGAGGAGTGTAACCAGATTCTGTAAAGAGAAGAGTGTTGCTTTAACAAACATGATGCTTCTCTACTTTTGCAATGTTAGCACAGCCCAGATCAGCTATATCCAGGGCAAGCTGCTTTAAATAAAATGAGGACTTGACCCAAGAAACAGGGCATGCTTTTTACCAGTCCTACTGTGCTGAATTGGGTTGGATTAGTCACTATTCCTAGCAGCTAGTATGGAGTTAGGTCTTAGATTTGTGCTGGGAAGAGTGTTGATAATTCTGGGGTGTTTGCTGGGCAGTGCTTGCACAAGTCAAGGCCTTTGCTGCTCCTCTCCCCACCCCACCAGCGAGAGGCTGGGGGTGCACCAGGAGCTGGGAGAGGACACAGCTGGAACAGCTGATCCCAGCTGACCCAAGGGATGTCCCAGGCCACATGGCACCATGCTCAGCAGGTAGAGCTGGGGGAAGAAAAAGTAGGGGGTGTGAGGTGTTTGTCTTCTCTAATCACCATTTCACATTAGAGCTTTCCTGGGGATGGCTGAGCACCTGACCACGAGAAGTGGGTAATGAATGCCTTGCTTTGCTCTTGTGAGGCTTTTGTTTGACCCACTAAACTGTCTTTATTTCAACACAAGAATTTTCTTGTACCCTTCTGATTCTCTCCCTGCCCCACTAAGGAGGAGAGTGTGAGCAGCTGTGTGGGGCTGAGCTCCTGGCTGGTGTTAAACCATGATACCTGTTAATGTGGAAAAAAAACCACATTTTATTTTGGTTTGAAGCTAAAATCCAGCTTCACATCCTAAAGTGAAGCTTTTTTTTCCCCATCAGATTGCATTTGCCAGCAGAACCTGACTTGAAGGTTAGTGTGAAGAGAGTGGTGAGCACCACACACCCAACAACTTGGTATAATGACATGTGACTTCAGCTTGTGCTTCTCTTTAGGGGGATGACTAATGAGTCTTTGTCTCATAGAAGACATTAAAATACAATTACATTATGTTAGATCAGCTCTCACAATTGCTAAATTAGAGTGGTAAGCAGTGGATTTTCTGCAGTGGATTCCAGTCAAACTCCTCCTAACACAAATGTATGTGATAATTCGCCATGTGGACAGAAATATATGCACTATAGTATTTTACAAGGCAGATTTTTCTTGTGTTTTTACAGGTTTTTCTAGCTCTAGTAAAGTCTCTAATGAAATTCCAGTCCAGTAGTTGACTCATTAAGCTTTCCCTCAATCCATCACTGTAAAACTGATTATCAAGATGTTGTCTTTTGGTGTTATCAATCTTGAGTGACTTTTTTGGAGATTGATGCACATCCGTTCTTATGACTGGCTCAGATGATATCTGCTATTTATCTTGATCTCCTTTTATTTAGTGTTTTAACTTAGAAGGTTATACTGCCTTTTTTGATTGAATTTTAATGATGAGGTCTTGACTACAAGACAGACCTTCCACAGCTTTCAGACACATTTTACAAAATAGTGTCCTCAGGCTTTCCTTGCTGACACATTTCCAGATTGTCTTTTTCATTCAGTCCCAAAGGGGGCTTGCTCCACTCTGTGTGTGCTTCTGCTCAGGTGGATGTGCTGCAGCAGTGCAGCCAGCTTTAAAGAAAATTGGGAATAGGGAATTACTCCACAGTATAAAACAATTATTTGCCAGCTTCTCTGTGGCTGTTAATGGGCCTGCAAGGGGCAAATTCAAGTTAAAAGGAAAGTAGAAAAAGCAAGACATGATTCTGTCAGCAATATAATTGTAAATAGACAAACATGTCAGTGAAATGCCAGGTCAGTTGTGGCCAGTAAAGTCATGCTCTGGTTAAGCACAGACAAAACCAAGCAAAGAAGAGTGAGGAGAAAGAGAAATAAGGGAGGAAAAAAAGCTTTGGAATGCTATAGGCAGCAGCATCAGACTCTGGTGATGGGATAGGGCTTCAGGGCACAGCTGAAGCCAGACCAGCTGGGGAGTGTTTTGGAGGATGGTCTCTGAAAACCTGTTGAAGGGCAGGACAGAAAAGCTTGGCATTAAGGGATGGAAGTGGCTTCTCCCTTAGTGTGTTCTTCACCATGTGTATCTGATCTGTTACACATCCCTTTCAAGTCCACTCATTTTTAGGACTGATACCTCTTGTATTTGAAAGGACTGTAGACTTAAGGACAGTTTTCTAAATAAAACATTAAATGTATCCTTTTTTTCTCTTTTTTTTTTTTTTTTTCCTTTTCTTTTATTTTTTCCCCCCTTTCTTCAGCAGTACCTTGCACTTTGGGTAGCTTTATTAAGGATGGTGCTGTGGACTCCAGTCCTGGAATAAAGCTGCCAGTCTCTTTCAGGAGAAACATATGGATGCAATCCTGCATCTAGTTTCTGCTAGTTTGGGGTCAGACAGCTGCCTTCAGTGCAGGAGAGCTGTGTCTAGCATACAGCAATCTTGGGAGGTGATATTTTTTTGTGCATCATTTATTCTCTTGCTGAGGTTTCCTGTTCATCCCTAGGGAATCAAACTACTCCATGGAGGGCTTGGGAAGTAGTCACTGCTTGTTTGTGCTATAGGGCACCATGAGGGTTTTATCTTCATAAATAGGCCCTTCTGCATTTATTCAGGCTCATTGCAGAACTCTTACAATGGGCAGAAAATGAGGTGAGTTTGGGTCAGTATTTGCCAAGCACTAAAAGCATGTGCCCATATTTGCCCCTGTGCCCCACTGGACACAGCCACACGTGCATCATTTGTAGTTTGCTTTCATGGTGCTGTATTCAGAGCTTCTGCCTGTTCCCAGCTGTACTGCAGTACCCAACAGGGACTGTAAATCAGATGATGCATTTTAATGGAGTATAATAGATTTCTAGTGAAGGAAGAGCTTTCTTCTCTGTGCCTCCTTGGTGGAATTATTTGCATTTTTTTCACTGTGTCTGCATGTGCACCAGTAGTTCTGGAGATTCACCTTAATCTCTGATTGAAAGCAAAGCAAAGTGACATTAGCTTGTAAAATGGATTCTGTGAGAGATACATTTAATGATTTTCTCTTTTTTTCACTCAGTAGTCAAAGGTAAACTGCTGCTAGCAATGTTATTGGACCCGGATTTCCTTCTTTTTTCCTTTTTTCCCCCTTCTCTCTTAAAGGCTTTACCATTCAAAGCCATGAAGTTTTAGGGAGCTTTTGGATTTAATTCACAGATGGTGCATAGTTCCCAAGTGCATTCTTTATGATAAGGAATCAGCTGCTTGAAAGTATTTTCTCAATAAGCAGGTTCAATTGATTCTCTGTGGCCGCTGCCTGAGCTGAGAAACTACTTCTTGTTGGAGATGAGGAAGAAGAAAACATGTAACAGAGAAGCTGAGCACTTTGTGACATCTGTTTGTCCAGAGATAGTAAGTTTCTTGGAAAGCCTCGCATCTTGCCAGGTCACACAATTGTGTAGCTCTTCTGGGTGACTCATAAGTTCTAAATGTGTCCTTAGCTCTCAAATCAAGAATCATATTATTTCTCCTACTTTTTTTTTTTTCTTTCAGTTGTTGTGTGGGAAGATGTACAGCATCTTGCCCCCTTAGTCTCTCTCCTTGAGGATGACTCCATCAGACCTCTGGGCCAAACTTCAATTGTACTATAATGTTTGATTCCAGAATATTAAAACCAGCCTCTGTATATCACAAACTGTTCTCTGTTCTCATGATGATCATCCCTGCAGGGCAGCTGGAGCACTAGATCTCAGCTCCTGGTTTTGCAGTGCCACGAGAGCAGGAGATAGGGCCAGAGGGATCCCTTGCCAGATGCAGATGTGCTCCAAAGCAGACACTCAGAGGGCAGGCAGTCACTCTGCAAGCTACCACAAAATGCTAATTCCAGTGGAAGTTATTTTTTCATAACTCTGCTGAAGAGATAAAGCTCAAGGCAATGCTTAATCTGTCAAATACTCACTGGAGGACTGTTAGTTCATGTTTCTGTTATACTCTGGCAGTGCCCAGCTACTGGCAAAAGGCATCTACTCAAGCAGAGGTGGGGAGGGGGTGTTGTCACCAGGGCCTGTCCACTTCTGCTGTGTGTTACCAAAGCACTAAAGGGAGTGTTTGCAGGTTTTAGTGTAAATTAAAGTCCCTACTAAATTGTCTTGGCAACAGGACTCTCACTGACCAGCCAGGAACTCCTTCTCCTTGGAGGATATTGGCAGTGCCTTGTCTCAAGACACAGCTCAGCCATAAAGCTACTGAAACAATTTGAGGAGAACTGATTTTAGTTGCCTGATGATACTGACCTCGTTGTTGGGTAAGTGCTTTTGGTGGCTGGAGTTGATAGGACTGTGCTGTGTTTTTGTTCCCAGTGCTGGTCTTTGTGGGATGGTCCAGTTCTATTGACATCTGTGGCTCAGACTGCAGTATACACTGCTACAGTGGAATTGTCCTCTTACACTCACTCTACTCTCCATGTTTTGCTTTTCTAGCTGTTCTTCAAAGGGCAGCTGTTTCTCTTTGGCTTGCAACAATGTTCAGAACATGCAGAAATTCCACCTTTAAGTTTTGCAGCTAGGCTGGTATCTGTATTTTATAATTTCCTCTTTTTATTGTTGCCTACTTCTAAATGTCATTGGAAAAGCCTTTAGTGCCTCTTTCCATAGCCTATCCTTATAAAGATCTCCCATTAAATTTTGTGTCAGCTCAAGAGGAGGAAGGAACGTGGCCTTACCTTAGCCATGTGCTATAAACATTTGTTATGTGCGTGCTGCAGTTCACCTCCTTGGCCAGCCTGTGCTTTCCTTGGCTTTCAGTTACTTAAATGAGTGTGGTTTAGGGACCTTGTGCTGCCCCATGTCTGTTACTGTCATGGTGAATTACACTGGCTGCTGGTACACCCCCACTGACAGCCTCTGACAGCTATCCTGGAGGTACCATTTGTCAGAAGCTGTGGTGATGTGTCTCAGGAAAGGGCCTGGCACTTGACAGAGCAGTTCTCTCTCTCTCTCTCTCTCTCTCTCTCTCTCTCTCTCTCTCTCTCTCCAGCACAAATACTTTGGAGCCCCAGAGCTGTCTGCAGCAGACTGTGGCAACTTCTGCCTGTTTTGGGGGGATGCCTTCACTGCTGGAGTAAACATTTTTTCATAGCACTCTTTGCAAGTATCTTCAGTTTTTTAGTGCAAAGTCCTATTTCCTAAAGTTCTTTGAATGATGAATTCACTGCTTTGGTTTTATTACCCCACTGTTGCCTTCCATCCTACCCCCCTCCCCTTTTTTATTTTTCCTCCTTCCCCTCTGCCCCCTTTAATTTCACTCTATCTAAAGCAGTTCAGTGAAATTTTTGTATCAACTGTTTAATATTGCTTACAAGCTGACCGCCTTAGAAAGCTCCTTCTCCCCTCCTCACCCCAGTAATTTCAGGAGCCCCTGCACCCATGGTGCAGTGTTGCCTCTGTGCTGCAGAGGAGGTGATCCAACCCTCACGAGCACAAGCTCAGCTTCTTTCTGCTCAGTGTCTGGGTGCAGCGACTATTGTGGTTTATTGGACACCGTTTTGTGCAGAGAAACTTCAAGTGCTCCAACTTTCTATAGACTCACAGTTCTGATAGCATTCTTCCCATGTGGGTCAGTTTGATCTTGAAGGAGAGAGATGAATGCTGTTCGTCTGGATTTACTTCCCTTAAGGAATAGTTCATTGATCCATGCTGGAAACAGTCAGCCTGCTTGACTACAGGGAGCAGAGTACAGATGGGAGCTGTGTTTCCCTTTCTCTGTAAGCCGAATGGCATTGATTGCCTTAGAACCAGTACATTTTCATTGGCTCATTTTATTTCTCAGATTTTTGTCATTCACAGTGTTTATGAAAGGAAGAAATTAATGGCCCTTGCTAAATAGTGCAGAGGAGAACTGGGAAAGCTTCCCAGGGTTTTGGTCTGATCTTTACTGTCTTGCATTAAATCTTTGGGCTTTTGCATGGGTTGTTCTGGTAGCAAAGGCTGGGGACTGGTGTCACTTGCAGAGCCTGACTGTGGGGCTCCTGTACTTCCTCTCTGTCACCTCCTCTGCTCCTGTGTGTGCTGGAGGTGGGGAAGGTCTTCAGGAGACAGAAATACACGAATTTTCCCCATTTGGACACAGTGCAGACAGGGAAGCTTGGGCTGTTGACGTGAGTGGTCCCAGAGGGGATCCCAAGGCAGTGCTGCTCTTCCCTGCTCTGATGCTGCTCTCTGCAATGCTGGAGCTGAGATCAAAGGGTGATTCTTCTCCCAGCAAGAGTGGAGAGGCTGCCTGGGTCCTTTCCTGTCCTGGCTGGAGCTCTGTACTATCTGAAGGGGCAGGAAACCCTTAAGTTGCAGAGAAAGCAGGGGCTAGCCAGGGTCTGTCCATGGGCTGTTTAATATCCAAGACTGCTGGTATTGCAGGATAGCAGTGGTTGTGCAGGTCTCTGTCTGAGACTCTGACTCTGGTCAGGGCCTTGTGAGAACTGAAAGCTGAGGAAAGCAGAACAAGGTAATGCCTGTGTGCACGGGCTGGGAACAGGAGGCCAGCCTGGCTGCTGCACGCTGTGCTCACCTGTGGCTGTGCAGAACATGGGAGCCCTTGCTCCTTCTCCATGGGAGCCCTTGCTCCTTCTCCATGGGAATCCCTGCTTGCCTCACTTTCCTATAGCATTTCCCTCACCATCTGTCAGCAGCAGCAGCTTTCCTCAGCAGCACTTCTTCCTGCCACCTCTTGCACACATCAGCCCCAGAGGGAACCAGCACCCCGAATGGCACCCAGGGCTTGCAGCCATGGCAGGGTATGATGTCAGTGACCCCTGCTTGGATCCATCCCCTCTGCCCTCGGGCTTTGCAGCCAAGCAGAGGCTTAAAACCAGAAAACAAAACAAATCTTTCAGAAAACCTGGTATTTGTGTTGTTTCCCTGAAGGCAGAGTGCCATAGCAGGCAGCTGGGTAGCTTTGGAGAGCAGGATAGAGGCTGTTTCTCTTGTAGGGGTCTGGATTTTATTATGTGCTTCTTATTCTGCAGGTTTCCTAGTCTAGATGTATTTACTACATGGTTTCTTGGCTAATTATTTCTAGCATGGCACTGATTGAGCTGTTAATAAAGTGTGAAGGTGCCTGGCAGGCACTTTTTGAGTCTTAAAGAAATGATCTACATCTAAATTGCAAATACTAAAATTTCCTTACCCACCAATATTAAGGTGATAGCATCTCCACTATTGTAAAATTAATCAAACTTCTCCTGGTGACAGAAATGTTAATTTAAATTTTTCGTCACAATTACAGAGAGAGTTATTGCAGCCTCTGACTTGTAATTAATTTCTCTTTCTTTTCATCACTGTGTTACAGCCCTTTGTAATAGTGATAAATGGAGTATCTACCTGACCTTTTTTTTTCTTTATTATATAAATTGCTTTTAGGTTTAAATAAAAATACTTCTGGTTAATCAGTGCTTTTCCATAAATAGGAGGATAGTAGAGAATAGCTTGGGGTTATTTCAAATAAGCATCTCTGCAGTTAGTATGATATGCAGCAAGAGATGAGATCAGGAGTAGCAGGGACCAAATACAATGTTAGACACTGTCCCTGTGTGATGTGTTGTCACAGTGGAACCACATCTGCCAAAAACAGACAATGAGGAGAGTTTTGCTGCTGCTGAGGAAGGATTGAAAATACGATTGGCAGAGGATAGTGGTGCATCAAACAACTGGCATGGGCAAGAACTGGGAGAGGATGAGGAACAATTGTCACAAGAAGAAAATTAATGGGTCAGTCAGTCAAATATCTTAGGTATATCAGCACCAGGAGTACAAGGAGGAACTTCAGGTGTTGTATGTAATCAATGTTATAATTTAAAAGTTGCAGCAGAGACTTGGTAGAAAAAGCCTATGGATAGAGTGCTGATAGAAGAGTTACAACTTGTTCAGGGAGGACTTGGCCATGGGAGAGCAGCTGAGACAGATTGAAGTTATGGTGTGTCTGCTGTGAGGCTCCTGGTGTGGGTTTTTGGAGCAGGAATTCTGTCAGGGATAGCCATCTGTGGACCACCATAGAAGTGGGGCAAATGACACTGCTGCTGAGCACCTGGCAGATCAGTTCCCTGGGGGGCTGTGGGCAAGGCAAGTAGCTGAAGGAGAACTGCAGGCAGCCTTGCAGGACAGGTGGGCATTGCTGTGTGGAGAGATGGGGAAGATGGAACTTGCTTAATGTGAGGTAATGAGAATCAGAGTGGGATAGAGTGGTAGCTTTGAAACTCTGCAAATGACTGCAGCAAGAAAATAAGTGAACTATTCCCAGATCCTGATGTGGCTTGGAAAAGGGAGGTTGACTATTCAAATGGATTTGTTCGAGGCTTATCTAGGGATATAGTAAACTGTTTTAGTAAAATCACCTGGGTATCATATGCCACAAGTGGCTGTGAGTCCAGCACTTTATAGTATTAATCCCTAATTACAGGCTATCTCATCTGAATTACTCTATGACATTCAGTGATCTGTGTTACAGGGGAGAATAGAATAAATTATGAGAATACTGCCTCAGGCTGTACAACCTCATACATCAGTAAATATCAAATTTGGTGTATGTCTTTGATAAGCATCCACTTTTTTTGATGTTGTTTTGAAACATGTTTCCTTTATGGTTGAATTTCCCACCTGTAAAATTTGTGTGCCTGCGCTGTGGTCTCTGGGCTTCACCCAGGCAAGTCTCATGTTCAAGGCATTTGGCCACCAACCAATTTGCCAGGCAAACTACATTTTTCACTCAAATGTAGTTAATGACCCAAACGAAATGAAATGCTTGTTACGGGTTGATTTAAACAATGTGGTCTAATGACAATGTTCTCTCCTTTCTGCCCACTCTCAATTACAATTCCACTTTATTTCAACTAGGCAAAAAGAAAACGAGCTTTTTAAACAAGGCTCAGGAATGTGTCTGTTGGCTGGAGGGAAGCAAGGAGGGGGGCACCATTTAGCTGGAGATTTTTACTTTGAAATTTCCTGACAAAAATTAATTAGAAGAATCATGTAATTACAATAAATGTGTCTCATTGGTCCCTAGTGGCTTGTTTCTAAACACTGAAGGATTATTTAGGCATTCGTGACAGCAACAAAAAGTAACAAATAAATGTAATGGTTTCTCTTTATATACAATAAAAATGACAGAGTAGCTGCATGTTTTACTAATTTTGCTACAGGATCTTAAAGAGGTGGAATGTTGTGCATTGGGTTTAATTTTTGCTGTGGATGCAGAGGTTGGATTTAGGAAGAGATGCTGCCTGGTGTTCCTGCTGGTGTCCCACAAGATACCTGGGGATGATGGGTACCCCAGCACCCAGAAATGGGATATCTTCACTTGCTGTGTTGCCCAAATTGCATATTCCTCCCATAAGGTGGGAGCTGTAAATATTCCCTGCAACTGAAGCTGAGCTCAGTGGCTGTTGTGGGATGCAGTGGCTTGATTTTCATCATGGCTGTGATGAACTCTGTTACTGGAGAAAATGTGTAAACCCTTCCTGGGGCACTTTTACCCCAAAGCTCAGTGGGGAAGGAGTAGCGAACCTGTGGAGTTGGAGAACACTGGGATTAATCCACCTCCACTGCTTTTCTCTGCTTGTTACAGGGCTTGCATCTGCAGAAACCTGAGAACTGTGATGTGACTTAGCCTTTAAAATGCCTTGAGTTCAGGTCTTTTCACTTATTCTTGTTTCACTGTGTTTCCAGAGTAAGTGAAGCTTGAAGGGAAAATCTCACTAATATATCATGCAAATGGGATTTAGCCAGTTATAAACATATAGATAAGGTGGACATGTATCATCTTAATACACACCCTCCCCTTCTAAATTATTTTGCTTACAGGGTAGAGGTCTCTCTAGTCTGTCCTGTCCTATCCTGCTGAACATGTACAGCTTTGTCAGATAAGTATGTGACTTCATCCTGGCTTGGATTCATCAAGTAGATAGTTGAGCTATGTAGAAAGACTCATGATCTGGACATGCCTCTTCTTTTTGTTTTCTATAGAAGAACAACCCCTACAGCAAAGCTGGCCTGGCTTCGGGGTCTTGGTTAGGTGAAGTGAATCCCATCCTCTAACAGGGTTTGGATCTTAAAGGTTGTGCATAAGGGCCATTGGTGGAGACATATGAACACTGTAAATCTTTTTACTGCATGTACCAACCATAAAGAGAAGTGATCTTCAAATGACATCATCAACACAAAGGGCACTAGGAGAAGTTCCAATTTATGACACAGTAAATCATCAAGCAGTCTAGTAATGAACATTGAGCCTGGACAGTTTTGTAAAGTGAGTTCCCATATAGAATGTTATTGTGCATTGAAATGTGGGCTCCAAACCTGCTTAGCTAGTACCACTTAAGCTGCTTTAGTGAGACCATTTTAGATTTCCACAGTCGACCAATCTTCCCAAATTGCTCAGTGTCTAATGTAATCCCAGATGTATTTACCATACTTCATTGTATTTATAGAGGTGACTAGGCCATGAAGACATGGCTAATTTCCAGGGACAAGAAGTCCGGGTTCTTCAGTGTATTTTCCTCTAAAAGCAACGCTGTGGTGCTCTTGGAGTGTGTGGTGAACACATTTGTCTTTGCTCAGTGACGATGGTTGATCATTAGCAAAATGTATTTGAGTATTTATGGTTACAGGCGTACTGACCTTAATGCTCCACACAGCAGTGATGGGATCACAGCCAGCCACCACGGGGGAGGTGCCTGTTCCTGTGCACAGCTGAGCAGAGAAAATGCCTCCAAGGCATGGCAGCTGGGAGGGCAGTATATGAGAGGAGCAAGTCCTTGGCTCAAGTGTGATAAACTGGCTGCTACAGCTCTGCTCCTTTTCCTCTCCACTGGTTCTTGCCCTCACTTAGCACACAGGCTGTTCTGCCCACATGCTCCTCTGGGGCTCTCCTGCAGAGCTGCCCTGCAGTAAGGGATTACATTAATGGGTACCAGTGAGAGGATGTAGCCCATGGACATGTCTGCTGGTGATGCTGCCAGAACTCGTGCTTGAGGGGTGTTCTGCTCCAGCAGAACTGTAGCTTTGTCATGTCACCAACAGTGGATGTACATCTGCATATTCCTTTATTCTTGGAAGTGCCTAAAGTCAAGTTATGTTTGCAAATGAAATATATGATATCTTGAAGCATAATTTATATTTTGCTATAGGTTTAGTGCAATTCCTGGCCAGACAAAAGGCAGGCTTTTCTGTTGAGCAACATGACAGTCTTGTGACATAATGAATTACACACAGCTGGTTTTTCTCTGGCTTAGGAATTTTGTTTCATTATTACTGTATCTGTGCGATTTCTTAATGTTCTTGAATTTGGACTCTGCTTACAGGCGTATCGGATTATTCATGCACTAGAGTGAAATATGATATGGAGAGAAGCATAGAATGTTCTTTATTTGTGTGTAACTGCATATGTAATGGTGTATAAAGACTCAGGAGCAGCTACTTAGATGCAATGTCTCTTCTGCTTTCTCATTCATCACAATCATTTGTAAGCTTCCTTTCCTAGCACTGCTTCTCTTCTTCACCTCACTTTCCCCAAGTTCTTTCTAAACTAACAGTCTTTTAGACAGTTGACAGTGGTAATTAAATAAAATAGACTTCAAGGGGATGGCTGGTGTGTCTTGTGTTCAGCTGCAGTGTTAACAAGGTTGGGCCTTTGGGATTGGATCTACAACCTCCACAGGAGGTTGTTGGACATACTGAACTCCCACTGACTTTATAAGAAATTGAGAAGGCATTTAGTATAGGAAAGGGCTTTGAGTGCTTTTCCTGACCTGCTCAAAATTGAGAATTTTTTTTTCTTGGCTTTTGGTACTGCATAGTCTCCCTTTATTTATTTATTTTTTTTTGAATATGCATTGCTTGCTGAATTAATGTGAAGATTTTTTTGTTTCCATTACTGGGAATTTTTTTTTTTCTTTTTGCGAGGTGAAAGAGGGGCTTATTAATGAGTGTGATATAAAGTTAAAATTGTTTATGTTTGTGGCCAAAACTTGCAGTTTTAAGTGTAAAGTGGTTTGTGAGAATGAGTGTGGGTTTCAGCCAAGTACACTGCTCCTCTGTCCAGGTCTGGGTTGTTGTGCACACCCCTCACTCACTACTTGACATCGAAGAGAGTGGAAGCCATTAAAGAGTGCCCAGTTTCTGGCTATTTTGGGAAGATAGCTCTCAAAGTCTATTCCTCTCAAGAGCCAAGTATCAAAGGAAGTTGATAAAGCTGCTGGTGAACGCTTTCTAGTCTTTTAGTGTAATCATTGAAATGGAGGATACAAAGGAGGTGACATCAGGGGCACGTAGGTTTCAAGTGGAGTCTGGGGATGGAAGAGTCCTAGGTTGATTTCTGTGCAGTTTCAGGAGTGAAACTGGCTTACACGTTTGATATGGTATGCGACTCTTTTTTCCTTATTATTATTTTGCATAACTACTTTAGTTGACAGCAGACTGGCTTTGCTTCTTTGATCTCTGCTCAGTTTGACTGTATTTTCAATAACTACTTAGTATAAAAATAAAATGTGCAGGCCGCATCAAATAAACTAATTAAAGATTAGAATGAAAAAGTGTCAAAATCCGAGACCTCGCTGAGGCAGATTAGTCACTGCATATGAGACACAATCGAATAACTAATGGGTTGCTGTAGTAACGGGGGAATCGATACCCCTCGGCTGGTCGGGGAGTTGACAGTAATTTCTGCTGGGTCATAGATTCTGGAAAATGAAGTGCCACCTACTACAGCACGAGTAATCTCTGTGGACTTTTTGACAACAGAGCATCCTACAAAGTTTATATCAAAGAAAATGTTAATCCCTCAAGTCTGCTTGTTTACCTCCTCGGGGCTTATCTGATATTGCTACAGCCACAGACAATTAAGTTTAGTCTCCTATGTGGGCTCTTGATGGGTTAGCTCTGCAAACAAACTTTTGGTGTTGCTTCCTCAGTGATGGGTTCGTAGGATACAGCAGTACCAGGATGCTGGACTGTGGGAAGGTGAACCTGGAACAATCCAGTCTACTGTGCCAAACCAGCTCCTCTTAATTGAGGAAAACTCCTATTGAAGTCAAGAGAAGTTCAGCTCGAGTGGAGAGGAGGAAGTGCACTTGGGGATTTATAAGGTGGTTTGTAATCTGATTGTAAAGCCGGGTTTGCTGTAAACTGCATGTTTGTGCCTTGCAACCCAGAATTTCCAAGATCTTTCCTTGTTTTCTCTGAATTGATTGCAAACCCTCTGGGATGGGAGCACTCTGGTGTGTCTGGGCAGCACCTAGAGCCGTGTCAGCTCTGTGTTCCGACTGCTGATGGGTGGCACAGTGGGACGGTGCAGTGGGACAGGCAGCACAGCTCTCCATCCAGACTGGCAGCTGCAAATCCCCAGTTCAGGCACTTGGGAAGGAAACCAGCAAGTGGAGAGGACTCCAGCAGGATTTCCCAGCTGCACGCAGGGAGAGAGAGTCCTGGGAAGCACCAGGAGTTAATGCTAGCCAGAGAACTGCAGGGGGATGAGAAGTCCTTCCAAAACTTTGCGGGGATGGTAGTGCTGGAGGGAAAGTGGGCCACTCCCTAATTAGGGGAGTGGTGGTGTTAATTACATCTGGAAATGGCCTGAGCTCCTGAAATTCATCTTCAACGCAAAACGATCAGGAAAGTAGGATCAGGCAATTAGGAAACGGGGTAGGGGGTGGAACTGTGTAAAAATAGCCTGGATAATGAAGAGCAGATAATGGCCATCTAAGTACTGGCAAACAGTGCAAGGAGAGGCTCCTGTCTGTGCTGAGCTCTGTTCGCTGGGCTCACGGGTGGCTCAGAGGATGAGCTGCAGGCTCCCGGCTCCAGCGGGGTGCCAGGCACATTTGCCATTCCCCGAACCTTACTCATGGCAGTCTCGCTGCCACCCCTGTGCCCCAAAATCCGTGGGAAATTGGCTAATGGGGGTGCAAGAGGGGCACAGCGATGGAGCAATCCCAGCTACACGGGGTCAGTGGGGAACAAGAGCAGCCCTGGATCTTCCAGGTGTTTGGGAAGGCAGAGCTGTTTTCTCTCCCTGCAGTCTCCTGCTGGGGAGGTGCCCGTGTCCTGCTCGGCACAGGGTGGGAATGGGGAGCTGCTCCCCGTTCACCTGTTCCCCACTTTATGGGACCAGTGTGTAGTGGGGAAAAGCCCAGCGCAAACTCTGATATTCAGGCACAGCTCTGCAGCTGCTGCTGGCGTTCGTGCTGGTTAGTACATAATGTTGGTGAATAATAATACCTGACCCAGTAGAACAAGAACTCTTTTATCAAACACATTTAAAGAAAAATGACAGTCCGTGTAGCATGTAATAGAATGGATGATAAATCGCAAAATGGGGAAAAACAATTGTTACTCCTGCTGGTACGAGTTCCCGTTCAGAAGGTCCATAAGTTATGTTTTTGATGACATAAATTTAATGAAGTTCTCTGGAAATGCTGACCAGAAGTCAATATACAACTCAGTCCCAAGAAGTTTCCTAATAATACGTTTGTTTTAGGTAATAGATCTGTTCACGTGTATGTCTCCTTTTAAGTGCTGTGATATGATACCATGATGAAGTTACAATATGGAGCTTGACTAAAACGGCGTTATTAGAAATGTCACCCCCTAACAAATTAGCAGTTGTGATGTTTGCCCTCTGGTTACAAAACCTTGTTCCTTTTGTCTTTTGCTATAACTTGCAATAACAAAGCCTGTGATGTAGATGTCTTCGGGGTATGTTTCCAGTAGCAAAGTGTAAACGTGTTTCAGCGAGGATATGGGGGGGAAACAGACTTCTTTTAAATTCAAGACAAAGGATTTTTTGCCTTGGGCATTCCAGTTGCAGCTGCTGTTGATACCCACATATCTGGTTATGTAATCCACAATCTTTAAAATGGACATCAAAACAAAAAAATCCCCCCAGAAATGTATTTACTAATTTCCCTGGAGATTGATTTATGATGGAGAGGTTTCAGATTTCAAATGAGTGAGATGCTTTTTTGTATTTACAGCTGTAGAGCCTGGGATCAAGCAGGAAAATGGAATGAAGGTTTTTTGTTTTTTTTAAACTGAAAATAGAAACTCACATGTACTCCAAAGCCAGTGCAAAGACCTCCAACGGGTCCTGCGTTTTTTTTTCAACAGGGCATAGGAAGAATTGCAAATTTTAAAATAAATTTCGAAAAAAAGCCCCAGGCCTCAAAGTCATGACTGGTCCCAGCTCAGCCTGTATTGTGGCAGGTCAAGAGAGAGCTCCTGTCTCTGGCTCACCAAGGGAGGCAGATTCCTGAGATGCTGTCCCCAAACCTCTGCCAGTGACAACAGGGCAGGCATCATCTCACTCGAAGTCCACCTGGCTCCAGTTCTCTTGCTCTTGTTGGGCTGCTCTGTGCAGGTGGGAGAAGATCTTGATGGGAACTTTTCCTCCCAGTCCTTTGCCAGTGGCAGTGTTCCCGAAGGAGTCAGTAAAGGGTCAGGAGCCAGCCTGGGTGTGCAGGGCTTTGGGCAGGGACCTGCCTGCTGGGAGGGGCAGTGCAGGCAGGACGTGGGAGGACATGAACCCTGGATATGCAGGAGCAGGTGGGAAAAAGGGACTGTGGTTTTGGTGAGCATGATGAGCTGTGATCAGCACTTGTATGAGCTTGTGAGTGTGGCTGTGCAAGCCAACTGTGTAGAAAGGTTTGGGGCTGGGCTTCTCTGCCAGGAGGTTTTGTTTTACCAAGCCAGCACATTTATAGTTAATAATCTTTGCCATCACCCTTCCTGGGAATCAAAGAATGAGCTAACTTGTGCTCCTCAGGAGCAGTACTTGCCTTCATTTCAACAGAGGAAACAGAGACAGTCTTTGGTTAGATATAACTAAATGTTGCTTTTTATTTTTAAGATGCCACAGAGAAAACTTAGAGCGTAGAAGCTTAATCCATAATGGTGACACTTCACTTATCCAGGCAACTGGGAAGTGCTTAAATAGTGAAGCCTGTGGCTTAATTATTTACCTGTGGCTTAATTGGGTGTAATTCTACTGAAGAGTCTGTTTATTTTCCTATGGAGAGGCTCTAAGATGCCTCTAAATGAAAATCTTACTGGTCTCTACCTGTGTGCCCCTTGACTTCAGTAGCACAGAGCTCATTTAAAAGTGCAGAAACCTATAAAAACACGTTTTCTCTGGTACAATCAGCCTGTGTTTTCCTCTGGTTCTGCAGCTGGGAATGCCTACTGGGAGGTGAGAAAACCCCTCCCATATTTCTGCACACATTGTTTTGCTCAAATCTGGCACAAGAACTATTGCTTAGCAAGAGAGACTCCCCAGAGGGGAGAGAAAACATTGGAACCTCCTGGAGCTGTCTCCAGAGTGATCCTACACTGACACCCTTCATCTTAGGATGAAGGCACCCAAAGGTCTTAGGACTAAGAGACTAGGTGGGCTTAGGGAGGCTCATGCTCTTCTCTTGTTGGTGCTCCACATGCTTTCCATCCTCTGCAGATTTCATGTTGGTAATTTTTCTTGTCCCAGAGCTGAAAAGGATTCTTTTTGCAGGATCAGACACTCAAAGTTATTCTCATGTTAGTGTGTCTGTGGGTATTTGCTGTTTATATTGCAGGCACAAATCTCTGGTGAATGGAGGCAGACCAGGGGCTTTACCCTGGCCACTCATCCTTATTTAGATGACTCTTTTGACTTCAGTGTGTTACTGCTGCATGCCTAAGAATAGTTTTCCTTTGTGAGAGGTTAGAGGATTGAATGCCAGGGCTTTCCATTCGCCTGTCCTGGTTAGAGGCTAAACCGTTGCTTGCATCCAAGTGTGTGGAAAATCTCTTCATACTGCTCTGCCAATGTAAAGTCCTAGGAAAACATTTTTATCTTGAACATCCATTTAATTCAAGCTAAATGTGCTCATATACATTCTGGCTAGGTTTTCAATTCAGAAGGCTGATTTTTTTCTTCTCCCCATTCCCTCTCCTTCTCACAGAGGCTCATACCAGGAACCTCCTTTTGAATATCTGTAGGCAATTTCCTTATAGTACTTAGACCTCCAAGCTTCCTTGGACTTCTGCAACAACAGAAGCTTTATATCATTGGTTTTTCACCCCAAAATGCTTAGTTTCTATTAACAACCTTACAAAAGGGCAGTGTATTACTATGTAGTGATCCCAATGATAAATGAAGCACATTATATGTGAAGTAAAGGCTCTATTTATCCTTGCACTTTTTTTTCCAAAGTCCCAGCAGGTTTAATGTGAGTAGCTTTTGATGACCTTCATAACAAATCAAGACTAAACCTCAGTGCATCCTTACAAAGGTGGACAGCATTGCAGACATTTTAAAAATTGAAATAACAATAACAGCAACGAGCTCTATTAGTAGTATTTGATAATGCAAAAAAAGTTAATGTTCACTGAAAGCCAGGTGCCAGCGCTGTTTGATTGTTTACCAACACAGTCATAAAGAAACAGAGTTATTAAAGGATCTGAAATCACTCAGTAATTCAGCTGCTGACGTTGATGGATGGAACTTGGCTGTTCTTCTTTGCTAAAGCTGCTGACTGGATAAATGTTTTATTCATGAAGCCCAGGGCAGGAAGGGATGCCAAAGGTTTAAGAATATTTTAAGAAACTCTTTGAGATGTCAAGCAAGTTAGCAGGTGTTGTTAAGCAAAGGAGCTGAAGTACTACATTTAAACATAACTGAGCTCTCAACGTATACAACAACAATACATCAAAAGCCAGGATGCCATCCCTGTCTTGAGCAGTATATGGAATTATGAGTTGGGAATACAAGTCCTTTTATTTCCTGCACCTTTGTACCTTCAGTCATCTCACAGCCTTGTGTCTTTGAGCATTGTTATGCTCAAAAAAGAGAATTTTCACACACACCACACTGTGAATTTAGGCTTGGGAACAAATAAATATTTAGATACTAAATCCTACAAGGTCACATATTTATATCAAAGACAAAATAAATTATATGGGGACAATGTTCATGGAAACTGCAGCCAAGAACAAACGACTTGGGTCAGAATAAGTGGGCTCTGCCTGACTGCTCAGTGGGAGAAGTTGTTCAAAATGGTAGCTATCAAAAGGCTATTATCAAAATACAGTGTAATGACGAATTTCTCTTTATCCTCTTCACCCTGCACCTGCCTTCTCTTTGTCCAAGAGCACTGCCTGCCAGCAGCAAGTCTAGAACTTCTCACCTTTTCGGTGGAGCTTTGCAGCAGTGAAGGACTGACTTGTGATTTAAGTGATTCTTTTAAATGCCTTGATTTTGTTCTACAAGAATTCAGATCTGGATCCATTGTTGAATTTTGCAAAAAAAATTATCTTAATTCAAAAGTGTGTTTTGCATAAAGAATTTTAATGAAGAGATCCTTAGTCTCACAATATCCTGCATGGGCAAGTATTTGAATATTTCATAATCAATATTAATAACTTCTTTTCAGTTGCTGCAGTCTCATAAGAGCAGAACAGATGAGCCCTTGATGGAACTGAACTGTCAGTCTGAACACTGTGACATTAGGAAATAGCTCCATTTCCAAGTCTAGCTGTGTGAAATGTCCTTTCTTGCCAAGGGAGCAGCAAAGTATAGTTTAAATGTGCCTTATTATGACATCTCATGAGTATAAAAATTGGGAAGGGTATTAAAAATGAATAATTAAAACTGGAGACTGATAGATAATGGCAAATAAAAAGCAGGTAAGTACTGCACTCCCACTGCCCTTTTGATTTGCAGAGATTCAGTGCTAAAGACCAAAAGCATATTTCTTATGGGCCCCAGCTAAAATTCAAATCCAATAAACTGACAGTGAAAAATACTGTCAAAAAAAAGCTGTCAGGTTGTATCAAAATAAGTCACTATATTACCTCCCCTTATCTGTCAAAGGCATTGATTATTTTCAATAGAGGAGCCCTCTGACAGTTGTTGAAACTGAAAAATCCCATGTTGGAACGTTTTGGTTGACATATGTCACTATTTCTTAAACAGATAAGTCAAATATGTTATTTTTGACTCCTTGTAGGAGCAAATGTGTTTATGTAGCATTTTATGAAAGATAAATAATGCAGAAGGAAAGGAACATGCATTAGCACTGCATTTTCTCAGCTATTTGTATCAGTGGGTTTTTTGTTGCATCTTTCAAAAATGTTCTTTGCATAAAAGCATGTGTTCCTTTGGTGGCTGTGATACATTGCAGGGATTTGCTAAGATACCCTGAAGTAATTCAGATAATCAGTGAACCATATTGGTGCTATTCCTGATGGCAGCTGTCAGTTCACTGTTGACTACTCTGAACTTCTGTTTCCCACCAGCCACACGTCCCTAGCAGTGATTCAGACATTCATGTCCTGCCAAATGCCTGCTTCTCAGTTTGTCCATGTGAAATAGAAGGGCAGAATAAGGACTGCATCTGGGACTTGCTGCCAGTTTTTGGAGTGAAGCTGGGGCTGAGCCTCTTCCCAAACTCTTTCTGTATGTATCTGTTTTCAAGTGGTGGGTTTGGACAACCCTGATTTACAGGTATTGGCTTTGCAATCCTGCAAAGTGTGTTTAGCAGAAAGGAAAGTTTGTTTTCCAGCTCTGTTCTTATGTTTAGAAATAGGGCCCCTTTCCAGCTGAAACCTTAGCAAATGGAGAATGTTTCCAGTGTGCTCTCTTGGGAGGGAGCTGTTGAGTGGCAGAGCCATTGTGACTTGCTAGCACTATCCAGAAGGTGAGAACTGGCTGAGGCAGCAGCAGCCAGAGACAGGCTAATACCCTTGTAGACAGTCTTTATTATTCATTAGCACATATTGTACTTCCTCCTAAATATAATTCAGGCTACACTTGTATCACATTAAGGTAGCACTAAATCTTTCTGTAATTTGAAGGAAATACTACTCCCAGCTGTTGTTGCAGAAGTGAACTAAACAAAATCCGAAGAGGTGCTAAAGGAACAACCATAAAACTCCAACTGCATTTGGCACACATCTCCTTTGGTGCTGTTTATCACAGTGGTTGGAAGTGAAACTCTATACTTGTGAACATGATGATTTTGTGCTCCTGGCATCTCACAGCTTGGGAATTACTCTGCCAAAATGAAACAAACTCTCAGGCCCCTCAGGTACTCGAGCACTGCTGCTTGTGGGGGAGTTGGATGACTGATGAACTGAGCAATCGAGTTCCTGGAGCAGGTTGTCGTGAGGGACACGACAATCCAATAATTTGACTGATGGTGAAAATGAGGTGCAGAGGGACTGAACTTCAAAGACATTTGGGTGCCTAATTCTGTCTCAGTGTAACAGAAGTGGGGCCCTAAACTCCAGTGATGAGCTGGCCTGAGCAGAGTGGCTCTGCCTACACCAACTCAACTTGAATGAAGGCCAGCATTTAAACAGCTTCTCTGTTGCCAGCTTTTCCTAAGAGCTGTAAGCTCTTGTCATTTTGGTTTGCATTTTTACAGCATTTAGTGGGATAAGGTCCTTACCCATGTGGCTGCTCAGGAGCTGTCAAGATGAATTACTATTAATGGTAACAATAATAAAAATAAACAAGTGTAAATAGGGGTAGCGACAGGCTCAGAGTTCTGACAGACCTGGAAAGCTTTGATCTTGTGTTGGTAGAGATCAGGATGTGCTGCCTCCCCAGATGACAGGCTTGGATGGAGGAAAGAAAAAAGAGCTGTAAACATTGCCTGTAAATTGTGCCTCCATCTTCCTTCTTGGACTCCCTCCCCCATTAGCTGTGATGATTTACTAACAGTGTGTGTCTAAGTACCAGCAAAAAACCAACTCTGAAATTAACCCCAGCAAACTTACAGTCTCACACCTGACCCCAGAAGTGTGCAGTGCTGATCATCCAAGTGGTAATGGATGGCTGGGTGTAAAGCAGAGGAGAAATGTGCCATTGAAAGGGAAGCAGGGACTAAGCTGCTGAGTGGTGACAGCCGTGAAAAGACACAAACCAGCGTGAGGTTCTGACAGGGTGTAATGTTCAGAAGATAGAGAGGCAGAGAGAGGAAAAAGGAGAAAGGGGTGTCTGTGCATATGGCCAAAAAGCAATTGCAGCATAAGCCAGAAATTACAGTGTGTGGATGGGCTGCCTGTCGGGGAGGAAGAACCAGCCTTTGGGGTCTGGCATGGCCAAAGCCTCCTGGATAAGGGCAAAGTGCTGAGGAGTCTGGGGAAGATCTGTCTGGCAGCAGCTGCTACCCATTGTCCATGGAAATGAACTGAGGGCAGGGAAGAAGCCTAATTTACAGGAAAGTGGCAGACTAATTTTTGTCTATATGCAGATTTGGTTTCTGAGCAAATCAGATTTATGCTTCTTTCAGACAATTTTGCTAATAAGCCAATGACTCAGAGCCTGCAGCAGATGGGATTCTTTAGCTGAGGTAGAAACTATTGCTTTTGTCCTAAAAAGAAAGTTGTTATTTTTCCTTTCTAGAAAACTGATCTCTGGAAAATATGATGATTTTTCCTTCCCATCAGAAACACAGCTTTTTCAAATAATACCCAGCTATGTTTATGGACTCATCTAATATGCAGAAATTCTCATTAGGAAAAAGTTACGCATGACAATTTAGTATGTCATATGCTGGGGGAAATATTTTTTAGAATAAATCCCCGTAATTAATAATATCCCAGAAGCCACTGCCAACAGCCACAACACTGACTGGTGATCTGTGGTGAGCTCTCTAGGTGTCTGAACAGCAAGATGCCTTCTTGCAGGAGGCTGCTGCCATGAACTTGGGAATATTTCTGTGGTGGGAAGAGGGCTGTCTATCTACTTCCACATTTTTGGTCACTGACTCGATGCCCAAGTGGAGAGCAGTGACAAGTGGAATTCCTTGGAGGTTGGTTCACTGTACCTTTCCTACTAAGGTAGGCTGAGAGGGCTGGGGTTGTTCAGCCTGGAGAAGAGAAGGTTTTGGGAAGATTTTTTAGCACCTTGCAGTACTCAAAGGGTGTATGGGACAGTGGAGGGAGACTTGTTACAAAGATGCGTAGTGGTAGGACAAGAGGAAATGCATTTAAACTGAGAGTAGGTTTATATTAGACTTTAGGAAGAAGTTTTTACTGTGAGGGTGGTGAGGCATTGGCACAGGTTGCTCAGAGAAACTCTGGATGCTCCATCCCTGGAAGTGTTCAAGACCAGACTGGGTAGGTGAGAGGTGTCCCTGCCCATGGCAGGGGGTGTGGAGGTAGGTGATCTTTAAGCTCCCTTCCAACCCAAACATTCTATGATGAAATCCTTGGAAATGGACATCCATATAGATGAGAAACTGCTGAAGATTCCCTTCTCTTCTCTTCTTCCCCCTGTAGATGTTCAAAAACTTGGTTCCCTCTAAAGTAATTCGGCTTTTTTTTTTTTTTTTGACAGAAAAACATCTACTCTATAGGAAGTTTCTGATGGATGGCAGCAAGCATGAATATATCATTATAAAAAGACATTCTGAATTCAAAAACCTTATGTGGTCTGAATTTCATTGAGGGGTATTTCTTTTCACAGGCTATAGAAGTGTGTGGTACATGGGGTGGTGAAACCTTTCCTGACATTGTTTTGTTTAAATCCCTTTGAAGACTGTCATGTTCACCTTTCTTGAAAATTGTGTTACAGCAGCCAGAGGAGGAGGGTTTGTTTGGCTTGGTGATGTGCATGTGAATGCACCCTGGGAAGTGACAGAGGCCACTTTACTACTTCCCTCTTTGTAGACTGGTGGTGTAGGTGGTTTGAGATTTGAAAATGCTTTAAAAATAAATTAGGTTTTTATTTATGTTATGATACATGCATTCTTTGAAAATCATATCTATGTGGAGAGCTTCAGTAATTACACATACAGACATTTGTATGGCAGGCACCCCTGGAGCCTGTACTCAGTATTTTATGATAATCTGAAAAAGTAAGTGGCAAATTGCTGAAATTGGATGCTCCAAAATTTAATCAAATCAAAGTGTGACTAAGAATTTCCTTTGAATTACCAAAGCTGTATTAATCAAAATACTGATAATAAAATGCAATGTGAGTAAAAGAAAGTTACTATTAATTGGATGGAACAGTTGATTGTCTAATGGGGTGAACTTCAAAACAAAAAAATATCTCAAAGAGCTCAATAGAAAACATCTGCTGAGGTCTGAGCAGTGATCAGGAAAGCATAAATATAAAATGGCATGACATTAATTTGTTGAATAGAGGACAACACTGAAAATATGACAGCGTTGTTCTAGAGATGGTGATGTGGCCTCACCTTGAGAAGCATGCTTAGTTTGGTTACCCTAATTAAAAAATGATAGAGCAGGAAATAGAAGAGGTTCAGTGAAGGGCAGCAAACCTAATCAGAAGCATAGAAAATACTTTAGAGAGAAGATTTGCATGCAGCAGAGGCTGCAAAGGTTAAGTCTGTTTATTTTAGGCAGAACAATACACAGGAAGTGCCACTGAGAGACAGGCTGTGATGGATATAAATAAAGCACCAATACCATGGCTTTTTCCTCTCTTGGATAAGAAAGAGAGATGTAAAATTAAATTTGAAGTCAATGCATTGAACAGCTTTGATAGGAAGCACTCTTAACCTAAGTTTTAATTAGCCTGTGGGACTCATTGCCACAAGGTAGGATATTGAGACTGACAGATTGGCATTGTTTGTATGATTAGCAATATCATCTGCAGATGGGTGGGATGCAGCTCCATCCTTTGCACTTTGGGCTGTTTGCTGCACACAGCTTATCCCTCAGGCATGCTGGTGTACAATTCTCCTTTATGGGATTTTACAGGGCCTTTTGAAGCAGCTGGCACACATTGGTCTCTGGGCCATTGCTTGACTCCTGTGCTTTGAATTCTGTGTTAGTGATAGTTAAGGACTGGGTAATAATTCCTGGATTAAAAAAAAATAACAGCAGAAATTTGGATTGTATGGTTTCTCCCATCCCACCTTTTGGAGTTCACTGTGAGCTGACTGTGAGTACATCAGCTTTGAGGAGAGGTTCTGGCTTCACATGGAAGGTGTCCATTTGCCCATTCTGGGTCGATTTATTTTGCTTTCTTTGTCCTCTTAATAGCTTGCATCCCTTACAGTCTTTAATTATTGCACATTTTGGACTTTTTCACTCCAAACCAGCTGCCATCAATAAACTGGTCCAGTAATTATTTCTCTGGCTTCAGAAAATGTCTGTTGTGAAGTCAGAGGCAGTAGGAACAGGTGGGCTGCAGAATGCCTGTTTGATTTGGTAAACAGCATTAAAAATTTGGCACTTTGACTTTGTCCCTGCAATAGACCAGTTCTACAGCTTTTGTTAATCACATGCTGCATGTTTTCCAATGTCACAGCATACGTTCTTTGCCATTGCAAGACATTAATTTCTTTTTTGTTTTCTTTTGAAAATGCAGGAAGTTAAAAACACATAAGAAATATCCACAGGATGGAAATCCTTTAAATGTACGTTGGTGTTTGGTTGAGGAGAGCCTCTTGGGAAAAGGGGAGGGTACAGATGGATGGACAAAGTCAGAGCAGGCTGAGCCTGGGGTACAGCGCCGGCACAGATGCTCTGCTCTGTGCAGTTCCAACTCTGTGCCCAAAAATTGTTCTCTGAGGCACTTTATGCTTGTAGGACAGTTTAGCCTAATGTAGAGCTGGTAACTTGGCATGCAGGAGTCCTGCAGTCTGTTCTTGGCTCTGCTCACACCTCCTGGGTGAGCTTAGGGAAGTCACTGCACAAACTTCAGTTCTCTTCAGAATGGGGATTGTGAACCTGCAGTCCCACAAAAGGGCTCTCTGAGCTGCTGGGGAGCAGGGAGACTAAATTTGAGGTGAGCTGGTACCTGCCCCTCCTGAGGATTGGGCTGTGCAGGGGCCATGTCAGAGTGCAATCACCCCCAGCATCCCCAGTGCTGTGAGCTGCTGGCTTTCCTGCCCCTCACAGCACCATAATGCAGCTTCAGTACCAAATAACACATCTCATATTTTCTTCCCTTAGTCTCAGATTTTATCCCATGTTACCTTCAACAGTCACATTTGGAAGTGCTGTTTTCCACCGAGCCTCTCTGTAACGAGGTCCTGCAGGAAGGGCTTTGCTGGGCAGCTGATACTGAGGGGCTCAGAGGAGGCCATGGCTAATGAGAGAAACACTCCTGTCCCTAAAAAAGATCTAGAGGACTTCAGTTCCCTTGCTATCTTCTCCACATTGCCTGGAGAGCAAACTTCATCCCTTTGGGAGGGAAGGCAGCAGCTGCTCCTCCTGAGAGCGCTGTGCAAAATTCATTCTCCACTGCAGGTCACAAAGGAGCAAGTAAATAGATTTTTCTATTATTCTCCCTCAGGAGTGGCTGAAAAGTGGTGACAGTGGATTTGTTCCTCCTGCCACTGCTTAGCTTTAGGGCACATATGTAGGAACCCTATGCCATGAAGGATAAGGAAAGGGGAGAGAAACTCTTGGGGTGGCTCTCCCTGCCCCACAGATGAGAGATTTGCTTCTTCCTACCACAGCAATACAGTGAATCTTCATCTTAAGGGCAAGCTGAATGAAAAAAGTGGGCCAATACCAGTTTTGTATGAAACGTGGTGGGTTTTAAACAGAAGAGAGAGGTGTCCCTGCACACACACAGACATCTAAAGATCCTGTTGTTCTGCTTCCCATGTTAGCAGTACAGCTGTTAAGGCTCTGGAACATTTTTGGACAAAGAGTACAATGTTCCTGTGAGACTTTAAAAATGAATTAATAGAACATTGATTTAACTTACTGGCTTTTTGCAATGCCTTTATTTCCAGGCAGTAAAAGTCTACTTGTCAGTTGTCCAGCCAGAAGCCAGTATCTATAAAAACCTGCCCCAGGCAGTTCATGGAGGGCCTTAGTTAATTAAGATATGCATTACCATCTCTGCTTTGGGCTGCTTGTGAGAGAATGTAAAAAGCACAACTAGACAACTGTCTTTTCCTCCTGTTTTGAGACTCATTCTTGATCCCACTGTGATTGCCAGCAGCAGACAAGGAACAGAGCCAGCAGAGTGAAAATTAATAGTGGCGGCATCTGAAATCTCCATCCGTGAGCTTAAAAGCATGCCTGCTTTAGATTGGGCCTTTATTTGCAGGGGGCAACAGCTCATTCCCCTAGTGTGAGTGCTGGAAAATTTAAAAATAGAGTGTGAAGACCCCTGCTGCCATTGTGCACAAGGCTTCAGACAGCACGTGGACTTCTTTGTGATCAAAAGGGATATGTCCTGTTGTCTATGTAACTGTGTCTGTTCAGGCATGTGCATTCTACGGACTCTGAAGAGCTCTGTTCTTAATAGTCAAGGGTAAAATGGTATCCTGAGGAGTTTCTCCTCAAGTATTATAGGTGTTTGGTTCTTGACACACGTTTTAGTGAATGAAAAAGCAGCAGTGCTTTGTTCTCAGTCTCCATCTCCCCCTTTGCCACCTTTCTTCTCTCACAGGGACTCTGCTTCTCTCCCTCTGGCTGACTTGCACTGGGGCATAAGCCATCCTTGTCCTCCCCACGGGGACTTTCCCTGCCTGCACACTTTTTCTGCTGCGTGTCCAAAACCTCAGAGTGCCTAGGAAAGGCCTGGTATGCACGTTTTACATTCTCTGTGATGCAAAAGTGATTGGGAGCCAGCTGGCCTGAGAATGCAGCAAGCTCCGAGGTTCAGCATATCAGGTGAACTCTTTGCTTTGGAGATGAATGTGTCAGGAAAGGTCTGCTTGAGTTTTGGCACGTGGTTCCAGTAAGATGATCACTCCCTCTTTCCTAGACCATCAGAACTTGTCTGGTTTCTTCAGCCTGCTATGGTTGAGTTGTGTTTGACCTAAAAAGGGGTTAGAGAGGGCTCTGAAGGCAGTCAGCAGCTTCCTGAGCCAGCTATTCCCCAGGGAGGAAGGAAAGCTCCTAAGCCCTAGATAAAATGCTCATCACTTAGACAAATGTGCCGAGATCCTCAAATCCTCCCTAGAAATAGGGGATTGCAATATTAAACATAATTATGAAATGTCTATAGAGCTGCAGCCACAGATGGAGCTTTATGAGTGGTTTGAAGTAATGCTGCACCAGCATCAATTATCCCCAGCAACTGCACAAAGATATTTTTAGGGTGATATTTTCATTTTACAGCAGCACTCGGTCACTTGCAGCCACCAGCCAGGTGCCACCTCACCATTTGCACCCCAAGTATGCAGTGATCTCTCAGCAAAGCCTGGCCTGTCCAGTTCTCTTGTCTCAATAATCAACAGCTCAGATGAACATTTTCCCCTATCTTGGCACCTCTACTGTCAAAATTGCTGTGAATGGGGGAGCCTGCCTCTCTTTTCCTGCAGCTGTGAATATTAGCTACAGAGTAGCACTAAATCTTGTTTAAGCTACAGTAATTCCACCCAGTGATGAATGTCACTACCTGAATAATTTGGGTAATTTCCTGCAGCTCTAGTGTACTAGCAGAGAAATGAATGTTAATTTACTGCTAATTTAGTATACTAACCCTTAATTAGCAATGAGCAAGCTCTGAAATATTTGATTCTGAAAGCTCATCAAACTTTTACCAGAAAAAAAAAAAAAATTCTCCCCTCCCAGCTGAACTCTTCACTCTATTTGAGGTTATTAGCAAAATGCTATGGGTGTGCCGTTCATTACCTCTCACTAGGATATATGTAGCTGGGAACACCCCTATTTTCCACTCTTGCTGCAGAAATCCATTAAGAAGATTCTTGCTCTTACGCAATATATTCAGCTGTTGTAGGGTATTGCTGTGTGCAGAGCTGCTGTAGCTTTACTGACAGGCAAGATTAATCATAGAATCATTTAGGTTGGAAAAGACCTTTAAGATCATTGAGTCCAATTGTAAGCCTTACACTAATTGCACGGATTATCAATGACTGGTGTCTAAAGAGGTGAGAGAAGGGCTGAGTGTGTCTAATGGGCTGGGCTGTTGCTGCAGGAGGCAGACACATGGCTCTGTGGAAAAGCTGGATGTGACATGACAAGATCATCTCCCACTTTCCTCTCTGGACTGTTTTGCTCTTTTCCAGTCAGGTCTGGTGTATCCTGCTCAATAGCTCTATTGATTTTAATTTTATTCTTTTTTGTGTGATAATTTGCAGAATAAGGCACAGCACAGGCTGAGCAGGGGGCTGTGAGAGCAGAGTAGGACATCACAAGCAGCCCTGCCTGTGAATGGAGAGTTTGTGCATGGGGATGAGTGGTGATGGAAGGTGGTGGGGCAGGAGGAGAAGGGACCTGGGAAAGGAAATGAAAGAAAGATGTGTGTGTCAGCTGAACTGCTGAAGCCAAGCCAAGCACTAAACTGGGCAATGGGCCAGCACATGACTTATCTGTGCCTCTGTGTTGGTACTGGAGGATTTTTGCAGAGGAAAGACTGAACTGTCAGGTGAATGTTGCTGGAGATGAAGTCAAGCAAAGCCCCATAATGCTGGGTGCTCTGCTAATTGTCCAGCAGAAATTTCCCCTTCTGTGCAGGATTATTCAGATGTCAAGCAGCCCAAAAAATCAGTGATGAGTGGAAGAGATTTCAATGGTGAAGAACAACACTGTGTGCCTTTCCTGTCTCCAGAAAAGATGGAACTGCCTCAGAGGGGAGAGAGGGTGGGAACTGCTCATGGTGTGTTTTTATGCCCTGACTGGGGACAGGTTACCCAGCACTCATCACTGCAACTTGATTTCCTACAGCAAAAAATGGACTTTCCTGTTTCAATCTATGTGGCTTTATCCTTCTAAAGTGCACCCTCAGTCTGGGCTGCTTTGATGTTTCTTCCTGGGACTTCTGACAGTTGTTCTACTTTCCCTTCTGTCTCTTAGGCTCCTTTTCTGGCTTCCCACTGGCCACTTGGTTGAGTGACAAGGACTGAATTTCTAGTGCTAGAGATTATCAAAAATGTCCTCTGTAATACAGGGTTCACTGAATAGCTTCAGTCAAATCTTTCCAGAATTTAATGGGAAGGTCTTCTCCTGGAAATGACCAGTGCTGGATATTCAGATAAGTGGCCATGGCAGATAAGCTCCAGTTTACCTTCTGTGAGGTTTGGTGTGTGCAAATTGAAGCCTGTCCAGCTGGGTCAGGACTGCTGCAACTCCAGATGGGCCCAAACTACCAAAATACAGTGTTTCACTGCCCCTGGCAGCACACAGCTCCTTGTCCTGCATCCATAATGCCATGTTCCAGATCCTCCCCACTGCCATGAGACCATCTCAAGCTGAGGTTCCTTGAGAGCAATTCACAGTCAGACAAGTGCAGAAGAGCTCTGCAGAGAAAGGAACCCTTTCTAAGGTGAGGGAAGCTGCTGGATGACAAGCTGATTTAAAATGTCAGCCAAGCCTCTACTGACCATGTCCCTCTTCCCTTCTCTCCCTGTTTCCTACTGTGTCTGCTGCCCCTCCTCTGATCTCACCAAATTTCTCTGTGGCTGATGAACAACACAACAGAAAATCCAACACTTTTCGTCCTTGTGTAAATGCCCCCATTCAGTGCCAGAGGATACATTTCACCCCAAACCTGACACCAGTCCATGGGTGCCTCTCGTACTCTCAATCCTCCATAGAAGTGCATGTTCAGGGACTGAGACATACATGAATTTATGCAAATTCTACCTTTTCCTTACAGCAGTTCTCACCACTTTCTTTGCAGCTCCTGTAGCTGCTTGGCAGGGTAAACACCCAAATGCCTGGTGTAATCCATCAGCATGGCAGGCACACCTCTTCTGTTTCATTTTTCTGAGCTGTTCTCTGTCTTTAGGAGATCAGCATTACTCCATTAGTTGCTTCTCTGCTCCTGCCAGAAGGAGTGGGGAACTGTTTTATTTGCATATTAGGAAAAAGATGAAAAATGGCTCTGTGTGCCTTCCATTCAGCTCTCTCTTTAAAACTTTTTTTGATTTGTTGAGCCTTTCCTTCATAGAATATAGTTTTCTCAAGGAAAATTTTGTCATTGCTAAATGAGCCATTCCACAAAATAGAGAAATGTTGCTAGACTGTGATCTTCTTCTGCACCTCTAGGCAAAATGACTGTGATGTTCTCATACAGGTGCAGGGATACATTCTCCACCCCACTTGGTGCTGCTGACCTTGTTAGAGAACCAACAACCATCTCTGTGTGCCTCTTCTTGGGAGGGGCAGATTCTACCCAGCTATTCTTTACAAGGTCTGTGCTGGGAGAAGTCCTTACTTACTCTTGCCTAGTTAAAGGCATGTAAGAGCAGAATCTGACACCAAAATTAGCACTTAAAATACATTATTTAAAGAAGTATGCACTTCCATATTTATGTGATGGGTGTTTTACCGCTGGAACACTTGAATAAGGGCATATTATGCTTTTCTTATCTGCACTGTTTTATTTAGACTCAAAGGCTGTGAATCACCTAACCTGATGTAGTCCTGTTCATCTTAGTTTGGACATGTAGTTTCTACTACAGTGAGAGGAAGCTTGTACTTTAGAGATGTCATTTATCATCCAAAAAATAGATGTGTAAGAGCAGTGAGATAAATCCTAAAAACACCTTTTCCACTCTGCTGATCACAAAGGATATTTTGGGTTCTAGGCCTTGATGGGTCAAGCCTGCAGTAAGGTGAGTACAACCCCACATCAGAGTCTTCTGCAGAACTCCAGGAAAGAAAGGGCCCTGGTGAACTCAGGAAGAAAAAACTTGAGTTTAATATGGGAAAACGCCTGTGTGTGTATGTGTGTGCTTTCTTAGTTGCCATTTCATGTAACAGTTATCTTCAGGATCTGTTTTACCACAGCCAAAGAGGGACCAGTAATCAAGTTAAGAGAGTCAGAATTGCTAATCCTGGAAAAAGTGATTAAGGTAAAATTTAGAGCACAAGTTGGATAACCTGTGGGATGGGAGAAAGCAATGCAATGTTGCTGTGGTCAGAAGTTACAGAGCAGATAATTGTGTATATTACAGGGCTCTCAGTAAATTGGTGCTGCCCTAGTGTCCATCACTAGGTGCAA
The DNA here is from genome assembly GCA_037013685.1 of Acridotheres tristis. Taxonomy (NCBI): domain Eukaryota; kingdom Metazoa; phylum Chordata; class Aves; order Passeriformes; family Sturnidae; genus Acridotheres; species Acridotheres tristis. Next base: position 8,497,260 of record CM072899.1, on the reverse strand, counting down.
CTACATCCTGAGCTTGAAAAGCATGATGAGATGGAATAGCCTCAGAGGACCATGAGGAAGCTCATGGCCTCTTTTCATTCCCATTTAATTGAGAAAGTCTGGAAGATCACAGCCCTAGTAATGAAAACTCACTCACCATCTGTAAGTTCTTGTACAGGGAACAAGGGCTTGCCAAACTGCCCTCGATCCAGCAGAAGGGAAGGCCAGCAGTGGCTGGAGTATGGAACTGAACAAATCGGTGGTGGAAAGGAGCAGGGCTTTCAGTGGGAGCCCCTGGTACAGCACACCCCGATGACACTGGCTTCTGATTCACTGCCAGCTTTATAATCAGGATGGGGCATTTTTCTAAAAGAGCTGCTGTAGTTCAAAGAGGAATTAATTCAGGGAAGTTTGTGCTATGCAGTAGGTCAATATAGCTGATCACAACAGACTCTATGGGAGAAAGGACTTTATCTCCATAAATCGTGGCTGTGGTTTTGTCCAAATGGTTTGGAAGCAGGCTCATGTTTACTAAGCTGTAAAGTCTTTAAGCAGAAATTTAAATTTTCTTTCTGGAAGCTCTTTAAAATTGATTCCCACAGTAAACCCAGCTCCAGGAAATCCAGGACAATGCCAGTTAATTAATTAAGGCGATTAACAAGTAAACTGGTGCTTCCTTTGACTGTGGGCAAGCAGTTGGCATTTTAGCAAACTTTTCCTCATAATAATAGTAATACTTCTTGGGGCTGTCACACTGTCCTCCCCCACCTCCACCCTTTGCCAATTATGATTCTCTTCTTTTGATCTTGGAAATGTTTTTATTATTTTTTTTAATCTGAAATATGCTGCTTGGAGATGACATTTTGTGAAATGTTCATTTTAATTATACAGGGATGGTTATCACTGCAGGGATGTTGGCACTGGCTTTTGATGCAAAATCCTTCTTTTCTGCTGATTATATTGAGAAAGCTCTGCAAGCCTTAGGCACCTGAAAATTGTAATGCATCATTGTTCACTATTGAGAGCGGCTGGGAACAGAAATTAAAGCTGAAGTGGGAGGGCAATGTGGTGGTACCTAAGCCAGCAGTCCATGAGGGTGCTGGGGAGGCTGGCATGCAGGTGTGCTGCTCCTGGCCCCAGCAGGGGCCTGGGGCTCAACCCTGTGCACACACCAAGGGACCAGGCCATGGTAGTGCCCACCCACAGAGGCCAGAGCCACGTGTCCCTCCTGCTTTTTTGGCTGCTAAAAGCGAGGGAGGAGTGGAGCTATGAAGGTTTTCCAGCTGGAGGAGCATGAACAGTACCCAGTGGAATAAGTGCCAGAGCTCATGGCTGCCCGTGGTGGTTTTGGCAGGGGTGTACCCAAGCCTTGGGGGTAGCACCAGGTCCCCACACAGCTGCAGTGCACACCCCTGTGCCCCAGATATGTGTGAGGAGGGCAGGGCAACATCCTCTGCTTGGAGCTGCCATCAGCCCCTCTGACATGCCCTGGCAGAGATCTGCCTTGCCAGCAGCAGGCTGGCACACATCTAATGTTGGATGACAGAGTTACCCTCTCAGGTGCAGCAGTAGAGGTTTCCTCTTCCAAAGACACTCTTGTGGCAGTGGTGTTTACTCTGGGCCAGGCTGTCCCTTCCTGCATATCTAATACTTCTTGAGGCTTTTATCCACCTCAGTGGGACTGCCTGAACAGCAAAGTGCTCCTTGATACAGGTAGGGCTGGTATGATCTAAGCACACAGGAGTAACTCTCCTCAGCTTACTGCTTTCATGAGGAGATATGAAGAACCTGTAACAAATGAGGCTGGAGCAGGTTTTCATGTACCATGCCCAGAGCAGACATGTGAGACCTGCCCTGGGACCCAGGCAGGCAGCTGTGGCTTTTACCCATCCCACTGGATACAAAACATGAACTGTGGTCATCCCAGGCTTGACTTTAAAACAATATTATTGCAGCTCTGAGAGATCCCTCCTGTCTTCAGATAAACTTCCTTGGTGTCATTGCCTGGGTTTAAATTTGGCCCAGGGTACCCACATTAACATTTCTGCTTTAGTGCACAGCCTGTCTAATGGATCCCACAGCCATAAGGGTTTCTCTTACAAACACTGCAACATAGGCTCACAGGGAGCTGAGACCTGAACTTTATGCTGAACAAACATGTGACAAATGGCAGGCCCTTCCCTAAGGACTTTATATTAAATAGATTCCTCTTCAGATTATTAAAACTTCTGGTTTGCTGCTCTAGGTGAAGATGGAGCTGAGTAAATCATGGATGGTTTGGATCTGTAGTAAAAATGAAAAATTGGTGAGGTGGAATGAGCAGCTATAGTTGAGTGGCCAAAAGAAATATTCTGTACTCTGAAAAAGTACTTAGTTTAGTTTTAGTGCTTTAATTTTTAAAACTGTCCTGTCTTTTAAAAACGTAGCTCAATATTTAATTTTAAAATAGCATTTTAAAAATTAATAGTGCTGACAGTTTGTTTCCTTTTTGGAGCAAGATGAAAGGGAAGAGACTGACAGAAACAACTCATTACAAGTCTTTTTTGTCCTTTCATTTCTGCTCCTCAAGAAATTTCAAATTCAGAAAAATTAATAGATCTCTACTGGAATAATAACCTAAAATGAGGCCTGTCTGTCTAATGCTACCCCACTGTTTTACTACTATGGAATAGAAATAATGAATTTCATTCATAAATGTAAAAAGTGACTGTAAGTGCTTGGTATAAGCCACCTCTGTTGTATCAGGCAACACAGGCAAACTCAGCTATTAACTGAGCTAAAGCTGCACTAAAGGAAGGGATCATTAGAAGATCAGCTGAGACTCCTTAATTATGAATGAAAACTACTTCTAGGTGTTAAAAGACTCCAAACATCTTTTAAAGAATGAAACATATATCACTCAGAGAAGAAAGCTCAGAAGTGAAAAGGCAACTCTAAAACCTTTTTTTTCTTAATGCAAAACTCTCTCAATTTCCTGTGCAATAGGATGTTTTGCCTGATCGATATATTGGAGTGGGAGGGGGGTGGGCAGTGGGGAGCTGCCATCACACCACAGTTCCAGCTGGGCTTGCAGGAGAAACAGGTTTGGTAAGAAGGTGCAGGGTGGCAGAGTGCAGCCCCACAGGCCTGAGCATGGAGGGCAGTGGGCAGGATGCTACTGCCCCGAGCAGGGCATTACAGGATCCCCTAATACCCTAGGGCAGCATGAAGGGCTGGTGGAGAAGAAGAGCTGGGGCAGTTCAGGGCCTCATCTCAAAGCCCACAGTGTCAGTGGGAGCTGCAGAGGAAAGGCAGAGCTGCCCCACAGCCCTTTCCGTGTACAGTGCCCTTTCCTGCACCTCCACAGCTCCTACACCTCTGGTTTGTTATGAAATTGAAAAGAACTATTAGCTAACTACCTGGAAAACTAATTAACCTATTGTAGCACAAATCCTGGCTTTACTGCTAATCTCATTCAAGGATTCCTTCTGTCCTGTTTGGCCTAGAGCTTAACACCGGGAGCAGCATGAGCTGGAAGTGTTCAGCACCTTTGAGAAAGAGACCACATGCAGGTAGCCTGCATTAAGGGATGCTGGAAAATAATCCCCTGGCACATTAGCTCATGGCTGTGTGTGTTGGCACAGATCAAGTCAGCAGTTCATGCTGAGCATCTGAATTCACTATAAACCCCAAGTTCTGTAAAATAATGCTGGCTTTTTTTAATCCATATTTATTTCCTGCTTTCAGGCGCTTACGTAGGTATTGATCTGATCAATGTAAGTACCCTTTTGGACAAACAGGCTTCTTAAAATGCCTTAAAAGCTTCATTATTAGGATATTGGAGCCAAAGTTAAAAACAAATCAAACAATGCACGTGTAAAAGGTTTTCCCCTGACAGCTTGAAAATAAATTGAAAACAAATTCAATTAAAATAACAATCAACCTTTTTGTTCCTTCAGTGCTATGATTTCTCTGAGGCAGGTACGCAATGATAAGAGATTTCTTTGAAATGCTCAAGATAGCAAACCCATAGGCAAGCTATGACAGATCAAAGCAGTATTTGTGCTAAAGAACAGCCTGCTACTATTAAGTTTCAGGGCTGAAATGTTTCTTTTATTTTTTTCCTTCTAATTTTTTTTTCCTTTTCAGTCCCAGATGCTTTTGCATCTGTTACTGTTCTTTCCTCGTGGCTTTTACTTCACTAAGCCAGGCCCTAGATCTTGACCCAAAGGCAATGTCTTGTCAAAATTTATTTTTACATGCAGCATTGTACTTTCTGTGTTCTGTATGACCGGAAGTTTTCTTTTTCTCTGCTTACTTTGATACCCGTGACCTGGGATTTCTTTGTGCTATTAATCATTTACACCCCAGCTGTAATGGAGGTGGGGCTGTGCTTGGAGCAGTCAGGAGCAGTGTGGCCAGAGGCTGGGACTGGTCCTGCCTGGCCCAGCAGTGGTGTGCCAGCAGTGCCAGCAGCACTGGGCACTGAACACAGGCTGCCAGCTCCTGTCATGGTCCCCTTGAGGAGGTTTTGCTGTCGCAAATAGAATTATAAGTGGGCTGAGGGTTTTGCTTCTCTGTTATTTGGCATTGTGCTTGCGACCCCACATCTGCAGCATTGTGTGCAAAGGTGGAAGTAATGAAGGCAGCTACTAATGAGCTGGTTTGTTGGTTTTTTTTTTTTTTTTTTTTTTTTTTTGTTTTTTTTTTTTTTTTTTTTTTTTTTGGCAAATGATTGTGCTGTATTTGCTCATGGCAGTAAGGAAATCCAGTTATTTACTGTTTTGTATGTGCTACAAAGCACCTTGGCCTTGCAGCCATTCTGGAAACAACACATTTTCTGTTTTAACCAAGAGCTGGGACTGCAAGAACCATCCTTGTATTATCCATTGATTAGGTGCCCCTTGGGGTTGCCCGTGTAGTGTGTTCCTGTAAAATAGGAGCCTCTCAGCCAGGCTAGTGATGCTTTGAGCAAATTACAGAGCTATCTACAGAGAGCATGTGATGCTGTTTGCAGGAGAAACTTGCTGGTTTTGTCCACGCTTTTTGTTGCAAATTTGCTCAATGGCTACTCTTCTCTGCCAAAGTACCTTTTAGTCTTGAAGAAGCTGATGGGCTTTCTGTTTTGAAGATCCACTAAAATGAGGTATGAAATACTCCTCTATTATCTAGTGTGTATTGGGACATTATGTTCCCAGTGCCATAACCAGAATGGGTTTGGATTGGTATTCTGCATGAGGTGAGTGCTCAGTTCCCTGTATTGTCAGTGCACTGGTAGGCAAGTAAGGACCTATTACACTCTTTGAGCAGAAGCAAACAGAGGGTTAGAAGGGTTGAGGGCCATATCTTCATCTCTTTGTTGCTGCAGAAGCATAGCCTGCTCCTAGAGCACCATGTCAGACACTGCAGGAGAGTGCTGATTAGAACAGCCTCGGATATTAAGGCAGAGCTATGTAGTTTCATGAAAGCCAGGCAAGGAGTTGGTTTTGCAACAGATTTCAGCAAGCATTTTTAATTCTTCGGGAAAGGTGTTTCACATGTTAGCTCCATGTAGTGGTCGGGTTCAGAGATACCTCTTGTTTGGTTTGAACAACCATGTCCCAGAAATGTGGTTGTGGTCAAGGGAAGAGCCTGGCTTGTTCTGAATGCAAAGTATATTCCTTGTTATTCCAGGCACAGTCACCTCCACAATCACAGATTGTCTTTTGAGTTATCAGAATTGATTTTTATGCCCACTACTTGCTGCCATGTCTGTTCCTTGGAAACCATGGGCAGTGAAGGCGCAGTTCATGGGCATTGAACTAGTACAGTTTATACTGAGATGAGTTAATATCTGGAAGAATATTTGATTTTAAATAGCTGAAGACATCTTGCAAGGTTGCTTGCTACTTTGGAAAATACTATGGTTGCAGTTACTATTCTGCAACTTTGCTGTTTCTTTCCTCTTCACTACATGATCCAATCAAACTGCAAATCAGCTGGCACCGATTGCATATTACACAAGCTCCATGTTTTACTAGTTTTACTGAGGACTCCCAATAAAATGGGATTTTAAAGATAATTTTGGATGATGTTTCCTTTTTGTTGACTCTTGTCAGCAGGCCTGCCAGAATTAAAATATGGATTTGGGCTGGTGATGGATGTAGAACTGTGCTTGGATATATCAAAGAAGAGCCAGAATATGGCACTAGTAGGGGTAAAAAAGATCACTGTGCTGCATTCTTCTGTAAAAGCAGCCAAATCTGCAGGATATTCTAGAGTGCCAGAATAAGTTCTGTTAATAGAAAGATATTAGTAATGAAACTGGTTGTACTGGGTGAGAATCCAATGGGGATATTACATGGGTAAGATACGTGGTGGGTATATCTGGTGGAGATATCTGTTTCATGGCTGCAAGGCAAAGGGAAGCAAAACTGGTATTGGCTTTATTCTGCTTTCAAACAAATTTGATTTTTCCTAAGACTCTATTTCCATACCTTCTAGAACATTATGCTACTTTCAGTGATTATCAAGCCTTTCCTTTTGAACATGCAGAACACAGATTTATATGAAATTGATGGGACCACTTGAGATTAAGAGATAAACCCAGGCAAGCCAGCTCTTAACAGAGTCTTCTCTTCGGTTAAATCTTTGGACAAGTCTGAAATCTGAATCTAAATTTCACAAATAACCTTTACTTTTCAAGTGGCTGAGCCAATGCTCCAGGTCCTGCAAGCACTGGCTCTGAATATCAAAGCTTGACTCCATCTAAAATGATGGAAAAGAATCAGTTTATCCTTCCCTAGACTGTAGCCTTCCTGGGTGAAATGGCAGGAGCCTCTTTTTAACAGCATAAAGCACAATTTTACATGGAGAGCAAATGATTTCACAGCCTACTCTGAAAGTAATTAACAGAAACAGGGTGTAAACACTGGCTTCTGTGCTCTCTGAAGTAAACAAAATAAGAATTTATGCTATTGACCTTGTTAAGTAACTAACATTTTTCCTCCTCTGCAGTAGCTTTTCCTTTCTCCCACAGTTCAAACCCCCCTGAGCCTGAGGCCCCTTGCTTCACCAAAATGTTCGATCCCACATTTGAATTAGTTGAATAAATCCAGCCATACTGCTAAACATATGGTAAGTAATAGCATCATTAACAATAGCATAGTGCACATTTGACAACTGAAGGGATTTGGCTGCTTTGTGCCAGAGGAGTGACAGCAGAGGAGCAGTCCTGGCTGCTCCTGCTGTCCTGTCCTGTCCCTCCCTCTGCCCCTGCCTTGACCTGCTTGAAAATTTGAAAGGCTGCCCATTTTCTTACCAGTGACTTGGGCTCTCAGCTTACACTGTCAGCTCTGTGAGACTCCATTTCACCTTAAATGTTGCTGTTTATTCTGCACAGGTGGGGATGAGAGCAAGGACAGGAATAAATAAATGCCCTAAGCATCTGGTCAGGGCAATTGCTCCAGGGTATGCCTTGGCCCTGCCTGTCCATCCATGGCTAAGCACTTCTTGTGGCATTCAAACAGACTGTGACACACCAGGGAAGCTGTAAAATCCAGCTACTGCAGCATGGTCAGGAGCACAGAGAATGGGCACGTGGTGTGTCCTCAGCTCTGAACTAAGGGACTGGCAGCCTGGGGCATGTGGGGGGATTGTTGGAGTAATGTGTGTTAATTTTGAACCTGTTCAGGAAAAAGCATATCACTTCATTCACACCCTCCCTGACCTCTCCTGAGGGCACAGGGGCTCTTGTGGCAGCACAGCCCCAGAGGATGTGCACAAGATCCTGCCTCTCCTCTGCCAGAAGTGTTCCTGGTGGCATCCTGCTGCAGGATGCAGCCTTGCTCACGGGCTTGTGGAGTGCTTTGGCTCCCAGCACCTCAGTGGGTTGGCAGCCACTCTTTGTTTGCTTGTTCCTTCTTGCTGCAGTCACTGGCAGCACCTCATAACCCCTGTCCCCTGCCTTCCCTTGCTGCCCTTCTTTCCTGCCCTGCTCCATCTTTGCTTCTCCTCCAAGATGTCCTTGACATCTTGTCCCCTTCTTTCCTTATCAGATTTGAAGTTCATAAATGCATCAGTCCCAATCCCTGCCCATCTCAGAGCTGGAGACCCTAGGAGTTACCTTAGTTCTGGCAGAAAGACCAGACTGCTGCCTTCTGCACCTCAAAGGGCAGCTGACACTGTCACTGCCTGTCACCCTGGGGCCTCAGCAACAGGGTGCCCTGTGCATTTGTTTCAGAAATGGTTTTATTTTGTACCTTATTGTTGTTGCTGGTCTGGTGCCTCATGAAAACACCCACAGCCTTATAAAACTTTTCCCTTTTTGATAGCCAGCTTTGCTAATTCTTTTAGACTCCAACCCCTGGAAACAGCAGATGGCTTCTGACCAAAAAGTCACTCCATCAATATAATGCTTAATGCTAGGGGATAAGACTGCTTTACTATGCATCCTGGATGCATAAACCCAGTTCACTTCATCATCTCTGAGCTCCCTTCACTTGCCACCTGTTACCCTGCTCCCGTGGATCAGTGTGCTCCCAGATAATCTCTGCTCCCAGTGCTGTGATGGGCAGTGCTCACTGCTCACCTGCAGCCTGAGCTGGCTTAGGGTGAGCAGCACAGGCTTCTGCAAATGCTTCCTGCTGCAAGAGGTTCTCCCCAAAACTTTGTCTGGCAATATTTGTATATCAAACTTCTGAATTTAAAACCATTCCTGAGTGTTACAGATCAGTCACCAGGTCATCCAGTCTCTCTTTTAGTACTGTTCTCAAATTCTCCTGGCTGCTGAGGTAAGAAAAACACCTCCATAAATTACATTCCTTTGCTTTTTTATTTTCAGCAGAAGAATTTTTATATAAATGAACATCACCTTGCAGCATTTGCAATCCAGATGTTGGTGCTTTTTGTTTATAAAAAAGGACCCCAAAGTTAATTGACTGTAAGGTGATGATATGTTGAAATGTAAAAACAAAGCCAAGAACTCAGTTCCTGTATTTTGCACTGGCTGAGCTCTTAGAAATGCAGGAAGAGAATAAAGCACAATAAAAAGAGAAGTTAAATGCAAATGTCTATTTTTTTACTTGAATCATTGCATATGCTCTGAATAATAATCAAAACCAGGACATTTTTTTTTAAATAAGAAGTTTTAAACAGATTGTTTCAATGCAAAGCCATGCTATGTTGCAGAGGAAAGACCATTTTATTCATCTAACTCACACTTATTTCTGAAGGAGTATGAGTATGTAGGGGACAGAGAAAGATACTACCCACCTGCATTTGGAAGACTGAGCACTGGAAGATGTTTGGATGTGCCTCAGGTCTGTTTTGTCTGTGCACTTTACTGTGTGTGTATGTGAGAAACCAGAACAGAGAGCAGGCAGTGGAAGGGACTCACTAGTAATAGCTGAGAACTATTGATGCCATGGGCTGAAAATAAAACCTAGATTTATGTGCCACCAATAAACATTGCTTTAGCCAAAGGGAATGCTCAGAGCAGGGGTTGTTGCAGAGGAGTTGTGATTCCCAGCAAGGACTCTGGAATCTGGGAACTTGGAATGCGCCTCGGGAGCATCAGCAAAGGTGTGTGCAGTTCCACGGGAGATGATGTAGGAGTAGTTGGGAAGGAAGATGTGTACCAGGAGTGTTTGTGTGCACTCACTTGTGTCTGTGCAGCCGTGCTTTGCATCCCGGCGCTGCCGAGGGGACCGCGCGTATTTTGGGAAGGGGCGCCCGCGCTCCCTGCGCTTCGCTTTGGCTGGCTCCAGGAAAAACGCCCCAGTGCCGGTGTCAGTGCGACTCGGATTGTCGCTCGCACGGAGCATTCCGTGAGCCCTCCCGCTGTCCTTGTCCTGGTGCGGGAGCCCAGCAGATGGAGCAGCGCTCCCGCTCGGAGCCGGGCTGGGCTCGGGGGGAGCGCGGCCGCAGCCGGAGCAGCGCTGCCAGAGTCAATGGGGGAGCTGATCGGCCCCTGTGCATCCATAAAATACTGAACAAAAGCTTCAGTATAAAATAATATATGTTCAATTCCAATTTTCTGTGAGGGGAGTGATATATATATATCTCTGATTAACAGAAGAGTTTCTATAGAAATATATTATAATTTCCCAACTCTGTATACTTTACTGTAGATGGTTTTTACCTGAGCTCTAAGTTACAGCTGAAACTTAGACAGGGGCATAACAGAATAATCCTTTTGATAACATTGGTATTTTATGATAACGATATACTTTATTATTTTTAATATAACACCAGTAGCTGCTGTTAGCAGTATTCCCACAGCAGCAGCCATGAGTGCTGGCACAAACAAGAACAGAGAATCCTTCTCCATCTCTTTTTTTTCTTAATAAATAATTGAAGGAGAAAGCGAGAAAAATATGGTGTAGGATCCAAACAATAAACAAAAACCAGGGTCAGAAAGCAGGGCACATGCTTTCTTCTCCTTTAAACCTAACTACCCATATTTTTTTCTTTCTGTGACAGGGAAATGTACTCAGCTCTTTTTGTAGTGAATTGTATCTTCAAAAAATATTTTTTTATATGGCAGTGCTGAGCAGCATAACAGGTCTAATGGCATATTTTCATCTATATTACTGAGACAGCTCTCCTGCCACACAAAGCACAGCCCTGCTCCAATTATGTACTCATGGCTCTGCCTGCCCTGAACTACCTGCTGCTCATCAGAATGGTTGTTGCACCCAGGTAAGGTTGGAATAAAAGAGGTCAGCGTTTGGCCCCTGGAAGCTAATGGGAATCTAGCCCTTTGTAGATTTTCTCCTCTCTCTCTTAACTTCACTGATGGGGCAATAGCATCATCTTCCAGCTGCCTCTGGACACTGTGCCTTGCTGTGTCTGTGCACCTCCTTACTTCCCAGGCTTCCTTGCTCCAGTGCATGTCCTTTGGACATTTCCTAAATTTCCCCTCTGAGACTGCACTGTTGTGATCTCCCTCTACAGCACCTTGCTGTCAGTTTGTCTCTGGGTACAAGATACCCAGGGTTCAGTTTTAATTCTGCTGCATTTCAAAAGCATTAGAAGTTTTTAGTTGCAAAGCAGATCTAACAGAAATGTAAATAGCTTCCTCTGAACAAAGGTATTTTACATTAGCAAGGCATGTCTGTTTGGCAGGCTTCCCTCCATCTTAGGAGGGCTAAATTTGGCTTATTTTCAGCCATCCTACCTGGTTACACAAGGTGAGCAGTAGAAGTGAGCTTTGGATTGTTGTGTTAACCATCCTGTATGCATTTAATTTGCCTGGTGTCTGTATTTCTAGTTTGTTCCTGTAGTAGGAAAAAAACCCAGTGGTCCCTATCACATAATTTCAACTCCTTTTAAAAACTAATAGAAACTGCTACAAAATCTTAGCTAACAAATAGATTTAAACTTCAGTTTGACCTCCTTAGCCAAGAAAAACAAAAGCTGAGAAGGGATTAGTTTTCTGTGAGCACATCAAGGGGCAAAAACCCAAGCGGGTAGGGAAGAGTTTCAGCTGAGGATAATACTAGCAGGAGAACAAAGAGGGCTAGATTCATCCTGAATTAATTTAGGATACTAGAAGCTCCTTCATGTCTGGTCAGGGCAATTCTGGGACAATGGCTCAGTAGGAACATCAGGCAAAAACCACAGCTGGGTTTTTAAAGGAGGATTCTCAGGGTGTGAAAGTGATTATGGGGGTGAGTCCTATAGAAGCCCAGACTCACTGCCCAGGGCGTCCTTCACAGTCCACTCGTGTCTATTCCTGTGTAAAAACCATTTAATGCTCCATTTGGAATTACTCTGAGGTACGGAAAAAAGCATTTCTTGTGGCTGCATTGCTTGAGAAGAGCTACTGCTGAGCTGGGAGGAGTTACCAACAACTCCCAGGCTCTCTGCCTGCTGCTGTTTCAAGGCTCTTGGCAGATAGGTTGAGCTCATGTTTCTTCTGCATCTGGTTCAACCCCCTCCCTGCTCTGAACCCTTTCTTGCCTTTCCTTCCATCAGGCCAATGCTTCTGACTTTGAAAGCCACTCAGTACTCTGTCCTTGCCTCCCTCTCCGGAAATCTTACCCTGTATCTTTCTACTACTCCATCCCCTTAAACTCAACCACACCCCTAGCTGCCTGTCACCTTCCCAGGAGCCATGATCTGTATCTGCCATCTTCAGAGATCTCATTTGGACCCACAGCTCCTTTCTTTAGCACCTGCTTGTCCTCGGAGTGTCACCCAATCCAAGCAAATGCTGCACACCTGGAATGACTCCACCTCCTTCCTCCTTCTGCACTGTGGGCCTCTCTGCATCTCCTGCCCCCATGCTGGAATATCTTACACCTGCTCTAAGCAGGGTTTTGTGGACGTTAGAGCCAAATTTCCAAATGTGCCTGCTGGACTGGAACATTCTGATATGGTATATGCTTGGGTCAGTGTTGATGACACTTGCTCAGAGCTGCTTTGCTGAATGCAGCTCTAGCACTGAATTTTATTATTGAGTGCTCTGTTTGAAGTTGGGCAGAGGGAAGGAACTTTAATTAGTGGAATAATGGAAGTATTTTCTGTGAGAGATGGTCCAATTAGAGTGTCAGATGTTTCTCTGAGTCTCTGTCTTCGATATTTTATCAATTTTGCCAGCAGTTGGAAGCCATGAGAGCAGATGAGGCTTGGTTCAGAGCAGTTCTCTTTAGTCTGATACGGGATTCTGTGGAAGTGATGCTTCTCCCTGGTTTCTCATGACTCTGTCAGTGTAGCTGTCATGCCCGAATCTGCCTGTGAGGCTCTGTAGGTCAGCAGTACCCTGGGACACACCCATGGATCACCAGCCCATGGAGCAGTGGTGCCATTCTGCAGGGCAAAAGGGGACTTTTGTGCAGTCAGGCACTGCAGCAATTCTGCATGCATGGCAGCAATGTATTCCAGCTTTGTACAGCTAAAATGGGGGGCCAATCTATCTGATCCATCTGCTGTCAAATTAACGTCCAAAGCTGCCTTTTGAATTCAGGTCTTTCACAAGGAGCAGCCTGAGTGACAGCTACGGGAAAGAATACAGAGATGTGAATTTCCTGCACTATAACTCTTGAAGACTGAAATAGTTGGTATTCATAGTTCAGCTTAGCTTTGGCAGGATGCTCTGAAATCATAAGTTACACAAAGGAGAAACCATGTGTGCTCAGATACACTAGATCTTTTTTTATTGTTATTGTACTAACTCTTCATTTCTAAGTAGCTGCATGCCAGGTGCATGCCATTTCCCATCCTACCTTACAACAGAATTTTAAATTATGAAAACATTTTTAGTTTGAACTTTGGCTAAAGGACATCTAAAGCTCCATGAGTATCGCTGGTCTCCTAGAGACAGTCTATAAGCTTCTGTCACTTTCCAAGTACCACAAGGTAATATTTTACTTGATTATGAAGCTCGTGCACCTTGCATTAGTAGTACTAATACCTCAGAGAAACAAAAGAACATTTTTAGCATTTCATTTGCATAAGGGCTGAATTTTTTACTTTTGAATAGGTACCCTGAGGGTCTTTTAATTTGCTGTGGAGCTCTGTATGGCATGGAAATAGCACAGGAATCAGTAGCATCAGTGGAGTTTGGGTACTTTGTGGCTTGTCAGAGTCTTGCCACTCAAACCCCATTAACCTGCTCCCTGCAGATTAGGTGGCTTTGTGGTTTTTATTGTAGGGTTGCTGATTAGCCAGCCATTAAGTGCAAGGAGAAGCCCCAGATTTCAAGGCAAGTTTCAAGGAAGGCTGTGGACAGCAGTGCACTTGGGAGCAGGGTGCTGTGAGCCCTGGTGTCCTGAGCCCACAGACTGGATGGGCATTCAGCAGGTGAAAAAAGTCTTTTGTGGGCCTTAGAGCAAATGAGGACCAGGGAGGGATGGAGGTTTCTCCATCATGCAAGGCAGCACAGCAAGTGAGTGAGCCCTGGAGCCAGGAGCCATTTAGCAGAGAGCTGTCAGTGCAGGATCCCAGCGAGGATGATGTCGATGGCCCGGGCACATTCCTCAGCTCTCACTGGGGCTGTCCAGTGTGACAGGGAGAGCTTTTGTTGGAAAAATGAATCTCAAAACACTTTTTTATTGCTCAGTGCAATAAGCTTATCACAAAACCATCCTTACCCTACTACTTGCATTAACAACTGCTTCCAGGATGGAAACAGTGGGCTCAATTTGTTCACCCCTGTGCAAAAAAAAGTTCCCATAAATTTATTCAGGAATCCTTGATACATAAAGGAATGCAATATCTGAATAATTAATTTTTAGTATTACATGTATAGTTTGCCACTTGCAAGCCCAACAAAAGAGCAATGTGTTGTGGTGACATAAAGGGGAAGTAATGAAAATTAAGTAGATACATACATTTAAAGAGAGTTTGTTAAACTGCATTTAACCTGAGTGTGAACAATCATTCAGAATTAGCAAACTCTTCATTTGCTATAATTTACTTTGAAAGTGGATTAAGGTAAATTGAATTAAGGCCTCTTTAATTTTAAATAGATGCATCTACATAGTGATGCAATTAAACTAATAAGTTCTGAGGGTTAATTTGAATAGCAGATCTAGACCAATAGAAAAGGCTATGGGGCAGTAGCTTAGTTGGAAGAATCATATTAAGATGGGCTTTGGAAAGTATTAGCTCATTTCAGACATGCAGGAAAATGTCCTTGGAACAGGTTCCCCATGTTCTGAGCCACATGAAGTCTCTTGGACATCATCTGCAAAACTTTTCCAAGCAACTTGTGCCCCTCAAGCTGTGATTCCTCTGAGCTGTCTGAGCTGTTTGGCTCTGGGCTTTTTCCCTCAGTGAGGGGAATACAGCACTGTCTGGTCACGGGGCTGCAACTTCAGAAGAAGATAGAAACTCAGAGAAGGTGGTTGGTAAGAGTTATTTCAAACTTTCACCAAATTTTGAATGACCGGATATGTAAAGTGATTACTGTTATCCTTCTCTGGATTCAGAGCACAGAGTAAATGTTTGCTTTTTTTAACCAAACTTTTCTCTGTATTCCAGCCCGAGAAGGAACACACAGGTGCAATGTCTGTACTACTATAGACTTATAGATTCTTTTTTTTCCCCCCAAAGACTACACTTGTCTTAATTTCCTTCAATTACACTCAGGCATTAACTAATGCTGACTAACTACGGCCCAAAATAATTATTGCTATCTGTTCCCTTTGTAAATATAACTCCAGTGTTGAGCTAGAAGAATAATGGCATATTTACAGAAGGCAGCTAATTAAATTGAGCTTCAATTGCTTTCAGTTTGCCAGAAGGAGCCATTTTCACAGCAAAAAATGCGTGCAAGCCTGCATGCTTACCAGGAACAACTTGGTATAACATAATTCAGAGTTCCCAAGACAAAAATTCAGTTCAAGACAAATTTACACTGGCAATAAAAATCTCATTAAGGAAGATATGAAGATCTCTCTACTACACTACGACAGTTAAAAGAGGTTATCATTTTTTCAGTTTATTTAAGGAACAGTATATATTTCATTGTTCCAGAGCAGCTGTAATTGCAAGTGTCTTTCAAACACTACTTGCAGTGATGCATTTGTCTTTTGACTGTAACTTCAGAACCAGCCTGTTGATGCATCTTCATTAGGACAAGAGAAGATGGTGAAGTTTCCAAATTCTTCAATGCTCTGGTTCAATTTTTCCCTATTTTCCAACCCTGAGTTCTGGAAAGCTCTTATTCAGCCACTTGCAAAAACTTCCAGTGGTCACAACTTGTCTCCAAGTGTTTGCACTCTCTTTTGTTCCTTTGAGATGTTTAGGGAAAACCATTCATGATAATTACAGAGCAGCAGACCTTTTGCAAATCAGAGTTTGAAAGAACAATTCTTGCTGAAGCCTGTTGTTTCCAGTCCCCAGAGCCTTTTCTGTTCTACAAAAACAAGGGGATTGTTTCAGAGTGGTTTTTTCCTCTACAGAAACTAAGAATGTGTTCCTCTTGTCTCAGTGTTTAGATGCAGAAGTCTGGCACACTGATCATTATTTACAGTTTTCCTTGCTATAGTTCACTGCATTGCTGGATGGAAAGCTAATTTTCTTCTCCTGTCTGCATATCATTCCTCAATTTGTTTTTATCTGTTGGAAATAACATTTTGGCAGACATCAGCACTTTTCCCGTGTTTAATTAATTCATTTAATTTTGTGGCAAATGAGAATAATGCGGCTTAATTTTGTTATTTATATATTGATTGATAAGTATGTCGATCCCAGGAGATTTGGCTTTGAAAACCAAACTGAAGTGACCTCTCCATGAGCATAATTTGGCACATGTCCTTCACTCAGTGCATGGAAGTGGAGGTGGCACAGAAGCAAATGTAGCTACATAGGTTACAGGAAAATGAAATGTGCAAATTTATAATGTAAAACTCTGTTATATGACTGGAAATTAGTACGAAGTGGGAAACGCAGCTTGCTGGCCAAAGACTGCTCTGACCAGCTCCCCTTCTGATACAGCAGTGCTTTCCTTTATTTAACAGGAGATGGGCACTGATGTGCCTCAGAGGGCCAAGGAGCACTGGGGAATTCAGGTAAATGGATTGTAGGGAGTGTCTGAGCTGAGGATAACTGGCTTTACTTTCTGTTTCTGTTTTTGAACCACAGAAGACTTCTGTGCAATTTAGCAAGTTCTGTGGTTTTTTTTTTCTATAGTGTTGCATTCATAATATATTTGGTCTACCTTGCCTAGTCTGAGTGTCAATTCTTTGTGAAAGGATTTATCATTAAAAGGGTGTAACAGGCTGTCCTGGCTTCCTTTGGAGCTTTTGAAATAGATGGCAAATAACAGCACAAGACTTGCACCAGCATCTGGTGGCAGGAGGTTGTCCCTGGTGATGCAGGACCTGGTGGGATGGAGATGTGGCAGGTGAGCCCTCACCATCCTGCCTCTGCTGCTGAGTCAGCTTGGAAGAAATGTGGAGTTTTGTTTGCACATGGAGCAAACGTGGGCTGAGCTGCACCTTCCTCTCAGGGTGGCTTTGCTGTCCCTGCTGTGAGTTTGCAGTGCTGGTTTGGCCTCCCTGGCTGATGCTGCACACAGATGGGCCAGGGCTCTGGGATGAGACACAGTGGGCTCAGAACCTGGCAGGAGAGAAGAGCTTTTGTTACCCCCTGCCAGAGCACTGCATGTTTTGAGGGATTGGGAAAAGCTACACGAGCTTCTTTGAATTTAACCTCAAAATCTAATTTCAAAGGTACCCGCTTGCAAATTTCTAACTGTCTTTTAGTCTTAGTATTGAAAGCCCCTTGCATTCCCTCAGTGGCAATGCTCAGCAGCCCTTGAAATTATTTCCAGCATGTATTTTAAGTTTCTGAAGAAGAAAGCACAGGGAAAAAATAAAAAATCTAGATTCTCCTCAGTGATGTTGCATCAATACTTGGCTGATCTGTGTAATGTGAAGCACAGCAGAGCAGAGCTGAGCTACCAGTTGCTCACTAACGAGAGGATTAGATTCGCCTGCAGATGGGCTGGCATAACTTAAGCAAGAGAGCAAACGTGGAGAAAAGTCAAACTTGGACTCTGGGTGAAGGTGATACAGCTTCTCCTCTGAAGAGCATCTGCTGCACAAACAGCAGGCAGGAAAGCAAAGCAAAAGCAGTTGTTTGGCCAGGGCTTAAAGGGCATTCTGCACTGAGTAAATGCAACTTTGCTTATTTTTTTTACTATACTAATTGTATTTATTTTCGTCACCAGCCCAAGGACTCTGAGGTTTAGATGTGATAGTTAAATCCAGTCAAAATATACTCACTCTCTCAAGTAGGATCAGTTTAACAAATAGCATCCTCTGAGGTGGGCTGGGCAACAGGGAAAACAAACTGACAGCAAGGAGTTTTCAAAGCCAAGAAATAAGGTAGCAGTGCCTTTTCTCCTTGATCTGGGGAAGAGCAGGGATGGGACCCCAGCCTGTGGATGTAGGGAGGGAGTGCTGTGGTCACCCTGTAAGACCTGCTCAGTATGGGGGTGGTCCTGAATTTCTTGGGGTTTCTTTGAGGCTTCCTCATTCAATGCAAATGATTCAAAAATATGTGGCTGCTCCAGGGGTCTTTGTCTATTATTTAGATAGTTTGCAGAGCAAATTATTCAATCTTATGCTTAAATGTTTACATCTAATATCGATTTAAAATCTGTTACTGTTGAAACAGAAATTTTTTCCATGTCTCTGTAAAACATGAACAAATTTTCCATAATTTTAAATACAGATCTGAAATGTTTGTAGTTTATTTCTGCATTTCCTGCATGATGTCTGACAGTTTTTCCATCCTCACCTATTATGAAATTTGCAACCTGGCTAGGGTTCAATATCATGCTATTATATTAAATTTCCACGTTTTTATTATTCTACAAGTTTTAGAATTTACATTGATACCTTTGGGTTCCTCTTTCTTATTGTCTGCTCTTCCTTGCTGCTGATCTGTGGTCCTTGAGATCATAGCAATGACTTTTCCATTCATAATTGCATTTAAAAGTATTTTTACAGCTTTCATTTTAATTGGTTATTTTTCCTTTTTAAGTAAAGAAACTTTCTTTCATGGTTGAAAGAGTTGTTTGTTTGTTTTTCTTGTCTCCTGTTTATTATTCATTCAGTTTATTTGCCTGAAAAGCATTTCCAGTTTCTGTTTTGCCTTGCTGTTTTTCTAGAGTACCAGCAGTCAGCATTAATGGTCAAGCTGGTATCTGCAGAGCAGAATGAAATGTGGCCATGATTACTAGCAGTGAATCCATGATGAATATTTAGGTTGGTGATTCGTTCCCTTCATCTGCTTTTTTATACAGGGAGATTGACTGCTGAACCACCTCAGTGCAACTACTGTATTTCTTTTTTTCTATTAGAAAGATATCACTTTCCTAAGTGTTTCCTGAAGTTGAGCCCCTGTGGTAATGTAACTTCTTCCTCATATCATGGTAGATGTATTTCAGTAGGTCTGGAGGGGTCTCAGAGGGACAGCTCTTAATGCACCATGGTAGCATCCTATACTAGCTGGGGTCTTAAATTTAAAGAAAAGCCTCGAATTCTGTTTTCTTTATGTTTAGGAAGCAAATACAGCTGTTTGAGTCAGGACAGAGTAGGAATTACAGCCATGGGTGATAAAGAGGTAAAAGGTGCAAATTCAGTAAAGGACCAATGAAAGCTGTTGACTCAGGAAGGGCCAGAGGCTGAAATTAGCTGGATTACCCAGCTAAATAAATTATCTGGAAAATCCATCAGTATTAGCTCGAGTTGAGCCACTGTCTGATATGTGGGCAAATCACTCTCATGGGCTGGCAGGTGAAGATGGACATTTCAGGGCCCATCACCCTCCTGCAGGAAGGAGCAGAGGCTGAAGCTTCGAGCACCCAAAGGTGTTTCTGAGGATGGGGTGCAGGGGGTCAGGGCTTGGCTGTGGGAGCAGAGCTGGCAGTTCTGTGCTGCTGTCCCCCTGCTCTGGGAACACTGAGGCTGTGATCCAGGGACCTCTCCATGGAGCTCTGCAGCCTGGAGCAGGCAGGGGAGGGCTCGGTCAGCTCTGAGAGCTTGCCGTGTAGAAATGAGAGAGGAAATCATAATTGCAAATAGCAGGTGAAAGCAGCTGAAATTAATTAGTACTGCAGCATGGGGTGAAGTTGCAGAAAGCTGCACATAGTGCTGTGTGTAACTACCTGCTGATTATCACAATCTCTTTGTCCACAATTCCTCAAGGCATGTAGTAGCCCCTTCACTTGAGGAGTTGGAGGAACAATTGGATTTTGACCTCAGAGAGAAATTGTTTTTAACTTGAGCAAGTAAAACATCCATGCTGCTTATTCTATGCTTTTCATGTGCTTGCTGGCTGTTAGTTTAGCATTTTACAAGTGAAGCCAAGAAGAGATGACATTATTTTTTCTTTTCACCATTTTTTTTTCTATAAATTCATTCTTCATGTCTCTGCAGAAACCAAGTTTCCCCCTATTGTTCTTGTTATTGGCATTATACATAGATAAAGCAATTTCAGAGAGTATTTCTCCTAGTTAGGCAGAGCAGAGTTCCAATATACCATGGGCACATCTGTCAACATGATGCCCTTGCCTGTCTTTATTTTCTCAGTTTGCTTGTGGTCCATTTAAAATTAGATTACGACTGATTGGTTCCTGCATTCAAACTGTTTTAACCAGCGCTCCATCCATGGGTGTATAAAACAAAACTGAGGCGACTGGAAAGCCTGAGGGATCAATTCCAAATATCACTCTGTAATAAAAACTGTATTTCCTTAATTTTTTTATTGATTCAGCACTCATTCTCCTGTAATGTTGCCGTGGTAATATTAAAACTCAGTGACTGACATTGGCATCCCATAGAAGTAATTTAAATAGCAGTACCAGCAAAGAAAGCAGGCTTTGCTTTTGCAAAAATTTTGCTCAAACTGGCACAGAGGAACTCCCTTGGATGGAGGGAATAGACTGGGCACCGTTTTACTTTGAAATATGCCATCTGTATTTCTCACAGCCCTGTGCTGTGCCTGTGAAGCCAACAGGATACCTGCTGTTGGCACTGCTGGGTGCAGCCTTTGAAAGCAGGTATGAATTTTTGGGTTGTAGGTGGGAGCAGGTTGTTCGTGTAGGGCACAGAGCTGCTGTCTGTTCAAACAAGCCCCAGCCTGTTCTTCATGTAATCCATGATCCAAAGCAAATGAAAAGAGCAATCCTGTGAAATGGAAGACATTTGGCTAATTAATAGTCACAAAAGATGTGCATCTTACAGGTGGGAATTTCGAAGACCTCATGACGTTTGGATTCACAGAGCCAGTCAGTGAAGTGGGAGCTGGATATGAGTCCTTCAAAATGCCTGGGAGTCCTTGCTTGCCCGTGGAAAATAGGATGGAGATTTTGTGACATGCTGTGAACCTCCAAGGTCTGTATCTCTGCACTGGTGAGAGGCATTTCTCAGTCTCTGCTGCCTATGAGGTGCTTGCTGGGGGAAGCAAGATATTCCCAGCACTCCAGCTTGGGTTTCTGCTTCCTGTGGACACACACAAGTAAAGGAGACTGCTAAAAATGAAATAAAACTTGAAAATAGATATATGAGAGCTCCAGAGGCTGCTAGATGGTTTCCCTGTCAAGACAGGTTAGTTACCAATCTGCTCTCATAAGTGTCCCAGAACCATAAAAATTACATGTCTAGAGTCTGTTCCTGGACTGGGAAAATTTCAATGGAAATAGTCTCCTGCAGAAAGTCCCCAAGGTCTGGCAGAAACAATATTTCATGTTGGGCTAGGCATGAATCTCCAAGATGTTCATAGTCCACAACTTGGAAGCAAAAAAAAGGGAGAAGTTTGATCAAAACTGTCCAGTTGAGATGTGCTAAGCAGAATGATTCACAGAAGCAAAACTGATTAATGGGCATGTTTGAAATAACCCAAACCCATTCAGTGGCAATTCGTGAAAGGACTGTGACAAAGTGTTTGCTGGACTGGGTGCTAGGAGCAAAGCCAAAGGCCTTCTCCCTTGGCTCAGCCTGATTAAAAAGCAAATCAAACCCACTCCTGAGCAAACAAGAAGCTGAGATCTGGTGCAAAATCAGAATCTCTGCACCCAAAGAGAGGAAGTAACACCTGCTTTACACTAAGTGGCTGTTTTATTGCTCTGCAAACTGTGCTCCTTGTTGATATCAGATGCCAATTAAGAGTGGAAAAAACATGGCTCAGACCTTGACTGAGTGGCATGAACATTCCCTTGAGCTGTGCAGGAGCATCTTTGCCTTGGTGCAGGACAGGTGAGAGTGAGCAGTGCCACACCTCAGCTGTGAGGGGGACACAGCTCACTCCACCTTCCACCACGCCAAGGAAAGTCTCTCACCCTGGGCCCAGCAAGGGGACAGTGCCCTGCCCCATCACTGCTTCCCAAAGCTCTTGCCTCTGCACTTGTTTGCTGTTGACTGAAGTCAGGCAGTGGTTTTGTTCTGGTGCAATGCTGAACGAATATTGAGTGTGCCTCTAAGATAAAGTCATTATTTAGGAGCTCATTAAAGTACTGGCCTTGAAAAAATTTCCCACTGCTAATATCCTCTTCCATCACTGTGTCAGGGATTGGAGCTGTTTAGAGAAAGTGCTCTTGCTCTGTGGCTGTCTCCACCTCTTACCTGGGGCCACCGGGACCAGAACTGGGATAAAACTTTTTAAGGCTAGAGCTGAGAAAGGGCCGAGGGTTAACATGAGCTGTAAATTGCTAAGTAACCCTGGCAAAACCCCTCAGCACCTTCATTTCCAGAAAAGATCCTGAGGCTGTTTTCTCTCTACTCCTCCCTTTAGTGAGCCGTGCTGCGAAAGCACACTCCTCCCTCCTGCTTTTCTCCCCTCTCCCCGCTTTCCTCCTCGTGCTTCTGAAATTCACCTCTTGCTGTACCTGCAGGCTTTGCAATAGGAAGGGAGAAATCAGCCCACGCTTTTCTGTGTGCTGGGAGAGAGCTGGAGCCCCAGGGGACACCTCTGCCTGTGTCCAGTGCTTGAAGGTAACTTCAGAAAGGTGAAAAATGAGTTGCTGAACTTCACTGTCAAGAAATCCTCCCTCGTAGCCCCAGTGTGGTTTCCTAGGTGGACACTGGCAGCGTTATTGCTGTGTTGGCAGATCCCAACTCACTGCAGTGGGATGCAGGAGAACATCAAGTGCCCATGCTGCCCACCTTTCCTCCAGGCAGTGTGCAAAGACCTGCTGGAGCTTAAATAAATACTAATTTGCAGTAATGATATTTAATCCTCTTCAAACCATAATTTACAGTATCAGATTATTATCATAATATCTTATCTACAGTTCCTAATGCTTTATTGTTATCCCATTACAGGGAGTTCTGCTGCCAGTGCATATTGTCTATTTCTCTTACAAATGTTCTACAGAAACCTTATTAATTATTAGTCTCATAAAACACCTGTTAATGTTACAATTTTAATAAATCTCCTCCTTAATTAAATTAGGTTGTTCTGATAGTAATCCTCTAATGTCCAGTGCCTTTCTGTTCTCATCACAGTCTGATTGTAGAGTGGGAAGCAGCATTCAATTATAATTGATGTAGGTCATAATTCAGAACCAAATTATAACATATAAAGCCATATGATCATTGAGGAATATAATAGATCTCTACACTAAAGTGTCATTTGGATTGATTAGTGCTGTTTCTAGAGCCTTGTTAGAAGTGAGCAAAGGCTTAATTCAAAAGGATCTTTTCTTTGCTTTTCTTTTTCTCTCTTTTTGTCTTGAATTTGTGTACTCTACTTTCTCTCTTGATAGGCAGCATCTACTTCAGCTGCTCTGGGACAGTGCTCATCACTTCTTTCCCACTGGTGTTTCAGTTCTAAAGCTGAGCTTTTTTTTCCATTATTTTGTAAAGGCAGACCACGTGATGATTTTATTTAATGATTTAATAAAAACTTTTCTACTGAGATTAGATACAAGAAATCTTGATGCTGATCTATTACTGCTGCTACCCAAGCATGAAAGTACAGTTATATATGATGCAGCAATGCTAAAGATATAAGAAAATAATTAAAAGTATACCAGAATGAAGACCTTACCCTGTAAAGTTGGCACCAGGAAGGTTTCCCACACTGGCTCCAGGACAGCCCCTCTCTGCTAGGGAATGGCTCAGGGAAAACCTGTCCTGGACCTTGCTGGAGCTCACACAGGTCCTGTTTGCATGGCAGGTTTGGGCACCTCTCAGCCTTGACTGCTTCTCTCCAATTTTCTGAGCAGAGCTGTGACATGTTCTGTGGGATTAGTGGTGATCTCTTATCTTGCAGGACACCCTGGGGAAAAAAAAGCAGAACTTTCCCAGGACCACGGTGAGAACCTGACTCTCAGCTCTCCAGATCTTTTCTGCTGCTGTTTCAAAACCCCTGTTTCAATTTGCTTTGCTGCCTGCCTCCCCTCCCATCATCCTCATTTACCTTCCTCATGACAGCTACAGTCATTTATTGCCCAAGAAAGCAAGTAACAAAATGTTCTTTGTGGTTTTAATTGATTTTTGTGTAATTTAGAAGCTCAGGTCCTTTTCAGGGTGTTCCCCTGTACACATCTGCTTCCTCCCTACCAGTCCTCCTGCTCTCCTGTGGGCTTCAGTATCCAGTCCCTGTGGATTTTACTGACTGCTGTCCTCCGAAGGTTATTGGCTTCTTCTTGCCCCATTTCATGATGTGGATCTCATCTCTCCTCAGTTATCCTCATTTTTCAAAGTGGATACCCATAGCTGCAATTTCTGAATAATTTTTTAATTAACCAAAGAACGCTGTAGCTATTTGTATGTGATCTGATCCTTAAAAAAATTACCTTGCATTCTTCCTTTTAAAACTGAATTACACACCAAAAAGGTTTTGGAGAGAAAAAGCTACAAGCTTCATTTGGATGATGCTGAAATGAAATATTTCTACTTTTTAAAATGAAGCATGTTGGTGTGTTTGGATTATTTGCCTTGTGTTTTCCAACAATGGAAGTATTTTATGAATTTTTATTCCACCTTTGCTTGCTGTAATTCTGTTATTTTGATTATTTCCCCAGTGTTGGCTTTGGTTTCTCATTTGCTCAGTTCCTCAATGAGTTTTGAGGTTTCCATTCCTGCCCCATATGTTATCCTCAATATTTAAGATATGAATGCAGAAGATGAGTACTGCAATCCCAAGTCATTGAAAACAAAAAATAAGTGGATATCCACAGAAAGGAGGAATTTGGACTATTAAGGTGTAGGTGTGACACAGGTAACTTGCAAGTGATTGAAAAGCTCCACGTGCAAACGAAGGTGTTGGTTTGGTACCTGTGACCAAATTACGATCACCCTCTGGCATTTTTCTGCACCCTGAGCTGCAGCTGTTTGCCTGCTGTAGGCCTGCAGGAGTTTTTAAGGAGCAGATTCTGCAGCAGAGGCTTGCAATGAGGCATTGGCTCCTGGAATCCATGGTGGATCTTCCTGTGGGAAAGAGATGGTGCCTCTTCCCCTGCCCCCTCCGGGCGCCCGAGTGGAAGATCCCTCATTCACTTGTGCACAATGTGATAATTGAGAGGGAGTTTCCTGGAGCTGAATGCTGCTTGCCCGGGTCAGCAGCTGCTCTTCCATCTTGCCTTCCTTTGACATCCCGTATGAACTCCCAGCATGGGGCTGGAGGGAGTGCTCCGAGCTGATGAGCATCTTTGTTGCTAAGAGACACGTCTGGAGGAGCAACAATCATCAGCTTGTTGGGAGTGGATAACGAACTGTGAGTTGAGGTACTTTGAAAATACTTCTATATAATAACCACAAACAGAGGGAAATTATCCTGAAATATGGGGTATTCTGGTTGCTCTTGGACCATGGGGGTGTTTAAGCCATGTAAAGTGTGGCAGAGCCCAGCATCTGCTGGGTTCTGTCTCTGCTCTCCACCGTCACACAGAGACAAGCAGAGACCATTAACAGGTCAATGTGGTGCTGCTCAGAAGCTGTGTGGGGCCCAGCCTTCCTGAACTTTGGTAGATGAAGCGTGTCTGCTGAGTTATAGTCCTACTAGAGAGAGATTCATCGCTCCTGCTAGGAGATAATGCATTTCAGGGTATTTTTTGGAAAGTCACACATCTCTGCTGGGAAAGTGGAGGCAGGGCATGGAGTCACTCATCCCAAGCACACTGCACTTTGTGCCTCACCCTCCCCAAAGAATTCTTTGGTCCATTTAACATCAAAAAAATCATGCCTGTGAGCCCTGTGCAAGAAACAGCATGGGATTTATGCCTTGTGAGGTCTCATCTTGCCCAGAAATGCCTTCCTGGCTGGTAGGAAGGCCCTTGCTCAGTGCAGCTTCTTCTGTCTCCTTCACTCCCATGGTGTTTTAGCAGTTTGGGAGGGGAGGGGCTGTCTCCAAATGACCAGTGGGGCAGCACTGGCATCCCTTCTGCTCTGGCCCAGGGCAGCACAGAGCACAGCACAAAGTACAGAACACAGCTCAGCACAGAGCAAAGCACAGAGCACTGCACAGAGCAAAGCACAGGGCAGGGCACAGCTCTGCTTTGCAGTGATGTGCCTCTCCCGTGTCCTGCACAGTTGCTTGCTGCACATTAGTGGGACATGGTGGAAAATTTATGTACTATTTTTCTGCCTTCAGATGGAACAGAAATACCATTCTGTCAGAGAAGTGGGCTTCAACAGAGCTGAATGGCTCGAAGAATGGTTCCTATCAAGGCTGATAATCTTCCCTGGCGATAATGCAGTGGATTATACAGCGATTGGATGTTGAGAGCAGCTGACCTTAATCTCCCTTAACTTTGGTTTTCTTTCCCATCTGATAATAATGGAGAAAGTACAACAAGTGCCATAGAAGATTACACACATCCTGCCACACTTTGCAGATGGCTGATACAAAAATCAGAGACAATGCTAAAATAATTAAAAAGCCCACAAAAAAAATGAAACAGTGTACTCAGCTCCTTTTGTGAGGCTGTGGCTAAGGAAACAGCCAGTCAGCCTGAAATGGACAATATACATGTAAGTAGATCTTATTAAGATTCTGTGTGGCTGTTAAATCATCCTCAGCCGTTGCTTCCAGCTTAGCGTCACTGCTAATGGTGAGGAGAGGAAGAGATTAGTTTAGGCTACTTTGAGACATCACAGATATACGTGGGAGGCATCCTCTGTTTCTTGAACTTGTATTTCACTGACCTGCTATGTGACGAGTGGAGTGCCAAAAATACAGAAGAGTTGGCACATAAAATCCATGTCTACTCTATCCACTCTGTCAAGGCTTTAAAAAAAAAAGTCCTGAATGAGCCTTGGAGAGTCAACAAATCACTAAAATAGCAGCTGAAAGAGGAAGTTCAGCACGAGTTCAAGTCATTAAAATTCCCTCTAATGTATGCTCTTGCAGACCAGTGGGCTGAGCGTGATCCCAGGGAGTGGAAGGATGTGTGTGAACTTGTGTGCAAGGAGAAAATGGACAAGGTTGATGTTGCTGACCTTCAGCGTGGAAGCCTGATCATTCCTGTTGTTTGAAATGGCTATGTGGAAAGGAAAGGTCAGTGGAGCTGCTCTGATCTAGAAATGGGGAGAAGTGAATTTTTGCATGGCCTTTTTGGGCAAATCCCCACCTGTGTGCAGAGTGTGGCACATTTATGTTTTGGACTTTTACTGGTACTTGCACAAGGTCTCAAGAGGAAGGCAATTAGGTAAGGGAATGGCTGTGGGGAGTGTAAACACAGATCCTTCATTTAGGAAACACTCTTTCCTATTGGTAATATTTGGCTAGTGAGCAGACAAGGCCTATTAACTGTGAATGTGTTCTTTTTATGTTCTTCCACACAGGCAATATGGAGAACAAAAGGAGACTTACACCCGGATCGTCCATGTTAGCTACACGTGTCATTGCCTCCAAAGGGAGTTCTGTTCAGGAAGTGAAAAGCAGGCCTGGTAAATATATTTCCATTTATTCAGTATTTCTGAGATTGAAAATGATGGAGACTGGGCAAAAAAATGCCAGAGGTATCTCACATTCGTGTGTTGCTTCATTTAACATCTGAAAATGGCAATGAAAAAGCAGAGATTGCAGGATGAGATTACCAGGGAGCAGGATGATAACATGAAAGCCTCTGTCCTCTGCTTGTACAATACACATGTGGTCAGAAAAATAAAGGCAGCAAAGTATCTTACTATATAATAGACAAGGATTTTCATATCTCTTATTTGGGATGCATGGAAAGTAGAAAATGGCTTTACACAAGAGAGTCACTTGTTAACTTTGGATATGTGATATATGAATGTATAACTGAGATAAAAAAATCATCTGGTTTCATCCTTCTTGTCAGGCAATATTTGCATTCAGAAGCTCCAGATGTAACATTGAGTAGCTAAGGAATATATGACAGAATATTGTAAAGCTAACTGACATTGTGCACAAGAAAATTAGTTTCCTTTTATTGCTGTTTTAAATAGAAAAGATTTGATCAGTCTTGGCCCTCTCAATAGGCAAAAAAAAGGTGACTAGAGCACAAATGCCTGTGAAGCTGCCTGAAGGCATGACAGCTGCTGGAGAAAGGGTCCCTGTTTCTTACTGGCAGAGGTGTCTCTGCCACAGGAGAGCAACGTGTAACAGCAGCCTCTTGGGACCATGCTGTAAGAACTGGGGTTTCAACCAGTGGCCCATCATCCTTGCCAGTCCAGTGCTGGCATCATCCTGGAGCAGAAATCCCCTGCCTGTGGCACGCTCATCCCCTCTTCCCTCCCTGCAAACTCCTGTGAACTCTGGAAGCTGCATCACCTCGGGAGCAGAGGCAGGAGCAAGAGTTGAACCTGTTGGGGTGATGGGACCCGCCCAAGCCCTGCCTGTGTGTGGGTGACTTGTCCTGCAGCTCAGCTTATCCTCCCAGACCCAACACTACCCTGATGGTTCCTAAACCATCTCTGCTGTGGTGGAGATTCTCCAAAAGCCTTTTCCAACAAGGAAAAATGTGTAATGTAAATTCCTACTTGAGCATCAGAGGTTTTTGATTTTTTTTTTAGATTTGTTTTTCTGTAGTAACGAAGGGATATATGCTTTGGCTTGTACTTGTTTGTGTCATTAGGTCCTGAGGCAGATAATGAAAGCTGTAATTCCAGTCGTGTGATCTGCTGCCATCCATCCACCTCACATCCCTGGTACCAGATCTCCTGAGACAAAACACCTCCTTAACCAAATTCAAGCCCAGCTCACTCCCTGGGAAAGAGCTGTCCCTGACCTCCTGCCATCCTTTTGTGAGGATCTGAGCTGCCAAACCAAAGGGAGCAGATGGGGCAGGAGGAATCCAGCCAGCACTGGCAATCAGGTGTTTGTTCACTCAAGCCTCGCCTGCTGTCCAGGTGGGCTGCTGCTAATGCTGGGGCTTGTCTGCATTAGCTCCCATGTGCTCTTCACTAGTTGTCATCAAGGGCTTTGCCTTTTCATTTTGACTATTTAAAGGGCCTTTTAAAATTAGGTTGTTGATCCATTTGTGTCTGTACAGCATTTCACAAGTCGTAGTGGTTTCCTGCACCTCTTTGGTTTTTGTTGTAATTCTGTAATTATAGTGATGGGGAGGGGATCTCCAGGAGCTGCCAGCCTTGCCAGTGTGTCCCTGGTGGTGGCACCAGATTGTGGGCTCTGGGCAGATGGTGACACAGGGGGTGAGAGCAGGAAGGTGAGGATGAATATCTTGATTCTTGCACTACCATCAACCAAAAAGCAGGCTGGGAAGTAGCACATATCCCAGTGACAGTGAAGCCTGCAGCCTCTGGAGTCCAGATGCATTAGAGGCTGAAGTGAGCTGAGCTCCCTAATGGACACATGCCGTGTTTTTGAGCATCCTGCATCTTCTGCTGATTGTCTGCTGTCGAGCCCTCGTTTCCAGCAGTGCTGGGCTTTCCAATGCACGCCAGCAGAGGCTCTTCCAAACTTCCTTGATTGTGTCTGTGCCTGTTGCTCGGTGCTTGAGTGATGAAATGGAAGGCAGCAAGAGTGACAAAGATTGAATGAGCAGCAAGAGGAGCCTGAGCTGAATTTTGGGAGAGTAATTAGTGGTGCCAGTGGCTCCAAGCAGAACAAGGGGGTTTGCTTTCTGCTATTATCTGTGTGGCACTGGAGAAATATCAGGCAACTCCCTCCTGATTCTTCTCTAATTAAAAGGTTTTTATGTGTAAGGTCTGCAATATATGAGGAGGTGATAAATTAAACGTCATGAGTTCCCCACTCTGTGCTTGTGCTGCAGCAGGAAATAGATTTTGCATCTCACAGTGAGGCCAGTGAAGAAACTGCTCCTTTCCCCCTGCAAACTGGAGCTTGTGGTACTTCCAGCCTGGGGGTATCCTGCCAGGTTTTCTGTACCTGGGGACAGTGGACAGTGTGAGCCAACTGGCCATGGGATGTTGGAGCCATCCCTTGGGTAAATAAAATAAATGCTCTGAGTGTGGTAGAGCTCTGCTGGCGTGAGTCCAGGAGGGGAAAGGAAAGGAATTGCCTTTTTCCAGCAGTGAGAAACTGCAGCAGCTCTGGCTTCCCCCACACGTCCCTTGTGGTGGGCTGGGTGCAGACTGGCAGCCCAAAGGGATGGAGAAGGAAGAAATTGCATCCATCTGCCCCCCAGGGAATGATATCCCTGATGGGACAGCTCCAGGAAACCATCCAGGGGCTATAACCAGGAGATATCACCCTCTGCTCACAGCTGTCCTCCTGAGCACTGGGAAAATAACTAATACAATGTCCTGGGGTGACTCCCACATTGATCTCAAACCAGGACATGCACTTAAGCAAAATGCACACAGACAAAAAAGGAAATGCTTCAAGGTGATCCTAGAAGATTTTTTGGAAGTTTTCTCGGACATGTCAATGCTTTTATAAATTTTTTAAAGGCTTGATTAGATTGAAAGAGAAAAGGGAGGTTGTTTTCTGGTGGCTTGGAGTCAGTATTTAAAAAATATAGCTGTAGGTGAAAAATAATTGCAAAATAAAATTAAAATCTGCTCCTCAATGCCAAAAGAATGCCAAAATGTAACTTTTCCGGTTTTAAGACCATGTTTTAAGCCTGACCAAAATAACTCAAGAGTTCAGCATCATGTTGAAATACTGAGTGAATCCAAATCTGTGTGTTCTAGAGAAATGCTTTCTTTCCAAAAAAGTTCAGTAAGCTCTCCATGAGCAACACCTCCTGGCCTGTCCTTGCAGTAGAAGGAATGGTTTGTTACTATCCTTCTGATTGATTTTTTTTTATTTTAATAAGTAAAACTCATGCACAGTGTCAACACACCAAAAAGCACACACCCTGTTGAATTTTCAGAGACGAGTATTTTATATCTGGCCTTTTTCAAAACTGCAGGCATGCATTATTTACACTGGAGAATAATAATGTAACAAAGCTGTATTAGATTAAAATTGTTCCATAAAATATTATGATTATAATTTTTTGTAGCTTGACTTAAGGTGAACAATTTATACAAAAATATGAATTATTTCCTGTTACAAAAAAATTATTCAGTGTGGGCTCTGTGTATTACAGTTATTAATCTTTCTATTTAAATGCAAATTTTTCCTTTCAACTGAGAGCTAAAGATACTTTTTATACAACTAATAAAACACAGCTCTGATCTTCTGATCCCTCATAAGGGAGATGGCTTTCTCGGCTGTGTTTGGGATGTCTCTGCTGGAACATGGTGTTCCTTTACAGCAAGGATGCTCTCTTCATAAATACATTGAGAATTACCTGCTCAAAATGAAATACTCATTTGTACAGCAAGGTGTGACTTGGGCAATCCTCATTTGTGTGGTTTTCGTAAAAAGAGAAAAGAGCTGAGAAGAGCAGTGACTTTTTGTGGCCATGTGCTTTGCCTGCAATCTGGGAGGGTCATTTATCCTTGGAAAATCTTGGTTTTCATCCTAGAGGGTTTGCTGCTATGAGAAACCTGAAACTCTTTCTTTGAGAGGCTGGAGTCAGCTCAGGTGGGAGCTGGTCGGTGTCTCTGGGAGGGGAGTCAGGCTGCTCAGAGGTGTTTCATTGAAGGTATGCCAGGCTTTACAATCACCACAGTGTTTGTGCTCTTCAGAAACCCCAAAAAGTCTCATTTCATCCCCAGAATGCCAGATACCCCCAATAGCACCTCAGCCTCCAGGGGCATGGGGCAGTTTGCTCTGCAGAAGTGTCAGAGATTCTGTCTGAACAGTTGCTCTTCCCGTATGCAGAAAGGAGTGGAAGTTGTCCCGTTGGACCAGGAGAAGACTTCAGTGTCTGATCCCTGGGAGCTGCAAGCAGCTGAGGTTTCTGCAGCTCTTGGCATACATGCATGAATGTGACAAGGAGAGAGGAAACTCCTGCCTGGCAGCTTGTGTCCTGAAGCAGAAATCAAAGTTGTTTATGTGATTTCATGTTACTGATAGCTTTATAAAGCTTTACCTATCTGTAACAATTTCAGGCTAATTTCTGCCAATGTTTTATCTGACAAAGTGTTTCTATTACCCTGAGCAACTCCAAGGACAGCTTCCTTAATAATGTTTATATTGTTCAGATTTAGTTACCAGTATTAGCAAAGGAAGTTGAAAACAACTCTGCATCTCCATCTTTCATCCTTACATGATCAGAAACCTCCCAAGAAATGCTGTTTCCCACTGGTGGAAAGCTTTCTGATGGTTTTCCAGGTTCTGCATGGGCTGGCAGAGTGTGTTGTCCTCTGGCCACCCCTTGGTCTCCTTTGTCAGTGGTGCTCTGACACCCTGGATGGGAGCTTGGCTGCTCCAGCCAGTGGAAATGCAGGTAATTGAAAAGGCTGAAGTAGTGAGTGGTGTTATAATTAACTGTCTGTATTAGGCATTTTACAGTTCTGACACCTCACAAGAGTGGAAGTTTAATGAGAATGGAGAGAGGCTCAAAAGCAATCCATTTCCCAGTAAAGATTGTAATGAAGGTGTGAAATGATGCACAGCTAACTAAACCTGTCTGTAATAGCCTCTCTGTTATAATGTAGTGATCTGACACTTTGGAAAAACAATGCAGTGCATATGTATAAATACATATTATCTATATCTATATATCTATATCTCTATATCTATATCTATATCTATATCTATATCTATATCTGTATCTATATCTATCTATACCTATATCTATATCCATATCTGTCTAATCTGTCTTTCCTTTCAGTGCTAATGTAATGTATCATGCAGCCTGACTGTGTGTGC
Source organism: Acridotheres tristis (assembly GCA_037013685.1). Classification (NCBI taxonomy): domain Eukaryota; kingdom Metazoa; phylum Chordata; class Aves; order Passeriformes; family Sturnidae; genus Acridotheres; species Acridotheres tristis. The sequence goes on along the minus strand of CM072899.1, from coordinate 8,464,704 downwards.
CATGTGTAGGTCAGGTGCCAAAATGTGTGAAGAACTGATTGTTGACAAAAAATGTTCATTTGCTCTGTAAAGACGAATGCAGCCCAAGGAAAGTGCCAGAAAATATCCCAGAGAGGGCATTCAAATAGAGTACAAGGGGCTGTGAATGCCTGTGCAGGGGCTAGTTGTGACACAGCACAAAGGACTTCTGTGACCCATTTGGACCAGCACAGCCTCCTCACTACACTTTTGTCATGAATTCCTTGGGATCTTCCCTGGAAGGGCAGGAAGAGCAAAGGTGTCTTCTCACTATTGCTTCAGAAGAGGCTCAGTCTCTGACTATCAGTTAAAACTCCAACAGCAGCAGCTGGGAACGGGAATGAGGGTGGCACGAACCACATGGCTTCTGGTGGCACCTGGGACTCAGTGGCCCTCTGAGTTTATTTTTGGAAATGTATGCTTTCCTCTGAGGTCTTGTGTCTTCAGATTTCATCTTCCTAGGTTTTCATGTCCTACCCCTGCAGGGTTTCACTCTCACCTGGTGAGGAGCTGGGTACCTGTTGAGCCCCTGTTGGGCTGGAGCAGGTGCCCCTCTGCACACCCAGACAGTGTGATGTGTGCTCAGGGGCCATTTCTGCCCACAAACTGGCCCAAAGCTGTCCCAAAGCATGGAGCACTCAGGGCTGTTGCAGATGTATTGCACTCCGGCAGGTTTCCTTTTGAGCGTTGAGGTAAATTGGTTTGTTTACCTGGGATTTATTTGTCACATTTGTCACCTTTGCTCCGAGGCAGGAGCCTGCTCTCAGCATCCTCTCCTGGTGGGAACACAGGTCTGCTGCCACCTCTGTATTTCCAGCCAGGCTGAGGGGGGCTGAGGGCCAGATCTCTGGGAGCTCACAGGTCTGACATTTGCCATGCTGGAGCCTCAATGCAGACAGGCATGAAGGGCTGCTTCCATTCTGTGCAGCTCTTCCTTCAGTTTGATCCCAAAAAGATTTTCTTGGCTGACCTGAATTGCCTTTTCCTTTCTTTAAATATATAATTTCTATGACTGATAAAAATGTCAAGCACATAGATGAAGAATAAAAATGGAGATAAACACCTTGTTAATTGTAATCATTATGTAAATACCTGAGCCCATAAATTTCAATAATTAGTTTTACTTTCTTTTTTTTCTCTACTTGTCAGGACTTGCATGAATATGGCTGAGCCTTCTCATAGCTGCTCGTAGATAGAGCCTTGATTGCTACACTACATGAGTTTTGTGTGTGGCATATGGTGAGGTCTCATGAAACATAATTGTGGAGCACTAATTTTCAGCTCTCCTGTGGGGAGTATCACATCCTGAAGGGTGACTCCTTTCAGTAACACCAAGATCCAATAGGAAAAGAGCTTCTTTTAAAGATCTCAGCCATATGATTTATGGTAAATAACACTTGTATTCACATATTATGTATTTCTGCTCTTGAGGTTTGCCCTTGTTGGTGCTCAAATTTGTTTTTGTTTAGCATGTCACAGGACTTGGAGCAATACAGTTTTGGCAAAATGCGTGGGAAGGCTATGTAAACACCATCCAGGCTTTCTATACACTCTCTGCATCCTCTCCAATATGTTTAAATGTTCCAGCTATGCAGCTACAGTACACCCACTAATACAAGTTAATACAAAGACATGGTTATATAACGGAAACACTTTAGCTAGATTTTTATAAAGAGAACAAGAGGATCCCTTGAGATATTGTTATACAAATAACAAAAGACAGAAGCTCAATTAATGAAAGCATGGAAGTGAAAAGTGAGACAAAAATAATGTAGAGTAAAATTCAGTAGGTATATTAGTTTGCAAAGTATACTTTCTTATACATTAAAGGGCTGCACTGAGGAATGAATTACCTGCTTTCCCTATGACAGTTTTCTAAACTGAGGTTGTCAGAATTTTTTTGCAGTGTTCTGACTCAAGATAGGGAAAGTCAATCCTTAATTCTACTAGATGGAGGTGTCACTTTGATACTTCCATTTACTTTTTTCATTATAGGAGAGCAGAAGTTGTCCAGAATTATTTTTTTTCCATGTTGTGTTCCCCTGAGACTGCAACAATAACCAGCGATAGCTTTTTTGTCCATATTATTTTAGATTAATATTTTCCAAACAGCAATGTATAGAAGCATGAGCCTCAACAGTTAGCCAGCAAGTAAAGCAGGAAAGGATTTGGTTTAGAGAAATAAATCCAATCCCTATTCTTTTTCCTGAGAACCCAACAGTGTGTTTCCAGCAAGGTGAGACTACATAACAAAATGTTGCACTCTGGCCCATGCCTGCAGAGTTCTTTGGTAATGTGACTTCTGAAGCCCTTTATGCCTTTCCTAGAACAAAGCTGTGGTTTCCTGTCTGATCTCCTAAGAGAGCCCAGGAGCCAGCGGGGCTGCCTGCAGCATGTGCAATATGCAGTTTGCACTGAGTTCAGACACTCCACAGCCTGATTTCATGCAGCTTCACATGCTTTAATCCTGCTCTCGTGGTAGTTCTCTCTCTGGGACTGCCAAGTGTCCACACCAGCCACTGGTCTCAAGGGGAAAGTCCATTTGTGCAGAATCCTGGGAATAATCCCTGGAAAATACAGCTACTAAGCAAAAAATAAAATTATCAGTCGAAAGTGTTTCCCAATTAGTTGGTTCAAAATGATTGGTTTTGGCAGCCTTCCTCTGTCAATCACTGGTCCCATGTATTTACATAGGGCTTAGTGATGAAACTGCTTGGAAACATGTGTGAAATTATGTATTTTGCAACTTAAATCACCCTTCACCAGCTAGAAAGGAAATCCGAGGAGAATACTGACACTGGGAGAAACAGGATTTTTAAAGGAACTTTTCCAGGGTGGAGCTGGAGCTGTCATGACCAGCTCCTGGTCTGGGGGGAATATGCAGGGCAATGAGATTCAATCCAGTTTTGTGGCATTTGGCTGCAGCCTCTACCTCTGTGTGCTGCTACCCTGGAAAGAGAAAGGATATTTTCAGAGCAAAGGTTGTCTGTGTAAAGCACCTTGGAAGAATGTGTGAATGTGTCTTTTTCTGAAATGGCAGGTTTTTTTTATTTACTTTTTTTATTTTAATGTTGAATTAGAAATTGTACAAATAATTACATTATTAAGTGTCTCAGAACTAAGCCTGCCACCAAAAATTGGCAGCTCATTGTCCCCACTACAAAGATGGTGTGAGCCAGGGTGTGGTACAGGCTTGTTTTGATCAGGGTTGATATCAAATTTTAGGGGTTTTATTTTGCCAATGTTATGGTCAGATTTGCATGCATGAAAACACAGTCCTGGTCTGTTTCTGAGCAATGGCAATGCTGGTTCCCTGTGCAGGAGACCCAGAAAGTCTTGAAATTTTCTTCCCAAATGTGACACACTGCCTGGCTGATGGCAGCGCCCAGAACTGAAGCAATATGAGCAGCGTTGCTTGATTTAATAGCATGAGACCCACATTGTGTTTCAGTTTATATTATTCTGGAGATAAGAATCTTTAAATACTGAAGGAGCATACCGTGTACAAGCATTGTATTGACATTTTTCTATGCTATCATAACCCAGATTCATCTGCTTGCCCTTATGTTAGCGATTTAATTTTAATCCAGGGCAATAATGAAAAAGTGCATTACTGGGGAAAAACAAACTCTTCATAGCCTATGTTCCTGGTATTTTTAGGGAATTGAATTTCATTTTCTGTTGACAATACTAGGCTATCTTTAGGCCTTCTGTGAACATCCATGAACAACAAAAATGTGTCTGCTAATGTATTGTCAGCCAGAGGAAAATAGACTATTTGTAGCTCTTGTATTGGGGGGTGGATCTGGAGCCCCGTCTGTGCCCTGTGGAACTTTTACTCTGCAATTTCCTGTGAGGAATTGGAGCAGCTTCTGGGGTGTGGGGAGGCACATGCTGAGCCTGAGCTGGGAGCCTGCCCTGCTCTGCCTTGTCCCTGCCAGCTCGGGATGGGCGATGGAGCAGGGCTGGGCTGAGCTGCTCAGGCAGGGCTGGCTGCTTCAGCTCAAATGGGTCAAAACTCCTCACATCTCTGGGCAGTGATTTTAACTGACAACAGTGAGAGTCCATTCTGGTGCTGAAAATCAGATCCTTTTCCTTTGGTTTTTTTCCCCCTTTTTTAGGAGTTTGGTGGTACCAGCCTGGGACAAGCACTGGCTGTTCAGGCACAGGTTTTCTTTGCCACAACACAACCCTAGCCACAGATTTTTTCAAAACTGGGAGCAATCAAGTGCTCAAGAGTGTTGTAGAATCAGAATAATTTGGATTCCATTTTTAAAATAATTTAATGTCTTTTTATATAGAGAGATAGAGGACTCAAAAATCCTACAAGAAGAAGCACAATATAAGATTTATTTCCCAAAGCTGTTTTTTTCTAAACTCTTGCCAAGAATCTTCTACTACAATTTTGAGCTTTATTAAAAAAAAAAATCTGAGGAGAAATGTATACTATTCTCTATCAAACTACTTAGGACACATTCCTAAGAGTCACTCTCACTCCCACATGCACCTTTCCACAAGTGAGATAAATTGAGAATGTCACTATCTTTAATGTTAGAATATTTCCATCTTCCACTGCAAATATGCAGTGATGCATCTAGAATAGCACTGTCAGGGGAAGAAATCTTCACATGAACAGAATTTAGCTATTTGTATTCTCTTTCTAGATGCACTTAGTGTTTTTCTTCAGTGGGATCTTGTTGGCTGCAGGGAAATGGAGAAAGAAAAGTGTTTCTTTAGATATGAGCCTGTTCTGAGTCCTGGCCCTTGGCCAGTCTCTGACAGCCTGCACCCAGTCCTGAGCCTCCCAAAGCTGTGGGAGATGCTGACTGAAGGGCATTGCACTTGCTATAGCAAGGTGGGTGCAGGGAAATTGGTTTGACACGTGCTGGTGATGCTGAGCGTGGCCTTCACCTCCTGGGTCTGCACAAAACTGCTGGCTCCAGTGGGGAAGCAGATGGGAGTGAGGACTTGAGAACTAATCTCCTGTCTGTGCTTCTGCCTCTGTGACTAATTGCTCTGAAATTTGCACATGTAATAGCTTTCGCTTTTCCTAATACCTCTTACTAGGTTAGCATTTTAAAAAGATGTATTTTCTTGTCATTAACAGCACTGGATGCAAATGGGGAAGCAGATAGATATGCATTGCTCATTAATTAAAATAGGAGCACAAATTTTGGGGAGTGCAGTCAGGCTCCAAGGAGTACCTGATCCTGTGTCCAAGGCAGGATAAGCAGCAAGAATTGCACCCCCTGCACCACTCCTCTGTGGGGGCACACAAATTAGAAATTTCAAGGGCTGTTGAACACTGTGAATTTTCACTGGGGATCAGCACAAAGTTATTTGGCATGGGAGGTTCTGTAACTGTGATACATTGGGAAAGTTCACACTGTGCAATGGCCCTAAAACTCACCCGTCCTCCTCTAGTATGCAGAGACCCAGTGCTAAGATGTGTTTAATATAAAGCAGGTAGGATATGAGCTGACTGCAGCAGTTTTTCTGTCTCTTGTTGCCTTTACATTATTCATCTTAGGATCATCTCCTGTGCTATTCATATTCAGCATAAATAATAATTAAATCAGGGGACAGAGGTGTGGTGTGAATGTGAAGAAAAACTCCATGTTCCTGATGTTGCAAAGTTGGAAAGCTGGCCAGGACTGGGGGAGTCCTTAGTCTGAGGAAAGGTAGTCTGTGGGAAATGCTTGCTTCCTACAGGAAAGCATTAACATGCAAGCACTACTCTTAAGTGGCCAGAATGTAGTGATTAGAGTGCTCTTGCTGTGTGATCTTGGCCCTCTTGCCCTTTCTGTTCCTTAATTAATTTCCTCTATCATTTATGTATTAATAAAAACAAATTACCTGCTTCATGGGAGGTGAGAGGTTTTATTCATTTATGTTTGCAAATAGTGTTGAGATCCAAGGAAGGAAGGAAGGAAGAGGCTGCAGAAGTGAGACAGCTGTATTTAGTGCATGAATGATAGATGACAAGGTTTCATTCCTTGGCAGTCTGGTAATTTGACAGAGCAGTCAGTCTTTTTCCTTTCTACTGTGTGACTTTCTTTTTCTGACATTGTTTAACTTTATTTTTCTGACAGTGTCCTATAAGGCACTATTTTTGCCTCTAGTGTGATAGGTAAGTGAGTGGATGTATGGACACTTTGGGTTGATCACTACCTTTGTTTCAGCCTTCTTTCTTTCATGATCGTTTATGGAGAAGGGCACTGTCCAGTGACTGTGGAGTCATCTGCCAGCAGGTCATGTATTTGCAAATAGAGCTGGGATTAAAGATTGTTTCCATTGTTGTCCCATTTTAATGGAATAAACACAGATGTATCTCCTGTAACAATGCTCTGTTTTTTGCTATTACCAATAGGGTAGCAGCTGTGGAGGTTCTCCTGCATGGGACAGAGGTGCACAGACAGGACAGTTCCAGCTAGATATGGAGAGCTGGTTCTTGCCTACCGACACAAATTGCTCTACAACTCAGATTTTTAACTTCCTCTGAAAATGAACTGTCTATATGCAACCTGCACTAGCTCTGGCCAGATGCTGCCTGTGACAGTTTTGCTGTTGGAATTCAGCAAAGGCTGATGCATGTCCATGAAAGAGGGAAATGTGCTATCAATGGGTGCTCCTGATATCTTTAGTCCTGGTGAGTAATGCAAACTAACACAATATTTTTTCCTATCTGTGCAAACCAGTCTCAGGATGGAAGCAACATGAAAAGCCAGTATCTCTTCTCTTGTAATGTCTAATAGCAACATCTAATTCTGGATTTTCAAAGCTCTTGCCTTAAGGAGATGCTGTGATATGGAGCATGTTTGTGCCCAGGCAGTGCCGCCAGAGCAGCTCAGTGCAATTCCGTATGCAGAGAGCTCCTGAGCTGGGCTCCCCTTGGAGTTCCTCAGCAGGCACTAAGGATGTGTCATTCTTTGAGTTATCTCTTGCTTTTAACTCGGCTTTCCTCCATGAAAGCTGTTTTGGTCTTGATTCCAAAACACTACACAGAATGCTGCATTTCACAGTGCTTTGCTACAGAGTTTTGCCAGGGGAGTGGTGGGGAGGGCGAGGAGATGAGAGCTGCCTTTGGGGCTGTGCCTGCCTTCACCCCTCAGGTGTGTCCTGCCTTTTTCATCGGTGGTTTCCTCTGTGCCACTCCCAGGTTTGCTACTCCTAGGGATTTTAAGAAATGGCCATTGCCCTCTTGGACTGAGCTGTGTGGGAGAGGAAGCTCAAGTTGCTCTTAAGTGTTTGCAGTTTGCCCCTTAAATCTCTCCTTGGAGGATGCTGCTTGCACCATCTCCAGTCCTGCATTGACCTCAAGTGTCTTGTCACCTTTCCCCTCCTGGATGTTCAGGCTTTATGTTTCTTTTGTGCTTGTGACTGAGGTTCACCCAGGGGCAGAAACCTTTATGGGGCAGGGAGAAATGGAACTCTGTTTTGCAGTGTGAGAGGACTCCCAGTCCTCCCACAGCAGCTTCCCCTCATTTTTGGGGAAGATTTCCCAAAAATCAGGGTGATCTCTCAGCTGCTGGCATTGAAACTCTCCTGGAGACCCTGGCTGAGGTGCAGCCCAGCTCCCCAAAGGCAGCAGGAGTCTTGCACTCCTCTGCCAAACTCTTAGGGCCAGGACCCTGGGCAGCCCAAAGTGGTGGGCTCCTGTCACCCAGCTCTTCAGAGCTCAGTCCTGCTGAGGCCACCGTGCTGCTCCAGAAATGCTGAGCTAATTGCATGAAAGGTGAAGCTCCAGTACAGCAATGACTGATTCAGCCTCAGGCCCTACACAGCAGAGAGCAGCTCTTAGAAACCAAAGACCAGGCATGTTATTGCAGACCCTTAATCCAGCTAAAATACCATGATGCCTGACCTCATTAGGAAATAGGCACAAAACACATCTCCCTGGATTGTTCCTTGCTATGTCCAGTGAAACAGTGGGAGCTCAGCCAACCAACCAGGGATTCCTCTCTCTCCTGCAGAGTGCTGTGTATTCCTCTCTGCCGGGTAAACACTGGGAGATCCAGACTGAACTCCTATGAGCTCATGGGGAGGAAAACTTATAACTTACTAATTAATACAAAGACATAAAGTGATTGTGGCCACAATGCCAAAAGCTGATACTGGGTGTGTGGGATGAGGGAGAATAAGGCAAACAAGAAGGACACATACAGTGTCCTATCGGGGCCAGGAGAATTTTTAGGGGTTAGATTCTAATATAATAGGGAAGTTAATACACTGCCAGTGCACAGCTGCAGGCTTTCAGCTCATAGTCTGGGATAGTCCTTGGCCCAATTCTCCCTCCCCTAGCAAACCTGGTGCACTTCAGAGCATAAGTTTGGGTTGCACAGAGTGGGATGGACTTTGCAGATGGCAATGCCATGCCTTTGCTTTCAATGCCTATCCTCTTCCCTAGCACAGACAAGTCCCTGCTGCTAACACCAGACAGCTCTTACTCCAGCCTGACTGTTTGGGTGCTGAGGTCTCTTTGGATGCTGAGGTGTTTGAAATTCATGTGTAGGAAAGAGGGAGGAATGCTGGCATTTCCATGCGTGTAGCTTAGTTCTTTACAGTGGTTTTCTGCAACCCATGAATCATGGATGAAATATTCCTACAAGGCAGCTTGGTCTCTACAGAGGTACCTTTGCACTGGAGGGAGCAGAGTGCTGAGCACCAGCACGGAGGTTTTTCTCTCTCAGTTCAGCACAGGGAGAGGGTCCTGGCAGTGCAGGTTAATCTTCCCTCTCACAGCTGCACTGCAGGCAGGGGATCGAGGGGACGAGGGATTTGGCTGGCATTTGTGGACTAAGGATGACAAATGCTTCCCTGTCAGCAGCACATCAGCACTTCATCCAGCAGGACCCTGGAGCAGTTTGGTGCAAAGCGGCCGAGCGCTGGCGGAGATTTGTCGTGGTCATTAGCGCAGCACGAGGCGCTGTGGCCACCAGCTCCTGCTGGGGTGTGACACTGTGGGGTGCTGCCTGCAGGGCCTGCAGAGCCCTCTGGGACACCCCAGGCAGCAGCTCCCATCTGCACTGCCTGCTGCATGTCAGCATGAGCCTGCTGGAGAGGCTAGGGGGAGCGCGGATGGCGGCACAGCAGGCAGTGACAGATCAGACACTGGAGAATGATTGATTTACTTATTTAGGGCTCTGTTCAGCAAAGATTTGGATCCGTGGGGCTTGGGCTTAATAAGAGTCGGGGAGATGAGGCTATTACAGCAGCAGAGGAAGCCATCAGTGCTGCAAGCATTTCACAGCATGGCACTGAGGCATTTATTTAACCTGCTGCACAGCAGTGGGGCCAGCCCTGCTGCCAGCAGGGAGCCTTTGTCCTGCCACCAGGTTCAGCCTCGGTGAGAGCTTCAGGTGCTGCATGGACAGAGGTCTGGGAAGTTCAGGTTTGGAGGCTCTGGTCTCAACCCAGCCTTCCAGCAGCACTGCTGGGCAGATACAGACCCTCATTGCAGTGGCTTCTCAGTTATGCTCCAACTTTTGCTTTGCTGCAGTGCACTGAAGGAAGGAGAGTTGTGTCACAGGCTTTGTGAATGAGGAGAACCATCCTGAGAGTAGGTGGCCCTGGGGCCACTCTGCCAGTCACCCTAACCAATTTAGTAACTTGGGAGACCTTGTGAAATGGCTGTTAGCATGCCCCAACACTAACTTGGACAGTTACTCTGAGTCACCCTGCAAACCTCTGGTGTGATTTGTCCCAAACTCCTTGTCTAGGCTTTGCTGTGGACCTTCTAGATGCAGAGTTCTTGTCTGTCCTGGTCCAATTTGGTAGGAATTGCCAGGCCTAATCAAGGCTGACTCTTGGGCTCTGAGAGAAGGAGGTGTCCTGCTGAGGGAGCTGTGGAAGGGCCCGGGCAAACAGCCAAATGAAATCCCTGGGGAGCTGTCACTTCCTGGCAGCAGTGTTTGGCCTGGAGCACCAGCTTTGTCTCAAGCAAAAATACTATAAAGCACAGTCATAAAGCACAGAAATTTTTAGAAGGTCTTGAAAATCCTGCTGTTTAAAGCACTACCCAAGGAGAGCAGACACTCTCCCTTCCAGCTGACTTTCCTGCAAGGAAGTTGGAGCCATCTCCCTCCTCCTCCAGACAGGTCTTTGCCTGACAGCAGCAGCTTTGATGGGACTGCCTGGCTCTCCTGCATGTCTCTAGTCTGCCAGGACACCCTTCAGTTTAATTAGTTCCTCTGTGCCCTTTTACCACCAAATTTTCTCAGACTGTTTCTTGACTGCAGCTGCCAATCTGAATACTCACCTGGAAAACCAAACCAAACCAAACCAAACCAAACCAAACCAAACCAAACCAAACCAAACCAAACCAAACCAAACATCTATTAGAAGTAGCCAAGTTGTTATTACAGACAGATCAGGTGGTGAGTGCATCACCTGAGGGCTCAGCAGGAGGAAGAACTTTGCTACTTAAGAGAGGGATGTAGAACTGAAGGGGTGAGCTGGAAGGCAGCTGTGGAAAAGAGACCTTCATCTGGAGGATGCTCTATCTACCTGTGAGAAGAGTCTGCAGTTCTGCCTAATCTGCTAATATCCCCCTCATTGGGTGGGTAGGAGAGTAGAAAAATGAGTGGGAATAAATCAGAAAAGCTGGAAATGTAGGGTGTTATCTGTAAAGTGCAGGTGGAAGAAATGTGTTCTCTCTTAAAGACTTCCCACAGATTTAATTCCCTTGTGTCTTTTCTTTTAATGTCAGTGCTTAAAAATAGGACTGAAGAAGGAATATAACATTTTTGCTAGTGTTAAGCTGGCAGCTAGTTAGTGCTGGCTACTTATTGTATAGGCCAAATTGCTCAGATGAGACCTGCTTTATGGACGTGCAAAATGGCTGCTGCTCTCAGGAAGCAGGAAAATTGAGAATCTTTTATCTTTTTTACTTCTTAGGCGGCACAGTGACCTGCAATTCCTTAGCTTAGAGTAATGAGTCTCTTGTATCTGTGCTTACCCACCAGATAACAGCAGGTCAGTTGGGCTCCTGGTAGAGTTGGGGAGGCTTAAATAAGGACAAGCAATTCCTCTAATGATCTCTGCTGCCCTCCTAGGGGAGGCTCACCTAGGATAATGCTGTCCCCTGCTGAGTGACCGCTATCATCCTTTATTTCCAAATCTGCTTCTTGTACTTCTGTGGTTAAGAAGGATTTAAGACCATTAACAAAAGGCAATGTGCTGTCTGGGAGAGGTTTGGCCCTGAGATATGCTTCCTTCTCAGTGCTGGTTGGAGCTCTGTGCTCCTGAAATACCTAAACACACGTCTGAGAACCTCTGTGGGAAAGGACTGTGCTTTTGGCAGCTGTTTGGTTTAGTTGCCTGCTGGAGCAGAGTCTGCTCTTCACTTCCGAGGTGCTGGGCTGTGCTGGCTGGAACCTGAACATGCTGCTGCATCTGATTTTAAGTTCAAAAGTTACTAGTTTGGGGGAGTGGTGTGAGTGACTGGGTGGTTTTGTGATGGACAAAGGGAGCAGGAGAGCAGCTGGGGTCCAGCAGCAGATGTGCAGCAAGGCCAAGCTGGGCTCAGATTCACTGGCTGAGCTGAGTGAGTTAAAGTCAGGGAAACTCGTGACAGGAGGTCAGGTGGAGAAAATGGGGACACTGTGTCTCTCAGGGGCTTCCATCCCTTCCTCCACCAGTGGATGTACTGGGTAGACTGGTTCTTCCAAGCTGGTACCTTCCTTTGTGTGATGAGGAACACTGGACTGAACTGCCCCCTGTGCAGGTGTGTTCTCTGCAGTGACTGAAGCTTGGTGACCCAAGGAGAGAGGTAACAGGAGTAAATCCTTGGTAGGAGGGCAGGGCTTCCCTGAAAGGACATACAGCCCCCTCCTGTCAAAATCTTTGCAGAATTAGTTTGATTTTCATTTAAAATGCACTTTAAAACATCAGTGTGGCAAGATGGGATTCCTCTTTTCAGCTACCTGCAAACCAGCTCTTCCTATCACATCCTGCTCCTTTCCCATAGCCAGCATGTCAGCACAGATATACTGCAGAGCACAAATCCCAGTGGCTGTGAGAGAGGCAGACAGAGCTTGTCTACACAGCCCCTGTTCCTCAGGCCAGTTCTGGGCCAGCCAGGCAGCTCTTTTCACTGGTAACATCAGAGGATGCCTTTGCCTCCTGCAGGCCGGGCACTGGCACCACCCCATTGGCACAAGCAGTTGCTGGCACTGCCAGTTCAGGGGTGCATAAAGGACATTTGTGGTGCCTCAAGAAAATATATCCCTCTTTCTGAAAACTATATGAGATGGAGCAGCACCTTCTGTTTGTGCTGCCTCCTGCCAGGCTTTTTAGCATTATTTATTAGCAGCTGGAGAAGGGCTCATGAGCCAGCAGCACCTTCCCTTTGAGCCCTGGTCTGTGCTGTCCCCCCCATGGCAGGCTGCCCACTTGCCAAGTGCGTTTGCCTCGCTGTTCAGCTGTTTTAAGACCCCGCTCACCAGCTAGGATTTGGAGAGATTAATAATGTCTCTTTTCTGGACATTGTCCTTGACAAGCCAGAAATCCACCCATTTGCCGTTTTGAGCAATTAAAATGATGACATGGACATCCACCCCCATGTAACCAGTTGGCAAAAGTGCTCTGTGATGGAACTCCAGTGCTCAGTGAGTGAATTTGTGTTGCTTGGCACAGAACAGCCCTGCTGACTTGCCCAGCCCACACTGCTTTGTTACTCAAACACAAACATCCAAACCCAGCACTGGCACTGCCAAGGCCAGCTGCTGCTGTTGTGTAATAAACCACCACGTTGGGGTTTGCTGCTCTCCTTGGGCAGCCAGGAACCTTGATGGATGGCAGGGCTGATTTATTGATTGCCCTTCAGATCACAAACTGGATGGCACCACAGGGAGCTGGTAAGGGAGGAAAACCATTCTAAATACACTGTAAGTACCCCTTTGAAGGATTGGTGAGAGGGAAATGTAATGTGTGTTTACAGGATGCACAGAAAAGCAAAAGCTGGTAAACTTGCTTGGGTTCCCCTTCCACAGAGGAAATTCTGCTTCAGCAGAGGTGGGGAAAGACCTGCTCTAATAAATGTTGCTTTATTGTTGGGGTCTTATAGCAGAGAAGAATCTATGGTCTTGTAGCAGAAAAGAATCTGTATTCTTACACAGAAGTTTTGGGAAAATTGGCAAGTGTGAGAAAACAATAAACAAAAAAGGAGGATGAGGAGTTGGAGTTGGCAGAAGTGGAAACCTTTCCTGTCGGCTACTTCTTCCCTCAGGGCTAGTTTGCAAAAGGCATGAAGTGAATGCTCTGGTCTTATTTCCTGCATAGCTGGGAGGGATTCACCAAGCCAAATGGCTGAAAGTATCCAGTAGGGACAGGTTCCCCTCTCTGTGGCAGCCACAGCACCATGAAGTATCCCCCTGAGTCACTGTGCCACACAATCCCATCCTCAGCAGCTGGTCTGGTAGGTGTGAGAGAGCAGAGTGGGTTGTGATCCCATTTATCACTTTGTTGAGTGTTTGGAACTTCACTCCAAGGTTTTGTGTGGCTCTGGTGTACTTTCAAAATGCCTGGGAGAGTGGCTGAGACACTGATGCACAGATGTGCAATGAAAGTATAAAAGCCTGGGCTATTGTTTTAGAAACGTGTGCTGTTCCCTTGGTTTGCCAAACTCTTACAATTATCCTAACACCTGCAGCCTTCCTGCAATCCAATCCCGGATGCTTTTTTCCTGCTTGCTCAGCTCGTTTCTAGCTGCCTGTCACCTGGGAGATGCCCTCTGCAGCACCGCGGTTATCGCTCCTGGGGCAGATCCTGGGAGCTGGGTGGGCAGCAGGTGGGGAGCTGGGATTGCTCCCTGCTTCCCTGGGGCATTTTGTGATCCTGGATGAAGGACACAAGGAACAGGCAAAGCCAGGGATTAGTGTAGAAATCTTGAATTTTAGGAAAGCCTAATATCTTTGTAGTGACTCAACTCCTTGTAGAATTGTGAGTGAAATATTAGAAAGTTTAAGGAAACAAGAAAGATGCTGAAATCTTGCAGTGTAAGGGGCTAGTGTTGGAAAGGCAATAAACTCATCTACAAAGCCTGTTTTGTTTTATGTGATATCACCATCTGCTTGCTTCCCCTTTGTGTTTGTCCACCCGATGCATTCAGTCAGAAATATGAGCAGCTTGGACAGGGGATGTTTTCCTTTGTGCTTGCAAAGCCTGGAGATCTTGGGCTTTGACATCCAAAAGAGCCTGGGTGATCTGGTGGAGATAAAGCTGACCCTGAACTGAAAGATTATCCCTGACCTCAGCAGCCTCAGACCTTTGCCATGCTGTGACTTTTAAGACAGGGATAAAATCTCCCAGGATTTTCTGGGAGACCTCTTGGCCCACCCACACATGGTTGTGTCTCCTGGGCCATCCACCTGGAAGCAGCTGCCCCCAGGCCATCCTGTGTTCCAAGATGTGCTTTCAGGACATCTTGGCAGCTTGAACACAAGGGCTGGGCTGTCTCCACAGGGCTGGAATGCTCTGGTGAGGACATGACCACTTCCCTGCTAGAGCCACCAGTTCAGCCCTGCTTGAGGGAGCTGGCCTTGAGAGATCCCCACTCAGGTTTAGACCACCAACCCTTTTGCAAATGAAAGGGCTCTGTTTTTGTTATCCAATCCTTCTTTGTGGAACATGAGTGATTTCTTATGCACACAGAGGTTTGTGATGCTAGTCCGCATTATCCACCCCACTTTCTTACAAATGAATCATAAAATAAATTTAATGTAACAAAGCACACAAAAGTAGAGGGGTATTTGGATTGGCTTGGTTTGGTTTGATATTTTCTTTCCTTTTTTCTTTCTTCTTTTTTAATTTTTTTTTTTCAGTTTGGCAAGTACTCTAAGGTTTTTATCCAGCTTTGTTCCCTTCATGTTGTCCCTTTAGTTTTACACAGATCACTCCAAAGTACAGGAGAATCACGTAGAACAAGAAACAGACAATGCTGAGGTGAAAACAGACCAAGTATATCAGGGTGTATTTTTCCAACCAATGTCTTTTGTACCCATTTGACAAAGAAATTTAATTTCTACAGTTGTGCGTGTTATTTTCAGGCATTTCTCCTCTGCAGAATGCTTTGTTTTGACTGAAGAATATTGCCATGCAACACTTGGGCCCCCAGCTAGGGAAGGCCCTGGCATGGGAGGCTCTCCTAGGGCACATCCAGAGCCTTTGATGCCTTCTGGTGGGCCCAAACTTCTTTTTTTTCTTGCTGAGAAGCCTCTCAAGGGGGCACAAGAGGGGAGTGTCTTGCTGGGTGAAGAGAAGCACAAATAAAAGCCACAAGAAAAAGGAATGGAGAGTTGTTTTTAGGTCAGGTCTGCACTAGACAAAATATTTGTGTTCCCTTGAAAATCAAAGTGACTGGAATCAGTCCTCTGGCAGTAGAGAGCCTGCTTTGGAGAGGCTTTCTTTCAGGTTACCTCAGCAGAACAAATATACTCGGGGCGTATCTCACTCCATGGCCCAGGTAACAAGCCAATAAAACCAATCAGCCCATTTCCAGGTGGCTTTTGATGCCTTTTAGCAGCAACCTGCCTGCCAGGAGCATCCCTGCTGCCCTGCTGAGAGCTGCTGCCTGGTGCAGAACTGTGGAGTGTCTGTCCTCTGGGCAGTGCAAGGGCTTGCAATCATGCAGTAATTCAGTTTGGCAGCAGTGCCAAGGGCTCCCAGCTTGCTTGAGGCTTCAGGAGGTTCTTAGTCCCAATCCTAAGCACTTGGAATCCTGTGTGTTGGAGGCCAAGCTCACTGCCCTCGAAATGGGTGCCAAAGCCAGTGTTGATTTCAGAGGACAAGTGTGGTTATGTTTGCTGCTGGCTTGGATCCATCTGGGATCAGGTGATAAAGCCTGGCTCCAGTGTGTCCTAGGTGGCTACTTTGCAGACAGAGCATTAGTCTGGTGAAGCTAAACCTTGAGGGTCAAACCCTCAGCAGACAGGAACAGATGCAGTTGTTAGTACTTCTGGAAAAGCTGGGCCATTAATTATGGATGGAGCGTGTGTGCTTCCTGCTTCCAGGGGACAGGGAGCATAAGGGTGTCTGCCTTTGTACAAGATGTGTACAGGCCCATGTGAAATACAGCCATAGCTAAATGGCAGTGCTCAGGATCTGGTTTTTGGCTGTCTTCCTGCATTTCTGTTTGCAGATGTGAGGGTTTTTTTGTGTGGTTTTATTATTTTTTTAAATTAGAAAAGAATTCCGAAAGAACAAAGAGCCTGAGAGCTCTCTGTGTAAGAAATGAAAGCTCTCCTAATCAGAAAGGAGGGGAGAATAATTTAGAAGCCAGCCAAATAAAACTCAGGTGCCTATTACAAAGCAAACAACCTTCCAGTGACAGTCAGAGTGGTCTCTTGCTAGCTGCAGAGAGAACAGCATCTGTGTAAACCTTCCAGCACAGACATCTGAGAGTCACTTTTGTCGACATTGACCTAATGATGCAGGCCATTTGATTTGTTATAATTATAATGGGACTTTGATTAGTCCTTCTCAGTGCATCACAGTGAAGTCATGAGACTTGTGGACAGCCTACAATGGTCCTTGGCTGCAATACTGTGACTATTGGATGGCTAATTGCACCCTAATACCACCCATTTAGAGTTGCTTACAGAAAATTAAAGCCTGGGTAATCAGTGAAATAAGCCTTTTATGTACTCAGAGCAATGTAATGTTTGTTTTTTGTTATTAACTTACAAGAAATATACCAAAATACATGGAAAATGCAAATTGTTTTATTGCCCAGGCAGTTGTTTGACAACTTGTGGAGCAGCACTGAGGCCACACAGTCCTGTTGTGAGTGGATGGGCAGTGGCAGAGAGCAAGAGCCAATTCAACAGGTGCCTGTGGCCACTGGAGAGTGATGCAGGGCAAAGCCCAGCTCGTGGAGAGGCTGCTGGAGCCCAGCAGGCTGAGTGTGCCCTGAGGAGGTGCCTGTGCTGCCCTGCAGGATCCAGCACAGAGTGGGGGCTCATCGGTGGGATCTGAGTTCAGCTGGGGCTCACGGGCTGTGGTGCACACTGTGAATTGACTGTCAGGGGGCCTTGGGATTTTCCAGCTGCTTTTGTGGAGATGGGAATGTGCCAGGCAGCTTCATTAACTGGGGATTAAGCAGGAAGTTACTTTTCCAAAGCTTCGTGTTTGTGGTTCTTTTTCCCCTTGTTTCGATGAGTCTGTGTGTAATAGATCTCTTAGGCAAAGGGGGATGTTGTGCCTGTCCCTGTTTGTGTGTATGTGATATGCTCCTTTCTCTTTTGTTAGTTTGGGTTTTTAAATTATTTTACTTAGTATTTGATGTATTTGTATAATTTTATAATCAGAAGTGTCTAGAGTATTAATTACTAGAAAACAACATGAGAAAATTGGGATTTTGTCCCAACATTCTTATGCTAATGTAGCAAAAATAATAATATTTAAACATCACTAACTCTAAAACACATTTAAATTGGGACCATTGAAATTCACCTCCTATTTGTGCCAAGGGCTCCAAAATATGTCTTTTCTAAAATACAAGAAGTAACATAAAAGCCTAAGGCTTCTAAAAAGTCATCTCTTGAAAAATAATCTGGATTTCAGCTGGAAGTTGCTAGAGATGCAGTGAACCTTCTAGCAATGAGATAAGCAACCCTGAAAATTAGGTTTATACTTGTATCAACAGATTTGCTGTAGAAGTTCAACTTCGTTATCATGGCAACATTTTACAAGTGGTGGAGCTGTACAGAGAAGCTGAGGCTGTGCAGTCCCACAGGTGAGCTGGAAGTGGCTGGTGAGCACCCAGGATGTGGAAAGGCCAGCCCAGCATGCCAGGCTGTGCTTTGGGTAGTTCAGAGCCCTCGGTGGGAATGGCAGCACTGGGACATGGGGCCATGCTCAGCCTCCATCCCTGGGCAGATGCCCCTCTGCTGCCCTGCTCTTCTCGGGCAGCAAAGGGGCAGAGAGCAGGACACAGCCCTGCCCTGTAGGGCTCCAGGGACATCTGATGACATGAAGAAGGAGCATGAGCCCCCACCCGCAATTTTTCCTGCAAGACTTCCCCTTGCCCCTCTAGTCTTCAAAACCCAGATGCCCAGGTGGAGTTCAGATGTCCCACAGAGGTCCCATTTGAAGAGCTGAAGTAACAGAGAATCTGTCTCATCCTCAGGTAAATTGTTGCACTGATTAATTAATTACTTTAATTATTCTGGACCAAGAACACTTTTATTTCTCTGTAGAAATGCCTTTGGTTTTCAGCCACCAGATCTCAAGATGCCTTTGTCTGCCAGATTAAAGAGCCTCTTCTTATTACTCCTCTCTCTGTGAAGGTTTTTGCTGACCACTCTCGAGTCACCTCTTAGCCTTCCCAGGGACAGATTAAATGGATTGAATATCTGTAGTTCTCCACTGTAAGGGAGGTTTATCAGTCTCCCATTCTTCTTGCTTTTGCCTGCAGAAACCCCTCCAATTTGTTCTTGTCCTCTTTTCCAGCTGGGTGCAGCAGGGGCTTGTGCAGCCTTTCATGTCTTCTACCACAGCTGAAGAGCTTCTGGCCATCCACTGAGCCTTGCCCTGCTCTGGGCATAACAGGGCTGAGCTTGTCCTCAGCTGCTGCTGTGTCCAAAGGGAAGCTGAGCCCTTAATCCCTCTGTGGTGTCTGCAAGGAAAGGGGATGGGCAGCATGGAGAGGCCATTCCTGAGCTGGGTTTAAGTCTGCCATGGCCACGGGGTTTTTCTGTCTCTAACTCGGCATCTGCCCTGGCTCTGCAAGAAGAAAATGGAAGTCCTGAGACAGGCAGGTGTGCTGGGGAGGAGGGACAGGGGAGCTGGGGAGCTTGGCTGTGTTTAGAGTCTGCTCACACACAAGTTCAGCAGCTCCAAGTGAGTGTAATTGCACAGACAAAGTAGGAGCAGCCTGAAAATCACAGGGATGGCAAAACATCCTGCCGAGGAGAAAAGGGCCTTTCCGAGGTCCTGATCCAGTGTCCGTGTGTGCTGTGCTGCTGTGTGATGTGTGAGCACTCAGCCACTCTGCTGCCAGTTAGAAATGAGAAATTTCAAGGGCTATTGAGCACTCTCTGAATTTTCACAGTGGCTCAGCGCAAAGTTATTTAGCACAGGTGTTTTGGTAATTGTGATGCATTGGGAAAATTCACAGTGCTCAATGGCCCTCAAACTTCCACCTGCTTGGTGTGGTGGTTAAGTATTAGTGCAGTGGATTATAGGATAAAATATGCAGGAGATACTTGCTGGCTGCGGGACTTTTTCTAGCACTGGTTGTACTTTTTCTACAAGGGGTTTGTTTATCTGATATGTATTAGAGGACAGAAAGTTTGTTTCCATGGCTCTAAAAGTTGAATGTTTTACACCTGATGGATCTACACATCCTCAAAGCCCAGGTGAGAGCTCTGGGCAGAGGAAAGGGATCTCTGGCCTCATCCCTGGCTGTGCTCAGCAGCACCTCTGGAAATCCACTCTGGGGCTGCAGCACTTCTGAAAACACACGACCAGGAGGGCTGGAGAAGGGGAGAGGGAACAAGAGGGGCCTCTGCCCACACTTTTCTAAATGTGTGCTGCTGTACAGGGGCTACAAGCCATGCATGAGTTCTCTTTTAATTGTCACTTTCCAGGTCACCTCTGTGCTAGGAGGGCCCCTTTGGGAAGGATGCTCTATCTGTCCTTTCATGCACAAATGAATTGATGAGCATTTTTGCAAGGATGTGATATGGCCAAATACAAAGGATCAGAAAAAAACCTTAATTTTATTTCAATCAGGCAAACACAAATGCTGAAACGATCACACAGGCCATTATTACAAAGTAATTAAATACAGAAAATACTGTTTTCTGCTGTCTCCTAAACTGAATTGTTGGACTGATCCTGCAAGCTTTGCTAGTTTTGCTGTGCCATGGATGGGCAGCTAAACCAAAATGACCTGTGACAATGTGGGATGGCTGAGACTGTTGGCTGCTACCATTTGCACTGCAAACTGATTTTTCAAACTGATGGATATTAGCAATTTGATTCCCCTCCTCCCCCAGCTCTCCTCTCATATAAACACAGAGCTGACTGGCTTTGCTGCTCCCAATTCTCTCCATATATTTACCCCAAGCTCAGTTATCATGGGAATGTGTCTGCATACAACCATTCAATTGAAGCTTTCAAACTCTTGCCACCTGCAAGACTTTCCAGAAGATGAAAAGCTGGTGTGCAACTGGAGAGTCCAGTCATGAAATGCAAGTAGGCTTAATGGATGGATTTTATTTTGAGCTCATTGAAATATTGCAAAATTCCTATTTCTGACAAGGTTTCAAATGGAAGTCGATTCCCTACTTTCCCCTCAGTCCCCTCTCTCCCTCTCACACCATGGTTTTTACTGTTATTAACATGTAAATTAAGCTCATTTATATAAAGTAACATCTTGACAGGTTGACAAGTGTTGCATGTGGCACGAGTTTGGACTGAGAGGCGTTTCTGTTTCCACAACTGCTATTATTCCCTGGAATTGAAACATGGCTATTTGCAGTG
This sequence comes from Acridotheres tristis, assembly GCA_037013685.1. NCBI lineage: Eukaryota > Metazoa > Chordata > Aves > Passeriformes > Sturnidae > Acridotheres > Acridotheres tristis. The sequence continues at coordinate 8,444,199 of CM072899.1, read as the reverse complement.
TTGCCTTTTTCTCAACCTGGAAATGAAACTCGAGATCAGTTTGGTCCACAAAATCCCCCCACCCAGGGATAAGTGCCTCTTTATAGGCCTTAGGAAATTAACATAATTATAAAAAGCACCAATTAGGAGGACAAATGGTGATGCAATTGCCCCCCCCAGGTCAACCTCCTTCTCTGGAGCCCCCTCAGCACTAGCTGTACTTTGTCCATGAAAATGAATCTCAAAGAGTTGTTCTTGTCCTTGTGTCCCAGGAACAACCAAGATAAGATAAGATAAGGGCATTGTGCCTCCTGAGGCTTGGAGCTCTGGAATTTCTCCTTCTGCCTAGGGAAAGGCCATGGAAAAGTACTAAGAATATTAGTCACTAATACAATAGGCTGCAGAGCTACAAATACATGTGTGAAGAATACAGAGAACATAAAAAAAAAGGCAAAACCCAAACAGCATCAGCAGCAGTGATTGGGATGCTTATGCTGCATTTCAGCCCCAGTTGGCACTGAGCAGCTGGGGGAGCCAGCAGTGTCTGTGCAGGGTCACTCCAGCTCCTATAAAAGCCAGCAGAAGATCTGCTCAGCTGCTGCTGCTGGAATCATGTTTGGACCTGTGTGTTGCATAGCAACCGTAAATTATTAGAAGAACCCTCAAAAGGCTATTAATGCTACTTATGCATAAATACACTCTGTCTTAATCCCATTTATGAATTGTTTTTATGCTGTTTCTCAGCCAAGTGAAGGCTTTCATCTTCCTCAGCAATGAAAATCTGTTTCCAGAAGGCTGGTGGCTCCTGCTCAGTGGCCCAGCAGCTGTATCTGGTCTTTTCTAGGGCAAACTCCTTGAGTTTCATTATAATCAGGACTTTAACTTGTGGCTAATTCCTCACTGCTGACCAGCTTTAGCTCCCACTAGTGAAATGGGCCTGGCAAGCATTAGCAGAGGTTGTGTTTCAGGTGTGGGGGTTTGCTTTGTGAATCCTCATTCCCAGATAGAAAGCACTTACAGCTTGTCTGTCTTCACTTCTTCCGAGAAAAATCATCCCTCAAAACAAGGGATGTATTTTGCCTTTTTCTCCTACACTTTGAAAACTGTCAGTACTAATTTAATTAGTTGATGCATAATCACAGGTTATAATTTCCAAGTCTAATGTATTATAATATTGTTTGTACTGATTCGATGATTAAAGGCCTTGACGGAGACTTTGTTTCTTTTCAAAAAGAAAAGGTATTTATGAACCTTAAAAAAACCAAAACAAAACAAAGACTTTGTTGTTAGGGAAATGAGACATACCATATTAGGGAGGTTTATTTTATCTGAACAGGTATTTATGGTTATTTTCTGTATTCTTGCTGTCATTTTTATTGTCTGCAGAGCCCTTGACTTGCTCTGCAAGATGAATTCTTGCCAGGCCCAGCTCTGTAATGTTCCCATGTTCATGTCCACCTCTTGTGCTTCCTGGGAGCCCCATCCATGCCCAGGAGGGCTCTCCTGGCTCTGTGCTGCCCGTGGGGTCTCCCAGAGCTTCTGCAGCAGGACTCTCTTTTGCACTGGGCTGGTTTTCCCCATGCACTGGTCCAGCTGTGGGTTCCCAGGATGCTCACAGGGGGACTGTGGGACACAGCACCAGTGGGTCAGCCTGTGCCTGGATGTAAATCAGGGTGTCCAGGGGCACAAGGCTCCGTTTGGAAGCTGAGGGAGCCCCCTGATGATGCAGGTTGGGGGGTGTGACACTGCCTGGCAGAGAGGTGCTGTCATGCCTGAGCTGATGGGTCTTCCCCAGCTGCCCTTCTTAGGGACCACGGAGCCCCCACCAGCATTTTACCAAAGCCCACTTCATTTCTCCAATCTCCTAGCAAGAAGGAACATCTCCACTTTGCATCAGAGTTGGACTGAAGATCCAGCCAGGTGGAATGAGAGTGAGCAGCACAGGTCAGGAGGTCTCTGCTCTGAGCAGGATACTGTGCAAACCCTTCTGTTTTTGGGGGTTCTGCTTTATTTTCAATATGGTGTCATCAAAGAGATATCCATGGCTGCAGGCTGTGTATCTGTCCCCTGAAAAAGCAATGTATTTCTCCACCTTCCTGCTGGAGCCTTCTCTGTCAGTTTTCTGCTGCTGGGTGAATGACCGTGTGTGTCTGTCTTCAATTCCATAGTCTGTTATTTAAATTACAAAGCTCATTCTTTGCATCAGCATATGCACAGCAAGTTAGCAATCTATGCATAAAGTCCCAGCAGGCAGTGATTGTCTCCTAAGGAATGCAGAAGGAAAGGCAGCCCACTGGATTGACAGAAATATCACTGAATTCAGATTTGCTCCTGGAACAATTTGGTTTTCTTTCGAAGAAAGTTGGCATTAACACGGTTGTGACTGAGCACAGGTGAGCACAGTGTTGAAAATTAGGCTGCCAACACAATTACAATGTGGTGTAAAAAACCCCCAGTGTTATCAGCTTGTTTATGACCTCAGTAAAAACAAACCCCAGACCTGAAAAATTATGCTAATTCTGCTTTGATTTACAGCAATGATAACCAGCAATGTGCTGCTAGAGCTGCCTGATGCGTGTGCCCAAGGAACCTGCATGGATCTCATGGGGCTTTCTGCAATGTTTTTCCTTAATGGTTCATTAAGATTTGGGTTCTGGTTATCATAACTCCCACTTTGGGTATCTCCTCCAGCCATGGGTAGTGTGAGCTCACTGCTTCATCTTTACTAGCAGGGAGAATGTGGGTGTGGAGGGCTGCAATCTATGAAATGGGGTATCAGTGATCCAGGTGAGCTGACAAAAAATTGTTATTTTCTTTAATTACAAGCCATAGGAGGGTTGTTCTGTCCTTAGCTTGGGCAGTGGCCAGGCAGGGAGGCAGTGGAGACTTTCCTCAAAGCCTTGAGCTGCTCTGAGACCAGATCCCTGCCCCAGCAACATGCCTGGGAGTGTGGTGGAGACACCAAGAGCACCTCCTCTCCTCCAGAGGTGCTGAGTCACCTGGATCTCGGAGCTTTCTGTAGATAAAAAGGCTCTTTTCACATCAATCACTATTTACACTTAAAATTGTTAAAAATGAGTTACAATTCAAAACTAACTGAGCCCTCCCAGACCTTTGCTAGGTGTCCTCCCAACAGAGAGTTCTGAGGTCTGGCTGATGAAGCTGCCAGGGACTGAGGTGTGTGTACATCTCTGTCTGTACACACACGTGTGCTTGCCTGGCAGGGAGATGCCCTGGAGGCCCTGAGCTGTCCCTGGGTGCTCCAGGGAAGGCAGCCCAGGGCTCCTGCACAGGCTGGGCTGGGGGTCCAGCCTGTAAAATCACTCCAGCAGTGTCACCTCCTCAGGGCACCCCAGCAAGCCTCCCCTGCATTCTTTCCCATTGCTGAATTTGCAGCACTGCCCTGACCACAGTTCATGGTCCCTTGCCTCTGTGGGGCTCAGCTGTGTCTGCTCTTGCTCAAATAAATCAGAGGGAGCAGCTCCTGCCCTGGAGATCCCCCAGTGCCCCTGGATGGGGAGCACTGTCCCCTGGCCAGGCTGCTGCAGCAGAACCCACCCTCCACACCCTGGCGAGTTCTGAGCACATGGAAAAGCCCCCCCCTTAACATGTTGTGAGTTATTTCAACCCCTGGAACTATTTCTGCATCCCTGGTAATGGTCTGTCTCCTTGCAGCAAAACGATTTGGGAAAGGCTGCCCTTCACTCTCAGGCTTTCAAATGACCTTTTTTTTTTCCTCTGACAGAAGGATAAAATAACAAAAATTAGTGTGCTAACTTTTATTGTTTGGGGGTTTATGATGCAGTATATATTGGCTGGTGTGAAATTTCCCCTTGCTGAGTATAGCTCGTGTGCTTTGCCAAGCAGTGTCTGAGCCGTAGTGTTACAATGGCACAGCTTAATCTAACGAGTTTATGCACAAACAGTTATTATTTCTAAAGGAATACATGCTATTAAGTGCTATCAAACCTCTATAGATATTATAATAACATTGGATGAAAAGCATTAGAAAAGGCTGAACTCTCACCTGTGAAGAGGCACATAATGCAAATCTACAGAGCTGCATTTCTTCACCACCTTATTGACTCACAAACATGCAGCTTGTAGGAGTCCTTCAGGATACCCCCCATTCACAGCTCTGTTTTATTTCCAAACACCACTAAAGGAACAGTTTTTTCCCTCAAGGTAATTGCATAACTTCCTTCTGTTTCACACTAAAAAAGCACCATGCACGTCAGTGGACTACAGAGCATGTTTAGATATCTCTTACCCTTTGCTAATGATGTTCAGTAGATCAATCAGGGGGAGAGTAATTTATTTTTTTTCTTCCTTATAGAGGATCTTGATCTTTCTCTGAGGGGAATGACCTTGACTTGATAATGCAGCTAAACTGGGAAAGCTGTTTTGCTATTCAAACTGAATTTAGACTAGCTAAATAAATAGCAGGCAAAAGAACAAATCTTTTCCCTTAAATAAATCTAAGATATTAAGACCTGGCTTTGCAATGATTATAGTCTAATACACAGCTTACTGAGAGGTGGTATTTTCCTATGTCTCTAACCTTGAATTTTCCATTTATCTCTGTGGAAATGCTTCCTTTTCACGATACATTTTGTGCATACAAAGAACAATTTAAAACTTACATGGCATGGTCAATCAGAGATATTTAACTGGCTCTTTGGAAAACATGAATTGTGTGCTTTTTTTTTTTTTTTGTTAATACAAACACAAAACAAGTCAGTGACACCACATTAATCATTCAAGCCGATTGGAAAGTCTCCAAGCACCAGCTGAGTTAAAAAAAAACCCCCAACAACTAAACAAAAACCCCACATGCTTTGATAAGAGCCAACTGGGAATGAGATTCTTTTTTTCCTCTAAGTTTCAAAAAGAACAACAACAAAAAAACAATTCGAAGAATTGGCAAGCAAACAAATTGAACTATCATGGCCGGTTGTAAGGGCCATGCTTTGGCTCTAGAGAAACAATTCATAAATATTCATTAGCCTGGGGAAACATGAAAAACAGGATTAGACTTGTTCGTGGGAGTTCATCTTTAGGGTCAATGCTAGGGTGAAAGAGCCAAGACAGGCAAATTGCAGTTTTATAACGTATTTCCCGGGACAGACAAGATCTGTAGTCTTCTCTCTTAAAAACAAAAGAAAAAAACAACCTCAAAAGACAGCAGAAAAGCCTTTTCACTTCCTCACACAGCAGAGATGCTGAATCAGCTCGGGCACACCCGGTGCTCCCCAGGTGCCCCGGGACAGCTCCGGCTCTGGCTGTGTGTCCCCAGGGCTCTGAGTGGCCTGTCCCCAAGGCTGGCCTGTCCCCACACACCATGGCCCTGCTGCCATGCTGTGTTTGGCACTTCTGAGGGTGCCTTGTCCCATATTCATTGCTGGCACACGGGATGCTCCCGGGGCTTAGTGCCTGTGGTGTGCCGTAGCTCTGTACAGAAATTGGGGTTTTACTGAAGGAAAATATCCCACGGTTCTGAAGCTGGCAGGGTCGCTCCTGGAGTCCTTCCACACAAAGTCAGTGCACAGCAGAGAGCTAATGAGCTCCAAAGGCAGATAGGATGGGAAGAGTCCACAATGCTTCCAGGAACCACCCCCAGCTTGCCAGGGGAACGGAAAGCTGTGACCTCTGGCAAGGCAGCCAGGAGCATGAAGATGTCCATATGCCACCTGTCCCAGCTAGAGCTGAGATGAAGAGAAGTGAGTCTCAGGGAAATGCAGCCAGGTCCAGATGACAACCCAGTACTGCAGGACTTGGAGCCACTGCCTTCCTCTGCTTCCAGGGAAAAGGCTGTTCTTGTGTTTGCTCCTGCATGCCCTGGTTGCCTGTTTGGAAGGTGACATTGGTATCGCCTGTTGCCAAATGTGTGTGTAGTTCCTTAGCAATTCCTCTCCGCTGCTGGGATGGATGGCTGTGTGCTGCCATGAGACACACACTGGCATTAGCAGCACCCCTCAGTGGAATCTGTGTGAGCCCCTGTGCTCACAGGAAAAGAAAAATACAGCATGAGTAGAAACAGTGAAAAATCAGCCCCTCCGCTTTTCCCTCCATTGCAGCACGCAAAGTTAATTGTGTTTTAATGCCTCTAAAGCGAATGGATATGGGATTTTAGTGACTTTATCCATCAACAGTTCAGGACAGATACACCACTTGTGATTTCTACACTTAGAATCTTACAATCATGCAATCGTATCAGGTTTGTGTGTCACGGTTTTGGTAGCAGGGGGGTTACAAGGGTGGCTTCTGGGAGAAGCTGCCAGAAGCTTCCCCAGTGTCTGATAGAGATCAGATCTGCCACTGGCCAAGGCTGAGCCCATCAGTGGTGGTGGATGGTGGCAGTACCTCTGGGACAACAAGTTTAATAAGGGCAGAAAAAACCAAATCCCTGCAGGATTGCAGCTGGAGTGAGGAGGGAGCATCTGTGAGACAAACAGCTCTGCAGACAGCAAGGTCGGGGAAGAAGGAGAGGGAGGAGGTGTTCCAGGCACCTGAGCAGAGATTCTCAAGCTCCAGATATCCAGGCTAACACCCACCCAGCACAGCTTGAGGAAATTTCATCTTGTCTTTTTGCTGTTTACTTGGGAGAAAAGATGAAACCCTACCTGGTTACAGCCTCCTTTGAGAGAGGGATAAAATCTCTCCTAAACCTCCTCCAGGCTAAAGATCTCCAGTTCCCTCAGTTACTCCACATCAGACTTGTGCTCCAGACCCTTATATTGCCCAGGAATATGATCCTTAGAACCTGGGAGCTGGGACAAGGTGTTGGAGCCTCTCTGCCATTGGACCAGTAGCTGGAATTGCAAAACACCTCACAAAGTGAGGGTGAGGAAGTACAGTCTAAGAGTCTTGCCAGAAATTGCACCAGTTGTGTTGACAAATAGGGCAAAGATGAAGCTGAATTTAGGAAAACTGTAGCTATTAATATTTTCTGCTTTGCTATAAGTAAAAAAAAAGGTCGAAGGAAATTGGTTAGTCTGCAGGATCCAGCTGTTAAATAGCAGATTTCCCAGTTCCAGTGGGAAATTCTTTGCCTTGTGGTGCTCAGGACACTGTAATATTGCCTTACATTTTTGTTCTCTTCTATATCTGCACAGTCATTTCCTCCATCTTTGCAGTTACTTCTGTCATCTCTTGTGCCTTTTAATATTCCACAGTAACTCTCAGCAGAAGCACTAGAGGCTGAGGGGAAATTGGACTTTCTCCACTGGAGCCTCTTTGTGCAGGGTTTTCTGTTTGCTGATTACTATCTTGAACAAGCAGAATCCTGACAAATGATGGGAGGGAAGGGGCTGCTCCCGTTGAGCTTTTGTACCTTTTCCAGGTTGTTTTCCTCTGCTTGCTGGGTTACAGAGATACAATCACAAAGCTTTAATACTCTTGCTTTGGGGCGAGGGATTTCTAGCTCTGCAAGGTGGATTTCACTGAGCTTGCTGATGTGGGAAGGCAGAGGCTGCAGGACAGGCTGTGCTCTTCCCCATTACGATTAGAGCTCATCACCTGCTGGGTGAGGATAATGCTGTAAGGAGGGACCAGCCACAGTATGGCAATGCAAAACAACCCGCTGCACTTTTATTAGAGAGGATTTAAAAGCTCCTCTGCAGTGGGTCATTCTGAGTCTGGGTTTTATCCCAGTCCAGGTGTCTCACAGGTGTTTGGGTACAGGAGTCATGGGAACAGCATCCCGACTCAGCCTGATGGGAGCTGCTGGTTTTAAAGGGCATACAGCTGCTGTTTTTCTGTCATGCATGGTCAGGCATTTCCAGCTGCAAAACAGGGAGTCTGAGCCTCGTTCCTCCCTGCTCGGTGCTTGCTTTAGTCTCTTGCTGTTTTCTTTTTCTTGCCCTGCATTGATACTTCCTTCACACTTCTGCTGGTCCACGATCACCAGCAGCCAGGGCATTGCAACTCTCTATATTTTAACTTAAAGTGAGTGGCATCTTTTCTCCTGGCAACAAACTGCTTTGCTTTCTTTCCCTCTCCTTCAATAAAAAGTGACAAGTGCTCCTTCACAGAGCAGTGCAATCAAAGGAGCCGCTCACAGAGAGCTGTCAGTGAGTTGTGCACTCTCTGCAAACTGTTTCACTGTGGGATTGCTTAAATAGAGTTCACATCCTTCCCATCTCTCTCCTTCGTGTGACAGTGCCTTGCACCCTTTCTGATGATATCAGAGGTTACCTCATCATGGATTATCTGAATAATCAGCTCTGGGTTTTTGAAACCATCTCAGAGGGATTTTCTGTGGCTCTGCAAAGTTCCACAATGTTGTAGGTGCAGCTGAGAGCTGCACCGAGGGCCTTGCTCCCTGTTCTGACACCAGCAGCCTGCTAATTGCTGGGTCAATATCTAAGGAGCTTTTCTAACCATTCCAGGATGCACTGATGTGTGTCCTCAATGGTGGTTCAGGCAATCCCAGACACTCTTTGCATGGAGGGTCTCATCTTGCTGAGTGCCTGCACTGCCTAGCAGCAAGGGAGCCTCTCAGCAATGCTGCAAATCAATAATGTCTCTAGTTCTCCTCCAAATTCCCTGGAGCCTGGGAGTTTACCTCTTCCATCTTCACCTCCATCAGTGTTCCTCAGCACTGATGGGCATCTGCTACTCACTGCCTCAGTGCCAAGCTTTAGCCAGTGTGTGTTGGAGGCATCTTGGTTGAAAATGCTGCTGTTCCTGGTCACAAGCTGCTGAGGATCTGTCACCCAGGGCAGCCCCACTCTCAAAGGGAGTGTTTGTCAGGGGCTTTGTTACTTTTGGGCTGCAATGGCAGCCTTTGCAGTGTGGCAGCATTTTCAGCAGAGACACTGATGGTGGATATGGCTGATCCCCTCTGCTCCCCACAGTGGATATGGGCAGGGCACAGGTGGGGTGTAAGCTTGACATTAAATGCATGAGTTAACTCCACTCAGGGTAAGGCTGCCTTTTGTAACCTGGCCTTGCAATTAGGAAGGGGAAGGGCAGCCACAGCCCTGTGTGCTGGCAAAACCAACTCCTGGTGTGGAGATGATGGCAGGAGAGTTTGGCACTATTGCTGATGGAGGATGGAGAGTTCAGGGATGGCTTTTGGACTCATGCTTAAATCTGAGTCCGGCTACTTTCCATTAAATTTAATTTTGATTTGTTTGGACCAAGTGCATTTTAAGATGAGATTTAGAGATCAAAGCTAGTCATCAAGAATCCCACCTTTATATAAGCAGCCATTTCATTTTGGTCTGTTTCTAAAGATGACCCAATAGTGTGCACTGGAATCCAGCATTTCTAGGAAGGCATTGCTCTCAGTATTTCTTTGTTTTGTTTTGTTTTCTTTTCTTTTCTTTTCTTTTCTTTTCTTTTCTTTTCTTTTCTTTTCTTTTCTTTTCTTTTCTTTTCTTTTCTTTTCTTTTCTTTTCTTTTCTTTTCTTTTCTTTTCTTTTCTTTTCTTTTCTTTTCTTTTCTTTTCTTTTCTTTTCTTTTCTTTTCTTTTCTTCTACAGTATTGGCATAGTTTAATCCCAGCTGGCAAGTAAGAACCTCACAATCACTTGTTCACTCCCTGCCCTCCCAAGTGCGATGGGGAGGAGACCTGGAAAAAAGGTAAAACTCGTGTGTTGAGATAAGAACAGTTTAATAATGAAAATAAAGTATAACAGCAATATTAACAACAACAACAATAATAATAACAACAACATGTTACTGTTGTTGTTGTTATCATGAAAAGAAAATAGAGAGTGGAATTAAAACCAGGATGATATTATTCCAAGTGATTCACAGTACAATCTCTCAGCACCCACAGATGGATGCTCAGCCTGTCCCCAAGCATCAATCAGCAGCTTCCCCCAGTTAATACACTGAGCATATGGAATATCCCCTTGGCCAGGTCAGGACAGCTGTCCCAGCCGTGCTCCCTCCCAGCTCCTCATGCACCTGCTCACTGCCAGAGCATGGGACACTGAGAAATCCCTGCTTTAGAGTAGGCACTGCTTAGCAGCAGTTAAACATCACTGCATTGTTGACATTACGCTTCTCCTAAATCCAAAGCACAGCCCTGTACCAGCTACCGAGAAGAAAATTGACTCTATACCAGCTGAAACCAGGACAAATATATTTTAGTGAGTTATTACCTTCATTGTTAGGTTATTTTTTTTATGCTGCTAATTTAAATGAATATTGCTTTATCGAGCATAGATGTGCATTGGTATGAGCAGTAGAAAGCTCAGAAAACCACTTTGCAAGGATTCTCCTTCTGCTGCTGTGCTAATGAAACCGAAACACTCTTCCTAGCAGTGGTCTGTGCAAGATAGCTGGACTTTTTACATTTTGTAATTAGTTTCTAGATGATTATCTATTAATATTTCATGCTTGATTCCATGCCAATGTCTGCTTTTGGCCAAGGTCTCTTTTGACCATCTTATTTTGCATATTAGTACTAAGCCTCTGAAGAAAACACTGCTTTTGCTGAAATCTGGGAGATTGCACTTGCTGAGCAGACTGGGGTAGCAATTTGGGAACTTCAATAATTACTCCTTCCTTACCAAAAGTCTGCTTATACAGCACATAAATGTGAACTAACCTTTAGGAATCCTCTGCAGCTCTGACACTTAATATCAAACTTACACTTTGCAACAGGACAGAGGATGTATAATTTATGAGCTAGCGAAGTATCTTTAATTAAACCACTATTTTCTAAATTTTGACTGAATTTAATTCTAATCTAACAGAAAGAAGCAATCCGAGTCCAGCTGAGGTTTTCCTTAAATACCACCCTTGTTATCTGGGAGACTTTGAATCAAGTAAGATAGATGGTTTTAATTTCCATGTTCTCAGTGTAACACTTGGGGTCAATGTTTGCATACTTATCATAGGCAGTTTACCACTGACAACCACTGTAATTGTTCAACTTTTCCTTGGTGAAGACCTGATTGACTATTATGCACTGTATTTATTTTGTCTCACTCTAAAATATAGATGATTGATTATTCCATTATTCTATTGACCAAGGCTGTAACAAGGTGTGACAAATACTTGCCATTACAGTCCATAACCAGCTCTGGAAGGTGGTGCAGTCAGGTAGGAGAATTTTAATGCACACGAATCTCTGGAAAGCCTTAGCAAACTTTCAGGACACTATTTAAAAGATGTTACCTGAATTAATAGTCTTCATTTCTGCTAGGTACTTGCTAAGGATGAAAAAAGAAAATAACAGGTCCTGATCTGAAAAGCTTAGAATATGATCGAGAGTCCATGGGAGTCAAGGGAAATTCTTCCAATGAGTTGCTGGGCTTTGGCAGGGTCCTGAGGGCAATCCTTCTGTTTACTTCACTGCAAGTTGTGTCAGCCCTGAAAAAAATGTCCATTTTTTAACTGCATTAAAATGTGCAGAGAAAGATGTGTCTTCTGTCACTGATGTAGCACATTAATGTGAATTATATACACATATCAAGGGGAAAGAGAAAAACCCTGTGTTTTAAAGCTCTTTATCTGCAACTTGGTATTTGAAATGCACAATTTAATTATCTTTGAACTTCTTTGTTCCTTCTTAAAATAAATAATATTTAATTTTCCTTTTAAATATCATGCATTGATGGACACAGCACTGGGGATTGTGGCAACAAAATAGTGTTGAACCAGTCATTGGAAATTAGTATTAATAAACAATGCATTTGCTACCAGTCTGTCATATTAATTAGTCTTCAGAATGTGTCAGTGCTTTTCATTTGTATTTACCATTGCCTGAGCTTACTGCCAATTAAATGCATGTTGTTATCAACTCAACTTGCACGTGATTACATTGGATTAATGTGGTTCTTTCCTTTGATCCACTATAATTAAAAATCAGAGTTGTATTTTAAACAAGTGTAAAAATATAATCAGTTTGTATATGCGGCTGCCTTTTTCTTCTAATATACTTTAATAACATTCACCTCCAGTTAAGAGCTGTGGAAGCCCTGGGACCTGTTTAGCAGCTCAGAGGAGACTGTAGCATTTTGGAAGCGCTGGAAGAAGCCCCTGGCATGTCCCTGTCCTCACCCTCTGTCCAGATGTTTTGGATGGTGCTTTGGAGTGGGACCTGTGACCCTTCAGCCCCCAAATCCTTCATAAGAACTCATCAGATGTAAGCTGAAAGAAAATCCTGCCTTAAAACTCCATATTGTTTCCCTTGAAGCCTGATGGCTGCTCCATGCCTAAACCCTGGGGATGGCTGGGAGCACCAAAAAGGGATGTGCTTTGCATCCTCCTTGTCCTGTCCCCCAGCAGCCACAGAGCCCAGGGGATAGGGGGACATGGGCTGGTGTAAAATGGGCCCCTGTGACTGTTGGGAGGAGATGTACACCTGTGTGACAGCCCCAGAATGACCACTCTACCCAGTCTTGACTTTTGAGGCCCCGGTGTTTCACTGAGCTCGATTTTGGGACCTGCCAGCCAGCAGGGGTAAGGAACAGACAAAATGCCACCACTCAAAGCAGAAGGACGCTGTTTCCCTTCAATTCTCACTTCTCTGCTGCTGACAGACAGGGCTCACCCAGCGGAAAGGCTGGAGGAGGCTGCTCCTCTGCTGGAGCAGATAGAAGTAATTAGTCAAATCACTGCGGCGCAGAGAGGGAAGCTGGCCCATCTCCTCTGTGCTGCAAATGACTCATTGCATAACAACTTCAGTAAAGGGGGATTTTTTTCCCTCTTCTACTTTGAGCAGGGAAACAGAGAGATGAGTTTTTCAAAAGGCCAAGGCTTTTGTTTGAGAGCTTTGCCTTTCAGGTCTCCTAGGACCACTGAGAAAGTCGTGACCTGAATAAATGTCATCAGCAGTCACTCTGGGAGGGATGGAGACCAAGAGTGTTTCTGCCTCTTGAAGGAGCATAGCCATGACCTGGTGAGCAGATGGCAGATAGCTGGTGACTTGTTATTCACCAGCCTGATCGTGAATATCACTATCATTTATACCATTTATATCACATACACCCCAGTGGTGCTGGATCCTGTGGGAATAAGGCAGTCACCCCCTCGTCCATAGCAGCCATGTGGGGAGTGCACAGCAAGAACATGCAGAAAGCACTCCTGGCTGGAAGAACATCTTCCCAGCAAGCAGAAACAAGACAGACTTGCTCTCTTACTTTTTGCCTCACCTCCCAGGCCGTGAGGAGCAGTCAGTGCCGTGCCTGCTGAAACTTGCTCAGCTCAGCTGAGCCTTGCCCACTGCTGTGCTCCATCGGCTGCCACTGCAAAGGGCAGAACTGCAAGAGACAGAATTTGCCTGTCCCACCATTCTCAGAGCTCTCTCCGAGCCCTCCCTCACCCGTTCCCAAAGCAGAGGAGCAGTAACTAAGCAAAGAATTAAGGCTGAATGAGTGGAAGGTAGTGAAATATGAGCCACGCCTTGCTGGCCCCTGGGTAAGTAACACACAGTGTTCTGCTGAGGTAGTGCTCTTTGTGCACATAATAAGTAGTGTTCCAGTGAGATGAAACCTCAGGCTCCTGATTCAGCTGATATTTCTGGCAAATTGTTGACCTATTGCAGTTTATTCGGAATTTTTCTTGTCCTGGTAGAGTGGCTCTAACAGTGACAGATTTGTCATTCTGTTTCTAACAAATATGCAGCTTTTGTGACTCTGAAACTTGTACCTTGAAGCATCCCGGATAACAATTGCTTCTGTGCTCCACAGTAACACTCTATGTTTATAGGCAAGGAAAAGAATTAATTTAATATTAATTAATAAGATTTAATATAGCCAGTGCTAGCTTGTGTCATAGAATAACTTATAGGGACAATTTTAATTTCACCTGACATTTTTATTGATAGTTTCTCTCCTGGGCTGGAACCAGAGGACGGTGTGGCTGGAGCCTGGGCAGTGAGAAGGGCAGCCCTGCTAACAAGAAGTGGCTGTGGGGAAAGGGTTCAGGAGAGCCACTTGTCACCTGGAAAAATTTTCAAGGAGAAAACAGGAAATTTAAAAGAGAAAGCAGGAAAACGGCACTTCTTTCGGTTCACCTTGAGAAGGAACAACTGTAGAAGCAATCTCCTTGCCTGGGTGTGATGCAGTGGGTTTGATGGATTAAATGCTGCTCTTTTAGAGTTTTCCCTGCTTTATCGTAGCATGAGCAAAAGGACATTTCTTATGTCACTTCAAAGAGGAGATGTGTCAAATCATAGAGCACCAGGCTAGAAGTGACCTCAAGGATCACCTGGTCCAACACTTCTTGCCAAAGGCAGTCTCAGACAAGATGGTCCATCACCCTTGTCCTGCTGACTCTTAAAATTGTCCAATGTCAGGGAATCCACCACTTCCCTGGGGAGATTATTCCACTGTCTGATTGCTCCTACTGTGAAAAATTTTCTTCTTGTGTGTAGTTGGAATCTTCCCAGAAGTACTTTGTACCCATTATCCCTCCCTTTTCCCTGTGACTCCTGTGAAAAGGGAGTCTCTGTCTTCTTTGTAGCCACCCTCTAAATAGTGGAGCATGGCTATAAAGGCCTTCCCTAAGGCTGCTTTTCTCAAGGCTGAACAAGCCCAGTTCTCTCAGCCTTTCCTCTCATGGCAGCCCTTCCTAGTCCCTGGCTCACCTTTGCAGCCTTTCTCTGGACTGTTCACATCCTTTTTATGTCACAGGCCCAGAACTGAGCACAGTATTCAAGGTGTGGGCCAACTAGTGCTGAGTAAAGTGGGATAATGACTCCTTTATCTCTGCTGGGGACGCCCCTGTTGATGCCACCCAGCAGCTGCAGTGTCCCTTTGCTGCAGCCATGCACTGTTCACTCATGCTGAGCTTGGAAGGCAGTGACAAACCACTGCTGCCTTGTGCTTTGACACCTGTTAAACCCAGCAAGAGGCTCTGATCAAATCCCTTCTCTGAGAGTTGCTAGAAGCCTTTTATTAGCAGTGAGATGCAGCCTGCAGGGACCTGTCACACTGATGTTTTCCCTGACAGGGGTCAGAGATCAAACACACTTCCTCAATGATGTATGTCCAAGTTGTCTTTCATTTCCTTTCAATATCCTTTGGCCTCACATTTCATATCACATTAAGGTTTTTCCAAAATACTCATGTTTAAGATGAAACTCAGCCTGGAGCTTGTACCAGCCCAGAGGTGTGCACTGGCCATTGCTTGTTTGGGGTGTTTGCCCAGAAGTCAGGCAGCACATCCTTGGCTGCCATGGGCTGGATCTCCAGTGCAGCTCAGCCTGCATGAGTGAGGATGCTGCAGACAGCTGAGGTCTTGGGAATTGCTAATGAAACCAACTGCTCTGCCAGCAAACTATCCTGGGTCCCCCCACTGGCTGTGTAATTAAAATGGGGACTGTATGGGTGTGAAGTTAATGCTGTATACATAATGTATCTGTCCCAAGGTAAGCCTTCACATCTGTTCTCTGTAGAACTGTAAGTGCAGGATATAACTGAGTGAGAAATAGTTTGAGTTGAAAGCAGTGCTGTCCACCAGCAGCTCAACCCATGCCTCACTGCAGAGAGCAGTGAGTCTAACCAGCCAGAGTTAGAGCTGGCATAAAAACAGGCTGGAGGCACTCCTGGTTACAAACATTCATGGCTTAGTTTTGGAATTTTTCTACTTTGTTTTGTCATTGAGGACAAAGAGAAACTTCAGCCTGTAAATGCCACCGGTTCTCCATTTCACACTGACATTCCCAGGGACAGCAGAACTGCCCGTAAAGTGTCTGTCGCCTAATGAAAAAAATGTCGCCTAAATTGGAAAAAAAAACCTTCCAGGTTTCTGCACAGCCCTGTCACGCGTAAATAAATTGTTACTTAACTCTTGCCTGCCCACCTCCTTCTGCTGCTGGAGCTGAAGATGGTGACAAACTTTCCCCAAAACTGCTGCTCTTCTGGATGAGGGAGAGCTGCTAATGAGAGCAAAAAGAGGGGGAAATACCTGTCCAGGCATTTTAGGACTGGAAGTGTCTGCAAGTGCATTTGTGGAGTCAGAAAGGCTCACCCAAAAGAATTGCAGCTGTAGACAAAATCTGAACCACCCACCCAGGCTTTTCTTCCCACCTCACCTACTTTTTATTTTTTTTTTGCTAAATGTCAGTTTGCTTGTCAGCCTCCGGCTGGGGTTTTCATGTTATTTCCTCACTTCTTTCAGTAGGATCTCTTTGCCAGAGAAGGAGAGAAATGTCATGGCATGACAGCTCCTCTGTCCCAGCTGCAGTGTGAGTGGGGGCCTCTGGCAGCAGCCAGCACACAGCACCTGGACAGACAGACAGACAGACAACTGCTGATGGGGTGAGCAGGAACAGAGAGGTGTAAGGGCACCTGTCACACCTAAATGCAGCAGCTGGTGGATTTAAAAGTAAATTGTTTAAATTTGGTGTCTGCACTTGGGTGGTTTCTCCTGGCACTAGGTACCAGATGCATCCTTTTCTCTCCCCCCATCACACCCCAGCACTGACTCCTCAATACCTTGAGATGCATGATAATATCAGTTCATTTAATGGTTTATAGTATATGTATATCTAATCATATTTATTGCTTATAATAATTGTATGTAGTATATTTATATATGCATAGAAATATATATAGCCACATATAGCCCTCTAAAAGACCTTTATATACGTATGTTTATATGAGATATTTAATACATATGTAAGTATAATATATGATAATATAATATACATGTATTTAGAAAGGTGTTGTACATGCATATGCATGTATGTATATATAAAGACCTTTTAAAAGCTAGCTAAGTAGCTTATATATATATGCACATAAATATACATATATATGCACATGTTTTAGACATTAAAAAGCATTGGAGTTTAGAAATGTAAATACCTTTGTATATAAACACCTGAAAACCTTCTATATCTATATCTAGTGGATATAAGCATGGCTCTGGTGCTTGGCTCAGCTGTGCTCAGCAGTGCCCATCTCACCTGCCTGCAGGTCTGGGGGAAGTCCCCATCTCCAAGGGCTGGTGCTGCTGCTGCTGCAGCCCTGCCTGTTCAGGGAACTGTGACTAAGTGCCCAAAACACCTTTGGCTGAGCTTGTGCCTGAGCATTTGTGTTTGTTTCTCTGTCCCTTGATGCCACTCTATAAGCAATGAGATTTCAATTCTCCCTCTGCCACTTCTCTGAGCATTTCCTGGCATCTGTCTGTGTTTAGACCTGATAAACATGGAGTGTGCTGCAGTCTGTCCTGTGGGAGATGCACAGGTGTGCACACACCCAGGGCTTGCTGTCTTGCCACTGTTAATTTTCCCTCTTGTTTTACTGGCAGTATCTCAGCCTAGTCCAAAAGTGACTCTGGAGAGTAGCTGAGGACAGGGCAGAGCCAGATCCTTACTGCAGGGCCAGCAGGGATGGCTGGGTCTTTGGACAGGAGAAAAGGGATGCTTTGCTTCTCAGCTGCTGGATTTGACTAGAAATCTTCTGTTTAGTGTCTATAGCACAGATACTAATGGCTTGTTTATCATCTGCAGCCTAGTTTACATCAGGAGAGGCTTAGGATTCAGCATTCCCTTCCCTTCTGGTTGCAGGACTCAGTGGGGCTTGCAAGTGCTGCTGCAGTAGACTGAGGATGGGGCAGTACCTGGAAAACTCAGCTGGGACACACACACCTGGGCAGCTCAAGGCAGTGCAACATTCTTCCCTACACACAGCCAGCCAAAGCTGTTACGTTAATTTTGTGCTCCCTGGAAAGACTTTCCTTTTAGCCATTTTTTTTTTTTTTAATATATCTGGCTTGAAATTTATAAAGCGCTTGACCACCCAAGGAGCTTTGCAACTCCACCATCTGCATCGTTGCACAGCAAGCAGGTCCCCACCTGCTCCAGATCACTTTAAAAGGAAAAAACTTCTAGCAAGGAACTGGAAGCATAGTTGGATGAAAAATATCTTCTTAAATAGACTGAGAATTAGCAGAATCTAAGTGGCATAATGAAAGAAGCTTTGGCAATAAAGTGAGCTATGTGAATAAGTCAGGAAGGGATGGATGAAAGGACATATGCTTAGATTTAGACCTTGGAAAGACAATTCAAATGCACAACTTCTACAATCACAGGGCATGAGAAAGACCAAGGAGAGCAGACTGGAGGGCTGCTGGCTCAAACCACAGGGCAGGAGTATAGGGACAGGTTATGTGGCCTCTTCCTGAAAGCAGGAAAAATACTGGCTTTTGGATGAGGAGGAAGATTTGGAGCATGGGCTAAAGGCAGCATGGGAAAGGGACTGAATGCAAAATCAGAGGTTAAGAAAGATGTGCAGAAATGAAATCTTAAACACATGACCCCATGCTGAGCTGGGTTTTATAGCTTCTGATCAACCAGCAGGAACTGGCAACAGGACATTTTTGGGGTATTTACATAGTTTTCTGGGTTTATTGGGCACCTAAGGGGCAGGCTTGGGTTCCAAACAGCAGAGAATGGGCAGTCTTTCTCCTGTAGTTTTCAAGGTGGGTGCTTGACCATCTTGTTAGCTCAGGGGTGGGGTTGTGTACAAGGAGTGTGTTCCATGTCGTGCAGGTATTTAAGAAGGGCTTGCTGAGTGATCAGGGTCCAGTACTCAGAGCTTGGTGACATTTTTCTGGGAGAAAGGCCATTTACAGAGACATGAAGGCAAATGGGATAAAATGCAACATGATTTATAAAGCAAGATTAACCTAAAATCCCTAACTGATCTTGTAGATAAAGGAAATCCAACAGTTCTCCTCCTCCAGGATTTCAGTGAATCCCCTGCCTTTGTGCTCTGAATATCTAACAGTGTAAGTCGTGCTGGAGAAGATGGGGATTAATTAAATAACTCAGAAATAGGTGAGGAATTGGCTAATAGGGCCCAGTAATGGTAAGAGAGCTTTTTCAAGGACTGGGCTGCTTACTTTGATCACTCTCTATCTGCATTAATGGCCTCAGCAGAGGAACAGGGGCGTTTGCTGAGGGAACCTAGTGGGGATGATAGCAGAGGAGCAAAAACCTCCAGCAAGGAGCTTTGGAATGTTTTAATGAAAGACCATGAACACACAGGAGGTCAAAACCAACTAGTACAGCACGGTAACAGGCACTCCACTGTCCCCCAAGCCCCATGGCAAGAGGGAGCACACTCAGTTTCTCACACGTGGTGACCAAGGCTCTGAATTTCCTCGTGCCCTGCTCCATCCCTGTGCCTGGAGGCTTCTGCAGCTGCGTGTTGGATGCTGTCAGATGCAAAAAGCTGTGACATAATCAAGCAATGCTGGTGGTATCACGCCTGGCTCAGCACCCCCTTGTTCACAGCTACCAGGGAAACCTGTCACAACCACACTCTGGTTTTCTTGCTACACTTCTCCCTGCTGTCACCCATTTCACTGCATGCCTGATTTCTGGCTAATGTAAATACACACCCCCTTCTTTAGCATAATCAAATACTAATTCCTTAATATGTGTTATTTTCCACTGTATCTCCATTTCCCTGCTATCTGTCTTAAGAGTGCCAACAATTGCTATCACTGTTTGACTGCTGTGTGTATATAATTAGAACAGTTGGCTCAGGTAATTTCTTTTTGCTTCCTTCAGATCTTTCCTCTGCTTTCCTTTAGTCTGCCTTTTGGGGTTTTTCTTTATTTCAGGCTTTTTGGAGGAGGTTTTCAAAGCAGGGTGTGTGGCTTTTGACTCTTCTACCTATTGCATTGGAAGCCACCAGCTGTTAAACTCTCTAAAATCTCTGAGTTCGTTAAACTCTCCTGAGCAGCTGACTCCTCTCATTCTCCATTTCTTATCCCTGAGGCTCTAAGTAGAACTTTGTAAATGATGTTTCTGCAAGTGATTTGCCTGGTTGAGGAAATTGCCTGGCTGGTTTTATTCCCCCATGGTTGCCAAGCATCCAGCACTGGATATTCAGCTCACCCCCAGTAAAGGGATGTGCCAGGACCTGGATCTGGCCAGCCCATCACCTCTGCATCATCCTTGCTCCAACAACAGGGAAAGGAAAACACCCTGTGGCTGAGGGATTGATGTGGAGACACAAAGCAAACCCACACTGGAGAAATTCCCACTCTCTTCTCTCCCCATGCCAGAATTTGTCTTGAAAGATTTCCTTTCACAGGGAAGTACCTGTTTAATTACAGCTATTGCAAAGACAGTTAATAGCTGATGAACACAGCAGTATATTTTAATTGAATATATTGAGCACTCTGAACAAAAAGCACAGCTCTTGACCTTTCTCATGAGTGAAATGTTAGAACAAGCTTCTCTACATTCTGAGCCCATGGAGACCATGGAGAGGACCACCCATTGCTGTTAATGAAGCCACCCATGAAAATCCCTTTATGACAGCTCAACAATGGGCTGCTGGACGTGAAATTAGTTTCATTTCATGCAGTTATTGTTCATGTTGGAGGGGAAAATAGTGGGAGGGATGCTCTGGCTAAAGCAGAATGCTCCAGGTTGCTGTCTCTAGCCACAGCAGCCTCAGCCATCCCACAATAACACTTTTGTTAATGCCTGGAAGACTTTGGGGAATTCAATGCAGGTGGCTACAGTTTGTCATTGCAATGGGACACATCTGTGAACTAACCACCCCTTCCTGCCCTCCAGGACCAGGACAAAGCCAGATTTATTCAGGATGCCAGGAACTGTTGCCCCAGTGCCCACCTGCATGCAGAAACTGCAGAAATATGGGACCCACACCCCTCCCTGTCCCCTCACCCCAGCCAGCTTCTGTCTTTATTGATTTCTAAGCTTGTGATTAAAGTTTGCTCATGCTGTACCTTCCTGAATTGGCACTTGGGTCCTTACTCCAGCAAAAACTCTCATTGATCCGTGCTGGAGCACAGGCTGAGTGAGCCCTCAGGGACCAGCTGTATATTTGCAGCACGGTGCTCTTCAGACACATGACAATTTCAGCACAATTTTGTAACGTTAAAACAGCATTACCGGTGTGTCTTTAACTGGCCATGAATAGAAACCTTGACTTGTCTACAGTGGTTTGATATTCCAAGCTAGACAAGAATATTTAGTCCTGGCTTGCAAGCCATTTTATCACCAAAAAGAAATTTTGTACGTTAGGTAAATCAAGAGCTTATTCTTGCCAAACTTCAACCTGTGTCTGTGAGCTGCAGTGAAACTGCATCTAATATTCAAGTGCAGGAAAAAAAGGAAAGGCTCTTTTTAAGGCTCATTAGTGATGGCGAAAAGATACAAAAGGACCAACGCCATTTTACACTTGTAAAAATACCCCTAGTAGGTTCATATTTTTTAATCTTCAGTACAAAAGCTCCATAACTACAGCAAGGCATAAGTTTCCAATCACTAGCTAACCATTTTTTCTCTAGCCTCTGGCATTAAAACTCTCAGTGAAAAGACACTTTACAGCTAGTTCGGGCAGTTCATTTTCTGTCAATCAACTCTTAGGCTGGAAGTATAAAGGCAGCAATATGACAAGATTTCTATTTTAATATCTTTACTCTTGATAAGATAATCCTAGAGGAACGGTGGTGATCAAATATTTACAGGCAGTTCTCACTGACACAGTCTATTGTAAAATTAAATACATAAAATTATGTGGGGATAATGTTAATGTTGTGATAGAAGGACAAAAAGCAGCATGCTCAAAATGAAGGTTGACTCTTCTTAATATATCCTCTGAGGCAGGACCAGCACTGCTTTCATTTCACATTTTGTGACCTTTCTCTGCTTTTCAGTAGCTTGTTTGATATTTAAACACATTTGCTTACTTAATGATCTTGATTTTTAAGTATGTATTTGTGTGTGTGTGCTGGGTGTCTCTCTGAGATGCACTGCATGGCTGATAAGGCCTGGGAGAGAGCAGGATTTTGCACTGAGCCACCCCCTTGGGAGGCCAGGTTTGGTCCCAGCCCTGGTTTGGGCTGTGCTGCAAGGGGCTGTGCAGAGCAGAGGGCACAGACTGGGGGCACAGGGGGGTCTTTTCCCACTCACTACATCAGTCAGGGAGGGCAGTTACCCTCTGGAGAGCTCTTCCTATTGCCCTGCAGACAGGCACGTGCCCCAGGACAGATGGAAGTGCCCAAATTCCTGCTTTTATTGACCATGAGACTGAGCACTCAAGGAGAAACCTTTGCAAATATATTTTCTTGTCTTCCCCTTCTCTCTCTGTGTTCTTGGTGGGACGTGAGGTGACCTGAGGGCCCTGCCTTGGCTGTCCCAGAGGAGCACTGGCAGGACCACAGCACATCAAGGCCCCTCTGCCATCACTCCTTAATGATGCTCCAGTGATGTTCGGCCAGGGAAAATGAAGCACTGATTTAGGCTGAAAAGCCAGTGCTAGCTAATATGGGAAATTACTCCAGCAATCATCACTCTTTTCCTGTCACTATGGTGACAAAAGAAATGACAAAAGCCTGAGCAGAAAGATATGGTGACACAAGGAGAGAGGGATAGAGCAAATGCTCAGCAGCTGTGGCCAGGTCGAGGCAGATCCAAGAGGGCACAGGCAGTCCAGGAAACCTGTGCTGGAGCCTTTGCTCACTGAGGGATACAGCTGTGTTCCACACAAGGGTTTGCAATGTGACACAAGCACTAAAGCCATGTTGCACCAAGTGCCACAGTCAATGCAGCTACACAGACCTAGGAAACACAATAATCTCAGTTGTACAAGGCTTTCATGCCACAGCTTTAATCCTAACCCACTAACCATTGATTTTTGCATCACCTTCGTCTGCAGGACTTGTTTGCCACCTGCCCTAAGGGGGTCTGCAGCCAGCCTGGCCTCCTCCCCACAGTGTCAGCAGCTGAGCATCGTTGGAGGACACAGAGGAACTCTGCTCTTCCCAGCCAAAGCAATGATCACCTGGGACTTGGAAACAGGTGTCTAAAATGAATGGGAAAGCACAGGGAGGCATGCCTGGAGGCAGCCCAGGACTGTGAGGAGCAGCTGAAGTGACTCTGGCTGCTCAGCCCCTTGTCTCTGCAGCACTGCTCCTCAGGTTTCCCTCAGGTCCTTCCAGCATTCCCCATCTCACCGTGCACAGAGACAAGGTCAGCAGCTCCCACATGCCCAAACAGCAGGTTGCTGTGCTGCTCAAGGACAGAAATATATCTTGAGAATATCTTTTCAAGAAACTCCAAAGAAGAAATTAGGTACTTGAGGCAAAATGTGCAGGTCCGAGGACAACTTGCTCAGGAGTCTCCAGTGGAAAAGGTGCCATCCTGCAGGGACACTCCTAGCCCTTGGGGCCAGGAGGAGTCACCAGCATATCGAACAGCATCCAATGTCTTTGACACTTTAAGCTGAATTTTTATTTTCTTGGAGTCATCTTCTAAAGGAGGAAAAAGGGTGAGGTGCAATGGGGGAGCAGAGGAGGGTTCTGGAGAGAGAAGTGGGGAAAATCATCCTGAAATGCCAAGCCAAACACACCCTCTGCCCCAACTCATCTTTTTTCTTTTTTTTTTTTCAGGAGGGAACATTGTATTTTCCAGCCAGCTCTACTCATGAGTGATTGTGCAGAGCTCTGCTAATGGGCTCTGCCAAGCTGTGGTCACCCTACGGAGCTATTGGAAGGAGAGGTGGCAAGTTGGAAAGGACTACAAGAGAACTCTGCGTGATATTTTTTGATGAGCTGATTATTCAGAAATTTCACAAGAGCTGAAATATATCACTCTGTTCTGAAACTCACAGCCCTGCCAACACACAGGACAGCTTACACGAGCAGCAGCATTTTCTCCTTCACAGAGTTGCTGGCCTGCACGTCAGGAACCAGATGTGGGAATCGGACAAGGCTTTTCAGCAGCCATCGACCACAGTGACAGTGAGAGGTGGGGAGTGGATAGGAGGACACAGAGAGCTGGCATAGAAATTATTTTGGTACTTTCATGGCTGTCACTATGTGTGTATTTGGGCTTGAGAGCTTTTCATTAGCTCTGTGGGTACTGGGGCATTAAGATTTTTATTGCTTTACAGCTGGGTATGAGATCACCCCAGATCCCACACGGATTCAGGTATTTTTATTTCAAGAGTGCTCAGTCCCTGGCCACATTTCAGGGTACTGTCACAGGCCAGGAGCTGACCTTGACTCCCCCCATTGCACCTGTCTTAGCATCAGCCTGCAGCCCAGTCAGGCTCCCACAGAGACCAACAGAACATTCTCCCTTCTCTAAATTAGCATTAATTAAAAAAGCTCCACTGGCTTACTTGAGTACAGAATCAAAAGAGAGCCTGATACCTGGGGGGTGGGTGAATGTATGCTGGGGGAGGTTAGAAGCAGCATAGATTTCTGAATTAATACACAAAGTCTTCAAGAAGCTGACACAGCCCATCCCCAGCCCATTGATCTGTCAGCACACAACCATTCTGAGCTGCCTGGGGTGGCATCAGCTGTCCCGTGGAGAACTGGAGCTGGTACATCTGCATCTGGAGCAAGAACAATGCTGACCTGCTGAAAGACAAATAACAAACATCCCCATGCTGCACTCACAGCCTTTGCTGAGAGCACTTGGGCTGCCTGGCAGGAAGAGGATGCATGGGCTGAGGTGTCCCCATCAGATGTGTGCTCCCAATAACCTGACTGTTCTTCTGTGTGTGTCCTGAGACAACTCTTCTGCAATTTCTGTTCCAGGGCACTCAGGGAACTTGTGGAGCTCCCAGCCTGCTCCTGCAAGTCAGTGAGGAGAATTGTGGCTGAACCATATCTGGTTTACTTGTGGAAAAAGAGGCACACAGGCACAGCCCTTCAGAGGAACTGCTGCTTCAGGAAAAACTCTTAGGAATTGAAAAAATCTGGGAAATTTTCCTCTGTGTAAGGACAGGGAATGAGAGTCCGAGCTCTGTCCTGTTATGAAACCACTCCATTGGGACCACTCCTCTTGTGCCATATGAGCCCCTGCACAGGTGATTTTTCCTGTGTTTTCTGCTTTGTGTGAGGGAGCTCAGCACTGCAGCATTCCCCAGCCCAAAGGTACAACTCCCATGAGGGCAAGAGATGAAGGCTGAAAAGGACAAAGATGGTTACAAAGGCCATCAGTGTCTTTAGCACAGCATCTCCTCACATTTCCAGCAGCAGCATCTCTGCTTACAGCTCCCTGCCTGTGGAAAATTAAGTCTGCAAAGAAGTATATAAATGATCCAGGCACCATCTTCAAGGTCCATATCTCAAAAAATCCGCAAGGGCTTACTCCACATACTGCTGCAGGATGTCATGTACTTCATGATCTGCCTTTTCTAATCTCTCCTTATCTCTCACTCCAATCCTTTCTCATGTCCCTCATCTATTGCAAATTCCCTTTTTAAGCTGGAGCGAAGCACATAAATATTTTCATGCTGCATAAATAGGTTGTTTTGTGCATAATGTCACAGGAGGCCTTTTTTAAAAACAGGACCTTTAGTGCTGTGATAACGGCCTCCTCATTTACACAAATGAAATCTTCCATGGAGCTCAGCACTCATCTGCTCTGCAGCCCCCATGCAAAATGGTTGGCACAGTGCCCGCTCATCACAGCCACGGAGTTAATACAGAATATTCCATAATAAAGAGGAAGCCATTGAGCACCAGGTTTGAAACTGCCTTGCAAATGTAACTGATGCTAAGGTTTTTCTTTTAGTGTTCCCCAGCAACACAACCATTGTCTTCCTTCTGTGTGAAATCACAGCTACTTGAAATGCTAAAATGCAAAAGGACAACCATTTATGTTGGCCCATTTGCCAGCATTTTTGACCATTCTCTCTGCTCAGCTTACCTTCTCTGTTGCTTCTTGCTCCCTGACCTTCATTTCCTGTTTATTCAGCCCTTGCTCAGGGTCTAAAAAAGTGCAGACACCATCACAATAGACTTTTCATTTACTCTGCACAGAAAAAGAAATAGTGTTACAATCTGTACAGTTTTAAAAAGAGCTAATGGAAGATATTAGGGGCCACACTGGGTCATGGTAAGTCTTTGGATCAAAGTGGTTTTCAGGAGCAATATTTAAATAGCATGACAGTAAAAACTGGAATTAAACATCAGTGATTTTGCTCTACTATTTCTATTTATATTTGACAAGCATAAGGACTTCAAGCCAATGGATTGAATGTCTCTGCAGTACAGAGCAGAGAGAGACCTGGTGAAAATGATGAGAGCTCATTGATTGTGCATTTTCATACTTCTCAGGTCAGGCTGTAACCCTCCAGGACAGACAATCATGGAGCAGTTCAATTTGTCCTGAACGTGATCACACTGTGCTGCCAGGCAGGCAAAGCTCTGCCAGGCTCTGGCTTGGACCTGGCCGTGACCTCCTCAAGCCCTCAGGTAGGCTCTGCACCCTATGGCCTCCCTCAGCATGACTCTTATTGAAAGACTTGGGGCATTTTGTTTCTCATCCTGAGCTTGGGGCACACAGAAAGCTTTGGTTGTTTGCTTCCCTGCAGTTCCAGAGGATTATTGGTGCTCTTTTCACGCAAATCTTACGGACTTATTTCTTCTCTCTTCCATCTGTTGTGTGACATCTTTTCCTGTGTTATGTGTTAGCAATCAACAACTAACTCATGGTGGGTTTCTTCCTGTGCAGGGCTCTGAACACAGCATTTCTTGCTGAGAGATTGTTCCACGTGGGAGGCTCCCACTTGTTATTCGTGCCAGTCTAACCCTAATGTGATTACTATCCTATGAGAAACTTTACATATTAGTTGTTTTACTCAAGTGTTTTGTATCACTTAAATCTCCAGAAGCTTTGTCATAATGCATTAAAAGAACAGAGAAAAGAAAGATCTCAGGAAGCCTAATATTTCTTGTTATAGAACCAATCTGAAGAAAAAACAGCTTTCCAAATTTATCTTGGCTAGTCTGTAAAAAAAGTCTTAGTTTTTATGAATTGCTACACTACTAAAAGATCTAATTTTTCTATGATAAAATAGCCTACATACAATAACTGAATCAAAGAGCACAACATGGAGTAAGCACTTTATAGTGTACCTAAACACAGTAGCTACCTGATTTTCCTGGCACTTTATTTCTATTTAGGCCAAGGGACAATTTAAAAAGATTCATTCCCAAGTACACAATTCAGAAAAATATGAGTTACAATTCAGAGCAATATTTTGAACCAGTGCTGTTTAGTTGTCTTAGCTGGAATTCAACCTTGATGATATCCAAAGGTCCAATAAAATTTTTCATGGAAGAATCCCATATTTGTAGAACATAATAAAATTGTCAAACTGCAGCTCCAGGGCCACTGAGAACTGGAGAATGAGGTCGTTCTTTCTGGGGACTTTCTGGTGTCATGGGATGTGTTCCAAACACTTTGTTACCTGAGAAACATCAAACATAACAGATCATTACATATAATAGCAGCTTTGATCTTTGTTAGTAAGACAAAATGTGAGGCTGTTTATTACTAACGACTTAGGTGCTCATTAGTGTGTTCTGACAGGAGTCACCGACAGCAATAGGCAAAAGGAAATGTTTGGTGTTAAACCCCCACACAGCACTTTGCAGCTCCTATTACAGCCCTTGCAACAGAGGAGGGAGAAAAGCCTTGCACACAACTATTTTAAAATTATTTACCAGAGCAAGAAAGAGATTTGTCTGATTTATTATCTGCTTTTTCAATAAACTGCACTTGCAAATAATACTAATGCCTGCCTTTCACATTGTGCTTTTCATTCCTAACTCACAAAGCACCCTTGGACAGAGGTCAGGATCATTTTACAAAAAACAAACATGAAGTGAGGCCACCTCTCTGATGTCCCTGAGTAAGACAGCAGAGTTTCCAGCTCTGTTGACCGCTCCTCATAGGAACAAAGGATTAGAAAGGGCATCTTGTGTCATCAAATCCAGCTTCTTACTCTTCAAATCTATTTTGCTATAATAACCCCATGCAAGACTCTTAGGGGCTCGTGATCTCTTATATAAGCTCCTACAAATAATCTTTCAAGACTGTCATCTCTGGTATATCCTCATCCAACCTGACCCTGTGGTGGGACTCTGCCTAATGCCAAGGAATTACACACCAGTGATTTGGGACCATCACCCTGAACATGCCTCCAGCCTCACACACTGGAGAATGAATGGGGCATTTCTTGCCATGTCTGCTCCAGTTTATGCATCTCTTGGTGGTCCATCCTAGTAAAAACCCTGTAATAGGTGCCATGACAGATGTGGAAGGTGTTCCTGAAGCAGAGAAACAGAAATGCTGAGAACCTGGCAGCTGTGGAAGCTGTGTGTGAAATCCTTGCACAAACATGGCACAGTTACTACTGCAGTGTAGCTGGAGGCTTGCAGCAGCCCCAGGTGCTGACACAAATCGGGATTCGAGTTTATCCCTGCAATACTTCTGCTTTTGTGTAGAGACTGACATCTTGGCAAAAAACAGAGCCTCAAGTACACTCAGTCCAACATATTTCCAACATCCATCACCCCTTCCTTTCTCAAATAACTACTTACTGGAGGAGTTATTAATGCCTTTCCACCTACACAGCCTCGATACCGACACTCACACAAAGGCAGTGCTCGAGCTTTGAGGTCGTGTTCGAGCTGCTGGTTCCAGTGGCTCTCTGGGCACTTCTATTGTGCAGCAGCTACAGCAACAGGATACCACGATACAAACCTTGGCTAATAATTGAGCATGAAATGGGCTTTTGGCTTGGTATCTTCAGTTTTGTACCTTCACTTCAGAACATCTTTAGAGCTGGCTTCAATACCGGGAAAATTATCTCAGCTTATTAAGCACAGAGCTGTTACCCAAGTGTTAGACGAGGGCATGGCCCCTGAACTCGCTCCCGGGGCTGCGTGCAAGGCTCGGCACTTGCTGCTGTTGTGGCTGCAATTCCCCAGCCTCCCACTTCTTTGTTTGATTGTCTTTTCTCACTGGAACATATGTTTCCTATTCCCACGACATTTTGAGCAACAGTTTCCATTGTAAGCCCCTCCTGACTGACAGTTCGATGGCAGCCTGTGAATCACTTGGCACTATTTTGTGAATCTGCTTCAAGGAGGGTCTGGCTGCTCCGTAAGAGCATCCTCTGGCAGCTTTGGGGGCAAGAGATTAGCACCATTTTAGCAGAGGTTTGGGTGTAAAAATACCTAGTCACAGTTGATATCATCCTTATTGGAAGCTCAGCATTGTCCTGCACATCAGCTCTTTTACCTCAGGTCCTGTGACAAACGTCCACCACTTATGCTCGGCTTTCCCCATTTTCCTCTCGTACAGTGTGACACACAAAGCCAACGATGAATCAAGAACTGATCACATTGACAATATTTGATTTTGACACACAGCCCAGGTAGGCATTCAGGCTGCTGGATGTGCAGGTTAAGAGAACATTTGGCTGTCAGCTTTCTTCACCAACAGTAACGCATTTGCTGCTTTGCATTTATGCTGTACAATCATTTCTGTGTCTCTGGCCCTGATGTTTCTACTGTAGCCATAACTACACCATCCAAGCAGTGCTGCATGGAATTCATCTACTGGACAGCTGAATTAAATGGCCACCTATAGGGAAATGAAAGTCCAGAGAATGAGGTGTATAACTTTCAGGACAGTACTACTTCCAGCCTCAAAACAGAGCCCTGGACTGGTGTGAGTGGGACAGTATTGTCTCCCACAAGAGGATGACATTTCATTTATAACTCCAGCTAGCTCTCCTGTAGCTCTGTTTTCATAAGAAATAATCACATGCTGCAACCATAAAAATAATCAGCCTCGACACTGAGGCTGCTGTGCATTAGCACACCACATTTATTTGGGGAAGCCTTTGGGCCTGAGCTTTCTAGTCTGGGTGTCACTGCTGTACAGCCACTGCACCACTTCTGGCTCTTTACACCTTCCCTTGAAGAGGTAAAGTAATTCCTGTGTATAAACCTTCTCCTTGCTGCAGAGTTGGAGGGTCTGGATATTTTGCACTTAAAAAATACCAGCAAGGGCCAGATTATGTTTGCTGGATTTGTGTTGATAATTAACTTGCCTTGCATCCCATTGAAATGACAAAAACATTATATGTACTTACAGCAGTAAAGAGAGAATTTTGGGTGGAAAAGCACAGACCCAATGATCTGATCCATCTTCTCTTTACTATTTCCAACTACTTAAAGCATAATGTCACACTGAAATGCACACTTGGAGTGCAGCATTCTCTTCTGACAGATTGTTATGATGTTTTTCAAGGTGACCTTCATAAAACGTGTTTCTTTTGAAGCTCATACTTCATTCTCAGGTCATAAGAGTTTCACACAGACAAGTAAACTGCCAGCTCCTGCTTTCTAATTAATGCTTCTTGGAGACTTCTGAGTGGGGAATATAATTAATAGCACTTAAGTCTGGAGTGCAGAGAAATCTCTAGCAGATTACTGGGATGTGTGTTTATTTCAGGATTATGCACAAACAGCTCCTAGACCATGGCCTCTGGGAATTGCCTAGGCCCTGGCACCACCTTGACTCTAACTCCAGTGTAAGCACTCAAAAGCTTGCCCTGCTTTACAAAGTGATGCTCTGAAACTACTGAGGGTCTGTGCTTGTTGCACCCCTTGTCCCTGCTCCCATTTCCCATAACACAGTATGTTGTATTTTTCAAAACTGCCTGGTGACTCTGCTTTGCCAACAGGCAGCGCCAAGAGCAGAAAATACCTCTGACCATGCCTGTGGTGCCCACTCAGGAGACAACCTGCTGTGTGGCCCACAGTGCAGGTACAGCATCTTCTGGGGCAGAACTGTGCCCTCACTGCATCCCAGATCCGCTCTGTGGATCACAGACACAGACATTGCTTTGTGGGTTTATGCAGTTTAAAGTACCAGAAATGATAGAAGGGTTTTTCTTATAGTAAAACAAGCAAAGATGGGTATTCCAAGTAATTTTGTCATACTTGCCTAAATTTAAGGAAAGTGGTAGGATTGCTCTGGTGTTCACTCTCATGCATGCAGCATGGATTGTCACACTCCAGAGGTGCTGGAGTAAAATCAGATGCAAGTCAAATTGCCAGTTTAAATTCCCCCTGGCCAGCTGCTGCTATCAGTGGTAATTTCCCTGCTGAAGTCAATAGAACAGCATTTTTTCACACACGCTGAGATCTTGGTGCAGAACAGGCAGCTGTGAGGCAGGATAAGTGCTCTTAAAGAATGAGTGGGGGAAAAAAGGGAATAAAATGTATACTCTCTGGAAAAGCTGGAAAGACTATATTATCCAGAAACATTGCCAGACTGGGGACAAGGGGGAGAATTGACATCAGAAATCCAGCAAGACTGTGCAGGACACATTATTCGAGGGATTTTTACAAGAATTTGGCATGTTGCAGGACACAAAATATTCAGGTGGTCAAGCAATTAAAAGCTATTGAATATTTGTAACTCCAAGCACTTGGCAACAGAATATCACTGTCAACTTCTTTATGCAAAGGGACATTTTGACATTGTACTTAAGATTGACTACTTTTCTAATGGCATAGAAGTATTCAGTTATGCACAAAATAGAAAACTACTGAAACTTGTGCAGCCTGGTTCTTTCTTCAGATATAACAACACAGAGTGAAGCTGCCTTTGAAGAGAAACATTTTTCACATACTATCTGAAGGTTAGTAAGTCTTTTAATCTTTAGCCTTTTTGCTGGCATGTGCAATTTAAAATGCACAAAACAGACTATCAAAACCCTCAGCTATACACAGTTAGAAAATTCAAAAAGCACATCTGAAAATAGGCTTGGAAATTAGGGTGCTGCATCAAATACTGCTCTTTGAGAAAGGACTTTTTTCCCTGTGGATCCACCTCAAAAAAGCAACCAAGCTATCAAACACTGCTGACCAGAGGACAACCAACATGGAATGAGAAACAGCTCCCAAAGAGATTCTAAAGAGGTGAAATCTTGGTGCTACTAAGCAAGAGAGTAGCACTAACTGGGGAAATTCTGTATTAAATATTATCCCCCCCCAAAAGCTTTTCTTTCCTTTACTTTCTCTTTTCCAGATTCACATGAAGTTCTCCTGAACTCCAGCTCTGCAGACACAGTTCTGTGAGCAGAGCCTGCTCTTGCTGGGGCTGCTCAAGAAGTGACAAGTCCTTCTCACGAGGTGGGATACAGGGGCATGGGGACACCCAGGGGAAGACCAGAAACACATGCAAAACACAAATTTACTCCCTGATATTGCACACACTGATAAAATATTTAAGGGTAAGCATTTTCTCAAGGGTGGAAACTTAGCAAGGCTAAATGGGTGCATTTCCTTAAGGAAGTGGGTGGATATGTTGGGTCATCTGGGGACTGATGTAGAAGCACTTAACTGTAGTTAGTCAGCCAGCCAAGAGGGATCAGCACCAGCAAATGAATTAAGTAGGGAGAGAACTTGCCTTACTCAAGTATTTCTTAGGAAAAAGTTACTTGCAAGTCCTTCTTGATCAGATTGTGTCTAAAAGAGGTAGAGGTAAAAGCACAGGCAAAAGGTGCTACTGTACCTAGTCCAGTCATACAGGAGTTGTGGCAGGTGGTGAAGGACTTGTGATAAATGTAAGGGTAGCTGGAAAAGCCCTAAGACACAGCTCAATCTGCCCAGGCTAATCTAGATAAACTGGGCTTCTTTAAACAAAACAGTGAAGTACAAAAATTATGCATGAGGCCTTAAAAGTTGCTATTTATTTGCTGCAGAACACCTACATTCAGCTCTTTATGACTTTCCCTATGCTGCATGAAAAAAACTCAAGTTGAATGTCGTTCAGGTAAACCTACAAATAAATCCTTTGTAGGTGAAATACAAAAATAGCTTCAAAGAAGGATGCATATAACCTTGTTAATTTGCCAAAGTTTTCAATCTTCATCACTTTAGAAGCAAGGCTAGACAAGGCTAGATGAAGGCTGAGAAATGCAGAAGGTGCAGAGATACTCCTTTATCTCAGGTTCAGAGCCTTAAACCTCAGAAGCAAAATAATGTTGGGGAAAAGAGATTGACAGTGATGCCTAATGTTGGAATCAAGGGTTGGAAGGACTGCTTGTACTAGGCACTCTCATGATAATGATGCCAGGAAGATTCAATTTACCAGTTTGTTCTAGGAAAGGTAATGACCTTAATGTCACGGGAAATGTATCAAGAGGTCATCCATGCAGACACATGCTGACTCATTTTCATAATAGATGGAAATAGATGTCCAGCCACACAAATTTGATTTCAGGAAAGGATTTATACCATCTATTCAGCTTTGTGTTTAGGATCAGAAGAGATAAAGAACATTTTATTGATATGTGGGGATTTAATTCCAACTCCTTTGAGAATCTCTAGGGAAAAAAATGCATTTCTAATTCATTTCTGAAGAGACAGAAAAGAAAATAATCCCCCCAAAACCTACCAAATCAATAAAGGGAAACAATATCACACTGGAACAGGGATGTGCCATTTTCCCCTAAGTACTATTCATTGGTTGCTAGGCCATAGATGAAGCACCACATAATGCCTCTGTTAGAGAGGAGTGCTTACACATGCATTACCAAGGATATGATCCTCCTGGCTGAGCAATTCCCTTTTGAGCAGCATATTTCTGAGAAGGTGAAAAGTGGGTGTCTAAATGCAACTCCAGCAGCCACTGCAGAAATGTGGCTTTGTAGCCCAAACCCTGCTGCTCCAAACCACGGAGGTCCCAGGTGCTGGGGAGAAATTTCCTTCACAGATGGGAATTACATGTGTTCCATGGCTTTTTCTGTGCCCATCCACTGGAGGGTTGGCACAGCTACTTTGGTTGGAGAAGACAAGAGCATGGTCACGATGCAAGAAAAAAGGGAAGTCTGATGAACTCCAAATGAAGTCATCCAAAATGCCATCCAAATGGCAGGATGGCACAGGAGACGGGAACTGCCACGTAAATGTGCCGCCCATACAATGTGCAGTTCAGCTCAAGATTTCTCCAGCTGGGCTGCAAGCAGTGAGTCACACAGAGAGAGGAGGGTTATTTCTGGGATTTTGTTTCTTCAGAGGAAAAACATGAAACAGTCAGAAATGACAGAGAAGTGAGAGTGCTGGATGATGGCAAACAGCATATGGGGAGCAGGGGAGAGAGGGAGCTTTGGCATCCTTGCTGCAGTGTTAAATCCCAGCCTAACTCACATTGATCTCAGGGGGGCAGTTCATTTCTGCTGGAAGAATCTGGCTCCTGGGACTCCAGGTACAAAAGGAAAATCTCTCAATTTCCACAGGACCAATGTTAGTCTTTTCCAAGTGTTTTTTCGTTTCTATTCCTCCCACAAATCTTTTTTGTTTTTTCCTTTAAGGCCAGTGGAAAATTTAGCAGAACAGGCAGTTTTCCAGCAGGCTTAGTTTCGGAAGTTGAACTGATCAAATCATTTAATACTTGACAGGTGAAGTTAGTATTTGCTTTTCCACTCTATAGTCTCTGCATAGGTGCATATGCATATGTGGTTGTACACAGACACACTTAGCTCTATGTAGAGGTACCAGGGCTGTTTTCTGTCCTAAAAACAGAGGGAGAACGTGTTAGGTTAAAGACTCCTCTTAAGTAAATACTGATGATTCTCATTTCTAGATTCAGCATTGTTTTTGCTGTCTGGAAAGAAAATGCTCTAGTATGGTGCTGATTTGTTCAAGAAGGAGCATGTTATTTCAGCCACTGTTGGAGTGCTGTGTCATTTTGGAAACAACACAAAACTAAGAGCTTTGGTTTCCTTTGTTTCATTCTAGATATTTGCCCTGTTGTCCTCAAGCAGCCTCTGGAGGCTTGAGAAGAATTTTGAGTGTTGCAGGAGTAAGTCAATGTTCAAATCATACCTCTAATTTTCCTGGAAATACTTCTTCAGAATTTCTGCTTCAGCTGCCATTTCTTCTTCTGTCCTCCACTTGTCAGGGGAATCATCTTTGTCGTGTCGCTGCAACTTTTTGAGGGAGAAAAGAAAAAAAAAAGTCAGGTTGTTTTGTTTTTTTTTCAGTTTTAATGTCAAATTTAGAGCAATCGATCCAACTATTCCATGTGTCTTCAGGATGGATGGACCTGGTGATGAAGAGAGGAAGGGTGAAGGTTGCTGGTTTAGAGTGGTGACAGTGGTTAACTGGCTCTGCTGCATTTACAAGGACAACACCAAGTGCCAGGGAGAGTGACAGGCAGTGACAGGCTCAGCTTTGTGGGCTAATGGTCTGACACCTTGTCAGTCTGTGATGAAAAGCTGGCAGGTAAAACAACAGGAAAACACTCGGGTACTTTGAAGCACCCACCACACCAGTGAGTGAGCTGGACACCTCGACACTATTTCCTGTAAATTTTTCTCTCTGTCTTTTCCTCTGCCCATGGCACCACCTTTCCTATCAAAGACCTATTGTGATAACAAGGCCCTGTTACAACTGTTTCCCACCAGCAGTTTATATATTTTTTTCATTCCTTCTCTGCATGTAAGTTATTAATCCTTCCCTGCCATTGTTGAAAGCAAGACATCCCGGGTCTAGAAACAACATCTGTTATTTTAAGCATAATTATATTTTACTGATTTCTTGGGGGAAAAAAAGTATATGAAACATATAATTTTTGTGTCCAACTTGCACACTAAGCTCACAAAAATTTGCTCTATCCCATATGCAGTAACTATTATGTGATAAGGTCCCAGACATGATAATTTCTGCCTTTGTCACTCAAGAAGAAGGGAGAAGCTGATGGTTTTGCTGCTTTCCTGAAGAGAGGAGTTCCATATAAGGGTAAATATTGGCACTTGAGTGACTATTTGTGCACATGTCCATACAAAGAACGCCTGACACTTGTCAAGTGAAGGCAGCATTTACACCAGACAGCAGAAACATTTACTTAACAGATTAAGTATTGAGATTCCAGTGGTTCTAGGTTTAGAGCACAGCACAGACTGCATTAACAGCACCAGTGCTTCTAAGGAACTTCATAACATCAACTTTGTGTTAATGCCACCAAAAAAAAAAAAAAAATTTGAAAACTAATGAACTTACACCTTTTGTTCCAGGACAACTTTTAGTATAGAAGATGAAGTGGTGAAAAAACAAAAATGAAGACAACATGAACCTGCCAAGCAAGGTGCATTACTGTACATGGAATGTTTAGCAATAAACTAGGATTGTTAGCATACCTCCACCTCACAAATACTTCTATTTGTTCTATGTTTCCCCTACTCTGGATTTTGCTGCCAGCTATAGTCCCATGTACTTTTACACTCTGCAGCACAGATTTCCCCCTGCTCAGCAGATGAAGCTGCATTAGAAAGCCATTTCCTTTCATGCCAATACAATGCAGTAGCTGTAGGCAAATTAAAGTGTATTACTGTTCCACTCGGAGAAGACTAATCTTCATCGTTACATTAACACTAAGTATGTTATAAATCCATCTTGTAATAATGCCACGGGATTAGAGAGAAAGATTTAGAAGCCAGGGACTGGTACAGTGTACACACTATCAGCACATGCCCTGTGTCCACATGCCTGCTCTCACCCTCTGCACACACCCACGGGCTGTGTGGGCACCACAGCTCACCTGGCAATGAGTTATGGGAAAGAGCATCCATCATCCTGTGCTTTCTATGGACTGGGAACACTCACACTTCACAAGAGGATGCACCAGGACAAAGCAAGTGGTGGCAAATCTGACTGAGGTGTGAGCTGTTTTCTGAAAAAAAAGCAGTGTTTTTTTCAACCTCACACTGGCAGGAGGTACAGCAGGCAAAAGCTGGAGGCAAGGGAGAGCTGCCCTTGTCCTAAGCATCCACAGGAAGGTGAGCAACCCCCTCAGCATAGCTTGGAAAACTCCAAAAGAAGGGAACAGGATGAAAGAGCATGAGCAGCTCTTTTAGACAATCTCTATTATGCTAAATTTTTCTTTTAATATTCTGAACAAGCACCGAGGCACACATTAGTCAGTTCTCTAATCGCAGTTGCCCAGAAAATTACACACTGTATCTGCTCAACATCCTTCAAGCACCAGGACTCGTGTTTATAACTCCAAACATCTTCTTGCCTTGCAGTACAAATAAATGCACTATTTCTAAGATATGCCCTTCTTCAAGCAGATCATTACTGATGTCTGACTTCTTGGGCTTCCTGATAAATTATCCTCTTCTTTCACCTCAAGCAGAAAATGCTCTTCCACCGATAATCTATGACTGTCAGTCTTGATTACACGTAAACAGTGGAGCTCTTTGAATATTTCTGCTTGTGAAAAGTGTTCATTTTCTCACTCATGTCTCCCAGTGTGAGATGCTGGCAGACCTGACAGCTGTGCTTTATGTTATTTTATTAAAGTTGCTAGTGCTGCAGAATGGTCTATGTTTTTATCACTGCAATTCTTAAGGGAAACACAATATTGTTTTATAGCACATTCACATTGGGGGACCTCTCCTTCTTGCCCTTCGTGGAGAAGCCCAAAATTCTCAGCACAGCAGACTATAGAAGACCTGGGTCTATGACTGGCTCTTGCTTGAAGTGATATGTATATTACATTTTTTTTCTACTTATGCCATAACACCATCAGAAAAGCAACCTCTGTAAATACAGAGCACTAGCCAAAATTATTGGGAAAAAAGCTTTTATGATAGTTAGAACTATTCTCACTCCCCATGAATATTTATAGTTGATAGTTAAGAGTTTATAAGCTCCAATGCATTTAACTAAAAGAAAAATTATAGTGATGGAGAGTAATTACACAAAACTGCAGCAACATAACAAAACTCAGCTGCTTCAGCAATTATAAAATATAGTAATATCAAAACCAGCAGCTAACAAAAAAAAAGAAAAAAATAATTCATTTTTGCCAATGGCTTGAATCAGGGATTAGGCATTACCCAGCTGCTGGTGTTCATTATTACCAACACACCTTGGGATATCCAGGCATCTTTTCTATACTTAAATCCTACACTGTGGTGAAATATTCAGAGTGATATCTCAACATCAGATTAACACATGAACCATGAGGAGGCTGAAAATCTAATTTCTTCTCAGTAGCAACTCTTTTCCAGAGGCTGGTGCCAAACCTGATTCCAGGGCTGCTGCTACACCTTGCTTCCCCCAGCTCCCTTATGGCAGCAGATTTGTGTGACCAATACACTCCAGAGCACACCCTTGCTCCTCTTCTTGCACTGCAGCTGTGGTGGAGCATCCACCCCGTGGGAGAAAACTCCAGGGCTGAACTGGCTGCAGCTCCTCAGCTCTTTGGTGATACTGGAAGCCTCCTGGTCCTGGTGATGACTTCCAGCCATCTAAGCCTCCTCTGGTACTGCTTGTACAACTTAACTCCTGAATCAACTTAACTCCTGAATTGCTTCCTTTGCCCTGTTCCCCCTGGTCTCGACCTCCTTGCTCTTTTCCTCCAGTGCTTTCTTTCCTTTCACTTCTCTTTGTATTTCACTTATAACCTCAGAGTAAGACTTCATTTCCACCCCACTGCACAATGTGATTAAATGCAGCGTTTACTGCTATTATCTGCACCTCCTGCTATGCTCCAGCCTTTCCTCAGTCTCTGCTGTCTTGCTGGAAGGAATGGAAGCTTTCTGGTAGGTGCCCTCCTCTGCCATCTCAGCCTTCTGCCTCCATCCCATTTGCCTTCAGTTGTGCCCCAAGTCTCGACTTGACTTGCAGTGTAAAATGAAAGAATAATGGATAAAACACAGCAGTTTCATGAAGCAGCTTCTCAGGGATGCTGGAATGACATGGCCTTACACATCCTGTTCTTCCTACCTGGGGAAAATCATTGGGGGGAATCATTGCAGCAGCTCCCAGCCCTGGGCTTCCCTCCCAGCTGAGCATCACCCCTGCTCTGCTCACAGCCCAGGAGAGGCAAAAACAAGGTAGAGAACAAGCCCAGCAGGGTCCCCCTTGACCACATAAAAGACCCACCAGACTTGGTGTTAATTCAGTGCTGGAGGCCACTCTGCCCCCACCAGCTGCTGTGGGACCAGGATCCCTTTCCAAGCCCCTTTCCCACTGCTCCCCCTCACAGCCTGAGCAGCTCAGGCAGTTCAGTGCTTTCCACATCTCTGGGCTCGTCTCCATATTTAATTACTGCTACAAAACTGCTGTAATTTAATTGCTCTAATTTACAGTGAACACTGCAGAAAAAACCCACATCCTATAATTTTCTCATCTGCTGACTTTGCTTATGATTCTATATCATACAGATATCTGCATTTGCATGAATCAGAAATCCCTGATTTTGGGGTGAGTTTTACTTGCTGCATTAAATCTGAATTATTTAAGGAGATGGGAAAAAAGCCTAAATTATCTGCATTTTATATGAGACAATTTTTAAAGTATCTACTGGAAAATCCTTCTCCAATTGTTTTACTGCTTCTGTATGAAATATGCTGCTACCTCACAGCTGCTGATATTGCTGCAAAGCATATATTCCATTGGAAATCTCAGTTTATCAAACCTGTGTTTTAGAGAGTGGTGTTTTTTTCCCCTCATGTCGACTCTTTGTCATAGTGACTGCAAATATTTTTTCAATTTTATTGTTGTGCTTTGGGGAATGACCTGAACCTCACACTTTACATGGACATATGAATAACTGCACTCTATTTAGCACTTAGATGAAGAGAATTTTGTGAAAACATATAAAGGTTAAGTAAAATCCTTAAGCGTACATGTTTAAGTGCTTTGCTAAAATAAACTCTGCAAACCCCAGTTTCTAAAAATTCTGATAAGAAAAAAGACTAAATATAAAAGGAATCTTAAGAAATTTGCTTTTGAAAATATAAAAGACAAGTAAGCCCACAAGCAGAATGACAGTTGCATAGAAAACACGTTTGCCATTCGGTGAAATATGTAGATTGCACTCTGAAGAGCTCAGATTTGACAGACTTCCAGTTTGGCTCCAACTGAGATAAAATTCTTGGAAAGTGAGCACATTATAAAGGAGATACTTGAAGGAATATCCACTGGGGTAAGAAGTCCTGCCAAAGACTTGGGGAACTGCTATTTACAACCTGATTTGAATCCAGGCAAGAATCTATAAAAGTGTTTAGATACATTTTCACTATGCCCATGATCCTCCTAGTTAGCAGATAATGTTAGAAACACCTCTGTAGTCTTCCTCACCTGGGAAGAGAAGGAGGATTTTTGTGGGGAGCTTCCTAATGGCCTTGGCTACAGATGGCTGTCTACACGAGAGAAATGTGTCACACAGAGACCTGGTTAAGAAATGGCAATGTCATCAGTGTGATAATGTTATCCTGCGTGCACAGCCTGCCATGCAACGTTACTCATTTGGAAAAAGGCTATTTTTAATCAAGGAAAAGCACTTTAATCAAGGATAGAGTCAGTGATTTAAAAATTTCATGCAGGTGCATGTATTACTTGACTGAAAGCCTCTTCCCAAGGGTTCAGAGCTGCAGAGAGATGTGCATGTCCCACTCCAGGAGCAGAGATAACCTCGAGGTGCCTGTATCAGGGTGATGTATTCTGGCTCCTGCTGCAGTGAGTTTCAAAGTCACAATTTCCCTCAGTAATCTTCTTAACTTTAGACAAATATTTGCCATACTCTCAATAAGATTCATGACATGCCAAGGAAAACACATGTGTGTTAAGGAGGTTGATTTGGTTTATTTGCTTTCTTTGTCTTTTTCTGACAGCACAAAGGATATCAGCTGCATGTCCTGTGGCAGTGGCACAGAGCCAGTTCACCAGAAAGGGGAATATGAGCATGCCCTATTCTCCAGGGGAGAATTCCACCTCTCTGGTATGTGCAGGAAGAGCCCACAGTGGTCAGAGTGTATTTATTTTTCTCTGGGGAATTAGCTTATTCCTATTAAAAAAAAAATCCTCACCCTCAGCAATACTTTCTGAAATGAAGATGAAAACATTGCATCAATGTGTTCTGGAGTAACTCCTTCTCTGAGTCACTCCCTCCACTGACTGTAGGAGAATTTCAAGGAGACTTCAAGGTCTGAAGTGACACATACCATATATTTGAGGTGAACCATGGGGGCTTCAAAGCCTGATTTTGTATGTGCTTCTCAGGGGACTCCTCACCCTCCAACAGACCTTCCCAGGATGATCCTGTCTGCTTTCCCCACAGTGCTCAGGATCACAGCACTCCCAGATAAATAGACATCCCCAGGACAGCATTTTCCCCCAGGCATCCCTCAAATACTTCTTTAGCTTTCAGCCTTGCACATGCAAGGCTACTTCACCACTGAGATTGCCTCCCGGGGATTTAGACAGCCAATATCCTCTAGTAAGTAGATAGTAAAATAGGTTGAAGAATAAATTGCTCTCATTTAACATTCACTCAAAAAAATATGGCTGCATTTATTATGCAGCATATTGTTTTATATACTGTTTTGTTATAATAAGTCATGTTTAAAATGTCATGACATTTAAATCAACAGCAGTAAGAGGGAAATGCTGAAAAAGAGCAAGATGATCTGAAAAATCCTGGTGAGACATTATGGGCCAAACACTCTCATTACAGTTAGAAGAGTCACAAAAGAGCTTAAAACTCACCTGTGAGAAACTCACTGTAGAGAAACCCTCCCTGCCCAGGTCTGTGTCCTTGTGGTGTCCCCAGGCCTGTGACAGCTGGGTGGTGGCAGCTGGCTGTGGCCAAGGGACTTGGGCACCTGCTGCCAAGTCCCCCTGGTGCTCTGCATCCCCTTGCAGGTTCATCCTTTCTCTGTGCTGCCCTTTGCCACCGAG
Organism: Acridotheres tristis; assembly: GCA_037013685.1. Classification (NCBI taxonomy): domain Eukaryota; kingdom Metazoa; phylum Chordata; class Aves; order Passeriformes; family Sturnidae; genus Acridotheres; species Acridotheres tristis. The sequence goes on along the minus strand of CM072899.1, from coordinate 8,402,740 downwards.
CCACTGCAGCACTCTGGAAAGCTCTACTGCACACCCCCCTGGAACTTGTTAATGCCATTTGGCTCAGTCAGGGGCTGGGCTTCAATGTCTGTGCTCTCATATAAATGAACTTTACAAATAATATAAAAGACTACTTCAATATGGCTTCATAGCCTTTGAGGAGGCACAGAGCCTACCACATCTGCTACTGATGTGCCACATGTATAATGGCACATTTTCACCACAAGGACTTTTAATGTTAAAAAGGAAAAGAGTGTGGATCAAAGGAGCTACTCTGCTCCTGCAGATTCACTGCTCTTCTTTTCCATCAGGTCTGGACTCATATGCCAGCATCTCTCACTGCTGCCTCCATGCTCCCTCGCCCCCCTCCAAGGGAAAAAACAACAACAACTGCAACAACAAAACAGATGGCAATGCAACGAAACATTAAACCCAAGCCCAATACCTGAGCTGTACCATGAATATTTCACTGAGGCATGGGGTGGAAAAGACAACAAAATGACCTTTTCTACCATCTTAAGGGATATCTAACCTTGTAATTGCTATAGACACATTGAAGAAACATGAGAGACAAAGACCATTTAAAAGAAGTTGTGTATATTTTTAAAACCTACTATCTCAATGTTCCCATTACAACCTGCCAATATGAATGACATTTACTTTTGCTCTGAGAAATGAAAGAAACTCTAAAAGACAGACTGCATTAAGAATCTATTGATATTCCACTGACCTAGTGGGATAAGAACCAAACAAACTTTATCAAGGGCAAATGCCCCAGAGTCTGTAAATTCATCTCTTAAAGTAGCAGCAGTAAAAGGGAAGAAAATCTTCAACATCTAGAACAGTTTTTAAACCCAGTAGAGGCTCACACGTCTCCAGACCCATATATGGGAGCAGAATTGGAGATTTCAGATGGTCAATCACCTCTTCCAGTTTGTCCAGCCCATTAAGATTGCTGTAAAACTTATGCAGGAAGTTGTCTTATTAAAGGATCCCACAGGAGGTTTTGCCCATATAATTTTTTCCCTTGTTGTACAAGAGTCACAAAGATATATTACCCATAGCAAATATGATCTTAAATTCTGTTTGGGATGGATGGATGGATGGATGGATGGATGCAGGAAGGGTAAGAGGGAAAGTAAAGAAGAGTTTGGCACTGTTCAAGCAGACTCCTTCACCCCTCAGGTGAACCTCTGAACTCATACATGAAATCAAATGATAAAAAGCAGTCCTAGATAAGGACTCAATACAGGAGCCCTTATTTACTCAGTGAAACTCAGGCTGGGATAACAGTGGCTTTTCAGGGGGTGGAGGGGCACAGGCTGCCTTCACTTTGAGCAGGAGGAATCTTTTTGTTTCTCTTCCAAGCTGCAGTGTTGGCCTTCTTTTGAAATCTTTCTTCTGGAGAATAATTTTTGCCCACATGATGCCCATGCAGAAAAATAAGGATGGCGTAATAGCCATGGAATAGAATATTCTGAAATTAATTTAAGTGAAGGGACTGTGAATTTGGGGAGAATTAATTTTAGCTGGATAGACTGGCAGTTAATTAAGGCTGATAGCTTCTGCTAGTTCGAAAGGTGGTTTTGATGAAAATATATTGAAAATATTATTAAACTGCCTAGGAATAAACAGTTGCTATTGCCCATTCTAAAAACCTCCAAGACATCCCATGTTTCTATGCAGAAATCATAAACTGATAGCATTTGCATAACAATTATTATTTAATATGTAGACTTCAGTATCATTGCTTTTGGACAGAATTAATATTAAAACTCTGAGCACAGATATTTTAGAAACACTCATCTGGAAAGTCACAGGAACTTTCTTAGTTTGCAATATTTTTGCAAGTCCTGCTCTGGTGATAATACCCTGGCAGCAGATCATCACCTTCTTTTTGCATAATCCACAGGACATGCTCCAGAGCTACAGAAAATCCCACACTGCTTGGGGGGAGCATGTGCCCATGCAGGATGGAGGGTAGGAAACGCACAAAAGACAACCTAAAGCAAGCCAAACACTCCCAATTTTCAGAGACAAAAAGTAATTTTGTATGCTTTCAGCTCAATCAGTTTGTTCGTGCCTTAGGAAACAATGAGATCAACGGAAATGAAAGCAATTTCCAGCAGATATGAATAAAACACGTGGCTCTGCTGAGAAGAACTTGTGGTTATTCCAGAAGCACAGTCAAAACCTTGTGGATTAAATGCTGTGAGAATAGATCACGTACGGACTTGCTTCATCTGAATTTACCAGACTAGGAGTTTGCAGGTTTCTCACTCCTCCTTCAGGAGGGAGTTGATTGGGGAATCAGTTGTACAGTCACACACTTTGTGGAGAACTTGCAAAATAATTTTATTTATTTAGACACATTTTGAAGTTGCAATCAGAACTTCTTTCACAGGTCTGTTGTTACATTTCTCTCCTTTCTTTAAGTATTTTTTCTTTAAACTTTTCTTCAAGCAAAAGTTAAAAAAAAAAAAGTTCTCAGTGTGTTTCAGGGTTTTCCTGTGCACATACTGTGTGGTGCAGTGGCACACAAGCTCTCCCCATTCATCCTGACCCACAATCATTATTAAACTTAATTGCAGAAGACACTGTCTTCACAGCTTTATTTCTCATATGACATCGTGTGAATTGCTTTTAAGAAAAGCCATTTACACAACTTCTATATATATGTAAACTAGTACTCTAATGTCACATTCTTGTTTGCACATTCCCTTGTATTCATGTCAGCTAGCCCTAATGCAAAAGCAAGTGGCCCTTCATGTATTTCAGTTAGGAAACAGTAGCAGGGATTTTCATAAAACAAAAGTTTGACTGATACTATGCAAAATCTGTTCCACTGAAAAATTGGCATCTTGCCCATCATCTTCCACAAAGTTCAGTATCTTTGTCGGTGCTCATCTACTTGACTTCTTAATTGTCTGTGCTCACTGGCTGTATCAAATGGAGTTTTCTTTTTGCTTTTGCTCACTGCATATTACATCTTTTAATCGGTATATATAATTACTTACCACAATCTGCCATGCCAGATTTTCTAAGCATTAGTCTAATTAACTTAAGCTTGATAATTATGTTTCAGATATCATAACAGTACGCACAGAACTTGCAGATTATGCTGTTGGTTTAGCTGTTTCTGATAACACTTCTCTCCTATTCTTACTTTTTCCTTTTGCTTTTTCTCTTTCTGCAAAGTGGGAGTACAAGCAGAAAGAGGGACAGTTTTTCTCTTTAAATGACTACAAGGTTTTCCAAAAGCAAAAGCTGTCTGTTTTAAATAGGAAGCCATCAAAAGTAAGTCAACACAAATGAGAATTGATCTATAATGCAAGGATTTCCTATTTTTATAAGAATAAAAGATAAATATGTCACTGAAGAAAGAACCTTGAGCTTCTGATAGCGGAAATTGTAGAGGATTCTAGCACAAACCTACAGCATTTATGGGCTAATTATGAAAGTACTCAGACTTTCCACAGGTCTGCAGCCTGAGCCATTCTAATTATCCGCCTGTTGGCGACAGCCTGTCGCCAGGGAGGCAATAAATAAGAGATAACATGCATGGGACCTGGCACAGGCACCTCTCCAGCACAGAGAGATCATCCTTCACAGAGCCATCAGCACATCTGGGCAAATGAAATATGCAAGACTGAGACCCCAGGTAAGAGTAAATAGATGCAGAGGACACTTATGTCACAGTCATAAATAAAGGAAAGAAAAAAGAAAATCTGTGACAGGCTACAGATTTGTATTTGGCTTTCTGGTGTAAATCAGCATTTCTCTTCATTCCTGACAATTCACCTTGGTGTTCTGCTTTTCCTGTGGAGAATATACCCTGCATTATTTGATTTGTTCTACTCCTGGATGAGGGCATGGACACTGTCCCACCACACTGAGCGGCCTCTGCCCAGTGGGACAGAGCCAGGAAGAGCAGAGCTCCTCTCCCTGCTTCCAGAGACCATGGACCTGTCCTGTTAATTGGAGTGAAACAAGTCCTCTGAGGTCCCAAAGGCACCCCGACCACATTTGGGTACTTAGGCTGCAAACCCACTCATGTCTATGCCAAGAGACAATTTATTGGAATTTTGGGTGCAGTGGTGCTTAAGTGCTGTCAAGCCCACACAGGGAACCACCCCAAAGGCATTGCATTTGCTCTGGAGGTATTGGTGAGGATTTAATCAGCTGTGAAACACTGAAACACTGCTCAGCTGCTCCTGTGTTTTAACAGACTTCATGGACAGAGACAGGACAGGCAGCTCTTGCTGAAGTTTCTCTCATTCAAGCCTTCATTTTCAGATGATTGAAAGGCCGTCACCCTTGACAGAAAATATTATCAGCAGTCAAGGAAGTAATCAGGGTGGCAAGTACATAAATAAGCATAGCATAAATCTGAATATTGGTAATTAGCATTTGATTCAATCAGATTAAAAATGTTAGACCACTGTAGCAGCGATTCCTTATAGAAAACTATTTAACATTCCAATTATCTCTAATGAATTAACCTCAAAGTGTGGCTGAGGTGCAATACCCTAAGAATCCCTTTGCTCATCTACAGTCCACTTGCAACTAATTTCACTTCACAAGCCTACCTCAATTAACATTTTTCTGTATTTCACACATCAGTAACTGCAGTACTGAAATACGCACTCCTGTCCCAAATTTAATAGCTGAGATGCTTTCATTTTTTTTTATTCTACAAATGAAGAAAAATAATTTGCTGCTACTATCTCAAACCAATTAAAATTCTTTTAATATTGGCTTTGCGTCTCTTCAATACGTATATGAACCAAAAAGTCCTACATTTTTCACATAATAATTACTTGGAATTGATCTGCTATGCAGCAGTCCAAAGACAAAGGGATTTACAATTAGCAAATTTTAAAGTTTAGTTTACATTTTTCAGCTCTAGAGTTTTTAAGGAATGCTTTTTGGTTGAAGGTTTTATACTAGGAAAGAAAACTCAATCGGTACAACTAAATTATTTTAATTTAAAAAGGAAAAGAAATGAAAAAAGCACAGATTTATTGATAGGTCTGGAAAGAGAACACACTGCCTTTTATAGGCCACTGTGCAACTACAGTCACACACAAAGCTATTGCAAAATAAAGAAAACTTCAGTATAGTACACCCTGTTCGTGGTGTGGCACTGGTACAAGCACAGATCTCTAACAGAGATCTCACAGAGTTATCAAATGCCTCTGAGATAGGGAAGCCACTGACCAGTCTCAATAGCTGGGCCTCATGGCTCTTTCCTTCTACTTTCCTTGCTTTTCCTGGTGGATTTTATAAAAAGACAGAGTCATTTAATATCATTCCCACTTTAATGGGGAAACATGGCAAGGAAGCTCTTGCTCTGCATCACGGTTGTGGTAAAAGGAGCAGCATTTGTGAACAGATTATAAATCTGACGTTATTTTCCTTTTCACTCCATGTTTGCAGCATTATTTTAGAATTAAGAAAAATGAACACACATGTAAGATAACAGCATCCACGCAGCAATATGGCATACTTGTTATTCCTCTCACAGGCATCCAATTTAATTTTATCATCAAATACCACACAGCACCAATTCCTATGTTCTATTCCATACCGATTTTAACCTCAGTGTAGAGCTAAGCATTTTGTGCTGTGCACATCATCTAGAGCTCACTGTGAAAAAAAGCACTGCCAGCAGAGAGAGATGTGGGGATACAGTACATGGCTCCTTCCCATATCAGCACTGTTGGATTTTCCTTCTCCAGCTGAAGCATCCACATGATTCCACAGAGCTTCACTGCCCCTCCTTCTCTGAGCTGCTGAGCACTGCTGTAATTAAGTTATGCAGATAGGACACAGGCATAATATAGCTTGCCCATATAGATACATAGAGTTTGTTTTGTATATTAATTTTTATAATAAATAGGGGCATGCATGGCCCATTTGGTTACATGAGCAAATCCGTGTCCTGAAAGATGATGTTCTCATTAGGAGAAGCTGCAAGCCCAAATCTTATCTGAAGTGCTGTTTACTTTGCTGGCAGAACAGCCAGCATGCTGCAGAGCCTGTATCTTTCACTATGCCACTCAAAATGAGAGCATTCCATAATAAATCCTGAAAGCTTCAAAAAAAAATTCCAGTAAGAGGAGAACATATATTAAAAATCAATAACTGTTTAATTTAGCTAACATTATAAACTAACATTTTTAGATGGAGTAAGGTTTTTTTCTTATCACATTACCACACAATACCATTTTTCTCTGGTACTTTATCTACTCTCAGAGAATACTGAATATTTTAACATTTTGCCCTTACCTGAATTTTTACCAGCCCTTGGTTTATATCACATACAACACTTTGGAAGTTCTAAACAGTAGTTAAAAATAAACTCTTTGCTAACATTCTACTTCCACTTCTTCCATTTATAACCAACACCACACTGCATTTATGCATGAATCTGTTCTTATGTCAAAACCTGTTTCAAGCCTGATTTTACTCATACTCTTTGTCAAGTGTCTCTGGGCTCCTGGAGTGGCTCTGATCTCCTCAGCCAAAGGGGATCCTTCTCCCTCTGGGGAGAAATTCTTTACAAGAAGTGGGCACTTTTATCCCTGAGCAAGTGTTCAGCACCAAACCTCTGTGTGCTGCTCCACCTGAGCAAATGCACCCTCCAGACTCCTTCCCACACTTTCTCCTGGCTCTGGTGCCCAGCCAGGGCCATCCTGATTCCAGGAAAGCACTGGTGGCACTCTCAGCTGCCGTGGAGCCAGAGAGAGCCCACAGAGCAGCAATTCACTGCCTCCTATCACAGCTTACTGCCACTATCTGAGCTGATAATTTCATATTTATTTCCTTAAAAGTTTGCTGCAGATGACAGTGCCCAGCAACTGGAGACATCTCAGGAGATAGGCTTGAGAACATTAGGAAAGCTGTAAATTCTCTCTCAGGGATTATTTCAGTGGCACAGATCAAGTCAAGACTTTTGATCCTTTCAGCTCATCTCTGGGGTTTCAGAACATCCATAAAAATTTGGATTAATCTGCTATTGAAAAAAAAAAATCCCAGTCCACATCTAAAGAGCCTCCTGAAAGTTAACATTAAGAAGTATCTCATGTTCATTCTTTAATAAAGGGAAAGGCTGACAATAAGCTAAAGAAAGCAAAATAGTGTGTGTCAATTTGCAGTTAATGACGTGAAGACAGATTTTGTGCTGATTTTGGCACCAGTAGGAAAAGGAAAATCTCCAAGTCATGTAATAAGAGCCTAGGTAGGAAGGACAGTCTCGCTAGACAAATTTGCCAGTAAATCTGATGCTGATTCACGTCCCCATTCAGCAAGGCATTTAAATCTTCTTTCAATGCTTAAGAGCTGTTTGAACTCACTTAAGCTGATCACTTGCTAAAATGCTAAAATGCTAAAATGGGATTGCACTGAATACCAGTAGGAACATCTATAATTAAAAAAAAACCCTTCTGAGCCTAACAAGCATAGCTGGCTGTGTTATTCATTGTCCACATCTCAGAGTAAGGACTCCTGCTTTAATTAAAGTGATCAAGTGAAGACATCTGAATGATCGCAGAGAAAGAAATTAAGTCATCATGTGAGTCAGAAAATTGCATGTAGGGCTGGATTAACACTAGGGAAAACTGTGAGACATTAGATGAAATTCTTCATGAAAATAGTATTTGTTAGTTCAAACTCAAATGTTCTGAAAAAATTTAGGTTAACATTTCCTTCATTCTTAATGTCTCTTCTCTTGCATCTTCAGAAGTTTCTCTCATTATCACACTTCACCACTGTCACGTTTCAGTTGTTGTTAATGAAGATTTGATCTTTTTAACAAAAAATACAGAAAATATGCATGGAGCAAAGAGCCCCAGCAAGGAATGACTACATCCTACAGTGTTTATTCATAAGCATTTCACCAACACGCCCTTTGACCTGCAGTGATAATTGGGGTCTGCAGGTCTTCCATAAATGTTTCCCTCAGCACAGGGAAATGCAAGGTTTAACACAACAATCTGGAAAACTGCAACAATCACGGCTGATAAAAACAGCACAGAAAGGGAGGAGCCTCCATTCATCCAAACAAGACAGCTTTGTATATAAACTCAGCATTGTGATTAACAGGATAAATTAGCAGATCATAAGTGGCACAATTTACATTAATTACACAATTACAATGATTTTGTGAAAATTAAGGTGAATAATACTGACTCTAGTATTTCCATCTCACTTTGGAGCTTCAAAATGCAGTGTGAGAACAAAAAGGGGTCAAGCAGGCTCCAGAGGAAGTGAGGAGAGCTCTCCTTTCTGCTCCAGATATTCAGTGTCAGCCACAACTACACTGAGGCCAGCATATTTATCAGACCATAACTGCTGCTTTTGAAGGAGATCCACCATCATCCTGTCCATCCTTCCCTTTCTTTGTCTGCTTTCCCATTCTCCATTATGTTTTTCTTTTCTCTCACTTTCAGTTCCATCTGATGCCCAAGCAGATGCTGTGCAGCACCCAGCACAAGGCACCAGCAGTGATGAGAGGACAGCCATAAGGGGGTCTGAGATTCTCAGTGCAGGAAGTAAGGACTGAGAACCACCAATTCCCAATCAAGTTATGGTGTCCATAGCATTGTTTCTTCTTGTTTCAGAAAGTGTGTTCAAGTTAAACCCCATGCTCCATTTACCAGTGATGTCAGAATGACATGTGGAGCTAATTCTATGCATCTGTGTGAGAGAAAAGGTGCATTGCTTCCATTTCTATCTGCCACTGTAAAGCTGCCCTGCAAACTGAGATGAAAAATTCCTGCTATTTCTGTATGCCTACAAAGTGCCCAGTACCCACAGGTCTTTTCCTTAAGGACACATTTTTAGCAGGGGTTGAATGAAAGAAATGACACATTTGCGTATTTCCCCCAGCCAGCATTAGATCAGCCTTTGGCTGCCTTGGCAAGGAGTGAAATCATAGCAGGGCTGAGGGAAAGCAAACAAAGCCCATCCTGCCAGGCAGCTCCCAACAGGAGAGCAGGGCATGTCCTGCTGTTGGTTATTCTGCATTATCCTGGATAAGCCCTGCAGCCAGCACGGGAACTCTGGATTTGCAGAGCTGTAATGGGGCTCTGACCTCATGTCACAGGACAGCCAGGCCCACTGGCAGCAGAATTTGACCCAAGCAGGGTCTGCTGCATTCTGTGGAAAAACATCATTGGCTTCACTGGAAGCTCCTTCAGTGTTTCAGTGCCAGCAGGGAAACAAAGCTCAAAAGGTCACCCAGAGAAAACATAAAAGGGAAATTGTTTCAAGGCACGAGGAGCCGCTTCATTTTTTTGTTCAAGCTGGTCTATCAGTTTGATTTTCAGCAGAGCACTGTGCTTTACCACGCAGACTCCCTTAACTGACCAGGCAGAAGTATGATCAGCTTTAAAGAAAATCACAGGTTTGGCTGCAGACAACTCAATATTTCATTGCATCAGGCCCTGTTCTCATACTATTTTTTATTGATCAGAATACTCCAGGCTATTAAGTTTATTAATTAAATGATATTTTTTTTTCCTGGTGAGTATACAAGGAGATAAATGTCTTACAAATAAACTCAGAGCTTGCAGGCTGAGTCATGTGGTGATTTAGAAATCATTTATCTTTTTCTCTCCCCCTCAGCAAAAAGTAATCATTGTCACAATACTCTGCAAGTCTAATGTGGCTGTGAAATGTGCAACATAAAGAGATATTTTTCATTTCCAGCACAATTATACCAAGCTTTTATGTTATACTAATTTGTAATTGCAATGCTAACAAGAGGATATGGATAACTGCTAATCCATTTAAGCACAAACTACCACCCTGGCGAAGCAGGGAGGGATCTGACCCCATTGGCTGAACCCTTCTTTAGAAGCTGAATTTAGATTCAAATGACTCTGTTCTTCAAAAAAAACCCTGTTTGTATATGCCTGAATTACTGCTATCTTGAGCCAGGTTCTCAGGTGATTCTCTGAAGCTGAGACACAGCAGCTCCCTGAAGAACGTTCCCCAGTGTTTTTCCCTGGCTGAATCACTGCAGAGCACTTTGATGGGAAAAAAGTGCCTTTTACCCCACCAGCTGCCCCATACATAGCAAGCAGAGAAGTTGATCAAGTGTCTGCTAAGCAAGAAAACATCACATTTCTTGGATCAAAGCTCTAAGCAAACTGTGGCTGCAAATTGACACTAAATACAAGGGTCAAGTAAGAGCAGAAACTCAGAGAGCAATGAAAATAAATTATTTTTGCACTTTTCGTTCTAAAAATTGAAGCTTTCTGTCTATTCTAGAATATGTTAGAATATTCTTAGAAAGTAATATATATTGTAGAACAAAGAAAGGGACACAGCAGAACAAAAGCAATGGAGAAAAAATGGTAAACTCCTGAGTAAAAGTCAGACTCCAGAGTGGATCTTTTTTCCCCAGGCCTTTTTTGTCTGATATGGTTTTGCCCAAGTAAAGACAAACTAGAAAGTCTTCAAGATTTGGCCCACACATTTGAATACAAAATACTAAAGATTAGTTTCTTTTCTTTAGGATTTACTAATCTCTTGAAAATCACAGAATTACTTCCTGTTGATAGTACCCATAGTTTTGGGCAGGCTAAACTAGTTTGGTCTAAGATAGTTTGGAATGAGACATTGCAAATCAGCCTAACACAAGAAGAGCCACATTCTTTGTTTGCAGTGTTGTTCTACCAGTTTCAAGTGGTATTTTGCAGAAAGAGACAAAGGCAGCAAAGGCAATGTTCACAGAAACACATTTTAAAATAAATGGCACATCAATAACAGGGAAAGCCTGGGATTTTTCATCCTTCTTTCTGCAAGCAAGCAGCTGCCCCAGGACCGGCCCACGGGTGGTTAAGGTACATCTGCAGCTCCTTGGGGAGGAAAGTGCCTGTTGCTCCAATTGCAGTAAGCCCCAGAGACTGCACTGACATTTTCCAGCTGGAAAGCAGGGCATGGTGTTAGCAGCACGCACATGCACACCAGGGCACAGAGCCCCCACTCTCCACAAATCCACAGCCATCACACAGGTCAGGCTGCTCCGGGCACTCTGAACAGGCTGCTTCCATCGAAGCACCTCAGGGGAATTTCTGCAACATCCCATCTCGCTCTCCAGAGCTGTTTACTTACTGTTCCAAGTCAACATCTGATACAGATTAAAAGAATCATAAAGTGTTTAAAGAAATCAAGATCATACATGTCCCGTGACAGCTCCACTGAGAAGCAGTGATGCTGCACTGAGTGCTAGTTTGTCAACCTTTGCTACTTACACAATTCACAGCCAATTTAATTAAAAATATAACAGATCTGAAAGCTGCTAAAATGCTTGCAATGACTATCAGTCATTTGATAATGATATGAAAGAGTCATTAGAAATGAACTGTAAGCAAACTTTTTCAAGATTGAATAACAAGGGCATTACTGTTTCAGCCATTAATGTCATGCTTTAAAAAAATTAGCTGTCCATCTTGCCTTAAAAACTAAGCATTTTTATCTCCCACACATTTACAATCAAAATATGCTTATAAAAGGTACAGTAAATTTCATGGTTATGAGCTGCACATTTTGCATTCTGAACACTAAAACAGCCTCCACTGACTCACTACACCGTTTAGTTGATTTAATACAAAAGCTTTTTCCTCCCCTTTTCTGCTTGTTGCTAAGATGAATACTCGGTATTCATTAGCAATCAAATACAATGGCAAATGTAATATTGTTGCACAGATGAACTCTTTTTATTACCAACACTCTCATGTTTAAATTATTTTCTTTAAATAGTTGTCTCTTGTTATTCTAGTTCATCTTATGAAGTTCAGACAAACAACAGTTTGGACTAAGGATGCAAAATTAAATAAGTGAAGAGAAAACCCCAGAATTAATATATGTTGGTTATATCATTAAAACAGTAATGTTGAGCCATACCCAGAAGCCTTTGGGATTGCCACTGTGGGATGACCAGGAACAGGATTCTCTGAGCACAAACCATGCCCAACTGCTTTTGACCCCTGAACACTTAAATACTGATTGCCTTTACTTTGGGGCATGGATTGGTCCCAAATCCTGCTCAGCCCTGCAGGGCCCCCTGCCAGCAGAAGGGACTCATTAGATCAAAGTCCAGCATCCACGAGTTGTGCAATCCTGAGGGTGCTGGAAAACCTCAGAGCTTTCAGAGGTTTGAAGAGGTGGAGACTTTCAGCCCAGGAATGCTCAGCCGGGAGGTCAGAACAGCATTAGTGCTGTTATTTGACTGATGAGATTTCTGAAAATCAAATTTTGAATTTAATTCTCACTTGGACAAACAAAGCCACAGGTATTTGTTTTATGAGGTACATTTCTCAAATCTGTCTTCTACCTTGAGGAATTCAGATTACCTGCAAAGAGAGGCAAACAGGCTCAGAATAGCTCAGGTGGTGTGCCCACAGCAAACTCCAGCACAGAAGTGCAGATGTAAAAGGCATCCTGCACTCCTGGGAGCCAGGAGAGTCAGATGCAGAGCTCCCCTGGTGAAAGCTTCAATTTTCAAAATTGTCAAAAAAATAAACCAAAGGAAAAAAGAAGAAAGCAATGTCTTCCTTTGATCCCAGAGCTCCAAACCCAGAGATTTTTAACAATACTGCAATATATATAAAATATATATGTACACACAAACACATGTACAAATATATATTTAAATATATTATATACAAATATATATTAGTACACATTATATACATGAGAAACAGAAGTTAAAAAACCTTGTCCTTGACTCTGTTCTTAAAGTCTCAAGTTCTGTTTTAAAACTCATTTTATACCTCTTATCACTTAATAATTTTTCTGTTTAAAACTAGCCCAAATGATTTGCTTTGTTGAAGTACTGCAAAGTTAGAGTATTTATATGTATAGCAGCAGATGCTGCTGTCTCTCTCACAATATAATACAACTTTACAACTTATACTGCCTTTCATACCAACTGCATTCCCAGATGGACAGCATTAAATACAAGGAAGAAGTGAATTCAGGCAATACACAGTAGATGTGTGTATTATGATACAGTGATGTAAAGTGCTGTCAAGACACTGTTTGATGAATAAATTAAGGCATTGAGCAACAAGGCCAATAAAAGAGTGAGGAAAGAAAATGAAAACAAAGGCATATGCAGATGAGAAAATCTACTTAAGAAAAAAAGACAGAAGTTGAAAAGATGAGGAGTTGATGAGGCAGAAAGATACACAGAGGCTGCTCCAGATGGTAGAAACAACAGCAAGGGTTCCTAAGCTAGTGCAAGATATGTACAAAGGAGCATGGCAGAGTCTGCAAAAAGACAAGCAAAGGCTGCATGCATTGCTGAGATCAATCACTGCTTTTGGAAACAAGGAGGGACCCTGGAAACCCTGCAGCTTTTGTTCTCAGCATGGTCAGTTTGCTTAAAGGCTCCTGATACTATGGCTGTGAAAGGGTCCTTGAGCTCTGGGGCTTGAGGAGCCTCTATTTCCCTGTTCAGGAAAGGGAACTTGTTATTACAGTCTGCCAACCACTGATTATCAACTGGCACACACAGAAATCTCCATGATCCACACAAGGAATCACTCATCCACCACACAAACCCTGTACCAAAAGTTTCCCAAATGCAGAGCTGACCTGACCTCTCAGCACTACACACCACATATGTATGTCAGATTCGCCTTATGGGCTCCCTGTATTTTATATACAGTGTAGAGAAGTCAATCCATAAAAATACCCTGCTACCTGAGGAGTTTTTAGCACAGACTGAAATGATGCACGAGTATCACCATATTGTTTTATATTTTGAAAAATCAAACATAACTGCGCTATGCTACGCTGTTTTAAAAATATTAATAAACAAACACTAAACAATATCAAATTTAGCTCTTAGGCCTGAAGCTATGATACATGAGTGGCAAAGTGGCATAGATGTGTTGGCCAGAAATTACTCAGTACTAACTGAGTGGCAAGAGTGCTACTTGAAGTCACCAAGCATACGCAGCCATGGATCCCTTTCACTCTCAAGTTGTCAGTGTGAGAACAGTGCTGAAAATAAACACCTCTCCCCTGACCTCCACTAACAAGTCTCCACAACTTTTAGGCTTTCAGACTAGCAAGGTCTAGTGCTCACACATAGCTTCCACAGTGGCATTTTCGAGCAGAGAACGACAGCAGTGGCACATTTAAACCTTGTTCTTTTCCATATCCAGCTTTGTTTCTTTGCCCATCATCTGTAGTCTCTGCCAGCCCACTCTCAAGAAGATCCTGGTATATCAAAACAGGATTTAGCTACAGTGCTTGTACACGTAGTCTTGCTCACCTCAGAACACCCACATGTAGAAATGCTGTGCTTAACATTCATCAGACAGATCCAATAAAGCTGTAAATGAAAAGAAATTGAAGCAACTTTGTGCCCAGGAATAAAACTAAATTAAGTAGCAAGTGTTTAAGAGATCAAGACCTAAACCACAAGTTCCTACAACATAGCATCAGTCACTCTGGCACATCTGGGTACTCAATGGCCAGAAATGAGCTTGATTCTTATGCAGAAACCCAGTAAATAACCTACAGGTAATTTAAAAGCCCTCAAGAGGGCACTCAGGAAAAGCCCAAGTCACTTACTGAATTACTGGTGGGACTCTGTACAGTGGCTAAGCATCCATCTCTCTGGTGTCAGCTATGGAAGGCAGGAAATGTAATCTGTCCAGTGTACACAAACAGAACAGCATACAAAGAATTGGTAGCAATATAGATTCACTTTTCTGGCTACCTCTTGTTTTATGCTCAGATTTGATGAAGATGGGTCATTACAAAGGACTTGTATTACACAAATAATCTATGATGTGCTACTGGCTCATACTCATATGAACATGACAGTCCAGAATACGAAATGCAATGTGGATGGATTCACTTGAAAAACAACAAATCAAACCTAAATCATCAGTCTTCATGTCAAAGACAAGACAGTGCTGTTTCATAAGAAATAAGTCTTGGAAAAGAGTTACATTGTTCATCTATAACCTACCTAACATAAACTTTAAATAAGCTTCAGTTAACTATTAACTCAGACAGCATTAATCTGTTTTGCTTTTACTTTTCAAGTAAAATTCTCATTAGTGGACCACTGGACTGACTAATTAATGGCACACTGCTTTAAAGAGCATGCAAATGTCATGTGTGTCCAATGCCTGTGCAAGAGAAATACAGAAGCTCCCCAGGACCAGAAGAACTGTATGTTTTCATGATGAATTTTGGATACTGTCAGTCATGATCCTTTGCTTGGAACACCATGCTGAGATGCCAGCTGAGATCCCCAGACTGAGCAGGGGTTTGGGCTGTCAGAGCAGACCAGATCTGAACTCTTTGAAAAGGATCAGGTCTAACTCGGAGTCACGGGCAGGAACTCAGCACAATCCCTGAGGAAACCAGAGCAACCTCTGTCCAAGACTACAGAAAAAACAACGTCTGTCGAAAATAGAAGCAAGATGCAAACAACCATGGCTAAAGTTCATGCACAATTTGGTAAAAAGAAATCAGCCACCACTGTAGGTAACCTAAGTGCATTTATTCAACCTGATTGAGCAGAAAGAGCATTATTAAAAGAATTAACACATCCCATCCTGAGATTTATTTGTATGGAACCAGCTTGTGGGTGAGATCATGTAAGAATTGATTTTTCTGCCTGACTTAAAAAATAAGGTTATGGAAAGACGAAAAATCATTACCTGAGGTGTCCAGAAAGTCTTAAGCAAAACTAAATCATACCTAAAATTCACCCAGTGCATGTATATGTGTTATCAAGGGGTGCTAAAAGTTGCTGTAATGGATAAATTATTAAATACTTTTTAGAAAACTTTATTTTTTAAAGTATATCGTGTATTTTGAAGACACTGGGACTAACATTAATTCATTTACTAACTAGGTCAATAAAAATTGCTATAGCCAAGAGCTCTATTAAAAGTCCATAATGTTATCTTAATGGAGGAAAACTAATAGAGTTCTTTGGAAGTTTTCCATAAAATTAATATTGTAGAATTTCAGTGGATGTCTTAAATAGTTTAAATAGGCATCTTTATTAACAGACGTAATAATAGAATTAAAAACAAATTAAAATAATTACTTTCTCTAAGAGGAAGTATTTACAGTCCAAACATCTTAATGGAATTTATTCTTGAAAGAATTTAGAAACAATGTTCATTATTCAACATTGTGAAGTGGGAATTGGCTATTTGGCATCCACACATAGAAGATCTGCCAACTTGCAACTACTGTAGCACTTACTGGGAGCCTCTCTGTCTAAACCACTTTGCATGGCAGCCATCCAGAACCTCGACCTGCAATACAATCCACCTCCTTGTCAAGAGCCTTTCTTGTTGGAAAGTGTTAAACTCACCAGGCAACCAAGCATCAAATAAAAAACAGTAATTAAAACAAAAAAGAAAAGAAACCTGGGTAATACACAAGGCAAATAACTGAGAAAGTTATTGTATCAATTATCTGCTCATACCCTGGTTCCCTGGGCTTTTCACTGCTTACAATTATCCCTTTGGTTCATCTCAGGTTATCCCACGTTCCTTATTTCTGTGGCTACCTGCTTATTGAAGACTGTGCACATTTTCAGCTGAATGAAATCTTCCTATTTCAATTGCACTTACTACCTGCTAATAGGGTCAAAGCATCACCAGGCAATGCAGATGGGCTGTGTGAGCCTTAGAGGGCTGCTGAGGTTGAAAGGCAGCGTCCACAGTGCTGGAAATGACACATCTCACAAAACCAAGCACAGCACTGGAGGCAAAGGGAGGGTGCAAGAAGCGCTGTGCACCTTGTACAGCTGGAGGAAGGCCAGGATCAGGGGCAAAGTTGATCTGGTCACCCTCCTTAACTCCTGGTGGTGACCAGAAAGCATTAATTATGATATAGCTAATGTAGCCAAAAGCAGCCATGCAGCCTGTGCCTGGAATTAAAACCCACAGGACCACAGAAAAAATTTTGCTTTGAACTCATGCAGGCATTTCTCAGGGAGTTCATGGAGAAAAGGGAAGCCATGACCTGACAGCAGAGTACTGAAGCAAGTTTACCTTCCTACTGAACTCAGTAGATTTCCAGTTCTGCTCCTAAATGAACAAACTCATGAATTTCTGAAGAAATCGCTGTATTTAATGCCCAAGTACTGTACACAGGCAATTGAAACTAATGCTTTTGGAGTTCTATTCACCGATGAGCATTGTCACTGGTCTTGTGTTAGCAGAGTCCCTTTTCCTGACAGGCCAGATTTGGTTATAAAAGGCATCACCACACCAGTTGTGGACAGCAGGGTAACACAAGCACACGCCTTCCTCAGTGATCCAAAATTCACGTCCCAGCCACTCCTTCCCCACCTTCCCATCAGTCAGGGGCGAGGGGAAGGTCACCATGAGAGCACTGCACACACAGCCTGCACCAGAGCCAGCACAGCCCCCAGGCTGGGCACCTTCACTGCACATTTTTAACAAGAGCACGTCTCCTCTGTGCAGGCTGTGTCATCTGAGCACTGACTTACTGCCATGAAAGCAGGCATTGCACAGAAGTTATTTGTCACTGTGTAATCAGCAGAGATAACCAGACTTTGCTTCTCGTTATTGATGCTAGGCTGGAACAGACAGGGTAGGAGGTGTAATATTGCACTGTAATTGCTCCTAACACTGGAACATTCTTCCCCCACCCCGAAATGACTTGCCAGAGAGTTAAAGCCCTTCCACAGAAATTGGCAGCATTGTGACATTCAGAGAACAGGCCAGAACACTGAAGCTATTTCAACCATTACCTTACCAGACACATTAAAGGACCAGATCCAAAGGCCATAAAAGTTCCAGGAAACTTTTTGTAGTCTATAATGAGGTTTGTATCAGGCTCCAGGTCCCAATCAGCCTTCCCTGGTTTTGGTATTCATGTTTGCTAAAATTACAAAATGTCCTTTCATTCCAGAGAATCTTATCAGAAAATTGATCTCTTTATATATAAAGTCTTCAGCCAAGGTAAAGTCCTTTCAGGAGTTTTATGGTTTCCTATCATTCTTTTCAAAACCCTCTGGAAACTGGAAAATATGCTGATACTGTTTCTATATTAAAAAGAATGGTTAAATAAAATAGAAATATAGTTCTCAAGTGTTTGCAAATATCCAGCTTTTTATAATCTCTTTGGCAAAAATGGCAAAAGTTAACAGAAAACAGGTAAAAAAAAAAGAATTAATTCAGAATGACACAATTATTTACAGAAGTACCTATCTGAACATTATCTCATTCTCTTACTCTACAACTGTGCTCTAGGTATTTAAATTAAATTATCTAATGCAAATGTTATATATGAACAGCTCAGCAAGACACTGTATTGTATCAACACACCTTATTCTGTGTAAAAGCAGATTGCCAGTTCTGGGATTGTAAACGTGTCAGACAATAATTTTATTGCTTTGCAGGTAGCAGAACCCCCAGTGTTCTTGTTCCCAAATGGTGATTGAGTGATAGCTTTTAATATTGTCTAATGATCACAAACATGTGGAGTCTTGTGTTAACATCTGGTTTATGGGTAAAGTCGCACACAAAACTACTCACAAAACAAATAACCCCCTGCCCTCTGAAAGGTAGAATTAATAGAATAAGAACATGTTCTTTTATTACTGAAGAAGAAGTAGCAGGGCATGCTGCAAACATTTATAGGTATGGTTTATGTAGTGCAACTAACTGAACAAATCACTTTGTTCAAAAATTTCTTAGAAGTCACAAGCTCTAAGGAAGGGAAAACAGTTTGTCAGGAACACTGGAGAAAGAAATAACTGCAGAAGCAAATCTCAGAATTCTGAGCATGGCAAAGCTTTCACTGCAGACAAGGAGAGCTTTGCCTAAGGGCA
The DNA here is from genome assembly GCA_037013685.1 of Acridotheres tristis. Taxonomy (NCBI): domain Eukaryota; kingdom Metazoa; phylum Chordata; class Aves; order Passeriformes; family Sturnidae; genus Acridotheres; species Acridotheres tristis. Next base: position 8,383,878 of record CM072899.1, on the reverse strand, counting down.
GCCTTAGCTAGTAACATGTGATGTCCAGGCAAGCTCAAGAACTTCTGAAGGTAAAAATAAAAACCCCATGTCAGTTATTCCATCCTTATGGCTCATTTTTTTATCAGTGAGCATCACATGACAAATAAAACCTCAAGAACCATTAGAAATCACCCTACTTGATGAGTAGATCACAGCTACTACAATTTTGGTTACAGATCTTCTACAAAAGTGTATTAAACAGGCTCCACCTTGGACTTCCCAGCCTTACCACATTTATTTCAATATCTCAGATACTGCACCACCATATATTAAACTGTTTTACTTTGTTCTAGCCCAATTCTTTTATCTGGCTGGACTTTTTCCTAGGTACCTCGATCTTTCCAGATGTGAGTTAACAGCCCAGAGCCCCATCACGGTATGGCTTCCACAGAAGTCACTTTGCCTGCAAGGCCTCCCCTCACACCTCCTTTCACAAACCTCAGGCCAGCTTGCCCCTCTTGCTGGGCTCTTCTGGAAGGGACAGGAAAAATCTCAGCCTTGGGGGAGCAGAAACTGCTGCACTGCAGAGATGCAGAGGATGTAGAGGATGTGATTGTTTAAGGACATTGTGGCCATTCTGCAGGCATTTATAGGGAACCATCTTGTGTTCACAAGGCTTGGGAAATCCAGCCTGCAAATCTACTGCTCTTAGTACTGAGATGCAGAGAACGAACTCCCCTGAGCAGAGAGTGCACACTAGGGCTGTTCATTACACATCCCCCGTGCTCCAGAGGTCTCACCTCAGTAACACTCTCACTCCTGGCCACAGGTGCATTGCAAGGATCCACCAAAGCCAGTTTAAGTACCAGTGCAGACTTGGCTGCACGCTGCAGGAAGGTACAGGTTCTCTAAGTCCTCAAAGCATCTCTTTCAGACAAGTTTCAGAAGAAAAGAACCAGCATGAAGAATGCTCTGGATAACACAGAGAAGAATCTTCAGCATGACTGAACAGTCACCACCCAGCCTGTTACCTGGAGCAGCAGGGCACGAATGCTCTCCCACCCTGGCAGCAAACAGCCCTTACTGTGCACTGTGTTCTGCCCGGGGTGGCTTTTTCAAAATCCAAAAATTCCATAGCTGAGATTTGGATGAGACTCAGAATCTCTGTCCTCTAGACCCTAACATATGCACATATTCCCTTTCACGCTCTCACCCCTACAATTAATTGAAGAGTCATATATTTTAACAAACCGGTTAATTGAACATAGCTAAGTTGCAAAATTTAAGAAATTTGCCACATTTACATACATAGTAATGAGATCAATTACTTTCAGCTCATGTAGACATATTGAGAACTAATGAGGTACTTAAAACGTGTATGGAGAAAGTCTACTTTCTATTTCCATGCTGTAACTTAGAGCTTGTTAGGGATTTAGCTCTTTATCAGTTTGAGCTATGGCACTTACACTGATAGAAGGCCTGTTAGCTGTGGCTCCCGACTGCATTAAAAAGCCCTTTAATGCAGTTTTGTAGTGGCATACATCTCATTACAGTGCGAAAATGGGCAAACACTGAAGACCACGTTGTTGGAAAATACTTTGTCTGAGAACACAGCAAGCAGAAAGCTTATCCTTTGAAGGATAACATCCACCTCACTCATAATTTAGATGAGTAATCCAGAGACCTTTATAATAAGAAATCCTTTATCATAATTTAAATCTATTGAAAAAGGCCCACGAAGGTAAAGTGCCAAATTCTGGAACTGTTATCTTTATGGGTCACTTAGAACAACAAAACACTCTTTCTCCCAACACAAAACACAGTGGTAATTTATTTCTTCAAAGAAATTGCACTGAGAGAACATCTACAACACAGCACTCTTCATACACTGAGCTCTGGGTTATTACATAGGAAGCCAATTTTCAGGCAGTTGTTTCAACATCTGAGCACAGCCTTGGATACAGCTCCAGGCACATCTGAAGTTTCTCATTAAGTTAGACATGCGAGGAAAACGTTGGAAGTTGTTTAAGGGTGAGGAGAAAATGGACACTGATATTATAAAGGTACAAGAAAAAAACAGAAACAAGCAGAGAAACCTTTGACTCTGGCATGGAGAGTTACAGGTGCAGTCAGCCCAGGGAGAGTCTCAGCAGGTCCCTCTGGCTGCTTCCTGCACAAGTGTGCTGGACGATCTACAGCAAAGCTTTAAATCTTGCTACCTAGCAGATAGAACCAGCTGCTTTTTCACCATAGTTCTGACCATGTTTTCTGCCGATCAAACCCTCTAGACATTTTATTTCCCTGGCCTAGATATTCAATGACACCCTATGTATGCAATTGCCCTCAGCCATTAGGCTGAGGTCAGTACAATGCCTTTCCCCAGGGGACAGGGGCTCCTTATCCACAGAGGGAATACTACTGTACACATATCTCAGCCCTGGGGTCACTCAGGTTATTAGGGGCACCTCTGCAGCACGACTGTGAGCTGAGGATTTCCAAGAGATGCACAGAACAGCTTTTTACAGCTTTATCAATCTGGAGTCTCCCTTTCTCTCTTTCAGTTAAAATGTCTCAGCTATTTCATTTTACTCCTGCATTTGTTCTCATTTGAAATGCCCATTTACAACATGAAAACTTCCACCAGGACAGTACCCCTTCAAATGCCAACTGAATCCTGGGTGTGAGGCTGAGGGCAGGAGCCCCAGGGATCACCTGCCCTTTGAGCAGAGATTTTTAGATCCAACCTTCAGCTGCTGAGGGAAGGAGAGAAACCACTTACCCAGCCATGGCTGAGTGAAACAACCCCGCTACAGCAGGAGAGCAGCAGCAAAAGCGAAAGCTGCCAAAGGAGGAGTTGAGCAGCTGTCTGGGGATGCAGCTGTGACTGTGGGGGTCCCCTGCCTCCAGCACAAACTCCATCACCCAGCCTGAGTGCAAACGTGACCCTCTGGCCCCAGGCCTGTTGTTGAGAGGCAGCAAAGCAGCTTCTCCCCTGGCTTCACTCCAGCTGCAGATGTGTCCGGGGCTGCTGCTCCCCAGCTGTGCCACAGCTGCCCTTGGCTTTCAGCACTCACCTCTGCCCCTGTCAGCCCAAATCAGCTCTGTGGGATTCTGTGGGCTGGGAGTATGGTATGGGGGTCCACCAGCTCCTCCTCCCCACAGGAGATGAGAATCTGCAGAATGGAGGAGACAGCCACGGGCTACACCTGGTTGTGGATTTCCTGCACTCAATATGCTCATGTGCAGTATGCTCAGCCTGAATATACTGCTTGCTCTACCACTGATCATACATTTGCTTGTCATTACAGTGCCTATAAGTAAATAGAGAGAAATAAATAAGAATACTTAGCACTTTAAGCCCATTAAAGCATTGGCAAAGTTTCACATGAGATGGTCTTTAAAGCTTGATGTACGGCAATAAAATTAGTTCAGAAAGAGACAGCTGCATAAAAACAATGTATGCCTCCACATAAAACTGTGAAAAATATTTTGACTGGCACAGATTTTAAGGTAGGCTTATTTATTGGAGCTGTGCTTCAGTAATTTATAAAATACAGAATAGGAACAAGAGGAGCATCGAATGCTCGCGGAGGGGCAGCTCCAATGAGCACTCATTGCAGCTGATGAGTCTGAAATCACACCAGGCTGATATCAAAGATTTGTACTCAATGTTGGCCAATGATCACACTTTACAGAAAACTAAGAGCTAATGAAGTAAAATTAAAAATAAGTGGAGTAGTGGGTTGAAAAGATTATCTAAAAATATAATATGAAAGGAATATCTGAGAACTAAAAAGTAATTATTTAAAAAAAAATCTGTGAGCATCAAGTTTGAATTATAACTAATACATATTTTTAAAAACTGTGCTTCTGGACTACATGTGTCAGAAAAAGCCCCATCCAATCTGTATCTTTGATCCAGTTACCAGTAATAGAAAACATTTTCCCAGAGAGATACAAAAGAAAAACAGATTCATGAGAGCCTCTACTTCTTATTTATAGCTTTATGCAATTTTTATCTCATATCCTTCTTCCTGTCCTTTAATTGAAAAGCAAAATTTATACCTAAGAGCAACAGTGCAATGAGAGATGGTGCCTGCAGATTGGATTTGAGTCTCTAAAGTGAACAGAGTCACATGAATGATGCAGTGTTCCAGTTTGGTGTGCTCTTTGCTATCTGTTAATGATATCATGAGACAAAGACACAGGACCAGCAGAGTAGGCTTAGGTAGCTCTTTCTTACCCTTTTTTAAAGTGAGGACTGTGGTGGACTCAATTCACACAGGCCAAGGAAAAATAGGACATCCTACTCTTTGGAAAATGTAAAATGAGACAGAAAATTCCTATTTTTAAAAATATATAAAGGTTTATTTCTTTTGACAAGAACTTGGGCTTAAGAAAATAGATTGCTTTGCCTTTTCATATCAGATAAAAAGTTTTAAATAGTCAATGACAATTTGTACTGGTTCTGCACTTATGCCTGGACTACCACTGAGCCTGTCTCACATGAGCAAGGTCCTATTCATGTATTCTCTTAGTTGTCATACAATGAATTCTCATTACCAGTTGAAGCCTGTGCAGCACATTAAAGTCCATTTATGTTCTGATATGTACATCGGCATTAATTCATATTATATTCCTCTAATTGCACAAATTAATTGCTCTCTGATGAATTTTACAACACCTCGTTTCTAAGAGTTTCTCCTGAAAGCAGAGTGAAAAGGTCAACAACACGATCAAACACTACCCTGTTCAGCATGCTTTGAAGATTATAATTATATCCAATTAGAAGTTTTTGCAATTATCACAATTGTAAGTTTTACATTCTAAGATCTAATAAGATCCTTTTGTATTTATTTACCCTGCCAAATGTGTGTGCACACATCATCCAACTGCAATTTTTCATGGATTGTTTCAGATCAGTGGGGACAATGGGATGTCACAATTACTTGCTATTTTTCTCAGGCAAAGATCTCCTTCTTCCTGGAAGGTTACCCCCAAAGTCTGCAGCCTCCCCAGGACTCTTGGGACAGAAGAAGAATACAAATGAGCTGATATTTAATGTCACAAATATTAGTAGTACTTTATGCCTGTGTACTTTATACCAGTTTTTCATGGAAACATGCTAATGTAAGGAGGAACTCCCCAGGTATTGGGTTCTCCGTGGTGACCACTGTACACCTTCTCTAAGCAAAGGAGAGGCACGAAACCAATGCATTTCCCAGTCTGCCAGAAGGCACATTTTTCTCATTCAGAAGGCTACAGATAACAGATTAGTATTCCAGGTACTAGTTGATTTTCAGCTCTTCTCGGAAAGCTGCACATGCACTTGTACCCCAGAGAGCAATATAAGGGAAGACTGTCAAACTTCATCTTTGCTGCAGACTAATTACAAAACCTAGGAGCGTAGTTTGCAAAACTGGGCTTCCTTTGCTGCCTCTTCGTGCTATTTTATGTAACTTACCAGTATGGGGTTATTTTATTACGGTAACAGATATGCTCAGTTTCTGGGTCTCTTCAAAACAGCAAAACAGGCCAGTGCCAGCAGCACCATCAGGAGGAAAAGCTGGCAATGTGCTAAGCTTTCCTCAAATTAATTACCTGCTGAAATCACAACAACAATTAGTTTGTTGATTTGAATTTCACCCACAACACAAACACCGAAAGAAGAAAAGATGAAAAAAGCAAAAGGCAGAAATGATGAAATCGAGGTTTGGTTGTCATCTCTTGAGACAGGATTTCCCTCTAACGCTCCAACACAAACACACATGGCTGTGATTGAAAGCCCATTGCTCTCAGGAAGATTTGATTACTTTCCAAACACAAGAAGGAAGCATCATTCCTCAAAAGCCTGTCTTCCACAGCATACCTGGGGCTTTCACATCACCATTAATTTAGGGTAGCAACTCTCAACACAGCCTGTCCCACAGCAGCTTCATATCCAACTTCATTTAGAGAATGGCTCGTCTCTGCTAGCTGAGTCTGCCCCAAACTGCCCAGAGAGCTAATGACTAATTTAATGAACAGATTTTAATATTCCTGAGCTGCCACCACATCAACCTTTTCACTGGACTGGATTCACACGTTCCCTACAGAGCCATTTCTATATCTGCTTGTACATACTCAGGCACATTCTGTGCCAATTTGATCACTGCCTTGGTTGTAATATCTCCTTGGAGCTCAAAGACCTCATTATAAATATCAATAACAATAAAAAGCCTTTTATCTCTCAAGGCAAATTTTCTTTGAACCTACATACATTTAGCATGTATGTGGGTTCCATATCTCAGTGTGAAAAATTACAAACGTATTTGGCAAAACTTTTCAGATTGGTTTATATTCCTAACATGCACATCCAACAGAATGAAATCTCCTTTTGTGGAATCTATCTTCCTCCTCATCAAGGGAAAGATGAGTCAGGTCTATCATCAGAATTGTTTCATTAAATCTTTCCTTATTGACCCGGAAATTTCAGGAAAAATGAAATTTCATCCATTGCTTGGCTTCAACCAACTGTAACATAACTTCTAATTGACCTTGATATTTGAGAATTTCACAGGATGGCAAATTACTAAGAGGACCTATAAGTCAGGCAGGTTAAGAGAAGTCAAATAGTGAATAGCAAGAAGAGCAACAGATCCAACAGTATGTAAATTAGGAATTGTATTTAAGCCAACATGTTGCATTATGCATGAAAAGGTGAGTAATAGCAAATAGCTTAAGAGATCTGTCTACAATTAATGAATCCTAAATAGCTTTATTAATGTAGGTCAAATTCCTTCTTCTTGTGGGAATTTGACATTTACTAATATGCCTCTCTGAATTATTAAAAGATATATTTCATATATATACAAAGTTGTATTGAGTATGCTCTTCACAAAGGCTGCATTATATTTGTATTAAAAAACCTATAGGGACTACTTAATTTCTAACACAGTAATAATTAAATAAATAATATTTAAATAATACTCTAATATATCTAAATCCAAATGTTACACTGAAGTCTGCAAAATATTGTTTTATTTGTAGCCCTTAGTAGAATGTCATCACCCAACACAGCAGGTATTCAAATTCTGATTTTTGTTCTTGTAAAATATAAACCTAGTATCAATTCCCATTGTGAAGAAAAACTGTGATTAGTAATTAAATTACAGTGCATTAAATTTACTTAACTTAAGTTCACCAGCTGGGAAAATTCTATGCCTCTGGGCTTAACAATAACTCCTAATCTTGCTGTTGCCTGTACCTAATTTTTTAACTTGTATTATAATTTTCTTTATTGGAATTTCATTAAAAATGGTAATGTCATTACTCGTGTTAATGCTCAAAACCAACACCATAATCCTGAATTTTAATTAGTAATTATAATTAATCGTTATTCATTAATGAAATGTTTAGTTGCTAATTGTCTTTGAGCACCCCAGTCCCTAGGCTTATATGCATTTCACAACACATTTAATTTCTCACAGTTTCTGTTTAAGTGGAAGCATCAGCCTGACTCACTTTTAACACTTTTGTGTGGTGCAGTCCTTGAGGTGTTTGATCCCCTTCTCACACGGTTCAAATGGGCGGCTCAGAGCCCTGATGAGCGTTCCATCAGGGAGACACACACACCTCCGTGTGCGGCAGGACAGACACGGATACCCGGAGGCAAAATTAGTTCATCCCAGGCTCTTCCCACTCCCTTTGCTGTACCTGAAGCTGTAGATCTCGATTTCCCAAACGGGTCTGGGTTCCCCCACCTGACTCTTGGTGGCCAGGGGGTGGCTCGGATGAGGGACAGGGAGTGCTGGAGGCTCCCAGGGTCCCCACGGGCACAGGCACCCCTGGGTGCAGGGGCTGGGCTGGGGGAGCTCAGGGCTCTCCGCTGGGATGCCAAGCTGTGCAGGCACACTGGAGATGGCACCTGCTTCTGCAAAACCTAGAATGACTGTGGGGAGAAATGTGCCAGTGTGGCACCCACGCACCTTGAATTTGGGGCCAGAGAACACGAGGTGCAGAATTTCGAAACGTGTAACTTTCTGAACTATTCCTATAAAAATATGTTCCAGCTCCCGTTTGGGATTAATTAAAAACAGACACTGGCTAGCCAATATCTGGGATAACAAACAGTCTTTTGATGTTTCCAGGTGGTTGGAGGGTACCAGAACCAAAGAATATTTTAAATGAAATTACTTAGCTTATGTCTGAGTGCTCTAAGAAAACTAATCTTTTACTGGCAACACTGAATTTGGGCAATGGTCTGCACCACCAATCCCTCCAGCCCAGGACCTGTCTCCATGAGTGAGTGGTATTGGGTCCCAAGACAAGCATAAAAGAACAGGTTGAGCAGATGTTGCTAGTTCCCCAAACTCTTCTCCCACCCTGAATTTCTGGCATCAGGCTGCTTTTCTAAGTTACTCAAAAAGCCTAGAAATGGTTAATAGTTATTACAAGTAGAAATGTGAATATAAAGCATTAGACATGGTCCTAAATGAAACAAAAGAAAGCCTTAGAGATGATGGCAATAATTATTTTTTGAAGCTGTGGGGCTGTATAACAACTGGCTCCCTGATGAACAGATATATCACTGCTAACACTAATATATTAACCTTTAATTTATAAATGGAACTCCGTATGGAGTGTAGCCAGTTTGATCTGAAAAAGGGGTTGTGAATCTTACAGGGAATGACTGATGTTCTGTGTCACCATTTCCTGAGTTAAGGTTCACAGATTACTGACAGCCTGTGCAGCCCTTGCTGGAAACCTGATCTGGCCCACAGAGACATAACACCCTTTGGGTGTTTTAAATTTAGTGCTCCTTGATGAGTCTGCATGCTATCCCTAAGAAATTACAGGCACTGACAAATGGATGCTGGCCCAAAAGGCTGGAAAGCCAGAGTTGTGGGTTTATGCTGGCATTGAAGAGTATGCCAAGCCAACATTTTACTCCTTGGAAAATCAAAATCAGAATGAATTGGAAGTTATGGTGAAAATCTGATACTTTTATTTCTGCACAGATTTCGTTCCAGGAGTAGTTCAACAACAGAAATAAATCTGTAAATTTTGAAACCCATGTATTTTACAACAATAAAACAACATTCCCTTAAATTAAACAAGTTAAATATCTGCTTATCTTGTGAATCCACACAGACATACACAGAGCATTCTTGATGGGGGTGTATTTCTGTAATTTATGTTTTGCTTATTTTACACATTTTGCAGTTTGTTACACTGAAGTACAAATGACATATTTTCTCCTTTTCAGAACATGATTTTCGATATTTGATGGCTACCCAGGAGAGGGTCAGCAAAAGTGTCTAGAAATATGGAGGGATTTACATATAAAGAAAAGCTGGATTTTGAAAGAGGCACATTGTGCTCAGGGAGGCCCCTCAGCTGGTATTCAGTTCCACTGGCACAAGTTGGAGTTGGAATATTTGTCTTAGGGATGAAGGTTTAGAAGAGAAATCTCAGCCCCAATGCACTCGGGGACAAGAACTTTATGAAGTACAGTAACAAAACTAGACTTCCTACTGGTTCACCATCTGGATATTATCTAATTATTAATCAGGAGGCAGAGGACACGAAGGAAACTCACTGTCTGCAAGGTGTGGTCCCCCCCATGAATATCTGAAAACACTTCCAAACCCATGATGTTAGCAGACAAGGGCATTTACTTGAGATTTACACCATCTTTTCCTGGCTGCACAGAAAATAAACCTGCAGAAAGCCTAGAGGGTGTTTCTGTGCTCTGGTGGCTGAAGGATGACAGAAGAACATCTCCACTTGCTGCACCTCTAACAGCAACTGGGAAGCTGTGCCCTGTATAATGTTATGTTACTAATGTAGTACTTGATTCAGTGAGAGAAATTCTTAAAAGATAATTTTGAGGCAGATGGGGGATCAATAGTTTCCTGTACAGTCTGTACTCTCTATAGACCAAATAGTATTCATACATCTGAAGTTTAGCAGATGGTGTTTTTGCATTAATTTTCCAAACTACCAACTGTAGGATACTCTGTTTTCAGAAAACCAGTTGCCTTAAGGCTTGAATTTTTTAAAGTATTTCAAATGTTTTCATGTGTTGTAGGCACACCTCTTTCTCAGGTTCCTTCTCCCAAAGGTGCCGTTCTGATTTTGGATCTCAAAAAAATGAATTAGTAGCAGTCTCAGACATGCAGCCTCACACCACGTTTGTAACAAACCATGGCATATGACAGCAGCACCTCATCAGAGGGCATTTGCCCCTCTCTGTCTGGACCCAGAGCCATCCCTCTGCCACTGCAGCACTTTGCTGCTTACAAGGAAGGAAACCAAACTGGTGGGTGGAAAGTGCAATAAAACCATTCAACATCCTCACAAGATGCCAAGGAACATTTGCTTCTGTTTCAAATCAGTCCCCAAAGCCCACTCCACACTTGGAGCACCTGTTTTCATCTATCTGCATTTCTTTCCTGATTTAAATTATTTATGTAAACAAACAACAAAAAAAGTTGAGGAATTATGAGAAGGCATAATGCCTCTGAATATTTTAAGGACACTGAATTCTTCTTTTTTGGCCAGCTGTTGCAAGCAACACTGTTGAAAATTTGACTAGAGGTGTACTTAGAGCAGAAAAAGTTGCATAGAAGTCACCATGTCATGGATTTTGAGTTCCCAAAGAACCCCCCAAAACTGAGATGCCTTTGATCCACTCCAAAGGGGGAGTAAAAGAAAACTTCAAAGAAGAATGAAAATCCTGCTACTTTGCACCTGCTTTAGCTGCAGCCAGTGTGTATTATTTATCATCCTCACCTCCCTTCATTGCTCTAAGCATGCCCAAGTCATTCAATTTAGCTTTCCAGTTTGGTCAGCCTGCCAGGAAGGAGTAATCTTGCCTTCACCTTCCCCAGCCCTCTTCTGAACGCAAATATAGTGTGACTGCTAATTTGTTGATTTATACGAGGTTTAATCCACTAGAGTCATAAAATATTAAAGGAATCTTTCTTCAGTAAATTTACAGCTAAATAAAACTGTAGCTCTCAAGACTTGCTAGAAAAAAGAGTGGCATTTTATTTGCTTGAAATCCATTTTCTGATTCAGTGAGGGGGACTGACATGGGCAGCCTGCTTATTTAAACCACAGCATGTGCAGGATGCTTGGGTGGAGTTTTTCTGTGAAAGGAAATGTGTTTTCTTATTTCACAGAGTAATGCAGCTGCTGCATTCATCTCATCTTTTAATGTTACTCCTAAATAAGTGTAATGAAAGCCTAGCTACTTTCTGATACAATTGATGCAAAATAATTAAGAGAAAACCCTGCATTAGTGCATGATGGAAGCTGGCCTGATATGGTTGAAAATACATCCCTGAGCACTCTGGAAAAACTTGAAATAAAATCTCTCCCTTCTCCTCCCAATTAACAACTAATGGAGTCAGTATCCATGTCAGCTCCAAAGGGAAGACAATGATGGAAATATCCAAAAGACATAAAGATAAAGGTGATTATGTTTCCTAGAGTGTATCTTCAAACACTATTTCTATCAGTGTATAATTTTGCAACCAGCAGCAATCTGGGCAGCACATCATGAAGCCAAAAAAAAAAAAAAATTACCCCCGTATATTTCAGATGTGAGAGATGTCAGAAAAGGCATAGGAAAAATATTTTTATTTTAAAGCCATCAATTTAATCTCAAGTGTTACCCTTCCCATTTTTATTTCTGTGTTTTTAGGCTATTCCATTTTGCTTTCCTGAGTACGATACAGGAGGTCAAACAGAGCATTTTCATCTATTAGCACCTAACACTGGAATTCCATTACACAGTGTTATACACAGCCCTGTTTAAAGGGAAAGAAAATAAAGATGGGGTTACATTTTCCGTTTTGACTAACAGAGAATGAGGAAATGCCCTCTGGATTTTAACTTCCCAATAACAAGTTGGACCATAGGACGTCACTTGTGAACTCCATAAAAAGTCCCCAGTGTAAGTGCTCTGCATATTTCTTGCAATTTTTCTCCTGGAAATCTGTTTAGGCACTTGTGAGGTCTTTCAGTTAACGAAATTTCTGGGTAATAGGCATTTATGGATGTCCCTTACTTAAATGCCTAAAAGTAAGATTAAACAATGAGACAAGTACCTATATTTGATTTGTTGCAACAGATTATTCAAGAGTATCTGTAAAAATTAGAGAATGAACATTTAAATATGCAGTTTATCAATGGGAAAACTAACAGCTTCATTTTAAAAGATATTTATTCAACAGTCCATTTGTAAAAATTATTTTCAATAAAATATGATATGCATATTAGAATAAAACCTCTTTGTAGCAAGTATGTTTTAGTTCAAAATCAGAATTTATCCTTAGCATGGTTTGGAGGCCCTTATTGACAAAATTACAAAATAATTAAACATTTTAAATCTTTATGTGTGGTAGTGTGGCTTTACTGATTTTCAGCCTAGAAGGCAGAACACCCAGTCAGTGCAGAAGTCCAATTAACAAGAAATCCCCAAAATCCTGTATTTTCTATGCAATTTTCAGAATCTGTCAGTTTCTAAATCCCCAAATTTTGCAGCAGTATTGGGGCAGATCTATTCAAACTAAATCTGTTTTGCTCAAGATAATCTCTTTGATATAACAACACCACTGCAGAAAACAAAAAAAAAGGTCTGCTTTCTCTGAAGGTTTTCTGGAAAGGGGATTAAAAAATTACCATCTTTAGCTGCTCTTCTAATAGCAAGCCTGCATCAGAAGGAATAATCTCCCTTGCCTTCTCATCACAGAAACAAGAGTGTCTCCTTAAGGACACAGTGCTGTGTGTATAATCTGATTTACAGAGGAGATCACTCCAAACTTGACTGCAAGCTTTCAGAGTTTGCTGCAGCTGCAGGAAAAGTGCATTTCCACACTTGTGCAGGCACAGAAAGCCCCAGCAGTGTCCCTGTCCAGCTGGGCTGCAGTATTCCCAGGAGTGTCCCTGCCAGGAGCACACAGATACTGCCCAGAACATCGGGCATTAGGAAATTTAAGCACTCTCTCATCTCTGAGGCAGAATTGGCACTGTCTAATGAAAATTCACCTCATTTCACACTCCATATTTAGTTTTTAAAATTTTTGTTTCATCTTATTATTGGATCATTATTATTAGGGATCATTCAGTCCACCCTCTGCCACGGGCAGGGACACCTTCCACCAGACCAGGTTGCTCAGACCCCATCCAACCTGGCCTTGAAACTCCCAGGGATGAGGCAGCCTCAGCTTCTCTGGGAAACCCATTCCAGTGTCTCATTACCCTCATAGTATTATCTAATTTAATTCCTCTTGCAGTTTAAGGCCATTCCCCCTTGTCCTATCACTCCAAGCCCTTGTAAGAAGTCCATTCAGCTGTCTTGTGGCCCCTTTAGGTACTGAAAGGCCGCTAGAAGATCTCCTCAGAGCCTTCTCCAGGCTCATCAGATATCTGGGGCTCATACCAATGTTTACACACAGCATTTAAAGATCCTTGTTTCCTTCCATCTTGAGATTTTTCTGTTCTCTTCCTGTACTCTGCTGCTCCTGTAGACAATGCATGGGGAGCAGTGCATCAGCTGGTAAGTCAGCTGCAGCAGTTCTTAAAACTGAGTTTCCCACTGCATTTTCTTTCTGGTTCATGTTTAAAAAATCTAAACTGTTTTAGCAGTCATCATCCTGCAGATCTGCATGCAGGCAGCTCCACTGCCCTTCATACCAGGCTCAACTTCACCATTAATTTCCCTCTCAGACTTTGTCTCTTTCCAGAATGATTGTGACTACAATCTCTTTTATTTCGTTCTCTAAACCTGCTCAGGAAATTGCCATAATTTCTGCAAACCTCAGCACGACATTAGGCATAGGTTTGAATTCAGCTGCTGGCCAAACTCTGCCTTTTTAAGCCACAAGCCCTGGGCCAGTGCCTCTCTGCTCTAGCACTGACAAATCATTGCAGCCTGCTGCAGCTCCAAGTAACCCCAATTCCACCCCTACAGGATCCCATACTCCTCCCAGATTTAAGTCTCTCTCTAGCCCTAAACTCATCTTCAGTTACTGAAGCTGGTTCCCCCCTGAGAGCCTCCAGCCACAGCTCTGCATGCAGGGGATGTTGCCTCGTTCTGTCAGCTCCACACAGGGCTGCCACATGGCACAGAATTGCCAATATATATTTTCAGAAGTGCTCAGCTGCTGAGGATCCTGAAACTCCTTAAAAATTTCAGGAATTCATTTGTCAATTGACGTGTCCTCCAAGCACTGCTTCTGCTATCAGTGCTTTCATTGTGCTTTTCATTCAAACTGGGATTTATTTTTTTCTCCCAGAGCCTTCCTCTCCTACTACTGGAGTCACAGCTCGGTCTGACACCATTTCCATCACGCTGCCCATCACCTTTTTACAAACAATATTGCAGCAAAGATTGTTGGAACATCCAGCATTTGGGTGTTCTTGCAACAGAATTTATCCAGCAAGACAAAAACTTGATTTATGTGTTGTAGACTTTACACCTTCCGTTCTCTTTTGGCATTGCCTTCATACATTTAATATTCATTCCCTTCACTCTTATCCTGGCAGGTGTAGAGTTTATAAATCCTAATCTGTCTCTCCAGGATGGAAAGGTTGTATTGCACCTTGTGTGATTCTCTGTCTCTCTCAAGATTTGTACCTTTTCTTAACTGTTTGCAAAAACATGAGATTGAAGAAAAGCTTTAATGCAGGGCCACGGATTAATCATGGTTGTCAAAGCTCCTTTTTAAAATGGATAGCAACAAAGCATATACACAGAGACTGCACTTAAAATTGAAACTGCATTACAAAATTCCTTTTTCCATTTCTATATAAATTATGTATCTAAACAGAAGTCTTAATAATTTATTAAGTTGCTCAGCTAAATTCAGATCTTAATTAGTCTTTAGAATATCTGCAAAGTAAAAATATGTTGATAAGAACACGTAAATTTATTATTTGCCTTTTCATCTCTTAGCATCAAGGGAAAATTTGAGGTTATTTTGGGGGAGTTCAGGTACCCTATTCACCATGCATATTGATATTTTGTTGCTATTTTCTCTTACAGGCAACAAGCAGGAAAGAACAAAATTATTTTAATAAATTCAGAATTTTACTAGTAACAGGTTGTGGACATGCTTGGGACTCTCACTGTGAAACACACTCTGAGTGAATAAAAATTTACTGCCATAGAACTGGCTGTGAGGAAATAGTCTAGGGCAAAACAATACAGCTGTATCAGAAGGACCCCAGGTTCAACAACACTGGGGAAATAAAGATGATGGAAAAAAAGGCACTGAGCTAAAAACTGGAAAAGTGTTTTGAAAGTTACTTCCCTTGCCTTCACAAGCACAGTGAACCCAACAGTCCCACGCTCCTCCTTTGCTTTCTGACCAACAAGAGATGCCTTGGTGCTTGCAGTGCACCTTTTATTTACATACCCCTTGCTTCTAATGGGTCCTTATTCAGCTTCGAGTTTTATTTGAGGGTGGAGAAGACATTATTTAAATCCAAATGCACAAATATGCTTTGAAAGAGCCCAGGCCTGGTTCAATAAGGAAAGTTGAGAGCAGGCCTGCTCTTCTTAAGGTTGGAAAGTGGAGCACGGGGCTGATAACTGAGCACAGAGGCACTGACTGTGCCACTGCAATGTCACATCTTGGCAGCTCCAGCCACACGCTGCAGGATGGTGATGTGGCACCCAAAGGGACCAGGTGTGGGGACACCTGAGATGATGGAGCGCCTCAGCAGTGATGGGGCTGGGCACAAGTGGCCCTGCCACCCTCGGAGAGGTCAGGCTGCTGGGAAGGAATCCCCTAAGCTGTGACAATGGTGACCTTGTCTCTAATGTTAATGGCTCAGCAGGGGAGGCACTGGAGCCTGATCCTGCATCCCAGCAGACACAGTCCAGTCCTGGATTCATTCTGTATTTTCACTGGGCTCAGCTGGACCAGGTCCTGTCTGCTCCCCTTCCAAGTGGGATTGTGGCTCTGGGAGCCTCAAGTCCATTTTGTGTTTTCCTCTTTGCAGTCAGTACTGCAAGTCTTCTCCCCTTCTCCCACAACATCCAGAAATACATGTGGGGTTTTTTTTTCCTTATTTTTAACTCTGTACATCTAAGACATTTCTGTGGACTTGTGAGTTGTGTTCTTCAGTACAAAGAAAGTCCTCCTTGGTGAGCTGTAAGAGCTTTTGTCTCCCAGCCCTGCTTCACCCACTACTGCTACTGCTGCACTTTCAGAGATTAATTTTTCATCCTCTGCTTTCAGTACTTTTTTCCCCACAAGTTTCGAAAAGCCATAACTATGGAAAGTTTCTAGATACTGCTCTGCCAGTTTCAAGGTATATTTCATCTCTTTAGTGCCTTTCTTCCCAAGATGTAAAAATTATAGAAACACCTCCCACATCCCTCAATAACCAACTGTGCGTCTCTGTTGAAGAATATGTATGTGTACACACAGAGAAATACATCTGGCAGCAGGAAAATGAGATGCATTCATAGTGTATGAGGATGAAGTTTTCTAAACTAAATTCTCTTTGACAGAAGAAGTCCTGCTCAGAGAAAAAAATGTAATAGTAACTGTTAACATAAAGCTGTCAGGATTTCCATGCAAATTATGAAAGAGGAAGAGCAACCATTAGCATCCAAATGAGAGAAAACTGCCAGCCTTCATCATCTAGAGACGAACTTTTAAATTTGAAGATTTTGCTAGGAAATATCCAAAAAACAAATACATCTCTTTGCCAGCATCCACCTTTGTTCATAATGTCCAGCTTCATGAATAAACATTCTGAAGTCATGAGACATCAATCATCCAGTGAGCAGAGTCCTGTGACTTTGCTGAGCTCCACCATTACAGTACAATTCAGATGCAGTCTAACACTAGAGGACCTCAGGCCCCAGGGAAAAAAAAAAAATAAAGTACATATCTTCTCCCAAATTACAGAAAAGACAGGATATCTGCCTCATCAGACAGCACAGAGATCCTAGAGGCTGAGTTATTGCAGTTAATGAGGCAGTCTCAGAGCAAGTACCCCAACCTATGAGGTCAGAAATTGAAAATGTGCCTGTAATTTGCAAAGTTTTTAATTTAATGTTTCAATTAAAACCCTTCCCTTGCACATCTCTTGCAGATCAGGGCACTTTGATCCCCTCAGAGGACAAACACGTGGCACCTCTGTCCTACATGAGCAGGTCCCTCTGTGGCACTGCCAGTGCCAGCAGGGAAACCTGGACCTGAGAAAACTCAACTGCAGCCACATTCCTGAAAAAACCCGACTGTCCTTGCCAGTGCTGACAAATGTGTGACTGAAAAGTTCCCTCGGGAGGCTGCTTTGCTTTCCCTCCCAGGCTTAATGGAGGTTATTAACAAGAAAGTGTTTTTTATGGCTTTTGTCCCCAGAATTTACCCTTTGCTTCCCTGACAGCACTCATTATCCAAGGGTCAGGGCCTTCCCCCCAAGTCCAGGGGCAAAGTCTCTGCCACAGCACAATCCCAAACGAGCAGCAGCATTTTGGGAGTCAGTCTGTAATTTGGGGGCTCGTTTCTCGCTCTCCAAAGCTGACGGAGGGTGAGGCCCCAGCACTCTGCCAAAGCTGCTCAGCTCCTCAGGGTGACAAAGGTGAGCCCTCAGCAGCAGGGGAGTCACCACAGCCCTCCACCACTGCCACTGCACAGCCAGAGAGCCAGCACAGCTCCAAAACTGCTCCCGCCCTTCACAGCTCAACAATGCACCACCTAACTCTATAATTTGTACCAAATATACTGCTTCAGAATTTCACCACATGTCCTGTCCTTTCTTTGGAGGAACAGGGGATAACCATCTCCTACTCCCCCGTTCCATGTTGTCCTGTGATTTTTAGAGATCTATTTCTTTCTTTTTCTCTTTTCCAGACAGAGGACCTCAACCTGTTCAGTCTGCCTTCTCAGGGAAGTCATGCAGATTCTTCTGAAGCTGTCCAGCTTAAAGGATTTCACTAGAATTTCCCCAAATTCAAAAAATTCAATGCTGTACCTAGCGCAAATAAAATAAATGCCATGTGCCCAAGAGGTAGTTCTGTTCATAGAAAACTGTGAGTTCTGTAAGAAAAGGGAAAGAAGATTACAGTGGATGCTGAATTTCAATATGTCAAAAATGGTTTCTTCTGCATTTCCCATCTGTGTTGTGTGTCCCAGCCATACAGTAATTTTCAGTTCTTCTACAGTTCAAATTAATATCTCCACTGGCCTTTTTTAATTAGTAAGAATATTTTTTTTCAAAAACTATTGCATCTTACAAGATTACAGTGAATTAGCACTTGTGCAACTATCATTGCACCAAAATAAATGCTCTGGCCAGAAACTATGCTTTAGCTAAAGACAGAATCTCATTTGCAATCCTGGCTTGGGACAGAGCAGTTATATTTTAAACCACTTCTGATTAAAAGTTCTTGCTAGATTTAGATTACAAAAAAATCATACATTTTTAAAATTAATTTTGGAGAGATGGAACAGCTAAGATTAAAATTCAGGGTTAGGCACATACCTATGACTGATATAATTTACATATCCAAATGGTTTTAATAAATATGTAATGCTAAAAGAGGGACACTGTTGCTGGGCATTTAATTTTTATATATATTGAATAAGTTATTTAAATTATTTACTTAAGTTTTTAGCAGCTCAGCTATATCTTGTTCATACATTCATTCAAATCCCAATCTTTTATAAGGAAAATTGGGTCTAAAGATTCTGGAGACGTCCACATAAAAATCAGGAATAGGAGGAGGTTTGAGGACAGCAAGTCCGATTTTAGGCATTTAATTCAAGTGACACGTCCCTGCCATCAGGACAAGCTGAGGTCTCTGTGACTGAGGAGGGCACGTGGGTACCTTGGACAGATTTGCATGGATTAATACAAATATAAGACATCACAGAGCCCTGTGAAACACTCTGAGACAAATAAATGAGAAACAAGGCTAAGGATGAAATTGAGCCCCTCATTTTGTTAATTCATCTTTTGCTTTGCAGCTCTTCCTTCCCACAGGAAGCTTGGAGTGAGCCCATCCCACACCGTGCTCCAGGGAAACCAGAGTGAGCCAACCTTGGAGCCAGATCCCCCAGGCAGGACCCTGGACCCACTGCCACAGGAGCTGCTGCACCTTCAAAATTATTTCAGAAGTGATTAAGAGAGCTCATTTTACCTTGGAGCACTCAGGAGGTTATGATGCCATTGGCTTCGTTTGCTGGGGAGAATGGATTAATTGCCTTTGTTACCACTACTGAGGAAAAAAAATTACTCTCACTGGGAGTATTTCCCCCAGGCACCACCAAGTTATCTTACAATCTTTTAACTTGTTCATTTACTGGTAGAAACTTCATCATTTCCCCCTAATTTATATGCACCCATAGATATTATACATATATATATTCCAGACCTGTGACAGATATCTTGTCCAACAACTTGCAGCCCATCAGGGTTAGTAACAGGAGCTTTAAGCCATGGAAAACTACAAATCTCATTTTCACAGTAAAATATGGCTTTATTTCTAGCCTTGAAAGGCCATGAAATGATAGGCTATAAATTGCACGTTTTAATATCTATTTATAGGCACTTCTATGGCGCACATCTATGTATAAAAAAACTTTCTGATTTCTAAAGTTCTAAAATATATTACTGTCCTCTACTTTCAAGGTCTTTTTTGAGGAAATCACATATTAAAGGAGTCATGGTTTGTGAATGGCAGTGATCCATATGCCATGGATATTTAATAATAATTAATGCCAAAGTACCAAACTGCTGCCTCTGGACACTACATTCTGTTACAGACATTATCCACACCAGCATCATTTTCAGATTAATTATCCATTAATATCCAAGGAAGTATTTCCTGGCAGGCTGTGTCTCTGCATCTCCAGCAAACACTGTTTGCTCCAGCTTTGTACACACAGCAGTGACCCATGGTAGGGAGGGCTCCAGATAGCAACCAGAACACTGAGCAAACTTTCTTCCTGAAGTCAATATTTGTGCTCTGTCTCAGGAGTTTGTCTTGGACTGGGGATCGTGCAAGGCAGAGTGGAGCTGGAGAGGCAGAAATTGTGTGTGTGTGTTGTCAGAGGAGCAGGCAGTTCCTTCTGGCAAGAGTTGCCTTCAAGCCCCTTCTTGCAGCCCTGGAGTCCTGCTGCCCATGACGAGAGCTTTCCCTGAGTCCCAAGGCTGCAGTACCAGGGATAAGCATTGTGGAGCCCTCCAGAGATGGAGCATCAGCCCAGCTGGGCTGAACATTCCCACCTCCCCTCCTGGGGTAGCACCATCAGAAACAACCCTGAAACAGAATCCATTGCATTCCCAGAGAGCATTCCCCAGCCTCGGGGGCCACGTTGGCCTTTGCAGGAAATCTAAAAGCCACCAGAAATGAGGCAGGCTCTAATTCCAGCTAATGAGAGCTGGGGACAGGGCTTATCCCTCTTTGCCTCACCAGGGCAGTTGCTCCAGACCTTGGTTGTGACCAAAGCAAGGGGCAGTGGCTGTGCTTGGCAGGACCATGCACACAAGGCAATAGATGCAGAGTAGATATCAGAACTTCAGATGACATCTTTTCCCCCGTTTTTTTTATGTTGACACAGGCCTGAGCAGAATGCTTAATGCTGGTACACACAGCTACAACAGCATAAGATTTATGATTATTTTCATAACATAGGCCTTGTCAGGTATTTCTGATTTGATTTTGGTTGGATTATCTATTGCAATGCCAATAACGTTTCACAGTTTTTTGGGATGCAATGCAGTCAAGGCTGGTAGAAAGCAGGGACAGACCCACTTAAATACAATTTGTTAGCATCCTCGATTCTAGGAGCTGCTCCCCAGGGGCAGCAAAGTTTGAAATGCTCTACAAAGGAATTTCTTAATATTTTTTTTTCATAGACAACTACTTCCATTAATTATTTGAATAAGATTTAAGTGAGATGAAAGGCTGTGCTCTGCCTTTGATGTGAAGACATAACTATTAGTAACATTTCATTATTAATGGGAGCTGGGCACACACAGTGGGAAGAATAAATCCCCCCTTATTTTAAGCTAAAGCTTTGCCTCTTTTCTCCACTGTTTCTTTCACCTCTAATAACTAATCCAAGGTTGTAACAGCTGGAAAGGTGCCTCAGTTGTGGTGACAGCCACAACACACCCTTGCAGTGATGGGAAGCATTTGCCAGCCCCCAGCACACAGGTGGCAGTGACTTCCCCTGAAGTTTCATCTCTTGAGTAACATCCCCATGAACTTACTGTGGGGATCATATTTTGCCTGGCTGACTCCTGCCCCACTATATAACTCTTGCTGGAAAGTTTAGGTATTAACTTGGCTATTTAACTTGGTTATTTTTGCATTCTAGAATCACAAAACCTCCCTCCCCCAACTCCCCCGGCTTTTTCCCCTGTAGACCACTTTGTTAAAGTCAGGTACAAGCTGCCCATATGAACCTTAGGAAGCATTTATCCCCTGTGAAGACCTTACCCACAGGAGGATATTGGACCATGAACATGATAGGGAAATTTTCTGTATAAGAAAGCAACTTTTAGAAAAATATTTAGTCTAGAAAAAGATACATTGCAACGGTATAACTACGGAAATGCAAGTATTTTACTACACTACTGCTGACAGACCTATAGGTGTGGACAGGCTCTGGATCTGAGACATGCAGGAGGTTTTAGGGAAAAATTAAAGGGTATAAGCACTGGAAAAATGATATTAACTGCATAAGCAGGGCTGCCAGCTCAGGAGTTTGGTCAAGCCTTAAGCAAGATCCAGCTTCCTCCTAACAAAAATACATTTTCTCATTCCATATCTATTCTCCTGGTTTAGACAAGGAGATTGTGCTTCTTTCACTGAAATACCATGTGAGCAAATTAATGAAGCTACCAGAAACTTAACTTTTTCATTTCCAGACTATATCATTTTAACTGTCCTGATTTTATGGTGCATTAATGCTGTTGTTGGCATTTATATGGCATATTAATTACATTCACTCAGTTATTTTCTCTGCTAAACTTAAAAGGTCATATCCTTTGTGTATACTTTTCTATATGGAAATTTGATTTCTTTAGCACACCAAATAGAAACTAAATCAACGAAATAATGTATTTTCTATGAAACTAGTAAATAGTATTCTGTGAAAGGACAGTTAATCTACGGGCTTGTTGTGAATGTGCGAGCAATGGAATGAATGTTTTTATTCTATCTCCTGCAGCAGAGGAGCTGTGCAGCTCCTGTACACCACACACATTCTGCCAATGCTAAGAATGCTTATTCCTGAAAGAGAAAAAAATGCGGGAGTTTATACAGCTTTCTCTGTGCTTAGTTTAATGCACAGTATAGAAATACTTTGCCCAAGAAGATGGCAGCATAGAAGACATCTGATATACTACAGGCTATTAAGTTGTCACTACGGCTACCCTGTATATTTTCCCTCGAGTACAATTCTTGGATGTTTACCTTTTTTAAAAAAAAAAGGTTATATTTTACCCCCAAAAAATTTCCTGCAAAAATGAAGATCAATGGGGTGAATGGAGAAGTGTAAATATCGTCTAGTGGAAAAAGCAGTCAATGCATAAAAGTTTTTGACAACAGCTTGGGCACTACAATGATTTTGCTCAGAGATGAGGCCACTTCATCATGAAAAGTTTTTATACCAGGAAAATATTCATTGTGCTAGGGACCTGCTATATGGTATTTCTCATAGATTTTCTTTGTCCCACAAGCTGACATGTAGGGCACTAATATGAATTGCAATGATAATGTGCTTTTTGATTCTTAAATTTCAGAAGATGTATGATCAACAGTGCTCTGCTCCTTTGCTTGGGTTTATGTAGGGAGCTCTGCAGAGCAGAGGCCCTGGGGTCTGGGAGGAATGACCCCCTGAAGCCCACAGAAATTGTGTCTGAGGGAAGCAGGATGCAGGCTGCTGGCAGCTCCTGTGGGGTGTCAGACCTGTGAGCACAAACACTGCCCAGGCCAGGGGATGTGTGTGTGCCCCCATGCCTACAGCTACAGAAATTGCTCTCATCTACACAGGGAGACATTACATCTCAGCCTCCAAGGGGACAAGAACATGAGAGAAATGCACAGGAGAGCAGCAGCACGGCCAGGGGACAGCGTGCAGAGCTGTGATGGGACAGTGCCAGCACCTCCTGCAGAGCCAGGCTGCCTCTGCCTCCCTTTGCTGGCACTGACAGTCTCAGCCCCTCCAGGATCTGGGAACTGCCTTGCCAAAAATAAACAACACTGCACCATTAACTAGTTACACCACAGTGAAATAACAGTGCTGATGCTCTAGTGGAAGCTGAGCCTAAGAGTTAAGTAAGTTATTCAGAGACCTGGTCCACCAACTGCAACAAGACTTTGCAGTATTTAGGTGTCTGACTTGAGACAACAGCTGAAATACATTTATTCTACTTTTCAGTGGCTGAATTTCCACCAGCCATAAAATATGACACTAGTGCCTGGTGCTTTGCAAAAGGCACTATGCAGCTGCCACTTACAGCTATTACTGCCATTGCATTTGTGCTCTGCTCACTGCAGCTGCTGGGTCTCACTGGGACGTGCTCAGTATAGAAGCCATGGAGAGGTGCCCCAGAGCTGTTTGTTGGGTGGCCATTCCACACAATACAGTGTTTTTCAGGCAGCTTCTGTGCCCAGCACTGTCACATTGTGAGGGGAAGGTAGACATGGAGGGATATCTAAGGCTGGTGAATTAAGGTCTTTACGTTTTGCCTTTTTTTTTAGCACCCATCCTACAAGGCGGCAAATTGCATATTTTCACCCCAAAGATGGGGAAGTCAGGAGGGAAAGATTAATACCATAAATTTAGGTTTCTCAGGTCATATCTGTTTTCCTTCTTATGACAGGCTGAGTGATTTTTTTTTCTGCTAAAACAAAGATATATTTAAGGCTGCAATTAAACCCCAAATATGAATTAGAATAGCAAACAGAAAATAATAACATAGATACTAAAACCTAGGCTGAGCTACAGCATTCCTTCAGCATCTTGGGCTTTTAAAATATATATCCTTCAGAGAGGGTGGTTCCATACTATCACAACCAATATCTTGAAGGGCAGGGAACTGCCAGCAGTGGCAACAGCAATATATGAAATTGCTTCTCAATTCTTCGTATCTCCAGTATGCCAGCAACTGTAAATCTAGCAATGTAAAAGCAGCCTGAACCTGCCGGGCTCCAGTTGTGCTTATTGTAGTGTGGAGTGGCCAGAAAGCAGAAGTGAATATATAACCTGGCGACCATGCTTGTGCCAGGCTCCTCCACTTCAAGTAACTGGGGCTCTCAGAAAAATTTGGGGAAAACATGATTGCCTCTAATGGATCCATTTGCTCCTTTGCATTCGTTTTGCACTAGGAATTTGTGTTTTGTTATGAGGGCAGCTGTTCCTCCACAGTGCAGGGATAGGGGAGGAGAGGTCTAAGGCCTTCTGTTGCTGGGACTGGGGTGTGTGATGGGAATTTTCAGGAGGTAGGACTCCCTCTGGGACAATGCACCTTGTGTAACTGGGTTGACCCTGTTTTTACTCCATGTTTTGGCCATGGGGCAGCTACATGAGGGCTGTCACACCCACTGGCTGTGTGGAAGCAGCCATCAGAAGCATCTCCTTTTCCAATTCATCCGGTCCTCATGCATCCTCCAAGGATGCTCCAGAGCATTATATATTATTCTTTCCAGGTGAGGAAGAGAAGCAAATGGCAGAAGATGGCAGGGAGAGAGCAGCTTTCCCCTGGCTGCTAAAACAGGGCTGGGATATTTAGGGGAGATGGGAGACAGGAAGGGGGTCATCTCTCCCAGCCCACCAGGCTCTGTTCCTCACCTGGGTGCAGCCCATGCTTCAGGGGCTGTGATCTCCACTGGGGATGTCCACCCTGGCCTGCCTGCAGCAGGTGTAGCTGCTCTAAATGCACAGGCACTGACCAGGTCAGCAGGACACATGCTCGTGCTCACACACTTTTGGGAATAGGCTGGAGCCTTGTTGGATGCAATGAGACTGAAGCACAAGAGCTCAAAGCTGCATCAGCACAGAACAGCAGGCTCAGGGTCTCACCCAGGCACTCACTCTGCCCCCAGGCAGCTCTGTCCAGAGACATCACACACAGCAGTCCCTGCTCTGAACCCAGCCAGCCAAACCCACACTGCAGCCTCCCAGGACTTCAACTTCCTCAAAGAAATAAAGAAGACATGATGAAATTAGAAAGGGCATTTCTCTTCACACTTCTGGTAGCTTATCAACATTAGAAACTTAAAATAAATTAATAATACTAGATTAGTACTACAATGGAGAAATTAATTCAATCTTCATTTAAAAAAATTTCCTTTTATGCTGTTGGTGTCACTGTGATATGAACAGTGCTGAAGCATAAATCCTTCCCTCCATGAAGCCAGCATAATTGCATGCTGTGTGCTAGCTATTCTATCCACATTGGAAATGCATCCTTAAAACATTTCAGCTTAAGCCTTGTCAGTACTAATCCTAATGCCTGATGCTGAGATGTGTATTTTATTACTGTGTATAAATGAAAATGGAAAACCTTCATGGAGGATTACAGGGAGTAGTAATGACCTCCAGAGCATTACGGCATGAAGATGTTCCCAGGCACCAAATGGGATTCTGGGATAAAAGTGACATGTGTCTATATAACCTTGGCACACACTCCTCGTACACATGTACCTACCAGCTGTGGGATTGTAAACATATGTCTTTTCTGGTGAACTGAATTTTCATTTATAAGGAGGCTAGAAGCAAGGAGTGAGCAGTGGAGGCGGATTTTGGCTGAGGCAACTAATGGGCTCCAGCTTCCCCCCAGCTAGAGAAAAGTTCGCTGTTGTTCTGTGCTGTCATGACAGTGTGGACTGAGGGATGGCAGAGAAAGCAAGAAGAAATGGCAGGAGAATGGAAAAGACAGAGGAGAACAAAGCTGGAGTGGTAGGGGAGAGGAGGGACAAAGGAAATAAAGAAGGATGGAGGACGAAAGAAAGCAGGAAAATGCTGGGGATGGGGGATGCATCTCCCTGCTTTCATGTCCCACCTCTCCAAGAGGACAGTCCCTCCTGTGCATTTTAGGGATGCTTTGGAGAGGAGCTGTGACTGATCCAGCCTGTGCTGGGTAACTTCAGACCAGTGACAGCTGTGCCTGGGATTACTCCAAAAGAAGAGGAGGAAGCACATGTGGGGAAACAGAGACAGGGAAGCATGGAAAGAGGCAAGGTTTCTGGCATTTGTGCTCCCTAAAAACAGCCCTCACTGCCTTTTCTAGCTGCAGTGAAATGGAAGTGAGATGCTTTGAAACCTGATTTTATTTGGCCCAGTTTTACTCTAATCTACCCTGGGGCCAGAAACACAGCTTTTCAATCTGCCAGGAAGTTGTTCTGCTGACCCTGAAATGTCAAACTGTTATAGGGGGCTGAATCCAAAATTGATTACTTCAGAGATCAGACAATAGCTGGTTTTAGAGTGACTTTAAAAAAAAAAGTCTTTCTTATGAACTTAAAAAAAAAAAAGTGCCACATTTGAAATAAAAGTAAGTAACCACCAGCTTTGTGAGACATCAGCGATTCTTTGCAGAGGAGGAAAAGAAGCACAGACCAAGCCAACATCTGCTGCCACAGGGCAGGAATGGGATCCCAGGGATACAGCACACAGGGCAGGTGTTTAACCCAGCACTGGTACACAAACACTGCTCAGGTGTGGATGGATGCCTTGAGTGACCTGCCAGCCTGTTTCCATCAGGAGCTCACCCCTTGCAGGCTCGCAGAGACACGTGTGCCTTTTCTCCCCAGCCCACAGCAATTCCCAGTGCTTGGGATCCATCCTGTGAGATCCACTGCTGCAGAGCCACTGCTGAGCTCATGGGCAGAGCCCCAAATCTCTGCCAAAGCCCCTGGTTCCAGCTCCCCCTGAGTACCAGAAATGCCCCAAGGAAATGTTTTGATTCCTGTCTCCAGCTATTAGCCCATCACAAACACCGTAATCTCGATGTTTATACTGTAGTAAACAAGTGCTCTTGCTAAATCTCAGCAATTATAAGTGCTTCATCCTTTTCTTTAGCCAGCCAGCAATAGAAATACATTTAATTAGTTAACACCCCCTGCCAATTACAACATCTGAGGAAAGTATTGCTGAGATCGTTGGTCCTAATTATTTTAATATTCAGGAGAACCACTTTAACATAACAAGATAATTACTCATGGATAAGAGTTTATGAGAGCTGCAATCCTTTTCTTTATTTCCTACAATGCAAGTCTGGGCCTAGTTAAATTTCTGGACACATTTTCAATTTAAGATTAAAAATTGCAATTTGTGAGAAATCATCAAAGCGCCACATGCTGGAAGAAAAATAACTATATGCAATCTCAGTAATGGTAACACTATAGTAAAATAAATACGCCATGTATTACATGCAATTAATAGTAGAATCCAAGGGAATTGGTTTGTTTCTGTTTAAAAAGATCTTTTCACGTGTACTGAATTGATCAGCCACTCAGTCAGGAGAAAACCCCTGACTGTTCCTCATTTTCAGACGAAATGTGGGTTGGTTGCCTTTACTAATCTAGCCTGCATCCTATTGTAGCTACATGAATCCTCCTTGCCTGCTCACAGTCAATGGGAAAGCTGAGCTCTACTGCACATCTGAGAAACCCTTGGCTCACATTTCTGTTGTTTGCAGTGTCACCATCAATGGAGGAGTTTTTCAGTTGAGAAAATGTTGCTCCTGGTACCTGCTATATTTTAACACTATATCATACTCAAAGAGATATCTCACAAAGGTTTTTCACATGCCAAATCCCAGAAATATATGCATACATTCATCAAAAAATAGTTTGGCCTGGGT
Source organism: Acridotheres tristis (assembly GCA_037013685.1). NCBI lineage: Eukaryota > Metazoa > Chordata > Aves > Passeriformes > Sturnidae > Acridotheres > Acridotheres tristis. Next base: position 8,356,083 of record CM072899.1, on the reverse strand, counting down.
TGTCGAACAATAAACTGTGTGCTATTCCTTTCATGCACATTCAGAAAAAAGCCTTTCTTCCATATCCCTAAAGACAGCTTCAATATGTAGGCAGTGAAAGATTTCAGAGTTTCTGGTTCTGTATTTGTACTCATGGAAGTACAGCCTGTTCACAGTGGAAGCCCATTTTCAAAGGAAATTTTCCTTCAAGAAAATAATTTGCCCATAAGTCCCATATTATGTGTTTGCTTGGTCCTTTACAATGCACCAGTGGGGAAAATGGGAAGATGAGAGATGAGCACCACCATTAAATGTCTCCATTTGCTCTGTGCATAAAGAAAGCACCTGATGGCACAGCTCTTGCTCATCAGGACAGGCTGTACTGGCTTTTAGGTTATGCCTACCCAACCATTTAAAAATATACTCAACAGATGAATAGCCAGGCACCATCTAAAAGTACAAGCTAATCATGAGTTCTGCTCCTTTCACTACTGCCATGACCAAACTCTAGAGCTAACCTTAGGTAAAAGAAGTTGGCTGCTAATTAGGTGCTTAAACCTTGAGAAATATTTTAGAATCTGACAAAAAGAAAAATAAATGCCAGAACTGCCGATTAATTTTATTCTATAATCAAAATATTTTTAATTTATTTACTAGAATGTTTGCTAATTTTACAGCCAACCACTAGAGCACACACAGAAAAAAACCCTGTCCAAGTAAATATGTAGTAACAGAGAGGGAAAAGAAATCCACTTGATTTACTGATACAAACTTTGCCTTTAGCCCAACAAGTGTGCTTTAATTCAGCTGTAAAGATTATAAAAACAATGCATATCTAAACAGAGGTGATAAATTAGTGGAATTAATCCAAATAATAGGCAAATGTTAGGAGCAACATATGTAGAATGACTGCAAAGTTAGATTAATTTAAAATAAAACCCTGGAGTTATGTAAGCAATTACAAAAATTGCATTTAGCAGTAAAAGAGCAGTTAAAATAAAAAAATGCCCTAACCGTAGACATTATGTGCAGGAGACAGGACAGGGCTCATAGAGAACTTGGAGATGAGATGGAAAAGCAATTGAACAGAAAGTTTGTCTGGTTTTACTCTGCTATGGAACCAATGTGCTCGGATATGGCCTCATAATACACAGATGAAAGGCTCATTTCTCCTCAGATGGGGCTCAGTAATCAGATATAGAAACAGCTATTTTTAATGAAGACCTGCAAAATCATAAAGGCTTAGATGTTGCTGGCTGGAATAAAGCAATGGGAGGCAGACAAGGCAATTCACTAATCTGCCTGGTGGCACAAAACCAAGCCTGATCAACACATTTTTCATAGCAAATCACATTCCTTCAGTAAAGGCTGGCCCAGAAAGGCAGCCATGCCAAGCCAGAGGGGAGCCTGGTGCCAACTGGCACACACGTCCCTCAGGTGGGAGAGCCCAACTGCATTACACTGCCTTGTACATTAAAAGACAGAAAATACCTGCTGTATTTTTCAGTCCATCATCCTGACAAAATGCTCCCATCAGTTCAACTCCTTTTTTCTTTTCCCATGTATCCAGCCCAGCCTATTTAAAATCTTTCCAACTGGGGGTATTCATTGAGTATGCAGGCAGCCATCCCAGTAATTGCAGCAAAAGTGAACATCTCTAACTTAACTCCCTATTTTCCATGTACATTCTTCATATCCTTTGAATCCAACATGCTCTGATATGCAAAGCCCTCAATGCTTTTTAAAATTGAGTACTATCTCCTAGTGATAAATATTTTGAAAAATGCTGGCAGAGATGATTGATTTCTCTTTGCAGCACACTAGAATGCCAACCAAGAGCCACCACACCAAAGAAACGAGCACCAAATTCCTAATAAAAATCTTAGTGAAATAAATACAGTTTCAAGAAAATCAAATAAATAATTTCAAATGTGAAAAAATTGCGTATTTCCACACTAAGCAAATCTCTGCTTAAGTTAGTGTCCAAAGCAAGTTGAAGTTTTACATGAAATGACCTGCAGGTTCTCTGTGGCACTACAGACACAGTTTATGCACTGGGCACCTGAGATCCACCAGTGTCCCCTACCTGCTGTAAAAACGCTGATAACAACTCTCCAATATAGAAGTGCTGTCAGATTTCTGGCAAAACAAAGTCAGGCTGGCCCTGCCAGGATAGAAATGAAAGCAAGAGATCCTGGCAAGGCAAAGTTGGAAGTAGAACTTCTATTCTGAGGGAAAAAAAAAAAAAAAGCAAAATCCAGAAAAAAACTGAAAAAACCACCCCCTAAAATCAAAGACAAACAAACAAAAAAACCAAACCCCAAAGCAAAAGGAACTTTACCTAATTCTTGTCAATGAAAGTATATTCTGTGAGTTTGATTTCCGGACAGAACAATCTGGCATTTGCAGACAGATAATCCCACACAGACATGGGCAGCCACTCGGCTACCGTGTTGCCAACCCACCACAAAGCAAAAAAAGCAAACATAAACCCCACAGCAGTGCCACAAAACCCTTTGTGGTTCTTTGTGAATCCTGCCTAAGTTTTCCTCTCATGCCCACAACAACCTGAGTCCATCTCTCCCAATGGAAGGTTTGCTCAGCAGTGGAAAATTGGAGGTGGAGGCAGGAATCCATTACATCCTCAGTTCAGCAGTGCCATGAGTGCAATATTCCCGTAATAAAGAAATTAAGAAACACAACCAAGTTTCATAGAAATGTTAAGCACTATTAGCAAGAAGTCAGTGTAAGGACTTCTCAGCCAAAGTGACCTCAGATCCATTAAAAACGAAACTCATGGCTATGAGAGATACAGGACATTACAACACGTCCATTAGCAAGGGCCAGTGAACTGTGCTAAGTGGGCTGTCGAGCTTGCAATGAGCAAAACTCAATATCTGTCTATAACCTCATTTGAGTTCAGAGGTCTCCTGACCCACTTGGGTAAAAGTCTGCCTTTTGGAGACCCTGTTCAGGCTTTTTCTGCTTCAGATTGAAACCTCCCTACTGATACTGGATGCCAGAAATAAAAAATAAAAACCTGCATACAAAAATACTGTTTTGATGATGGCCTATCTTACTGTTGGCAGGATGTAGTGTTTTAACACCTGCTGCTGCTTTCTTGTCAGGTGTCTATGAATAAGACTGAGGATGTGTGAAGGAGGAGAAATCACAGAAATCATGCTGCTTACAGCTTTGAACTGAAATGATATTTACCTTTCAACTCTTGGTAAAACAAACAAAATAAAAGGAGGTCATTTCAGTCCTAGAATGCTGATGATTAAATGAAACCAGCCTTTACAGTGAAATAAATGGAGTAGCAGAGGCAGGGAGGGAGGGCTGTCAGCCAGGGACCCCAGCAAACTGAGCTGAAGTCAAAGAACTGCGTTGTGGCTGATCTCACTTTGCTGCCTGGAAATGCCAGCAGGGCTACCCTGCCAGAGCCCCCAGCTCCCACTCCCTTTTATCTTGTACACACCCTCAAGGTGGGAGGGTGAGGAGAAACCCCAGTACTGAAGACATGGAACTGAACTGAGAAACTCAGAGGCACCCAACTGGATTTATTATAAAAGCAGTGTTTAATCTAAAGAAAACTCCCTGCAAATGCAGAGATCCCAGTAAGGAGCCTCCTTCCTGGCTCTCTTAATTCTCTGAGATTTTGATCTCTGTTTCCCAAGGTGGGCTGTGGCTCAGCTTTATGCTGAGCTTTATATCCATATTTATATTTTTATGCTTTATATCCAAACTTCCAGGCAGTGCAATTGCTACTTTGGGTCATCACAGGATGGAGCCCTCACTCTAAGTCTGCTGCCAGGTTTTCCAGTCACCAGCAAGCAGTTATCCAAAGCCATCAAAAGCCACAGATGTTTACTAAACAACACCTTCTTTCTTGCTGCATCCGTGGTGATGGTTTATTTTGGTTTGGGGTTTTTTTTCATGGTAGTGAAATGAAATGCAAGAATAATGAAAGCCTTCCTTAGTGCAAATTGGAGGACAAACATGTTTGTTCTTCACAAACCCAAACAAGTTGGGCTGACTGAAAAATTCTGTTTTAGAAACAGGTAAAACCTAAATGACTGAACAAAATTCCTAAGAGAGTCACAAGTTGCAATTTTCCAGCCCATAAAACACAGTCTGAAAAAACTCTTCTGCCAAGATCCAGCAAACCCCAAGACCTGATTAAAATATAGTCCTCAGGCCCAGGAAATTCTTCAGTGTCAATGACAGCAAAAGAGAGATGCCAACAGCCCAAAAGTAAGTCTTCTGCCACTTGAAAGAAAGGGTTCTGCCATGTTAGGTACTCAGTGGAGAATTTTTAATTCAAGAGCCCAGCCTAATGCTAAGCAAGCTTAATAAATCTTCACATTGGTTTAAATAGGAATGGGATTGGACCCCAAGCAGCCTGTGTGAGCACATGAGCTCACAACCAAAGAGCAGGAGCTGGTGGTCTGCATTTCCACCATCAGGCACTAAACACCCCCATATGCTATCTCCTCTCCACCAAAAGTGTTAAGCACCTTCAGAGTTCAACATTAACTACTGATACAGTCATAAATGAGTTCCCAGCAATACTCTGCTCTTCTTCTTCTTCTTTTTTTTTTTTTTAAATCTTGCTCTAATTATTAAGGAACAAAACACTGACGAACAACACTGATTGCATATTCTAAAAAAAAAGTGCCACCCTCCAGCTGCTCTGCTGGTGAATCCCTTTCTTGCTGTTTGTTGGGATTTACTTTCAGCCCTTTGCATCTGAAACTAATTACTGCAACACCATCCTCAAAATTATTCCCTTCTCCTCTCTGGAATCGGAAGCAATATGGTACATTCAAAGAAAATTTTTCATCTCTCTTCCTAAAGGAAGGATCTCTGCTGTTCAATGAAGATAATGGTAAATGAGTCACCAATTTCAGAAGGTGAAACTTTCTGACATCCCTTTATCAGAAATCATTGTCTGAAATTTCAGCTGGTGATTTAGGAAACTTTTTTATATGAATGTCACCAAGACCTAGCGAAATCTGTCAGCTTTCTATGTGATCCTAAAGACAAATTGCAGCAATATCTTGTCAACCAGCTCTGTTAAACTTACTTCACTGTGTATTTTCCTTGCACCTCTTTCACTGTTAGCTTTTCTCTCAGAAAACATTTTGCCCAGGTTTCTTCAGCAATACTTGCTGGAATTTTTATCTTTTTCTTCATTTTTAATGAAGTCCCTTTGTTTTCAGTGAGAAGAAGCATTCACTAAATGACCGGAATTTTCAGGAAGTTGCAATTATGGTGCTGCAGTGTTAAATAGAAAGATTGTGCCATCAGGTCTCTGTCAGAGATGGTTTCAAGAGGTAAAGACAGCCCTTACCCCTCTCCAGAGCTTACTCCTTTCTCCCATCACCTCGTCATCCCCATTCCTGCATATCTTTGGCCTCTGCAGTTTGGTGCAGCTGCACCTCTACTGCACCTCAATGTCTCCCTGCTAAAGGTCCCAACTCACAATTCAGCAAACAGCAAATGTGCTGCTGCCCATCTGCTCCCCTGGGCCAGGCACCTGAGGAGTGGCTTTGTAAGAGGCACAGCCTTTAGTCCAAGAGATACTGCTGCAGAAAATATGTACTTGTACATTTTCTGCTATTCAGTGAGATGCTGAAAATAAAAGGAAATGAAAAATCAGTAACTCATTCAATTCAACGAGCAGATGCAACTTGTGCCCTTCCCCACAGACTTCCCTATGCTAAATATTAATCATAAGAATTAGACTTTCTAGATGACATTGTACTTTCTCAAACTGATGCAGAACACTGACTCGCTCCTCGAGTTCTCTGATGCTGAACTCTTGCATTTCAATGCATAACATTAGAAGAATTAAACAATTGCAAACTATACTGTTATGACCAAAACGACATAACTGAAGCAGTGTTCAGCTTCTGTGTGTGCTCTCTGAGTACAATCTGAGCCTTTGTTCACAGCATTTACACCCTGACAATACACTACAAAGAAAGTTAGAAAAGCAGCAACAAGATAAAACCAAACCCAGCTGAGGATCAGACCTCCCAAGTCATTTAGTGAAGATGAGAATGAAAAGCTGTATCATTTCAATTAAACTCTCATCCACGTACTTTCAAGATCTACCTAGTCTGCATTTTTTAATCTATCAGGTTAAAATGAAGAACTGTTTGACCGACCCCTGGGTTTTTTCATCATATTGACTGAGAGCTTACATTTGGTGCTTGCCATTTGAAATAATGCAGCCAAGTTTTCACTAGATAAAACTGAGAAAAAAAAAACAATGGAATGAAAGAAACTTTCATGCAAGTCCTGAAATAAGGGCTATTTGTGTAGGGTTTATTCTGGTTTGGTCCTGAACTGAACCTTGAGTCAAACACACATCCTCTGTCCAGGATTCTTTAGATTGGATATTAAGAAAAATATTATCCACTGAAAGCACTGTCAAACACTGAACAGGCTGCCCAGGGAAGTGGTTGAGTCACCATCCCTGGAGGTTTGTAAAAGACATGTAGAGGTGGCACTCAGGGACATGGTTTAGTGGTAGCTTGGCAATGCTGGGTTCATGGTTGATTCGATGATCTTAGAAATCTTTTCCAACCTAAATGATTCTTTGATTCTATCATTTTGTGCCAGTGCTGCCACGGTCATTCCCTTGCATGGACAAGCCCTTATTAAAGCCACGCACAGAGATGGCAAGCAGCTCTATTCCTCCAAAGGCAACACCCCACTCTTTTTCTTGCCCCCTTCCCCATGTTTGTGGGCTGTCAGATGAATCACTGGCTCTTTGAGATGACTCTATTTCATTAGGGGCTGTAATTTCCCCAAGTGTAGCCCACTTGTGTTTTGAGCACAGTTTTCATGCCCACGCTGTGCAACAGGAAAGCTGCAGAGCTGACAGCCCAGCTGAGAAAAAGCTTTGAGTGTGAGGATTAGAAGAAATTTGCAACGTTGTGTTTGTAGTATTTTGTACTCCATTGTTCCCAGAGATAATGCCTTCCCTTTTACTTGCAAGATCTTTTCTGTTCCTCACTACAATCAAGGAGAGGAAATCTCCTGACTGTAAACCTCTTTGTTCTATATTATCATTTCATGTTGGTTTGGTGTGTTAATCAACGTGTCAGTAATGGCTGCAAAGAGAACTTATTCAATCCTCAAATGAAGAGAAATCTGAGCTTTCTAACACTGGCACATTTTCTAGTGGATAAGCTTTTTCACAGAGTAATTATTTCATTTTCCAGAAAGATTACTGATTACATCACATTGGAAAAAACTAAGAGAGGGGCCCTTTATCTTCCCCATGTTTCTGCAATTCTTGTACAAACTTATACTTGTTACCAGGAAAAATGACAAATTTGCCATCTGATCAAAATGTTAACAAGGTAAGTGTCAGTGAGATGGATCACTGACTGTCACTGCAAGCCAGAACATGAGGATACATTGATATTTCTCAATATATTCACTGCTTCCCCAATGTTCGCTAACAACATTTCTACTGCGAGTGTAATAAATCACACAGAAATAACAAGCTGCATAGGATCTCTAGGATATGATAGATTTGTCATAATAGCAGCATCTGCAAGGTAGAAAACAATTGGTAATGATCTATAGAAAGACCTAATCAACTGTCATTTTCTATAATGTGGCAGACGAAGCAAAGATATGAAATCCATAACACTTCTTCAGCCACTGCCCGCCCCATACACATACACACGTGTCAAGTGGGGAATAGTAAAAAGAATTAATGAGCTTTGGGGTCGCAGAAGTAGAAAAGAAAGTTAATAGCATGCCCTGGATGCAATCATTAAATTATACACTGCTGAACAAGGCAAGGGATAATCACAGAAGCTGCACAGTCCTGTGACAGCAGTAAAGGCTTTTACCAAGTCTGCGCCTCCTCCTTTGCTTTATTTCTTTTACATCTATTTCATTATTTTAAAAAGTACTTTATGCCAAAGTGGGGCTGGATAAGCAAAGGAAAAGCATATTCTAAGTTCACAAGGGGTCTCGGAGGACCAAAGTCTGTATATGCCAAGGCTCCTGCAGCACAGAAGACCAAAATCAAATGTCTGTTTTGCACTGGGCTGTGCCAGGTCCCAAAGTGGCTGCTGAGGCTTCAGTGTTGCTTTGCCTGCTCCTATGGGGGAGGGAAACATGCACCTTCCAGAACACACATGCAAGATGTGCAGCTTCAGTTCTCTGAAACACAAAAGTCTAACAGAACTACCTTCCTGGGAGCTCAAGTGCTGCCGAGGGTTAAAGCCTAAAGTCATGAATTTTAGATACTGAAATATCCTCTCTGCATCACATCCTCCATTGCCACCTGCCTACAGAAACTTGCAGGTGAAGAACCAACACTCACCTAGAAACCCAGAAGCTTTCAAGGTTACACAAACTGTTCAGTGGAGACTTTTCTTGCTAGCCACACCAGGAAAGGTTCTCTCGAAAACAAGGCAGTGCAGTGCATGCAAGGGGAATCCTGGGTCTAAAATTTCAAAAGTAAAATTCAATCCATTTTTATAAGGTTCAAATAAATCTCCTTTTCTTTTTTTCCCCCTTGTTTCGTTGGTTTTTTGTGTATTTTATTCCCCAGAAAGACTGGTAGAAGAATAATGGCTGCTTTGTGCTCCTTTGCTTACAAATCACATTTTGCTAAAGTGAATGCATTTCTGAGAACACAGGAATTGCTGTGCTGCCTCAGCACAGCAGTGCTCTGCCCCAGCATCCTGCCTGGCAGCTGCTGCAGGAGAATGTGCAGGAAACCTCCTAGTGGGCAATTATGGGAAAACCTGTTCAGATCCAAAATTTTCTTCCAGTCCCTCTATCAGTCAACAAAATTGGCACATCTTGAAACGTGGAGGTTTTTCTCTTTGCGTTTGTTTCAAGTCCTTCCCAATGTTTGGAACTTAGTATTTTTCCACATCAGAGAGCTAGCTAAAAGCTACATTTTCAAAAGTCCTTATCTTCCAGACTGGCACTAAGCAGAGCTGGACAGATTTTGGAAAGGACTCAGCTCCTTGGTGAAATGGAACTGCTGAGTTCTTTTGCAAATCTGTCCTTAAAGGGTCACAACAGGAGCTGCTCTGTGTAGAGCAGTTTGAAAATCTGTCCTCAGTGGGAGGTGCTAAGCCTTCAGAAAGCTGGTGCTCAACACTTTTGATAATCTGGCCCCAAGTTAAGTATCAGGGGCCAAATTAAGTGATTTAGAGGCAGAAATACCCTATTGACTGCAGTGGAAATTTCCACTTGCCAATGAAGGGCTCAATAGGATTCTGGAATAATAGAGCCATGAAAAGTGGATAACGGATAAATAAACATCAAAGGGTAAGACTTTCCTTTTCAATCATGTCTGCTTGCACTCTGCATTAAAGGACTGAAATATTCTGACATGAAAGAAGGAGAAGGAATGGTTAACTGCACTGCCATGCATTTCCTTCTGAGATGAACACAGCATTTCTTAGGAGCAGCAATTTCTCCGTATTCATATGACATAGTTGGTAAAGATGATACATGTCTTACATGATATGTAAGATACCAGTTGTACTTGAACCAGCCTCCTCTTCCTATCATAGAATCATAGAAAGGTTTGGGTTAGAAGGGACCTTAAAAATCATCTAGTCCAACTGCTCTGCCATAAGCAGGGGCACCTTCCACTAGATGAGGTTGTTCCAAGCCTCATCCAATGTGGCATTGAACAATTCCAGGGATGGAGACATGCACCAAAGGCAGAACAGCCTTACATTTCTCTAGTGCTTTTCCACTCTGGGAGTGAAGCTTTGCCAGTCAAGCTATTTTGCTTAGGAACAAATGACTTCCCTCTCTCTCACTTAGATATTTACAACATTCAGCCACTTCCATTCATGATTTTGATCAAAAGTGAAGTTTGCACACAACTATTTTATGAGTGCTTGTGGTATTTTTGACGAAGAATTTCAGGGGAATTTGGCCACGACAGGGCTTGAACCTCAGGCAATTTCCCCACATTCCCATGGCAATTTTGGTCATCCTTGCTAGCATAATTAAGACTTCTGTCCTTCAGTTCTGATGGAATACCCCATTAATTAAGGTTTCCTGCACATTTAGAGGAGAAGGCTTGAGCATGAAGCTAAGGAGGGTAATTATCTTGTGGGCTGGATGGAAGTACATCTTGTTTCCTTGATGGCTTCAGGTCTATTCCAGAGCCCTGGGCAGAATACTGGTATTTACAGCTCCCTCTAACACACCAAAAAAATCCACACAGGATTTTTTGGGGCCATAGGAACAGCCTGTTCACAGAAGCTGAAGACATCATTTTAGGGGGACAGCAGGAAGGTATCAGAGAAGCTCATCCAAGGAAGAAAATTGGTCACCAGACTGATTATCAGAACAAGGTTATTTAGCAAGTGTTAATGTCAGCTTTCTGTTGCAGAAATTATTTGTCTTGGTGAACCATGATGTAACAAAGAAGAGAACAAGACATGAAGGATGTTGAACACTCCTTCCCCAAAGGGAGAGAGCAAGGCAGAGGATGAACATTTTCATTTCACCAAAGGAAATCTGGTTATCAAGATGTAATCTATTAATAAATGCTGTTCCATGTAATTAAAAGAAAACAACGACAATAACAAAAAAGCCACAGAATGATTGTGGACCAGCAGGAAACAAGAAACTCTCCATGGAGAGTGGCAATTCAGAGAACACCCACCATGTGGCCTACCTTCCCTATTCCCCCTCTAGAAACAGACCCATTTTACACATGGTCATTAAGGCACTAAAGCAAAAAGTATTAACATGATTCACATGTAGAAAACAAGGTTATTAGAAGTAGGGATCATTGCAGCATATTGTTCTCCCTAATAAGCATAGCAATGAGTAATTGAGTTTCAGGCAATCTCCAAGGTGGTGCTTTGTAGAGAAAACGGAACTTGGCATGATGTCTACTTTTCCTTTAATTACATTGCCCTAATGAGCAACTTTCTTTACTCTCAGCAAATTTATTTCTTGAGAAGAAGCAGCAGTAATAAACACCTAAAAAGGATCACCAGGTAGCACCTGAGAAGAAACATCAGCAGCCTAAAATGACAAGAGGTTGCTAAAAGTGGTGGAAAAACACCAGATTGTTCTCAGCTTCATTATGCTTATCACTCTTAAAAGCAAAGTAAAGGATGTTAGTGGAGCACATTATCTAACCTGGGAAATGTCCTTGCTCTACTGTTATTTCCCTTTTGCACATATTCCTGAGAACAACCCAGAAACACGAAGTGCTGATACATCAATCCACAACTCCTCTGCTCACAGGGCAATTCTGCCTCATGCCCTTGTGCAAGATGAAAGGAGACAATCACATGCCAATAACATCCTACTGAGTGTCAATATTGCCACTGCAACCTAATACAGAGGATAAAGGGCTGGCTTTTCCAAAGTCTTTAAGGCATTTCAACATCTGATTCTTGTTGAAAGTTAGTAGCTGTTTTGCTTTTTTTTTTTTTTGAAAATGATCTGAGAATCCACTTATGGCAAAGGGCCCCCTGAATCTGCCTTTCTGGAGACAAAAAGCTGGGACATTTCATACATATGTTCATTCTTATTTTTTCCCTAAGCATTTCCCAGGAGGCACCACACCAGTGAAGACAGACCTCCTTTTCTACAGCTGGGTGAACATGCCACCTCAGGTTAAAATACCTGAGGTGCTCACCTTCAGAGAGCAGCAATTGCTGCTGCTCACAGGCCTTGGCTGAATGAAGCCAGTGCACTGCTGGGTGGCAATCAGACTTTTTAAATGCCACTAGTATTATTCTTCAAGGAAAAAAGAAAAAACAAAAAAAACCCAAAAGAACAACAATTAAAAACAAAAAAAATCAAAACGAAAAAAACCCAACCAACCAATAATGGAAGCAAAGTTCTTGAGAGTCATTCCAGTTTCCAATGTTGCTCAAAGCTGGGGACCATATCCTGGAATAGCTGCCAGCTGCCTTGGGACCACACTTTCCTACAGGAAAGCAAGGGCTTCATATGTTTTATTATTTCATGTGGCTATGGTTGGGTGATCAATCCACCTTTTGCTTGTTCAGGGATTCATGGATGTATCTGCACTCAGCTGTGTTGCCCTGACTCACTCCAGGACTTCACAAGGTCCCTTCACCTCTCTGCATTAAACCTGCAAGTACTGTTACTTAATGTACTCACAGAGATGGGAGGAAACTTCATTTATATACATTTTAAAAAAATATACTCTGAGGTCTTCAAAAACCAGCTCTTCAGATGTAAAAGTGTGAAATGAAATTATCTTCAAATAGAAAATCGGAAAGCTCCAATGGCAGCAGACACTGAAGACCTTAAACGTTTATGCAGCTTTATGTATTGTTATTTCTTCAGTAAGCCTGCCACGGAAATAGCAGGGAAGAAAGTATGTTAGCACTTACAAACTACTCATAAATGCATTAAATGCAACTATTTTACTGAGAAAAAAGCCAGGAAGAGAGTGGAGGCCCATCTCCTATGGAGCTAATCTCAATTACTGCTCCCAGTCATGCTTCAGCTGAGGAGAGCCCTGCACAGAGCCCGTGCTGTACGTGACCTGGCAGTTGTGTGCATTTGCCCCTTCAAAGACACTCATGTAATGAATGAAAATAGACTTTTTCCTTACAAAAAGAAAGAAAAAAGTGATTGTTCAAGGAAAGGAGTAATTCTAAAACAGGCCTTCCATTAAAACTCTGTTTATTGCAATACCTTCCCACTTCCACAGAGATTACAATCCCTAGAAGCAAGATACCAGGACACAGAAGTAATTTACATAGGCAGAAGGGAGACACAAATGTTTAGCTGGATTTGCTTATATGTTTACCACAAACTTATGATCAATTTTTTTGCAATTAAATGCAGGAAGGGATTCTTTGGCAACCTCATACACAATGCTGCAGCTATCCGGGCAAAGTGGGACAAAGGCTGCCTTACTTCCCTGTTTTCCTGTTTTTTGGAATACCTGCCCTTGGATAGCTATAATTAGGCTGTAACTCAGCCAAGTGGGATTTTGAAGCTTTCTTTTCCTTGGAGCAGTAAATGCCACTGCTCGATGTGGGCACCAGTTGTCATTTTCTCCTATTTTCAGGATACAAAAGCTGAAATGGGAAAAATGCTGCACTGCGCTACTTGAAACCCTTTCAGGGGCTCCCTGCAGCACGGGGAGGCACAGGCAGCCAAAAGAAGTTGTAAGCTCACTTTGCTAGCTGCAACTCCTGGTTGTCAGAAAGATAAAAGTTTCCTGCACATGCAAAATGGTAGCATGAGCTGTTTTTGAAAACAGATCATACATTTCTGGTGATTAATTGAATTTTGGAGATGTTTCATTTCTGCCCCCCAAGGAAATGATGTTAGCTCCTGTCTTCTGAGCATCCTGTATGTTTTAAAACACACACTTAACTCCACAGAGAATATTCCATCAGGGATATCAGTAACTTAAAACTCTCTGAGGAGATCTCAGCCAGTGTGCAGTCACAGTTCTTCACTCCCCCAGCCCTGACAGGTACCTGTGGGTCAAAGTGGGCATTTGGTCACTGTGGTGTCTCATGGCACTGCTGGACCCCACCTGCCCCTATGGCACCACAGAAACTGAGCAGGGCTGCAAAAGCTAGCTAATAAATTTGAGGGCTGGAGAACAGTAGGAGAGAGGGGAGCAGATTCTCACATCATCAGGAGGGAAATAGGCTTTTAAAAAGCCAGTTGTGTCTGTGCACAACAATGAAGCTTTATGTCTATATAAACTGACAAGTCAAATTGTCCTCCCGGGCCCAATTCCCAACATCAGTGCCATTTGAGGCGATCGCTGCCTCCTGCCTCTGCAGCCGAATGGCTCTGTCTGCCAGCAAGGGCAGGCAAGATGATTAAAATAAGCATTAACAGAATGGTTGGTGATTAGCTTCTTCCTCTCTTTTTTTTTTTTCTCTTTGCTTTCTCTTTTTTTTTTTTTTTTTTAACATATAGTTTCGGCCCGCCAAAGATTGCTAAAGCCTGTTCTTCATTAGCAGTGTACTTAACAAGTGTAAATTTAAAGTATTCATTTTCTTAAGGCCAAGGATTAAAGCAATTAAGGAAAACTGCTGCAACCTAGCACCGAAGTCAATCCTTAACATGGAAAAGAAACAATGGTGCCTAATGTATTTAAATAAAACCAAATTGTGCACAATTATGCTAACACTCTGTTAAACTAAATTCTCACTCTGCTGCAATGTATTATTAAAATTTCCTTTCTGAAAATGAAATAACACTTTCTTTGCCCCCAGTATGGCAACAGGTCTGTGGTTAGTTTGCATTGCTTTCCTGGCAAAACCATTGCCAGGAAACAAAAGACAACATCCATTCTCATTCTATCCTCATTTTACCATCAGCTTCTCTTCTCGTATGGCTTTAATCCCTTGCCAGGCCTGCACTGGACTTCAGAGTTGTTTGTGTTTTCTGACTACCTGCTCCAATATCCTGAACCTTAAAGAGAACAGGGGAGCATTTCATCTGAAGTTTAAGGCGGTGTTTTAATTTGGCAAAAAATGTCTCTTTAGAAAAAGGCAGCTCCCTGATAGGTTTGTTTGCTTTCCATATCATCAATTCCAAAAAGCTGAGTACCTAGGATACTAAATGGGGCATGTTCTCCCCACCAGCAGGAATTCAGCTTACACTGCCTCAAAGGATAAGTGGAGATCTGAAGACAGTTTTACCTCAGGACTGGGAATACACAGGCAGCATCTGAGCAGGTCCGAGCACTGACAAGCACTGACTCATGGCCTCAGAGACCATGCTCACTTTAATCTTCTTATCAGCAAGTTGTCCTTGGTTGAAGGCTCTTTGTCACAAAGTCAATTGCCAATGAAGTACCATCAAGGGCACAAAAGAGCCAATACTGCATGAGCTAAACACAATAAACATCCTACACAGGGAGCCCAGAGATCCTTTGCAATGGTCACAAAAATTTGCATCTACTATACAACAGATGAAGTGTAAGTGGTTCCTGGCAGCCAGTATCTTTTAACCTGGAAGGACAATGATTGCAAAATCCCTGAGGCAGGAAAGGGTAAGAAGCATCAAGAGCAGTGATGGAATGCAGGGAGACAGCCAGAGAAGAGGGCAGTGAGGCTTATCCATGATATGTAAAATGCCAAATGTGCATTGCCTTCCAGACAAAGCCTAGGTGTAAAGGGCATGTGTATGATCATGAGAGATGGCTGCCTTAATGGGAAACCTTCAACACTTCTAATTCCTTTTTATAGCTGAGCTATTTCCATTTCTCTAGATCCTATGGAAGACATCACAATGAATTAAATGGCTCTTAATCAGATTATAATATCCTGCTATCTTAAAGTAAATGCAACAACACAGACAGCATAGAGGAAGGCCTCAGAGATTTCAGGTGTCAAATTAAGAAATAACTCACAGGGTTGGAAAGGGCAGAAAATACCATGAACAATGGGGTTTTCATCTAGGGAGATAAATGTGACCATAGGACATCTCTCAGTATTGCTACTGGGCCTTACTGAAAAATTCATCAGCTTTGCCTCATGTAGGCATGACATAAGCTTCCAAGGCATACCAGCATTATCGAGGAGGTTTCCAATCCTAATCAGACTGAATATTATGGTCCAGAAAATAAATTATCCTGTTTAAAACAAAAAAAGAAATTCATTTGATGGGGAAAAAAACCCCATTATTTCTGGTAAACTAAAGATGATTCTTTTGTCTATCCATCTTTAACATCAAAATCATAATTATTGGCACATATTGGTTCTACTGCAATACTCTCAGCTGGAAATATTCACACACAGTTCATCTGCCCTGTCCTGCTGGAGTCACTAAAATATCACAAGACTCAGGATGCAACTGGGAAAGGCTCATACTCCTTGGCTAGGAGAACCTCCTCTGATGCTTGCAGTCAGAAAAAGCAACATTGGCAAGACCAGAGTAAAATCCAAAGCCTATTGGAAAGAATTTATTTGCTGCTGCATCAGAAGATTGGGAAATAAACTTGTACCTGGGAAAAAAACACCTCACAGAGCTTAAAAAAACACCCTACAAAACTACTTCGACTCTGTGCTCCTTCTGTCCTTTTCTATGGGCTTAGCCATGCAGGTTACAGAAAGAGCAGGGTCTAGCCCCAGGTGAGTTCAGATGCAGCAGACTGATCTCCCAGCAGGCTGCAATATGTTCCCAGAAGGTACAATATCATTCTGAGGCCAAGGAACAGCCTATTAGCTCTGCATGCCATTAATTTTCATGAATAGTTCAATCTGATGCTCACAGGAGCTGTTGGGCATCTTTCCATTTTGTCTCACAGGACCTGGATGAGGGCTTATTTATCTTTTTTCTTCATACCTTACCTCTAAGCCTAAGCAGTTCAGTGCAGCTGTGCAGGTTTCCAGCCCTCTGCCAGGCTCGGTGCCCAGCAGCAGGCAGGATGCTGTCTGCAGGTCGGAGTGATGGCATGTCACAGTCAAAGCCATTCAGGGAGAATTAAACTTCAGGCTTGTTTGACTAAACTTTTGAATTCACCACAGTTCCCCTGTTTTGCCAGCCTGAAGAAACAGCTCAGCAGGTTCTTGACTCATATGCCAAAATGCCTCCTTCATCCTCCCTGGAACTGGAAATGATTACTAATAGGTATTCTTGCTGAAATGATTTAACATAACGTGCTGAATGAGATCACTAAGTCAGAGTATCTTTTCCTAAGTGACTCTCTCACTGCTTGCCTGAATGCCAGAGGGGAAGGAGGATAGCATGAAGTGAATTTTTTGCTAGCTTTTTACAAAATCTCATAAATTACTGAAGAACTCACAGTAGGAAGTTCCACTCAGGTTCATTACAGGAGATCCGTGACGCGGGTCTGGCAGGCAGAGGAGGATGGAGACACAGGGGTTTGGGTTCACCTCTCCCTTTCAAGCTTTCCCCTTTTCCAGTGCTCTCCAGTCTAGGCTGGGAGCTGAAGACAGGCAGTGAAATGAGGGGGGCATGAGAGCAAGGCTGGTGAGGGGCTGGGCACTCTTTGCCCTGCGTGCACAGCCCTGGGTGTGCATCACTGTGGCAGCTGCGTCTGTTACAGGAGGCTGCAGGCACCGATGAAACTCAGAATCTGGGAAGGGTGTGTGCACCACAAAACTCACCTGAGCATGCCAGGGATACTCAGGGTTTCACTGAGAGGCCAGGCTGCCCTTACCCATCCGAGTCTGTCAGCCTCAAAATTAACTGATTGAGGTCAGCACTCCTAACAGGAGTGCAGAGTTTTGATTGAGTCTTCCTTTCTGAGAAAGCCCCATCGTCCCTGGCCCAGTACAGCTATTACCTGCCAACCTAAAGGATGATGAATGTTATTTATATTGCAGTAATGGCTAACCACTCAGTGGAGACGAGGGACAAGCTGTGCTATGGACTTTTCAAACACCCACTGAATGAGGGCTGCCCACAGAAGCCTGGAAGTGCTGAGACTTTTCAGGATGATGTTCTTGAATGCCTTGGACACGATGACCTCCAACAACTGCAGTACTTGTGCTGACTGCAACAACAAAGGGGGCTGTTCTACAGTAAAGATGTTCATTCCTACCGAATTCTTATCAGTCGCTGTGACATACCCTTATAATAGCTAAGAACTCATCTACTTCAAAGCAAGCAACTACTTGATAAGAGGCTTTTAAGTTCCTTGATCAAAAAATGTGAAATATAATCTCTTTCAAACCAAACCGAAAACATAGAGGTATAAATTGTTATTCTAATGGAAAGTATTCCTAATATTTAGCTGTTATTGTTCTGCTGTTCAAGAAATAAAGTGAATCAATGAATAAGAACTACTCAAGATGAAGATGGGAAAAGTAATCTAGCAATAGTAAAAGATGAAGGGCCTGATCCTATTAAAAAAACGTGTAAGACTAATTTAACTTTGGCATGTGCACACTTGCAGGATTAAGCTTCAAATAATTACAGAGAAATTTAAGAACTGATAAACAACAGCTTTAGCTGTCCACTGCAGTGAGCCCAGAGAGTGGATAGCTGACACTTCCCAGGAAATACCCTTTCAAGAAATAGCCCTGCAAAGATGCAGAGGAAATACATCTAAAATATTCAATGCAGATGGTCTTTTACTATTAGTGATTCCCTTTATATCTTGCAAAAATCACACAGTGACTCCTTTCATATGCACTGAGGTAAAAAAACCTAAATATTAAGTGACACATTCTACCACGGAATGCCTTACAGAAGGTGCTGTGAAATAAGTGTCAGCCCCTCTTCTATTCCTTCCACAATTAATTTTCCACTGCTACAGTTCTAAAATATATCCAGAAATCAGCAGACATTTGTGTCTATCAGATACCTGATTAAAATACAAGTGCTAAGAAACACCTTACTTTTAATTATACTCTTTACACTTAAAAGCTGCTTTGGACAGGGCTGTGTCAGAGCTTCATAGCCAGAAGCCTGAAGATCTCAGAGCCCAAACAGACTAAGCAGGGAACAACCTGATATGTTTTCTTCTGTCTTTTCCATCAGATGAGTGGTCACTCCAAAACTGAATGGGAGAAATTAAGCACACAGGGAGAGACTGCAAGAACTTTCTGGCTGTCTCAACTCTAGAAGTCTCCTAAGAGGTCGGATGTCTCAACATCTGGGCATTCCTTTCACTGTCAGACATTAAGAGCAGTGGGATTTATCAGCAATCTGCTGAGCATATACAGATGACAACTGCAGAGCTTGGAGGGCTCAAAGGCATTTACAGATAGAAAGGGGTTTGCAAAAGACATGTTGAGCCAGAGCTGACTCCTGGAGCCTGTGAAAATTGCTCCCAATTGCTGTTAAACCTTTAGCTGTGGTAGTTAAACCAGGCACTGCAACATGCAAAATTTATCCTAGGTGTGCTTTAGAATTGCACAGACTGTTTGAGGGAGGCTGATCAGCCTCCATGTCACATTTTACCAGGGAAAGGCCGTTGGGATGATTTTGGAAGGTGGTCTTTGCTGCCTAAAATACAACTCCATCTATCACTCAAATACATGGAAATGAAGTGTCGTTTATGAACAGGTTTTGGATTTTTAAAGTACAAATTTCATGAAAAATAGATTTAAAGCTCTCTCCAGCACCCACATCTCACCTAATGGTACTTCATCCCTCGTTGATTTCCAGCCTGTTGCCCCTCCATGATCTACATATCTTCCTAAATCTTTTAAAGTATCTTCTTGTCAAAAGGATATGTATGACTTGCTGACATCACACAGAGATGCAGTATATCAAAATGTTTTTGCTGTCCTGACATAAGCTCCAAATTATTTCCAAAGTCAGCTGTATTTTCAATAATTTGTCCCCTTTTCATTTTTCAAAATAGCTTTATTCACTTTTGATAGCAAATTCCTCAAGTCCCTCCATCTTCAAACCAGACAGTGATAGAACTCGGCACCAAACCTTTTATAGCAGCAAATGTATTTTTGTTTCCCTGGCATCCTAAAAAAAAATAAATCTTTCTTCAGCTACAGTCTGTATACAAAAGTGTGTTAGCTCTGTGGTGTTCAAGAATAGCTAGTTAGACTCTGAGGCTATACATTCTTCTGCTAAAAGATACATTATCACATCTATGTCTAAATATTTATGCTTCCTGTTTGCTAAAAGCAACACCTACAATTGTTATAATTGGAAATGACAAAATAAAAAAGAAAATCTTCCCTAATTTGCCATCCTTCTGCATCTAACAAAACTAAATATAGAGTCTAGTTCATTAGAGTTTTGCCTGTTTCTGTTCAGCTATAATGAGGGACAAATAACTGTGTTAAAAAGAAGCAAATGGAATTGTAAATATGACAGAAATGGAAAGAGATTGGATGGGTTGATGCAGCATCTGAAACCCCTTAACACATGTGAAAATACATGAACCATACAATTATTTTGGTGGAAAACACCTGTAAGATCAGTGAATCCAACCATTAACCCAGCACTGCCAAGCCCATCAGTAACCCACAGCCCTGAGAGCCCCATTTACACATCTTTTAAATACCTCCAGGGATGGTGGCTCTTCCACTTCCCTGAACAACCTTTTCCAGTGCCTGGCAACCCTTTTGATGTTAACTTGTGCCTCATGCAACTGCTTTAAACCACCACACGAGCAAAGACTGCCATCATTTCTTTCCACTGGATCCTTGCTCAGCAGTCTCATTAAGGTTTTACCCTTATTAGTGGGGTTTTCAGGCACTAGACTTCATATAACTTGTCAGTAATATGCTTTCTTCTCCATTTTTGCATAGTGAAGTAATTGAAAAATTTTAAAACACATCACCATTTTTTTTGTGAGTGGGGACTTGTCATCATGTAGATATCACAAAGGAAAAAATACAAAAGCAGAAAATGTCATGGTGTCTCTTTCAAGCAGATGGTATTGCAGTAGCACTGAACAAGTTTATATTAATTACTTTTAGAAAGAGAAGGAGATGTCATATTTCAGATAGAGGATCCTACCAAACCCACAAAGAACAAGCCATAAATTTAACAATAGTGAGATTTTTTTCATAGAATCATTATGACAGCTGTCAAACTGGGGAAAACTTTTTGTTAATGCCAGTACAATTGTTCATTTAAACAAAAGCCAGTGATTCAGTCACACTGGAACAGCTCATGAGTCGAGCTCTGCTGCACAATCTGCACACATGCAGATATTCCATCTATATGCAGAGTTGCTCTTTAATTTCCATCTTTGGGGCTACGATGTGATTTGTCCAGAGCTGAGCAGAGCCCTACAATCAGGCCAGAAGGCGATTTGTGATGGAGCTGTAACAAGCTGCCTGTGTTTTCTCTGGTTGGAAGGGGGAGCTTTGGCACTCCAGGCAAGCAGTCAGTGTAGGACACCTTCCCTGCATGCCAGGCTGACCATGTGGTCGCTCTTTTATCTTGTGCCCTCAAAATAAAAGAACACAGCTATTTGTAGAGATGCACCCTGTGTGCAGTGACAGACCAAAATACCAAAGGTGTCAACTGTATCCTCCCTCAGAGAGGGAGCTCACAAGGAAATCACAGTACAGATCTTGGTGCTGTCACAGGATCTTTGCAAGCAAAAAAATGCAGAGATCCCATCCCTCCACCCATGGGAGGGCCTGGACCATTAAGGCAATTTACTAACAGCAAAACCAACTCTGAAGAAGAAATGAAATGTAACTCTTACCTCCTCGTAGACATCATCATTCCTGCTGAAGTCTCCAGCCCTCCTTGGCAGCACGTGGACATGAACATGCTGGAAACGTGAAACAAAATAATGGTGATTATCAAGTTCATGACTTTCTTTTCTGAACTTTCAGCATTATTCTCAACACACACAAGTAACCGTGCACAGGCTCCCACAGCATTATTTTCAGAGGAAAATACATTAACCTGTTCCATAACTGTATCTCAACTCTTTGGAGAATATAAAAGATGAAAAACATGAGAGAGCAGCCCTGGTGTATTATATGAGCTTGAGAGTGAAATGCCTGGAAGTTTAGGGGCTCTGTGGAATTATTCATAGTTGTCAGTCAGAGACATATTTAGCCACAGCTTTGAAATAACAATGTCCCTTGGAGCAGAGAGTTGTGTCTTTGGAATAGAGGGGAATAAGGAGGTGCTGGGGATGGGATGTGCTGGGGAGCTCGTGTGGGCAGCCTGGGCTCAGGGCTCCGTGTCTGGGGACAGAGGAGCTGTGCCACACCACGGACAGCACGTGGCTGACACAAGGGGACAATGCCTCTCACAGGGTCAACAAGACTTTAATGGTTCTTTTCCTCCCTGGAGGCTGTAGCCCAAATACAACAAACTGAAGCCTGTGGGGGCACAAGACTCATGCTGGGGACACACCTGCAGGGACAGAGTGCCAGGTGGCCCAAAACCCGTGAGGCACAAGGATTATGAGCCCAGTTTGGCAGAGCCCTGTCCCTCTCCCGGCACGGGGCCACTGCCCACGGGGCAGCAGAGCTGCACAGGCAGCTTTGGGTTACCCTCTTTGGGAAGGAGGTGAACGGTGATGTGTTTTTGTCAAAAGTGCTGAAGGTGATCTGGGGAAAACAAACAAAACTATGGGCAAGAATACAAACGCCTTAATGTTGTGTTATTACTGTTACCTTTTTTTTTTTCCTGACACTCTCTTCATACCATAAAGGAAGCGTAATGCAAGATCATCAAAATCCAAACTCTACTGGGAGAAATACTTTTCTGCAGTAAGTTCAGCTACTAACAACATTGCAAAGCATTCTTTTCTCTTTGTCTTTCGCTCTTGAGTAAAGAAAAACAATAACTGAGAATAATTCTTCAGGGAAAAAAACCCCAACACCTCAGTGAGGAGAGGCAAGAAATAATCTGAGTGATAGATCCCATTTATGCATCTTCAGATCTTTTTAGATGGTGCCTAAATCCTTTAAAAAAAAAAAAAGACTGCATCGGAAACAGCACCAAATGGTTTGCAAAGAACTTAGATAGCTTGCACCTGATTCAATTTGATGAGGTAGAAATCAGCTGAAACTCCTGCACCTCATCAAAACATTCTCAAAACATGGCTTAAGTCTATAATGAAATATGAAATCTAAAAAGGTTTTCTTAGCCTATTTGTAAGAAAATTCAAACACACCTATATTGTGTTAGCTTCTATCCATAATAACATTTGCTCAGTGAATAAAATGAAAACACAAGGATGTTTCAGTTAATGAAATATTCTGAATACCACACTATTTTTTTTCTCAGCTTTACCCTCGAGAAACCGAATATGTGATTTCTTATTCTTATCATTATCCACAGCTTTCAGTGTATTCAGACTAGAGAGGAGGGTGACTCTTGAGGGTCAAAAACTGTGTTTTGGAGTAATATATCAGTGATAGTGTTCTGATAGTGTATTATACTAATATATCATAAGAGCGAAAGTGCTCCTGTGATGTATTAGTGCAATGTATCATCTGAACATCACTGCTCGTATGATGTATTGCTCAAAATCACAAAGCAACTTTAAAGACTGTCTTCAGTAGCCCTAGGCCTGAAATTTCACTTTTGGACAGACTTTCAAGAAAAATAAAAGTGCAGATTAGAGTTTGCAGGGATACTGTAAAATTTCACTACTGTGTCACACCTGTTGTTCTCATCAGACTTTAAATTTATTCATAAGAAGAGAGTCAGTTCATCTGCCAGTTAGTTTCCTTCTCTTCTGCTACAATTACCAATTTTCAGGAATTTATCTTGATGATATATATAAAATCTAATATCAGCTGTCAACAACCATATTCCCCAGAAGTTTAGCCTCCTTTGAGTGTAATTTTTATCTCTGGTGCAGAATGCTCCAGGACTCACACAGGAGAAGATCTGCATGCCCGTGACAGATGATTTGGAATATCAGAAAATACACAGGGATGGAGTCCAAAGCTCAGAGCAGAGATGCTGCACTGCAGATGCACAGACCAGCACAGCAGATAATGAATGAGCCTAATGTGATCTTCTACCCAAAATGGGCTCTTATGATCAGTGTGAATAAAAAAATAAAAGAAAAAGTGTTTATGACAGCATATGGGCCACTTGGCATCAGAGGGGATGTTCTCAGGGGTTAGTCACCTTTACTACATGCATTATGTTCTCACACACTGCCAGGCTGCATGGCAGAATCCATCAACTGTATCACAAAACAAACCAATATCCCCAAGGTTTGAGGTAACAACAATAAATTTAAAAAGTGCATTTTTTTCTAGTCATCTGTGGGGGTTTTTTGTTTGTCTTTTTAATAATTCTATGTACGGAAAATAAATAAATATCTGGAATCTCCCCACTATTTGTATAACAGAAACAAACAAGATCAGCAACAGTGTCTCACATATTTCCCTTCTCTTCAGTTTTACCAAGAAATACAAGCAGCACAGAGCTGTGGCTAGTAGTCAGAAACACTAAACAGGGAGATTTCACACCTCTAATCTGCCTTTCAGCTTCTGGCCTTCTCAACTCAGAGTGGCTGATACTTTGATTCATTAGGAGATCTTTAATTAATCACTTTTACTCCTTAGTACTATTTGTTACTGCTAAAGCCTCAATCCACAAAGGCACTTAAGCATCAGCTCAATTTCCAACCTGTGAATTGGTTCAGCGGGAATATTCACATCCCAGATGTTTTGTTTATGTCTCAGTGTTTTGCATCTACTGATGGCTACAGGGAGGTCTCCCTAAATGGCAGGAGCAAAAATAACTTCAAAGTGCCCACAAATTAAAAGTTGTTTCCTTTCATTTGTTTTCCAAGCAAAACAAAAACCCACACATCCAAAAACAACAAAACAAAACCATTTGCAATTGACTGAAATATGTCAGATGCAAACAAAACACTGGGATGCTTTTTTTTTTTAACTAAACAAATAGAATTAGGCAAATCTTCCATCAAAACACTGCTCGAATATCTGAACATTGACCAAAATGGTCAAAATAAAGCATTTCAATTTTTTTCCCCAGTTATTGTGGGGATCCTCATGCCTGGTGGGAGGCAGACAGCCCCATCACATTCCAGCAGGCTGTGTTCAATCACCGTTGATGGTATTTCATTTTTTTCCTAAAAAATTGCTTTCCCCTCATTTTGCATTATTTTGATTAATAAGCAAGGAAAGCAACACACAACAGCCAAGACATTTACATTAATGGACCAATCAATATCACCCACATCAGGGTAGAAAAACGCAGGCACACGCTTGCATGGCTTAACTCCATTCCCTGCTGGTCAGGCACTGATGGAGGAAGCAGGGCACTGACACACGGGATGTGACACTGGTGACAATGTGAGGATGCAGCAGAAGTCCCCAGGTGAGGGACACCGTGTGAGTTAAAGATGCCTGAGTCCCACTGGTTGCTTCTGATACTGGGGGCAATATTTCCAGTCAGGGATATCTTGAACAGCAGTTAGCTGGAAGGAAGCTGTGGGAGCTGGATTTTATAGGACCTTCAAAATGAAAATTATTAGACTGATAGTTTTCTAAGGTAGGGACTGCAGCCCCCCTGCTTCACACTGTAAATAAAATCTCAGTTTGAGAAACTCTTAATTGTGAGACTTACCAGGCAATGTAAAATCACTCATAAGAGAAGCTTTTTCAAGACCTTTATACCCAGAATGACAAGAGCATTGGAAAATGTACTGCAAGGAACAAATCTGTAGTGCCACAGGGAACTAATGAGCCAGAGGCAGGGTGTTATGCCTCTGGCCTCCTGCTGCAGCAAGAGGATGCTCTGGTGAGCTCCATGGCATTCCAGCCAGGACTGTGGGAGCACAGGGCTGCTCATGGGCACTCTGCAGCACACTTATCCCACCACTGCCAAGATCTGGCCTCCTCACAGGCATTGGGGGGATTACACGACTAAAGTTGCTCTCCAGTGAACCAGGGCTGCAAAATGCCCAGAAAGTCTCAGCAAAAAAGACCTGGAGCATGTGCTGTTGGAGAAACAAGCATTCAGGTCAGGCGAGTTTTACTTCAGCACTCAAGGCCATGCAGACAGCAATGTTCCTGGTTATGGCTGGTTTTATATACTGAATTATGGTCAAATAACCAACGTGTCACCACTGCACTGGATTTAAAGTGAAAATACTGGACAAAAATAGACACTGAAGGAGATTTCCCTGGTAGACCAGAATAGTGAAGAGAAGATGACCCTGCCAAACACCACTGTGGAGGACATGGGCATTGCCTGCAATAATTCATGGACATTATGTTGTGCTCACACAGCTGCTGTGCTGGTCAGCAGAGCTTCCAGTTGAAAGGGAGACAATAGTCTGTACATGAGCTGCTCAGCACCCAGGCTCTATTAACAATCAATGTTCTTACAGCATGAATACATAAAAGCTGGCCAAGGGTCACACAACCCTGAGGATGAGGGGGCTGCCAAAATGTTGGCAGAGGAAGGGCTGTTGGATCCCTCCACTGTTACAAAGGGCTGCTCCTCCTGCACCTGCAAAAGGAGAACAAGGCTGAGCTGTGCCTTCACACAGCAGAACCAGATTCCTTTTCAGCAGCTTAATCCTTTCCCTTGTTACTTTTCATTCTTTCCTTCATTGTCAAGGCTTGGCATTTGTGGGTTCTCATGGTGCAGCAGGACAGGAAAAGCTGTGATCTGCTGTGCCTGTGGCCAGGCAGGAGGAAAGGCAGGAAGGGAATCAGCAGCTCCAGGCAGCAAGACCAACAGGCCAGGAGACACTCAGTTCACTGGGTAAAGGGACGGTGGTTTTCACATGAGACTTCACTTGCTGCAAAGTGCCCTGTCCATTACAGAGACAGGGGCTTCCTATGGGAGGCTGTGATAATGCTTCTTCTAAACTACCAGATTAACTGTAGAAATTCCAAACTAATAACCATTCTCCAAGACTGTTAGTGGGCGATAAAGAAAATCAACCATAATAAGAGATAGCCACATGAAAAATAGGGCAATTTTGTCCTCTCTGTAAACTGGGCTTCCATGGAGCCCTTGTTTGCTATTCTTGATTAACTGCTCAATTGTCCCTGTTAGAGAGTTATTCCGTGGAAAGCCCTGCCTGTATATCCACAGCTCATTAGTGGGATGTGCTCTCTCTGCTGCCCCTGAGAATCAGGCGTGTCACCAGCCACAGGCACACCTGGTACAACTGCTCTTTCTAGGCACTGAAAGCCCACGTCCACCTGCAAGTTCTGGAAAAGACATCTTCGTGGGAAAACAGTTCCTATTCAGTGAGCGTTTATGAATTCTTGATGTTTTTCTGAGTCTTTGAATTGCTTTGAGACGGAGAAACAAATTTAAAAATTTTTAAAATGTCCTATCCAACATTAGGAAAAGAGTTCTGGACAATTAAAACACTCAATTTTCACAGCATTCAAAATTACTGCCAGCATTAGTATTGCTTTTTCCCCCCTATTTCAGGAGTTATAAATTAGTCAAAGACAGATCACTTTAAAGGAGCTAATTTTTATAAAATAACAAAACATGACAGCAAACTGCTTGAACCCATTCCTTTCCTACAAAACGGCCCCATTTCTAGGAATCAGCACTTTCTTTTCCAGCTTTACTGAAGCCTTGTGCAGGAGGCTGCACCAAGGCAGGTCCTTGGTGTCTCCTCCCCAGCTGGCAGCTCTGGTGTGCTGGGGGTGAGGATTGCTCCAAATGCAGGGAGGCTGAATGGCCTGACACACTCCTGTAGCACCTTTGGCTCTGGTTTATTAAAACACAACACTGAGGTTTGCTTTTCTGCTACTGTAGGAGCATAAGGACATGATACAGATGGAAAGGAGTGGCACAGACTGCCAGGCTGGAGAGCAGGATGTGCAGGGGAACAGACTGGGGCTTGCAAGGGTGGGACAGGGAAATCCACCTCTGTCTCAGAAAGCCCAGGGCAGCAGCAGAAGAGGAAACAGCAGAGACAGATGTGAGGATGGGCTAGAAGAGCCACTGGAAACAGGGAGGTTTTCTATAATAGGTATTCTATTTATAGAATGAAGGCAGTGGTCAAAAATTTATGAATCAAAAATGTTGTGCAGAAAGAGACTGGAAAGAAAGAAAACAAGAAACTGGAACAAGTCTTGGGAGAGAAGGTCACACAGGCTGTCCATGTGCTACCAAGCTGGAGCGTGAGGGTCCTTTGAGACTTGTGTAAATCTGCATCACACTGTGCTGTACATGCACCCTTAGGAGCAAAAATAAAGCTTTGCAATGATCCCTACCAACACTTACACCATGGATTTGCCTCTGGAACAGTATGTATCAAGATACTTGTTCAGGACAGAAAACACATTGGAAAGCAACAAAATTAAGAGAATTTGCAAATGTATCCGAAGCCAAACCAAGTGGGGTCTTGCAGCAGAGTACATCTTTAAATGTGTAAATTCAGAAATCTGCAGATTCAGCATTCTCAATAAATAATGCATTTGTCAACTGCTGTGAAGTTTAAAGAAATGAGCTGTGGGTGAGCTAGAAAAGGGATGTAGACCTCACAAAAACAAGCACAGAAAGATTTTTTTAACCCACTTGGTATCTGTAGTTACAACTTCCATGGTTGAAGGAAACTTTAGCATTTGCAAAAGAAGTGACAACCCCTCGCCTTCAGCCCCAAACCCAAGAAAACTGGCACAAGAATGAGGGTAATAAGCCTGTTTGTTGGAAGTGGTGATCCAAATGTACATCTATTGAATACCTCTTAAGAGATCCTCCGAATGACAGCAAACAAATAAACTAATTGGAAATAAAGGTTGGTTGATTCTTTGAACTTGTATTTCCTGACCTCTAAGGTGGTCTGCAAGTCTAGGAATGAGGGTCCATGCGTGGTGTAGGAAGGTCAGGCCAAGGACCATCACCTGCCATTATCCATTGTCCATCCCCTCTAAAGCACTCACAGGAAAGGATGGGCAGACCTGCAGGAGCAGCAACCATTACTCTGCAAAACAACCCAAAACCCTGGCTGTCCCCAGCCTTTTTTACAGATGGGAATGACCAGCGATAGTGCCTCTGAAGTTACTTTGGAAGGTGGTACATGCTCAGGAATAGCTGGAGAGTACCTGCCTTGAGGCCCTGTGTCTTTGCCTTCCATCAGGGTCACTTTGCCCAGGTATTTTTGTGCAAATTTGGTGTTGCTGAGATGCAAATGAAAGCACAACTGCATTTCCCTTCACCTCTGATCTTTAGTTGAGTCTTGATAAATGCACATTGTTTGAACACTTGTGATATGTATAATTAGTGTTCTTTAATTTATGTTTCAATAAAATGTTCTATAATAAACATTTACTGTTCTGTGAATAAACATTTAAATGAAGCTCCTAATGGGGGTTACATGTTTCGAAGCAGTTCATGGCTTTGCTGAAGTCTCTGCCTATATTTAATGAGAGTCATTTCCATAATCTGTGCATTATTGCTTAAGCCTCCCTTTAGGAATATTTTACAAAGTAAAATTGTGTGAAATATTATCAGCCAAAAGAGAAAATGCTAAGAGGATTATCGAATTGTCCTGTTAAAGGGACAACACAAACTTTCATTTTCCCCCTGAGATGCCAACACTGTAATTATATAAAATATGCTTACTAATCATCACACCGGTGTGTTTTTACTGGGTTTTTCCCTCAGAGACCCAGGCTAAATTAAAAGGATAGGAGACTCCTGAAAGGTCTGATATGAAGGGCAATGTAAAGCTAATTTATTTTCTGGTATTAATAAGAGGAAGGACCAAATCCCCCAGGCAAACCTTGTAGATGTCAAGGAACACCCGGCTCCATCAGAGTGGCCGAGTTCTGTACAAAGCTGGGCTCAGCTTCTCCCTGCAGCCCCACAATTAACACCCAGGGTCTCATCCCCATTTTGCTGAAACTTCCACCCATTTTCTCACTGACTCCAGAAATGGCAGGACTCAGTCTCCCACATGAGATATAAAACACACTTGGTCAAAGGAAAGATTATTGTTGGAATATGGAGGGTTTTCAATTCTCTGGAGCCTCTGCAAGAATACAAACACCTGTAAGATATTTCTTCCATATGTCTGAGTACATTTGAGGAGAGCATAAAACTGAAATATATCTTCTCTGCTCTAGCAGGGAATAAGTGCATTATAGCAGCACTGGCCCACTCCCTCTTTAATGCAGGGAGTAGGGGAGAGGAAGAGAAGATAAATCAAGAGTGTATGTGACGGGGGAAGACAAGCCTTACATACCAGTTATTCTGAGAGGGAAATCATTATCTCTAATTTTTGTGGCTATTTTGTGGTCCTTTTAGACAACTGCTTCAATCTCTTCCAGGATGATGACAAGGTTCCTGCAGAATGAAAATACTGTCTCTGTCTCCTCTTTCATTATTTAAAGACGTGTATTGGGTTTGTGTGCCAGGTTTGTAGCAGGGGGCTACAGGGGTGGTTTCTGTGAGAAGCTGCCAGAAGCTCCCCCCATGTCCAGAGGAGCCAATTCCTGCAGCCCCAGGATGGATCCACCACTGGAGCCCACCATCAACAGGGGTGAGGCCTCTGGGAAAATAGACTTAAGGAGGGGGGGAAAGCTCTGTGCAAAAGCAATTACAGACAGAGAGAGAAGTGAGATGTGAGAGAAACAGCCCTGCAGACACCAAGGTCAGAGCAGGAGGGGCAGGAGCTGCTCCAGGCAAAGCAGCAGCAAGAGCTGCAGCAGCCCCTGGTGCAAAACATGGTGAGGGAGCTGTGCCCCTGCAGCCCATGGAGGATCACGGTGGGACAGGGGATGCCCAAAGAAATCTGGGATCTCACGGCAAGCCCATGCTGGAGCAGGTTTACTGGTCCCCTGTGGGAGGGAATCCCACACTGGAGCAGGGGAGCAGGATGAAGAGTCCAGAAGCAGAGCCAAGTAGGACGAACTTACCCCAGCCCACATTCCCCATCCTCCTGTGCCACTGGAAGGGAGGAGGGAGGGAAAATCAGGAGTGCAGTCAAACCCAAGAAGAAGGGAGGGGTAGAGGCAAGGTGGTTTTAAGATTTGGTTTTATTTTTCATTACCCTGCTGTGATTTGATCGGTAATAAATTAAAGGAATTTCCCCAGGTCAGGTCTGTTTTGCCAATGACAGTAAATGGTGATTGATCTCTCCCCATCCTTTTCTCTACCCATGAGCCTTTTGATGTATTTTCTCTCCCCTGTTCAGTTGAGGAAGGGGATTGATAGAGTGACTTTGGTGAGTACCTGGTATCTAGCCAGGGTCAGTCCACCACAAGATGGAAGAGAGTTCTACTGCACTGAGAAAGAAATGGTTTCTGATGATGGCAATGTGACCAAGTTCATAAGTTTCTGTGGAGGATGAAATGCATTCAAGCCACACTGCTTCTCATCACAGAATCCATCAGTGCTAAAGGAGATTTCCAAGGCTCTGTGTCAATACTTTATACCCTTAAGAATACATTTCCTGGGAGCTAGCAAATATCTCAGTGCATACCTGTAGCACTCACTAGACTGTATTTAGTTCTTTATAATATTAAAATTATATATAGCAGCTATGGGTTCCAAAACATGGGCTGTTTCCCTGTTTTATTGCCGAATGTGCACATTCATCACTAAGGTTTAGCTGCTTCAGTTAAACCTTTTAAATGTAAATTATTTTCTGTTATAAAAAGCTGATTGTGGGAGTTTTAGTATTTCAAGATGGTAATTTATGTGACTGGAACAAAATAAAACATTCAACAGAAACAGAATTTTACTTGATCAGAAACACTTTTATGTTTCAGTATAGCTTTCTTTTCATATTTTTCTCCTGCAGCAGTGGCCTCTGTCTTTCAATTAGCTTGAAACATAAGATCTTACATAAAACCATAATTTAATGCTATTTGCATATGCGTGATTTCACAAATTCTTTGCCTCTCATTTAAAGTATTTCTAAGGTATCATGAACCAATGCATGAAATTCCATGTGCAACCACTCAGGTGTTCACCCCTCAACAGTCCACAGAAGCCTCTGGGGAAGCAGTACCAGTCTCCAAAAACCCCTCAGCATTATCTCCTCCCTTGTCACCTTCAATGACATTATCAGTGAGGGAGCTGAAAATGAAGAAAGCAGATTTTCAGCCTGTAGCATATGACTGCCGGTCAATCCCATTTCTCTTTGACTTATTTCCCTCAGTCAGTGTTGAATTTGGGATACAAAACAGCCTTGAAAATCAGACTTCATAGGGCACCTACAAAGTCACCTAAAGGGGGCTGAAATCCCTGCAACAACTCCTTGGTTCCAGCAGGAACCTGTTGGACCAGGCTTTGCAGAACACCGTGGTAGAAGCACTGACACCTTTGAAGATTCTGACAACAGCCTATACAAACCAACATCTCCCAGGCTACCAGTGCAAAAGTACTCTCATTCCTGAATTCCCAAATAACTAGGATTTTTCTCACCATCTTTCATGATATCCAACCCTGCTTCAGTTGTCTTTCTGCTCAAGCCAGTGGCAGCACAGTTAGTAACTTCAGCTGAAGTCCTTCCTGGTTTGACTAAATCTGGCAAACAGATGTGCTAAAAATGGCAAAGGATATATAATAGTACATCCACAAACTTCACCAAACCACCAATGGAGTGCAAATAAAATGCATTCAATTGTCTTTATTCACTGTGTAATATTTTCAAGTTACGTTAGAAAATGTACCAATATCCCTCTCTCAAACATTTTATTAACTTCTTAAAGTACTTTTGTAAGCCCTTATGTGGCAGGCAACATTTGCACAGCTCCCACATAAGCATGGTGAATGGCTGCAAGGCCAACACTGATAAACACACAGAAATGCATCTTCCATTGACCACTTGCTAAAACAAGAACTCGATCATTTTAACTTACCAATTCAATTACAGAAATGTATTATTGATTCAATCTTTCTTCATATTCATGAGCTGGCTAGAGAGAAGAGTGAACTGTTCTGCTTAGTACACTTTCACCTTGATAAACATGAATTACCCTAATTGGGAAAGAAGTTATTTCAAAATTGTTTAAATCCACAGATTCCTTTCAACAGGGAACTTTGGTGGATTGTAACGCATGCTGGTGTCTGCCAGGAACCCAGCTGGAACCACCAGACTTGCTGTCCTGGAGACCTTTCAGCAGACACTTTGTCCAAATGGGCTTTGACTGTGACGAGCAGGGCCATATGGGCAGAGGGGGAGCAGAGGTGAGCAGTCTGTGATTACATCCCTAAGTCGTTTAACCTTCAGAATTACCATTCCACACACTCTGCCACCCAACAGGAGGCTGTACAAGCAGGTAAAAAGATAGATGTCTATTCTTAATGACTATTTAGGAGACTGCTGAGCTCTGGTCTGTGCCCATGTTGGTTCAGTTCATTAATGTAATTAACCAACAATCAATCTTTTTAAATTAGTTACACAGAAACAGCTACTGCCAGATCAACTGGCATGAAAGTTAGGTCACGGTCCATTTCTGAACGATTTAACATCCACTCTGGAACAGAAGACAGGGCATTCAAGCATCAGAAACTGGAGCCAAATTCCTCTGACGCCCTACAACTTAATTAAAGTGTGTAAAACTTGTGCACCTGCTTTGGTCTTGTTTGCATAGCCCTCTGTGCTTGCAGCTCAACACCTTGATGATGTACAAACTGCTCAGAAAACATCAGGAAGGGAGGGAGGGAGAGAGGAAGAGAAGGAAGGAAGGAAGGAAGGAAGGAAGGAAGGAAGGAAGGAAGGAAGGAAGGAAGGAAGGAAGGAAGGAAGGAAGGAAGGAAGGAAGGAAGGAAGGAAGGAAGGAAGGAAGGAAGGAAGGAAGGAAGGAAGGAAGGAAGGAAGGAAGGAAGGAAGGAAGGAAGGAAGGAAGGAAGGAAGGAAGGAAGGAAGGAAGGAAGGAAGGAAGGAAAAGAAATATTTAGTAATGAAGGAATCTAAATAAATTTAAACAGTGTAACTTTATGCAGAACTTGACATTGTACCTTAACAGCAGTCTCATGATTCACCAGTGACTGTTCACAGAATAACATGAAAACGGAGCTGCAGTCACTATTATTGTCTTTTCTCTTTCCATGGACTAGCAAAAGACTAGCAGAGCAACCTGGATTTTCTCTGAACACAAAGGTTACCTGTGAGGAGTTACAGCACAGTTCCACCACCAGCCTTGAATGCTGATCCGCTGCCCTGGGATCAGAGCTGAGAGCAGCTTGTAACTCGGGCTCACAACCTGACTCCCTTCCCTTTCCTCTGGGGGCTGGGGAAGCATTTGGTTGGCCTGAACGTGGTGCAGTGAGTTGTTCAGCAGCCGTGGCCGGAGGTTGCTGAGGTGACCGAGCGCTGCCCCGCTGCGCTCCCAGCCCGGCGCTGCGGGCTGGGCTGGAACGGCAGCACTACGGAGCTCCCCGGGCTGCGGACACTCACACCGCACTGCTGCCCTGCTTGCACCGCTCTGAGGGCTGGCCAGATGCTGCTCAGGACTCTCTACACTGTGGCTGCAAGGCCGAGCCGGCCCCGCATCCCCGCAGGAGAACGGGATGCAGGAACGGGAGGCTCTGCCCGGCGGCTCCGGAGCATCTGCGAGCTCGGTGTGGGTGCACTGTCAGCCTGCTTTCACACTAATAGACAATTTCTTTCCCAACCCTTTAAGCTGAACCCGAACTAAACCGCTTTCAATTTCCCCAAAAGGCCAAGTTTGCAACTCCGCCGTATGTTTGTCCATTAAGAGAGCATCTGGCTCCTTTTAATCCCTTGCACTAACGGAGTTGATCCGATTGCTTCCTCCGGAGACACGGCAAGACAGGCATTGCTGCTGAATGCCTGCCACGGAACCGCGATCTTCCTCCCGAATCCACCATGAAGAGGGTGGGCAAGCGGCTCCCGGCCATGCAGGAGAGCACAGCGCTGCCTGGGCTGGGAGCCTGCAGGTGCCTGGGCACGTTCCCCACTCCTGCCCTGTGCCAGAACAGCTCCTGAAGGTGTCAGGATCAGACCCACACACTCCCCTTGGGTGAAGTGTGAAACACTCACCCGGTTTCCACTTCTCTGAAATCAGGCAACTCGGCTGGTGCAGCAGAACAGGACTGGGAATTGGGGCAGATGGGAAAGGATGCCTGCTCAGGTTTCATTATGAAAGCTGTGGGTAAATTAGCATGACTGGAGGGGGAAAAGAAGGCAATTCCAGGAGACCAAGGAGGAATATGCAACCTGTCACTTAACACTCCCCACCCTCTGCTGTGTTTCTGCCAGAAAACCACCAGAGCAGGTGCCTCCGGAAATGAAACTGAAGGAGACATAAGTGAATTTAAAACTAATAACAGCAAGAAACTTTAATGAAACTCTCTCTGACTAGCTAGAGCTGATTTTCTCATATAGGATTTTCTGGAGCTTTCATAACTCTGCACTCAAAAACCATTCTCAAAAGTTGCAGGCAGCATATTATCACTTTGTGCCTCTGTGAACACAAATGCACCTTTTCTGCAGCACACGTATAACAGCAAAATGTCAGGAGCCCATCACGGCAAACTCGTGATTCATTACCAGAGTGATCTCTATTTTCTTGTCATACATACAATTCTACATCATTGCTCTAAGATATAAATTATGCTAATTGTAACTGGGCTGCTTCTGTAGCTGGAGGAGCAGGTTGCAGGAGCTGGGGGAGTGGAGATCTTGCCCCAGTAAAGCTCCCAGTTTGGTCTGGATCTGCCTCACCCCACACGCTGAGCAGGCAGCCTGAGCTATCCACGGATTTTAGTATCCAACATTGCTGCCAGAGTCAAAAGCAAGCTGCAATGCACAAGGAATACAAAATAGGGACCTAGAGGGCAGGCAAAACTTTCATAAATTCAGTTCATCTACCAACATCGAAAGAATTAGTAATCAGAGAAAGAAAGCTACAGAAGTGTTAACATTAATTCTACTCTGCTACAAGCCACGTGGTTAACACCATGACACCTTACCATTTACTGAGGGAGAGCTATTTATTTATGTAACCTATAGCTCACATTTAAATAATTAGTCTGCCTGATAAATTTTAGAACTTGCAATCTGTGTGCCACGTTTGCATAAGCACAGCATATTTAATGCAGGTACAATTGTTTAACACCTCCAGCATCACATTAAAGAGTTTCATATAATTAGCAGAGTTGGGCACTCCAACTTTCAGGCCAGTTACACATTAAAAAAAAAAAAGGTGCTAGTTTTACAGTGTGAAGCTACTGCTCCAGAAATGTAGTCTGCACTCCTAACAAGGGATGTTCAGAGTGCAATATGTGCTGCCTAGGAATAAGCAAATCAGGTCAGCTAAGACTGGACTTGATCCAAAGCTCCCCTCAAACCTTCTGTTATCTCTGAGAGTCTGAAGCTCCCCAGATCAGTCTGCAGTCTTTGGTTTTCTTTCAGCCCACCAGGAGCAAAGGCCTGAATTTTAGAGGTGCCAACTACTTGCTCCTCTCTCCAGCATCAGAAGCTCAATGCTTCCCTACAGCCAGGTGCCAGAATACCACCTGCAGACAAGCATTTTTACATGAGGGCACATTTCTAGAAGGTGAAGGGTAATGCTCCTGGGGTGCTGCTCTGGATGCAGCAGTTCTGACTCTCTAATAAGCAGCAGCAGCTACATAGGGATACTCCTAATGAGCTCTACTTACTCCTCAGAACAGTCCCTGCTTCCAGGAGGAGTGTCAGCGATGAGCTTGGTCTTTGTTGCTATTATTTTGATATATGCAAGTAAGCAAAACCCCAGTTGTGTGAATCACATCATGGCAGTCTCTTGGCATCTCAGCAGTAAGAATGCAATAAATACAAAACCTCGTAGTTCAGGTTGTAAACACAAAAATAAACCTGAATTTTAGCTTCAGATTTAAACAGTGGAGGAACCTGATGTGAAAGCCATGCTCACAGGGAGTGGATGCCATTGGCATTCCTACTACATCAGAATTTGCTGAACAACATAAACAGAACTAGCCTCTATTTAGACTCAACTCTACTAGACATAGTGTGCAAAGTGACAACTAGCAAGCAAAGTGATATTCTGAAAATCAAATTACAAATCAAGAAATTAGAAATTCTTACTTAAGAGCTTTCATTTGGGCATCTCATCTGAAAAGAAAGCAAAAATAAGTCTGTATATTTGCTTCTTAGGTTGCCATTGCTCTTAAGGCAGATCATCAAACATCCAAATTTGAAGCCAAATTTCTAAACTCAGCAATGAGCAGCAACTGACTTCAACACATCTTGTCAGATTTTCAAAGCACTTCAACATTCAGCCTACTTCAAAGAAATTAGCCACCTGCATTATTGCCAATCAGTTCTGAAGACCCTGTTTCATCTGTGTTAAGCTCTCATGAAAACTTCTATCTATATGTTTTTTTTCCAAACGGTCTTTAGGCACTTCAGAAGCTATTATTTGAATATTTTAGAGAGACACGTCAAGGCCCTTTTCACAGGGAATTATTTTCTAGTTCAAGCTATCCAAAATTGTAAAGAAACTGGGATCAATCCCACTGTGTCTATTTATCAAAAATCTTCTATCATCACAGGACCTTCATCTCAGATAAGTAAATTGAAGACAAGTTTCAAGTTAAAAATAGCACTACACAGACTCCTCCGTTGGTAACTCAGCTGCTGGGAACATTTACCTCTGTATTGTTCCAAACTGAGTTGAGTAAATAAACCTCTTCTTGCTCGTACTGGAGTGAGGGAGCAAGACCAGTATATATTAAAAGAATCTTGATAACTCTGGGAAAAGAAGTTCTTCTTGGGTGATAAGAATATATTTTCCAAGGAGAACTGCCATAAACAACTCTTAGCAGGAGGTGTGGGAAAGCAACACATGGTATATTCAGGGACATAAAATACTCTTATATGGGCAGAAGGAGAGCATAAGAAGATGAAGACAGGGATGAAATATTCCATATTCTTACTGCATTGGAAAGGAAGAAGTCCATATTTGCAAGTCCAAGGAAAGAAGGTGCTTTTGGGGAAGCACCACACAAAATATGGCTGGGGGAAAAAAAAAAGGACCCTCTTTATTCACAAAGAAAATAAAAACTGCAATGAATTAAGTTACACCAAAATCCTCATCTAGTGGGGATTTTAAGGGAATAGTTTTTCCCCCAAATTTTAATGGGAAACAAGAGTTTCACAACTTGAAAATAACTTAAAGAAATTCCCTCCTCCATTTCTATGAGGAAACAAATCCTCAATTTTGTACTTCTCCAAGCATGAAACTCGATCCTTGCCCCCCTCCACAATAGGGAAAAGCTGGGGAGATACAGACAGACAGACAGGATGGACAAAGCTCTTCTTTGCCTCTTCAGAGAGGTTTTTCACCCAGAGCAGCTCTGCCAAGGAAGGAGGACATGGTGCGAGGGGCTGATGCTGGGATGGCAGCAGGATAATGAGCAAGGCTGAGACCATCCAAGCAGGGGCACTGAAACTGTGTGAGGTCCAGCAATGAGGAGCATCTCAATCTCACAGATCCTTCTCACGTCGAATCAAAGCAAGAATAAATATAATGGAGTAGGCTGGGAAATCATCCTTTGTAATCTGCAGCTCACAAAAACCAACTACCCAAGGGGGCATTCCAAAGCAGCTCCTGAAGCTGTGTTTGACAAAACCCCTCAATTTCTGAAATGCTAATCAGGGCAGAATTAGCTGATCAGGGAAATGCCACGATGGATGAGGACAGGAGGCCAGCATCAGATTACAGGTTTAGATAGACTTGTTAACATCTGCTTAGGGTAAACTATAATTTAAAAATCTCCCTTCCTTGTTTGGGAGTTTGAGAGTTTTATTTGGGGTTTTGTCTCTGCTAGTTTTCTGCCTTTCCAGTTCTGACAATGAATTTCCTATCAGGACTCTGGGGAAGCAGAGCAGACTTGCAGCATTCACAATCAGCAGAAGATCATGGAAATGGAAAGGCATTTTAGTCCCAGAGTTGTTACATTCTTTCAGAAGCTTTTCATCTTATGAATACAAATCTCTAAAAAACTCTCTTTACTTGAGGATTTACTTCTTTGGGCAGTTGCATCACCACACACCTAAATCTGCACGAGTCACTGTTTCCCAGGTGTCCATACTCTTTCTGCCACTTAGTTAAAAAATCAGTTAAAGAAATTACTTCCTTCTATGTTAAAAACAGATGTCCAACTAATATAACCCTCAACTGATCACTTTTTCCTTTCAAAAGTATGGAGTAAGTCAAAACTTATGAGTAGGATAATAGTTTTCATAGTGCCCAAATAAGTTTCAAAGGGAAGACTTAGAAAGACAGATTTTATTTTAGTTTTTTTTGCACCATCCTGACCAGAGGACATGCATTGCTGATGGCCAGAAAGCACATCTTGGAGGGACAGTGGCTGATGACAGCAAAACAGGCCACAGGTTCAACCAGACAATGTAAACTAATATTTGTTTTTGGTAGGTTAATGCAGACCTTTCTAAGCAATTTTTTAGGGGCCTACTTTGGCTCTAGACTGCTGAACCCAATAGGTGCTTTTAGCACAAGGAGTGGATGGAGCTTTTCACTGGGAGCAGCTTGCAGGGACAGTCAAGAGGACATTATAATATGAATATCTAGACATACATTCCAGCCTTTTCCTTCCACAGAAAGGAAAGCAGAACTCCAAAGGGTAGAGGAAAAAACATACGATCCAGGCTAATACTATAGGATTCAGTGATTAAACTGGGCTGGCAAAAGCAAGGTATCTGCATCTAAATTTAGCTCCCTAAATGATTTGGTTTGATTTTCCAAGGTGATGAATGCCTCCAGCTCCTGTCGACTTCAGGTGCCCACATTTGAAATGTTTGGCCTTTAGTCTTCAACTCGAACTAATTGAAGGATTTAACATTTCAAAGCTAAGGGGTTTTATCCAATCCAAAGTGCCATAAAGCTGCAGTTCCCGGGCACGAGAGATATGACACACGAACAACTCAAAGGCAAAGCAGTAGAGGAAAGATGATTATTCCCCAAAGTGCATACACTTGAAAGACAGGCTAATGAGTTCTTAAATGACATCATTTAATCTCAATGCTTCTCAAATACAATGCTAGAGTTTTCCCATCCTCAGTCATTAGAGTGCAGAAGGAATTTTGACTGTGCTTCCCCTGCCCGCTGAAATACAGCAAAAATGTGTCGCTCAGTTAACTTCCCCCTGAGCTGCATAATAGATCAAATTAGCCAAAACCAGCCCTGCACCACAGCTATGCAGGAAAGCAAGCCAAAGGGATCCTGTCCTCCCAAAGAGCAGAGACACATTTTCACAGAGATCCAGGGCCCACCAACACTGGAACAAGAACCTGTACAAGAGCATTTCCAGGGAGCACAAAATTCTTAGAGACATCTGCAGAGAGGGGAAACTGGTGCAGATGTTCCTGCAGAGTATTAGGTGCTCAAGCTGCTCACACCAGGGATGAGCAGAATTTCAAGAAAGCTTTGTGAGCCATTTAGCATCCAGTTCAACAGCTGCAGAGCAGAGGTTTTCATAACAGGGCTGTTCCAAGGAGACTGTCTACCAGGATCCATGCTGGCCTTGAACCAGCTTCACTTTGGAAAATTAGGTTTTCATCAGTCTATATGATGATAAGCAATACAGTACAGATGCTTAATTATCAGTTAAGATATTTAATCAAAAGCAAGAACAATGAAAATACTGTTTCAAGAAAGGTGTGGTATCATGCAAAGATCAAGAGAGAGTTCTAGTGCAGACTGAGGTTCAGTGAGGCTTTCTGTGATGGGGTCCTTGCTCTATCTGCTACAGACAATTTCAGAAAGCAAATTGTGCATAAGGCTGCTTTATTTAATGATAAATCCATGGAAAAGGTATTCAGACAGTACTTTATAGAAGTGAGCTTATCCTTTTCTCTGCCACAATTTTGCACCATTTGTAAAGTCACCTCAGCCAGAACATCTCACAGTGGATCACCTTCTGGGCATCCACATGAAACACACTGGACTGGTCTGCAGAAATCCTCAGCAATGACAAGTTTAACTGTAGCCTCCAAGAGCCATGAGCTGAATCTGTCATTTAGGTTGCTAAGTATGCAAAAGAAATCAAGCTCTAAAGCTAAGTTGTCACCCAAAGAGAATGAGCATTACTTAAAGTATAAAATATGTGTATTAATGCTTCAGAGACGTTCAGATACTCTGCTGAGAGGCTCTGTGTGAAAGCTCAGAGGACATTAATAACCTTACATTCAGGGCAGAGTTGGGATGGCATCTGGAACTTCACACTGAACGATGCAGATAAAAATAAACACTTGATCTTGTCCACCCTGTGCACAGAATAAAGTAGCAACTCGTGATCGAGTCTTTAAGACTGTATCACATTCATCTTCCAAATTAAAGCTACAGCCTTAATTCTGCCTTTTCCTAATCCTTCAGAGTTTAATTTTACAGTTCAAACTGTCTTTAAACATAGTAGTTTTTGCACATCAGTAATAGTTCACCCATATCTGGCAAGAATGATTTACATCCAGTATACTAGCACAGTAAATCCTAATGGAATGATCCCATGAATCATAACATAGCATTACATTTAATTGCTATATTCACTAAATAAGAACATTGGATCTTTTTAAAATTAGAAATTTTGAGGTGCTATCAAGTAAGATTAAGCTAACGAGATAAGATTTAGCAGAATATGAAAGTTGTGTAAATAAGATTTTATGCTGTGCTCGATTCTAGCTCGATTTTAATTTGATTTAGGACACCAACATCAAACTTTCAGCTTTCAGATTTGTTTCAGTTAATCTCATGCTAGCTTTAAGAAGTTGAATATAATAACGATTGCATTGATATTATATTGATTTCTTCTCCAGTTACACATTTTCTGAGCAACACCACTACTACTCCAAAGAAAACAGAAATGGTGGGCAGGATTTGTTTAGGTGCAAAGGGATCTGCTTATGATGGAGGGCTTATATGTAGAGCACAGGATTAGCTTTGCAGAGATGTTTCTGAGGCATGTAATTGCAATTCTCACCTGTGTACAAAGCTGCTCTAGATGGAGGCTCCTCTGGTGACAGCGAGAGTAGAGACAAGGTGGCTGCTGGTGCACATTTGTACAGAACAACCTCTGTGTTTCTTACCTTTCTAAAACAGTGCTAATTAATGTGCAATTAGAGAGGGAACTCCTTCAACAAGCACTATTTCAACAAATCTGACAAGCTCTTGTTTCTCTTTTGTCAAAGTTCAGCTGTCCGCTCCCTGTGAAAAACTATCTTTAAAAAAGAAATGAACAGAAATAAAAACACAGAAGGAGGGTATTTCCATTACTTAGAGAGTTTTAAAAGGCATCTGCAGGCTGTTGAAATTAGACTTGAGTTACATGGATAAACAGTGTAAATGAATAACCTGAGCAGCATGCAAACAAGCAGGGTAAGCTGAGCAAACCATTTGGGCAAGATACAGAAAAACAGGGGGTCTCTGGAAAAGGGACTTGCAATAAGATAAGTGGGAGCAATCTTTGACTGAATCCCTTTTGCAGTTGCAGGCAGAGACATTTGACAGAGAACTTCAGAGGCATTAAACAAATGTTATCTCCAAGTCTGAAGAACCAAGAAGGCATCAAACAGCAGCAAGAATCACAAATGAAAACACTCTCAAGATCATCACCAGCACAATGGGAGCAGAACAGCACCATAAAGAGAAATAAATAGATAGTTTTGTAACTGAAATCAAAGCTGCACAGTTTGTTTTATGCTGATTTAGATTTTTGTGATTCATGTCAGAGAAAGGATGTGGCTTTTAGTAATGCTGAGCAATTGAAAGCGAGCTCAAGGACATATTCCTACTAAAATTCACTTGTTTATACACTCCTTGCAGGCACAGACTGAACAGCAGCATCCACAGTCAGGCCTACTACCTTTGTAATGCAAAATTTACTTTAGCAGTCCCTGAGCTTTTTCAGTGTTGAAATTGCACACTCAGATACAGACATTTGTAATTTCAGTAGATCCATCTGCACTTCTTAAGGACTGTTACCCTGTGCTCTTCACTTTTGATCCAACTATGCCAACTGTAAAGAGAAAGAATCAAACAAACCAAAAAAACCCTAATAATTTTCAATTTTCTGGCCTATTTATGTATCTTCAAAACATCAATGTGAAATCTGGACAAAACCAAGGATTCTAATACTGTTTCTTGCCCTGAATTCCTAACATAGTATTGACAGAGAGGTAGAGAGTATTGGAGGAAATCTGAATGCTGATTAAAGTTTTCTCTCTTGCATAATACATGTAGTAACACAGCGCCTCCTTAACATACACTTTATTACCATAGCTTATCAGCCCAGTTACAGAAAATAAGCCTTAGAAAATGCTTCTAGATTAGAAAAGGGAAAATACCTCCTGCCAATCAGGACAAATCAGAGCCTCTTTCACTAGAAAAGCCCTCATCCTCCAGCTTTGGGTCTGCCTACAGCCTTCTGAAGACAAATTGTTTGCCCAGACAGTGGGGTGCAGACCAGGGTGGATCCAAGCACCAGGACACAATTCAGAGTAGCCAACCCAGGTTTCCAGGTTCATTAACTGGTGTTCACCACAGGGCTGACACAGCCTCAGGGCTTCTGGACCAGAGCTGCATCTCAGGCAGAGTCCCAGGTCTTTTTTTTTTTTTTTAATTGGATGAAGCTCCTAATAAAATGGAAACTCTTTTTTCATTTATACATAACTCATCTATTATGTGGTGCTCCTCTAGATAACTGTGTGAACACAGACAATGAGATTGTTGGGCAACCTCTCTGCCAGAGTTATCTTGTCATGGAAGAGATGCACGTGCTTGTGATAAGAGTACACAGAAGGTCATATTGATATTGAAGGTTTGATAACTCCCACAGTGCAGAGGTGCCACTTGGTTGCACCATAAAACAGACCCATTTTTGTCTGCTAAACAGAAATTTACTTCTGTGAGACACTTCAGTAGAACTCATGACCACAGGATTCCCTTGTTGTTGGTTACACTGATTACTGCAGGAGAAGCTATTAGCTAATGAGAAGATCTTCCTTTCATCTTTGGGGAAAAAAAATTAATCACATCCCAAGTACTTCAGCATTGCTCAGTTCATTATTTCTGATTGCTTATGTTTCTAAGAAAGCCCAGGATACACGCTTTAGTCAGTAGAAGAAATAAACCATTAAACAAAACCTAAAAAGTTAAGATAAACTTTTTCACGGAGTTAACATTTATCCTTCTTGTCTGCATTCTGGATAAGAATGTTATCTTGTTTGCTCTCTATTGTCATTCTTCTGTTTGTGCAGGTCTTCAAGGGCTGTATTTGCATAATCTACATGAAGGAGCAGGAATACTTGATCTCTTTTGTTCAATATGAAAACATTTATATTTACAAATTTTCCATGTTTGATTTTTTTTTTTTTAAATACTGCTGG
Source organism: Acridotheres tristis (assembly GCA_037013685.1). Lineage (NCBI taxonomy): Eukaryota > Metazoa > Chordata > Aves > Passeriformes > Sturnidae > Acridotheres > Acridotheres tristis. The sequence continues at coordinate 8,312,357 of CM072899.1, read as the reverse complement.
GTATTTCACATTCTTTCATAGAAATCTCTGTGGTGGTGAGTTCTGCCTCACTAACATTCAGTTTGGTCTACTCTCCCAGTTTATGCATAAGATTAATATAAACAGAATTTTTTATTTCAAGGAGACCAACCTGCTGTTCATGCAGGCCACTCTAAAACTGAGTACTACCTAAATCTACAACAGGAGAATTTGTGGAATAAAGCAGCACTCACTGGAACTGTGGTAGGGTGAAATCCAGACCTTTGTACTGCAGGTTTAAAATGTGACTATTTATGATCAATCCAAGCAAAATGAAAATATAAGTGCTTCATTTTCTGCAAAGTAAAGCCACCTTCACCATAATCACTACTCAAGTAATTTGCCACTTGGTACTTTCCATTCAGGTATAGGTAGAAAGAACAAAATTACCCAAAGGTGGCAAAATTCAGTGCAGATTAAAAAGTCTGTAAAAGTAAAGGAGGAAGATAATTACAATCTTTCCAGCACAGAACTATTCTTCTGTGTACCGAACAGCTTTACCTAGTTTCAATCCACATATATTTTCATTTAAATACAGTCCTTTGCTAATTCTACCACTCTCTAAAGTTTACTGCAGGGAGCATGAAAAAGATGGTCTTTATGAACAGATGGTCTTTTCAAGGAAATGTAGTTACACTTAAATACAGACAAATGCACTGCAGACTAATGGTCCTGTTAGAATGCAAGTTCTGAAAACGGAAAATATGGGACCACATAATATGCTAGCCCTTAATTATAGTTGTTTCTTTCCCCTTCTGAAGACAAACTAATCACTAATGAAGCTTAATTAGCAGTAAACAGGTACCAGTGTACAGTCATTCATGTACAAACAGATGTCTATTGATTGTATTTGACTGAATACAAATGTGAGTAGCTGTTGCTAAGGTATTATTAGTATAGGATGGGAAATTGTAACACAACAGCTCCCTCCTCTATGACAAGTGGACAAATTCAGTCTGTCAAGCACAGCTGCATTCCTACCTAAAGGATCAGTTTATACCTCAACACCTGGCAGCAACCTCTTGTGTCTATCCTGCTTTCCACTGAGCCTGGTTATACTTGACAGCAGACGTGGAGAGATTTTACCAAGCCACAGCCCAAATGAGCAATATACTTTTTAAATTTTTTTTTAATACTTCTGAGACATCTTCTAATATTTGTTGTTTTCTGGATTTTGGCAGAGATCCTGAAATTTTGTGAATGCTGCTTGGACCAGTTGTAATGCTGAGGGCAACACAGGAACAACTGGACAGAAAAATCTCTTTGGGTTTTTCTTTGTTTCTTTTGGTTTCTTTCTGTTAAGAAGCTTCTCTTCTGTCTTTCATGTTTAACCGGGTTCATTTACAAAGTTCATCAGACCTAAATCTATGAAAGGACCCTCAACTTCAGGGGGCTGTGTGACTTTCATAGGAGTAGAGTATTTGGCGAGTAAACACTGTTAGCTGGAAAACACAATCATATCAGGGCAAAGATACAAAGAAACCTTGAAATTGAGTAGAAATCCTAACCTTTAAACTTTATTGCTTTTTCTGTGCACATGGGTTTGTTTTTTCTGAAAGGATCATTGAGCTCTCTGTCTGAAGTTTAGGGCAATGCCTTTCAATTCTCAACAGCCAGAATTCACTTCCAAGTCTACAAATACAATAAGATAAAATTATGGAAGATAAAGGCACCTTGACTTCTTATTTTAGTGATAGTTTCCTGTTAAGTATAACTTTTAGTGAAAACTGCTTGAGCCAAAATAGCACTCTTTTCCTTTTTTCACTCTAATCAGAATGGTGAACCGTTCATCTTCCAGAGAAAAGCCCTAAGGTCTTCCCTATAGGTCTGTGGAAAAGAGCAAAGTTACGTAAATATTAACACCATCTTTCCCTCCCTCTCAGTTTGCACTGGGAGCAGTGGCACAAAGGAAATCCCACACTTGGCAGTGCTGCCTTGTGCAGGACTCCAGTCCATGCAGAGGCAAAGCGAGCACAGCCTGGAGCTGCAGCCCCTGCAGGGAGCCCAGAGCTCTGTTTGCAATGGCACAGAAGCAGCAGGGGCTGACCGAGGCCAAGGAGATCTCCCAGGTGTGAAGGGACAGGGACAGGTTCTGGGAGCTGCTCCCAGCCAGGAGGCTCTGACAGGCACCAGGACACACCTGGAGAACACTCAGCTCTGCACAAACCCCCGTGGCAGCACTGGGTGGTTTGGATTTCCCCAGTGCAAGGGACAGTGATACAGGAAAGGACGGCAAGATGTGCACAGAGCTGGACCAGGACTTTGGGAGATCAATTTATTTCATGTTCTACCTCAGGCTCCTTTAAATTTCCTCATGTCCCTTCTCTCCCAGTGTCCCTACATAAAGCACCATGGCAATGCCTCCTTTGTCTAAGCTCAGTTATAACAACAATTACCTATTTCATCAAAGTGCTTCCTGATGCAGGAGTGGAGCATTCAAGAGAACTGATGCTGTGTCTGTATAGCACATATAGTGATTTCAATTTTTTCTGCAATATTAATATAAGAATATTATTAATTTAATGATAAAGAAAATAGTATTTGAATATTTGCTAACAAAAATTTTAATACTGCTCAGATTTCCACTTACTATTTTTATTATAATGGAAAGTGCAATGTTAAAGATACTGAGTGATGATGATCGAAAAAAAAATAGTGATTAATAGATTGATTTAAAAAATAAAGTCTATAAGGAATATAGTGACAGATAATGGCACAACTGAGAGGAAGCAGCTCCCCAAAAAAATATTCTGTCATATCACAATATCTTATTTCTGTTTCTCTTTTTTAAAGTATAGAGTCTCAGTAAAGAACAGAAATTCTGCATTCTCTTCAAAATTAGATGAGTGAATATGCTCAAAACTGTCTTTCTTTTCCCTTGGGCAACAAGATGATATGGCTAACCTTAAACTGGGATTTGGCAAAATAAAACATGAAAGCTATAACTAGAGGAATGCCAAATCCATTAAGATGAAGACAAAGGAGCTCTAATGTGCATTTTACAATAGGGAAGCTTATTTGATGCCAGTTGAAACACTCATTCTACCTTTTTTGCTATGGTCAGTATTTCAGTTGAAATCCTAAGTGACTGGCCCAAAATTTGATCTTGCCCCTTGGGTACAGAAAATCCAGAATAATTCCACAAAGGAACAGAATAGTCAGGCTTTACTCTGGTGTTTTTCAGCATACACTGGCATCAGTTGTTCCTTTCCCTTTTACCTTCAGCACTTAGTTTTAAATAAGATAGAAAGGACTTCTCACAGTAGAGCTCTATGCTCACACCACAGATGCTCCGAATGCCTCACAATCATATTTCTCTCCCCCAAAAAAGCAACTTGAATCAGACAAATTGGACCAAAACCATGCAGATACCACATCAGATTTCCTGCCTTGAATTGAAGTGGTGAACCAGTGTCTCATCCACAGCTATTTGGGACTCTGATATTAATTCCACACTGCAGCCATTCTCTCAAGCCTGAGTGAGGTGTGTTTGGCAGACACAAGTATATCCAGCCTGCATTTCTGACCCCCACCCTCATTTATTTGTTTAATGCTCCTGATACGTCAAAATGCTTATAGAAAAGTTTAAAAAATAATTTTATATATATATATACACAAGCAAGCATCTATCCATTTGACAGCTTTTGATTATGAACTTGTGGAAGTAGAAAGAAACCTCTTTAAAATGGTGATCTGCACACTTGTCTACCACCCAGAATAGTTTCTGTCTATGCTTCAAGGAACATCCCCAAACAAATAACATTACTGCTTTGCTGAGCATGCCCTTCATGTCTCTCTGCCTTATTTCAACTATAACATGAAAGGTCCTTCATGCAAAAATGATCTTTTCCTTTGTAACACAAATATTCTCAGTAGCAACAAAATGAATTTTACAAGGAAAGAATTAATTTGGAAAGTCTGTTTCAACTATTTCATCCTGCTGTAGTGCTAAATAACCCCCATGCTTCTATAACTAAGAAAAGTTTTCTGAAAATATGTATTTGCCCTGGCTTTATTTGTGTAGATACAATATCCTGAGCACATAATCCTTCACCTTTTACTTCTGTGACTGATCAGATATGAAATTTTTACTTTGCTCCTTAGCCATAGTGTAGGATGAAAATAGAAAAATACTGACCTACTTGAAGTAATCAAATGGGTCTTTGCCAGTTATTTCTGTGGAGACAAGAATGAACTCCATGGCAGCTTTTAAGGAAATAATCAGCACTGGGTTAATTCAGTCTGTGCTGTAAATGATGGAAGTATAATTGCAGAAGTCAGAGAAGTGGAGATAGGCTGATGATAAAAACTCAAAAAATATCCTTTGACTAAAAAATAAATATCTGCAATAACAGCAACACTTTGACCACTGTCCTAAGAGAATTTAGTTTTCTCTCCTACTTTGGAAAGTAAACACATAGAAAGTTGACAATGTCTTTAGAGTTTTCTTATTTCTAGGTAAAGAAACAGAACAGGACAAATAGAGATTATTTAAGAATCTCTAGTAACTTTCCATGCATTTCCCCTCGGATCTGACTTTGATTCACAAATACCATCATTTGCACTGTTCCTGAAATAGGTGACATGTAGTAGTCCTGCACAATTTGAGGTTTACAGATTCGAGACACATTTGTAGCTGGTCCTGTAGCAGAGCCTCAGATCAAAGTGATGATTAAAATCTAAGTTCTGGTGGGAGTTCAATCACTTCAAAGCCTATAGATAGCAACATTAGCATCCAGCCATGCATAGTTCTAGTGTGTGGCTGGGATCAGAAGTCCCAGAGGGAAATGAGGCAGCCTTTCTGTGGAAGCAGATAACACTCACAATACTCAAAGGTTTAAATCTCAGCTACTGTCAAACCCTCCTTGATGGTGAGGAGTTCTTTTGTGTTTATCTCAAGAAGAAAAGCATTTTAATTTTTTTTTCCATTCCTGAAATAGTAACTACAGAATTTCCATATATGAGATTAAAAGCACTGTTGCTAACACACAGGTACAGTGCAACCTTTGCATCAGTTGCAAGCAGACATCTGTTCTGTAAATCCCCCCTGCAATCATAGTTTTTCTACTGCAATATTTAGGAACTTTCCCACTGTATTCCTTTGTTGTCTCATTCAATAATACCTTTGCACATAAATGGTATTAACAGAGTTTACCTCTGCTATTATTTATTATTCATGCTGTGGGAGCACACAGAAACCCCAGCCATGGGGCCTTGATCTTATTTGCACTTGCTGAACAAATACATCCTTAGAGACAAGTTACTGTCCTGAAGAAACATTTTGTTTTCAGCCTAAACAGACAAGACAGTCAAAGGGTGGGAGAGGGAATAACAAGGTGGAATGGCTTGCCCACAGTCACACCACTAACCACTGACTGACTGAGGACAAGCAGAAGCCACTGTGAAGTCCAGGAAAGGAGCCCTGCTCTGTGGGAATGCTGCAAAGAGGGGCACTGCCCTGCCTGCACCCAGAGTACAGAGCTTTGATCCCATCACCCTTTCACTGACAGCCCTGAGTGCCCTTACCTGGCACTCACACAGCCCCTCACACCTCAGGGCTTTCTCACTGGAGCCTTGCAGAGAAGTTCAGGATTCAGGAGCTACACGGAGCCTGTGCTGGCACAGCTGGGGATCAGCAGCACAAGCTCACCCTGAGAGATGCTCAGCTCCTCCAGCTGATAACCATATATCCATATGGGATCCCTCTTGGGATCCCCCCCAGAGCTACTGGTACTGCTGCAACTTTGCCCAAACAGTGCCAGAAATACATTTATTCACGCCTGTCTCAGTGGCATAAGGAGCAATTACTGCTTATGGGGATTGAATGAGGAAGTCTGCAGTGATTAAAGAACAGAGCATGGAGAGCAGCTTGATCACCTTCACCACTTCTGAAACACTCAGGCTCATTAGGCTCATCTGTTCATGCAGAACAATGTTAATTCACCCAAAAAAGGGTTGTAGGAAAGGTGAAAGGTTGCTACATGTCCCCAGAGCTTACATATGGCACTGATAAGCTACAAGAGACAAAACCCCCCAAACTGGAAACGAGTGGGAAAGGGCCTTGGATCGCAGCGTGGCTGGAGGTGAAACATCTGTCACATCCAGCTTTCTACAGAAGCAGAAAGCTCATTTATTAACCAACTCTCCACCCAGAGATTTCTATGTACAAAAATATCAACTAGGTGAATGATGCAAAACTGCATAGTTGCAGGTAAAAAGGCAGAGACAAAGGAAAGCCTCACCAGTCATAAGGCAGAAGTGGTGTCTCCTGGTCTTCCCAGATTAGATCCCAGGTCTCTGTTCTGTATAAACACACAGGCTGGCACCAACATCCTGGGCAGATTCCAAGTGAAGGAAAAATACCTCTCATAATTTACACCCCACTCTCCCACCTTTTAGCCAGCCATCAGATTTTTCTTATGACCTTTTCAGGCACTGCTTTTAAATGATAGCAGTGTATTTTTCCAAAGATATGGCTCTGTTTTCTGACAGATGGAATAATTTTAATATATTGTTTTACCTGCCTCACCAGGGAGCTCTGCAGCATAATTAAAACACAGGACAGATGAAAGGGTTTATAGCACAACTATATCACTGCAACATAATGTTCACTTGAGCATCACTTATACCCTCCTGCTTCCCAAGGATGCAGCAGAGAGTTCAGTGCCTGCTTAATGCCAGGCTCTTTGGGCTGGGACTGACTGGAAGGCAAAACAAATGCAGTAATTCTGCCCCAAAGCTGCTTGGCACCAGCTCAGTACCTAAACCTCTGTTGGACACTGCTAACCCAAAATAACACCCACATCAGAGCAGTTCTATGAAGGCAGATAAATCAGGGGACAGGACCTCACAGTGCAGACTTCACCTCATCCCCACAGCACTGACAAAGCAGCTTTACAACACAGGAAAAACAAGTGTACTATGGCACTTTTTTTTTTGCTGAGCAAAGAAAACAATAGAAAATTTTTAGCATCTTAATTTTTTTTTAAGTACCTTAGAATAGAAATTAAGTATAAAAGTTTTGGTGAAGTCAGCAAATCATCAGAAACCAGAAATGTGGATAAAGCACATGTGAAATAAGTGATTCAAATGGACATTAAATAGATGACATTAACTTAAAAATCCATAAAGTACAAAAATAGTGAGATTACATCTCACATCATAGTCTTACAGAGAAATGTTGTTTTTGAGGTCAAAAACTGCTTTACCTTGGCACAAGTTGGGACTGTAGTGTTTGTTCAAAAATGTGAGCTAACTGCAGGATCAGCAACATGAGAAAAAGTTATTGATTATTATTAAAAATCAGTTGATGTGAAGTCCTCTGAGAACCAACAGCCCTTAGGACCAGAGATATACTCAAGGCTGATCCTTTTAGTGGCAAGATGAAACAGTAAATTCACTATTCAGACAAATCTCTTTTCTCACATTTGCCTCGGAAATACCAGTATTCCATAAGAATATCAAGGAATATATTATGTTGGACAACATACAGAATATAATTTATTCCGCTCAAATTTAAAATTTCATTATTGTTAATATAAAAACGAAAACGTCTGCAAAGTTCTGACATAGTATTATAGCAAAGGGGCAATGTTAAAAATATATAAATAAATGAAAAACTCTTTGTAAGGTGATACCCAAAGGAAGCAGAGTGAAAGGCTGGATTATTTCTGTATGTTAGCAAATGAAGTTATCTCTGTTTTCAAATAAGTTTTCTGCTACAATTTTCTTTTTAAATAATTCATGCTCTTTTTTACCTCCTTCTTTTGCTAACAGGCTTATGGTTGCTGGTTTTATGTTTAGCGAAAACAAAAAGTGTATTTTCTCCTGTAAAACTGAAAACATTCTGGTATTGTTGGTTTTCTGACATGCATCATGACAGTTCCTCTACAAAAAGCCTTTGAGACACCAGGAGAGAAATGCAACATTCAGGGACAGATTTCTGTTCAGCTATCTGCAAAAATCAGATCTCAGCAAACCTACAGAGCAACAGGATTTCTAATAAGCCCTTCTGGCCATAAACATAGTTTATTGTAACATAAATATGATAATGTGAGGAGTTCTTGGCTGTTGTATTTCCAGCTGTCTTTTCTTAATGAACTCCCCTTTAAATCCTGCCCTTCTCTTGCCAGTAAAAGTCAGTCTTCTCTTGGGTCACTTTCTACTTTTCGATTTTCTCTAAGTATATCTTTAGAAAATCTTTCATTTTCCTTGTCATCCCTTCTCCGTGGCTCAGTTGGAACCTTGGCTCCTTCCCTTTCCCGGGTAATTTCCCATGCAGAGCCTGTGCCCACCCTCCTAGAGGACAGACTGCAGCACACGCTCCTGCCCCAGCCCACAGTCTTTAAAAAAAACAAAACCAAAAACCTGTAAATATCTTCCTTTGCCTGTTATTTTTATCCTGCTTCTCCCTTTTCATCCCTGCATAAGTTCACTGTCTCCTCCTGATTTCACCAAACATTAGTTTTTTCTCTTGTGAGAGACATCTCCATCACTTCCCTATTGCATCTCTTCTGCTGTCAAGTATTTTATTTTAAGATAAAGACAACATTTGTGTAATTGCAAGCATGATTATAAGACTTCTGCTACGACAGAGGCAATGCCTGGCAATAATTTTGTTTTGCTTTTTAAGTAAAGGAAATGGAAGTACTTAAGCTTTTTAGTAAAGAATTAATTTCTGCCAACATTTTCAAACAGAAATTCTGTGAGCCAGGCACACAGAGAGTTCTGATAAGCAGAAGCTGAAATATCATCCATCTTCATCCACTGAATTTGTATTATAGAATATACTTATTCTGTGCTTACAGGGTAACTCTGCATTACTTCCTTTACATATGACAGATGTTCATTCCTCATTCTTGTTTCAGAGTATAGCTTACTGAAAAATACCATACATTTCACTGAACAGCAGAATTTAACCCCAGATTTTGCCCTCTAAAACGACAGTGTGGCTTCTCTCCTCATTTGTTCTAAAAATACAGTAAACCACTGCTCTCTAGCAGTTGAGGGGTGTGGGAACAGGCAATCTGTTGCAGCCAGTTCTGTGTCAGACTTGCTGGGTGGTAACAGAGCTGTCACCTGGGAGCAGCTGCAATGTAAGCAAAACCACTCATCTCTGTACACTCAGCTCCTGTGCAGGAAAAAAAATAAAATGGCAGCACTGATTTGGTACTGCCTGATATTACCAGGTATTATTTTAGCATTTATCACTAAATTTGGTGGTGTAAAACCTGATGCTCTCCTGTCAAGCTCTCTCACTCCTGTGCTGTAGAGGAGACTGCAGAGTAGCCAACTCAGCAGATGGAACTGTGGAGCTGCATGAAACACCTGAATGCCTTAAAGTGTGGTGGGGTGATCTTGGCCCAAAGTCACTTATCACTACCTTTCCACAGCTGGAAAGGGTAGAGAAAATACACTGAAAGGCTTGTGGGTCAAGATAAAGATGGGGAGAAATCAATCACCAATTATTGTTACAGGCAAAACACACCCGACTTGGAGAAATTAATTTAATTTATTGCCAGTCAGATTGGAATAGAGTAACGAGTGGGTCTCTCAGAGACACTACCCCTGTTGCTGATGGCCTCAGCTTTGGAAGCCCCTCTTGGAAATGCTGGCATTGGCTCCATTGGACACAGGGGAAGTTTCTGGAAGCTTCTCTCCAAAGCCACCCTTGTAGCATCCCCACCCTGCCACCAAAACCTTGCCATGCAAATCCAGTCCTATTAACCAAGGCATTACGTGATTTGCAAGAGATATGAGACAAACAGAACAAGCAGTGTGTCATGATAAGAATTCTCCTTTAGATCAAACAGCTTCCCCTTTTAATCTGAGACACAGCAAGAGGCAGCTCTGACTCCTCTCACCTTGAACACTTCTGGGCCTACAGGAGAAAGATGAGGAGCATCAGTTAAACACTGTAACCCGCACCATGCCTCAGCTAAATCATTTTTACAGAGATGAGCACATGCAAATTCAGCAGAGGCTTTGCCTTGCAGGGTGTGTTGGGCTGTGGACTGTAGACTGCAGCCTAATTGAATTTTGCTGTGAGTATGTGTGAGCGCTTTCTGCGTTCCCCTCGCTTGGGGTGCTAAACTTAAGCATCATTAAATTGATATAAATGCAATAGACTTCAAATAGAAGATAAGCATTAGGCCTAGAACAAAATTCTTAACCCATCTTGTCTGGACCCCTACCCCTGCAGGACTCCTTCCTGTGATGTGCACTGAAACGCTGTTTTATCAGCTCCTGGTGTACCTTTTTTCACTCCTGTATAAAATCACCTTGTTAACATTCAAGCAAAACCATATCCAAGGCCAATATTGAGTGCATTAGCAGCACCCTGTCCCAAGACACCATCCTGTTTCGAGACATTTGTAAACCTAAACCTTGGTATTCCGTTTTTAATTAACAAAGAAAGCTTAATATGCTTTTTTTTTTTTTTTTTTAAATCCATCTGGCACTAAAACTGCTGAGTTGCTTTGTTGCATTTTCAGGGAGAGTTTGGGAATATTAGAAGAAAATTACAATACATTTCTCTCTCTGTTGTTCACCTGTCTGGTTCAAAGGCAAAGTGTGTTTGGAATTGAGAATATAAATGCTAGAGAAGATATTACCTATACGCATATTTTTATGCATCCTTTCTTCCAGCAGCATAAAAGCCTTTTTTTGCCTTTCCATATGTTTTCTCTGTTTTGTATCAGGTCTCTCCATTTTACCCCATCAGATCTTAACACACAAGAGGACAAAAACCAAACCAAACAAAAAAGCTGCCATTAATGCCTTGTCCATTGTTTGAGACAGGCCCAACTTCTCTGCTCCAACTTAAAGACCCTCTTGCAGTCAGATAACTTAAAAGTAGAATATTTTTATACTGCAATCTAGCCCTTGTTCTCCTCAGTGATTCCTTTATCCTCTTGAGGGCATCTTCAGGGATTGTATGTTGAGTTTTTAAATTAAACTCTCTGAATCTTTTCCTTCTGTTGCTTTTAAACTTGCTGCTGAAGGAAATGTTTTTTGAGCTTTGCAGAGACATCTATAGTACTTCTTGCTTGTTACAGCTACATCAAGTACCACATTAAAAAGAAATTCAAAGAAACCAGAAACAACTTTGTTTCTAACTGAAAACAGAGGTGGAAGAACATATAAGGAGCATGTTAGGAACTGCTCTTTTTCTGACTTAGTTTCATTAGATATCCTGGTGGAAATATAATATGGAACATATGTTCATAAATAAAGTGAACATCTGATTAATTCTGTTTCTATGCTTTTAATTGATCCATTTCTCAATACATTATGCACAAATTACCATATCTATGTTGCACAAATGAAGGAAAGCCCACATGAAACCCCAGAATATACGCAGTGGAAGAGACTTTGGGGATTTTCTAGCACAAGGTAAGTTTTAACTAAGTTCAGTCCCTTTCCTTGCTCTGTTCTGAAAGGCATCCAGCATATCCCATTTTAACACCATTCCCTGAAAGGCACCACCCTGTGACACCCCTCACACCAGAAGTGCCACCACCCACCCAAGCCAGCCAAGCAATCCATCAGGGCCAATCTCTTGCTGTGGGACTGGCAATTGCCAGATGCTGCAGCAGAAGCTGAATATCTCTTAACAGCACATCTAATTATCTATATTATCCAGGGGAGGAAAGAAGAGTTCTTTATATCTGCACGTGGCAATCGATAGCTGCAGAACTCGGAGATATAATCCTTGACTTAGCTATAATTTGTAACTTGTGCCATCACAGATCTCATGCTTCAAACAGAAGCTGCCCAGCATCAGATACAAACTTCTGAGTTCATTACTGCAGCCACTGACAACAACAGCAGGATTTTCCTTCCCTGGTGATAAAGACTACACAGCTATCAGTGCAGTCTATCAGATGCTGAGTGCTAATTGTCTTCCCTCCACAGCCATTACTGCAGGACCAAATAGCTCCTTCTTTCAATCAGAGAAAAAAGAAAAAGAGAGTTTCAGCTCAAGGAGGTTTTGTTTTTCTAGATACATGTTCTTTCATGAAAATTGCTGTACAAAGGAGCAAACCCACAAAACTATGGACTCCAAAGCTGTCAATAAAAGTCCAAGATTTCTAGGATGCCCTTGAGTATCAGAGAAGTTTCCCCAAAAATCAATTTCTATTGTGTGAATTTTCTTGTTTATGTCGGCCCCCAATACACTATGATTATTTAAGTAACCCAGTATTAATTATTTCAATAATTTACAAACAAAATCAGTAAGTTGTGAAAGAATGTGAAAGCCTGAAAAAGCTAAAAGAGAAAAGGCTGCATATCTAGGCCCACTCCAGAGTTTGCTGTAACCTAATAAAAAAGGACACAAACTGATGCAGCTTATTCCCCTGGAAACAGGAATTTAAATTTACATTCATTTAATCTGAACACTTCAAAAGGAACATCTTAAAGCTGAATGATGTTTTACAGTTCATATGGCAATTACTACAGGGTCATATTGTCCATTACTGTGGCTCTTCTCCTGCACTGTGTTTTCATTGCTTACTAATTACAGGAATGCAGAATCAATTAAGAGAAAATAATGAAAGGGAATATATAATTTCCATAAATAGAAAGAGCCACTTTCTTTAGAAACATTACATAAGCAAATGAAGGAAATCAGCTTTAATTTAACAGATGGCAATCCATTTGAGGACACTGCTCACCACTAACCCACACTTCCTAATTAAAGAATTCTGTCACTGTGAACCTTTACATATGACTGTGTTATGATCTTTCCTGCCTAATCTGCTTTGAAGGGCTAATTAATAGTAACCCACACTAGCCAATACAGATAGACTAAAGTAAAAAGAGAATTAGATATACATTATCTGGAAATAATGCTCACTCTCTGAAAAATAGCTAAAGAACTTTATTGACTTAACTCATTTAACAAATGACACTTAAGTAATTCATTGACAAGGCAGAACAATGGCAGGACTAAAAGCCTATTAAATATTTTTTTCTAACAGACATCACACTGCATTGGCTGTAAATTTCTGGTGTAATTAATTAATTAAGATTTAAATATTTCAGTGATTAATTTCTATTAATAATTCATAAAACATAATGACACTTAGGGAAAGAGATTATGTTTACTAGCATTTATTGACTGGGCTACAAAAAAAAAATCTATTTAGAAAAAGAACTCATCCTAGTTCAGCCTGAGAACACTGAAAGCATTTATTGCAAACACTGTGAAAACAAAGTGCTGATATTGCTCATACTTTTGGTGCATTTTCATTTTTCATTTGAGGATCACTTTTAGCAGATGTTATTTAGGGAGACTTATACAACTCAACAGATGCACATAGAATTTCCAAGTGGTCTGATCTCAAACCTACAAGGATTTGGCTTAAAATGGTGGTGTACCTTCCCCAAATATCTCAGCTGCCTCTCCTGCATTCCCTGCTGAGCTCTTGCACATCAAATCCAATCTGCAGACAAGATCCTGTCAGCCTTTCCCAGCCACTCTCAGCCCTGTGTCCCTCTCCATCGTTGAGCATCCTCCCTTCTGAGCCTCATACTTCAGGTACTGCCTCCCAGTATAAACTAAATCCTGTCTGCACCAAATGATACAGTCCTCTTTTCTTCTTTTTGGTTTTACCACCTTGGAGCAAACTACTCAGCTCAGCCTTCCCATGAAAACAAAGATGATTTGCTTTTTTCCCTCTTCCTCACTGAAGCCCCAGCCACACCCAGAGGGACCTGGATACCAATGCACACGAGCAGCAAAGCCACATGCACACAGAGCCTGCACAGGCAACGTTTCAACATTTCCCTCCCATCTGCAGGAGATACTCACAGTTTTTAAAACCAGCAGGGGACACCAGATTACCCACACTGACCTCTGTTTTATGGCACATTAGATTCCTCCCAATTACCATTCCACTGAGATCTGCAGGTTTAGACCAACCAGCTGACTTTGCAAGAACAGGGCTAACCTGCTCCATGCCACAGGAAGTTATAACAAGAAAAAGAAACTTAGAGGAGAATCAAAAGAAGATAATTTCCTGGCATCCCAACCTTTGCTGTTATCAATGCATTTATTGCACTTCATCTTCTAGGTAATCTTAGCATATTCAGCACCTCTGATGGAAATCAGCATGGTAGAATGACAACAAACATACCTAGGGCTCCTCAACCCTCTTGGCTGCATCATTTCTATTTATCTGTTGTCCTCATAAGTCCCCTTAGTATAAACACTTTCTTGAGGCTAAACGTTAATGAGAGATATTGCAAACTCAAAGCTCAAGTTTTCTGCAAGCTCAATGGAATTTATAATCATTGGGAATGCTTTTTTTTATTAAAAGATAGTACTTTTAGTATTTTTTTCTTTTTTGAATTAAAAGCCTCTTTCATATTTGATGTATTAACTGTATTAACATTTGTTCTCAATGAATACCAAATATTGGTGATAATTATTTGCATGTTAATGCTTATTAGTACATCCAACTGGATGTGAACAATAAATAGAAAAAAAGGTTAAAGTGCAAAACACTTCACATTCTATATTTCTGGAAAAGGATAGGAAGCTGTAATTACCAATGATTGCAGCCAAGGCTATAATAATCAGAGTGAAATCTAAGGTGAAACTAATATGAAAACTGTAAAACAGTTTAACATAAGGTAGAGGGTTAAATTAGTTTATTAAAATCGGCTAGAAAAGAGAATAAATTTAGTTTCTTTACATTTGCTTAGGTACAGCATTTTGAGTAATGTAAGCAGTTAAATAACCTTGTCCCTATAGCCCTCCTTAATTCTTTCAATAAAATTCTCCTGGTTTTATGCTTGCTTGCTTTTGCTTGTTTGTTTTAAAAGAAAAAAGATTATTTGGGGTCGAACTAGAGACCCGGTAAATGCAGGAGAATTTTGCTCAGCTTGTTTCTTGGGGTCACTGTCCCTCCCTGCCCTTTCCTCTCAGTTTTGCTCCTCAGGGATGTTCTCTCTCTGCTCTCACAGATCACTGCAGGCTTTCTCCTCCTGTGTCAAGCCCAGGACCTTCCCACCCTGCTGCCAAAGGAGGGAGAGATGCCAAAGGGGCTCCCAGCAGCAGCAGGGATGCAGCAGAGCTCTCACCACTCTCTCCTCTTCCATTTCCAGGGAAATTCCCAGTCCTTTGGGACAAAAGCTGTGCCTTGGTGCCCAGGCTAGGACAGGGAGACTGGCTCTGGATCCCACAGAGCTTTGGGGAGCAGCTGGTGCAGGGAACAGATCACCCCACAGGGACAGTGTTTGTTCTCCCTGGGAAAGGGGAATCTCTGCTTAGGAAAAGGGGATTTGTCCCCTGCTGGGTGTTCATACAAAAGCTGCTATGAGACAGTGAACACTTGGACTGTGCCCAGTGGGATTTGGGCTCCAGTTCTTGAGGGCTCTTAAAAGTCTCTCAGCACAGTCCCAGTCAAACCCAGCTCCTCCTCCAGGTGTGAGGACCTGACCCTACAGTGGCCTTGGCCCCAAGGCAGGGGTGACAGCCCAGCAGGGACACCAACACCTACACTGTGACAAGACAACCTCTTCTTTCTTTGTGAAAACCGAGTTTAATTGCAGTTTCATTCAAGATAATGACCTACATAATTTTCAGTAATTGGATACAATTTATCTTTTCTTAATTAAAAAAATGGAAATTAGCAAAGGGAAGGGATACTTGAAAATGTTTCGTTTGGAACCTCTTCATTAATTATCAGAATGTCTAAACACCATTTTGAGAACTACACTTACAGAACCAGAATCCAACTAATATTTTTTTCATTAATCTGTTGAGTTTACTGTAATTCTGCAATTAAAAAACCACACCTACTTCTAGGAGATATCTGTTTTATTGGGTACTGTTGGCTCCACTGCTAAAGTGAGTGATAAATCCACATATACTTTCCTAACAGGTAGCACAACCACCATTATAAATGTGAATGTACACTCTGAACTCATTAAATGAAGATGCTTAAAACTCACTGACAGTCTTATAAATTGCTTGCATCTTCCCAGAATTTTTAGTGGGCTTTGTATCAACCACAGAATTCTTTAAATCCTTATTTTAAAATTATTTTTTATAATTCACGTCATGTTCCTTATAACTAGATCTGGCATCAGCATTTGATGGATGAAACAAAACAAGCCAGACTTGCAGACGTTGGGTATCCCTGTTATGTGGTTTCATATGACAAGGGTTTATAAACTCAGTGTAACACACTATATTTACTAAGTCTCATTTTACATTTGTGGAGTTACTAAATTACTTTGACATATCCCCAGTTTATGTTCTATTACTGAAGTATAACTACACAACAGATGGCAGTGTGTTTGCATAACAATTTTTTTGGGCAGGTCAATCTACAAGGTAGTTATAGGGATTGATATATATTGGTGAACATGGGGATTATTTTTGCACTATCAATCAGACAGTCAGTCAGTCAACATGGTAATTTCTATATTGCAAAGGAGAGGTTTAGCAAATATTTATCATTATGGACAATTCCTTACAGAGCAAAACCATAGCACCAAGAGTAGAGTCAGTAGATGGAAAATGATGCTTCTATATAGAATCATTTTCCTGAGGGACTTCAAACCTCTGAATCTTAAAAATAATATTAACAAAGAATGACTATGAAATCGTACTGGAATTCATTTGGTGCACGAATAAATATTTATACCTGTATCTATTGCACTCTTCAGCATTAAACAATATATATTTATGGACTATGTCATGTCAAGTGAATACCTTGCAAATAAGATAATAATTATACAGGAAAGTTATGCTGCTCTGAGAGCCATGTTGTTTATTTGTTAAAAAACAAAAAAGCGAATCCTAAACAAAACTCCAAATCCTTGATTCCTGTAATACAGCCAAAGATACTTGAATCAAAATTTGCAAATTCTCCTTATTTCTTAGTCTAAGGAGAATTTGGCTATCTTACATCAGTCACCACTCTGCAATGCTACATAACCTGATGGCACCGATTAATTCATTGGGGCTGCTTGCTCTTGTGTTAAGATGGAATGAGTGGAGAAAGGAGGTAGAAAATTAGTCAACCTGTACCTCAGGATGTCTGGCTTCAATTTCCAGTCCTATCCTGGTGCTGTTGCCTGGAGTCAACTATTTGCATGTCAACAATTAGGACAGAGATTCATTCTCTCTAAGAATATAAAGCATTATATCAAACTGAGGAACAGTTGTCACTTATAGTTGATATACATTTTAAGTGCTTCTTTCTATTTTGTCTGCCTGTAAGAACTAAGTGACATTCCAAGTACTGTTCATCCAAGGAGACAGCTAATATTGAAGACTTTGTGCCAAAGCAGTGAAACGAAATAACGAAAGAGTTAACAAAGCACTGTTAGTGCGTGTTCTTTTAGGGAACAATACAAAGACCTTATTAATTAGTGCATTTTTTAAAAAAAGAACATCTCTTTTGGCATTCTACTGCAATGTTTGACTGCCATTGGGGAGGGCAGGGAACAGCTGTTTTCCATGAGAAATCCTAGCTCGTCTCTGTGGGTGAGTATTTCTATTTGTATGTGCCCTGCTTAGTGCCAGACCACTAACTTTTAGTAATGAGTGCTCTGCTTTGAGGCACAAAAAGGGTGAGGTGGTGTAATAATTTGGAGGCTGAAAATTAACTGCTTGATGCCTCCTGTAGTAAATTTGACCCTGGAATATTAAGGGGTGTTAAATAAATTGGACAAAGAGGTGTTTGGGGAGTACAAGTGCCAGACACACTGCCATGAATGAGCAATTAGGTGCTCACGAACCAGCTTATCGCAAATTACATGCCTGCAATATCTATTACTGTAATGACCTTGAGAGTTGCCTCATATTCTCCCTTAACCTAATGAGCATGCTGTGTATAATCAATTACGTCTGCAATTAAAATTATAATTTGTCTAACAAACTCTTCTTCACTTTCTGACAATTTTTAACAAAGTCTGTTATATACTGGTAAAAGATAAATATTAATTTTCTGTTGTGCTCTATTTCTTTTTCTTACTCTGCAGATGATGTATTAAATCATATTACCACTCTCCATTATTTTTAAAGTTTTCAGCAGAATTTATTTAAATTTCAGTCCTGAATGCCATGGGATAATTACAACATTTAACAGCAATTAATCATTTCCCAATAGGGTTTGCAACCTGTCTTTGCCTGCTTATTGAAATTTGTTTGCATGTTTCACTCAATGGTTCTGCAAATATTCTGCCTTTCACTTCTGCACATGTATTCCCTGTTTCACTGGAGTGACCAGAAGATATTCTGCTGAATAGAGCTGGATCTCTCTGCCAGTCCAGACCTCTTGAGGTCAAGTCAACCCAACATCAGCAAAACACAGCCCTGACCATTAAGAACAGGATGTCATTCATTACAATCTGCTGCTAATTGCAAAGTCACCCAGGCAGACCACTACAGAACAACTTTTTTTCCTTATGTATCCAAGTGTTCAACAAATAGAAAGATTCAAATAGAAATTCAACATGCTAATCGTAAGAAAACGCAAAGACATGGAAGAGATGTTTTAAAAATGAGTCCACACGTTTTATGTACAAGCAAAGCAAACCCAGCTCTCATGTAAGGACATTGGCTTTTCCAACACACGGCTGGTTCAAAGGGCCCTGAATCCCCACGCTGAGCCCCAAGAGTTTTGAGTGAATCCATGCATCCTGAGCCATCCCTCTCTCCAGGACCATCACCATGAGGGGAGCCAGGGTCCTGCCCCTGCAGCACAAGGGCAGCAGCTTGGCTCAGGCACGGGATGGGCAAGAGCCAGCCAGAGCATCCAGGGCATCACACAAATAAAGCCAAGCTGGAACACTGCTCTGCCCAAACCTTGGGGCTCTCCTGAGCTCTTCCCCGAGCCCTGCTGTGGGGAGCTAGCACATTCCCAGCAGTGCTGATTAAACCATTCCCAGCACAGCGGTGGTTACACACACCGGGGCCGTACAGATGTGCAGAGTCCTACAGCAGAACGAGATCTTGTCTCCATCCCCGTCTGCTGCCAGGCAGGCCCAGCTAACCCAAGCAAAACGCAGCTCCAAGGCCAATGAATGAGATGCCAGAGTCAGTCCTGAAATGTGCTGTTAATGCTGGAGGCAGCACCTGAGCCCAGGTGCCCCGGGCACTGCGGGGTCACAGCTGGAGCCGAGCAATCGCACCCAGCAGATTTCTCCCCGGGACAGCTCTGCTTTGGCACGCAGCATTTTTTATGCTGAAGGGAATTAGCTGAAAGACTCATTTCCTGCTCCCATGATCTGCTCTCAAAGCTGCCAATTAAGTGAAAGTATGTCAAACTGAAGCTATATTTGCTTGCTTTCCTCCTCCAGTGCAGCGTTTCTCTGGACTTACTCGGTTTTAATGCTATGAAATATTGATGTCTATCCAGAAATGAGAAGTGATGAAGCTGTTGGTTATACAAAATTAATTCAGTTTCCCGCAGAAACGAGTTTTGTATCCTCTCGATTTTGTACTTTTGGAATGTGCTGCACCTGGATGGGCTCTGAAGGATGAGTGACTGCTGTGCAGGACAGCTAAAAGCAGAGGAAATGGGGAAAAAAAAGATCCCTTAAGGTACAGAAATACCCATGAACCACTTCTCTCAATATACAACAGATAATGAATAAACTACCCTATATTTTGTATTTATTTTTGTCAACAAAATCTAATCAAAGTTCATTTTTAAAGAAACTCAATAGTTACATTAAATTAGATTACATAGAAAATTAAATCATAAATCCATGTAACTAGACCCTGCCTCGGTCTTGGTTGCTCCAAAACACAACTTTGCTCTCTTGAGCACCTCATTTAATTCTAGGAGGCTGAGCTTCCAAACTAGTTATGGATTTGATCATTTAATAACATAAAACAAGTAATTGTGTGGGGAAAAATTTATTATTTAATTAGGCCTTACTGGTAATCAATAGCAATCTATTAATTCATTAATTTGCATATCCTTTGTTTTTATGTGTGTCCACAAATTCTGTTAGTGCTTTTTTTTTTTAAATTTTCTACCTTCACTATGCTAGAGGTGCTCAAACCACAGATTAAGCAGAGGAAACAACTGAACAGTGGGAATGCCTGTCTGCCCTATGGAACTGACTGCAGGACAAAATTTAATACTGAAAACAAGGAAGAGAAATAAAACAACAGGGTCTGTTCTCCCCAGGATCCATGCATAATTCTCATTAATGTTAATGAAAGATACTAAATGGATATGCACTGCAGGGAGTTTATAAGAACTTAATAAATGCTGGTATTTTCTTTTTTTTTTGGTTTTTTTTCACTTTATAGTTATTATAACTGAACTTCTCCAGGTGAAGTGAAACATATTTAAAGAAAAAGTAAAAACATTATATCGAATTATACATCAGAGGTTATTTTCTCAAAATATTATTTTTCATTCAGAATTATTAGATTTACACATATTACTAATAACTGTAGGCTTAAATTATAAACTATATGAAATCAAAAGATTACAAATGTAGGATCAAAAATGTTTGTAAAGGAATGGGAAAAGCCTCATTGATTTAGCTCACATGTTTTCCAAGTGCATTGCACCATTTATACCAGAGAAAAATCTTGCTCCAGACACCAAGGTTGTGCTACTTACATCAGGTTCAGACAATCGAAGACAGGTTATAAATTCATATTCTGCTGGATCATAATTCTGAATTTAACTCAGGGTGGCCTCGCCAAAAGGCACAATTGAAAGAATGGCGTTTGTTGAGCACAGAGATGACTTATTTGCAGGAAAAATTCATTAAATGCAGTGTGAACTGATCCGCTCCTCAATCTGGGCAGACTGACCACTCCCTAAAGATAACTCCCTCCACCTGAGGGGAGGAAAGGCCAGGTGAGGAAATACCACGGTGATATTACCTTTTCTATACCTTCACAGATCCATTAAAAAAAAAAATATATATATATAGTGTTACCTCTGGGCATTGTGTTTAATATGAAAAATTATAATTGAAATCAGAGAAATTCAACATTCATGAAATTAGATAGAAGAATTATTAATCATTAGAGATTTTAACATCTTTACAAATAAGATCAAGAAAATCATTCACATGAGCACTTTCCATCTGGTCTAGTTTATTTTCTTTCAGCCTCTCACAGAGAGAATTTGGATCAATGATGCCAGTCAGACGACATGAAATGAGGATTTCATGGTAGCAATGAAGGTGGTAACTCACAAAAAGTATAAGTGGAAGAAAAAAGAAAATGGCTTGGTTTGTCTGAGATAATAATGGAGGAGATTACCAAAAGAAAAACTATTTTTCTCCTTCCAAAGACCTGGGTAATCTAGCAAACACAAGACGCCTTTCCAATCAAACACTTTATCTCCAGAGTAGGTAACTATGTTAATACAAGGAATTAAAGTTTCTCTTCACATTTTCTCTCTGTAATCTCAGTTAAGGAGACAGTGTAACTGTTGATAGATTAATTTTGGTTTTCCCCAATTTATGTCAATTGTGGCATCATTACTAAAATACCCAGAGATGCTTTTATTTACAGAATTCATTATGCAGAAATTTCAACGATAATTTTTCTTTCCTTCATAAGCAAGGGACTGAAGAGTGGTTATGCATTGAAAGAAAATGCTGAGCAGCAGCACCTAATTCAGGCACAGAATAATTTATTTTAAAAAATCCTAATCCTGAACTTACAATTTATCTACCAGGAATTTCTCTCCAGAAAAAGCCTGGCAGCTGTGCTGAACTGCACCCATAGATGTTGATTTCTTTTATGTGATCCAAAGCTGAGAAGAGGCCAAACATCTCAACCTGATTTTACCAGGTAACTGCCTGCATTTAAGAAGAATCAGGCTTTGTTTCAAGACTATTCCTTTCTCTTTTTAAAGGCACATCTCCTGACATTTAAGTGTGTGTGTGCACAATCCGTCCAGAGACACTCAGATTTCTGCAAAAGAGAAGGTTTGGGTGTTTCTCCCTGCAGGGAGTGCTGCATCCATCTCACTCGCCAGGAAAAGCAGCACAGCACAAGCAGCAGAGGATTTCCCAGTAGCTGCCACTGAAACTGCAAAGCAGCCAAGCAGAGCAGAGTCCAGAGCTGCAAACCCCAGCCCTGGCTGGGATACTGCCCTGGGGAGTGCCCAGCCGAGCTGCTCTGGGCTCTACCCCATCCCTGCACACGAGGCAAAGGTCAGTGTAAAATGTGAGCACACAGGCTGAGAAGGAGTCATTTGATAAAGCTCCCTGAGACTGGATATTAAGGGCATATTTCAAATTCTCTCAATGGACAGCTTAGCTTTAGGGAGTGAGCAGAAACCCAGCATGAGTGGTCTTGCCAGAGGGCACCCAAGCAGCTTTCAGGAGAGATGGGGCAAATGAGGCTTGAGAGAAGGGTTTTGCTGTTTGGCAGGAAGCTCTTGACTTGTCCAACGTGAGCATGAACTGAAACACACTGCAGTATCCTGACTTACTGGCTTTTTTTTAAAACAGTAAAAATATTACCTACTTTTCACCCTGTCATCTTGTCTGGAGCTTGCTGAGCAAGTTTTATTCTATTATTTTAACCTTGGTTTTCCATTTCTAAATCACTTCAAGCAATGTAAGAAAGCAAGTCCTGCATGGGCTAACATGGTGCTGCCAGATCAGATTCAAATGGACTAGGTCTGATATCCCTGCATTTCAGATGTGCACAAATTACAGGGCAGTGTAGCCACCGACTCTTTCATGTGACACAGGAACACAGGGCTAGGAAAAGCCTCCATTCCCTCGATATTACATGCAAAAATGTTACATACACTCTTTCTTTGTTGACATTTTTAAGAAGCAAACTCTTCTAAGCTGTGCAGGCTCTCTGGGGATCTGCAGGGACAGCTTTAAGTACACACTTCTTTCATTTTCAGAAGAGGAGATGACTTTCAGGGGAAAAAATATGGATCCAACTTTTTCTTTCTTACTGCACTGATAAGGCATCCAGGGCTCTAGTAAGTGGGTTGCCTTTGTCTGGCCAAAACTGGGTCACTACCATGCACAAAGAACCTGATCCTGCCCTGTCACAGCATCCACCCCGACAGCTGAGGCTCCGCAGTTTAGCACAGATCAGTCAAATGAAAATGCCCTTGGGCAAGAACACCCAATAAAGCCAACCACAAACAGTTTAAGTGAGGGTAAATTCCTGCTTATGGAAGGCACCATTGGCATGAAGCAGGGAAGTCTGCTTTGCTCATGACCTCTTGACATCCCTTCTCATCTCTGGTCAGCAGAGGAATGATTTAATGTGGATCTTGGGGAAAACAGTACCTGGTAGGTAAGAATGCAAAGACAAACGTGCAAAATCACATGAGATCAGAGCACAGACACATCATGTTTCATTTGAAAGCTTTATATTAATTTGTAGAAAGAGTTAGAAACCTATTTAACTGAAATCTAGCTTTGCAATACTTGCTTAATAAACAATTTTCACCTACTACAAAACACAGAAAAACATCAAGTTACACATCTGAATTAAATGGGATTACTTTTGCACATTTCTTGGTGAGTTACATTTTAGTTGAAAACAATGTTTTGTAACAAAAAACAACAGCAACAACAACAACAAAAAAAACCCCACTAAACAAACCTGAGCATTCCCTCTTAGATGAAGAGTTTTATAAGATATGAGACTGACAAAGAGAAGATTATGGATGAGATGGAGCTTGGAAAGAAATTCATACACTAACCACACAGAAATTAATCAGACAGCCTTGAGTGTGCTATTAATGATTTTAGACCTCATGCATGGGATTTCAAAAGGTTTTACATTTCAAGTACAATATGGTATTTGTAGGACCTGTACTCAAGAGTGGCATTTGATTGATTGTACATACTCTGAGACAGAGAATGCTTTAAATGCAAAACATATTGCTGTAACATGGGAACAAAGAAGTGAAAGATACTTTCTAATTAAAACAGAGGATTTTGATCCTAATCTCAGTCATTGTGTGGCAAATAAAGAGCAGCATGTCATGGATTTCTCAACACTCCTCCATATATTGTTTTTTGGGTCAAAACATGCCAATTCAATAAAACAGCATTTCCAAAGGAGGTTTTGCTTTCACGAAGAAAAAGTTTTTGTAGTCAAATACTCAGTTATAACATTTTCAGAGGAAAAATTTTCTACCTTTTCACTAGAAATACTTTTTCATTTTGAAATGTAACTGTTTATCGAAGAAGAAAAAAAAAGGCTGATTTGTTCAAGATTCTTCTGCACAAAAATTGCAAATATATGAACACATACTAGGAAAAATAAAAAAGATATTTTAAAGTCTTTTAAAATCAGAGGTGGAGAGCTCCAGCAGTGTTTAACCTTTTCTTGTGGGAATTAGTCAGGTCACCAAAGGCGACTGAAAGTTCCACTTGGAGCAGCTGCTGGCACAGCCACCACCTCCCTGGGCTCTGCTGACACAAGATGTGGCTGCTGGGGACTGGGACAGGCACATCCCACTGGGATGACTCCTGCAGGTGCTCACTCCCTTCCTGCCATGCAGGATCCCGTGGTCCAGCTCCAAACCCACCCAACCTGGGGAGAGGAAAAGCCCAGCAGCAGCTCTGGGGCTAAATGGGAACGTGTCCAGCCAGGATGGAGCTGGATGTGGCCAGCAGAGCTGCAGGACTTTTAATATCTGCAAGCCAAAGCAATTTAAACAAGCATTTGAACCCACTTACTTGCTTATTATAGTTTAATTTAGACAGTGTCAATATCTCTGACTAGCTCTGGGGATATTTTTGGAATTAAACTACCTAAAGAGAACATTCATCTAAGAAATCCATATGGCAGGAAAGAAGGGTAGAACTGCTAGCATGGAATAGTGAAATGTTCCTTTTCATCACCATTCTTCAACCTAAATCTCTGGAAATTTCATTTACTAGCCTCATTTATATTTGCCTATTTTTAACCCTGTTTTGTTTGGGATTTTTTTTTGTTTGGTTTTGTTTTTATATTTATAGTCCATACAGACTATTCTGTGTTTGTATAGGGACTGAGGATTATATTGCTTTATAAGTCAGAGCTACAGCATTCCATGACATTCGCTACTGGACATTCAAAATAATCTAGATTCAGAACTATCATAATTCACTGCTAAAGAGAATATTTCAAAAATTTCAGTCCCCATCCCTTCAGGGAATTTCACAACCCAGTATTTCTAGATCAGACTTCATTATCCAGGTCATCATTTCAATTTATCAGTGCCTTGGGGCCCTTGGTATTCACAGCTAGGCTGGTGTTATGTCCATCAATCACTAGGCTGTTTCCACATTCCTACTTTTCTTTCATCTTCAGTCTTCAAAACAATCTCTAAAACTTTCCATGGGTGTATACTGAACATAGACACCTCTTATTTCTGTCAACTGTTACATGTTTGAAGTACAGGAACTCATCTGTACAAATTACAGGGGCCAAAAGAACTGTTTTCATTCTAGGCTTTTATATTATTATTTGTTTTAGGGAAGGGTTTACAGATTTACCAGTGTCTCTTAAATCTATAAGCCTGGTAAACAAAATAGCAATATGTTTTTTCTGGAAAGCTTATTGTTCAGTCGAAAACTAAATGTTACACGTTATGAATAGAAGTAAGGACCTGACAAAGCAAAGACTTATTGGGACTTACTTTGCATCATAGAAAACACAGGTCAGGCCAAAGAAGTGAAAGGAGATTTAGACCAACACAAGGCAGATTTTGAAAAAAGCCCTGAAGGAGAAGGCAGGAATTATTATTCAGAGTGAGTAGAAACCATAGAGCTGGCAAAAGGCTTTAAGGGAGAGGGGAGAAACTATCTGGATGATCCTGCTGCTTCTCTGTCTCTGTAAGGGGCAGTATAATCCTAGCTTTGAAAATATACATCACTAGCCTCAAACCACCTCAAACTAAATATAGAACTGAAATAGAAAGAAAATTTTGAGCTCAAAACAGACGTAGCAGCCCCGAGACTACTGAATTTGCTGTACCAATTACCTGTCCACAATATTACATAGTCTCCAACCAAATATTATTAGTGTGGTTCTCAGAGTAATTCAAAGACACTGCTGCACTTCCTCAAATGATTTTGGGACGTCTCACAAGCTTCCAAGAGATTCATCATTCTTAAGGGTAAAGCACAGGAGATTATTTGTTCACATATTTCAGTACAATGTGGTTTTCAAAAATTTGTTTCTTCCGAGGCTTTTTGCATCCAAATTTTTAGATTTGTTTAAAGATAAGAAAAATCTTCACATTTCTCAAACACTGTTTTTTTTGTTCTTCCAAGAGAGCAAAAGAGGGTTTCTAGTACTCCACTAAACCAGGACTCACATCTGTTGGTCTGCAGGGAAAGAGGCTGAGGCATCAAAAGTATTGCAGTTAGTGAATTTGATCCTTCCAATGCAATTAGTCTGCAATGTGATCTGATTAAATTTTAAGACTCGAACCTCAGGTCCAATACTTTGGGTCAAAACATAAATACACAGAGGATGAAAGAGAAGTGTGCTGTGGGCTTAAATGAGCCCTAGGCTCCACGGATCAGGTAAAGATTTTTGAGGAATGCAAGCCAGGTGGATTGATTTAACACAGCATTAAAAAACATCTGGAAAAGAAAAATACGTACATCAAAAATAATCATGAGACAATCTTCTCAGTGTAAAATAATCAGTGGAATGTGTGACATATAAAATAGGTTTCTGCACACATACCCACACTGCCACCATCAGCTTTGCTTTCTCATTTATTTAGGGGAACCTGCAATTGGCAAACAGGCCCTTTCTCGTGGATAACAGAGGAGGTGCTGAGCTGCTGGAGACTTCAACACTGCTGCAAAATAGAGGATGTGTTCATACATGTTTGTGCAATGGACACTTGCTGTGCAATATTATCTTGTCTCTACAGATAAATTAGTTGCCTCATGCTCCTGCCAGCTTGATTTGTTTAGCCTTTACAGAGTACAGAATCCATGGAGTTTCTCGTGATTGAATCTCACGTAACAGGTAAACCTGAGAGCTTATTCTACACTAAGCTATACATCCACCCAGGCAGCCAGAGAATTTGCTGACTTGATGATGAAAAGAAGGCTATAAAACATTCTAGGGAAATCTTGAAACGTCTCTCACTTGACATAGCAATAAGAGCCCTGCATTAAGATGCAGAGCTGATTTCTGTGATCCATGAAATTGCCTGGATATTTAAGGCATTCTCAAAGAGAACCAGCATGAAACTCACCCTCCATTCCCGGCACAAGGACACCATGGGTTTTGTGTTCTCCTATAAAAAGAGAGCTCAAAATTGCAGAGATTAATAGTCTTTAAGGGAGGACCTAAACACAATTTCCCTCCTTTCTCAAATAATAAGAAATAAATATTCAAAATCTCTTGAATGCTAAAAGATGATTTTGCTTGCTGACACACTGCTCAGGTGCCAAAGATGCTCAAGTTCTCTGTTGTGAGTGCTTCAAGAACCTCTCATAACAAAACAGTGTGCAATTCTGTGACCATCCTTGGAGAAGCAAATTTGTTTCTCTCATAAACATGTGACAGGGCTGCAATAGGTACAATAGGTAGAAAGCTACAAAAAATATTATGAACCAATATATTGCATTATTTTATGGCCTGAGACTTGGGACATGGTTCAGAATCCCTTACCATGTGTATATTTCCAGCAGCTGAAGGGTGAGAAAAGACCAATCTATACTTACAAATATTGGTGAGCTGAGAGCCAGGTATAATTACTTCCAAAGACCCATGCAGTGAAAACACACACAGTAAAGGGGGAATTTGAAAGGTCCATAAGCTTCCCTAGAACACTGACCTGCAGGCTCTGCTACCTTAGATGCAAAGGAAGAACAGAGTACAGCAATAATGAGACACAATTAGATCACAAACAGCTTCCCAATAGGAACTTTAACATAAAATGCTTACACCAGCAGCTTTCACATCACCAAAAGGGACATGTAACACTGGCAGGTCTTATCACTGATTTCTAGCCAAAATCACAAAGAGTCATCTCCTTTCAACCTGTTGCAGATGTTGCACATATAATTTTCAGCATCTCCATTGCAAAGAAAGACCTGAGGCTCATATTCAGTTTCAAGATTCTTCTTGTACATGAATTACCATTTCTTCTTGTGGACAAAGACAGATTCCTTAATCTTTTTCAGATTAAATTTCTCAGTTTTTATCTTCAGCTAGGCTGATAGCTCTTCCCATTTTGTAGTAAAATTTTGTACTGAGCAATTGAAAAGTCAATACTCTTCTCCTGCTTCCTGTATTTCTGTTCCTCCATAGCACATACAGTAGCCTATATTTATACAGGTATACAGAATTATACAAAATACAAAGGCAAAGGACTCATGAAACCATCTGGTATGTGACCCCATTCAAAGCAAAATCAGCTACACCTAATTAGCTCCTGAGATACGCTTGCCTATCCTACTTAAACAGTCTCCACAAACTCCCTTGGATATTTATTGTGATGTTTTGCTATTTTTACTTTTAGAATGTTTTTCTAATGTTTGGTCTGTTCCAGAAATTTTAATTAAAAGCTCCCTCAGAGGAGACTGGATTATTGTGGATTCTCATACATGAAAAAAAAACCAAACAAATAAATTCACATTGAGAAACACGACACATTGAACTTAAGGTTCATAAATTATTTGTAGGTCACATAGGTGTTTTTTTCAAACTTTGTGATTCAAAACAGTTTAAATGACACCAGCTATTTATGTATCCACCCTATTGTTCACTTAAAAGAAAATCTTGATCACAGTAATTTCTTTCATGATTGAAGATTTGAAAGCTCTAAATTCTGTGAAGAAAATAGTTACTGGCATTTTTGGATGATAAACATCCCAAAGAGATGATAAATTACAGTGTTGCCCAATGATGCAGAAAAGTAGAGAAATGTAAACTGGTAACCTCTGATTTATGAATACACACTCATTATTGCAAAGTCTAGGGGTTCACAGTTGTGAGAATGGGTCATTTTCATCTCCGGGTTTATTAAAAGTGTGAGAAGGAGGAATGAAGGGTGGCTGCCATTTTGCAATAAACACTTAATGCTCTTTGTTTCCAGTACAAACACAAAATAATACAGGACTTCCTTCCTTTTTAAGGCCTACATAAGCATTTGTTACTGTTCACAATCACAGAAGATGGGAATTTTTACATCTGCTTTTGCTCATTCATTTAAATAATTCTTCTCACCTATAAACATTCCTATACATCTTTTATTTACAGAGAGAAAAACACTTGTCCAAGATCTTAAAATAAATCCTCAGATTTTCTTTGTAAATCATATTGGTGATAATAACAAAATCTACTTTGAAAGTGTTTAAACTTATTATTTCACCTATCAACAGGACCTGCCAGTGAAACACA
Source organism: Acridotheres tristis (assembly GCA_037013685.1). Taxonomy (NCBI): domain Eukaryota; kingdom Metazoa; phylum Chordata; class Aves; order Passeriformes; family Sturnidae; genus Acridotheres; species Acridotheres tristis. The sequence goes on along the minus strand of CM072899.1, from coordinate 8,282,989 downwards.
CTGAATGCACTCTAAGTCATGAGTCAAGAAATCTGTTTTGTCACAGTACAGAAATCACCTTACATTCTTTCATCACATCTCAAGCTTGGTGATATTCTAATTTCTTCTTCTCTCTCCCTATTACCTCTCTGTTGAATATTCAAAGCAGGAAGCAAAAGAGAGAAGGAAAAATAAGGTCAATACAGCAAATTGGAAAAAAAGTAAAATGTTCCTATCCACCGTCATTTGGTTGTTAGTTATCTTAATCAACTCAAACAGGTTCTCTGAGACATCTAATTTAATTTTACAAAGTGCTAACCCGTAGCTATATTTGACTTTCCTCTGATTCCAAACATAAAAAATAGCCTTTATCTAATGTTGAGTCATATCATCTAACTACACACGCAATTGCATTTGCATTGTGAGGCAGTGAAACATGGCTGGAGAGACATCTTGGATGTTATCTGTGTTATTACTCAAGTGGAGAATATAATAATAAATCCTTCTCTTCCCTTCCACCCTCCCACTTTTTTTTGGAAGTACACTTAAAATCTGGTTTTTAGCTTCACTGGGCCCATTACATTTGAACTTCAGTAACAAGAATGTGATATGAATACGTTGAGAGAAAGCATAGACAAAGGTATATTTTCATAATGTGGTTCAGTTTAACTGTTCCTATAATTAGCTACAACTCATTAGGCAATAAACAGAAAAACAAAGAGATCATGAATGGAAGGGCAATATTTTCTCCATAAAACAAACAAAAAAACTAAACCAGATGCCTTTTTCATGAGGCTTTCCTTGCATAAATACACCCAGCAGCTTAGAAAAGATGTTTTCGTGATTGAAAATTTTTGTCTAAGAGGAAAACCTGTAAACATTATCTTGTGCAATTTCAATAAAAAGTATTTACTGCTATTGTACACTTGGGATTTTTTGATCTCAAGGATAAAGTAACAATATAACAATGGACTGCATATGACGAGATTTGATCTTTTATTAGTTCTTATAATTGTGTCTTAATTTGTATTCTGCATACTAAGCACTCACCTTCACTGTTTGTCCAGCTTCAGGGCCATCCTGTAAGCAAAGGGAAAAGTCTCAGGTAAGGGGATCTAAAAAGGATCACACAGGAATTCAGAAATCTTACTCAATCATCATTGATATCAATTACACTGTCTGTTAAATTAGCATATTTTTCCTGAGAACCATTCAATACTAAGTTTTTGGAAAAAACTCCTTTCCATATCAGACCCCGGATGTGATATCTCACATCACAAAAAAAACAGTTTCTATTTTTCGTTTTTTTCAGGTTATATTTTTCAATGGTGAGCAATAGATTTCTGATCCTTGTGAACATAAAATCACACGTGGAAGTAAGAATTTAATCAAAGTACGCTTACTTAAATTCTTATTCTAATGAACGGGCTTAGTCTCCTGGTTTGCTTTAAACAGAGTTCATTTTTCCTGTAAAAACACCCAGCACAAACAACTGAAAGGTCAGAATTTATAATGTATTTACATGGCTACAGCTCTCTGCCTGCATATAAATAGCTGTGAGGAGGGATCACCGATCTAAGGCATATGCAGTGGGTTGTGTGTGGAGCAGGGGATGTGGCTGCCTTCTCTAGAGGTCAACCCTGCAAGCACTTGTTTGAAGGAAGAATATATCCTGAAATACTCACAAACAAGCACAGCATTTGAGGGTGTTTGCTGGCTTTACCCCAGGTTTTGCAGTTATTAATTAACCACACTTTCCCGCTGGTTTCCTTTTTAGGTTTTTCAATGGCAAATCTGGAAGACTGCAATGCAGTTATTTGGCTTCTTGTTTTTTATTACTGTTATTTTGCATTTATTGCCCCTTGAAGCTCCAATGTCCTTTAGTGATTGGACAAGGGAAAAAGGCTGAAAGCTTGATAAAACAAACCATTAAACCTTTCTTGGTTGACTGGTTTACAAACCTGGATGGAAAAGGTGAGCGAGGTGCCGTGGAAATGTTTCTCCACCACATTTCCAACCCTTTGTGCAGTGCAGAACAAATCAGCCACTTCCTCGGGACACAGGTCACGGAAACGCTCCACCGGCCGCAGGGGACACACAAGGACATCTGGAGGTGGCAGTGTCAAGGCACAAACACAGACCTGAGTGGCCCAGAACAGCCCCAATCCCCAGCCTGTAACCTGGTTCTGATCACCCTTGAATCGCCTGAGCTCCTCCTCTCTGGTGAGCAAGAGCATCACAAACACAGGGCTAATTACAAGGAATTATATGATGCTCTGCTCAAAGTTATTTTCCTCAAATCCCTCAGATATGGGCAAAACGACTAAGGCTCTTGAGCTATACTCTATACTGAGACATTTAAGGAGAAGCAAATTTTTCACAGACTGAAATTTACCATCTCAAGGGAGAAAAGCTGGTATTTATATCCTGTGAAAGTAAGAGACATTTTCTTTTGTGATTAAAGATGGGGAAAAGACAAAGAAATGTAAGAGGGCTTTGGATGTGTTGTCCCAGACAGCAGTTTACAATGCTTTTCCCCAAATAGGATATGTATTTTTGAAAATCTTGATCTTACACCTCTAATTTAGGCACCTAAATATATGACAAGCTGGCACTATGTTGATCATAGCAGATCACTTATTTCTATACATTAGTTACAATTGACAAGTTAATGCTCACCTGTTCTAACTATAATGTGTTTTTAAAAATACATTAAGATAATTAAGACTATTTCCTTTTAAGCACAGTGTTCACAGCTCTGTAAATACATTTTGATTTAATTCTACCTTGGTGACTGTGATTTGAGAGTCAGTGAAATGAAGCTATAAAGTAAATAATGGAAGTACACAGACACTACTCACAGTCATCTGATCTGCTGTGTTCACAGTAATTAATAATTGCTATGATTCCTCACTTGAAAGTCAATTATGTAACATTATTAATATGGTCCAGAATTCTTAGCAGAGCCTCAGTTGTGTAGATCCAACAAGTAAGTACTTGATTCTCATTTCAATTCCCTGCAGACAGTATTCTTTCCTGACTTACAGAATAGAATTTGCAGAATGAAGACCTTAAAGTAACCTTTAACACCACTTGAACTTTCATGACCAAAGGCTACGAAAATTATTTTTTTCCAGTATTAAAACATGTGTTCAAAGGACTATTTGAAGAAAATTAAGTTCCATGCCATTGTATTACAGTCATCTTTATTTTTACTGCATCTTGAAGCCTGCAGGTATTCAGAAATATTCTCTATAATCCAGGAAAGGTAACTAGGAGCTGCTCTGCAGTTAACAGGTTCACAAAAAGGTTACATCAACCTGATTGTTGAGAACCACGTGAGGCATTTGAAATAAGGAGAGATTAATACATGTGAGAGATCAATTATTTCCATAAGCACAGAAACAACATGTTTACATACACCAAGGTTCTATTATAAGAATCACACTTATCATTCTGATAGGAGAGAAAACCAGACATTTTCTCGAAGTAAAGATGTAGTGGCAGGTTTTGATCACTTTTCAAAATCCAGATGAGAACAGACAAGTCTGTAATGGATATTTGCTGAAGTGGGAGCAGAACTGAGCAAGCTCTACCTGTAGCAGCTCCCAAAAGAACAGGAGAAGACTGGTCCCTGCTGTGGGTGTTAATCTGCTTTGAAAATCTGTCTCTCAGACAGGGTTTTTTGGTACAGAATCAGCTATGCCACCACTATTCTCCTTTTTGCTTGTTACAACTTATGGTATTAAAATTTAAGAAAGGACAAAAATATATGTAGAAAGCAGGTACTTGGAAACAAAACAATCCTGGATGGGGACAAAACCCATAGTTTTGTGGGGTTTTAGTTCTGCAGTGCTGTGTCCCTTGGTAAATCGCTGGGCATAGTGAACCCCTTGTAATTAATTTGTGCCTTCCCAGTGCATTGTGCAGAGCACATCCATAAAGGATGCCATTGGCTAAACTCGGGACCCAAGGGAAGAGCTACAAAGTTGATTGGCAGACCTGATTTCCATACCAGGAATAAAGAAATAGAAAAACTAATTAATTTTTCTCATAAAAAGGAAATCCATGTCAACACTAAAACAGGAAAAAGGACATTCGTTTAATCTGAGTTCATTTCTCAAAAGGAGAGAAGGGAAGCTTGTACCCTTAGGGCATCTGATACTTAAGTAGATAATTATCCTTCTTCTGCAGCACTGCTTTATTATCATGGCTCAATGAACCATTTATAAATGAAGAATTTCCCCTCACTTACCTCTAGCAAAACTGCTGCTTACATTAAGACAAGTTTCCTTTTCTCCTCTCGCATTTTCCCCAGCAGCGTCTCGCCCTCTCAGACTCGCACACACCTCACCAGCAATTGTTTGCTCTCTACCTAGCTCAGGGCCACAGCCACAATTTTTGCATTAATGATGGTTTCTACAATCTGATGTTAGCACTGTATTATTTTCCACTGCAATGGGTTGTGGAAAACATGAGTTAAACAGTTCTTTTGAAAGCTTTTGTTTCCATGGCACATCACAGAGGGATGTGGTTCTGTCCAAGACAGGACAGGTTTTCTCTTAATTTTGTCACTAATCTGCACTGTCATTTCACAAGTTCTCTGTATCTCTCTCTCTGTCTCTTCCACACATCATCTGTCTCACCTGCTTAGATAGCATTTGCCAGTTGGTGCAGTGGAGGTTTCTTATTGACCACGAACCTCTCTGCTCATGTGGGGCCACCAGGGCTCCTGCAGCACCCATGGCATTCTGCAAAAAGGACTTGCACTTCCTCCTCACATTACCAAAACTCATTTACAACTCAAACTAGATTTTAGCTATATTTCTGTCTTTGAATTTGATAAATAATTCAAAGGCATAATCACAGAATGGAGCATCTTCTCTGAACTTTCCATCATTTCAAAATAATTCTACAAAGAATAATGATAGAAATTCTGAATCAGAGCTAAATTAACATGAGAATGTAATTAGGACAACATTCAAGTTATATTTAACTATGAATATATTAAAAGGAAAATGTTAGAATGAGTTCATGGATTTGAGGTCATTAGGAAAACAACCATCCACTGCAACTTTAAATCATAGAATTAAAATTTTTGATGTTAGGATAGTTTTTAATTTTATATCTGGTCAGATCTTAAGCAGTACACCTTCTATTCATCTCAGAATTCTTACTAAGTTTAAAATTAGATAAACTGATCATTACTTTCTACAATAACCCACTGTAAACACTGCTATGAAACCACTTCAGGTGACTGTATTAAAAATGTTAGAGAAAGTGAGTCTTCTTATGTTTATGTGCAATCCCTCCTTAGACTGAAGCATCTACTGCCATCTGAGATGCCTCAGGGCATGCAGCTGCCACTCCAGAAGGGCAGGAGTCTCCCATATGCCCTCTGTCATAGCTGCCAGTCAGGTAGGAAAGCCTGAGTCATTTTGGGGTGTCTGAAATGGCCATAGGTGCCTTTGGACAAGAGCCCCCCTTTAACAGAGTGGCTCAGCAGGACAAGGTGCTGCTACCCTGCACAGACCTGCTGCAACACTGATGACAGCATTCTGCCTTCAGAAACTTTGAAATTTATCTTTCTCTAAACACTCTAATTAATAATTTTTTGATTTCTTCATTCATTCTAAACTGCCACTGACTGATGAAGTTTCTATTTTTAAGCTTTGATATGCACAGCTGTTATTTCCTTCAAGTTCTCTGAGTCAGTCCACATCACTAGAGCACATGCAATTTAATATGTCAGCTTCCCCATTTTAAGGAGTGAAAAACCTTTACACCTTATTATAATTTGTAACAACACGTTTCACTCTCTAAATCTTGCAGAAGTCTCTCAACAGCCTTACTCCCCTCCCTTATACCTAAATATGCATACACAAATCAATATGCAAACCCTCACACACACTAAAAGCTCCATTAAAGATTCATTAAATAACTAGGAATGTCAGTATTTTTTAGATTACCAGCAGATAGTAGCCTAAAACTCCAGGTATTTTAGTGGAAATGCATAACCATGAAGGAGCAGTAAAGCCAGAGTGGATCAGACCCATTTCCCTCAAACTGAGCTACAATTTAAGGATGACCTATGTTTTCCATGGAATCACATGCACTTTTATATTGGGCACAGCAGACCACTCCCTGCACAATGTTGGGTGGGTTGTTTAATGCACCAAAGATCATGAGCCTCCTCCATAATTCAAATTAGCAGCCTGGTGGTCCATTAAGATGGTAACCTGTTCGGAAAAGCTGTGGCCAAGCAAGCAGGCTTCAAGTTCCTGAAGAGCTGCAGCACAAGGATGCTCAACCACACATGTGCCACCTCCCACCTCCCCAGCCCCCCTGCACACAGCTCATAAATCTCCTGTGTCTGCCATTGCCCTCTGAGGCCATGAGAACTGGAGCCTTTGAGACGGGCAGTCAGACATGGACTGGGACCCGACACTGCCAAGGCTCTGCTCAAGCTCCAATCCCCTTGGACACGTGTGGACTGAAGGATGTGCCCCCCCCACCCCCGGGGATTTTGGGGCACGACTGAAAAGTCAGCATGTGATAACTGCAGGCTGACTTTAAGCTGATCAGAGAGAGAAGACTCAGATTCTACAAGAAAATCAAAATTCCTGGCCAACATCTGCATGCTGACCACTTCAAATGTAATTTTCCTTCCACTAATACACACAGAGTGGAAGCTGAAATTCAAAGGCTCAGCAGTAATTTTTATTTGCTTTATATGGATTTTGACTTAGAAGCTTAAATTATTGTAATTGTGTATTTAAGGCCTAGGCCAGGCTCTATGTTCACTTCAATAGGACTCCACTCAACCCCACAAAGTGCCTATTAAAAATTTTCACACATAACTATCAAGGTACACACGTTCTATAGTTCTGAAATGTTGGAAAAATGGCCTTTGGGGGGTCAAAAAAGAAAGAAAACCTAAAGAAAAGAAACCCAAAAGAGGTTAAAATTCCTTTTATGTGACAAGCTTTAGAGCTGAACACAGCTTTTCCTGGTTAAGTCCATTAATTTGCTATATAGAAACATACTTTCAGTTTTGACTCTTGTTTTATTCCTGAATTTGAACTTCAAACAGAACAATTCAAAGCTTTAAAAAGGAAAAAATTAAAGGCTCTCCAGGTACTGACACTCTAACAATAGGAATAAAGTTCTTTTTTTTCTCTTTGTCTTTTTGAGGAACCACTTAAAAACATTAAAATTGACAGGTTTTCTTAATATGTGAGGCTTTAAAAGAACAAAATACAAGAGGAAAAAGGCAAAATATCTAAAAGTGAAAGGGTAATTGCTACTTCATGAAGCTCCTGGGTCTCACCAATATTGTTAGCTTTCTATATAATTTGTTATAAAATTTTTTAACTTAGGAAAATTGTTTATTTTCAATGTGTAAAACATTCAGGAATTAATAGCTCACATTAGAATAGAAATACTTCCTGTTTCTTTAAAAATCTTCCCTCTCACAAGAGGGAGTGCAAGAGTCCACATCTAAATAAACAAGAAACCCAAAACCCCCCACAAAAACAACCAAAGATATATTTTAACGACAAAAAAAGTAGAAGTTAATAAAATCTCCAAAAGTTTAAGAAGTCTTAAATATCTGTTTTTAGCATTCTAGTTTTTTACATGAAAAGTACTTTAGTTACTAATAAAAATTTTCCTTAATGATTTAATTTTGGGGAACACCTCAAATCTACTTTTTCATTAATATTTTGGTTTCGACTATTTTTTTTTTCATCAGAAAACTGTCCCAAACTATAGAGACTTAATACAGAGGAGACTTAATATTCCTGCATGCATTTTATATGCTTAGGTAAGTAACTTCAATTACAGCAGCCTCTCTCTCCCTCCAGGCTGAAAACATCCCGAGCACTCACAGAGCAGCCCCCAGCAGGGTCTCCTGCCTTGGAAATCGGGGCTGTGCTCATTTTAGGATTAATACAGATTAGACACTGCCACCATCTCTTGGCACCAGTGGGAAGGACTTGATGGACATGGAGATGTCCATCAGGAAGCTGCTCAGGGGCCAGCTCAGCCCTCACTGAGCAGGGAGGACAATGCCTTGGGCTGGGTGCTGGGAGCTCAGGAACTGGAAGAATCAGCTGCAGAAACCTGTAATAAATGATCATTTCCAACTGTTTCATGTGTCTGTATCAAAGAACCCTTCTGCACACCCATAAACTGATGGGAATGCAGAAATAATGCGCCATGGGGGCAGCAGGAGGGATTATTCTTTTTTTACACTGTTTTACATAAATTTGCATCAAGTGCCCCAAGCAGAGAGAATCACTCAGACAACACTTCAGGTATTAAAACTCACCATAATGTCCCCAGATTCAGCTGAGAAGTGTGAGCAGGGGTATTAAATTCATCATTGCATCTAAGCAGAAGTTTTCTTTGTTCAAAAGCTCTAATTGCTAAGAGAAAGAAGTCCCAGAGCTCTGAAAAAACACAGGAGAATGCATGACTAATAAAATTAATATAACTGAAAAACAACTGCCAGTCATTTATCTTTTTTCTGCCCTTGAACAATTCTTCACGTTTTGAAGGCTATGGGAGCAATTTCTCTATGTAAGGAAAACAATAATGGTTTCACAGATGCTGCCTGTAGGAGGAGTTAAGAAGGAAGAGAACACTGAAATAGCACAAGCACGTGCACACAGAGGGCATCAAAAAGCCTTTAAAAATTAATCAAATGCATATTTTGCTTCATTACAACAATATGTCAAGGCACCCATTCAGTTCCCAGTAAACCCACAGAATTAGGACATCCATAAACCTGTGGCAATGCAAAACCTGATGTTTCCCCCAGCTCTGAACAAACCTTATGCAATAAGATGGAGTGACTGACTTTAGGAAGGAAATCCCTAGAGGGGCTTGGATTAAGAGTGAGCATCTCATAATAGGAAAATGTAAAGGAGAACTCTTTAATGGATTTTACATGTAGAACTGTATTAAAATATATGTTAGAGATGTGCTTTGGTACAATACAGGAAATAGTACATCACAGAGTGTGCTAGTTTGGGAAAAAACATAGCTCTGAACAATAAAGATGATTAAGAACCAATGCAAATGCAATAAAGTTACAATAAAAACTTAAAAATTGCTTCATCTTATTAAACCCACACCACTTTTTTTTTTATATATTGCTCTGCCACATATTAGCATTAATAAAAAAAGCCATTAAGAAAAGACAAATTATCTAAATATTTTGATCTTGATAAGACAGCTCAGTACATGTTTACACTAATGCAGAAGACCAGATTTATGCAATATATCAGAGAACTAGTGGTTCTACTAGAACAAAGAGCAATCACTACAAATCTTTGACATGGATGTCTCCACACTATGATAAGTACACTCTTTGAAGACCACATTGCAGCTTTTATACAGAGGGGTTTTTATTCTACTTGATCTTCTCACCCCACTGATGCAACTTAAAATAACTTTTCACATCAGTGAAACATGCAGTAGTTCCAAGAAATGAACAATAAACATGATTTTACTTTTTAAAGTCAATACATCTAATTTAAATATAGATATGGTTTATAGTCTGAATCTTGCTAGATAGCACAGCAAAGTATAAAGTCCTGCTACACAAAGTACAGTGACTCCACAAGACACAGGGCCACAGTGGGGAAATGCAAGATTCAGAACTGCTCACTTCTCATTTAAACAAGTCTTTTGTATATTTGATATTCCCTTTAAATGCCTTTAGGGTATGTCAAGTAGGTCAACTCAGAGCTCAGTTTCTCATAGCAAGTGGTATTTTACAGCAGTATTTGTCCTTTTCTGCTGGCTCCTGGCCTCGGGGACAGCCTCGGGCAGCTGCAGGTACCTAAGTGGAACCACAGTGAGAGCAGCTGGGGGAGAGTTTGTGGCTCAGAAAAAAACCTCTGATCCAAGTCTCATTTGGTGGAAATTTATTCAAGGTCTAAACTTATATTTTTAACAGGAATCATGACCATGTTCTCAGAATCACATCAAGCTTCTGATCTTTGAAGGCCCAAAAGCAATAAATAGCCATTGACCAAAAGAAAAATGCAGAAGTCCCAGTATAGAAGAATATCATCTGTAACTGCTGTGATGCTCTGAGATCCTGTAAAGAAATCCTGTTGTACAGCAACCCATTCCAGCTAAGAACTACATCTTTATTGCTCCTGTTGATATACCCTTTTTCCTAAATAGATGACAAACTTGTCACAATTACATGAAGCTATGGATGCACCTAGAGCAACTAGAAATGTACAAGACCGCTGAAATAAACAGCCATGCCCAAAGCTGACAGCAGAAACCAAACAACATTTGGGGTGCAACAGTCAAAGAGCAGGGTTTTGGCCCAAATATTGGAGCCATGGCATTTGTCATAGTAACTGATATGTTCATGAAAAGCTGCTCAGCAGCTACAAGTCTTGTCCAAACGACCTGTACCACTAGAAGAAGAAAAATTCAATTTACCCAAATAACACTGCTGGAATTGCAATATGCCATTGCAATGCCTCATTTCAAACAGAGAAAGTGAGCTCGTGATCCAACCCCTCCACCTGAGAATAAAAAACAACTTGTGAGAAAATGCTTCAGCATTTGGTTTTAATTAAGGCTGCAGTACCATCATATTCAAAAACTAATGTGATCATTATGAAGCTATATTCTAGCTCGTGATTCAGGAGCTATAATGAGGGAATAATTAATTACTAAATATTAGTTGTGACAAATTTACTTTCTTGAAATTTATTGGATGCCATATACTGGACAATAAGTTTTCCTGGATACAAGACTTTACCTGGTAGAAAGATACCACAGAATGTGGGAATTCAGGTTCTATACAAACCATGAGCAATATTGACATTTTTGAATGTTTTGATTGAAAGTATAATCTTTTTTCTGTTCTGGGCATCTATGGTGGGTGACAGCAGTAAATTAATTAGATTAATATTGGTGAATCTCCCTGGCATTGCTCTCACCTAATATTGAAAGCAAATTGGTTTGACCAGAGTAAACCAGTTGATCTGGAACTGTAAAAAGCCAGATCTTTATTGGCAGTGTTAAAGTATTGTGCTGCTTAGGAAGTTTTATTTCATCCTCTTGTGTTTTCTCCAGAGTTCTGTCAAGGAAGGTCCTGTTAGACCTGCTGCTGGAGAAGCTGGTAACAGCTCTACTTTCTCCAAATACCTATCAGTGCAGAAGATTAAGAGCTTTCCCTGTACTCTTTGTAGCTCAGCACTAACTTTATGCTGAGCAGCACAGAAAAAGACAAAGCTGCAGTAGCACGTGGCAGACCAACTGTGCCTTCATTCCGTAACCAGTGAAGCATCAGCTGGAGCAATGCAGTACAAGATCAATTACCAGAGTATCACAGGGGACAATGAATATGTTTGGATAACCAAGGTTTCAGGTAATTAAGGTAATTTTGAATGTAATTTATAGATAATGAGAAACATGAATAACAGGGAGTTTTGGAAATCAGAATTTGGATAATTCAGGTTATCTTACACTAAGCATATTCCTCAAAGAATACTGTAATGTATGCTGGGATTTTCAAAGTTTTGAAATGGACTAAACCACCTGATTCCCATTAATTTCTAGGATTGGTTTTCCACCTGGTTCTATCAGGGCATTCAGAAAACTGCTCCAGTTAAAGTCATTGGCAAGTTGTGCTTGCCATAACTTGGAAGTGCTCATGGCATACTTTGTATAGTTAGTTATTGAAATTACATCTAAAGCAACAGGACAGGCTATGCTGTTCCAGGGAACTATTCCATTAGAGTAGGATGAGCCTACATTACTACAGCCCTTGCAGGAATGGCTTAGCCTTCTGTAAAGGCATCAGCATCTTTAGGAACAGTCCAAAAGATGAGAGAATCTTCTGTGTCCCTTGTGAAAGAGCTGTTCACCACACTTGCATTGACAGAGAGGCCAACTATTATATCTCTGCCCTGTAATATCACATCTTTGATGTGATAAATGTCCCAGTGTATTTTCATCAGTTCCTTCGAATGATTAAAATTACAAAGTCGTGTGTATCTCCACTGCATTGGCCAATGCACTGTTGAAGTGGATGTAGTAGAGAAATTACTTTCCAAGTAAGAGAGTTGACTACTGTTTTTGTAAATGTAAATTTCTTTGAACTTTGAAACTGAAAGCAGCCCTATTAACACCCGAAGGAGTTCTGCAGCATTCCCCAGAGAAGCCCAGGTGCATACACACCCCTCTGTGTGTCAGGAGACAGGCTGTGACCCTTATAAACATTAATAGCTGGATGACAAGGACACTGAAAGGGTAAATGAGGGAAAGGCAAGTGGGGGCTGACAAAGGTACTTCAAAAAGAAAAGGGATAGAGCAAGAGTTTCTTCTGTAATTTATCTTTCTGGGGATTAAAACAACGAGTGCAGCTAAGCAGGGAATCAGCCCTCACTCAGCTGCAGTAGAGAAAAAGGTGGGGTGGAAATATCAAAGACCCTGTGTAACATTTAAGCAGAGACTAAGAGGTAGCTCAATATGAAAAGAAATTATTTTAAGCTGCTATTCTTTAGCTACTTAATTTTGACAACTTATTTCATACCTGCTTTAACACAAAAAGCTTGATGTGGATGAGAAGGTTCACAGAGAGTGTGTGTCAGGACAAAATGCTCCCAAAGGTGCATTTTTCTTCACCTGCCAGGGGAGTCAGTTTGGAGAAAGTCATACTTAAGTGCTGAGAAAATGTAAAACAGATGTAAAGTACATCTTCAACATGAAACTATCCATATAAAGCACTCCTTTTAATACAAAATAAAACTCAAGTAGAGATGGTAAAACATAGGTTACAAAGCACCCGAGACAATGAAAGCTATAAAGGAGGAGGGAATCAGAAAGTAGCTCTCCTTCCTGTTTTCCACTTGCATAATAAGCTCTCTTGGATAAGGACAGCAGGGCCCTGTGTCATGATTGCCTCAGTAGATGCTGTTCTAATACTATTATTGTCATTAATGCACATTGTTCCCAGCTCTGCTGAATTGCTACGCAATGCACGGTACATAAATTCATACTCTCATCCAGGACTCCTGCAATATTCAAGAACACGGGAATGAAGAAGACAAACTAGCAGCTTAACTCTGAATAACCTTATTTTGTGTGAGTGTCATCTGAAACCATTACTTTAATGTGATTATCTGTTTTTATTATTTCCTTTCTGAGGACTTGGAATAAAGACACAACTGAGACTCTCTTAGACACGGTCATTGGCATCATTACAGTCTTTCTACTGTCAGCAGCAGAGATCTGATCTGTAAATCAAGTTAGACTGTAAGGGCTACTGAAAAGCAAGCACTCTTTATCATCCTATTACATACCCAAGCTACCACCTCCTCTGGCTCAGTGAGAAAAACAGACTGTTTTAGTTCCTTTACATAACCAGAGGAGTTCTTAATGCACAGATTATTGACTTAGTGGAGTTTTATCATGTCCCAGTGTACCAGGGGATTTTTAATCCAGGACTTCTTTACATGATCTGTTTTCATGGCTCTTTTTATTGTCACAGTCTGTCATTATAATGATTTGCAAATCCAGAACAGCATATGCTTAGCTCCTTAACAGGTGCTCATGGAGACAACTCAGGGAGAACATCTACCCCTCTCCTCTGCCCTTTGTAAGGGCCAAACTCCATCACATGCAGCACCACAAAATACCTTCAGGGCTGTGTGCAGCAGGAGCTGGCTTGGCTTTCTGCCCACAGGAGCATTTCCACATTAGCCCATCACCTCCACGAAAGCAGCTGGGTGCAGATCCTCCTGTGCTGGTCTCAGCAGCAGTCAGCCTTTGTGGAGAGGCACAGAAATGCACACATTCTTGAGGAGCTAAGTCTACAAATGGTCTCCTGCATGACATCATTGTAAATGCCACTGATGTTTTCTTCCTTTGTTGATACTACTGAAAGTAGCCAAGGATGCTCATGCCCAGCACAGGGAAAAACAAATGCTCCAAAGCAAAAGGGTGATGTCACAAAAGTAGCAAAGGGAGACCCTGAATGTCTTGTAGCTGTGAGATCAACAAAAAAATCAACTGTACAAGGGGTATGAAAGGATATTTGCAGAGGTGAAATCTTCTGTGTTTACGACTGCAGTTTCTGCTCCACAGAGACTCAAACCTGTTCTCCTCCCTTCCACTCCCTTCTCCACTTTATTGCACAGGGCCAGATGAAAACATCCATATGAACCTCAATCCCTGCATGTAGTTCCCTGTAAATGCTGTATAGTGTGAAGTTTTCAGATACTTTAGGCTGATATCCACTAAGGCAAGCATCTGATTTTATGGCCCTTCAACCCTTACATCCTACCTCACCCTCAATAGTAGATATTTCCTTTCCACTCCTGGAACCCGTGGGGCCATCTGCAAGATCCCTGTGCACTCCAAATTAATCCCAGATCTAAAAGTCTCACTGGAGCAAGATCTGAGTAACTGTTAGAACTCCACACATGCCTACATATCCCCAAAGATTTGGGCTGTGATCTTTGGTTTGGAACTCTCTGTGTTACCATAATACGAGCTGATTACAACAATATGTCACTGCACTTATTGCCAGTAGACAGTTCCCTGGAGGGAGGAAAAAAAATTGCTTAAATCTGACATGCTATCAGTGTTAAAAGAGAAAGTAAATATATGCCAAAAAACAAACAAACAGACAAAAAACCGTCAACAATGAAAGATTACAGTATTCCAACTGCATCCTTGATGTGAGGGAGAAAATTGATGTTGAATTTGGTATCTGCAAATGAATTTCCAGATCTCTGTGTATCTTCCTTAAATTACAAGCACACAGCATATCTTGGGGGTTTATGATCACCATCAAACCATCTTGCTGAGAAATGTGAATTTCTTTCTCTTTCTGAAGGTCACAAAGTAGATATCCCATATCTAGGGGCTGAAAGAGCAGGAACATTTGGTATTCCTCCAAATGAAAGCATCTCCACTGTCATTTGTTCAGCTCCCCTTTGTTAAGCTGCTGGATGTGAATCACTCAGTGACCTCCCAACATGTCAGTGATGGCTGTGTGCAGTTGGAGAGCTCAGTCTAGCAAAAGCAACGTGCAGATTTGTTGCTCTGGAAATTAAACATCTTTTCTACAGAGTCCCCTTGAACGTGGTGTCTGCATTTCACATCCAGCCCCATGCTGATCCTTACCACTGGTGTGAAAAACACTTGAGAATCTTTTTCCCTGGGCTTTACATTACTATCTTAGGATTCTTATCAGGCCACTCAGAAACTGGTGGCACTGCCACTCCTGGCTGCATGTTGCTGATACAGAATGGAAGACAGAAGAGATGCCTAAGCATAAGCAAGCAAACTGCAGTATAACTAAAAAAGGCAGAAAACACTGCTTTTTTTGGTTATTTATAGGAACTTCAAAGTCCTCCTCAGTTATAAATCATTCTGAGCTACCAGTCTGCCTAAGGATGGCTGTACTTTTGAAGGTGAAAGCTTGAAGATCAGACCTTGGGTGATAAAAAGAGTGTTGGTTCCACTACAGACAAATTCAATTGCAGAGGAGATAAAATGGTGTCCGAGAATAGGATAGATTAGGCTGAGATGTTTTTGCCATGCAACCAGTCATCAAGAGATAAAAGTGCTTCTACAGGGTAGATTTTCAGTAGGAGAGAATTAAACTCTCTTAAACCATATTTCCCATCAGAAAGAGTAAATAACATTTCCATTTGACTTCCACTTTCTTAGGACACTTGATTAAAATGGAAAGTTAATGAACAACACGTCCAACCTTTTATGCCAAACTCGAAAAAAAAGTCAAAACAATAGTGAAAAAATTTTAAAAAATCCTTGCAGCCATGATGTCACATCCAATTATACTTGTACTACTAATTTATATGTGCAAGATAAGCAAAGTTATGAACGGAAGAGAGAAGCCATGGAATTGTAAGAGGCAAGGGAAATTGTTCTATAGCAAAACATGCTTAGGCTGTCCTCAAAAGAGGAACCAACAAGCAATTTAATGTTGTTTCAGTATCTTCTGTTCCAGAAGCAGCTCATCAGGCTGTGTATGAAAAAGAAGAGGACTGGCTCATAAAACTTTCAGACAAACTATGTTTAGAAAGCATTAAAAAAACAACAGCAGCATCAAAAAAAAGCAGCCTTTTCCTGGAAGAAAGTGATTTGTATGCAAATATACTCTAATATTTGTCACCAAAATGAAAGGATTTTGAAGTGAGAGAAGGTTTTTTTGAATATAGTTTATCACTACTTTGATGAAATAAGATGCCAGCTGCAAGGTTTCTGCTGTCTCCTCTAATAGCAATTAGGAGGCTGGGAAATGGAGCTGTAGCTGTGTAGTTCACAGGCAGAGCTGACACCACACATGTAGCACAATTCTGACACCTAAACCTCCAGTGGCAGCAGCCAAGACATCAGGAGGCCCACACGTGGAAGTAAAACACTGCACTTACTGGCAACCTCTGTGACCTGAGGTACTACAAAATGCATGAATCACTCAGTATCACTTATAATAATTTAATATTTTCCAGTGGGAGGAGGAATGGGGAGCCAATGTTTGACTAAAGCTAAAAGCAAACTCTGCTGCTGAGAAAGAACAGTCTGACTCTTTTGGCTTTACATGCTTTAATTTTGTGTCCGTTTGTTCAGAAGAGTGTGTTAGCCCTTGGGCATCTCAGACAGCTCCACCTGGGCCTTCCAGCCAGCAAGGACTGAGCAGGAAAGAAGCACCAGGAATTACATTTGGTAGCCATGCCTCCCTCCTCGAGGCCCAGGGAAGGGATGAGCCTTCCAGCACACTTTAAAGGTCAACAGGAGCAGACAGAGCTCAAAACCATGGGGGCCACTTAGAGAACTCCTTGAGAGCAATTTTGTCTTATAGATTTTAGATTTGGAAACATTTGGTGACAAATTACACCTCTGCATTTTCATCTGCACTTACAGAAACCCTAAAATAATGAAATTCTTCAAGGAGGAGCTTCCTCCTTGAGTAATTTTGCCCTCAAAAAGTACAGGAACATTCAAAAGCCTTGCTCAGACTTAGAAAACTATCCCCACTTCCAGATGCTATCGCCATTGCTCTGCAATAGTCAATTGCTAATTGATTTCCTTTAAACTTGTGTAAGCTATAGATATATAGATGTGTACGTGCATCGAAATTCAAAGTGTGTTTCCTTGTTCAGAACTCCAATATCAAGACATCTCCAATCTCCCCAAGTGTGCTCTAGGACAACCTACAGGACAAAAGGAAATCAGTTTTAACAAAGCAGGAAAGATTGCTAGGGCAATGGACATCTTAAAATACAATATTTTAAATTATTTTCTTGCTTTAACTCACATAGCCACACAATTGTGTTTTGGAGGATGACATTTCTGAGACTGCCACTGATCTATTAAAAAACTCCCCAAACTTACCAACAACTAAAACTCTCTCTTGGAGTTTGAGCTTATGTGCCTGTACATTCACACCTGCTTCCTCTGTTTGCATGCTATAAACATTTTCCAGAAATAAAAGTCCTAATAGGTGAAGGCTGAAGTCATTAAACATAATTTTGAATACATCAGAGAACAAAATGTTCCCATGCTGGCAAGTGCTATGCAAAAGAATAGATCTGCACATAATGGCAAAAAAACATTGTGGCAGCAGATGTCAGGAAAATTATTTACCTTGATTCAAATTCTTCAAGGAGAAGGATTTCAATATGTTTTTCTAAAACATGGCTTAGCACTGATGGACAAGAGGCTGGGCTGAACAGCTGGGACATTTGCAGCCCTATTCTCCCACAACACCTGTGTAGGTGGAAGCGCTGGGGATCGCTTTCCCTGCCCTGGGCACCCCAAGGGAAAGGCCAGGCAGGGCTGGACACACAGGAATGTGCTGTGCTGCTGCTGGCACACAGGAGGCCAGGCCCAGGGAGCAGAGCCATGGGCAGGAGGATGCAGCAGGGCGGGACACAGCCCTTACCTCGTGTGTCTCACCTTGTGCATCCTCCCAGCGCTTGGGGAGCTCACAGCACAAACCCTGTCCTCAGCAAAGCACACCTGAAATATCTAACATTCTACATTATGTAGCTTTCACCACAAAAACAGGTGCATGCACAGCACAGCCCTTCCAGAGCTGTCAAACAAGATTTGAAACCCAGCTCCTCTGGCATGGGACGCACAAATCTGCAACAGCTATAGGAGATCTTGACTGACAGCAGGAGCAGCAAGCTGTATTGTTTGTTGTGCACGCAAAACCACACAAAGCAGAAACAGTTTGGGGACTTCAGCTTTACAAAACAGTTTTACTGTTCAGTAATTCTAACTCTTGAGATACTAAAAAAAAAGAGAAAAGCAAAAAAGTTTTCCAAGTTAACAACTTTTTTAGCTACGAGAATGCCTTAAAGCCCCCAAAAAAGTAAAGAAAGGAGCCTGGGATCCATACATCCTGCTGCACATAATCCCCAAACAGGCTATGTGCAATAGGAAAAATATTATTACTTAATATTTTTGCCTTACATAATTCAGTACAGCACTGGATGTTGCTAAACCTTTTAACCCCTGCATTTTTTTTTTCCCACTCTCAATTTCCACAAAAACCGGTGACTTTTCTCTAAGGAAGTAAGATACACAAGTTAATAAATTGAGAAGCATTTCATCCTCACATGATAAAAATTCATTAAAATTCTTTACAAAACAAACCAGGATGAATGCCCAACATAAGAAAATCTGTAGTACTAGAGCTTCTACAGAGGGCAACAGAGATGGGCTCACTTGGACCACAGCCCTTCACTCGAAAAAAAAATCAAGGATATCTATTGCATCTTGTAAAAATGCACCTTGGAAGCCACAAAAAAAAAAAAGTAATTGTAACACTGTGTCAGGCAATGTAAATATGCAGGTAGGTGTCCAATTACTTCAGGTTTAAAGATCAGTGGAGTCTTTCTCTTTATAAGCAGAGAGGGTGCACACAGGTTTTGATACACACTCTTGATGTATTACCTTTGAAATCTGGCCCTGCTGGGGACTGTTGTTGTTCAACCAAAGTGTATGTATGCAAAAGCTGGATCATTTTCATCATGCTGTGTGGTGTATAGCTGTGCTTTTCAGAGTAAATACCTATACTGCTGAAGAAAATGCCCTTTTTCTTTTGAAGTAGCAGAGTACAAATCTCAAAGGTTCATTTCTTTGCAAAGACTTAGGCCCTAATGATCATAAGCAACACATGATTACAGCAGCTCCAGAGTTACATAAAATATATTCCAGGCAGATCCTTGTCAATACAGCTCACAGCACATTGCAGAGAATAAAGTTGGTATAAACTATTCATTCATATGTTACTTCATATTGAAAGATATATTGGTGACCTTCTCCAGCGTGACTGTTATAATAGTAATAAAACTGAATCCTGGAAGATTGCACTTGTGGTCAAAGTAGTAAAATATGACCTTATGCTATTCAACATTGACATTTATTATATCAATTCAAACACAAAAACTGCATTAAAATGATGTTAAGTGTCTGGCTTTCAAGCACAACAGCTAAGAAATTTGATCTGCCAGTAAGATTTCTTCACCAGCTCACCGTTTAACTTTTCACCATTTCAACACATGAGATACATAAGTTACCAAATCTGGTAGTTAAGGCTCTTTAAATAAAAATCTGCTTGTATCTCAGCCACAGGAATCACGGAAGAGGTGACACCATGTAGTGAATCTACAGTGTTCAAACAAGGCAGCCTCAATATAAAAACAAAAGTAGAATAAATCCCCAGAATCAGGAGTTAATCTTTACTCTTCAAGTGGAAGCACAAAGGGCTAAATGCAAAACGCTGACCACCTGGCTGCAACAAGAACGAAATTTTTTACAGTCATTTTTTATATCACAGCAGCTCATCCATTTCAAACACAGAAAGAAAACCTAGACTCAGGTCAGCAAGGAAGATCGAGGATTCTGCAGCCCCACATGCTTTGGTCTCCTACTGGTTTCCCTAAAAATACAGGACAGAGAGCAGCATATCAGAGCAGAGATGTGCACTGCAGATCTCAGAGCAGAATGAGGTCTACAGCTATTTTAGGATACAGTAAAAGTTGAAGAGTAGAGCTATCTGCCATTCCTTTTTATTTTTCTGCTGCAGTTAGTGTTGGTTCACAAGTAAATATTTTTCAGGGTTACAAAGCAATTACTAGTTAAAAATAAAATAAAAATCAAAATATTCCAGATTCTGAGTGATCTCAGATCAGACAAAAATATGGGCATTTGAGAATTTATTTGGAGCCTGGTAATTCTGCACAGAGACCTGTCTCCTGCTATGAGTATCCTGACTGTTCTGTGCTGCGTTACACACTCATGGTGATTTTTAATGAGAAATTCAACAGCCATTTCAGCAACAACAGGCAGAAGCACATCAACCATTTTTTCTCAGAACAGAGCTCTTACTTTTAGCCAGCCTAAATTTGAAAATGTGCTTAATTCTGAGAATTAAATGAGAACACTAATGCCTCCCACCATGCTGGCAAGTCGCAAATTTCCAGACAGAAAGAGAAAAACATTGGATTTTTATAATCCAAGTTGCATAATCTGTCAAGAACAATGATTTGCGTCTGGCAAATGCTGATACACATTTTTAGTAGAGCTAAGAAACATCAGCTCAGAGAAGAGAGCAAAATCCCCCCGCCTTTGAGCCAGGCACTGCAAAACGAAGCTTTAAAAAAAAAGAAAAAAGAAAGGAAAAGTGGGCTTGTCATCAGAGTGGCAGACAACAACAGTATTTCATTTCATTTCAGCTACCTGGAATACAGACTTTCTGTTTTCAGGCTATGACTGACAGAACTGCAGCTCCCCTGTAGTAAGAGTGACATCTCATTTCAACAGCAGCTTCACCCCAAGGCATCCTCTAGGGCAGGCACACCAGGAATTCTCTCTTCCCAGAACCTCCAGCTTTGCTGGACCATCTCAGTGGCACATTTGTGCAGGAGATCTCCTGTTCTGCCTTGGCAGAAGCTGCTCCTGTGGTGCTCAGTGTCTACACAGATCCCTTTATTTGGTTCCCTTCCTCTCTCGGGGGTGCAACTGGGTCAGGCATTTTCTTATTTTAAAACTCCTTTCGGACACATTTCAGCAGGTTTCTCCTAATCCACCGATATTGCTGCCTCCTCTTCACACAGCGTGCCCTTTTAACAAAGTGTGATGCGCAGCAGGCCCTCACACCTGGATATAAAAGCCTTTTTTCTTTGCTCTTTACCTCTTTTCCTACATTATTTGCATCTGACTACGATTCATTTCCTCTTATTTAAGAGGACAGCAATGTGACGAGTAGGGCATATTATGAAGTAGAGTATTTCACAAAAAAATCTGCCAAGCCCTCCACGGCCAAACTAATTATAACTGTACTCTCTGTAGCTTGATGAAGCTAAATGGAGATCTACAAACTGTTTTAGTAAATAGAAAAACATGCAAGTGAAAAATGTTCATTTGGAGAAATATGCATCCAGCATCGAGGCTTCAGGAGCAGCAGTTTATAGACCCAGTTACCACTACATGCATTTTAAATTTGAATGCCTTCTCAGTATTCATGAAGTGTACCACAGTTCAATAGTTGTTTTCATGAGTTGTGCCTTCATTAGGTGAACAACATTAAACACCTGGGATACTGTTCAAACTAGTCCTAAGGGGCAAATTTTCATGACAAATGAGCTGAGATAAATTTTACAACTGAAAAAAAAAAATCTCATTTTTGCAATGGTAAATTTACTACTTGTTTCAAAGAAATAAAATAAAGCAACAAAGACACAAAGTTAATATTAATATTACTTCTACAAAATCCCACAGAAAAGATTTCAGTTTGCTCTGCAAATAAGAACACTTTCAAATACCAGAAGGAGAGTAAATATTTATTGACACATGCTTATGTTTCCCCTTTCAAGTTAATGGGGTTAATTCCCCGCTATCTTTGCAACCTTCTGTATGTTCATTATCAGGATGACTTCTTATGCCTTTATGGTGTAAGTATCTTACAGATTTTGTTCAAATCTGTTGCTTTCTTTCCTAAGGCTTGTAGCATACTTGTTTCAATCCTTACTTGGATAATATTCCACTGGAGATATTAAATGCACATTTCTGTGTGCCCTCTCCCTCTCTGGGAGTTCCCTTGCTCAGAAGTGAGCAGGAAGAGCCTCAGTGCACACACAGCGCCCTGGCTCTCCTTCCCAGAAGATTTGGGAATCCTCAGAGAGAGCTCATTGCAAGGAAGTCCTCTTGCCCTGCAGGCCTGCCATGATTCCCACAGCTCTGGCCATCCCCACTGCACATGTGGGAATGCTTGATTCCCCTCTGGGTGCTGCTCTCAGGAGAGAGGAGCAGTTTCTGTTTGGGGGTTTGCTTCTTCCTGCTCGCAGCTGTCCAAATGGGTGTTACCCAGAACAGCTTCCTGGACTGGAAAAGACTTAAAATGACTCAGATTGGGGCTCTGCCACTTCAGGACTTGATATCACACTGATATCAATGCCATGCAGTCTGGCTGAGTCAGAGAATTGGCCAGTTTTGTTGGGTGCCTGCAGCACCCAGCTGTTTCAGGCAGCACAGCACCCTCAGTCCCACACCCTGCAGAGAAACACTGACATTGTCACCTACACCCCAGAGGCAATAAGGACACAGAGATCTCTTTACACCTACATTCAGACACCAGAGTCATAGAGAAGACATGATAGAAAGGAAGAAAGGGCTGGGAGAACCATCCTTCTATTCCTACAGCAGCTGGAATCCTGCACAGGAAGATTCAGCCTGTGGTCCTTGCATTTTGTGTCTTCTTGCAAGCACTACAATAGCTGCAAATAGGGAAAAAACAGCTGCATTTTCAGATAATTCTAACAACAATTATTATTTCCATAAGCCTTTATTCTAGCTTCTAAAGTCACAGTTTCCTCCCCCATCAATGACACCATCACAGGAAGGCAATACAGTCCAGTTGAGTAATTTGTATAGATGCACAAACATCCCTAGCACAATAGAAGCTCTCAAAACATTTTCTTCTCTGCCTCTTTTTACTGCCTTTCTGGTTTATTTTACCCTAAACAATCCCTCTCTCAGGAAACCTTCCAGCTATCTTCCAAGAGGGCACTGAGCCTTTCATACTTTAATAAAACATAAAAATTAAAGCAATGAATATTAGAAATATCCATCTTACTCAATTAGATACTCCATAGTGGACTGTAAACCTTTGAATGTGGTTGGCTAATCCCATTAGCTGGTCAAGCAATTTTCTCTACTGCTTCCAGGAGTACAGAGCTCACTAGAAAATACATTTAGAACCATGCCCACCCTTTAGATTAGATTAAGCTCCCTATAGAAGTCCAAAGTGTTTCCCTAAGGTTTAAGACCTATATAGTAATCCTGTATTTTTCACAATTCACTGGGTATGCACTGCTCCTAAAAATTACTACAGGCTCAGTTTCACTTAAGGTTAGACCTTCCTCCAAAGTACTAGTAACAGTGGAATTACAGGCCAAAGGAACAAGGACTTTCTCTAAAGATTACTAAAATGATCTTTTTTCCTCATAGTGAGAAATAATTCCCCCAAATTTGGTTTATTAGCAAATTCACGGAAGGCTTAAACAGGAGCAGTCTGGCTGTGGTTTGCATTTCAAAGACTCTTGGCCTTTGCTGTGCAGGAGGATGCAAACTGTGACCCAAGTCTCCTTTCTGCTGGTTCCCAGTTATAAGGACCTGTGCTTTATTGCTGTCAGTTCATACTGCCAGCCCTCCCTGAGAGAACAGGGGAGATCAGAGCGGATACTTGGACTCTGCCTCCTGCACCCAAATATCTCACATGGTCACCAGGGAACCTCTGAACATATTCCCCTTCCCTTCCCCTTCCTCTTCCCCGATCAATGGGTCCAAAGCCCCAGGGAATGCTTGGATCTTAATCCATTTTTTCTCTTGGTTTGAAGGCAGACAAGGCAGATGGTTCATTATCAACATCAGTTTGTTGGTTTTTTTTCAATGTACACTAGAAAATCCCTTCAGGCCCCAAAAGCTAAACCCGAGGCAAAGTGTGAGGTCCTGCTCAGGTGAAGTAAGAAATAGTCCCTGCTCAGAAACCATGCAGGAGAGACTGGGACAGGAACACAGAAGGGGAAGAAATAAAGCACATGTTCAAAACAGAGATATACAGCACAAACATATCAATGTCATTTCCTAGGGAAACTGTCCTAAAATCTTCCATAATCTAACTCAGCAGAACACTGCTGCAGATCACTAAAGAAACCAGCAGTGTTTGCAATGTGAACCCTCCTATCCATGTGGATTCATTTTAAGACAGCAAAAAAGCAAATCAGTACCAAAGTTTAGTTATTTCCATCAGATAAAAATGCCAAAAACTTGTTATGTCATTTTGTACTTTATATATAAACAAAGGATGCTAGACAAGCAGAAGGAAGCTATTTGAAATCAGTAACTAGAAAGGCAAATTATTTTAATTTTAAAACGGTGTCATCTTGAAGTGTTTTTGAATGAAGGTTCATAAATTGGCTGGAATTAAAGGGGAGTTTAGTTCAGAATATTCTTCATAGTTGAATTATTCAAACAACATGCGGCTACTGAGAAAACATTGTCTGAGCTAAACCCTAATTATAACAGTGCAAAACAAACCACTTCATCTAATAGTGCACATCTTTCAGTGATGTCTGTTCTGAAAAATGCTACTTTTTGTAATATGTGTGAATTCTCTAAATTTTTCAGGAAGCAGTAGACAAATAGTAAACATTTGGTTGGCACAGCTTCAGCACACAGATCACATACCCAAGATTTGAGAGCTCTCAGACAAGAAAATGCTGAAGTTTGAACAGCTACATGTCAGCTGCCTTTGCCCACAGTTACTCCCCACAAGCCTCCTGCATGACAGCACAACCTAACAGGCTCTGCTCCAGCTAAATTAAAAGTAGAGAGTACTGGAAATCATGAATACCTGCAATGTCTGCTCTAAAGCAGAATTTAAATGTCCTTATTTTCATAAATGAAATGTTCTCATAACTGACACACAAGTGAGGACTCATGCAGGAAAAGGATGGACTACAGAAAATATGCCACATTATAGGTATGCAGGAAAACCAACTGCACTATTTGCCCAAGAAAGGAGACAAATACAGGGACACTTTCAATAATCCCCATGTGGCTTTTGAGCAGGAAATGCACTTAGAAACCTTTGTCCCCTTTGAATAAGAAGGTCCATGTCCTTATGAAGTCAGTCACAGCAAGCAGAGCACCCAGCACTGAGGAGAGCACCCAGACATGGGTCACAGGCACTCACACTGCCTGGCTGAGCACTGCCATGCAGTGTCATGTGCAGTGTGACACTGGCAGTGCCATGTGCAGTGTGACACCTGCAGTGCCATGGCTGGTGTGACACCTGCAGTGCCATGTGCAGTGTGACACTGGCAGTGCCATGGCTGGTGTGACACTGGCAGTGCCATGGCTGGTGTGACACTGGCAGTGCCATGGCTGGTGTGACACCTGCAGTGCCATGGCTGGTGTGACAGTGGCAGTGCCATGGTCAGTGTGGCAGCTGCAGCTCCAGCCCAGCCCAGGCAGTGCCAGGAAGCCAGAGCTGCCAAGGCAGGGGCTCTGTGTCCAAAGGCAGCTGCTGAGCACGGGCCTTGTTGTGCCATTGCTTTGCCATCCCAATGTCCAGACAGCAGCACAGCCTGGAGCTGTGCCCTCATCAACCTTGGTCACTTCTGGCCCTGGAAGAGCCCAACTGAGCTCTGGAACCACCAGGATCCGGACTACGATGGATCCTGGGTGGTATCAGGTGGATGGGAGGAGCTGGTAGGAGAAATGCTGGACATGAAGAACAGAGTCCATAAGCCAGGCAGAACAAGTAGATTCATCTCATGGCAGCCACACCTTTTATCTACTTAGCAGTGCTTGACATGTAAAGGGAGCCAGCACACGTAGAAGAGAGAATGCATTTCAGTCGGTGACATTTTCACTACAATACTCAGAGTTAAAAATGCATTAGCAGTAACTTTCCATCTATCAAAAAACCACGAGGCAGGAAGCAACACTTGCCTGGCAAAGTCTAAGAATGCTATTAAATGTGCTGGAGGCCAGACTCTGTCCTTTTTTATGATCCATTTGCATAAGTAGGACATTTTCACATAAGTCTACATGGCTTTAGGGCAGCATAACTTGCCACCTCTCTATCTGACTGCTACTTGCCTGGCTACCAAGCATCAAGAGCTGACTAAACGTGATTTTTACAAAACATTTATATCCTTACCCATACAGTGTTTGCTCATTATCTGAATTTTTTATAATATATAGACAACAAATAATTGCAAAACTGCCAGGGACACAAAGCTAGCACACATCAGCTGAATTGCAGTAGCTGTACCACCACGTTCTAGCAGGCCTCAATGAATAGAAGGGACTTAGCTTGTGCTCAAGGAAAGACTATTGCTGTTTAGCTATGAGGTCTAGGAAGCCCTTACATGCTGTGTGTCCAGTTTTGTCTTTGTTTTGCAAACCCATGAAGAACCCAGCCCCCCTGCTCTTTTCCTGTGACACAGAATGCAGATCACTTGCTGTGCCACAAGAGCAGCTCACCCTTGCAGCTCCCCACTGGTGCAAGCAATGCTCATGTGAGACCAGCAGAGAGCTGTGGGTGAAGGGGAATAAAACCCCATTCCTCAGTGCCTTCTTGTATGGACTGCTCCATGCAGAGAGGCTCTGAAGTTTGTCACAAAGTGCTAGTAGTCAAAAGTATCCCAAAGTTGCACCATCAAAAGTGCCCATAAGAGTGGCCAGGGCTTTACTGGTTTGGCTGCCAGTCCTCCACATAAATGAGCTGCTACTTCCCAGGGGCTTCTGTGTTTATAGAATAAACACCAAAGTCCAGCATCCTGTGGCACACAGTGCACTCAGTTAACTTCTATCTGCATACTTAGCACTCTAAAGAAGACTTGTGTAAGAGATTTTCAAAGAAACTTCTTTGAAGAGGTGTAAGGTAGAAGCCAGCCACAGGCACGTTTGCTCCTGCTCTCTGTGGGAGGAAAGGAGGAGGACAGGCAAATACCCTCAGTGTCACTCTCTCTCTGCTGCTCTAATGAACACACCTTTCTGACAGGAAGCCTGCAGTTTCTTTACATAATGACTTCAGAATAAATTGCATGGGGATCAGAACAGAGGGAAAATTATAACTTGCTATACAGTTCCCCGTCAAAGGCTTCTTATTTGGATCGTTCTCACCCTGTTCCTGATGATGCACAAACGTGTGCAGTGCCTTTCCCACACCTGAGGGTTGCTCTGGAGTAAAGCCAGGTTTGTGTGGGCAGCATTTCAAGTACCCAGGTGCCTAACTGTGAATAGAATAACAACAGGTGTCCTTGCTATTTCCTCAGGGTCCCAATAGTTAATCCTAAAGCCTGTTACCTGACACTGAATTTTAGACACTACTTGAAAGCAACTCACAACTTCAGATAGGCAAACTATCTTTTATTTCTTCTTTAGGTGTCCCTGTTGAGTGATATTCTCTAGGAATTGTTATGGGCTCCTAAGGATCTGGGCAAAGTAGGTTCTTCCCAGATAATGTTCTTGCAGCCAGTGAGACAGTCAAGAGCTCATGCAAGTGCTGCCCAGTAGCACTTGGAATGGCAAACGTATTTCTGTTAGCAAGGGCAGGGGAAGGGCCTGAGACCAGAGGTTTAGAAATATTTCTAGCCCAGGCAGCTTCCTGCAGATAAAAGTTCTCAAGATGCTAAGAAAGAAAAATTTCTATTCTTGAATCCAATAGATGCTCTGGGGTGAAGCAAGGGAAAATTCTCCTTGGGTCTTAAATATGAAAATATGAGTCTTAAATTCCCCCACTCATTTCATGCTACACCTTTTGTTCACTTCACCTAACTTTAGCCATCTAAATATTAGGATAGTTTAAATATGTGTAAATCTAGTTTATAGCCATCCCTCAGGGAAAAGCAAGATTTCTCTAGAATGCAATTTTCCTGTTCTATGGCAGCTATATCAGGTAACCAGGATAAATTGCCTGCTGGAATCATCTGATTCTTTTCAGCCTAGATGGCTGACAGAGACCCCTGTGAGAGGAAGGGCTGGGTACTACGGGGTGTGAGTGTGTGAGGGGATATTGTGCCCAGCAAACAAATGGAGATTTGTTTCCTCTTGCCCCAGGAGGAACAAGGTTATGAGAGGACTCTGCCTGGCTCGTGGCTTTATCCTAGGACTGCTTTCTGATCAGGAAAGGAGCCCCTGGCTCCTAAAGATCCACAGCCCCAGACCTGACAACTCCAGGCAAATAGGAAAGTCATCAATTCCTGTTTTCCACAAACTGTAGTGGGATAACAGCTGACAGCAGGAAGCAGAAGTGGTGGAAGTGTCAGGAGCTTGTGCTGAATTACAGCCAAGTGTATCAGGACAGCAGTCAGGCAGGCAATGTGGGCTACAAAGGCACCAAAAAGTCTGGGAGTAGGTCCTAATTTCGAACACCTAGACTAGGTATTGTATCCAGCTGTGCTCAGTGTTAGCAAGTCATTCTCTTTGTTATTTGTCTCACCCTGGTCTGTGTAATCTGCAAAACTGAGTAGTGAGAGTTCAGTGTCATCATCTCCACTACTGACAGAAATAATAGAAGTGACAAGTGAAACCAAATTGAAGGATACTTGGAAGTCTTACAGCAGTATTATCAGCTTTATCAGCACAACCTGAAATCAAATTTATGTCTGCCCAGCCAGTCCCATAAGAACCATTTGCTCCAAATTTACAGTGATAAGCATCATCTTCTTTTCATTTCATCAGCATTATTAATTAAAACTTACATCAATCTCTCTGTTATTTTGTCATAAAAGCCAAGGTTACAACTTTTAAATAGCAGCACAACATTAGATTTGCTCTACTCTTCTGGAAATCAAAGCCTTCAGAGTCTTATTAACAATCAACAATAATGGTCAACTCTTAAAAAGCTTAAGATGTAAGCTACATGTTAAATGTAACAACTGAAAGCAAACAAAGGAAATTATGCCTGACTTTTCCCTTACTACCAAATTATTTTGAAATATTTCAAGTTCCTTACTGATAATTCCTGTTCAATCGTTATCATGTAGAAGTGGATGAATAACACTACCAGGAAAACCTGTCCTTATGCTTCCCACATCATGTTTCCACCAGTCTGAGTTCTGATTTACAACAAAATACCAAGCATTTAAATTCCATGAAACTTTGAAATAGTTGTGATTTTTCCTAATTATCACAATTTAAAGTTTAGAAAATAATTAAATTTAAAGTTTCCCCCCCCATATTACATAAAAGTGACAAAATTGCCATAGACACCTAGCTATGTTTTCAATCACTGGGATATAAAGCTTCAGGGAGAGAGAGCAAAAGCAAGGAAGCAGAATGGCAGATATATTTGCAGGAACCACATACATGTCTAAATTGATAAATATATCTGCCTGCATAGGCATTTATCTAACAAAAAGAAATGGAGTAAAATGTGCAAAAAGAAACAGTAATTGTAAATAACAGTGTCTCTTGCTCTCGTTTCTTCCTAAAATTAGTCAATTTGATTTCTGAGGTCTTGATCTACATTTTCTATTGCTGGCAATTTATTCCAAACACAAGAAGTCAAAGCATCTACAAAACTTCAGTCTATTAACCTTGGGACTGGCAGATTATTAAAAGTCATAGGTTGAGCATTCCAATTATCAGCCAAGGAGATAGAAAGAAACAAATTAAACACTGTGGCAAACAACAAGGGTTTTGTGGCCCAATGCAAGCAGTAAGATCTTGTTTTGCCTAGTGCCTATTATTTTGAACAGAGCTCTCAAAGGGCTGAAGATTGAGAATATTGTGCTCTTATTCAGAGATTCTTGTATGTTTGTCTCTGTTATGTAAATCCCAGCGCACATCAGGATGAAAGCTATTAATAGAGATCACAAAGACTGAGAAAATGGCATAATTCTCTTCCTGTACTACTTTAGACTTTGATTTTCACTAATACACATTAAAAAAAAACCAAACACAAACTTGAGGTACCTGAAATGTGCAGGTGTCCATGCCAAGATGTAGGCTGTATTTCCTATCTTACATCTCACCTGCTCACAACGTTGTTTTTTCATTTCCAATTTCAGACTTTTGTACCAGAGCATGGAAATTCTTGCTCTAGAAACCTGTCAGTTCCACAGGCCATGTGTCAGACCACATCCTGTTTCATTAACTTGATAAATTGTAAATATGAGCTATTTAGTGTCACATAAAAATCACAGTTGTTAGATTATATGATGAAATCTCTGTTGTGGGAAAAAAATAAGTGTGCTTGCACATATAAGAGAAAACTTCCAGGAGCTTTGTATTTTACAGTATCCTGACTGCCTTTATTACTTCCTATTCCAATCATCTACAAAATTTTGTACCCACAATCATGAATTTATGCATGATTTGCTTTGCTTTTATCCAAACAACTTACTGGTGGGAACACAAATGAAGCTGCTTCTGCTGAAAAACCAAGTGGCATGAAGAAACTGGAGCTTTTGTTTCCTCTTGTGCCAGCCTTTGCCCAATCCCCAGCACTGCAGCCTTTGGCCTTTCACAGTGAATTTGTTAAGCTGATGCACTCTGGAAAGAGTGACATTTTCCTTTCCATGGAAGGAAATCATATCTAACACAAAATATTTTTGTTTACCAGAGCTACTTAGAATTGCAGTGTGGTTTGTTTTCTACCCAGCATTAAATAGCAAGTTTGTTGGAAACAGTACTACTACAAATGGGGATTAGAGGCACTACAGAGCAAAATCTGTGGTGTGTTTATCCCCCTTAAGGCCTGAAGAGAAAATGTAAATCAGTCACCCACCTATTATCTACATATTGTACTGATATGCAGTGTGCTGTATTTCAGAAGTATTTACCCAAATTTCTACCCGGGTATACAGTGGGTAATCACAGTGTCAGATTGAGAAGAAATAAATAGCCTTAAAATGAAATGGAGAATAGAATTTTCTGCAGAAAAGAACCTATTCCTACTAATTGGAAGTCAGATATTACATCAGACAATTGTAGAGAGGAAGTTCCTGTTCCCCACTTGGAACAGAAGCCCCACAAAGTTAAGGAGAATTATTACACTGCATACAAATGAGCTGTGGAAAACATTTGTATTACTCCTGCAGCGTCACAATTAAAATGCAGAAGGGTATAACAACATATGAAGAGTGTTATAAATGCAGAGTTCATCAGTACTTTGAAGATTTTTTTTTTTCTTCATATATCTCTTACTATTATTCCTGATCTTCAATTTTGGTAGTAATTTCTTATATCCAAACACATTGCTTAGTGACTCAGGGAGAAATTATGCATAGTCCTTAAAACAGCCAAAAATCCAAGAAAGCACAAATTTTCTTGTCTTACCACACCCTAAAAATATGAAAAAAGCTGAAAAAGGATTGCTCTGCAAAGCAAATGGAGGAGAAGCCCCCTAATGTGGAACAGCTGCACAGCACAACAGTAACAAAAGGAGTAATAAGATCTGAATGTCATCTCATAATATGATTCTCTACAGAAACAAAATACTTTATGAATAATAGAACATTCCCATTCAGAATTACAGTCTCATTCTTTTGTATTTTTAACCTCTCTTCTTATGTGATAAGGAAGGTACCCTTGACTGCTTTGTACTTCTCTCCTCTTGAAGCTGAAATGCACTGGCACATCCTCTATGAGGCACAGAAGAGACTTCATTAGCAATTCCAGATCCAGAATGCTATGAACTGACATCTCTAGTGTGCATCTCCTTGTCACTTTACCCTTCCTTAGCACAAAAAGAAAAAAATTCCTGTCAAACACTCTTCTAGACACATGAGTCTCTAGATAGAAAAGAGTATTTTAAAAGGGAATCCTCTACCCAGAAAAGGCAATGAGAAATGTGGTGAGTGATGCACAGTTCTCAATATTCCACATTGATTATGAATCTTCAAGTCCAGTGCATTACTCTGAAGATTTCCTCTCTTCCATACAAATACTTAAAGGAGCTGCTTAAGTATAAAGAAATCTATCTACAAGAGAAACAAGAATATTTATGAACAAATAAAACTTTGTGCAAACACTCAAGAGCAGAATTACACATTGGAGATGTCCTAACAGCCAGGAAAGCCATCAAAATGGCCATTGAATAAGCTTCCAGTTCCATAATTCTTAGTGTACAAAAAAAAGCAGTTATTTGTTTATTGAATATCCTTCACTCTGGTACAAAGACAACCTATGTTGTCCAATCAATTCTTGAGGCTTTAAAGCAAGTTATGGCCAGAATATAAACAAGAACCTGCTTCCAGCAACAGTTGGGCTTCTTTCCACCCTGAGCAATGTTGAGAGTGGCCCACCTTGCCTCTGGGAAAACAATCCCCATGGACCTGCTCTACCTACATGTACAGACAACTGTCAGTCACAGGAACTCAGGACACTTCTGGCATTAAAATTATTTCAATACTTTAAAGAACATGAAAATGAAATTTTATTTTAAGGGAAAATTCTCAAAGTTCACCATTTGTTTTTGCCTTGAATAGACAAAAATGAAAGCTGCCTCCACAAAAATATTGAGCTTTTGACACTGAGTGGGATATTTCTGCATTTTAAAATAAAAATATAAACTTGATGGAAAGACTGAGAAACATAATCAAGCCAGATGTTACATGATCTGAACCCTATTTTTAAACCTAAATGATTTGCAGTATGACATGTTAGACTGATCTTTTTAAATACCATGGTCTGAAGACAAATCTATATATAGTCAATTTTTTTGAATTAAACTGTTTAGATAAGGACTGATAGTAAACTTGTAACAGAATCTTTGCTCTTCAGGTTTAAATATTGCTTCTAACAGTTTCATCTAGAAGATAGATGGCACTTTGCATTCACAAAATACCGTGCAAAGCATTAATCACATAATCTTCACTGTCTGCTCTGTAATACATATCAGAAAAAAACATTTCACAAAGAGAGAAACTGAGCAGTCAGACAGCTCAACCACAAGAAAAGCTGCCATTTATGCTTAAGACTTTCTAATTCCACTCTTGACCCAGCTTTATGCTCCTTCTGCTCTGCCTGTACTGTTCACAGCCTTCTCAGTAACACATCTGCAACTTCTCAGTACTTACAGGCTCATCTCCAGGTAGTTTTGCTTATTCCAGAATAAAATACTTGAGAACAGAACTGACAGATAAGCAGAACTGACAGGAAGGTGCTCTGCCCAGCCCAGGAGCAGCACAGCACCCACCTGGACAGCCAGGTAAACTACCCAGGTATTTCTTTCTGCCAAAAATACAACCCAGGGCCAGGTTTCAAAGCTGTAGCCCAAGGACTGGAGCAACATTGCTGGGTGACCTTGGTCCAGCTTTACTGGGAAATCTGTTGCTTGAACTGGAATAGAGAATGTGAGCTAAAGCCATGCAAAATAAGAACAAAAAGATCAAAGTGTAATTGTTGAGTTGATGATTATTAGCCAAGCAAACAAAAGTATTGACTTGAAAATATATAAAACTATAAGAAATAAGAATCAAAAAAGCAAAAGACTGACCTCAGCAAGACTGAGGATCAGCCTCTTTGAAGAGAAAACAGAGGTCAACACTTCCCTTCTGCCTGGCCTCAGAAACTCTTTGGCATCTCTGGTGTTAGCACAATGCTAAATACATGCTGCTGTATTCAGATGTCCACATAAATACATCTGTAACTTCATGAAGTGTTGAAAGACGTTTGGCTTGAGGTGAGAGAGCAAAGGAAGATATTTCAGTAATGGATTTGAGCAGGTACAAAGAATTTACAAAGAATTCTACTCGGTAAGGCAGTGAGACTGCCATGGCAATAGAGGTCTGCAGCATAACAGCTAAAACCAGTGTGATCTCAATGTCTTCAAATCCAGATGTGATTTAAAATGAAATTTATTTCATTACTGTTCTCCTTGGCATAGTAGTGAACCTTTTGTGCCAAGACTTCAGACTCAGAGCTAAAGTAAACACAGGATGGTCTTCCAGCCAAGAACAAGTGACAACACATTTTCTTTTACATTTAGATTTGGATTTCTCAAGACAACACACAAATTATCTAAACATTTTTAAAATTCTCTTTTCAAGAGCCAGAATGCAAACTTATAACATATGACACAGATCTGAACTTAAAGCCTAAGATAATGAATTTCTAGAACCAATCTCAACGGAATTTAATTTCACTTCATATTTTGGGGCTCTCTTTCAGCAAAATTAATCCATAGCTTACTACATTTCCCTGGTAGCAATATTGGGTCCCAAGGCTGACATCAAAGAGCTAGGGAATGACTACACAAAAATGGGAAGAAGGCCAAAAAGCAATTAATTTTTGTTCTACCATTTCATTATATTTACACATACATGGAAATACACAGCCAAATATCATTCCAAGGTTTTCTTTAATCAGGCTAAACAAGCAATGCTCAGCAGATGTCTAGTGGGCAGCAGTCAATGAAAAGTCATGTTTTGGTCTGTGGCTTTCCTGACTGCCCCAGATAATTTGATTTCTTTTGCCACTCTATATTCCCAAAGTGGAATCCCTGCACACCTACATAAGTACAGGCATCTCAACTACTTTCTAATTAGTGCTTGACTACAGGTTTGGGTTTGGCTTGTTGGGGTTTGGGTTTTCTTTTTATTTTCCAAAATAGAGTAGTTTCCACCATTCCTACAATTTTCTGAGAGTTACTCGAAGCCACTGGAAAGGTTTTCAGTGAATTGCCTGAGTTTCAGGCCAGGTCCTATGGAGCTTTTTTGACTAAAGAGTAGCACAGCTCCAAGCAACAGATGAAGAACAGGCAGTGATAGATTTCCTCTAGGGAATTGTATCCACTGGTTTTAGGGGCAGGGGACAGAATATATTAAATAGTTCCTGAAATTCTGTTACTTTATATGATCAAGGAGATAATGTGTCACAAAATGGGAGTATAAATAATATGCATATAGCAAACAACAACTGAGCTGTTCATAATATCTCCCTGAAGCGAGACAGTGAAATCTGAATAACAAAGTTGTGCATATCATGTAAAATATAAATGAGACAAACTATTTTTAAAAAGTACACTTCATATTTCAAAGGTTTATCTAAATAACCTATTTCCTACTATGTATCTAATACTTCACTGACTGTAATAACAGGAACACAAACTAGACTGATTGCACTTACAGAATAGAGGTTTCCAAGAAAAATTCCATCCAGTTTGGGTGCCAGCAGCTGACCAATTCAATTGACTAAATAAGCAAAATCAAACTTTTGTCTAAATATTACAGAAGTAAAATTTTAAATAGCTTCAAACTACATTTCTGAAAGTAGGAAATTTGTATGAAATACAGTTATATAATATTTTTTATATATGTGTTTTGGGTTTGGTTTTTTGTTTTTTTTTTTTTTTTGATTGCCACTTCTAAGGACCAAAAGGGAATGAGTAATTCATTCAATTGTACTCGCTATTAACTTATGGTATCTGGTAACTCACTGTTAGGAATTAAAACTCTTGGCTTCAGCAAACTTCAGCATTGTGAGTCAAATTTATACCATGAAAGCTATTTTGAGCAACACTTACGTAACTTATGGGGATCATTTAAAGACATGTCAGATACCTACATTTTGTAAAGTGCTGTGCCTAAGTTTTCTAGAAGTCAGTGTCCAACATTTCTTCCTCCAAGTTCCCCCAAATTTAATCAGTTTTGGTCTAATCTGAGACAGTATTTTTCCATTATAAAACCCAGTTTGATTATTCCACCTCTTGGGGTCCTACACTTCGGTGGTTTTAAAGTGCTTCATTCTTACTTAATTGCTTTCAGGCAGACTTTAGAAAGAACTCAGGACAATCTCTCACTGATGGAAAACCTCTGCTCTGTTAAAAGTCCACCAAAAAATGCACCTTTTTCCTTTTGCACCCAACTAATCAGCACACAGAAACTGTGTTTAAGGAATTCACATTCTTAGGAACATCCTTTTTGAACTTGGCTTCCCACTGGCATCTCCTGAGTGATAATTCATAGCTCAAGATACACTTCACAATACTGTCCTAAATAGTGTTAAATTGGTATTCTCTGCTCCACTGGGCAATCTGTCTAGATGTGTAAAGTAGAATCAAGACAGTCACAATTATTTATGGTTGACAGACACTGGCAACATGAAATTGCACAATAACCCTTGGAAAGTTCCATACCTTGTTTGAACAATAAAAAAGATGAAGTTTCACAGCAAATTGGCTATTATGATTAGAAGGAAATAATAACCACCCCAAGCCAAACAAGTACCTCAGCAATCAAGTGTCACTTAAATAGCTTGAATCATTTGACATGTCTTTAATGTGTAATACATATTAATATAACAAATGAGGAGTACCACTGAGATTTCAGAGGACAGGACTACAGTACAGCTGGAGAAAAATCAACTTAAAATGAATTTAGATCACGGAATTGATACTAGGGATTTACTAAGGATCACTGAATCCTTCATTATTGATCCATAAAAATACCATCCTCTTACAATGCAGGTCACAATTACTCGTTATTTTTACAAAGTCAGATAATAAGAATCAACAAATTGTGTACTGATTAAAATTCAGTGCTGAATGTATTACATAAGGAATTAAAGTCATCTCAAAAATGAGAGCATGTTACAAAATTCATGGGCTTCATGCTCTTAACTGGAGATATGAAATGCTCGCTTGCTTCCTTGTCATTTCAGACTTTCTGGGAGCTTGATGCTAATTGGGCCTCTAAATCATCTCCAAACATAGGAGGAGAATTTTAAATGAAAATTACTCAAGTAAACTC
Source organism: Acridotheres tristis (assembly GCA_037013685.1). NCBI lineage: Eukaryota > Metazoa > Chordata > Aves > Passeriformes > Sturnidae > Acridotheres > Acridotheres tristis. The sequence goes on along the minus strand of CM072899.1, from coordinate 8,246,216 downwards.
TATGAAAAAATTTTCACTATATTTTTCTACTTTATAAAGACAACTGGCTTCACTGTTTTCTGCTAAAACCTCATAAACAGAACACATTGTATTTGTGTAGTTCAATCTCTTATTTTACCAGTGACTCACTGCATTACATACAAAGAACACTGCCACTCAAATTGTATTGTTAATAAATTATATCATGCTAGAATATGTTTTTTCTCTCAGTTTTGCACCTCACCCTCAGAAAATATTAAAAGGGGTACAAGAGGTACATGAGAAGAATTTTTTTTTTTTTGACAGCAGCATTAAACTAATGTTGTCCCCATCAATAATTTCCATCTCCACTGAGCAACTTCCCAGTGCCTAAGAAAGTTCTGGTCTTACATCCAGGTGTCCAATGCCCTGGCTGAAAAACCCAAGGCACAGTTGAGATAAACCCACCTAAAACCATGGAGGCTGCATTAATTAGCCACCTTTGAGAAAACAGAATAAAAAATATTAATCTAAAAATCTACCATACATAGAGGAATAACAAGTGCCTTATAAAGACATAACCAACAGGTTTTCAACAGGAATCTCTCAGAATGTCTAAACTGTTTGCTATCTATATATCTGAATAATAATTATTGCAATTTTATTCATATCAGAATCCCACAGGGATGTTTTCATTTTTGCATCAGTGAGACCAATGGACTGTGCTACAAGTTATGGTTAACACAATAGCCTCAACCAGAAATAGAGCACACTTTTTATGTCTATTTTATATTTGCCTGTTTTCAAAAAGACTGACAGAAATCTGTTGATATGTAGCAAACTTCAGATAAAATTGCATTGAGACCCATTACTGTGCAGTTTGTACAAACAAAAATATTTGCACCAGAAGTACCTAATGAACACAATACCCCAAACAACATAGGAATGTTTACCCCATAAATATTCTTAGAAAGTCATATATATAGGTTTTTGGTTTATGAATATATGCGATTCCAGAGCAGGCAATCAGTCAAACAACAGAATGTGCCAGAAAAAAAGAGATAAAAAGGGAAACCTAAAAAAACCAACCAAACAACAACAACACTACTTTAAAAAAAAAATAAAAGAGAGAAAACAAAGTCCAAGAAGTCAGAACAATTTTTGGATAGTGGAATTTTCTAAGACACTATTTGTTAGAATAAGAAGAATTAGAAACATTTCAAGTGTGCAGAATAATGTCACTCCACAACATAGAAATCATATAAAATGAAAGTGCTTTATAGCTAATTGTAAAAAAAGGTAAATTAAATTAGGCAGTTAGGAGAGGCAAATACTCCCACTATCTTGCTAAATTATTGTCTTATATGCAGAAACCAGCCTCCAATGCTTCTCAAATCTCACCTTGTGAGGCTCAGTTCCCAAAGGATGTCTCTAAATACAGCCTTGCTTTACAAGCTTTCTACTCAAATAAAAAAGCTGTTGCATTGCAAGTAAATTTAATTTCTAAAATTTCATTCCCTAGCACAATCCCTCTCTCTTTTAAACTTTGAAAGAAAGACAAAGAAAAATAAATTATTTTGTGGAGGCAGTAAAACAATATAGTTTATAATTTTCCTTTTCCTGACCTTTGAATGTGTGCAGTTCTCTCTGAACTTACTCCAGCGAGCTGTGCAGTGGTTGGCATTTTTCAATTTGAAGCAGTAATGAAGGAGTGTAACTATGACTAATGTGCTGCACTTGCTTTGCTCTGTTCTGCCATTTCCTTCTGCCCTGAACGGGGAGATCTGCCCTGCCTTTGAGCAGAACACTCTGGGGCTCTCAGAACACTCCTGGTACCGCCCTGGTACCACTCCAGCCCCACTGATGTCACCAAGGGAAATGGGGTGGGCTGCAGGGAAAGCACTGAGAGGGGCAAACACGGGCACACCACAGGGATGGGCCACAGCAGTTGTGAACTTCACCCATTTTTCTTTTGTATTGCTTTTCCATTTTTTATCCATAACGCATCTTTAATGTATCACAAGAGGTGCAACATTTTCCAAGTCAATTTTCTCAGGAGGTGAAGTGCTGAATCCTTAACAAAGTGAAAATGCAGAAACTTGGAAACCTGCACCAGTGTATTCTAACAGAAGGTCCTCTTCAATATCCGAATTATCCCTGTAATCTATATTTCTTTACTACAGAAGGCGAGTGTAGCAAATCACAGCACATAAGTTATTTCTGTTGGGTTCCTTCTGGAGATTTCTCCATATTGGTGCCAGCAGGGTATACTGGGAAAAATTGATAAATTTAATCATACATTATCATGCCAAATGAGACCTCTTCATAAAGGGTGGGCTAAAGGAAGTGAAATTATAGCAATATTTGAGTTTCTCTTACCAGAGAAGAGCCCCTTAACATTTTTCCCCACACAGTTGGAAAGCAATCTCTAGTTCAGAACTATTTTGTATGTTAGCTCCACATTCTCACTGAAATCAACTGAGAATGTATCTTACTAAATAAATATTTCTTAAATTCAAGCTTATTAAATACACTGTATATCAAGGCAGAGCTAAAGCACTTTCATAATGGTTTTGCTATTGAAATGTTTACTTTCCAAGCACTGACCTTAAATGCTGTTAAACTCCAAAACAGCAATCCAAGATTTTTCTCTGTATGATTACAAAGCTGAATTTTCTTTAAATTATTCATGAAGAAATATGATTAAATAGTTAATGCTCTTAACATACACTGAAAATGTTTGAAGGAAGAATTTAATTCCAAAGGAAAAATACTCACTGTCTCCTCCACCTTGGGTAGTGTGACATTTACCACTTCCAACAAAATAAACTGGGAAAACTCTAACAGATGTCAGAAATCATGCACTGCTTACTAATAAGCGAAACTTTTTTTTATCCTGAAAAAGTTTCTGGAAGATTTGAACACTGCCTATTAGTATTACAAGCCTCTCTAGAGAAACATGAATGAAATCTTGCATCTCATTAGAATTGCATCCTTTTTCCCAAAGTATTTGGTCCATTTCCTTTGCCTGATAGTAAAGAAAAAGAACAAGGTTTTTCCCTGAGACTGCAAGTCTTACCTGAATTTTTTATGTGATCTAACTGCTAAGTGTGTACTCTGGAGGAGCTGTAGTCTCCTGATCTCCTTGGAGGAAGAAGCCCAGGCAATAAACCTGCTCTCTGTCCCTTGCTCTGGGCACCAGCCTCTCTTCCCCACATTTCCCATCCCCAAATGTCTTGACCTTGAGCAGTGGGGTCTGACACACTTCAGCATGGAACACTCTCAACATAAAAATTCATGGATATTTCAGAGAAATTGGCAGGAGGAGAGGGGAGTGTTGGAGATAAAATCACACTGAGAGAAAGGCTGGGGCCAGCAGCAGCCACAGCCTGCAAGAGCTGTTGGGGCTGCTTGGCATGTTTGGAATGTCAGAGACGTAGGACAGGATGTGTGCACCATGTATTATTCCATTTATGATCAGACAGCAGCTCTGAGAAGTTTGCAGTTTAGATTTCAGACTGCAAACAGGAGTAGGGGGAGATACAAAATGTGGATCAGAGAAGGATCTTTCTAAACTCGCCCATCACACAAGTCCTGGTTTTGGGAGAAGGCAACACAAGTGCCTTGAGGGCTGTAACTAACCTGGAGAGTCTGAAGATCTACAGAGAAATACTCAACACCCCTGGAGAATGGGAACATTCAGACTTTGTGAGGAAACAGGTGTGTGAGTAGGCAAAGTGCTGCAATAGTCCTCTTCTGAGGAAGGGATGCATCTTCTGCCAAGCACTCAAAGCAACAGTAGCTCCCTAATTAGGACCATTAGAAAAGGAACAGACCACTCTCATTCCCTCTATGATTTCCCTTGAAATGTCACATACTGAAAGAAATTTCTAGAACAGAAACCATCACCCCCATTTTCCAGGGCCCTGCAGGGTGCAGCAAGCTGCTGCCTGTTCACTCATCGGTGCCCTTTGGGGGCTGCTTTCCGAAGTAACAATATTTGTGTGGCTCTTGGAACCTCGCTTAACACCGCTGGATTTCACACAGCCCTGGATCTCCCTCCTTCCTGCACACTGCCAAAAGAGAGCACCCTGCATTTTCCAGCAATATTGAATAAAGGTGTCTGAGCAGAGCAGACATTCTCTGGCCTCTCTGGTCAGGGCAGCTCTCCCAGCCACGTCAGCTCTTCAACCCACAGCGGTTGGGAACAGGAAAACTGTTTTATTTCAGCAGGGAGGATATTACAGTCTCTAATACTATTACCCCAAAGAGGTTTACTAGTGGGAATCAACATCTTGTCGTATTTGCAGAGGCTTTTCTCATCCCCTATCTCATTTCCCTCTGGGCTCCCATTAAATTAATATATTAACCCAACGTTGAGTCAGTGGTACTGGAAATAACCTGTGAGTACAACCTATTAATGTTATGGTGCATTGCAGGGAACCTTGCTGAGAATGATGACCATAACACCTGCCCTTCATTTGGGAGACTTGTGGGGGATCACTGAACTCACTTGCAGACTCAGGAGGAAAAAAAACTGCAACAGCTTCCAGCCCTGGGACACAGCTGTGCCTACACACAAACAAAAAAAAGTTTTCTGAATATCATTTGACTTAAGTGTGTGGTCACACATTTGAAAGACAGAAAGGTCAGAAACAGATAAAACAAAAAGCACAACCCAACCCAACTTCAGTGATCCTGAGACAAAAACTTTGGGGTGATCGTGCTATGAGCAGCAATTTTTTTTCTGGCTGATCCCTTCAGTGCAGGATTGGCTTTTTTTTTGTTGCTGTTTTTCTCTGAGTAATCTGCAATGGATCAAAGGATCCAGTGGATCAAGCACCAAAATTAGCTTCTAACTGAGATAACCCCTGGAGATCCAAAATTTAAAAAAAAAAAAAAGTTTGTCTTGAGATTACAAAACTGCTTTACTTATACACTCCACTTATATAGCATCACCAGAGCACTGTATTTATTAGCAGAATTGTCATATTAGCAGAAGCAAAAAAGTTTTTAAATTTTGCTTTGGATGATGCAGATTCTGAATTTGGAAATTCCAGAGTCTCCAGTAATATATTTAATTGCTTTTACTCTCTAGAAAGTCCAGATGCTTACAGGTTATTCCTTCCTAATACATATATATATAACTTGTTAATAATTATCCAACCTTAGTGAAAAAGCAGCATAGGACAGGCAGAGGGAAAAGGGAAGGTGTCTTGGCTATAGTGCTGAGCAGAGGCACTGGAGAGCACATCACACCATCCCCTCATCCTTCAGCCTCCCTTGGGCACTACAGGCAATTCCCAACTCCATAGGGAAGGTGCAACAGGACCTTCAATAATAACTGGGGACTCTGGAGATCCTGCACCAGTTTACACAATGGGCTCCCTCTCCATTTTAGGCAGGACTGTAGATCAAACCCAAGGGTCCACATAGCATCTTACTTATCCATAATTTTATGATACATCTCCTTTGAGTGTCTGCCTAACAGGAAGAAGAATATAGTTTACCATGCTTTTTGAGCAGCAAAGCAGACTGTCTGTGCTCAGACTAAAATCCTTTATTATAATTTTTCCAACATTCTGAGTAGCCTGCCAGGAGATATTTAGAAGAATAATAAATATTAATGGTGCCAGGGATGTGGGAGAAGGGCTCAGGACTGATGCAGAGATCTGTTTTATGAGTGTCATCTGTTCCTGTTCTGCCAAAGGAAGAATGGCATATTCAAATTACTCTGCTTGTAGGCAAAAACAGCAAAGACAGCACATTATCCTCTGTTGGCACCCAGAGATGGAAAACAAAAAACAAACAAACAAAAAAAAAAAAAAAAAAAAAAAAGAGAGAAAGGAAAACATGAAAAACACATTGATGACAGTATTGGGAAATACAGCAGATAATGTGGTGCAAGTTAAAATATTAAGGTATTCAGTTACTGGAGCAGCAAAAATTACAGGGAGTTGCATACTGCCAGGAGTGTCTATAGTGAGCCTGCTGTTCCTGCCTTTTTGACTTTTCTTCTTGTGGCAGGAAAGATTTTCAGTAGCATTACAGCAAATAAGCATGATAATATGTAACCAGGAGAGTGGAAGGCTCACACTAATAAAACCAAAACGCCTCTCAACTCAATGTCTGCTAATGCAGGTAAAGGATCCTGGCACACGTGAAGCAACCAACACATATCAGCTGTCCACAGGAGGACATAATGAGCTTGGAGAGAATTATTGCAAAATTAAAGAAATCTTGCACATCTTGGCAAAGAAATCACAATGAAGGTAGCTATTTCTTTCATGCTATGTGTAAGAACATCTAGAAGATGTAGGCATTCAAACCTGTAATGGGAAGGACAGAATAAAGCTGAGAAGAGAGGAATTTTACTTCTTCTGTTTATCAGGGTTTGGTCAGCATGTGCAACACCTGTATTAGTGATGTTCACTTACAACAAGCAGTCACACATCAGTGACCACGGAGCTCTTGAAAATTTCTTCTGCCAAGGGAAGGTGCTGAAGGCTTTAGATAAAAATCTTAAATGACGTCACTGGTAATGGGCTACAGAAACCTAAGGAAGGAAATATGTGAGCATAACAATCTTGAAGTATATATAGATCTATTGCAAAGAGGAAACGCTGTTCCTGGTGTGTCTGGCCAGAAAACATAATGAACCTAAACTGTAGCACAAAGGGACCACTAGAGAAAAGAAAATGTTTCTTTTGAGGGATACCAAGTAGGGTTCAAGGGCAGATGTTTCCACAGAGACTGTGGGATCTTGTATTGGTGATAAAGGCATGGGTGACAAGTCCTGGGACAGAGAACAGATTAAACAATACCTGAAGTGTCTTTGGAATGTTTTTTATGTAATTTTGGTACATGTTCCTGTCATCATGATGGGGAAGCTGTAAGATTTGAAAAGGCCCTAGCAAATGGCTCCCATAGCAAGGTGAAGAATGGATAAGTTCTAGATAACAGAAGATGCTCCATTTTCCATTGAACAATTAAAACAATTTAGAGTCACTGGCTATAAAATAGACATTTGTTGCAACGAGGTCAAATTGGTCTCATCATTGGGCACGCTGTGCATGCAGGGCTGCCAAGTCAGCCAATAAAGTTATGCCAAGTACAGAGGATAAACTACAGACTGGCACTCCTGAGACTTCCCCATGATTTTATCTTGAATTTCTGTCTTCTATTTTTTTTTCCCAACAGAGACCCAGAAAGGCTGAAAGTAACAGTCTGTTTTCTTCCAACTGCAAGATTTAGTACACATATTGACATGTTTTCCCAACTTCAAAAAGGTATATTTCAGTCTGTAGAACAGGGTTGGCTGGTTCTTAGGACAACCACATCAAGTGACCCATCAACAGCAGAAACTAATTTTCAAAGACATAGCTTTCAGCATGGCTTTCATCTCCCAAGGAGGAGAAGAAAGAGTTGTCTTTATTTAAAGATCTTAAACGCACTGCCAATTACTTCTAAGAATCATCCAGAAAGAATCTCTTCAATCAGAAACATGGACACAAAACAAGTAATATTTCAAATGAAAATGTATCCTGTTTTTCTCAAGAAACCCTGAAAACTGGACAGCTTCATATGTTAATATATTCCAGGGTGTGAAACCCCCCAGATTCACAGGCCACTTTTCCCTGCTCCAATGCTCCACATTCACCACCATCCAGCTGCTTTTTTGTGCACCACCGAAACAGCAGTTTACAAAGTGCTCCTCATGCAAGTTCATTCAGGAAGAAAGAAACAAAGCAAAACAAAAAAAGCCTGAAATATCAAGGCTTACCTGTAACAAAGTAAGAAAAGGAAACAGCAAAGCTTAGACAGGTGTCAGGAAGTTGCATTCCTAAAACAAAACCTCTATTTTTTAGCATGACAAGTAAGTGATGCTTTCACAGATTGAAATGGGATCAAATCCTCAGGCAATACACTGTAGAAAAGCAGGCACCCTCACTGAACCATTCTCATTAAAATACCCTCCCTCGCCAATGTAACATTTGGGGTTTTTCAAAAAAGGAAAAGAAAAATCAGCTTTCATTTTCAAGTGACCTTTTTAAAAAATCCTTCCTAAAAAATATTAAAAGCATTGTTGAATACAAAAACTCCAATTTCTGTGCTGATAGAACCACGGGCTGATTACAAACCTTTGTGTTTCTTCCTGTATTAGGGTAGCATTGTGCAATCATTGCTGACCTGGGATGAAAAGAAACAAAACAAAAACATACAAGCTTAAACTCACAGCTATCATTATCCATGCAGGCTCACCAGGCAGAAGCTGGGATATTAGCTGGAATTGTGCAAGGATGAGAGAAGAAGGGACTGTGATAGATGAGGAGATAATATCACACAATGTCACCTAGCAAATGGTGAGCACTCTGCAGCCCAACAGCCACGTTGATCTCCAGCAGCAACATAATTATATTTCAAATTAGTTTTCTGCAATGCAAAAGGGGAAATAAGAAAGATCATCTGATGTGATCATGATACATAAAGAGACCTGAGTAATATATTAGGGTTTCTGGCCCATTATTATACACAGAAAATGAGGCTGTACAATTCCAGTTCATTTCTGAAGGTTCAGGGTCATCTTATTAGGAACAACATATTTACTGTGAGCCTGAAGAACTAGTATTGATTTGAATGTAAGTGCCTATGCTTGGTTTTAGGATCCCTGTTTTCCTGTGCTGTCCTAATGAGGCATGGAAGGAACCTCAGCTAAATCAGAAATGCCCAAGCATGGCTGCAATAGACCTTCTATCTGTGCTGTTCTTTTGACACAGTAACATGGAGGGAACTGGTAATTTGCCTTTGACTAAAGCCCTAACTAAGGAAGGCTTGGCTTCACAGAAAAGCAGACCCGTTCTCTGCTGTCTAATGTGTCTGGAGAAATGGGTCACAGGGTGCTTGCTTTGTGAGTGACCTCGATGGCTGCAAAGAAATCCAGTCTGGCTCATCAGCCCTGAGGAAACAGCCTGTTAGACTCCAGGTGCTGGAAACCTTCTCAGCAATTCTACTGATGCCTCTAGCTAATTTTAAGCCCAGGCACTCTGTTTAAGCACCTCACTACTGACAATTGCATAAGATAAAGGAGAAAATTGTATTTTTACAAGTAATTTCCTTGTGTTTTTGTAGCAAGTTGTTATGGGTGTTAGTGCAGAACGTCACCTTTGTGCACAAATGCAAGTTACAAGGTGATGGTGTCTTTTAAAATGTAGGGGTTTTATCTACCAGGACCAGGCAAGCACTGGTCCTACTGAGCTCATTGGCAAATTTTCTGCTTCCTGTATGCCCTGGGTGAGACCTGTGCTTGAGAATCCCATCTCACACAAACAACCTTTGCAAAATAACAACACAAGGCTGGCAGCTCAGGGGCACCATGAGGCCAATGCGGGCAGAAGGCTTTATTTCATTTCATTTCTGAAGACATCATCCTCTCTTCCTTTCTGCTTCCATTCTTTTTCTCTCTGCCCAGAACCTTTCTGTCCATTTATTCTGCATTCTCTCCCATCTATTTCTCTGCTGTCATCTGTCAATATTTTCTTGTCCCACCCTCTCATTTTGCTGTGTCTTCTTTTAAAGAAGCAGTAATTCAAGGGTAAAAAGACAATAAAGGAAAAAGGAAAAGGCATGGAAAAAAACTGAAGATTGCTCCCACTGCAGTTTATAACTCATTTCTATGGTTCCCTCTGAATCCTGCAACATTTTCTAGCCACCAAGGAGTCACAGTAAAATATAGCCCCTGATTATGGGGTGAGAAAAGCAAGTGGCACAGAAAACTTGGTAATTCTCATCTAGGGGCTGCAACTACCTATTGGCAGCAAGACTGCAGTGACAGTCTGCGATTTAGGGTCCTTACCAGAATCTACACTGGTGTTAAACCAACTAATAAAGAGTTGCAACAGAGATGTGCAAATTATGTTTTTCCACTTGAGTGTGTACTGAACATTGTAAACTATCATTTAGTGTCATTATTTTAATGATATATTATGTTGATAATACAATCTGGGTTAATTCCCAAAAGTGAAATCTAGGGGAAAAAATATTTTAAAAATGCAATTTCATGTTAACCCTAAACCAGAAACTACTATAGACCTAGCTCCAGGGAAAGCATTCATTTACCATCAAAGGTAGCAACTATGATTATTAAGGAAACAGTTCTCACAAACCAGTTATCAACTCTCTTATTTTAATAGGGGAAAAATCCCAAAAGATAAAACGAGAATTTTATATAGTAAGGCCCACAGTTAAGTGCCTTCTTTTAAGGGATGTCTCATATTTTGCTGAAAGAGAGCAAACAGTCAGCAGTGTATTCAGCACTGTTACAGAAGGAGAAAATAGATGTATGCCTGTCCCAAAGGCATGAGGATATCAAAGTGTAACAAAGTGAAAGCAAAAGCCATAATTCTAATCATCCATGTTCCCCATCATTTTAAGCAGTATAAGTCACTCCATACTTTAAATAGCATTTACCCACCCTGGCCTATTAGCCTGCAAATTCCACCTGAATCAAGAGATAGGTATTTTCTTACATATTGAGGCAATAACTCCAACCCTGGGTGTGAAGGACAGCTCACACAGGTATTTGTTTGCTAGTTGTTTATTATTTTTTTAACTATTATCTCATTGTCAGGTATCCCTGGGTGACTGCAGAAGCAAAGAGCCATCTATGGCCTCCTGACCATCAAGTACTTCACTAATTGTCCAAGGACAAAATGAAGTGTTTATTAGCCTGACTATCAGAATCGCATTTTATTCAGGCAAGTAGTTTTACCTGCCTTGGTCTTATGTTTTTCTGGTTAATATCCCCATATCTCTCTAAAATAATTTTGAAGATTGTATATAAGATTTAGGCTTTTAACATGCTTGAAAGTCAATACAAAAAACCAACCAAACAAATAAACCTGTTAAGAGTATATGTGTTTGAATTGTCCTCTAGACATATCTATAATGCCAAGAGCCTGGCTTTTTCTTCCCTAACCCTCATGACATCAGGAAAGACCACCCAGAGTAACAGAGGGATCTGCTAGTACAGGCTATGCCAATCACAGGAATGAATGAAGTCCGAGATCTTTGGCATCTTCCTCTGCTTCCTGCAGAGGCAGCTGTGGGAGCACTGATCTGCTGCAGATTGGCAGGATAATCTCTCTGCTGAACCCCACACACCTTTCGTGCCAACTACTTGTTAACAGAGCCCAAACAGATTCACTCAGTGTTTATCAAACCATGGAAAAACAATGGTTTTCCCCAGAGAGAGGCAGAAGATTTCAAAAGGATCACAAAGCACTGACATTAACCACCGCTGGCAGAGCTCTCAGGGACACAGAATGAGTCTTTGCTACTGAAGCCACTAATCACTGGGTGCAGATTCTCATCCCCAGCCCTGGAGGACCAGCTGCTCCCAGCACTTACAGGCAGCCAAAACAGTTTGAAAAACAATGGATTGTAGAAATTCAATACATTGGAGAGTGATTAAGCCATTGCATCAAAGGCAGGGTTTGATTCTCACTTCGGACTGTCATGAGCTGACCAGAGCAAAAATAGAACCTCATCAAGGAGAGAGGCAATCCAAATCCCTTTGATTTATCCTGTGCTGTCCTATTTTTACCCAAAATCTACCCCAGCACAGGGAAGATGTGAGAACTTGCAGGTTACACAACCGTGTGTTTTCACAGTGCTGTTGGGTGCTGTGATGGCTATAATTGTGATACACTGAGAATGTTTGCAGCCTTCTGCAGATCTCACACTCACACTTCTGCCCAACTGGTGTGATGTGCTTGTGTTATAACAGTTCAGCATGTTGTAACCAAAGGCTGTCGAGAATGCTGGTTCAAATGATTTCTCTCCAAACACTGTCCTTTGTTTAGGTCTTTACATCTAGCAGTGAGTAGGGGATGGACACTGTGCTATTCACAGCCTGATTCCCTATTGTGACACTGGGGAAACCATCTCATTTGTGTCTCAGCATCCTTAGTTGTCCTTGATCCCTAGTCCTTAGTTAGTCTGATACACAATGCCCTGTTCACAAGGGTGGGTGATCATAAAGCTTTGGCAATGAAGGACCAGGTGGGTGGCACCTTTCTACAGATAAATTTACTATATAAATCAGGTAGAGGTTTATGACAATTAGGTATTCCAGGAAACTTAACGACCTTGGTGATCCTGGTCATACCACTGAGCAGTCAGTTGCATTTTCCATCAATTTACTAATGCATGAATAAAAAGAAAATGTTTCCCAGCAGCTGCACTCAGACAGAACAGCAAACATTCTTAGTAAAAGATCCTGACTGTAGTGTCCAAAGCATGCTGAGTCTGGAGAGGAACTAACAACAAATGAAATCTCACAAAGTGAGCCTTTCCTTTTCCAACTCAAAACACTGCTGGACTCACATGCGTTGCCTGGGGGATGAAGCAGGGAGATTTGTTTGAAGTTCTCTTGATTTGTCTGAATTTTTTCTCCCCTCAGACCCTTTGACTCCTCTGTCAGGTACGTAATCAAGCCCAGGGGGAAATCAAATGGACTCGCTTACACAGTCATTAGTGGTCCCTACAAAGCCCAAGGGGCCCATGCTTTCTGAGGTTTGTAAGATAAATTGGGAAAGGGTTATAAAATAAAGGAAATAAAGACTGGAGAAAAGTTGGAAGACTTGATTGAAAAGGCCTACTGGAGGCACCCCACTTTTTGTAGCAAACCCAGCAGTCTCTGCTGAGATTTATTGTAAGATAAGAGCCACGGGATGTGAACCATTAGTCCTTTGCAAAGTTTTTCCAATCTGCACCACATGCATCACCTCAATGTTCCAGCTGCAGACAACTCGGTGTCATTTCCTCAACAAACAGTTTCTCTACAAGGTCCAGGAGAACAGGCATAACCTATTAGAAAGGGCTGACAATAAATCCTTTATCTTTATTAAGATTCAAATCTTGCTCCACCCATACTTATCAAATCTATTGATTTCAAAGTGAAAAAACCCTCTGTATAGATTGGCTGCATGTGAATCTTGAATTTAATCTAAGTGTGTAGGTACCATGATTTAAGCAATAGAAAATTGAACCATCACAACAGGCTAGGAAATCATATAGAAGAATTTGCATTCAGTCAAAGCATATGCTATGTACGTTATTTGCTATATTGTGTCCTTATATTGTTTCTGTAAATTAATTTTAACCCCTCATGAATCACACAGCTAAAGAACTGTGAAACATTCGTACACGAAAATCTAGGAAAAAAAGGTAATGATGGGTTGATTCATGATTTGTTTTGGGAAAAAATTGTTATCCACTTGAAGCCATCATTGGAGAAATGGCTTTTCAAATCTATTACATCTCAGGCATACTAAGTACACTCTAATGAGTTCAAAAATGTGTAATGACACCGTTAATTCTATGGCTAGCTTCAAATCAAGACTTTTTCTTTTCTTCAAAGGAAAATAGGATTATTAAGTGCACTAGGAGAATTTCCTTAACATGATTGATAGGAAGAAAGAGTAATCACCTTTGAAGTGCCACTACGTATAATACCTCTCCAGTGTTCTCTTTCTCCTCCTGACATCCGTGAGTAATTGAAAGTAAAGAAGCTGCTTAGTGTGATCAATGAAGCCTCGATGACAGCCTGTTCTACAGCACCTACCAGCACTGCTGGGTGACAACAGCGTCATCTTTGATGCTTCAGGGTTGACACAGGGCAACACATTTTTGAAGTGCCAGACTCGCGTTTGGCAGGAATCACACTGCCACCAGCACTAATGACTTGTATTAGTGCTCCTCCGAGGGCCTCTCCCTTTGCAGGGAATAATGCTGGAAGCCAGGCTGGAAATGGGGCCAGGCACTTGCTGGGTCTGGACTCAGCCTCATAAAACCAGGCTTTGCTGCAGAGAAGGCTCAGGAGCCCAGGTTTGTGGTTGATGGGTGCCCCTGTCTGCAGCACATCAGAGACATCCCAGAGCCACGCAGGGAATGCTCTGGCAGTGCCACAGGGCAGGGCAGAGCAGGGCAGGCACTGCCTTGGCCCCAGCCTGGCACAAACACACCAAGAGGCATTTTTCTGTTAGTCACAAATTCCAGGAGGTGGAAAATTAAACAAAACTGCTGCACCCAGCTAGACTGCGGTTGGCTCACCGCAGGTTTCTGAGGGAATAAATTATCTAAAAAAAATACCTGTTTGGATTGCTTCACGTTTATCCATGTAACACTCTTTTGATATTAACAGCTTAGATATTTATAATGAATCAAATTACAATTATATAAGGAAGTAGCAAGCAACTGTCTCTGTTTTACTGAGTTCTTTGCAAAACATCAGGCTGGTCTGAGCTGACTTCTCTGAGAAAGATTCCCATAAAAGATAACCGAAAAATCACAAAAATGTGTACGAATTTGGCTTCTATCCTGAGCACCAGGATAAAAAAAACCCTTCAACATACAGAGCATCTCTAAAAACATAAAACTAAATGCAATTTTATTGACGTTTCAACAGCTCGGATGAGTTCTATTGTTTCACAGTCCTAGGCATTGAAATTGGAAGTGGCACACCAAGGTTAAATCACAGTAGTGACAGTTTCTTGTGTCAGACACCTGCCAAAGTGTAATAAGAAATCCATGAAAAGAAATAAGATGCCAAAAGCACATCACAACAGGGTTTTTTCATTTTCATACTTCATGATTCATAAGTCACAGGAATTGTATACCTATGAAAAGAAGGTGGCAGCTACATGCCAACACTTCCTGTTTGGCAGAAAATTAGATTGGGTCAAACTGTAAAGACAGGTCCTGCCCAGCCATGCTGTGTAATCCCACCCATGGAATAATTTACACAGGGCAGTGGGAAGGGACAATCTGTGCTTCACCTGGTAGACCTGGCAGAGTGGCCACATCAGCAGCCCAGCTCACACCCCACATCTGCCTGCAGATTCTCCACAGGGTCTCCCTCACACCTACTTCCCATGGGCACACACCAGAAAGCCAAGCTCCTTTTTCTTTACAAAAAACCCAGTGAGTGTCAGACACACTGACACCAAACAATGAAATCACTTCAGAAAAACCAAAGCCATCAAAACGGAGCCACGCCAAAATGCTCAAAAAGATCTTTGGTTAATGCATTTTATAGGAGACCTATCAGAGGGACTGAGGAAAACAGAGCAGTCACAAAGATGGGCAGTATCAACCCTGCAGATGGGCCCATGACCACAGGAAGGAAACAGGTGCACAGGTGTAGCACTGGCTTCTTTTGGTAAAAAGGGATTTTAAAAATACCCGTTCTTTGAAATTCAAGGGAAGATTTTCACATAAATGGCTGTCAGAATGTTATTCAGATTATCAAATGATGCAGTCACAGAATAATTTAGGTACCATGCACACCTCGGAGCTTACAATCCTGCTTAAACAAATTCTAACTTTAGAGCAATAAGCAACCTTCAGTAAATCCCTTCTTCCCTCTTACATTACCTTTATTTATATGAGAAAGCTAATGGAAACAGCGGCCAAAACTGTGCATACATTAAGGAGATGCAATATTCATCTCCATGTAAAGATGTCTTTACTTTCAGTCTGGGCAGCTTTTTCTGGTTTACTTTTAAATAGCCCTACTATGCAATATAGGCCAGTGCTGCATTTGCTAGAAAGTCTGCTTCTTGAAGTTGATTTCTTTAAAACTGTGAATGATACAGTCTGTTCTGAACTACCTATGCAGAGCTTTGGCAGTAACACTCCTACTGGCAGGAAGGGGAGTTTATAGCTGCAGCTTTGCAAGAAACAAATAACATTTTCCTGTGACTATTGATTGCCATCTATTTTTATGACACATCTGTGACTTTCAGTGACTTACACAAGTGTTTTGCATTAATAATATATCTGCTCCAGTTATTTATATATTTACTTGATAAATTAAAAAATACATACTAATAAAACAAGTGTAAGGTTCTCCAGAGAGGAAAATATTAAATGACTGCTTTTATATGAAAGGCCACAGAGCAACACCCACTGAGAGACCAATTTATTACTTGTACATACACGTGCAGGCATGTCACACATATCAATGTATGTCCATGTCCCCTGCCTTTTCTCCCTCCCCTTTGGTGGCTCAGTGACCTGCCAGAAGGGCCAGCAGCTGGGCTCAGCACCAGCTGTCCCTTCAGGGGGCTCAGAAGATGAGATTCTGGGCCTTAGGCCTGACCTTTAGCACAAGCAATGTGAAAGGGACAAAGTTAGCAACAGTGGTCATTTCCCTGAAGCTCTTCATGCCTGTGATATTAGCAGAGATATTAGAGAGATCTGCCACAGAATAAATATTGCTATTTACTTCCTATTTTCTTGGCAATTTCTAAACATCTAAAACATAATTTAAAAAAAGAAAGCCTCACTCAGCTGGATGTGCACACAAAGTCTGTGACACTCCAAAGCTGTACCGTGCTGCTCCTCTAATGGTAGCTGCAACACACAGAAACATCCTTTAATCAGAGTTATCTTAAAATCATCTTCCCATGCTCTGCACTTTTTAATTATACCATGCTAGCCAGAAGGAAATGTTTGATTAACTAGCATCCACAACATGTCTTTGAGTAGAGATTTATAGAGAAAAAGTCATTTTAAACTGAAGGATATTCCAATCCATTCTCAAGAGTCCTGCAGAACATGAGTGGAGGTGTAAAGAGACTAGCCAGAACTAATCATACAGACTGCTAATGTCAAAGATGATGAAATTACAAACTTGGGTATTCCAATTCTAGAGGAAAAAAGATTCTGCCTCAGCCTGCAAGCTAACCCTGGAAAAAAATTCCTCTCTCTGCACCTCCCATTACAGAGAGATTCCTTATCTCCCGCTCTCTGCTCACGTGGATTTCCTTTTTTTAAAAGGTACTTTAAAATCTCCTGACTGTTTTGAGCCTGTCTTTGTGAGGCTGGGGATCCACATAATGGGTTGTAATCTGGCAGGAAAGTCCCTTGATCCAGGTCACCACACTGTGCCACCACAGCACAATGGGTGCCATGCAGTGCAGGGCAGGAACCAGGGCAACATCAAGGACAGAAACCATTAAACTGCGACTAAATGTGAAACCACAGCCCAGCTGAAATAAATGGGGCATATTTCCTGTAAAACCATGAAGCAAAAGAGTTCAGCAGCCGAGCTTCCAAGAGGAAAGAGCAGGAGTCAAAGGCACTGTAGCATTATATGTGTATCTGAGTTGGTTTATATGCTTGTAAAACTTCCCACTTCTTTTCACCTCTAAAATCAGTCTCTTAAGAGAAGCCTCCTCACACTGGGTGACCTCAATAGTCTATTAGGAAATGCTTTCATCCTGTGGAGGTGCCCTTGTGTGCCCACTGGCCATGGAAAAAGCATTCTGGACTGAGGTGCTGTAACTCCATGCCTGCTGCCAAAGCAGATGAACCCTGAGTCTAAACATCCTCCTCCATACTCAGAGAGATGTTTCTGGTGATGCTATGGAAACCAGTACTTTCCTCTATAGAGACTCAAAGCTGCATTAAATATGTTCTTTTACCAACTTTCCTTCTTTAGTGTTTAGTGTTAGGACCATTAGGAAAATGGATGCTGGTGGGCTTTGCTCTTGACCTCAGTTCAAGCTCCCTGCGCTTTTCTATTAATCCCAAACAAAGAGGTAAATGCTAAGGGTGGCTTACAAACACTAAGGTCTGGGGAGAGAGTGACGAAAAATGCTTATATTATCACACTGCACTCCAGTTAAAGCAAGGGACTATGTTAGATGCTACATTTACCATGTTATAAATCTGGAAGTTTCAGTTTTAAATCCCAAGGCAAATGCTGTTCAGCCAATCCTTCTCTTACCAGTCTTTAACAACTGCACCTCATCCTTAGTCCTTGGTAACACACAGACAAGCAAAACCAGAAGCTACTGAAACTCAGTCACTGAGTCCTGTCTTGAAAACCAGATATTTAATGCAGGACACTTCAAAGATGTACAGCAACAAAAGGAGTAGGGGTCAGTACTCCTTAGGTCCTTCAGTTTTAGCTTCTGGTTTTGAAATAAGTTTGCCTTTCTAATTGGATAAGGGTCTGCTGTTATTTTCTTAATTGTTGTACATATATCTATTCACTCCAAACAGATTAAGATGAAAAAATGGATCACACACCTACAACTTCTGAATAGACAGTACCTACCTGAGTATTATTTGCATGCATGCCATGCTGCACTGAAATCAAATGCATGTTCCATGGCATGTAAACTAAATCACTACAACAGAAGAAAAAATAGAAGCTAATTAAAACACAAAGGTGAAAGACAAAATAAACAGAACAAGCAATGAGCCAGATGACAGCGTTCTTTAGGTCATTACAAGGAGGCTGCTTCTCCAAAGTGCTTGGTAGAAGCATCTATCTCTGATAGAGAGATTTTTGTTGTTCTCTGTAAAGGCTTTTGCTTTTATTGACATTAATGTCATTTTTCAAATGGACAACACATGGGTCAAATCCATTTTGGACCACTCATATAGCTTGTCTCAGTGAATGTTGTGGGCAAAATAGTCTCATGCTTCATCTTCCAGGAGTGCTGCTCACTGTTGCAACAGTTGGATTTTCCCTTTAGTTGCTGGGATAAATTGCTTTCAGGAATATGCCTGCTTTTACTGAAAACACAAAACTTTTTTTTCAATCTTCCTGATTGATAAGAAAAGCCTGAAGATGTATCTCAGTGACCCAAAATGTTCAGAAACTGAAACACAAATAATAGTAAGTCCAAAGTTATCCTTCTCTTTCCTCTAAATCTCTTTATTAAGTCAATTTTAGAATTTTCAAAGGAAAACCCATGTTTCCTAGAACCTGAAGGTTGTCATTGCCACTACTAAGCCCATTTCATAACGGCTTAAGGGAAGCTCCCCTTTTGCAAAGGAATGTTTGAGCTAAGGATGTTCTGTGACCAAGACATTTCTCTACCAAACTTGAGCCCCAAACAACTTCAATATACCTCATGTTCTTTCTTATCTCTGGGGTTCTGCTCAGGAATTACAAACTGACTGCACAGGTAGGAGCCTCGGGAGTCTGGTAGCTGTCTGCTGTCTTTTCCACAGGGTCACTGCAGCAGCTCCTTCCCAGCCCACTGCTGTGTCTGACTGAGCACACGGAGCCTAAACCCCAGCTGGGGTCTGTAGGGCAGGCACTGAGCTCAGCCAGCCCCCAGCTCACTCCCTTCCCCATCAGCTGAGGGAAGCTCAGGCTTTCTGCCTGTGTAGATGAAGCACAGCCACCACTGCACAATAAAACCCCAGAGCTAAAAACACGGGAGCTCATCTTCCCTTGTGTTACCCATACGCCTGCAGCCAAACAGAGACACTAAAGATAGTTTGTCTCAGCTCTTAAATATTTAATCCACACCTTCTTCATGATATTCTATCTTCTAGATACAGTCCTGTAAATCACTGAATGTCTGTAAGAAGTTACACTATTCTAGATTTTTTTAATTTCCTTCTGTGGCACATCCACATACGATGTGAAGGCTGATTAAGTTATGCCTTTACATATTCTGACAAGGTCTTCCAACAGTGCTCAGGAATATTTCAGGCAAGAGAAAGAAACAGCACTGAAACATAGAAACCTGCCAATTCTCACCCTTGCAGACAATCTACCTCAAGCCCATCCTAAATGCTAAATCCTTCAGAAGAACAGATGCAGGATGTAATTGTACAAGATAGGTATAGATAAGAAAGAAAAAAAAAAGTAGCTTTTTATTCCCCCCTAAAAAAGTTTTGCTTCACTACAAATACATAACTGAAATTAATTGTCTTTTCCAAATGCAAAACACAGTACAATGATAAATTAAGTAAAATGCTAAAGGACCTTACCCCAAGAAACCTGAGTCATCACTGGTGATGGCTTCTACCAGGACAGTGCTGTGTCATTTTGTAAATGACATTTTGTTGTCACTGCATTTCACCACAGCTGAATGATAAAGGATTTATCAATTGTGGGCAGGATTTTAAGTAGGATTTGTCAGCAGGATTTTAGGTATCAGCAGAATTGTCAGCAGGATTTTAAGTAACACAGGTGCAATTTTCATCTTGACACCCAGAGAATGAAGGACAAATGCCCATTTTTTTCCTTTGATGCATTTAAGGTGGAATGTGGTTCTTTGAAAATGCAAAAATAGGACTGGTCCTGAACAGTGTTTTTACCTATAAAAGATTTGAAGAGACAGGATGATGCTCTGCTTGAGAATAAGATATGGCTGAGTGCTTGACTGCTCAGAAACTTACAGTCATTTCTAGAACAGTCCTTTAAGGAAGGGAGTTACCTACCATTTCCTGTTGTGAAACAAATAATTAGATGCATTTTCCACTGTTGTTCACTAGAAACGAAGTCCCCTTGTTCCTCAGAATGAAAGACTACCCATGTGTAGAATTTTAATTTTTGTTTAATGGTAAGTGCCCCAATTGCTAAATGAAACTACAACTAGATGATCTTTAAGGTCTCTTCCAGCCTAAGACTTTCTATGATTCCATGAATATGTAACTAAGCTCCATGGGTAGGGTTGAAGAAACTTTTGCTAATGTTAGTGGTCAGGGTTTTTCTCTACATTTATAACATCCTTTAATAGGTTTTCAGGATAAACTTGTTTATTAATTGAATCTGTCATACCAGGAGCACAAAGAGCATTCAGATTAGGCCAGGCTGGATGGAGCTCTGAGCAACCTGGTCTAGTGGAAATTGTCCCTGCCCATGGCAGAGGATTATAACAAGGTCTTTAAGGCCCCTTCCAGCACAAACCATTCTATAAGTCTGTGATTCTATTTCACAAAAGGACAGGAAAGCCAATGTCTCCTGCTGGCTATGGAAGGAAGAACAGAGTAACCCCCATTTCCACATTCTCTGTATCTATTAGACCACTTCAGGTCACACAAGTTTGCTGTCACATATTAAAGGAACTGCTCAGAAGTATCAAGGTACTGGAGAACCAGTGAGTAACAGGACGGGTTCTAAGATAGGATTAAAAATTCCAGGTATAAGTTACTTTCACTTATTTCAGCTCTCCTAGAGGGGATCTACTGTCTCTAAGTCCTAAAATTAAAAAGTCAGCAAAAGGATGTGCTGAATCCCAGACGTTAATTGCACAGACTCACTGGATTAGAACTGCAGATAATTAATTGCCAAATTTTAATACAAACTGAACTAAATGGATGATAAGATTTCCAGTAGGTAGTTCTGAGATCCAGAAGGGGAAGGTTATTTCTCAAAGTGTGAGAGCCCTAGAGAACCAAGTCATCTAAAATGTCTGATTTCAGGAAGTTAGAGAAGCTTGGGAGACTAGTAGAAGGGTAAAGTGAGGAGCTGTGATGCTTGAGTGCAGCAGCTCAAGGGAGCTTATGTGCTGCTAAATTCCTTTTGGTGAGAAGGAAGCAACTTTTCAGCTTTTAGGAACTGTGAGTAATTGTTAGCTAGGTTTCCTATAAGGTCAGCTATACACAAAATGCTCTGCTAGATTTTACATTAAAAAAAAAACCAAAAAGCAAAACCAAACAAAAACATGGCATTTGCTGTTATGATACTGTAACCTCATCATCCCAGTTGTCAGGAATCAGTTTGTCAGTTAGAACTTGAAGTAAAATGACAGTAGAACTAAGGGATAAATCTTTTAAAGGGAAAAATACCTACCTTTTTTGAGGACATTTTTATCTGGAAAGTACATGAGGTTAAAAGACCAACACAGAGAGGAATCATTTTATCACTTGTGCAACAGAATATGTGAGAGACTTCAGCTCGGATAAAAGCTACACTGTACTTAATGTTGTCTGCTCATTAAAATCCTAATTGAAAAGGAACAGCAAAAGTAAATTGTGGCACAGACTTTAAGACACACGTAGTCTATAACAAATCAGGGAACTGATCCTCAGCCTCAGGTGCCCTGCCTGGTTTATTAACCTCACCACTCCTTTTTAACTCCATGCACCAGAGCACTGCCCCGTCCCAAGTGGACTTCCTGGTATCTTCACTGACATAGAAAGAATAAGACCTTTTAATTTTTTTTTTTTTCTCTCAGAAATTTGCTATAGAGACTCTCAGGCTGAATTCACGGGTGTCTGTCATGTATTCCTAGAGTTTTATTAGGAACTATGACTGAGAAGTGTGATTTGAAACTATCCTTATACTGCTAAGGTTTATTTCCCTGCAGCAGGTGACCCAAGAGAAGTAATTTCCTGTTTGAGGAGACACCTAAATGACATTTAGCTGTGGGTATCAGAAAAACATGCCCTACAATTAGATTTTTAAAATGTTGAACTTATTTTGGCTGGTGCCTGATTCCTTTTGAATTTCACTTCATCCTTTGCAGCTCCTTTTCAAGGAAGTTTTAGAGTGTCTGGTTTGAAGGTTCCTGACCTGGAGGTCATCTTTGATACCGGCCCAGCTTTTGATTATCAGTTTAGCTACATAACAAAAACTTCTACATCTGCAGAGGACAGTAAGTAAAGCTACAACCAAGGCTGTCTCAGGAGGGTGCTAGGCTGTCATTCATGCTTTCATTACATCTCAGCTGGATTATCGAAACACATTGTTCACATGCCTTCCAGACCAGGCACTTCACAAACTGCAACACAGCAAAAATACTGAAGCTGGAGGGATAAGTAGCTGTCAGCGAGCACAACCCACTGCACCCATGCTGAGAGCTTAACAAGAACCTCGGGCAAGGCAGCAAACTGCAGTTCTTGTCTCCCAGCCCCATCTCTAATAATCGTTCTCCACACCTGCACCAGCAGCGAGCCTAAGAAATAGATTTGGCCCCTCTGGGTGTTATTTGGTTATTAATGACACGGCAGAGAGAGGTTCAGGACTTGTTGAGCACCGTGTGGTGCTCCACACATCAGAACATTGATTTCCCCTACCCTGGGAAAAAGCAGATTTGCCTTCACACCCTCCCAGAGCCCTGGGATTCTCCTGTCAAATTCAGCCCAACAAACCCACTCTTCATTTGCTCAAACCTATTTATTTTACTAAAAGGAAAATATTCAAGACTGGCCACGCTTTCTCAATTCTCCTAGACATCACCCACATAAATCCTAACTCTAGTTTTGAACGAGAATCATTGAAAAATAAAATAAAATTTCAAATTTCACCACTTTGATATTGAAAGGAACTTTTTTTTAACGTGAGAGACTTTACCAAGAAGATGTTTAACACATTACTCAGTTGTGGGGTTAAAATACAGAGCAGATAATTTGCTGTATTAGAAAAGGGCTGCAGTGATTCCTCCCTCCAGTTTGCCTGGAAATAAAACTAAATGATACCAAAGACTCTTCGAGAACAAAAGTTAAGACTGGCCAACTATGACTACCACCAGGACTTATGTGTTAACAGAATCATGAGAGTAAATCATCCAGAATTTATCTTTAACAGAGATTTTACTCTGAAGTGAGTTGAGTCATAACTCACTGAGCATAACACTACAACCTTGGGATGCTTTAAAAAATGGAAAAAATATATTATTCATCTGCATGTATACACAATGGCATCTCGATATCTCTTCCATTTAAGCACTACCTCAGATTTTATTGTGTAGTTTGTTAATTCTGTGATTCTCCTACATGTGAAGGGCATCCAGAAGTTTCCTGTATTTCGTAATGTATTGGTATAATTACAAAATCTCATTAAGAAGGACTTTCTTATTGATTTACTGGTTTTCTATTCATTAAATTTCACTGTAAAAAGGATTATTACTTTTAAAGTCAGCATGCTTAAACACAAATGGAATTATCGTAAGAGAAACAACATAAAATGGGGCTATTAATATTAAAACAGCTATACTTTGAAGATTATTCATTTAATAAATCTTTGTGATATTAGCAAGATTGATGAGCAGTAGTACAAATGAGGGGAACATGGGAAAGATGATCATTTATTATCATTACAGAGATATAAAGTATGATTCAGAGTTTCATAATGGATGTTAAATTTGATTTAACATATGGCTGACTCATTCTCTGAAAACTATTCTTAAAGACATAAACTCATTGAAAAGTCAAATCCATTGTCTTAATAATACTCATGAATTATCTTTTGATAAGAAAATAAGTACTGTGTCCTCAGACAAATCAGGCAGGTTGTGGCAGAGCTCTATGTACAGAAAACACACCTGGAGACACGAACAACATCTTGAGTGTGCCCAGGCAGGTGAGAACAGAAAATGATCAGAAAATGCCTCCTCCTTTGCACACCCACAGAGCATTTGTGCTCTGCATGCTGCTCAGTACTGCTTTTACCTGTGCAACAGACCAGGGCAACAGCATATCTGATTGTGAACAGGGGCAAGGCCTCCAAGTGATGTCAAAGAAGATTCCCTGAAAATATATTTACACCCCATTGGAGAGTTATCTTGAAGTACTTGGTGTGTACAGAGCAGGGCTACTGAGATAGGACTGTTTCTAAGTTAGAACATCTGCACAATTCAGATATTACAAACCCCATGCCAATGATGAGCAACAGAATTTTGTTACCCTGTTGACACTATTTATTCACATAAAATCAAATAAACTGGACAATTGCCTGATCATGTAAGAAATACTACTGTTTCAAATACCCTACCAAATTTAAATATACATTTGAGAAATGAGACATCTTAAATGAAGGACTGGTATTTCTGCTAAATCAAGCCTTGATACCTGCTCAGAAAATACCTATCTGAAAGAACTACTATCCAAATTATTTGGGGAGTCACAGAAAGTTCTGTCATGGTGATCTTTCTGCTTAGCAATCCTGGCCAGAAAAGCTTCTGAAAATTCCTTCTGTAGATCCATCATTATATTGCCAGTGAATCAAGAGCAATCGAAGTTTCTTCTCCCCTACCCTGCCCATATGCACAGGGCACAGATGAGCCTGAATGAATGCAATGTCCTTGGTACATTTAACAACTGTATTGTGTGCATTTTCCACAGAGGGCACTTCTGCTACCTCTTTCTTTGCCTTTAGTTATCTGCAATATTTTTTGTTTAATTAGGAAAATAATTGAATCAATACCTCACCACCTCACTGTTCCTCTCCCCTGAGAGGCAGCACTAACAGGATATATTCATATATTTATTCATTCATCATCCTATTGTGATAGTCTAATCCTTGCTGCAAGAGCAGCACACAAGTCCCAGCAGTATGGATCACTGGAATGTTTGGTGTTCTGGACTACCAGGTTCCTGCTTAGAAATCATCCTTATAAACAGACTCCAATAAAGGTCTAATGCTTTAATTTCCCACCTCCTCAGACTTTTACTTGTTTCTGCACTCTGTCATGTGCTACAACTAATCCAGACCTGTGCTTAATGGGAAAGGATTGCTGAGCTGCTCCACTACCCCTTTACATAAAGCACTTTACATGTCCAAAGGAAAGGCTTTGCCCTGTTCTAACAAACCACAGCCCCACCACGGAGCCTGCTGCAGGATCTGGCCTTTAACAACTGACATATTTCCTATGCATAAATCTTCCCAAGTACCATCTCATCTCAGTGAAATGTGACAGACTTGATGTACAGAAGAGTAACAGAGTCATAGAGTCTTTATTCTTCGAATATTATAATAATATAATCATTGTTAAAATGCCCTACTCACTATCTCTCCTCAGCCATTTGTTTATTTAGGTAGGAATTGACTTTGCATATCAACTTTACATACACCTCAGACTTGTCACACTTTTCCTGCCTCATCTTTTCTCCATCTCTCGTGAGAACTTACTTTCATTTATGCAGCACTACCCAGGCAAACTTCCCAGATGCTAAATGTACTAAAGTAATAGGAGAAGAAAATAGTGACAGGATGAAAAGGGTCCAGAACAGTTGGCAATGGATATGCAGATAGTCTATTGAGGCAGAGATGACTTGTAATAGGAAAATTCTAGTCTCTACATAGGTTCTAACTCGCTATTCTTTCTAATTTTACAGACTGACAATGGATTCAAAGTCTCCTAGGAGAAAGTGAGCATGCTGAAATGTAGGAGGTCTGGTGGAAAAATGAGCAATGGTCGTTAAGTGAAATCATTTGACTACATATTCTCTTTTTTGTTTGCTGCAGTGACTTTCTCTATTGCTGGTAATTGACTTCTGCTCATTTACAATTAAAGGATAACATTCATGTTAGAGTATACAGGTGAAAAAGTGCTTTCTGCAGGTGATTAAATGTCACAGAAAGATAAGGATGTACCTTAGCTGTGAAAGCTATTAATTGCAAATATACACCAGCATTAGCAGTGCTGTCCCTCTTTCACTGTCCTTAGCAAATCACAGCTGAGAAAGGACATTTGCATGCCCTTCTCCGTGCTCTTTGCATATCCACATGGAGGCATGGAGATGTTTTGCTAATTCTTTGCTGGACTACCCTTAGATTCTCACTCAGTGCAGCTTCTCACAGGTGAATAAATTATCCAAAAGTAAATCCCTGAATATTCAGTGACGTGCTGAGGAGACAGAATTAAGGAAAAAAAAATCTTTAATTGCTTTTGCTTAGTTTGCAATTAATCAAAATTATGTCTCTTCTCATAATAACTTAGCAGGTATGCTAAGTTATGAAAATATTATATTTTAATCAGACACATATCCATGCTGGGTAAATTAACCAGTGGTAAAATAGCAGATCAGTCAGACCTCAATAACAGTATTTTCCTAAGTGTATAAAAGCAGTAAACATAACCACAAGATTTGCACTAAATGGCAAGTTGTTGCTTATATAAAGATCAAAAAGATAGCAATTATGCAAACTGTGCTTCAAGCACCCTTTGTCCCAGCATCATTCCTTCCAGTACTGGGCCAATCCCAGGTCATTATGTCTGCACTAGCATCTCTTTGTTACAGTAAGCAGGTTCTGCAAGGCTTGCAGTGTTTCACTGTGCATATCTGGCCTGGCAGATACAGGTTCACCTTCTGCTTATTTGACTTCATTTTCTTCAGTTTTATTTAGTATAGTCAATTTAATTTCTTTCCTTCTTTCTTTTTTTCTCCATATGAAGAGAATATCTAATTTCAGAATTGTATCCTTTCAACTTCAGTCTTATTCCATCTCTTTGAGCATCTCTATAGGGAACAGGTGTCATGTGAATATTTGAAGTGAAAAAGACTGGTTCATTATAGTGTTTGGAAATTCAAACAATGTTAATCTATCTTTGATGCTCATCTTCTTTGGCAAGTCATCACAGACTTCTTAATTAGCATTCTGTTCTTTTACATCCAGTGTTACTTTTTTCTACTTTTTGTTGTCCCATATATCTTTCTCTATATCTATGTAAAGTATATCTAGATCTAGAAAGATATTTACATGAATTTCAAAATAACAGCATTCATAATTTATCTGATCGTTTTTACAACTTTTTGAGAAAGAAAATAACCCAAACCGGTTAGTAGGTGGAACAGATCAAATACCAAGGATACCAAGTCTATAATTTTGACAGCTGCTTTCTCCTATTGTCCCTTCAGTGGGGCTACCTTAACCTCCTGGCACATCCAGTCCTCAGCAGACTCAGTCACCCTTGATTTGTAGGACCCATTGTTTCTAAGGATACTCAGAATTGTCATTTTGGGTGAAGAGTTGAGGACATTTGCACCACTGTAAAGTACTACCAGGCTATGAAAATCATCCCAGCCCCAAGAACATGAAGTACTGAGGTCTGGAAACACTAGACATACATATTGTTCATTGTATCTTTTCCTTCTCATAGCCCTAGCTTCTAAAAAGTCTCTCCAAATAGGAGGTGAGGATGTAAATGAGAGAAAGCCTTTTTTATGCAGCACCATGTTTTATCTGCATCTTTTCATTCTCTCCCAGCCAGGCTTAAATGCCATGTAGATGACTTTCACAATATATGGCTTGTCTGTTCTTTTTTCTTCTCGGGCTCTGAACACCAATGCTATTGTTAAGCACTCAAAGGCTCTTTGTAGCCCAAAATATCTGTACCAAAGCCTTTGCCGTATTCAGTCCTTTTACCCAGAACCTGATTCTTATTCCGTGGAGTAGTGATGAGTCTTTTAAACCCTGCATGCTTTTGCAGGCGTTTAAGGTTCAAAAGTCCCTCATGTCTAGCTAATCAATACTTTAGGAAGATCTTGTGTAATGCTCATTAAAGTCTAATGCACTGTATTTCTTCAGCTCCTCTGTGTTTCATGCTCAGAATACCCTGCAGCTTCTCTCCAGCTAAATGGCCTTTGAGTTCCTCACACAGCTTGTTGAGGTGTTTTCCTGCCCATTTTTCAGTGATAAAGCCTAAAATCTCAGGTAAATATTTTGTCCTGAATCCTCCCTCTCCTATGGACAATCCTTCAAGGAGCAGTGAGGAGAACCAACTTCTCAAGTGTTAATTCCTGGAGCTGCTGCTGTGCTTTTTGCTCAACAGTGAAAAACCTGCAGGCTGCTGAGCACACAGCAGGACATCCTCACACATTCTAGTACACACAGATAAATGGTTAGATGTCTTTGAATGAGTTCTTTATCTCCATCTTGCTCTTTAAACTCTCCTGTGGGCAAAGCTGATGGTGGCTACATTGCCTGCTCTTATATCTGCTGCCTCCAAAACCAAAGATTCCAGGTGATGTTAGCCCAAATGATGCTTTGTCATTTAACCTCTAATCAAGCCTTATCTTTTTGGGAGAGCTAGAATAAAGCTTATACATTGCTTATTTACTATTTCCGGCCTATTTAAAGTGTTGAAGTTGTCCACACATGCAGATGCCAGCCATCTGCTCAGGCAAATACGTGCTAGGTACCTACTCAGGACCACAGTTCAGCCCAGACTAACTCCTCCTACCCTGAACCAGGAGCCCGAGCTGCCCACAGCTGGATCAAGGCTATTTAGCAAACTTTTCCTTCAGCAGACCTGCCAGCAACAGCCATGCTGGGGAGAAGGAGGAGGCTGCCACAGAGAAGCATTATAGTACAGAGGTGCTGCTTTGGCATCCTTTGGCAGCTCCCTGGCTCCTGACTAGTGTTACAAAGCAACCCTTCACATTATCTGACAGAAATATGAAATATTATGAAATGTACAGCAAAGAAACTCCCTCCTGGCTGCAAAGTCAACCAATCTTTCATTTCACTATGTTGGGTTGACATTCAAATGAATACACTGTTTACATTTTCTCCTTCCTCCCCTTCTCCATAGCTACATTTCTATTGATCAAATGAGATCATCCTAGTGAAACTAAACAACACCAGAGAGAAAACAAAGAATTTTTGAAAACAAATTATATCCTGCTAATAAAGAAGAAAGGCTTATATAAAGATGAGAGCAGTGGCTAATAGTTATTTTGACAAGTTATGTCAGGATCTCTTAGTTTTATACACCAGTATGGGTGGCTCTCTCCAAGCTAAAAAGCCAGGGCAGTGTTTAACCTCAGCCTATGTGCTTGTTTTGTAATAAGCTGGGATGTACCAAGTAACCTAAACTACAAGCTACTGTCACTCTCATTTGTAGCTGTGATGTTTAAAATAGCAGTTCAGAAGATAAATATATCTTTTGGCACCATATCTGGAAAGCACAGTAAAATGACCACCTGCCAATCTTGAATCAGAGCTCTTGACAAGTGAAAATCATGTCTGTATTACCAGCATAATTTTACATTCAATTGATTTTTAAAAAGTAGATTTTACAGAAATCAAACTGGAATATAGTCAGGCAGGTAAGAGCTTTACAATGTAAGCCTGGATGCTTCTTGGTGTGTAAAGACACCTAATTAAAAGACTAGATAAGAATTACAGTTCAGAACCAAATGCTTCTATTTGCAGATAGAGAGTTCACATGCTGGCAGAAACCTCCATCCAACAAGGCAGTCTTGGATTTGGGAACATGAAATACATAAATGCAATCTATACTCCCACACACATCCAAAGCATTTCCCTAAAGACAGCAGAATTACCCCCATTCCACGTAATATATTTTTGCAGTCTCTTCTTCTGAAAGACATTAATAAACTGATGTGACAAATTATCAGAGGGGAGGGACACAAAACAAAACTTGTTTTTCTAAAGATGCCTTACTGCCCTGAAACACTCTGATTAAGCAAGGCCCAAACCATGCTGAAAGGAAGCATCTCCACAAAAAAAGTAAATTAAAATCACACAGCAGCACTGCTGGCCTTGGCACAGGGCAGTTTTCTAATGACAACACTACTGCAAGGACATGCTGCCTTTAGACACTGTCAGACCCAGGCTAGTCAGAACCAGCCATTACACCAAATTAAAACACAGTTCTGCTCTGGTCCTGGAGAGGCAACCTAGAACAGAGGCTAGACAGAGTTAAAAGATAGAAGTAGGTATTTAAGTCTTTCAAAGGATACACCTTGGGCAGTGCAGGAGTCTCACAGAGACTACACCCAAAATGGACTGGTCATGGGTTTTTTAGACAGATATAAGTTTTGCCTATTTGTGTATCAGAGATTAATTGTCCAATTACAGCTTCAGGAGTCACATTCCCCCAGTTTTCCCCCCAACTTCACTGTTCTTTACATTTTTGGGGGCCTGAGAAAGTGAGATGTCCTTTAGTTTCAGGCCTAGAGAAATTGTTTCTTCTGAATAAAATGGGAGAACAGCAGCTGACAGGCGATGGAGTTTTAGAGTTCTACACTAAAGCAGCACTGATCTGAAAAATATAAAAGCTAAAACTCAAGGCATCAGTCTGACCAGCATTTCCAGAGCAAATCTGCTCATCTTTCTGCAAACTCAACCTCAGGCCTATGAAAGTCAAGGTGTTCTCTCTCTGGCTCCCACTGCAGAGGTGGCAGCAGCAGCAAAATTCTCCTGACCAAATCCTGCCCTCATTTACACCAGGGCAGTCCTGGCTCTGGGAATTTAACTGGAATACAAAACAAGTACAAATGTGAGAAAGGCAGCACACGTGGCTCACCATGCACACAAAACTGGTTTGTTGGCAAAGACATTCTTATGTCATTTTTCTGACCTATCCTAACTTTAAAGCAATTCAGGAACCAGCTATTTGTACTAAGCAGAGGAAAAAACTGCTGCAATTCGGAGAGTCTAAGCAAAGACTTTTAGATGAAGTCCATTCCAATCTCCCTGGAAGTCCTCTGGGAACATATGTGAACACTTTCACTCATACCTGTGAACACTGGTAAAAGGGTCCATCAGTTTTTCCAGTGCCCAGCACAGGGGAGCTTAGAGTGCACAGCACTGGTTTCCCTGTTTGGTGACGCAGGAACCAATGGGGTGCTTTAATTCCTCTTCAGGCTTTTTTTTCCATTTCAGAACATCTTAGTCATAAGATTCATAGTGTTCATGGGAAGCAACAGATGCCAATTGTTCAATTTATTTCCTCCTAAATTAGGTCTATCCATCCTATTGCAACCCAGTGTCAGGTGGAATGGGTACACCAAATCTGCGACCTATATAGCAAGTTCCCAACCATTTTTGGTTTCAGCTTGGGAGAATAATGGTGTTTTTCTAAGCTAATGCTTAGGAATGAAATGCAGGACTTGATTTTGTTTTCTTCTTGGGAATGAAACACAATAAAACCTACTAATTTCTGAGTGCTTTGGAAATAATTGCTCCTTTATTTAGATGATGCTTCTTGCTCTCAGTCTCAGGGAGGTAAATCCAAATCAACTACTTGAAATCAGTAGAATAACCTCTTCAATTTGACCCTCATTTTCATAAGCTTATAGAAAAAATACTTGACTAGCAAAAGCCACAAATTATAAATAACAATAAGCTACAATTTTAGTTTGACTGAGAGGAAAAAAATTACTCTAATTCTACCTTCAAGAATAAAAAATTAAGCTTTTTCCAAATAATGCCAAAAGTTAATAGAACTGTGCAGCAACAATTGCAGTAGGAGCAGCAAAACAAGCATGACTTCAGTCCTGGGCACAAATATGAGCCTTTTAGAAAAGCTGAATCACCAGCATCCCACACAGCTCTGCAGGGTGCAGACAGCTCCCAAAAAACAGAGAACTTCCTAACACCTTATAGAGCAAAGAATTCTATTTTCCATGACAGAAGTGGTATCCTGTTACCAGCCAGGTGAACTAATCCCAGGCTCTCCCTTCAATAGGATCTTACCCATATCCATTTGCTCATTGTAATGCTGAGATTTTCCCTCACCTATTTCCATGACCTTCACATTTCCATGAGACAAGAACTAAGTACTATCACCCTACCCAATTTCAATTATTGTTCTGATATTTTGTTCCTCAAAGCTGTCAAATTCAGTGTGATTCCACTCTCACAGAAAGTAAGAATGCAATGTTCACAGAAAGTAAGAATGTAGTAAGAATGGGATTATCACTGGGAGAAAAGTTTTGAACCATCTGCAAAAAATATCAATAATAACGAAATAAGCTTTCCCAAAGATGCCATATATCACCTTTGTTTAATATTTTTGTCAGTTCCACTTAAAAAAAATTAATACCTCGGGAAGAAATAATTGAAAGTGTCTTTCTGGAGTACTGTAAGCACACCCTTGGGGTGTTTATTATTCTAACAATTTCCCATTTTAAAATATACAGGTACTAACAACCAACAAATTATTACATTTCCTTTAAACGAACTGAAACAACAAAGATAATTAACTAAGAACATAAGCCTGCTTTCCATATGGTAATACACATCCCAAGGGCAAAGCACTTCTCTTTTAAGAGATTCCCCACAGAATTCTTATCCACCTTGTAAGGGTAATTAACAACCACAAACCACAACTGAACTTGCTTAATGTCACAATATTCTGCAATGCATTACTTTTTCATGGGTGAATATGGATCTGTAAAAAAGAGCACAGGACCTTGGAACAATAGGGCATTATTTTTTGTCATGGAGAATGCTGATGTAACTGACAGGGTGATTTAAACTCTGAAAAAGTGGTTAGAGCAACGATCACATTGAAGGTTATGTCAAAAAGGAAGCTAAAATGAGGAAGCATGGTTTCCCACTTAGCTAAGTGGTAGTTTATGGTATCTCCTGTGAACAGCAATTTGGTGGGGAAAAAAGAAAGGAACATATTGGCTAATAGGTATCTAATGTGTTAAAAATCAGGTTCGATAAGGCAAACTAAACTTTTATTATAATTTTATTAGTTGAAGCAAACAAGACACAGAATATTAATGCTTTCTTAGCATGCACAGTGCATATTAAAATTCGAAAGTATTTTGTCTGCACTACAATTTAAAGCTTGAAAGGTGTACTAGGCAACAAGGTTATTGTTGCTAGGAACAATACAAGGAAGAATGGTGTAAGTGGAATGAAATTAAAACTCAAAACATAAAACCAGAGTAAGCACAGGGGAGCAGGAAAGATAAAGAGACATCATTGGATTGTCCAGGTCTGGGGTCCCCAACACAAGAACTACACGGACCTGTTGGAATGAGTCCAGAGAAGAACTAAGCTGCTCAGAGGACTGAGGAACATCTGTAATGGACGCAGGCTGGCAGAGCTGGGGCTGTTCATCCTGGAGAAGAGAAGACTTTGGGGAAACCTTGAGGCCCCTTCTAGTACCTGAGAGGGCTCCAGAAGACCTGGAGAGGGACTTTCTACACAGGCATGTAGTGCTAGGACAAGGGGATATTGCTTTAAACTGAAAGAAGGTAGATTTAGATTAGATATTAGGAAGAAATCGTTTCCCGTGAGGATGGTGAGGCACTGGCACAGGTTGCAGGCAGACCATGCAGTGATGAATAACCTAACTCTGGTTAGTGGCCAGGCTTTCACATTTTATTATATGGCTTCAGTGAGGGATTTGACACTTTACTATTGCTGCAATGTGGACCTGTTTAAATACAAAAGCATTTTACATGGGAGAAATCACTGAGCTGGAAGAAAGTGAATGACTGGCACAGGGCAGAAGCACTTTTTGCTTCAAGGCTCTGGCCTGTCGTTTGCTGGAAAATCTGTTTTATTAAATGCCATTCACACTTCCCAGATAAGTCACTGAGGGATGTGCCAGATTCTTTCCCAAATACTACTTGATACTCAGTGCTGATCACTGATGCGAACACAACATCTCTTTTGATGTTTCTAAACACTGACGTGTATACATCTCCCAACACACCAAATGTTTAAAAGGCTAAAAGAAAGATATCAACCCTTTGGACAGAGAAAGGGCAGAGGAAGCTGTGTTTATTTAAATACATATATCAGATCATTAGAGCTCAGCAAAACCCAAACTAGGCGCCACTTGCCCTGTGATTGTTTTTACTGTTACAGCAAGTTTTACTTAAGTGTAATTTTGGTCAATCAAATAAACATTACCAGGAGACAGGATGCCAGAGGATAATAAGGAATAGTGTGTACCAGTGATATCCCAAGAGTCCTCACTGTGGCTCTACTCCTGTAAAACACCCCTCTGTAACCTGCCCATGCAGAGCAGGGTGAAGGGTCATGGCCAAAGCCTGCAGGTGACTTTGAAGGCCAAAGGAGCAAACAGAAGCTGCCTTGGACACACATTTGGCTATAGATGCACACAGATGCATTTAGTTGAACTAAGGCCCCTTGTTTGACTCAGCTGGTGTTTGTCAGATGTGACAGCCAAACACTGATATTGTCCACATCAGAGGCTACTTTCCACTTCTGCTGTGCATGTCAAAGAAAATAAACATATTCCAGTGACACCCAACAATCAGGCAGATTACCAGCATGAAAATTCTACTCTATTCAGGGACTATACAGAATGCTTTTCTGCTTAGTCCCCTTCAATCATACAAATATTAAATAATTTCTTAAAAAAGCTCATGGGCTCAGATCATCCTTAAAGAATACCAAAGTGCTCTTACAACAAACTCCCCTAACCGATCATTTAACATACATAGTATCTCCAGCAATAAATAAAGTAGATTTACCATTAAAGCTGTGAAAATCAAGGATGTTACTACTGCAAGTCTATCCATCACCAGCACTTATTGCAAACAGCTTTTTCTTAGGCTTGTATAAGAATTTCTCCAATCAGGTACAGATTCCAAAATGATATCCAATAGCACAGCTCAAACACCCATCATGTTTTACAGCCTAGCTTAAAAAAATAATGTGAAAATACCACCAGCTAAGCCTTGTTGAGTATTTTTGTCTGTATCGTCTCCATTACTGTTTTATTCTCTCTTTTTTCCCTTTGTACCAAAACCAATGACAAACTGCATGCCCACATACACATTAACAAGAAGATTCACCACTAATCCTAATACATTACACTATTTATTTACTACAAAGGAGTACATTACACTTGATATTAACCACCAGTAGAATATTATGAATTATATTTACAATGAGTAGAGGCAAGAAATAAACATTCACAACACAAACAAAGATGACTTTACCTGAAGCACAGCTCAAGTGGTGAAGTGATTTTTCCAGGCCCAGTAAATGCAGTACATTCCACGTTGCAGCCATGGTCACACAAAATGTTAACTATCAGTTAATATCCAGGTGAAAATAATATAACACCTCTGCTCAGCTGAAGGTTCTGATTCCTGACAGCTGCTCCATGGGATTTGCTGCAGCTCCCAGAGTAGCATCTCCAGGTGAGCCCCAGCCCCACTGACAAGGTCCCCTCACAGCCCTCCTGCTCTGGCTGGGATGTGTGGCAGATGCATCTCCTGGCCTGGATTTTCCCATCATGCACAATGGTATCACCCTCAAAATCTCCAGAAGAGCACAGGCCACAGGCAGAGACATTAAGCTGTTAGAGGGTGTCCAAAGGAGAGCTATGAGGATGGCTCCTGTTCTT
Organism: Acridotheres tristis; assembly: GCA_037013685.1. NCBI lineage: Eukaryota > Metazoa > Chordata > Aves > Passeriformes > Sturnidae > Acridotheres > Acridotheres tristis. The sequence goes on along the minus strand of CM072899.1, from coordinate 8,210,622 downwards.
AGCCCCCTTCAGTGTTCATCCCTCCTGCAGCCAGCAGAGCTCTGAGCAGGGCCAGCACCTCCCCACAGCCACTTCTTTCCCCCTGAGGCTGCTCCAGCCCCACCATGCACCCAGATTCTTTGGGGAAGATGAGCCTCCAGTGGGGCTCCAGTGGGGCCAAGGAGCCCAGCCAGGCATCAGGGCAGCCCTACAACACTGGGATCTTACAGTCACTCCACACAAAGATTTGTATGCACCTCAAACACATGATTAAAGGTAAAAGAACTTGATCTTGAGGCAAGCTTTACTACAAGAACTGATAAATTCCAGTAGGTTCATAATTTTAACTGAAGCCTCACCTGCTTGTCTCTATTGCTCCTTCTTTCATAAACCCAGACCTTATCAAATGTGTTAGCAGTGTGATATCTCAGTACATCATTAAATATGTAAGAGGGTAGAGGACAGAAAAGCAAATCGCTCCAGAAGTAGTGAGACCCTTGGTATTTCCTGACTTGGGAGTACTTTTTATTCTTAGTGTTGCATTAGTGTTATTTTCCCAGTGTTTGATGCAGTATTAACTAGCATCATGTTTTGAAGACAACACTGCCCAAAGGAAAGGGAAAATGCCTTGAAATGAAGTGTGTGATCATTTACAATGCCGAAAGCTTTTTAGCTACGGGCATTATTTCACAGCTCAGGTAAGCACTCTCTCCTAGGGGTACAGCTACACAGCTGCTGTTTAGAAAGGAAACTGGGCTTCTCTTTCCAGTCTACCCTTCTTAAATTCACATGTATGAGAACTGAGCTTCCAGCCCTGGAGGTAACAGGGCTGGCCCCAAACCAGGCCAGGAGCAACCACAAAGGGGTTTTCCTCCAGGCAGCCCCTCCAGCCTCCTGCAGCACAATCCCTACACACAGAAGTGAGCTCAGCTGTAGGGAAACCCACGGAGCTGATGGACACACCTGGTCCAGGAAGCAGAGGGATATGAAATTCAGAGCTGCCATGATGCTGAAGGTGCCACTGGCAAGTCACTGGAGTGGGACCAGTAAAAGCAGGGGAGAGATGAAAGATGCTTTTTCCAGAGTCCTTCAGGCATCCCAGTAACAGCAAACCAGAGACCAGAATCCACCCAGGGCTGCAGACAGACAGAAGCACAGCACAGCTCAGGGCTAAGGGCAGAAAGCTGACAGGGTGTGGGAGAGGGTCCTGGGACAATCAAGCACCATCAGAGCCCTGGAGATGGGCACACGGTGCAGGAGCCTTGGCAGGCGTGTCTGTCTGCTCAGAAGGAAGGAGGGGGGTGGCAATTTTGAGATCCCTCTGTTTAATTATATTGTGAATTGCAGAGCTCAAAAAAAAAAAAGACTTCTGTAAGCTCTGGGTTCTCCAAACTCACCCCTCACTCAGTTTGTAGAAGGCACAGCATAAGTGAGTACATGCAACCCCCTCCACCAGCTGCAGCACACAGGGAAAAATGAGTGAACATTTGAATTAAAGTAATTAAATGCATGTAGCATTCTCAGACTGAAAGTTTATTTAATTTCCCATGTTCCTTATCCCTGAAAAAGAAATTAAGTTTCATCTCAGGAAGACTTGAAAGCTGGACAATCTCTGGAAAAAACCTGCCTTTCAAGAACACTAGAAATTGGCAAAATATATTCTCCACAGCATAAATAAACCTTAGCCTACAAAGAGGCTGCCTTCAACTATACATATATGAATGTGGAAACATATAATTGATGAATACATTTATTAGTGCAAGCTCAGAAGCTTTACACCTTGTAGTCAAGTTGACATATGATCTTTTTATTTTGTTTTCCAATAGGAGAAAAAACGTAGTGCAGAACTGATAAAACTGTTTGAGATTAAATTGGATTTTCCACTACAGAAACCTGTTTGGAGACAGGTATTCCAACAGCGAGAAACAGTACAAAAAAGTCTCTCAGAGCCTTAATGAGAGTGACAAGAGGGAAAAGAAACTGTCTCTGCTCTTCTAGAATGTTACTCCAAATGCTGTTTTTGTCATAAAATACTTCTGCTTCTTTGCAGAAACTATTTTCTTGTTGTTATTACCTTGCAGTATTTAGCTGAAAGGTTGGAACAAGAAAGCTGCATTATGTCAAAATATCTTATGAGCTATTCAGCAAAATGTGACACCAGTTTTGGGTGAATGGATAATAAACTCATTATGCACTGATTCAAAGATCTACATTCACTATAATGAATATGAAATGTTAGGGTTCCCCTCACAGTACTGAGGGCTTGGAATAATTAGTGAAGTTATCATACGAAATGTGGGGTAGCAGTGGGTCTAGCTCCATAGGTAACTCAGTCTAGAGTTTCAGCAGCAGTCCAGAGCTTCCATCCCTTGTTTCCCTCCTTGCTCCACACTGATCTCCCAGCCGGTCAGGTCCTCCTTCCCCACACCACTGGGGCTGCCTGCAGCCCTCAAACCCTGGGGGACAGCCTGTCCCTCCTTCTCTCCTTCCTAGACAGAGACAGCTCACCATGTCCCAAGCACTCTCACACCCCTTCTGCCTTTTCAATTGTTTTCCTCTTCTCCTTCACACCTTTCCTCTTCACCTTCATATTTCTCTCTGCCACCAGGAAGGGTTTCTTACTCTCTCCCCCAAGACAATGTTAATTCCTCAATGCACACCACTTTCCCAGGATCTCTCAGCCCTTCACTCCACTGCATTTCTGGATACACATCCACTTCCTTCTTCTTCAGGATGCTTGTTATGTCCTGTTCCTCTGTGGTGTCACACATCTTTTACTCCATTTATCTTTTATATTCACAGTTCTTGGATAAAGACAAAAGAAAAACCACAAATCCCCAAACTGTGTCTCAAACTGCAGGACAAATGAAAAACTTCCTTTCCTTCTATTCCCAGATCTCTGCAGTCTAGTAAGAGATTGGAGTTTAGACAAATTGAAGATCCCATTGAAGTTGTGAAGTCCCTTACAACCTGAATTATTCTGTGATTCTATGTGAATTTGATCAGCACTGGAGCTGGCAAAAAGGTAGTTGTGGCTCACAGGCAGCTGTGGTTGAAAAAGTGATGTTAACAGATTTTTTCAGCCAGATCAGACAGTTCTAGTATTATTGCATATGCAGAAAAGTTCATTGAACCAGAGAAGTTTCAGCTGAAACACACTCATCTGAATGAACCATATCTTCTGGTCCAACTTTATAATTTCCAACATAACTCTAAAGTCACACAGATTAAGGAAAACTTCAGGTCAAAAAATTGCAGTTTATGTGACTCCTGAAGTGCAGAAGGATAGCAGGTTGTTGGTGGTACTACTAAAAGAGCAGGTAAAGGGAATCTGTCTTTCCAGGGAAAAGCATTTGTGGGCTGAATTATCAGGTAAATCTAAATACTTTAAGTCAAATATTGAGGTCTCAGAGCGTAAATACTGACTGGCTGTGCAAGCTGCTAGAGAAGGGATTTGTTGTGTAATTCACCAAAGACCCACATAAGCAAGTTCTGATATATTCAAAGTTGTAAACCTGGAATAAATAAATAAATAAATAAATATACACACACACACACACACCCCCCATTTTTATGTAATGATGAGTCCCATAACAGACCAGTTTCTCCCAGTAGCACATTAAGTAGCAAGATTAAAACTGTTGTTTGTTCCCTGATGTTTTTTACAGTAGACTCTTCCTGGAGTTTTGTGGCTCAATCATTGCAAACTCTGCAGGAGGGACCTGTTTGTTTGGGACATCCCTTCAACAATCAACACCCCTCTGTGATGGGCCATGCAAGGTTTGCATCCAAATGGAATTTCAGACACCTCACACTGTCCATTGGTTCTACTTTGTGATTGGATCCAAGTGGCAAAAGAAGCTTTTATCAATCAATTGAAAAGGAAATCTTAATTTCAGGATTTCCTAACTCCATTTCGGTATGTGTTTCTAAAATAATTCTGTGCACTACCTAAATTGCATAATGTTTAAAAAAACAAGTTCAGGCTCTTGATGTCTGATGAAGTTTAATAGTTCAACAATTCAGCTATATTCAGGCACAGGTGGTTACTGACAACGAGTCAATGCATCATTTATAGAAATCTATTGCTTTTTTGAGATATTTACGTTATTTGCCCAAATTACCTCAACCACTTCTTTAAAAGGAATTAGCATCAGAATTCAGAGGAACTATTTCAATTAATTTTGACTTCTGAGAAAAAGATCCACTTTCTGAAACCAAAAGAAATAGTTGGCAATAATTTATGGCGAATTTCCCCTTGATTTTTTGTCAGCTTACATTCAATAACCACTCTGAATAGAACTAACACATGATTCAGAGTTGTCTTAGGCTTGCTAACCTCCAGTATTTCCTGACTTCTGAGTTGTTGTTATTACTACCAAAAGATGGATGATAGTAATAAGCAACTCTTTTGGAGGATGTACTTTGGGGATTTCATTTCCCACTTTCAAATATCATTTATTTGTAGGTTTAAAGAAAAACACTGATATCGAAATTAAAACCCATCTGTAAACTGAATCAAATTATTCTATAGTATATAGATACTGATCAGGACTTGATCTGATACAAGCTGAAGTCAGTGGAAGGCTGGTTATTGGCCTTGAGAGGCCTAGAGGTCAGGGTTTCTAGAGAGTGAAAAGGATCTTGACAAAATTATAGTAAATTAACTGCAGTGAGTCAATGTCTCTATAGGTCTACAGCACATTTTGCATATTTTAAGTGTGTGAAGGAGGAAACATAAAAGGGCTCCTTGAAGCATTTTTCAGAAAAGACTTTCCATTTTCTGGGCAGAAAGGAAGGAGCAGCAGCTGGAAGCTGTGAGGTTCCACACACACCAGAGCATCATCTAAAAGGTTTGGGGCAAATTGGACTTCAGAGTAAGAACAAGAAGCACCTCTTGGAAACTTCTGAAAACTCAGAGATTGTCCCAATACCCCAAATTAATTAAAGCAGCAGAGGAAAACAGTCATGAATGTGACTCCAAGAGAAATTGTGATTTCTGTGCACCTAAAACCTGATAGAAAAACCTACTCAGAAAAGTCAGCTCCAAATCACAGAACAAGCAAACCTCCTCTATTTGCAGCAATGTTGTTCTGGGTAAAAAAAAAAGAAAAGTAGGCAAGGAATGAACAATTTGTGGTCACTGAGCAGAAAATGTGAGTCAGCATTCAGGGCTATTATTTGGGTCAAAGAAGCAAGAGAAGAGGAACTGAGCCATGATGGTTTGGACACAAGCAGAATAAACTGTACCCAGTAAGGAAGAGAAAGACTGAGAAGAAATTTGTCAGGTGAATGTGAAAATAAGGGGCCTAAGACCCTTTCTACAAGGGTTCTGATAAACTCAGAACACAGTCATACACTGCCAGCAAATATTGAAGTTGCACCTGCTCTGCCATACTCTCTAACAACTAAAACAGGTGACTTTGCTGAAGTATTTTCTACATCATGAAAATGCGTAAGATAGTAATGTATAAATAAAGAATAGAACCAAAAACTTTTACCTTTCATTTGTCTAAGTGGGTGAAACACACTAAATCAATTTGAATTTTGCCTGTGCTGTTATTAAATCAACCATTTATCATTTGCCTTTCTAGTTCTAGCTGGTCAATGAGAAGCCTTCAGAAGGTGGAACAGATATAATTTTTCAGGGAATTAGATTCTAAGATGGCTTGGATACAGTTTATAATAAGTGCTCAGAACCTGAAATTTGGGATCAGTTTATTTTAATTTGTCACTAAATGAAGGCCACCTGAAAATTTTCTTTTTTTATCTGAATCATGTACCTATTGTAATCCAGCACAAAGCATGAATGGTCACTGTTAGGGATATAAATTTCCCTCTCAATCAGTACTGTGCCTTGTCTGGTAAATATTTGCTTTTCCTACTGTTAGTCTGCCTAGTGCATGCATTTGTTCAAATAATCACAGAGAGAGTAAACATGCAAACAGGTATTTCACTTGGCTACATATGGAAGAAGATAGCAGCAGAAATTTTGGAGCACAGTATAACCAGCTGCAAGGGCAGTACTGTTAGATCTACAATATTATCACAAAAATGATTAATTAGAAAAAAAGCTTACAGCATTTGCATGAAATTCTGGTAATTTTACTATTTTGTGTCAGTAACAATTAGTATGAAGTTTAACAAATTTGTACTATCAGGGATTGGTACAGACATAGATTATTCTTTTAATGTCAACTTCAGAAAATGAACTAAATGTTTCTTGATCATGAGATATTTGTATCTCTTGCTGTCATCACACATACAAAAAGAACCCAATAATTTCTTTTTTATAGTAAGCATGTGCAGGCTTAATATATTCTATGTAATAAACAGAATTTATAAGCTGTAGAAATAGCATTTTTAATTGTTGCCTAGTAACAGTTACAGTTTTGTAACTGACCTTCAGCTAAAAATAAAGAAAATATTAAAAAGAAAAAAGAAAAGAAGAGAGTATTGCTTTATTAAAAATAAAATTGTTTTTAAATTATTTTGCTACCATTTCTAAAGGTTCATTTTAACTTCTTCCTATAAAATGCCTGGAAGAGTTAAATAGTTCCCTTGTTAAGCCATTTCCCATTTCACCATCCAAGCTCAGATTTTATGAAGTGTTGCTGAAATACGACACAGAGGATGAGTCTGTCACCTTGACAGCAAAAGTGTCCTGGTTTCTGCTGGGATAAAGTTAATTTTCTTCCTAGTAGCTGCTACAGTGCTGTGTTTTGGATTTAAGACGAGAATAATGTTGGTCACTCAGGGGTGTTTTGGCTATTGTGGGGCAGTGCCTGCACAGAGTGGAGACCTTTGCTGCTCCTCATCCCATGCCAGCAGTGAGGGAGCTGGGTGGGCCAGGAAGGTGGGAGGGGACACAGCTGGGACAGCTGATCCCAGCTGACCCAAGGGATGTCCCAGGCCCCAGGGCACCGTGCTCAGCAGGTAGGGCTGGGGGAAGCTGCCTGGGGCTGCTGCTCAGGAACTGGCCGGGCATCAGTCAGTGGGTGGTGAGCAATTGAACTCTGCATGCCTTGTTTTGTATAGTCTAATTATTTTATCATCATCATTCATTATTATAATTGTTATTATCATCATCATTTCCCTTTCCTGTCCTTTTAAGCTCTCTTTATCTCAACCCACAGATTTTACCTTTTTTTTTTCCAGCTGTATCCCCCATCTCACTGTTGGGGATAGGGTGAGTGGGTGCCTGTGTGGTGTGGAGCTGCCTGCCAGGTTAAACCCCAGAAAAAAGCCAAACTGAAATCTAAAGTAAGTGAACTTTTGATGTCTGAGAAACTCCAAAGAATAACATAAAGAATTACTTACATGTGCTGTGTTTGCTAAATGCGTATCAAGTTTTGTTTTCACTGTAAATCAAATATGTATAAAATTTGCACTCACCAAAAGAAACGAGCAGGTTCTGGGGCAGTTCTTGCTTGTCAGAATCATCTCTGACATGCAACTCTGGCTGGAAATCCTCTTTTGTGTGACCAAAGAAAATGCAGTCACATTTTTATAAGCACACACAATTTTATATAGTGCAATCTGACAAATACAAAATCCTGGACTATAGCTCCTCTTAGTTCCTTGACTATATTCAGTTGTAAATATTCTATTTTAAAACATATAGTTCTATATACACAGTTAAAAATTCTTTCCATGACTGCTGAGTATTTCAGCACTGAAATAGATCCTTCAGCATTCAGAGGTAGCAAATCTGGGAACCATTTGCAGCAATCATACACATTTGAAGAAAATATTTTTCAAAAAAAGGTATTTCCTAGGTTTAAAGGTTAACCAGATATACACCTAAAGGGCATTCCTTAAAGGGTTGTCTGTTTTCAGGTCAGTTCCCTTGCTTAGAAGGTTCAAGTCTAATTGAAGAAGTAAGTTAGCTGATTTTACACATTTGGATGGAAGAGGAAAATGGCTTTTGTGATGAGCATCTGCTGTTTTGTTAAAAATGTGGTTAAAGACATTAACAAAAGTGACATTACCAGCTGTTCGAATGTCAAACAGCTTAGTAAAACTGTTTTTTGTCAAATGACAACATATGACACCAAAATCAATTCCAAACCAATAACACTCTCTTAGTTGCAAAACAGGCTGCAATCTAGAAAAAAAATGTTAATTAAAGTACAAATTATACTTTTTTCCCCTGGAAGAACAGAACACCAGATTTGATGACAAAACTCAACCTCTTTTCTAAATTCATAAAAGGCAGAATATAATTTACAATAAGTCCTCTGATGTATAAATAACACCTTATTCCCATAACACACCCATAACAGCAATAGAACATGACAGGCTGTGCCTTGCAGGGTAATTAAACATGCCCCTGGTGTTTCAAGTACGGTGGCCTTTGGACTTGTAGCTTACAAATCCCCCTCCCTTTTGTGCTGCAATCATCAGGCCAGCACTGCCTGCCGTGTGCTGCTGCTCCACCACCCCACACTCCTGTTTGCATCATTTATAATTATCAGATTATTAGAAGGTGACACATTAGCAGCCTTGTCAGCCAGCGTTCCTCTAAGGGAAAGATTATAGTCTTTGTGTGTTTGGGCCAATGGCTTTAATGTTCTCTAAAATATGACTTGGAAGGAAAGTAGCCATAAAATAAATATTAAAATATAAATGGCATCATTTCTACCTTAAAGTCAGGCTTCATGCAAAAGTGGACAAATTTGCCTCCAGTGTCTTAATTTGTTAAGATCAAATAAAATCCTAAATGCTGGTTGGTGCACACCTTATTTAAGGGTATATCCTGGATTTTTTAATTAGGAGAAAGATGTTTGGGAAGTGTTTGGGAAAATGCCTTCCCAAAACATACGGAGAATTACATGAGTAGAGAGACTCAAGGTAAGCTCAGTCCTCTGAGACAGCTATGCTGCTAAAGGGATTGGTGGGAGAAGGAGGGAAACAGCTGTGCCTTCTTGTTAACTAAATAAAGGACAAATGCTTTAAATCATGATCGATGTGTGCAAACTCACAGCCCTTGAAAAACACGGGAGCTGGAATAGTGGCTTCCAGATGGAATTGCCAGTAGTGCTTAAGTGACTGAGGTACAGAAGTGTGGTGACATCCATTGGACTCCATGCTTTTGAAGAGAAACCCAGCTTGTTCAGGACACATCGTGGCAGTTTTCATTTCTATATTAAACACGGCCCACCAAAACACCACTTTCTATTAAAGCATTTTAAAATTAATGTTATTTTCCTTTTTGAACACCCAAACACATTTCAATACACATTTTTACCCAGCTGCAGGAAAGAAACAGGATATGTAACATAAGTGTTTGTTGCTGTCCCCTCACACCACAGCATATGGTAGGTGAGTTACAGGCACTTGTGTTGCTGCTGCAGCTCTTGAAAACTAAATTGTTACATTAGAACCTTAGGCATATGCTATTTTCAAGCTGTAAAATACCTGCTTCCTTAAACACACAGATGCCAATAATCCCCATATGTCTTGAGAAGATTTTGAGGCACTTTTAATAATTGATTAGCTCTGTGAAATGCAAATTTGAAAATGTAATGAGAGGAAGAGGAAAGAAATTTCTCACATTTGTCAAAATTAGCTGAAGTGTTGAACCCAGCCCCCTTTGCAGGCTGAATTCATGTCCAGCAGGCTGGACTAGGTCATTTCAACCTTTGTCATATGCTCAGAGTTGCACTACCCCTGCTAAAGGTACCATTGCTCTCTTCTGTGGCTGATTAAATCCTAATTTGGAAATTATGCATGTTGTAGAGGATGGGGTGGGCCCGGTTTTCTCTCCTTGGTGCCCATCAGGCAAGTTGATCCTACCTGAGGAAATCCATAAGTAGCAAGAACGGGGGGGAAAACAAGCGAGGGAATAACCAAGATTGTACTTGAGGGAAGGAGACAGACTAAAACAAGAAATAAATATCCAGTGGCAGAGGATCCTGATGAGGGAAGGAGTGCAACTCTTGCACAGGAAGCCCAGAAGACAATTGCCTTGGATTCCCCTTCCAACAGTCCCTGCTGATCCCCTGGAAATTTCAGTAAAAGGGAGAACTGCCCTGTAGAAACCACGATTATCTGAATGCACTGTCTCTGCAGACCTGTTTGCAAGGCCTCACTTACTTATAAGCAAATCATTATGTACAGTAAATATAAGGGACTGAACTCACACAGTGCAGCCATTAATCTAATGCTCCCACTGCATCCACCTTAGTAATAAGATGCTTTTCTTTCCAGTCATCTGCAGAGCTATGAATTCTCCTCCCCCAACTTCTTCCTTTAGTTTGCTCTAAAACATCACACACATAGAGACAACTCAAGACATACATATTCCATAGCAATTCATTAGGATTTCCTAGCTGCTATTATTATTGATTACTAATTGTTTGTCCTTCCTGCAAATAGAATTTATATTCTGCCTGTTAAAATGAGTCACTGCCCAGGAAACTAAGGAAAATGATGCAAAATGCTGGCAATACAGATCAAACACTCAAAAACCAAACACACAAGGACAGCACCAGACTGATTTCTAAAGTGTAGGTTTAATCTGTAAACTTAAAGCTTAACCACTTTGTATGGTTTTATCAGGACACAATCTAATAATAAAATACAACAGCAGGCTACAATGCTCCCGAGTCTGCCATTTCTCCCCAGCTGTGCAGCAGCATGTTACACTGGTGAAAATTAGAAAGCAATGTAACCTCAGCTGACAGGTTTATTAAGACACAGAAGACATTACACAAGCCCCTTTGACATTATAATCACTAACTCAGTCAGGAGCAGAAACCTACTTGCTACCATTATTGGAAGTAATTGGTAAAAAGAAAAAAAGTAGAAAAAAAGAGGAAAAGAGTAAGCAAACAGCCTTGTAAATGTCATGTTAATTATTTAGGATACAGGTGCTCTCAGGCACATAGATTGCATCCCATCTGCACTTGGGTGGTTTTCAGTGATCAAAAGGAAAGATCCAGTGAAGGAGTCTACTCTGACCTTGCTCCCTTAGTTCAACTGCTCTTAGCTATGTTAAAGAAAGAGCTTGTGCTCATGTTGCACAGCTAAGGCTGCACCACTGCTATCAGCATAAGTCCCAGTATGCAAGGATTTATATTTAAATTATACAAAATTGCTCTAAGCTGAGACTTAGTCCACACAGCCACCACACGAGTCCTTTTATTTTTTTTCCTCAGCCAAGTTGGATTTTAATTGAGTTGTCTAATATTAGGGAAGGAGAAAGATTTCATAGTTTTACGGCTTTCTGGACTCACCCACAAGGATTTAAACCCTTGAATTTATGTCAGAAAACATCAATCCAAGAGAGTAAAAATTTCTTTAAAACACTTTAAGTAGTTGTCAGTCCTTCACCTATGGGACACCTAGTCTAGTGCAGTAAGTTAAACTTTTTGTATCCCACATTTAAATCCCCATTTTTCCCATTGCCATTCTTCCCATGCCACCCCCGCTGCTGAAACTACCACGGCAGGCACTGAGTGACAGAAAAGAACAATTCCTGCTTTTAGAGTTTGCAGCCAACGAACAAAGACTAGAAAAAACCCAGGTCAATGGCAAGTACAAACTAAACTAAAGAAACGAAACTAAATTAAAATGGAGATATGAACTGTCTGCTGAGGAAAAATATTCCCATCTTTTTATTGGTTGTGCAGCCCTCTTAGAGCTTGGGTTGTCTGAAGAGCGGGGTGGAAGACTGTCTAGTTTTTAACCTTTTCTTTCTCTCCCCCCATTGTTTAAGAGATTCAAACACTCTTCATCCAACTATTCCCACAACTCTAGAAAACACTTCAAAACAAGACTAAGAGCTCCATTTTCAGGAGTGCTTAGACAGTGCTTTTCTCACTGTGATCTATGTGTGAGCACACATGGAAATGCTGCTCAGAATACTCTTTTCTGAGGAGAACCAGGCAGTAATTTAAACAATTTCAGTCTCAACACATATTTGAACTTTTGCTAATTTTTATTCCGCTTCTCTGGGCAAGACTTCTCTTTCTCCCTGTGTCCTCAGAGAGCCTGGAGCCTCAGGCATGTCCTGTGTAGACCTTTTGAAAGTGCCTCTGGCTCAAATGAGTGTTTCTTTCTGCCCTCAGGCACAACACAGGTATCTGGCATGAACTGCAAAGGACAAAAGCTTTGCTGTTAAGGGGCACAAAGTGAACGTGCTCAGTTGCAGTCCCCTCCGTGGATTTCTCTAGGACCCTAACCTAGCTCACTTACAACCCTGATCCAGTCTCATATGCCAGAGAAATCAGACATTAGTAACTGCAAATAGTATCTTGTGAGTTCATGAGCCCAGAGCTCCTCTGTTAACTTCAAAACAGGGGCCACCTTCAGTGTGTTAGTACAGGTACTTGCATGCCTGAAAGGAAATTTGAAAGTTCAGGGCAGTGCACTCATTTTATCTACAAACTTCTCTGAATAAAATAAATGCAAAGCTAAAAAGCATTTACTACACTGGATTTCCCAATTTCCTCTAGACTGTGCCACAAGGTCCCATTTAATACAAAGGAATTGCAAAAAGACTTGAACATACAGCCTTTTGATACTAAGGACCCTCTGTAAACATTAAATGTTCAATTTATACCCAGAAATATATTTCAAAGATGATATAAACACATATGATGACATGACTCAGCTAGCTTTACTTTAAGAAGAAATCATATGAAGCCCTTAGATACTCCCATTTGATAGACATGATAATGTACACCAACCCTTGTGCCCTAGGGGAGACTTAGTGGATGATTTAATAAGTATAGAAATGCTTGTGTTAGGAGAGTCCTTTAATATATTTATTTTGCCTTTAGAGCTTTCTTCTGAAGAATTCTCTGTGAAGACCTCAGGAAAGGTCATATTGCTTGGAATTTTATGCCTTGTACAGAGAGTCCTCCAGAGAGCTACCTGCAGCAGCAGTGAATAAACATTCTTTAGTGCTGTTTGCTCCCACCTTACCTCAGCAGCCTGTGAGGCAAGAGCAGAGCTCTGCTTTCCCTTGCAGGATACATGCCTTTCATTTTAATGACTGTGAGCTAAGACAAGATCTGCTTTCATTTCCTCTCATTTCCAGCTCCCTTTTTCCTTTGTCAGAACTGACAACTTAGAGGACAATCAAAACACCGAGTAAGAAACCCTTTTTGACCTTACTGCCAAGAGTCTTACAAAATTAATGTTTACAGCTATTTATATGCATTGGGAAATCACTGTTTCCCCTTGAGTTTGTACATTTCAAAATGTCTTTTTCTAGCTCTCTGGACATCACCAAACTTGGAGAACTTTTCCCAAGCCATGATCTTTACTTTAAAAATCATGCCAGGACTGATGAGAAATTGATGTTTCTCAAATACCAGTGGGAGACTGTCAGTCACCATTCAATGGGTTAATTTATTCTACACAATTCCAAACATAAAATGTTTTACAAGCATACAGATTCCAAATCCAATTGTATTGCACTGTATTTCCTGCTCCAAATCTATACCAATGCCAGTCACTAATCCAGCAATCCTTTCTATCAAAAACACAGAGGCATCCTCTTGTTTGTCTTCTTAGGAGTTACAGCTGACCACCGTTTTAACCCTATCACTTGGAATGTTTTTCAGGCCCTGCTTATTTTCCCAATAAAAGATTATCTTTTAGTAGTAGTTGTACCTACTGACTATTCAGTTAAAAAAAAAAAAAAAAGAAAAGAAAAAGGCAAGAATAAAGAACAAAATAGAATAAAAAGAATAAAGCAAAATGATTGCACACATTATTCTGTTACAAAAGAAAGAAGTATTTGTGTTCAACTTCTGTACATCTGTACTCTTTAGCTTATTGGTAGAACTGGACACAAAGTCATTTGAAATTTAAAAGTCAGAGGATGCTTCTTTAACAACTGATACTTTTCTCTAAGAAAACACTTGAGTTTGAACAGTTATGTTTTTCATTCCTTTAAAAAATAAAAACTGGATTATGTTTTAAAGCTCCTAAGGAAGAGCACCACAAGCTCTAAAGAAATCAAATTAGGAAGACCAGCTTGATGTGCTGGGAATCATCAAACAAACTTTATCAGATGTCCAGCCCTTGGGTACTGCTTGAAACTGTGACAGGACATTTTGTAACACCAGGTAAAGGCATGTATGTGACCTAAACAGAGCAAAACAGCTTAATCCATTGACCATGCCAATGCTGGACACTACCTTTCAACAGAAAGGGAAAAGGAATGCACAGATTTAATAAGGAACAAATGTCATTTTCTCTCTAGTAGGAGACTGGCATCAGGGAAACGCTTGAAAAATTGTTAAATCAACTGTTGTGGCAGCTGAACATCCTTGAGTTTAGTCAATGTGATCTAAGCCTTCACAATGTGATTTGAAAATCCCACAAAGCAACCTGGACTGGAAATTGCAGTGAGGTTGAAAACATAGCTTCTAGGTCTTTAAGTACCAGGTAGAGATTGTTCTTTACAGTTGCTTCCTGCAGAGAAGGAGTTGGAAATGTGGGGATTGTGAAAGGAAGCCCTGTCAATCAAATTTTACAATTATTTTTCAATGGTTTACTTTCACCCCAAAGCAATGCAATTCACCTCAGCAGGAAAAGTGCCTGAAAACATTCAGAAATGTCAAAGACCACTTGGGCACAAGAAAGGTAGGTAAGATGCCATGTGTGAGCCATTAGGCTGGTAGTCAGGGCAGCACTAATACAAGGTGAAGGATGGTATAGATGTTGCTTTTTTATCCTTTTTTCCTTTTTTTCTCCCAGTAGTAGAGCCCCAAAAGAGCCATTAGTGAGAAACACAGGCAGAGTAAAGACAGCCAGAATGATACACTATCAATGAATTGAAAAATAAAACTGTATTGATTTTATAGACATGCTTAGATTTCTGAGTAGAAAATTGCATCTTTATAATGCCTTTAATTTCAAGTGCTCTTCTGACTGTAGACAGAAGAACCAGGATACCCTCAGCTAAAGTGCAGCCAGTTCTCAGGTCACTGACAGTAATTCTTACAGAGCTTCCAAACCTCACTGAGCAGGGCTGCAGATCTGCAGTACAAGGACCAAAAAAACCCACTGTGTATAATCTTCACTGGGTACATTCTTGTGTGGGAAGCTAAGAAAAATATGGTAATTATGGTGCAGGAGGAGGAATATAGATAAAATAGAATGTAATCCTGAAACTTGTAATTTACCCAGGATATCACATTTTGTCTAGGCTTAGGCAGAAGAGCAATGCGATTGTCAGGAATTAGTGGAACCCAGGAGGTCCTCATTTACTCTACAAGACTGAAAGTCCTGATCAAGCTTTGATTCCTCAACATTCTGCAACAGTTGTCACATGTGAAAGGCAATTTCTGAGAAAACAAATAGTGAAGGAACCTAGGGATGCATAGAGCTGAATGTGGAACCCGAGGGACATTTATTCCCTTTCCATCCTGCAGTCTCTAATGATAGCCATGCATCCTTCCCGTAGACTGGGCTCCACTATGTTGCTGCTGAAAAGGATTAACAACATTCATTTGAACAGCAATATCACAGGATAATTGTTCCATTGGATTTTGTTAAATATTTACCTGTACTTTAAAACCACAGCCTGAGCAGGAGCTTTCACAGAGTTTTCAGCAATTCTTTTAACTAGCAAGAACGACAGTGTGTGACACAAGGATGAAGATTTCTCTTTCCGATCTCCCCTAATGGTTGGGAAAAATCTTCCTGGTTGTCTCCTTGGCTTTTCTGCTGCACTCTCTCCAAGCAGCATTTACACTTGTCAGAAAGCTGTGCTATTACTATGCTCTCAAATTTTATCTTGCATAGCCAAAATGCTATGTTAGGCCTATCTGCAAATTTCAGCCCAGTGCACTGCAGCATGTTCATAAAACAGAAGTTCATACACACAAAGCCAACATTAATATGCAGCAGTTGAAAACGGATAATCTCAGTACACTGAATGCCAATGCTGTAAAACTGTGAGATACACTAAACTTGGATATACTGTCCTATTAAATACAAAACTAATGTTACTTTAGTGGTGAAATGGAGCATCGGAATTACCAGAACTGTGTTCCCAGTGTTACAGTGGGAATAATTACAGGGTATTGAATACATTATATAGGGAATTTGACAACATGAAGCCATGATGTAACAAGGGGAGTGTTTCCACACAGTTTCTGCTCTTAATCCCTTCGGGTAACAGTGACAGAAAAAATAGAGAGGGTAAGAGACAGAGAAAGAACACTAAACTCTTTCTAATCACCTTAAGTGTACATTAGAGAATCTGACTGCAACATTAGTGAAATTACACAGCATAGCTCAGATCAGAGGGACTGGATTTAATATACAGAAACCCTTTCACAGGCTGCACTGAGAATAATATGGTAAGGAACATTGGGCTGGAAATTTGCAGGTTGAAAAAACACACACTGTACAGTTTCATTAAAAGTTTTAGAGCAGCTGATATTCTCAGTAACAAATCTTTCAAGAAGCTGCAGCAGCAAGACACAAACTAACAGAGCCTTAAGCTAGCAGCAATTACACAACAGTTTAAATATAATACATGACTGGCCAGGAGAAGTATTACCATTTTCACAGACACTCTGGGCAGCCTATCTTAAAGACACCAGGACTAGTTTGGGATACAAATTATTGGAAAGCTCAAAGATGACCTTTGACAAAACCAGCCTAGAAAGAACAAAGCATTAGAAAATTCTCAAAGCGGAATTACTGAAAATGAAACTATGCTGACTTACATTGTAGTCCCAAGACACAGACAGACACTTGACAACCAGCAGCTGCATGCCAAAAAAGAAGAAACATCTGGGAAGGTAGATGCCATACAGGAAAATGTGTGTTTGTGGGTAAGAGATGGGGACTATGCAGTGGGGGATAGTGTGTGGATGTGTAACCCAGACAAATGCTGTAACTTACATCCACACAAAGCTGGTGGCTAGGCAGAAATCCAGCTATCCAAAACAGTGTAATATGACAGACCTTCAACTAGGGAAACTGTAGGAATTGGAATTAGCTAGGTCAGTGCCAAAGTTATCAACCCAGGAAATGTTCATGTGACCAGCAAGAGGTCAACAAATCAAGTCTGGCAAGGACGATCCCCAAACTTACCATCACACCTCTCCATAACTTTCATCTCTTTCCATAATTATCAGTAGGAAGAGAAGCACTGGATTTTTCACTGCACAGATGAGAGAAGAGACACAAAAGGGTACAGCACAGAGACAAATATGTGGAGAGAGGTGCAGAATGATGGGCAACAGATAGGAGCAGAACATCAGTAGAAGGAGAGTTTTGTAGGGAAAAAGAGGAAGTACAAAGACAAGTGTTCAAAGAAGCTGGAGGCTGTCACACAAGTAGAAAGAGTAGAAACACACAAAGAGCTGAGGAGGCAGCATTCATCTGGAATAAAAGAGCAGGCAATGAGGCACATAGCAGAGATGCAAAGAGGGGCTGGAAGAGGAAATATTTGCACACATTTTCTGGAGGGTGAAGAGGGTTCCTGAGCATACATGAAGGTCTGCAGCAAATTATAAACTGCTGAAACCAACATCTCCCTCCAATCCTTTTGCCCACATCAATTGACATCTAAGACATGCTGTAAGGCTGTGCTGTAGTTTCAGGTTAAGCTGTGAAATGAGGAGAGCTGTTCATTAAGATGGAGCAGTATTTCATACTGTGTGGGAGGGTGTTGGTCTGCTGCGATGCACTGTGTGGTGTTTGCATTTACAGGAATGCCAAAAGCATAGACAGATGCTTTGTTAAACAAACTGTGGACATCTTAAAAGTCAAAGGTATGTGAATGTGCCAACTCAAGGCAAATACTACTGGTCTTTTTTCTAAGAGCAGAAAAAGCCCATTCACAGATCAAATGTAAGGTTAAAGAAAATAAAGCTAAACTAAGCCAAGATTAAGATTGATACACTGCCTATTTAAGCACTTGCAGAAGAAATGCTGAGCTTCATTCTCAAAGGGCAGTGCTCATACCCTGGGCACTCATCAGAACTGGAATCCTGTATTTTTTCCCCAGCTGGAAGAAGCCATTGATACAATCCATTTCTGTAAGTCTCAGCTGCTTGCCTGTATCTCACCCTTGGCTGAGACCCCAGCCCTTCCAGCACACAGGCAGTGAAGCCAATGTCTCTTTTTTACTGTCAATAAAAGCAGTGTTAAGCTTCACTCTGCCAGGGTGCTCAGAGCTAATATGGACATCCTCAGTCCTCCAAAGCAGGTTAAGGGTAACTGGCATGACCAGACATAAAGCTGCACAAAGAACAGCTGCTGAATAGTTAAGAACATAAAAAATACAGGCTGATTATTTGAAAAAGGGCTGTCAAGTAACTCTTCTCAGAAAGAGTTAAAGATCCAGGAAGAATCCAGAGGGACGTGCACATCCATCCATCCATCCTTGTGACCTCGGGGGGGGTCTCTGCTGAGAGGATGAGGACTGCAGCCAGAGCTCCCTCACCTCTCTTTGTCTTAAGCTCCAGAACAGTTCACACAAAATAAAGGCTCTCAAATAGGCAGCACTGCTGCTTGAGAAAGGACATTACTTCTGCCTCCCATCCTCCAGCATCCCTTCCCACACAGCTTGGGGAAGGGTCATGGGCCTAGCACAGTCATCCACTATCTTCCCCAGAACAAAAATGCCCTGAGCAGCTGAGGTTGCTGAGAGCACAGACAGGCAGGGAAGATCACAAAGCGTGATCTCAAAAAGTAACAGCGAGGACAGATAATGCATCAACTTAAGCAGATGTTGTCAGATCAAATCAGAAACACTGCTGCTACCCAGCTGTGAGTTAATGTAGGTCAAGACACTCCATTCCTCTCTTCTATGTGCTCTCCCACACTTGCTTTGTAGATAAATGCAAAACAAACAGCTCTCTAAAGACAGGATGAAAACCCAAAAATATTACTCATATTATGCCACGAGTAGGTAAACCAACAGGAAAGCAACAGCTCTCAGATTTGAAAGATGAAGTATATTCATATTGTTTAAGATTATTTGTTCTGTTCTCAGCTTACAATTTCATTGGTCTTAGTTGACAGGTTAGAGAGAAATGCCACAGTGTATAATGTATTCACAAGAAATATAGATATATATGACCAATGCAAAGCTTTTCAATGGAAATTACAGAGGTGATAAAAAGGGTCATACCAGAAATGCAGTGATCAAATCAAATTGCAAGGCCTCTCTTTATAGACCATGCACTCAGGTACATATAAATTATCTCCCTCTGTAACAAGCCTTTTTTAAAACAAGCACAAGCCAAAAGCAGCAGGAAAATCTTAGCTGCAGTTGTGTTACACTGTTTTCAGTTAAAAGATCTAATTAAAAACATATTAATTCTAATTTTTACCTAAATTTAGACAATAGTGTGACGCCAGTTCAAGCCCAGTGAAGGAAAATGGTGTATAAAAGGAAGATGCATAGGAAGCTGTTTCTAATAAAGAAAATAAAATTTTAAAAAATACAACCTCCTGCCTCTCACCAGCAGTGAACTCATCAAGAAGTGACATTGAAGATTTTGCTTTGCTCAAATTAAGGACACATTCACCCTTTCTCATTTTCTCACCATTGTGTGACTTGAGGAGGAAGAACTGCAAGTGCCACAAGTTAGAGCAGGAAGTGACCAGGGCTGTAAGAACTTCTGCTACTTTGTAAGTCAATATTGGAAGAATCAGGTTTTTCCTGCTTAAAACCACCTTAATACAGGAACTTTTAAAATACTGGTATTTACTAAGTCACATCCTCAGCACTTCAGCGCTGCTGAAGCTTTTTCCTCTGCAGGCTTCTCTTTCCCCTGAGACACTGCAGCAGCCTCTCTCTTGGGACAATAACCTTGCTCAGGCAGAGTTTGAGAAGCTGCAGCCCAACCTTAAGATATGTCCCTCCAGCTAAGACTCAGTGAGCAGGCATGTGAGGCAGCCAGCTCTAAGAGCAAAGGAAAACACTTCTACTTAAATTATCTTCAATTAAGGCTCCCTTGCTGTGATTTGCACTGGAAGAGCCCAGGCAGGTTTATGATTCCCTTTATGAGGAGAGCAGCAATTCCCAGCTGTGGCTGTGACCTGCCCCAATGGGTATTTTCACATGATTTCACTTTTTCAGAAAGGGATGTGCATCCTTCCTCAGCTGTAACACAGAAAGATTGGAACAACTGGCTTCTCTTCAGGCAAGCTCAAGGGCAGTGTCTCAGCTGAAATTACTCTGCCTGGACCCTGTTGTGATACCATTTGTTGTATGATATGAGGATCAGTGTGACTAATGATGGAGTGCAGGGAGGTTCTAGTATCACCAAATATACCAAAATCTGTCAGTTTTTATTCCTGGTCAGTAATTTCACCAATCTCTCAGGAAGTATGGTGGGGAAACAAATAGGTTTTCCTGACAAATTACTTGATGAAAGGAAAAACAAGTCAGTTGAGCTTAAAATTGTCAGACTGGAAGCAGAAGCATTTCTGTGCTTCTTCACAAGACATATATTCTAACACGATATGTGTAGAGAAACTGTAAAAAGCCTTAAAGAGAAAAATAAGGAGCCTCAAAGCTGTCTTTTGCAAAATACAAAATATTAGTGTTCGCTTACAAAGCCCAAAACAGAATTTAAATGATGCACATAGCATAAAAAGAAAAAAAAAGTTCAGAAACTAGAGTCAGGCAGGGGGTTTGAAGTACTCTGTAAACAGCAGGAATAACTGAAAGCGATTTAACTGAGCTATTACCAAAAAAACAACTTCTATCTTAGCATATTATTTTCCAGTTAAACCAATTACACACAAATCCATTTTTGATGGTTAACAGGAGATGGTAAAAATATTCTGTAATGGGATACACAAGCTACATTCTGGAGTTAAGAAAACCACCCACACTACATAATTTTGTAATTTATTTTCAAGTAAATATCCCATGAATTTGAAATGCATAGCCTGGGCTAGAAGTTGACAGGTACCATCAAATGATGAGGTACTAAAATTTTTAATTTTGAATTTTAATCAAATTTTCTACCTTAAACATCAAACAGATTTTATGTCTAAAATGCCATGTAAAAATGACACTTCTCCCTGGGAGATTTATTACTTCAGAGCATAAACACAAAATCTGATCCTGCAAATGCTCCCACACGAGTAACCTCTGATACAGGCTGGGTCTCAAATGACTTGCTGGTGGGAATCCAGCAACCAGTGAGTCAAAGGTCAAAGGTGGTGAACACTGGCACTACCACAACTCAGACCCCGTGACTTGGAGTGCTTATCTCAATTCCTACAGAATTAGAGCCACAAACATGGATCCATAACACAGCTATTATCCACTGCTGAACAGTGACAGTGTTGAATTCCCTGTTCACAGGGACAGCAGCAGACAGCCCTCAGTCAGAACCGGAAAAGCCTTTCCTACATGCAGAGCCTTAAATCCCATATATGAGTATAGCAACTTTTTAGTATAAAATTTGGGAAAGGGAAGTAACTCCCCCAGTAGAATATGATGGATATGACTAAGGGAGATAAAGGAAACTACCTTACAGCAGGAAATAAGTGGGAAGGACAAATCTTGCCCAACAGACACATATTTTTTCAGTAAGTATGGTTTCAGAAAGGCTCATGAAAACAAGTCATCAGAAAACAGATTTAAACTAGAAACAAGATACAGAATGAGCAAAAGTTGAATAACTCTTTCAAGCAGCATCATGAGAACAGGTTCACTGGGGATTTGGAGTTGGAAGCAGAGGACAAAACCAGCCTTGGTTTTGCTGATAAAATTCATCCCAAAATGAGAAGATCTAGGATGTTCCCCTCCTCACCACACTGGCCACTGACCACAGCCATGACCAGTGGCCATAGTGCAAGGTGCTGGTTCACTCTGTCTCCACTCCAAAGTGTATAAACCTTTCAGTATTGCAGGTAAACCTTTCAGTATCTCAGGTAAACTTTTCAGTATTTCAGTCTCTCACCACTACAAGTGCCTCGGTTAGAAGAAACAAAGGCTGTTTTAACAGAAGGAATTCTTCAAAGGCAAGGCTGAGGTGCCTTGAACTCCTGGTTTCTGCTGTGCATTACCCTGCTCAGGACACGGGGCTCTGCTCACCTGACCACTGTTTTCTCCTCTTGAACGTAGGAAACAATTTCATAACAACTGTGCTCACAAAACCTCCAAAACGGCGCTTCAGCTGTAAAGGAGGTGCTTGTAAAGATTTTTTTCTTGGAGTTTAGCAACAAGTCCACCTGATGGAGACCTTTGTGATGAACCTCAGCAGGAAGAGGCTCAGAGCCTTTGCCCCTGCCCTGCTCCCTGTGGCGCTGCAGAGGAGCAGCTTCCAATGCAATGCGTTTCTTCCAACACATTCCTCAGCACCAGCACTGCCAGGCAGGACGCCGGGAAGTTGTAAAGTAAGGTTGAACAGTAACGTTGCAGATGACAATCCAATTCCAATTTCAAGCCTCACAGGGTGCCATTACAAACAGCAGGGAAAAATTACAGGAGGTACTTCGGCACCTTTAACTTTTAATAGTCATTTTAATCAGATGATCTTGACATAATTTTCCTGCCTGTTTGGTAATCTTATTTGGAAAATGCAATGAACACACGATCATTTTGCAACATACAATAACATTTATATTTTCCAGTACCTGTTTTTCTGAGCTTCCTTCCAGGGGAATCTTATCATAAATCAGCATACTCTGAATTGCTGGAATTGACTGTGTTGGCAGCTGGTGCTGATAGCTACAAATGTGAGTCGCAGAACTGTAAATTAGAATATAGAGCATCAATGGATTTCTTTAGGCAGAGACTTTTAATAACATTAAAGGAGTGACTGCATTTATGGCTCAAGTGCTATCTTGAGTTCTTTTCCAGCTAACTTGTAAAGTCAGTTTAGTGCAAATGAGACTTCAGCAATTTTTTCTCCTAAAATTTATACTTAGACAAACAAGAAAACAAGAGACGGAAAAAAGAAAAGAAAAGAAAAAAAAAGAAAAAAGAAAAGAAAATTTAAAAAGCTGTCATTTCTTACTAGTGCCTCTTTAATGGGAATTCAAAAAACAAAATAATCAAACCAAAAGCCCTCTTAAAATCCCAGATCAGGGGTTTGCCCACACAGGCTAGGATTTTTATGAAGATTAACATGACATCTTTGAGTCTGTGTCCCTTAGCACTTCAGCATAAAGATGATGAAACTATAAATAAAACTTCTGTGTACAGCTTTACCAATAAAAATTCTTAGAACAAGTAACAGAGCTTTAGATGAAGTTGCAGTGCAAAATCCCAAGGATGATTTGACATCCCACACATTTGTCTCTCCGCCTTCTGGAGATATTGATGGGCCAAATGGTATGTTTTATATTTACCAATATTTTTGCCATGACAGCAGGACCTCAGAACCAGGTTTCCATGGGGTTTGTGTTCTTATAAGTGCTAGAGGTATTTTTTTCTAGATATAAAGCTATTGAGAAAAACTTAATTAGAATTAATATCCTTTCTGTGTATACTAAAATAAACTCTCACACATTAGAAATCAGAGGGAAAATCAAGCCAGATATTTAGATAAAATTAGAAAAAGCCCCACCAAAAAAAAACTCCAAAAAACCAAACCAAACCAAAATCCCAATTATTAAAACTGGCAGATCAGAAATAGGGGGAAAAAGGTTTCTCTGTAACAAAATTTAAATGTTACATTTCAGTCTAAAACTTAAAAAAAAAAATTAAGTAAAGAAGTGCTAACTTTTAAGCAGATGGTTTGAAAGAAACCTTATTCTGAAAATGGAAAAGATTTTGTTTTAGAAACTAATAAAACTAAATGTTTAAAATTATTTTGTTTTACATGCCAAAATGGAAACATTCACTAATTGCTGTTTGTGCCAAATGAAGCTCTGCTCCACTACATCTGTTTCAGGTAACCCAATTGTTTCTATATTCACATCAATCAAAATGTGTGCTAAGAGTCTGCATTACAGCAGAACTGCCTGCTATGAATGCACAGAGAATTAGCTGGGATGTGCCATTATACACCACACTAATTCCAACTAATCCTCCCCAAAAACCTTTAAAAAAGCAAGAAAAAAAAAAGAGTCAATTTTATTTTCTCACTGAAAAAAAGTTCCATCATTACATTCACTGACATTATTTTTTTTTTTTTTTAATGGATATTTTGAAGCTTGGAACACAGCTGGAATACGAGAACAGCAGAGTAACTATTCTAATACAGATACGGATTCCTCTACTCCTGTACTGATAGAAGTCTGAGTCAAGATTTGCTGTATTTATCCTCAATGTCCATTTAACATAACTCAGGCTTCCTAGGCTGTCTTATTCCTTTGGAATTCCTGTCTGGAATTGCCCCATGGAAAAGCACACATGCAGCTCTGAGTCCAACCTGCCAAGCAGGGCAGCTGGAGCTCAAATCAAACAGATCAATATTTGTTCAATGCCTTTGCTGTGTGACTGGACTTGTTCATATTAGACCTCGGAATTCTAGGAAAAATGTGTAAATTCTGAATGCAGGAACCAGTACAATTGTTGTCACAAGATCAGAATGTAGCAATATGTGCATCCTTGTTGTTTTTCAAGTCATTGCTCCATCTGGATGAAGGATAGCAAACCTACTGGTAAGAAATTTTTTGTAAATTAATATTCAGGAGTTTGGAGATAACAAAGAAATGCTATGTTATATTCAGAACACTAAAATTTAAGGAAAACAAAATTTATCCAATATCAATAAGATGTCTTCAAACTAAAAAGTCCTGCTAATATAATTAAAGTCTGCCTAAGACTTACTGATTCAGAGATGATATTTAAATTGTGATTTCATCTCATTCCTCAATTTCTAAAAGTAAAACTTTTCCCTTTATTTGAGCTATGTGATTATTTTGATATATGTCTGCCCCAGAGCTCTTTCTGTCTTTA
Source organism: Acridotheres tristis (assembly GCA_037013685.1). Taxonomy (NCBI): domain Eukaryota; kingdom Metazoa; phylum Chordata; class Aves; order Passeriformes; family Sturnidae; genus Acridotheres; species Acridotheres tristis. The sequence goes on along the minus strand of CM072899.1, from coordinate 8,185,784 downwards.
TTGTATTGTATTGTTGTAGAACTGGTACTATTACTATTATTATTACTATTATTATAAAATTATAAAAGAAAGTGATCATAATTAGTCTGCAGAAAGCAAGTAAATCCAAGACAAGGTCAAAGATATGTTTTGCTGTCCCAGGGACACCACAAGAAATGAAATTGTAGGAATTCTGAACCACTTCCCTGTTCTCTCTGTGCCTGTTTACAGATGATAAAATAAAGATTTCTCAGTCACTCACATACAGAAATCACACCAGCAAATCCATAAGGGACAAAGCCCTTAATTCTGTCACACCAGACTCACATTATTGCACATTTAGCCCCTGCTTCTCATGATTTGTAAAAGGAAGAGAGAAAGATGGATCAAATTATAGATATAATGCAAAAAGATAATCAAAAGATGCTGAAGTTGTGCTAAAAGGCTGTCCTTTGAGAACTGAAGTGTATAACTTTGTAATTAGACTTTGGATGAGAGGACTATCATGTCTTAGTCTATTGTTGTTCTTATCAGTGGTCTCTGGAGACTGTGGACAACATCCAGTAATGATTGCAGAATTTGATCATGTTTCTAAATTAATTGTGCTGTGGCCTGTTGGGAGTATGCAGTCATATCCAGCAGAGAGGAAGGGAATAATATTGTGTCATGCCAAATAACCCCAAATAGTCATTGTACTCAGCTTAGGCTGTGATCTAAATCAACTCAATTTACATAACTAAGTTGAACATATTAATTTACATAATCAGGTCTAAGTACAGAAAAGGTATGGAACTGCAGCAGTAACATACATTTCTCATTCAGGATTTGCAGTCTATTAGTGGCATTCAAATGACCTGAAGTTTTTAAAATTTCTTTACAATGTTAACATGGCAAAGAAAGGGATTTACTTGGCTGAATAAAGTGGGGTTGGGAGAAAGATTAAAGAAAAGCAAACATTACAATTAATTTTACATTCCTACATGCCTGACTTGTCAGCACCTAATGAATAGGCACCTCATCATCTGTGGCAACTCCAAACAGGATTCTTACAAGGAATCAAGCTGCTGTGGAAACCCCAAACATAAAACCCACAAACATATGCAGAACTTTAAGAAAAAAAAAAAGGGAAAGGACTTTGGAGATGTTGCAGTATTGCAACAAAAATGCTTATACCCATCAAAGCTTCACAGATTTCTAACCAAAAAAACATTTCTTTCAGAAAATGAGAAAAAATGCCAGAGATTGGCATTGAGCAGAATGTGTCCCTTAGCACTGTTCAAGATACTGTACCTTCTTCATCTAAAAAAGCCACCCAAAAATCACACCAGGATTCAGGCCACTATAGCTGCGTGCTCCTGGTTGCAGGTGGTGGAAGTGGGGCAGGAGTGGCTCAGATTCAAGGAGGAGATGAATGGAGTGAGCACAAACCTGGGCTCCTTATCAGCCCCCATGAAGCTCTGGCACAGCTGACATCAGCCTGCTGGGTTTGGACATTGCCCCCAACACTGATCTGTGCATTTCACTTGCAATTTCTATAATTCCTGGGTTAGGACACTTCTCCCTGTGCTCACCGACTCACCCTTGGACAAAGGCCAGCACAGGAGTGTCACAGTTCCCTCCATTCTGTGCACAGACTGCAGTTCTTACCCCAGTTTTGTGCTCCAGAAGCTTTACCTGGGCTCGCAGGTTCTCACCAAGGACTGACAGTGCTCAACAGATAAACTCATTCATTCCAAGCAGTACTTCAGAGAGGCTCTAAAATTCTTCTCTGGCAGCCTGTGCCCCCTCTTGCTGAGCATGAGCCCACGGTGCAGCAGCTGCTTGGGCATTTGTGCATCAGCTGCCCGGGCCACATGTCCAGCCCAGGGCATCTGAGCCCTCACCATCAGCACTTTGTCACTGCATTTCTGGGCTCCTTCTCATCTTAGCTGCAGGGCACCCCAGGAGATGGTAAAAATTGATTACGCTTCAAGTAATTTCTGGAAAATACATGCCTGTTTAAAATGTGAGTACTTCCATTCTGCAGTTTTTTTCATTAGGGATAAAACAAAACAAAATGAAACAAACAAAAGAAAACCCACCAAAAAACCCCAAAAACCAAAACCAACTAAACAAAAACAACCCAAACCAAACAACAGACACAACAACAAAACTCAGCCCCTCCCCTCCCCCAAGAAACCCAAAACAAAACAAAACAAAAAATCCCCAGAAATAAAGCAAAACATAAATTTGCAGCCCCACAAATACAAACTGATTCACTTACAGAGTTTCTAACATTTCCATTCTGGCACTGCCTTTGAAAGCCGGTTTGAAACAACCCCTGCCTACCAAATTGCAGAGGAATTATTCTCAATTACAGCCCTCCATCTGTTAAAAAGTATAGTTACTGATCAGTGCTGACCTCTCCCGTGACAGGTCAAACGGATGAAGAATTCTGACAGCAGCTCAGTTTTGAAGCTCCAGGAGAAGCAGACAGAAAAAGGAGTAGAGAAATAAGGTTCTTTTGCTCAATTTTAATTTAGTCTTTTTGTGAAAGTAAAACCACATTTGCTTTCTCTCTAGTGAATAAATTGCACATGGCAATGCAATTTTCTTTAAAGTCATTAGCTTAATGTTTTAATTTTGGTATCATTTGCAGAAATCTTCACCCAATCAATCACTTCAGCTTTTGTTTCCTGGGTCTGGACAGTTCTGCTGAGCAGCACAACTTTGCTCCCCTCTCTGTTGCAGCACCTATATAACTTGGCTGCATATAAATCTGACAGGATTCAGCAAAGTCACACTGCTGGGAGAGACCTATTGCTGGGGACACCTTGCCAAGCTACAGAGAAATCACTGAAAACACTCTTTCAAAGCAGATCTGGGTTAATTAAACTTAACTGCATGAAGAGAGTCTCCTCTAAAAACTGTGTGACATTTACCTGTGACTATTCCCTCCAAGAAAAGGCTTTCTGTGATGGAAGAGACACTGACCTAATGAAAGGCAAACACAAATCAGTCTCACTGAAGACTGACTTAGCAAAGTCTATATACGACTACATCCGCAAGGTAGAGCTGTTAATTAGGAGTGGGAGCTACTTATATAGCTGGGCTGCCACTTCTAAGGATTTTAAAAAGATTAAAAGGACTGAAGAAAGAAGTGTCCCCTCAGGAGCACTTCCAGCCCACATTTAGGTCAGCTCATGACTGATCCTTCAGCTATACCAGATGTGTTTTATTAGAGAATGCTGTCTTCTGCTCCCAAAAGAAATGCAATTATTGAAGCTCAATGGAAAGAGCAAAACCCGGCTGGTGCAGCCTGGACAGGCCAAAGAAAACAGGAAAGCAACATTTCCAATTACTGTGGAAGTCTTACAGTCTTATCAGAAAATGCTGATATTCACGTTCATCTGCTACTCTGCTAATTTTTGGTACAATTGAAATAAACAGGAAAATGAGGTCTAGAGCTATTAAATAATTTCTTCCTGAAATGATTATCTAAACAGGAGAAAAAATAAAAACAAGCAGAGAACCTATAACTTCACAATGTCAAAATATAATCAATGTGGGGATTTTTAAAAATTAAAACAAAAGCAAAAAATCAACCAAACCATCTGATATGACACCATATTTTTATTCCAGGATAACCAGAGCTGTCCCTTCAAGTTCTATTAAATGATTTCAAGGTTAGGATGCATGCATGATGATGGAACTTGCTTAATTAAATCAGACTGATCTCAGAAGAAAATATTATTCTGGAACCAAAACTCAAATGATTTATTTTTAACATGTCAAATCTAAGGAATATTTTCCTACAGCTGTGCATGCTAACTACAGAAACATTTTTTTCATTAACCATTTTAAGCAGCAGATAAGTACTTTGTGTGAAAAAAAGAAAACAAGCTCATCTGCCTCTTTATTTTTGCTTATGAAACCATTTGGTTGTTGTTTTTGTCTCTTAACTAATTGTGGGAAAAACTTTGGTTTTTGTTACTCACAGCTTAGGACAGAATAGCCCCATCAGCCCACTGGGAGAAATCCACCCCATGAATTTGGTCCTTGAGGGCTCTTTCTGCCTTATTCTTATATACACAGTAGTCTCTTACACTTGCAGTTATTTTCTTCATTTCTTGATTCACTGTTATTGTTCTTTTCTGCAGTCTCACTGTTTTTCAATGTCCTGTGACCACCAGGGCCTCCCTGATGTGATCAGTGAGAAAGTGAAAGGCTTTGGAGAAGATGATCTCATCAGCGCCACTGAGAGCAAAGACTGCTTCAAATTCATCCAAACAAAACCTGCTGTGGTCACACAAACTGCTGTTTGTTCCCTGCAATTAACAGGTTAATATTTTCAATCTGAATTCTAGATATCAGTTCTCCAGAAAACTGATTAAAAAAAATAATGAACCCATTTCACTTGAAGTGAAATGCACATGTGGGAACAGGAGAGCAGGTCTCCATGGCAGGTCTCCAATGCAGCAGTACCAGGTGAAGCCCAGGGTGATTGAGTAGGTGACTGTTCTTGCATCCCCCTGAAACATTTCAGATGCAGGATCTCATTGCAAGGACAGGTGGGGGCTGAGGAGTCAATCTGAGGACTAACATTTGGCACCAAAAAATTGCACCTGAAGACTTGGTGTTCTTCATTCCTGTGGTGATTTGTATACTCTCAGGAATGGGGAACTTGCCACTGTAGGTGGTTTTCAGCTACATTTTGACCACAACTCCTTACAGACTTTATTTTTGAAGCCTGAAAGATGGATTTGTTTCCAGGTCTTACATATTACTTGGCACTGCTGAAAGATTTCCAAATCTTTCCCTAAAAAGGATGAGCAAAGCAACTATAGCACAGCCTCTGGCATGCTTCACAGCCACCTTCAGCTGTTGAGGTGCTCTCCTGACCAAGGCTAGCAGAATATGACCTGCATTTCATCCAGTCCTTGACAATAAAAGACAATAATTATCTTGATCATAATTGCAATTCTAATCATCTGACAAGAGACACAGCTCAGAACATACTCGGGAGAGCTTTATCAATTAAAGTCACCTCCTCAGTTACTACTGCAGCTCATACAAGGTCTGCAGCACTTTTCAGCTTTGCTATCTTGGGTGGAGATAAATACACTTTTATGACTTTCCAGATGTTAGTGTACAAAGTCTCCTTCATTATTCATGCTCCATAAACCCATACGAAGAGGTGGGCACAGATCAAGCACATGGGAAACCTAATTCCAACTATCTCACCATATTTTAGATGTAATTTAGCAACAGCATGCTCAGTGCCCTTATTTATGAAGGTTATCTGCCTCAGAAATATATAAAGCTTCTGCTTGTCCTTTTACAGAAGTTTTTCACTACTGAAGCTTGAAACACATCATGATAGCATAAGTCACACAAACAGCAAGGGACACAACAAAGCCTGATTTAACTGACAATCTCTGCTTTGAAGGTAAAACTTCCCAAGGAGCTTAGACCCAGCAGTTGACCTGAAAGCTCATCTAACAACATTTCGTGTTGTTAAACATGAAGGAGTCAAAGACTTAAAGAGTCCAGGAAGAATCATGCAACCATGGTTTCAGTTCTCTTTTTTTTTAACAGGATTTTTAGAGGTTTATTTTGCATTTTAGGAGACAGAGAATGTTAGTTTAAACCAGTTCTTACCCATCTTTGACCACATTACGTCATGAGCATTCAAAACGAAAAACCAGGCTTTTGCTAGTCAACTAAGAAATGCTCCTAAAACAGCTATTTTATATTGATGTTGGCAAAGATGATAATACATCACAAGATGAAAATCTGTGTTCACATTTTACGTCAGGACCATGGTCTCCTTTCTGCAGATGAGTTCCAGCTTCTGGGATTAGGAATCCTCAAACCAGTAGTGAGCAACAAGCAGAACACAGAGGAAAATTCAGATTCAAATGAGTCTCCCTCCCATGAGAAGGTCTCAGTGAAAAGCAATATCCCAAATTCCTCCCTCACCAGGGGCACATGTGAAGGCAGAGGGACACAAATCACAATCATAAGTGACACAGGGCACGGAAACTGCCCAGTGAAGCAAGGGAAATTCTGAGAGATCCAGAGAGCTCTGAAGACAAGGACTACACCAAACCTGCCAAGATCCACAGGGTGAGGTTTACCTATTTGTTTTCTCATTCTGGAAGATGCTGCAAAGCAAACTGCAGGGCACAAGACTTTTGAGAGACTCAGAAAGCAGAGCTCTGGTGGCAGAACATTCTTTCTTGCTTGATGAAGGGTGGAGGCAACAGGAATTCCTCCATCTTAATTCATAGTGTCCCTTTCCCTCTGTGCAGAAATAAAGAGTGCAGGAAGTGTTCTGCCATAAACAGTAGAAAATTAACCAAAATCCTAAACCGTATGTATTTGTATGTAGGTTGCTATTACCTTTTTTAATCATAGTGTTTCTTTGCCAAGAGATCATGTACAACATATGTATCAAATCAACACTTTCACAGAGCCAACTGTGAAGAAAAAGAATAATTTTTTTATTCAAGAAGAATAACATAATTGCAACCCTTTACCAGCACTAAGCACCCTTCCAACCCTGTCCTTATCCACAAATTTGGCAGTCCAGCTCAAAGGAGAGTGCCCCTCCCAACTCCCAACTTTCTGGACCAGAAAACTCAGAGAAGCAAATCCCCAGTGACAGCCAATGTGATATGTGCTTCTCCATCCTCAGACTGATGAGGGTATAGAGGTGAATTCATGGCTCTGCCCTCCCTCTGTTGCTGACAGAACCCCTATCCCAGACAAGGGACATTGGGATCAGGGGTCTCTGGGACACACCATTGTGCTCTGCACATTCTGGGGAAGCATAGCACCAACAGAACAAAAATCCAGACAAAAATTACATGAAAGAGCTCACTTTGCCTTTTAAACTAAAGGAAGGTAAATCGGATTTAATTTACCCCAGACGTGTTTCAGTTCTCACCTTTCCTTACAATATTCAGTTGCAGTAACACTGAGCTATCTTCTGACCACTTCACTTCAAACAATTCCTTGGAAGGACAAGCATAGAGCTAAAAGTGACAAATGTTTAGATGATTACAAGAAGGTTTGTTATTCTGAAAAGCTCTGAGCTTATGACAAACAGGAATTTCATGATTGATTCACTGAAATTAGGACCAAAACAAAAGTGTAAGAAACTCTTGAGAAAGCATGATGTGACTGTACATCCACATTTGTCATTCTATAAAATCAGGGCTGTTTCTAGGAAATCCTGCCTGCCTTTCCTGATGATGGATGTAACAAATGTATAATTTGCATCAGAGGCAGAGCAGAAATTAAAAATGCATTAATTTGTGCAAACTGAGATCTGGGATATATCATGTTTTGTTTTGTTCTGTTATGAAAATAAGAAAGTTTAAACAAGAAGAAAATTTGGTATGAAACGTAATTCTGAAAGTCCTAGGGTCCACTACAATGCTTGGACAAAATTCAAATATATTTTATCCAAAGTGTGGCACCAGCTTCCATCAAAAAATTATATGTTCAGTCACAAATGGTTATTGTAAAATCTTTATTAACCTAAGTGCATATAAAAATTGTGAATTCTTAATACAAAGCAGTATTTGACTTTTAAATTTCATTTTAAGCTTGCCCTGTTCACTTGGAATGTGATTACAGAGTAAATTAAAAAGTAATCACATGTGAATTACATTTCCTCATGAATGTAATGACTTCAGGAGACTGATTAATGTTAAGCAGTGCCTGTCCTACCTCATGCATACCTTCCCAGGTGAGATGTGCAAGATAGCTGTCGTGAGTTGATTTAATTTCCTTTCTCTGGTAGTCCAGTGAGAAATGTTGAACAGAAACCAATTCAGCACGTTCATTAGATCTATATATGTTCACTTCTTTTGTCCACCCAAGCACCATCTGCAAAATGCTATCAGTGTCAGCTTATGATTGTGAGCAAGACCCCAGAGACTTTGCTCATCCTGTACACTGCATTCGAGCCAGGAAAACTCTTTACATTTAGATAGAACAACTCAGCTGCTGCACAGAGCAAGAGATACATATGTGTCAGCATATTAAAGCTGATGAAAAAGAATACCTTGTCAATAAAGTAGGAAATAGGCCTGTCTAGGAAAATACACACACAAATATATATATACACAATGCTCTAAAAAGCTGAACATAACTCAAAACATGCCTAAAGTATTTTCTTTAAAAATTATTTTTAAGTGAATGTAGGTCTTACATTAAAAATCACTAAATTTACAGGAATAATTTATTATCTATGAATAAAACAAATGGCACGAAATTCTGTCTCTAACTCAGTAGCCATACAATGGTTCGGTTCAAAATTTGTTTGTCAAGAATTATTTTTAATTTAAATAAGAAACAAAAATGATATTAGCCTTATTCTTGGTTTTTTTGGTTCAGTTCATCTTACATCTCATCTTTTCCAGGGAAAGACTCATATCCCTTTTTTATTCTTGACTTTAATAATAAATGGGAATCCACTTAATATCACAGTTCAAGCAAGTTACAAGAAATAAACCCAAATTTTTGCACAAGTTTCTATATTTCTATCAATGGTTTCTATTCAGAGAATCAGATTTCTGGAGCCTTTTGTAAGAAAACATTCCACAAGTTGCAGAGAACCAGCAAGATGTTTAATGCATGTGAGAAGAGGTAAATGCAGAATGTCTCAGAAGCCAGGAAAGGAAAATGCATCCAAAGGAACCAACCCTACATAACTCAGCACTGGTCTCAAAGGGTGATATGGATGTTTTTCCAGTCTTACATGCCTTGATGGGCAATAATGAAAGTGTGATAAATATAGGGACACCAGCATTTACAAAATAAATGCCTCACTTAGTTTTCACCCAGATAGAAGAAAAATTAAATTTAAAAAGTATAGACCCAGCAACGATTTTAGCTGTATTAATTCTGCAGTTAATTCAGCCTTGTAAATACTAAAGACAAAAACAGAGTCTAACTGTTCCAGAGCCAGTTCATCTCTGATGGCAAGAGGACTGCTCTGAATTCTAAGTGTGCTTTTTAGTGGCAGCATGAGAATAAATTCCAATACATTAACAAGGATTTTTGCAATTATACATTCATATGTACATATATTAGTTTTCACCACCTTATGTTGTCACTTTCCATTATTTCTACATCCTCAGCAGTAAGACTTTGTTTCTCACTGACCTTCCTCCCCATCCCAAGCCTGCTCCATCTCCTCTTAGCAGTGCTCCTAACACAACCCAACCAAACATTTCTGCCTTTGCCATCCTGCTTTGATCCCAGGTGGACCCACCCTCTCACAGCCTCATTTTTTGGCTGTCCTGGCTGCAATTCTCTTCCACCATCCAGCCATGTCCAAACAGATCACATTTTAGACATATTAGATAAAAATTGCTCCATTTAAAATTCCATCTCTATTCTGATGCAGCAACAAAAAAAAACCCCTCTGCAAACTGGACTATTTCCTAGTAGGAATAAAAATCCCTGCGAGTAATAGCCTTTTTTTTTTTTTTTTTTTTTTTTTTTTAATCTATATGTGAAACTTCAAAATATCTAAACATCTTCCTAAAAAGAAAAGGTCACCTGTAGCAAGGGACAACATCACTACTTGACTATTAATGCAACTCTGTTTCCATAGGGGAGCCTTTGCATGTTGTGCAATGTCATGCTCCTTTTTCAGCCCATGGGATTATTGCTTTAAACTTCCTCTTCACACCCAGCACTCCAGTTTCCCTTCATGAGAAGGGCACTCAGTCACCAAACACCATTTTTCACAGAGCTTATGATGATGCTCTCCTCCTGTCTGCTTCTTCTGTACAGAAGATGTCGCTTGCAAATAGCAGCCATGGTTGACTGATTACAGATAGGCAATTAATTTGGAAAAAGGATATTGTAAAAAAAGAATATCATCTCAGCAGGTGTCACTGCAGTCAGAAGAACATGTCAGAAAACGAATGCTAAATATTTAGATGGCACTGGCATCACCTGTCAAACTCAAAGAAAATATTTATTCTATTTACCTGGCCTCTTCCAGTTTTAAATATATCTTTAATCACAAATATTCAATTCAGAGCTCAAGTTAGTTGTTTGCTGTAATAAAGATTCAGAGGGCAAGCACAATATTTCTCTGCCCAGAATGAGCCTCCTGCACCACATACTGCTTGTAATGACTATAACCATTGAGACATTTTTCTGCAAAATGTGTTTCCTGAATTATAAATGAAAATAAAATGAAACATCTAGCTTGACACAGGTTACTTCAGTATGCACCTACTGCCATTTTCCAGGGCAAGATGTTTTCACAAGCAATGCAGTGAAGGGAACAGAATGTTAGTGTGCATGTCAGGATGCCTGAGTCTATTTGAGCTCTGCCATTCATTTCCCATCTTCAAACGACATCTTACCTACATCTGTGCCCTGTTCTCCTGCCATATTTGCTTCTTATACTTACTTAGCTTTCAGTCTTTTCTAAATCACTTCTTCTATATTTGTGCAGCCTGTAACTTGGTGGAGTTCCAGCTTTGATTTAGACCAGAGAGTGTGGTTGCAGCTCTGATGGAGGGGTGATGTCCTGTGCCACATTGTCCCTCTGCCCCTCAGCACCAGCAAACTGGACACTGCCCACTTCAGACAACATGCCTTGACCCAGTCCTGTTTCTTACTGGCTTATTGTTTTTCCTTCTTCAAATTATATGATGTTCATAAAGCAAAAAAACCAAACAAACAAAAAAAACCCCACAAAAACAAAAACAAACAAACAAAAAAACCAACCAAAAAAAAACCAACAAAAAAACCCCCCTTGATGGCTGAGGTGGATGTGGCAGCTAAGGGCAGTGCCCATATGCATTTTTACAGCCATACAATAGATTTTTTCTTTTACAGGATATCTACTGCATAACTAGTAGCATAATCAGCCACTGAAATGTGCCACTTAAGAAATCATAAGGCAGCCTAAGGAATGCTTTTAGAATAGAAAACCTAAAATTTTATCAAGTGTTCTACTGTTTCCCATTCCCCTTTGAAAGGGACCAAAGCAGAGACAGAATTTTAGAAAATGTTCTTACAAGGGATATATTTCTGAAGCTATCTCCTCTCAAACAGGCAGTAGCAAAAAGAAAGAGAGAAGAAAACCAGCTCACATCAGGGTGTCATCACCTTTCTGAGTTACCAGAAAGCACGAGCATTTCTAATACATAAATATTCTCCAGTTTACTTGATATTTATTACTGGCTTACTGCTGAAGATCTGCCCAGCTTCCAGCACCATCCCCTGCAGCAGGGTCCTCAAAAACACAGATCAGCTACAGAGTGAGCATGAGACCTGAGAGGCAACTTTTGCCTCCTGACAACTTCCAAAAAACCCCATCCTTGGTGCTCTTTTCCTTAAAGCTTGGAAACACAGATTCAAGGCCAAAAGAGCAAAGAGGCAGCGCTCCAGCTGATTCCAGGGATTTGCAGCTTGACATGCCAGGAGATAAATTATCCCAGAGAAGCTTTGTGAGGAAGCTGAATGAGCTAAAGGGAGCCAGTGCCTCCTCACCAAAGCCATTGTCTTGTTATGGAGCTGCAGATCTGCCTGTAACAGGGCAGCATGGCAAGTAGAGTCTTCTACACAAAGTCAGCTTGGAAAGACCTAAAGGAATGGGCAAAACTTCATCTGAACACACTTCACTTTGAAAAACTTGTTTGACTGTTGCCAAGGGACAACAGGAAACCACCACACCTTTAATAGTCTGTGTCCCGTGTGTAGAACACATGTATTAAGTAGGGAATACACTAAAAGAAAGGGAAATCTTAAAAAAAAAAAAAAAAACAAAAAAAAAAACACAAGAACACTCATTTCACTCATTTAGGATGCAGAAAACCTAACTTCAAATCCCTTTGCTGTTTCTCTCAGTAGCTTGAACCTGGCTCATGCCAAAGGAATGCCCTAAGCACTTAGTAACTTTGAAGTGCAGCAGATTACTTGCACTTGTATTTTGTAAAATCTCTCAAAAGGTCTTTTCATTCTAGTGAAAATGAAGTTGATTTCACAGTGCCATGTTTTTGTGCACCTTGGAACTGGAGTTTTCCTGCTAGCTATATTAACATTCTACATAGCTTCATTCAAGAATAAATGAAATTACCTCAACCTTCTCAAAAAACTGGAAGATAATTTGGGATTAATTTTCTCAATAGCCTTGATCTGAAATACTCAAATATTGTTTGATTCATTAAAATGTTAAGTAAATGTTTCCTTAAAAACTGAATTTATCTCAGCATTCTACCTTTATCACCTACTGTAAGAAGTTGAGCTACTACAGAAAACCAATGATTTTCAACTAAGAAGTAAAGTCATCAGTTAAATCTCCAGTAGTTACAACAGAATAGTCAATATAATGGATTGAGGGTTTTTTTCTGACTTTTGCAGTTAGGCCTCTGGCTTCATTCATGCTAAAGGGCAGCAAAGAGAGACATAACAGTAATTGCTCCAAGTGGCACCACAACCTTTAGGCATCATTAAGAAATCCAGCCAGCATTTTGGAAGATAGAAATTATACCCTTACACTCTGTAATTTTTAAGACAATTGGCTGAAATACCAATTCACATCTTGTGTCCTTTGTCTTACCAATAATATAAATAAAATATACTCTACTACTAAGGGTAATAAGAGGTACATTTTCCTTTTGACAGAGATATAAAAGTGTCATTAATATGTTATAAGGTAAGATTATAGTTCTAAATGTAGCTATCCTTTCAACTTCTGATATGTCAAATTAATCTTTGCTTACACCATTACATGAACTAGACACAGGATGAAAATTCATGCCTCTGTAAATGACACTGCAAGACCCCTGCAATGCTGAATTTCCATTGTTAAGTGAGAACATGTACCCCATTGCTGCCATGAATCTTAGTGCAAGAGTCAGATATTTCTATGACAATTGACAATATAGCCTCCTAAAATTGTTAGCAAGGAGAATACTGATAAAAAACTGATAGCTATCTTCATTGTCTGAATTTTATCTACCAAGTACAAATTACACACATTGTATATATATTATGTATATTTATGTCCAGAGTTGCTAATTAATGATCCAGATGGTTAATAATGACACAGAACTTGGGCTGCCTTACAAGCCACACAGCAGATGACAAATCTGTCTGACTGCTCAAGACATAGACCTAATCTTCACTTCTTGATGGGAATGGATTCAAAGCTGGACTGCCTAATTTTAAGATTAAAAATGAAACAAAGACTAAGTTTTATAACATTCACAGCGTTTAAACAATGATTTCCAGCTAACACCTCCTAGGGAAAAAGCTCAAATTAGGTCTGTGAGTTTCCTTTTGAACAGTTATGTGTTGCAGTGATAAGAGGGGAGGCAGATTTGTTTTAAAAGTCGACTGTAGCCGTGTTTAGAGGACCTGAGCAGAACATTGTATTACAGGTTCAAAAGGAAAACAAATACAGAGATTGCTCAGCACAATTAATTTTCAGAGCTTCCAACCATGGCCATGTAACCCCAATTCTTCTGAAAAAACACTGTGAATTACAGAGACTCAGGAAGCCTGTGAAGAAAGATGACAGGATGATGCCTCCTCACAAAAACCTTCAAACAACTGCATTGCTCCACTAGGCCTTGTTTACCATCAGAAACTCGGACTGTTGTGACTGTGGGTTCATTGGTAGCTCAAGGAAAGTAAATAAAACTCCACTGTATCTCTACAGTGTGTGTTTTTAAAATATCACATTTTCCATACAGGTAGGAGAGTAGTGTTATCAAATACCCCCAAGGTTTTAAGCCAGTGTGATTCTATCCAAAGGAGGATTGCACCTCTTGGCTAAAAAGTGCACTGAGCACCCATAAATGCATTGCATCAAAAATATGGGAGAGGATTTTTAGTATTGAAGTTCTTGCTGCCATCACACGATCCTCTGATAGTCTTCAACAGCATTTGTGAAGTGGGACCCAGAGAGGCCAGTCCTGGGGACCCCCATACAGCATCCAGGGCTGCTCACAGAGGCACCACCAGCTGGAAAGCCCTCAGGGATAAAGGGTTTGCACAATCTCCCACCTCCACAGCTGGCTGGACGGTTTGGCAGAAGCTCCTGATTAGAGTAACTCACAACAGCTATTCATCAGTTTGATTTACTTTGTTCAGTCCTCTTCATCTTACAGCAGAGCAGCTGATAAATCTCTTTCTCTGATTTTGGTATGGTTGATCTGATGTTCACCCAGAGCAGTTGTGGGCCATTCCTCTAGAAATGTGAGCAAAGCTCTTTGTGACTATTTCCATCTCAACATGCCTGGTTGTGAAGAAACAGCACGAAGTAATCTCTTTACATGGAAGTGTCAAAATTTAATTTTTTCCACACCTGTCAGGCCCAGAAAGACTGCTAGAAATTTCTGCTAAAGTGCTGAAAAACTCAAGCTAAGATTTGGTGTGTTGGAAAACGCTGTAGCTTAAATTGGTCCCTGACCTGGGTTTCAGTATTACATTTGAGCAGTGAAATCCCTCACTCAGCTGGGAATGATGAAATCTCTGTGGCATGCAGATATTTTAAAGAGCAATCTGACACAGTCTGCTACCAGACAGAAAGCTGGAGAATATCCAGTGAGACAGGATATATACAGAATCTACCATGTGTGCATCAGGAGGGCATACAGAAAAGCAGAGGTGTGTGCCATCTATAAATACCTGTATGGATATCAACATACACGTGCAGAGGCTGCTAAATTATAGCTGCTAAAATTATACATTCAAAGAGTATAGATTCCATCTGATCAATCATTCAGGACATATTTACCTTCAATCTGCATAAAGGACATGATGAAAAAGTCAAATACGTCACTATGAAGCAAAAAAATTCAGAGTGCTTTAGGCAAAACCCCATTATTATTACTTTAATCACGTTCTTATAGGGAAAGTGATATAAATGTGTGCCATTGCTGGAAGTCTGACCAATTTCTTTTGATGTCTTGCCCAGTGTGAAGTGAGCCAAGGATGCCCTGGAATCACACAACTTTATTTGTAAATTCACTTCTAAAAATTTGATATGAGCCTAGAGAGAAATTCAAAATCTAAAAGGGTATCACAAAAACCTGTTAATACCTAAGTCTATTAAAATGAGAAGTTATTTAAAGTAGTAAGGGCACAGAAACTACAATCTTAACTTCTTTTACCTTGAACTGCTAGAGACCTTTCTCAGTTGATCCTTTTCTGAGATTTCAAAGTGCCTTGAAAACTGAAATAGGGCCTTAACGTCCTCTTGTAAAAAAAATAAATAAATGAAAGGCTTCCTTAGACATAGCAAAATCCAGCCATAAAACTGCCTCCTGCACACCCATCCAGTGTGTCACATTAGAGCTGAGGAAAGCCCAACGTTACAAAAACCAGTAACACAGCACCTTGTTTTTACCTCCCCTTCCTGTCCCACACATTGGGTTCAGGTTCAGTTACTCAGGCTCTTCCATCACCAGATTTGCAAGGTCAGGATTTAAAATGAAGCCAGCACATCCTCCTTGTGCCTGGGCTGACCAAGACAGTCTCTACACAGCATCACACCAATTTCCATTCATAGAAATCTCTTGCAATGGGCAGCTTGGGGAGATAATGGATATCAAAACCAGAGGGGGTTGTGTATGTGGGCGTGTGTAGGTGTGTGTGCAAGAGAGATAGACAATGTGTATATATACACTAGAAATGAACATTATCAATGTCAATCCATGCCATGGATTACAAATATTAAAATAAGAAAGTAAAAAGTGCAATAAAGGACTTTCACTCAGCAGAACTCAGCACTGGTGCCCACAATAAAATGTGACTAAATGGGGCCTCTTTGCCAAGTTTTGCAGAATTTTTTGAATGGAGGCTGATCCAATTCCTGATGGACAACAGATCAGTCTTATGTGGTTTTCACATTTCTCTTTGTCTAAACAAGTCCTGTTCCAATTACAAATATTGGCACTAGGCTCTGTCTCACTGAGTGCTTTTAGTTATGGACTGTGTAGCATTCAGTGACCTCAAAGTCAATACCTAAAAATGTTAATGCAATGTGTTCTATGTTACATCCCCACAGAAAAGAGAGAATCCCATTATTAGGATATTTGGCAGAAAGTGAAGCAATCTTACTTCAAGTTCTTTCTTCTGTCCTGAACTTAGCAATGTGACATCAGTAAATAACTTCATTTCTCTGTGCCTTCATTGACCTTTCCTGTTAACAAGTTTCACGATGCTGGGACTAAACATAGCCTCAGAATCACTATCAAACATGAATACCCATTTTATCCATGAGGTTATACATACTTTTCCTGAAATCAGTGCAGGAAATCAGAAATGATAAAATGAAAAAAGAAAATCTGAAGGTAGATAGATGCAAAATGTACTGCACAGAGAATATTTTCTATGATCTAATAGCAGTCCTTTTTTGGCTAGAAAGGGGAGAGTTTTCCCTATCAGTTTCTAATTGCTATATAAATACTCGCCAGGAGAATACTGGCACCAGCTTGTTTTGATTGTGATGGTAAAAAACTAGATATAAATGTTCTATTAAAATGTGAAACTCAAGTTAGCAAATTATACTAAAAATACAGCAATTGTCTTTTTTCTTTCTTTTTAAAACCTACTATAACTTTTTAAAATATCTCACAATCCTCATGGGGTGAAGTCAGCTACTTGACAACTAAATACAGCTTACTGCTACACATAAAGACAACATGAAAATACATTAAAAAACACTAAATTTATACAGATTAAAAAACATTTGTCGAGAGTTTTGAGCAAACCTTGTACAACATGACAGCAAAGCAGTCTACCAGCAGATGACAATCTCTCTAGGAAAAATATGATTTCATCCACATGACTGTGTAAATTACCCAAAGACTACAGGTAATTTCATAGCATTACCTCCAAGAAAATAAGAGTAATCTTCGCATATTGCTCCAGGGAGGGGTCCTGATATTAAGGGGATGATGATGACCTTGAAATATAAATGGGAAAGAAGAGATGAAAGGAAAATTACCTGTAATTTTTGTTCTCAACCACTGGTAAATCTAAAGAATCCCTGGGTGAACTCCATGTCTTGTGTTTCTGGCAGAAGCAAAGCACATGGAGTTACTAAAATAACTCACTGGTGATGGATACCTGCTTATCCCATCAGCATATCCTTTAGAGGAAATTTCAACCAATGAGTTTGTCTGTTCTGCTCACCAATATGCAGAAAGCTTGTTAGAGCAAAGGCACGTTTCAATTGGGTTTCTCTGAGAAATGTTACCTTTTTATTTTCCTTCGGCAATACAGCTCCTGTTTTAAGAAAACAGCTTTTGCCAAGAGCTCTCCAATAATATAATTGTAATTATTCCTTCCTTGAAATAAAAAGGAATAGTTACAGTACTGTTCATTTTTAAATAGAAAGAACAGTGCATTTTCTCTTTCTATCTGTTTCAATTAGATATTGGGAAGACTCACATGGAAATACTAAATTTGAGCTTTCTTTGATCAGTGTCACACTTGCTTTCCTTCTGGTATTATTATTATGCAATTTTTTGCCCTTTTCGCTCAAAATGGTGCTATCCTTAAAGATATTTGAAGGTGAAAGATGCACCCTAGACAGCAGAATGTATGTCACTCCTAGACCAACAAACAGGGCATTTTATATTCTTTTTACAGCACCCAAGACACTTAGTCCTGTTATCCAGAGAGCAGCGAAAAAATTAAATTCCAGTGCCAGCTCACTGCACTCACTGCCACAGAAGAAACCAGGAAACCTCTTGAGGAGGCAAAACAACACAGGTGACTGCTGAGTTCCTGTTACTCCATCATTATTTGAGCTAAAATAGAAAGTTCTTTACCAAGCAAAGGCCACACTGAGGGATGGAGACAAGCAGCCCATTTGCTTTGTGCTTTGGCCCAGGCTTTGAAGGAATGGGCAGAATGAGACCCATCACTTTCCTGCAGATTTGGTAACACCTCAAGGAATCACAGAATGGTTTGGGTTGGAAGGGACCTTAAAGATCATCTCCTTCCAGCCCCTGCCATGGGTGGGGACACCTTCCACTATCCCAGGTTGCTCCAAGCCCCATCCAACCTGGCCTTGGATACCTCCAGGGATCCAGGGACAGCCACCACTATGCTTTTCAAGGCTGCACAGTTACATCAGGCTGAAGTCCCAGCCTATAAAATGCTCAAGAGTAACTAAGAAACAGAAATGTAACAGATACAGAGGCAGCAGAATCTTCCTGAAATATGCCATGAGACACAGAGGGCTCAGTGTAACATTCAGGCAATGTATACAGAGCAGGCCAGAGGGTATAGGGAAGAATGTTGCATCTAAATAGCCAAATTACATATACTGTATTTCAGTAAAATTAATAACAAACTGAACTCAGAGGCACCTCATCTAAATTTGAAATGGAAATTTGCATCTGCCATGTTTATTTCATTATTATTTCATGAGGAGTCTATGCTTGTTTATGAATTCTTAAAGTATATTTAAGCAATCAAGCATAATAGTGGTGTAATTATCTCAAACCTATTGCAGTTCCAGGACTTTACGAGGAATCTAAGTGCATTTCATGTAGCTAGCTCCTAAGGTGGCTCACTCATGAGCTTATTCCCTGCTGTGTCTCACTGAAAAGAGGCACTGACAAGGAAAAAAAAAATCCCAAACCCTGTTACTAGAAAGGGGGAGGCAATGCATCAGTCGTGTGAAGTGACACCACTCCCATAAACCGTGTCCACATCTGTCCCTGCACCAGCCTGGAGCCCGTGGCACAGATCTTACAAGGCAGTGTTTTTATTGGGTTCAAAGCTACCTCAGTGAGGCATTTTTGAACCAGGCACCTGTACCTGGCAGCCAGCCTGCAATAGAGTTGCCACTTTTAGGGGAAAAGAATGCAGCTGGGGAGCTGGTATATAATGAAAATGATTGAAAAGTGGCTTTGCACTTAATAACACTGCTGCCATGGTGATCTCTTCCATTCTGCTGCTCCCTGGGTAGAAGGCACTTGCCTGTTCCCCTTCACATGTGATATCAGCTCTTTTCAAAAAAAAGACAGAGGTGGTAATGCTTGGCAGCTTGCAGATCAGCAGGGCTGCAGAAAGCAGAAAACCTCTGTTGGGCCAAAAGAGACAAGCACTGTCAGCAACCAGCAAAGCCCTTTCCCTTCCTTCCAAACTGAAGTATCATAGCTTGAAAATTAGCTTGTGCAAGCTAGGAAATTCTTGTCCAGGCTTGCTGCCACCATGGCATGTTTCCAGCAGTTGTGGGCTACTTTTCATGTGAAATCAAATATGGACATAGGGTTTAGTTTAGGAGTAGGACTGAAGTTGTCACCTTGGACTGGCTGCAGCACAGATTATATTTTGTCTCCTTAAAACTGAATCAGCCAGCTGAACTCCTCCCTTTCAGTAAAAGCAAATGGGGTCAAATCCAGCAAAGATCATCTGCTGTATAAATTATTCTTAAGGTAAGCTTTTCCAAGACAACGTATCTAATTTTTAATGATTTAAAAGGTGTGAAAAGTGAGCTCCAGGACATATTTGTAGATCTTGCCAGGATGTCTACCTTAAATTCAGCTCCAACAATTCCCACTGCTCTAAATTCTGATACACACCTTTGAACTTTCAGTCTTGCAGTGGTACATTCAAGACAAATGGGAGGTGACAGCTAAGTAGCAACAGTTCTTTAGTATAAAATGAAATTCATTAGATGAACTTTCAAAGGGTCCATACAGTGTCTCATACTGAAAGAGCAGCTTTTCTACAGCCTGTTTCAAGACATCCAAGAATATCTTGCTCCAAGACAAGTCTGGCTGCAGGGGAATTTGTCAAAAAATTCTGAATTGATGCAATAACCGGATACACAGTCATTGACAAGGATTAGGAGGTTTCCGTTATGGTGATACTATAAAAGGATTAGTTCTTTGGTTTTACAGTATAAATCCCCAAAGGCAGATTTTATTTTATTTTTTTTTTAATATATGAACTACAAAAATATCACAGCATTTCTCTGTGAGATATGAACTTACTGCAATTTTTAAAACACTCATCTTTATCTTTATTGCTGTATTCCAGTAGACAAACACTTCCCAAGCTATCCTGTCTTTTAGCTCCCCCTCTGCTTTATTAACTCGATCCTTTTCAGCCCTAGTTCAAGTGATATTTGATTAATTTGCGACCACTGCTTCTGGGCATCACGTTCTTAAAGATACCCTATTGTCCAGAGAATTATACATGGGAAATAACATCCTTTGTTTACCTTTATTATCCTTTCCCCTAGTTCAGTGCCCATTTTTCCTTCTGTGCCACAAATACTGTATCTTACTATATCACTATATTTTCCTAGCCACAAAACTTTGTTCTCTGGTAATTGAAAAATTCTTTATCCATTGCTATTACATTTACTGAGGTCAAAAACTATGAACATCTCACATGTTTGAAGTGCATTAGATTACACGGGCAAGTAAGTATAGAGTTGTTTAAAAGAATCATGCACAACTGCTTTTTAATCAGCAAAGATCCTCTGAAGTAGTTATCAGCACTGTACTATCAGGAACTGCTATTTAGATGCTCCTACTAAAAGCACAAAGATTATTCAATCTTCTTTAATCTAAAACAAACTCGGGTTACCTGACACCAAAACATGATATACATACATAGTTTAGACTATGCACTAGGCTCATAATTTCTTTTCTACTAATATTGTAGAAATGAAACCATACAGCTTGTTGCCTCGAGACGGGGAAATCATAGAGATACTCTTGGATCCAATACTGCTGTATGTTAAAGGACTTATTAGAATTTAAATTACTATTGTGTATTGTTTTAATACGTCTTCACAGCATGCACCACAACAGCTCCTTTGCAGCTATTACACTGTACATTGGCTACATCAATTAACAGAAGTGCACATTATATATTATCGACCTATTTAATACCTAATACATTTTTCCACAGTCAATTTATTCTTCCTAATGTGCACTCAGAAAACACACGATGAGTTAGTTTTGCTAAGAAAGTCATGTGTCTGTGCACTTACTCCAAGAATACTGTGTATATAGACATATATCTGAATCTAGTGACTCCTTTTTAAAATTGAATTGTACTGTTTTCTTTCCTTTTGCAATGTCCAAATCCCAATGTGCTTTTCTTAAATTGTGTCTTTTTAAAAATAGGATATTAATGCCAAGTTAAGGACAAACTCTCATCAATTGGTACCAGACAGCACAGAGAAAAAAAAATTTCACAAATTTAAATAACTTTATACATGTGAAAATTATCAGATCTAGGTCAACATGACAAGTGAAGTATATCTGATGTGTAATATTACTCAATAAACAGACTGAAAAATATCTAAATGCAGTTAACTAAATCATGACAAAGTGTTGAAATTGGCATTCTTACAGATGACTGTTTCTAAAATCAATATTCTAGCATTAAAGTTTTTATTTGCGACTGCCTCAGAAAGCAAAAAATAAAATCTTGAAAGCATTGCTGAGAATTTAAACATTTAACTTTGACAGTCTGAAAAAATATCCAACCATTTTAAAGAATTTCAATTATGTAAATAAGAAGAGAGTTTATACATAACTGACAAAATGAACTGTTTCTTTGGTGGCCTATTAGTACTGAAATGGCTAAACCAACATCTCTGCTACATTGATCATAGTGACTTATAACCATACAATGACTTAATGGTAAAATATCTTATCTATATATAATGCTACTGAATGCAAAAGCCTTTATGCATTTCCAGGTCTGAAATGAAGCATACATATGCAAAGGAAAAAAAGGGGATAAAAAGAAAGCTTTTCTAAACTTTATGCAAAGGCCTAAGCAGCTCTCGTTGCTCACAATAAAATAAAATAGTCCCTATTTCAAGATTTCTGATTTAAATTTGATCTGTGTTGGAAATTACCAAAAAAAAACCCAAAAGCTGCTTAAATGTGACACGGCCTGTGTGGAAAAAGTCAGTGGCTTTGCAGGAGTGGATAAAGTCTCCTCCACCTTGGAAAGTTTCCTCACCAGGTGGGACGTCAGGGCCAGCTCCCAGGAGAGGCTCAGCTCCCTTCTGCAGGCTGTAACCCCTCCCTGGCACGGCTGGGCTGCCTGAACTCCTGCTTTAGTGAAGTGTTTTACACAAGTGCTTGGGCTCCAAACCCTCTGCTCACCGTGGCTCTGAACTCACAAACCAGACCAGGTGAGTGTGAGAGAGCACTCAAAGGTTCAGTACCAAGGCAAACTTTTTAGAGGTTTCGAGCAGTGATTTGAGTGCAGATGAGCTACACACAATCCTCTTTTGCCCTGTCCAGAGGACATCCTAGAGTCCGGATTTAATGTGGTTCAAGGAGAGTACAAAGAAAAAAGGATTGGGTTCATAATGCCTTCACAAATCCTTCTTTTTTCCCTTTCTCATTCCCCTCCTTTAATGTCCCCTTTCATGTTTCTTTTCTTCTTTCTCTCTTCATGCCCAAGCAGTGGTACTGAATGCTAACAAGACCTGACCCAGCCAGTTAGTCACTTTGGATAATTTCTTAGGGTATGAGCCATGTGATTTGCTCTTTGTGTACTCACCTAGATACCATAAGGTTGGACCTTCATTGAAAGTACTGTTCTGGTATCCAATTTTCACAACCTGCCTACCTGATAGTAATCTCCTGATTCCATGTCTATTGTGGCTTTGGTTCTCTTTAATGGAGCCTTTTTCATTTTCTCTTCACAAATGTGCTTCAATCTATCTTACATTTTAATTGAATCAAATTTAATTTAAACCAAATCAAAGGTCCTTTCAATACATCTACATAAGAAAGCACTTAATCTTAATAAACTACCATTTAAGATGGAGAGGGAATCTACAGTAGCAGTGAAATATATAGCAAATCAAAATTCTCTCTGTTCATATAAAGGAATGAAGCCAAAATAAGCTCACTCTACTGTTTAAACTGTGCTGCATGTAATGTGTAAGGAAGAGAAATGTGCTGCTAAAGTAATACACTGTGACTGTGAACTATTCGCTGAAATCTGAAAAGAATCCCATTTCCCAAAGCAGCTTAGAAAATGACATTTGCTGGGACCCTGTATTAATGAGATGAAGATCCTTACCCCCTTCAGATTTTATTACATTTCAGAAGACATTTCAAAAAGTCAAATAATTTACTTTGCTTAGGTGAGGAGGAGTTAACCCTCTGGGATTCACTGTCTCTTCAGCTCTACAGTTGTCTAGCATATGAATTTTACTAGAGCTGTTAACTTTTATTTCCTGCAGTGCATGGATATGAAATACTAACTGCTCCTCCTCCCTCCTCTCTGCCTTTGCACTGCTAAGTGTGTACAATTCTTCAAACCCAAACAGTATATAGTCCTACATTAGCTGCCCATGCATACATATATTATTTACTACAATTTACATAAGAACTAGATCACACCAAAGAAAGATTTGTGATCTTTCAACAGGAGTGAATAAGAGACATTAGTTTATGGGAGACAACTCAATTATCTTTCAAAGTTCTACAATAAGACCATTAGATTTCTCCTTCACAGAAGCATTTCTACAGGTGCTTAGAGAAAAAGAAAGCAATGTTAGGTACAAATCCTTAAGTTAATCCACTTTCAAAACCTTAAAATAGAACATTAGTTCTGAAAAAATCTGTTTAAGTTTGTGGAGAGGCAGCTCCAGCGACACCTCAGCTGGTTTTGTGCAGGGATCAGAGGGAATTCAGGCTCTTCCACAGCCTCTACACTGGATTCTGGCCACTTTATGATAATACCACACAACTAAAATGGTGTCATGTTGCTCTGAGTGAAACCTTGGGCACAGCAGTAACAGCATTTTTAATGTCAGTGGTCAAAACACAAGACTGAGAAGCCATGGAAGAGTCTAGATCAGTAAAAGCTGCACCACAGCCTCTTAAGAGACCCTGCTCTGGTCAGCACGTCTGCTTCCATTCACAGGGAAACAGGTAGGGAGAAATCTGGGGATTCTGGAGCACAGATGAGAGGACAGTGCAAATCAGGCCACTATTAGAGTGTCCTCCACCCTCCACTTGTGGGGCACTGTTGTTAGTGCAGAGTATGCCAAGGAAGAACACTGATGGTAACTATGGTTTTGGCTGCTAGAAAAATGTCAGGGTGTCAATAGAACTTGGCTTCCTGGTGATAGTGGGACGATTAAGGCACTTCTCTTTGTGGGAGCAACACCCTCACAAGAAAGAATTTCTTCCTAACATCTAATCTAAACTCACTTTAGTTTAAAACCATTCCCTCTTCCCAATGTAAATAGTCTCTACTTTTCCTGCAAGTTCCCTTCAGGTACTAGAAGGACACAACCAAGTCTCCCTGAAGCCTTCTCTATTCCAGGCTGAACAATCCCAATTCCCTCAGCCTTTCCTCATGGCAGAGGTGCTCCATCCCTCTGATCATTTTGGTGGCTTCCTCTGGACTTTCTCCAACAGCTCCATGTCCTTGCTGTGCTGGGACCCCAGAGCTGGAGGCAGCTCTGCAGGTGGGGTCTCACCAGAGCAGGGCAGAGGGGCAGAATCCCCCCCCTGCCCTGTTGCTCTGGATGCAGCCCAGGATATGGGGTCCATGTGCCTTTTGTGGTCTGAGTTTAAACTGGAGCAGGTACAAGATATTGCACATTACTCATACATCAACCATCCTCTCTCTCTTCCTTGCCCTTTTTATTGTTGTATTAAAGATTAGTCTTTTCCTGGGAAGCTATCACTATGTTTGTTGAAGATATTTTTATGTGGCAGCTAGAGAGGAATTACTGTCTGGCATCCCCTGATAAGGTTACAGGTGAATACAAAAGTATAACTTTCCCTCTCTGTTACATGTTCTAATGGAGTAGTGTTTTGTTTTGCTTTCTTTCAATTCTTTCCATCTCTCACTTATTTGACGACTTGTATGTTATGAAGAACATCAAAGACTGAATCAAGTATTTTAATATTAACTGTTTCCTGATAGGAATAGTATTTCTGTGGTTATAATTTTATGGAAACCTCCTACATGTGTGACCCTCCACACATAGTTTTAAATGCACTGATGGGTAAAAAATAGCCTTTCCTAATTCCCCAATAGCAATTATTCATTTGAATCACGTTTTAGCTGAAGAGAGGAGAACATGCATCAGTAGAGTCATGGTTGTTCCTAAACTCCCCATTCCTAAAGGTGCTGCTGACACTGCATTCCATTAGCTTCTCAATAGCTTTGATGCTTGGGCACACAAAAAGTAAATTGGGCACACATTCTCCCAGGAGCAAACTTCACATTTATGCATGGCTCAAACATCTAGCTAACATGTTCAGAAAAAAAACGAAGCTTCCTACCTAGAAATATCACTTCCCCAACACACACAGTATAAGGGAAAAACATCTGTGGCACAACATCCACTCATATGTTTCTCCAGGGACCTGTCTCCCCATCACCAGGCAGGAGGCTCAACACAGGATTATGAATGGAGCCTATTCAGAATTACATCAAAACAATTGCTTACTGCACCATTCCCTGAAACAATGGGACCTGAAGCTATTTGTTCTGATAGCTCTGCAAAAAAAGGAGAGGGTTATCTAAAGTGCTGAGAGTTGGCTCAAATAAAACAAGGGAGAGGAAGTTCTGAAAAATAAGTTGGAAAATCATATGGACAATGTTTGATTGTACCTGTCCTTCTTTGCATTTCCAGCTGGAATTCAAGTGTGACAATAAGGTAGCACATAAATCTCTCCTTTTTTAAGTTTTAAAAGTGATCATGTTTGGGGCCAAATGAGATTTTATACAATGTATCTTCTACTGTCCTAGAGAAAGCATATAAAATATTACAATGGAGATAAAGCAAGATATTGCTTCTCCTTTTTTTATGGCTGGCCCTCTTCTAACTGGAAATTACCTTTATTTAAGCAGTTTGAAATGATGAACTGAGGCTTAAAAATGCCTAGAGATGCTTAGAGAAAGATGAGTCTTCCTTTTATTCCTTCCTTTCAGATGATTTTTCGTACACTCTGCATTAGTTTCTAGCTGTACCCAGTATTTGTTATTGTAGTATTAATCACCTACCTTATTCACAAGAACAGAAGTTCCAATATTTCCCTGAAAGATGGTAAGTTTTAGGTTTCTTTTGTGACTTCTGATCAAAGTATAAAATGTACGGCAAAATTCTTCATTATGTGGCAGATACCAAGTAAGGAGAAATACTTTAGAGACAAATAACATCCTATAAACTAGGTCAGTTCTTCTTCCTTAAGCTGAAAGGTTCCCCTGTACCCGTGAACCATCACAGAAAAAAAAATCCTGCCTGACCAAGATGTGGATAAAGATTAAAATAAGCCAGAGAAGATTAGAGCCAGAGAAAGAGCAGGTATATTTAAAAGCTTTCATTTGCAGACAGTTCTAATGGCTATGTCTGACTTGACTTTAATCAGAAATATGAAGAAGAATTCATAGGCTCCCTTCAGCAGTGTGAGGACATTATGTGGCAGCTGTTTGTTCATACGGTAAATGGATAACACCATGTCTTGATTATTAAATATGTATTTGCAGGTTTACAGGAATATTCCTCTGTCAGACTTCAGCATACTTTATATTCAGGTGCAACAGCAGTGTCTTGTGTTAAGCAACCTCAGCATATTAAGTACACTTTGATTTTTCTTCAGTTATTCTATGATGCTTGAAAAAAATATTTTTAAGATTTTTATCAATGAAGTTTCAGGTTCTTTTGGGAGTAACTCTCTGCTATGATGAGGATTCATGATGGACTTTCACGACTGGCTGTTGTCCACCACTCCTCTGCAGTGCTCATTTTTTTATATACATTATCTTTTGAGAAATACTTAATTCTTTGTACTAGATTAATTGCAAGTACAATTAAGCTCTTTTTGAGATTACTCTTTCTCTGCATCTTCCTG
The DNA here is from genome assembly GCA_037013685.1 of Acridotheres tristis. Lineage (NCBI taxonomy): Eukaryota > Metazoa > Chordata > Aves > Passeriformes > Sturnidae > Acridotheres > Acridotheres tristis. The sequence continues at coordinate 8,158,947 of CM072899.1, read as the reverse complement.
AACTATGGTTTCTCCTTCTTACATATTAAAACTAATGACCAGGAGCTTGCCATACCTGATTACATTGCATGATAATGAATTTCCACCTTTAGTGTAATTTTATGTTACTGTTCTAATTACATAGGCCTTGGGTATAGATTTCTGCTTGCATGAACAATTTCTTTCACCAAAGTTTAAATACAAATTGCCCAAAGCCTTATTTAAAGAGATGTTGGTATCATGCTCCAGCCTAGCAAACAGGCTCAGACCAAGCAATTTCTGTCTGAAGGGGCTACCATGGGTACTGAGAGCTGGAGGCAATGATCCTTGTGGGTCATTTCCAGCTTAGGATATTCTGTGATCCATCCACTGCCTGTGTTACTCGAAAGAACAGCCTATCTTATCTTAAAGGTCTTTTCTAGTCTGAAAATCCAAGAATCAACTATGATTGCAGCATAGCCCTCTACATTGTCACCATTATGAAAGGATGCTCAGCTGAGACACAAGAGCCTGGAGGTTCTTTGACATAGCTGGTCAAAAAACATTCTAGTGAATCATCCTGATCTATGGATGCAACAGAATACTCACTGGAGTAGAATAATTTTCACAGTCTTATGTATACCCTGGGAAAAGAATGGGTATCAATTCTCGTTTTCCTTATGGTTAACATATATCTATTTCTCTAAAAATTAGATGTGAGTGTATACAAACTAAACATGTAAGCAAAACCAGACTCACCCTTTCCGACATGGTAACCCCAAATGTAACAGCATTCTCAGTCTATTTGTCATCTCAGCCACAAGTGAGCTGAATCTGGCATCTGGACTCCTTTTTCACTCAAGCAAACACCTATATAGGTCAAAGGAAAATTGCTTTTGTAAAGACTGTGAAAATTGAGCAAGGAACAGAGGAGCTGGTATACAAGGAGCAGGATGCAGGATGCCACTGGGAGATTACACTGTTTAGCTCTCCATCTCCACCGTGCTCACATCCCTCTTAGCAAAGGACACGACTGCAGGGGTATAAAACACAGCCTGCACACTCTGCACTGCTGAAATGCAGCAGAAGGTGTCAAAAGAAACTGAGGGAAACCATGTCTAATGCAGAGACAAATGGAAACACCTTGTCTGCCATCAGGGCAATGGAGCCAAATTAAAAGTAGCCAGTGACTTTGCTTAGGCATCTCCTACTGAAAACACCTTTTTCCCAGAGGTGTAGGTGGAGTGCATGGCCCTTACTGTTTGCTCCCTCAACAACATAAATAACTCAGCCACTGTTCTGAAAAAAGACCCATGTTGGAGACTGGGAATTGCCGTGGGGGAAGTGTCTATTTTCCTGCCCAGTTCTGCTGGTCCCTTTTGGAACCTGTGATTGCTGTACCAGGATCATCAGTGCTCCTTCAGGCAGAAGAGAGCCTGAAGTGAACTTCTCTGGGTCCCACTGCCAAAGTAAGGGAGTATAACCCTAATGCAATAATATTGCATTTGAAATGTCTGTGCAGCTTGCACTTTATATGAATTCTAAAATTTTTTTATTAAATAAATGTATGGGGCTGTAATTATATCTTGAAAGTAATTGTAAAAGGGCTTTCACTTCTAAGATCTGGTAATAAAAGAATGAGAAAAAAAATAAAGACCTTTTTAGATTTATTTTTCCCAAACATTAAAAACACTGAAAGGGAAACACTTCAGAATGACTCATTTGTAACCTCACAATAGAAAAAATTGTTTAAAAATCCCCCAAACTTGACAGCCTACAATCAAATAAATCAAATAGGAACAGAACCCAGCCAGGAGCTTCTACCACATATTGACATCTAGAAAATGTGACTCTGGGAAGCCATCACTCTCCAACTACAATGACCTGAAATTATTTGGTAAACAACATGACTGCAATGTAAAGGTACAATAAACAAAGCAATATTAAAAATTCAGGAATGACTGCAGGGACTGTGGAAATTATTACTCTATGTTTTTTGTTTTATTCAAGTGCCAACAATATTTAGTCATCTATCTTTCCTATTTTTCTTTCTCTCATTCCTTTCAGAATACACTCGTTGTGGTACTGCATTAGGTTAACCCTAACTAAACAGCAACTGAACATGAAACTTGAACATCAGCACTGCTGCCTTACAGCTCTGAGGAGCCTCAGCACGTAGGTTTTAAAGAAAAATACACAAATAATAATCCATACAATGTGCATTGATTGTACTCTATGGGGATTTTTATCCAAAAGTACAGACACAAACACTCATGCTGCTTTTTGGTATCAAGGGAAAACATTACATTCAGAGAAACTACCTTCCTAAAGGCTAAATAACCTGCTCAGCCAAAACACACTCCAAGATCATACACAGATCCCACACTTTGAAGGTCACTGCTGCCCCAAACACCCTTTTTATTGTACAAGAGCTGGTTCCCAAGCTGGATTCCAACGAGGTAATTGACATACATATTCTCAGGCCAACACTGAATAAACAAACCTCAAATGTTCCCTTGACAAAGCGCTCTCTCTGGTGGAAGTGCCAAGCTAAAGGGCAAGAGAGGCAGCTGGTTCAGCCCCACTGGCTGTTCCCAAGCACACAGCCTCACCAATGAACCCACACTGGGCTGAAAATCAGCTCAGTTCAGTCAAACACTGCAGTCAACAGGACCTGGTCATACCCAGCTGAAAAGGCTGGAGACCAAAACACTGCCACACTTTCCAAGTTCCAGTTAACACAGATTCAGGTTTTTTCTGCTTTCCACAACAACCATGGCACATTCACATTTTTGCTGTGGGAATGCTCAGAATTTGGGCAATTAAAATCCACAAGGATTAGGCTACAGTACAGGAAAAATCCTCATCAAGGACACAAGCATCTCAGTGCAGCATGTCCCTTAAAAAACAAGGGTGAAACAGCAGCCTGTGACCTCCTGAGGACTGAGACCCCCAATTTGTCCTGCTGCAAAGGGCATTTCATAGCAGTGCACATACATGGTGTTAGGTTCAATTAGAAGAAATGCAGGAAATCTTGCAAGGACAAGATGACAGAAATTATTTTGCTTGCACAGTTGATGCATCTCTTCAGTGCAACCTCTGTACCAGAGGGTCAGAGGACAATGCACTTTCAAGAAGACACAGAGAGTCTGGTTGAATTTCTAGTTATCCTTACCCATGCAACTTCTTCTTAGGGTTTTTTTTTTTTTTTTCAATGCCCTGTATTGTTATCCTTCAATAATGACCTTTCTAGTTTCAGAGGAAGACGTGTTTCAAGTGGAAAGCCAATTCCTTCCCTTGAGGTCTATGGCATGTGGAAACCCTTTTGGTAGATAAAAAAGGAGTGAGTGACTATTCTGCTCCCTGAATTCTGCTGTGTTAATTTTTCAACATGAGAAAAATCCAAGCATTGAACTTCACCTTTCTGTAATAAGCCACCCACATGTTGAGCTTGGAAGTCAGAAACTTCCAGGTGTGCAGAGTCACCCCAAAGGGCAACGTGAATTGATACATCTGAACTGAGACTCTGGATCCTGGGTTTCATTTGTCTATGGTTATGAGTGGGACCAGCCAGGAAATTCTATAAATTGCTCAACTCTCAAACTCCAGGTTCTCTCATCCTAACCACAACATAATCTCAAATTTAAATTATGATCATTTTCTTATAAATATTCAGATTTTAATGATTTTTAAAATATTCTTAACATAAATTATTTTAAAACAGTTTAAATTTTAAAAATTTCTAATGTTGATTTAATAAAGCTTTGCATTTACTTTATGATTGATCCACAAACTAACATGGAAAAACACTTGGACCATTTGAGAATATCAATATAACCAAATATCATATAAGAGGTTTTCTCCTAATGAAATTACTTTGTAGATAAAAAACTTCATATTGTTTCCAAATCTGACCATATCAGTATTTATATATCAGGCCACTTCAGCTCTGAGTTTTCAGATTTTTCCTCTAACTCATGTGCACCCTTCATGCACCTGGAATTTGTTTGGCTTTAATGGTCTTAATTATATTTTGCCAATAGCATATTCACATGATGCACTATATTTTCCTCTTATTGGTCAAAAGGATTCCCACCTGCCTTTCACATCACTGCTACCCAGAAGTTTGAGATTCTTGCCTTAAGCCACTTTTTCTATAATTGCTTAAAAATCTTTTTAGGATAAAAAGATGCCCTGAATTACTCAGCCATTTTTATTCCAAGAAAGTAAAAAGTAAGCAATGGCTTAAATATGGAAGTTAACCATGTGATAATTATTGTTGATAATAGTTACTTGACTGATTGATTTGCTTTAAGTATGTCATAAAGAAGTCGTCTGTGCATTCACAGCAGCTATTTGTACAAAAACCCCCTAGCAAATGTCTATTCCTTCTGACACATTCCCAGTATCATGACATTTTGATCTGAGAATGATGTTCATCAGTCTAGCACAACAATCACCTTTTAAATGTTGCTGTGGTGTTTACACTTGGGTATAATGAGACAGACATTGTAAATTAGACAACGCACTAGGGCAATGGAATAGTTTTAAAAACAAAAAAGACATCACAAATATCTCATCAAAAGCCACAAAGAAATTTAGGTGACATAGGCCTTTTCTTAGATAGCTTTATTTTTTAATTTAATTGAAATACTTCCATGCACTGGGAAAATGCTGTAGCCTTCTAGAAGGGATGAGTTATTAGTGGCTGGTGATTGATCTGAATAAAGTCTTCATCATAAAAAATGTATAGCGTCATATAATTAAAAAATCCAAGCACTGTAAATTGACTAAAATTCTGTGGACTTTTAAATAATTCAAATTTGTGTTTAGTTACAGCAGCTGTTTAATTAAAAGGTAGAAACTGCAACTAATCCACTATGGTTGAATGAAATATAATCTATAACAGAGTTTAATCCCCCTAAGACAGAGAACACTGATATGGATTCTAGAAGTCAGGGGCTCCATTTAATGAATCTCACAAAAGGGATCATAATACATCTGAGCCAGCTCATCTTTGTTTCTCTGATTATCCAAATAATGAATCATTTCCCAGCTTGGTGCTGAAATTATAATTTTTTGGTTTTTAATATTAAAAAGAAAGGTCTTTCACATGCATTATGTAAACTCTTCTGCTGGAATTTGCATTCAAAGCTTTACCAGAGTGAGAAAATAGATGCACAAGGATAGAAGAAATGCAATTTTTGACTCTTAGGTAACTACTTAATTGTTCATAATTAAAACATTTTGTAACAAAATTCTTGCACAAATGGCCTGGAAGATTTTTTTTGCATCATAAAAGTCAGCTAAGGAAACTGCTGCACACAGGAGGTCTGCAGTTGCCTGCTCTCTCTCAGCTGCAACGATTCAGGCATGATTTCAACTTTATATCAATTCCCAGAAGGATACTTCAAGGCAGGCGCAGAACAAAACATTTTTTCTTCACTTCTATATTTTTAATTACAAACCAGAATGAACAAAGCAAAAAATCACCGTGTTTTCCTCCTCAGATCCAGAGAGCATTCATTAGTTTGGGATGCTTGTAATCATTCGGAATTGTGAGTACGCCAAGGCAGAGGGGATATCAAAGCAGACAATGGTAGTCCTTAATTAGAGAGGCCAGGTGGCACACAGAGTCACAGCACAAGTTCCTCTCCATGTCCCTGCCAATGATTGAAAACTTGACCTCAGCAGCCATTCTTCAGGGGTGAAAAATAATACAGTCACCAGGTGGCCATCTCTTCAGCATCGACAGCCATCTGCACCAAAATGTGCTAAATTATGTTTAGTTCTTTTTAATGTGAACCATTATCCATTAGAGTCACAGCAGGAAACCATGAGGTCCTGTTAATTGAAACTTCAGCTGTGACTTAAACCCCTGTCCCAGACAGGAGACAGGCACTTCACCTGCTGAGTCCTTCAGCTTAACATGGGCAACATTTTTCCTAAGTGCTTGATCATATATAGAATAGTAAATGCCTGCTTTGTAAAACAGGCTAGGATTTGTAGAAGAAATCGCTCTGTGGAAGTTTTTTTTATAGGCTTCTCAGTGCTGTCTGTCAGACAAAAAAACAGTTTGATTTTGCATGCTGCTGTTTAATTTACTAAGGAACTGACACACAGTTGTCCTCGTGAATTGTCAGCAAGCAGCTTTTTAACCCTTCCAAGGCATGGCCCAAGAAGATGAAATGCAATGCAAGATGCAAGCTGCCAGTGCCAAGACCTGTACAGAAAGAGGGCTCTGTCTGCCAGGAGAACCCAAAACTTGTCCATCTCCTATTAGTAGTCACAGATCTTGCTTCCTCATCTGTTCCTCAGGTGGAGGGGAAGATGAAGTCTCATGGGGAGACTGAAAACATACATCCAAACACAAACACAAACACAAACAGAGGGTGAACATACTGGAAAAAAAAAAACCCAGAAGCATTGGAAAAACAAGAGAGAATTTTTCACTCATCATTAAGATACTCCCTTCAGTGCTCAATTTTCCCCAAGCACCTTGAGTGCAATATCCAGGAGAAGCTCAATGTGAACCAAGGTCCATCTTCACCAAGAGCAGGGCCCTTGGTTGGCATGCCCTGACACGCTGCAATATTTCCCCTTTGTCATTTTCACTGCCCCTGAAAGAGATCCAGCAGTGCCAGGAACTGCTGTGAGGAACAGCCATCAAAGAACCTGGCAGAAGGCAACTGCAAGGCAAGGAAATACCTGATGGAGCTGGAAGATTGGAACACATTGATCCAACCCATTCTGCTTCTGGAGGAGTGGGGGCTGTGTGAATAAAAGGCACCTGTTACTCCTGAAAAGACTCAATTAGAAGTTCCTGGGCCCCTCGCAGGTTTGTGAAGTGGAGGCATTGCTGAGTCACTTTGGTTTGTGCCTCTGGGAGCCGAGCCCAGTGCTCAGTGAAGTTCTGCACTGCCACATCCCCGAGTGCCCAGGCAGTCCCTGGAGCTGGGCAGGCACAGCCAAGCACAGAACTTCACCAGAAATGTTTTTATTCAATATAATAGTAAAGACACAAAGTGCTATGACTCTGAGTCCACACATTAACAGAATCATAGTTCATCAGCTTTTAAATCCACGTTTAGAGCTTACTCCTAAAAGCCAAAAAGCAGCTACAATAGATAGTCTTGCAAAACACGGCATCTGTTCTCTTTCATTCCATGGTTATGGATAACCTTCATAAGCTGATTTGCTCATGACAATAAATTTATTTTCAGAAATTATACTCCTGATCTAATATGAAAAAATAAATAATTCAGAAGTTTCACATTATTACAGGGAATTATATTTAGGAGATCAACTAGGGATCTCTGTAATGAGAAACATTCACCTTGCTAGAGGAATGCTACTCTGCATTTAATCTTATAATATTCCCTTCAGGGTGTACAAGACAGCTTGCTGGAAAATATAATGACTCCTTAACTGTTTTCTGAAGAACAAAATAAAAAAAGAGTAAAGAAAACAGTGATATGGAAATGAGATCTACATTTCATTTGAAATTCCATATGCACTATTTTAAAGCCACCTTGTTTCAATATGGAGAAAATAAAAAGATTTTGATGGGTCTGTTATTTGGAAAAAGATATTAAAACCACAGAGAAACAAAAGGATGTGGTATGTGTGGTCATGGTAATATAAAGTCACTTGAATTTCACAAAAAGAGAAAAGCTGCTTCAGCTGTTTCTACTTCATTATTTGTTACTAGAAAGAGAAAAGTTGGTTCACAGAGCTCCCATTGGCCAAGAAGTAAAAACATCTGTTGAAGCCAGGAGGGAGTTGCCAGCCACGTGCAGAGCACTGGGGCTGCAGCAGTGCAGCTCCCCTGTCCCCAGCACACCTGGGCAGCAGCACCAGCTCCTGCTGAGAGCTCTGGGGACAGAGCAGTGCATCCCAGAGTGCAGCCACATCTGAGCACAGCTCAAAATAACCACACTGCAACCAAGCATTGCTCTCTCTTGCCTGTCCCTTCCAAGTGTTGCAATTTATGTTGGTCAGAAAAGGAAACTGTCCACGTTTTTCCAACTAGAACTAATGTTGGGTGTCTGCTGCATTCAGGGTAATGAATATTGATGTTTGTAGCTATCTCCCAAATGAGGTAACTAAACAATACATACATAGCTTCCACCCGTCTGGAGTCTCCAAGAGAAATCATTAAATTGTCGGAATGGATGATCAGCTCTGAAGGAAAAATAAGTATTATTGATGATGACAGCATGCTATTGTATCTCTGCATCATTATGCCAGAGGTGTACCTTTTCAAAGCATCCCATGAGAAGTAGACAGACAATACCAATAATTGTCTGTGGGATTGCCATTTAGATGCAACAGCCTGAAAAAACATGTCTTATTATTTTTTAAGCATGGGACATTCTGCCTCAGAGTATTTCAAATTATATCCTTCAGTGTAATTAAAAATCTTCTCCCAATTAATTTTGTTGCAGAAAGGAAATCTTGAAGACTAAAAAGAGATAATTTGAAAGATAACTTGGATACCTCAGAAAGAATACATAGTCTACAACAGAAAAGAGTTCCAGGAACAGGGACCTCAAAAATTTCCATTTCAGTTTCCAACCACGTTATTATTACAAATCAAATGTCCATAGACAACTGCCATCACAAAAATTATGGAGCTAAAATTTTCTACTAAGGCACTAATTTCAGAGTCTCACTATGAGACAAAAATTCTGACGTAAATTAAGTCTTACTGCATTTTTTTCCTCTAATAAGTCTCAAAAATCAGAGGTATAGGTATGCAGTAACATATAGTGTTGTTTGACATAGAATCAAGGTTCCAGTCCCTGTATCACCAGATTTCACAACAGCACTGATGCCTGCCAGCTATCTTTATTTTTATTTTTGTTCCGCTTTGAGAGTTTTCCTCCAGAACTGACCTGATCAAAACTTTCACAAATCATCTTCTGCTACCATTTTAGTTGTTTGGAGAGAGGGTTTAGTACATGGGTATAATACATTATAACCAGCCTAGCAAGACATGCTGGGCAATCCCTGTGAAAAGGGACACTGTGAATATGGAATATCCTGATGTAATTCCATCCATAGGTAGTCACATGAATAAAACTTCTATGCTCTGCAAATCCTGAGGCAAATTAGAAAGTGTTCTTTACCGTTATCAAGAAAACCTCATTTCTCTTCCACTGGGAAATGAAGCTAAACTATTTGTTATTACAAGAGTTGGTGAACAGCAATCACTACAAATATGTTAAAATGGCATATATTACAATTAATTAGATTTCCAGAGAAGTAATGTGGTATTTGGATTTGACATTAAATCAATTCAAGCTTTACAGATACTCTTGACAACCCCACCTGTAAAATCAATAGTAAAACCTTGTATCCCTCAGAAAGGACAGTGATATCTATGTAAAAATAGGAATTTAAATAAAATTGGAATTGTCTGTACGAGGTAGCTTTGGGATTATTCCAGCACTTGTACAGTATTTAACATGACTTCTGAGATAATCATATTCCCAAGCACAATACAGAGGGTCCTTAAGCTGCAATTGTGAATATTTTTTTGTATGTTATCATGTACATGGCACTTTTTTTCCCTGTGGTCAAAGGAAAGTAAAGAATTTTTGGGGTTAGTTTAAGGTTAAATGTTTATCTTCTCTTTGCATCTACTCTAACGAAGTAGCTTCACAAATCACACACTGATGGTGAGATTCTAAATTATCCTCATGATAATTCACTATAGGACCACAGGGAGGAGGAGGCAATATCCTTTGCATGGAACAAAACTTTTTCTAAGATGGCTTTTATTGTTACCACAACTCATCTTCCAGTTTCTCTTTATGTTAAATAATAACATCAAAAAAAAAGTGGGTTTTTTCAAGAAAGATACCATAAGCATCAGTCTAAGAACCAAGACCTGACAGTGACAGAAGGAACTGGCAAGACAGTTTCACAATAACTGAAAATACTCAGACTTGAAATGGGAAACAAAATGAAAGAGTCCTGAAGGATGCAGCTACCACAAAACAATTCTGAATCTCCCAGAGTGGAAGAATATAAATATTCATTGCGTTCAGCAGAGAATAGCACATTGCAAGCTCACTGCAAAATAAAGACACTTTAGTATATGTTGAGGCCTCATAACAATGGGATTTGCCAATTAAATCTGAGGGGTGTGATCATTTCTGTTGTGATATGGTGAATAACATGCTGAGAGAGGCTCAGATGAAAGGGGTTTGAATCACTGCAATATTCTGTTTCAGCCTTCTTTTCTTTTTTTCCATCCTGTGTAAATATGAGAACGAAACGTGGTAGACAAGCCTGGGGAGACTTAAAGGAAGGTTATTTTGAGGTTGTTTTTCTTTACTTATGACAGCTAAATGTTAAACTAATACCAGCTACATCTATTTCTCTTTTAAAGCCTGTAAATTGCATCTAATTAATAGACCCTGACGAAGTAAGATATCTGTATTCCTTCAGATTTGGATCTAATGGGATTTTTCCATTATGTGTCATGATTAAATCCTGGGACTGTGTTGTGCATATCTGAACAAATTCCCTCGGTTTCTTCCACCAAGTAAGTGTAAAGGACCGATGATGGCCACCCTGCCAGCGCTGTAATTTTTTATTTTTCTGCTGCAAGCAGCAAAACCTCCTCACTGTGACTCTCCGAGGCTGAGAGAGGTCCTAATGCAAGTCGGCAGCATTTGCAGAGAGCAGCCCAGAAGAGCTCAGCACGTTCCTGCAGGGGTCATGGCCAATAATCCTCACAAGGAAGTCACAGGTTTCCTGCCCCTTCCATTGCAAAGGCTGGGGCAGGTGAGGCACTGAAGGGATGGACCCATTATTGTCATCACCCTCATCATTCACATTAACACAGAACACGAGAAACAAGTCGTGGACCACAACCCCCAGAGTGAGAGCAATTCAGGGAGGATATAAAGCTCTCTTCCTTGAAAACCTCATCATCCAGCAAAATACAAGGAATCCTAATACACACACAGAATAAAAGCCTGCTATCCGGCATCTCCACAGCAGTCTCTAGCACCTAAACACCCTCTGCCAATAATCAGTACATTTGTGTGCACATACCATTGGAAATGGGATATTTAAGGAGGGTTTTGAAGGAGAATCAACATCATTTTATGGGAATACATTGAGAGCTTTTCTGCCTGAGGGCAAGGAACAAGGTGCTGGAAGCAGTGCTGAAAATGAGGTCCATGAGCACTGCATTCACTTTGGACCTGAACAGATCTGAGGGTCACATGTTCCCAGTATGGTCATTGTTACTGTTTTATTATTATTTCTATTATAACTGTTTAACTGGCAGTCATAGATATTTAAAGAAATCAAAAGGGAAAATTCCTTCATGTATGTCTATATTTAAAATCATGCTTCACACATCTTGTATAAACCCCAGCCCTATTAACAACAAGTAGAGTACTTCAACCCTCACCAGATTCTGTAAGACACTGTCATTTTAATATGACATACACTTATTTATTTAGAAAATAAAGCCATCAAAATCTAAAACACTAACAAAAGCTTCCCAAAAGGTTTTGGTGATAAATGGGTAGCTCTCTCTGGAGGATCATTTAGCAGAACTGAAACAAATATTTCCAGCTAATAATAATAATAATAATTTTAATTAACAACTTTTTGCCTGCTATCATGGCACCTTGTAAAGTGAGAACTAGCAGAGAGTTTTCACTGAGCATGAAGTATCTTATTTCAGGTCATATCCTACAGTACATATTTTGACTGCTGCTCACCCTTATCACTATTTGGCAGATATCATGTAATCTTCATGCAGAAACATAAATTCTACCTATGTTCATTTTTCTTGGTAATCTTATTTACCATCTCCCAGTAGCCATCAGCTTCCAGTGTATGTATAGCTATATGCTAAACCTCATTTTGGTCTCTCAAAATTATTGTCACAATTCCCTTTGATTTCAGCAAGACTTAGATTTGGCCTAGGGAATTTATCCCATTTATTTGCAAAGCTTTTGCTAAATTTGTAAATCCCTGGAGAAATGTTCATATCGCAGGGAAAGAAATTTCTTAAAAGTGACAGAGTTGATAAATTTCTCAAGCACAGAAAAGTTTGGAAGATGCAATTTCTATAGTCTGAGCAGTCATCTGGCACACTGGGTGACAGGAGACGGGTTAATCCAAAGGGCTTCGTAAGAATTTGTTTAAACAATTTCTCCTCCACCCTCTCAAATGTCCATACAACAACTGTCAGATTCTATATTAGTATGCATTATAGGGGCAAAGATGTGAACAAGTTAAGCAATAGTCCCCTTCCAGGCTCTTGCTGCTGATCCATAAGCCTTATGATGTGTAGTATCATCATTTTGGAGGTCATACACTGAAGAGATTTAATTTTACTTAGCTATCATAAGAACTTCATTGCTGCAAAATAATTCATAACAGCTAGAAAAAATAAGCTCAGCAATCAGCTGAAACTTAGCTCTGGACTCTTCTTGTCAAGAGTAATCCAGAAAGAAGTAGAAGAAAAAAAACAAGTAAAGGGTAATGACAATTTTCATAAGCAAACTATGAACAGCTGCTCCAAGGTCAGTAACTGGAAAAATTATGTTAATGATCCTGCATTAGCTGGGTAACATGTTACTGCTAAAACAAATCAGCCCAGATTTGAACCATTGTGTGGCTTGACATCAGTACCAATTAAGGTGGCAGATGATGTAGAAAGAGCCTGGACAAAGGATATTATTATGTTACGAGCTATATTGATTTTTACAAGGCTTGTTTGATTGACTGACTGATACTATCAAGTAATTAGCTTTAATCTAGGGTTACAATGACCAAAAGAAATCCTGAATCAGGTTATATTAGATCTCTGATAGTATTTTACTGATACAGAAAAGTGTTTAAATAAGGCCCTGGTCTCCTTTGTAAAGTCAGTGTTACACAAATGGTCTGTGCAGAACTTGGCACACCCAGGAGGTGCCCAGGCTGCACACAAATTCAGGTCACATAGGCAGTGGTCAGAGAAGAACGAACAAGCTGATAAGAATCCTGATAAGCACAGGAGTTCTCTGTAAGCAGTTTAACATTTTGGCATATCTGATTTTTAAAAAGTATATATGTAAAATAGTATGCAATTTCGAAGTGGTTTTTTGTTTGGTTTTGTTAATGATTCTAAAAGACAGCCACAGGGCATGGGAAGAGGGAAGAAGCCAAGATCACTTGTCCACTATGGTCACTTCTCCCACTGACAAAGCCAGGGCACTTCCAAGAGCATTTACAAATTGCAAGCTCATCACTCATGAGAAAACCAGACTAACTTGGTGTCAAGAACCTGGCCCTAGAAGTGAGCTCCTCCAGTGGATGCCTGATCCCAAATCCCAAGCTGACACATTATTACCTGGAAGGAAATTCTTCATGGGCAGGAGACCAGGTTACAGACATTTACAATACTTCTCCTAGGAGAACTAACAGCAAAATGTCTTGGTTTGGTCTTCATCAGCCCCAGCTCTTTTCCTTCATTTTACATATATGCCTAATTTTAGATAGTCTGTAAGAAACACTTCATGTTTTGATCCCCAACAGACCTGTTAATTTCCACACACGTACTTGCCTTCCCTCCATTGCACTTCCACACTTGGATTTGTTCAGTGTGGTGGGTCACTCTGCTTCCTCAAATATCACCTCCTTCCCTTCACACATTTCCTCTCCCACTCCCATCTTCCTGAGCCCAAATAATTCAGCTCCATACTCAGGAAGGTCTCTACTTTCTCCCACTCATGCCTAACTTTTATATATATACACAGATACCCCCAGTTTTTCCAAAAGATTTTCCCCTCTTTGTGAGCAGAAATCCTCTACTTAAAGGCATCTAGTTAGACTCCTTTCCTGTTCTGACTAATAAACCCAACAATTTTGGACTAAAACCAACAGGCAAATACTGCCACTGAATTTGTTTGCTCTGGCTTCACCATGTCCCTTTGCCTTCTGTGTGATAAGCAACATGTGGCTGCAATCATCTCAACATACTTGTTTGTGAAGCAGCTGTCAAGCCTTCAACTGCATGCAAGTTGTAAATAATGCCATTAAAATACCATTGGAGGTCCTGACATCAGATGTGCCATGATCTCCACAACAGGCAGTGCCACTGAATGAAAGATCACTATAGTGCTGAAGGTTCCCATCTGTAAGAGAAACACATTTCTGCCACTGTGCTTGCATTGCAGTATATCCAGGCTCACATACAATTCTCTTTCATCAGGATAATTTTATATTCATGGTATTTGAAAAATAGCAGTAGTGTGAGCAAATCACAGCACAACTTATCTCTGCAGAGCTTGTAATTTAAAGTCCTAATCTTGGTCACTAGGTAGGGCAGGTGGTAGTATTGTTGAAACATAGTACATTTTCTTATTAAATCTCTCTTTTCCCCCTTTTTATTGATTTGCAGATCTTTGTTCCCAGAGTGAATTCTCAGTTCCTTTCCTGGTGACACATTTTGTGCATTGATATTTATTGTGGGTTTGGCTATATATATGTATGCTCCAGGGCTTGGGCTGTTATCAAGAGAGAGATTCAGTGTCTCAAAGCTTCAGGTCCTGTTTTTTTCTGGTTCAACACATCCTTGCTCTAGAAGTTTCTGGGTTTGCTTGTCTCCTGAGAATTTACAAACTAAGACAAAGTTCCGGAGCAAAGAGAAATGTCTGTATATGTGACAGCAAAAGAAGAAAGAAAAATCACAGCTGTTCTGATCAAACACGCTGCCAGCTCATTTGAAAACTCTGCTAATTCAGACTGAACCAGCATAAGCTGATGTGTGCAGGCAGACATTTACAGCCCCCCTGGAGCCCAGAACAAAGCTCCCACCCCAAGGACCTGCTGGCAGACAGGTGGCCTTTGGAGCCAGGGACAAACCTTGGCTGAGCCTTACACAGCCCAGCCTGTGCCCTTGGGAGAGCGAATGGGAGGTGTGCCAGTTTTTTCAAAAAGAATATATTTGAGTTAAAAGTTGGCTGGCCACCACTGGCTGCAAGTCTAAGGGGACTAATGACATATTTTCCTGTACAAGTAGCTTCTGTGAGTGCAAATTACACAAAAAAAACCTCAGTAATCAGGTTTGGGAAACTTGACCACAGAGAAAAGGAACTTTTTTCTTCTTTTTAAAAGGAATTTGCATAACCTGCCATTGTTTTTAGGATGATGGGGCATACTAAAAAGTAAGTTTAAGAAAACAGTAATGTAAGCTGTTCCTTACACTAATTTTGAAATGTCAAAGTGGTGCTGGCTGGAATAATGTCACTGCTGTTGGAGATCAGGGAATGGGGACGATAAGACAGAAGGCATCATGCACACAAATAAGCCATGCAGCTGAGATTTTTACATCTCTCATGAAACCATTTATTTTCACTTCGAAAATTGTCCAGCTGGTGACACAATTATCTCTTTTAATTTTATTTTTTGGGAAGGTAAATGTGTCCTCCAGGAGAGAGTTAAAAAGGAGTTGGATTGGATCAAGGTTTCTGCCCCTGGGGACAGTGCACAGTCAGAAATGGCTCCTATGCATTCTCAGGAATTTCTTCCCCTTTCTCACTCAATATTTTTTCTTTGCTAAAGAGAGATAAAGCCTCCACATAGCTTCCTACAATAACTGCCCTTTTCCTTCTGATGGGATAACAGTTAAGCTAATGGGATAACCCTAGGAAGCACGAATTCAACACGAACCAGACAGCACGTACTTACCAAGCAGATTGCTCTGAAACAGAAATAATGCCATGTATTTCCCAGAGCACCAGAAGCCTACATCCAAAGTACCCAAAACTAACCAAGTCCCTGGTCCCTGAAATAGTTTCAGCCTGAAAACAGAGATTGCAGAGAATACATGAAATCTGAGAACACGTTGTTTTGGATTTTCTGTGGAAAATGCTCAGATAATTAATATAGCATACAGCAATATAAACCTCAAGACAAGTTTATACTTATTGAAAATGAACATATTTTATGCACAGCAGCAGGAGAATATGACGTGTTCCTTCCATTTGGAGAACGATAGCCAAATAATTCTTTCCTGGAGTGGAATCCTAGCCCCACTGAAATCAACAGCTGCATTATCAGAGCTTCACTATCACCTGAGTCTTTATTACTGCCAGTACTTTGACCATTGAAAGAAAATTTCAAAGAAAGAATGTTATTTCAAAGCATTTTTATTCACTCTAATATGCAGACATGTACCAAGTAAGTTTTTTACTATTATGACAGACCTGACATTCATTTTTTGGTCATACAAAAACAGCCTTGCTACGCAAAAGGGGAAAGACAGGGAGGATAATGATAGCATAACAATGCTGTGTAGGAGGGGAAAATGTATTCCAGGGGTTTGGGGAGTGTTCTTTTATCTGCTTTGCTGGAAAGAACTGTATCTTTGTGAAAGCCAATATTCAATAACTGTGGTTGTTCTTTTTCATTCTAAAACAACTAAGACTAACTATAGATAAAAAGGAAGATATTAGATCTGCTTTTAAATTCCAGTTGTTGGGCTGGCTGTGATTTTAGATGCAGCTGTAATTCAACACCCCTGCAGGAGTTCCCCACTCCCTGTGACTGCCCCCTAAATGATTTATATGCAGGAACAGAGACCAGGATGAGAAACAGCAGATTCCAGATAAAACCACACAAACCACATGCTCAGGAGCTGTGAGAGTACAAATGTAAAGGGAGATGCTGTGAATCACCAGCAGGAATTGCAGCTTGTTCAGCCCTGCCTGGGCTGAGTCTGCAGTGCCCTGATGCCAAGGGTGGGCTGCCCACCAGTGCTCCTGGGATTTATGGCACTCTTGTCCTAGCCATGACAACCACAGGTCTTTTTAAACAGTCTAAAGCCAAAATAGATCTGATGCAAGTTACAGAAGTGACTACAATATAGATGATCCCAGAGAGACTGCGTTTCTTTAAGGCCAGAAATCCATGAACTACTTCAGTGTTTTTCTTTTTTCAGCTGCCATTGTCTCATTCCTGCAGTCAAGATTCACTTACAAAGCGCTTCTTTGAAGCCAAATGTTATTCCACAACATCTATTTTAAGAGCAGATACCAAAAAAGTCGGCAGCATTTCATAGCATCTTACAGTGTCTTGAAAAAGCACAAAGCCCTCTGAACATAAGAGAAAACCAAAAGTAATTCAAAATCTGACAGGCTGAGCGACTACCAAAGGGCTTCCCCACATACCATGTGTGTAAATGAACACAGCTACCTTTGTTTCCAACTTCAGCTGGATCTGGTATGGATATGCTTATAGAAAATATACCAGTAGAGTAATTGTATTATTATTTTCTTTGCAAAGAAGGCTTACAATTAAAAAGTCTTTTAGCAAATTAGAACTGAAATGCCTTTGTTTAAGCAACAAAACCTATTTTCCAATGTTTCAAACAACACTACGAATCCAGTCAACATCAATAATAACGACAGCATCCATTCAAGGCAGCAATTAAAATAATATTATCTCCTGGGTTTTAAGAGCCACTTACTTAACAGAAAGGGACTTTATATATGCACTGACACACAGATGGCACTTTAGTTCTAACGAAACAAACAAACTCAAATACTTACAGAAACACTCAGAACCCAAATGGTAATTTTAGTATATTCCCAAAAGAATTGCCTGTATCTGAAGATCAATTATTAAGTACGTGACTATCAGAACATGATACATGTAGAATTTACAGTAATAAAATAAAACTGGTGCCTTAACATGTTCACTGGAGGCCAGAGGAGGGTTTCAGATGGCAGCACTGTGTCCTGTGGCCCTACACCTCCACTGGGACATGCTGAGGTTCTGCCATCAGCACCAAGAGGGGGTGATGACCCTCTGGGCATACCTCAAGTCCAGTCTCATTCCCTTCTGCTCATTAGAAGTGTAGGTGCCTCAGAAACATGCAAAGAGGAAGTGAGGCATGGCTCCACAGGCCACGGCAGCAGGGAGGCAAGGGGAGATTGCCTCTGGATCAGCCACAGAAGAAGGACTGAGAAATAATGGGGGATATGACAGTCATCAGCAGAACAGTCTAAGAACTGATGCAGCAGGTTGGATCACATTTAATTATGTACACTAAAACCTTAGATTTGAAGTCTTTTACTATTCCCACCAACACCAGAATGGAGAGAGATGATGTAAGATTGACTTCAGGGACTTTAACAGCAACCCATTACATTTTAATACTAAATATTCATTGTCAGTTATAAAAGATGACCTATCCTCAATATGAAACCTGAATAGAGTATTTATATTTACTGTATGCACCTGTGCATTGGCAGAAATCAAGCATTTGTAATACAAATGCTTCCATTCCCATCTTTGGTTCAAATTCAGGAGTGACTGAAGGTTGTGACCATCTGGGGGCATTTGCATGATCCCTGTTAGATTAACTCCCTGTTCCACTCCATGTTTTCATGGGCAGCTGTCACAGCACAGTTGCAATCTCTCACCATTTTGGCAGTTCCATGGCTAAGCAAAATTCATGGAAACTGGTTCTGGAAAGAGAATAGCATGGGCTTGTAATGAGTTGGCCACTACACATTGGTTCTGGCTGCACTGAGCTCCTCCTCTGGAACTGCTCATTCACTTTTAAAGAGCTAAATCCACACCTGCACAGGCACAGCACAGACAGGTACAGAGGCAGTGGAAATAGCATTCTGCATGGCACAAAGAATAGGTAATGCACTTTGAGAACTTGGAATATCACTCTTCTAAGGAAAAAATTCAGCTCATTCACTGCTGGCAGATGTAGTGAGCTTTCAGATAGAATAAAATAATTTTGTGAATAAATACTTATTTGCTCTGAGCTCAGGGTTTCTCTGCCAGCGCATCTGCAGAACCATGATTAACTCAGCAGATGTAACTCTGCCTCCTCCACTGCCCAGCCTCACCACAGTGTCCGATTTTTGTTACCTGGGAGACATCAGAGAAATTTCAGTAGGAAAGCCAAGCAACTGGAAACACCAAGTCTTTAATGAATCAGCACAGATGCACTCATTTGGTTTAATTTTCAGTTTAAGTTAGTAATTGTCAGTTCCAGAAAAGCAGAGAATAAAACTATAGTGAGAAGTCAGTGCCCACTGGAACTTTTAATATTTCTTCACATCCCTCTGCCAATTTACTGCTGAACACGAGCTGCAAGGTATTAGGAGTGAAACACACAGATTTTCAACTAAATAATGGAAATGTGATTGAGCCATGGTAAACCAAATGAGAGCAAGAGAGAATCTGGGAATATGCATATGCAATGAGGAATATTAAAAAGTTTCTTGGGCCCTGCAGTACGACAACGCACTCTGATGATCATCTTTATTAGATAGCACTAGATAAAGAGCCAATTCATTAAAAATTAATGACACTGTACTGCCATCCATACATTATACATAGCCATAAAGTGGATGTGGACAGCTAAATGCTAAATCTGTTGGAAATAACTGCAAAGTGAAGTAGGATAGTGTGTCATAAAATAGTAGGAACCATGTAATAAGAAGGCCATACAATAAAATGAGGAGAAAAGAAAGACAATCTCACTCTATGAGTCTGTAAAATCAAATGAGATTAGAAAAACTACAGTAAACCAAACCTCTATTCTGAAACAGAAAAATTATTCTCAGGAAATGTACAACAGCAAATACAATAAGCTTATTAAAGAGTGAAACTGGAGGGTGGTAAATACAATGACAAATGGCAGAGAGAAGTTTGATTGCAAGACAGCAGAGCTATTCACGAAAATAAAACCATTTTATTACATCTTTTGATGAAAGCTCAACAATGTGGGGCATTAATATCATTGAGGCAGAATCAGTAAGAGGTATGAAAATAGGCAGATAAACCTTTTTCATTCAATCACAAAATGAAAATCCAATTTACACCATGCTCTCTAATTAAATAAGTTTCATTTCAGAACAATTTTAAAATCTGTTTCATTTTTCTAAAATTTCCTGAAGTTTTGATTACAAAATAAATGCCTGTGACAAATTCCATGGTTTTGGATTAAAAGAGCCATTTAGAATACTCATGTGTGCTAGAATGATACTTCTAAAGTTTGTAGATGGCTTTAGTGTGGACTTAAACTATCACAAATAAACCCTCACTTGGTATGTTCAGCCCTAAAAAGACATGCCTTTAAGAACATTTACCATTCCACATATTTACATAGCAAGATACTTTCTGAAATTATTTTTATAATGATTCCTTCACAGTGCACTGAGAAATAGTGTTTTCTCATGGTGATGATGAAGAGGAAGAAGTGAAACTTCAATGAAAATTGTTTAGCTCAAACACAGATGCATTTTTATAAAGACTGTCTTAAATCTTAGTATTCCCAAGATTTATTCACAAGGCACAAAATCAGGCATACTCAAATAATTCTATCTTTTGAAATCAAATTTCAAAAGGAAAATTATATAGAGAAGCTACCTGCTTACGCCTGAAACTAACAACCATGTTTGGGAATGCAACACATACACACTGGTGCAATTTAAGAGCTTGCAAAAAGCTGAATTAACTACAATAGTTAGCACGAGGCCACTTTTAAAACTTAACCTGGCTGGTGCATGGGAAGAGAGTAATTCATATTCAGAATGTCATTAAATACAGCTAAACCAGGCAAAGCTCTACTCATTTCTACTACACTGAAATGAAATTCTGACCCTGCAGCTCTAGGAGCTCCCAGCCTGACAGTGACAGCAGGAACAACACGCTGTGTCATCCAGGGATGACAAGTGCTGGCATTTCTGAGCCTCTCTGAATGTCTGTGCTTCATGTTTCCAGCACGTACTTTGCTTTTAATTGTCTTGCTGCACTGCAGTACAATTTGCTCTAAAAATGCATTGGTGCAGCTTAGTGGAGCTGGAGTCCCTGGTCTGAGCTAAGCCATGGATGCCACCCTTTTGCTGTTCACACCTTTCCCTAATACAGCTGCGTGTTGCACATCTGGTTTTACAAAGTATTTATCATCAGGGTTAGTCTCTCACTTTGATATTTCAAACATGATTCTGCAGACTACTAACAACTTTTGATTTTAGCAGCTTCTAATGACAGCCCTTTAGAAGAAACCAGACACAGACAAAGACTAATAACAAAGACTAATACAAAGAGAGCTTGAAAGCAAGTTTTGAGTTTGGGGTAGGAAAGACCCCTCACACTTATGGATCTGGAAAACATCTATTCCATGCCTCAAAGATCCTTGTGGATTATAAATGTGGAAACTAAGAACAGTAAAGGAATTATTCACCACATTATTAAACATGACAAAAAGCTTCTGAATTGAAGCTTAAAGCAGGCTATTTAAGATTCCAGCAATCCCTGGGACTTTGGCAACAAAAATGTTCAAAAGCCTTTTATAGTTGCTGTCAGATTTATGTAAAGCATTTGAGATTCCTGTGAACTTATTTATATAACAACCTAAAACTTGAAGCCAACTTGAAAGTCTTCCTATTCTAATTATTCGGTATTGGAGGTGCTGTACAAAAGATACTCAATGTTCTTTGTAAAACATATCCTAAAATGGTGGCCAAGAAAACACAGTCTTTAGGTGAACATTTTATGGGATGGCTGTTAGTGTGGATGAGCTGCATTATTTGATATCAAAGTTACTTGGTGATTTGTTTTCCTGTTTTCTGTTCAGAGACATGGGGGAGATATCACAGTGTTCAACATTCCACCCACATTCTGCCCCAATAATCTCACATCATTACTTTTAGGAAAATGCTACAGTATATTAAAACAAAATAAATGCTACCACCTTTTTTCAGAAATATACCACTAGAATACTTCCTGGAGTCAGGCTCAGGATGGACATAGGACATCACTGGGAACTGAGGCCCAGCTGACCTGGATGCAAGGCACGGTCATTCCCAACCATTTGGTTTCTATCCCACATGAACGCTCTGCCATCACTCTGGGTCACACTTTCAGTTCCAAAAAGGAGAGTGACATCAGCTGTAAATGCATGCAGCATCTCTCCAACATCATCCACACTGCAGGCAGGGGACACCACGGGAACAGGAGCAGGACATGATCCCACTGGGTCTGCAAGATCCAGCAAAAGCCACTGTGTGGTAAAACAGCCCCCTCCTCCCCAGAAGCCTTCCAAGCTTTATTATTCAAAATCATTTGAATGGGAATTTTCCATTTCATCCCCCTCTGCCCAAAAGCTCTCAGTGCCATTTCCCTTCTTCCCAGCTCCCAGTTTTCCTGTTCCACTATCTCAATGAGGTCACTCATTCTTTGCTATTTCAGCTACTCCCCCTTCCCCCTTCATGTCAGCACTTCCCAACCACCCAGGCTGTGCATACTTTGAACACAGACTTGCTTGTCAAGCAGAGCTCTAATTACCTCACGTGTCTTTATACAGATACTTCATCAGGTGTCTGCAGCTTCACAAAACCAGGGGTCTAAGAGGAAATAAATACAAATCTCAGAATATTGACATTCCATAGAGACATTATTGTGCATTACAGACACAACAAAAGGGCATTTGCCTGTATTATCTGGGATGTGATTTATCTTTTCTAAGCATTGTGAAACTGGCCAGATTGTTTTATCCTACATATCTCTAACCAATCAATGCTCAAATGAGGGAACCTACATAGACATTAAGAATTTCTTCACTGAAAAGGTACAGTTCCTCATCATCCTTGTTTCTTTCATCACTATGCAACAGCAAATGCTAGCTTGAATTAATTATTCAAAGCAGGAGAAAATTTATAACCCAAATGTGACAAGAAGCAAAGTACACAAGATCATAATTCCTTTCATTTATCATAATTTTGCCATGTCAGTCAAGAGCCAGAGATGTAGCTGCAGCACACCTAAAGAGAAACCCACACATGAACTAAGTACCACAAGCACTAAGGATACCAACCTGTCTGCCTTTTGTTTGGTTGGTTTTGTGGTGTTTTATTTGTTTCATTGTGCTGATGAGCATAGTTTAACACCCATGGATTGTTATAAACCAATGTGGATTCTCTCTCCTCCTGTGTTTCTTTCTTACAGGATTATTCCATAGACATTCTGGATGTGGGATTTTTATGGATTAAGACAGAAGCCAGCAGCATTCTTTATTCACTGCTATTTGGCATAAAACACCACTTTGATTGCTGTTCTTTTTTCTACTTAATCATGTTTTAGACAGACAGCATCCAGGTTTAACTCATCCCAGCTCTGTTTTCCCTTTTTCCCTTAGCCATAAGAGTTACAGACAGAGGTTACAAAGAGCAAGGAAAAGGTAATTTAATATTTAGTTCAGTGATGCCTGTGGAAGAATCTTGTGAACCTGTGCTGAGATCTCAATGAATCACCAGTGACTTACAATGCAATACCAGTGACATAAAGGGGTAAAATGTCCATAAAGTCTTTAGAACTCCATTAGCTATTAGAAATAAAATATTAATATCTCTAATATGAGCATCCTTAAGACATGAGCAGTGAATTGCAGGCCCTGGGTCAATCTCATCCAGTTGATGCCAGTACAGATCCCACTGAACATAAAGGGGGGAAATCTATCCACACAGGGAACACAACAAAAATGAGCACCCCTAATTTCCCTTGTGCTGCCTGGATCACTTGCATTAAGCAAAGTGAAACCTCCACAACTTGTGTTGTATTTATTTTATGGGCAGGTGTAAGAATAGAACCAGCTGAAACCTCTTTGGAGACAAAGCAAATCCCAGTGCCTTTCTACAGTAGTTCCCATCACCCCAGAATACTGCGCATTCAAAGTGAACTGGAACTTCTCTCACTGCCACACAACTTTCCTACAAAACCAAAAGCCCTGACAAAACACCTAAAGAGAAACCAAAAAGGCAAGGAACAAACATCTCACTCTTCCTTGCAAAAGACATCTTTTTCCTTCTGGCAGAGAAAACACCCAGCTGTCCTCACCACCAGAGTGAGGCAGGCACGACCTTCCTAAGCACACTGACGCACACAATAAGTTTGCACTTGCTTCTAAGCAGGGCTGTTTTCCTGCTTTTTGACGAGGACTTATTTACTTTGGAGGATTGTACGATACTAAGATGTCTAATAGGATACAGGGCCTTTCACCTGCAGGTCAGTGCGCTCAATTTCAGCCCAGCTTATGCAGCTTGGTCTCGCAGCACGCCGTGAGCTCGGCAGGCAGCGGGGGATGCTCGGAGCGCTCGGCCCCCGGGAGCAGCGGCTCCCGCTGACGGAAAGTCGATCGTGCTGCACAGAGACCCGGGTGAAACACGCTGCTCTTGTCAGATTTGTTCCGGTTATATTAATAAAAGAAAGCACCGGGGCCGCCCCGTTTGTTGCACGGAATTGCGGCGACAGGAGCGCGTTCACCAGGCACGCACGGGAATCTGTTCCCAGCACAGCCATGGCACACCCAGCCTGCAGGATGCTATGGACTGCCACCGAGGAAATAAATACACAATTCTGAGCCTTCTGCAAACATTAAGCTTTTTTTTCTTTTTTTTCTTTTTTCTTTTTTTTTTTTCCTCCACACAACAATATGTTTTGAATAAACTGATGGCACCCAGCAGTTAGGGAAGAGTTAGTTGCTTAGATGCAATACTTAGACCAATCTCTTCCCAGGAAATAATGAGCTGGATTCTAACAATTCCAGCCTCAGGTAGAGGGGTGGAAGAAGTCCCCTCATCTGCATTTAAGTGTGTACCACGTTTCTAAGTGTATCCATCACTAATTTGGAAATATGCTGCAAGTGCTTAGGATCAACATTAATAAAGTTATGTAACACAGCTGAACTGTTCAGTAACACATAATGCCTCTTGGACTAGAAATCATTAGAATCAGCTAGAAAAACATTTTTTTTCCCCCCGAAGAAGCTTTAATGTTTCTGAGGGAGCCAAATAAGAAGGATTTGCCAATGGGAAATATTTAACTCATCTAAAAAGCCAATGTGTTTACCTTTGACTGAGATCAAAGTCACATGATATTGTAAGTCAAATTGCAATTCTGACTACAAAAAAGGATCTTATTTGTATTTTAATCTCAAAAACTGACATCAGACTACCTTTGCAAATCAAAGTAAAGTTAGGTCAAAATCATAAAATCATAGAAACATGGAATGGTTTGGGTTGGAAGGGACCTTAAAGATCATCTAGCTCCAAACCCCCTGCTATGGGAAGGACAACTTCACTAGGATGTTCTTTTCTATTTATTATAGAAAGAAGCCTTTTGACAAAATAAATATTTTCGATTAAACAGAAAATTTATTTTGATAATATCATATTTCTGCTCAGAAAACCTCTCCCACAACTAATTCAGCCTGCTTTAGAACACTGGGGGGTTTTGTACCCTGTTTCTACGTAGAAGAGGTGGCTGCTCTTCATGGCTTTCAGTTTTGCTGTCACAGAATCCCTCTGTTGGAGATGCCAGCACTGAACCCTCAAAGGGCAGCTGGCATTCACCAGCCCGATATTCCTCTACAACAAAGACATATGGCTGTGCATGTTGAAGTTTTGGCAGGATTTTACAGGAAAAAAAAAAAAGGCTCTCAGCAACCAGAAATAAAAATTGTAAAGGAAACCTGATTTCATAATTGCATCTTTAAGTGGAGATACGTACAAGAAATTATTATGTAACTACAGGCACCAGAAAATACAAAAATACATATACAATCCCTACCAGTTTATCAGTTCTAGGCCTGTGACTGCGATATTTAAGAGCTTTCCACTCACTGATATATATTCTGCTAGCTGTCACATTGTATTTCTAAATTGTTAAAAAATACTCCTTACCTATCGGCCCCAAAGGCATTCATTTTTTCCCTGGACTTTATAAAAACTAGAACATGTTTCCATGATATTTCTTTTACAATAGAAGGCCTGTTAAAAACAGCATCATGAATATTCTAGTTATGACAGATATGAAAGGACATAATATCCAGGAAACAGCTCTTTCTTAACATATTCATGAAGAGGTCCTTGTCAATCACAGCCAGTGAATTGAATAAAAAAATAATACTTGGAGTCTTAGGAGGATACAGCTGAGTTTTACATGCTGGAGATATAAAGGCTGAAGTGAGACTGGGTTCCACTAACAAGATTCCTGGCCTGGAGTGCCTTTGTGAAATTATTCAGAAACCTGCCAATAACAATATTTCAGGCTGCAGAAATCTCCGTGTGGGTCCGTGTGCTGCTGCCACAACTTAATGGAGTCTCCCAGCTGGTGCTTTAAAGGAACGATGTCTGCAATCGCCCATTCATCTTGGAGTTTCAAAACAATTTGCTTTATGGCCCTGCTTCTTTTGAACATTAAAAAGCTTACATCTTGAAATATTCAGGAAATAAGAAATAAACTGCCAAATGCCTTAAGCAGGAGAACGACTTACAAGGCTACTTATATATATATTTTAAAGTATAAAGGCAATATTTTTTCCTATTTATGCTGTGTGTCTGACTTGTTCAGCATAGATAATTAAACAAAATTTTATAATAAAATAGTTCTTTGCTACTTTTAAAGTAGATATAAAGCACAATATTTAAAAGATACTACTAAAAATATACAATATAGAGCCAAACCTTACTTGATTTTTTACATAAATCAAAAGCTAATGCCAAATATTTTAATGTACACAACACACAATGGCAATCTGGATGAAAGTGCCAGTTTACTGACTTCATCAAACCACGTGTCATCTTCCCATGGAATGACCCTTCCTGAAATAACATTACAAGCAAATTTAAAAGGCTGTCTATTTTGCCTCTAACATAACTACATGTCATTGAAATTTATTTTGTATCAAGTGAGTAAAAAAATCCAAACATAAGTACCACAGGTGCCTATATGAATTAAAATCAGTGAAATAAACCCAAAACCATAATTACATCACACCCAGGGTTTCACTGCTGACCTCAATGTCCACAGCTGGCAAACACCATTAGTAGAACTCCTGCAGCATTTCTTTATGCCAGACAGCTTCCAGGACTCTTAAAATATCACAATGATTTGCCCAGGAAATACACACAGTTTCCTGCTTGAAGATACAAATCACCTAAATGCAAAACACTGGGGTAAATTTACAACATCTTTCAAATCCATAAATTGCATGTTCGAGATTAATCCATATATATGGCATTTCACAGCCTTGCTCCTTCATGGAATGGAAAGATCTGTGCACTGCTGGACACCCCAGCCCACGAGGCAATATACAGTGCTGACAACTTCCACAGATTCATTGTTTGCATCCCTTTCACAGTGCATCTGATGCCAATTCAGCAGGATTTACTTCCAAAAGGGGTATCCATGCCTGGATTACAGGGGAGGGTGCTGAGATTTGCCAACTCTTACTGCAAAGACACCTTAAGGCTCACAAAATCAGCAGAACAACATCACAGAACACATTGTAATGAAATCTGAAATATGGGCTACTGAAACCTTGAGGCAGAATACCAAATTGCCAGGAGTCTGTTTTTTTAATGGAAATGTCTCAGGCTTTTGTTTTCACCTACCTATGGCAGAGTACACAGAATTGCAAACAGAAACATCCCAGCACATTTTGGACTCTGTGTGCAAGTACCAGTGATATGCCAGATCTGAAAAAAAGCTCCCAAACCAATAAATCTGTCTGGCTGTCAAATATTAGGAATACCTACTACAGGTAATGTCTGGTACAACACCACATTTATTATGTGACTCACCCTTATGAAAACAATGACTACCTGAATAATAATAAAAACATTGCTGAATCAAACTGAGCACTGGCTTCAATCCCTTCTCATGATTTCACTAAAACAAATACCCAGGTTTTCTGAGCTACAGAGGTGAGATTTAATCATGCTAGAAGTTTAAACCTGTGCAAGTTCAGCATCAGCACAAGCCAACATGAACCCTGCAAGGACAATGAGGAACCACTGTTTGAAAACAACCAAAACACATCTGAAATGCTAAAGGATGAATTTTCTGCACAGAGAAGCTCAGTTTCGGTTTTCCCATCACTTCACCTTTGGTAAACTTGATTCATTAGTGTATTACTGTATTAATTGACAGTTGCTTCCTGTTGTAAGTGATTGCTTTCTAGTTCTATTACATACTGTCAAACAGCAGCACATGATTAATTACAAATAAACCAAGAACTTTGCTAACAATGGGCTGTTAGAAAACCTCCCACCTTCAGGAAAGAAAATCCGGTGCTCACATGTCTGGGATGTTTTCCAGAGTTCCATCTGCAGTGTTTCATTCAGCTGCACTAGTTTCTCATGAGATTCTAGCTGACATTCAAGGTTGATGTAAATGGGTTACTTTTTATTTTGTGCCTTACAGACTGACCCCTTAAATGCACAAAGTCATATCGCAATGCTGGTCAGTACACAAAACATCTATCAAATGAGAAATTAGATTTTATGGAGGACAGCAAAAGGCTGTATATGAAAACACTTTGCAGATCTCTGGCACGAAGACCAGGTCCCACAGACAGCTATCCAAGCCCTGCAGCCTCCCAAAGAATCTTGTGATCAATAGTGGGAAATTAAGATACTTCATTTTGCTGTCAATATAATTAATATGAAGTCCACTTAAGTGATTATCTATGGTATCCTAGCTCACCAGAAAGAAGTGGAAGTTTATAGTGTTGCCATACCACAGCTGCAGAGGAGGATGGCTGGATGGAGACATCAGACAGGCAATTTATCACCCACCTCAGCACTAATGGCACAGGTTCATAATGATTAAGAAGATCCATTTTGTCTGAGGTTGAAGTTGAGGTGGTTTAACTCTTCCTTTCAAACCTGTTTGCAGTGAAATTCTGGGGCTGTTATATGAACAGGTCCTTGAATTGCAGACTGAGAAGAAGTCTCTTAATCAAAATCTGAACTTAAATTTGTCCTTAACAGTTCATACCAGCTGGCTGCGTAGCTCCTGTTACTGGGATGAATTACAAACTCTTTTAATCGGCCACAAAGTTTCCCTCTGTCTGTATTCCTTTTGGGTTTATCTGAAAATTAATTTCAGTAACTGACATTCCTGAAATTACAACTCCACAAGGTGAACCCTGTTGCTCTCTTTTGGAGCCCATCAAAAAATTGAAATCACCTATACTGAAGTACCTTGATATTTCTACCACTCAAACTTAAAATATTATATTTCCAGAAGCATAGTTGCTTTTACTTGGACAAGCAGAGTTCCACAAGTAAAATATTTCTTCATCAACTTCAATAACATTAACAGAAAATAATTATTGTCTTCATATCATGTGGCCAAGATCCACGAAACTTCCAAGGTAGCCAGACACTGCAGAAATGGAAAGCACAAAGTATTTATTTTAAACCATGGAACACAGAGAAACACTTATTCCTCTACAGCTGTGGTGAATAGCTCTGGTATGTTCATGGTTTACATTTTTGGACAGGTTTTATATGGTCTCAGGTACCAACTCTTAGGAACTAATGGAATTTTAAGTAGATTTCCTCTGCTCACAAAAATACCCCAACAAAGGTAGACTGCACATATAAGAAAAAGATGGTTTACCTTGGCCCATCATAAAATAGAAAACAGATGCAGCTAAGTGGACCACTCAGCTGAAGCTGTTAAAATACATACATCAATCATCATTATTTGGGGGCAGTCAGGAAAACAAGAGTAATGAAAATTGGTTCTTTGATCTATTCACTTAATTTTCTTTATAAAAGAAAACAACCACATGCAGAGACAAAAATTTGAAAGTCAAAAGAAGTCATTTACCAAGATCCTCAGATTCTGAAATTGTAAGTGGCCATGATTTACATGGCCTCTTTGACTTTCTGGACATGTTTTTTTTTGTTTTGTTTTGTTTTAAGCAGTTTTATTTAGAAGAAGCCCACTTTGCATCTGCCAAACACTGCAAAACAGAAGGGGCTACATCTTTGTAACACACAAACAAAATTATTTATTTCACCTAATATTAAGATGAAAAGATGAAGTATTTTGCTGATTGTATTTTTCATTTATGAATATAATTAAATATTATTTACCAAACTAGTAAGAAAAATGGATGGATACTGAACGGTACTTGTAGAATCCTGTATTCACCTCTGTCAGCCTCACTCGAGTATTTACCAAAATGACAATGTCAGACAACAACATCCTTGGAATGAGTTTCATAACAATTCAAGTTGAATCACTTGTAAAACTTTCCTTTCATAATATCCCTCTTTTTTCTGACAGGATTTTCTCCACTAAGTAATGATTTATTGCCACAAAGTACTAAATACTCATCTGGAAAAACCATATTCAGTTTTAAGAACATTGTTTTACCAGAAACAACAATATAAAAATTTTTATTATTAACAGTCTGGAAAACACTCTACTTACACCCCTTCTTAAATCCATTCCTCCATGCGCTTTTTCTAATTCAGAGATTATCCTGCTTTTGGAATAATTCTCTCCAATCTCATCACACCACCACACAGTATCTCACTGCTGACCTACTTTGAGTCAGACACTAAGCCAAATAAAGTTAATCAAATACCTTTCCTCTACACAAAGTACAGTTTTTCTACCTTCCTTCCTTCTCTGAGAGTTGAGATTTTTAGTTACATTTCCCCATTGCTGCCTTGCTCCCATGCCTTCATGCTCAATCTCCCTCAGTAAAATCTCCAAAACCAAGAGAAGATTAAGAAGGTGAGAGATTTTCTGGTGAGCAAAAGAAGTGGGGCTTGTGGGTTAAAACTAATTGAATTCAATTTGTCTTTGCAATATATTCCAAAAGTAACAGAAGAAGGCAGACTGTGACATTAAATTTCAGAAGGAACTTACTCAGCATAATAAACCCCAGCTGAGGAGACTGAACATCTGACAATGATCCAGATAGCTCTCAATGGCTACAAGTCATGGAAAACTACTGTTTCCAAAAGTTACTTCATGAGTAATACAATAAAATTCCATTAAAAAAAAATCATCATTCAAACAAGGAAATGGCCAGCTACATATTTAGTTTGGCTGAAACCTTCCATGCCTAGTGCTTAGGCATACAATGGAAGGCTCTGTAATGGAAGGCTCCTGTCACTTTATTTCATTTCATTTTATAATTATTTCATATTTTGTGTATAAGCAATTTAGAAATAACTTCCAAGTAGAATTTGAAGAAATATCATCTTTTTTCAAAAATAACATGAAGAAATGAAGGAGCAGATATGGCAAAAGATCAAATCAACATATCATATAACTGACAGAACTTTTCATAATTGTATTTCCCAAATCAGCTACAAAACCTTACTTTTTACTTTCTCAAGAACCATCAAGGACCAGAGAGTGAAAACATAAAGGCCAAAGTGCTGAATGAATGGAATGGAACAAGGCAGAGCATTGTGTGTGAGGCAGAATCACTCCACACCTTCACAGCTGACATGCAGCACTGGCAGGGAGCAAACACCTTCCACAGAAACGAGCCAGACAAAACAGTGCTGCATTCCTCTGGGCTTTAAATCCAGCTCTGGATACAAACCCTCTAGGGGACATTTGTGAAGGACTGGCACAGGCTGAGCTGGGAGCCCGTGTTAAACATCATGCACATGGGAGCACCTACACCTTTCCAAGGGCACTTAGACACATAACATACAGAGAATGCATAAAATGGCCGCATAATTCACAGTGTAATTTTGGTGCTGCTACAGTAAGTTTGATCTGTTTTCACAAGTATAACATGGGGGGCTTACTCCTCCATCTTTTATTTAGAACTAAGCAAAGCAAAGATAAAAGTCCCAACCCCATCCGTTTGGAATCATGCATAGAAAAATTACATTTGCCACAAAGGATTTCATTTTTCCAGGGCTCTAAAAAACACAAAAAGCAACATGACAGGAGAAAGATCAAGAAAAAGCCAGAATGTTAGAAGGAAATAGGCAGTGCTGTTTAAGAGCTCCACTTGTAGCAAAAGAACTTCCTTCCATCAGTAGAACACATGCATCTGGAAATTCTTTAATTTATAAATGTCAACACCTGAATATAGAAATTTACAGGTGTATTAGAACCTGCAAATAATTGCTGAGTCAAAAAATTGTCTGGACAAACTACAGTGCACTTGACCCCACTGCTCACATGTCTCCTTGGGGAGTCTGCTCAGTCTACAAAATCAGCAGAAAACCAGTCAAGCCAAAGAATCTCAAGTTTGAACTATTTAGTTTCAGGACAGTTGCATTTGGCTGCAGTAGCACGAAGCTCAGCACAGGGAACTAAGTGAAACTTGTTTACTTAGACCACAGAGAGCAGGATCAGCAGTAAAAAGCAATGTTTACTAAGATCCCATGTTTAAAGCTATATGAAGACTTACAGGAACAAAACTAATCCTCACCACACAAAAAAATATATCATAACTAATACCATAATGTAATTTTCCTCTATTTCCATTTCAGCCATTAATGACTACTTAGATATTTACCAGAACACCTCATATGCCTCCATTAGGGCATTCACTTTCCTCTTTAAGGCAAGGATTCTGCTATTTAACAGTCTGATAAGTACCATGAGCAGTTAGAGCACTGCATAAAAACAGGATATATTCAGGGACACTGGGCCCAAACAGCCAGGTGTCTTCCCCAAAAATCGATTACCAAATTGTCAAAATCTGTGTGGTCAAGTTTCATAGGGCAGATAATTTAAGGAACAGATCTGTTCCTAGCATAACCTAATTCTTCCTGAGATGGGGAATAGTCAGCAGGGCTCAGAGATACATCAGCTGTCAGCAGACTGGGGTCCAGGAGATGGGCACAGGGAGGACGTGCCCTGGAAGCAGCTCCTTTGTGGCTGCTCCTCACTGAGAGGATGAGCCAAGGGAAGTCTGTGCTATTTTCTGCACAAATATTGTGTGCTACTGTGAACAAATACTCGGTGCTATTTTCTGTGAGAATCGTTCATTTCAGGCTTTTTCCATGTTCTCTCCCAAGGAACCCTACATTTTGGGCATTGTAATGCAGCCAGGTGACTCCTTTACTGCTGTTACCTGATGGGTCACAGGTGTTTGGGGGTTGGTGTCATTTGGGATCTTGCAGGCAGAACAGCAGATGCCTGTGCTCATGTGTGCTCAGCTATTAGGAACAATTCCCAGGAAAACCCAGTATCCTGTGCCCTCCATATTGTTTCACACTTAGAGAGGCACCCACTGTGACTATACCTGCAAGAGACCATTAATCACACGAGCAGTCCACTTTTTCTATTATGCCATCCAAAGCAGAACTCCCATCCATTAGAATGTATTATAGAACAAAAGGTTCTTTTAGATTGATTTCCATACTAAATACGAAAGTACTGCTCAGCTTTAAGTTGTCCTGCACCATTTTCTTGGGGTACATGTGGAGTACAAAATAGGTTTAGTAAAATTTGATAGAACAGTTTTCTCTTTTTTTAACTAGGCCTATTTAAAGACCCAAACATCTGTCCCTCCCACCTCCACGCCTCAAAAAAAAAAAAAAAACCAAACAAACCAAAAACCCCTACCACAACCAAAAAAAAGCCCCAAAACCCAACCCCTTGAGAAAACCCAAAAATGCTCCAAAAAGTTTGCTTCTGGAAATTTGACAGGGCTGGGTTAGACACTTGGAAAAAAAACCTCTCCCCCCAACATGTTCTCAGATTAATAGTATAATACTGGAATGGATTTTCCTGGAGATATTGTAGAGCATCCATCACCAAAGATCTAGGGGAAAAAGGGTTAAACAAACATTTGAGAGGCAGAGCATTAGCATAAACCAACACAGGCTGGTACTGCTGTGGGATGGCAGAGTGTACTGACTACCTCTTGGGAGACCTCCAAGCCTATTTTCCTATGATTCTAAATTGTGTTTGTGTGTGTTTTCCCCCACAAAATGCAAACCTACATAGCCCAAGAGAAAGACTGTGTTTAGTTTGAAGTTATACAAGAAAGTGCATCTCTAGGGGGATAGAAGTGGGAAAGGTTAAGAACTTCAAACAGAGACAAAAGGATAGTAATATTTTCAACATTGGCTTGAATATGTTTCACATTGCTATAAAACTCTCAGATACAGAAATGATTTGTGCAAAAGCAGCTTGCTTATGGTTTACCCCACACAGAAGATCCTGTATGTTAGAGGATGATTTTGACTTCAAGTTGTGTCTGTCGAAAAGATGTGGCTGAGCAAATAAACGTGGGTTTCTTCAAGGGGTGGCATTTCTACTTCTCAGCAGATCAGCACTTCCAGCTATGAGCAATCGATGTGCACACAGAGGATTTCACCTCATATTGCCCAGCAGAGCCTCCCAATGATGGCAGCTGATGCCCAGGAGCCTGCATGTGCTGCCCATGGCCTCTCCTCACCAGCTATTAATATGGATGGAATAAAGTCTGGAATAGTTTCAAAAGTTTCTCTGGGTGAAGAAGCAAGGAGGGAGGTATGACAGGAATTCTCTAAGAGGCAAGAGGGTATACAGGAGGTCTTTGCATCTCTGCCTTCCAGGTGTCTGTCAAACCTTCCTAGAGACCAGAGGGGACTTTTCTCCCTGCACTGCAGTTAGTGAAGCACACAGAGAAGTGACCCCAGCCTCCACAGACCAGTGTTTGTTCTGGGATAGCAATTCCAGTGTTGAAGTCTTTCAGGCTAGTAACAGTTTAAGTATAAGATATTATTCCTGTATGATTTCCAGAGCCAGAGACTTGTATAAATTAGACATGTCATGAAAAATCTGAATTATGTGTTGCATGGTGCAGCAGAGGGTAATATACAGACCTTTATTATGTAATAAAACAATTGTGTGCTGGGGTGATATTTATGGCATAATCCTGTATGTCCTCATAGCACTCTTTGGAAACATATAATTTAATACACACTGTATATTTTGTCTCTGTGTGTTTACATTTAAAGTAATGCAAACTTTATTCTCTAAAATCCCAGTAATATATCTGGAAAGGTTATTGCATGGCATACTGGTAAACACAACCATAAGCCATTCTCTCATGGAAAAGACCACTTACTGCCTGTGACTCATTCTGCATATTTCTTTAATATTTTCCTTTTTAAGTCTGAGCAAGCTTCCCAATTGCTTAATGAGCAGGCTCTAAGGCTTTAATTTTCAGCCAATCCTAACTTTATTACAAAAGTTTATCAAGCTATAAACACACTACTTCACTACGCTGTCATGTTTTTATAAAGTAGTTTATAAAAGGTGACATCTGGCAAAGAGGCAGATCTATAAAAATCATGCTGGTGGATGTAGTGTCATTTTTTCTGCCATCCTCCCAGAAAGAGTAATATTATTTTGACACACACATTCATCCCCACTGTCAAGCTTCTATTTTTATAGTTAGCTTACTGCACATATCCTTAAGCTATACAAAACCTTTGGGCTAATGTAAAGAATGACATTTCTGCATATTTATTATAACACTTATTTTAGGGGTTGACTTTGCCTGATAGGATTTTTCCAAGTACAATGTCATTTTCGTGACAATACACTTCGTTTGGAAACAATAAATAAAGAGAAGTCAAGAAAGGCCAAATATGCACGGACAAGTGTACAGCACCTCAGCTTGGCAAGCCCTGCATTTGTCCTTCTTTAATATTTTATCAGATGTGTGAACTGTATTTTGGAGTTCAGCACAAACTTCAGTGTACGTAGCATAATGAAATCTCTCCAGGACATTATAAGTTTCAGCGGGGTATAATTTTAATACTGTGGAGGTTTTAGCTCTGACATGTTGGGATATAATTTCTTTCAAAGAGTTCATTTTTTTTCCATGTTTGTGTTGGCTCAAGCACAGCCAGGATATAAGCAAGTGAAAGAGCACTGAAATCAGGAAGCTGATGAAGCACTTTTGTGATTTAATTACAGCAAATAACTGATTAATCTCTGCTATGTCTTAGCTTATCTGCTAAAGTAGATGATATGAATCCCAACACACCACAGAAAGGTTGTTTCATTTGATTTTGCATAATGACTTGCTCTTTCTCAGACTTCCTCCAATACAATGGATACCTTCCTTTTTAAATGTGAAGTCTATCATTATTCACCTCTGTAGAATGCTAGACCTCTAAAATATTTAGCTTTAAACCACATGCACTATTCATGAAATGACTTTTTAGTGCCTTTTTCCAGTATTTAAAAAAGGAACAGAAGTGTGCATTCACACAGCAACAAGCTGAAAAATTAGAATTACTTAACTGCTTTTGAACATGACACTGATGTAGACAAAACCAGAAATAGGAGTCTGTTCACAGCATCATTATTCTGCCATCAAAAGGGTTCAATACTGGAAATTCCTGAGCAGAGATCATTATTGGCAGTTCACTAAATGATAATTTGGGTTAGAAGCAGCATTCTGCTCCTTAAACAGTGCACTGTCTTTGATGTTGATGAGAATCATTTTACAGTGTATTTTTTAATGCTGAATTCAAACTACATAATACCACAGATCTGTTAAGAAACCAACATCACCCTCTGGATTGTTCACTATAATTGTGGTACAGCTCAAGACTTGTTTAACTTGATTGTTCCAATTCTAATATCTAGTTCTAATATCCCAATTCCACAGCTGCACATGAATAATCAGATATTTGCTTCTGTATCACGCCCTTATAAGCTTCAATTACAGAATCAGGGACTATTTTTCTAAATAATATAACTTCAGTGTGAGCCATAGGAGAGAGGGTCCTCAAGTGCACTAAGCCTGAGGATTTCTGACCCTAGGGCAGAAATAAAGAAATATGAAACCACTATGGGGTGAAAGTAACAAAACCTTCCCATTAATCCATCCTCATATCTGCTGCTTTAATATCTTTTCATCTTTATATATGAGTGGTCAAAACCAGGTCTTCAGAAATGCCAGAATATATGCCTAATTGTGCTGAAATGTATATATTTACATACTGCTGTGCCTTCTAATTTGCCAGGCTACCTTCACAAGGTGCAGTCAGGGCTAGTTCATGTCTACAAACTTCGTTTGAACACTGCATTATGTTTAGTACAGAAATCACAACTTTAAAATGCTGTTTTCTGTCTATGTTGCACATGTACTTACTGGAAAAATTCACCCCTTGGAATGATTATGGCATGACTGAGGGAATCATCTCCTTCAAGCAAAATTCTTGAACAGTGTTTATATCTTCCAATATCATCAAATATAAACCAGCCCATCCCATTTGGATGGTGATAAGGAAAAAGGAGCAGGCACACATCAATGTGAAAAACAGCATACGGGGCATTCTGGAAAGCCTAGACTGAAAAATACCCTGTTGGAGAGTCATGTAAACATAATGCACTGGGGATGCTTTTTAGAGATCTGATCTGGTTTGGATTAGCTTTGTGGTATTTTGCAAGGCAGTACATTGGAGTGTCAGGGTAATCAAGGACTGGAAGTATTATTACCTAGAGTCAGCAATAATGAGAATGGAACCTCTAATTTCAAACTATAAGATAACACATTGATTAATAACCATGGGATGATTAGTCAATCCAAGACCTTAATGCACAATGGAGAAATTTATCCATTATCTGCTCCATGTAATTCTTCTTTCCTCTTGGTGACTTTAAAAACAACCAAGGAAAATTACTGTCCCTCAGTAAAGGCTTTTGAATTTCATATGCATTTAATTAGATAACTGCCAGCCCAAGGACAGGAACCATGACAAATAGTTGTTCTTTTAAAATTAGAAGAATAGACTGTTCAATGAACAATATTGATGTTCCCTTGTACTGAGTTATACAAGAGTCTGCTACTACTTCCTTTAATTTATCTAACCATTTTTAAGATTTAATGAGTTTTTTTAACACGGTTTTAGTTACATATGCTAGTTGGTCATTTTAAAAAATGTTGCTAACAGCAACAGTACCTACATAGATAAAAATGCATACCCCACCACAATCTTCTTGGAATTAGGGATGAAAGCACAATTTACTTAGAAAAAAGGGCATTTGGGATTAAGAGGCCATCTTTATGGTAGTAGAAAAACAACAGTTAATTCTGTTTAATCTGTTTAATTGCTTCAATAGCCATAATAATAAAGATTAGCTGGCTGTGAAACACTTAACTATAAAACAAAGGAGGATTTTTTTTCCATTTCTGGTACTGGGTGTTGTTTTCTACTTTTGCAGAATGAGGATAAAATGGAGGAAGAGTTCTTTTAGTGATCTTGTTTGGGTTTTAGTTTTGATTTTTTGTGAGGCTTTTTTCCTTCTAAAAATTTTGCAGCAACAGTCAACTATCTCCTTCTTCCCTTCTACATATACACACAATCTAAAGGCTGCCCAGAAGATGAAGCACAATTTATTTATTACTAGGAGCACCCCTCTCCTGTTCCACAGGGAATTACAACTTGATCATCCTGAGTTTGGTACAAGAGCACTTAAGATTTAAAAGGCCAAAGACAACAATAACAGAAAACACCTCCCTGAACTGTCCCTTCCCAACACTCCCCTTTGCTGAGACAGGATTCTACCTCCATTCCTGCTATGGATTTACAAAACCTCTTTTATGACCAGAAGCACAAAAGCCATGTCTGTGCTAAGTGCTGCCTTCCCCATCAGCCTGGCTTTAACTTAGAGCTGCTCTACTTGCCTTGTGCCCACCTGGGCTGCCATGGAGGGGCCCTGACCATCCCTGCAACTGGATTTGGCCCCAGGCTTCCCCAGAGCTCCAGGCATATACCTTCTGCCCCAAGGAGTTTAATTTCATTCAGTAATCACCTATCAGATATATTTGCCTCAAAGGAAACCCTTCATACATTAAATGTCAGACCTGAAATAATTTATTCCTGAAAGGGTTAAGCTCACAGTACATTTTGCTTGGCTAAAACAGCATGCTCTCTAAACATGACACCCAGATACTCTGTGACAAAATATTTCCCTATCTTTGTACCATTTTGATAATTCACTGTGTGTATTACATACAATCAAGACATACAGGTTTCAGAGGGATTCTGAGCACATCGCTCAGACTGACAGAGCAAGTATTCCAGACAATTGGCTCCCCGAGGGTCAAGACAGTGATGCTCAATCAGGATTCAAACGGGTCATAAACCCTTCATGGATCTCGCTCAAGTGGGTGGTGATGTCTCCCTGGGGCAGCTCATCCTTTTCTGCTACAGTAAAGCACTTGTCATTACAGACAAACCGCCCGTCACTCTCAGGCACTCATTTAATCGAGACTTAGTGAGAACAGCAAATATTATCAGTGCCACAAAAGCCCTAAAGAGACAAATATATTAATCATAACTGCCTTGATGGTAATTTAAGACACTCTCAAAACTCTGCTGGTGGTCCTTATACTATGACTGTTTTTTTAATGTAGACTCAGATTTCCAAAACTGGGTGCTGAAGTCAGTCACTGCCATTTGGGTTTAAGCCCTTCATGACAAATGCACTGAAAATAAAGGGGTGCCAGAGTACCCCTGAGCACAGAGTGTGGTAGAGCACTTCTGAATGTTAGAAATCTTTCATTCAAAACCCAGGTCAGGGTTCCATACCCAAATTCTAAACACAGAAAAAGGAAACTGCTCTTCAAAAAATTCAAAATGCTCAGAATAGTCCAAAACATTTGCTTTTGCTACAGTTCAGATAACCTGGCATATAACCAAGGCAGCTACAATAAACTACAAGCATGAAATGAAAACCCAACACAATCCTGGCAGCTTGGGATACAATGCTTTTATTGTACTGTTTTCATATTTAATTATGCTCCTATGCAAAAAAAAAAAAAAAAATTAATAAATAAAAGAGAGAGAGAGAGAAAAACCCACTATTATACACTAGAAAAGTGTTGTAATAATCTAACACTAGGCTTGACTGGCTCAATAAAATCTGCCACAAAAGGTTTGCTCACTTTTCTCTACACCATCCTACAACCACACAATTCCACACTCTACAATCCCAAAGCT
Source organism: Acridotheres tristis (assembly GCA_037013685.1). Classification (NCBI taxonomy): domain Eukaryota; kingdom Metazoa; phylum Chordata; class Aves; order Passeriformes; family Sturnidae; genus Acridotheres; species Acridotheres tristis. Next base: position 8,119,201 of record CM072899.1, on the reverse strand, counting down.
AGTCTAGCTCAGATTCTCTTCACCACTACAAACAGCTAAAGCTTTTATGTTCAGCTCATGTTTTGGAGTAAGGCTGAAACATGTTAATTAATTTCTTGGGTTGCTGAAACATGCAGAATGAACTCCTCACTCATTCAGCTGCACATATACAGGTGTACATTTGAGACTGGATCTTTTTTATCCTCAGCAAAGGAGTCAGCCAATATAACAGTGATGTCATGTTCCTAGGAGGACAAAAAAAATTCAGTGACATAAATCAAGTCATGTTCTGCTACAACATAAAAAACTTACTGAAAAAGAAAAAAAAAAAAACAAAACCGTTTCCAAGTTTGCCTTTCCAGCTGGTTCTGGTCCCTACACAATCCCTACCTCTGCTCTGCCTTGCAGCAGCACTTCCCTCACTCTCTGAGAGTTTTCTCTTGGCTTCCTGGGGCATTGCAGTGCAGACACATGCAGGCACACGCTGGTGGAAGCCAATGAACCAGGGAGCTCTGCCTCTGCAGCTCTGGCATGCCCAGCTCCCCTGCACAGCCCCAGAGCTTCCCCAGTGCCGCGGCTCCGGCAGCTCCAGGGAGCACCTCTGGCTCCAGATGTGATCCCACAGAAAACCATCACTCCTGCCTGGCCCCCATGAGGGATGGATGACAGCCCTATGAGCCCAAAACTGCTTTCACATCAGAGAGCTGTGTTTAGCACCCACCTGTCCCTTTCACACACACACACACATCCCTTAGAGGTTTCATCTTTTGTGTTTGGAAACAGGGAAGTTATTCCTATCACATCACTTCCAAACTAAATTTCTCTCACAATGCATATTTATCAAACAATTCAGGACTATATGAAATACATTTCTGCATAGCAGATGGATAAAATACATTCTATTAATGTAAAACTGTGTTAAGTTGAAAATCTTGTGACTATATTCCAAAATATTAAAGCATAAATCACAGTATTTAGCAAGATAAACCAAAGCAGAAGCTGTATTTCAATAAAAGGGCTTTACAAGATCCTTGTGCTGTTTTCAGCACTAATACAGCAGTACAATAAAGAGAAATGAGACTCCCATGGCCATGGATGTTATTATATAAGGTTCTTTATCCAAAACTTCTTGACGATTTTCTTCAAAAACTTTGAACCTGATCAATACCCATAACTAAATAGGCCTAGAAATCAATCTGTGTTTTCAGTCCCCCATATTTTAGGGAAAAGAAATAAACCACTGCATGTGAAACAAGAAACACATAACCCCAAAGCAATCTGAAACCTTTTTACAATACTCAAGACAGATTAGTTTGAACAGATTCAGTGACCTTATTTAATAATAGATAATAATTTTATATACATACTGACCACACCAGTTAATCATAGACAACAAAAAAATTTTTAAGCATCGGAAAAAAAATTACAATATTGGATAATAAAGTCTTGTCCAGCCAAGTATACAAACTTTGGATTGACTTACATCACATTTGAGCAACCTGACTCACTGAAAAATAACTGCTATAAGAATAAATGTAACTCTCTTTGATTCTAATCTGGAGCTTCAATTCCTAAAGCAGTACAGAGAGGAGTAGAAAGATGATCCTTATAAAAAATAACTTCACCAAAATGCAGAAGAAATTAAAAGCAATCAAAGAAAAAAGCACTTAGATTTGAAAAGGACTGTAATTGTCCAGTGATAAGAATCCTAGAAATGTTGCAAAAGTTTAAGTCGGCCAAAAATCAATCAGGTATAATTTGGGCTCCCTTTTGGCAGAGGGATAAACTGGATAAATTCTCAAGGTCTCTTTGCAGCCTACAAATTTTGTGAAGTGATTTGGGATCTATAAAGACAAAATCCATCATATAAACATAAAAGGGCAAAATTCTGCTCTTTCTTAGTGTGTGCAAGGCCCCAAACACAGAGGGAGAGAAGAGCTTTCACTTCAAAAGCATTACAGGCTTTAGTGCAAAGCCCAGTGTCAGGATCAAAGGGAGGCCTGAGGTCCTGGATGGGATGGGGAGAGGGAAGCCCATCCCTGCTGCCAAGCAGGCAGCAAAGAGGGACAAGGGCACATCCTTACTCCTGCTTCATGTCATGGGATGTGTACTCACCAATAATCCTGCAGATAAAAGCAAAAGCAACTTTCCAGCTGGATCCATGCTGGCTGAACACATCTGTGAACAACTGGCAGGTGGAAAGCTCATCCTTACTACTTCTGGAAGATTCTAGAAGAATTCCGCATGTGAAACCACAGCCGGAACACACAGTAGTAGGGATCACCTCATTTTAAAACAACAAAGTCTTTTTCCACCCTGGGTTTTTCCTGATGCCTATTGTTTATGATATGAAACAATAACACTGGGTCTTTATTTTCCATGTATTTAAATTCCCACCTCCTGAAAATAAAGGAACAAAATATGCTTGCTTGAGATTTTACTGGAAAACTAAGAATGAGATGCACTCCATTGTGTCACCAGAATAGTATTTAGTAAATTCATAATTGCAAAGAGAAAATAGCACAATACATTTACAAGTGTCTTTTCAAAAATAAGTTGAACTTCTCTTGACTAATTACAATATTTTGGATTGATCCACACATAGGAGGATATTGCTGTGTTGCAAAAACACAATAAATAAGAATGCTTTAAAACACAAGCACTAAAATTAATACAGGAATGAGGCAGCTATTCAGAACTATCCATTTGTTTAAACATGAGGTCTGCTACCTTGGTGTCTCTACTGTAACTCAACACTTTTAACACACAATTTGCTTGGGATCAGCTCCTTCAGGCTCGTCTTTGGAGTTCACAGCAATGGTCCTGTGCTACAGGAGGGCCTGGCACAGTGCAGCCCATTTAGTGGCAGCCAATTCATCCCCTTCTCCAACAAGCAGAGATGACAACTAGGGACAAACACAACCAAAGTGATTCCCTTGTTGGACCAGGGCAGCTCCTTCTGTCAGAGCAGTTGCACAGGTTCATCATGATATGGTGTCTTCAATTAAGACTCTTACAAAAATGGGTGACAAGACCACTGAAAAATGCCACGCAAAGGCAAATTAATTAATGAAAACAACACAATAGGGGTGAACACTGCCAATAAGTGCTGCTTAAATAGATCACAATTCATTCTGATTGACTTTCCTCCTCTTTCAAACCCTTTCCTTTTGTGTCCATTGTGTTTCTGAGGGTGAGCTAGACATGGTGAAAAAAAACTACTAATGAAATATCAGCAATTAGCTCGAGAGTCAGATTCACTTTGGAAATTGCCAAGTATTGCAGCAAGGGCAGAGGGAGAGGAGACAGTTACATTTGCAAACAAACAGCCTTTAACTACCCAACTCAAAGCCACCATGGCAACTGAACCTCACTTTTTCAGTACTGCAGAACACTTTTTATCTTTACAAAGAAACACTCAATCACTAAAATAAAAGAGCCATCTCTGTGAACTGGACTTCTTGAATGTAACATCTGAGTAAGTGCATTTGTCTTAAGTATTAAGGATATATTCAAGATTTCTTCCATTTTGGATCATAAACACTTTTTCTTTTCTGCCTGCACTGTGTGGAACTGAGGATAGCTGACACTTTTGTGACTTCCAGGTTATATTTTCTGCTATTACCCTTATATTTTCTACCTGTATGAAAACTAAAAGTGGGCAGTCATTGCTATTTCATCAAATGAACCCTGGCTATGAGTACCTGGAAAGTTCTACTAATGTCAGGAAAGGTGAATTTTCTGTAGGATTTTTCCTGGAGAAGCTAACTAGAACAATAACATATGCTGGAGCACGTCCATGTAAATCCTGAATTTTTCTATTTGAATTGAGCTTACTGTCTTCTTTGGTATGAAATATTCATGGTAAAAAAGAGAAACCTCTTTAGTGTGGGGTTAAGCTTTTAAATACTTTGAAGAGTTTTAAAATGTCATGGCAATGTAAAAGCAAGCAATATAAATATTATGAGTTTTCCGAAGTCAAATCTTTGGATTTTCTGATAGCAACAGATTACATTCAATATCATTTACACATTAAGGTTTATGCTTCAAGTAAATTCTACAGGTCCTTCTGAGTACAGAATTAGTGTGCTACTTCTTCCATTACACAGCCTCTTCCTCCACAAGATCTCCAGTTTCCTGTAGGAACTGCACATGGGGAATAGCCAAGGGAAAGGCACCAGACCCAGCACATGGAACTTCACTCACCAGCATCCTTCCCTGGCACAGAATCATCTGAAACACTGAGGAGTTTCAATTCAGCAAGGGGCCACTCACATTCCAGTTCGTGAGTTTAAAAGAAGAGAATTCAAATTCAGAAATGGAAACATTTCCTTCTGGAGCTCACAAAATCCCTTTATTTGGGAGATTAAACCTCTGCCATGTGACAAAGCAACAAAAGGAGGAGCTCCCTGTAACTTGTGTCACTGCACATCATTTTGCATTCACACTCTACCCCCTCCTTATCCTTCCTCCTGTTGTTTGGAGTCCACGTGGGACAGAACTATGTCCCAGAATTATGTTAGTGGGTTGTCCATTAATATATAAAAAAGAGAGAAGACTGGGTAAATAAACTTCTTTTTCCCAGGCTGACCCCTGCCTCTGGCAGCGAGAAGATAAAAAGTTCGACTGTCCAGTCACCAAAGACAGAAATAAAGGACATCCAGCAAGTCCCCAGCTCCTCAGAAGTGACATTGTGTGCTCATTTAAAGCCTGCATTGATCTGCCTCTCCTCGCTTGCTGAAAAGCCCTGATAAGATACAGAGGAGCAAAGAGAAATCCAGATTTTGTAATCAAGCGGTTCTGTACTTCAAATTAATATTTTCATATTTGCTGTAATTTAAAGTTGTTCAAATCAGTACACATTACCAAGCTGAACTGGTTATGCATAATTTTAATTCTTGCAATTTGTCACTTGCTTTGCAGACAATAATGTTATGTTGTTTCTAAACACAGATCATAGTGACTTTCTCACTTTATGGGTCCTGCAAATTGCTTTGTTTTACACAGCCATACTCTGTTATGTTTCAATTACAGTCACATTTTATAACTGACATTCTTAAAAGTATTATATGTTAATATATTAATTTAAGGAATGTCAGATGAAGTGTGTAGACTTAGCACAGAACATATTCTGACAGACCTGACAAAAAACATGAAAAATGTGTGCTTTCTATCATAATGATTATTTTTCAGATAACACCAGCTGTGCAACTATTAAACCAAGTGACTGCTTTTCCACATAACACCAAGCACCAGCATTCAATCATGAAAGAAATATAAATCTCCATGGGCTTTTTCCACATGCTTTAAATCAGCAGCAATCTGTGCATTTGTATCTGCACTAAAAACATGGTAAAAAGCAGGAATGTCTTCCAGCTGAAAACTCTTTGGTATTTTATTGATAGAGACTACGATTGGGATGTGTAGTGTTATGTTTATAGGGATGTAGTTCAATTTTAATCTGAGCTCCAAGTTAAATATGACACACATGGACATGAAATTCCACTAACCAAATAACTTGAGCAAGTACAGGAATGATTAAATCTTTTACTTCATCCTTCCCATTATTTTATTATGGAAGCCCTGGATTCTTCTGCAATATCAGCTTTAAATTGTTCAAATCAAATGCATGATGAAAGGTATCATTCCCCATATGAAACTCCAAGCTTTTAAAATGTCTTTTCTTCTCCCCCTCTACTCTGCTCCCATAAGATCCCACCTGGAGCACTGCATCCAGCTCTGGGGCCCCCAGCATAAGGAGGACATGGACCTGTTGGAGTGGGAGAGCTGGGGTTGCTCAGCCTGGAGAAAAGAGGGCTCTGGAGAGACCTTACAGTATTTGAAGGGGACCACAGGAGAGCTAGAGAGGGATTTTACACGGGCATGGAGTCACAGGACAAGGGCTAATGGCCTTAAACTGGAAGAGGGTGGATTTACACGAGAGAGGAAGAAGAAATTCTCTCCTTGAGGGTGGAGAGGCCTTGGCACAGATGGCCCACACAGGTTGTGGATGCCCCATCCCTGGAAGTGTTCAAGGCCAGGTTGGACAAGGCTTGGAGCAACCTGGTCTAATGTTCCTGCCCATGGCAGGGGGTTGGAATTACATGATCTGGAAAGGTCCCTACCAGGCCAAACCATTCTGTGGTTCTATGATTCAGCTGTTCCTGGGTATTACAAGGTTCTGTCTACAAACTGCACGTTCAAGAATAGCCTTTCTTGACAGCTTTGCAAGGGATAATGCCATCCTACATCACATGTTGCAAGACAAAAACAGTCTTCTGCCTAATTTCTCCTCTATGGCATTCAGATGGGCTTATTAAACACATCTAATACTCTTTTGTGTTCATTTAAATCTCAGAATCAGACATCATCACTGTATCTCAGATATCGATGAAATGACAAGGAAATACAGTCATTTTTCTGGGTAGACTATTTTAGATGTGGTGAGCTATGAATGCTCCAGGGCAACAGCCTTTGGAAATTAGGATGTTTTGAACTGATCTGTGACCCCACAATGTGATAAATGGAATAGCATAAAATTGTAATAATTACATTGAAATATCTGATTCAGACTATGACACCAATTTTGGGGTCAAAAAAAGCTCTAAGTAGAAAGGTTATAAAGTAGGAAAAAAAGAAAGCATTGGTTCCATTTGGAACTGCATGTATATTTAAGGCAAATAACTCTGGCTTGTGAGGAATATAGCTCATAAAAGGTTTGATCACACTGACTGATAAGCAGTTGCTTAGGGCCAGGAAGACGAGTAAGTAATCCACTTAAATATCTGACACCTCATTAGAAAATAAGAAAATCTAAGTCAGTATAAACTTTGCAAAAATGTAAAGCAAATGCTTTACTGAATCATTGAATTTAGACAGAAAATTGAATCAAGATATGTTCAAAGCCAGTGGGTTCCAATGTCCATTTTAACTGGAGAGAAAATAATACTTTTCACCTCCCTGTCAGGCATTCAAGACCCCAAATTTCAAGCCTTACTAGATCTGCTGCTCTATCTGCATTCTCTAACATCCCAAACTTCACATCATTTCTCCCCAACCAGGTGTCCACAGCCTTATAATGCTCTTTTCTGTCTTTAGGGCTCACAATAAGATCAGAATTAATATTAAAAAAAAAAAAAAAAAAGAAAACCCAAAATAACAAAGTCAACACAATAAAAAAAACACCTATCTGAACCCAACACAACAATGGATGATTCTTTGTTTCTTAAGAGCAGTAAATCACATGAATAGCTGAAATTATCTGCACTGTGTTGCCGGACAAATATGCCCAGAAAGGCCTCAAGATCTTTGCTTTCATCTACCTGGTAAGTTACTCCAAATGGGGAGAATGTTCTATATTCTCATATCTTTATTATTCATTATTGTTCTTCATCAAATTGCTACTCTGGGATGTCTAAGAACAGAGATTTCCCTGTGGTTAGTGGACTTTCTCCTAATTAAAAGAAAAACAAAAGGCAGAGCAGTGCATTGTCAATCAGTCACATCAAGCATGATCTATACAGCTGGATCATGCTCCTTAGGGTGACTTGTCATGCAAATCTTTTAATTTCATTTCAAGCACGGCTATTATTTCAAAATCTTTTGGGTTTGACTTACTGGACTTAAAAACATCCCTCTTAAGCAGCTGTGGTTCCATGAACACAACATAATGCTGAATTATTTACTTGCTCATCAGTGAATCTGTTAAAGAATATATTAGTATATAAAATTCCAAAATTGAGTGAGTCTCCTTGGAAGTGTCAGAGGGAGAAATGCTGGGAATCTTTAGCTATCTCTGGCCAAGAAAAAGAAATGGAGAGCAGCCCCTAGCAGCCTAAGCTGACCTGCTGTTATCTTCCCAGCCTGTTGATCCTCCCTACCTGTCAGGTGTTGTCAGAGGACAACTCGAGGGAATTGCTTGTGGTGAATGTGCTGAGCAATGTTGTTCAAGTCCCTGCTACACATTTTGCACATACAGAGAAAACACATCTAATACCAGTATCACCTGCATGCAGGAGGTGCTAAAGGCTAAAATCACAAAGCTGCCAAAGGAAACTCATGGTGGCTGTCACAGAGCAGCCCAGCAGTCAGAAGTTTCCTGGCAGAGGGGAGATCTGAGGACTGCCCTGGAGGCTCTCCACTCTGTGGAAGCAGCTGAAAATTCAATGGAAACAGCAACCAGGAACCAAGCATATCTTGAGCCAAATGAAACAAGTTCAAACAAATGTCCCTTCTAATTCTCTTGATTTGCATGCAAATCAAAGAAATTCACTATTATTGGGAGAATAATTTTCATTTAAGCCATGAAGGCCTTGAGGGTGATCTTTAACCTTGACCAAATCTGTTGACCCTTTAGATCTTAGATCTTTTGCTTTCAAAGTCATGCAAGGACTTTGCCCTTTCAGATGGGATGATTTTCAGAGCAGGAGATAATCTCCTTCCAGATACTTAAACGTGATGAAATTCAAATACTTGGTTTGGACCATTGCATTTCATCATGATACAAATAACAATATACATTTCCATGGTTAGTTTTTTTAACATCCCTTTTTAAAGGAGGATGCAGAGAACCTGAGTCCAAACTGGAAAAGAAATTGGAAAAGCAGTATATTACACAGTTCCTTAGTGCTTGCTGTAGAATGATAAACATCTACAATGTGTACGTGTACACAAGCTTGTCTGGTTCATATACACACATTTCCATTCCTCTTTAACAGTAATAATAGCCTTTCTGAGGTATAGAATTGCCATGGATGTATTAGAGAAAGGGACAGCTAAGCCTCTAGCAGCAGGTGTCATGCTAAAGGAGAGCAAAGTGCTTCTTGTTGCCAAATAAACACAGCAGCCATTATGCACTCTGCAGCCTCACCTACAGCCGTGAAAGTCAGTGTTGCTGGTTTATCAGACGTTAAGTGATAGAGAGGCTGTTAGCCAGAACTTCTTTATCTGCTCTTATTCTGAATCCTGTCACGCTATCTTTCAAATTTATCTAAACTACCATGACAAACAAGCAGACAAGCTCTCAGTTTTCACTGGCACCTCAAGGAGCTTAATCCAGAGCTTTGCACTGTTCTTGCCTGACACGAGATAAGGAGTGCATGTGGCTGGGTCATTGTCCCCCACGGCAGGCCAGGAACACTGAAGCCCAATTTCTCATTCATCACATTTTTATGACACCTGTTGTTACACACTCCCTGTTTTGAGCACACCACAAGCACCAGGAATCAGGTTAACCAATGCTCTTCCATTGGCCTTGGCACTTCTCTGCGTCCCTGTGTTGAGCTGTCTCCTGCACTGTGCAATTCCTGATCAGCCAGTGGTGGCAGGGAACACCTGTGGCAATCTCACACCTGGCACTATGTATGGCAAACAAAAAAGGAATCCCAGCTAGTACAGCCAGCACTGAGATATCAGCCTGATTTTCCATATCTAATAGAAGACCTCCACCACGGCATTGTGCCTGAAGTACATTATTCCATTTGGTACTTTTTCTGGATATGGGTTTCACCCTTCAATTCATATCCAGGGTAGTGGAGAATCTGGCCAAAATAGTTCTAGATAATGCACATTAATCCATTTTTTTCATCCTATGAATGCTTAAGGGAAGGTGGAACAAGATGTATTTTTAATTTCTTTTTCTTCATTAATTCCTTCGTCCAGGTTTGACACAGGGAATGACTTTTCCAGTAACAGAACCAGCAGCCTAAAAAGTGCAATGTCATGGATTTCTCTTGCCAGCATTTTAAACAGATTGGTTTAATGGACTAGTAATAGAGCAGCTCAGCATTTCTAACGGGTGGTGATCTCCTTCACAATCTTCTCCTTACATGCAAGAACAAAGCCTACCTTTTCTTCACCTTTTTGATAGCAATTCAATCATTTCTGTAGATCAGTAAATCAGTAAAGCAACCTGCAAAATCTCTAGGGCTTCAAAATGTGTTATGCTTAACTTTTCTGCACAGAAATTATTTTATTAAGTGATTCAGTGCTCTGCACAGACCTCCACCCTCCAGAAAACTGGAGCTGTTGACTGCAATAGATTTTTCAACAGAACAGTCAAACAACACAAGTGATTTGCAACATTGCAGGACCCAGTAATTCCCACTATTCATCTTTTGAGGGGAGCTATGAATCCAATGAAGATTTATAAGTGGAAAGTCACTTCATTCTCAAATAATGTACAACTGGCAATAGAAGGCACACACGTTTAGCAGGCTCTGTTCATAACACGCTGCATCACTCTGTGCTATGGCACGCTGTAAAGTTTGACCTAATTTGACACAACAGCTAAAATTTAAAGGACAACATTCCCCACTTCACTTCCAAGTGGGAAAACAGCAATGTTTCAACAAAAGCTGGCCAGCAGAAGGAGGGCAGACAGGAAAGTGTCCCTGGTCTGCCAACCTCAAATTACTGTTAAGTAGTTCAGCATTTCTCTGGGGGGGGGAAATACAAAAAGCTTGAAAGAGTAATTAATTGTCATTTAGGAAAGGTCCTCAATCAAGTGCATTTTTAGTCTTTTAACTATACATTCCAGTTTATCAGCAAACACCAAATTTTTCTGCAGACATCTCTATACTGATGGCAATCCTAAGTTAGTAGCTTTGAACGGAATCAGAAAAATATTGTCATTTTAAAACTCAAAGCAAAAAGTCCTCAGAAGTATCTTAGATTTCCCAATTGTTTCAGGGTTTTTTCCTTCCTGACATGTTTGAATCTGATGTCTGGAGAGTAGGAGATGCCTCCATTATTAATGCATCTCCTGGGATAGAATCTTTGAAACTGCAGGATGTATTGTATTTAGACATAAATAAATAAAAATCTGAGTTTCATGGACTGCATAAAAACAACTTAGGTATTCAGAGGTTCAGAAGAGTCAATTCAGAGAGCAAGCATCTCCTAACCAACCCAAAACTTCTGCACTGTGTGCTTAATCTGTAGCTCTGTATCATGGATAAGATCCTGAATGATTTCTTCTTTCAGGATATGCCCAGGACCTAAAATCTCCATGCAGTACATAAGAAAATTATCAAATCTGTTTTAACTTCTTAACTTCACCTTAATTTCTCTCTTCACCAAAATGCAGATGTTTTAGGAAAACATTTCAATCTAATTTGCATCAACCTGAAATGCCACCTAAATTTGTATTTGGCTTTATTAAGTGCATTTTAGAAGGATGTTTGAAAAAAGATAAAATTCCACAAGTCAAAAACTTTAACCCAGAATTTGCAGCCTGCCCTGTATTTCAATTCCCAGTCAAGAAGACACTAGAGTTCAGAACAGTCAAAACCTAAGAAAAATGCCATTCAATCAAAGCAAACCCTAATCTTCTGTGCAATTCATGATGGTGGGACATTTAGACAACGGGATAATTTTCCCAAATCATCCTAATGTGTGGAAGACATGAAAAGTGCCATTTTCCATCACCCCTATGCTTTTCCTGAATGACTGCCTGAGGCAATCATGTTAAAATGCTATTCAAAGAAAGAAAAAAGAAAAAAAAAACAGGGCAGTAGAAATATTCTTGCTGACAATGCTTGCCCTACACCTGCTACAAAATTAGCAGTGATTGTAGAAGACCTTATAAAACATGAATAAAGTCAGTTTTCATCGTTAGTGGCAGGTGCCTTCAAAATCTTTGGGGAAGTGAATTCTTGCTTGTGCTATCTGGCTTAAGTCTTACTGAACCACTGAAAGTAGTGCAAAGGCACTATTTTCTCCAACAGAGATAAAATAATAATTTTTATAGTAACTCTCATTTCTTCAGTGAATTAATAACATTTCAAAGAGGACTTCTGACCCATCCTTTCAACCTAAATTATCCAGTTATAATTACCTGGTAAAATATTATGTCATTTCCGTATGCGTGGTTAAACCTTGCCTTCTCATGACTAAGTCTGATTACATTCCAGAGCTGTAATTTACAGTTTTTTGATATCCTTAGAGAATTAAAATATATTAAAAAATAAATCAGGCGATGTGAATCTCATTAGGGAATCATCTCTAGTAGTTCAAGCAAAGGTCTCATTTATAACTTATAAGCAGCTTGATTTTTTTATGCTGTTGGCACATCCCTAGAAGTTTTACAGTGACATTTTTTATTGATCTCTCAAGAATTCAAAGGAAACACCTCTTTTCATTTAGAAAATTCCTCATTGAGGATGGCAGGGGCAACGGCTTTGTTCTAAACATTCACCCCTGTTATCCACCTTGAGTTATCACTGTAAGTGCTCATGTTAAAAATATTAAAAATGAGAGATAACTTGTCATAATGCTAACCCTTGCTAGTTAAAGAAATGATGTTATTTATAGCCATTTATATAAGGTGTAATCACAAAAGTCTAGCTAGACACATCCACAGCCTTTCCCTCACCCACTGAGAAGGTCACCCTGCTGTAGAAGGAGGTCAGGTGAATCAAGCAGTTCCTGCCTTTCCTAAACCCACTCTGGCTGGTCCTGATCCCTGGTTGTCCTGCACATGCCACTCAAGATCAAGATGATCTGCTCTCCATGACTTTTCCCAGCATCAAGATCAGGTTGACAGTTCCCTGGATCCTCCTTCCAGCCCTTCTTGTAAATGGGTGTGATGTTTGCCAACTTCCAGTTGATTGGGACCTGCCCAGTTAGCCAGGACTGCTGGTGAATGATGGAAAGTGGCTCAGTGAGCACTTCCAGCAGGATGCTCAGTACCTCTGGGTGGATCCCAGAGCTGTGTGTGTCCACGTGGTGCATGGAGCAGGTCACTGACCTTGGGTTAAGGGGGTTTCATTCTACTCCCCATTCCAGCCTTCCAGCTCTGGGGGCTGGGGACCCACAGAACAATTGGTGTCACTCCTAAAGACTGCAGCAAAGAAGGCACTAAGTATTTCAGCCTTTTCCTCATGCTTTGTCATTACGTTTTGCCTCTCATCCAATAAAGGATGAAGATTCTCTCAGAGCCTCCTTTAGTTGCTAACATATTTATAGAAATATTTTTCTTGCCTTTTAAGGTAATAATTAATTTCTAGTTGGGCTTTGACCCCTTTAAGTTTTCTCCCTGTATAAACTCATGACACTCTTATATACCTCCTGCATTGTTTGTTTCTTTTCCCAACATTCATAAACTCACTTTTTCCCTGAGTTCCAGCCAAAGCTCTCAGTTCTGCCAGGCTGGTCCTATTCCCTGACTCCTCTTCTGGCACGTGGGAACAGCCTGATCCTGTGCATCCAAGATTTCTTTTTTGAACAATGTCTAACCTTCCTCGACTTCTCTGCCCTTCAGGATCACCTCCCAAGGGACACTGCAACCAGATTCAAAATTATAAACTCTAGTGCATATAAATCATAGTTCAGGAAGTTCTCTGAAGCTCTTTGACTGAACCTAAACACAAAGATTCGCCGGCTGCCTAGAGCCTGAAACATTCTGGTCATGAAACATTACCTCCCCAGCATGTGGTATGCCTATCAGCACAGAAGTGGTAAAAAAGAGCCGACTAACTTTATTTATTACATTTGTATTGCTTACAAAGCCATTTACTTAATGGATGGGTATCATTAGCAGTCCAACCACAAAAAAAAGAATACAATGATGTGTTACATAGGTTCATTAAAATAATATTTCAAAGCAATCATTAGAACAAGAAGCTAAAGATCCAAGAGACAGTAAGTTATCTGCAAATAAATGAGGCAGAACAAACATGTTTTGAAGTAAGTTAAGAAACATGTTTACAAATGTCGAGCACCATAAAGAAAGCGGGGCATGAAGCTTAGAGACTGCTGTTCATGCAACTTATTACACAAAACAAAAGCAGCAACTAGTTTTGAATCAAGGGTTCTCAGACCTGTGGTCAGCATGCTGTGCTAAGGAGAATGTGCCTGAACACAGGGACACAGTAAAGGTAAGGTTATGAGCTCCTTAGACGAAAGACAGAAAACTACAGGCACTGTCACCCCCTACTGTATATTAAAAAAAACAAACAAAAACAACAACAGCAACAACAAAAAAAAACACAATCAAAGAAGACTCCCCATACTATTGCAGAATCAAAGGGCATCCTTATGCTCACAGGCTTCCGTGGTGAAATAAAAGCATTTCCAGTACACCAGGCAGAGGTTGTAAGGACTATGCTGCTGTGACAGCTGGGGAATCATAAATTTGCCTTATGGTAAATTCAGTCAAAGAAACATGAGTGAAGGCTCTTGAGCATGATACTCATTTACTGGAACAGCTATTAGCAGAAAAGCAGAAACAGGGGGAAAATAGGCTTGTTGAAGCATAAAGGTAAAAGGGCAATACTGAAATCATCCTGGACAAATGTAACAGAGTTGTATCAGAAATTTTTTGGGGACGGACAAAATGTAATAGTATATAACCCACTCCATTTTAATATATTCCTCTTCTCTCTAAAAAGGGACAGTGATGGTGATGATTTTGAACAAAATTTAGCCTAACTAAAGGGAAAAGAAATACAGAATATTAGCATAAAAGCTGCCCTCATTTCATTACATATTAAATGTTCCCGATTTTCATTGTTTTTTCTGAATCTTTACTTTTTAAAAAAATGCGAACAATTATTATTGTCAGGAAACTACAAGGACTAATAACCAGCCTATAACCAGCTGCTTAGAATTGTCAGCACATTTAATTTTCTGGACCACCTTCTATCTAATGAAATTAAGAAAGCTGTCTTCCAGACATCAAAGCACCGAGCAGCTGACGGCCTGAGAGGAGCTCCTGCACTCCCCAAACCACCTGTGCCACAAATGTTTTGTTATGGGCCAGCAGTTACACAACTGTGCCTGCATCAAACAAGCAGCATGAGAGAATGATTTAATAAAGAGTAAACTGAGGGAGGGAGAAAAGAACATTATGGAAAGGAAGTAACTGCTCCCAAGTTAAAGTTGCAATCAATTCCTATTAAAAAGCTCTCTTTTAGCAGTTCTGTAACCAAACCTAGATTGGAAAAGGTGCTCAGATCAAAAATTGTCAGATTTATGCAAAAGCAGAGGGGAAAGTTTAAACAGGCTTCGGTTCTACCCTGTAAAAATATTGTCAGGTTTCAAAGACACCTATCATATTCTTTAGTCCCATTCTGTCTTAAAAAAAATAAAATAAAATAAACCAAAACCTTTCTCCAGCACCCCTGAATCTTGCAGCTTTACACAGTACTTAGCACTCCTTGGGCAGGTGAGCACTCACTATACACCGTGATAAGAAGCAGCAGTTAATAGGATGTCTGTGTATTCTTGCTATGGATAGTTTGGATCATATCTGAGATAACTGGGAGCCTTACCGTTTACTTTCTTCTGATACAAAAAAAAACTTCTAAGAACTCAACCAAAACCAAGGGAAAAACAAAGTGGGCTGATCCCAACTTATCTTTCATAATCAGCTTCTTAAGCGAGTGTAGAATCTTAAAAGACTTCTACAGCCTGGAAAGTTGTGTTTCCATTTTTATCTTAGCAAAATGTCTGCTTAATTAAACAAAAAATGTTATAGCTATTTTTTTAGGGAAGCAGCAAGGGAAGAGGTTGTAGCATTTTACATTGTACTTAAGTAAACCTTACCAACATACATACAAGATAATATTAACTGGACTAGAGAAAAATTTTTAAATTTATTGCCATATCCTTACGTGTTTATTCAATATATCTCATTATTGGAAAACTCAGACTTGTTCAGTGTACCAGAATAGGAGCTGACAAAGAAATCTCAGTTGTTGTAATATCTCTGCCATAAGGAATTGAGACGGGACAAATGACAAAAGGAGGCAAGAACCATTAAGCTAAAAGGCAATGCAGGAAAAAAAAGGTAAGTGAGAATAAATTAGTAAGTGGTTAATTGGTTGTTTTTTGAGCATTACAAAAAAAAAAAAAAAAAAGGGAAAAAAATGAGCCAAGAACTGATCATGTCTTAGCCAAGAACAGAATGATCCAAGTGCCACCACATGGTACAATGTGCTGGGCAGGAGATGCTGAGGGTGAGGGCAGCTCCTGCCTGGGGCAAGGAGAGCCCTGCTCAGCACACCCAGCTTTGCATGCAGCTTCAGAGCTGAGTTCCTCATCTCAGGACAACTCCTGGGTGCAACTGGGGCCTCATCCTGTGCAGGAATGCCCAAGGGTCTCTGCAGAAATAAACCACAGAGCAGGTAAAACACGCGAGTGACCCAGCACATTTTCACTGAGTCTGCCCTCAGGCTAATGCAGCTTAATCTTTTTCTCTGATTAACAACATCATTAAAGAAAATAAATAAAGTTCTCAAGAATGTGGGGAGTGTCAGCACCTGCATATTTGCACAAATGTCAGTTTCTGGAGTAAGCAAATCCAGGCCAGTGTGTAAAACATTGCACAGTGACCTCCGTGCTCAAGCAAGGACTGAACACATTTGACAAAGGAACTCTCAGACTGCACCATGAAAAACACAAGACAAGTCATAAATTTGTTAATTAGTTACAGGCTTATCGCAGGTGAAAAAAATAATATTTTTAACACTAATTTATCTGTCACCCAAAGCATAAGCTAAAATTTAATAAGCTTCACACTGCAAATATACTACAGACTGTGAATTAGTAAGAGACACCTGTAACCTTTGCTTGTGATGACAAATGCTAGAGGATTACTCATCACACACAAATCAGCCAACTTCTGCTTTTGAACTTTCAAGATCTACCTTACCCAAAGTATCTACAATCCTGTTACCCAGTTAGCCATGGGGAGAAGCTGGTGGCAATCCCACATCACACAAAGCATTAGAGATGTGGGAGTATGCCCTGAGATGACAGGATTAGTGCTCTGTGCAGGTACCATCGTGCACTGCCTCTATTTTTGTGCAGTGAATACCTAAGGAAGCATTTTACCAATTATTATTATAAACAAAAGTGATGGGACCCACCAGTGTTATATAAATTCTTCTATGGATCACGTGAATTTAGAAATCAGACGAGCTTATCAAGAAAGGTGTATATCACTTTGATAGGATGCAGAGTCTCACAAAATTACATACAGTATTTTTTTCTTCAGTTGTGACCCTGAAAAACTCATTAAACAGGCAAATATCCATTAAATACTAGATGGATCAAGCCTATAAATATTATGAAACAATTTTCGAAGTCTTTCCTATCACAACCATTACTGAAACCCAGGCATGACTGAAAACCCCCAACTTTCCCTGGGCAACCAAAATGAGGACATGGAGGTAATAAGAGGATGATGATAACTCACACCCTGAACTGGCAGCAGTGCCAGCAGCTTTTACAGCTTCTCAAATTCTTTTACATTCCTAAGGAACAGCTATTGCTATCATCCTGCCCTCCCTGACCAACACCCTAAAAAATTCCGCTTGCCTAAGGAAAAGGGGAAACAAGAAAGGGAGAAAATCCACCTTAGTTGCTCTTAATCTTTTTCCATAAAATCACCTCCAGTGAACCCCCTGCAAAGCCAGTGCTGAAGAACTAAACTAAATAGCTCCTAATTTATTGCTTCATTCATCTAGTGAGTGCTTAGAAAATCCAATACTGAATTCATTATTAATATTAAAGCACTAAATTCTATGCCAAGGTTTCCAGTTTCGATCAACCAAAATTCAACAATATTAAATTAGTGCAGCCACAGCAGGTGAGAATTAAAAATTATGGTTACTAAACAAGTAGGAAAAAAAAACCCAAAAAAGGCTTTTATTATGGTGACACATCTCTAATATGCTCCATAGCTGATTATTGGTACTGAAAAGATAAAAAAAAAAAAAAAACTTAGTTGTTTTGGTATATTTTAATCTAATATATACATCTAATGTCTACTTAAGGAAAAGATTTATTTTCAAAATTATTGATCAACAAGAACTCTTACACTGAGACCAACAAAACCTTGGAGGCACTCAAAATTATATAAAAAAACAAAGGCAGATAAACACAACTGTATGGGAGTAAATACAATTTCAAGTTTTAAGAAAGAAAATCTTTCTTCAATATTCATTTTGATTCGTAGTTCTTGGGGATGAGGACAGGATTAATTTGAGGAAGAAGGCTGAGAGCAAATGATTAAAGGGAATGCACATGAGAATCTGTGATTTTCTGGCAAAAAAAAATGTTCTTTCCTTTGACAGTGTGGAAAGACAAAGCACAAAAATATTAAGTTTCAAAGGCTTAATGTTGTATCAAGTTTATGAAACATTTATAGCAAACCTCAACCCTCACAGATAGAAAATAACCATCTTAAGAAAAGAAAATCACTCTAATTGTGAAAAACCCACACCACACAACCACACCAAACCTTCTACTCTCAGGGTAAGGACTGCTCCAGGCCTGATTTCATCAGTTTGGGAAGCTCCTGAAAATCAGGAACTTCTGCTGAAGAGATGCTGGAAGGCAGAGGAATAGCCTGATTGTGGAGTAGTGAATTCCAGGACAAAAAAAATCTTTCTACACAAACTGGCACCAACAGTTATGACACCAACATAATTCTGCCATCATAGAAGAATGGGGACTCTCACCGAAAAAATATTAACAAAATTTTCAAAGAATTCCAAAATTAAATAACAGATTCAGCGTATGCCAGAAAAGATACAAAGTCCATAGCTAGGCATCAAAGCACAAAACTAGTCAAATTATTTTATCTTGGAAAACAACAAATTTATTGAAAGTTGACCTGACAAATTCTGAAAAAAAATCCTAAACAGTTTAGTCCTGTCTTCAATAGACACAATGATTTTGGTTTTAGTGTGAAATAATATTGTTTGTGGGATTTTTCCACTGAGTTTTGGAGAGATGTTTGGACAGCAGAGAAAAGGGAAATGCCAAAATGTTGGAAGCAATCATTGTACACTGTGTGCAGCTGGATGTTGAGTTATGGAAAACTGACACAGCAATTACAATCATGAGCACACAAAACTGTTTGAATTTTAAATGGAGGAAATCAGAGATATCTTCAAAGGACAGAATATCAGAGGAACTTGCTAAATTTCTTCAAGTCAGACAAAAACCAGAGATATGACGTTCCCACATGTCGCAATCCATGCTATAAATGGATTTATCCTAGGCTGTACACAATACCATAACATAGATAAAGGCAACCAACCTCACTACCCTACCAGGTACACAGGAAGTAACTGGAATTCAGCTGTGCTTATCTGAACAACAGAGTTTGTCTTTGTGCTATTAAAAATCAGAGAATCACCAACACAGAAAGTGTCAGTAAGACACGAGGACTGTCCCACTGCAGCAAACCAGAAGTGAAACACTCGATTTCCACTTGCAGGCTGATTTGCTTTACTGTGCATTGAACAGAAAACATGAAAAGCACAAAGCAGCAGATTGTTGTCCTTGAGAGCTCTGACCCCCAAATGAATCCAGGTTTGCTTGCTCCATCTTCTAGGGCAAGAACTGTTTGACTGGAGACAGTTTTCTTTAATTAAATTTATGTCATAGAAACATGGCTATAGCTTATTCAATTCAGACTTCTGAACTGAAATTAGAGCTCTGTTGTTTGGCAGCAAAGCAGGCTTTGAGAAAAACCATGGAACTTTATTTCAGAGGAGCAGACCCAGCAGCAAGAAGGACAGGGTGAAGGGTTTTTCACAGCAAACACACACACACAGAGGTAATGCACACTCCAAGTGCTCGGTATTTGTTGCAAGTTTCATTTCTGTTTATCAGTTGAGAATGAAGAAAAAAATACAACTTTACAGGCTAAAAGCACTCAGCATGGACCTACTGTGCCTCTCCTTTACCAGGAATGTAAAAACCTCCCCCAAAGAGAGAAAGGTGAAGCATCTGGCCAACTTCCTTTTCCACATGCCTTGAGATGGCTTTAGGCTCTGCTTGAAAGCTGGGGGGTGATGTGTCCCCCCTGCTTAGTGACACCACAGCTGGGCCACAGCTGGGTGGTGCCACTAATCGAGGGGGACACATCACCCCCCAGATTTTGTTAATCGTGCAGACACAGGATTAACAAAAAGTGGTGCTCCCTGGCACAGCCCTGCAGGATCCTCAGAGCTTTCCAACAACGAGAGACAATCCAACAGACCCCAGAGGGGGGCTGGGAAGGAGGAAAGCTCCTGTAGTGCTGATGCCCAGAGACCCATCTCGAGGCACACAAAAAAATTAATTACTCCATGAGGTACACAGCTACAGCATCACTTGAAAGTACGTGACATTTTTTGATAGTTCCCAGGCATTTGTGGCCAACAGGTGCCTGGTAGTTGCACAATTTTCTAATTAGTTCATGTGCTGTACTTCAAAACTAATTACTGAAATGGCTGGATTATAATGTTGCAGGGAGTCATTCGTGTGCCACCTACCATTAAGGGGAGGGAAATTTTGTGAAGGTTAATTAGCATTTTTAAAGTACTTTGGAGATTAAAAGCTTTAACTATATGCCTAATAAAAGAAGTAAAGGTAATACTTTCTATTCAGTGGATTCCTTTTTGCATTGAAAGTGAATTACAAGGGTTGCTCTAAGTCCAAGAACATAAATTTTCATGTACAAGGAATTAAATCAACTCCCAACAGGATCAATCTGTTAGAGGGTGGAGACCTCCAGCAAGACACAAATCATCAGAGGTGACCACGGCATCCTGCTGAGAGAGGCAGCTGCTGGTTCCCAGGCAGAGGTTGTGTGCAACTAAAAGTAGACATTTCCCTATAACATGCCTTTGAACAGGTCAAAAAAAATCAAACCATTATGAACAGGTACCTTTTTAATTAAAATAATTCACAGATATTCTCCTCTTGAGACATCTGCTGGGTGTTCTCTGTTCAGAAAACACCCACTGGCCTCTCCAAAAGAGACTCTATGTGCATCTGAATCTTTACTGAAATTGCATTCTCAGCATTTTCCACTCTTCCTTCCTACTGACAAGATTTTCAGATTGACAGAGGACATCAGAAACTTTTTCCATAAACACAAACTTATTTTCTTCAGACTTAAAGTTACATATAACATATTTCAGGAACTTATAATTGCTTTTTGTGAGCTTGAGAGAAAATATACAAATCATTATTAGGCATGCGTGTATTTTGTATTAATTCTGCTTCTTCACAACAGTAATCGAGGGGGAAAGAGTTCATTAATTGCAAAAAATACGTTCCAATTATTTGGTTTACATGATTACTATTTATGGTGTACATCCAAAATTGTCATCGACTTAGAAAGTTATTACTGTCTTCAATAGAAAGATTATTTTAGTGCTACAGATGGTTGTCCTTTTATAGGCCATTTTAATGACTTGTTCTTATATAATCTGTCATGCATTATTTTGCTGTTGTTATGAACTTTTAAAGTTTCATATCAATCCATTTTGATGTTTACTAAACAGATGGTGTTCAAAAAAAAAGAAAAGGGAAAAGCACAATAATGACATTTAGTTCTCAAAAATACTCCAACAGCTATACATTTATTTTGTCAAATACGAAATCCATGTCATTTGTTTAAAAAACAAAAAACTTAGTACAGAAACACAATTATTCATAAGTTGTAAACTTAAACAGCTTAAAAAGCAGAGCATGAAATCAACTGAAAGAAGGTTTTCCTGAAAGGTTATTGAAGTTCAAAAATGTTTGTCAATTAAGATATATAATGAATCTGTTTACTGTAGTTCTCAGCATTCCTTTTCCTTATCCAAAGCATTACTGTCAAATAACTGCACTAATTGCTAAGTCTGTAGATAATTATTTAATATACAAGTGTGACTCAGGTGTGCTGCTTGAAATCTACTTATAAGTTGTGGTCATTATGTAAGCACCTCAAGTTTACAGAAAGTTTTGCATTATCATTGAAATCGTTATTATTCTTTTGTTTAATAAGTGCACTGTCATCAAATAGACACAAAGACTTGAAGAGCTGAGCAGTACAGAAAACAAAATTACACCTAAATTAATTTAGAGCTTAGAGTATTGTAAATTCTACATTGAAACAATAAAACTGTTCAATCCCTATTCAACAGTATGAGCTGAAAAACTTTCCCTTCCCACCTATGGCTTCTAAGATTTTGCAGAAATCTACCTCAAAATGTGAATTTACCCTCATCCTTAGACAAGGAAATTCCAGAGTTCAGGATCCCCTAGCTCTACACTTCCATTCCTGGACTGCAGTACAGACTTCAGCTATAAATAACCTTTCTCCCAAAAAATTCCTCCTCGTTTCAAGCTATAAATAATAGCTGCTTGTGGAGTTCTACTTAGCCGTCATTTTCTAGCAAATATTAAGGTGACTAAAAGGGAATATATTCAGGTGATAATACCCAGTGGAACTAGAGCAATAACACCATAAAAAACAATTCCAGCGGATGAACCTAACCATGCTTTTAAATAGCCAAGGAAGTATCTTCTCTGCATTGTAAAACAAGAAAAGGAGGAAGACAAATCAGAAAAATAAATGTTTTTTGTTCCAAGGATGCTCCTCTAGTAAGCTTTCCACAAGTTTATGTTTATGATAAAATATCATGAGTAAAATACAACTAATTAGCCCATGTTAAGTATGTTACCTCCTTACAGCAAGCTGCAGTAGAATAGGTATTATTGTGTATCTGCTTTCTTATCAAGCCAACAGATGTGTCCCAGCAGGATGTTCCTTCTACAATATGTACTTAGCATGGTGATAATTCCTGCAAAATGTGGATTTCTCTTGACATAGGCAAAACACTGAAAAGGAGGTAAAAAACGGCATGATACAGACAGACTGCTCTTGCTGAAGGAAATTATTAGATTGTGTTTTGTGCAATTGTTTCTAAGACGGAAAGACAGAGTTACTAAATTCCCATTGCCCTAACAAGAACAAGCATCTGTTAGTGCAGTAAGTGGCTCATTGGGCATGACATGGGCCTCAATGTTTATATTCCTGGTAGCTAAACTGGACAAAATTTATCTCTGGTGCAGCTCCATTCAAGTCGTTGGAATTCCACCAAGTCTGCATTTGATTCGATGGTGATCATTAACAATAAGCTAAAGGAAGGGCTATTATCAAGGCTGATGTCATTGCATTTCATCAGTCTTCTACAGGGAAAAATTAGAGTTGACTTGAACTCAGGATGACTTCAGGGTTTTTTAAAATATGTTTGGATTAGTACAATATCAATTTCTCATTAAACTGAACTCATTCAGGCAGTGATTGCAGAGAATAAAAGTGCAAAACTTCCTACCTTCCCTAATAATGTGTGTATTTTTAAAACACTGAAGAGTCTCATTCATTACAGAAGCACAACTCCAACCATCTCTGAGCACAGTCATAAAAGTGACTGCAAGACACAGTACATGTGGCTACAGGGGTATATTTAATGAATAACATTTAGTGTCCTGAATAGACAAAACCAACAGCTCTAACAGACTCTGCTTTATCTCCATCTCTTGTTCTATTTGCATGTCTGTTGTGCCAACCATTGGACTTTAAATCAGTGCAATCAACTGCCCAGCAGGAGAAAACTAACTACTTAAACCATCTTTTAATAAGATGAAAGGGTTGGACAAAAGAGGTCTCAGGGCCAAGCTTTAAGTTACATGAGTGATGACTTTCACTTCAAACAATACTGTCTGTAAACACACTTGTTTCTAAATACACTCATTATTCCTGTGTTTAATCTGGGCTATGCTGGGTGCCACACACACAGTGCACTCTACTCTGGGCCAGAGTGGAAGGCTAACAAGTCTCATATTCCCCTGTCTGCAGGCTGGAAGAGGCTGGATACGTCACAGTCAAAGAAATACAAATGTTTTATAGAAACAGACACAGCTTTAGGCTGCCATGTGCAAGAGTATCACCCAAAAGGTGCCAAACAGCAGTCCAAAATCACAGCCCAGCACTAGGCTGGATGTTTATGAGAAGCAACAGATTAATGTGTATTAAAACCTCATCACTTCCCCAAAAGAGGCTCAAAAAATGCCTTTGTCAAACGAAGGGAGACCTTGTTGTGTGTAAGGGAGACCTGATGGGTGCTTATAAGGTTTGTAGTGATAGAACAAGTGGTAACAGTTTTAAACTAAATTTAGATTAGATATAAGGAACACATTCTTTATGTTGAGGGTGGTGAGACACTGACCAGGTTGCCCAGAGAAGCTGTGGATGCCCCATCCATGGATGTGCTCAAGGCTGGGTTGGTTGGGGCTTTGAGTGATTTGGTCTAATGAAGGATATCCCTGGTCACAGAAGTGGGGTTGGAACCTGATGATCTTTAAAGTCTCTTCCAACCCAAACCATTCCATGATTCCCATCCTTTGACTCTTAGTTTTGGGTTTTCCCTTTCCAGGTGTATTTTACCTGTGGTGGAGCTCTCCTTAGGGCTCTCCACTCAGTTTTTGGGCTTCACCACTCACCTGGAAATCTCAGGACCTGCTGTTCCCAAGCTCCAGAAGATGACTATTAGAAGTAAAGAAGCAGTGCCAAGAAGGGCAGGAATACTGCAAAAACTTGCAGACAGATCTGAAACACTGACACTCTTCAAAAAGTTGTTTCAAAGTGGTGCTCTGGTAAACTGCAGAGCACAAGACTTAAAGAAAGAATGATTCAGACTTGAGAGCTCCCAAAAGCTCCCCAGAACTTTTCAGAGGGCTGCAGCATTCCTTGTTCCAGCTTAAAAGCAACAGAAATCCAGATAATTCAGCACCTGGCCAATTCCCTCAAAGAACAGAATGGCTGAATGGCTCTCTGCTCAGGGGTGGGTCTGCATCTCCCCTTCTTCCTCCAGGGAGGCAGCAAAGCTGGGCTCCAACCACGCTCTCCAACCATGCAAAAACTCTTCTAACACATAATGATTCTCCTGTGAACTGGGAAAGGTCTTATAAAAGCTTTGCTACACCAAAAAGAAACCAGTCACTAACTGGTGGGGCTTCTTTGCATCCATTCTCATTCTCCACTTATGATTTCAAATGTAAAGGTCCTTCTTCTCATTTTCCTCTGCAAAAGGAATTCCTGTTCATTTGTAGTATTAAGGATATGCCAGTAGGGCTCACGTAATTAAAATAGAGAATGAAAATTAATTGCAAGTTTTTTTAAGAGGTTGGTAATTTGCTCAAAGAGTAGTATTTCCAGTGTTTGTCTACAGGAAACTTTGCCATTAACTTTTAGGACTATGTTAAAAATAAAATATCCACAGGGCCAGCAGAGGAGTTGCTGCTGCCTCATGTAATTCAATACAATTTCAACAGAAAGGTTAAACAAATTCTGCTGGTTGCATGATTTAATTCTGAACCAAATATGAGACCACCTTGCTGTCTGCAATTTTCCATCATTATTTAGCAAATTCTCTGGCAGGTATGTCTATAAATATTCCAATTTTCCATAATTCTGTGATTTTCACAGACAAATCCATTAACCAGTTTGGGTTTTTTTTTTCCCAAAGGCTGTAGATAGAAGCATCACTTGGGTGAGGAGAGGTTATTATTAGGAGAGGTTGAAAACACACAGAAATTTCAGAAAAATATAATAGAAAAAGCAAGGCCTGGATAAAACTTAAGCCAGCTTTATCATGTCCTTTTTTCCACTCTAGCACTGCCATCAGTGAGAAATGCTCTCCTCATGCATCAGTCCAAAGGCATGATTTGAGTTTTCAACTCCTCTTGCCCTTAATTTCAGTGCTCTCTCTTCCCCTCCCTGTTTTTGCACCTTTATTTTCAAACAGAATGAGGAGTGTGAATGCTGGAAGTACAGACTGTTCTCCAACACTCTGTCCTTTGGGAAACGCTGACACAGCTCAGGATCAGAATTATATGGAACCTAGAAAAATTTTTAAAAGGGAACACCACAAGAACATTTTCAAAAGCAACATTTTCCTTAATTTTCTTTTTGGAAATAGATTAATAACTTCACTTAAACTTTGCAATATTATCAACAAAAAAAATGCAAACATGATGAAAGCATTCAGCCTAAGATCCAAAATGTGTTTGTATCAGAGCTTAGTCCTGAAAATAATATCTGTAAGATCTAAAAGCAAATGAAAACAAGATGTTTGAATGGGATATCACGGGTTTGGATATCTCTACATCAGTACCATGTATAAAAGTGGCAATTTGTAATTTGAGAACAGTTTTGAATGCTATTTGCAGAGCTAGGAGCCATCATGTGAAGCTGGCCGCAAATTTCTGTTTAATAAATATTGAGTTCCTACGCCATGTGGATTTTGCTACCTCAAAGCAATTTTAAAACACATCAATCAAATCCCTGTGAATCAGCAAAAGCAGATGCTGCTAACTGTTACAGGCAATATCACCTAAAGTTTCATTTTCTGCAGTGCTCAGTTAATGTAAAATGCATAGGAAGACCTTGGAGCAGAGACTGGATCCTGGGATTTCTGACTATAACTAATTTCCCCGAAGTTCCCCAATCTCTAGGTCATTGCATCAGTCTCCCCCTTCCCTCTCTCTGGTTGACTGAAGCTTGAAAATATTCATAAATATATAAGCACATCCTCACTTCTTTTTTTCCTTTGCAAGAGGCATGGAATACCCTGAGAAGATGAAACATTGCTCTGCAGGAGCACAGAGCCTGTGCTGGGCCATGAGAGCTGAGGGTGGAGGGAGCCCTTCCTCATCTGCTGTGTGCAGGAGCCACCATCACCATCCCCTTTCCAGTCTGCTTTCTAGGAAAGGGACAGTCGTGGTTCAGCTTTTGATGACACAGGTGCCCACCCCCTAGAGGTTCTGGTCTGTCAGAAGCACTTTATCCCACACCTGAGATAATGTGGAAGTTCCATCCCAGGGCAGGATTTAAACAACTCTTACTCTCCTGAGTTCAGTGTGAATAATCTCATGTCACAGAGACAGTGGCTGTCACATGCCCCTCTCCCACCCATTCCACTGCAGCAGCCTGAACATTAACTCAGCATCAGCTCCAAAGGCCAATTCTGCCCCAGCTCAGCATCCAAAGTCCAAGTCACTCTGCAGATCTGGTCAATAGGGCACTGTAACAGCAGCAAATCTCCTTTCCTGCTTGTTTTGAAGAACTATTATGGGAAAGAACCGGGCAGCCCCGTGTACAACGAATATGTAAATGCAATCTTTAGTGGCAGAAGTGTATTGTGCCTCTGAGGCACAGAATAACTGCAGGCCACAAACCACCACTGGCTAGCACAGATCTCCCACTGCTGTCAGTGGGAATCTCAGGCACAGACTGAGATCCTGATATGCCCCCGAGAGTCTTTACTCAAGTAAGAAATTTAAATGACTGTGAAGCTATAGAAAAAAAATCAAAACCAAATCCAACAGCTTTCAAAAATGGTAAGTGAAAATCATGATTTGTGCCAATTTTATCTCAAATTTCCTTTTGATTTCATGAAAATATAGGCTTAATGCTTCCAGCTTTTCTTACTCTCTCTCTGAAGCCACACTCTGACTGTGGAAATGATGAAGAATCCTTTTGAGAAAAGCAAAATTTTACTTTGGGCCAAGTGTCTGATTTTGCCTGCAGTCAAATTTTACTTATCTAACACTAAGAAAAATGTTCAATGACAGACTTGGCTCTTTCTCATATCAAAACAAGCTTACAAAATGTTATCAATTCTTAGCATTGTCATGAAGAATTTACCCTCCAGTGGGGGAAACCCAAAAAAACTAACACAAAAAAACCTTAGGTGAACCAAAACAAAAGGAATCACAGAACCATAGTAGATAAATCTCCTATTTTGCATGTCACAGAATAATTTTACTTTTATCAAGGATAGTTTTCCCTGTCATGCAATGGGAGTTAAGCAATTTGCCAGCTATTCTAATAGGATAAAACCTTCTCCAATGTAGACTTGGGGACTACAAGCCAATCAATTAGACTTTAGTGGGGAATTACTGAGATAGTAATGAGCATTTACTCTCTGCAAGGATGTCTTTATAAGTAGATGGGATCCAGAAAATGTAAGCTAAGAGAGAACAAATGACTCCATGTGTGTGTGTGTGTGTCTAAGTAAAACAAGGATAAACTTAAAGCTAATGGGTATTTAAGGAACTCCAACTCTGTGTTGCCAAGACAAATCCACCCTATTCTTCAAGAGCAGGTCAAGGAGTAGTTGTGGGAATTCAAAATCTCTGAGCTAAATTACTGGAATCAATAGGAGTGAATGCAGAAAGAGGGTAAGTACTGATGATGGCAGGCTCTCTCCCAGCTAAGACTGAGCTCTACTTAATATTGGCTTGAAATTACACAAAGTGGTAACAAATTCACTGTGAGTTTAATCAATAGGAGCTATACCAGCAACAAACTTCTCAGAAAATCTGTCATTATATTAAGATCAAGATTATTGTTCCTTTATCTATGGTAGTATAGTGAGATTTGTATATACTAATTCTGACACTTTGAGGTAGAAAGTATAAAATTCTTTCAAAAGAGTAATAGTTTAGTAAGAAAAGTGTTTTGCAAAATCACGGAATAAAATACAAAAGCTTAACCTGCTATATTAACTATTGAAATTATTTCCAGAATAGGAATTTTATGCATGCTGGGTTTTGTTAATCCTAGAAATGCACATACAGAAAAAGTGGTCTCGTGGTAGAAGTATTAGCAAGGTCAAATAATCTCACGCTTGTGGAAAAGCTGATATCCAAGCTTATATCAAAAATTTACAAAACACCAAAATTCATACTCCATATTCTAGAACTAAAACTGTGACTTATCTTTCCCACAGTTTTGGTTTGCCCCATCCTTATCCTGTATTTTGTGCACTTCACAGAAGAGACCAAAGATGACAGCACCCTTCCTCCCAGTTTTGTACAGTCAGCCTTGCAGACCTGGAAACCAAGAGTGTCTACCCTGGGATCAATTTTTCCTTTCAATTTAGAAGTCAGAGGCTTTTTCAGATGGCCAGAGTTTGAAGGAAAAGTCTGTTTTTCTCTGCGACAAGTGAACACTACAGCAGAAAATCAGCAATCAAAAGCCTGAACAGAACAAGTCAGAACTTAACATTTGTATTTATGAAAGTCACGATATGGAGGCAACTGCATCTGTTTATCAAGTTATTCCCATGTCAGCAAAAAGCTTGTGTAAATGTACAGCTAACCTGCTATGTCGCTGAACATGAATTCTAGCATGAAGGAATATGGTTTAAAAAAAATTACTTGAAAAAGTCCCATGCAAAAGACTATTTAGGAAAATAAAAGATGAGAAGTAAAGTATGATCTTTGGTTAAAATTTATCTAAAATAGTACAGACATTCAGATAACACTTTTTAAGACAAAAGTAAGAGGTCATAAAATGTAGCAAAGATATGACCAGTGCATTCTTCCTGTTGTGCATTCTTCCTGTTAAAGGACAATAGTTGGAAGAGATTGTCCTCAATACCCCTCCCCTCACCCACAGCATAAGAAGTCTGTCCAAATTTTGGTACAGCAAATTGATGGAAACAAAAAGCAGATAAAGTGTTTCTGAAGCTCACATGCAAGGACAGTAGGGAGAGGGAGAACTGGATGTGCCCACATTTTAAGGACTGTAAGACATCCACAATGTAAGAATTTTTCTTCCCAACCTCTCCCAAGTACCACGTCAATCCATAAAGCCGTAGTAAGTGAATTGTTTCATTTTCCTTGCATTTGATTTTCAGCACTGTTAGAGAAACAGGATAATGGACACGACAGACCAGTAGCATGATGCTGTAAAGCAATTCTTGCATTCCCAAGACACATTAAAAGGATCTGTTAGTTCTTCACTGAAGCAGTGAAAGCACAATTTGTTTATCAGACTTCATACTGCCATGACTGATTAACAATTAATACATACAAGAAAAATGAGACAACACTACACACTGTGCAAGGGAGATGTTTCTGGTACCAGTTTGGCAACTCAGTATCTTTCATTCCTAAAAGACAGTGAGAAATAACATACTAATCATTTGGAATGGAGGGCATTTTAACACCAGATCCTCTTTTTAAAAATGCTTACATTTAAATCCTGTAAAAAAGAGGTTTTACTGAGATTATTTCCCCAACAGGATTTTTTTTTTTTTTTTTGTCAGGATGTATCACTGAGATGATACAACTCCTGGTCACACAGACACATCTGTCAAAGTAAGTCAGTAGGTTGCAATGTAACATCAACCACATCACATCTTTGCAGAGTTCCCAAAACTCTAAACATATGAGCATCACACAATTATTGTCCTGTGCTTCACTTTTCTCTT
Organism: Acridotheres tristis; assembly: GCA_037013685.1. Classification (NCBI taxonomy): domain Eukaryota; kingdom Metazoa; phylum Chordata; class Aves; order Passeriformes; family Sturnidae; genus Acridotheres; species Acridotheres tristis. Next base: position 8,089,163 of record CM072899.1, on the reverse strand, counting down.
AGTTTGAAAGACAGGTATCTGCTAAGGAAGGCAGGAGCTTTCCTTGGAATGCGAAATGTGAACCCCTTCCCTCCAAATTATTGTAATTTTTAAATGAAGGACCTTTCAGGCAAAGATATGGGAAAAGGAATAACAGTTCTTTACTAGTACGTAGATGTAGAACACGGCACACAAACAAACAGCAGCTCCCAACAAGCACAGACCCCGTCCCAGAACACGGCACACAAACCAACAGCAGCTCCCAACAAACACAGAGCCCGGCCCAGAACACGGCACACAAACAAACAGCAGCTCCCAACAAACACAGAGCCCGGCCCAGAACACGGCACACAAACAAACAGCAGCTCCCAGCAAACACAGAGCCCGGCCCAGAACACGGCACACAAACAAACAGCAGCTCCCAGCAAACACAGAGCCCGGCCCAGCCTCTCCCAGCTCCTTCCCCTTGGTGCAGTTCCGGGCACGGCCACCAGGGGGTCCGGCAAGGGAAGGTAAACTGTATCCTGCTTTTCCGGGATTGTTTTCACATCTCTCAAACGCCCTCCTGAAACTGTAAAAGTTCCTTTACAGTTCTTAGCTCCACTCTGCCAAAGTACAAACTGGGAGATACAAGATGCAAATAGGCTGCAAGAACTATTTCAGCAACAGGAAATCTTGTTATGCAGAACACATTGCTTGAAAGTCCACATACTTTTCAAGACTTGACCATGTCTTCACTCAGAATCCATAAAGATACTTTCATTTAATAGCAGAAATAAGACCATCATGTTGAACCTTAAAGTATATGGGAGATCAAAGTACAATACCATCTCCATTACCATCAAATGTAAACAAGGTGAGACATAACCACAAGTGACCTATCACTCACCTACTAGAACAAATTAATTAGCCCTTAGCATAAGTATAATTTTTATGCACAGAGTCTGGCTCATAATGAGGTCTTTACTATGCAACTGTTTTTCAAGTAATTGTCATCTTAAGTAAACATGTTTTAATTACTGTCACTTTTTTCATTATTCATTCTCAAGCCTACAATACCTGTCAGGGCTTAATGGATTGTCATCTCCTGCTACTTTCCTGTGGTAACATATGTCCCCATTTATTTCACCAACACACTAATTAAAATACACAGAGTATGCTATGAATTTAAGGTAATTCTGATGGCAGTGGTATTGCAGTTGTCCATCCTAACAATCCTTCAGAGCTTTTATTTGCTTCTCTGAATACTTTCATAGTGCTTTGTAGCTGGAAACAATGTACTGTGTGACTGTTGATAAAGTGACATTTGCCACAAGCACCATCGCTTTGAAGAATATCCAAGGAGCAAAAAGGAAATCAATGCAATTTCCAGATAAAAACTTAAAATTTTCATTCAATTACATGGTACAAAATAGCATATTGAGAATAAATTCACCTAGTGGAAGGAGAAAAGGGTGCATTCTGGAAATAAAGACTGCCCTCTTTAATATGTAAGCCTTAATACTCTTACAAGTAAACAATTTCATCTAATTATATAGAAGCTGCTTACTTGTATGTTGAGACATGTTATTTATATTATTGCCATTGAAAGTGGTCCATCGAGTACTTGAAGGCCAGTTAATTCTGCCACTTGAGCATGCTCATAAAATGCTTACTACTGTACTACAAATGAGATATCTCCAATGTTCAAGTAGATGCCATATTCACACCAAACAATTGTTGAATTAACAGGTCCAGCAGCCCTTCAGCAATTCCTAACAGAGCTTTCCTGGAGCCCTGAAGGGAAAGCAAAAACTGTGCTGTTCAGTCCCATGCCAGACCTTTAACCTTTGTATAAATAAAGCAATAATTTGACAAAAGCACTTTCATAACACACTTAAAATGGAAGTTAAAAATAAAATGTAAAAGGGAGAATAGCAGGAGAAAGCAAAGGAAAAGAGATTAAAAGATACAGGGGCCTGGCTTTTGTCTACTTTAACCCCACTGACTACAGGGCTTGTACATCAAGAGACGATACTGGATATATCCTGCTCTTGGAGCCATTAGTGCTGTCCAAAGGTAGTCATTGTATGTCCAGTGAATCCCATTTGATTCATTTCCAACATCTCTGTTCTGAAGACAGTAAAACTGCAATGTCTGCAGAAAATAAATGCACATGCCATACTGGCAAAAATTACGATCAGCACTATAAAAAGAAAGATTAATTTAATATTTTTAATCACAAAAAAACCTCAGTGACTTGTTTCTATAAGTCACATTTACTTCTCATTTCCTTAACCTGACATACAGAGAATTGTCTGCTTGGAAGTCAAGTTTTGAAATTAGCATCTGTCTGTTTTTACCTATCAAACACAATCACACTGGGCATGGCTGAAACTTTTATTGCTCTCCTGACAGACACCTGGAGCCAGTGCTGTCAGTGCTCCTCTTTGTTAGCAGTGAGGAAGTAAATGAGACGGACAGTTCTTCAGCAAAATTGAACAAAAAAGCAGACTGAAGCCTTTTACAAGGACATCACCTTTTGCAATGCAGAAAGATTCTCTTTCTTTGACTTTCTAGCACTGTCATATTTAGCAGCTCACCTTCTCTCTTCTCAGGCAGTTTTTCCATATGATGAACCTACATTGTGAAGGAGACTAAGCTAATCACCAAAAAGCAGACAGAGGAATTCAGGTCGGGTTGTGAAGGTGAGGGAAGGGGGAGCCTGTGCCTGAGCAGGCATTAACAGGTCCTGGAGCAGCACAGGCAGGAGCTGAAACCCTGCTGTACTTCTGAGGAGCACACACGAGATTCTTCTTCAGTTCCAGGGTCACTGGCGCAGTGGTCAGTGCTCCCTCTTCACCTCCTGCTCTTTTTGGGACAACCAAGAATTACCCTGAGCAAGTTCTGTGTTAGTACAGGGAGCTAATAAAACATTCTTCTTTGTCCACCTGACACTGCAGAAACGGGCCTGTGTTCATTCTGGATAAAAGTGCCCTGACAACACCTCCAGGCTGGCAGGCAGCTTTATGAGCTGGGGAGTTCAGAGTAATTCTGCTCCTGTTTGGACTCCCTTACTCTGTGTCAAATCCACTGTAATGGCTTCTGTGATGATATTGCAAACATTCTGTAGCATCCCAGTAACTTTTAAATGGGTTCAGCCAAGCGTCTATTAGTTCACGTGCTGGAGAGCTACTGCCAGCAATGGCCCAGTGAGGATCACAACACCTTGCTGCAGTATCATCACACCACAGAATTACACAGCAAAATGGCCAACAGTATTTTGAAGCTGTCCAGAGAAAGATTAATTGGTTCCTGACTATAGAATATTTCTAATCATTGCCACCTCTCCAAGTGATAAGAAATATTTGCTTTTCTTCATCAGGAAGGAACAGTGGCTGCTGAAGCCATGGTGAATTATTTCTTTCATATCCTTGGAAACATATTATACAGCCTTAATTAAAAGAGATTTCCAAAAGAATAGCAAAACACTCCTAATGGAAAAAGGACATTCTGGCTTTCAATAGCAAGGAAAATAGAGTGCATTTGTTTACTTCCCTTGATATTTTATAAGCCAGGAAATGTTTTCTCTCCATATCTCACCTCCCAATGCTTTGATTTGGTCTATTCTGCAGTATTTCACTTCCAGCAGCAATCAGGGACTGTAACAGGCCAGCTTTCTCTTACAACACTTTCATTTCTTCTCTGTACCTACACTTAATACAAGACATTATTTAGAGAGGAGAAGAAATTTCAGGAAAATGTGTTCTCCAAGGCCTCAGGATCCAGAAGGGCCGACATCAAGTTTCCTTTAGTAAAGAAGAGACCAGAACAGACTGGTGGCTGTAATCGTACACTAAGTTCACTAAACTGGAAAATTCTAACAAGACCCTTGGGAAGCCTTTTAGAAGAGGAGGCAGAAACAAGGTACAGAGTTACACATCCCGAACTCACAATGCTGTCAGATGATCCACATTCATATCCAGATTGTAAGGGAGGCAACAGAGTAAAACTACAGTGCAAATAAACAAAGACAATCAGAAGAGAAAAAGTTTCCAATTAGGAGTAACCACACAAACAAGAGTCCTTGACCAGCCTTGCATTAAGAGCTAGGAGAATATTTCTTTACAAAATTCATGCAGACTTTTATTTGAGAAACTGCATTCAACTGAGCACAGGTTGAGACCCAGTGTCTAATATGGCTTAAAACCTGTTATTTCTAAATCAGCAAAGAATGCTAATGCATAGAAATTTTTAAAAAAACACCAACCTATTTAAAATAGATTATAAGACAGTAGGTAAATAGGGTAGTAAGTAACACTAGTAGGAAATATAAGACTTCATTTTCTTGTACTATTCCTATGACACAGCTTGGGAGTAGAGCATGATTACATTCCTATCCCTGTCTAATTGTTATCTAGGCATTACATCATCAAAGATGATGCATCTCTTCACTTAATACACAGACCAAAAAGACCAATGAGAAAAGCCACATTCAGTGAGCAAACTCTTCTCCTTCTAGGTAAGCAAGTCTACCAAATCTTCTATCTTATTTTTCCAACCTGTTTGGAGACTTAGCACTCAGCAACTGTCCTTCACCAAAGCAAATCCACACAGACATATCTTCCAGAATTTTATCAAAAATGCATAAAATCTCCTAAGGAAAATTTAGCTTCATTTTTCTGGCTGCAGCTATGTTGCCACTGAAAATTGAATAAAGGACAAATAAAATGAGCCAACTTGGGAAGAAGCTCACACTTCGGGAGAAACAGAGCTGATTCTCTTAGAACCAATATCCAATTCCCAGAATTTTTCATTTTTAACAAACAAGAAAACGTAACCCACTTGACACTGGGAATATGGTTTCCTGAAATCCATTCCAATTGCTGCAATTAAATGTGGCACATAAGCCAAGAACATGGAATTAGTTAGATTATATCTGACACACACGAACAAGTTTAACCTTAAAAAACATTAATAATAAATTATCCCTTTGTAAAGTCAAGATTGGTGAGGTTAGATAATTTCTGCTTTGACTGTCCTTTCTTTAAAAATTAGGCACAGGCGGAATTCCTTGCATTTTCTTTCCATTTTAAATGCTTTTAAGGATGTTGCCACCAAGAGAAGCACACAGGTCATGCTGCCCAAATTTCTCAGCCTGGAAATTATATGTCTTGAATTTTCTCACCAGAGTACATTCAGAGTTTGAACCCTGAGAGTAGCTCAGTTGGTTAGAGCCTTGTGATAAAATCACCAAGGTTGTGTGTTCAATCCCTACATGGGTCATTCACTTAAGAGTTGAACTCGATGATCCTTGTGGGTCCATTCCAACTCTGAATATTCTGTAATTCTGTAACTGACCACTAACCAGTGCAGATGGCAAAGAAAATCCTGTGATTCCAGCAAAGTGTTACACGAACTGAAAAGCAAACACAGCTTGGGAGCACCTTGACTTCTGGCCTTTTCTGCTCTAACAAAATATTTGAGGCTATCTCCAAGAATGATGGGTGCAGTATTCCAAGTTCTCAGGAAAGTGAGGCCCACTGAGTAAATAGTTCATGCTTAAAAAATTTGCTCTGCATGAGCAAAACATCATAGCTCTTATGTAACATGCTTGGGACAAAGTTCTTCAAGCCACAGACTCCAGAATGGCTCGTTGCATTCTGCTGTATTGCCCCAGCAGTTGCAGTAGGAAGGTACAACTACAGGATGTTAATCTGCATGTGCTGCAGAAAAACACCACCACTGCTTGTGCTTACTACAAATATGCCAAAACAACTGCAAACAGAGGTTTGTATTCCTAGTTCAGAAATGCCCTCTCTCCTTGTGAGGCTGTTCTCAGGAGCCAAGTGTTACTGTAGCAAAGACAAAGCTTATTTCATTTTTCTCCCCAGACAATTGCCATCAAACAGGGATTTCTGAAACATATTACAGCTTGTCTCGCAGACATCTGGAGCCAGGGCTGGCACAGACTCTGCTATTCAAAAGAAAAGTGAAAAAGACAGACAGCACTTCAAAATAAATCAATTGCATTTATTAGCTCCTTTTGCTGATGTTTTGGGGAAGGAAGGAAGGAAGAAAGAAAAAAAAGAGGAAGAGGTTTTCAGCATTAAAGGTCTTATTTTCTTTGCTATTTAAAACTCCTATTAGTTCTAGTCAGATCAATGGCATTATGCATTTTCCAATAATTTGTCTGAGATAAAACCAGAGCTATAAAAGCTTCAGGATTTACTAAGGACATCTATTTCTATTCCAAGAGCTAAATAAAACAAGGAAGAAAAATAGATCAATTTGAGCCCAACATACTTGGGTTTATAGTTGAATTTCCACACACTGAAACCAAGTATGGCTCTCAAATTTGCCTTGAAGAAGTTCAAAAGTCAGAACATTCGCTGCACAGATTTAGGAGTATAATTTGAAAGAGTTCACACAGTGCTCCTTCAGAGCACAACTGATACTCATGTGTTTTAGAAAATGTACTGCAGTAGCTGCAACATGCTGGAAAGTGAGCTTTTTCCACCCAATACCAAAATCTAAAGGTTTTACAAAATCTATATGGAATGGAGTATCTGAGAGAACAAATACAAAATCTTCTAATACATTTTTAAAAATCTTTTTAGATTGGAAGAATGTGTCAGCATGCTCAAACCTTCATATGGAAGGCTGGAGTATCATATACTGTTTGTCAAACCCAAATGAAGTCTTCTAATCACTCTATTGGACAGCAAAATAAATGTGATAAGCTGCCAGAATACTGGAGCTTTCTGAGCTATCTGCAATTGCATTGTCTCATTTCTCTCAAAATAATACTTGTCGGCACAATTAAACACAGAAATAGAACAGCCAATTCATTAGATTCAGTTTTCCTTTACACTACCATGAATTGGGAGAGATGAAGTGAAATACACCGAGTTAATTCCCAATTTGTACTGATGACAATCAGAATCTGGCTTAAATATGATCATCTGCTAAAATACATGAACTATGAATTTCAAAACAAAACAAAGTCTCTTCCTACAGAAGGCAACTGTGAAAACAGATGTCTCTACTGTAAGAATGTTCAGTTTGATGCTATTATAAGAATTATAAAAACCAAGATTCACGGAAGCTTCTTTCCTGTTGGAAAATATAATATGGTTCACTTCACTAAAACAAACAAAATCTGGCATGTAAAGAAAAACAAATAAACCTATGCTACTATTGCAGTCATTAACAGTCGTTCCTACATTCCAAATTTCACTTGCTCTTCACATAACCTCAAGGTCTCAAAATACTAAAATATTGTTTTTAAATATTTATGATTCTGCTTGGCTTCAAAAGCAAATCACTTTAAAGTGATTTGGTGGACGTGTGGGAGTGGAATGGGAAGGCAAGTAAGAATACTAGAAACTCATTTTTTGAGTACAAATAAGCAGAATGTGGTGCAGGGTCAGCATTGCTGTGAGCACTGTGCTAACCACTGCAAAAGGCTACACTCAGATACAGCCATGGAGGAAAGAGCTTCTGAGGCTGCAGACACTGAGCTCAAGGCAGTCCCAAAAACCATTCTGAAACAAATCCTGCAGTGCCAAAGACCATGAGTGACACAAACACACTGTAAACAGTAAAAGAGAGGAGGCAGCTTCTTGATACCTGCAAGAGCAGTCAGCATCATGTGCCTCTGCCAAACACAGGGATTTTGAAAAAGGCTCAGTAACACAGACTTAGCTTCCTCCAACTTTCCCCCGTCAAGCTCTATGAATTCTCATCTGGCTGAAGCACCACAACTATTTTTTCCTATCCAATATTTATTTCAAGAATTGTTCTCCCAAAAGACTTTCTAAAATACGCTTTTATGTCTTTGTCTTGGCTTTGGAGCTGACACCTGTCAAATGCACACCAACATACAGAGAGAAAATAAGAGCCTTTTTCTCATCTCTGGTTTAATCGAGGAGAATTCCCTTCCAGAGTCTCAGAAGCAGCATCCTAAGCAAGATACAGCCATTGCACTTTCCTCCTCTACACCAGAAGCCAGAACACTGGCTTTTGTTGGTAACTAAATCTGGGTTTTCACCGCTTCCAGTTGTCTGTCAGATATCAATATAACCAAGGCAATGCAGAAGTTTTAGATTGGGCCATACAAATCAGCACACATTTCTGCCACAATTGGTGGAGTGACTGGGTCTCAGTTTGCACAGAAACTGTTACCTTTAGAAAAAATTTTGAATCTTCACATGCAGATGATACAAACAGACCAAGTTCAGAAACTAAAATTGATTATTTTCAGCAACAGATACTGGTAGGAAAGAAGAAAGTGATTTTTGGACAGTTGATCTCTGCACCCTTATCTATATATATACATCAATTCTTACAGGCAAACTTCATGGTTATGCAGTGTTGCAACTGTTGAATGAAACAACTGTCAATTTATGCTTTTAAATAAATAAACTTGTACTTTTAATTTTTCGTAATACTAGTTTATACCTTGCTGCTCCTTTGATTCATTAATAATACTGGGCAGCTCTGCACCTCCAAAACAGAGTGGAAATAGTGGAAGACTCCTAAGATTATTTGAAAAATTTTGAGAAGTTTATATAGAAGCACTTTTGACATGGAGTTTCTTGTGATTGTTCTGATTCTCTGGTAGAACTGGCATAATCAAAAATGCATATTGCAGAAATCCATGGGAAACACTAAAGAACTTGAGTTTCTACTCCTGGCACTGACAGACCAAGACACTATCCTTATGTACACTGCAGTGTGCATTTTGGAATCAGAGAATGACAACCTGCTGCCACACATCCATATCATTTCTACTCTGCCCATTACATACTTCTCAGAAAGATATCAAAATCAAATTAATAAAGTCAAAGTCCTTCTGGAGAAACTTGCAAAAGTCTGCAAAGCTCTGTCTTTGCCACTAAAAGAATTTGAAGGTGATACACCACAGGTATAGCACCCTTCTGCTTTATGAATAAAAAATGCAGCATTAAATATTCTATTCTATCTGCAAGTTAATCAGCAGCAAAGACTGGACAACAAAAACTTTTCTGGAGCCTAGATGACTTCCAGTGATGTAACACACAGGACCATCAAACTAAAGAGAGAGAGTTTGTTTTCATATATGAAATGAAGTGAACAGAATACTGTAACTACTTACAAAAGCAATTTTACTATGCACCCACAGAGAGACAAAAATCACATAATACTGTCTGTTATTAGAGCACTCTGTGAAAAACGAAAATTTTAAGTGCAAAAATACTAAAAAGGGAAAGAAAATATCACTTAAAATAATTTAAAACTTGCTAAAGAGTCACAGACCTATGAAGTACTAAAACCTACATTACTTAATAAAAGCATTTGTAGAAAAGACATTGCTGAGGGGGAAAAACCATTCAAACAGTTTTCAGACATTTCCAGGAAGTGATTTATCTGTTGGAGCAAAGGTTAAGGGCTCAGAGGAGCAGACAGGTTAATTTTGAATGCAGGAAAGGAGCCTGGAGAGCCAGTACTACATATGTTGGCAAAACTAACATCAAGGGAGAAAACCCAAGTGTTGACACCTTTTTCTTTCTCATTATTTTTTTTTTTATCCAGAGGAGAGACAAAGCACTAAAATTTAGTTTTGCTCTTTCTGAAAGTTAAAGGTGTCTTACTACCACAATCAAAGGAAGGCATCGTTATCCAGATGGATTAGATGGCAAACAGTTAAGCAGAACCATAAGCCTCCCTAAGGTTACACAGAGCAATGCAGAAGAGATGAACAAGGTCTCAAAATGAATAAGAGAAAGGGAAAATCACATCCAGCAGCTCCAAAAATTTTACTTGCAATAATGGCCCAGGTCAATATCACTCATGAGACTCCATGCAATTTCCCAGAGGGTCTTGAGGATCACAGCACTACAAACCAGAGCTTTTAAAATTAAATTTGATAAGTCTTTAATAGGTTCTAATCACTTTTCATACTTTTGAGGATAGGGGTAAAGAAATATCAAATATCCATGTTTGAAATATTGTTACTTTGGATTATGGCTACTTTGCATGTATATTAAGAGCTTTCCCAAGGAATTTCACCATATTTTTAATGCACATGAAAGACAGGAATGGCTCCCATTAGGAAAAACTACATATCCTAATTTAAAAATTAATAGAAAGGATATCACTAATAAAACACCCAAGCACAATTCCATACTGACAATCTTGCAGAAGAAAAACTACATCAGGCATCATACACGCCTGGTCCTGAAAAGGGAGCAGCAAGGCACAGGTTCTCTGGCTCCTGGCTCTGACTCTGCTCCTCCATTGCTACACTGGGGATGTTTTCTCCCCATCCCAGGTCACCAACTGCTCCATATTCCTCTCTCGAACTTCTCCAGACTCTGCTCACCTAAAATTCGCAATCTTTGTGATCCTCCTTCTCTTCCCAGCACAATTTTTGATTGTATTCAATTTTCCTCCTGCTCTCTCTGTAGCTGTGTGATATCTTCATCTCCCTCATTCTGAATTCTCATGTAGTTATTCTGGGCTTGTTTCTCGCCTCACTTTTTGCTTTATATTATATCAATTCTAGTGAGCTTTTCCTGACTTCCTGGGCGATAACCTAAATCTTCTGAGCTCAGTGGGAACTGCCTGCCAAGCCCACTGGATCAGAATTTTACTTTTCATGTAAGGAAATATTGCAGAGGGGTTTTAATTCCTGTGATCATTTCAGGAATCTATAATCAAAATCTCAGACTTTAAGTCCTATATAAATGAGAGCACTATAATCTCTCACACCAATCAAAAGACACACATCAAGCACTGCCAAGACTAGAAATATTGCTGTTTCTTCTGCCAGGAACGTTGGTTACAACTTTGAATTATCCACTTGCAATAAGAACACTCTTATTCTAAATATTATGCTATTTATTGAATACACAAGGCCATGCTGTGCTCAAAAAGTGAATAGCTGGAAACATTGCTATGAAATTGATCACAGAGATACAGAATGACCAGCACAAGTTGATTATAAAAGAGCTCTGGAGCAAAATAGCCACAGATTCAACAGTACACAGATTTTGCCATTTAATGGCAAAACAGATCTAAAAGCCTCAGACTTGGTTAGAATCACAGAATTGCAATATTCACAACATGACTCAGCCTTCATTTCTGCTTGAACCATCTCTGATTAATCTAGTAAGAGGAAGGAAATTAAAGTTTGTGTTACTTTTTCCTTTTGGCAAAAATTGGAAAGAGATGTAAAGGGTACAGCAAATAAATTGAGGCAAGGTGATATTAAAACAAGATATGAAAACATGGGAAATTACTCTGTATTCTGGCACAGCACACAGAGAACGTACTCAGCAGCACTGGATTCCCCTTCCCTGAACAATTTGATTGACCCCAAGTGAGCCCCAAGGGTGCTCTAACAATCAATCCTGTCAGCCAGCTCCAAATGTGGCCTCACACTCCAAGCTGGCACTGCCCACTTTGTGGACAGAATTCTGGGGAAAACAGGCACCTTAATGCTCAAGGCAGGAGTTTATAGAAAGGTTAAAGTGTTGAAGCTGCTACTCAGTGACAATGGATTGCAAAGCCTGGATCTCTTAAATATGCAAAATCACTTAACGTAATACATAATAGGAAGTTGCAAAGTTCTTATTGCAAAGAGGTCTTGGAAATGACATGTTGAAACTATAATTTCCACTTTTACAACAGTGCTCTATATGATCCTAGTTAAGCAGTGCTCTAAAATGGATTTCATTACATTTTGGAAGGCAAACAGATATAAACATGGACAAAAGTTCAATTGCTCCTTCAACTTAATCAAAGAAATGCTTTCAAAGTAAAGGAAATGAACCTATTCATTAATAGCTTCCACTTTGGAAATTTTGGACTGATTCCCTATGTATTCCTGTTGCAAAGTCACCATTCTTTGCTATCCCAACACCGATGGAATCATCAGGAAAATGCAATGCTGGATGTCACTACAAAGCATTCTGGGCTCCAACGGGCATTAGGTTCCCTAACTAGATCAGACTGAGAGGCAGGTCACAGCAGATGCCCTGTCTCGGTTCATTACTCAACACCTGTTAAACTTGATTAACAGCCCCAGCTAATTAACTGCTAAGAGTAACTCATGCTGTAACAGATCCCAGAGGTCTGAAATTTGACTTCATTTACATGTTTGTCTCCTCTCACAAGGTCTTAGTTAAGAATTACCAAAAAATGTCTTCCAGAAAACAATGGTCTAGATCTTTTATCCAAAATACCAGTGCCACCTGTATATGACTTATTTTCTAGTGTCAGATGTGTGTGGGGAAAGCCTTACAACAGGACTTAAAATGCGCAAAATACACACCTGCCCTACAATTTAAAACTGTTTCCAGAGAACGTGCAATAAATTACAGCCATGTGCATTGAAGCAGCTGAAACAGATGTCATGGCAGTCAAACAAAAAATGTTCTAATTTCAAATTCAAAATTCTGTGCTTTGGCAAGCATGATTTCCCTAACATAAACCAAAAGAAGTGATATTTCCCAGAGCTGAGTGCAATAGAGATACATAGTACAAATTCTGTTGTTAGCAAGGTAAACTTGACACTCTCTCTATTTAGACTAACAGTTTTCACATCAGTTTTAGTACTGTTCAAGATCTAAAAACAATCTTATGTTACACTTTGTTACCAATAACCCCCATAGTCCATGAACTAAGAGATTCTGGTGGTTACTACTTTTTCTGGCACATCAATTCCCAATAGGCACGAAGATTTCTGTTAAGTAGTCTGGATTTCTGATCACAAGAGATGTCCCACAGATGGCTTTCCATCTTATAAGCACCTGAGGTGATGAGATGAGGTGTTCCACATCTTTGGCCTGGTATTGGTGCCTCAGGGCACAGGTCCAGGAGTATCAGCAACACCCACTGCTCTTCCCCAGCTGTCTCCATGCCAGGGCCGGCTGGACACGAAGATCCACGGGAGTTATTTGCTAGAGATTTATACTGGAAACTGTCTTATACTGTACAATGCAAATGTTTAATGGGAGCATCACAAGTGTCTCACCCACATCACAAGTGCATGCAGCTCCTTGCATTCTGCACAAATGTTTGCATCCTTTCAAACTGCAAAGGGATTTTGTGCAGATCCAAAATGCAAAAGTGTCTGGGTACCACATGCTTTATTTCACATGCAAGTCTACCATACTTGTATTTTTTACAGACAGTGGGACACTACATACTAGAATCACTGAAGCCACAGCCCCAATAAGACAATAGGTAAAATGTTTCACCTGCATTTTATACAAGTGTACTTCATATGGAGAGGAGAGCTTTAGAACTCCATTATTGGTATCATTTAGGGTTAGTGGGCCACACAACTTCTAAAGACAAAACTTCTTCTCTCACTCCAATGATAGAGGAAATTTCTGCATTTGACAATAAATTTCTAAAAACGTTCATGTGAACTTTAAGACATCACATGCAAAACTGATGAAAAATAAATAAATAAATATCTACCAAATCAGGTATTGAGCAGCCTATTCACCTTGTAATGAAATATTTATTCCAACCAGGCACCATACTTCCTAAGCCACAAACTGAAGATGAGTTCAGAACAAAACTAAAAGTTTAATGATACTGGGCAAAAAATAAGGGAGAAGGGCATGCAGAGTGTATCAGGACACAGTGAGAGTAAGTGGACCACAGCTAAAGAGCTGAAAACATACTTCTGTCTCAAAATATGTTTTTCTTTTCCCAGCAATATAAGTTGATCTAATGAAAGACTTCACTTCTTGCAACCTTTACATTGCTTACGATTATTCTACTATTTTTTTAGTCTCCTAAATGTCATATCCAATAATTTTTATCTCTTCTTACTCCTTTTATGTATTCCATCCCTTTGATACCACTGGAATCAACCCAGCCATAATCAGGACTGTCTGTTCTTCCTTTCTTCATGCCTTTTTAAGGCCATGAAATAACTGGTAAAAAGACTGTAAGGAAGGATAAAAGAATAAAGTGGCTACGGTCATACTTAATTGTGCTGCATTAAAGAAAACTATTTTGTCATTTTCTGAAATTATATATTTTTAAACCAGCTAAACTTAAAACAGTTAAACAAAACTAATTTATTCTATAAATTCAAAATCATTACTTGTATTCAATCTTTTTTTCCACTTTTTCTTTTCTGGAAGAATTGCATTAAATGCAAGGATTTAACACAGGAAACAAAACAAATCACACTACTATCATAAAGCCATATACATTTGTACTTCTTCTAGACTTCCTAACAGAAACCAATATTAAAGTCATCGAAATATCTTTCTTTTCTTCAGACTGTCATTTTCAGCTTAATATTTAGATTTTCCCCCTTTCCATAGTGTATTAAATATCCATATATTTACTAACAACTCTGAAATCACTTCTGTCCCTCAGCTATAGCAGCACTGTACTTGTTATCATTCTCGTCCCTTACAGGCAACATCTTCACTCCAGCATATTTCTAATTTTCCCTTTCTTGTATCACATCAAGATATAGAACTGTGATTTAAAATTACATTACTACTATTATTATTATATTAGCAATCTCAATTACAGAACATTTGCTGTTCCTTTCAAAACCTGAACACATTTTTCCCATGCTTACAGCTCACAGTTAGTAAAGGGAAGAAATATTTTATACTTTGTCTGTAAACACAGACATTGCACAGATTCATTTCACACCTCCAGCAAGATCTTTGTGACAGTGCAGGATGCTCTGAGACATGTGTTCCTTTCAGAAATAATGGATCATAGAAACATAAAAAGATGCAATTTCAAGCTCCAGTGGAAGAAGTGAAATTATCATGTCATCAGTCAAAATATAATCTTTATTTCACGTCCTACCCCCAGCTTCCCATTCAGACACCTGCAGGAGCCAGCCTGACCAAGGGACCACGAGTCCTCATCTTCTTCATTTGCTACTTTAAAAAAAGCTGCCAAGCATCCAGTCATTATCCCTGATCCAGAACAATGGCAAACTCTTCTTTTTATCCTGGTGTCTATGAAAATAATAATTGTTGCATAGCATGCATGTCTCCATAAACACACAGATGCAAAACAGTCCATAGTGGTAACACAGAAATAGAGAAAACTCTTTTTCATCATTATTATACCTCTGTAAGAGAAACACAAGGCAGCAATTTTATGGGCAATATTTAACTTGAATTCCTATCAGAAACAAGCAAGAATTGGTCATGCCAGAAAAGTTTTCTTTTAATCCTGAATTTAATTTTTCCATATTACCTGAAATAGACATATCTTGAATTTTTTAAAAAGAGAGAAAAATAAATTTATATATTCCATTAAATGAAAAGCTTTTAGATTTTGCTTTTGATTTGGGATCATGACAAGTTTAGGCACTTGTAGATGTGACACAACAGAGGGAAAATGGCAAAAAGTGGAATATAGATGTTGCTTTCAAGGAAAGTAAAGACTAATAAGCACCATGCTGATTTAGTTGTAGGACAGAACTAGTAGAAAGAAATCGCAATCCATTAGGAAATACAACTCATTATAAAGCAAGAAAAATTTACAAGGATGGTCTAAAACATGGTTTAATGTTGCCAAGTTTTTTAATTTTCAGAAGAAGAACCCTTGTTGCCTTTCACAGTTTTGAAAGTCACCATTTATGGAGTATCAGAGCTACCTAACTCCTTTTGGCAGCCAGGGGAATGCTGGAAGCTTTTCACAGCTCATCTCACAGCAGCTTTGCAATGCAATGGGAGCTCTGAAGCTCTACTGTAACCTATTGGACCCGCTGGTTTAGCCTTACAGGAAATAGAACAAAGAAAAAGTGGTGGAAAAATAGATTAAAATGGACTGCAAACATTGCTGAGGGAGGGAATAAAAAGGAGCAAAAATGAGAACTGAGGAATATGGCCTGCTGTTCCCTGGCATCAGTTTCAATCTTTGAAAAAACCCAGATGCCACTGGCCCTGTGCATCTTTCATGTCATTTCTTCAAAGCTTGGGCTTCAGAGGGGCCAATAGGAGAGGAATTGCAAGCTAAGGACAACCAAGTGTGTTTATTTTACCTGAGTGAAAATCACGTGCATATCAGGCACAGAATATATATAAACCTGTCTGTGAATAGGAAGTGGCAAACAAAGGAGATATTAAAAAAATAACCACAACCAACCAAACCCCTGTCTCAACACTGAAAACAAGTAATGAAAGAGAACTGTTCCATGAGGCAGAAGCAGCAGTAAGAAGTAACCTAGTGCAGAGCAGGCACGACTTGCCTCTAATGTCACTGGAACACCCAAGTGTTACAGGACAAGATAAACAAACTATATGCATGTATGTTATAAAAAACAAAGGGTATTTCTCCTTGCTGGGAGAAAGAAGATAGATAAGTTCTAAATGGGAACAAAATCTGTCAGGGAAAATAGAGATTTTACTGAATGAATCATAGAGTTAGAAAAGTCATAGACTGAGAGCAAAGGTGACAAAACTGTCTGGGAAGATAATAAAAAGGAAAACGAGTTACAAAGGCATGAAAAGAAGTGCAGGAAAATATGGTTACCCCATTGCAGTTATCCACAAAAGACAACCAAAATTATCAGCTAATTCACAGAACCCAGCCTGCTCACTTTCAGGACTTTTAAAAATATGTACCTGCTCATCTTAATAGCATCCTCATTTTGCAGTTGCAATTCATATTCCCAAAGCAGCAAAAGAGCAATCAAACTCAAAAATAGAAAATATTCTCTTTTGCCCACGGGCATCCCCAGGACATGGAAACAAGGAATGTACTCGATACCTATCACAGCTTGTGCCTGCTTATAACCAATGGAACTGCTGCAAAAACGCAGCGAGGAGAAATGTCACCACTCATCAGCTGCCTTCTGCATGAAGAAGCTGCTTGTGCAGACAGAGGCACTTTTTGGTTTATTTTGATTGTTTATCACTTCTGTTGAGGCTCAGGATGCATCAGCTTGTATGTGGCTTCTTGCCAGGCCCACGAGAGACTGACATGCAAACCACAAACACCTTCTGCTGCTCAACGCCAAACTCAACTTACAGAACACGAGGAAAGAGTTTTCAATTCTTGTAGACACATTTCTTTATTGTGATGGATTTTAGGGTAAGCTGGTAGGTTAAACAATTCCTGTCTGCAGCCACACATCAGATGCTGCACAGCTCTGGAGATTATCTCCAACAAATCCAGCCCTGCATTGGAAAATATTCTACTTGTGATCAGCTCTCCTCTTCCCTAGCCATTTTGACAGATGACAAAAATATCTCAAGGTAAATGGAAGCACAAATATTTATACCTGCTAGGGCTCTGGATACTGATTTTACCTAAAATATAGTCTTACACTGTACAAATTATTTAAAAGCTATATTGCATCATTTCCTACTGCTGAACTCTAATGCACAGAACAAACTGCTATTCCATATTTAGTATTCCATGTCCAATATTTGATTTTTTTTCCTTTGGCCCTAATATTTTTATATAAAACTTTCGATTTTGCTTATTTTATTTTTCATTTAAAAACTGCATGCATACTTTGTCATTTAGACTTTTATGAAGAGAAATGCACATTTATGAAATGAACATTTATCAAAAATATCAAAATTAAACATTTTAGTTTACATGGGTAAGGATGCATGAAGGAAAATGCCTTTCACAACTTGATAAAGGTAAATTCACTCTTTTGGAAATGCATTCTAATGATGATAAATGAAGATATAGAGAATGTTTTTGAAGTACACTAAGTGACTGTACATCCTCATACATTGAAGTAATTATTTTTTCCTTTCTTTTTCCCGATAGCAACAGATTTTATTATGGTCAATACACAAAATAGACAAGTTTCATCCTTTTATTTTTTTAATGGCTTCAATACTCTCTGTACACAGTACACAGCACTGAAAAAATAGTTGGGCATCACTTTTGAAACCATCTTAGATTTCAATATTACAACAGATCCTTTGCAAGTGAGCTGGGTCACAAATCAGTTCATGACTCCATAAGATGTCAATAAGTGGTTTTCTGGCTGAAAGTTGAAACTAGAAAGTAAAAAACAAAACAAAAACAAAAAAACCCAAGCAAACAACACACTAAAGAACCCCAAACTGCTTTTGATTAAGTTATTCCATTATTTATCTTGTTTTTCCCGATCAGACTGCAATGAAATGGCACAACATTTTCTCAGTTCAGCACAACATGGTTAATTCAATCTGACATCAAATATTTATTGTGGGTATCTATAAGAAAGGCAAAGACAAAACAAGAACTTGCTTCAAAAAAGTTGAGGGTAGAGCCAGTTCCCTTCTAATGGAACAGTTCAGAACTTAAAATGCCCTTCCATAGGCCCAGAAATTCACATTAACTTGCCTGTTTTTACTCCCTGGAGATGAATCACAGACCCCTGGGCTGGGGGAGTCCTGGCAGGCTCACAGTTCATGCTGCCCTACTGCATTCTCTGGAGCCAGACTGCTACTCCAGGAGTCCTCCACAGAGTAAGAACTTACTCCTTCCCTCTCCCTAAATGATTATTTCAGCCTGTTCAGCCACACAAAACAGCTCTGGAAGGAAACAAAGGTGCTGAAATAGTTACAGCTTTTATCCAAGCAGGATTTCAGCTTAATCATGACTGTACTTAGCCCAAGGAAAGGGCTTGGGTTCTCTTGCACAGGTCTTGCAGAGCTATTCCCCAAAATGTTCTGCAGTGCTTGCAGGTACTCAAAGGTCCAAACTTATCCTGTAGGGACCTTCAAGATTGTACACAATCTTATTAAAGCAAAAGAAATAAAATATTGCTTTATATTGATTTACTTACTAGCAATGTTTTTTCTGCCATTTTTGAAAAAGTTGAGAAACTACATGAGTTTATAAATATGTATATTCATACTGAAAACAAGAAATGAGAAAATCTTACATATTTACTTACACTGAGAAGCTCTAACTCAGAAAACACATAGAAGAAAAACGTTACTACGCCTATCTTCTGAAGATAAATCAAGTTCCAGAAGTAGGAAACTAATTTCTGTCTTGCATCTATTCATTTTTTCAAATGAAGGCAAATTTAATAACTGGCTATTTTTAAAAGTATTTTTTTAAATGTATGGTAGTTCAGCATTTTGGGCACTTAAAACATGAGGACTTAAAAATGTTTCTGACATGTTTTTGCAAATACAATTAAGACTGTCTCAAAATTCCTTATGACAAAGTCGTTTTATTTAACTTGTCCTGTTTAAACCTCACAAACATCTGTTTCTTTGTACAATACAGTTCAAGAAGTTGTTTCACGTTATTGTGTTTTTATAGAAAGAAAACCCAAAGTTGTTTATATGCAAAACTAGAGCAGCAGATAAAATTTGTGACTTGCAATTTGTAAGAAATAAATGCAGATGCTCTTCTCAAAGACAATTGCATCTGCCGAGAGTAAAAACAATCCTACTTCATTTAAGATTTAAAAAAACACCCCGAGTCACTTAGAACAGTGATTAGAACAGGGCTAGAAGACACAATATGAGCATTCAGCTAATTTATCATCTAAATTTCCTCCCAAACTCAGTTATTTCTTCAGTATTCCCACTATGGAGACCATTCAATTACAAAAAATATTTGATTAATGCTCCATTTCTCTTACCAAATAAATACAGACAGTGATCTCCTGGTTACAATCTAACAAAATGGACCCTAGAAGAGCCTTCTGGCCAGTCACTTTAAAAATAGGCAACAACACTGAGAAAAGGACAGAGGGAAGTGCAGAACTTTGGGGTTGACTGTCAATTATCTCCCCTCATTCCCAAAGCCATGAACTTTATATCTCATCTCCACAGTATCACCCTGTAACATCACCAAGTATTTTCATGACACTCTAGACCAGAAATTTTACTTCCAACTTATTTTAAATAGTGTCTTACTTTTTAAATGCCTGGTATGATTTTTTTCATGAAATTATAGAATCAGAAAATAAAATCAAAGTTTTAGATTTTCCATGAATCAGGATGAACTAAATAACTAATAGGCAAAGCAACAAGTGCATTAGAATTAATTCTCATTTAGATATGGAAGAAACCAAGCACCAAAACCCTAAGTGATAGAATCCAAGGTCTTGGAAGTGCACCCTAGAAACCAAGCACAATACTGTTATTTTTCCACAAACTTCTCCCCTATTAAAATAATGCTGCCAATTTTCTGTATGTTGTTTTGAAAATTTACCATGCACATACACACACACACTCTCATGAATTTTTTTCCCTCCTTTCCACAGACACACACACGAACTCAAAGCTTGCAGTGAAGCTCACAAAGGGCTACAGAGAAAGTTGGCAGAAGTCCTGCCAGGTGATTCTGGCTGCCTGCTCTGCCCATCCTGGTGTTAAGTATCACAGTGACTGCAGGAATTTCCTAAGGAATAAAAATTCTAAGCAGATCTTTGCTGAAGATTGATTTACTGTCCAATATGCACCAATAAATGTGCCTTCTGCACCAAAGAGGTAAAATCCAAGCTCTATTGTTGTATAGACTGTTTTGCAAAATGGACTATTTGTGTACATTCACTAATCAAATTATTTTATTCCACAGGTAAATATGATTCACATCTCAATTCTAAAGAAGCATGTACAATTACAGCACTACACAACACATCCAGCAGAACTGTGCTTACAAAGATCAATCACTTTTTAACAAATTAATGGTTATGACATTAAGCCTATATTAAAATGCTTGACTCAGTCATGTTCCTCAAACTACCAATTTCTAGATTTTACACTGTAATAAAATTTTTAACTTTACAGTCCTGATACTTCACTGGAAGTGCAGGCATTCTTTATACAGTAGTCCCTGAATTAATGGATCCAGACCTTTCCAGTTTCAAACCCAAAGGAACTGACACTGTCTGCCAACCCCATTGCAAAAATAAAGATTTTAAAAGCATTGGGACATTTGCTTTTTAGCAAAGAGCTGTTAAAAATGTGCTGCTCTTCTACATGTGGCTCATTATCCAGCTAAATCCTCTTTGAATGCCTAAAACCATTGTCTCCAAGCAGATGGCATTTAACCAACCTTTGGCTATTTTGGTCAGTGGGCTTCATGGTGGATAACTTTCTTTTACTTATTATAAAGGTTTAGTGACCTTTTCCTTGATTATCCTCCTGCACTTTAGGCATGAACAGTGAGAAGAAGGAGCTCACAGGGTGTCTGCCAAAAATCCCTCTCCATTTGGATGTGCAGTGAAGCCAGCTGGAGATTGCCATTCCAACACCCTCAGTCAAATACATAGACCCCCACACAGCCTCCCTCTGTTGAGGTTTGATGCTTTCACAGCTCCCAGTGCTAAATGAAAGGACCAGCTCTGCTCTTAAAAATCATCTACAGGTTTCTTTTGCTCACATATTTCTCATGAGATACAACTGCTTGTACATTATCCCCACCACACCTCTTGTGGCTGGAGGAACTTCTCGGTTCTGCTGCCACTAAAAACTGTCTCAAACCATTGGTGAGAATTAAACTAAGTGGTAAGAGCACACATTGCAGCACAAAAATATAAGCAGTTAGGCTTCTTCATCTTGTTAAGAGCTCAGAGACCAAGAGAAGAGGTGAACAAAGGAAAATAGAGAAGTATGAAGAGTTAGAAAAGGATTGAGTGAGGGAGAATCTGGTCAGATAGACAAGTGACATGAGAGAAAAGGACAGAGATTATCTAAAGTGAATGGCATAGGAGTATTGTGCCCTATCTAGAAAAGGGCATCATAAATAAACCCTGCATGTTGTGGTGCAAAGTAAGTTATTTCACCTTTCTATTTTTTTAATATTCCTTAGTTGTGTGGTTCTGATTTCTCATAGCTGCAAATAAAGAGATGAACTTTGTAAGTTAAAAGGCTACATAAAACAGAGCTCTGAAAAATAATGACTCAGATTGAGTTCCCCAAATTAGCTGATGTTTACACTCACTGTTTCTCCACCTATGAAGACAAATGAGCATAAAAACTATCACATCATTTCTCAGCAGAGAGAGTGTAAGCAGAGGGTCATTACTTTTGTGAAGTATGTACAGGCAGATTTGATAAGTGTCACAGGAAAGTCTATAAAGGAAATGATACTGCAGATAGTCCTAGCACAGTGTATAAAAACCAGGCCCATATACTCAATCATGCAAGGAAGCAAAACTCTTAACAGCTGCTTCTGAAGCTTCCACCACTGTTTCTGCATACTGAAAGATGCAGAGATCTGAAAGCAAGAAATACCTTGATAATGTAAGTAGAATTGGTGTGTATACATGGGAACAAAAAACCTGCAAAAATGATTTTAATTCTGGTATTTCCTAACTCCTGACTGACTTTGCAATACCAGTTTTGTTCTAGGTTTTCTCTATTTATAGAGAGACAGACAAGATTGAGTTATCTTGGAAGGAGGGCACTCCTCTTCCTTGCAGTCTTCATTAGTTGTGTTTGGACTTCACACAGCATGACAAGCTTTGTCCAGCAAATAAGACGTGTTATTTTTCTGGTAATAATAATGGCTTTTCTTACTGAAAATTAAAAAAACCCTGTTATTAAAGTGATTTACAGAATTACATATATTCTTCCACTCACTGCATTAGAACAAGTTTCCTGCTGTTGAGATTACAATTAAAGCTTTCAAGATTGACACGGGAGAAAGGACTCTGTAGAGTTGTCATTTTGGAAAAACAATGATAAGATTGTCATATTTAAATAAAACACTTAAATACAGGAATAATTTCTGAGAATGGGCCATTTGTCTGTTAGATATTAAAGTATTACCTGCAAGGATATAATGTGAAATAGAAATAATCATGACAAGAACAGAAAACAAGTTGAAAACCAACTCAGATATATAAAAGTGGCTTTCAGCTGACCCTGAGGGGAGGCAGTTTGGGGATGTGGCACGTGCTTTTCCAATATGTGCTGTCTGTGGCTGCAGAACTAACAAAGCCAGGGAATGCTGGTACCTGACAGCAAGCTTGTTTCTCCTGACATACTTTGCAGGAAGCAACTGCTTTTTAGAGGAGCAGGTGGGGGGCAGGGGAAGAGAAAAAATATACTACTGGAACAATTCTATTTTAGACCTTTTGTTAAAGATGTTGTCATTGGTGTTACTTCAAAGAACAGGAACAGAAGAACAAGGGATAGGGTGGAGGGAACAGGGAATGTGGATTTATTAATGCTCTGAGATGCTGTGTGAGGAGAAATTCCAGGAGCACCATATGCAGGATGAAGTGAAGAGAGGAAAATAGAAGCTTTTAACTCTTTTTAAAATTTGCCATGCCTCTTATGAAGTTTGTAAATCATCATGTTCTCTTCACCCTCCTCCCATCCATAATGCCATGTCCCATTCTTTCAAACCATCACTACTAGGCAGCTCCTGTATTGATTGTTTCAGCCACCCTTCTGAATATTATAAATTGATGCTTGCATTTTAAGAATTGGTATTATAAAAATCCATAAAAAGCGTATGAAACACTATTGGGGCAGCATGCTAGCCTTTATTACCTGTAAGACACAGCTGAAACCACATGCTTATAACTCTTCTCACCTTCCCCACAGCCATATAAGAAGGTTCTTGACAATATGAATTCTGAGGTCAAAGGCCAAATATATTTGGAAGCATCACACCAGAAGCTCTCTTTGGAAGCAGCAGAGAGGGACAGAAGTGCTTTCATGTTGTTCAACTTGTTCTTCAAGTGAATAATGAATTTCTCTATGAAAGCACTAAGAGTATATATTTAATTAGGTACATTTTGAAATAGTGTAAGTTTACTGAAAGCTCCCTTAAAACCTCACCAAGACCTCACTCTGTCCCAGGTACCACTGCTGAAAACAAGATCTTCTCTCAGAGAGCATTTTAAGATTTTTACAAAGTGCACTCTTGAAGTAGCTGTTTGTCTAACTCCAAAATTCTCTCTTCCTCCCCCTAATACATACAGTATCAGCATCCTGAAGAATCTGTCTGTTGAAATACATAATTCCTGATGAGTAGCACCTCGACACACAAATTTATCTTTGATTCTTTTGCCAATGAGATATGGTGTCTGTTTGTTCAGAACAGAACACCACACACTGCCTGGATACAAGCTGCTGCTTAAGATAAGCTGACTGTAATTTCAGTATACAGTGGTATATTTCTTGCCCTAAAATAATCTGACTTTATAGTAGCTGGATGTACGCCAGTTTCTAATTGTTTGTCTTTAGACTGCTGGATTTCTTCTAATTATTCTCTTCCTGGGATACTTGGCTTATCTACTCCTCATTTTATGCTAAATATTCCTTATAAAGTCTTCATAAGCTTTCTTGCCCTCTTATATGTCTAGTATGTTCACTATGAAATAAATTCTTTGATTATTCCAAGCCTGGCAGTGGAAACCTTTCCAAGTTTTAAAAGCCCATCCTATCTCATTTTCCTTCCTGTATCCAACAGGTATTTCAGTGATTCCTTGGCATTTAAAAGCTGCCATCCTCTCTCATCTAAAAATTCGCTAGGACATTTTACAGTATGTTTACAAGGAATCTGGGAAGCCTTGTTTGTCCAGAAGTGTCTCTTGTCTACTTTGATGCTGATTTCTAGTAAATGAATACATCTTCCTGGCACTTAGACAATAAATTGTCTTTACATTAGCACTGGTTTGTCCCTACCTTCCAAATCCGGTAGGGGAAACTAATTTTTAGTTCTTGTTTCTGCAAGTGCAAAGCTCCATAAACACAAAGAGCAGGGACAAATGGCATTTACTGTTCATACACACCACTATTAAAGGAACTATATGCAATTTGTGTACATTCTGCACACTCATCCTTTTGGGGCGAGAACATGTTTTGCTCTGTGTTGTAATTAGTTTAATAGCACTCCTGATTTCCAGGTTGTGTCCCTAGGAGCCAACATATAACAAACAGACACTATTATTAAGCCTGGAAAAGCATCAAGATTTTTTTGAAGGCGATTAGCCTGTTGGCTTGTGCTAGTTAATAATTGAGCATCATGCTCACCCTGTCCACTACACAAAAAACAAAGCAGACATCCCAAGAGGCCAATTACAGACAGACCTCTGGAGAGCTACCAGTGTTCTTGAAGGAATCAAGCTACCTGGTATTAGATAACTTTTCTTCTCAATGCGAACTGCAATTGGTATTTTATGCACTTTTAAAAATAAAACCTTTGTATAAAAATTTCAGAATATCTCAGGCTTCCAGAGTAAGCATGTTTCTGCTAAAGAAATTAACTAATCTTATTCATTTTTTAAACCCAACCTATTTTTTGATTTATCTATTAATTTATACTAAAAATAGCTCCTTGTTATGCTCCCTGCATAATAAGGGAGAGTCTGTCTCAAAAAGGTTACATTTTAATGAGTGTATTTTTAAAAACATGGGCGGGAAGTGGAACAATTATTCTGCCCTCGTATACGGAGAAACAGAGACACAGAGGCTTAGATTCTGCCTAATTAGCCCTCCTGCTGCTTTAGGCACACTCCATCATCCATGAAGAAACTGCCACTTCTTCCACAACGTCATTTCAGGAACTAATCTGAGTTCTTGGAGCTTTCAGTGACTGTGATTACAGTGTCACTATTGCTGCAACAGAGAAAATGAGGGAGGAAGAGGCAAAAATCTTTTCAGCACCAAAGCTGGTCACTGAAAGACCAGAGAATTGACCTCGCATCCAGTAAGATTCAGTGCTGCTCTTTATCCTATTTTACATCTTGATTCAAAGCCTACTGAATTCAATGGTCAGACTCTTAGGAGCAACCAAGATTAAATCTTCTATTAAAAAACCTTGCAGTTACTCATTTCATATGATGAATCCAACTATAAGAGTGTCTTTAAATATCTTGAGACTTATTGGCCGAAGAGTAGTAATTAATCACAAACCTTCTGAATTATTATTCTAGGAATATAATTACTTTGAAAACATTTCTGCAAAGTGAGAAAAATCCTAACTGCGGGGGAAAAACCCACATGTATATTTATAGCTCTCAAGATACACCCTTTTTTTGAAATACACCGTTCTCATTTTTTAAACAGAACAAATGAGAGCACAGCATGAACAATAAAATCCACACTAGATTATTTTACAGATTTCAATAAAGAGTCCAATGGCAATTCCTATACTGTACTTCATTGCAAAGAGTCATACCAACGCATAAAAGTTCTGCAAAGTGATCAAAAACTCAAAGAATGAAAGTATGTATTCATGTTAAAATGAAATCACTTCAACCCATATTCAGGCTCCTAAAAGTACTGAGAAAATCTGGGAGAACTAGGTTACTCTAAGTGTAGCCTGTTTGTTAGAATCAAAGAGACAGATCAGAAGGTATGGCAACTAATGATTGCATGATCAAACCAATTCAGAAAAGTAGCTGTAACTTATATAATTCCCACAAACTTCAAGAGGTTTCCTAAGTTTTTTATGGTTTGAAAATAAACTCAAAGCAATTCCTCTAGGGAATGTTAAAATGGAATTAAACATCATTACAGAGATTTTTGACACTTTGCCCTCCAATGATCCAAATTACAGAAATAGGACTGTGTACATAATGATGCAGTTACTTGCAGTCATGGACAGTTGTATTACTGCATGCCCGAACAAACCTTTTTTTTTAAAAAAAATTGAGGGCCCTGTTAGACTTTTCTTACTTCTACACCTGACTGATTTTAAGTACATGGATAGTGTAGTCCTAGATTACAATGCCAGCATAGAGAAATTCATTCCCTTCTGGAGCAGCACAACACAAACAAAAAGCACGTACACTCTATGGATTAAAAAGTCACCAATTGGCATTAAATGATACTTCATGTTTGTTTCTCTTCATAGAAATATTGGCTATGGTCAGACAGAAATACAAAAGGTTTCCATTAAAAATTAATATTCACCAAGGTACTTTTGAAATTGTTGAATAGTCAGCTGCATCTTTAGTGCCTAAACACTGCTTAAAGCCTATCCTAGCTCTTACACTGCTCACAGAAAGTGTGACACATCTGATGCACAAAGTGTGTGCCCCTGAGAACTGCACAGTACTGCAAAAAAAGCTGCCAAGCCCCATTTTGGGACCTGCTGATGCAATGCTGCTCATTGAGTAACTACACTGGAAAGGCCTTTGCATTAAAGAAAAACGTGCCTGAATCAATGGAGGGCTCCACACAGGGGAGGTTCTACTGGCAAGGCAGGGGTTGTTTCCATTGTACACTTATAAAAGACTCTAATTTGGATCACGCTGTTAGAGGCAGGTAATAACAGTTTTCCCTGGAGGTTTCCTGCATTTCAGTGGTCACATTTGATCTATAAATAAACTTGCCAATTTGTAGAGGGTTTTTTAATCTTCTCATTAATAATTCTTCTGGATTACCCAAGCCCAGTGAGAAATACATTTCATAAAATTGCCTAAGGTACATGGCAAGGGATGACAAGGGATGACCCACATGACATTGTGAAGGTGGGAGGAAGCACTAAACTGCCTGTCCTTCATTATGAGGGATGAAATGCCAGTGGGGGTTGTGGTTGTCAATGGGAAACCAAAAGGGCGTCTTCAATTTTCCACTATAAAAGCATACACATAAATTCCTTAATACACCTGTAAAATTCCTTAATACACCTGTACTCCTATGCTCCTTACTAAAAAGATATCCTGAAAATCTTTGTTTTTCCTAAATATTTGGCAGCACTAGAAGCTACAGTTAACTCTTCATTATTTACTACTGACCAATTAATTAGAATTCATAATCATGAATATAAGTCTTAGTTCATTTAATTACCTGAAAATCTCACACAAACACCTTAAGAATCTACAACTGTACTTGGGATCCCGCATTTCCAGCTACAAGTTATTTTAAATTCTACTCCTTTTATGATGAGCATTTGTATCTTCATACAACCCTCCTCTGTCCCATGACCTCCACAGGCTGGACAGTGACTTTGCCCAGTCCTACACCTGCCAGCAAGAGGGCAGCTAAAGGAGCCGTGTTAGAGCTAGGATGGAGAGCAGGTAGAGGGCAATTTAAACTCTAACCCAATAAGGATCTCTTTTGTTTTATTCTAAGCTTGGCTTTGCCTCAAGCCAATTCTCATTATTAAATGAAATCGATTCATCATTCCATAAGTGGGAATATGCATTGCCAAAAGTGAAAGCACACAACTCTGCTGACCAGTAAATTGCTCAGACTTTTACACAGAAACAATTTTTCCTGAAAACAACAATCATTTTCTTTTTTTGATTAAAACAAAAAGACACCTTATACAACAGTTGCTAAAGTCATGCTTCTATTAATATTAATACCAAAACCAAAATACCTTTGAGACTGAAAGGAAAGCAACTCTGCCCTGAGAAGCACCACATAAAATTAAAATTCAGACACCTTCCTCAGTCTGGAATCACTTTAGACCTGCACAGTTAGGAGTGTGTTCAAGAAGTCCTTTTCATCCCTATCATAATTTTTTTATATTCCACTAATAATGTAAGCACTGCCCTGTATAGTAATTACCTTTAAATGTAATTAAAAGTACAGTAGCACCTTGAAAATTCATCCTTGGGGTGGAAAAGCATCTCAAAATGGAGACTATAATTTTAAGAGGCCGAGGGTGGCAGCAGCCAGGCAGATGATGGAATGAGTGTTACCACCCCCACGTGCACTACTGCCACACATTATCACTCAGCATTTCACTTGGCTCTTGCAGGCAATTCACTGGAGTTACTGCAGGACATGTTGGAAGAACCGGTGGTACATCACATGGAAATGCAGATGATAACTCATGTCAGCTCTACTGGGGCCTGCTTTTAAAACATACTTTAAGACAACACTAATTGCAGAGAAAACCCTATTTGCTTTAGATTTTATTTCCAAGGGTTCAGCTGTTTATCCCCCTGCAGATCCAAACATTTACTGTACTCTGAGAGTTCACTGTACTCTAGCAATTAAATTAATGGCTGCAGAAACAGCAAGAAATCCTTTAAACCCCTGTGGGCTTGTTCCTTTGATTAGACTAGATCAGTGAAGCTACAGCTATTTGCAGGCAGATTAGATAGGCTCGGGTTTTATTGCCATTTGCACTAGAGATTGAAAGGTCATGTTTGTTGACATCTTACCAAAACCCATCTGTGAAAGTTTACTTTAAAAGTTATTCTTCAGGAAGATTTTTAATTTTTAAAGAGTACCATATGGATCTAAGAAGAAGAAATGACCTAACCAGGTTCTGCTGCTCACTGCAAAAGTGGAATGCTCTGCTTTGTATTGCCCTATCTGGCACCCACACCACACAATTTCTCTTCTCTAAAAGCAAAGTTTGAACAAATTACAAAATATCGGGTACTATTAATATTAGGCTTTGGGGATGAATCACAAGGTAGTTCAAAATCTGCATCTCTCTGATCTTGTTTTGGCTGAAGGAAAGAGTGTCCTGTCTGCCATGCTATTTTTAAATGCACCATGTTTTTCCCCAGTATTTAAAAATGTTTATGAAGATGATGTCATAGGTAGCAACGAGCATGTCAGAGCATCTTACAAGCATTTACATTCCTATTCTATTTGCAGTGTCAAATACAAGACATTTTGGGATCAGAGGATATCTGCTCAGCCTTGTGGGAACTGCACTGGTATTCCTGAGACAAAGATAAAAGAATAGGAAAGTTACTGGCAGAGCTGGGAAGTGAATCCAGCCTTCTGCAGACCTTAACAACGAGCTGATCACTCTGTCCTGGATTTGCCCCTTTGCAATAACACAACAGTTGTGCTTGAGTGGTAATGATGCTTTGAGGACTTCCACAGCACTGCTGGGAAACAGTAGTAAGCTAATGGAGTTTTGATCAAAAATGTGAGGCTTTCCACAAAATCAGCCAAAACAACACTTTCCTGAACCAACTCATTCCACACGCAGCACAAGTCAGAGCTCAAACTACTGAACTATTTGCTTGCTTTGATTTCAACACTAAAGTCAATAATACTACTCAAAAAAACTTCAGTCTAAAAAGAAAGTTCAGTGTAATTTGCTATCACATTATTTACGTCACCAAAATTTTTTATTTTCTGTCTTTCAGATTTCCATTAATATCGAAACATTTCATCAAAATAAGTAT
Source organism: Acridotheres tristis (assembly GCA_037013685.1). NCBI lineage: Eukaryota > Metazoa > Chordata > Aves > Passeriformes > Sturnidae > Acridotheres > Acridotheres tristis. Next base: position 8,059,174 of record CM072899.1, on the reverse strand, counting down.
TGTCATAGATGGGATTTCCTTCCCCCAAATGAGATTTTTGTGACTTGGTTTTAAGAAGGATGCCAGATTTTGAGATATTTGAAATATGAGTTTTTAATACTCGATAATTTTGATAGTAAAATTTGTTTTAACAATTCCAGAGAAAAACACCAAAACCTAAACATTTTTAAAATGTATAAGATTTTGCCCTTTTTACCATGCAAGTTTCACACAAACTTATTCTACTCCTGCTGTACTTCCAGGATTAGGGTTGCCTCAAAAAACAAAACCTTTAATTAAACTCTCATGAGAGGATAAAAAGAAATTATACTTTACTTTTTTTCTTAGCCATATTAAAATAGGTCTCTTAAGCCATTACACTGTAAGTCTGTAATCCCACTCACTGCCTGTGCTGCTGGAGTGGAGCAGATGTCTTCAACCCTGCTCACAAAGGACTTGCTTTCTGTATGGATTTATGGCTCCTAAGGAGATGAAAGGTTTCTACATTTAATTTTGAAGGATGTGATATCACCTGAAATGTTCAGATTTAAGACTTCTTGCAAACAGTAGACGTATTCATTCCTCCATTCCAGATGCAGCCCTGGAAATTCCAGTAATTTTTCCCCCTTTAATTGGTACTACATGGAATTATGCTAGAACCATGATAAAAGAATTAAAAATCAAAAAAAAAAGAAAAAAAGAAAAATAGCAAAACCAAAAAGGAACAAACTAAAAAAGGAAAGATGTGACTTTTTTACTATTTTCAGCAGTTTACAAAATTATCTTTATTGGGATATATCCTATTTTCTTAAAACACCATATAAAAATGCATCCAATAAGAAAATTTCTTTTTTGGTCAGTCAGCTCTCGAAAACTCTACTTTTGCCGTGTGTTTTATTGTTTAAAATTTTTGAGGGGTGTACAGGGTTAGAGAAGACAGGAGACCAATGCCACACATCTTCCTAAAAGGCACAAGATCAAAAAACACCCTTGAAGTATCTTTCAAAACATCCAAAGGCAAAATTTCCAGGCTGCTCCTTATGTGTTTCTCATTATCTTGGCTCCCCAAAAGAATACCACGAACAGTCAGTGCTGAGTTGTTTTCAACTTCCAGAAAATACACATTGCAAAATCAAGCACCAGTAGTTCTTCATTTCCATTTGATATTTTTAAAATATTTATATGACACTACAGAAATATGTTCTAAAGTGAATCGCAGAAAGTAGTAACACTGATCTTAAATGACTCCCAATTTCAAAAACTATGAAGTACTTTATGGCTTCTACACCTGCAGCTTTTCAGTTCAATACCTGTGCAGGAATTGAGAACAAGCAGGTAAGGAAACCACAAGGCAACAAGAAATCTGGGCTGTGATTTACCTCCTGATTTCATCACTCCTTCATTTCTTCACATCCTGCAGCACAGCCTTTACTTGATCACAACTTTGCTAAGGAGTCTATGGAAAGGTGTTATTATTTCATATATAAGGCAGCAGCAAAAAAAAATAACTCCTAGGCCTTATTTTTGTACATCTTTGCATGCCAAAGGGGGAGAGAAAGCAAGAAACCTACTGGGTAAAGTTGCTGTGTTGGTTTTCTAAAGAACAGCTGCCTCCTACCAGAGAATAAAAATTCTTTGCATTGAAGTGAAACACTCTAACTCTTCCCAAAACTCTCCACTACAGTTTCCAAGTTAAAATTACTTGATTCTCTAAACAATAAAGTTCACAAAAGAGAAATGAAGAAATATATCAACTCTACAGCATCTTTGATTTTTTTGTCTACTGTCTTTACACCATGCACCGGTAACAAAACAGGGAAGTTAATCATCAGTCAACTGATATAATTCAATAAGCCACTGAACTTGAATGCTCATCTTGGGTAATAGCAATTTACCAGTTGCATGATTGGCACAGTTTTTTGGAGAGAATTCAATTATAAAAATGACATTTTATCTGCTTTTCTTTCTAGGTTCCAATCTCTCATTTTGGGTTCTATAATAAAAATTAATGTCGACCATCTAATCATGTTTATTTGCTGTTTCTCACGCTTCACTGTCTTTAATGTCAGCCATACGTAACCCTCTTAACTCAGAGTGACTAAGGAAACATGAACCAGTAACTTGAGTTTATAAAATGCAAATATGTGTTCATTGAATTATTGCATATGGTCCAGAAAAAATGGCATTACATACCAGCCAAAACCCTCGGATGCATTCTGTTGGAAGTGAAACCACTCCTTCCTCTTTTTTTTTTTTTTTTTTGTGTTAACCAAATTTTAAACCTTACCGGCTGTTCTTTCTTTCCTCACTTTGGAGTATAAGGTTTTATCTTAAGCTGGAAAGGAAGTTCTCACACCTAGGAAAGCCCATTTGACATTGTTTTGTAGTGACACAGCTTCCTAGAAAATTTATCAAATGTACGACACCTGCCAGATGCTGCCTCTCAATAGGAAGTGCTCCCAGTTGCCTAGCAGATATGTTTCTTTTCCTCCTAGGGTTTTTTCCAAGGATTTCCTTTTGTTCCCTCCCAAACTTATGGCACTAAAAAATGCCTCAGCTATCTACAAAATGTGAGAACTTGCATATTAAAATATTTAGGTACCCAGTTCACTGAACCCTTAAGGTCCTATGCAGTCATTACAATGGGAAGAAAATTTTTGTGATGTTTTCTGTCCCAGATTAGCCCTGGTTAATTTTTTTAATGCTCTTCAGTCTGGAGCACCTTTACAGGTTTCACCAATCCAGGGAAAACACAAATGGCATTTCAGTTCTGTAGTCCTCCTGCTTAAGGACACCAGAAAATTACAGTCAAGTTTCACACAACTGATATTTTAATATGCTGGCAAATGGGCAGATGGGAATGAGATCCTCTCATTAACCATTCAGGCGATTAAAAGGAGAGAGGTGTGATTAAAAGAATATTTTAGGGAGCACAGCAAACGGGCATGGCACGGCTCATGAGGGCAAGCAGGAAGGGTTGCAGTCATCCTCCTGCTAGTGGGGTTTTTATTTTGTGTTGGGGTTTGGTTGGTTGGCTGGTTGGTTGGGTTTGGGGTTTTTTCTGCAATGGTCTCCAAATGATCAAAAGTTACAGGTAGTAAAGTGCACCAATCCAAACAGAACCTGCCAAAAAGGCCACGCCAGCCCAAAGCACTTCCTGTAAGGAGGGCTTGAGCCTGTCAGTGGTGCCAGGGGCCAGTGCAAAAGATGCCTGCATGCAGTGCAAACAGGTGAATGATCTGTGATTCTGAGGTAATATTGTGGAAATTTTGTAGTTAACTGCAATCAACAAAGTGGTTTTAAATTTAGGTGGCTAATTTGTCATATTTGAACTTACACAGTTTGTGCACTCCTGCAGTATCACCTGGAGAAACATCCCTCTAGAAGGACTTGGATGCACATGCTTTCACTTTTGTAAAATTACAGTTCATTGTTTTAGTCCATAAGCTAGTTGTGCTGAGTGAGGTCCATTTCTGAGATATTTAATTGTAAACAAACAATAAAAGGTACAGGATCTAGGATAACAGCCTATGGACCTAGTCTTTAATGAAAGCACTTCCTAGGGGAAAGATTATCAACTCTATTAAATACTCGATGGTTTAACCACAGTGATTTTTGTTACCAAAAAAGAGATTGTCTAAAAAATAGATACAAAAATCTGCAGATGTTAAAGCCCTATCATGCAACTATGCTCATGATAAAATACTATAATAAGTATTAAAAGTATAATTTTTTTTTAATATATAAAAGTATAAAATACTAAAATAAGTATTTATGGTCCCTTGCAGCCTGGAGCAGGGTCTCCAGTCCCAACCACCTCACCTTGGCAAGTCTTCCACTGGCCCTTACAAAGCCTTTGGAAGGTGCCAGGAAGTGGCACAATGTGGATCAAATTTGCACCCTGAAGTCTGTTTGCCCTGTGCCAACAGCAAACTGATCCCACAGAAAACCACCATGGAAGAGAAGACTGGAGCAATCACAGCATAACAGCAGTTTTCCAAGAAGGATGCACAAGCTGTCCTGAGCACGAGCCACAGCTTGACAAAACTTCAGAACCATCTCGAGGAGAAAGCATTTTTCACAGCTATTGCCACCAAATCACAGTGCAAGTGTGACCAGCCTGCCCTTGTCCTGTCACCCAAGGTGGCCTCATGGGCACAGCCTCACTCAGGACAGGCTGCAGACACTGCTCCAGTGTGACACACACAAAAGAAGAGACATTTTATAACACAGATTCTTGAAAGCACAAAGATTAAAGTACAGCGCTTCTGCCGACTGCATTTATATCTAGTCCATGGATGCCATTTGGGGAATAGTCTTTTCATATCATATTTTATTTTCAATTTAAATGAAGCAGCATTTCCAGCATGTTAAAGAGTTCATTCATTAGAATTAGAAACTTTCTTATAATACTTTAATACTTTTTTTCTCGATAATAACTTTTTTAATTCTCTAACTGCCTATTTGTATACATGTACATACATTCCCTCCATTTCCAAACCATTTTATTGAAGCACAGCACATAGATTTCTTTATTCCAATATTGGCAATTCATAGATTTCCAGTGTGGTTAATTCAACCCTACTGATAAAACTCTCCATGATATTCATTTCACACAGAGAACCATCATATTTCATGCACTCCTTCAAACTCATTACTCAAATCTGGGATTTTTTTTTTTAAGGCTTTCTACATTTTGGATTAATAGAAAGTCCCAAACCCCTAAAGACATTAGTGTTCAAATGAATAGAAATGGCTTTTTGATCTTAAAATTGCAGCAATTATCATATCTCATAAATTGCAGGAAAATCAAGTGGCTTGAATAAACATTACTTGCTTCCACCCAAAACTTGCATCTACCATTTGCCTCATTGAATGCTAAAGCATACAAGAGAAAAGTCTCCTTTTTTTCTTCATGTTAAATTAAGTAGATCAAGTTTCATTAGTAATATGTGCATATTATTAAAAAACTCAGTTAAGTCTTGATTTTCAGGAAAAGTAGATAAATCAGGATTAAGTCTAATTTGTAACCATCAATAAGACAAGTAAAAAATGCTGCATACTTTTTAGAATTGCAAAGCTCAGCAATGAAGTCTCTCAGGCCTTAATTTCCCAGATGTCAAAGGCTCTTAGGAATTTCAATAATGGTTATTAATCATCTCATAGTACTTCTCCACAAGTATAGAACCCCTTTCCTATAATGTGGTACTGGTTTTAACCCCCAACTTTTAAAACTACAAGGCAACAGACTAGAAATACATTAATTGCACATCTTACTCTCAGGAACTTTCTGACAGTCAAGGCTTCTGCTGATGCTTTTCCTCCCTCCCCATTGTGTCTTATTAATCTCCAGCACATTGCTTTTCATGACTTGATAAAAGTTTCATTTCTACTTGAACATTCCATAGCAATCCATCATTGTCTAAGGCAGAATGGGTGTAAGTTATATCCTTTCCACAAAGAATAACCTCGGTGCCTCCTTTAATAGTGACATTCACATTGACATCATCGTGACAGTACTTACGACAGCAGTGTCAGGGACAGAACAATGTTCTTCTCCATCATAATTGCTGAGGTGGAAGAAGTTACACAACAGAGATTAACTTGAGTCAAAGTGCCAGGTACTCTGAAATCAGCAAGAGATATAGGTTGTTTTTGGCTTGATATCACTGCATGATGTGGTCCAAACCCATAATTAGTTGATCAAATCACATGACAAGTTTGTTTATTAACCATCTGTCAGCAACTCTAGGTAGTCACCTTCTTCCAGAAGAGTATCTCTGCCTATGTTCTTCCTTTCCCAGATGTTGTGGTGATTTTTCCTATCTGTATCCTATCCATCAAAGCCATGTAACAATCTGCTGGAAGCATACACAGCCATGTTGGACAAATTTTCCACAAAGCCTTTTGCGATCTGCTGTGAAGCAGCAACAGATTTTGCACAATTCACCTTAATGATACTAAAACAAGCTCTTCAGCTGAAATGCTCAAAGACACTCTGAGCATTATGAATTGTTTGGGAAGGCAAAAAACTTGGAGATTCTCATTCTTCTGGCTTCTGCTCTTCTGGAGACTCACTGCCCTTCCAATGTCTAGAAAGTGCATCTGTCTTTCATTAACGGCTTGAAGAAAGAGAAGGGAAAATAGGGATACTGCATAGGAAAACAAACCTCTTCATTTCCTCCCTCTGCAAAAGGAGTGATGTGTAAGTTTTTTCTTCCCTTCCCCACTAGTATTTACAGAGCACATGGGACAATGCTCTTACAGCCCACCCAGAAGAGATGCAACAGCAATAAGACAGTTGTTTACAGACCTGAATGCTGAAAAGGAAGAGCACAAGGACATAGGAATAGAAATTCAATGCAGATGGCTAACTGAAGAAGCCTGTCAGCAAAGGAAGGAGGTGAACACTTACCCTTGAAGAAAAAAAATTTCAAGGAAAAGTTGGTTTAAGCATCCCTTAAAAAGATACACTAAAAGAGTATTTATTAACATAATATTTCTGATTTTTCAGAAATAAATGTTTTAATAGCTATTGGCTCTTTCAATTATATTTGTGTTAATACTTCAAATATTCTTTTATGTTCAAGAACAGAACAAACGCTTTTGATTGAATCAAAACAAAAACATTTGGAAAGTTTTCATTCTGTCCTCAGCAAAGAAAAATATAAGGAAAATATTGTTCCTACTCAACTGGCTTAAGCAGCACACATGGTTATGGTTGTTAAGCTCACCACCCAACCGTACTTTCTAAGGTTTGACCAGGATTTTTGCTAGTTTTGTCTTAGTTCCTGATTTTTTTTTCAGTCAGCAGATTTCTCTACCTAGATATTTTACTAGGTTTTTTTTTCATGTCCAAAATCTTCTGGCTTTTCAGCCTTAGCTTTGCAAGCAGGGATACAGAGCATCAAAGGAACAGCTGAAGCACCAAAAATAAGCAAGCAAGAGAAGACACCACTCTACGTGACAGGCTCCCCAGCATTTTTATGCTTATGTTTCCACAATTTCAATTCAACATATTGAACAAAAAAAAAAAGATCATCAAACAACTACAAACTTCTACTTTCTGACACCAATACGGTTTGTTGACAACAAAGAATTTTTTGAAGGCAAGCATAAATTTGATTGGCAAAAATGTGATTTCTGCTCAGCTAGTTAAGCGTGGTTTTTAAAGAGAATATGAAGAGTTAATTTAGATTAAAATTCAGTGTTTCAAGTTTTAAAGCTCAACATAAGTGAAAGGATTAAACATAAGACTTTCTAATATCAGTCCAATGTATCAAAGATAATGTCTATGGCAGGAAGGATTCTGGCACATCAAACAGAAATAAGTTACAGACATCTTTTGTAATATTTACCAGCTTCTCAATCTAACATACTTCATACACGCATATCTCTTGTGCTATTTGGAAATCTTCATAATCCATCCTTTCCTTGATTAATATTCAGCAGTACAGAAAGGAAAGTTCATGGAATTCAGCCCCCAGTCGCTTCAGCTTGGTTGTCCTCCTGTGCTGCTCCAGCAGGGCTCCAAGATACCCTCCAGTGCTGCTGTGCTTGGTTCTCTCAGCATCCAAGGGAGAAAACAAACCCAAACAGCTCAGAGAGCTGCAGGGCTGACCAGTTCCAAAGCAGCACAATCTAAACCACTGTTTGTTTTTTTATGCTACACAACAAGAATCCACTCCAACACCAGGAAAATATATATATACCACAGCCAGTGTAATATATAACACTCAGTATATAACTCCCAAGCCCTGACTAACCCCTGGGCTCAGTGGGACTGGTTTGTTATTGTCTGTCAAGTGTGGGAATGTTTCATCCAGGGAAAAAGAAGCAAGAGGAAACATATCAAAGTAAGAATACAGCTGAGGAGAAAAGCTTATAACACCAAATCAGTTTTTTAGGCCAAGGCAGCTTTTTCTACATCCAGTTACACCCAAAACCATTCTATTAGTTACTTCTATTTTATTTTTAATATGTGTCACTGACTACATCAATTCGCTAGTTGTATTAGTTTGCTACTTCTTTAATGTTCTTTTAGGACATTACATGTAATGACCCTTCATCAAAAAGCAAGAAATATTCCTAGGCTAATTTTTTTAAGTCTTTTCCTGTAGACCCTATATTCAATCCCTCTATTCCCCTACACAAGCCTGACAATACTGCCAATGTTCCAACATCTGTGTTTTCAAACCTCATTCACTCTCCTACCACGACTATGTGCAGTAATGCACATGTAATCAACAATAAATACTTCAACCTTATCAAGGTGAGGCAGTATGTATTAGAGAGATAAAAAATATACAGAAGCATGTTAGCATGGTGTAGATTCCCAATCATTTTGATTTACTTCCTATTATGAATTACAATGATAGTGTTTGGCATTTATGTTTTCATAAACCTTTAAATTCAAATACTCTTAATTTCGACTAAATTTTTGCTTGTTGGAATATGAACCAAAAATGTTCTCTTGTTAGTTTCACATTAATTTCTCTTAGTTTATCTCATTAAACAACTACACTTTAATGCTATTAAAATAAGAAATTAGGTAAACAATTCAGAGTCCAGCAGATTCTTACTGGGGTCACTGTGTGTCATACAAACACCTGTCTAACATATGCTTTGAGAGAAACGTTTAATTCTCAGTTTATTCATTGGTAATAGTACTGTGAAAGAGCTGGATAGAAATGCAGCATAAAGTCTGTTGAGAGGTGACTTCAGGGTTGCCATGGAAATTTGTCTGTGAGCATTCCTCTGTGTGTATTTGAGTGTCAAAAAATTCTGCATTGGGCAAATTTAGCAGATAAGGAGTCTGCTTTAGGCTGAAGAAGCTTGGAGAAAAAGCCTGCATGCCACAGCCAAATCGTGCAAGGAAGCTGATGCTAGCAATGTCTTTAAATTTCCATGAGCATCTTACACCTATGAATAAATGATGTGTAAAGCCAAAAGCACCGTGTCACCCTAACTCAGCCAAAAGCACCGTGTCACCCTAACTCAGCCTAAAGCACAGTGTCACCCTAACTCAGCCAAAATCACAGTGTCACCCTCATGCAGCCTAAAGCACAGTGTCACCCTAACTCAGCCAAAATCACAGTGTCACCCTAACTCAGCCAAAATCACAGTGTCACCCTAACTCAGCCTAAAGCACAGTGTCACCCTCACCCAGCCAAAATCGCAGTGTCACCCTCACCCAGCCAAAATCACAGTGTCACCCTCACCCAGCCAAAATCACAGTGTCACCCTCACCCAGCCTAACGCAGCCCCTGGTTGTGCTGGCTGCAGCCCGGGCTGTGTGTGCTGAGCACCCACTGGAGCTGGGAGCGCTCGGATCGCTGAGCAGGAACACAGCCCCGGCCCCAGAGCTAATACAAGTGTAAAATGGGAAAACAAAACCCACTGCCTTTCAAAGAGCTGACGTGTAGAAAGCTCCTTAATGAAGAATTCTCTTACCATACTTTTTGTTCCAGCCCTCTAAAACGGCTCTGCTCTGTTTCATAGCTCTGATTGAAGTATGAATTTAACTTTCTAGATAAATAAGCATTGCCTTGCACCTTAAAAGTTGTTCCTTTAACAAGACCTTGCTTCTAAATAAGTCAGAGTATTTTTTATAGAAGAAAGTGTAAGCAGAAAATTTTCACACAAGGAGACTGAGAGAAAGGCATTTAGCAAAGAACTGGAGTTCCCTCACCACCTTTGTGGCAATCTGCTGTTTCTAAGAAAACCATAACAATCTGATTTTGTTAAGAAACTTGTTTTCAGTAGAAAAAAAGACCTCATATTAAAATGGAAACATATTGCAAGAAGAGGTTACTTTAAATAACATTTCCTACAGGTGAGTTATTTAAATGAATTCCCACCTTATGATAAGCTTAAAACATTTCAATTTTATCCTTTTTGTTAATTTTACTTTAATGCTTCTAAAAACTAAAACATATTCCAGTTGAGAAAAACTCATACTTTGTACGAAAGATGAAATTCATCAGCAGGAGATATTTTCATACTAGAGAAATTATGTTTTCAAACCACAGAAATTATGTTTTCCTTATGATCCACATATTGTATTTTCTGGAAAGCATTTGAAATCAACCTAAGTTTATGTTGTGGAAATAATCAGATTCAAACTTTTCATTCTGATTTATTTCCAACTACTTTTATTTTTTTTTTAATAAAGAGAACTTTTATAGGTTATTTTTGCTATGTCCTACCAAGTTCTCTCCCTGAACTGAACTAAAAAGCATTCTACAGTGATACTATCACAGGCCAAAGATATACCTTATTTTATAATTTGGGATATTTGCTCTTAATTCGCGTGTAAGGAATGTCACTGAAGGCCTGACCACACTGGGCAGGTATGACAACTATAAAGGTGTGTTCATTTGTGTGGCAGCACACACACATCCATATATCATTTTTGCAAATACAGAATGGCAGTGGGGTGATTCTGGCTGAATACAAGGTGCCAGCAAAGCTGCTCTTCGGAGCAGGTTAAAAACATTGTAACCATCACTGACAGCTCTGAGAATGTTTCTATGTTCAAGTTACAAGCATTGGAAGAAAAAGTTTGTGACAGAAATGCTGACAAAACGTTATGGCCATTCTAAACACAACACTTTAATTACATTCTTTGATTAACAGCTGGTTGAAAGAATTGCCACTCAGAACAAAACTCTGATTTCTAGCTGGAAACTGTCAATCAGAATTCCCTGATTATAGAAAACTCCTACAAGACACTATTATCTATACTGCCACAGCCAGAAGGTGTCAGGGAATCAATTCATATAATATGCCAGCTTAATAAAATCTGCATGCAAAATTTATGAATACAGTAATATTCCCTTATATTGTAAGTTATTAATGGTCAATTTAATGACTATCTACAGCTGAAGTGCTTTGGTTCTGTATGATATTTTAATCATCCTTAGGCATTTATTTAAATGCATTTCATTTTATAGCCATCAGCTCCTCACAGATAAGACAGCCATTACATTCATATGGAGACATGCGAGGTAACTACTAATTCTGTCTTTAAGCTGTTATTGATCCCTTAAAATTTACTACATCAGGAACAGAACTACATGTGCCATTACAACAGTACTTGTTCTAGTACCTAAAAGAGACTAAAGATATTTATGAGAAGTACTCTATGAGTAATCATTCTAATATCTCTTTATGTTTACAGTGCACAGCCCTACATTGCTGGAAAAATCAACATTCCCTGAAGATGAAAACACCGAATCCAAATACAATTATCCTTAAGATGAAGCACTGTTCTCCTTACTCCATATTTACATCAAAACGACAGACTTGTTAAAAGCCTTTTTTTTTATTTTAATGAAGATATTATTCAAAAGTTTGTTTTGTAGCTTCTATTTAGAAATAGTCATGAATATAAATAGCCTTATAATAAGTATGTAAAACTTCTACTTGGATCCATGGTTAGGCAGGATGGAAAACTAAAGAGAGTCCTAGGAGACTGGAGATTTTCTTTTTTTAATACAGGAAAACAGTATCTTTTAGATCAAATCTGATTATTGTTCCATTAAACTCACTATAAGAGACCTGGAATCCCTACAAGCCAGCAGAAAAGACTGAGACTCCAAGATGGAACACAGCAGTTGCTAACAATTCAAGTGCAAAGTACTTTGAGCTTTGCTGAACACAGTCCCTGACTCCAATAATAGCCATAAAAAATTGTTGAGATGCAATTTTCACCCTACTAATTTTTGAGGCAATCAGTAATCATTAAATTAGGGCTTTTCTATTTGTTTGCTGTTTATTTGGCCTGTATAGCCAAAGGAAAAGGAGTTGAGAGACTCTACACAAAGAGATCAAGGACCTCCCATGTGCATGATTAGTCCTCTTTCAAGTAAAGTCTATAGAAAATGCATCCTCCTATGGAAAACCTCAGTCACCTGCACTGGAAAGGATAAAAGACTAAATCTCATGTTTATTTTCCATATCATAACTCAGTTTCTCTTATCATCAGTTTGAGATAAATATAACCTTACAGAATTTATATCTACTCCTATAACTATAATGGCTCACAAACCTATTTCTACTCCAGTATATCTTATGAATACAGGCAATCATAATTCATTAAAAAGCATTTTAATCCATTTCAATTTTTCCCATGTCATCAAACAAGATAACATATGCACAAGCATTGGACTAAAGCAACAAACTAACCTGAGAATTAAATCAGCTAAATTATATTGTACTAGTGCAGCAGCTTCTTGAAAATGAAACACATTTCTGATCAACAATACTGGGAGTATCTGAATATACAAATTAAATTCCCGGATATATTTTAAGCTATAGTGTGATTATAATATTATATGCTTTGCCTTGTAAAATATTTCAAAGTCTTCAAGAGAAATATGATTCTTAAATAGGAAGACATTCTTCATTTCTATTTTACTAATGATACAATAAACAAAGGGTTTCAAAAACAGTGAAAACGATTTAAGAACCCACCCAAACTCAAACTGCTTTCATATGGATCTATGCCTCAGGGAATCAGTTTAGTGTAATTTCTCTACTGTCTAATAAAAGGCAAAACCCTGTAAAATCTTCATTTTGAGTCACCATTAGTATCTCTCCTCCACTCTGCTGCCTACTTACTTTCAATATACAATCTGCCCCTCTGCCAAATCTGGCAGGGGATTAACTTTTGCAGCCTAAAAATAAAGCATAAAATATAAATGTATCATGCTACACACATGATAAATGGTCATATCCAAAATCCTTTATACTTGTTGCCTTGCAAATTCAGCCCAAACTGGCAAGCTCAGTTAGGACAGACAGTTGAATCAGTGAAAAAACAATGTATTGACCAGACATATACATAAATTATATTAATAAATAATAAACGTGTAACCAATTACAGTAATATGTAATAATCTTTTTTTATTATTTCATAAATCTTTAAAATTATGCTTTTGCTATATAAATACAGCATCTACTCCTAGAAATTTCTACTCAAAGCTAGTTTTATTAAATGGCCTCATTTTTATAAGTAGAAAGACCTTAAATTAATAAGGACTATTCACACAAGTACACAGAGGTCAAATCAGCAACACTTTGACTGATCTTCTGTTTGTTTTATCCTGTTCTGTGAGCTGAGTACAATAAAATAACAGAACATGAAGATGAAAATCACAAAGGAATTTGTTTATGTTGTACACATGGCTCGGTCAGCGCCCTTGGCTCTGGCCTGAAGCTTGCTGGCATGGGGATTTTTCTCCTGGAACTGCTTTGCAAGGCAGGGTCCTCTGTATTCAGAGGAGCAACACATTCTGTGTATGCACAAGGTTCAACTTGGAAGCATCTGATAAACGCTGTCCCCCTTCTGCCACCAAGCCATAGCACTGCTGCAGCTGCAGCCCCCTGGCATGCAAGGCACTGCCCACCCAGCTGCTGGGGGGATGAACAGCTGGCAAACCCCAAAGTTTTGTAATTGTATTCCAGTGCTTTAAAAAGAAAAAAAAAAAAAAAGAAATTACAATAACTTCTCTCTCATTGCCAGACTTTCCTAATCAGTACAGGGTTTTATCTCACCATCTTTTGCATATCCAAGGCTAGGCTACATTTCAGCTCCCTGGTGATAACACACACCTCAAATCATACACACTGTGTTCAAGGTTCCCATTTCCTGCTTGAGCAGTCGTTTGACAACTTGTGAAGTGGGAGTTCTGGTGAGATTGAAAACCTGTTGACTGAGGTAGAAGCCCAGAGCATCAAGGAGCAAAAGAATATTCAGAAGATTTTAACGCCCTGAAAATAGGTACTGGAAATCACCTGGCCTTCTGTCAGCCCATTCAAGCACATTTAAATTGTACAGGCACTTAAGAGAAAATATCCTTCCACATGAATTCCCAAGCTACCAACTTCAACCGGGTTGCACATCATGAACAACAAGTAAATTAGAGCATTAGGATTGCAATTTAGGTTTAATATACAAATCAAGAAGCACTCCAAATTTATGTCAGTGTATCTATAGGGGGGAGAAAGAGAGTAAAAAAAAGAAATGCTTCCTCTGAGGCTGTACAGAGTTTAAGAGAAATTGCAGAATTCAATAGGGAAGTAAAATAAAAGCCAATTGCACTAAATTTCATGCTAAATTCTATTGTTTGGGGTTAATCTATAGGACTACCTAACAAAGGTGGTAGTTTTAATATCTTTGGACAGTGTGTGTTTACCTAGGCAGCTATAGAAATTAGAAGGGTCGTTTAGTCTTTAGTCTTAGCATCTACAATGGTCAATCACATATTTTAGAGCTTCAAACACAGAAGTGCTTGTGCTAGGAAGTGGGGACACCTATCTCTGACTAAACTACCAACACCTAACATATAACCCCAAGGCAAGGCTCAATCCTGTCTCAACACTAAAATGGCATTAATGTATTTCTACAGCACATCAAGCAATCACCAACACACAGCTTCCCCGATCACTCAGTGTTTTCTCTGCCCTTGCCCATGCCATGCTGCAGCCACTCACCTGTCCCTAGACCACCTCTTAGCCATAAAAGCCAAGTTGTACACAAAATACTCATTGTAGGCATCAGCACCATCACCACTCAAACTCTACGGAAAGTCCAGGAGTCCTGAGAAAATTGCCTGTTCTGTGCAGTCAGTTAAATAATTTGCAATTTCATCCTGTTTTCACTGTGAACAGCAGCTGCTCCTTCAGCTCCTTCTTAGGCACTGCCACTCCCCACTGGAGAGAACAGCATGGTTGGCATCTGCAGATCAGGGCCAAAACATAACCTTTGGTATGACTCACATTCAGCAGAAAGCACATCATAAAACACTGTTACAGTTTTTGTCCCAACAGGCAAAATGTATTTTCACAGCTCATTCACATCTCAGGTGTAAGATCTTAATTATCCAAAATCAAATGAGGTTACTCAGCATTTATTTCTATAGGCCATAATTCAACAAACTGCAGAAATGTGTGCTCAGCTTTAGGTACCTGAGTGGGCTGTTCCAAGTATGTGGTAATTCCTGACCCAGGCCATCAACCTGAGTGTTTAAGTGATGGAAAAACACCTTGTTGTGATTTCAGTTTAAATTCTCTCAGAACAAAAGTCGGGGCTACAAATGTAGGCCTCTGAGAATAGTGTGAAAATGTAGTTCTACTGTAAAAATCTATGGCATTTTTTCTCTGTACTGATCAAAAATGTCAGCCAGAAAATAGTGGTTATTGATATATTTTTATGCTGCAAACCCCTGTAATCTAAAGATGGCCTTAATTTTTAGTAGAAGTAAAAGCAGAAGTTAAAACATTAACTCTAGTAGTTATTCTTAGACACTTAATACATGACATGACCTACTGAAAGTACTTTTCTGATATTACTGACATTTGTTTAACCTATAACATTAATTCTTTGTAGCTCAATAAATCTGAGTATCTTCCCCCTGTATCATCAAAAGACTGATACTGACAAAGAAAGTCAATCTGTGGCCCCCACAAAAATAATAGCTTTCTATTACATTTGCCATTTCACCTGAATAATTCCTGATAATCATGAATAATGATGTTATTTGACATTCTAATGATATCATGCTGTGCAACTTCAATCCATCAGTCACTGTCAGGAAGGTCAAATATTTGTATTCCATTACATTATGCAGAGTTCATTAAACAGTTAAATGACATTATACACCTTAATTATACTTCCAAATGAAACTAGCACATATCATTTAGATTTTAGAGTCTGTGTGATGCATCTCCATTTTAAAAAAGGATCATGATTTTGAATATTCGCTAGTGACAAAGAAATATATTGAAACTTCCAACAGTAGCTCATCAGCTCCAGCAAATCTTGATGTGGAGATGAGTTCACTTGATGCCTAAAAACCACATTCTTCACACACCAAGTAAGTTTATCATATTATCTGCTGTTACTGTGGGTTACTTAGTGATCCTAACAAGGGCTCAAACACTGAGACATAACTGCTCCAGGAAACTGATTGCTGACTAAAGCTGTCTGAATCCAAAATGAGAATGTAGCCTGTATGCAAGGAAAGACAGGTAAACAGAAGAGGAAATTTGTTGTCAGTAATATTTTTCCTCTTCTTGAAAGCAATGATTTAAAGTTTATCTCAACACTACTCAAAATCTGCTGCAGTGGATCAAAACCAACATAAGAAAAATGATGGAAGCATATTCAGCTGTGAAGTTAAAAGAGTTCCATTTTATTGATACCTAATATTCCAAAACACTACACTCAGGCCAGGTTATCATTTTAAATACTTACTACTAAGCTACTACAGAAAGTAATCTAAAAGACTTGCTTTGCATGAATAAAATTTTTTTTTTCTTCCATCAAAACAATTGTCAAGAAAAACAGAAAGAGGTTCTTAGACAGCCATTAAGCAGCTATCAGTAGTTATGTATTGATTTAAGTGGACTCTTTAAGAAATCATATTCCTTGTGACTTTACTAAGAATTCCCTTTCCACCACAATCTTCTAAATGAGATATATACACAATAGGCAAAATAAAAGGAAAAATGCATTTAAAATCTACAAAAAGTACAAGTAGGGACAAGACTGTTTTTGATTCTTGTAGTTTACCATTACAAAAGGCTTATTAAAATCCAACTTCCCTTTTAGCTACAAATTGGCTACTTCTGAAATGAGTCTCTGGGTCTAATATTAAAACAAACAAACCAGCCTTTTTATCAGATTGTCTTTAATTTATTACAGTATTTTATGTGTGGGAAAAGAAGAAAATTCATTAGATTACAGCAGTTATCTTCTTCAGTCCATCATCTAGCTTGAACCACAGCTGGGCAATGTGCTTTTAAGTAATCAAAATCAACTCAGTCATGTATGAAACTGGAGAAGTTGAGCAAAATTTTAAGAATCCTGTTGAACATGACGTGAGTAGATTATAGGATTTCCTTCTCCATATTTGTCCAGCCTTCTTCACAGAACTGAGACATTTTAATTGAGTAAATAACTGCCATCATATACAACTAGTGGACCTAGAGTTTATTTAGGTTTAATTCTCTTTCTTTGCTTTCTGAAGAACTGGGAATTTTTTTTTTCCTTCACATTATCTATTCTTCACTGTTCTAAACCTCTGATAGCTGCCAGAAGGTATTGGAGGGAACTGGGTTTCTGAGTTAATAATTACTTTTTCTCCAGCTTCAGTAAAATAATTTTCCAGCAAAAAGGCATTTTTCCACTTATTGGAAACTACTTCCAAATGTCTTTCATTTTTGGTATTTTTATATTCCAAAGAGACCTGAGCTACACTGTCATCTGCAGAGTCAAACCTAATTAATTACTTCTCTACTTCCTTTTGTCAGTGCCAAATGCATCATCACATCCTTATTACCAAATACTGCACAGTGGTGAAGGCCAGGCCCTGGGATTCAGTGTCTAACAGAGCAGATTTAAAGCCCTAAAGAAAACAGAAGCCTGTGTTACATCCTTGACACTCAGTGTGCCCAGCACTTCAAGGAGGAGGACAAAGAGATGATGACTGACTTTTTTTCTTTCATATGGAATGGATATTTTAAACCTAATTTTCAATTGAATCGGCACAGAAACTTTTAGAGTTAAATTAAGCCTCAACAATATAAAATAAGAAACATTTTAGAGCAAAGACTTTTACATCAAAAGGCACAAAACAACTAATATAAGATGAATCATGCAACTGAAATCAATCTTAAACCTTACTGCTAATTGGTCAAATTGAATTGCTTTCAGTATATGCAGCACACTTTGCCTCCCTTTCCTTAACAAACAGCAGACAATCCAGCAGTCACTACAGGTAATGATATTTAATTACTCAATGGGAATGGCACTTTCACGAGGTTTTCCACTGTGTTGCATAAAATATGTGTTTATATTAAAACTAATTTTGGAAGTTTTCAGTTTCATTATTATACTGAATAAAGCAAGGCTGTCATGGAATATAATTAGGATGTCACAAAGGACCTTTTTAAACAGATATTCAGAATTCTGTGGCTCTGACAGCAGAGGCTTTGCAGAGTGCAGCAGCTCAACTGACAACCAACAAAAATTAGATTCAAGATTTGGAATAACATTAGTTTAGATGACTCTGCTGGCTTTCACTGCACTCCAGTACAAGGAACAAGGACAATGGGACAAGGAACTAACAGGGAACCTCCTCAGCCCTGCAGTAGTGGGGCAATCAAAGGTCCACTGTCCCTCATGAGAAACACAGAACTCTTCTTATACTTCCACACAACCTTCTTTTCTGTTCACCATTTAGTGATGAACATGTAGTGGCATTTTTAGTTTTCAAACAAAGCACTTGTGAAAACATATTTTTAATGGTCACAAGTTCCCAAATATGTGAATTCCAACTGGGAAATATTCTCAAATTCCTTATGTTTCACTGTATCTTACTTTTAAAGCTATTTTCTACCCCTTGTAGGTAAAAATTAACAATTTTGGTAAGTCTGTGACTACTGACCAACTGGTATGGTGTTAAAAATAACAAGCATACACATCTTGCTAAGAAGGACAAATATTGATCTTTTTAGAGTTAATGAAATTGCCCCTGCCTACGAGTGGAAACAATTATCACAGGGGACCCGCAACATGATCTCAGCAATGGCTTTGAAAAATCTAAGCCACCAAATAGAAATGGCAGAAAAAGCCTTAAATACCATTTAAAACCAAAATATGAATTAAAAAACAGAATCAGATTAAACAAATCATTATTTTTCTATCATCACACCTGCAGGGATAAAGAGCAGGGATTTGTTAAATTACTATTTTTTCTCTTCAAACCTGAAAGGATAAGGAGCACAGGAGGTGTCTGACAGGTGAGAACACTGCCATCTCCTCACAAAATCACCAGCTCGGGAAATAGGCTTTAGAACAAGAATGTACCCTTATGTCATGCACCAAATGGGCACAACAAACACTGGAGATCCACAACAGTTGACAACCTTTCTTGCAAAGATTAAAAAGTTTAAAAAGGGAAGGAGAAGTAATGAGATGGAAGATACTTATTGCTGCTGAATCCTCTGACAGATCAGATGACAATCTTGATTCAACTTTCATTATTTAGAAAGACAAATAGAGCATCTCTCTGTGCCTTTTCAATCATGACAAAACACAGGTATCAAATCACATTATTTCCTTTACTCTGATATCTTGTAGGCAATATAAAATGATCCCCTATGGACAACACTTTAGCTGAGGTACAAAGTTAAATTCATTCAGGTACCATCAATGTGATGGCTAAAGATCAAGGTGGATCTGAGAAAAGATTCAAAGCTGGATTGCACATAATTCTGCTCCCTCACCATGTCCCTATGTAGAATAAAGAGAATAATATCTCAAAAGCAGATTTTTGGAATATATAGGTACAAGAGCCATCCAAACATTGCACAGAAGAGGACCTTACATTTCTATTGCTTAGTTAAAATACTAATTTTTTACCCTTTATTTAGTAGTGCCAGATTCTTTGTATCTCTTTAATATCAAAATACTCATTATTATGTGTGCTGGTATTTAAATCAGGAAGATCAAGCCCCATTACTTTTCCAAATATATCCCACATATAATCCTCTCAATTCTTACCTATGGCAGGTACATAAAATCATTTGTTTGATTTGCACACAAAAATATTTCTGGTTTTAGCAGTCAGTTTTGCTGACTCCCTGCTATACAGCAAGCACTGGAACAGATACAAACGAGCAGATAAATCCATGGGCTTCTAAAACACCAAGGAATGTTAAAAACCTGTCCTCAACAAAAATGAAGACTCTACACCACATCAGGGTTCCAGTAAAACAAGCAATGCTGCTGTCAATGCCAGATAAATGGACCAGATTTTTCTTGTTTAAGGATGAGTAAATCTTGACCTGGACTCTTGCTGGAGGTTTGGATTAAGATTATCATTCACATACACAGAAAAAAAAACCCTCATCTTGACATTTCATGTACCTACAGTTTAAAAATGGGTCAAACAAGCTTAAGATTTGTATATAAAGATGAAAAAAAGTTTTAAAAACCATTGTGTCCTTACTTTTAACATCAAGCTTTCATGTTAGAAGGATGTTTCTAAATATTAAAAAAATATATTCAATACCACAGGTACTTATAAATTAGTCATAATTGATACTAGATGCATTTAATTTTATTTTGTTAAGGAACATGAGAGAAAAGGAAAAAACTTGCACTGTTTTCTAAGCTCAGATAGCCTCAGCAAAATATTATGCTAAGTCAGCAGTGCTCCATTAACATTGCTGATAAAAATAGAATTGTACAACTCTGCAATATTTTTGTGATGAACTTTCTCCAGGTCAAATTCAGATTTTTTTTGAAAGACAAGTGAGTATAACTTATTTTATTAATATTGATGGGGTCATAGTAAGGAAATTTTAATTGAGCAGAAATGTCATTAGTATCCTTCAACATGGCTGGATACTAATTAAGTGGTTTTCTTTTCTTTATCCTAAGAAGGGTAGCAATTCCATGTTTTGCATTCACTCAAATTGACTGCAAAAAAAAAAAAAAACCACAGGCAAAATAAAGTTTCTTGCAATACTCTGCTTCTCAATGTAAGCAGCCATGTCTCAAGTCTCTCACTAATTTTTTTTAAGGAGAGTCATTTGAAAAATACATTTATCCTATTTCAAAGTGTTTACAGAGTTTTCACTCCCAACATAATTTCTCTCCACCACAACAGAGCTATGCAAATTGAATTTCAAAGTTTGCCTTCATTTTGTCTTTAATTTGCACTACCTGGAGCTAAAGTAATTGGCGGGGGGAAGAACATGCAATTTCATTTTGCAAATGTGCCAAAGGTTTCTACAAAACACTGAGACAGGAGGCAATTGGCTCTAACAAGAACGCATTAGATTGTTTGCAGCATTGTTGGTGGTCCCTGCACCAAACACTCAACAGGTAGGCAAAGCTTGGCAGAGGTGCCCTGCTATATCCTCATGAGCAGGCAGTTAAAAACCCAAAACATCAGACTTTTTTTCAGATGCAGTTCAAATTAATTGAATTTTGCCCTACAATGAATGAAATTCATGGAAGTGAAGTGTTAAAATGTATAGAAATACAATCACTAATATATGAGTTCAGCAGAATTTTAACAAATTCTAAATGAGCTATTAACAGATATTTAGAAATAGAGTAACTTTATGTTGTCTTTCAAGCTCCTGTCAGGAATATGAGGTTAAGAGGTCAATAATGCTGCTTTATTTGTAATTCTTCATTCCTATTTCCAAAGTTAAATTACACCCCTTCAAAAATAAGACACATCTCTCCTCTGAAAGCTTTTCCAATTATCTTGGCTTCACGTCCTAAAGTACCTTCTTCCCTTTCTTTTTATATCAATCTTTCTTTTAAAGAAGATGAAATTCCATTTTGAAGGCTTGAGAATGGCAAAAAATGTCACAGCTCATTGTTGTCCCACTAACAGTCCACATCAGTCAGTGAATGAGAGAACATGAGAGAAACTATTCTGAATTCCTCCATGTCAACCCAGATGCCATCATTATCATTCCTTCTAATTAACCTTAAAGAGAAGTTCAATCTTGATTTCAAAGTACCAGATTATAACAAATGCTCCCCATCTCCAGCAATTTGTTTTGGTCACAAAGTTTACTCTAAATATTAAAAAAAAAAAAAAAAATCACTGGTCATAGTTCAGGAATCCCCAGATTCATATTTACAGCTGTGATTTGTAGAGAGATCACTAATCTGAATGCAGTACAATGCTACACTGGAGCATCAGAAGGAGAATATTCAACTTTTATTGTACAATATGAACATTTGCTCAAGAGAGATCACTGAGATGCTGAGGTTTTCATGCTTTGATTAGAAGCAGTAGAAGTCAGCAGGTTACAAGGAACAGCAACAAGTAAAATACATTAGCAAATGAATAGGAGACTATGCACACTTGTGCAGCCTTAGAAAACCAGATATGGTATGAGTGATAAAGTGAAATACATCTGTATCCATGAATTATGCACTCCACTTCCTACAGTAGTCTCATTTTACAACAAAGCCTCCATTGTCTGCTATGCTGGTATCTAACTTTACTCAAGACAACTCAGTAAAACATCATTTACCCAATTACCTGCTCAGAGAAGGTGCTTGACCCTCTGCTGAAGCTCTGCAAAGCAATTATGGGGCCTTTTGGAATCACTGTACATGATAGTCTCACTTATCATTTCAAACCAGAGAGGAAAACATTCCCTGAACAAAAGAAGGAGCACAGGTGAGCACCTTTGGACACAGAAGGTGGGAGACCCTGTACGTGCTCCCCTCTGGAGCAGCCAGTGGGGAAGAGCACAGCACTGGGTATGAGTTACCTGTGCTGTGTGGTGGAGAGGAGGAAAACAGGGAGGGAAGGACTTCATCCTACCTAAAAACAATAGAAGCCAGAAGAGCTGAAGCCCAACAGACTTGAGGCCTTGCATCTCCAAACTCAAGCTATTTTACACAGGTATATGGAAGTCTAGTACTACATCAGAGCAAAGCAATTGTGCTCAAGATTTTCCTTTTTCCTGAAGTTGCATCTGAAGAAATCTATATTGGTGACTGGACTTCCTGCAGATCTCTGCACTTGCACTCGTTGAGGGAATACAGTAAATTGGCTTTAGCCCCAAAGGACTGACCTCTACACCAAGCAGTCTGAAGAGATCAGGCTATGGCACTATAGATCACTCTTTATGTTCTGGAGAAGGCACTAGGATGGCACATCACAGTGGCCTGCTCTTCATTCCTGTATGTTTAGGGAACATTTCTGCTTATTTCTCATGTGCATGGCATGCCCTTTGCTCTTGGCTGCTGCAGGTTGTCCTGGTTTGGGCTGGGGTGGAGTTAGTTAATCTCCACACAAGTTGCTATGGGGCAGTTTGGGATTTGTGCTGGAAACAATACTGACAACTCAGGGATGTTTTCACTGTTGCTTTGCTGCTCCTCACCCCACCTTGTGGGGGTGGCACAAGGAGCTGGGAGGGGACACAGCTGGAACAGCTGATCCCAGCTGACCCAAGGGATGTCCCAGGCATGTGTTGCTACCATCAGCATATGGAGCTAAGGGAAGGAAAAGGAAACTGAAGAAGGTATGGGAGGATGAAGGAAGAGAAGGGATGCTCCAACTGTTCCATATGATGGTGCCCTGCTCTCCTGGGGATGGCTGAACATCTGACTGCCCACGGGAAGCAGAGAAGGAATTCCTTGGTTTGTTTTGCTCATGTGAGCAGCTTGTACTTTACCTGTTAAACTGTCTTTATACCAAACACTGAGTTTGCTTATTTTTATCCTTCCAATTCTCTCTCTCTTCCTGCTGCAGTGGAACAAGAAGATGGCTATGTGGTGATTAGTTGTTGACCAGGGTTAAACCACAATAGAGGTCCGCTAAATATAAGGAGTAATAGATGGTTGCTTGTGAAATTATGAAATATCTTCTTTAGATTATAATTATAGTACATCAAGGAATATCAATGCATGTTTCAAGAGAAAAATACCCTATATTAGGCTCTTCACAGCAAGGAGAAGAGATAACATTAATGTTGGATCACTGGATCTCCACTTAGGAGTTGCAATAGGAATTTCATGCCAGATGCCTCTCAAAAATATGTTCCTGAAGAAAACATGTAGTTGTATTACACTGAATAGCACAAAATATCCCAATATGCTGGAAACAATAAGCAATAAATGAAATTTCCAATTGACTTTCCAGCAAATCTATTCTCATTACAAATGGAGATTTTGCATGTATTGCATTACTTATGGTAATTGTGTGACATCTATTATGAATAACCATGTATTCCAATCATCTCTTTTAATTATATTCTGTTGTAAGAGCAAGTCATGCAATAGCTTGCCCAGACTTGGTTAACTGTCTGTGTGCTGCATATCACTTTCTAATGGCAATATTGAGGACAAAAGGTGCACAAACTGTAACAGGAATGGCTTGTAACTGCCATCTCCTTCATTAGCCAGAAACTACTTAAGTAAAAAAACCTGAACTTAAATCCTGAGGGAAAAAAAATTGTTTCTAGTCCTTTCTTTTCTACTTTTTTTCGTGGTAATTGGTACCTGAATGCAAAACTTGTGGTTATCTGCTACTGATGCTGGTATATAAATTTTCTATAAAGTCAAAAGTGCAAGAGCAGCAAACACCTCCTTCGTATTTGTTATCTACTGTCCATTTGTTTACTTGAGTTTTACTGATATGATAAAAAGGATAAAATTACAGGTTTGTTCCATAAGCACACCAATTACAAATTTGGTCTCTACTAGACTAGAAAGTAACTGCTGGAGTATATTCATTATTTATAGAATCATAGAACTGTTTGGGTTGGGAAAGACCTTTAATCTCATTA
The DNA here is from genome assembly GCA_037013685.1 of Acridotheres tristis. Taxonomy (NCBI): domain Eukaryota; kingdom Metazoa; phylum Chordata; class Aves; order Passeriformes; family Sturnidae; genus Acridotheres; species Acridotheres tristis. The sequence goes on along the minus strand of CM072899.1, from coordinate 8,034,853 downwards.
AGTCCAACCCTTTACTCAGCACTGCCAAGGCCACCACTAACCCGTGTACCCACGTTCCACATCTACACTTCATTTAAATCCCCCAGGGATGGCAACTCCCCACTGCACTGGGCAGCTGTGCCAGGGCTGGACAACCCTTTTTGACAAACACATTTTTCCTAATGTCCTAATCTGACCCCCCTCAGAACAACTTCAGGCCACTACTCTGTCCTATTGCTTGTTCTTTGGAAGAAAACACTGATCACCTCTCTACAACCTCCTTTCAGGTAGAGAGTGATAAGATAGACAGGATTTCACAGTTTCTTAAACAAGAATGCCTATTACTGTGTTAAACCTCAAAGGAAACACTCATTTAACATTTTCTGAGTCCTGCCTCAGTTTCCCTGCCACTTTTCATAGAAAAGTTTGCTACCACTTAATTTCATATCCTTCCATATTGCTTTGCTCTTCTGCTTTTTAACCTTGACTTCTTCCAGCTCCTCAGATTGAGGCTTTTCTCACTAAACATTTGGCCAGGTTTCTTGCTATGCTAAAATAAATTCTTTTACCAGGTATTTCTGTCACCCTAAGAAAGAAACCTCAAAGTAGATTCACTTCAGTTACTTCGAAGCTACACTTGTAACATGCTTTGAAAATTGATAATAAGGGTAAACATGACAAAATGAGAGCTCCTCTGCATGTCCCTGGAGCTCATAAGGACAAGCAGTTCCACTTTTAGAAGACACACATTACTAATACACCTTCAGAATTGGACAGTGAGTGCCCCTGAAAGACACAAAGCAGTAGAGAGGTACATGCATAATGTGGTTTAAGCCATTTATAAGTTCCAATCAATGACGATGACAAACAGGTGGATAAAAGCCATTAGACAAAAATGGAATTGGAATTTTTTAGCAGAATTTTGGTATTTGTTAGCAATGTAGTTAAGAAATTTAGTTGCATAAATCCAACCTATTATGACACTCTTTACAAGCCCAGATATCTCATTATTTTCCACACAGTCAGGGTTGAAGGTTGGTTCAACACTGCTTGGCCCTCCACAGCCCTGGTAAGATGCAACTTAGGCTCCAACCTAGGAGCTACTGCCTCTCCCTTATGTGGCCTTACACAGCTTTTCTAACACCTCTTCTGATGTAGCTTGTGCTACAGTCAGAGAAATTCTTACCACTAATCTGCTGAATAAATGTAAATAAGTAATTTAACTGGTAATTTACTCCATTTGCAAATAGGCAAGAAATACTTTGATTTCACTTTCATTTTTTCCCCCTTTCTATCTACAGTACTGGCACAAAGAATTTAGAATGGGATTTGCATCACTACCAGTATATTAATGCAACTATAACAATGCAAACAGAATTGTATATCCTTATGGTGAAGGACATCCTCTTTCAACAGTCAGCACCTTCCAAGCAAGACAAGATTTGAAGGGAGAGAAAGCATTTTTATCAGACCAAATGAGACAGCTGAACTCCATCCCCACAAATAAGTCATAGAGACAAGCTTTTGTGCACAGAGCCCTGAATCTGTTATCTTCAGAGGCAGCATTTCTTAATGCGAGTCAAACACCATCCTTTTGTTTGTAGACTGCAAACAAAATGACTCCAGCCCTGAGATAATTAACTGGCCTCTCTATCACCAGCAAGTTCGAGTGGTTTGCATACACAGAGAGGATCAGTCATTCTTTGGGCTGTTTGAGGAGAGCCCTTTTCCCAGAAGGGAGCTGGAGAATACAGCAAAGCTTGGGGCTGCCAAGGGCACAGTCCCGCTCCTTGCCCTCTGTACAACATAGCTTAATTTTGCTAACAGTTATTAAGTATAAGAACAGTTTTTCTTACACTCATTTGTGCAAAGTAAATATTACAAGGCATTAATAAATCCTACTTGAGAGATCAGTAAGGAAGAGCCATGGAATTGTTTTATTTGGGATCTGAGGTAAAAAATTCAGGAGTTTTCACTGATACTCAACAGCTTCAGATACTTACAATACATAAAGTAAGTCTGAATTTCCTCTGCATTCCTGATGAAGAGATATATTCTGTACTTGCCCCCTGTTTTCAAATAAGGTGCATCATTTTTATGTGTTCTTCCCGTTCAGGAGGTCTTTGCTGCACCAGCAAAGGAACTGCAACCTCTTCCTAATGCCCTCCTCTTCTAAAGTTATTACATGTTTTGAAAAATTCATGCAACTATTATTGTACCAAACAACATTTTGTGCCTCCATTGTGATTCCCTTGCATCTCCAGCCTCATATTTAAATTACAAAGTCTTTACCCAACCCTTTTATTTTTAGCTCTTTGCTAAAGAGCTAAAGGCAGCATGACTGCTCCTTAACAATGTGCTAAACAAACTAATAATAATAGCAATGTATAGGAAGCTTCTGTAATGAGCACTAAAGAAAAGAGTACTTCCCACAAGATTAGATATGTCTAACAAGTTGTTGGAAATATGCAGTGTAGATTATTGCAATATGTAGATATGAACATATATTCTGCAATATAACTGAATTTTATTTTCTTAATCTTAGCTTTATGGTAAATATTAACACTTATGTTGGCTGAAACCCATAAAATGCATACTTATGGAGCATAAATATAGATATGATAAATGTGTAATGTACAAATAAAATCATAACAGCAGTTCTGTAAGTTTATGAAGAATTAAAATTTCATGTACAAGATAAATACCATGGTTTTCAACCAAACTTGTGAGACAATATCACTGTTCTTTCCAGTATGCTATCTTCAGTGGAAACTGTCAGGTCTGCAACTAAATGAAAATTGCTTTGAAAATATATTAAGTAACAAAAGTAATTCTAAAAGATCGTTTCTTTTTAAGTGCAAAACTTCTAAGGAGAGCATTAGGAAAATATTTGTGGCACTCCAGAACACATCAGTCTCACGCAATAGAGCGGCTGTGACAGCAGATGACAGGGAGCTCCCAGGCAGACAAACCGTGCAGCACAGCAGATGCTGTTCTCACATTGCCTGACCCTGGATCCTGTCCCACCCCTGCAGCAGACCCAGAACAATTACACTGCGGCTCAGGGTGTTAGCAAGCCTTTGAAGGGAGCATCTGGTTCAACTAATGTTTTCTCTGCTCATTAATAACAGGAACAAGCGGCAGTAGCTCACAGAACAGCACACGGCCTCGGCAACTAATAATGACCATTAACTCCATGCAGTGATGAAGGCGCCAGAAAATATCATATGCTTTGGGGGTCTATTCCCCACAATCAGAATATTTTCTGGTGGGAAAACTTATGAAAAAGAGCAATACAAAATAGTCCAGTGAAATTCAGTATATAATAGTTACACAGTCTTCTTTTTTTGTTTCTGTTTTGTTGTTTTTTTTAAATGGAAAAACCTTTTCATAATCAATCCGATATGAAAAGTTGTTGTAAAGTGTTTATTTTAATTTATTACATACATACATGTGCCCTTAGTAAGGGAGCCAAAGTGTCCACCACAAATTTCTATAAAATTACTTGGTCTCAATAACCCTCAGCTTGCTGTTCCCAGCTGGAAAGAGTGTTCCTTTTAATAACCAATTCAATAAACTGCTGAAAAATGCTTTGTATAATATAGTATTGCCATAGATCTGCTGTTTATCTCTGTCATTACACATTGCATTCAATCAATTTACAAATGTTGCTGTGTTCCTTTTGTGCTAGTTCTTCTTATGGCATCCTAAACACAAATCTAAAGATCAATACCTTGTCTACTGAAAAAAAAAACGGACATAACTAATGAATAATTTTATTTATAATAAAAAGTCCTAGTCCCCAAATGGATTCTGCTAATGTTGAAAATCATTTTTCATATTTAACTCGAGGAAAACAAGTACCCTGCACAACACCATGAGAAAGGCAGTGATAAAAACCAGTTCATATTTATTGAAGATGTGAGCAAAACCATGTCAAGCTCTGATGCAGGGCTAAGAAAACATGAATAAAATGGTAGGTCATTCACAAAGTATTTGTTGCCATATTAAAGCACAAGAAGTCCATGTCAAAGAGCAGGTGGAATTTGTTTCAAACAGCACCACACTTCTGCTCTATGGAACTATGGAAGCAGCAAGGCTCTGAATGAAGTGATTCCAGAAAGAAGCCAAGGAGAAGCTGAGCTCATGCTGTTTGCATGAGCTGATTCAGTTTGTCTTGTGCCTTTTGTGTTACAGAATCAATGCATTTGCTTACTGCAGACACATCCCTGCACTGTTCCAGCCACTGATTCGCTGCCTCCTCCAAAAAAACCACAGAGCTGTTCAAAGGAGCCACAAGTGACTGCTTTTCACAATCACTCTCTGTAAAGCAGCAAGCTGACAGAAAAGAGAGGAAACAAGGACTCTTGCAGAAAAGGGAATGGGTACCTGTGTAAGGGTATCCCAGGAAGCTGACAGAGCAGAGGAAACAAGGACTCTTGTAGAAAAGGGAACGGGTACCTGTGTAAGAGTATCTCAGCAAGCTTCCAGAATGCCCAGCTACCCCCTCTCCATTCCCAAGCTTACAGCCCAGAAGGGAACTGAATACAGTATTCGTGTTCCCACCCAGACTCCTAGCCCTGCAACAACGCCAGAAAGTCATCAAAAAAGTACACCCCAAAACCCAGGATCTCATTAATCAACACTGCCCCAATGCTAAGTGCCTTCTGCTCCAATATCAGACAAGGAGAAGGTAAGAGCAGAGCAGGTACAGACCCCTTACTATTACAGGTGTTAAGTGACAGTGTCTTCAGACAGCCCGTGGTCCAACAGCTCTGTCTTTGCCTGCTAGGTTGACAGCAAAGGGACTGGATGTCCTGAGGGGAACAGGCACTAACCCTGCACCCTGCAGCTCTCCTCATGCCAGAAGAGGTCAATGTTTCCTACTGTCACACACAAGTGCACACTGTAGCCTGCACACTAAAGATTCCGGTTTAATGTTGGATAGCCCTTACTCATTAATAAGAACCCGGCACGTTCCTATCCAAGGATCTGCAGTAATCACTCGAAGGGATCCCAATACAAACAGGTCTGTGAATTTGGTGCACCCATCGGACAGAAGTCTAATGCTGGGAAAAATGAGGCAGCTCTGTCCAGGAACAGCAGAACTCTTTCCTCACCATAAATACTATATTCTTACTCTACCTAATTTTGGACTATTAGCACAATTTGCCTTTCAAATGTCAAGCTAAATTCACAAGATTGGCAGCTCGAAATAAACAAAACACAACTTTGCAATGTGTTAACTGAACAAGCCTGCTTTGGCATTGTTCAAGTTACACTAAACTCCACAAGGCCATTGTGACAGACTTTTTCCCAGAGTATAGTTTTATTTCAAAACTATTACTGCAATTTCATAATTCCAACCCAATGTTCTGTTTCAAGATGGAATTCCAACCTTACTAGTTAATTAAAGCCACCACCTGGAGTGATCTGGCTTTCAAACTGATTTCCTTTGTCTCTCTAATTCACATACATTAATATTTTATTTTCTGCTGAAGAAAAAAAAATGTCACACATGTGCCAAAGACAAGGCAGATAAAATTATGGCAATAAAACAAAGAAAATACACTTCTTACTGCCAGGTCTCAAGATGAATGCTGCATTATACAGACATTTTAAAAGGCTTACAACTGCAAATTGCTCTATTTTACATACTGTATTCTAGCCTTTACATCAAGATCTCTCCTAATTTCTTCTTATTGTAATGAGAAAGGAAAAGGGTTGGGTTTTTATTACCTGAACATTTATTCAATAGAGAAAGAAAGACTACATTATATATTACAACACAAGCCATTAAAACAATGTGACACTATAAAATACACTGCCATACTCATTATGGGATCACAAAGATAAACTCTGAGCAAATAAATGTATCTGCCAAAAGTCAGCAATAATTATACAACAAGAGTTTATAATCTTTAATTATTTAAGAAGAAAAGAAGCTTGTAATAATTAAGTTTTATAGGCTCCTTAACTTGTCATTACTAGGTGCTCACAAAACTCTAAAACAAGAATGCTTCATCTGAAATACTCTATTTTTAACAACAGATGCAATTGTTCACTTACTGATTAATTTAAAAAAAATAGTCAAATATTGTTTGTAAAACCTGCACTCACAGAACAGATAACAGTTTATTTACTCTCTGATCCACACAATGCATACAGCAAGTGCTCAGGCACTTACAGGCCCTGCATCACACAGTGACTGATGTGACACTGTTTTTACATAGCTTTGAAAATGTTTTTTCTTATGACAAATCTATAAATCACCTTGGATTTACATCAGGAATTTCAGAATCTCGAAGTTCAGGAAAACTGCTAATTTAATTCATTAAAATATATTGGTGAGACAGTAACACCTTTAAAGCTTCTATGAAGTCTATGCATCTTTCCCATGATCTGACTTCTGATACATACAAACACCATTCAAAACAGGCAGAGAAAAAAATGCAGTATTGAACAATTATACTCTACAGAAGTGATGGGAGGAAAGGAATGTCCCATATTTCAGAAGAAATATATTTGTGGGTTTAAAAAATATGTATTAAAATTTACTTGATTTTAAATTATGAAAGAAACAACATAAAACTACAAAACTAACAAGAAGACTTTCAATAAACTCCAGACAACTTCCTTTTTTTTTCCCAAACACAGTCATTCATTGCCTAACTGAGCTCCTATTAAAATTTTATCTTGAACATCTATGGAAAAAGTGATCAGTCTTGATTATTTCTGAAAAATTGCACTTTCAGCCACTGAAATCAGCACAAGTTTCAGAGCAGCAGAATTTTGACTGGAAAATAACACACTACACTACAAAATACATTAAATAGGTACATTGAGCATCTTGTATAATCAAGTTACAATATAGTTTCTAACTCAAGAATTTTACTTATACTATGAGGCTTCATATTTTCATCATGAAATGTGTGCACTATACAGATGGTTTATTTAATCCATTCCCACCTAAATTAATCAAAGCAATCTGTCCCCCCCAAAAAAAGTCTTCAAAGTCTTCATAAAGGATTCTACTGGCATTTGACAAATGGTGTACATTTAGCCAGGAAAAGTTTCAAATCCTCCATAAAGAAGTTACCACATCTAAAAATAAGTGACATTATTAAAAGAGAAGCGGGATGTGTTATTTAACATAATATGGAATTTAAACAGCACCACCTCAGATAGACTTTAAAATGCTTTTAGTAGCACCTGGTTGTTTATACATCTTCAGTGGTGAAAAGGTCAATAGAAATTCACCTCGAAGGTCACAGTTGCTAAGCAACTGTTTTCAGCAGTTCTGCAACACTGATCAAGCATCTTCTGATCAAGCATGACTGGCTGGTTTTGGAATAAACCCGTGTCACATCCTACCTGGCCTTCCAAGAGCCCGAGGCAGTCCTGCTTTTCCCAGGAGCACAAGGAAGGGAATGGAAAAGGGAAAAGGGAAAAGGAGAAAAGGGAAAAGGAGAAAAGGGAAAAGGAGAAAAGGGAAAAGGAGAAAAGGGAAAAGGAGAAAAGGGAAAAGGAGAAAAGGGAAAAGGGAAAAGGGAAAGGATACGTCCCGGCACCACTGGCCTGCGGTTCACCAGAGCAAAGCAGAGCTCCGTCCTCAGGAACACCACAGAGGGCTTGATGAGGTGCTGCCCAAATCTCAGCATGATCACTGCTGATCTTCAGGGTCTGAAAGAGACAATAGTTCAGATAATGAAGGGACTGACTCTGCCTTTCCAAGCAACAGGAATAAAACTGTCAAACCGCCTATGCAGCTTCTAACAGAAAGTGCCTCCTGGGCTCACCAAGGCATTGGGTGTCTTGGAATGGTTGTTACATCTTTCCTAAAATGATCACGTCTTTGCAGGAGTGGTGGAAAAGGCTTCTTTCCAAAGCAAAAAATTTACACATAATTTCTTTAACCCTTCTCTTGTCATCTTGGCAGGGCTACAAAATTCTAGAGAATGCAATTTCTCCCTCCCATTTTCATTTGGCCTGCATTGTAAACATTTGGGTCATATGTTCTTTGAAAAGCACAAATAGGATTTCACATTCTTTCTGCCACAGTGCAAATCAGTGCACACAGGACTTATGAAATAAACCACATTTTCTTAATCTCTCCATTAAATACATCAACTGAAGAAATACTAGCAAAATGAAGAAAGTTTATTTAGCCATTATCTATACACACTTTCTAGCTTGAGCAACTGGAATGTGAAGACAACCAATGCCACATTTTCTCTTCTAGAAAGTCAAAGAATTCCACTTTCATTCACTAAAATTTTCTCTCTTTGTGATGAGAATGAAATTCCCTCTTAAATAGCTACAGCACAGTCCCAAGTGTGTCTATTTTAGGTCCTTAAGCCCTAGAGTATTTAAAGTACTTAATTCAATCAGAAATACCCAAGGTACTGCAGGGTAAAATATGAAGAAATGACAAATTTCATGTGACAATACTTCAGACACATTGGAAGCATTATACTCACATTACCCAGCTTGAACCAAGTGACTAATCAGGAAATTCAGTTTTACATGTTGCCTGAAATGGGGAAATCTACTGCTACCCTCTAGTCATGGAGGGTCTTTTGGTGCAGTTCTTTTCTTGCAAGATTACTGAGTTCACTAAAACCTAAACTTGGTTCTTAATCTAAGAGATTTATTCTAATTTATCATCCCACTTGTACCTGCTGCCATAAAACAAAAGCACACATAACCCCTTCTAAGTGCACATGCTTTGAAAATACTTGTTCTTCTAAAGGAACTTCTGGCTTTGTAGTACACTGATTCCACAGAAGAACTTAAAATAAGGGCAGCAGATGCATCTAGTCAGGGTTTACACCAGAAAAACACATATAAATCTTAGTTTAAGATACAGTAACAAATCGGATTACTACATTTTCATGTAATAAACATTTTCTAAGCAGGCACCATGTCCTGTTTCATTTTTGAAAATCACAGATGAAAGGAAATGCTTGAGCAGACCATGGAAGAGTGGGGAATTTAACTATGCCTGTTTCAAAGATTTTCAAAGGTTCTACATTCTTTTCCACATAAAGTCAACAGAAGATTAAGTGTCTGAGATGTGTCCCTTAGCATATATTAAACTTGAAAGTTGACAACATACTAAAATCAAGTCTGTTTAGCTACTAGAAGAATTGCTTAGCAGAGAAAACACCTGCTATCTTGTGCTGATGCTTGAAAAAAATAACTATTAGGAACTTCAATCAATCTGCCTCATTTCTCTTAAGCAATCCATCAGCAACTCCCCCCCCCACCCCGTGGGGGTTTTTCATTCTGATTAAAACATGCAAGAATGTTTTTACACAATTCAGTAAAGAGACTTGAAATGAAGGAAATGTTTCTGACAAAAGAGAGAAACACATTCCACAGCCAGGACTACCCTCCAGTGATGAAATAGTAAGCTGGTGTCTCCAGAAGCTGGAAAATCCAATGTACCACCTGTCCCTGCACCTGGCAATGCTATGGACAGAAATCAAAGCACTACTGATAATTTCTTGTTCTGTCTTCCAGAACATTGATGAATAAAGGTACTGTCCACAGGCATAGGACAGACTTAAGCAGAGAAATAAGGCTTCAAAATCACAAATGCTAAATGTAAAATATGATGACTTGAAATTTGACTTGAGGGAGAGAACCTGAGATTTGGTAATTCTCAACTGGAGAAGTCCTCTGGCTGATTGCTGTCATAAGCAAAAAACAGCAGAGTAGCAAAATAAGATTGGTGACATTAGGTTGCCTGTACTGTGTTTTTATCATGCACCTACCACGTGATATTTACTTACTTCACTATCTGTCTTGTTTTAGAAAGACCTACAAAAATCAGGAAAGTAAAAGCACTAATCTTGTACCTCTCCTTGCAATAGTTTGAAGAATCACATTACAGCCCAAGTGGGTTGATCCAGAATTATTAGAACATTAAAAAATCTCATGTATAGAATTAAAGCATGTATTAAAACCCTTTCTATTTGTTTACTATGCAAAAATGTATCTGAATAATGTATTTCTATCTCTTGATTCAGACTAAATAAATGTGTTCCAAACTAATGTGTCGATTGTACTGGTTGTGCTGTGTAATATTGTGGACAGTGCTACTGTCTCCAATTCTGCAAAGGGATTATGGGAGACTTTTTCTTAAACAATTATTCATGATCTATTATATATTACTTCAGCTGCCTTATGTCCTAGTGATCCTAGATCCTTCTGCACAGTACAATCATCTGTGCTCAGAACCAACACAAATGCTAAAAAATGCATTAGGGAAATAAGTAATGGGTACAAGTGAAATATCCAGAATTGTTCAGCAACACACTACAGTAAGGCTGGAATATTCCAGAGTGCTGCCAGGCAGGAAACTGCTACTGGCAGAGCAAGTTTTTAGTTATCTAAAGCACTTATTGCTTGCATCCTCTGTAAAGCAGCAGGAATCAACAGAGCCCAGGTGTGTGCACACAGGTCATGAGATGCAAACTGTGTGTGCACAAGGCTTCCCAGTTCCCAGACTGGATTGACCATGCTAAGTCTGCTCCTCCAGAGATTTCCATTTTCCTCACATAAAGAGGAGGTCAGTGCCAGACAAACTAGAAACCATACATAATTGGTTAAAGATGTTTCCTCTTTAATGATGGTAGCCTTTCTAATCCCCAGTAATAAGGAGGACAATTACACAGTAATGTTAGAAAATGAAAGAAATCCATTTCTGATTAAATTTCAGCCCAGTTTAACACAGTTTCTATTCTGACTATTCAGATGAAAAGTGTATTTACTCTTCTTCATATTGCAGATATACATTACATTGCCTTTTTCATCTGCCTCATTTTCCTAATTAAATTCCCTTCAAGCTGTGTTACTGCAGTTGTAGGTGGGAATACAGTATTAAAGGCTAACACAGCAAGCAGACTAATTTTACAGACACAACAGACCTCAAATCTGTATAACCCATACTAGGAAAAGAAAATAAAATAAAAAGACAGTGGAAATCTACATTGCATCCTGAAAAATAAGAGTGTTAAGAAAAATCTTGAGATACACTGAAATGTTTTCAAATATTTTCATAGATTTGTAAAATTTCAGTAGGTGATGCCATGACAGTTTTTTGTCTTTTCACACCTTTTATGTATTCTCTTTAGCATACACACTTGTAATTCCTTAAGTCTGATAACTTAGGCTAGTCCTGGTATCCTGTGAGGCCAGGACACCAAACATCCTGGAGGCCAGAAAGCCTTACACTATCTTGAGAAATCAAGTTCCCCTCTAGAATACATCCTGTAAATCAAAATTAAGCCCATCTAGGAGGGAATACTTCAGGATAGGAAGACATCATCCAATTCATTCAGACCTCTCACTGGGGCATCTTTGTTAGATATGCTAACTTGCAAGGTCTATAAAATAGTATATGCCATCTACCATGAACGTGCATTTCAGCACATTCCACCTTGGCAAAATGTTGCACCTTAAGGATCCTTATTAAATACCAAAATAAAAACACTTGATCCCTTAACTGTGCCTGGCTCTTAATTTTAGGTTCAAGAAAAGGGCATCATAGTCACATGGCATTTCTCCAGTCTATACAGATACTACTCATTTATTAAATGTGTTTTTGAGAGGTAATCTATACAGGCCTCACTTTTCCAGATTTATTCAGCTCCAGGGTTAGAGCTTTGGTTTGTGCTTCAGTTTTTAAACAGCATAAGCTGTAGAATCATTTGCGTCAAATGCACAGCAAGAAATTTGAACAGAAAATAAATTCTCTTCTGGACAGAAGATAAGTTCACCTAAAAACAGGTCCACAGGCCATCAAGGTGGGTTTCTGCTTGTTACATGTCAGCACTAGAATCAGAGACCTGGAAAAGTGTTGGAAGTTTGCTGATCACAAGGAGTGATGCCAGCAGTTCTTTAATGTTCTCTTCCTGCTGCCACAGACCTCCCCATTGGATACTTAATTGAGATGGTGTTGGTACTCCAAAATGCCTCTTTTTTTTTTCCTTATACGATTACTCCTCCTTAGAACAAGGTGTTGAGATCAGCACCTGCTGAGAACCAAGTTCAAGGCTTTTGCTGAGAATCCCCTGAGCACTGTTTTAAGAAAGCTGCACATCTGGTTGTAATGGGAGAAGACGAGATAATGCAAAAATGGGCTGCTAACTTTAAATGTGTGTATTAAAGGAAACCAATTACAATACCATTATCTCTCTGTGCTAATAGGAAAGACTGTTTTAGAAACAATCCCAGGAGTATTCTTAAATTTTAACGTTTATTTTACCATATTAACATCACTTGTTCATGAATGTTGACAGTCCTGATTCCAATACTCAATTTCACTATAAAAACACTGCAAATTTGTGTGGGAAAAAAACCTTCTTCCTTTCGATTTTTTTTTAAGGTCTTACAAAAATACTGATTTTTTTTTTTTTTTATTCACAAAGATAAGAAAACTTGTGTTACACACTGTAGTTAAAGGAACAACGTACCTATATAGTTAAATTCATATTTGGCATTGTTGCCTCTCAAAGGCTTGGTTATGGGGAAAGTGATATCCTACTTAGACATCTGAATGTTGCACCATATTCAAGAAGTAATATACCATGAAGACCTGTCCTGCAGGCTACCTTCTCTCCTTTCACGTTTTGGAATTTTTTACTTATTCCTTCCTCTCACTGCCACTTTATAAGGATGAAATCCACACAAGTCAGAATATTACTTATTTAACTCAAGCACCTAGCAATAAACGTCTTTGTTGCTAGCAGCCAGGATCTGGCATTTTCATCAAGGAATACCTCAAAATATTAATAAAAAGAAAGTATTTTATTCTAAAATAATTTCGTTTTTCTACTGGCTCTGTCCCTAAAGTGAGAGCTTTATCTCTTGCACCCTTCACTCCCACTCTTGCACAAGATTTAACTATGTATTTTGTGTTCTTCGAGTTCCAGAAAATGGCCTCTAATTAAAAACTCCTCTCCCTCTCAGTCAGCCAAAACATCACATGCTATGCTATTTCTGTTCTAAAAAGCCAAGAATTACAAAACTAGAAAAGGTGCTCCTGTATCTTTGACAGCCATAGCCTAGAATCTCTCCATGGGAATGGTATTTAATGCTCTACACGATGTTGAAGGGAAAAGATTGTGTGGATTATTTTCCATTTTCACCACCCACAGAACCACAGAACAGCAAGCCCATTAAATGTGATGCATGTAACCAATACTGTGGCATTGACAAGGACCAATTCCTCCCATCACAGACAGATTATGATGGACTTGAATCCACTACACGTGGCTTCCCCTGCTTAATCTAGCAGGGAAGAAAACATCAAAATTATTACTGTTTAAATATATAGCCATTTTCTTAGCACGGTCAATCAAGCTAAACTATCTACACTTACAATGAAAATAGACTGTGGCCTGTTGCATAGCACCTTCCCATGTGTGATGCCACAGACAGGCATCTGCAACCCCACAGCCCTTGCCTTGCAGCTCTGCTCCCTTTCCCCTGAGCTGCAGCCACATTTCCCAGCCCCTCTGCAACTGGATTTTCCATTCTGCTCTCAGAATCCTGCCCCCGGAAATCCCAGTGGTGTTGTTATAGAGGGCTTTCCTAGGGCATGACTGTGATCACCATGAGATCTATCCCTTCCCCTGCCTGGCTGTGGCTTTTGGGTCACACCAGTGGGCCCAAGGAGGAGACTGCACAAAGCTCCCTGAGAGGGCAGCTCCACATGGACAGCAGGATGAGCAGTGACACGAGGGAGCTCTGAGGTCCTGACAAAAACCAGTTCCCACTTGTATTGGGTCTGGCTGGCATGGGCTTTTGTTCACAGGAGCCACTATGGTCCTGCAGTTTGGTTTTGTAACCAAACCAGTTCTGAAAAGACACCAATATTTTGGCTATTGCTTTCTCTTTTTCTCCATTCTGCCCATCACCAGTGAGCTGATGTACATCTTCATCTTTGGCTCCTGACAGGAAAGCTGCATTGCCCCCAGACTTGTCTCAACATACTTTGTGCAGCCACTCCAGCTGTCCCATCAAGATATCTAAAGCAGAAAACACACCAGATTCAAACAAAGCATTGCAGCCTATTTAAAAGCTACAGGTCAAACACAATACTAGCCTTCTCATTTTTTTGTGTACTAGCACACACATTTACTTTCCAAAATTATCCCTCTTCTGGCATTACACATCTTGTCTACTGCACCTAGTCAGACAGTGTTTGAGTACATATAGGTAACATGTACATAAGTCTGTCCTCAGTTTCCTCTTTCCCAATTTTCTGGTCCATCATCAAAACAAAATTTTTAAAGACCTCTCTCCTGCTCCCGAAATCCTCACAACCACCTCAAAAAACAACTCAAACTTCAGACATCCAGCACTTTGTTGACCAAAAACAATGCAGACACCTAAAAGCAACTGAGCAACCCTGTAAAGCAATTGCAACTTTGACAAGTTAATCAGCAAATGCAGAATCAAGCTAGACATCAAAGGCGATATAACATCCATAATACATGGAGAGGGCATAAATATTTTTAAATGATGTAGACGTAGTTGTCAAAGTCATTTCTATAGCAAGTGTTTTGGAATACAAATTAGGCCAACTTGGTTTTTTTATATAATTCAGGTAAAGAGTGCAAAGTTATAAAAAATAAATGAAAAGGTTTATAGAGGCAAAAGAGTTGTATAATACATTAAACTTGTAGAAAAATGAGGGTTTAGAAGAGTCATGAAAGCACTAAACAGGCTCGACATTCTTCAAGTGTCGATGTGTACACTGTGTGCCTCAGAAGATGACTCATGCACCATTTAACCATGCTGAGAAAATCAGTCTGGCAGTGGAAGCCCTTGCTTGCCTATGTGCTGAGGTAACAACATGAAGATTTACTTCCAAAGTTTTATGTTGTTCTTTTGACATCCTAGCTAGACCTGCAAATATACTTTTAAAAAAAAATCTTTTACGATTATGAGAATGAAATAAAATTGCTGTTTTGCATTATCCTGCAGTAGGTTTGTGTCCATTTTATGTCAGAATGCATGAAGTCAATGCACTACAATATTACAGAAGTTATCTTTCAAACAGAACCCCAGTACCAAGACTTGATCTAGAACTTGTCACAGTCTTCTCTGCTCAAAAACTGCCCATTTTTCCTCATATTAGCTGACGTTATCTAAGATGATACCTCCTCCTATCATCATCAAAAAACAAAAATTCAGCAGGAATTCAAAGAAAAGTCTCATAATTACAGACAACTCAAAATCCATGGACTATATCTGTGATTTTAAGGAAGATGTTTTGTGAAATGGGATAAAATCAATCAAAATCAACCGTTCACTCTCAATGACTTCTAACAAAAGAACAAAGTACATAAAAAACCATACACGTGCAATAAAACAAGTGATGTCCACAGATTCTTCTTTAGTGTTCATCTTCTAGAGGGGGGGGAGGGAAAAAGAAAGAAAATAAAAAGTAAAATCAAAGAAACACACATTATATTTCAACTTTTTAATAACTTGCATGTACCACTGCTATTATCCTGATGCATGGAGAACTCAGGGGCTTGATTTTGCCTCTGCAAGTCATTCTGATGAACGAGACCTTTAGTGTTGTAATAACTGCTGTGAGTAATGGAACAACCAATGGCTTTTATTAAGAAAGAACACTGAATAATGTATTACCAACACTAAGATCAAGGGGAAATACATTTTTATTAGGGAAAAATATTAATATCAATCATGCCATTTTTTTAAAGCAGAGAAGTAAAAGGCAGAAAAGGAAAAAAAATTAAGAAAATGCTTTACAGAATGCATTAAATGGCAGAAATTATACCATGAAAATCCTTTTTCCTAGTGTGGCTACCTAGGGCTACATTACATGGTAGAGGAGCAATAAGAAATTGTGACATCTCTTGAGATACATGAATGTAAAGAAAACTCTACCCCAGCAAAAGGAGGGACGGGGGAGGAAGGTCGCTATAGAGACCAGCACACTGCACATTGAAACATTTGAGCTTAAGCTCATTCCTTTTGAAGTTACAGACTAAGACACATGGTGGAACAACTAGGAATGTTCTTTTGCTGAACCCTTCAGTGAAAAAAAAAGGTGGCTTTAAAAATGGGAAGTGAAGAAAAAGCTGTTCTGTTTTAGCTTATTATTATTATTATTCTTACTTATAGAGCAATTCATAAAGTCACTTTTTAGGCTTTAGAAAGGCACACCAAGACTAAGCCTTCCCCTGAAGTGGCTTCCTATTTCCTGAGTGAACACGATTTGGACATCTATAGTTTTGGACAGCAGAGATGAGGCAAAGAGAGCTGCAGAAGACACGCTGCAGAGAGTTAAATGAAAAGATTCAAGGAGTAAAGAAGTCCATGGGGAGAAGAGAGTAATGGCTCTTCCCAAACCTTCCTGGTGGTATAAACCAAAGCACAATCACAGAAAGAGAGAGAGCACAGGGTGTGCTATGGCAAAAGGACGGTCCACACAACTCGGGGCCAGCACAAGTCCAGACAAAAAGAACTGTGCTATGAGCCAGAGATGTTGGATGCTGAGTTTCCAGATACAGTCCAGAATTTTATAATTTCTTCACTGAGAAGCCAGCTACATCACTTCCAAAAGCCCTCCTGAAGCAGTAAACACTTTTAAAGATTTATTTCCTGTGTTTTGTTCCTTGGTCTTTTTGCCCAGAATTTCATACTGAATGCAAACTTATTATTTGTTAGACCATGGCTATTTGGTAATGCTGTGAATATGAATTTATTATATTTAGAGCAATTCCTGTGAGACCTGAGTATCTCCACAAGCATTTCATCTTGCTGAATTAATAAATGGAACACAAACATTCAGAGGAAAATGCAGACACCGTACTTAGTCTAACAATTCCTTGAGCATATAAATGAAAATAGACATTTAATGAAAATTTATTGTCAGAGTTACATTTATATATAGCTAATAATACTAGATAGTGGGTCCTTTACATTTATGTACAGTGCATTTATGTTTATTTCTAGATGTTGGAATCTTTAAGACAAATCCCATTAGCTCTCATTTCATCACTTTACATATGTGCTTGCTCTCCAAAATAAAACCACTTAAACCAGGTTGTTC
Organism: Acridotheres tristis; assembly: GCA_037013685.1. NCBI lineage: Eukaryota > Metazoa > Chordata > Aves > Passeriformes > Sturnidae > Acridotheres > Acridotheres tristis. The sequence goes on along the minus strand of CM072899.1, from coordinate 8,017,773 downwards.
CACAAACGCTGGAATTAATGAGGCGTCATTTCAAAGGATTTATGTCTACATTACTCCCCCACCTCCTTTTGTCCCCCACAGAATGAAAGTCCTCTTCTAGTTTTTTCCTTCTAGAAAACAATCTATATGATTATTTTTTAACCTAGACTCACCATAGGGAACTGCATGAGTCACATAATCAAGCCATAAACCAAGCAAATAGTTTTGTATGCTTTTGCTGTATTTCTGGCTCTCTTTCCTACACTGCATCACTTCAGGCATCAACAAAAAATGTTTTAGTGTTCCTGCTCTTAACTTTTCAAGATTAAAAACATTTATGGTCACATGGTGGATTGGAATAACTGAGAGTATTATGTTCTCATTTTTCTGTAAACTTGCTAACATTTTAAACAAGAATTTGGTGCCAGATGACTGTTCTGCAACTAATTGGGGAACAAATTTTTGTATGATCTACTGAAAGGTCTTTGGAGCTCCTTGCCAGCCAGGGTTTTTAATAAGATACTCATGAGTAATTAGAAATCTATAGACATGATTAAATCTTAATCTGCAATCTGAAGGATGAATATTTAGGTTGAAGTATGGCAAACTGGCAGAAATTTCAACCAGGGACCCCTCAGTAGCTTCAAGAATCTGGCTGGCATTTGTCAAAGCTGCAGCTCTGATTTATTTGTGAATTCCTCCGACTCCACTGGACAGGTAACTCAAATTGGCTGCCAGCTCAGTGCCACAGCCCTGCACACACAGCCCTGACTGCCCCAGTACTAGCATATTTTACAGAAGGTGGGCACAAATGGTTTATTTCCAGTGAAAACTTTGGACTACCATTGCACTTCTTAAATAATGGATGTAATTTATTATTTAAAAGGAGATTTGCACAATACATATGTACTACCCAAGCTGCCCAGTAGGAAATCATACTTAGTCAAGCAAAGTTCTCACTAACTTTCATTTTTTTCCTCAATAGCAAGCACTTATTCTGTAAGTAATGCCACAGCAATACCATAAAGCTCTGGGAATAGCTGGCTCTCAGCAGTCTGGAAATGAATACAACTGTAAACAAAAGAGAGTCTGAAACTACTGAAAAATTCATTTTCTTGTGTTGTTATAAGAGACGTTTTGGCTTCCCTGAGTGCACTTCATAGCTAGGAGAAAACTGTCCAAGTTCATACACACAGGGTAGTCTCCCAGTTCCACAAAAGACATGAACCCAGCATGAGGAGTGTAGTCTAATAAGAAGCTATGTAGGTTAACATTAAAAAGGTATTTAAGGAAAGGAGTTCTCTAACTATCTATATAATTCTATCATATCAGCCACTATTCCTGTACCTTTCTTGTTGAAGGTAAAAAACATTTCACTTCTCTAATCATTGCCAGCTAAAGGTTTCAAAAAGCTTTGGGAAAATATAAAGAAATATGTATCTAACAGATAAGAAAACAAAGCAGAGATAGACTTGGAGGAGCACAAAATGATACAGTAAAATATTTTTTCCCTGCCAAATTAATGCAACCAAAATTGTCAGTAATTAACAGAAAGAATCACAAATTACTATGTTTAGCCTTGGTGCAAATCTACATTTCTACTTTCAAAGAACTATGAAGAACTAAGGGCTTACCTTGAATTCTCTGCACTACTCTATAAGCAATCAGCAGGCCTAAAACAAAAACTTGCATAAAATAAACTGCCGGTGGAGAAAATGCAAGGAAAATAATGTAAATATACTCAGTATACAAAATGTGGACACAACACATAAAAATCACCAATTAAAGCTTTTCCAAATAGAGAAACATTATTTTGCTAGACTTGCTCACAAGTCTTCTGGTATTTAGAATGTCTTCACAGAGGTAAGAAATCTGAATATACAATGAAAATAAACGTTCATTTGGAAAGATCCTCTTCTATCAGAGAAGACAGTATTACCTTTGAGGCAATATGGTTCCTCAATTAATGTTCATTCCCCAAATTAACTGGATCACAAATTCCAATATTCCAAATTAATCTTTCTCCATTGCAAAAACCAAATGACCAAATTGACAAGGATGAGAATTCAGATGGCTTGTGTAATGCCAATTTACGTGCAAGCATTAAGAAACAGTCTTTAATAATAAAAGTCATATTAGAGTTTTCAGCAAGCCCCAGTGCCTCATTTCTGAGGTGATTCACTGAAGTTCTGCCTATTTTAGAGAAAGCTCCGAGTTCCTGTGTGATACTGCCCAAGCTATCAAATACAAAGTTTTCTTTAGTGATCAATAGTGCCATGTAAATGTTCAGTTTGCAGCCTTGAGCTGCTGGGGAAGTCATCCAGCCACAAGAACACACCTGACATGAAGTAGCAAGTGGTGTTTACTGAACACAGAACATCCTCTATGATCTGAAGGGTGCTAAAATCCAATCTTATGTCTTAAAATGCACATCCAAATTTGGTGAATTTTTCTGACCTTAATCTCTGTCAGTTCCCCATCTGTAAAACAGAGATAATACCACATGCCTCTCTGGGGCTTTGTAGAGATAAATTTAATTTAAAACCTGTGTAGCACTTGGATACAGTAGTGATGAGCAGCACAGAAAAGCCTATGAGGAAATTAATAATTCTGACGTCTGAGCAGGGTCAGAACAACGTGCTGTAAATAAGGCTTAGGGCCACATATCAAACACTGAGGATAAAACAACATCTCAAAGAGCTACTCATTAATTGAGCACTGTCCATCTTGTGCACTAAGGAAGAAGTTTTCTGGAAAAGTATTATGTGTTCTTACCTAATTCTGATTACTTCATCAGAATGCATATGCATAAGAGAAGTTCAATTTCTGTTGCAATGCCAGTTTTAACATTCTCTTCTTGTGACTTGCTTTTGCATTCTTAATAATGTTGTCTTCATTAAGTTTGTACACGTAACATTTATATATAAAAGAATGAATTATAATCTCACTGTGACTCTGATTTCCATGCATAAGTGATAATAAAAAAAAAATCTTGGTTTTAAAAATATTCATTAGAAAAATAAAATATCATGCTTGCCTAGGCGTGGTAAATTCAGCGGGGCTTCCACTGAATTTCCTCTTCAGTTGCTTGGAATGGTCCAAGTGTTACTCCTGTTCACAGTTACTTACATAAGAAATCTGGGAAGGGAAAACATATCAGGGCACTGTCCTTGCAATTTTAAGCCAAGGCATTAAATTTTAATTCTCAACAACAACAGCATCTGACATGTTCCCCTTGCTAGTTCCTGTGGAAGTAAATCAGGCAGAAATTAAGCTAGAGCTGCACTACTGCACTTGGGAATCACAGAGTAATAGCATCTCCCCAACATGCTCTCCAGTGCCTTCCTCCTCGTCCAAAAAAACCCCTCTGCACTTGCAGAAGCAGGTGATGGTGCCTTTCTGGTGACAATCTCCTGCTCCAGACTGCACAAGCACGCTGCAGGCAATGGGCACCAGTGTGGCTGCCCTCCCAGGGAGAGCCCTGCACAAACAGCTCTGCCACCTGCCCGAGCCAGGAGACTCCAGGGCACCGACAGTTCCTAGGCCTGGCTTCCTTCTGCTGACAGCCAGGTTGCTCCTTAAAAACCAGAAAATTTTTATTTCTACAGAAATAAAAGACCAGACCCAGACCCTGCAAGTTTCAGCTCAAAAGGTTTTCTAGTACTTAAGTACTACAATAGCATAATGTATTCAAATTAAAATTAATTTTGTTAATACAAAATAATATGAAAAATTAAAGTGGATTTCCCAGAGACTACTTGCACAAACCCTTAAGAAAATAATACTCCCATTTAATTAATATCATCTATGTATGATCAGCACTTAAACATCCCCAAGAGAAGTAAAACCTGTTATTCCAGCTGAAATATCTGTCTTCAGAGAGTAATTAGCAGACATTTTTTGTTCAAATCAACACCAAATTCATTATTCTCTGTGAACAAATGTTTCATAAGATAACAAATATATAGGAATGTGAAGCCAGAAGGTTTTCTACCTAGAATATGCCATCTTCTCAAAAAGGCAACAGAAAGCCAACATCTTTTAAATATTTAATTAGGATTCAAATCAAATTTACATACTGATATGCCACATTCTCAGCTAGTGATGAAGACAAACATCTCTGTGTGTTATCAGTACTTGCAGTAGTGAATTCTGTTTCACTTTGCTTACAGAAAGTCTCCAGAGATTTTCACACTGCTATGCATAATTTCAGATTTTTTTAGCTTTTTATTTAACTAGTTCATTGTTGACATAAGTTGGGACATTACAGTTCCAACAGAAAAATATTTGGTACTTGATCAAAGTTTGAGATAGACCCTAACACAATTGTATTTGTGTTTAGCAAATACTACATTTGAGTTTTGAACAAAACTGCTGATTGAGGCTGATGAAAATTACTCCAGCTTTACACAAATTGACAGATGTGATTCCTAGCAATGGATTTCCCAGGAAATTTTCTAATTTTCTTTCACTAATTTTGAAAAAGTTTATTTAAAACATGCTATAACGTACTGAAGTACAGATTCATATAATATCCAGTCATACAAAGTAAAGGGTAAAAACCAGCTGAGAAAGCTAAGCTCTGATTTCTTGAAATGCTAAAAAGTTATCCAGAAACCAGAAATGTTTTAAATGATTGAACATTTCCTAGCAAAAGGAAAAAGAAAAGAAAACAACAACCAATAATTTAATCACACAACTAATAAAATGGACACGCATTTCTCACTTCATGACCTTTTGGGAAAAAAAGAAAAGGGAAAAATAATTCCAAAGAAAGCTTTCTCACTTTTTCTCTCTATTGAGGAAGTACTTAATTGCCAAGAAACCAAATTTCAGTAAACAGCAACCAATACACAAACACACAAATATTGTTACAAAAGCATTATGGAAATCTTCCTGTATTTCAAGAGTATGACTTGTAAAAACTTTAAGATTTCACACACAGATGTCATTGCCTGCCAGTAAATTTGCCTTGTCCAACAACAATGTTGTATGAAATTAAATAAATTAATAATTAATTGTTAATAAAAAATAAAAGACAAATTGACCAAAATAAAATAATAAGCAAATCCCTCTTACCTTCAAACTGGACTTAGCTAATTTTGTCTTTCTGATAGCAATGTAACCAGCTAAACTGTGCATTTTCCTCTTCCCCTAGCATCAGAATATCAGAAAACTGAAGGTGAAAGAAGAAGTAGTAGCTCACTCTATTAGAACTCCTTTGTAGTCTAGAAATGTTGGCTGGAAGGGAAATCTACAAGTGTCAACTCCGACCTTGGGACAAGGGGGTGACCATGGCACACATTTGCTCATTTCAACCATGGCTTCAGCCTGCTGAATCTCCAGGGATGGACATTCCACAACCAACCCCACACGGAATATTCCTCATTATGGAGGGGAAAAAATGTGGATTATGAATGAACACTGAAGAAAAACATCCTTAGGTTTCCACCAAAAACATCACAAGCCTTATGGGGCAGCAGTTCTTGTGTTAGATACGTATTACCTCCTTCAGCTTGTAAGACAGAAAGAGAAATTCAACAGTTACACAGCAAATGTTCTCATTCCATGTGCAGTACATATATCCAAGCTGTGACTCACCTGTGTTAACCTTAAAGAATGAAATGTTGGGCCTTGCTCTTTTAAGGTGTAGGACTAATACTCTGTAATTCATTGTTTAACTAAAGAATGTGTACAGGTTGCCATAGCAATGGCTAATCTATATTCCTACAGCTGGATATTTTACTCAAAATTATTACTTTTACAAAAGAGACTTTGATTTCCATCTCTTCAGAATGTAGAGCACAGGATACTGCAGCTCTAAATTTGTACAGGTGCAGCCTCTCAGTTTGTGCCTGTGCCCTGGACATTTGCACGTGTAAAGCAGGCAAGGGGGCTTTGGGGGCTCACTGCATTCCTGATAACAGCTACTCTGTGGAATTAGCAATTTGGGATGAAGAATCTCAGATGAAGAAATCGCATGATCGCACAAGAAGTCCCTGAAGCAATTGCATCCCTTGAGACGTGATTTCAAACCCAAAGCAGTGTGGGGAGCAGCCACAGTCCCTGTGGTGAACATCTGTAGTCCTGTGCATGGGGTAAAAGTGCAATGACCCCGTTCTGTAGGAGATTCACCTTCTGAGGTGAAGGAGGGATCCTGCTTGTGCCCATCTTGTGCCTACTCAGGTGGATAAGTGACTTTGTTTACTGGCAGGGTAATATTTTTATCCTGCAATTTCTACATGTCCACAGAGAACAGCTTGCTAAACTTGAAACAAAGGTATTTATACAGAGAAGAAATATTATGATGTATTATTCAGAGCATCATACTCCATGGGAGAATTCTGAAGACAAATCAGAGCATGTCAGTAGTGTGTCATTTATTTCATGCACATTTGCTGCACACATACATATATGCCTACACTCACTCAACAACGAAGGAAAACAAGGCAGCTCCATTGCATGGTTTGTGATTATTTCTGAGCTGGAGAGGAACCTCGGTAAGCACATTCCTCCAGGTATTTGCAGTGCCCTTTATCCTTCCCACACTGGTATTCTCCATCCCCACTGAACACACACAGTCAAACATTATGGGCTGCAGAGGAAACAAGCCATGGGAGCAGGAGGCAGAGCTTTTACTTTCTCAAGTTCAGAATGTAGAATTTACCCACCCCAGTGCAGGGTGTTCAGGGAAGAGACAGAAGGCAGAGGATGACAGAGGGATCTGGACTGAGCAATCCTTTATTCCACTAATAGATTTTGCTATTACAGTAGCATATGAAACAATCAGTTCTTCCCCAGACGCCACCCTGTCCCCCAACATACCAAGGTATGAAATCTGACATGAAAAACATTGATTTCCCCAGAGGAATTTATTTTCCAAACACAAGGGAAGTATTATTTCAAATCAGCAATCAAACTGCAGCAGCAGTTTGCATTTAAAGACATTTAAAACTATTATACTGCTGTGCATATAATATATAAACACTCAGGACAGCCTAAGTGCAATATGTATTTACTTATAGTCCTTGAGTGTACTAGATGTAAGTGTTGCCATATTTAATTGTTTCTGAATCAACATAATTTTAAATTAATTTCTCATTTTCTTGTGGCTTAATTTACACAAGGCACAATCCAAAGCCTTTTCACAGGAAGGAAAAATTCCCATAACACTAGAGTTGACTTAAAATATCTTCTCAGAAATGGAACTTATCAAACAAATATTGTAGGTCCAGTCTTCCCTCTGGTTGCTTAGTACCCCTTCACTTACAGAAAGTTAATGTAGGTAAATTTTCCATAATTTATTTTACTATTTGAAAGAATTTATAGCCTATATTCCCATTTCATCAGTCAGTGGTATGGATCACCCAGATGTGAGACTCGTATTTGATCCATATTTAAGTGACTTTAATAACATCAAGTTACCCAAACTTGAAGAGGACTAAAAAGTGGATTACAAATGGGCATGCCTAATCCACTCAAGAACACTCAAGATTCATCCTATTATTTCATATCAAAACAATAATATGAAACAACATGGAAACTGGAATTTTTTTTCTTCTTAAGTGGTGTATATACATTTCACTGATGAATAAAGTATATCTACTACCAATCCTCTTCTAATTTATTCCATTAACACATTGTCTATTTGCACAATTTATTTAAACCACCTACTCAGGGCAAAGAGTGATTTCTGCAATCAAAGGTAACCCTAAGATGATTCAAGTTAATTTTCTGTGTCATCTGATTAACTTCCAGCAGTTCATGTACTTTTTCACTGTTACAGTGAGTACATTTTATGTTGCTTTATAGAAGACAAGTGATCAGCTACAAGAGCAAAACCAAATCAAAGGTAAATGTTTGCTTTTATTAGTATCAGATGGAGAAACAAAATTTCAAAAAATACTCTAAATCCAAAAGCTTGCTATCCTCAACTGTCTTTTTTGTATCAAAATCATTCAGGAACGATTTATTCTCAAGAAAATATTCAAATGAGGAGGGAGAATAATACAATGATTGTGTTTACCAAGCTTAAACTCACAATCTGTGGATGATACTGTTTCAGTATTCAATCTATTAACTTCTAACTCAAAATCTCTATTCCAGATGAGAGCACTTTATCTAAAGATGTGTCTTCTCACAAATAAATTTCTAGACTTCTACATTAATCTACCCATCCTAGACTAAAAAAAAGACAGGAATGTGATGGCACAGTTCTTGAAAGACCATTTAGAACACATCACTCTCTTGCTTTTGCTTCTCCCTTCTTCAAAGCTGTAAAATCAAGGTGTACAAAATAAAACTCCCCACAATGCAAGAGAACCAATAAAGTAGAGTGACAGCGAATTAAGCAAACCTTCAGTGAACTTTGCAGTTATGGAAATCTGAATTAAAAAACCTTGTGAATTGTTCACTATCAAAGTCCTCTGAGAAAAAATGATTTGGGTGCTGGGCACTATTTAAGAACGAGTTCCAAGCTCATGGATAGTCATAACTAAAACAGAAATTAGGTCATATCGGTTAAAAAAAAACCAAAACAACCAACATGACTTAGATGAGTAGTGAAAGGCACATAAAGAATGAAAGAATGTAAAGTCATCCCCAGCAATGAATATGGGTCAGGACAAAGCAATTGCATAACTGATCAAGGAACAAAGAAAAATATGAAAAAATGAACAGCAGAGGACATTAAGAGAGATTTCATTAAGAACACAGAATTTATAATTGCATGGTTTATGGTAGAAGTATTAATAGAAATAATAATACAGAAGAAAGACAAAAGTATTCACTAAGTCTTCAGGAAAAAGCAAGATGATGCCATTGCAGGGTGAGTGCTTTCTACAACAATTATTAGAAAGAGAAAGTTAATTAACAGTTGCTGAGATGAAATAGATCTGGATAATTTGCATCCCAAAATTTTGAGACAGCTAGACAAGCAGCAACAAGTGTGTCAAAAAGAGATTACATTGCTAAGTTTTAAAACACAAGCAAAACCAGTATCCACAAATTGGGCAATTCAGGCAAAATACTGGAATGTTTAATGTATGACTTTACTAATAAGCAAGTAAAATAAAGCAAAATTAATGCCATTTGAGATGGATTTATGGGAAATAAAGTTAGCTACCTGAAATTCACCTTTTTTCCCCTTTAAATGCATTAGAAAACTTGGCTGATAAAAAAGGGTACATCTTCAAAATGGTACACATTTTAAAAAAACAACAGCACAAGACATTTTCATTAAGAACTAGAACAATTCAACACGACACACACAAAATATATCTTTTTTAAATCACTAATAGACACTAATAAATAACTGTAAATTAGAATAATCTGGGTTTAGATGAACACTGCAGAAGTTGGCATTTTACTCCATACTAACATCATTGCTGGTATTTAAAAGGAAATTCAAATCATTGCAGATAAAGCTTTTGCATAATAGAAGAATGCTCTGACATAGAGTAGAACACAAATGCTCAGCAAGAAAATCATGTGACTCAGCAAGCTGAGCAAAGAAAAGCAGAGGCTGTGCTGAACTTCCAGTTATCAAAAGTCTGTTGCCATATTTGCATATCAAGAACACAGAGTGAGAATTGGGTGTTTAGAAGAGTTCTGGAGTCACTGGGATCAGTTTCAGAGACTTTGCAGCAAAGGTTCAGCCTCATCCCTGGACATGCACACAGGGAAGTCCCAAGCACACAAACGGATGGTAAATTACTTTCTGCACTTGGCACCGGTGCAGGCAGAGCTGGAATAAGGCCTCATGCAAGGATTTATGATTTTTTTAATCAGGCAGATACATTGGAGAATATTCAAGCAAGACAAACACAACAAATCAATTAGAAAACATACTTTGCCAAAGGGCACAGAACTCCATCTATCTCTCTTATTGAAGGGAAGCTTAAGGAGTGTCTTGAGTGCAAAAGTAAGTACAAACCATGCAGAGCTTAACAATTTAGAAACAAAAAGGTTTAAAAGCTTCTATTGATGGAAAATGACAACTATTAAAAGAGACAAGCTCAGAAATAAAGTGCATGTTTTGTTCAGTGCATTTCACTTAAGGATAACTTATTATCTGAACAAATTACCCAGGTCAGGATCTTTCATCAAGAGTAATTTTTAATAAATAAAGATAGGATGATCTGAAATATCTAATTCAAACATTAATTTATTTGGGAAAGTCATAGGGCTTTGTCCAGTGACCATGGAAGGCACTCTAAGGTGACTACATTAGTACCAGACTCTTGGAACTAGGAATTAGTTCTTTTAAGGAATCTTACTGCTGCACATTGTAGGGTCACAAATATTGTGGTGCTTTTTGTGTCATGGTAATGATCATTGAGCAGACAGGGTGGTAGGGGACTGAGTAAATGAGGTAATTTGTAATTAAAATTAAATGTAAGTTTAATTTCTATTACACCTTTGATTCTATTATGAATTCTGGTCCAGTACTCACATAATAACTCACATTAATCAACATTATCTTTGTACCCTTTTAAAAACTTGGTATGCAGCCTCTTTCCTAAGTGCCAAAAAAGTCTGCCATCACAAGCAGAAAAATGGTGATTTACATTTACTTTCAAAATATAACTTAAAGAGTTTAGGATGACTGTTGGAAGGCTGGTTGTCACTAATCACACATATGTTTCTATTTGCAATCAGGTAGAAAACTAAGGTTTAAATTTACAGTAAACTAAGCACAATATTTTCATTTGCAAATAAGTAAACAAACATTTGGCTTTTTCTCTCTGCATTTCCTTATTCCAAAATTTTTTAGATTGAACTGGGCAAAGCTCAATCAAGAGAAAACAAACAAGGCAGATGGTTAAATGTCTGTATGGTCTGGAATTCCATCAGCTTCCAGCTACCAGATTACCACAAGGTACAACAGCTCATAACCAGTACCAGAAAAAGTAACTCCTTGGGGAGTTCCATGAACCAGCACATGGAAGAGTGGCCTTTTGTATCCAATGGTCGTTTTCAAGATGAGATTCCTGCTGAAATTCATACAACATAGCTCGAAATTTTCAGATCAATTCAGCTGCCACTGGCACCACGATATGTCTGTATGTTTGAATTATTCAGAAATACACATATGTACAAGTTTTCTTATTATTTAAGCAGGGGGGAGACTATTTCTAGCCCAGACAACACCCAAAATGGTGTTGAAATTTCTGATGTATTTCAATGCCATCTAAAATATAAGCACTACTCAAAACAGAAAACCTTTGAAAATTTTAGGGAAAGAACTCAGAACAAACAGTGAAATGCAGCATTTTTTTCTTTTTTCATCCTTAACGTAGATCAAATTGGTATGGTTTGAGGGGAAGGGGGGGAAGCGGGGAGGAAAAACAATAAAAATGCACTTTCTCCAATTTCTGAATGTATACCCACATCCTACAGGGCAGGTACAAAGCCTATCAAAAGTCTATTAAAGGTCTCCCAGAATCCCAAGCAAAAGTTCCTCTGCAACTGGAAGTTACTACAAAGTTCTGTGAGCACATTCTACCCACACCCTGCCTCTAGCTTGGATGAGAGGTGGATGCAATTCTTACAGACCTGTATAAGCCAATGCATTCCAAGTTAAGTCTAGTAACTATAAAAGGAAGATCAAGTTTCACAAAAGAAAATTAGCCTGCATACCAAGTCCAGCTAATTTCACCTGAAAGGAAATCTTCCAAGAAGAACGACAGTTTTCAGAGGTTCCTTCCTCCAAATAACCCAATCCTTTTTGACAAACTCTAAAATTCAGTTTAGGGGTTACTTACATGGGAGTTATTTCTCTGATTCCAGAAATGTAGCCATCTTTGGGATAAGGTGCAGCAGTTGCACCACCAATCCAGAGCACTGCCAGTATCTTCAGCTAGCAGGGATGAGCAGTAACTGAGAAGCTTCTGGGTTCCAAACCCTTTCAAGTGGTACCAGAAGGCAGCACTACTAAATCTCTGGCAAGAAACCATCACTTAGCAGACTGCAGATTTTCTTATTATCTGTATGTCCCTATTTTCACCTACCCACTGCTTCCAGCCTTAGGTTTTTAAGGGAAAATAAACATTTGCAGAGAGCAACCTCCATCAGAATGCTGTATGGATCATTCTTTCTTTATGCTTCTTTCACTGGGATGTAGAGACAAGGAAGTCATTTCTCAGCACTACAGCAAAACTAAGATCCTAAAATCAGGAGTGCTAGGCAGCAGCTCCAGCATGAAAAAAGAAAAAGAATTTGCCATGTAATTTCAAAAGTGGAAGAGATTAATTCATAAACAGAGGCCCAAGAGTGCCAAATACCATTTCAGTCAAAATAAAAAGGGGACAGGTCTCTCAGAGCCAGAAAAAAATCTTTGCCCACATTTAGCAGGTGAAACAGCAAAGAGTCCTAACACAAACACACACACTCCCACAAAGCCCACACTCCTTCAGAATTTACAATTGTACTTTATTAGCCCCCCACTCTAATGATTCCAGAGTCAGGATAAGAAAGGGTCTTATTTACTGTGTCTCACTTTGCCTGAAGAGAACTATTCTAATGGTGACAGTATTGTACAAATTCCTCTGCTCAAGGCACCTCTTCATTTGTTTAAAAACAGAAGTCTTGTTAAAAAGCAAAACACTTTTTACAACAGGAAAGAACATAAAAATAACTGTCTTAACAGGAGGCCCTGTAGTCTTTAGGGATTGAACAGCAAAAAAAAATCCTCATAAACCTTAGAGTCAGTATTGTGGCCTCTTGGAAAGAAGTTTAAAAGATCAAGAGCAAATAGATTAGCAGCCCTTTAGGCAAGGCTGGCACCTTGTTCTTATCTATGAAAAGGCAAGAACAAAAAACAATAAGAAAGGCTAAAGAGTGAGCTCTGTTTAATTTATGTTTCTCCATTACTAAAAATTAGAAAGAAACAACATGCTTTAAGGGAGAGGATTAAATTCTAATTATTCAAATTTTAAAATTTAAATATATAGGATCTAAGCCTTGGATCCAGAACTGGAGATTTTAGTGAAAAAGAGGGGAAATAATTGATCTTGATATTCATCCCAGTATGAGGGGAACACAGACCAACTACAACAGCACGGAAAATAAATGGCTCTTCAATTTTTAATGCAATTGTGTGGGTAGGGGGGTCATGTGCACTGAGATGCACACACTTCTGGATTTTCTTACATCTGATACACTCACAGGTTATAGCAAATTCTCTGGAGACTGGCAACAGCTGATACTTAAAGACTTGGACCTAGTGTTTTTCACACAATTACCAGCTCAGTGATCCTAAAACACAGCCACTGTGCAAAGCATTTCTTTGCATCTAAAGGGTAAAGGAGGTTTTGCTTTGTGTAGAGGAGATTGACACAAGATTGTTACTGGTTTACTTTCCCCTCTGAAATTATGAAATAATGTGATAATGAGTGCTGAGCAAGAAGGTACTAACACACACATGACACAAACAGAAAACCTTAGGGGAGGTTCAATAACCCCAGAGAAGGAGGAAATTCACACTGACACAAATTGGTTAAGAGTAAAGAAACAAACTGTGCTGGGGGGGCTATGCACATGATTTATTCTTTAATACCTTCTGCTGCAGTATTTTTGGGGCACATCAAAGAACAATATAGGATGATGTTGACAATCTCTCTCACATATAAAAATTTCATTACAGAGTGTTCAAGGCATCTCTCTGTATGAGAAACAGGAATTCAAAGGAGTTGACTTTTTTTCTGTCCTGAGGAAACCCCTCATCCTCATGCTGATTGTATTGGGTTTGTGTGGCAGGTTTGGGTAGCAGGGGGCTACAGGGGTGGCTTCTGTGAGAAGCTGCCAGAAGCTCCCCCCATGTCCAGAGGAGCCAATTCCTGTAGCCCCAGGATGGATCCACCACTGGAGCCCACCATCAACAGGGGTGAGGCCTCTGGGAAAATAGATTTAAGGAAGGGAGAAGGGGTGGGAAATCTTGACACTGAATATTCTTGCCAGAATTTGTTCTGAAGGCTGCAGATGTAAAATATGATGAAAATCTGATAAATAGGAAAAGAAGGAAGAAAAAAAATAAAAAGGTCAGCACACCACTAGTCAGACCTAGAACTATTTTACATTCTAATAAGTTTTTAAATGGTTGTTGGAAACACTTTTCTATTTCCTTCTGCAAAGTTTTCAGCACTAACTTTTACAGAGATGCCTTTACCCAATGTCTTCTCTTATAGAATCATAGCAAAACAAGTTTTATTTTTCATCAGTGAGAAGTGCAGAGTTCCTTTCCCTCCTGTAGTTATAGCAGCTGGACAGCCTGAGTTGGCTGAGATGCACTCTCATAATTTCCATCTCAATTCAGTGTAAAACTCTTGCTTGTTTTCAGAGCTAAACTGCTGCACTCTGTCCTGTCTTAATTATATGTCTGCCAAAGTCTGCCTCAGGAATGATTGCACCTTGGAAACTCAGCAGAACTACTGATGCACTTAGCACACAGCATAGAATTTGGAGTCTTCAGAAAGGATGGCACTGCATTTCTGGGCCTCATGCAAAATCAAGCATTCTCTGTTATTTTTAATACACGTGGATGAAATTGCAAAATGAGAATATGTAATAAAACCAAGAGACGAAATTATCCTCTCAGTCCTTCCACAAGCAAAATGAATTAGAGCTGCATTTGATTTACAGAAGTAAATTTACTTAGAATTTGACCCAAAATTCATATGGAAAGTAACCAGCACATGAGAGCTAGCCAGGAAAAGCTGCCAACAGTGCATCAAGAGTTTTAAACAGGCCTCTACCTACTGCTGCTTTCTTTTCCAACCCAGAAAAAGAAACTGCTTAGCAGATGCTGAAATCTTCAGCAGAAAAGAATCTATCATTCTCTTCTCATTACTGCACTGCACATGAAAAGTACCTTCCTTTGACTTCAGTGTAGTCAGATGACTACAGACTAGAAAGAGGAGAAATGGTCCCTATGTTTTATTAAACACTTTAAAAATTGATACAAAGGGTGCTCTAGTAACAAGAGCTGACAGCTTTGATTAACATACTACATTTCCTTCCTATTCCTGCATCACAGCCATTGTAATTTAAAAAATAAATAAAACCTTCTTCATAAAGTGCAAGAAACTTCTAAAAAACAATTATTTGTAAATTCAAAGCAAACAGGTAATAAACCTAAAACCTTACTCCTCACAAATCGCGCTACATAAAGTGGAAGGGTCTACAGCTAGGCAGAAGCCCCTGCCAGCATCGTGCAATTAAATATCATTACATTAAGTTCTCAAAGAAGTATCCAGAGTCACTGCATGACATCCAGACAGAAAAAGCAACGTGATCTCTGCCTCAGACCATCCCCAGTGTGAATACCTGCAACAGACAGACTGGGGGATACATAGGGAGAAGTGGAACACAAAACTTTAGACACCATAGCTTGTTCTCCTTCAAAGGCTACAGAGCATCCCCAAAACTCCCATGTGACACCAAACAAGGTTTCTCATGTGGTAACAGGATCACCTTGCCCTAACACCACTCAGGCCTATTTAAGTCACATTTTCTGTTGTTAGTTTTCTTTTTTTATTAAAGTAGGCAAGAGCAAACAGCTTTATAATCATGTTACCTAGTCTCAGTCAACTGTTTGCCAATGTAACAATATAGTATAGTGGTGTATATTAAAGTTCAAAAGTTGGGCTCCAAAGCAAAACCTATTGAAGGGAATTATTTATAGCCTTTAAAGCAAGCTGCAGGAAAAGAAGTGATAAGGGATTCTGGTTGACTGTTCAGGCAATGGGGCACAAAAGAAGACAGCATCACTTTAATCCTTCAAATTTAAATTTTAACTTTTAAAATGTCTGTGTTTGTCACAAAATAACCACCCTCATATAAATACAAATATTGGCTGTGAGAGCACTACTCGTTGAGTCCAAGTGCCAGGACATGAGCACGCCCCCATGCTCCCAGCACTAGAAATGTTCTGCTTTTGAGGACAGAAATTTTCTCTTTTATTTAGTGACAACTATTAGTAGTCAAATTCATTTTAGTAGGATTACTTCCAAGCTTACCAACACACTGACTGTGTACACCTAGAGAATTGTCTACTGTCTACAGCATCCTGGCACTACTGGAGCGCAACCAAGATTTGATTTTCCTGGGGTCTTCTGGAAGCAATTTGGGAGAGAATAATTAACAATTTAAAAACCCGCAGAAAATACAACAAAAGCTAATGCAAAAACTGAAAAGGCTAAGGGAGACCCTACAAACTGCAGGGTTTTTTAGATTTTATGCTCAAACTGACTTAGAGTTATGGAATTCTTTTAATTCATGCTTCTGCCTTTGATGTAGCTGTTAACTGAATGTGTCACTGACCTTGGCTGGATGACAGAGGTAATCATTTCCCAAGGATGAATTGCTCTTGAACAGTTCTTTATTATCAGGCAGGCCTATGATTTCTTTTAAAGACTAACCATGCCTCTATTCTTCTGCTTTGTTTATTTTGATAAAGCAAGTGTATCTCATTACTAAGGAACATGCTAAAAATCTATTTTATTTCCAGCTTGTTGCATTCCAGAGTACAGATTATCCTCACAAGTTTTCTTGAAAGAGACCTGTATGAACGTTAATGAGAATTACTGGATATTGAACATTTCAGAAAAGTGCATTCAACTCACAGGAGCAGTAGGAGGTTGAGTCATAGAATTTAATTTTTTTTTTTTTTTAAGTCTGGCCAAAAAGTGAAAATATTAAGCAATCAAACCCAGCTTATTCCATGCCTAGAAAAGGATCATAGACCTTATCAACCCTGTGATCTTTCATCATGAGGTAAAACTTATTTTTGATACCAGTTACCCTCTGGATGCCTCAAAATGGGAACAATCTCCCTGTGAAAATTGTGTCCTTTGCTCACAAAGGACAAGAGGACTCCCCAGTATTACCACTGCACATTTGTCACTTTATGATCCTCCTGGCACCACTGATCTTTGAATAAAAAAACACAGATCAAAAAATTTTTTCTCATCTCTCCTTCTTAGAATGGAATCTGCTCTTACACATCTCTATGATGTTACTCTTTCTTGCCTTCTCTTCAACAAAAAAAAAGGAAGGAATACCTTACATTAGTTTTCTAAATTTTAGTATGCCGGTTGCTCAATATTATATGCAAATATTTCATAATATATTTATATACTCCCCTTAAAGTTCACCAGTCTCAAAGGGGCTGAGACAAAAGGTTCTTAGGAAATAATAACTGATGCCAAGTACTTCCAGTCCTTAGTATTCAAACCAGAACACTGTAAGGAAGAAAGATCTCTTCCTGATGATCATTTTACTTAATGATCTTTACCCAAAGAGCTCTCCATGGACTCATCTCCTATTTCAAAGCAGAGCTCCATGCATTCAAACCACTCCCCAATCCCAGTCTCTCAGTCCTGGCTCCACACATTTCAGCACTCCAGCCAGGAGACTGCCCCGCTACATCTTTGCTCTACCAACCACACCAAGCTCCTGCAATTCTGCACAAACTTCCAATTCTTCCAGTCTGCTCCCCCCTTGCTGTGTGTTTTCATGTATCAGTAATTAGAAACAGCATGTCAAATCCAAATTCTTTGGTCATTGTCAACTGCTTCAAAGTCTGTACCTGCTCAGACATTCAAATCAAACTTCCTGAGCTGAAAAAGTTACTGTTTTTCAAACTGATTCTTATTTTATAACCTTGTAGGGTCATTGTCAATTGATGACTATCATACAATACTACCTGAAAGTATGTGCTTTATAAAAGAGCACCTGAGACACAAATTGCTTGATGCTGCCTAGTGCAAGCAGCAATAATCAAAAACACGAGCAGCCAATTTATTTTATTTTACCTGTAGGGTGAAACACTTTGGAAAATAAAGAGCAAGTTAAAAGATTTTAACGAATTTCAGAACAATTACTTTCAGTAGTTACTATTATCCACATTAAAATGTCAAATCCATTATCTGGAATTGAAGTTAAATCTCACGTATCTATGGAACAGCCCAAGAAGAAATATCAGACTATTTCAATATTGGAATACTTCAGCTAATAAATGTTTAATATTGATAATTTCTGCTATGTCCATTTCACAGTTCTAATTGAAAGACTGATTTATTTTCAGGATACTCTTATGCAGGACAGCTTTGATGAAATTCAAAAAGCTCTTACTTTCCAATTGGTCATCTCTATTTCCAGGACAAATCCTCAAAAATAAATTAGCAAAATTTCCTTTGATGTCTGCTGAAGGAAAAGCAAGTTTTGTATATTGTGTAATTAGCACACGACCAACAACAGAGGCCCTGAAAGGGCTAGGTTCTCTGAAAAAGCCCTTTCTAAGCCCTCCAGAGGGCAGAACTGCCAGACTAGATGTCTTTCAACATTAAGCTTCATATTCCCTGGGGAACCAAGTGCAAAACAACCTTACAATGTTAATGAAATGCTGAGATGGAATAACAAGTAGTCAGATGTAGTTAATATTAATCTTTCTCCTATGTAAACTGTGGTTCCACTGCTCTGATACAGCACTTTCCAATTCCTTTTTCTTAAAGACAAACACTGATGTCTTTTTTGCAAAGTTAGAAATCAATATTGTACAAGGACCCTGCCTAAGCAGTTAATACTTCAGCTAAAAATGAACAAACCTCCTCTTCACACAGTGGGGGTCTGTAGATATTTTATCATTCATTCATCAAAGTGCAGGTGAAAATGTTGCCTTCCACTACAGTCTGTTTGGAAATTAGGAAAATGATGCAACATAAAGAAACCTGTTCTTCTGGAAGCAAAAATACCAACAGCAAAACAATAAAAGAGAAAAATCTAACTTGCTTTGGGAAAGATCTGAGTTTACCAATTTGACTACAGAACCTCAGCATGTGGAAAAAAATAGTTTACACTGAGAATGGTACCAGGCAGCAGGGGATTGACCTGTTACATGAGAACAGTCACCATGGAGGATGAAGACATGTTGTGCTTTTGCACATAGACTGTTTAGCTCAGGAAAATCAGACAGCTTGAGGTTCTGAAAGAGAAGCAGTAGTCTCAGAAGTGATCTAGGAGGAAAAAAAAAAAGGCAAGATCCTGGCTGGAGTAATTCTTCTGGAAGCAAGGGAAGAGCCTACAGATCAGACAGAGGTCATGGATATGAGTGCCAGGGAATTCCCAGGAATTCCCAAGACCACTAACTGCAGGCAGTGGTGAAACACAACTGGCTCAACTTTCATCCAACCTTCCCAGGGCAGCAGCAATGTCCCAGCTGGGAAGGGAAGCCAAGAACAGTGAACACAGCAGGAAACAAGATTGATAAACCAGGAAGAAGGGTAAATCTTCCATTCTATTTTAGATTAAATTCCTAAACTAACTACATACCATTTGTCCTGGTTAATGCATGTACTCTGTGAGTCTGCAGCCACAGCAGATATAAAGAGATTGCAGTTCTGTTTCCAGAGAAGCAAACATGAAATCTAATAAGTCTAACTGTGACACTGAATTGAATAAACTTGCTGTTGACCATTCAGTACCCTTTCTGTGATTCCCCTTATATCTGACTTTCCAAATCTTAGCAAAAAGATTTGCAGGTTCATGTGGCTTAACAGAAAGTGTATGCGATTCAACAGCAATAGTCTTCATTTTGCTTATTAGAGTAGAAAAAGCAGGGTGCAAAAACAAAGAAATTTCAGTTAAGTGAAAAAAGTCCTGAATCAAGTGAAGTACAACTTCAGCACAATTACATGGTAGAGTCTGTGAGAATAAAGAGAAAAGCGGGGACAGAGGTTCCAGCATTTATTCACCTCCCCCTCAAACATATACTTTTCATGTGAAGAAACTGAAATCCCCAGGCTACAGCAACTCTTCTCTAAGACGAAAAACAGGGAGTGATCAAGGAGTAAGTAACACAGAAAAAGTATTAAAATATCCGATGTCATGCCTTGCTAACTCCATTGAGAGTGTCAGAAGAAAACTGATGAGTGATGCTGAGGAAAGAACCATTGAGACCATGGGTTTATACCAGTGCTGCTACATATTCCTCTTGATGGAAGAGCCTCATGGGCATAAGCAGGACACATTATTACTCTAAGCAAAACATGTATAGAGCATCTAGCTAATAGCCTGCAGCAGTTTAAAGTATAACATTTCAGATAACTGTTTGATTATTTTTGAAATCCCCAACCAAAAAAACATCACTTGGTAGAAAACAAAGGAAAGGAACAGCCTTAGACCAGAAAAGAAGTGATGGCATTTTCAAATAGTTGAAGAACAGGAAACAGTACCCAAGGCAAGTTGGGCTTGTCCCTTGAGTTGAAGCTGATGCACACTGAATTGTTCTCTTCTTAGTTCCACTAACAGGTTATGTTGTTTTTTCTACACCCTTTTTTCCTAGCTATCAAAAGAGACCTGCAGAGATAAATACCTCAAGCAACTGTGGTGAATACTAAAATTCCTGTACCCCAGAAGCAGCCACAGCACAGAAACAAACAACACCTATGGAAGGCCAGGAGAGGTGGAGACTGAAAGTTTAATAGGGTGTCACTGTTCAGTCCAGAGACAGCAGGAGAGGGAGAAATGCAGGTAGCCCAGATATGCACCATTTACCTTTAAGCAGCTTGTATTCAGATATCAATGAACAGACAGACGTGCAAGCAGCTGGATAATCTAGGTGCTCAGCTCCTTTGAGCAGTTATTTGGGTTAAAAGCTTATTGTCAACACAATGTAGTTTTGAAATAGTAAGATACTGAACCACTTAGAACTACAAGATGAAAAGGAAACTTTCTTATTGCTCTTTCAGCCTTACTGGAGTTTACTGAAGATGATGACCAACACGGAATGCCAGCAAGTTTAATAAAAACAGGTCAACAATAGGAATTTTGAGATTACAGTGAAAGGAATATCTGCTCAAAGGCAGACAAAAACACATTTAAACACTTATTTTTAAATAACAGTCAATATAACTGAACTTCAGCCTTAAAACCTTAATAATTTTTCCCCACAGTTAGCAATAAGTATTACCTTGTCCACAAAGGAGATGTAATCAGTGCTACTTTCCCTTAACAAGATAACATCTGGCAATAACAATTATATTGATTATCTGATTCCAGCAACCTTTGCAGAACAAAGCCTTGGCCACGAATGCATAATTCTCACCTCTCTATCATGGTTTATTATGTAATAAGATATTGATTGAACTGGGGGAGGGAGCTTTCTGGGACCAGTCTTTCAGGTGTATTTAACTACCCCCTAGCTTCTCTTCCTAAAAACCACACAATGACTGGGTAATTACACCTCATGCTATGTTTGCCAACTGACTGGGTTTTCAGGGCCCACTTACATTTTCTCCTCCTGCAAAAGCAGCCATAAAACAGAGCCCACACGAGTAAACTGCTGAACTGCTGCAGTCAGAAACACTGTGACTTTCTGATGGCAAAATTCTTTGCAAAAAAGACGAAGGACAAATGAACTTTGATAAATCACATTTTCAGACCTGTTTAATATAATCTGTTTAATAGCTAGAAAGCAGATGAAACCATGCTTGTGGTACATGAGAAAAAGCAACCCCCCATCATGTCTCTTCTACCTACTTCCATATGCCCATTACCAAAACCACTCAAACCTCCAGAATACCTTCACTATCAGCTTAGTGCAGGAGCCTAAAGGGAGATGTCTGGGCCAAAATTTAGACAGCTTGGCACAAACCTCCTGGCATGTTCTACTAAGAGAAATTCTCCACAAAATAATTATAACCAATGTCAAAAAATACATCCAGCAGCAACAGAGGGTAATATGTAAATGATGTTTGTAATTAACCACTTGTTCTGAAAACACTAATATAATTTCATTTTGTAGATTCATTAATAGCAAATTAAACCAATTATTTATATTGCTGTACCATAGTTTATGCTGTGTGCATTATGCAACTAAATAGCATTGATAAAACTACTACACTGCTATGCAGAATGTAATTAGAATTCCATTTTGCATATGCAATTGCTGCTGTACTATAATAAAGAATTAACTGATAAACAAGATTCAGGATACAACCATTTGTCCTCTTTCCAATCATTATATTTCGTAATGAAACTGCATTGCTCAATTTAGCTCCTAAATATCTTAACAGAGAATAATGAACTTGAGATGCTCAGGAAAGCAGGCTAGGGAATGCTGTGTCGATAACAGCATTGTGTTCCCATGACAAGAATGAACTGGGAAAGTATATGTCATAAAAAAAGTTCATTTTGTGATAAGGAAAGCATTGGGCTCATGCTGTATTGAGTTTGTTCATTCTCCTTTTCGTGCATGTGTCTTATTTCTAATGCACCATAGCTAAGTATTTGTGCTTTGTTTCATCATTCCATAAAGTCATAAAGTCGGGAAAAACAACACTGAACTGTACTGCAGAACGGCTCATTCCTGAATTCCTGCTTTCTATTCTTTTACTTGAGTTTAATATGCTTTTTCTGTTGCCACTAAATACAAGTACAAATACTGTGAAACACCCAGGCTTGCAGAGAGTTGGTAGCTCACCAGAATTTCATTTTCACAACAAAAAAGAAGAGAACAAACTAGGAGGGAGAACTCAGGAGATGCCCATGGCCCCATAAATATTCTATTTGAAAATTACTTGTTTGAAAAACAAATTACAATACTGAAGCTGGCAGCATTAGGCACAAAATAGAAAAGGTTACTCAAACTATACCCTATACATAGTGTCATCACGTGAATTTTACTGTGTTAAGAAACAGTTGGGGTTTTTTACTTAAATCGCTAATACATCAATAAACTTCCCTGGATTTCATTTCTACCACTCTGGAATACCAAAGCCCATGTCAAACTCCCTTCCTGCTTCAACCAGGGATGTAATTTTATAGTGGCTATGCCCTTTTTTTTTTTTTTCCTGCTTTCTGTTAATATCTGGGATAATATCTAACAGAAGTGTGCTACTTCTTGAGGTATATTCATCTTACCCAGAGAAATACTAACAACATTTTTAAGTTTTTAATGTTCTATTCCCTCTCCTCTAGAAGATACTATCTGAACAATGTGTATAGGGGAAAAGAGAAGTCGCTGAAGAAAGGGATGGAATAGCTCAAACACCTGAAGTGCACAAAGAATTTTCCTACATTACCTCAAATCACAGTCACCAACTATAACAGTGTGATTTATACGAGGATCTAGAAAAGCAGTGAACAAACATTTCAATGTTTCCTTCATGGTACCCAACCAAGCTGTTAAACTGGAACTAGCAGTTGCTGAGGATCAGTGCCGTCTATCCATGCCCTTCACAGGTACAGAATTTCTTTAAACTATAAACACACACAGGGAAAGAAAGGAAATTCTCTTTTCCAGAATATACCACCTGGCACTAAAAGCAAAAGCTTCTGTCACTGCTTGGAATTACAGACCAACGGCTACCTTTAGATAAAGTTCAAATCCTTTATTTTGTCATTAAGCACTCTAAAACTCTGCTTATTAATCCGTTTTTCCACCTTGACTAGTGGCATTTAATGATCAGTGTCATGGTTTGACACTGGTCCAATGCCAGGCACCCATGAAAGCCTCTCACTCACCATCCCCTGCCACAGTTGGGCAGAGGAAAGAAAAAAATTAGCAAAGGGTTCATGAGTTGAGATAAGGACAAAGAGAAAACACTCCAAGGGCAAAACAGGCTCAATTTAGAGGTACAAAGTGAATTTATTGCTAACAAAGTCAGAGAAGGATAATGAGAAGTAAAATAAGCCCTTAAAACACCTTTTTTTCCCCCAGTCCCTCCTTCCTTCCCACTGACAGCACAGGGAGACAGAGCTTGGGGGTTTTGGTCAGTTCATCACTGAGATTTTCTTCCACTGCCCAGGGAGAGGAGCCCTGTGAGCCCATGGGGTCCCTCCCACGGGACACAATTCTCCATGAACTTCTCCAGCGTGGGTCCAGTCTCAGGGGCAGACGGTCCGACCACACCTGCTGCAATGTGAGCCCCTCCCACGGGCACACAGTCCTCCCAAAACTGCTGTGCTGGGGGTCAGCATTCCACGGGGTGCAGCCCTCCAAGGACAGGCTGCTCCAGCCTGGGAGCAGAGCCCCTCTCTCCACTGGGTCCTCACTGGATCACAGCCTGCTCCAGGCACTCCCCACTCCAGCATGGGCACCTTCCCCACGGGCTGGGGTGGATCTCTGCATCCCTGTGGATCCCCACGGGCTGGGGGTGGATCTCTGCATCCCCCTGGATCCCCTCGGGCTGGGGGTGGATCTCTGCATCCCCCTGGATCCCCACGGGCTGGGGGTGGATCTCTGCATCCCCCTGGATCCCCACGGGCTGGGGTGGATCTCTGCATCCCCCTGGATCCCCACGGGCTGGGGTGGATCTCTGCATCCCCCTGGATCCCCACGGGCTGGGGGTGGATCTCTGCATCCCCCTGGATCCCCACGGGCTGGGGGTGGATCTCTGCATCCCCCTGGATCCCCACGGGCTGTGGGTGGATCTCTGCATCCCCCTGGATCCCCACGGGCTGGGGGTGGATCTCTGCATCCCTGTGGATCCCAGGGGCTGCAGGGTCACAGCTGCCTCACCAGGGTCTCACCACAGCCTGCAGGGGAATCTCAGCTCTGGCCCCTGGATCATCTCCTGCCCCTCCTTCTCCACTGACCCTGGTGTCTCCAGGTTGTTTCCCTCATATGTTCTCACCTCCTCCTCTTCTCTGACTGGATGAAAAACTATGTGTCCACTTTGTTTTGATTTACTTAAATGTGTTATCGCAGAGGTGTTACCATCTCTAATTGGCCCAGCCTTGGCTAGCAGCATGTCCATCTTCAGAGCCATCTGCTGGACATGGTGGAAGTTTCCAGCAGCTTCTTACAGAAGCCACTTCCATGGCCCCCCACTACCAAAACCCAGGCCGTGCAAAACCAACACAATCAGATTCTCAAAATATTTAATCTATCACTAGAAATCAAAGAGCATTAAAAAAAAAAAAATTCCAGAACAGTCACTAATTCACTGTGATATAGTGAGAGATCACCCTGTTTTTGTGATAGCAGCACTTTTTAAATAGGGTTCTCATTAAAACACCCAAAGCACCATCATTCCCCAAATCTTACATGCAGGGGACAGACTTGAGAATGTTCTCTCCCGAAAGATCAAAGTTGTTTTTAGAACTGAAGTTCACCAGTAACACACTGAGAAAAGCAATGCTGCCACACTGCAAGTTTTTCTCATCCTGAAAACACTTACAATATTAAGCTAGCATCATTATCCCTTTTTTATTGAACAAGGCACAAAAGGATAAGTAACATGGCAAATGTCTTAATAGTGAAAAAGCTGGAGACAGAATTCAGATATGACACCCTGTTCCTTATCCTCCTTGCAAGGCTACAGAGCTTCACATTTATCCTATCATTTACATGAAAATACAAAGCCTAGTAGCATTAGAGTATCTTTGTGCCAAAGAAAAGTTAAAATATATTAAAAATACCATGACAGCAGCCTGCAAAACCTTCTCTAAACCTGCTTCTAGTACACATCAGCAGGAACACCTCAAGCTGACCTGTAAATTAATTCCTTGTTCTTTTCAGATGAATTTAGCTAGGACCAGAATTAGTGTTAATAGGTTTTAAAACATTGGCAATGTCTTATTTTATATTTCATTTAACAACAATTACGAGCAGGACATAAACCTCAAATATTGACTAGCTCCCAGCATAGGAGTGTGTAACATCCAAAATCTAAGATATTTTCTAAGATGTTTTGGAAGGAAAACATGTATCTTCCAAGGAAGTGGAATAGCAGCTCTTTTCCTAGCCCTTTCATTTTGCATCGTCAGATTAATCCCTAGAGTAATTTCACTCATTAGAACGGGTTTGGCTGATTATGTTTGACCTAAGCTCTACTGCTACCACATTAGTGCTTGTTGATTTGTTAATTAAAAGTGCAAGTCCATCAAGCTAGTCACAAAATGGAAAACCTCTTCAGAAATAGTAGTCTCTATAGCTGATAATTTTTGCATGCCTAAAGCCAGTTTAGTACACAGGAGAGTAAACTATAAAGGATATTTTTTGTTCTTTATGCAAGAGCAATGAGCAATGAGTAATAAAAGGTATCAATTATTCACATTTCTTCCCAGCAGTTTAGAATCTCAAGAAGCACAAAAAAAGCTATACTGCTTTTAAGCAAAGAGCAAAAATAATTTGGTGAACTGCAGATATCTCTGTACAAAGAATTTGGCTAAATACATTTGGAACCAAGAAAAACAAACCCATCTTGGTTCCTTTCCCTCAATTTCTTAATAATATGGGTCCTTTGCTGAAGCATAAATTGCAGAATTGAAAACTAAGATGAGAGAAGCCACTGAATATCTCATACTTGGCATTACCAAGCCAAAAAATATTGCCTTACAAGAGTTTATGCTTCTGGAAATGTTGAGAAAGCACACTTTGCCCTTTGCCTCCTTGACTTTTATCAGCTGTACTTAGGCATCAAGAGCTGAATATTTGAATAACAATTGCTTCCACAGTTGCAGGGCTTGTTGATATTGGAAACATGGTGTATATATATTGGATATATTGGACAAAGTCAGCTCCCTGTAGCTTTTGGGTTTTTTATTGGTTTGGGAGTTTGGGGGAGTGCACTTTTTTGCAGGGAGAGGTTGTTGGGTTTTTTTCATCATGGTTTATTTTTACTTTGGTTTCTTTAAGGGAAGATGTAAGAAAGAGTAATGAAAAGAACATGAAAATAAGAAGTGTCAAAAATGCTTCGTTATACTCAATGATTAAACCTTTGCACAGGAATACAGATTACATGTTTTAGACTTAGGGTTTGTGTTAAAAGAGTTAATGAAATAAGCAGGGAATAAAACCAGTGGTTTGTATTCAAGTAGCTGCCTTATGTGTGGTCACCATATCACAGTTTGCAAAAGCTGAGCAGAAAAGGCATATTGGCTTTCTAAGCTTTATTAAAGCAACCACTACTCATCACGCATTTGATGAATTTGTTCATTGTAGCTCTTCCTAACAAAGAAGACTCAACAAAAAAATCTGAGTTTTGGTTTTTTTTCTTTCCCCAAAGTCCTTAAATTATTACATTACAGGGGTTTAGAACACTGATATTACCATGCATTTTCTAAATCATGAAATACAAAGAATAGAAAGGGCTAGCTTTCCTTTATGGTATTTTCTTAATGAATTCAAGAGGGAAAAAAGGATATCAAGAGTTTATGAAGTGTTTAAACATAAAACCAAGGAATTGTAGATAAAGTTCCAAACCATTAATCCATTATATACTGTGAATTGGACAAGCCCAGTGAGATATCCTTTCCAGAAATGAATTGAGCAAAGCCATCAGCAAATAGTTAACACTGTGAACCTCTGAAACACTCCTTGATTCAATTCAAGCTGCAAACCTCTATGTTTAGAAGCTAATTTACACTGGAATCTGGAATTTAATCATCTCTTCTCATGCATTTGGAAAAGGATGACTTTACTTCACATAGCCTAAATTAACTTTGAAATTTTGCTACACATGGTAATATAATATCTAGTCAGATATGCTGATCTTACCTTGAAATAAATTAATTGCTTGATTCGTCCTCTCAGTATTATCCTGATGTTGATAAAATTTCCCTAGGCAGCATTATGAGTGGCTCTGGTCTTTGTTTAAATAGGTTGAAATATACATATATACATACATATATATATATATATACACACATATAAAATCACATAAAAATCATCAGGAGTGGGGAAAGAAACAGTTTTGTTAGACAGGAGGAAAGAAGAGATGGAGGGAAAATAATTTTCTGTTTGATCCAAAGTTCACTGATTTCCTAATAAATAAATCAAAGGCCTTTGAAATAATTTTGTTTAAAAATTGTATTTGCAAAGTGAAGACACTGTTGAATTTTCCTTTTGCTGTTGTTGTTATTTTGAAGTCAATAAAACTTCTACCTGGGCCATTATTTACATCACACTTACTGCAAGAAGACTACCAAAGTGATTAGCTATTTATTTCCAAAAGTGCTCTGAAGAATCCTCTGGAAGGGAAAATTCTGAGAAGTCTAGATGTTCAGGCAGTAAATGACATGAAAAGTTTATGATTTTCTTTTCCTTAAGAAACAAATTCTGCAATCAGTAACAAGAGAGAAAAACCCCATAATCAATATGAAGAGAGCCTTCCTATGCTTCAGACTGTATGAAGGCAGATGTGTTTTTTCATAAGAGTCCTCTAGCTCAGGAAGAAAAATGTCAAGTATTTCCATGATCTAGTGGGTTTATTCTTGTTCACCATTTGAAGAGAACAGCAAGTTCTCTTACCCTTCTAAAACAAGGTCCCGACCTTCACAGAATCACAATGCAGTCAGGCTGGCTCTTCACAAAGTCAATCAGTGTGATGCTAGAATATGTAATTAGTAACACACTAAAGATTTAAACCGGTTTATTATCACCATGCTGGGCTCTACCAGTTCATGTGAGTTCATACCAATAGATTTTCCACAGAACAGGATCTGAGAACAGCCATTTTTATGGAGAACAAGAAATTTTCCAAAGGGAAACTCTATAGAAGGATATTTCATTAAAAGTGCCCTTTTTATTTACAGTCTATATCATTTCTTATTCTTCATAGCAGAATACAAAATGTTATCTGTATCAAGTCCTCTATAATACATTAACATACCCAATAAGCAAACAGTAACAATATCTGTAGATAGATAAAAATACCTAATGTTGTGATCTTTCCCTATTTTTGGCCCTGAACACAGGCAAAGGAATGAAATTCTCTGCTTGGGGAAGCCTCAGTGGCTCTGCAGCCAGTCCCAGTGCACATCCACTCCGAGTTCCAACACAGACAGAAATGGCCAGGGACAACCCATGACACTCCAAGGTGATGACCAAACCTGCTGAAACATCTGGTTTATCAGAACAATTCAGTTCCGTGGGAATTGCAGTGCCTTTTCCTGAGCCCCCAGCCCTTGGCCAGGCAGAGGAAGGAGCTGAGCAGTCCCTGGGGGAAGCTGGAGCAGCAGCAGGCAGGAGGAATCCACAGCACTTGGTGCCAGCCAGCCATGAAGGCAATGAGATCAACTGCACCTTTCATTAGAACAGTAAAGCTGGGCTTAATTACCTTTAGCATTACTGAAAACATCAGAATATATAACTTTCATGCCATTGGCAACCTGACCTTCGTGGCTTTGTTGTAACTACTAATAATAAAGCAATGATAGTAAATTATAGGTGTTCATGCATAAAAGTCGTTTTTCTGATTAAGTAATTCTAACTTAATTTGGAAACAAATATATTTCTGCCTTCAGGAAAAGAAAACTGAGAATTAATTCAAATAAGGAGGTATCTGTTTTACTACTTAAGGTGGAAGAAAAACGGTTTTAAGTTAATTTTTCAGGAATTATGTTTAACCAGGAAAGGTTTCTTTTTTCATCATATCAAGAGGGAAGGGAAAATATTAAATTAGTGGAAAAATTAGATATTTATTATTAAGACAAACTGATACCGAAAGATATGAATAACACCCCAAAAAAAAAACCAAACAAGAAAAAAGCCAGCAAACCATAAAAATCAGAACAGAAATCCACTCCTAGACCTTGAGAGCCAGCCTTCCGTTCATCCTAAAAGAAAAAGGGGCTGGAACACAGGTGTTAATCTCAATCCCAAACAGGTTTATTCACTCTGTGATAGCAACAGTTATATTGCCTTTAATCCAAATCCAAGATTAAACTATTCCTCAGCCAGAGCACATCTTCAACACTTGTAACACACTCCAGATCTCCTAACAGGACAAAATGCAAAGTGTACAGCCTGGTAACATTAAACACCTTCGGGCTGAGATTGAAATAGGATCGAGTAATTTGTATTACATAAGGTTTTCTTCTCCAGCAAAACCAGCACATCACATACAAGTATGACAAAGAGATGCTACAGCACAAAGTAAAGACATTAAAATAATCAACTGGAGGTATAAACAAGTAAATATTCCATTTTGTTTCATTTCCAGAAGAAAAAATACATTTAAATATCAGAAAAAAATATGCCTCATGGAAAAGGTTCTACACATGGAGAATTAGCCCAAAACTAGCTACTCTATCAAAACATAAAAGAGTCTGCAGGTAGGAAGAACAAGTGACCCTTAACCTTTGGTTTAACTGCATATTACACAAGACAAATTGGACAAGCAAAACAATTTGCTTTTCAGAATTCACACAAGGAAATGCTATTTGCAGAAGGCTAAAAATATTCTCCCAATATTGCATGGTATTTGGATTATCTATTATATCAAGAGGCAAAAAAATTAAACGTCTTGAAAATCAGATCTACTTGTCATGGAAAGAAAGTGTGCAGAACAATAGAAGAGGCTTCAAATTGAACTTCATTGAAAAAAAGCCCAATGCAATTGGTCTAGTATCAAAATTCAAATGAGAAAAGAAATGCAAGATATAAAGGGTCTCAGACTATTTCTTATAAATTAGAAATATAGCATTTCATGGGTTCTTTGCTGAATATTTGTGTGCAGCAAGGACAGGAGATACCAGAACATCAATCAGTATCTAACAAAGGGTCTGTAAAGGATTGCTAGAAGTCTTACCTGTGATCTGTGGCTCCTTTTGAACACAAAGATAAATGTGTTAAAGAAATTAAGAACTGGATTAAGCAAAGTCAGTATTGAAGACTCTGGAAGCTGTTAAGCTGCAGGAAGAAAAAAAAATCCTAGCAAAGATATTTTCAACTTAAATACTCTAAAAGGAAACCAAAGTGGGACAGGTAAAATCAAAACATGAAATAGCTCACTCAACAAAATTCCATAGTCAAAGCTTGTTGTTGTTTTTTGATTATTTTTGATTATCTCACCTCAGAAATATTTTTTTTTTTTGCATAGGACTCCAGAAGCTGTGAGTCAGCTCCATTCCACATTTCCATCTGCCTGATATGCAAACAAAACTGACACTGAAGATGCAAATGTTGCAGAACCATGGAATGGTTTGTGTCAGAAAGGATTTGAAAGAGTATCACTATCTCAGGAGACTTCCCCTCTGCAAGAGGAGATCTCTTCAGGCAATACTGATAGGGTTTCATTCATTTACTCCTACTGAAACTGGTTTAGAAAATAATGGAGTTCAGTCCTTACAAGGGATAGCAGCCATTCTTGTAGGCATAGTATCCTTTCTTCTTTGCAAATTCCATGGAAAAAAATCTAAGCTGCTCTCCATAATAGAGTATCCTAAAAATATAATTAAAAAGGTGTGGTGGTTTTGTGGTGGCAGAAATTCCAGTTGCAGAAGCTTACAGGTAGATCTCACTTTGCATGGATTTTCTGATTTATACGTCCCGAGCACCACTTCAGAGCAAGGTAAGTACTTCAAACAAACTTGTCCTTCTACTCCTCTCCCACATATTGATGTGCTCCTCCTCCCTGTCACAGTTCAGGCTCAGTTATCCCATGGCACTCACAGGGCAGTTCAGCCTCCCTCCCTGGAATCAGGTAAACCTTATCTTTGAGACACTTATTTGCTGCTGCTCCTCTGAGGCACAGCACAAGTCAGACAGAATGTTTCACAGAGGCCTGAGCCCTGTATTTCAGAAGGGGCACAGAGCACTGCTCCGTTTACTAGAGCAGTGAAGCCATCTCTGAGCTGCTGACATTTATGCCAGAACACCAGGAACACCCAGGGGATGTGTCAGGATGGGATTGCCCCTTTCTTCCAATAGGAAAATAAATTTCCTGGTTTATTAGTATCTAACCACTGTAACATAGTGCAACTCCAGGCATGGAAATCACAGCAGTAATAATGGTCATCTTCTGTCTTTACAGAAAGGGCCCCAGTTCTCCTTGTAACATGTGTAACTCTCATAAAGCACAAGCCCACTAACACAGCACATTAAACCCACTGAAATGGAACATCCTTTATGAAGGCCAGTCCTGTTATCCCTTTGTTGGGCAGTAAATCAGCCCATCCTGCATTCATGCACTCACTCACAGACAGGGCTGTCTCTGTGGCACTCAGAGGTTAATGCAGCCCTTCCTAAACTCCTGACATTGGGGGTACCATTGCACATGCCCCTTTATCCTTTTTTATGTTTGCATCCAGGTGAAGAATAATTCAGAACTAAGAGAGCCATCAAAGCCTCTCCTCACGTGGGAATTCACAGGTTTTCCAAGGTGTGATCACTGAATGCTGTCAAAATTTACACATGGATTGCCAGTTGCATCACTTTTTGTTAATCACTTTGTTCCTTTAGCCCAAGGCCAGTATTTCTTTTGATCAATATAAATCTTTTCTGTCATCTTATTTTTGCTGTCATTCTGTGAAGCATTATGTTGCTGAGTCAAGATCTTCATTTATCCCTGGTACTGCATTCCTGTTCTTCCTGACAGGTACCCTGTGAATATATCATTATCAATCTCCCTGATCCTCCCAAGTTTGTACATAAATTCACCTCTCAGGAACTGACTTCCATAAAGTCATGAGTCCCACCCCATTAAATGCTACTTGCTGCAACAGAGGTTTTACTTGAAAGCAGCACTGCTGAGACACACATTTGTTGTATTCCGTGGTGAAGAAAAGCATTCAGCAACAACAGGAGTAAAAACATGGACCCTGGAAGCTCCACTTAATTTTTCACACCCACACGAAGTGCTATTTAACCTAATACTTTGTGCAGCATCACCTCCCCTGTCAGACTGGGACACCCCTTTATACTTTCATAGAAATACTGATTAAATAGTTATAGGAAAAAGTAGTTCTTAATCTTATACCCTTAGCATACAGTTATGATAAGACAAGTATTTGTATGCACAGCAGTGAGACCATGCATGCATTATGAAGCTGAATCCTTGCCATTTAAAACAGCTGAAAATTGAAGCATTTTTCCTCTGCACTGCTACCCAGTATCAGAGTTCAGCATTTTTCATACCAGGCTGGCAGAACCTCAGGCTCAAGTCAGGAGGATAATGCCCAGCTTTCAGAAACACTGTCCTTACCAGCACAGCTTCATTGCTGCCATAAACTGTAGTAATGCTATAAGAGTATTATCACTCTTCATAATGCAACACTTTTTTGACCAGTTCAAAAAACACTTGAAAGTTGGGGTCTTTCTGTGCTTTTTTTCCTCCCTCCTGCTTGTGTACACTCCAGAACATAACACATCAACTATAGTTATCAGCCAAGGAAAACAGATAATGAGAATATTTAAATACTAGTACTAATTAAAATTTCTTTCCTTCTCATTCCTATTCACTTTGTAACACTATTACCTTTGCATTTTATTCTCTGGGTAATAAGCCCATGCCCACAAACAAATACACACAGGTATTTCTGTCTGTATTTACACCAGTGTAAGACAAACTGAAATATATTTTTCCTCTCAACCATCCAGAAGCTGACAAAGTCTGTAACAGGAAACAATTCCTACTCTATCATATCACACCATGATAACAGGAAAACCAAGTAGCCCTTATATGGAAACTGCCTGCCATGTTTGGTAATTAAATCCAATATTACCATTTCAAGCTATTCAAACCCAGAAAACTTTTAGAATTTCCAATCTGACATTAGACATCTCAGTTCTTGGTCTTAGCTCAGCCAAAAACACCATCACGTTTGTTGGCACAAGCAGCTAATTTTCAGTAGTCTTTCCTACATCTATTCCTTTAATTTCCTAATTATATCTAATTTTTGAGCAAACAACTGTATTACCATAGCAAATAACAAGGATAATCAATCACACGCTTAAGCAGAGCAGAGAAGGATACTGAAGTCTACCCCTGCCCCTTGTGTGTGTGATTTTCACAGTTCAGTAAAAAGGGAGATCAGGAGGGTGCCCTCCCACAATCAACACGGGCTTGGGGAAAGTGTTTCGCAGGTTTTTTGGTAGGATTTTTTAAAGAAAGAGACGTTTTCAACACGTATCTGTTCAATTCACCAAACTTTGCAAATCTCATCAAAATGCCAATTTCTTTTGTCACCAAACGTGTTCTGCCAGTGTTCCTGCATAAAATCCCTTTTGATCCTTATATGCCAAGACAACACTATTTAACTTGGTAGCTACACTTGATCAGTATTTCAGAAGGGAAAAGAAATACTATAACCAATAGCTGTGGACAGCTTTTTAACAGTAGAAAATCTCAACAAGCCACACATTAGGATATAATTAACAACTTATGGCTAAACAACAGGTAAGCACATATCTTCATTACTAAAAGCAGCTCTCTAGAAATGTTCTTGTTTACAGCAGCTACTTCTTTTTTAGAGGTTTAGCATTCTTCTTCTTGAAACAATTTATCTTATTCTGCAAAAAATGCCATATGAGTTTGGAGATTTTTTTGTGTGTATGTTAACAGAAAATGATAAAACACTACTTCTGTCACCTGGTTCTCTTTCTTCTGAAAAAATCTCCTTAGTCAGACAGCAGACAGGCCTATCCCCTGACAAAGATCATTTGTATTTATTTATCCTGATAAAACAGAGAAGTATGTGATTATTTTAGACAGAGACCAATTTGGATCTCTACCCTTTTTTCACTTACTGCATTTTTCCAAGACTGTATGTACCTTGGCAAGGGATTATTCCTTTATTATAACTGATAAAATATTTTATGTCTTCTCATATGAAGCATGCAACACAATCTTCACTTATTGTATAATAATAATATAGGCATGCTGTCTGGTATACTTCATTGCCTAAATGGATTTTAAAAGGTAGATTTTGGGTTTCCTTAGTCTAAAAAATTCTTCATTTCTGAACTAAAATGCATTTTCAGAACATCAGATCATTTCTTGTTTTATTGATGACTATGCAAGTAGGCAATGATCTTTAATGTTAGCTCTTTGTACCATTTCTCTTCTGAAACATTAACTGACTGAAAAAATGATTTTTATTTTCAAAAATAAATCAGAGGCAAATACAGCATTTATTTTCTTCAACATTATTTATTATTAATAAAAAGCTGCAGTAATTCAGCAGAATTATTATGGAGCATCCCAGTAAAAACCTGTCAGTGGGAGAAAAGAGTAAATAAGAGTCTGTCAATCAAACCAGGTAAGCCTTCACTTCGCAGTGAAATGTACTCTACAACAGGTATGGATCAAGAGTCAGTTTTTGGAGCACAAACGGATGAAAACGTATTTTATAAATCTTAATACTTAATCATTCCAATTTTGTATACTCTCCTCTGCAAAGGGAAGGACTTAGAAGTCAGCTTCAGCATATTTCTTCTAGCAGCTCTTGTGATGAATGAAATTTTGACAAATAATAAATATTGAATGTTTGTTGAAATTTCCAATCATTGGAGATCATCATTAAAAGCCAGATTATACTACTATTTTTTATTTAAGGGACATAATCACTGAATGCCTTAACTGTATTTAACATCCAAAATATGCAAGAAAATAATCACTGGTTTAAATAGGACCTATTTTAACTATGACTAACCAAGACAGTTACAGTGTTAATAACTCAATGTTGCTTGAAAACCAGTCTCTTATGATTGATTTATACAGACTGAAGTAGGCACATGTTTTATGCTACAGGTGGATGTGAGGTCGTAAGAAACCACTTTACAGTCTTCCCAGAAGTACAGTGTCAAAAAGGTCACCTGTGGTAAAGGATCTTTTGGATTAGTCTTTCAAATCAATGCATGAATTAAAGGCAATTTACATATAAATGGGCTAATACTCTGGCTTTGAAATTAGATGAATTTTTAAGAGATTTAAGAAACAGCAGAAAAGGTCAGTTAGGCATTAAGTATACATAATGCAATTTTTTAAAACTCTTTGTCTTGGAACTGCATGTTTCTGGTTTATTAATATTTTGTATTCATAGTCTGTTTTTCTCAGAAAGGTGCTGCCAGCTATTAGTGAGCAACTGCAAAAACAATCCGTGCCAGAGTGAGCAGATTTCAGGTAAGCATGGTTTCAGACTTAGAGAGGGAAATTTTGTTAATATTAAAATACTCTGAAAGAATTTTTATTTTGATGAGGAAAAAACTAATAAGCTGTAATCAAAGTTAGTGAACTTTATTTTACAATGGACAATAAACAAAATTGTAGGCATACTTCCCATATGAAAGGCAGGAGTGAGGTTGAGCCCTGGAAGGGAGGAAAGGGTGGGAGTGTGAGGAAGGTGGGTTTAACATTTGGTTTTATTTCTTATTATTTTGTTCTGACTTGATTGGTAATAAATTAAACTAATTTTGCCAAGTCAGGTCTCTTTTGCTGGGGATGGTAATTTGTGAGTGATCTCTTGACACACAAGCTTTTCATTCTATTTTCTCTCCCCTGTCCAGCTGAGCAGGGAGATGATGGAGAGGCTTTGGTGTGCACCTGACATCCAGCCAGGGTCAACCTGCCACAATCCTACAGTATTTAATAATCCTGGGTCATTAATAAAACACTGACAAACCAGCATGTGGTACAGACATCAACAATGCTGTTCTATGAAAAGACACAAAATCATTTATAACCAAGTTAATAATCGTTCCATGCAGCTAATTTTAAATATTACAGAATTCTAAAGAAAATATTATTATCTAATCAACCTTGATGACAGTTTCCTTAGAAAGCCTGTTTTCTATCATACTGCACAGTGCAAAACTGAATTTTATGTGATAATTACTAAATTGGTCCCTTCCCTTACAGGAAGGCAAAAGAAATCAACAGATGCTTGTAATAAGCCATGCAGAAAAACAGAATCTAAATTGAGAAAATTTTAAATTTTGAGTCAATTTCAGAAATAAACAATGAAGTTGTATAGCTACAAATAGCATTCTGAAGATTCACATAGAAGATTCACAATAACTAACAAACTGTGGGTGGCTGTTAACAGTATTATTAAACAATTAGTGAAGTGTTCAAGTAACCAGGGAGTGTCAAATTACTCCATAGAGATTTTATCAGTATCTGACCAGGTTTACCCTACAGTAAAGAACACAAGCTTCTTAAAACTCAAGGCAGCTTAGCTTAAGGGAAAAAAAAAAAAAGAAAAAAAAGAATTCTTAAACAATATCCAAGACAGTAAAAAAAGGGAAGTGCTTTCCAGGAATTTGATAAACAATTCATATCTTACAAGTACTGACCATAAAAGAACAACGGATACCATGATCTAGTTCCAGTGAATGAATAGGAGAAACTCCTCATCAAAAGAGCTAACTGGCCCCTCACATATAAAGAATTTAAGAATGCCAAAAAGATGTGCAGCAACAGTTCTAACAAAGAATTTGAAGACTCTTTTTAGCCTCTTTTTATTCTCTTTTCAATTCTCTTTTCCATGGTGAATTTATTCCTACAGAACTCAAAATAGCTTAAACCAATTATAGATTTACCTTGATAAATTGCCATTCTGTGCAGATACTTTTAAAGCAGGTGTATGATCTTGTACAGCAATTCAGTTGATAAAAAAGCCAGATTGCTTTTGGCCTGTAACTGGCTTATGCTAGTGCAGATTATGCCCATAAATGGGGTTACTTCTTTAATTGTTCGCTACACAGAACCATTTTTTGAGGAAAAGCTATCATAAAAAAATGAAAAAGACCATTTAATCCTGTACTATTGAGGGTTAAAATGCAATGATTACTTATTTATACAACTTTGAATGGTTTCACGTATGAAGATGCTGTTAGGCAGAGGAACATTATCTGTTGCACAGATGCAAGACTGAGAGCACATGGAACAACACCTATATTTTCAATCACTGTTTTAGGAGAAGAACACAAAAAATAAAGATATAAAGACATCACTCAATCATGTAGGGGCTGGAAGATCTATGATAATAAAAGAACTCCTCAGAGGAATGAGATCTAACCCTTAGGAAAATAAATTAACAGCAGATTTTGCCAAGCTACACAAGAATTTTGTAAAAGAACAAAAGCTAAAAGAAAAATTGTGTCAAATATAACAACAAAGGGCACGAACTTAAGCTAAGGAAGGGTCATCTTCAAAGGGAATGTTGGAAGAAACGTTTTACACAGCGAGTGGTTACGAGGGAAAATAAACCGCTATGACAACCTTTGCAACAAGTGATATAAACTTTAAAGGGTGACAAGCATGGGAGAGACAGTTATTGTGCAAATATAGAAAGAGGGAGAGAGAGCTGTCTGGCCTTTTCAAAAATAGACTTTGCATCCATCCGTCTTTAAATCACCAGCATTTCAGCCCTATCTGCTGCCTCAGAAGTTCACTAAAAGAGAAAATTGACACCAAACTGAACTGAAGGATCTAACAAGAAGATCCTGACAGTTGAAATGGGTCTTAGAGATTCCATCTACAAATGTTATTGCCTGAACTTACTCATTTCAGGGAAGGAATAAATCTTGCCCCATCTATTTTAGAGCCTTCATTTCTCTTGTAATGAGTCTTCCACTTTAACAAGTTTTGATTCAATCATTTGTGTTTTATAAACCAAATGTATAATCTTAAGTGACTACTTATTAAAAATACACTAATGTCACATATTAAAAAACCTTGAAACTTTATCTTTTATTATCTGGATATCATTCTGAATCCCACATCTTTAAATGTCAGAAAAAAACCCCTTTTTTTAAAACCATATTATGAAATATCAAGTTTTGAATACTACAGTTGAATATTACTTTTTAAGTTCAGCTATAGAATAGAAAAGGGAAACTTTCATAATGCAGACAAGCCTCTGGGGAAATCCAGGCTGTATTTGGAACTGTATTCTCAGGAAGGTTCAAAAAGGAATTTGACATCATCTTCATTTCACATTCAAGGGCACACATAGTTTCAAAAGTAAAAAACTCATCATAAAAAATCTCACCGAAACAAATGAAATCAAGATGGCTCCAGATGCTCAGTTCTTCAGTGAAGTGATCAATAAAACAGCTAAAATTACAAGATTCCTTTAAAAAATCAACTCCACTGTATTCTACCATATGCAAAACAGAAAAGAAGCTCCACTAACCACAGCCACCTGCTTGATTAAGAGGGAAACTACCTCTGGAATTAACATTTTTTTATTATCTGTGCTAACAGATTCAACCATGAGATTGATCTTGGCTTACCATCATTCAGCAAGGTTGCTAATAAGAACAATTTTTACCATAATTACTGTATTTTAGAGCACATAAAGAAGTTGAATAGTTCTTTAATGATTTTTGGTGACTTTCACCATAAAGAAAATATATTAGTTTAGCAGATGCCAGGTCATGCAATGAATCATTAACAAGAAGGTGTTTTCTGAATACTTCCCAAATAAATAACAGCTGGTTTGTTCTCAGGAAGCTGTCACAAGCATCTCTTATCTAAGATACTAAACCAAAGTCAAACACATCATGTACTAAAATCTCAAACGTTCACTTATAACTTCTTTGTCTCAAAAGCAACACACTATGTACATGGTCCTGAAAAGATCCAAAATTATACAATCCTTATTTTCAGATTTTAAAAAATATTAGTTCACTAACAATTTTTGAACTTATTTAAATGGAAGAAAAATATATATTACTCCAGGTGTGCCCTGGTGATCTGGTTATGAGGAACAGCTCATTTCTTATATGTCAAGAGAACTTTGAAGATCAAGATGGTTGAAGAGAATAATTTCAATGGATTACAAATTTTAGGCCACTGCATTTGAACAATCATATCCACACACCAAAAACAGACTAAAACCAACATGCTTGGCTATCTGGAATTTTCTGTATACTTTAGGCAAGCCAGTCCTGATATTCCCTGCCTTACCTGCTGCTGCTCATCTCACAGAGAAGCCCTGACCTTGCTCACCTGCAGTGTAAGGACAGTGCTCACAGTCATCAGTGTCACCTTGCTGCACCCTGGGGAAACACGTACGAGCTGTGCTTGCATCACCTTCCAGCCCCTTTCCACAAGAGAAATGGAATGGGGGCAAAAAAAAACCCACAGCAAAAACTGGAGGGGAGAAACCCCCCTACTATTCTCAGCACTCTACTGTCCCTTTTTTATTCCTTTGAGGAGCAAGCTGTCTCTAACAGACTCAGCCTCTTTTTTTCTGCCTCCTTCTGACTCTAATTGTAAAGCTGGGATAGGGGGAGACACATCTATTTGTTCCTCTCTGTCACTAGAATGAAAATGTCTCCTACTATTTGGTCAGCTTTGAGTAACCCCCTGCTGGACAAGACCTCATGTCACTGGAGAAAAGCAGAGGTCATGGCAAGAAATCAAGAAAAAGATTTATCTTAAAAGTGTAAAACTTTAAATTTTATTTCTCTATTGCAAGTGACATGGGTACAAAAGTAAAAAAAATTCTCTGATATCGATAAGGAAGCAGAAATTCCTCAAATAAAGCACAAAATTAAAGAGCAAATTCTTTTCCCTATCACCAAAAAACAATAGTTACTTCTACAAAGAGTTAATAATGGCCATTCACAGCTTTATACAAGAGAAGAGGGATGAATATCACATATGTGATAGCTGCTGGTTAACAGTGAATAATTTAAAACTAATTTAG
Source organism: Acridotheres tristis (assembly GCA_037013685.1). Lineage (NCBI taxonomy): Eukaryota > Metazoa > Chordata > Aves > Passeriformes > Sturnidae > Acridotheres > Acridotheres tristis. The sequence goes on along the minus strand of CM072899.1, from coordinate 7,977,408 downwards.
TAGTTATGTGTCTGCCAATACATCAATTGCTAGCATTGTTCGTTCCAGAGCTCAACTATTGCATAAGTAGCAATTTCAAAACAATTTTTTACAGAATGCAAATTAACAATTAATCACAATGTAGCCAGTGCTTTTCAAGTTTTTCAAGTTTTTTCCTTTCACATTACATATTTAATAATTTTTTTTTCTCTAAACTGACTGATGCTAAGCCTTTGTCTTCATAAAAATACAAATGTACTTTCTCGCAGCATGTACATTTTCTGCCAGGCAGTGAGTCAAACTAACAAACATCCCTGCATGTGATCTAATTCATATTTTCACTTCTGGCAAGATAAACCCAGGTCAGGTCTGTATTAGCCATTTTACTCTGCAAAGGTGATCAAAGAACCTGGGAGCTGCAAGGTAGCCTGACTCAAGTTTTTTACTAACCTATTCATATTGAGAAGATTATTGAGTTTCTGATCCATTTGCATGCTCAACTAGCCTTTTATTTCTTATCTAACCTCAAAGTTTGTTAAATTTCAGTTCTGTTTCAGCTGTTCTGTTTATGCCTAAGGAAAAAAAAAATATTATCATGGTATTTCCCTTCTCTGCAATGATCATTTGTGTGCTAAACAACCTCAGATCTTGGGAACTTGGATGCTGAGAAGTACACAAGAAATGCTAAACCAGGGGAGACTCCTCTTCAACCAGATCACCCCTATGTCAGCCAAGAAGTTTATTTACAGAGTGGGAATAGATCACACTTCTCCCCACCTCCAGGAGCCGAGACCACAGATGATTAATTTATGGTAAAGCCAAGGCTTTGTTACTTCAATATATTGTATGCCACCCACATACTCTGTCTTATGCTTTCTTGGATCATTTCCATTGCACTCCACTGCAATTTACCAAAACAAACCCACAAGGCTGTCAAAGAGGGGCACCATAACAACACAATGAAGCCTAAGTGTACAAATCTTCAGTGTACAAATGTACAAACCTCCACTTCCCAAATCAGAAGTATCATGGTAGTTCCTTATAAGAAAGGGAGATTTATAGTAAGATTTTTCTTTTAGCTTTAAAACCAGTGAGGTTTCCTTCCTGCAAAACTAACAGTTCAGTATTGAAAGGTTTTGATTTCATTAATTAATTTCTCTGGGGAATTTCTGTTAGAGTTACTGGCTCACTTGCACGATCACTTGGGGTTCCATTATTGCCACGTGCATTTGAATGGAAAAGACCGAAGGCTTCAATGTCTGGAGATATCCTGGCTTGATGAAACTTTAATTTCAGAATTCTCATAGGCACACCAGCTGCACAATTCAGCTCCCCATTAAATAACATTGGCTTAGTGAAGAATTAGAAGATGCAGAAGGCTACAAGCATGAAAGCAGAAGAGAGCAGGAGAACAACATATTTCAGCAGAAAGTCAATCCCTCTCCAGGGTTTAGGGTGTACAGCTGGGCACTCTGTTTACCAATGCCAAGCCTCTTGGCTTCATGAAATTGGCTCTTGTGATCGGATTAAAAAATTTTTGCAAGAGCTATAGAGGAATAAGCTCAGAGATCATGAAATAACCATCACCCCAGCCCTGCCTGCTGGGGGTTGGACTGTCCAGCCTCATTTCACATTCAAACAAAGAGCCTTATATGCAAGCTGTATCCTGAGTACCTAAAGCTGTTTTGCATTACTGGATCTATAATAATCCTTATTTTCTTTCCAAAACACTCTGATGAACAATATTGTGCTCCCAGTTCAAAGACAAGGCATGTAGTTTAAGAGACTCACTGTTATTGACCTGATTTGGGGTGAGGTTTTTTCCCCAAAGGAGTTTGAAGTCACTGTTTAAAATAAGGACTCAATGAATATGTGTCACATGGATTTTGGTATTCATTTCTTTGTTCATTGCTGCACAGCCTTGTAAAGAAATCACTAATGGGTCCTATTTGTGTTTCAGCAACCAGAGCACAATGTTTATATGAGAAATACACACATTAGGAGATTGCAGGAAGCCTCTTCTATGCATTACTCAACCACCTGGAAGAAAATACAACTTGGAGAACTTTAATAGAAATTATTCAGTGGAGAAATGCAAGCATAAGTGTTTGCTGCGTGGGAAGAGATATACTCTGCATGAGAGCCTTACTGAACTCCTCAGAACAGAACAGTTCACTTTGGGAGAACTCCATCGGTATTTGACTTTTTTTGTACAAAACCATCAAACCAAAATTAATTCAATAATCACTAATATTTAGAGCATCAATCATCTGCTATCTGTTGAAAAACGAGTTGCCAAATTGACAGTTTAGCAATAAGTATCATGATTGGAAATCATTACCACCAATATAATGTACATAAGTTCTGTCATACAGCAAAACCTTGAAAAAACCTCATGTTTCTTTTATAAGAAGCTTCAATATTACCTCTTTTCATTCAGGTTTTCTTTTAAGCTTCACTCCAAATATTATGAATTCTAGGTTTTCATTAGATCTGCTTTAGAACGAGTCCCAACTCTATCCTTACAGATCACACAGCTAGAGCTAATCAGAATTCTGACAGGGTTACATTAATTGACATGAACTTCCCACACCTATACAGTAAAACAATGCATGGTCTGAAGAGAAGGAAAAGCAAAGATATTTCTCATTCTTGCACACTGTTAGGAGCTCCTTGTTATGACCTATTTTAGTCACCCAAGTGTTTTAGCTCCCAAGCCTGAGAAAAAGGGTCCATACCATATAACTCAGTGCAGAGCATGATTAGAGTGATTTTGCAGTGTGTAAGGAAGGGACAATATGCCCCTATGCATTTCACCATCAATTACACTGGTGTGTTATAGGAGAATGGAGATTAACATTCCTGTCATGCACAAGATCTATGCAGCTGCCTCTTATTATTTGGTGAAGGTCATGAGTAAGGCCAAACCTATGACTGCATTCTAGCTAAGTAATTCAGCAGTTCCTTCTCCAAATGTGATTTGATAATGAGTTATTAGGAAATATGGGCCTGGGGTAAAAATATGCCAGTGTTTAGGAGACAAGATTCTGCAACAATCCACAGCTATTGCAAATTAGTGACATTAAGACTTCTCTCAGTGTAAGTAAAAAGCCACCATGAATAGAACTAACCTAATGTGGCATTTGGTCAGTCTACAGAGAGTTTAAAAACATTGAAAAGTTCTCTAAGTAGTAGTTCTATTAAATTAATTCTATTTAATGATTCTATTAAATCCCTCTATCCAGGTGGCCACTCTGTGATTGTCAGTAACTTATCTGTTGTTTAGTTGCCAACCATATAATTATTGTCATCCAATAAAACCCTTTTACTTTCATAGAAGTAGCATAAGCCTTTATAAAGAGGAAATACTTTGCTCCAGAAATGTAATTCTGTAAATTGGGATCAATTATTGAATCAGAAGAATGGAGAAATTCATACTTTACTTTCTATTCTTCCAAAGCATCATTCTCAACAGTAAACAAAAAGCTAACAACAAAAAGCACAGCATTAGGTATTAGAAGAAGTTAACATGGGAAAGAAAGGCTTGAAGGAAGGGAAAATTCTGATTGGTAGGAACATGGGATTCTAAAATATCTACCTTAAGGACTCCTTAAAGGTAAACTTGACTGTTAGTGGCCACACTAGGATGGTCACTCTAGGACTAGTGCTAAAACCTTCTACTCTTTAGCCTGCAAAAGAATCATACCCCTATTTTCTGAGCCAAGCAATTTGCTAGCACAAAGGTAACTCTAGAGGCCAATTTAGAGAAATCTATTTATACATTTATGTGTATAAACATGAGTTTTCAAGGCAACACTTTGAAGAGACTGACAGTGTTAAAAAAAGCTCAGACATCTACTAATTAAGAAACTTTATACTTGAACATATTTCAGATATGTTTTAGAACTATACCAATTTTTCAGTAATTTGACCTTCCTTGACATCACACACATTCGCTCCTCAGCGTCTCTCTTAAAATTATTATTTAAGACTAAAGCAGACAGATAGATGAAAGATACTTTAAAAAACTGTCAAAGGTTAAAGGCAGGATTTCAGTTCATTATATTAAAACTCCATCAGTTCTCAGTTCCAGGAAGTTTTATCCTGTGGCTTGACTAAAAGTTCCACCATTTTGATTCTTTGAGATAAAGCACACAGAATCAAAATCTCAAAACTACAGGCTCAGGTTTACAGGGCAAGACCTAGGACAGCCTTCTAAACAAGGAGCAGCAAGAAACTTGATTATTTTGGTGGGCTTTTCATTATAACCTAAAGCAGTAAATTAGTAATTATCATAAATTACCACATAGCTTCAAGGATGAAGAGAACTCAGAAAAACAGGAAAATCAGAGCAGAAAGTACAAATTTTATATATCTATCAGGAAGTTTTTAGAGGGATTTGGCATTTGCAATGTTGAAGAGAGAAGGAGGCATTTATCAGGGTGTATAGGGGCAGATTCCTGCATTTGTCCCCTCAACAAGTTCCACACTCACACCTATTTGCCCATACTGGTCCTTTCCAGGCTTCCACTTCCAGGCCTTAAGCTCCCTGGATCAGAGAACCTCCTCCCTGTAGGTCTGTAAGGCAGCTCTCAAAGGGGCTCCTGATTTTGCAGCTTGATCACTCCTTACTAAAGTAATTCCATTTATAGGAATGTGGTTTTACAAACTGAAGCATTTTACAATGAGACTGTACTTGGAGAAGAACATTTTCTCCAAAACATAGATAACTAAAGGAGATAGTTATATTCATATCCTCAGATTTGCTGCAAGCCCAACTGCTAGGAAAGAGAGTAAACCCAAGGCAAAGAAAAAAGATGAAATATTTGTCAACCAGAGATACATCCATGCCTTATTTTCTCATGCTCCCTCAAGTTTTGGGGGAATGTCTTGCTTCTCAAGTGAAGGGCCTGGAACTCCATTTATCCTCTTTAAAATAGCTCCTCTATCTACTCTGTCACCATCTTTAGACACATTTTTAGAAAAAGAGAAAAAGCACCACCACAGAAACAAAAACTCACACAATACATACCTCCCCGAGCATACACAGAGGACAGAGTTTCTCAGCCACAACTTTGTAGGCTGAACTTTGAACCTCTAGCTCCCAGGAGTCCTGCTGAGTCTACCCCAGTAAGATAAATACCTGCTATACCTCAGCTAGCAGAGAGAAATGGGAATTTTCCAAAACGATGAAGGCTCAGAATTCCGGCCAAAGAAGGCAAAAACTTCAATGAGTCACTTCCTCCTGTACTTAAGGGTTCTTTCAGCAAGTCCAGAGTCATGTTTTAACAACACTTGAAAGTCTAATAGCTTGCAAATCACCAGAAGAGAAACAAAGATTAGAATGAGCTAAGAGGAACCAGGCCAAGGCCAAGAAAACCTTTAAGTTTCAATGAATATTTGCCCAAAGGCTACAGCTGAAGTATTAAGTCAATATTTGATTTGATAACCTCACAGACACATGGTTTATGTCAGCATATCATGCCACACCAGCTACTGAAACCCTATTCCTGAAACTGCCTAATGGATTTTCACTTCTGTGCTTCTTTTTTTCCCTAAGAGCATGTCCATGTCCAGGTTAACCAGAGATTTCAGACCGTGTTTTGCTACACGTGATAAAGCAGCAAACATACTTTTGTCCCAATGTGAAATCTAAGGCTGTAGAGAAATCCCAAGGTCTCAAATACTCTGATCAGCCAGGTCCCTGCCAGGGCAGGCAGCTGCTGACCTGATGGCTTTAAAATTCATTTGGGAATAAGCCATGAAATGTTCAGGAAAGAAGCACCTAGAAAGATCCACTGTATTCTTCATGCTTATGTGGGGAGGTTCTTTCCCTGGTTAGAATCACTTGAAGCAATGGTTTCTTATGCATGAGCTTTCTAAAAACGTATAAAGGATTTACAGCAGATTGTTGGCAATGCTCTGATCACCTTTCTGCATGTCTACAAAAATCCTCTGATTAAGAGCTGCCTTAAACAGAGTAATTTTAACCTCTTCCTTATTGCCTTATAATAAATTTTTAAAAAACCAACAGAAACAACAACAAAAAAATTAACCACCAAACAAACGAAATGACAAAAAAGGGGGCAGAAAATGTAGTGTTCTGCAATCCAAATTCATTAGCTAAATGAGAACTGCAGATCTAGAATCACTGAACTTCCAGTAACTTCAAAGCAGCCCAGATTTCTCCAAAAGAATGACATCTGAGGCTCTCAAGGTTAGACAGAACATATGAGCACAGTGGAAAGTTCTTTTACCCAGCAGCTCTCTCCAACTTTCCTTCCAAAGCGTTGCTGCAATTTCAGTTCCTCCCCCTGCAGCCTGAGGCAGTGACCTGCTGTCAGCCAGGCACAGAATTCTCTTCAATCCTGGAAGCAACTTCACCCAGCTCGAGTCAATAGCACTTATTGATGGGTGGACACATAGCCCAGATGCCATTTCCAAGTAGGTAAATTTTCAGTATTTCAGAACAAATATTAATAAAGATTATCAGAGTCCTACTTTGCTACTGGAAAGAGACTAAAATTTTACAAGGGATAAATTAATCTGGTTTATAAATATTCACAGCAACGAAATATGATTAAAAAGTTACTGACAAACTGAATACACCATAGGTACCTTTCAGGCTTCATATTCACCACGTATATATTTTTAAATGCCACACATGCATAATTATGCTACAAATTATAGCGGTGCTACAAAGACAGGTACAAATCCCAAATAAATGCATGATTCAAAACTGCATCAAAACAATAATTGCTCCAGAAAAGACCACAGTGACAGGTGCAAAACAGAAGAACAGGCAGATTAAAATCTGTATGTGCATTAAAAGTCTGTAACATTAGGTAAGCATTTACAAGTTTGGATTTGAGCATGGATTAACAGTAAAGCAAACCCCATGCAACAAAATATTACAAAAGAAAGTAGTCTCTGTAAAATTCACCGTTTTGTCTTTTAGCCAGATGATAAAAATGATTCCCTGCCCTGCATGGAAATTAGATTCTTCAAAGTTACCATACTGAATCATTTAATTTGTCTGAGTACTTCAACTGCCTTTACACACTGCAATAAGAATTTGAATTTTAGATTGAACTAATGAAGGGCAAGGTATTTCACACACGGTTAGAAAGTCGACAGTAGCCAGATGCAGCACAGCTTATACAAACAAACAGTAACTCACTGCAATTTCATGAAGCCAGGAGAAGGATGTGTGTATCTTTAAATATTTCAATTACATCTTTTTTACATGCCCTCTGTGTGTAACAGTGCCTCAACAGCTAAAAGTCCGTTTAGTTAAATTTGGGGTTTTTTTTCATTATGCAGGGTGGACCTTCCAATTGTAAAGCATAAAATTTGAATGCAAAACGTTTATATGGAATTTGAGTCATCTTACTGGTCTTAATTGATCTTATTATTCCTAAATTATTTATTGCATATTTAGCAACCCTAAGCAGTTCAGGCATGGCTCAAATTGTTCTACCTGGGCCTTGTGTTCCATTAAAAAATTACCAATAATAGATGTGCAGAGGAAAATCTAGGGAAATACTTCTGTCATATAATAAAGAATTTATTAATAGTTTAGTTCTTGTTACCAACTATAATAGCCCGTTAATGGCATTAATTATAGATCATGCAAGCACTCCTCACAAAACATAATGCCATAATGCCACCTTCAGTATTTCTCCTAATTAAGAGTTAATGCAGAGATTAATTTTGTGAGAACTACTCCATCTCTTTCTGGACAAAGATCACCTGTTAGACTTAAGTGGTCAGAAATATTTTGTCAGCAGAAGTATTTATCCCTTTGATAAAAAGAGGGTATTCAGAGGTTGTGTTGAGTAGAATATACTTAAAACCCACGTGGCCTCTTCTGTCCCCTACCACATCCCCACTATCGATTGCTCTGTTTCATGTGGTTTTAATGAACATTGGTTGTTCATGTTGCAATAAGCATGATCTTACTACTTTTAAGCAAAGAACTCAGTTCTTGTTTCATTACCCACAGCCTGGTAGGTCTGTAAGCACCTGCTGAGCCTTGCAATGCCATCCCAGCCATCAGGGAGAAGTGAGGCCATCAGCAGTTTTCCACAAGCATCAGAAGCCTGCATGATATCCTTAAACTCTACAGCCCTACAGAGCAACCTAGAACTGCTCTAATACATGAAAAGGACAAAAACCATTTATACATCTACATCTGCACACTTATCCAAGTGCATTTTGTCCTAGGTACTGTGACACACCATGGAAATGACTCAGTGGACAGGCTGGGCCAGCAGGAAATATTTCACTACTAAAACCTTCAGAAGTGTTCTGATTGTCTGAATGACTCTTTCTTGTCGTCCTGCACTATTTAAGAAATGCACTGGGTAAGTTAGCCAGTCACCTGATTTTCCCACCAACTAAACACAGAACAGGTTACTGGCACTACCTGGTGGGAAAAGAACCTGCAACGCACCTGAAGAGCCCAAATCCTCTAATGCAGGATTTCAAATCCACTACCATTAAGCTTCAGTCAGAGAAAACTGAAGTTATTCTTGCTTGCACTATAAAAGAAGCTGTCATTTTGTCAAACAAGTTCTCACTAAATATGACTGCAAGCATAAATACACATAATTTATTAGAACAATTAGAATGCATCCTTGTTGTCTTCTAGCTCAGCTGTCCGTCATACTGGTAATTACAAAAGACAGGAAAAGAATAATAATTTCAGATCTCTAAAATCTTCTAGAGAGAATGTGAGAAGAAAGTGATCAATAATGCTAATCTACTGGAACTTAAATTCCCAGAAAGAGATATTTTATCATAAGTGATTCTTTAAATCATCAGTGTTGTTTCTTAAAGCCTCTCATTCATAGTTTAAAAAGCACAAACACAAGAGAATAGACACTTAAACAATCATAAAAAATGCTGAATTATAATTGCACTTTGAGTGCTTCTAGGTGAAGTGCACATCACTGACCACAAACACAAAAGTGAGAGCTGTCATTAGACGATCTCTATACAAAGAGAAGAGGGAACTTGCAGAACCCCTCTCCTTCCCCATATTTCGAACACCAGAGATGCTCCAAAACCCCTGATTACTTCTAATATCTAAAGAGCTAACAGTGTATCTTTAAAATTATTTGCTCCATGGGAATGTCATCCACCATTAATAGAAAAGTGTCCACCCACATTTTTTTTTATTATTGCATGAACTTAGTTAGCATTTGTCATTGATTTCGCCAAAGTTATCCTGAACTTTGAGAATCTTTAACTATTTTACAGCTAGGAAAAACTAGTATGAAAGAAAACAGAGGAAGACTTAAAAAAAAAACAATTAGAACCAAGAAAAATAAAATAATCAGACCAAACATTACTAAAAGGTCCAACAGGTAAAAGGACCAACAGCAGAGCACAAAAAGGATACCAAAAATATACATCTCACGGAGCAAAATGGCAACGTATTATAATATCCCCAGTCCTTTCTCTTTCTACCAAGATAAAACAAGTACCCAAACTGCCAACAGGTTAAGCACATCACTGCTAGGATTATGTTTGAGAAACAGATAACACAATAAATGTTACATCTGCCACATTCCATCCTTCAAGCCATCCTATCCACTCCAGAAGATTCAGGTTAAGGGAATATTCCAAGTCTTTCATAGTTTTCCACTATAAAAATCCTGCCTTTTCCTAGAGCTCTTTAAAATTTCTCCTTGGGAACACTGCTGTTACATACAGACCTACTTTCACCCACTTCACTATTCTCTTTGGATCAGAGAATGGGAAAGGCAAAGTGGTTTGGAGCACTTTTACCTCAAAGAAGTCTCTAGACATTACTAAAATCTAGATCCTTTAAAAAGCCATCAGCCAAGTAAATAATATAAGAGCCAGGGAGAAATCACTCATCAGAAGAATCTGTTTATTGATGCCTTTTATACCTAGGAATGAAAAATAATGTATGCAAGCAATAAATCATAGAATCATATAAACATTTAGGTTGGAAAGGACCTTTAGGACCATCAAGTCTTACTCTCAAGTTCACAGTGCAGTACAAAACTCTCAAGCTTTCCTTTTTCACTATACAACACCAGATCTGATTAATGGGTACAGCCACTTGTTCACTCCCTCCCTGGTGGGATGGGGGAGGGAATTAGAAAAGTGACTGTGAAAATCCATGTGTTGAAGTGAAGTCAGTTTAAAGGATTAAAGTCTTGATGGTATGGCAACATCCCTGAGTTATCAACAGTGTTTCCAGAACAAATCCAAACCAGGTCCTGAGCTGTGAAGAAAATGAACTGAACCCCAGCCCAAAGCAGCACAGTAAGACCTAGGCCTGCCTGAGCACACACCTATACAAACACTGCATTCTCCATGGAGGGGGTAACCACAAGATCCACAGAACTTTTACACCAAGAGTTTGAGAGGCTCCCTTCCCTGCAGGGACACAGGGAAATACGGGACCTGATTATGAACCATAAAAGTAGAAAGGCAAGATCTAAACTACCTTCAGTCTCAAAAGCTGAAAATACCATTATTTTTGTGGCAGAGTAACTAAGGAAATCTCAGATCTGAAAGTGGTCTCTAAACCAGGGTGTTACTTTAAAAGTAAAATAAAATTCTTATATTACTAAAAATAAATGCTCTCAGCAGCCTTCATTACAATTTCAGCAAAGAGGAGTTGGATAAAAATATGCAGTGGTTTTTTTCAGTGCTCACTCTGAAACAACTGCCACTCTTAAATTCAAGTAGAAAATTCAGGCTTTTAAGGATACCTCAGACAAGCAAAAACCTGACTTATCTATTGAGAGCTCAGCCAGCTTCCTTAAATGGACTGCAAATAATTTACTGAAAGCTTTGTAAAACTAGATATTTTTCAGTGCAGTAAAAAGACAACAATCTTGAATTTCTTTTCCATGAGACGTTTCCACATCAGCAGAACTGTGCAGTAGTAGGCAAATAGGAGATGATATAGTACAGGTCATTGCACATAGCTTCAGAAAAGATACTGAGACTAAGTTTTAGTAAAAGTCATCCCAAAACCCAAGGTCCTTTTACGTTCTTGGGAGTTTGGAGTTTGTTTGTGATGTTTTCATGGTTTGTTTTGTTTGGTTTTTTTTTTTAAGAGCCTAGGGGGCCAGGGCTGGACAGAGAGATGGGAATTATATGTCTTTCATAGTGCAACAGCAACAATAACAATCACAGTTAATTGCACCCCTTGCATTTAACAGATATGCAAAGGTATAAATAAGGCACAAAGGGTTACTTAACATTCTGGAAAATAGACCTAAATCTAATCCTAAATAGACTCTTCCCTGTCTACTAACAGGAAGGTACCCCACAGTGATCCAACATGGTTAACTGCTGATGAAGAGTTCAAGATTTATGAATCCAATTGATTTGTAACTGAAGCAAAAACTATTATTACACCCAAGAATTTACATCTCAAAAAAAACCATTTCCTATGGTTCAGTCCACTGTAGGAAAGACCTAAGCCTTATACCAGGCAATTTGCTGTAAAAGAACAAATCCACAAAGAACATGAATGAAGGTGTAGAAATACACAAATAGATGAGACAACAAAAAACATGTACAAAGAGTGGAAAGAAATATATTAAATCAAACAATAACTAATCCAGTAGCCCACATACAAAGACAGCAATGCAGCCAGAGTCAGGTAGCATCATGATTATTTTGAGGTCATATGTTGTTCTTGTCTCCACCATCTTACAAAAAGTACAGGAACTCCCAGTTAAGTACAAGTCGAAGTATAATTATATTCACTTAATAAAGAATTATTTTTTTAATTACCCAATGAATTTGGAAATTCTTGTCACATCATCTATTTGCCATGATTTTCATGCAAAGCTTCCTGTTGAAAAGTCACTCTAGGTGTGTAGAGGTGTCATTTGGGAACAAAAGCAAATAAAATTTGTTGCACATGTCATTAAGGACTGACTTTAGGTATTGCAAGTTCAAAAAGTTGGTATATTCCTGTAAGTCTGTTTGCTAATGAAGCAGATATGGATATGCTTCTATTTGGTTTATTCATACATTATTTATTAACAGCTTCCAGACTCTTACAAGAAAAGCTACAACCAATAATCTCAATGAAGCAGCTGTCATCAGCAGACAGTAGGAAGTCTGAGAAAACAGACACTAACATCAAATATTTCAAAACTCTTTTACCACCTTCCACAATTATCTTAAATATAAATGATAGTGTCCCCAGTGACTGTTCTAGGACAGGCTTAATTTTTTCCGTTTTCTTTTTGCCTTTCCTTTTCTTCTAATTCTCTTATTTAATGTCAAAAAAATTTCAAAGGTAGAGTTTTTCTAAAAACAGAGGGAACAAAACCACAAAATACTTCCTGTTGTTTAAAGCATCCCTAGAGAGGTTTGCTTCCTGAACCAAGTTCAAATTAGACTACAGATAACCCTGAGGTTTGAAATTGTTTAACTTATTTATTAATTATTAATAAAAAGTAGAACCTTTGTTTTGCTTAATTTACACTTCGCATAAAATTCCTTTCCAAATTTCAGTCAGCAAACAAATTTATGTAATGTAGTTGGCAGATAGAGCAAAATACTGAACCCAAGTATCACAAGTTTCAGTCACAGAACAGTTTTTCACACATCACTTCAACTTCTGTGGCTTTAATGAGGGCCAGTTCATTAATGTCTGTGGAGCATTCAGATGTCAATATGAGGAATGACGAAAAAAAGAAACTCAGGGGTGTCCTCTGTTCACTAAATACCTGTGAACATTCCCAGAGCTTGCAAACTCAGAAAGAACATTATTGCAGTCCAAGTCAGCAATGGCTATTTTTCGTAACACATACAAAATACAAACTTGCATTGATGCCTGCAAGCATAGAGGTTTTCAAAAATAAGGTTTGAATGCCCACTTGAGAAATTCCAGGGCTTTGCACATGAAAAAGTCCAAAATAACCTCCTCTCTTCCCAAAATACCAATGCAGAAGTAAACCAACTAAGTATGTATCTGTACTAGTAATTGTAATATGAAATTTCAGCAAAACCCCATACATTCAAATCGTTTATAATCTACTGAATTGGCATCAGTTTGAATCCAGTGCATCAAAAGCTGAATTTTTTTACTTCATTACAATAATCTAAAATAAAATTCATAGATTAAAAAGAAAGGAATTCCTCAGTTACATAGATTATTCTAAAATATTTGCTGGTGCTGTGTAGGTCATGGATAAAATGGAAACACAAATTTAAACTGAATTCAACTTCTAAGTGCATATTTAAATTGTGTTGTATAATTGTAAGCTCCTTGTTTTGTAAAGTACATTAAATGAATACTCTCAGATTACAGACATTATACCATGCACTTTTTCAAAGGGAGTATCCATTGCAAGTACAAGGTGTTAAGAACTGGTTATAACTCATGTTATAATCATTGTAACAACAGTAGCTGTTACATCCAGCAAAAAGGACCCGACTGCATTATCACCTACTGAGCTGCACAACATGTGCACACAGAAAAGGCATCCTACTCCTCTGCTTTAACCACACCAGCACCACCCACTCGTGTCACTTATTTTGGAAACAGATTCGGAATTTCCTAGTGGGAAGATGTCATTAAATTGGCATTTTGAGCACCTGGAGCAGAAATTAATACCTGGTTATATTTTTGCCATTTGAAAAGAAGCAGATAAAGGGAAGAGCAGGTCCATTTACTGTGTTGTACAAGATAAGCTTGAGAACAAGCTTTCCTCTTAAGAAATACCTCACACAGAGACAAATTTGACACAACTAATAAAAAAATCCCAAACAAAAATCCCAACAACAACCATCCAAACAAAAGCACATTAAAGAAGCAAAGATTCTCCAGATCTATCTTAAGGGTCAAGGCAACAGGTCTGCTCTTGACAGTCTTTACAGATATAAATGATGTATGCGGATAGCCACTGAAAACAAGATTTAGCTTTCAGGATCCTCCACAAATATATTCTCCTCCTCAACTCAGAAGTGCCACAGTTTCCCACTGGTTACCACATCCTTTCTTTTCATAGACCAGAGGTTCCTGGCTGGTTTCTCAACACGTGGAAGAAGCTGTAACTCCACACACCTCTCCCTCCACATCAGCTAAAGCCAACATTCTTCCTCACCACAAGCTGCAGCAGTGGCACTTACCTATGCAAGCTACCTGTGGGTAACAGGGCAGTATGACCACATGTTACACAATTTCAAACTATTTGATGAATCTTTTATTGATGTTATTTGTACTTGGGAAAGTAATTTACAAGAAAGAAGTACATGAAAGTATTAAATTGAGGCAAAACAGAGCTTGAAGCCTGGTAATAATTTGGAAGCCCTTGCAGGTTCATCACATCTGATGTGCAAAGATGAGTAAATGCAGAGATCATGGGATAAGCAAAGATGTGGTGAGAGGAAATGTCCATCCTTTTAACCAAATTACACCAATGTTAAGTATTTATATTTATTAACTTTTATGTCCAAAGTCTTTTCTCTCAACTAACGTTTTATCTTAAATGTTTTTCACGAGTTGATAAAGTTGTGATACCTTCTAAGCATTACTAGGCTTAGAAGTCTAGCTCAAAAAAGAACACAGATAATTGATATTGAAAAGCTTGATTTTGACCAGAATTCAAAAATCATATAATCTGTATATACATAAGATAAGGTCTGCACTGGCCCAGCTACATCAGTCACGAGAAATAAGGTGCAATCACTGATCAAGCTTCTCAGCAGAGACAATTTTTATGGGGAAATTTCTCTTTTCATTAACAATACACTTTGCATGTCATAGATAAACTGTAGCAGCAACAGTGCAGTCCTTGGATGCATTTATCTAAGGATGATACTACAGCAAATTTCCTGTTATCCAGATCCATCAATTGAACAATTAAGAGTTTTCTAAACTGAAATATTTTAACTAGTGTTGTAGTATTCACTTGATCAGCCAATAAAAGTCATAGAACAGATATATTTTACTGATTTTCAGTGTTATAGGATAGTAATTCCTAAGAAAGAATAATTACACCACCGTAAAAACTTTCAATGGTGCATCTGCATTCAGAAGAATCAAAGAAAGCTTTTTCCTAATATAAATATGCTGTCATAAGAAAAGCAGAAGTAGTAAAAATGTGCATTTCAATCCAGTGGAAGTAATGTCTCCATTTAACAAGATGCTTTGAGTTTCTCAAGGGAGTTGTTTGTAACACAAAGCACTACATTCCGTGTTTCTATAATGTCATGTGTCATTTGTCTTTAAGAAATCTGTGTTGTCAATATCTATTTTATTGTTCAGTAAATTTTCATTACACATGCCATGATGTCTACATTCTGTTATCTCCCTGGTATACTTGCCACTTTTCATATTTTTCTAACAGTGAAATGCCTTTAAATTCACCCCCCCAAAAAAAATCTTGTAAGTGGTCACTGTGCCTAGGCAGTTTATTCACCTAAAATTAGCATTTTTCTTATTCAAGGACAAATAAATTATTTGCAAAACAAATTATATCTAAATCAGACCTACCATTTAGTTTATTTGGGAAAGGACTCATAGATTTGTTTGCTTTCTTTTAAAGGATGATACAAGTTCATAGCCCAGGGCCTGGCAATGGAAATCAGCCAAAACTCTTAACTTGGAATCACTTACAGACCTTCACCCAAAGCACTGAAATCGATTTACCATATAGGATTTTAACATATCAGCAGCCATAGGCAGAGCCAAGAAGTTATTTCCATCCATTATAAAAAAATCAAACCTCCAAGCCAGCAATCTTATGTGGTACATAAAACCACTGTATCAAAATTCAAAGTTGTATTTCTCTTAGACCTTTAGAACCACTGAGCTCTGAGGTTTGAAGAGCAGCTCCTGCACACATCTCACGTTGTTTCAGATGGCAGAAACAGTCTGAATTCCTTTAAACATTGATCTGCTTTTCAAATCCCTATGGTGATCTTGTTCAAGCTGATGCTGGAAAGTTACAATGAAAATCAGCTCTGAAACCACCACATCAGTGCCCCACATCTCCTCTCTGGTCCAGGGAAATCTGGCTCAGAGAGGAAGAGCAGCAGTGGTCTGGATCCATCTCTCATACATGGATGGCAATGACATCTGAACCATCATAAGTGAGAGATTCACAGAACCATTAACCTGAAAAGCATCTCCATGTTCTTTTGGAAAAATCAAGAGAACCATCTAAAGAAAAAGAAAGCTCTCTACGATACAGTAATATGGGACACCTGAGACTGCTCTATCTAGAAAAAACGGCATAAAAATCTTCTTTAGACTAACATTTTTCAATACTTTTCAGAAGGTACTTGTCTCACAAAAGCTGAAGAGAACCATGCTAAAATGGTTTATTAGCATAAAATTCTGAGCCAATTACTACTGTTTAAGTGTCTTTTGAATCACCCCTTCACCATTTTTTTTAAACTTTACCAACTCAAATGATAAAATTCATCAAATCCTTACTGATAGTCCACTGAGAGGAGTCTGCTTTTAAAATATATATATGGAGCAAACAAACAAATATATATATTCATCTTTAAAACACTTTAGGTGCATCACTTCTGCCAGTGACACTCCTGATTTCCATGTTATTATTATGTCAAAGTGAAGAGAATTCCATTCAGAGATACTCTGATGAAGACACAGGCATTACAAAAGACAAGAATAAATAACTTCTACCATTTTGAAGAATGTTTCAGATCAGTGCACATTAACGAGTGATCAGATTTCAGGATATCATTTATATTCATATAAATACAGCTTTTGTCTTGCTTGATAAATACTTACTGTCTATAAAGCAGATGCCTGTAAGAGCTGCATTTACTTACATTCTCATTCTGCCTGCAAGCTTGCTTATATATAATACTTCAAAAAACACATATTTTGTTCCAGTTGAAAAAAGGAGTAGCATTAACCTCCCCTGATCTTTGTAATCCTATACAAAACAAGCCATGCAGAGCCATAGAGAGGAAAGGAACTGTTCCTCCAGGAAGTGCTTTAATGAAGTAGAAAAAGGCATAAACATTCTCTGTATGCCTTGTGTGGAACATGGAAAGTCACACAAGGAAAAATTACAAGGAACTTGTTATGTGTCCTGTCAGAAAATGGCTGCTACATAAAAGCAAAACTTATTGCCCTGAGGGAATCCTGCATTTTCTTTGCTGGTTTTTTTTCCCATCTTTCTTTCCTGCTAGAGTTACACCTCCCAGCAAGGCACAGTGTAAAGAAGCTTCAGTGTACAGAGCAAGATCATCTGACAACAAAAAACATATCCAGACTGTCAGATGGAGTGTGTACGCTGGAGAGAATTAACTGGGAAAATGTATCTGTCCACAGATTGGAAAATTCTACTTAGAGGCAAATAAATCCTTCTCTCCTACTTAAAACATTTATTCCATTTTAACTACTCCTTGCTCTTCAGATGCCTGTTTCAGATGAGGAAAGACACTAAGAATCACAGAAATACACTCTCACTTCAATAGAAGACAGATGTGTGTTTGTTTTAAATGATTCACAAGCACTTGCTGTGCAACAATGCTGCCTGTCCTACCAGTTATCAATGGAAATTTATTTTAGCAGATTTTTCAAGTTAGCCAATATAAGGAATGTAATGTTAGTAATGAGATAACAAGAACCATGGGTGAGGCAGCTGCACTGGTATCAGGGCAACAGCAAAGGATATGAAAGCTTTTATCACACAGTGCAAGATTAGGAAGGTCTAAAGTACTTTGGTGTGGTCACAAGAGAGACACAGCAGAGTTACTATGAGTTCATCTTCTGAATAGCACCAGTGCAACAGGACTAACTCTAGCTGAAAGAAAAAGAGGCCAATGAAAGGAATATGCTTGAAACTATTTGACTATAATGATCAAAGTATGATAGAAACAAGAGAATGGCAGTATTGTATAGGAAAAAAAACTGTATTTGCTCTAGTTCAGGCTTCCTTTTGTGTCAGCACTTTAAATAATATAGCAAAGGTTGAGATGATTCTGTTAACATTACTGGGAGAGCTACTAAAACTGTTTGAGATTTTAAATATAGCTTATGTTTAACTTATGACCTGAACTGCAAACCTAACACCAAGATGCTTTGCACCATATCCCAATTTTCAGTGTATTTTGCCAGGCTAGAAAGGAAGCAAACTAGTGGAACAGTCATTCTTCACATGAGAGAAGAAAAAACACACCACACCAGCAATTCCCAATCTTGCCAAGTTTCTAACTCCAAGTTTAGAATATTCCTCATTTACTATCAATGCAATTAAATTGCAGCTATTAAAACCTCATGAACTTTCTTCTTTTCATAAATACTAAAGTTTTTTGATATGTTATAGAGTAATCTGTATTACCATAATTGTTACAAATGCAGGTAGATGCTGAAAATGTTCTTCAAGACAAAATTCTTGTTCAAGTGTTCACAGAACAGTCATCAAAAAATTATTTATTCTCATAATCAGGGAGAAAAGAGTAATAGTAACTGAATTACTGAATTGTTTTATCAGATACAGGCAATTAACTTTTGCAGCCTTCTAGACAGACTGTCTGTTCTACTCAACTTTACTTGTACTCACTGTAGTGGAAATTATGGCTCCTACTCCTGCTGAATTCTGGACGTGGTGCAGGTACCTGAGCACAGTTTCATAAGGCTGGATCCCAGCTCACAGCAAGAGAAACACCAGGCACAAGCAGTTACATACAGCGAGCTCAGTACAACATTTCTGTATGAGCACCTACAGCCAGAGCACCTGGCACTGGGAACAAGCCCCAGCAATGCCAGACTTTTCCTTGGAATCACCAGGACCTTCCCCACACACTGCATACATTTTCTCCAGCACAGTGAGCAGTGTAGGATTTCAGGACTTCAGCCACTTCTACTTTCTTCTGAACATTTAATCTGACATTTTATGCTTTCTGTTGATATAATAGAGGACTTAAGTACAAGAAACACTTGTATTTCTGTTCAGTATAATTAATCAAAATTTAGAGGGGGGATATAAAAACTAAATAGAAAAGCAATGTTAGAAAATATAGTAAAGATACTGCAACTAAAAACCCTGACTAACAATTGGGTAAAACTGACACAGCAATCAAATGGAAATCGTTTCCACAAACCAAAAGACATATGTTAAATTTCAAAATGCTAAGATATCATAGTATCTCAATAAAATGCAGCTAAAACATCATAAAATAAAGCCCCAATGTCGTTCAATACTAAAAAAAAAGGAAGTCAGAGTAACAGTCAAACCCCAGTAACAGATGAATCTTTAATCAAGAAATAAAGCACATTTTTAGTGGCTTTTACTCTTAGAGGAAATTCCTGAGCAATATCTACTTACTAGCTCAAAGTAAAATCTGGAAGGTAAGAAAATCCCCCATAGCAGTCACATGAATGGGATACTGCAGCCACCAAAACATTTTCCCTTAGTCACAAACAGATTATAATTTACAGTGTAAGAGATTAAAGATCATTTTATTACCTCTCAGTGCCATACCGCCCTTACAGTGCCGTAATTATGACTGGTCAAGTAGATCTTTAATTTTCACACTTCAAATACTGATTATCTGCATTCTGCAGACATCTACAAATACATACATCAAAGCTGCTGGCTTCCACAGAATGTTAACCAGGGCCCATTGTTCTTACATTCTTTTTAGAGTTGAATCCCGGTGCATTAGGTCTATAAACAGGTCCACTTAGTCATTTTCTTACAAGCTATTCATGTAGAAACTATAATGTTCTGTTCTCCCCAGAAGCTTATAATACATCACATGGATAATTGCATTTGAAGAGATTAAGCATGAAACACAAGAAACACCAATAAAATTCAAAGTACACCTGAGTCATCACAGGAGAAATACCATTATTTCTTAAAGAGCAGGTAGCATGGGGGGATGGGGGAACCAGAAAAAAAAAACCCCAAAACAATATAAAAAGAACAATTCAAGCTTCAAAGAGAAGATTCCTGTAAGCACTGAGCAAGCATATTTAGCCTTCCAATTATGCACACTGACCTGAGACACAGAGCAGGCCATGAAGTATTAAACACAAACTACAGTGGAATTAGCCTCATATACACCCAACAGGGCATAAATCTTCACTAAAGTCTCCTAGAACACATAAAACACTCACACAAATAATACATGGAGAGAAGACTTTCTGCAGCTTCTGTTCTACTGAAGCTAGAAAGTCTTTCCTAAAAATCAGAATAAGTCTGTATCTCTACATAGTGACAAACACTAAATCTGTTCAATCAAATGCAGCATAAGAGGAGACAGTTTTCCAAAATTGTTACTGAGTTGTGTATGCAATTGTTTCATATGAGCCACTTTTGTGAATTTTGAAGAAATTACCTCTTTTCCAATCATGTTAACCATTATCTGTTTTGACATGCATTTAACTGGCAAGGATTCAACCACTTACTAAGTAATTCCATTTGCTCTATATTAATAGTTTAAACAGTTTTTGCTGTCTCCTATCTGAGCACCTTCAGGATAACTTCCACTGTTTTTCCCATTTACACTTGATTTAGAAAATGTCATGACAAAACATAAAGCCACTTTTGAAATTAATAACAAAGTGTCATTTGAAATGGTTCATTAAACCTGCAAAACATGCATCGCATCCTTCCTATTGAGCCAGTATCTATATTAAAGACAGTAAATCCAATTTAAAACAACTTTTAATCAAACTCAAGTGTTGAAGTTCTTAATATGGCAACTGACTATTCACAAAATACAGAGGACAAGGTGTACATTTGACTGTCAGACTAGTTCAAATAATTAATGAGATTTAAAATTAATTTTGGTACAGCAACATGCAATTTTTCCAACTATTACACTGACTCATTTAGTGGAAAATATTGCAGGCAAACATTTCCCAAGTCCAGATCAGTAGTCATTGTTATCAGCAGAGACACTCAGACTCAATCATGGCTTCTTTGGAAGTATCCAGAAATCCAATTTGTCTGTGTTATTAACAACCAGCAGGTGCCAGCCCCTACAGAAGGCAGAAACAACCTGATTGATATACGAGAGACCAGGGTTCCACTGTTTGGAAGAAGACAAGAGTTTCAAGTATATTCGACTCCCCAAACCAGAGGGGTTTGCATCCTGTCTGACCTATGCTTGGTGATCTCCCCAAGCCCCTGGGCAGACACAGCTCTGTAACCCCCCTGTGTTCTACCGAGTTACAAACTCGGTTACTGCTCAGTGGGATGGTGGTAACTGGCTGCACCCCAGCACTGCTCTCTGTCCTTTCCAGTGTCACACACTGCAACGAGCTCCAGCTTCTCACTTTCAGCAAAGCTGAGGGCCAGGACTTGATGCTGAGGAGAAGCCATTGCCAGCTCAGGTCACAGGGCTCTTCAAGGGTCACTGCTCTGCTGCCTATTTAAGCCTTCCCTGTAAGACTTCTCTCCCAGGAAACCCAAATGCACGAGCATTCTACACTGAAACAGTAAAAGTGCAACAATCCTCTGTTTATTGCATTCGTTTCCCTGTTTTTCACCATGTAAATACACTGTTCAGTAAGTGCACAGACTAGCAATGAGATAATGTTAAGGACTTCATACGCTTTCAAAAAATTCGTGCTTGTTTTTGAGGTACTTTAATTCCTGTTCAAAAAAAAAAAAAGCCCATTCCTCAGCACACAGAACAGTTCACTTCTTTTCAGCTCTGTCAGAGTTATTCCTCTTTGGTTTTGTTTTTCTCCAAATTATTACAAAAACATCACTTCAGGATCTAGCTATTGTCACTACAGTATTTCAGCTTCCACATTTGCTTTGTAGCTGAGCACATTCCATAGTCAATTCAAAAATAGTAGTCAAGCAACTAATGCAAAAATGCAACTTCTGTTTTTCCTGTTAAAGGCACAAACCCCTACTTCTGCAACATTTACAGAATCTGCACCATTCTTATTCCTTTTACAGAGCTTTTAAACATTGACTGCATTAATTAATTAAATTGCCATTAACTAATTTATCTACTGACCAAAGAGAGAAACTGTCACTGGGAAATTACTGGTTTGGAGGTTAAATTAATTAAAAACAGTACCGTAGTGACAGAATTTAATCTTATACTTCTCATGAGAGCATGGAATCACTCACAGCTACAGCAATTTGTGATAAATCCATGGAGAGATTCTATGATGGGAGTGGAATTAATTTGTGTCACCCCTAAGAGTATTTGTGCTCACTCAACAATACCTGTAATAAACAATGGTAAAAATACACAAATTGGGCAAACCAAACGAACTTGTAGCTTGAGCTAGCACATGATACATGCCCTTCAATATCAAGATACAATAATCTGCATCAATAAAATTCAAGGGATCACAAGAGTGGTCAGAATGACCAGAACATTTTTTGCAGTCTGTCTTTGTCTGTGTAATGCACTTGAGTAAAGAACCAAGCAATGAACAAAGGTAGTGAAAATACACTGAAAATACAACCACTGAAAATACAGCACCAAGCTCAACCCCCCTGCCCAAATCCAATCACTACATCACTCTGGAATCTACCACCAACTCACAAGTGCAGCAGAAGAGGGACCTCTGGGCTTGAATGAAGAGAGCAGCGATGAGATTCCCAAATCCTGTGGCAAAGTAACAACAGAGAGAAGTGTGAGAAGAAGGAAGGATGAGCTGCTCCAACCACAGGGACTCAGGCTTCCAGCAACTTGATTTCTCTACTCAACTCTTTTCTGGACCTTAAAAGATACCCTGAATACATGAGCCTCCCACCAAAGCAAGGCTCTAACTACCCAAGCAACTGGGCTGTTCTGAATAGAAGATGAACTTAACACAGATGGGAAGACTCTTTTGTTATTAGCTCTTAATAACACGATTTCAGATGACAGAACTTGTCACCCTGTTGAGGTGCACAGTACACAATGCCTACAGCTCAAAGCAAGAGCTGGTTTTGCAGTTTATACACAGAGAATCCAAATGGCTTCAATTTGAATCCTGAAAGAACCAGTGACAATGTGGTTGTGGCAGCAAAGTTTCCAGCATGCACTGTACAGTTCTGCCCAGAAGCCAAGGTAAGCATTCACGTTAAGAAGACCATCTATAAAAGGGAAATAATATTTTGTCCTGCTTTTGGTATTATTGGTATTTTGGTATTATCTCCTATGTGAGAGCAGGAAGCAGCACTGCAGTTTATGACAAGAGCCACATTCACTAGGTGGTAGTGTCAAACAAATAATAGTCATGCTAATAACCAGAAGGAACTATCAAGACAAATCAATACAAAAAGAAATTACAATGCTTATGTAAAACATTATTGTCTATTCATTGAAAAATTACAAACCACAGAATACAACTGATCTAGCAACACAGCCAAATTGTTATTGATTTGCATTAAGAATTTTTCCCTACTTGACATTTCTAGAATTTTTATATAATTGTATATTAAGGCTCATAGTGAAGACGAGATCTATTATAAATTCCACACATCTGCTGAGATACACCATTCTGAAATTAACTGTCTTGAAACTTATATTTAGAGCACATGAAAGTAATTCAATTTCCCAATATTAACTCTTACATCAATACCTGAATTTAAGATAGGTTGCATTCTTGCTCCTGTTGTAGAACAAAACCAAGAGTGTCTTTTTTGTGAGGCCACAAGAAACAAAAGTATTTTTTGAGAAGTTTTTCAGAGGAATGGATTCAGATTAGAAGGCTAAGATTTAAGTGACTGATTAACTACAGACTGAATAACTTTCATTCTAAAGAAAGTAGGACATCATCAAAACTTTTGAAGTTCAAGTCATGAAAATCTGATTATTCATCTAAGTTTTTATTGCCATTTATGTAATTCTCTTTTTTATATAAGCAATTTAAGGCTGCTTTAATAATTGGCATACAATACATTCTAACATTCAAAATAGACTGTTGACCTCAGGGATAGCTACTCAGCCCCACAGGTACAGCAATGATCAAGATGCAGGCCAGCATCTCTGAAAATGATACCTCTTTGTACAGACTCTGAGCATGCAAACATGTAAATTGGCCTAGAGAGAAACTTACAGTAATGGGGGGGATTCTGGAGAGAATTACACTCCAATACAATGGAGGTATCAAACACTAAGAGGTTTGTTTCAAACAAAATTCATTACTATATAAAGAAATTTACAGTTATTTTTTTCCCATGCTGTTATAATTTCCTTTTGAAATTAAAATTCCTGTCTGATACCAAATGCTATCTGACTATTTGACAGAGTTTGAGAGATACATTGCACGTGCTATTTGCCTCAATGAGCTTCACATGAGCCATCCTCAAAATTCAGCAGTGATCTCGGGATTCTGAAATGAACACCACAACTACTATTATTTTGTGAGGGAATTTAAGATTTAAGCTTCACAAACCAGCAATCTACTTCCTGATTATTCTAAGTCCTTATCACTAAACAAATTTATCATGTCTTTTGTCCTCCATTGTTAATCTCATACTTCCACACAAGGAATTAATCAGAGAGCAACAAGCCAGTAACTCTGATATCTCATATCATTAATGACATTTCTTTATTAGCAAGAAAAGAGAGTATTTGTCAAAGCTCCAACTTGAGGTTTTACAAGCAGCTGACAGAACAACTATGGGTCCAGCTCCAGAAACTGAACCTCACTGAAAGGGCTCAGAAAAATATTTCTTTTGACCATTACCTGATAATCTTCATGCTCATCTGGACAATTTTAGTCTGGTACTACCATCTAGCTTGGCCATCTATTTGCCTGTAATGTTTTACCTGCTGTAGAACATTCAGGTGATTGAAGCTGCAGCCCCATGACCAGGAAAACACTGCAGTGAGAAAAGGATCCAACACACCCCAAACAGCAGAGAGGACAAGGCTTGGTGTAGACAGGCCACAGCTTGGCAAGGGAGAAAAATTATCATCACAGAACAGACAACAAACTGTGTCAAAGCAAACAATGAGGTGTTCCTAGGATGGCAAAGCACAGGATTTTCTAAAGGAAAAAATTGCAGTGGGCTTTGCTAAGAAAGTTGGGGCTTGTTTTATTAAAATCATCAGTATCTTGGGTTAGACAGGACTTTTCTCCAAACTGCTTTTAACATAAAAAGTAAATCATAAAAGACCACTAAATTATTATTTCTTATAGCCCCCTCTGCAAACTACCTAAAGTTAAAAGACAGAAAGAATTAAATATCATATGCTGTAAAAGTTCTTTTTATTTTTATCTGATATTTCACTTGACACTCAAGGAGAAAATTGTGTGCTACTTTGCAGATGCTCCCAAACTAAATTTCCTTGTTCAAATTAGAAACTTTGACATTTAAAATGAATTTTAATAGGGTAATAAACTCAGGATATTTCATAACTCCATCCAAGATATGAAGCATCTCTGACCTACTGACAGCTTAGACTGAATGAAAGTCATCATTAAACACTCGTGAGGCAGCACACCAACAGACACTTTGGAGTGAGTTATTTGAGTGGTAATGACAAATATGAGAAAAAATAAAAGGCAGTTCAGCCTCTTATTAGAACTATACTGTGATATTGTAATTCCTAAACTCAGTACAGTTACATGAGATGTGTTATAAATTGGCCCAAAGAAATCAGTAATTCTGATTTCTGTGTGCAAACTGGTGATTAGGAACATGTACAAAATCTCCCTAGAAAATTAGCCCAATGTATAAAAGAGAAAGACTTATAGATCGTACAGAAAAAGGAAAGAGAAAATACTAAAAGTTCATTACAAGAAATTTAAAAGTTCTTTTTCTAAAAATCTTGGAACTGCTATAAGTACAAGGGAGGCGTCCATGCATGCCATACACCAGTGCAGCTTGGTTTTATTAGCACTGCAATAAAGAAAGTCTTATAATCCATTGTTCCATAGGCAACTGCCAGCCCTGTTGCTCAGCATAGCCAAGTCTATCCCTTCATCCCCATTCCAATATTTATATTAAGTTGCTTCAGCTCCACTGACCTGTACCAGTAGCAGTGGAAGATTCCTTAAACTACAAAATCTCACAAGTTCTCTCTGATAAAATGAGACAGGTTGGTAGAGATTTACTTGGTTTAGAAACTGAATTAATTTTCTGCTTTATCAAAACTGGATTTAAGCAAGCAGTCACAATAGTTTTAATAGAACACTGTAGCTTTATAACAAATTCAGAGTTTATTGTGCAGTAAGATGATGCAATCATCAAAAAACCTCAAAAAACAAACAAAATAAAAGAAATAAAAAACAAAATAAAAACAGAAAAAAAAGAAGATTAAGGGAGTGAAAATGTTCCAAGAGAAAAGAGCTTCAGTAGTACCACAGGTCTCCATTGCAAACATACAACACAACTACAAGCAACAGAGCAACTGTACACCAAGTTAATCAATGTGATCTGGACCTTGCCCAGAATATCTATCAGTTTGCCATTCCTACACCATGCTTGGAGGGGAGACATGCACTCAGTGCACAAAACAAAGCACATTTGATGAGATCTCTTAAAGGTCAGGATTTTATTTAAGAAAGTGATTCAGTGCTGGTTACTGAGTTACTGGTCAAATGGAGAACTGATTTACTCCTGTATGCCATAATGTTGATGATGAAAGCAAGTATGGGAACTACTTGCACCTGACTTTCTGTGGAAGGGATATAACATACAGTGAATTAACTGCAGTCAGAAAAAGCCTGGGATAACACAAGAAATAGAATACATATTTCTGCAGGTATCAGTAATGCAATTATCACAAAAATTGTGTTACACAATTAGTTCTCAAAATCTGAGATCAAAAACATAACTTGATAAAGGATTAAGAAAATCAATTGTGTGCAAAGAATTTCTAAATGTTTGCTCTGTGGGTGACCATGAAAGGGAATGTGTTCCCTAAATGCAGACTTTTGACTGAAGTTCAAGCTGTGAATGTTTTCCAACAAATCTCATTTCATAGAGGTTTAAGATAAAAGTCAGACTCTTAAATAACTAAATTCCAGACTAAGTTTCAAGAGAGGAACTTAAAGCTCTTACTGAGGCTTGAGAAGCAGGTAACCCCAGTGTGCCATGACATGACTTGTGTTTTGACTGTTAGCAGGAGCTTTCCTCACTTCCACCCCAAACAGAGGATGGGACAAAATTGGAACAGTGAAACAAACAAACAAGCAGATGATAAAAACACCACTAGGAAATGAACGGTGGCTGCAATGCCCTGGCCAGCTGCAGATAAACAGTGACCCTGCAGTTCTTCCCCTCAACACACAGACAATGCATCCTCCAGGTGTCAAGGCAGGAATCGTTTGGTCAAAAGTTGTAGCTAAAATACCTGCATTAGCATCAATCATGCACCAGAATGCTCCTTTCTCTCCACTAATACCCCTCCCAACTCCCCTAATTAAATCTGCTTATTCATTTTACAACAGTCCAACAAAGCAGCAGCAGTCAGGATTCTTGAATTATTAAAATCTTTTTGGTACATATTGATAACTGCATGTTCCCAAATTACTTTTCAAGATAGAAGAGAGTCAGGTTCATAGGGAAATACTCACAAGTGTAAAAATACAAACATGTGCACAAATGTGTGAGCAAGGGAGAATCCACACCAGTAACAGTGAGGAACTCAGACTGTATCACACAAAAAATTTGACAACCCTGAAAGTAAATGTAAAGTATCTAAACATTTTTAAATTACTAAAATAGGCATATTACAATCTATATAAGGAAAAACATCACAAAGGATTAGATCCAAAATAACATTTTAGTTATTTAATTTAATTTAAAATAACATTAGATCAGAGTAACATTTTTCAGTTTGACTAAAATACTTGCATAAGCTTAGTTTGTAATTAAACACCTTCTGGCAAACCAGAAAATATCCAGCAGAGAAGTATAAAGAGACATGATACTCATTTTTGACGGCAATATCAGAAAGAAATCAGGAACACAGCATAGATATTGGTGCATTAACACGAATGCTAGTTCAGAGACTCAAAACCTTTATCAAACTTCACATCAGCTACATAAAATGAGTTTTCACTAAAAACTGATTTCTCAATTTTGCATATTTTAATTGAGTATAAACACTCCTAAGGTATCAATAGTGATAACACTGCAGTGTAGCTGTTTCCTCATCATTTGACCAAAGAGTAGAATATTACAAGCAACACATATTGAAATGAAGACTATCTAAAAATAACATTAAGAAGTTTTTTGACAGATGCCCTCATTGCTTGTGCACCATGAAAGCTGATTTTTTAGCAAATGACATGAATTTTAAGAGCCAAGGAGCAGCAGCAATGCTGCCCCATCCCCATTGCCCTTAACATCAATAATGACACAAGGGTCAGAACATCGGAACTACACTTGAGGAAGGTGTTTCAAAACAAACTGGATGATTTGATTTACAAATTAGGATTATAATGTGCTTAAAAAATAAAAAAAATTGGAATGCATTCTTGAAATGAAGAAAGAGGGAAACCTTTAAAATAAAAAAATCTGTATATTTTGTTAAGAAAACAAAATGTGTATTCATAGATGCTAAAGTTGGAAAACAACCATTCAAAACATGACCCCTGATACTTGTTCCTGCCCAGTTTAACTATCTTTTTTAGTGGGTAATAAATTGAAAACTACATCATGAACAAGACAAAAAATAGCATTACATACACATGCAGCATAACTCTACAATATCTGTCTCTTGTTTTGACTTATCTAACCAGATCAGTGATTTCAAGCTTAGTATTCCAATTTGTTATTGTCAAAAAAATCTGAAGAACTGAGAAGTAAGCTAAAATTAATGCTATTTTATAAAGATAAAATAGAATTTCCAGATTTTCATAATTCACAACTTTTTTCTTTCTAGCACTGCCTTCTCAGTTTCTTGAAAAGACACTATTAAACGTTCTGTCCATGTAGGAAATTCTCATTTTGGCTAAAGCATGCCTTTATGGTGCCTTACTATTATTATTTATTAGCAGCACCAGCCTGATTAGGTAGGAGATTCTAAAGCTTTTATAAATGCTACAATTATTTGAATTCTTTTTCAGTAAGCACTAAATCTCAAAAATTGCACCTTTACTCAACTAAGCTGAGTTACCTGTTTACCCCTCAGGAGGGCAAAATCATTTCCAAAAGTATTAGGCAAACTTCACTGA
The DNA here is from genome assembly GCA_037013685.1 of Acridotheres tristis. NCBI lineage: Eukaryota > Metazoa > Chordata > Aves > Passeriformes > Sturnidae > Acridotheres > Acridotheres tristis. The sequence goes on along the minus strand of CM072899.1, from coordinate 7,948,334 downwards.
AAAAGCCAACACAAAAGAATAAAGGTCTAAATACATTTTATGGTCTCAAATCATTAATTTGACATGCATAAGGTTGAAAAAATTGCTTAGAAAAAGACACAGATTTATAAATTAGGAAAGGAAGTTTATGCTAAATTTTTATTGAAGGAATTTGACTTTAATGGTCAACCTATGCAATATTCTGTAAACTAGCAGTAGACTCTGGCAACAAGAATATAATGGCAGGGGATTTCACAGCCTCATCCTGCTAATTGAAAGGACCCGACCTCACCAGGGTCATGCACTGCAAGTCAGAGCAGCCACACTGCAAATTATCCCTTTTTTGTAGCCACCATTGTCTGCTACCTGTAAAGGGAATGTAACTAACCATGCTACGCTCTGGTGATTAAAAATTAATTTTTTCCCAGTCTGCATGGATTTTAGAAGCTTTAGAAACAGAAAAACTTAAGGTAAGTGGGTTTTTGCCTACAATTCAAAGTTATTTAGACAATCAATACACTGTTCCATGTATTGTGGATATTTATATTCAGGTTAGACCTGGAGCTTTCTGGGAGGTGACAAAGGAGAAGTTTGCAAGCAGGGATGTATTTACACAGCATTGACCCAAGGCTCCAAACTTGCTTGTGCAATTTGCCTTTACTTATAGAAACAGTAACAGTGCAGTCAAAAAAATAAACTTCACCTAACAACATGACCCATACAACAAGGGGTAAGAAACGAATCCTATTACATATGTACTTCCATGTGTAATTTCAGGACACTCAACCCCCAAGATTTCTTCCCCATTCTCAGAAAAAACAACATTCCAAATATCTATAAGCAATATATGTGCCTGCTGGGAGTAAACTTTCAGTTTCCTGTAGGTACTTTTCCTCCAATAAAGATACGTTCAGCATGTGTAGATACTGAGAAATCCTACATTGCTGTTCTTGCCATGTAATTAGGGGCAAAGGAAAATGTGCAGGACTAGAATCTTAAGTGTTGGTTTAATAACCTTTATACAGCTCATTTCTGAATGATTTTCTTCCTCTCTGGAGATGCTTCTAATGTCAAACACTGGTATTAAGGTGAGCCATGGTTACTGAAGAAGCACAGAGAAGGCACATGACAAAATTATTAATTATGGGGAGGGAAGGAGGCAGAGTATTCTTTTTACTCCATAAATGTCCTTGTGAAACAGAACATTTAATACTGAAGTCAAATACAGTTTCAGTAGTCAATAGCCACTAAAGTCTTACTGCTGTCAATAACACTTGGGGATTTAAATGCCATTTAAAAACTGTTGTAAATGTGATTTTTAGAAGCATTGGAAATTTTTGAGAAGGCAAATGATTTACATTTTTTTCAACTACAGTAACAGAAATTGGGCAGTTATTCAATAGCTAGGATATCTAAGCTATCTATCACTACCTAAGATAGTGAGCTAAACAGTTTTAATACAGTAATTTAAAATATACTCTTTCACACTGTTGGCAGTTATTGTTCATTTTTCAGATTCCTTCCTTTCACATCAAATGGTAAGAATTGAACCAAGGCCAACAGGAGAGGTGGTCAGCACTATTTTCTGCTCAACTGAAATCTAACACTTCATATTCTAACACCAAAAGGTTTATCTAGAAATAATACCTTAAAGCAATAGGACAGGTGAATTTTGAGGTTGATTGTTTGGGTTTGGGATTTTTTTGAGGGAAAGGGAAAAAGAAAGAATTTGGTTTCACTATATTTTTTTTTGTTTTTTATAAAATATTATGATTATTGGAATATTATTATTTTTTTTTTTGTTTTTTTTTTTTATTTTTTTTAAATCTTTTAAAAAAAAAAAAAATCTATGGTGAGTGGGGGAGGGGATATAATTTTATGGTTTTGGGAAGAAAAAAAAAAAAAAAAAAAAATAAAAAAATAAAAAAAAAATATAAAAAAAAAAAAAAAAAAAAATAATGGGGAAGGGGGGGGGGAATTTTTTTAAAAGGGGGGGAAGGAACAGGAGGGAAAGGGTTAAAAAAAAAGGGGGAAAATTATTTTAAGAGTAAGGAAAATTTGGGGGAAGAGGGGTGCCGGGGGAGGGGTGGGGGGGGGAGTGGGTGGGAGGAGAAGCAGAACTTGAAAAGTAAATTAAATAGCTCTGGTTTTTTTCCTCTGGAATTCTTGGTGGGTTTGCACATTTGGAACTATAGAATTACTGGATATAACTTAACAAAGTAAAATGAATAAGCAATTACTATGAACATCAAGTGCAAGAGTACTTTGTTTATAAGTACAAGTGCAAACTGCACACAACTGAGAGGGAAACACCCATATAGCCACAATTCTTCATAACATTTTTGCTGTATTACAGCAAAATTTATTTTGCAAAATTTGGGGATTATTGTCTTCTCACATTCTATCACCCGTCCAGAAGAAAACATAGAATATAATATTATAAAAAATGATTAAATGCATTAGAGATATAATTGAAATTAGAAACATAATTAAAATTATATTGGTTTAAATCAGCTGAGAACATTTTACATTTTATTGCAATACACGCAATAAATATTGTATTTGGAAAACAGCATGACTCCTTATAAAAGAGCACTCTGCTGCACAAACTCCATCCCACTTTGCCTCCCATTTTTTCCTCTTAAGCAGTTATGAATCATTACATAGAGACTGGCAGAGCAGGGCTAGAGCCAGAAACGTTAATTGCCTCCAGGCACCAAGTCACGGTCTCTTGCCTGCTGTTCTTCAGCACACCTTCACAGCTTCAGACACATTTCTGTTCTCTTCCTGGCAAAGCTGGTCACTGCACTCAGCCAGCTCTAGCTCCCCTCCCAGCTCCTGCACAATCCTCCCCTGAGGAACTCTCACCCCAAAGTCCCACACTATTCCAAGCTGGTGAAGGTTAGCCAGGGGTGAGTTGCTTCACAAACCTTGTGTACTCAAAAGACAAAAGGAACAATGCCAACATTAACAACCCGAGTCCTTACACAGCACCTGCCAATACTTCAGATTGTTTCTCAAGCTGTCTCAAGTTGAGAAAACAAAATCTGCATAGCAAAAGAAGGATCTTTAACAGTAATGAAAATACAGCGGCAGATTTTGGGCTTGTTTTTCATAAAACTACAATGATTTTAGTAATTGAAAAACACAAAGCTCTTGTTCCTGTAAAGCTTTCAAAGAAATGAAAGCTTTCTTTAGAAAACTCAATATCTCATCCCACTGCAAAATCCAACAATCCATCTTTTAAGCAAATTTACACTTCAAATTAAATCCTTTTAACCAAAAGTAAAACCAAATAAATTCTGAAACAATGCAATACTGATCACATCCTACACTTCCCAAATCCCACCTTTTAACAGAAGTTGCAGATACAATTAAAGTGATGCTATCACCAGGAAGACAGTTTCCTTTGCTACAAGTCCATGGAAACTATGACACTGCTTTAACAAACCAAAGGAAAATTGGAATAAAAAGACAGTAAGATCCCTAAAACTTAAAGCAACAAAGAAGCACAAACTTTAGCCAGGGGCTTACAGGTCAACATTGACCACTTGCTTTGTATTTCCCCTTCCCCGTCCTGTGCGTCACCAGTTGGTTTTGGTCACCCATTTTTTCATTGTTTCACAATTCCTTTCCTTAGATCTCACTGTGCTTTCACTTCGATAGTTCTCAGGGACATCAAATACAAAATCTTTAGCATGATCTCAGTTAACATACAAAATGTTTGATTCTTCTCACCTGTCAAAACACATGCACAGAACACTGATTTTTTTTTTAATTTTTTAAAATTAATCCTAGACAAAAGTCATGTTTTCTGCCCTACTGGAGGTCCATCCCAAAAAAATTCATAGTCCCTTATTTATGCAGCCAGATTCACAAAGACAGAAGTCTCCCCTGAGACTACAGAACTATTATTTGTAAGGCAACATTTAATACCTCTTGTAGACTATTAAATAGGATTCAGAAAACCACACTGAATCAAATGAGAAGCATATCCATTTTTAATTAAAAATAAACTCTCTAGAATATCCCAGTGGATATCTCCAGTTGCCCTCACCAATGATTCCAGAGGAGAATAAAAACCTCAACAAATACAATACTCAGTAAGGAACTCCCCATTTACCCATGCCCTTGCTGCATTACTCCAAAAACAAAACGTTATTTTCAACATGAACATTTTGTGTTTACAGTGACAGGTATCTAACATTTCATGGGGAAGCTTCTTTCTCCGATACTCACTTTAAAGACAGAATTTTTTTGCAGACCCCCCAAACCCACAGCATAACAAATACACAACCCTTGATTTGAGGTTGTACAGACCCTGGCAGTAAGAGTGAATAACAGACACAACAGGAGTTGTTACTGCTTGGATATTTATACAGAACAGACCACAAGATTATAAGAGATTCCCCTGAAATTATCTAAGAAAATATCATGTATTAATTTAATCATTTTCCAGAAAGCTATAACAAGATATTTATAATTGGTCTCTAAGTACCTATATCTGTGGAATAGCTTATAACAAATACAGGTTACTGTAGTTTAAAAGCAAAGAAGTTCTGTTTGGCTGAATCAGAGCCAAGGAGCTGGATTTCAACTTCCCAAGAATTATGTGAGCAGGCTTCATTAGGAATTGTACCTTGGAACTAACACTCTAATCATAATTTAAGCAGGAACGTAGAAGAAAGAACAAAATTTTAACAAATCAAATATAATTTAAGCTTCCAAAATAAAAACTTTTAATGGAAACGTTAAAATAATCTGATGGATTTTGTCTAGGAAACACTTTTTTTTCCATTATGAAAAGTCTATAGTTTTCTGCATTCAACTACTTAAAGTTTTTTTTGCCTGATACAATCCTACTTCTAACAAACATCAGAATAGTTTACTCTACCAAGGAATTGCATTTATGAAAAATGCATGTTGTGAATGCCAAAGGCCATGTTTTTAGAATGAAAAAAAAAAAAATCCAATACATCCTTTAAAAGATGACAAATAGTCTTTATGAAAGCCATTCCTGCTCTTTCTATTATGGAAAAAGAAATCACAGTGGGAATACTAAGCTCAGCATATATTTGGCAGCTCACTGACCAGACAGGCTATTAACTATATAAAGGGCTATTTCTGAACATTTTTTTCCTTAAATAAAGTTTTGATTTTTCAGTGATTGAAATGCAGTGATGAATGTAAGTGCAAGCTGCTTATTAGAAATAGTATCTCATCATCCCTGCACTCCGTATTTTACCATATCTCCTCTATCAAATGCATTTCTTCTGTAGATTCCAATACATCTCTTTAGTCTAGAACTTCCTTCACATTCCTTTACATCTCTTGTTCCCAGCTATCCCTCTTATTTTCTACAGCTTCCCATCACGTGGCTGTCTCCTCTTCCACCCTGTCTATGTTTAAAAGCCTTTTCTGAGACCCTAAAGCCTCAGTGTCTCCCTCACTGCCTCTTTAGAGACATAAACTGGCCTCTCATTAAGTGAGCTCTTCTTGTGTCTCCCTGCAGCAGCAGTCAAGCCCTTCCTTTGTGTGATAGAAATCACCTCTGCCCTTATCACCAGGAGCCAGTTTGGTGTGGGTGTTGGTTTGTTGGGGTTTCTTTCAATATAAATATAAAGAGTGAGAAAAGGTTTTGGGTTTTTTTTAATAATAGACACCAAAAAATGGGCTTGATATTTATGATGAAGCCTCTGCTACCAGCATTCAGATGGACTGGGCTTAAGGTGTTTCATTAATTACACATATTAGAGGGATGCGTCCTATCAATAAATGAAACTTGAAAATCAAACAAAGCACCTCAAATTTAATATTCTGATAGTATTTCCCAATACTGAGTCATGATTGATAACACTGGAAAAGGCTCACTGAACTGAAGATATGAACAGAAATTCAAAGTGACAGAACAAAGTACTGTGCATGATCACTTATAAAAGTTTTACATCTAAAAAAAGTCAGCCCAGTTTGCCCAAGAGCACATAACATGGCCAATGTAAAGACTCAGTTAAGATATGAATTTTTAGGATTTTATTGTTATTTAGCTTTCAGTAATTTGCCTTTGAATAAGTGGGAAAGATGGGAGTTTTTCTGTATTTCACTGGATGAAATTTCATATACAAATTCTTTTTCTTGCACTTTCTCTTCCTGTTTTCTTCATTGTGCTCAGGCAGCCAAGGGACCCAATGAGCACTTTACTGAAAACAGAAAGAACTGATAAAATATTACACTCTTTATATTCTTTTCAGCCATCTGTCTCTCCACAGATGCAAAGAGCAAAAGCTTAAATCAACTCTACTCTGATAAATACTGTTAAACAAAACAATCCACAGGTACGTTATTTTAATGTATTAAGAGAAAATAAAATTCAATTATTTCAAAGTTCATTTTTGTTCCCCTCCCATAATGCCATAAACCAATATTGAATGAAGTTTTTGAAAGCGACTTTTTTAAAATAATGAAGAAAAATAGTATACAAATTTTTATGCTCAAGTAATTTTGCTGATAATTTAAATAATTCATTTTCTATAGTAGAACAGACAAATTAAGAATGCAATATTTTCATTTGTTTTAAAAACAATCTAACTCGTTCAGAAAGGACAGGGTATGTGGAGCTAAGGCAAGAAAGACTTGGGATTTGTGGAGATTTTACAGACAGCTGGTAAACATATTATTATAAACATTGTAAATTCAGGGCAAATCTTTTCTACTCTGAGCAGTCATTTGGACCTATAGTTCTACTTTGTGGTTTTGAGTGAGGGTGGCTCCTCAAGGAGATCCTGACACCAATAACAGGACAAGCACTCCTTGTCAAAGCAGCAGATAACGGGGGACTAAGGACTGAGCTCATTCCGAGGATGTAGCAGAGGGTTCTGCACAGCCCTGGATTCCAGGCTCGAGGAGAGCCAGGGATGAGGCAGAGCACACTCACACACAATCCCCCTCAAGGCTTCCTTCTGTTCTGAGAACCTAAAGCAGTGCAGCTCGACTGCCTGCACCCTGCCAACCTCTAATTGAGATTTCCTAGCAGAGGTATAATTTAGATGAATGAGATCAAAGAGTCGCAATTTATTTTCAACGTCAAGGGAACTCGTAGGATTTTACTTACTCATGTACATAGTGACCCATTATTTTAAAAGGATAAAAACTTTTCCTTTCTAAGAAAGTAATTGTATCACTAAGTATTGCAATTATTAGATTGCAAGCAGTACCTCATCATAAATGCAATACAGAAACAATCCTAAAGAAACAATCACTACTCATAAGTGTAATCTTTTGTATTGGATACAATCAGAGAGCAGCCTCCTTTGGATTGCTTGATTTCCAGAAGCAAAAAGGATGCAACCAGACTCTTCCTTCAAAGTGTTTCCACTGAGTATGATTACTCTCCAAATCAATTCTCTTGAGAAGTGGATCTTTTAATTACTAATGAAAGTTCATGGGAGCCTCAAACACCACACACAAGAAAAAAAAAAAAAAAAAAAAGAGTTTAATTCAAAGTTTCTTCCATCTCAAATGTCCGTAATATTGGGTTTTAGAAACAAAACTCGACAACATCCATATTAAGTCTTTAAGATATTAAAAGAAAATCTTTTTCCCCATGACTTCCTTTTCAAGGATCACCTGTCATACTCTATGTGATTCTTTGTATGAAATGATACTACACAAGTGATAATGTATTCGAATGATAACAAAACCAATGGAAGGTTGTTGTTCTATATTTTATTGCTTTCAATATTTCTTTAGTAATCATCACTGCAGCCTGTCTAAACAATTCTCTGTGCACTGACATTCACAAAAATGTGTTTTCATCAGGATGTTAGACACTGTCATTAGGTTTCATGAAGAGCTATACTTTTCAGTTCCTAGCCAGTTTTTTACACCTCACTGCATCTTTGGGATGTGAATGCAACAGTTTTTCCATCTGTCAGGTTTAGTTTTATTTACTTGAATACAAGCATTAATAACAGATTACTGGCAAACTGTAGAGAGATGATGAATTAGTTATATTCTTATTATCCAACACTGGAACAGGACCAAGAGAGGAGGATTCACCACACTCTCTGCTAGGAGAAAACCTATTGATCAGCCACAACAATCATCTACAATGCTTGATAAATGCAGCTTGGGAAAGGGAAATTCAGATCATTGTTTCAAAACTGATATTTTACATACCCGATCATGCAATACCTTTTGATTTCCTGGAACTGTTAGATAAGAAACTTATTTGATTATTAACAGCTACAATAACTTGAGATACAGGGAGAAGACATACTTAATCTGCTCTAAAGCCTACTATTTTTCATCTTTTTCCACTGGTTTTCAGAAATTCCAAATACAATTATTCACACCCTTTTATATTCTATATGTAGAAGCAGTTGTCTGTGCTGGAACCTGACATTGCTATGTAGCCCAATTCCTAAAATATTCAGAACAAAAAAAGGAAGATTTTGACCCAATGAGAAAAAAAGGCATGACAAACTGAACATCAAAAACCTGAGAGCTGTGGCTTTTTCCTCTGCAGTTGCACTGCTTATTTAATAGTAAAAGTAATGGTCATTGGTTCAGCCTATACAGACAGTATAAAGGCAGATCAAACCCAGCCACGAATATCTGACATAATGTTTTAAAAGCCTAAGACTAAATCATGTGAAAGATCAAAACATTACTAATTGTATTCCACACATAGAGTAATAGGATCATGAGAAAAGACCGTTTCCTTCTTGAAACTTTCTCTTTCAGCCCTCCAGTCCAACCATCCCCCACAGCACTGGTGGGATGTGCAGGATCACATTTATCCCAGAGAACTCCTGCTGGGATTGCAGCACAGATCTCTCTCTCCCTGACCTGCTCACTGCCTACTCAGCAGCACAGCCACCTGTGAGAAGGCACAAGCAGCTTAAACCCCACCACTGTTCCCACTCTCCCTGTATCAGAGCTGAGCTTTGCTCACACCAGCCGCTCACCAGAAACCCACTCTGCTCCAGAGCTCTGCCTCTCTTGCCCAAGGAGCAAGGAATGCCAGAAAACTTTCCTCACACAAATGTATCTGTGCGGCACAATCTGCTGCTCATTCACAGGTCATCTGTCCATGTTGGAACTGGGCAGCACTGAACAGGAGTAAGATCTGACTCTCCGCTTCAGACCGGCGCAAAGGAGCCAAGCAGACACCCTTAACAATTAGCTCAGGTTCTCTAGAGCTGAGATCCTAATCCAAAAACAGGAAGCTTATTCAAAGCCTTTAATCTGAAAGCTTCCCTTTAGATAAAAATGAGACAGCTTGGAAAACAGACTCAAGAAAATAGATGTTATATCTACTTTGGTACACATGATGTCTGATGCTCCCTGCAGGTCTGTTAGACAGCAACAGTCACCACAAGGAACATCTAAATTCAGGCCTAGGCTCTAGCTCTGTTGCAAAGAAGTCTTCAAAAATAATAATTCTGTACAGATACAATTGTTGCTAAAACAATTTTTCTTTCAAGGACAAAGTATCTGGGAGGAAACTCAAGACACTGATCAGATATATAAATAGTGTCTTTAAATTTATGAAGGAAGACATTATCAGGACAAACTTATTGGCTAATAGAATTTAATTGTGTAGGGCTGAATTTTACTCGTGTTTACTAAACCTATCACTATCAGTGCAACTGAAAACACCCTGCCTTTTTCAGCATAGCAGTGATATGTGCTATGTAACAAGCTGAATTAGTCCTGCAACAATAACTAAGAATTATTTTTCTTAGTTTACTAGAGTGGCTTAAGAAATACTTTCCCAAGTGCTCACATTTAGTCCTCAACCTTTCATAAAAATCACCTGACATGGAAGTGTTCATAACTGCAGCTCACAGGCTGAATACCATTGCATCTTCTTAAACAAACAGATCAAACATAACACACTCTTCTTGCAAGTATTTTCACATACCTATTGTCATTTAACAACAGGCATTTCTAGATTTAAGCACAGAAAGGGGAAGCTATGACTTGAAGCATCTTTTAGAAACTCAAGACAATTAGAAAAGACTATGCACATTCTCTTCATTATTTTACTTCATTATATTCATGTTATTCTGAATGCAAAGAGAAAATATAACAGAGTTTGCTTCCTAATCTAAGGCAAAACAACATGGTTTTGAATCAGTAGAGTCTGGTTCTTTTTAAAGAAAATGTATTCTAAATGCAAAGAGCTACAGACAATTCAGAATCAGGAGCGCATAGACAAAGGCTCAACTGTTGCTACACTAAATCAAGTTTGTTATGTCACATTGTCTTCACAGATCCAGGATGCCTTATGTCTGTAACATACCCCAGGAACAACTTCAGTTTTAAAGCTAGGAATAAGACTAATTCCCCTTGCTATGTTCAAGCATCTTTTCCCCTGGCAGGTAGATACCTTTTACTCCTCTGTATCTTGAAGGGAAGGGGAGGAAGGGGATGGGAAGGAAAAAAAAATAATCTTCAGGGACTTGCTACCAAGAAGCTGAGAATCTCAAAGGCTACATTAATCAAGGAAAAGCTATGCTTTCAACACTTCACAACTCTTGCACTGAAAAAAAAAAAAAAAAAAGAGAATGAAAAAAAAAAAAAAACCACTCTTCGCAGGAATCTTGATGCCTGTTAAAGCCTCTTTGTAAGAACAAAAAAAAAAAAATCTACAAGGAACAATATTAACAGATAAACCATTCTCCTTATGTCACATTCACTCCAAGAAGAAAATAGTCTCTGGAAAAGTAACACAGTGGTCAACTGTCAAAATGAAATGTAATTTAGCACTAACAATAGGTAAGGATTGTTAGTCTAAGTGCTCAGTAAAAACCATGAAGACCTCCTTGAATGAAATGCTTTTAGCATAAGTTGTATCTAATAAAATTTTAGATCTTCCTCTCTGCAAAGAAGGAAGTACTATGGAATATCTTACTATAAATTTTAAAATATCTAAGTAATGAAAATTACCATTTGGGTTTTCTTCTGAAAATTACCATTTTCCTCTATTTTTCCATATATCTTTGTGAAAGGTACTAGTGGTTTTTCCAAAAGTAGACCAATTACCCAAATGTTCACTCCTCCGCAGACAGCAGCTGCTTTGTTTCAATTGCACAGAAATTTAGTACACAAAGTTACTAACTGGACTCTGAGAGTAGCTTGTGAAATTTGCAATCATTATTTTTATTTTAATACACTAAATCACCTTTCTTTGCTGAATTATATAAGCACTTATATAAGCTTTTTAAAACCTTTACAGAGGTGAAACAGCAGAAGCTGTTTACCAAGTCACTGGATCTCTCCTAAAGGCCTCTGTTAGAAGCTACTTTTGGGAAATAATCAACCTTGAAGTGGTAGAAATGTTTTTGCAAAGCCTGGGGCATTCCACTGATTTAACCCCCATGACCTCACCCCAGCTTGGTGGAGGTGCTAGAAGGAAAAACTTTCAAAGACCAAGAAGCAATTATGAGTTTAATCCTGAGAAAGCAGAAAATAAGAGTGTGAGCCAGGGCTGGAAGGACTGAGCAAGGTTTTCTTAGCAAAGCTATTTACACTCCGAGCTGGAGAAGGACACAGGAGTATTTTCCTGGAACCATGGAACCCATGCCTTATATCAGAACACACAGGGCAGCCCACGGCCAACCCCTGAGCCAAGAGATGCAGTGATTGAGAGACAGACCATGCTGGATGCAAGCAAAGACAGTTTATTACACTAATCACCAGAATTTCTAGTTCTCTAAATTCCACACAAAATTTTCCACTCAGACTCCATTGCCCCCGTTCCCTTAGCAACATAATCTTTTCAGTTATCAAGTCCTTGTTAACATCCTCTCACACCAGAGTGGTCAGATGTGATGTCTTCACTTCTTGTTCTTGCCTTGAGTTTCTCTCTCCCATGGCTTCCACTGTAGCAGGGCCAGGAGGTCTGCAGTGCTACTCAACTCAGCTTCTATAGCTGTCTGATCTACATTTCCCCCTTTCTGTTCTACAATCATTATTTGTTTTACTGATTTATTAATCAATCTCTGAATACCTTAAATCAAGTAAGGCAGGTATATCACTATAATTAATAGCATTCCCAATACAAACATTCCCATCTTAATTAAATTTTTGACCCCTCCAGTGATTCCCCAGTCTCCAAATAGGTTGTTAAACCAAATCAGCTCCATCTACTATTTTTAATTTGGCTACATTATCTTGTAAAGCTTTAATACTCGCATGAATAGATTATGAGTGATCAGACAGGTTCATACAACACATTTCATCAAAATCCTCACATCCATGTCCACGCGATAAAAGAAAAATATCAATAGCAGCTTGATTCTGAAATGTAGCATGTATAATTGAATCAACATCAGTTAACAATCCTGTTAAAGCAAGTGAAGTAGCATTAGTTTGTCAAGCTAACCAGCAGCCTGGTTTAACAATCCCAGTGGCTTTCCAGCCACTACTCCTGGAGCAAAAAGGGAACCAGCCCAACACTGTTGCAGTGACCAAAAGTGGAGGTTATATCACAATCAAGGGTAAACACACAAATACTGTGCTTCCCTCTCTGCAGAAATTTATGTTGTGAAATCGTGGATGTGTTGGGTGTCAACAGCAAGAGTCCACATAAACTGCAGGGGTCTCCCTTAATATGCGATGGAATAGCAGCCCAAGCTCTGTCTCCACAAATTAAAAACAGTCCTGCTGGTAATGGAGCATTAGTAGGTTGAGAGATGTTGGTCAAAGTGTAATTACACCAGGCAGTTTGATTTCTGAATATGGGTTGGTTTGGAGAAACATCCCATGCTTTAGACTGGTTGGCTTCAGAATAACTAAATTTAACAGAAAGGTCCATTTTTACGGATCATAAAAGTTATAATTCCTGGGACTCAAGGCCTGCATGAGGGAGATATGAGACCCATTGGTCCCAAGCATCAACATGATTCTCAAAATGAAGAACATGAGCTGAACAAGGAGACAAGTAGAAAAATGGGTTTTCAGGAGAGGCTGTAGCCAAGCATGAAGTATCTTGTCCTGTTAAATTGGCTAAAGTTATCCATATATTTGTTTTTGGCTGGTTAACAGGCCAAGTAAAAGTAATAGGAAGAAGCACTAATTCTAAAAAACCCTTTGCTTGCGTAAGCTGAATACTACCTTGAGGCAATGGCAATAGAGGACTCCCCATTGCCACTGTAGGAGGACTTAGAACTAACAGTAGAAAACTTATTAACAACAGCAAGCCACTGCTCTCTTGATAAGTCCTGATGTTCAGGTAAACCATAGCGATGCCCACACACCAGCTGTTTAATTTGTACATTACTCCGACTGCTCCTTAAAGGGTCACAGTGCCGACAGTCAGCTCTTCTTTTGTGAGATGCACAATACCAAAGGCTCCCACACCTCTGACACTCACACAGAGTCCATGCTTGATGGTGCCCTGTGTGACAGGCCAAGCAGGGAAAGGAAACTAACAGACCTGCAGAAAGCTGACGTTCAAAGGAGGTTACAAACTGGCTGGGGTCTGGGTGCTGCCAGTCTAAAGCAAGAAAACGATCATCCAAAGGAAAGGGAGCGCAGTACCGGCCACCTCTGGACGTGTGATCCACTGGCTCCCCGAGGACAGAAGATTTATCTTTTATCACTTCCACGTCTCTAGGAAACCCAAACCACTTCTTTAAGGGCATTAGTCCTTTTCTGTATTTTGATCAGCTGGTTGTTTGATGAAGGGCCTGATGTTCTTGGCTGGAATGCAACAAGGACTGGTATCTGTGAAAACACAAGCATTACCCCTTCCCCATGAAATTGAGGGGAAATGGGCCTATAATTTTTCCACTTTCTGAGTCTCTTACAAGGACTCATGCTTTTTGCCCTATGTCTAATAACGTTTCTTTAGAAGTAGAAAAGTGCTTTATTATAGGGGGCACTTTGCTATCAGCATAGCAATTTTAAAAATTGAAAACATACAGTGCTTTGTGTAGCCATTCCATTGGCATATATCCTTGCATTCCCCTTTCTGTTGAGCTAAAAGATGCTTAAGAGTTGAATGAGCACATTCAATAATTGTTTGTCCTGTGGAGGAGTGAGGGATGCCAGTGATACCAGAAATTCCCCATAGGGTGAGAAAGGAGGAAAGTCATTGAGAAATGTGAGCAGGACCAGTCAGTTTTAATTTGTTGAGGAAGACCTAAAATTGCAAAAGCAGCCAAAAAATGGCAGCAAACATCTTGGGCAGTTTCACCTGTGTGGCATGATGCAAGTAACACACCTGAAAATATGTCAATGGATGAGTGAACATATTTGTCTGATATCCTACAAGGAGACAATGCTCCAGCTCAGAGCAACCCAACTCTTGGCTGAGCTCAGGACTTCTGGAAGCCAAACAGAAATGCTCCAGACAGAAAGAGTCTGATATCTCTTTTATTCTCGTTCTTGTTGCTCTAACAGCCCAATAATTAATTTCTAACAAAAACAAGTGTCTGTAGTGAGGAACACTTATAAAATCTGGAAAAAAGGAACTCTGCAAGGAGTCTACAAGAACTTCAGATTTAAGAAAATAGTGTGACAGGGATAAGAGCTTGTCCAACATGTGTTTTTTTCAAAACACAGATAGGAAGACTAACCTCTTCTGAAAAAACTTCAGCTCTCATACCTGCTTTTTGCCATGTTTCCAGATAAATGAAATTCCACCTCACTGAAACAATTTAGCAGCTCCAAAAGCATTCATTTGGAAATAGAGAACATGAGCTAATGTGACTCTGCTCTACAATGCCACATGTGAACACCAGGACTGAATAACTGTACCAGAATTGTTCAGTTTCTCTGAAACTTTAGGGAGGAGAGAGGAGGAATTTAGAGAAGGGAAAAGAAATCAATAGGAAGAAGAGGAGCTGAGTGGAGATGGCTAGGTTGCTCCCCTGCAAATACTGACACCATTGCACTGAGCAGATGAAACTTCATAACTTTACTACCTTTACTATGAAAATTTGAAGGTAACAGTTGTAGGACACCGCAGTACTTTCCACCTACAACTAAACATTTCAAAAGACATTTAATATTAGCAACTGATGTTTACTCTTCTACTGCAATAAAGCAAAAACCTTCTAAAGTTAAAATAAAGCTTCTGTAACATAGTATTGTTAACTCTACAAAACAAGAAAAGCCCATATACTATATCCAAGGAGACAGACAAAATTAGTTTCAACATATTCCTCAAAGAGTTAAATATAAAGAATGTAGTATAAAATATCTAATAAACCTATGCTGAAAGAGGTAAATAATTGTTCTTAAGATCAAAATATAACTCGTAGTTTCAACAATGCAATTTTTCAATTATTCCTCAAACAACTTTCCCTTGTTTCCTTTTTAAAGTTTTTATTCTAATTAAAATAATCTTTAGCAATAATGACACTAAACTGCAATGACTGTGTTTTGTTCCTGACACAACATTTAAATTTTGCATACAAAACATTACATAAAAGAACTTAGGGTTTTTTTCTAATAAAATAAAACTAGAAAACAATTATTTCTTTTCTTGCCCCTTAAGTCTTACATCTTACATTGCAATATTTGATGGACCTAAATTACTCGAGTTTTGTCAACCTTGGAAAATCCTCAATTGCCATAGCAGTAAGCTTGATAAGACCTTAAGAGAAGATCTTTTCCACAAATTACACACCAAATATTGTTCAAACAACACTTTCCTTAGATTAGTAATTAATTAATATCAGCACTTTCCTGGAAAAAAGCCCAATGAAATCTCATAGCAATGTAAGTTATACCAAAATCATTGTTCACCACTTAGCTCTTCACGCTACCTGCTGCCATTTTCAGCCTTAAAACACAGCACAATGGTGTTGCATTACTTTTATCTAAAGGAGACAGACACCTCAGCTTTAAGTTAGGAGCCTCCTTCCCTCCACCTCACCATATGTAATTTGTACTGTACGATGCTTCTGTGCAAATTCCCAAATGGAATTTATCCCCTTGTTCACAGATTCAAGACTAATGCTGTTTTACCGTAGACATTTCAAGAACCAGACAAACTATTGATTTATGGTAATTAACCATTGACTACTTCTATAATATCATCTGCAGAAAAGAACTTACTAAATGATTTAAGTGATGAAATCAACAAATGCAAGAGGCAGCATTTTGAAGCAGAGATTTGGCTTCGCTGACTGTGTTCAAGCATAACTGTTAAGGTAGTGTTTACCAATATCATACATCATCCATATGAATGATCACAAACTCTGTGCTTCTTTCATATAAATAACTACTTTCAGTGCCACATCTTAAATAATTTCTATTTGCAAATCATAGAAGCAGAGTCTTAGTAGGAAGGGACATTTGAAAGTCACCTACTCCAACGGGCCTGCATTGAGTAGAAATATCCTGAGCTAAATCAGGCTGCTTGGAGTCCCACCCAACCTGACCTACACCATTATGGGTGGGTACAATTATCATGTCCTTTCTACCATGGGAAGTTCCAACATAAGCCTGGGTAATCAGAGCCAGCAAAGTTTGTGTCAGTGTACTCAAATACAAAAAGGTCACCTTTAGTGAATTAAATTAAATGCACAATGAACCAGGCAGCAAAGCTGCACAGCCACTACAACCTGTTCAGCTGCCCATTGTATCTAACAGCTGGGGGGGGGGGGGGGGAAGAAATCTACACACTCTGAAGTTCAGCAGAGTCTTGTTCTATCCATCCTCCAAATGAAAACCTTTGTAACCTTCAGTTTCTTGTGACATCTATGATATTTTAGACTTTTGAACTAGATTAACTGAATGTATATTTTCTAATAATTCTACCAATATACAATTCCTGAAAGTACTACAATAATTCTATTACCTGACACCATTACACAGGTTCCCATGTTTAAATCCTCTAAAAGGCTTTCAGACTTATCACCAAAAGGCTCGAGCATTATCCAGCAGCATTTCTAATTTTTGCACAAATATGCTCTAGACAGTGCTACATCCTGAACTACAGCTTTCCTAAGAAACACCCAACATAGGACAAAACAAAACTCCTCTGCATCACTATAAATAAGACTCCTACTTATAATGCTGCTAAAAGACTTGATGTTTTAAATCTCTTCACCAGCCATTAAAAATTTTATATATCTCATCTAACTTTAATAACTTCTACATGGAAAAATAAGTGATGCCACAGGTGTCAACAAGAAAAGCACATTTTTATTTTGTTTTAGAAAGAAAGCAGCTGGGAAGGCATCTTTTGAAACAGCAGCACAGGCTGGTGGGCAGGGACATGACTGAAACTGTACCCTTCCAGTCAACACAAATAACTGCCTATTTCCATCCAGTTTTTTATGCATCATCCAGGTTAATTTTGATTGGAACCTATTTGTCTTTTCAAGACACCGAATACATTGCAACACAACTGTAGGAGTCACTCTGTCTCAGGGAAACACAGCACTTCCTGGAATTCTTGACATGCCAAGAAATCAGAGTTACTCCTATTGCTCCTTGCTGACAGCTCTTATTATCAGTTCTGCCATTAAGCTGGACTGAAATCCAATTCTGGCCAGCTCCTTGACAAGACATTTAAGACAACCAAATACTTACAAAAACTCTTCTCATGCTTTTTGTATCTGAGAAGTTGAATTCTTGTTGCTCTTTGTAATTTGTTGGTTTAATTTTTCTACTGGAGAGCTAAAGCATTCCTCTTTGGAATTTTAATGCAGAGACGATGGCATGGACATTTTGCATAAGTAGTCCATATCCACCAAAACTGTATTACATTGCTATTTTTGGAGGTACACTGAACCTCAGCCTAGGTAAGAAATCTGCTGACACAATAAAAACTTTAACTGTATTTCTGTAGAAATGCACTAAGAAAAGTGTCTTTCACTTGCAATTTTCAAGACCTTGAAGACTCTTCAACATTTTTGTGAATGAAACCCCTAGAGCCATCTATGATTTCTGGAACTCTCAGAACATGCCAGTCCTACTAGGACAGTGGCTGTTCACGTTCAGGAAACCAGTTCCCCTGTTCAGTGAAGATCTCTCAGATAGAAGCAAAGAATGAAAGGTAAATTTTTTCTAAATCATTTATGTCCATATCTACATTCTTTTTACATTGTAAGTCAATAGGAATAATGAAGACAATCCTCAAAATACTGGTCAAAACCAAAATTATTTTACCACAGTCAGGAATGAAGTCAGGAAGGAGCAAGAGTCAGGAACTGAACTCATATTTGCTGAACTTAAATCAACTGCTTTCACCCCAAGCTTTCCTTTATTCTTCAGCACTACTGGGATATTTGCAGCTCCAGGACTAATTTCAAGACTAGAAATAATCTTCATGTTCAAATAAGTGTCTGTCACATTCAATTAAAGAAATTTATTCCAAAATCCAGGTTAGACTTAAACAAAGAAGAAATTTCCCTACATTTGATTTAAAACCTTTCAGGAAAAAAATTTATCAGAATTATAATGGGGGGAAAGAGAATGACCCACCACTCCAAAAGCTTTCCAGTAACAGTATTTCTAGTAGGCAAGACATCCTTTATTTCTTCTAACCATATACATATATATGTATGAGTGTATATATATATATAAAATAAGAAGACTTTCTCCTCCCTAACTATTTCCAAATAGTAGAATGAAAGGAGACTCAAACCAGAAAAGTCTGAGCTGCAATGAAATAAAACAGAGACTGAGGGATAAGCAGTTTTTTAATTCTGGGGGGCTTGGGGCACAGTGATGTGAAAACAAGCAACCAGAAAAAAACCTAACTGAAATTTCCTCCAGGGAGAGGAGCTGAATAAATCTGTCCAAAAGAGCGAGGGGCTGCGTGACTGCAGAGAGAAAATGGTACACCAGAGGATTCAGAGGTAAAGGGACAAACAGAATGCTTCCACCTGGCAGAGATATTGACTGATATCCACAATACAGCTACACAGACTAACATGTAGAAAGAAAAATACAGCAACTAGTGACAGACAAGTAGTTTCAAAATGCTTTAAGTATGAAAGACAGAAATAGGCAAGACAAAGACTAGGATTGATCAAGTAGACAGTCCCTAAAATTGTTCAGGGAGATTGTCACAATACGGCAAAGGACGGTACAGTCTGAATTTGTGTAATAGAGTCAGATCTCAACAAATGCTCTTTGAAAGAAACAATTAGGGACTGGCATGTGTCCCAAATCAATAAATGTAGGTAACTCTAAAACAGAGTATAGGAGTCACATAAGAGAATCTAAAATGCCAATAATTGAGTCCTGAACATAGCTGGTTTAGGTGCTTTAGAAATTCTACACACCAAATGCCCTAGCATTTCAATCCATTATCACTTCTTCAATAAACTTCACACACAAGAATGCTCTTCCACCTTTGAGGAAAAAGCCCAGTCTGCTTCATCTTGCTATAGACTGAGCTGACAATGGTTGCTCAGGGACAGGCTGGGCATCAGCAGGTGCTCAGCAATTGTTTCTCTTCAGTTTTAGTCCTTATCCTCTGTTTTCATCACCATTATTAATACTATTATTATTGTCTCTGTTATTATCATCACCATTATTATATATTTTTTGTTTCCATCATTAAACCACTCTTAACCCAGGAGTTTTGCATTTTGTCTCCAATTGATTTTCCTCCCCACTGTGGGGAAGGAAGGTGGGGAGTGAGCAAGGGGCTATGTGGTACTGAGTCACCAGCTGGGGTTAAACCATGACATGCATTAAGAAACAAAAATGGTATTTTTCAACCTTCATTATAAACAGCTTAACCTAAACTATACTCTAAAAACTCAGCATTTAAGTACAAGTTTGTTGAAGGCTAAGAACTCTCCTGTGGGGGGGAAAAAAGCTTTACTACAAACTGATTCCCATTTCTTCAAAAGTAGACTGTTCCTGGATGCAAAGCACATCATCCATCATCTCTTAAGTGGCAAGTAAAATGTCTGTAAATGAGGAAAGCATTTTTAAAATCCACAGAGAAATTCTAAAAAAAAAAAAAAAAAAAAAAAAAAAGTGAACTTTATCTCTATTTTATATTTCCTCCTCTCCTAATCTGTTAATAAATGTATTTTCTGAAGCTTCTGGAAAATACCCAACTCTTGTCATAGGATCCTTCCTGGGGCAGCCTGTCCCAGTACTTCACTACTGTGAGGGAGCTGAGGTCTGCAACAGGCAGCTCAGAGAAGCTGTGGATTCCCTACCCCTGGAAGGTTGGCTGGGGCACTGAACGACCAGGTCCAGTGAAAGGTGTCCCTGCCCATGGCAAGGGTGGTGGAACAAGATAATCTTTAGGTCCTTTGCAACCCAAACCCTTCTGAGATGGTATTTTCTGTACCTCATCACATAAAGAGACACTCCTTAGGCAGTGAGCAGGGCCACAAAGGAGGAGGTGTCACCTTGTTCCAGGGTGAGCCAAGTCCTCCAGTGCATTGTCACACTGGGTGAGATTTCTAACAGTGAAAAGTTCTCTGACACTGAATAAGTCATTACTTCATTCCACTTATTATTCTTCTTCCAGTGCTTTTAAGTTGTCCAAGGGCTACTTGGAGATTAAATGACTATTTTTTAAATTTAAACCACTTGAGCACCAATGGTGGCTAAGGCAGCACTGATTTATCAATATGCCACCTCAATATATTCACATGCAATTCTTTTTGCCCAATTTCGTGCGATTACAGGCAAGTCCCTTTGAAGAGTGCTGGAAGCAATCAAACAACCAGAAGCAATCAAGACCCAGAGTGATAAGTACAAAATGGAGCTAAAAAGCTTATTCCCTCAAACTGGTCACCCTGCCCAAATGGGAAGGCCTGCAAGTCTTTGCACTGTGAAGCTGCAGAAGAGGGCAGATAAGGAGCGTTCAGTCATCACTGTCAGCAGCAGCACATTTCTACTGCAAATAAGGAAATAAAAAGGTTTAAGCCAAAGGGAAATATTCAAACATTTATGTAACTATTTCATCTTATAAAGGATTTTCATTCCCTGCACTTCACCTTAGCTGTACTTGATAAAAAAAAGAAAAACCCCTGTACTTTTCATTTAATTCATACTTCTGTAAATTACTGTTCTAAAACACCTATTATCACATATTAAAAGACACTGAAACAACTGAATTTGGCCTCCAGATCAAAGTTACAAGGAACATGAAGCACAACCAGGAACTGAATTCCATTTTCATTCCAGTTTTGATTCCAATGCTTTTTAAATCAAATTGACTTTAAGGAGTCAACTGTATTTCACAGAATTAAGCAAAAGTAGTGGTAAGGTCAGGATGACAGAACAACTTACAGGAACCAGCTCTGTCTACTCATCCTGTTCTTAAGAGATTGTGAACATGAGATCACATCCCATTTGCAATAATCAAAATACAGCATCCTCTAAAGCAAGCCTAATTGATTTTTTTCCCCCCAAAAAAAGAAGAGCATTTAAACCATTTCAGATTGTATCCCTCCCCAAAATTATATTTGGCACAAAGGGGTTTTTTTCTTTTTCCTATATACCTTAGAAAAGCAAACAAGGACCAAGACAGACTATTTCTTTGTGTCATACTTGCAGTGCTTCTAGAGTAACTTTAATAAGCAATTTAAAGAAAGGAGGCAGAAATTTCAAGGACACATAACAGAAATTCCTACAATTTATGAACATCATTGGCAACTTGCTCTTCCTAATTTCTTTAAGCAGGATTAAAGGAGCTAAATTGATAGTGTAAATATGAAATAAAACAAAACAGCAGCTTATTCTTGATTTGACAGGATATTTGTAACAAATGAGAAACATTTACTATCCATGGATCATTAAACACACAAAAATAATTTACATTAACTAAATTGTACACTCCAAGGAACATTTTTAACATCTGCCAGTATAATTTCTTAAACCACAAGCTATATAATCCATTTGATTTTTGCTTTTTTTCTGCTCATTAAGAATCTTGCATCTGTTACCTTGGGTATGCCAGAGAGGTCAAGATCTCTGGCAAAATGAAACACATTACAGTATATACTTCAACTGTTTCTTCCTTTCCAAATAAATTAGTAAATGATAGGTTTGAGTTGGATTTATTTTGCTTTGGTTTTGGGTGGTTGGGGTGTGTGGAGTTATTTTTCACAAAGCAACTCCAGAACATCCAACACTTCCTAGTAATTGCATTCAAATGGCAAGACTGATTAATTTTAGAAGGTAGGGTATATTAAGTAAATTGAAGTTTCAGTAAAATATATAGTCTTACGAGTTCTCTAAAGCCAAAATATCTATTGTAAATTGGAGTACTATTATATACAACCTATGATTATATAAAACAAATGTAACAGATAAAAGGCCTCCATATTAAACAGACTTAGGTCATTTACAGTGACCTCAAGTCTTTATTTTCATAGTTATTCGGAGTTTTTTTCTAATGTTGGATTAGAATGACTCCATAAAGTTTTGTTTGAGGGCCTGTTTCTGTTGAGTTTGGTTGCCACTGTTTTTCCAAGAGATCCCTGTAGCTAAGTGCTAAAGAAAAGTTATAGAATAGCAAATTCAGTTCAAGGTCTGTCAAGAAGAAAGCTCAGTGCAGATCAGCCTCAAGCCTCTCCAAACCCTCCACAACGAGATTCTAAGCAGAAACCAGCAAAGGTTTTGGTGAACTCTGATTACATTCATCAGATTATCTCACAAACACACTTCAAAGGAGGAGAGAGATGAGTACACTAAACAATTATGAACAAAAAACTGTAAAACAGTCTTGTTTATATCCACATAAACACGTGAAACTTTAAACCTTGCCTTTGTTAGAGACATTCATTTCTTACTGAAGAGCCACTCCAGACCATTAACAAATATGGTTCAAATCCAAAGCTCTGCAGGGCAATAGCAGGCTCCAAAAGCTGCTGTGAAACAATTCATTTATGCAGGACATTCGCACCAAGTTTGTCTTTTTAAGCCACTCAGATACTTTTCTTGGGGGGAAAAAATAAAAAAAATAAAAAAAAAAACCACCCCAAAACAAATAAAAAACATTCCAACCAAATACTATAGCAGAGTAATAGTACTACCAAATTTTTCTACTTTTATACAATTACTTCTGTAAAACCAGATCAGAACTAACAAAAGGGTAGGAAAATGAACCTTACACATTACATGCTAAATGCAAATTTCCAAGTACATTTAGATTTTGTTTTAGCAACAACAAAATCTAAAATTACCGTGGAAGCATAGCTTTATTTTGAGCAAATTTATCACAATATTTGAAGTGCCACATAAAATATTCTATTTGCACTCAGCTGCCAATTCTGCAAACACTTTCATACTTGCTTTGGATAGCAAGCAGTTCCCCTGGGAGAAGTCCATAAATGCTATCCCAGCAGCATCCCAGGAGGACCCTCTCCATCCTTATCCCTTTGCCTGTCACCACAGATTACTCTGCTCTCTCCACTGGCCTAACTCAAGATTAACTTTGAAGTCTGTTTGAACATCTGTTTGAAAATATAAAAGAGGAGAAAGAAAACAGCTCCCTTACATTGGGTGCTGTATATATGCAAAATGGAACAAAGAAATAGAAATAATATCACATTTAAAGAAATAGAAAAAAACTTCAGAATAGCTAATGGCATGTTGTGCTTTGAAAAGACAAATTATCCCAGGGCCAAAATAGACTTCAATATGACTGCACTAATGAGTTCATTTACATACGCCTTAGAAAATTGCATGTATCACAACTTCAAGTAAAATTTAGTATCAACAAAATTTATCCAAAAAATTAATTTTCCTATCTCAAAATAAATAATTATTCTATTCTGTCACCAGTAATTCATTCCTTGCACAAAGAAACAACACAATTTACAATAGTACCTTGAGTATCATGTTTTTCAATCAGGTTATGACAGATCAAAATATTTCCTGCCAATCAAAAGAAAGGCTATTAACATCAGATACTTGATTCAAAGTTTGGAGAGTTTTCATCTTTGCTTCAGACCAAGAACTTCAGCAATCACTGAAAAGACATGCTGTGCTATTTACTGCTGTTCTCCAGAGGAAAAAGAAAAAACAAACCAGAAAAAAACCCCACAATCCACCACATTTAGAACAAGTCTGAGCATCATATCCCCTGAACTGCCAGAACCCAAGTTCAAGTCATAAATTCTGACCTTCTCAGGTATGCAAAATCTTATATCATGCTTATTAGGTGAATACATTAAGTTGGGACATGCTGCTAATCTGGGCAGAAGTGACCTCAACTCCACAGTCCCTCTAACTGTGAGCAGTTTCTCTAAATAGAACAAAAATATTTTACAAAACTCATGTCGAACCGTTATAAAATCTTATGAGTCTGGTCTTAAAAATCTCATTTTCCTTGCTTTACAGCAAAAATCAAGTCTGGGACATTAAAGTATGACAGCAACCTGTGTGTCTTTAGTCATGCACAGCTCTTTATAGTCCCTGAAGGCAGCAGAGCCTGGCGAGCTGTGCTGGAGGTGCTCAAAGCCACACTCTGCAGCAGCTTCTCCCCTTCTGAACGGGAAGGGAGACAAGGACAATTAGTAATCTCTCCCAGGCTGAGCATTGTGCCTAGAAAGAGGCAGAAATGTTAAGAGTCTTGATCAAAAGACATAACATGATAGATGAGAGTACCAAAAAAGCCATACAGCAACCTATGAACAATAGGAGAAATGTAATTACTGTCATTTACCAAGACCCTGTAAGCACACAAGCTTTTTTGCTCTTCTCTTTTGACCCAGAGTACAGGGAGGGAGAAACAGCAAGGAACAGGAGATCTTCATTAAACATTCTCAAACTACAGGATGTCTGGGGATACACCCAGCTCTGTCAAAAAAAAAAAAAAAACAAAACATCATCTACTTGAGTACTAGCAAAAGCTGAATTATTTTAACTCCTTCTTCAAAAAAACTTAGAAAATGTTATTGCTTAGACAGCTTACCATAAAACTCACACAATTTCCCCTGCCATAATGAAACTGTTGATTGGTTTACAAAACCAGTAAGTGTAGAACCATAAAAAGTTTACCATTTTGCATTAAATGAAATGCTCCAGCTCCAGTCTTACAAAGATTTATGCATATACTCAACTTGATCCAGGTGAGGCATTCCACTGTGAGGGCTGTATGTTAAAGTAGCAACAGCTGGTATAAACTAACATTAATTTGAAGCACATAGGTGTTATAATAGTTGGAAAAGGTTTTTATTTGTGTTTAACCTCACTTTTAGGCATGAAACAATCTTATTAGCACAAAGTAACTCCCACATTAAGCTACATGTGCAGCCAAAGCACAGGAATAACACCTTTTTGTTCATTTTTACTTTCAAGTTTCTGTTACTGATACAGTTTTTATATTACAACTATAAACAAATTTGAGACAGCTGTTTCTCATCTGATTTTCATTATTTAGTTCTAAATCCACACTTTTTTTTGTCTTCAGCTCCCAGAGCACCCCACTGAAGTATTTAATGGAAATGTGCAATAGAAAAGTGGAAAGCAGGGCTACGGTGAAAAAATGTTGAGCACAGATACAGAGACACACAGATAAAGGGAAACGAACCTTTTGCTACAAATTCATTTTTCTCTTAAGTCAGCTAATAACATGCTCTGCCTCCTATATTATAGATTTCTGTAAATCATTATACTCAAGCAAGTCAGTGAAAAAAATCTTCTAAACATTTTTCCTGTTCGTAAGTTACTATCTTCAACAGCCATTTGATCAGGCACACCTTCAGCACTGCAGTCTGCCCTGAAGTTGAACTGGGCTATCTTCCTTGTTATTCTTATAAAGACAAAAAGAAGTCCGTTTTCCTCCAAAATTTTCACTCGTCAGGATGCCTTTTTAGGTTTTTTATGCTTTTTCAATCCTTCACAAAATCATTTCAGAGTCACTAGACAGAACTACAACAAATTTGAATATTGATAAAACAAATCCATTTATTACATGCGAGACTTTTGAAGGGAAGAATTCTTATGCTCCTGACATGCAACAGGCATGTGTTAGAAACAAGATTAAATGAGAAAAGATAAAAACTTTCAGAGTCAGCATTAATCCATGGTCTCTTTTGATGCTCACTCCCTTAGCAGCAGGTATGAGCTTTCCCAAGCCCAAGTACTTAGAGGAACTACATTACTACTCTCACTAAGTCTTACTTACCAACCAAAAGGCTCTAACATGAGGGAAAACACGGAAAGGCTCAAATACCTGTGAAAACTCTGAGGGATGTAGCAAACATGGGGGAAAAGGAAACTCCCACACCCCTGCCTGGATCTGTCAGTCCATAAATCCCAGCAAACTGTGACTGAAGGTGTCTAACCAGCAAATACAAAGAAACGTGAAATAAGTTACCTAGATCTACAAAAAAATAAACAAAAAAAACCACACCAAAAAAACCTTTTCATTTCCAACTTTGATGTGACATTCAAACATATCTACACAAACCTGAAGTAAATTCTCAACAGCATCTAACTGACCTGGGACACAATGCCATATTTTTGGGGCATAGATAACACCAACTCAGTGTCCAAAATATTTGAAGACAATATTGACTATAACAAACCCAACCCTGTTATTAGGCAATACACACTCAATGAATATTGTCCTACCCACAGGAGCACAGTGTTACCTGAACAGCTGAACCTATTTTTTTTGAGAATATCACACAATTAATTTCAGCTGAGGAATAAATCAACAGAAGAGACTGGACTTCCATTCACCCAGGCAAGCTGGGTGCTACTCTCAGCTAATTCTGTTCTCAGCATGGCCATGTACTCAGAACATTTTTCTACCTGACTGGACAATGTTTCTTTTACAGTGAAGAGCATCAGATGGACGTAATTTTGCAACTGCAACTGAAATCATTAAGTTCCTTTGCCAAAATATCCATATGTACAAAAAGTGACAAATTCATGCTTTCAACAATGGAGTCTTAAAACTAAGACTACAAATGCTAAAAAGTTAAATACTCTGGTGAAATACATAACTTTTATCCTTTTTAGTACAGCACAAATACAATTAGACAAATCTTGACATATGCCTTTGGCTGGCACTCTGTTTTCCTTTGCAACACGTTCTTGAAGTTTAGGAATTGTTTGCCTTGGAATTTAGTTTGTATTTATGTACAGCCACTTTTCATTGAGGTTCTTTGCCTCAAGGGTGCAATCACTGCATTCAAGGAATAGTCTGACAAACATAGAAAGCTTTTACCTGCTATAAATTTAACATCCCTGTAACTGAACAATTCGGTCTGCTCTCCCAGACATCTGAGTGGCAGCAACTCTAAACGTTCCCTGGTCAATCCACTTCTGACTGAAGTCATTTCTGCACAACACAGAGTAGGGAACTTGAAGGAAACATTAAAAAGTAACCGATGAGATGCATTATTGAGAAATCTCAACTTTAACACCAACCATATTACAGCTGGGCCTACTTTGAGTCCCCAAGTAATTATATGTAATGAAGGACTAATGTGTTGGAGGAACATTAATTAAATCAAACTCTTTTTCCTGGTTGGTATGTTGCATTATTTATATTACATTGCACTTACAGGCCACAGTGTCCTTATGGAAATTAGATACAAGTGAAGAGACAGATTTTTACTGTCTGCACTAAATAGACCACTACCTTCAGAAGAGTCTTTTCACAAGTTCTCATTGCTTGGACAAAAAAAGTAAAGAAAGAAACCAAGGGAAACTTCAGTTGGTGATCTATAAATATATGCTGGTCTTCAAAGAAAATCAAGGAATGTGAAAATAGGGAAAATGAGCAGGAAATATTGAAAGGCTCATGAACATCTTATATCTAAAAAAAAAAAATCTCTGCTTGTATTAACATAGATGTAAAAAAATTAGTTTAAATGTAGCACTCACCTATGCATTACTGCAGTTCCTTCGATGCAGCAATGCTCAAAGAAAAGATCCACAATTATATGCAGGACATAGGTGTTGCTTTACAAGTAATCAGCAATTATACAGAGACATTCATGTGGCATTTAAAAAAAGCCAAGCCTTTATGCTCTGAAATACTTTCTTAAAAAATTGAAAGAAATAATAATTTTAAAATCGGGCATTTTGTCACATAAAGTCAAGTGCTGTTCATAAGGTGATGAATTCCAGGCTTTCATTAAACAGAACTGCATTTAGCTGTGATTTACTGGATTAAAGCTAAAGTGAAAAAGATCATACAATTTTGGAAATCTTCCTACACTTTTACATTAAGAATTAATATTTTCTTGATCAGAAAAGATTTTAAATTTTCCAAGCATTTCACAAGCATGATTCCAATTTTGTAAATCCAGAAACTATATTAAAACCAGTTGAAATGACCTGTCAGAGGACACAAAGAATCAACAGTGGGACTGTGAAGAAGTTGCAGGTTTCTTAAGACCCAAGCATCATCACTTTTACAATTAGATTTGCATACTTGGGTAAAGAAGCAGGGAAAATGGGGCTATAAATCAAGAAAAATAAAGCCCTCTCTCCTAAATTACTTTCTTTCCTACCAAGCCAGCAAAACTATAGACAAGGATCCTCACAGAAATACAATTTTATATTTTAAAACTAGTAAGTTTCTCCAGCTGAATTCTTATGTTTCATTAATGAAAGTGAAAACACTTAACAGGCAACTATTTTCTATATTTTTTAAAATTAGAAGTGGTGGTTATACAACTTAAACCATTGGAATGAATAGGTCACAAGTTTGATGGACTTCCAAAGTTATTTGAAAAATGTCTTTTCCCCTCTCTTTTCAAATTATGTTATTTCTGTTATACCAGATAAATTGAAGTGATAATGTTTCTATTAAAAACCCAGACCAATAAGGAACATCAGTTTTACTTGGTCCTTTGACATAAAATAGCACAAATTTGCATATTAAATAGTCTTAATATCAAGTCTATGTCTCCATTCACCTGGTTTAAATTTCTTTTTGATTAAATCCAGCTCAAACCCAACTTCATTCAGTTGGAATTTATGACAGTAAAGTTAAAATTGATTTGGTCACTTCAACTCAATTTTGTGCATAGACAAAGCTTATTGTAACTTGATAATAAGCCAAACATTATTTTCAACCACAAATAGTATTTTGGAAGCACGTGGTTGAAGCGTGAGATGGCAAATCCACTTTTAAATAGAAACCAATTTTCATCACAGACCACTGAGTGACTCTGGGCAAGTTAATTAACCTCCCTGCAATCTGTAAAATTGGGATAATACCTGCCTTGCAGTGAGGCTTATTTCATTAATGCTTATGAAATGCACAGAGATCCTTGGACGGATACACTGTAGAAATAGAAACAAGATCAGTATTTCAAACAGTACTTTGAAACATAATTCCTATTTGAAAACACACCTCACTGTCAAGTAAAATGTCAGTTCATAAGTAGTACTCAAGTGACTTCAGGTGCACTGAAAATACACACCATATCAAAAATCACAAGAAAAATAACCAAAAAAAGGCCACATATTACATCTCTCCTTCACCTCCATACAGAATTATCTCGATTTATAGAACTCAGATTCTCAGCAGCAACTGCCACAAACATTGCAGTCAACTTTGAACAGTTCCACAGAGTTTGCCAGTGCACCAGATCCTCAACACAGAATCCACTTCTGACTGTGAACTTCATTTTCAGCACAGCTCCAGTGCAAATATTAAAATACTTCACTGTACTTTTTATTATTTGGCTCCCTGATTCTTATCTGCCTTCAAGAAAAGATTGCAACAGGAAGGAGTTCATTGCAAAACCTACAAGGTCAGAGATGAAACCAGGGTGGATGAGGTAACCAGCATCTCAAAGGGTTCCCAAAGTTATTCAGAATGAAGGAATTTGAGAAGATGCAGCAAGAGTTCTGAGCACCAGCATTCTTCCTCCAGCTAGAATGGCTGGCAAATTCTTAGCTGAGCATGCTGCTGTCTCAAAGAGAAACAGGCTTTATGACACATGAACTTCTTCAAAAAATAAAATTTCAAAGAAGTTCCAGGCTTCCCTGGAACCTGAATATCCATGCATCATTGCTTTCAGAAAGTTGCTCTGTTCAATTAAAACACGTTCTTTTGCTTCTCAAGTCACTAATGCCTACATTTGTTTACAGTTTGGTTCATTTCTTTCATATTCCCAGGAAGAACTACTATTTTTCTCTCCTTTATTGTGACTACAAGCTGTTGCTGCATAACAGGTTCTATTTCAACAACTCTAGTGTTTCACTGAGCCACAATTTCTAAAATATTTATGTCTGGGAAAATGCCTCTAAATCATGAGGTGTGCCAATTCCTTACACACCCCTCAAACAGTTGCTAATACGGATATTGCATGTGGATTATTCAGTGCATTTTTAAAGCTTCATTTAACATTCTTACAGAAGCCAATTTAATGGAAAAGGTTTTCACATGAAGACTGCATTTAGAATGATTCATTACTGAAATTAAAAACTTATTATTTACAGGCAAATAATTTTGTTCAAGTTTTTCTTTTCAAAGGAGACTCTAGGGGAACTTCATAGTTTGGCCTCTGTTAAAACTTTTAATCTTCTGATTACAATTCCACCTATCAAAGGTTTCAACAGCAAGCAAGAAAAATAACACTCAGGACAATCCTTTGTCCCTTGTATATAAACACATGCATTAGTTAAATATTATAATACCAGGTTACAGCTATTGTGGCATGCTTTAAATAATTCTCCTAAATTGATCCAATCCTACAGAAAACAAGTAACAAAACTAACTCAAACCAGATAGAACACCTCTAAATGAAATCCGACTATCTACATTGACAAGGATGTTAAAATAAAATTGTAACACCACTTAAAGGCTTTAGATAGTGTTTTTCATACAGTTACTCTCTTAATGCTTTTCAGTGTGACACAAAGCTTGAGAACAAGTAACTGAGGTCACAAAACCACTAGAAAATTCTTTTAAGAAGTCACTAATGCTCAGCTGAAGAACTTTTATCCAAAAATGGCAGATATACAATTGTTTGGCTGTGTGCCAACATCTTCAAGCCCAACTATTAAGATTGCCATGGCGAATTAATAAATAAAATAGCCCAAAAGGAGCTACTACATAACTTCAAAATTAAGGAACATATTTTTCAAAAATACATACTAAACAGGACAGGTAGATTTTCCCCTACTATTTAGTACAGAAAAACCTAATCTTAACAATTATATTTTCTATTTTAAATGCACTTTAATACGGCTGTTATAGAAAACAGCAGGAAAAACTGTAGAGAAATGTAATGGCTGCAAAAATATTGCATTTTAATGTCTTGCTTTAGCAGTACATACTTGGATTATTATTAGAATAGAAAAACAAAGCTTTTCCTCAAATTTGTAGAAGTTTATATGAATTACCATTATAAAGTGAAGTACAGGTAATCATACACTGCACTGCTCTGCAGTCCTTCAAAGTGTCACAAGCACTCACGACTGAACATCTTCATAATTGCCTTAGAACATTCAGCTGAAAGCAGTAGCCTACAAAGAGAAGTACAACCTATTGTGTTTGTAAAATTCTTGTACAAGTTGTTCTTCCTACAGAATGCTATGCTTCAGAGCTGGTGTTTCTATAGAAAGTATTTACATAACACATATTAACTACACTGATGACCACGTTGTTCCCCAAGCATGGAAGCCAACAAAGAATTCCTATAACTTAAATACTCTACAGAAATTATCTTGGCTGTTTTCACTCTGGAAGTACCAATTCACAGCTCTTCAGACTTCCCACTCACTGAAAACAAAAACACAATGCTGTGGCACAAGCAAAGTAATTACCTCTCTCTAGGGCTTGATGACTCCTTTCTTGGCATACTAAAACAGTTGATAGAAAACTAATTCCCTTAGTCATTAAGGAACATTAATAAGAAACCTATTCTTTCATAAGTCAAGAGTTAGTGAATATCTAAATACAGCAGTGATTGATTATAAATGCAAAATAATGATGTCTTAGCCAAAGACAATTGAACTGCAAAAATACATCATTAAGACTTGGGATTTTCTACATCAACTCTCTTCTGTTGGAAAACTGTTTCAAGCAAGTTAAATACTTGGCCTCCTTTTTTTCTTTTCCTCAGTCTTAAAAAACAACAAACTTCAACTGTTTGTTCAAAAGCCAAGTATTCTGGTGGCTTTGACTCATAAAAAGTTTTTCAACTCAATGGTGTTAACATTTAGTTGAAGGTCCAGCAGATAACATGAATAACAGTGATAAGCAAATCTTGAACCACAATTAGAGGGGTATTGTATACAATAAACTGAAGGGAGTAAGGAATATCTTGACCAGATTTAAAGGCAGAAATAATTTTCTGAAAACAGCACTGTTAAAGGAAGCTATAACCTTATCCATTTCTTCGGGTATTTATATTTCAGCTTTATAAAATTATTTCAAGTTTCACTGAGTGTGTGGCACTGATCTGTGCCACTTTACACTTCTCTGTTATAGCCCCAACTGTCTCAAAACCAGAAAAAAGGCAAAATCCCTAGGATTCAAACACATTTTTCTCATGACATTTTACATGAGTTAAGATTACAATTAAATAAGATATTAGGAGCAACTAACTACTCATCTTAATAACAATTAATGGAACTCTGGTATAAGTTAGGACAATTGTGTTGTCATAAAGCCAAATCATGGGTATCATAGTAACACTTCAGTGAACCTAAAAGTAATCTCGTTTGCCCTAAAACAGTAATATGCATACTAAGAACTTTCAATTCACTAATGTAATAACCACTTGCACTGTACTCTACAACTTTCTTGTACACTAGACCATCATGTCAACACCTCTCAATAAAAAAAAAGATTCAAAACTCCAAAACCTGTGAACAGTAGTAAAGGAAGCAAGTTTAGCTACAAAAATATTTCTCTTCTAGAATTACCTTGCTGAAATAAGTAAAGACATAAAAAAGGGAATTTTGACATTTCATATTTTGTTGAATGCCATTGCTACACAGGCAATCACTGTCTCTTACATATAAATTAACATCCTACCATCTGTCAAGTGTTCAGATAATCACAGGGTTTAATGCACAATATGGTTATTAGAATGTGACCTAAAAAAAAGAAAAAGAACACAACCTAATTTGGACTACAAAAATCTATGCTCTCACTGGCAAATGACAGTTTGACAAGCTATTATTCTGCATTTTGGCTTCTCCAATAAAAGCAATTTTACACATACGTAATTCTATTAGTCTTACAGTCAACTGCCTGTGGAAGATTACCTCAAACTATAAAATTTACTTGGTCATTGAGATTTTGATCTTACGTAAATATTTGCACCACGAATAGAAATTTAATGATCGGTATATACACACACCTAAGAAGAAAACACGAGTCACTAGGCAAAATAATCCTCTGGTGCTATCATTAACTGTAACCACAGACTTTCTTCAAGAGAGCATGCAAAAAGTTATTAAGCCTATTATCTATTTATCAGCTGGCACTGGCTGCTCCAGAAGTAGAGTGTATGGACAGCTCTGTATCCAATATGTTTCACATGCAAATGTGTCATCTGTTAATAACCACCATTATTATTATCATTCACAATATTACCTACATACTCTCATTATGGTTTATTCTACTCCCAATGCCTTGTTTTTGCCAAGGTAAATATTACTGACACTTGTCTCTACTCAAAGCCACTAAAAAAAATCCTATTCCTAACACAAAATTAAGAGGCAAACCTCATGTGTCCATGGCTCCCACATTTTTCGGTGACTCAACTGCATTGCTAATTCTCCAATTGCCAGAGGAAATACTCTAGTGATAACTTCAAAGTGTAAAATACATACTTGGGAAAGGTGAAATTATGCCTTCAGAAAAAAACAAACAAACCAACCATTTTAAGAAAGTGACACAAGAAAAACAAAGCACACTCAACAACAATAGAAGTTGAACACAGTTTTGCTACCTGCAGAAATGAAGGTTCCATTTGATAAACGTGGTTAAGTCTAGCTACACTACTCAAGGACCTGCCTCAATAATAAAGCATCGTGATCTTGCTTCCTTGCCAGGGGGAAGAAAAATCAGCTCTTGGTTTATGCAAGGCCTGTCAGCATTTCAAAGTGTACCACTATTTACAGCTACAAAAACAGCTCTAATCAGGCAGAGGCCTGCTATCTGAGTACCAGTTTCTTCCAAAACAGAAAATGAGAAAAAACAAGGAGAAACCACAAAGGAAGGAACATTTTGATTACTTTCTTCAGGTTCAGTTTTATACATAGCAAAATAATTTCCCTATTAAATTCCAGAAAACATCAGTTGTATAAGATCAACATCAAAAAGCACTGTTTTCCAATTCATAAGACATGCTCAGCTGCATCATCCAAACCTGTAACTGCTTTGTGAAACCTGTTCCTCTGTACTGATAATGCTCTAAAATTGCCTTCCTGGGGAAGTTACTAAGATAAACAAAGGAGAGAATAACCATGACAGACACAATCTACTGATTCTCTGGATTTCTGTAAGCGTGGGGTAAGTTGAGGAAAGGCAGAGAAGAGCATATTTTATTAGTTGTGCTCTACAAATATTTACCCAGGAAATAACTACAGAGTAACCACCAAGCAGTAAATTCAGTATCTCTTACTGTTCATTGAATTCATGAGATCAAAAAGTGTTTTACCTTATTCAAAATCAAGTCTCTCCCCAAACTGGAACATAAACACTTCAGTCAATTTGGTATATCATTTTTTACCCTTAAATTTAAGCATTTGGGATATTATTCCTTCATAACAGTAACAGGTAATTCTAAGCAGCTTCAGGCTTAAACTGGAAAGCAATGCACCTCAAACCCCAGATTAGAAAAGTTGAAGAATTAGACAGAATTGTACTTGCCCAGTGAAAGTTCTTAGTGCTGAACTCCTCAGAGCAGACTTAAATTAAAGCTAGCAGTGAAACCATTCTGCTCTACCAGCTACTAAGAGCTGGCTGCTTATGTGCCTGAAAGCATGAGCACAGCTGCTACATCACACCTGAAATCACACCTTTAATGCTGATCTCACACTTCCAACTGAATGTTGTTGGTCAGCCTCAAATAATCACACTGATAAACCTATGGAAAGGTCTGGCTTTAAAGATTCAGTGCATCATCTTTTAATTTTTTTTCCCCATAGAAAAGAGTGTTTTCACAGGAGGTTGATCAAGCTTTTGTGCTTTTAGGCCAATTTGCAAGTTCTTTGGCCTACACTATTCACCAAGGCATTTATATTATAATGATTCACTCATCTCACCTGCCTTATATTCTCTTCCGAGAATGAAACTGAATACATTATGATCAGAATAATTAAATAATATGAAACACAATGCAAGTTTTTTTACTGAAACATTTCAAGTAATTTCTCACTAGGCCAGGGTCAGGAGAACATGAAAATTAAAGTACAATTAGCCCAATCAACCAAAATATAGCAGTAGCAGCTGATTTAAATTAGTATATTACAACTACCAAAACAATGGGAGATGAGAACACACTTTTGTATACTGTGTTAGGAAAATACTGTAGATGAGGGGAAAACAAAAAAAAACCTCTTAAAAAATACCTTTGATAATCAAAGGAGCTTCATACTTCTCTCTCACACAGAATATTCAGCAAATTACGTTTGCTTCTCTATAATAATTTCATCCCTAACAAGATCAGAGAAAATGATTTATTCCACCCCCAGTCTTCCTACATTTGTACGTCATCCTAGGGGACACTGACTTTCTGAACACTGAATTGCTTTTGGCCATCTGATATTATATTACTGCAGTCTTCTGCAGAAGGAGCCAGAAAAGAAAAAAAAAGGGGGAAAAATAATTACATTAATCTGGGAATCAAAGTTTATTGACTTTCCCTTGAGCTATAATACCAAAAAGCTGATTACAGAAGTTGTCAACTTATTTAATGATACCACCAACTTCTCTCTGAACTCATCAAAATATCTTCTGAAAAAATTCGCCAAAGATTTTCAAGTAGAGTATTACATTATTAACTCTACTTCATCTTAGTGAAGATAACTGTATCTTGCCTCTGCTCCTTCCACCTCTTTGTGTCTATCAAAACGCTAAAAACATTATCATTGTAATAAAATAACTCCAGGATGCTCTGTATTTTTGCATTTTCTAGCTAACCAATATCTCATTTTCACATCCCAAATACAATCTACTTACTCTAAAAAACCTAGGGAAAGCTTTGGCTAGCATACAGCTCTAATAAAAGTGAACATCTTATCCCCACCCATGGCAGC
This sequence comes from Acridotheres tristis, assembly GCA_037013685.1. NCBI lineage: Eukaryota > Metazoa > Chordata > Aves > Passeriformes > Sturnidae > Acridotheres > Acridotheres tristis. Next base: position 7,912,211 of record CM072899.1, on the reverse strand, counting down.
TTGCTCTAAGAACTCAAGCTCAAAACATGGTATTGTGCAGTATGGACACTCTAATGGACAGAGATTCTATAGACTATTATGGGGTTTTAAGTTTTCATTCACACCGACCCCTCCCAAGAAAGAGGGCTGCCCATACTTGTATTTGTTCCAAAAGTTCTCTTTGAGACTGTTAATGCACCTTCCTCCTTTGGAGAGCAGATTTCTCTACCAACACTTTTTCTCCCAGGCCAAGTGTCAACAAGATTGCCATCCTTCCCTCACTTTTACAAAATGACTTTGTTGTACAATATGCACAGGGAATTACTTAATTAGACAGCTGATAATGAGAAAAAATGACCAGAGCTGTCTTTTTTTAGCTTTTTCCATCAGGGTCAGCAGTGCAACAGAAGGTACCACTCCAGCAAAAAATTTGTCCCTGTATCATTTACAATACAGCTTTTTCAAAACATATGGGGGAAAGTACAATACAACTGTTGTCAAATTTTCCGAACACTAACAAAGCCAGGAAGTACTAAATTAGTTCAAGGAAGCTGTAGCTTCACATTCTCTTTCAATACAACTGTGAGCACACTATGCAGGGTTTATAGTAAACCTCTTCTGAACATGCAATTAGAAGACCCTCAAAATATAATTTAAAGAGAAGATGGAATTTCTTTAGAAGCAAAAGCTCCTTCAGCAAGATCTCCCTTAGTCAATCTGTTTCTTTAATTCACATGAAGGAGACAAATCAAGTTTGTTGATTTCATCACCTGGTGCTTGAACAAAGGTATTTATGCTCGAACACTCCTGCCAACACAAGATACACCTGCATGTCTGTAACAATTTAACATGGTTTAGTCACAGCAGGTAAAAGCCTTTCATGTTGCAGTGAACAGGTCCTTTGATACTCATCCACAGTCAAATGCTGCGTATGAGATCACTCTGCAACAGAAAACTGCTGTGAAAGTTTGGCTTGAACACAAGACTGTTCAAGATCGCTGTTCAAACAGGACATCATGACATGACAGATCAGAAGAAACAGCTTTCAATAAAAGGCAGACAGGGCATACTGCTTTTCTTGTGCAAGGTGATTTGTTCTGTAGCATTAGAAGGGACAACATCAGACAGAGCCAACAACCCACACAACTGAATTCGTGTTCCTATGACAAGAACAATCTCTTACATTCAGACATCTGTCAGTCCTGTGCAGGGAAGCTGAAATATACCCAGGGAGCAATACTCAGTAAACAGGACCAAACTTCTGTATATTTCGAATGTGCAGTCTGGTTGGCTTAAATTAGCTTTTGCCAGGTAGGAAAAAAACGAAAAAAAAAACCAACTTCAGTTTCTAAGAAGAGGGGGGGAAATGCATTCTAATACTATCCAGTTAAATTACAATTCTGTATTGATCACTAAATCTTTATTCTTATAATGAGTCTTTAAACACATAAGAAATGGGCAAGTCCTTTTTAGGACCTTTCAACATTGTCCAGGCTTGGAAGTCAGCAAAGATTTTCCTGGAAGAAATTCAGTTTGCAAGATTGTTTAAACTGACAGCAGCAATGATTAGCATTACTATAGCATTAACTACAGGAATGTACCGAAACAAATGTTTATAAAGTATTGACTTGAATAGCATAAAACATAATAGGTTCAGATTACCTATGTCTTATTCAACATCTCATTTTCATTATAACAAGAATAAGCAGTTTTACCTACCTGCAGGTTAACAGGTTTGCCTATTATTTTAAATTCTACTTGTGAATTATAGTAAGGATTTATGCTCCTCTCACAGAATACAGAATGCTGACACTGGAAAAAATAATCAATTGGCTACTGCAGCTTCTCTGTTTTAACTATTATTATCAACACTTGAAAGGCCAAAAAGACTACAACATTTCATAACAAGAATGTGGCCAAAAGTCAGCCTCACTTTGTGGCACTGAACCCAAGTTTGAGTTTCTGCACAGTGAAGCCACTCCTGAACACCCAGTGAAAGGGATTCTCAGGGCTGAGACTGCCACCAAACACGGTATTCCAGGAGAGCAGCTAGAGGTTATTTTCAGGTTATTTTCTACCTTTCAGTAGCATTTCAGTAGCTTTTCTTCAGAAGTGTTTTCAATAAAACAATACATACATACCAGTTTGGGATCTGCTTTTGCTCACAAGACAACTGAATGGTTTCAAACTTTAGTTTGAGGTTTACCCTGAGGCTACATGAAGTGAGGGGCTTGAATGTGTCAAGTTTTCCTGTTAAGTATTCAAAGCTCTTTGCTAAATCTTCTTGGTGACTTCAGTTCTCTGCAACTGCCTTTGAGTACCTTTAAATAAGCAATTCCTAAAACCACATTTCAGTCTTACTGTTCTCACACTGAAGTGCAGGTTCCCTTTCTAATAGTTAGAAGTGTACAGTAAAGCCTTGGATATGTAGGTTTCATTCATGGATGATTTTAAAGTACATTAAAAAAATAAAATCCTTCCACTTTCTTCAAGTACCTTGTTAAATGCAAACCCTTCCTGTGTAATATATATGCAGTATGCTGTACAAAGACAATGCTGGTTGCAGTGCCAAATAACACACACCCAGACCAAGCTATTTCGCTACTGATATTCTTTTTTTAAAAATTGCGCCAAAAGCTTTAATTGAATGATTAAAGTTTAATCTCTTACGAACTATGATTAAGTAGAGTACCTATAACTGTAATCTGAGCATCATTTTGCCATTATTGCCCAGCAGCTACAGCTTCAAGAGACACAGTACAGAGAGAATTCTGTTGCACATTACACTTTAACCAAGAGCATCAAGCAGAACATCAAGCATAATGCATTTTTCATGTTTATCCCAGTGAGCAAGCCTTTTTCTGAAGACTGAGAAGTTAGCCTTTAACAACAGCAACCCAAGGCAAAAGGATTATGAGAAATATATTGGCATTTCCAACAGGCTTTAAAGCAATCTAATTAGGTAGCCACACACTGTGTTTTGTGAGAAAACCAGCAATCTAATAACTGGATTGTCATCAGAAACAAAATGAAAAGCTCATGCTACTGTTGAAAAACTACATTTTCCTCTGCCATCTGCATCCTATAAAATCCTGTCAATATCTCATTGGGCTGACAGACTGTCTACCAAATAGCTTAAGAAATATCTGTCCTATTTCAGGCTTAGAACTACAATGAGAGGCATTCAGGTTTAAGCACCACCTTCCAAAGAAAAGGATTCAACACCTGTTACATGCAGAATTTCAACTTTACAATGAAGTAAAATTTTGCATAACATTTATGGTGAAATAAAATAAGATTCATTGCTACAACACAAGATGTTAGTAATCCTCACTTAAAACTTGAGGAACATATTATTACAAAAATTGTGTTTGTAGATTTACTAATCAATTACAGGTAGTAGTTTACAACACTACTGAACCACTTTCAGGAAAGTGAGTTTTACACATTACCCACAATTACACCCTATGAATGTTAGTTACTTTGTTTTGAACCTTACCCACTACTGTTTCCCTTTCACTTCCTTTCTCAACCATTCATCTTACTGACATCCACAAAGTAAAACCACTGCAAATAGACAAATGTTCAATTAATGTAATGATTTAACTTACTGTACTGTACTACAGTATTGTTTTCCTTCTCCCAGCTTTCAAACACTGTTTACAGTGTGAAAACCTACTTTCCCCTCAAGCACTCCATTTTAGGAGTGTTTTGCTCTTGTCCAAGTTATTTAAAACTATGTACTTGTAATCAATTCAGAGCAAAGCTCCCGTTGATGCCCGAATACTGCTATAGTTACCATATAAAGCCCAAATGCAGCACTGCCTTGTTTCATCTTGTTTCACATAATGATGTGCCAGTGTTTGAACAATTTATCCTTAAACTAAGAGCTTCAGAGAAACAGCTGCTTAATAGTAAAAAAATAAGTAAAATAAGTTAAAAAATAAAAACTACTTAAATACTATTTGGTATTCTAATTCAACACAGAAAAAAAATTCTTTACTTTCTCATTTCTGAGAAAATATATCAAAAACAATAGAAAATCCAAGGCTGATATCAATTTAAAATATGAAAGACAATCCTTGATTATCAGCATCACATCCAGCCCTTACTTTATTCCCCAGGTCTTAGTAAAAGAATAAAAAGATTTTTCTGCCCTTCCCAGGAAATAGATTAGGTAGGCATGACATTTTCCCACTTCACCGTCGCATGTGGTAATAAGCTTTCCTTTTGTAGCATTTATGAATTCAAACAGTGCTGGGGTTAAGCTGGAGCAAAGCAATTTGGCATGCTTGCATCTGCTTTTATCAGGGAAAGGAAAAGCAATCCATGAGGTCTGGACTGACCTTAAAGCACAAGTATTTATTTGGAGATTCTAAGGGCTTACCAATTGTGTTTGGTAAGAGGGAACTTAAATTCCATCACACTCACACCCAATGTCACCTTAATTCAGGCAATCACCTTTCAGTTCTTCTGCAGGGCCAATCACGTAATTGGTATTCTGGTATCACAAATATTCTCTCTTTAAAAAGGACAGATTAACTACACACTCCCATTCTACCATGCTGCTTCCTACAGGACATAGCAGGTTTCCAAAGTCAGCTACTTCCAAAATTCAGATAACTTTAAAAAATTAAGTTTATGCTGGTCAATGCAATTATATTTTCAAAGTATATCTATATAACCCTCTGATGCCTCTGATATACAACGGTCCCAGAAAAATCTTAAAGTCAACCATTTTATGAGTAAACAACTACTACAGAAAATTGCCTTTAAAATCTCAGACACATGAAAGAGCTGGTTTGGAAAACAAGTCTTCACTGCTTTTACTAAGCCATTTCTCAATTAATCTCCTGAAATAGAAATGCATTCAGGGAACAAACACACTTCTTCCTATAGGAACTCAACATTCCTGTTTTGTTTCAAGGCAAGATTGCTCCAGCTCTTTCATGAAATCTGAGCAACTTTCAGTATTTCCAACTCTCCTGTCCATAATAAATTAAAAGAAATGCATTAGAAACAATTAGTGGGGAAACATTTATTGCCTCTCAATGACAAAGGTACTTGATCAAATTTAGATCCACTGCAGTGCAAGCAGTAAAACAATGTGAATACATAGTGTGCTGCTTTGCAAATGGAACACTTCCATCTTACCACCTAATAAATAGTACTGTTATTGCCAGGTAGTGATGTGTCAGTGATTAAGGTTTTATTATTCTTTTTTTCACTTTATTCACTCTTCCTCCATCTGGAAAATCTGAGACTATTTTAAAACTGACAGTACATAGAATTAATTCTCAATGACACGATAAGCAAGTCCTACATTTCATACATTCTAGGCACACCACCATTCAAATACAGAATGTGTAGATGTGAGGCTTAGGGACATAGTTTAGTGGCAGTACTTGGCTAATGGTGAGACTCAGTGATCTTAAAGGTCTTTCCAACCTAAATAATTCTAAATATACATTCCTCATTATACAATGACCAAGAAGAAAGAGAACTGTTGTGATTCTCAATTCTTCTGCTCATTACTTGAACTGAGCACAGAATTACAGAAGGAAAGACCCTTTCTGCTCTAACTTCCCTTCAGAGCTCCTGTTTTCTCTGTCCGGAGTCAGACTAATATCAGCTCAAACACAAACATGCCCAGAGAATCAGGAATTCAAGCCACATGTTCTCACAAAAAGATAAATTGATTCAGTTCACCAGGGCTGCTCAGGGCTCAAAAGCAAAGCAATCAGGCTCTCAACGAGACACAGAGATCACCACGTGCAATTCCATTACAGCCAAGGACAAGGTTCTACAGTCGAGATGCTCCACTGCCATTTTCTGCTCACCCAGCCTGTGTGCTTAGCATCCCACTAACACATAAAGGACAGACCTCAACTGCCTCTTCAATCCAAAGCAAAGCTGCACCATTCTCTTAATTTGACATCAAACCCAGATCAGTAGCTGATGCTAAGGGGCAAATCATAGCAGCTTGAGTTTAACTCAGAGCTAAAGGGGTGAGACAGCAGCTTCAGGACACAGCTGGCTCATATTCACCATCTCACAACAAAGGTGTGCTGATCTATCTAGATGGACTAGAGCATCTAAGAAATGTGCTCATACTAGGGCAGAATTAGTCACCACCTCCTCTCCAGAGAATTTTCCTCCTGCCAGGATCTCTCCAAGGAAAAGCAAGTCTGACAATTAATGCAGGTAACAGCACCTGACAGCAGCTGTGCAGATGTGCCACCTAAAGGATGCAGGTATTGCAAGGGATTGAATGGACATTTTCACTCTGTTCCCAGATAAAGAACAGGAAAAAGAACTGGGTGTGTGCATGTGTGACTGGAAATGGAAGCCAAATCTATCTAAATTAAAGATAATTATAAGGAGATTATTTGGTTCAAGGTCACCTATGGCAGGCAACACCACAGTATCATGATAACTTTAGATAAAAAGAAGATTAGACAGGTAGAAACAGCTGTAAACCCTACAGAGTGCTGCTGCCACATACAGAACTCCACTTTCTAGTTTCTTTTAAATGTCTTTCTTTAAATGTCTTTTATTCATTAGAAATATTTGCTTGCTCCAATCTCTTTTTTTTTACATATTTTTCTACCTATTAACAGCTCAACTGCCTATATATATTAAAAATTAATGTACCATGTCATAAAAACCAAACATGATCGGAAAAAAAAGCAAACTCACACCACATCACAGCATACATTTGCTTCTTCTGGGCTATATGAGTCTGGTGTTTAACAGTCTTTAACAGTTGATCACAGTGATTTCCTATTTATAACAACACAAATTCATATCAATTTAAATTTCACTGCATAATGTGACTATCTTGAATTTCTACATCTTTCTTTTATGTTGCAGGCTGCTTTAATTATCCCAGTTCAACTTTCTGAAAGTAACAGAAAAAAGTGAAATTGAAGTGAAAAATGAAAAGATGAAGTTGTTGAAACAAATATAAGCTTATGGGATATCTGAATCTCAGCAAAATAGCTTATTGATGAAAATGGGTCTCTGTCAGGCTGCCTGATGTAATATCCTGTCTCTTTTTAGCAAAAAATCCACCCTATTCCTACTTTAGCTATTAATCAAAGAAAAATTAAGTTACACGTTTATGAGCAAGTACAGAACGCTGAACTATCTTCAGAGACTAAAGTTATTGTGATATTATACACACAGACAACTATTATGCTCTGCTACCTAAATTTTAGGTATTTATCCACTCAATGCACAGCGAAAAATCCACAGTTATGCAGCCTTATCTATCTTAATTTCCTGATTTCCATAGAAACCCTTGAAGCATACTACTACATAAGCAAGCCTCATGCAAATTCAGAAAAACCATTAAAAAGTCACTTTCAATTTTCTTGTTTTTCTCACCTGACATTATTAATCTAGGGAGCAGACACAGGACCAGTGCATTTATTTTTAAATACATGGCATTAATCCTTGCAAATATAACTACACCCGCACGATTTAACCACTGTGAACAAAGCAGAAGCCAGCACTTAGTCTCTAAGATCTGGAGACCCTCAGCATATCAACTTTCTTTACATTTTTCCTCTATCACTCAGTTTTTGTCTGATAGGGAAGCCTGGTGGCTAAAGAAGTTGTCCTGTCAGCTTTACCTTTAAACTCTGCACGCAGATCTGGGAATGGAACACAGAGGGTGTAAGGCAATGCTTGTCACTGCAAAGTAGGAAATACACTTCCCTTTAAAGCATCCTCTTTCTGTAATTCCAGACTACAAAGGGATAATAAATACACACATCAGTGTTTGGCCAATACATTCATAATCATGTTTATTTTGTACAGCTACTACTGTATGAAAAAAGTCTGTACTAACAGATGTTGCTTTCCTCCACTGCTCTAATGCCACCATTGTTTGGTCACTAACACTGAACTCATCCAGCAGTCCTGTACGGGGAGAGGGGAGCCAAGGCTGAAGCAATTTTGGCCAGTCCCAATTTCTTCTGAAGTTAAAAGGGACTGCCCTGCTCGTCTGTGAGACATCTCAACACAGACAAAAGTTCAATTTGTACAAACCCAAGTTTAATCTGGAAGATGATTAACAAACAAGTAGAACTAACTACCAAAGGAAGTGGACACAATCCCTCTCAAATGTCTCTTCAAATGAAGACAAGCTTTCCAGCACGTTTTCAGCTGAGCGCGTTACCTGCCTCCATCGGGGAGTGACATTTACATTCCTCACACAGGAGATCCAACTAAACACGTCACTGAGCTCTTCTGATCCCTACTACTACGAACCTCTACCACCCTCGTAGCCCCAGGTACAATTTTTATCTGTGTTTAGCACAAAAAACCCCAGAAATTTCTGCAAAACAGAAATTTTAGTTTTTCCTTCAGTTTTCCTGGAAAAATTTACAGAGAAATTACATCTTGTCTGCACCTCATTACTGCTCAAAAAAACCCTCTCACTTCTACCCTCTTCCCTCTTTAAACTTCAGAGTTGCACCTAAATTATAATGATTCTTCAAATTTTTAAGATTAGCAAGAGCTGGCTACACAAGGAGCAAGATACTCATTCCAACAAAAACAGCTCAAGTCAAAGAACAAACCTGCCTATCTTTTAGCTAAGAATTTCAGAGTCAGGAAATAGGAGCACAGATTTCAGGTGCTTTTGTCTTCTTTCAGCATTTCTAAATGCTGAGAACATTTAGAGGGATTTTAAGTGTGCGTCCATACATTACATATGCATGTTTTGATCAGCATGCATTTGGGTTATTCCCTCAGAAATCCCTCATGCTTGCTCACAGAAAATCTGATTCAGGTTTCAGAGTTTTTACTGGGAAAAGGAAAACAATGTACGAAATACATTTTATATTTTATGGGTTTCTATATATTTATATATTATGTGGTTTCTGACAGAAGCAGCAGCTTTCTGCTGTTTAAAATGTTCCCGTTCACTTATATTTTACTTCTGAGCTTGTTTTGGATATTCTTCATCTGTGACATTGCCATTGATTTATTCTGGTCAGAAATCACAGGATTTATTTCTGTTGAGCAAACCAGTGGGTTTTCGAATGAATTATCATCAACTTTTTTTTTGTTTTTTTAACATTTTGACTATATAGTGTGTAAGTGCTGTCTATAATGATCAGGCAAACAGAATTCAGCTGACCATCTTTATCTAATTTTTCAAATCTAGAACATTATGTCCCATTTCACTTTTATGGGACTTATTTCAAACTTTTTCCAGGCAGGTCTCGGGTACAAATCTGATGTTTTTCTTTGGTTTTTCTTTTCACAGATCTCTAAGCCACCCCCAGAACCCATGAGATAGAATGGCATCAGTCGTTGTTGAGCTTTACAACAGTAACATTGATTGGTATCTCCCAAAGGCACGTTGTCATCATTTTACCACTGATGGGGTTATGGGCAGGCACACACTTTGACATTCCCCTTAGATGTGATAAATGCAATCCTCATTTTCTCAGATCTTGTGCAATTCACCACAAATCCATCGATCACCACAGAATGACCCTTTCTATTCCACTGAAGCTGTGAAACACAAAGATATAAATATCTTCCTAATTCATACATATGCCATAGATTCCATAGCCCTATTTTTCATTAGATTGAGGCGATTCAGCTCATCATTTCCATGATGAAAATACCAACTGGTGTATTCCTTTTGAATAATGTTGTATAGCATCACTCTGAATAAAACATTATTAACAGGTTTCTCCTCCACTATAATCTATCTCATTTTTGAATATCAGAGGGCATTCCTGATATGTGCCACATGTGAATCACTGGTGTTTGCTACTAGCTGAAATTTTACTTGGAAATTTTACTCTAATAAAAACATTTTTTAAACTATACATAACAGTCTGGAAAAATTTCTTCCTATGCTTAACATAGGAAAAGCCACTAATCAGCTTACTAGCCATTATGGTTTGTGCATCTTTTGCCAATATTCCCAAAAAGTTAAAATTGGTCACTGCAAGAATAAAGCAGCCAAGTCAGCCACATACAAACTTCAAAGAGCAACCGGCACAGATTCAGTGCCCTAACATTGCTCCTATCACAGAACTACAGAGTGTAGAGATTATGGAAAGATTTGGCCTAGGGTACAAAATTCTAGATGCACTATTTCGGGAAAATATAATAAAATCTCGATAAAGGTTTGAACACTTCAAATGCTAAGTAAGTGCTTGTGATAAAAACAGATGCCTGTCACTGCCCTACGGAATTATAAAACTGTTCCTAGTTTTGGGTCTTAAATGTACAATTAAAAGCTTTCCATCTTTCATTTCAGATAAGAAAATTGCAATCCTTCTTTGGAAATTGACTTTCAATCTAGTTCCTGGACATGTTGTTTTTTTTAATTATTATTTTTGAACCACACGTCATTTAATTATTAAATGTGGCTTACATGTGCATCTCTGGAAATAGTTTATTTTATTGTCTCTTCTTTTACCATTTCATTTCAGCCCATTACCAGGGGTGTGAGCAGGTTGCTGACCACGCTGATAGGCAGGGAGCAGGGAGAAGCCCTGGCTCCACATTTCATTCAGATAACAGAAACCTGCAAGCTGCTCAGTGTGACAGATGAGCTGTGTGAGCTAAAGCAACTTGTTCCGCCTGTCAGGCTGCAAGAGCCCACAGCAGCGAGACACAATTGCGATGACACCGCCATCGCCAAACTGGGTCAAACATACGGTCACTCTAAAACAGAATGTCACCCGTGCTTTCTACTTGAGGAATTTGATTCAGTGACACTAAAAGCTGTTAGATACCATTAGCTTTATATCCAGGTTCAAAATGAAACTGTTTCTCTGACAGTATTTGAAGGATCCTCTTTGCCATTAAAGTTCGTAGGAATCACAAACTGTCAAATAATGTCACTATTGCCCAGAGCGAGTGGGTGCTTTATGAGCACAACACTCTCCACGCTGCACCAGGGGATCTGGGCCTTTGCAGTAATATCATCAGGATGGGCTTTCTGCATTAACTGCTTTAAAATCATAACAGAATTTTAAAGACAATTATACAGATATAAAATGTTTTCTTTATTTGCAGAAATAAAAATAAACGGTACCTAAACTCATGCTTACATCTATCATTTTGTTTAGATCATCATCTCATATAAAAATTAATATTTTATTTTTAGTAAAATAAAAGAATTATTAAATGAATGATAGTAAAAATGTAAAGATAAATGGAAAGTAATATTTAACAAATTGTTCCAGTTATTTCCCTCAGTCTTGGAAGATTTACTCACATCATACTGTGGTGCTGAAATACCCCTGCTATATTACAAGCATGTACTGTTCAAAGATTAAATACCTGTGGTATACAGGTCACACCTCATGCTGGTTCTAGATAAGATTTGGAAAAGCAGATAATGAGATGAAGATAGTTCTGGTCATACTCTGATATTTGATGATCAAAATCTTGCATGTATTAAATGATGTGTAAACCTTTATTTTTTAACAGAATTATATTATGTATAAGTTTCAGCATGGATAACTTTAGTCCAAAAGTACTAGAAATGTAGAAGGAAACAGTAAAGGTTTGAGACATCCAAAAGTAATTTCCTTCTCAATATGTACCAATTTGTGTTGACAGTCTGAGTCAAGCTCAAATCACGGACGCAGGCCAAGGAAAAACTCCCAGCCTGTTTGATTTCACAGTTCAATTTAGGATTTCAATACAGCGTAATGAAGACGTTTTATATATTTCAGGTTTTGATGTATCTATTTTTCTGGTTTATGTTACATACTTGCCTTTCTAGTTCAACACAAAAATTTTCAGGAAAAGTATTTTCAAGAAAAACATCTCATAGAGCCATTGTGTAAAGATGATTCATATTTTTGTGCAGTTAAAAACTTATATAATTCTTAAAAATAATTGTTTACTTGCTTTGATTTCTAAATGTCTTTGATCTCATTCATTAATATTCATTAGACCTCTGATGTTGGACTAATGAGAATCTTACACATTTATGAGAAGCTATTTAAACAATGCTATCCATTTTTTTTCACTTATGTTTTTCATCAACGTTGACAATACTTAATTCTTTGTATTCTCCATTTTTTTCTTCAAACTTCCTGAAGATATGGTACACATTCTCCAAAACAAAAAGGAACTCAACAAATGCACAACTAATTCAGCCAATTTTGAGCATGGAACCCTAAGCAGATAACAAGAGAAACACATAATATATATGGACAGAATGAATAATGCTCAAAGGAAGAATCCAGCCACAACTGTTCAGCCTCAGGAGTTTACAGGCACAAAAGCAGCAGTGCTGTCGCCAGAAGACAAGAGCAGCCACTGATATTTCCTATCCCAGGTGCACACCCAACTGCAGGAACAGCGAGGCACTTGTGAGCTTTGTATTTCAGAAAACATCAGCTGTGTTCAGATTGAGTTTCCATTGTTTGCAGCCCATATCCACAGGAAGCTGAGAGTCCCAGAATGCTGCCCAGAATCACCTGCACTGCACACACAGCAAAAATGAGAAGCACCCAAGGGAACTGATGCAAGCCACCACAACATGGCAGAAAACAGATTCAAGACTATACATCAAAATAAATACATATATTTTTTTCTAATATTTTTTTTTTTTAGATAAAGCTACACCAGTTTGAAACCATCCATTAGAGAATTCTATCTAGGAATTGACTCCTACACTGCAAGAGAAATAGCCATTACAAGCTTCCTAATGACAATAAAATAATTGTGCAAATGCAGCAAAGTACAGGATTATGCAGTGCCCACAACTGCACAGTCACACCATACAACAAATTTCCATTTTTCAGTTGCAGCACTGGGAAGGCTACATCTCACAACAGGTATAAAACACTAATGTTAATTAATGGACTAGGATTCAAACAGCAAAACTGATGAAAAGCTGACACAGAAATCTTTCTCATTGGAAATACTTAGTTAAAGAGAAATGACAGTGCCTGCTACCAAAAATAATAAATCGGTGGAGGGAACCTTACAAATTATACTAATTAGTAATAAGCAGGCAAGAAAAAAAAAGCAGGAACAGCATCTTGGCAAAACCCCCACAAGCAAAGGCACCCAGTCGAGGCCCCACCACCTTCTGTGTCCTTCAAAGGAGGCACCCAGCAGTCCAAGGCCCTGTGAAATCAGAGCCAAGCAGCCTGGCCAAACACCCCACACTAAAGCAATTTTGTAAACTAAAAAGAAACCAGAGTGACCAGTCTGTTGCTACCAATGGCCAAGCTCGGTTACACGCACACAGAGTGAAGTAACTGCAGGGTGAAGACACACTGAACCAATCTTTGGCCAGGCAGATGAGTGCTCTGCTTACAGCATCTATTACTTCTGAAAGCACCACAACTGCCCACATAAAATTTATATTCTCCTTCACATAAAAAGACTCAGAACAATTTTGTTAACCTCTCATATAACTGCAAAATTTGTCCATCCTTCCAGTAAAATGTGCATTAAAACACAGAGTTTTGTTAAGTTTTAGTACTGTGTTCATTCAATCAGCATGTTCTGACTCATTCAGACTTCACCTCCTTACGTCAGAAAAGAAAATAATAGAATGCTCTTGACAGGAAAATCTGATTTGATCAAACAGCTCAAGACTTTCCAAGTGAATGCAAACTTTGAAAAATATACTCATTTTCTAGTGAAAATCATTATAAATTTTTGAAAATTTCTTCATTCCTACAAGTATCATTAAAAAAAAAAAACTTTTTGTGTCAAACAACCCCAAATATTTCAACCTTTCTTGAGACAGAACAGGAATGCAGGGGGGCTTATATAACAGGCTTTTTTAGGACAAAAATTAGGCTCTTAGAATGCAATTCCTTTTGTATTTAATAGAACCCCGCTTCCTTACTAATTGTCACTGTTTCTGTCACCGAAAACTGCAATTAGTTACACTCCACAACACACACATGAAAATCCTTTTGTGGTTATATTATTCAACCTGAACATTAATAGGAGGACTGTTATAAATTCTACAGGAATTGCATCACCATGCCTATCTTATTAAACCATTTGTGGCAAGAGACAGCTAAACTCTGTGTATCCTTTAAATATATTATTCTAGTTGGGTAAACTGTTAGTCGACCAGATGAATTAAAGAAGCCAAAAGTAAGACTACTATTTCATTTTTACAAACAGTACTTCATTTTTAAGATCACGTAAAATATGAAAAAATAAAATGTATCACTAATACTGTCTTATTTTCAAACAGACCTCATAGTTACAAGCAAATTTCACTAGAAAAAGAAAACTGACAGCAAAACAAAACCAACAAAGAAAAACAATTTTCATTAGTTCAAATGAAACTAACCAGGGCTACCAGCAGTAAAAACCCAACTTCTTTTAAATTCCAAAATGAATCTCCTCTCCTGACCTTTACAGAGCTCAAGATGCATACATACCCAGAATAAACAAAATAATTTGAAAGCAAATTCACAGAGTGCACCTGACCTTTGAAACAGCACAGATAATTTTAATCAGATTTGCACAATGTTAGTCTGTCTCAGGTTCCTTGTAGTAACACAAAGATGACAAAACTACTTAAGGAAAAAAAGACAACATTTACCAAAATAAAACTATCTTTAAATATTTTTTTTAAATATCCGTAAGAGTCTCAGACTCAGAATAGATTCCTCTGAAATTCTACTCCCTCGAGCTAAGGTGCATAATTCAGGGCTAGAGAAGAAAGCTCTTTCTGACAGTTATGCACGTTTCTGTCTCAGTTAAGATGAAGAGCTGACATCTAAAGAAAAAAAAAGTACTTTACAGAAACATTATGAAAATCAGGTTTTGTAGGAGTGGCCTGTAGTTGTCTCCTTGATCCTCCTAGCATGCAGTGGCTGCTTAAAGCTTCTCAATTAGATTATCTTAGATTTTTCAGAGCTAATGACTAAAAACGATCAAGATCTGAAGCGTAAATAACCTGACAAGCAGTGCTGACTAGTAAAAAATCTCCAGTTACAAAGAGCAGAAGTTCTCAGAAATATACACAAATGAGCCTTAGCTGAACTCGCTGGCAGCACCTTCCTTTGTGAACCAGACATTACACCAGGAGTTCTACAGCATTTATAGCCACAAAGCTGACCATTGCTTGTAATGCCTGGAAAAAACAAGGAAGGGAACCTTATCCTTTACACAAGCCCCAAAGCAGCTCACTGGAAGTGGCTCTATTACTTGTGCCTGATGGAATGAGAATAATTAGCACAGGGAGCTGAAAGGCCTGCTTGAGTTCACAATGTCTAAACTCCATCAAATTAGACCTTCCATGCCAGCAACAACAAGAGTGTTCTGCCCAAGCTGGAAAAGACAGCATGAAAGTAAAATGCAACTAAACAAAGACACTTAAAAAGCTGAAGTTTGGCTTTGGTACTTTTGAGAAAAAGCAACATTGAGAAGGAAAGAGATCCTCATTAATTATTTTCCCACTTGAGGGATGCAATAGGAGAACATAGCTTTGTCAAATAATGCACTTTATCTAACAGCACCAGTCCAAATTACTCCCGGCCTAGTTGCTTTTAAAGCTTCAATTCTTAGTATTTACAGAGAGATGTTCAGTTTAATAAAACACTGAACAGCTGGAAATAAAACATAAAGTAAATACTATTAACTACATGAATTTTTAAGTATTCATAGCTCACAAATTAATTTTCTATATTGGCTGTTTCCTTGTAGAACCTGCACCACCCTTGTAATTCTTAGGAGGAGCAAGGTGAGTCAAATGTGATTCTAAAGAATTTGGTCCCCTTTTCCACACTCAGACCATTGTGAGTAAACCTGCTACTATTTGACGTGTCCTCTGAGACAACAAACAAGAGAACAGCATTCTGAAAATCAGCTTTGCTGAGAGCTAACACATGTTAAGGTGGGATCACGAACAACCCAGCCTTCCAGAACAGCATTCCTCCATTTGTGTGTCACTGATTCATTCTCTGAAACTGCTGCAGGCCAGCCAACCCTTTCAGATTATGGCAACAATCACATTTCTCTTCTGCCACACTATTTTGGTCTTTTTCTCTCTCCTTTGCTCAGAGAATTTTACAGCTTGTCTGCAACAGCTATCTGATGTCCTCATCTTTTCCTATTAAGTAGTTTAATTTATTCAGCTTATCAGGAAGGCTGAGAAGGGAGCTGATCACTGCGTGCAGACACTTGCACAGTCTGCCAGTGTGAAGCATCCTGACCTTGCAAACAGAGTCACAGAGGCCCTGGCACCTGGAAATAAATCACACAGAGCACAATGGGTGGTTCCTTAGAATATTGGTAAATATTATTGATAATTGCACCATCCAGTCTCAACACACAACAGAACCTGTTACAATGTGAGTGTTATAATAATGGTAAAACATTTAAGAAATAATGTAGAATGATTTAATCTTTTCTAATGCTGCCTTTCTACTCCAATTTTCAATATACAATGAACGCTCATACATGATCAAAACTAACATTACACTAGAAAAATAAAGGACAAACAGCTGCCAAATGGACTAGAACTTTTATTTTCATATTTTCCTTTTAAATTTTAAAGCAATTTTCTACATTTTTTGGCAAACAAAAACCTTTAAAGAAACTTGTTATTTTGAGAAATTAATTTTCATTTATTTGACTACTCCTATCAAAATATCTATACTAAAATGCAGTTTTGTGTAACCTTCGAGTACCTCAAATTGTATCCTGAGTAAGATTCTTTGCTTAGCTTCAATATCTAACCACCTCTTTCCCGATTTAAACATTTCATAGAACTTCACACACTAATCCTGATTTTTGTTGCCAAGTTGCAGACCATTAGCTATTCTCACCCCACAACTATTTACTATCCCCCACGGAACAGTGGCACTGCTACAGTCAGACTGCAGAGAATACTCTCCTTATTCTCCCTTTTCCAATTCAGTCCTCAGGAGGAAAACACATGATAGCTAAATTTATAAAAACTTCCTATATATAGAATATAAATATTTCACTACCAATATTTCACTGTAGTTTGTAATAGGCAAATAACCAGTCTTACACCAATCTACAATGATAACTGAACCGAACACTTCAGTTGGAATAGTTTGCAGCAACACATAAACAGGCACAGTAATTTGACAATCAACACTTCCCCAAACATGAACATCACTGCAGTTTAAATCCAACTCCTATAAAGGCTTGCAAAGCAACGGAAGCTGAAGTCCAGGCTCAGAAAATTTTCTAGGAAAATATTAGGTAGACCATTAGGTCTTCATTTGAGCTCTGTCTGCATTTTGTTTTTTCTATAAATACGTGAACCTAACCATATTTTTGAGCAAGACTACGCATTTTCTTCAGCAAAACATATGCCTAATCAAAAATAAGACTTAGAGACTCATAAACCCCAGATTTAGGCAAGCTCCCTTCTGTCCCTCCCCCCTCTCTTTCTAATATTGAACGTTTTAAAACAAATTTCACCTGAAAATTTCTGTGCGATGGACCAAATTCTGCTCTTCTGAAATATGATTCATTACAACCATATAATTCTTACATATTTAATAACACAACATGCACTGACAAGCGACTGAAAACCTGAAATCATTAAATAGCCCAGCACAAGAAACAAAAAGGAGACATAGATTTCTCTGCAAGTGTGATTGCAAAGTCCTTTCACAGAGGGATCTAAAGACTGTCAGCTCGGTTGCTCTGCTACTGTATATTAAAAAAGCAAGTAATGAAGCTATTGGTTTTGATTCATGAAAATGCCAAAAGATCGTGGATAAAGTATACAAAATTATTGATTTTTTCCCTTTTTTTTTTCTTTTATCCTTGTTCTTTTTTTGAAAGGGGAGTATCAGGAAGGTAGCAAAAGTCAGGTGAAGCATCAAAATGGGCAAAGTAGTGACAGAAGAAAACAACAAAATCAAGCACTTTTTCATTTTAGTGACCATATAAAAAACCATTGCTGCATTAATGCTATTTAAAAGCTATTTCAAAATCCAAAGTCCCAATGAAACACTTTACTTCTTACCAGTTTAAGGAATCATTATTTTGTTTTCACTAACAGAACACTGATGTTCATTCCTAATGCCAGCTAAATGCAAATTTGAGCCTCATGTGTTACCTACTGCTTTCTAACAGGCCTTCGTTATCTTTTAGTTCTCAGTTAAGACTCATGCACAAATTCAGCAAAACAGTTTAGAAGGTACTTAATTTTCAGTATTTGCATAATAACACTGAACAGGATAAATAATATGCAAACTTAGTGCCAAGCATCAGCACTATGCCAATTGAAAGCTTTATTCTTTAACGTTTCAGAAATAAGTTTGAAAGCAAATTAAATGACATATATAAAGTATCCCAACAAGTCAGTATGCAATGACTTCTGAACAACAAAATACCTGCCAACACCTACCAGACATATCAGATTTTTAGTGACTTAAGACCTTGCTAAATCTCTGCAAACATTAATACTAAAAAAACTTTACATTCAGAAGAATTGATATAAATGTTTTCGACTCCTCATGCACTAAGACAGAGTATTATTTTGATAAAGTAACAGTGCACTGCAGTGCCAATAAAGAAATTCTGAACGTTGGAGTATCCACAAATGTGAAGCAGACAAATGCAGCTGTTGTTATGTGCTACAATGCAAATCCGATGAGCTACACTGGGAATATTCAGCATTGCAGTGCAAATTGATGAGAGGAGAAGCACATAGTCTGAATAAAATAAAAAGGTTTATTTAAATCTCACAATTAGGACATTTGCTTTAGTATTTTCCAAAATATTTAAACCAGCTTTTTTTTCCCCAAGACCTCTTTACAATTTTTCAAGTTTGCTACTAGAATAGCCACACCACTTCCAGGAGGAGTAGGCTCTTACAAGCGCTCTATAAATTTGAAAAATTCTGTAACAATCTGCAGGGAGCTGTGCAAACACCTGCTCTCCTCTGCAGGGACCCTCAGCCCTCCCACCCTGACACATCCCCGCAGGGATTGGAGTCCTAGGAACCTCCACTCTGGAGCCTTTTATAGCTTGGGATTCCCCCTCACAGTCCAAGCACTGGTGGAGGAGAGCTCTGTCAATAATTTTCCAGTCTGTCCTTGTAGGAATATAGTTAGCAGACTGTCTTGAAATTTGAGGGAAGGGAGGAGGAAGTAGTCTCGATTAAGGGCTTCTGCAGAAAGCCTTTCAGCAGGCGAGTCACTGAGAGAAAAGTGAAATCCCATTGCACAGCCCCCAGTAACACTGCATGGACACTGAGGGTGCGGGGTTAGCCACGACCAGGGCCTGATCCAACCCCTTCCAACAGGAATCACATTCAACTAATGCAAGTTGCCTTTCGCCAGTAAAACTTTCTAAATGCTGATTATGAAGTTGCTTTTCCCATACAACCCCATTTTATCTGCAGTTGTGGAGAGGTAACTCCTTCACTACAAAAATGTACACGTAAAAGTAAAGGCTTCAAATTCTGACATTGCCTGTTTACCATGGATACTCAGAATTATCCTGTACCTTTAGGGACAATTCTACTTTTCTCCCTGGTACCCAAGGGAACCCAGCAGGCATTTTATGAACAAACAAAACAAAGATCTGGTTAGGCCTTAAAAAGAAATAAATAAACAAAAAACAAACAAGCAAACAAAAAAACCACAATTATCTACGCATTTGTACACTGCACTCAGAAAACATGAATTATAAACTACAAGGATGCACAAGGAACACATTGCACCAAACATGTCTAAGAGTTTTATTTGATAAATTACTGGTGGAGTAGAGAAAGACAAGAAGAATGAATGTAATTTATTAAGACCTTCTTTAAAGCGTCCATCTCCCCCTAGAACTTATGGAAATAACAAAGCAACAAAACCATGTAGCCCTGTAAGAATAACACAAATCTAAGTGAGAAAAAAATCTATAGGAAGAGAAAAAAGGCATTTGAGATATTATTTTAATAAGGAAAAAATATGGATGGTACTGGTCAACTTAGATTGATGCACAAAATAAAACATTACCTAAACAGCACCAAAATATTTGAAAGTAATCAATTAGATTTTTGTAATCATTCTCCTATTAGGATCTGAGCTACAGAAGTCAACAACATTCTTCTTGGATACTTTATCTAACAACATTTGGCCCTCTGTAGTAAGCACGGCCAGTTTTCTGAAGCTGTTTATTTACACACTAAAGACATTCTATACACAAATCAGCTGACAAAGTTAGAAAGTGACAATATTTTTAACCTTTGCAGAAACAGGCAAAGTTATAATATAAATAAGTGTAATGGACATAATTGAAGCTGCAGATACTGGAGAAGAAAGAATGACTGACATGTATAAAACTGAGTAATTCAATTTTCTGCAAATTCACAAAAGGATTCATGTGACAGATGACAAAACCAATGAGAGGATTATACATTATAACTATAAAAAGGCAAATCCTATAAAGTACATACACAGTTGTAATATGCAAGACAAGTGGATAATCCCATGTTCAACGTTAAGTTATAAGAGTTGACCTATTGTTTCCAATAGCATCCCTATATCCTCCAATTTTCCCAGCATGTGTAAGTATTAACTTGGTCACTAGCAAAGTCAATGGAAACTGCAAACACACAGTTCAAAGGCTGTCAAACTAAAATATTTTACTATTCAGACTTTACTATTCAGACTACAGGCTTTGTGTAACACATTCTTATCATTGCACTCTAAGACTGAGACATAAACCATAACAAAGAAAACAAAATTACAAGAAACTGAATAAAACCATCTGAAAAATGGATTCAAAGAAATGTTTAATAAATAAGTGAATGAAAACAAGTAGGCTCTACAGCTTTCACATATTGCTGCCTTAATTCTTCTAAGTTTTCTCAATACTACAATACCAATTAAATTAGCATTATTATAATAGCATGTTTTGAAGAGATTGAATTAGACTTTGCATTAGTAGTGCTACACTTGGCAAAGTAACACAACTCCCATTGAATGAAACTAGCGGCACCTCTGACCAAATGTCTCACAAAGGGAAAAAAAAAAAAAAACAAAAACAACTGCGAGAAATAAACGAAAGGTTTGATAGTAAGTGGTGAAATTGACAAGCAAACTAAACTGTGTGTGTGTGTGTGTGTGTGTGTGTGTGTGTGTGTGTGTGTGTGTAGAATCTTTCTGCACACAGAATGTAACTTTTAAAGATAGGAAAAGTCCTCTCCTGTCATTCAAAGATTTTAAACTATTGAGAATGTCTTAAAGTGCATTTGAAGGGAAATGTGAAAGCAGGTTATGAAATCAGGGGGCCCGCTATTTATTGGAGATAAGAGACATCTTGTCCTGAGGAAAAAGACAAAATATTTAATGCCATTTTTCCATTAGACATTTCAGTGATTCAATTTAAAATTAAGACCTTGGCACATGCTCTGTAATGTCCTATTTGAATCACCAACATCCAACATTCAAAAATTAAATACTTAGAAAACTGCTTATAGATGGCCATACTGTGCAATTGTTCTTTGAACTGAACTTTGTATTTTCCTCTTTTTAAGATTATGAAATCATGTAAGATTTTTAATTGCACTACACCCCAAAAAAATAATTTAAACCTGAAATTTTTTTTTTGTAAACTTTGAGCTGAAAATCCCAGAGGTCACGTTTTAGGTTCCGTTCCACAACCAAGAACAAGAGGACTATTTTAGGGAGGGAGTAGAGAGTGGGGCTTTTTGTTTTCCTTCATCTTGATTTTACTAATTTGTGAAACGAGTTACTAGGAATCTGCAATGGGAATCTATTCCTTGGACACGTGGTATCCTCGGAAAACATTTTATCTACCTTAATCTAGTGCATGGTATTGTCACCCAGCTTACCCATGTTCAGCTACAATCATTTAGGAACTGGTATAAAGGCATTTGCTCGATCACTTCGACAAAGTACGTAAGGTTTCTGAAAGGGTTTTAAGCATTAGTGCCTTACACAGAAATTTAAACTTAAGCGCTTGCTCAGTCTCAGTGATCCAAGCATGAGCTGGGTGTTGCATTGACTGCCTTGCGTTTTGCAGGAGCATGGGAACTGATGGATCTGCTATAACACACCGCATTTCTGCCGCTCACGAGGGGCAAATACAACATTTTTAATTAGCGCGACACGTCCCCACGAGGTGTTTCGCCATCCGGCGGGGAGGGACAGGAGCGCGGAGGGGCCGAGAGGGGCGGCGGGCGCGGCGGCCTCAGGGAGCGGGGACAGCGCTGCCCTCGGGCTCCGCACCAGCGCCCGCCGCCCGCTCCTCCGGCCGCCGCCATCCGCGCCGGGGACGGGGACAGGGAGTAAAAATTAACACAAAATGGAGACTTACAGTCCCGCGGTGACACGCCTGCGCGGCCCCGCCTGTGGCGGCGGCGCAGGGCCGGGAGGCGGGGTCGCCGCGGCGTCAGGGCCCGCCGGGACGGTGCCGGGGTGGCCGTGGTGAGTGGGGAGATGTGGCCGATTTTCTGCCTATCGACCATTTTCTGCCTACCGCCGATTTCCCCGTTTGTGGTGGGCACAGGAGGATGTGAAGGGAGCGGCTCCCTGGCCGCAGTGGCCGCCGCTGGGGTGGCGTCCCCCCGGGGACGAGGGACACTGGCGGTGCAGGAGCGCCGTGCTCAGCGCCAGCCGTGCCCGCGGTGAGCCCGCAGGGAAAAGCCTCGCAAGTTGTGCGGGCGCTGCCCGTGGCAGCACGAGTAGCTCACACCGTTACAAGAGGGGAAAGTAATGTTACAGTGTGTGCTGTGCTTGTGCTGCTGTCCTGCCTATCTGGTTTAGACCCGACTGGAGACAAGAGTTGCGATGCTGCCGTTCATTTTGCTCTCACGTTGCCTTAATTTTCAGTTCTGTGTAGCAGCAGTGAGACTGTCACTCTGTGCTTCCGTGCCGGCAGTGATGTCCCTGCTGAATTCCCTGGCACAGACACGGGTGTTGGAGCTCCTTCAGGTCAATGTTGGAGTCACACAGGGTTCTCTGTGCAGCTCCTTCCAGAGCAGCACATCATCAGCTTCTGCCATTAAGTATTGCTCCTTCCACCCTTTTCCTAAAGGAAGAGAGCATGGTTAGTGCCTTGCTTTCATTCAGTTGGACTGAGCTTTTTTTTGGTGAAGACAAAAGCCGAAAGCCAGGTTTCCAAAGGGTCTTTGGTTTGTAGAGAGTTCCATCTAGTACTCAAGAAAACTCTCCTACACGGACATTTTTGTGTATATCCACTATAGGGGAGCAAAGTCGCTGAACATTGTTACTTCAGCACTTTGAGCAATCAGAGATGCTGGGCTCAAGCCCAAACCTTGAACTTTATTTTATGTACTAAAGAACTTTAGTATGAAAGACATGTTTGATGTATTTGCTGGAGCCAGTACCATTAAGAATTAATGCAAGACACTCTTACTGCTGTATTCCAAAACACTGCCACAAATAATGACTCCAGTTCCCATAGTTTATCCTGTAAACTCACATGGAGGACATTGTTGTCACCAAGCCATGAATGTGGTATCAAGTGTCATTACTACTGAATGCCAGTAGAACACCAAGATTGCCTTTCAATGCCATTGCTGTGCATTATGCCTCAGTATCTGTACTTCAGAGTCCCTTGTCTAATCCCAAAAACCACTCTGTGCTGAAGTGACAGCATCAATTCCCCCGCTGGTACACATTTTGTCAGCCCTTTGTGGCACTGCACAGCAACAGGTCCCTTGAGACATTTGTCTGCAAAGCTACCCTAGATATGTCCCTTTTACAGTGTGTACACCTGTCTTCTAGGATTATGCAATTGAAAATCTAGTAGTGGCTGCTCCTCCTATATGCTCTTGATCCTGAGAAACATCCTGACCACTCCTTTTGTTTGCAGAAGCAAACACAATGGGAGCAATTCTCTTACTAGTACAAGTGAAGT
Organism: Acridotheres tristis; assembly: GCA_037013685.1. NCBI lineage: Eukaryota > Metazoa > Chordata > Aves > Passeriformes > Sturnidae > Acridotheres > Acridotheres tristis. The sequence goes on along the minus strand of CM072899.1, from coordinate 7,888,367 downwards.
ATTTTGCCATCACAGGGTCACTTTCTTTCTTGATGATCACACTTTTCCCTTCCTGACATGTTTTACTGTCATTAATTGTTAAGTAGGCCATATCATTAGTAAAAGCGAAGACCATCAGACTTGTCTGTGGATAATTTCACTGCCATTTGCAGATGGAAATCCATCCAAATCAAGGGGTGCTGTGTGAGATGATGTGTCCATCACACCCTGATGAAAATACACTCCTTTTATGTGAGTTGTTTCTTGTTGACTCATATTTTTAAAAAGGAGTCAAAAACATTTCCTCTTTTTAGGTCGGCAAGAAAAGATAAAAATTTGAGACAGTTTTTTTGTGCTAAGCACATGCTTATGATACTGTGAAAACACTGCACTGAAATATATGCTGAAAAAAAGACACTTCAGTAAAACAGCACATCAGAAAATCTGCTTAAATATGTCCGAAAATTTTTAAACCAACTTAAAAAACACCACCAATAAACAATCCTGAATGTTATTCAACACTGTTGGAAACAAACTGCAGATTCTAATCTCTGAATAGCTCTATCCATAATTCTCCATTTCTGCCTCTGCAACCTCTGTCTGTAACCAGAAATTATGTATTAAGTGAATACTTGGAACTGCTAAAATATGTGAGACACACAGAGGTGGGCTCCTGTTACATCAGAAGCCTTGGCTTACCAAAAGAACAGCTTTAATATTCTATTATTAACAGAGAAATATAATACATAAGCAGAAGTGAAGCGTATTTCTAGATAATCTGCTTCTAACATTCAGCTGAGCATGAAATCTCTTGAAGAAAAGCTTGATAGAGATCCCAGGAAAACATTTCTGTAGCTCACTGCTGCTGCTTTGTTTGATGGGCCAGTTCATTTTGTTTCTTTATACTGAGCTATTTTATACTTACACAGAAAGTATTTTTCCTCCCTCTAATCCTAAGAGGAGCACGAGCCCATAATATCTTGACTTAGGCGATTTCACAGTTTCAGTAAGTCAAGTCCTTATAAAAGATGTTTTACCTGCAAAATGATATATGAGAATCTCTCTTGCTCTGTGATGCATGGGAATTGTATTTATTTTTCAGTGAATTCTATTGTTTCCAATATTAAACTGTCTTAAATTATATTAAATTACAAACCTTAGATATGTGATGTTACATAACATGTATTTGCAAATAAACTTTTTATTGTCTTTTGCCTCAATATTTGTTGTGTATCCAAGAAGTAGGAACATAGCAGTTCTGAAGAAGTGAAAATGGTATAAGTAAATTAAATCCTGCAGTTTTGTCATATAACAAAACTGATTCTTCACATGGTCTCTTTCTGCTGGGTTGTGCAATTTAAAGTGTGTGTTTACTTCTTTTGTGTGAAATGATATAATTCACAATCCAAAAGCTTCTGTGAGATCTTAATGTGTAGCCATCAGAAAATCGACAAACTATCATAGGATCTTTTAAAGAAGTTTTCACTCTTTTCCTCCTTTAGTATTCAATTTGAAAGCTATATTCTGTTGATTTTATTTAGCTGGGATACAGAGATTGTAATGTGTTGGATTAGCACTATTTTAGGGAGGTTGGCCTTGGGCATTCATGCACAGTTTCACGGCAACTTCTTTGTTACTGTGATTCAGGTTTGCTCTCACTAAGTGTTTTCTTCAAGCCACAATGTATTTTCCACTGGTCAACTCATCAGCTACTTAAGACCAACTGGCTGTTCCTTTTAACTTGCTTTTAGTCATTTCTCTTTTCCTCAAAGCCAGGAACAATATTCATGTTTCTGGCAGAGTAACAATGATATTGCTCCTAACCAAAACAGCCCCTTCTATGTAGCCAGTCATTAATTCCCCTCTGTTAACTTGTCACCACCAGATGTCTGCTGTGGTTACACCCTCTGCATTTCCCTTAACTGCACCCACAAGGCATTCACAAATGAATCTGAATTTTCAGTAGTAGCACCACATCCTTTTTTGAGCTCTCCTCTTCCCTACCTCAGCAGCTGCAGCTGACCACAGATCTGCAGCCTCTCTTTGTGTTAGGTGTTGTACCTCTGTCTGGAGTGAAGGACTACAAACAGCACAAGAGTGTAAGATTGCTTTTACTTTCAGAATAAGTTTTGTCACTCTGGGTTTTGGGAAGCGAGTTTTGCACACAGAAAATAATGAGAAATATTCTACATCCAAAACAGAAAAACATTTCTGGGTTTCTATCAACAAATAAATTACAGAATGTCTCGTTTCCCATAGAAAGCACTGGCAGTGAAGCCTGCCCCTGCCAATAAAGAAGCACATGTAAAGGAGTGCTCAAGCTCAAGCTCAAAGCTCAAAGCTCTGTCTAAACACAAGGAGTGGAGGCACATTTCCCTCCAGAAATCGGCACTCACTGATCGTGCTCACCAGCTGTAGGTGCAATTAGCTGCGTCCAATTTCCATTTGGAGCACCAGGGACCAGCTTTCATAGCACGCTTAAAACAGCAAACACAACAAGCTGGGGTTTGTCAACACAGTGCACAGTTTCTCAGTTCAATGGGAAACTTTACAAAATGTATGTGCAAGGTATAATTACAGCATGCCACAAATGAAATTTCAAAAGGATAATTGAAACAACACTCATATCTTGGAAAAATAAGCTGGTTAATTGTTGTAGGTTCACAGATGTGTCACAGCACACAATACAATTAATAAAATATAAATACCAATTTTCAAATCAACACAGCTTGATAATTTGAATTCAAATTTTAAGAATAGCTAAAAAACCTGAAAAACAGCACAAGTCTTTCTTTCATCTGTTTCCTTTTTCATGCTCTGTGGCCATTGAGAGTAGTAGGAAATCAGCCAATTTAGTCAGAAAACATTGCATCATAGCAGGGAGTTTCATTTGTCGTCACATGCAATAGCAGCTGTCTCCATCAAGAACAAAGTTAATCAGTACAGACTAAATAAATTAGGTAATTCTTTAGATTGTTAACATTATAGTTTTGAATGAAGACCCATCTTTGTCTTATGATGATGGAAAACTTCTATTTCAAGTAAATCAATTTTGTCTTTTGAAACTAAGGAGCAGTGAAACTCCGCAACGTATTTTTTTACCCAAATATTTTTGGTAACTGAAGATATTCAGTTTGCAAAAAGTGTTAAAATTGTAAAAGACGAAAAAAAGCAAACAGGTTTATACACAAAGACTTCAGTATTTACTCTTATAATCACTGGTCATTACCTGTTTCTAAAAACAACAGTAAAGCTTTTCACTTTGTTTCAGGTATTATTTTAATTCTTTCTGCAATGCATAAAAAAAAGTTGGTGTATGGTGCCTATTTAACTAAAAGAGCAACAAAAATCTTAAGAACATTTTAATATAAAAAGAACTGGATCTTTATCACAAAAAAAAAAAAAAAAGAAGTACAACAGAAAACTCATTTAGCCTTCAAAATCTGCTAGGCAATTTTGTGAAGAACCAGAGCAACTAAAACATATATTACAGTAATTAAATACAAAAGAAAAGGTTGAGCATCACATATGTTATCTACAGAAGTTGTTAAACAATAGATGAGAATATTAATGCAAAGAATATTCATATTGTGATACTATCAAAGTCATACATCAAAGTGGAGTACTTTTTGCAAAATCAAGGGAAAATTGCTTTTGTTTTGGCACTTTGTTTGACATGTCATATCAAATTATATAATATTTTCAAGATATACTGAGTATATTAAAAAGTATTTGCTTTACTAGGAAGGAAGAAGCAAAAGGCAGGAATGTTGCAGGACACACAGCTCTTAGAGCAGCATAGGTAAGCATGGCTACAGTCTTTGGTCTGGCAAACTAAGCCTAGTCTTACAGACAAGCTCAGGATGACAAATATGGTTCATAGTGTTTCAGGTAAAATTCAGATTTTTTTTTTTATTTGAAGAGATTTCATTTTAAGAAGCTTGACATTATCTTTTCCTTACAAAGATTTCATAAGTTAAGTTGATTTAGAGCTCTGTTTTACAGAGAAAAAGGGACTGAATTTCTCTTGTAAGCATCTCACTGGAAGTAACAAAACCAATCACACGTTTGCTCAAATGTATTTTAGATTGGTTGATGGACTAATGTTGAAGGCCTCAGTATAGCTATGGAGTAATGTTTCAAAAATTTCCATACATCCAGACACAATGTCATTAAGGACCTTTTTTTCTAGATCACATAAAACCAGTTTAAATCAGTTATTGTTTCTAATCAAATTTTGCTGGCCTATCTTAGAGCTTGTCCTTTAAATCCATGGATTACTCAAAGGAAATTTACCTTGAGAACAGTATGATAAAGTATTGACAAAAATGTAACTTACCCTTTGACAATTCTTGTGCTTGTGGAAAACATTCAGTGGTTGAAACAGCTGTGCCAGCAGCTACTTAAATGCAGTTACAATCTTGACTAGCCCACAGAAAACAAAAAAAGCTGAAGAGTTTCCACACTCCTGATAGCTTAAATATTTTGTGTTTTTCTTTTCATGCTCTATTTTGAGTTGATAAGGAATATTCTAATATCTTTAGATTTTATTTTTGTTTGGTTTTTGTGGAACATGCTTTCTTCAGGGGGATGAGGGGATTTGAAAGTGGCTGTAAGTTTCATAAACTGTGTCTGCATCTACCTCTGTAAGCACCTATGCAGTCAGCAAAAGAGAGGAGCTAGAAAACACAGGAACAAGTTTTAAACTGTTCTAAAATACTCTCTCATAGTAATTTTTATTGCAGCATATTCTGACCTTTCAAGTCATAAGGAACTGATATTATTACAGTACTTTTGGTAAATGGGAGTCATCAAACCACTGTTCCTCAAGATCATTGGGAGCAGTTGCAAGGAGAGTTGATCTCTGGAGCTGCTGGTGGGGAAGGAGTGCAGAGTACACAGTCTCTCCCTGGTCCTGTGCCATGCTGCCCGTGTTAGATAAGGCACTGGGAACAACTGACAGCAGTGACTCCCCTTCTGACCTGCCAAGCTGTCTGTAAACCTCCTGTCACTGCCAAGAGGGCAGAGTGAGCCTCCACAATGGAGATGCCACAGCACAAATACCCAGTGCAAATTCAGACTTAGTGTAAGTGACTTCTGCAGGAGGAAGCTTAACACCAGATATCACAATTATGATTTGGACATTAAGAAATTTGGGTTTGATGCCATTTCTTAACCACTATAAATAACAAATACGGCCTGGAAAATTCTTTATTTGGCAGCTGTAGCCAAACAGTTTTCTCAACCTTGTTCAGAATGTGTCTAAACTATGACTTGAAGCATTAACTGGATGTCAGTATACTTTTTGTTTGCTGACATTGGTTTAGGATTGGTTTAGTAGTTTGGGTAATATGTCTTCTTGTTCATAGTTGGGAGTTTTAAAAATCACATATGACTCTGTCTTACGTTTCTTTCAATAAGAAACTCATGGGGTTTTGAATAGGTGTTTGTTGACTAACAGAAGACCATCACCAGTTTTCTCTGGCATTAATCTGGAATATAGTCTGCAAGTAGGAAGGCAGCACTAGAAGCAGGCATGGCCCTGTGCAAAGACTGACAAAAATTCACAGCACTCAGTCTCACCGTCTCACAGTCTCAGCACAGTCTTGTCACTTTATTCTCAGCTGTATCACTCCTTTGGGGAAAGGAAAGCATTCCAAACTGGGGTATCAGTAAAGTGCCACTCCTGCTGGTTGGAGAGAGGGAGAATCTAAAGGAGTCTGGGTTTATTGATGATTCAAAGTAAGTAACTGAAGGCTGCCACTCTGCTTTCTCCGTCATTAGTACTCTGTGGCCGTGGCTGCTCTGGTCTCCCTAGCAAGTGTTTAGAAGTGAGCCAAACCAGCTGAGACTAACCTTATAAAAATACAAGCTGCATGAATGAATCAAAATTCTAGGGGAAGACCAAGATATCTGAGGTTTCAAATCAGTCCTTTATATGCCTCCCAACTGGATTCATTATGAAACCGCTTGTCTTCTAGAACATAATAATTCAATAGAGAAACGCAAAGATCTTTAAATTGTTGTTTTGCTTTCATACTTAAAAAAAAAAAATATTAGAGCACAAAGCAAAACTGCATACCTATCACAAGAAACTTCTAAGCAAAGCAAAATTAGCATGAGAAGCAAAATAGAGCAATACAGAGAAAAACGGTGCTACTCAAGAAACAGATAAGTACTATTAAGATCCCTTAGCTGGCAAGACAGCAAGGCTGGACTGATTGCCAACAGAATGCCAACAAAAACGTTCAGATAAATTCCAGTCTCGCAGACATGAGGCCACAAAGGAACATTTAAATGCAATGTAGTATGCTTCCCTAAATAAGTGATGGGAAAAAAATCCCTTGATTTTGGTAGAGGAGAATTTTATATTTGGTAGAGGAGAATGACCATAAGCTATAGGCAGAATAACTAGATTGGCATTCCACTCAGACAGTGAGTAGGCAAAAAGGCTTGACTTAGCTGATATATTTTATGATTCCTGTAAGATGGGGAAGGATTCTCTAGGCCTCACTCAGTTCTCTCTTGGTCTCCAAAATGCACTCTCTGCTTAAAAGCAAAGCAGGATGCAGCTGGATCTGGTAACACCATTGCACAATACAATGGACAGATTGGGAAGAGCATATAGATAATAGCATATCTAGAAACTCAGTAAAAGTCTATTCCATCTTGCAGCTGCAGTGTTTGAACGAGTGCAACCCTATCCTTGGGCTCTGAGGTGAAATTATAACCACCTTATTGTGCTGAGAAAGAAGGTTGCCATGTTTTTTCCTAATACCTACATTCTCAATTCTGCCCTTTGCTATGATCTGTCTCCACAGGGAGCAGAATCTGTCTCTGACTGCTCTAAAATTTTTAAGTGATGTTTAATAAATGGCTCTTGGATCAGTCTCTTTTATATAAGACATCATTTGAATTTTAATATATTTAGCATAAAATGTAAAGCCTATCCTTGTGCAGGTATTTTCCCTATTACAAAACTGCAGACATTCCACTTGAATGCTATGGGGGATTATACCTGAAGGATACTAAGATATGTAAATATTTGTACACTGACATCAACTTAAGCTGTGCAGAACAGATTTTACTAAATCAATCAGGTTCTGATGAAAAATTTTAAGATTTAGAGTAAGTTCATGTATTTGTACCCTGTCTTCAGTAAAACAAGCTGTGAAAAGGATATCACTGGAGTCTGAGGGATAAATTTGACCTGAGTTTTCATGTTAAATTCACATTTAGCTTTTTTGGATTAGTTTTGTACTTTGAATATAAGGAAGCCTTTTAAAGCATGCATTGCAAATCACTTTAGAAAATCACCTTTCTCTGAAATATCCAGCATGGCACGGACTTAGAAAAACATGAAGAATTTCATGCAGGAAGGAGATTTTCATAATTTTGCACAATAGGAAGCACATTGTGTTCAGTTTCTCATATATATGTAAGGAGCAGAGCATAACACTTCAAGTGCAATGAGGGTTTTAACTTTGAAATCCATATTCTGTTTCTGTAATCAAACATGAATAGTATTAAATATAAGAGAATGATTATCATGGTGAAATTTTCCACTTTCAAATAAACATACAATAAATATGGTGCCTAGTGCAATTTACTGCATAGCAGAAGTTGTATCTGCTTTGTATTTAATATTCAGGAAGATACAAGTCTGCAAGAGATGGTTTGTAAGAATTCACTTGCATCAGTTTCTCCCCACTTTACAATGAGACATCTCACATTCCAGACATGTGGAGGGATGTGAGGTGAAGAAATGATGGAACAGAACCAGAGCACAGTGTTTGATTTGAGTTTTTAAACATAATTTGAAAAAGAACCTGTGACAGAGGAGCACCCAGTAGTGCAGGCACCATTCTGTTTCCACTCCTGACCCCTATGGGAACAGAGAACCTCTGAAATTCAAGAGTAATGCATTGCCACACTGGAGATAATCATAGACTTAAAGCTGCACAACAGTGGAAAAGTAGTGGGGATTCTGTTAATTTTTCATACGTGTTTATTTGTTAATGGTGAGGGCCATATTTTGGTTGATTTACTTGAATAATGCTGCCATTTTGCAACAAGGCTTTAGTAGATATTTAGGAATATTTATATTTAGTTGGACCCAGTAGTGTCTGTTTATTACTTTAATTATTCTTGGTATGAAAAGACTTTTATATACTTGAGAAAGAAGACAAACAAATTGGAAAGTGTCCTGCTGGCACACCAACATTTGGGAAAGGATAAAGACAATACATCCTTAGACATTTGTATTTATTTCCAAACTAAAAACCAGCTAAGATATTTTATTCTGTGCAAACACTGGCAGGAGATCAATATAAATAAAATGATCCCAGATGAGCAGCTCCAGCTCATTGTTATGGCCATTTCTCCTGGAACTGCCTGTTTTAGCTGTTGAACAATTGCTGATATTTCTGACTTGAAAGTATCAGTTACTTTCCTGTAAAGAATCTCGGAAGCGTGTACTAAGTGACAGTGGAAAATTGTATACTATGTTGATATAAATGATACAAAAATCATGGGGTTGAGGATAAATCTTTTATTCATAACTATAATTTTCATGCTATTGCATCTCTATTTATCAGCCTTCATTGCATGTCAGTTTTCACATTCATTCTTTTGGCACTGCAGCTCTGAGCAGCTCTAGCCATAAGACAGATACTCAAGATCTCTGTCTAAATTTTCGTTTTCTAGAGCATAAGTTAAAACCAGATGGAATCTGAATTACAAAAATAGAGTAATCTCAATCCATATTAATAACCTGTAAAACCAGACTTTTTTGCAATGTAGTCTGCATATTGTCCTCTTATGTAGTGTCTGAAGAGCTTGTTTTATTTGTCATTCTGAATGAAATAATTAAGGTACTTTTTACAATAAAAAAGCTACAGCTGGATCCCTGATATCTACAAAAAGCTTTGGCTTTAGTACAGTTAACATAGTGTCTTTTTTTCCATGCAAACCTTAAGTTGGCAGTAAGAAACTGCACAAAGAACTTGAAAGAGTGAGTACTTTCTTGTCATTGCTATAGAGACTTTTAATTGCACAACATAAGAAAGCAAATTTATTAAAAACTCACGATGCAGCTCAAAGAACTGCTCACACCCAATAATAAAAGTCAGATGAGAAAAAGCTGCCTATATTTCTAGACCAGCCTTAGGTGCCAAGCCTGCAGCCACCTACTGTGCCATAGTCCCACCACAGCTTTCAGCCACACTCACAAACAAGAATCAACATCAGCTGCATGTCCTGCAGGATTCCCTACCAACCTCTCCAGACCCTAAATTTATATGGTACTCCAAATACCGACATGATTCAAGTTTTGATTCTGTGGAGTAATCATGGTTTAAAAAACACCTACGTACATACACACCCATACTGTGAGAATAGTCATAGCATAGCAGTGGTATTTTTAGGCATTTTTGTTAGACATTACCCCAAACTTCAAACATAGCAACCTATATCAAGTCATGTCAACAACAAAAACTGAAGTCCTTCCAGTTTTGAATTAGGGTTGCATAATGTCACAATTTAAGGATGTTTTTATTACTTAATGATAATTAATGAAATATTGTTTCAATTGTTCTTTGAGGAGTATTGTGGATGGAGCACTGCAGGAAAACACTTATTCAAATGGGCCCGTGGCTATATCAGATATTTTTAAATAACATGTTGCCATAAATATTGTGATACTGTTTTTTAAGCAAATGCACATGAAGGATTCACTCAAGTTGTTCATTAGCTCTAAAACAGGAACATCTTCATTTTACATTAATTTGTTCTTTGTGTGAAAACATTTCTTACCTGAAAAATATTGCCCAGCTCAGCAAGCTCTTAAGCAGAGGAATAATGTTAATGAGTTGCAACTTCTGCTAAAGGCATCAGTCTAGTTGTAGGCTTAATGTTAAAGCTATGTACAAATGCAGAATCAAAATAAAATCCCAACCCAGCTGAAGCCAATGGCAATATTCCCATAGGCTACAATGATGCCACTATTTAATCACAGAGTTTTCATATTCAAACACCTGCATCCAAGAACCCTCCTTAAATTGCTACTTCTAATGCCATTATTTCAAATTAGCAAAAATGAGCAGGCATTATTCTCATATAGCTGCATATATGAAAAATATATCAAGCGCATATTTTAATGTTTTTATGAGGCAGTCTGCAAGTTCTACATAGAAAATCCCTTAGTCATAAATATGGCAACAGTATCCATTTACAAACTGACAGAAGGAAAAGAAAACAATAAATGAGAGCTAAAAATGCAAGCAGCTACATCTGTAATACAGAAATATAGAAATAATAAGGATGGGAGAGGACAAAATAGAGTTCAAGTTAATGGAGTAACCTGGGAGAAGAAATGAAGAAAATAAATACATGATGGATAAAAGAAAACAAACATCTCTTAAATCAAAAGGAAGGTCAACTGATACTGGCCAGAGAGAAAAAGAATTGCTCAACATCTACATTTTTTCCCTATATTTAATATAAAAGAAAGGAAAGCATGAAGTCAGTGAGATAAATATTAATGAGGTTTGGGAATATCTATCAGCAGAATTAATAAAAAGCAAGTAAAGGAATATTTAGATAATTTAAATATTTATTATTCAGAAGATCTAAATCATATTCAACCAAAGGATCTTAAGGAATTGACTGAGATGGATCTGACAGACATCTTTGAGACCTTACCGAAAAAAGGTTAGGTACCAAAGGATTGAAGAGGGATAAATGCTAGGAAGTAGAAAAAGGTAAAAATCATAGAATTTTAAGCAAGTTCCCACTTTTTTCTGTCATAAAGAATGTGACAATACATAATGTAACTCATAGTGTATCATTTAATGCACAGCAACATCACAATACCCTTTTGAGGCTCTAAATTCTGTCTCTATCCATCTCTGTCTACTTTGTTAATGTCATTCAGTCTTAGTCATTGCTGAATAAAATCAATGGGTGTCAGAAAACTCAATCCAGACTAAGATTTGGAAGTAAACAGATTATTTGCACAAGAAAACAGAATATTTAGCTACAAATTTGTAGAAACTGAAAAGTTAAAGAACAAAGATTATAAAAAGAAACAATCAAGAGGAGTACAAATGAAATTACTTGGAATTACACATTTGTTTTAAAGCACAGAAGTACTGGTATGCAAAAGTTCAGCCCCAGTATAACTCTGTAAAATGGAAAGCAATACCAGTTCTCATGCAAAGTGATACAAGATGTGGCACAAGTCTGTCTGAATTGCATGACCATGTGCCAAGATCGTGGATCAGCCACTCAGAGGTTAGTTAGTAAGATTACTGTCCAAAATCTATTATTGCATAGGATGACATCTGGGATGCAAATGGATTCCCATCCTGGGAGCTGCCACCACCATGTCCTGCTCATCCCACTGCCAAATTATTCACACTCTGTATTAGAGACCACCGAGTGTTTGACACTTATTCCTTTTGGAAGTTGTTCCAGCATGTCACTCCTCCAATGGCCAAAATCTCCTAATTTTCAGCTACAACAAATGCATTGCCAATGTGACACTTCCCATTATTGGCAATATTTTTAATTTGTTACACTCTATGTCAGGTGTTTACCTCTCTTCATTTTTGGCAGACATTAATCAGAACCTTTCCCATCCTTTGTTTTTTTGACTAGACAAGTAAAATTCTATACATTTTCTTTAATCACATTACTAATTCTGTTCTTTCAGCCTGTGATTCTCAGTCATATTCAAGATCAGGTCTTACATCACTGTCTAAATGCAATATTGTTTCCCAAACCTTCCTGATGCATCCTAAGATGAAGTTTTCTCTCTTCTATTTTGCATTAGTCATTACAGTTGTCTTGCAGTAGACTTTCAGCAATTCAAAGCACAAATCCTCTTTTTCATCTCTGAACTCATGACTTTGCAGTGTGCAATATCAAATGCCCTTCTATTTATATTTCTGAGACCATCAAATCATCTAAGTTGACCCACATGTTATTCTAGTCCTCTTCTGCATTGATTATCTCTCCCAGTTTTCTGTTTTGAGGAAATTTCATTACCACATTTTCCTTTCTGTGTCATGCTCATTAATGAAAATATTAAATGAGTCTTTGAAGAACTCCATTAGCATGCTCTTTTCATTGCAATGCTTTCCCTTTAAATTGTTATCTCTCCTTTAGATATTTCCTTGCCTACTTTAGATTTCCTCTACTATTCCCCGACTTCTCTTGCTTAACTGGTAATTTCCCAAATGGTATTATATCAAAATCCTTTATGAAGTCCTGATGAATGAGACCTGCTTCATTTCCTTTGTCAAAAAATCAGTTACTTTATCTGAGAAAAAATATCAGATGCTGCTAAAGTTACATTTTGCTGGTGGTTTATTCTGCATTCTGATGAAACTTATAGTGCTGTGTTCTCAATTTTTAAAAATAACTATATGCTTCACTTATCCACTATCTGCATGTTTCTTAAATTTTCATGAGAATTTCTGGTCTGCAGAGGCAATACTCGTGCTCATCAGCCACATTAACACAATGGCTCTTTTGGAGCCATTACAGTTGATCGTGCCAATGATCCATGGATTATATACTTTTATAAGGTCTGGTGCACTTGCAAACAAAAGGGTTTTTTCTTTGTGTTTCTGTTTCTTAAGAGACACTTCTTTTTCCTCCCCAAATCATCCTTTAATATTCATGCAAAGCAGCTAAACAAAGGAAACCAAGCCACAAAAAAAATCTAGTTAAAATGATGTGATGAATACACTTAATCCTGGAGCAGAAAAGTAATTTCTGTCTCTGATGCAGGTTTTTTGTCACTGCTTTTCTGTTGTGTCCCTCCATAGTAGAGAAAGGCCCTGACCCACTCTGGGAATCATAAGCACACATGCAAATTTGGTCCCATTTTTAATCATGCATCCAAGAGAGAAACTGTTCCCTGAGAGTTGCAGTTGTGGTTTTGTCTCTTTCATATCAAATGTTGCCAGTTATCTCTGACTCTCCCCGTTCCCAAATAAAACTGTTCTGAAGCAGGCCCATGTTTTCTTCTGACCCATCCTGGTAGCATTGGCCTCTGGACCAAAGAAACCCCTGGAGACTCAGATCATGTCTAATAATGCAAATTATTGAAGGTGTTTGGGAATTTGTTTGTGCTGCCTAAAGGTCGTTTTCAGTACATGCTCCAAAGCTGGGACAAACCAGGAAGGAAATACAAGAGGAATGATGTCATTAGACAGCTTTTCATGGTTGTTCTTTCCTTTCTGGTGACATCTGTGAGTATCTCGGGGAAAAGGCCATTCTAGAACCAGTTGAAGGTAATCCTGTGCAGAGTGGAAGGATTCAATTAGCATTAGCTGCACTGCTGTGTTGATTCATCTCAGTCAAAGCCTCCCCACTGTCCTCAGCATTTACTCTCTTGTTTCTTACCTAACCCCATCCTGGAGAAAACCAATTCATTTGCTGGACAGGGAGACCCTCACGTAGATTAAAGGGCAGCGTTACTCTGTGTAGACTCAGTGTAGGCTTGGGAAAGTTTTACTCCTTCCACACAATAGAGAGCTCAGTGGGAACTCAGTCCACACTCGTAGCTCATCCCAGATTTAGTGCAGGCACAGCCAGTTGCACCTGCAGCTTTTACTCTGCTCACTGTGTGCACAAGCCAGCACCTGCTGCACACATGGGGAACAGGGTATTAATGTAACTAAGGACATTGGCCAGCAACAGAGAGACAGGGAGCTTTAATAGAAACAAAACAAAGAACCTGGAGGAATCCAGGTAGAGTTCATCATAAACAAAACCAAAAAAATCCGAACTAAATGCCAGCTTGATAAAATACAGGTACTGAATCTGCTGTGATGAGTCTGGAGATGATTAATTAGATCATAGAAGATTCGTATAAAAAGCCCTGTTGTAAGTTGCTTAAAAGAGAAAATGTGATTTAACAAAAGAGCTTTAACATACCTTGCAAATCACAGTTCATAGACTCCTCACCAAAGAGTGAAGGCTTTGTTTGGAGCCTGCCTGTGCTGCAGACCTCCTGTGTGACCACAGGAGTGTATCTTACTTTCCCTGTACCTTTGTTACTTATCTATAAAATGGATAATATATTATTCCTTTTTCCATCCTTTATCTCATCTGTTTAGATGTTAGTTTCTTTAAAGAAAAAAGTTGCCTCTCACAGCAAGAAAGAAATAGCATGGGTTCAGTAATAATGACTCTGAGACCTAGACAGTGTCTGACAAAGTAAAATGATTTCCTCTTTGTCTCCTTGCTCATCAGCCAAGAGTATCAGGATGTGCAACTCTTACGAGTCCATGGCATATAATGGAAGGCTTCATAGCTGGAGAACCACAGGGCATTCACAGGCTTTTACCAAGGGATATGAACTGTATTTGAATTAGGAGCAACTGACATTCAGGGTCTCCAACAATACAGGTAATTTGGACTTGGATAAGGAAGTAGGAAGTACTTATTAAAAAGAGAATTTGTGCAGAATACTGGCCAGAAAAAGAGTAGATAAGGGCTACTTTCAATAACTACTTGAAGTCATCATTGCAGTGAATTGGAAAAAACACACACTTGCTGAAATGCATCTACAGAAAGAGGAAAATTCCAACACAGAGAATACTAATGAAAAGACATAATGTATAAATTCTAGTTCCACTTGCAGTATTGCAGTCAGCTTTGATTACCTTATCAGATATGGGATGTTATCACTCCTGGAAGGGTGCAATGCAGGAAGTCAAGGTAGTTCCTGTTTATGAGAGCCTCTTTGATGCAGAGCAATTATGAGGAATTAGGCTTGTTTTCCCTGATATATTTCAAGGACACTATAATAGAATAGAATCCAAGGTGAGAGAGAGGTATTAAATTTACCTTTGTACTCAGCTAGGGACAGGCAGACTCCTCTGAGAAGCTCATATCTAACAATCACAGTCTAAAAGAGGGGCTGAAGGGGAGAAAGACTTACTCAGGAGAGCAACTTACTCACATCCACAGGAGCTGTCCCTCTCTTTTGGGGACCCAGGTTACTGTTTGGTCTCCCTTGGGCTGTGGAGCTCCACTGGCCACTGCTGATGAAGGGACCACTAAGGGACAATTAAAGTCACTCAAAGCAATTCCCATTTTAGAAACAGTACACTGTCACTGTCTATATAAGTTCCATGGTTTTATATAGTCCTTTTTTTTTTTTTTTTGATTGCTATATAGGAGCAAGGCCAGGAGACAGAACTGCCACAGAGGCATTTAAAAACCAGGTTATGTGAGGAACAAATAAGAATTATTTTCCTTTGCTAAGCAGATAAATTCTTCCTGTGCCTAATAAATATGTTAGAATAGGGGAGTCTGCTAGTCTGAATGTTAAAATCTCTCCAGTGGCCTCTTTTTGTCTATTTCTAACAGCCCTCAGCCCAATGGACTTTTTGTGCCATAATTTCCTATGCTAACAAACTTCTTTATTTAATATTCCAATCCTCTTTGGCCGGATATGTGTCCTCTCAAATATGTAACCATTACAATTTCTTGTGTTTGGTGACTGACATGAAGTTGATAACAGTAAGAAAATATGTATTGCATCCTTGTAGACTTGTCAAGACTCTGGAATGAACATATGCTGTTAGGACTGATTTGTCTGGCAGTCCAAAAATGCTGATTATTGTGGCAGGCTCAGATTCAGCACTGAGTTACTTCACCATCCTTGCTCTATCAAATCAGCAGAATTAGTAATTGAAGCTTCTTTGGAGGGGAAATACATTTCCATGTTAATTTTTTTAATTACTATGAAAGGACTATGGATACTTAAGTTTTATGGAATGAAAAAAGGTAACACTGGAGAACTGGATTTGCTGATCAGCACCTTAGAATCCCACTTGCACAAATAATTTAACTTTCACAACTATGAAAGTCTGTATTGTTTTGTATAGTTTTAGCAGACTTCAGACCTTCATTGCTCATTAAAATAACTGCATTTTTAGTCATTGTTCTAATTATAATATATTAAAAGCTTAAATAATTTATAACTCCCATTCTATAGAATTGGAATGAAGGTGTCCCTCTTTTGTCAGCGGATACAAGTGGAATTATTGGATTTACTCATACATGGCTTATGAAAAGCCATAGAATTACAATTTTTTTTACAGACCTAATTTTTCACCTGAGAGCAATTCAGTAAGAACAAGGTCTTCTAAAGTGCTTGCACTGGCCTTAGACTCCTCTTTAGAGGTGACTAAGAGAGAGTTTAGACTCACACTGCATTTAATCCTCAGATTCACTCCTCAGTTACCACTTGGAGTCTATAACTGTAAAACTTGTCCACCAGTAATTGATCATGATCATAAACAGCCCAGAAGTAATTGATCATGATCAGAAATGCCTTTTGCCAGTGCTTAAGAGTTCAGAGTTTGTCTCAATTTTGCTGAAATATTTGAATGCACAAATTGGAGATGTGACAGATCCATATTGAGTGACTCGACCCTGCAAATTCCATCATGTTGTCCTCAAAACCCAATTATTGATTATTCTGAGAGAATACTCGTCTCTTGAACTCAGCACACTGCATGGAAAAAAAAAAAGATTATTAATTGAAAATTCAATAATTTGTATTTAGAGAGAGATTAAAAGAGTCACTGCAAATAAAATCTGTCTTTTCACCTGGTAGGTGAGGAGTCTTGGACTCTTTCTCCAATTACTTTATATTTTTGAATTAAGTATATTAGTTAAATAGAAATTATAGCAGTCGAAACTGAGATCAACTCTCAAAATCAGCTAGACTTCAGGAAAACAGAAGGATGAAGATCTGTCTTAAAATCTGCTGAAGCTAAAATGAGATTTGAGTCTGTATTTTTCATATCCTTCCTGCTCTAACCCTTGATCAGCAGATTGAAGGTGATCAATAGTAACAACACCAGTGCTGCTTCTCACTCGGTTTTGTGCAAAGGGATCTGAAGCAGGGAGCCAGCCCCTGACATCTGCAATATTCTGAGGGGAAAAAGTGTCAGAAGAGAAGGGACATTCAGAAATAATTTTTTCTCTCCTTGGCATTTACCATCAGTTACATTTGGCAGTGTCTTATTCAATAATGTAGCTTTGGAAGATACCTAGTTATTCCCTGGCACTGCATAGGGACCCTGTTTTTTACCTCTGGTAGGGAGCAAGAAATTCCCATGCTAAGCCAAAAAAATACTTATTGCATGCTAAGCCTAGGTCACCTTTGTGGAAGACTTATTAATTATTTAGTGTTCAGGGGGATTCTACCAGCTTCAGTTGTTCAGATGAATTTTTAATAAGTCACTATTAACATAAATGGAAAGTATAAATTGCTTGCATTATCCTCTATGCAGTGGTAGCAATGAGAGGCTTCTGCACTAAGGTCCAAGATGTGCTGTTTACCTAACAGGAACTGACAGCTGAATGATCCTGTTCTCCTGGGAATGGCTTGAAAAATAAAACCAAAATCTTTTCACCATAGAGGAGCTCTATTTTACAGTAGCCAAAAAGCACCTGAAGCAGTTATCTGAAGAACTGAAAAGAAAAAGAAATATCTTAGTGACTTGCTCAAAAACTTACCTGGAGATGGAACTATGTTCTAAGAGAAAATTTAGTTGATCCAAAGCTCAACATCTGGTAAAAAAACAAACTTCTGTTAGGAGAGTGTGTCTTTTCCTGAAGCATATTACTTACTGTATGTATTTTTCTATATACAATTTGTTGTTCTTGAAAGAAAGATTTAAAGACCAAAATTGTAATTCAAGGATTCATTATCGTGGAGAATTTCCAGTACTTTCTGTTTTCCCAAGAAGTCAGAAAATGTTTAATACGTGTTTGCATTAAACTAGGTTGTCTTAATGCATTTTGTATTTTGACTGTTGCCAGGACAGTGAGTCAACCAAGCACTACACTTGATGTGCCTCAACCTTTAACCCAGTTTAACCAGACAGAATGGTTTTAAATTCAGAAAAGCCAACATTTACTTGAAGAAAAACTAGAAATGAAGCTTTTTTACTAAATACTATTTAAAACAAGTGGGGGAGACAGAACTGCATTACAGTGTGTTGTACATAGCTGTCCATGTGCTTCTGTCCTTGCAGGTGGTTGTGTGCTCCCAGTTAACTCCATGACTTCCTAAGTCACTGAGCAAACTCTATTCTCTTGTTCCTTGGGAGGGAACATGTGTTGTGAGATTTGCCTGGTTTCACCCTCCTCATCTCTGCAGTGTCTTTGCATGAGCTTCAAGCCATCATCTTCATTCTGTATCTCTTTTGCTGGCCCCATGAAGCCTGGAATTGTTTCTGTCTCAACACACTCAACAGCTTCCCTGAGGAAGGAGCCTGTACAACCTCTCTGCAAGACTCCACCCAGGCAGGCTTCTTGAAAGAACATAAACACAGTTGTGAAGACATAAATAAAACAAATACCATCTGTCATGCTAGCATTGCCCCATATGTGTAACCACCTTTTCTTAGTCTTTTCAACTGATTTTCTAACATACCCAAATACACATTTGGCTTATTAGAGAATTTTAGCACCTTATGGATGCTATTCCCAAACATTCTAAGTGTAGTCCATGTAAGTACCAAAATAATTCTGGATTTTTCTTGTCCAGCAACAGTCATTTCTACTTCCTAGTCCACTGTCCAGTTAAGCACCTTTCATCTGAATTATCTGTGATTGTTTTAGTCCTTCCTGACTTTGTCGATTTTGAGTATCCCTTACCCCTCACATAAGAAAGAAGCGAATGGGTCAAATTTACTTGGCACAATTTTCCTGAAATCAGCAGTGTTACAGCATACGTGACTTTTCTGAAATCTTTTTGCTTTGTATCTACCAAATAAATTTTCAAAACTACTAAAGTCCTTAACTTTAGCAGTCTTCCTATCTTTGTAAAAGTCCTGTTATAGATAGTTTTGGTTTTTTAGTCTTTTTGCTACAAAGGATCGTTGACTCTTGTTGAGCAGTATCAGAATCACAAATGCCAGAAGACAAAAAGCAGAATCTCACTTGCACCAATAAGTGGCAAACCCAGGGAGAATGCATGAAGGGTAAATTGGTGTCCCACCACTGTGCTGCATCTACATCGGCAGAACTGTAAGGGAGATGAATCAGAAAATGAAAGTGCTCAGTATTTCCCAGGTGTGGTAACTACTGGAAAAGGCATCAAACTTCCTCAGAGTTGAGTAGTCATGACCTTATTTCAAGGCAAAAGATCTCGGTATGAAATACAGAACCAAAGGCAACCTGAAAACTTGTTGGCTGTGTATCACAGAGGTTTACAAATTACTATGAAATACAGAAAACTGTCACTGCCACAGACTACTTGTGTAGCCTTGGACAGATCATTTAATCTCATGGAGACCCAGAAGGCCTGACTAGAATGAAGATTCTGCTTTTCCTCTCTTTTGTCTGTCCTGCAATTTACATTGCAAGTGTTTCTGCTGAGGAGTACAGTAGCGACTCTCAGCAGTGCTGCAATGCAAGTCCATGAATGAAGACAAAGGCTGTACTGTCCAACAGTGTGGATCCTAAGACATTAGAATTTGCCATGCTTAGCATTCTTCTTGCCATAATCTTGTTAATGTGATAAACTGCTGATTCTCATGATCAAAGTGCAAATGGTAACACGGCATTTCCCTGCATTTTGGCACTTAGGGACCAAAACTGACAGTGCAGCTCTTGAAGCTGATTGACAACTGTAACTGCAAGATGAAAGTAACAAC
This sequence comes from Acridotheres tristis, assembly GCA_037013685.1. Lineage (NCBI taxonomy): Eukaryota > Metazoa > Chordata > Aves > Passeriformes > Sturnidae > Acridotheres > Acridotheres tristis. The sequence continues at coordinate 7,868,691 of CM072899.1, read as the reverse complement.
AAATGAAATGTTCTGCCCTTGAAGGACAAGGAGCCTCCTGCTTAATTGGCCACAGGCAGAGAAAAGGTAGAGACTGTGAGGAGTAGAAGATCAGTTGAATGATATTTAGTTAGAGGAGGCTAAACTTTGCCCCCATTTTTACCAATGTCAGTTGGTCTTAATTCCACAGTGGTGTTGTATCAGTGTTAAACCAGCCAAGTGATGGAAAAGTGAAGTTCAGAGTTGGTTGCCATAGGCAGGCACATGATCAGCAGAAATGCCAACCTTATTCCCAATTACCACTGAGCAGACACAAGATATTTCCCTTTCTGCCATTGCTCATACGGTTTTTTCTGTTGTATACTGATATGTTGTAGTACTGGCGCTAATTTTCTCATTTTTTATTGCAGTATCTGAACTCATTATAGCATCAGATCATAACATGAGAGAATGTTTGTGTCTCAAGCACAGCCTTGGTACTCTGTAGGGTGGGGGCGAGGCAGAATGACAGTAAATAATATATAAGGGAAATAAAAACAGATTTAAAAGCATGTAAAATTTTGGTAAGGAAATTTTTTTAATAGTCATGGCTTTGGGGAAAATTACTTTTATGGCCAGCTTTTCAACCGGCCTGCACAAATATTCCTATAGTGTTTGCAGGTGCAGCCATATGTATGCAAGGCATGACTGTCTAAAGAAAAAGCTTTCAGCAAGCTGGGAGAGTTTCTTTTTTATTCCTGCTTGCTTTTAAAACACAAGTCTTCTAGGAAAGAAATAACAACCTCCAGCTGAGCTCCTCAAGCTATGTAGTTGGAAGAGTGAGAAAGGCTCAGCATCTTGGATCTTAAACTTCCTTGAGAAATCCAATACTGAATTCTTATCAGTGTCACATTGCATTCAACTGGGTGCAGGAGACTGAAAAATCTGGCCTGAACATCTCAGTCATTCCATGTAACTTATCTTTGGTTCCTCTTTCCTGCTCCCCACTCCCCAATTTACTTGCAGACATGGGCACACACATTCATGTGTATATCCACACACGTGGAACTTTATAGTGGGACGTGGGTATGCACAGACACACCTACAAAAAGACACAGAGACTGTGTATTTCAAAAAATGCAAATCTTTCCTATTCAATCATAACCTGCCTGCAAGTGATGTGTTTAATCATGCTAGAAAAGATACAAGTTGATAATTTTATTCAAATGAAGGAATTAAACAGAATTTAGAGGTTAGAAATCCTGAAGGCTGATTGCTAGTGTTGAGAGCATATATTTATAAGCAATTAATGGCATGCTTGGGGTTTTTTTTCTCCTACACATTTTTTACCAATGATAAAGTATGCCCTGTATGGTATCAACCAGCTCTATTATCAAATAGAAAGAAATAGATGAAAGGAAATCACAAAATCCTGTAATACACTTATTCTCTGCCCACACACAACTATTCTCTCCTCCTTTTCTCAGTGGGCTGTAATTTCTCCTTACCCTTTGAAAGAAATAAAATTACGAGGAAAATGGTAAACATGTCAAAGAATTGGTGACAAAATGCTAATATATTGCAGTCCTGTTGTGTCACCACCTGTATGTGGTAAATACCTACACATATGCAATAGCACTAATTATCAGGGACTGACAAAACGTGGAGGAAAGCACTCTAATAATTCAGGACTAGACATGTGCACCTTTAGGAAAGGACAGATAAGCAGGACAGGGGTTTTTTGGGGGGGAGGTGGTTTAAAATATTGCACTGAAATTAAATCCACAGTTTTTCCTCTTTTGTTTTTTGCCACATGGAAAATCATAAACCTTCTCCCCATCTGTTGATTGGAAAAAATTTGGAAACAAGACTGTTTCTTAGAAAAGCTGTGTTTTCAAAAGCAAAAGTTTTCACAGGAATGTACGACATTTTTTGACAAGCAAAAAAATGTTTTATGTTCAGAAATTTCTGGGAAAGGGCAGAGGAGAGGAAAGAGACTGGGATTGAGCTCAGAATATCCTGAAGGTAGAGTGCTTGCACAAATATGGGAGACCATTCCAAGACTTCATTTGAAGGAACAGTTAATTACTTCTAGATTTTTCTACCATGAGAGACCCTTCTCCTTAGAGTCTGGTGTAGAGCCCTGTCTTGTATTCCTTCGAGAATACCGACCTACTCCTAAATCTTCCTTCTTAGGGAGTGAAGACTTAATATAACTAAATATTGTATTAATTCAAACTCAATGACAACGTCTTAAGAAAGAAAACTGGGATTGAAGAGGATCTCAATAGATCATGTGTTCCACCTCCCTGCACTGAACACAGGAAGTGGACTGGATTATAGAAGTTTGGAGCAGGGACCTGTTTGTGTGGTAGCCCTCTTCTTTCTCTTTTTGGAAGAGTAGTGTAACTTAGAGTAGAGAAAAAGAGCAGAAAGGAAGATTCTTGTTTGCATCAACTTTCCAGAATTAATGTTCGTTAAATTGAACTCAAAGGATTTTTCCCTGAATTATCTTTAATTTCTCATCAGAAGATCTGACAAAAGTATTTTACCAGAAATCCTGAGTGTGTCAAGAAATAATAGTGTGAATGAAATAATGACAGAATTATTGGTGTTTTCCAGCCCAAAGCATCCATCAGTACCAACGGTTCTCTAGTCTTCCAATATAGTCTTCCAATAGTCTACTCTATTCCTGAAGTTCCCAGATCAGCACTGAGAAAAGACTTGTGAAACTAAAACATCAGAAGACACTTGATCTCAAAGGGATCCTGATTTCTTCTTGTACCAAATACCTTCCTTAGACATTTGGATTTAGTAGCCAGGTCCGTGTTTTGGCACTGAGGATTGCTGGCCTCCACGTTTTCCTACTTTCTGCTTTACCTTACAAACACCAGGAAACCATCCAGCTGCAGAGCATTCCAGTGCTGGTTCCAGAGGCTTTTGTCCTGCTCAGCAGCCCAGATATCCCACAAGTTCCTTATCATTCATGTTGGATGGAGAAGTCCAAAGACACAGAAATTCCATGTCATCTCTTGCCTCCATGGGGCTAGTCCTAAAATTCCTGAAACCTGTGTCTCCAGGAATTCTTTACCCATAGCAAAATACAGGTTCCTTCCTAGATGTGTGTTGCTGTGCTGTCATCTAGTGGCAAGGATGAATTGGATGTCATTCAATGACAGTGGATGACAAGGTGTCCCTTTTCTGGAGCTGAATGCTCGATGTTGGAGAGTTCACAGCTTTGTGGTGCAGCCCCAAGGTGAAGGTCCTTCCTCAGTTTGTGCCCTGCAGGGCATCACTGCAGAGGGCATGGGGAAAGGGCTGAGCAGTGGACATCTGGTGGCAGACAACAGGCTCTACAGCACCATGGCACCTCCTGCCACGTCCTTCTTCTCCATCTCCTGTCATCCATCCTGGCTGTTAACTGTTTGCAAATACTTGAAGCTGAATTTCCAGCAGTGATTGATAGTTTCTTAACAGAAGCCATTCGGAGCAGTGTCAGCTAATGAAATGAGTCATTAAATCTATAATCATCTGAGATCAAGAAGATACTTCTCTCAGCAAAAAAGTCTTGCCTTCTGCATTCATTTTTTAATTGACTCTTGGGGAAAAATTAAAAGTACCACAATGCAGTTTTCCAGGAGAAACCAGACAAAACCAGCTTTCAGAATGACCCACATTTGGTTTGATATTTGGGGAAGCTCGCTGATGTCAGCAGACAAACTTACTGACATTGATTTCTGAGGGCTTTCACTCAGATCAGGAATTTCCCATGACAGGTGATGTTACACTTGCTTGTGCTTAGTTTGGGTTGGTGACATTATTATTAACGCATATAAACATTTACAGTCCTGAGTTTATTTTTAAACTTCAAGTGCAATACTTGATTTAATGTCTTGCATTAATGTTTGCAAAATGATTATAAAATCGTGTAGAAAGTAATAGAACCTTAACAATGTAACTGGCCACAACATCTATAACACCTCTTTGGCATCACCTGCTGAGCACTGCTGGGCTTGGCTAGATTAGGTAAAACAGTTGTAGCATATCCTTTGCTCCTTGAAATGCTGATCCCAAAACCATTTTGATAAGAACCCTGATAGCTGCTTTTCAGAACCTACCACTGCAAAGGTGTGCTCTTCATAGGTCTCAGACTCTGGAAAGAAAAACTCAAGAAGCAATCCTCCCTGCAAAGCACCATTGTCAAAGCAGTATTCTTGTATAAAATCTTCTTTCACCCCTGCTGCATGAAGTCAACAAATAATCCGAAGATTCCTTTTTATGAGGAAGTTGGAATTTGTGCTTATATTTCCCTGTCTTACAGTACAAATTGTGCTCTATCTCTAATTTAGAATGATTCCTCAATTCAACCAAGTACAGTAAAAAGATACCTAAATCTCCAAGCAAAGAGAAGAATGTGCTGATGTTCTTTAGGGACCAGGGACATTTAAGCACATTCTTAAATAACTTGTCGCTCTGAAGACTTCAGTAGATTCTCAAAGGAGTGAAAGAATGATGCTCTATTTATGACCTTTCTTGTTTTGTCCAAGTCTCAGACCTCTATCCCTACAGTAAAGAAAAGTATTAATGAAGGTAAGAAACCTTCTGTTTTTCAAATTATTATAATTAGTCAGAGGCAGTAAATCAATGATCTTTCACACTGGAGTATGAGAAGACATTTCTTTATAAGTTCCAGAAGAGGTTGGGTTTATTTTTGGCTCAGAATTTCATCTTCCTTGGGTGCTCTATAGAAACAAAATTGCATCTTTTTAATTAAGAAATTGAATGACAAGCTGTAACAAGGTCAATCAGGTTGAAATAGCTGCATGCTCATTATAATGTAAATGCTCCTTCTATTGACTTATAATATCTTGATATAGTAAATTTTATACATAAATAAAGTATTAAATAAAAATAGAAGGTTTAGGTCAAATACAGTGAGTGAAAGTGTCTGTGCTTATATGAAAAAAGGAGCACTAGGCCTTCATACAGAAATTAAAAAAAATACCAACTCTTGTTAGCAACAGTTAAGAATGATTTAACATGCATACATCAAAAAATACAAGTGGAAAAGATGTCCCAAGCATTCCAGTGTCACCTTGAGACGGTTTTGGACGATGACACTTGAAATAAGATTGGGTTAAAAGCAGTATGTGAAGAAAGGTGAGAGCTGCAGCATTCACTCCACAGTAACTACAATGCTATTTCACCACTGAATGTTGCTTTTCATAAATGACCATTTGCCCGTTTGTTTCACCCTTGTAGCAGCCATTCTTTCTCTATGTATTCCCGTTTCTTTGAGAGGAGGCCCTTTGTGTCTGTTCACAAATCTGAACCATGCTCGTGGTCTGTGTTCGGGCTGTTCACCATCCCTACACAAACAGGCACAGGTTGGCAGTTCCAGCTCTGGATGCAGGAGTATCCTGTGAACTGTTTTTTCTTCACTTGCAATTTCCTCATCTGAGTGACAAAGGGCAAAAAACAGCAAGGATATCTTGAGTTTGACTGGATTGTTTCTCCATTTGATTACCTGTGGAAATAAAAGCATAATCATTCCATGTAATGTCATAACCCTCTCTCAGCCTCCTACTTGCACATTTATTTCTCTTTGTCGTGGAAGAAGGCCCATAAAATTCTACCCTTGATGATGATACTTTTGTATTGATAATCCTTGTTTTGACTTAGTTCTTTCTGGAGATGCTCTTAAAATGCAGATCACAAACAGTTTTACTTGCTGTATGAGGCAGCTTTCAAGTTTTCTTTCTGTTTTACCTCTTTCTCAGCATACAGGAGATTTTTTTTTCCAATTATTTTCAGTTCCAGAGCAGACATTAAATCTATTTTTTTAATAAACATGTTCAGCTTGGGCTTTGCAAACTTTCAGTCTTTGTTCTACAAGAACATCACCACAGAATTTTTCATGTAATCTATGCATTTTGGTACTATTGAGCTCATATAATGGATCTCTTAAAATGTAGTCATGATGAGGGTGGATTATTTTTAGTACTTGGAAGAAAAATATCGTGTGTGTGTGCATGTGTCTGTGTGTGTGTGAAAATACTGTCTACTTCACATAGATGACTTTGGTTAAGTTCCAAGAAAATTGAATTTTCATATATATGGTTTCCTTTATTAGACGAGTGTGCATTCCTACACCCACAGAGAATCTGTACAAATTCATCTTACATTCCTTGGGTGTGCAAACAATACAAAAAAATAGTCAAAGTTAGCATATTCTATATAAAACACATTTGCATCTGCTACGCACAACTTCCTACGCTCTTCATCTTTAATTTAGCAATGGTTGGATGATGAAGTCATCGAGCCTTAGGAATGTGCTCAGGTCAGGGTCTGAAGCTTTATACTTCATCCAAATACCATTTGGTTTGGCCCCTTTTACTGAGATGCAATCTATCGTGCTACAGAAGATTTAAGTGAGCAGCCTCAATAAATCAAGCTGAAATGAATTTTCCACTATGAATTATGTTGCAGACAGCTGCAAAAGCTACATGACTGGCTTTTTTTGTAAATTTGAGGCGAAATCATGAGATTAAGGATTGAGCTAAGGTTTGTGGCTGTAGAATGGAATCCAGAAAGATTTTGCATGCATTAATATCTTTGATGAGAACTGGATCTACACAAATACTTTGTTTCATTGCCTTTGACAATAGGTACAGGAAAGACTCTTCTGTCTCAGGCTATGATTTGTGCATACTTAATGCAAGTCTGTCTTTGTAAGGAACAAGGCTTTTTACTTCAGTGATCGATCTGGGCTGGTTCCATAGCCAGAGTTAATTCTGGTCCATGCCACCATGAAGGCTGTGCTGTGAGTGACTAAGATTCTATTGCTCTGAAAGGCTGATGAAAATATGGAGCAAAAATTTTTACTCAGAGTAATTAAGTGTAGCAGTATTGACTTTTTGAAAGTTATTGTGAGCTACCACAAGCCAAGGAAATGGCTCCAGCTTTCCATCACATTGTTTTTATTTTGCAGTGGCCTCCATGACTTTCAGCACTCTTTCCAGTCACTGGAGGAAGACAACAGAATCCAACATTTCTTATGGAAGCATTTCAGGTTAGACAGTGGCAATGTCTCCCAGTGTATCAAAGAGCCCACCTTAAACAAATGACCAATTTATCCTGGAGAGTTCTGAGAAAAGGACACAGCTTCTGGGTGGAATTCTTTAGAATGTTAATTCCTTCTGGAGTTTTCACCAAGATACAGGGTTTTCTCCATCTTTCCTGGCAGGAAATCAGGAAGCTGTAAGTAGGGACTTCCATTGCTGCAGCAAGAAAAAAAGTAAAAAAGGATTCCAGCTCTTGGTATCAAAGTAACCCAGCACAGGTGGTGTGTTCACTGCCAAATACTCAGAGCTCTACACCATCAACTGGAAGGAACAAATCATTAATGTAGGAACCTTGTAACATGCCAACATACTCAAGGCTATAAACAGGACAATCAGTTGTGCCACCTTTAAATTTGCAATACAAAATCCCAAGTCAGGAAACTACTTCAGTTTGAAACTTGGAGGCGTGTGCTGGAGATAAAGAGGGCATTGCATAGACATATAAATAATTTGAACATTTCCCCCTTGGACATGAAAACTTCTCTATTCTCACAGTGATTACGTCTGGAAGTTGGTTGGGGTTTTCTCCAAGCACATATTGAAATACAGGCCACTGTATTAGGTACCCAGGTTGTGAACACAGCAACGGGATAAGGAAAAATGAATCCACAAACTGCTGAAAAGTGGATCAGCTATTGTTTTTCTATTGCAGTGAAGTCGTGTATTTCAACATCAGTCAAAATTTGCATTTTTCTGCATTGTAACAGACAACCATTTAGTAGGTATTTGCCAGCAAGTATGACTTGCTAATGCAAGATTCCTGTATTAATTTAATGGGAATGTAATTGTGTTGTAAAATACATAATCTCAAGTAACCTACTATGACATTTACATTTGATTACCATATCAATGCATACAGATACCTTTGCATTACAAATATCTTTGGAGGTGTTATTTGAAAAATGCACAGACTTAATGCAGTGTGCTGTATTCCAAGCAAAGAAGTCTCCACTAGGAAGGACCTAGGGTGGTAAATGGCTCCCCAGTGCTTCAGCACCTTAACTAGGACGCTTCACTATTTTTTTCCTTTCTTAAACAAAGAACACAGATAATGCTTCACAAATGATTGTACCTGTTTCCTGCTGCTAATGTCACAGACATCAGAGAGGAGTGCTGGAGCAGGTAGCCAGGTTGTCCTGAGTTCCACCTGCTTGTAAGTGCATTATGACCTTGTAGCATGTATATTTTCTTTAATATTCTTATGGTTTATGTCATGAGATTCATAGTAAGAAAATACACAACAGGCAATGTGTAGCTGCCTAGGGAATGCTTTTCTTTAACCTAGAACATCAGAAATAAAGGCAAATTAGACTTAAATATTTCCCGAAGTACCTTGTAATCATTATTTTGGGGAAAAATTTCATTAAGAGACTTTTCACATCAAATACTTTTAGACAGTCATCAGAGTAGATATCGTTTTCCATGTTTCCTATAAACTATACATTTTGTCCTTCACCTTAATATTGCCCAGAGGTACCTCCAGACATCTTCAAATTAGTCAATTCACTTTAATTAAATAAGTTATTTTTTCCTCGGCAGAACAATTCTCTGAATATTGTGATATTTCCTGTTCTCTTTTTCCAAATTAATAGTTCTTTTGCCAGCAGAAATGCAGCATGCAATGCTGGGATGGAACTTGTGCAAAATCTCTGGATATATATTTGCATTAAATAGCCTTTTCAAGAATATATTAACTCTGTAGCTTTTATTTCATTGTCATATTTCATCATACTTTGAGTTCTGGACAACTGCATACACAAAACAAACTTTCTTCAATATAATATGTGTGCTAATGGCAATAACAGAGTGTGAATGCCATCTTTAATTGGCAGATGTGCCAAAGGAGAGCAGCCATGGTGAGCAGCCTCAGGTGACCACATCAGAAATGTCACTTCCCCTGGATGGTCTTTCCCTGGCTGAGGGTTTCAGTATGGGTTTGGGTTATTTGCTGAAATAAGAACAATTGCCCTTTTCATTACAAACTTCTAGAGACCCAAAACATAACAAAAAGTTTGGGATTGACCCAGTTCTACTGCTGAAGGAATTTTAAATTATGCAGAAGACCTAATTACTGCTGTAAATTTTTTTTTTTTTTTTTGTGGTGGATTTCTTCCTATGCAGGCTGACTCACATGACTGGAAACAAAATAAATGAGAGTATAATATTATGAAAGACATGAATCCCTAAGTTCAGCTCAAATTCTGACTTACCTAATATGCCACATTCTTCAGAGCAGTCTCTTTCTTTATGAAACACAGATGACACTGCTGAATGAATGAGTCCCATTGGCAGAAAAGTGCCCAGCTTGATCTTTCTGTGCTTTCCAAATTCTTCCTGGATGCAGACAGACCACATACACTTGTCAGGTGCCTCACAATGGCTTGGGTGATTCCAGGTATTTAATTTAATTGAACTTAGCTATGCCTCCACCACAAAATAATAACCCAAAAGCAGTTTTTAAATGTCTTGTGTCTGCAAGATTTGTCCCAAACAGCCAAGCAGCTTCATGAAATCTGCCTTTCTCTCTTTCTTTTTGTTCTCTCAAAGCCATGTTACTCAAAAACATCATAGCTCCACATTTCCCCAGGATTATTGTTGTATCTTTCAATCCTCAAAGAACTAGACTCTTATTTTACACTAGGAATTATTCACAGGGACTTGTAGTTACAATAATGCTCTCAATAATATTTTTAGAAATCTGAAATTTGAATGAATTAATATCATATATTTAGTGTCTACTTTATGTGTTTTTTACAAGAAAAAAGGCTCACCTGAACAATCTAGGATCTCAGATATACAAAAATCTTTTTAATGAGTTTTCTAAATAGATGATCTTGGCATTTAAAAATCATCTGAAACCATGAAGGTTTTTCTTCCTCATGGGGAACTGAAATTAGTTCCCTGACCAACTGGTATTTTTTGCTGTGCAGTTAGATACATTTAACCTCAGGGGTTCTGACTTGCATTTTTCCTATAACCAAATGATCATTAAGATATAAGGTCAGTGGCATAGATTTTGCTGTAAATGCATATTAATAGAGAAGAAGGGAAAATCAGGACCCCATAGTTTCATGGTACGTGGTAAAACATCAGACCTAAAGAACTCAAAACCTATCTAAATGAGATATAGAAAGCTTAAAACAGAAAACAGTAGAAAGAAGTGTACAAAGTTGAGCTGGGAACACAGTCCCTGAGTCCCAGTGCAGGGACCTCGCCTCCAGACGTAATTCCTTTCCTTTGTATTAGTCAGATGATAACCTGCCCCCCTCTTGAAATTAAACACTTCCATTACTGAGGCAGACAACTCTCCTGATATCTTGTAACATTAGGAAAAGGTTACTTTTAATGTTTTCTGAACTAGAACACGACAAGGAACAACTTGAAAGAATGAGAGGCAAGGTTGAAACCAATAGTTGAAAGGCGAGAATTACATAAAATCACCGAAACCTAATTCCAAAAATTCAGGATGTTTCTTGCTTATTCGACACTTTCTGAAAATTATCATCTTTGGGATAAAAAGCAGGGCAGTCAGCGATTGTAATCTTGTGATGCCTGAGCAAGGGTATTTTCCAGCCTACACCCAAGAGATCCTGTGTCCCCGAGGAGGGACAAATGCCCCCTCCTTTGCACCAGGGCAGTCCCAGCAGGGCAGGAAGCCAGGCTGCAGCCCAGCTCCCTCTGGCACAACCCCTGACATCAAATGGCCACTCACAATTGAAGATGTGTGAAACAGCTGCCTGGGGAGCAGAAGACGCAGACACCACCACGGATGTGGTTTGGGGTTTAGATGCAGCCCTGGAGGAAACCTTCTGCTACCCTTTTATCTTTTTTTGGTTATGAATATGACCACGGAGGGGAAGCACAGGCTGCCTGTACCTGTCTTAGTGCTGCTGAGTCATTCCCCAGCTTCCATGTACAGGGGTAAGGAGAGAGCTCTTGAGCCTAACAGTTTTGTTTCTTTGAGGATTGAGAAGTCCTGTGCTAAGGAAATTTATAACCAGCTAATAAAAACGTGGTTGTCGCAGTTGATCACATTAAAAATTACTCTTTATGCACCAAAGGAAAGGCACATACACACACACAACCATGTTCATGTCAGCATTGTTTAATGTACGAGTTTTGTGTGTATGTGGCTACATTTACTGATAAAATGCAAATGCATTAATCAGAGTTGGTACAATGTTCACTAAGTAATGATGCACTAATCTGTTATCAAAGTTGGGCTTTTATCATATTCAAAATCAAACTATAGGAAAGCTGTTGAGTTATACCCATGTCATGGATCTTTGCCAGCCCTCACCTGCCCAGCTCACTCAGGCTGCAAGCTTCAAAGAATCCATTAGCTCCATGAAAAATGAACCCAAACTAAACTACAAATAATGAAATGCAGTATCTTGGTCAACATTAAAGTCTTCAGACAGATTATACCAAGGCAAAGGGATATACTGTGACATGGGTTTATGTTATTTCCTCATTTTTGTGCTGAAACAACTAAACTTCAGCAATCTGAAATATATAGACTAGCAGAAATCTCCTGGGAGACCCTCTAGCAGCATTTTATTGGAAACAAGAGACAGATCTTTACTTTCCATTTTATCCACAGGACCTTATTCATCTTCTTCACCTGAATCTTTATTGTTAGGAAATAGTGGCCTTTTTTCTTCTTATCTATGACCTCACCAGCTTCCTAGCACATTAGCATCTTTTCAGATTAAGTATGATTTTCACTTCAGATTATCTGATTTTTTCCCACTGTCGGAAAAGCAGGATTTGCTTGCATGCTCACAGTAACATCACAGAGAAAGGTATTTGTCACTACAATCAGCAGTTATTAACCTTTGGGCATAACTCTGAAAACCAAAAATTCCTTTCTGATTTGTGCCCTGTTAAATTACAAATATAACACTTGCAGCAAATTATTTTTTGGCAGAGAAGCAATAGATTGAACAGTGAGAATGCTATGGTGCTGGAGATTGGGATTTTTCCTTTTTTATCCTTCCTTCTCTCAGGGAATTTTGTCCTGTTTGTTGCCTAAGAGAGGATAACAACCAATACTTAAGAGAGACAAAAGAAGTGGCCAAGGTGGAGGAAAGGGGTGCAGCTGGCTGCAGCCTCTCAGCCAGGGACTTCTCTCTTGGGAAGGGTAGAGGTGTCTTCCTTAGCAGACACCTGTCCTTTGAACTAGGACATGTGGTAAGCTTTTAGCTTAAACTAAAATGGAAAAGAACTTAGAAAATCAGTACAGCATAAGAAGAACTTGGCATTGTCTTTTAATGGCAAAGGTAGAATAACCTGTGGATGTGATGTTTAGTGTTGCCCTCGAATTTTTGGCCTTCTGATGTTGACACATTCTTGTTACACTTTTTCATACTCTTTCTGGTAAACAGAATTTTTTGCATTCCTCTTTGAAAAAAGCGAGCACTGATGGACATTGTGATGAGCCAGTAGAGTCAAAAGACTCTTCATCACTGTCCAATCCGTGCTCATTGTTAGATTTCCATAAATAGACATGTTATGTAAATAAAGAAGTTCTTTCCTGCTCATCCTACTTGGAGTCAGGTGTATGTCTGTCTCCCTCTCTTTCTGTGTGCATCACAACAACCCCAGTTTAGAGTAAAGACAATGTGAATTTCAACAGAGTTGAAATATGTGACTTTGTGATAGCATTTTTTGAGGAACCACCTCATCTTGCAGGTTTTTCTGTTTCAGGAGAGGAAATCTCAGATATGGAAAACTAATATTTTAATCTGATTACTCTCAGAAAGCAGACGATTCAAATCATGACAAAGCCTAAGCAATGGCAACAGAAGGTGGCAGGGGGGAATATTAAGGAAAGCGTGTAGCAGACAATGCTTCAATCTTATGGCATAAAAAAAAACCTCCTTGTTTCTCAGAAGCACTGACAAATTTAGTTCTTGGTCTTCTGAAGGAAATTACCAGGACTGAGGAGCAAGAGGAGATGTGCAGACAGTAAGGCAGCACCTTCTGCTTTCATGGGAGGAGCAGGAGGATGGGGCTGCTGCCTCACCCCATGTCCTGCCTGCCCTGTCCTCTGCTGTGGCACCAGGAGGAGCTGGGTGAGCAAAACAGAGATGTCCCACAGCCAAGGCCTGGCGATTTTGACACCAGTGATGGTCTGCCACTCGACATACTTGGGGGCTTTTTCCCCAAGCCCAATCTGGATGGTGCTATGAGCACCACTGGATACCAGAATGAAACAGAGAGGACCTGGAAGCTAGATCTGTGGGCCAAAATAGTAGTTAAAGATCAAAGAAATGAAAGGAAATTTAGATCTTTGAGAGGGGAAGCAGTAATCTCTGAACAGGAGCTTATCAATTCAGACACATTTGTAAAGCAGTGGAAGAGATGCACATACAAAAACAAACACCAGAACACAAATCCAATGTGAGGTAACTCGCATCAGATCAAGGTGTAAGAGCATAGACAAATACAGAATAATGTATTCAGCAGAGGTGTTTGGGGGAGAATTGTAGAAATCATCAAGGGATGCTGAGACTTGTCTAAGGATTAAAATGATGAAGCAAACTTATGAAAGCATTCCTAGAGCTGCAGTTCCAACACTGACTTCCAGTAGGCAAACTTTGATCAATCACGTAAGACTTAAGAATCACATAAGAATTAAAAGTTAAAATTAAAAAGGGGAAGGTTCCAGGTTGCCAGTATGTCAGAGTAGCAGGGCAGAAATAGGAGGAAAATGTGAGTTGCCTACATCTCTCCTAAGCAAAGGCAGTTCTTACTGATATCAAGAGAAGTAGCTTGCACATAACTGAAGGCAGGCTGTGCCCAGGAGTCATCCTCTGAGACTGTCAGCTAAGCACCTTTCAAAAACATTAAATACACATGCTAAGATATATCCCTAGCTGCATGAAGCCACTTAGCAAGAACCAAGTGAAAGACCCTGGGAATGCTTTGCAAGATCAAAATCTAGACTACTATGTATACAATTTTTCCCATTTGGAGATTAACCCAACAGTGAAAATCACTCCCAAAACACTTAAATTGGGAGAACTGAATTCTCAGATCTGTATTAATAATTAGGATCTCCCTGAGCAAACCAAACTAACGTTGTCTGGTTTTCTGTGGAGTATGCTCAGCTTGCCTCTGTGTAGTTCCCAATATCTAATAAGGCATGAGATGTAATAGAAGTTTTTCCTCCTAAGCAGAAACATTAGGATCACCTCTTTCCAGTCCTTGCCTACAATTGTGTAGGAAAGTCTTAAAGACCTCCATCCCTGTGCCCATCCCCACAGCTGCATGATTCCAGGAATGCAGTCTGAAACATTTCTTGACTATATTTTAGATGTCACAGTCCTGTGTGCTGGTCAATGGCTTTCCAGTGGACATCTTGCAATGATCCCACATTAAGTCACCACATGTCCAGTGCTGTTGCTATTTTAAGAGTTTAAGCACTAAATGTTTAAAAATTAAATTTTCAGTGTGATGACCCAGGAATCATTTCAGGACATCAAGAAAAATATATTAATTCAGAGAAATCTTCCACTTCACTACAGAATTTACAGGGCGGTTTCTTCTTTTTGGTTTTTGATATGTTCACGTCTTTCTCTGTTTTAGTTTTCTAAGTGTTTTCATTGATTTCTTTTTCATTTTCAGCACAAACTGAACACAGTTAATCAGTAGATACAAAATGCATCCTGCAACATTGCCAGTAGCCTAACATAAGTGGATTCAATTGCTGAATTGTCGTAAGATTAGACCTAAGCCACAGTATAAGCTTCATTGATCCAAGCACAGCAAGATGTCCATTCAATAATATGTGTTTTAGCAAGGTTTTCCACTTGTAAAAACATCCAGCAATTTAGCGTTCATCCAGTATGCACTATGAACACGGTGGACCAAATCTTGTATCAGTTTAAAGAACATCCCAGTCCTTAGGAAGGAAGCAGGGTGCTGGGTGTGTTGTGTAAGCAGAGCCTCACAGGGAGTGAAGCTCGCTGTCAGAAGAGGCTCAGCTGTGGAAAATGGACACTGGGCTTCCTGGCCAGCTCAGGAGAGGCAGGGGATGAACGCAGGAATGATGTGCTGGTGTTCATAAAGCTGTGGGGTCAGTGAAGCTGTTGTTGTTACGTGGAAGGGGAGAGGTCACGAAGAGCTGCCTGGCTCTGGTCACTGTCAGTCCCACCCTGTGGTACCTGAGAATCCCTGAGTGCTGTGTGTCCCCTCACTCTGCCCTGCAGTGGGACACTGCTGCTGCCCTGCTGTGCACACAGGAGCTCTGGGAAAGGACTGCTCCTGCCCTCACAGCCTTATCTGTGCCTCTGGCTTTTTCCTCACAGCCTTGGTCCCCATCTGTTGACAAGAACATGAGATTTCAGTGGGAAACAGGGGTCTAATACCACAAGAGAGAAATAAAGTGGGATTCCAAATGGCTCTGGGGTGAGGAGAACAGGGCTATGGGACACCAAACTGTGCTGCCAATATCACTGGCACCTGTGAATATTAAAGGCCACATGGCCTTCAGCACTGACTGGGCACTGACTGATTCCCTTTGGGCTGGAGCAGAGATAGGTGCCAACATGTGATTAATTCAGAACAGACCCCTCGTGACATTAGAAGTTGTTGGGTTCCTCCACACAGGGATCTGTCAGCAGGACAGGCAAAAACCCCAAATGGCAGAGGGGATCTAAATGCATCCAAGGACTTGTATTGCTGCTTACAATGTCCATCACCTGGCACAAGTCATCAAATGATGTGGCTGTGATTGGAACACAAATGGAGTGGAGATGCTGATGCCAAAGAAAGAATCTGGTCTGCAGATAGAGTTTCAAAATGAAATATCTCTATCAGGAAGATTGTGATTTAATAGCACCTAAAGCTGCTTTTTCATTAGAAGATTTGCTTTCTTTGGATTTTTCTCAAAACACAACTCTTATTTGGTTTCAAATGCCTAAATATAGTAATTTTTTTTCAGTCCTTCATCTTAAAACCTTAAATGCACAGCATGCAGACTTTGGTATCAGAAAGGACTGATAGCACAATGTCTTTACATGTATGTGAGGCTTAAAATTACAACCAGTATAGTCTTATTCACTGGATATTGCTCTTGAGAATAAACTTGGGTACTGGCAAACACATTCCTGAATACAGTCTCAACTGCACAAATACCTTGTCATCTTTCCATGCAAATTAAGAAAGCCCTTTATTATATAAATGTCCCCATTTTTATTTTCCAATTGGGAACTTACAGCATATATATATATATATGTTATTCTTGGTGTTACTTGAGGAATGAGTCATCCTTATTTCCACTGAGAATTGCCCCCAACTACTTTAGTTCCATGTAGGGAGCTGCATTATTTTGCTTAATTACATAAAAATTTCAGATCACTAAGATATTATATTATTAACACAAACATCAAATGATTTAAGCAAGTTCCTAGAATACCTAAGTGAAAAAATCAAAACCAGTGCCTTAGAGGAACTGCTTTTTAAGTTTTGAAAGAGTGGGGGGGAAAAAAACAAAGTTAGTCAAGTGTTTTTCTCACAGGAAAACTAATAAAGGCACAGATATCTTCCTTTCCAGGTGAAGCCCCCTGTGGCTAATCTTTCACACTTTTATTTAGCCTAAAACCCCGCCCTGCAAAAATATAAACAGATCCTTAAATTTATGATCTTGAGAAGTCTACCCACATGAGCTTTTGCAGGATCAAGACCTGAGAGAATGATTTTTGTTCATAAAGCACTTTTAAAGTTTAATGTGCCAAATTTTGAGAACAATCTATTTTCACCCGCCCACTCTGACCTTATTTGCTCAGCAGGCACTATTTCTAGAGCTGCCAGAAACCTCAACATGGCTGTACATTTTGCTGTCGACTCTTGAGGAGATAAGGCCAGTGTTTTCAAATGCTTTATGCACTTAGGCAGCTGCTTGAATGGTTCCTCACAGACGTGCTGGGTACGAGGTTTTTCAGTGAATGCAGGTTCAGGGAAGCCCTGCATAGGTCTATTAATTCCATGATTACAGTCCTGGGACAGATTTCCTTTCAATGCAAAGTATGGCTTGCCAAGATTCAAAGTGGGAAAAATGGCCTTAGATAAACTTTAGTAGAGCAGAAACATGAAGAGCTCATCAGAGGGTGTCTGGTTCCCCCTCCCTGTCCTCTCTCCAGGAGAACCAGGTGGCTTTTGTCACAGTGAAAATCAATCACACTGCTCCTTGCTCCCACCTAGTCACTGTGTGTGAAATAAACACTATTTCTAGGGTTTAAGTAGGATAATAGGGGAAAATGTAGTTTGCTTCAGCCTATGGATAATGCACAAGGTAATAATCTAGAGCAAGGTCTAGATTTAAGGAAAAGATCCTGAATATATGTTTGTCCAAAACTTCCTACTTTTTCTAGGAGTTCCAAGTGTGTGAGGCAAGACTGGCCTCACACCTCTCTAAACTCTACTGTAATATTTGAAAGGTATCAGTTAATCATAGACTCCTAGAATATCCTGAGTTGGAAGGGACCCACAGGGATCATCAAAATACAACTCCTGGCCCTGCACAGGACACCCCAACAACCCCACCATGGGGTTGAGAGCATTGTCCAAGTGTTCCATGAGCTCTGGATTTGTGCTGTGACCACTGTCCTGGGGAGCCTGATCCAGTGCCTGACAACTCCCTGGGTGAAAAACCTTTTACTGATATCTAACCTAAACCTTCCTTGGCACAGCTTCACACACACAGCTTTGTCTTCAGTACTTTGTGTTTTACTATTCAGTACCGTGAACTTCACACCAGAAAAGTTTCTTAAATATCATTTTGCACTTTATGGTCAAAAAGAGTGAGAAGTGAGTAACTCCCTAATTGGTAATGGAGTTTACAGGAATGTTCCTTCATCCATGATTGCTTTCTTCTCTTCTTTTCCTGAAAGGTGCATTCACTGCACAAACTGGTATGATGATTAAGACTGACAGTATTTGATTTGAAATTCAGGCTAGTAGCTAATTATTAAACATAACAGCTTGTCTGAGCTTCTTAATACAAGAAAACCTTCCTAAAAAACAACTCTGATAAGCATAATAGTTTCCCTTGCCTTTTAAATTCAGGGGCTCAACATTGCCCTTCAATGGTGATACACTTCAAACAGGTCATTTCCAAAGCCTCTGGTTAAATGAACCATCACTCTAATAACATTCAGCTCTAAGTTTCCTTTATATGTATCACAAATGCCAAATTAAAAACTAAATTTTGAGCATATAATCTGTCTGTGGGATTATTCCTACAAGCAGTCACTATAGAATTTAGCACATTTCTTGGACATACTGGCAATTACCATGACATATCTGTGACACATAATATTTTGAAAATATTCTTTGTAGACCTTGATAGGGTCACTGTATACAGTGTGGCAAAGGATCTCTTCTGAGAATTCACTGAGCCTTTTTGTTGCTGAAGCACAGGTTAGGAAATCCAGGGAGTGCTGCACAGGGCACAGCACACAGCATGTCTGCAGGATAGATGACAAGAGGCTCACATTTTACAGATCAATCCCAGTTGTACTGTGAAATTTTACAAGGCTCAGGCAGACCCTCTTTGGTACCCATCCATCTAAATTCATACTTTGGCAATGTGGATACTGGTTTCAGTGAGCTGAAATAGCTGCAAGAAAACAGAACGTGGATAACTGAGTCAAACGATTCATAGGTTGCAAGTAAAATTTTCTCCCATTGGTTTATCCTGCAGAAAGTGGGAGTGTTTGAGCTACAGCTAAAAGCTGAAAAGAGAGGCACAGAGGATTAGACAAGCTCAATTTCAAATTCCTGGCTATCTAATTCACCAGCCCCAATTAATTTAAATATTTTAAAACCTGATTTTAAAGTAATATAAAATATTTATGGATTGTAATTACAATTGACAGAGTTGGTTAGTTCAGACAAAAGTATCAACAGATTGAATTGGGGAGCAAACACCTCCTCTGGGGGTGTATTGCTTGAAAAAATATTGATATTGAAAACCCAGAAGCTTTTCCTTTGCAACTCCTGGGAACAGATTATTTCCCAGGTGTATCCCACTATAGGGATTGGGCATTCCTTTAATGTGTAAGTAGCTCAGCAGAAATCTCAGAGCAGTTCCAATCCCTCTGCAGGGCACAGCAGGATGAGCTGTTCTGGGAGGACTCGCAGCCATCGTGTCCTGCCAGCCCCAGCTTGTGATTCCCGTGTGGAACCATCAGCACAGAGCTCCTGAGGAGCTGGGATGGAGATGGAAGGGGTGGGGAATGCTGGCCTGATGTCACAGTGCACTTCTCTGAGCCTCTGCGTGGGTAGGACTGCGAGGGATCTTTGCTAGTTAAGGCATTTACACCAGGAAGAAAAAGAGGACAGTATTGGTCTCTTCATCCGTCAGCTGTGAAATACAGATATTTTCAAACAGGGACTTAATCTGTAGGAACCACTGCTTGCAAGCTGTCCAAAGAAAATCTACACCTCTCTTGGTGTAATTGAGCAAGAAATACACGATGTGGGCTCTGACTTCGATGTCTCACTGGATGAAATTTAAAAGCTATGATGGCTTAGAAGCATCAACACCATGAGTTTTCAAAATGAAAAGGAATCATTCAGAAAAGCAGAGATCAAACTCCAAACATCCTTAGATACATCTGATAACTCACTTGTGAAATGGACATCTGCTGCTACTGAGACTCTGCTGGATGCCCAACAATTCAAAACTCTGCTGAAAGCTTGTACCATAAAGGTGGGAGCAGTGGCCAAAGTCTCATCAGCAACAACAAATAGTTGCCCAAATATTCCATGATAGGCACCATTATAAGAACATGGAAAAGAAATATGGCTTTAGTGGAGATATAAATAATGCAGACAGACACACACACATGGGCTATGTGAGCTGAGAGACCCTGCCTTTCTGGACAAAACAGAAGTTATTGGCAAAAGGGCAGAGGACTATGGATTATAATATGTGTTGAAAATCTGCTACTCCATAAATATGGTAAGAGTAGTTTATCTGCAAGAGGATTCAAAGACCAAAGAGAATTTCATCATGCTTAGATGAATGTATTCCTGAAATTCTGCTACTCAGCTGTGGCTTCCCTCAGTGCAAAAATTGAAAGCAGAGACTTGATTTATTTATCAATAAATCCACAGTCTAATTGAACATAAAGAAAAAAAATAGTGCCTAAGGATAGTTAAAGAAATATTAAACTACCCCCCACCAGCAGTGTTTGCTGAATCTGCCACTTTTGTCCCAGCAAATTTCGGAGTTGGGACACCAACGTGTGGGGAATGACATTTTTCAGTGCAGAGGAGGAATCTGCATGAACTCTCTTGCTTTCCTCTGTTGCTTTGCACATCCCCTGGGCTCCACTGGGGGATCCTCTGTCTCAATCCACAGACAAGAACATGGAAATGCTGGCCACGATGTTCAGAGAGACCCCTTGGTGTGCTTTCAGCTCCAAAGGAGTTCTTGGTCATGCATCTCTCCCTGGACTCTGCAAAAACAGAGAGAAGAAAAAAGGACAACCACAGCTTGCCCTCTCTTCCAGGAGATACAATACAGAGTGTTAAAGGATGGGTAGCAGAATAGTTATTGCTATTTCCCAATTCTGCCTTCCCCACCTTCAGCATCCTCCTTCTTTGTTTAAGTCCTGTACTTCTGTTAAAACACAGCTGGATCTGGAATAATCAGAATCAGCAAAAAGATAATGGCTTGTTTTATTCACCTCTGATCTTTGCAGTGCCAAGAACCATCCTCTCAAGTTCCTTTTTGCATTTTTTGTTAATTGATTGCATGTTTGTTTTTTATTAAAATTTGTGTGTGAGTGCAACAAAAGTGCAAGTACAGCATTTCAGGAGCTGAGGAAGGTAGGGCTGACAAGGAGCTTAGAGGATATTTGGTGTAGTCCACCTCTGCTGAGGAATGTGGATCAAATATACCCAACGAGGCTGACAGCTCCTTTATCTAATCTGGTTTTTAAGACCCCAAGTAATAGAGATTCTACAGACACTCTAGCAGCCTATTCTAGTGTTTACCTAGGTTTATAGTTAGAAAGATAACCCAAATCTCCTTTCTTGGAAATTAAAGCAATATTTCCTGTCCTAACCTCAGAGGACAATGGATTAGTATCTCCTTTTAGTGGTTTCTTATATGCTGAAAGTCTTGTTATCAAACCCTCCTCAATCGTGTACAGGAAACAAACTCAGTTCCTCCAACCTTTTCTCACAGTTTATAGGTTTCTATTTATTTCTGTTCCTGTCCAATGGGACTGAACCTTTTATTTAAAAATATGGTACTTAAACCACATTCTGGGTAAACTGGTAAATCTCCAATAGTTCTGAGCACAGCAGAATAATGCTGTTTGACATGTTGCAAGCAGTGCTACTGTTAGTACATTTTACAAGATTTGTTTTCTTATGAGTACATCTCACTTCTCATTTACTCTGGATGTTATCACCTTCAGATCTTCCAGGCTTCTCCTGCCTTTTTGGTGTGCAGAGATTTGTCTTCTCCTGCCTATATATA
Organism: Acridotheres tristis; assembly: GCA_037013685.1. Lineage (NCBI taxonomy): Eukaryota > Metazoa > Chordata > Aves > Passeriformes > Sturnidae > Acridotheres > Acridotheres tristis. The sequence goes on along the minus strand of CM072899.1, from coordinate 7,847,106 downwards.
GCTCTTTTTATTTCACTTGAGTGAATGTGACCTTGTTAAATTGGAACAATTTCCCTGGTTTACCAAGAGCACTAGTTCTAATTGTGGTGCTCTAGTATTTCCAGTTCCTTCCAAAATGCTGTTGTTTGTAAATGCTTCAATATCTTATTTATTTATTCCATTTATAACCTGCTTAAAGTTAGGCTGAGAAATACATGGTTTCTTGAGAGTTCCTTTTTCCATTTTCTTGAAAGCAGGTACTATATCTGTCCTCCTCTGGTTTTCTGGGACTTGACCTATCCTCCACAGGTTCTGAGAGATGATAACTAATAATTATGAAATTGCACTGGTTAATTACTTAACCACTTTAAGGGAACAGGTCTTGCTGTCTACAATACATATAAGTTAACTAAATCTTCTCTAATTCTTTTTCTATTCTAGTTCACACTCCATTGCCCTGTTAAAACAAAATTATTAAGTTACAATTAACCTTTTTTGAAGAAAGACCCAAAGATAGCATTCCATGAGTGAGCAAAATTGCCACTGCACCCTCTTGGCTCCCTTCCCCCTCCAAAGAAAATCCCACAAGCTTTAGAGAGGGAGAATTAGCAAAAAGTAAAGTGGGAAAATAGCAAAAGCTGTTATGGCAATGTGAACTCTTCCCTGTTTATCTCCTTGTGTTGTCTGCTAGACTTCCCTCTTTGTTCTAATTAATTGGCAAACTCCTGCTAGAGTCATTCATTTCTCAAAACTTATTTATTTTGCCTCACAACATTTATTTGCACAGCACTACTGTTGTGTACAAAGATTACTCTTTAATGGAGTTCAGAACACCCTTGCACAGCATGCAATTCTGTTCAGTCCAAAGAATACAATACACCATATACTGAGTCTGTAACTTAAATTAATCTTATTTGGTTTTATTCTGCTTGATTACTCTTTATGTGCTTTCTTAAAGTCATGTGATTTTTACTTTTTATTTTGACTATTTTAATTACTTGCTTCCACAATATATTTACAAGGATATTCCGCAGCTCTTTTCAAAGCAGTTTGCATTAACTAACTGTAATGGATTTGCTTTTGCAATAACAAAATTAAAAGAATACAATCTCTTTAGTATCTCAAGTATGTATTCAAATAAAAATGAGTCAAAACCTGTAACTCCATATTTTAAAATTTGGGACATCAGATAAAACGTTGGCATTGTTTCAGCATGTCTGGATGTGAACATACCCCATGTGAAGGTCTGTTTTAGAGACTATCTGGGCTGCAGCCACACAAAGCACAGCAGGAAGGTACATCTGTATATTCCTGGAGAACAAATACAGATGACTATTGGCAGTGCTGATCTGAACCTCCACCCAGGTTTGATCTTCAGAGCTGGCTTACAGACAATAACAGGAAATAAACCTACAGGACTTTAAGGGGAGTAAGCATCACCTGCAGTAAGACTGAAATCTGTAACCTTGGCAGGCAGAGGACATCAGTACTGAGCGTTCAGCCTGTGCAGCCAGTCCAGGGCTCTGCTGGAGCAGCCCCAGCCCAGCCTGTCTGGGGCAGGGGCAAATGATGGAGCTGGCCCTGGGCTGGCTGAAGCAGCTTGCAGAGCCTCCAGCAGCTCCTGGCATTCAGTCCAGCGCTCAAGTCAGCTGCTGTCAATGGCCAGAGCAGCCAGGATAAGCTTTGGTAACGTGTGTGCTCCCAGGGCAGGCTCAGCCCAAGGCAAAGCTCCAGAGCAGAGCCCGGTGCCGGTGCTGCCCTGGGAGCTGCCCCAGGGCTCCTCCAGCTGGCACAGAGCCAGCACCAAGGGCTCTGCAGGGAGTGCAGCTGCTGGCAGTGCCATTCAGACTCTTGCTGGCCAAAGGAATGCACCTCCTGTACTCTGACCGTGCTGGTTATTTCCCTGAGGACAGCGAGTGTCTGCAGAGTCACAAGGGGAAAAGAGATGAAGCTGTGTTTTGGATCTTATCGTTGTTATTTAAGTGACCGGTTAAGCCCGAGTGTGTCAGTGATAGATAGAAATAACACCTGCCTGATCTGAAAACAGGAGCCTCAGCGACTTCACCATGCACTGCAGATAAGCAATATCTTGGCTGGTCACAGATGCCCATGTTAACACTGCCAGTGTCTGAGAGGGCAGCTGCCTCCATCTGCACATCCAGCAGATGCACAGATGCCACTGGTACCTCTGCTTGCTAGATAAAGCCAGCCAGCAATATCAGCAGACCCCAAGCTAGCTTTATTTAACCAGCACTGGTGCCCACATGGGCACTGGTGACACATGAGAGCTGCTCTCACACACACTGACACTGTCAAGTGCTCTGTTAAGGGTGGGGATGGCTGCTGCCAAATATTTCACATGCAGAAAGAAAGCCAAGTTATTTATCTCATTTTATTTACAGTAATAGGGGACTGTTGAACGGCATGTAAGTGCACTACAATAAAATCGATAGAGAATGTTAAAAACAGAAATAAAGATCAGCCAGTATAAGGAAACTACTCACTTGAATGAGAGGATCTAAGAAAAGGGAACACTGAACAGCTCAGGAAAAGCAGCCCACCAAAACAAAAGAGGATGATTCCCAGGTTTGATTAGATAAATCCTCAGCCCTTCACTAAAACAAAATACCGTTGACACGATGGTTTCTCTGAAGTCTCAAAGAGAATTTTTCTCATCATACTTGAAAAATTTTCAAAATCAAGGACCTGAAAAAGCATAATCGTTACTTGGTCTGATCTCAGGTGACTAATTCCAGAATCTGATTTATCTGCACTGACACTGCAGGACTGGAACCAAAAGAGAACATTTAACAATTCAGAAGTCAGTCTGTCCGTTCTAAGGCCAACATGAGTTTTGCCATTGGTCTTAAAATAGTGGCAGAAATTCTTAGCCCATGTAGAGGGATGCTGGATTACTTTCCTTTCAGATATAAGCAATAGATGGCTTGTACTCTAAGCATGACTAAAAGGTTTCTCTTTGGTAAATATATTCAGATTTTGAGACAAACTTTAATGGGCAAAACTCAAGTCTGACTGGAAAAGCTGTTTTCTGGATCACTGACCCAAGTAAGTCCAGTTTCTGAATGATCTGTGTGATAATGTACCAAAAATTGTTTTAAAAAAACAAAGTTGTGTTCGCTGTCAAGCTGATTTTTGCTGCTTTAAATGGACTTCGAATGAGCTATCAAAGACAAATATCAAAGACAGCCACCCATTAGTGGAGGTTACAGCAAAAGGCACCACTGTCCTTTGCTGAAAGCCCCAGCAGCAATTGCCTGAGCCCTCAGGTTGTTTGTAAGGGCTGCATTAAACCAGCTCCCTCAGCTCTTCCTGCTGTCACTGCAGCACTGCATCAGAGAAACACCTGGCTTCTTTCTAACCAAAGACTTTATAAAATGGGGAGAACAATATAAAGAAGAAAATTAGTAAGCAAGTTGAAATCTTTTACCTGAAAGTGTATATGAACCAAACCAATCCTTTTGTTTGAAGATATGACCCCCTTAAAAGTTTCTCAGCTTTTCTCAAAGGTAGAAATTTTGAACTATGATTGTTTGATAGTGGCTGGTTTTTAACTGTTCTTTCCTTCATCCTTTTCTGCCACAGAATGTCTTAAAATGAATGATTTCATGGTACCATTCTTTACTTTTCAATTTTTCTATTTCACTATTATTAATTTGTCTTGTTCTGCTGCTTTTCCATTTCCCCCCCCGGCAAAGGACAGAACGAAACATTAAAAAGAACTATGTCAACCTCTTGGCTGGTAACCAAAGGGTTACAAATATTTTCAGTTACACATTCCAGCTCCACAGAACCCAAATTATTGTCCAGGTAATTTTATTGTAAGCAGTTCACATTCCTATTCATAACTGCTAGGCCCCCAAAAAAACAGAGAGTAATGAAAAATACTGTGGTCATTTCTCATACTGAGAGTGGCCTCTGCAGTAGGGAATGAGAGGTAGGAGGAGGAAAGGTCCAGTGAGGAAATAATGAAAATCAGCTTCACAAAGTTTTTATCAAATCTGTAAATTAATATTTGCATAGAAGAGAGAAGGTTTTAAAATATGAATACACAAACACACTTGTGCATTTGACGGAATGCTTTGATTCCATATTGTTGTTCAGCTAAAAATTCTATGCCACACAAAGCAGTAATTATTTCAGTTTTGCATATTGTAAACGTGGTCACTGTCATTCTTTCTTTGCCTCCACATGCCTCAATGCCACATTTTCTACAATCGTGGGGAGATTGCCTTGGCTCTCGCTCAGCTGGCTCAGCTAATGCAATTCACAGGCCTTCAAATGTAAGCTTGTAAACTATTTAGTTCTTTTTCTCTCTAACAGCTTGTCTATTAACAGCTCATTGAATGGAGGAGGGAGAAGAAGCTAGTGAGACCTCTCTTGGTATTGTTCAGCAGTGACCCCGGCTCCCTCGGATTGGTGGCCAGTGCTCACTAAACTGCGATTGTCAGTCCGTGTTGTTTTGCTGGATAATGGTGTATTGTGCGAGCAGCCGTCTGGATTAGCAGGTAACAATAAGCTGGGAAAGTAAATCTCCTGTGTGATATGGTAAGGTCATAAGAACGATGTATAAAAATCCAAAGGAATGCTCGTTAGGATGGCCTGAGTCCTGCAAGGAAACCTGTGCCATGTTGAGAGACCTTTGTCCAGAACTTCCCTCTGTGCATTGTTCAGGACCCTCATCGCTGCTGTGTCCTCCGGCTTGGGATGGGCTTGGGCAATGAGGATGGCTCCTGCTGCAGGATGTTCAGGCTCCGTGTCCGCTGCTCACGGCCTGTACTTACTGAAGGTGAGTTTTGTCAGGACAGCAGGATCTTCAAACCCTGGGACAGGAGCACCAGAGCCTGCCCACACCGTGTCCCCCCCGTCATTCCCGCAGTCCATGGTAGAAGGCTGTGCATCCATCGCAATGAGAAATGTGATGATGGGCAGGGCTGGCTCCTGCTCCGCTGTTCCGCCGTCACTGTGCCCCGCGATGAGCCTGCCACACCCTCTGCTTTCCCAGCGGATTACACAAAATCCCTGGAATTTTATTACTGATGGCTCAGGTTTCTTTAACTTTTCTTAGTGTTCTACATGGCATTACCAGGCAAGCTGGTGGCTGAGCCTTCAATACAGAGAATCATGCTTGGCACAGATTTCCTCCCCTCCAAAAACCCCGACCCGCAGCACTCACAGGCCGTTCTGTTCCAGAAACACCGCGTTTCCAGCTTTGTTTTTTGCTGCGGTAAGTGTTGCAGATCTCGTGTTATCTCCCAGACAGACTGACAAGGCGGCAGCAGGGAGAAATCAGGTTTCCGAGGAGTGATTTAGGAGAGGCGAACTCGGCCGTGCGCGCATTGCGACTCCCCCGTGTGGCTCGAAGCCGCCTCCGGCTCAGCCCGGCGGGCCGGGGCTCACAGCGACAACAAACGAGGACCGGGGAGCGCTCCCGAGTGCCCACCGCTTCCCAACTAATATTGACCCCCAGGGGAAAATGTCATTCTGTTGTGTTTCTGCTACAGGAAAAAAAAAAAGAAAAAAGAAAAAAAGAAAAGTAATATTAAAAGTAATATTTTACTAACTGTGATGCTATGGGAGGAATTATGAGGTCTCATATTCCTTTGCTATGAATTAGTCTTAAGAATTTAATTCTCAGTTTCCTTTTTTCCCATCAATGTGTCTTAAGATGCCTTTAATGCATGCTAAAATCTACTTGGACGTCATTAGTTATTTTAAAACGGACCTTATAAATATGTGTGGACAAACACAACAGTTCAAGGTTCTAAACACATTAGTTGTATTCCTCGTCAAGTCACTTATGATACATTCCCCCTTTTGGGCTTGAGTATGACAGCCTAGTTTTCAGTCCAGAATTGAAGATTTTTACCCAAAACCACAAAATAACCTGCAAGCAAGCAAACAAACAAACAGTTTCTCCTACTGTCTTTTCTGTGTCTTATCTATGTTTTCTTGGGCATGCACCAAAGGAAGCAATTGTCTTCTTCCAATAAAGGGTTTGACTGTCCCATGTTACACTGTCTCAAATCACCTGTTAGCTGCATGAAGAGAAGTTAGACTTACACCAGCATAGAAAAAGGTAGAATTGGGCCCAAGTGTTAATTGTTTTCAGGAACTTGTCATCCTCTTCTCCTATTCATCTGAAATCAACAAAAAGAGATACTGAAATTCTGAAATGTTTTAAACCCTCCAACACTGTAGCTGTGAGCAGGGTGCACTGTAACTACCAGACCTTGATGGCACAAAGATCTGCATCATGAACGTGAGATCTGGAAAGAAAAGATAAGGGCACAGCCTTGCCACACTCCCACAGTAGCAAAACACTGTAGAAAGTAACAACTACATTTTTGTGGTGTTTGGTCACATCCCTCCTTGCACTGGCTAAACTTTGACTTGGACCCGAGTAGGTGCAGTTCCAGGAAAGTGAATGCCCAGTGGAGCTGTGCCCAGCTGCAGTGGATCTGTATTTGATGACAATTGAAAAGATGAATGAAAATCATTTTGGTTGCATTAGCCATGTAAGCTGTCAGGGATTTGGATTACTGCTTATTCAACTGTTTGGACGGCATCTTTATGCTTCCAAGAAATCCCTTTTAGTCCAGGCATCAAGAGACAGGATGAACTCCAAGCAAGAAACTGGAGTTTGCAGACAAGCAGCTCATGCCCCTGACACTGGAGAATAAGGAAATGGAAAGCAAAAGTAGAGAAAATAAATGAGACTTTGTGGGTGTGCTATACTGCCAAACCTCAGTGGCCTGGATGCATTGTTATTGTTTATCCATCTCCATCCGTGCTTATGGGTATGTATTGATCTGAATAACTCGTGTCTGAGGGGTCACTGGGGCATCTGATTTTATCCCTTTCTTTGGGAGGTTTATTAATATTGACACTTCTTCATTTGATTGGGGCACTGACTATGGAATCTCTTTTTAATGGAATCATATTAGCTAATGTACTGCCTGTCCATACTCAAATCCAGAGTGCTTTACACAAGCCTATATTTGAGTAATTGCTAATGTTTTAAGAAAAAATATACTCAAACACCAAAAACACAGACATCTGAAACCAGAGAGGAATAGTGAAGACAGAACTATGCTGTAATCTGCAATCTGCATTTCTCTGTTGCAACACAGTGACCCAAAATAAAGTAAGAGTTACTTTTCCTGTACCTCACAAGTGTTATTTCTTTCCTTGTTCTGTCAAGGCCATTCCTCCCCACACCCTCCCACCAAGGGCTGCACTAGTTTCTGGAATGTAATTATTCATATCTGTACAAGCTCTTGTAAGACATTACCAACTAAAAAAGATAGCCAGAACATACAAGTTTGCACATCACCTTATTCCTGCAGTCAAAGAGAGTGTATCTCTGAGTGAATATGGGTATGGCAAACGTTGCTCTTTAACTTTCTCTTCTTTCCTTAAACAGATTGGGACTCTGCTTCTACCATTTATAGAACAGATTTTTGTTTCTTAAAAGTGCTCTCCTGGGATTGACTAGGAAAGTGTTTTTTGCAGCCTGCCTGATTGGTCTTCATCAGGGAGCAATTTCAGGGGCCTGGCTTTGGACACCATTTGCAATGGGTTTACAGCAGAAGGTCATGTATTGTTAGAGAGTCATCATTGCCTCTCCCCTTGGGACCACAGCACACCTGTGTCTTTACCCTTCATCCTGAAGGTTCTGACACATCTTTTTGACATCTGTGTAGGAGCAGGGACATATAGCACTAACTCCTTGGGCAGAAACCAGCACTGGACTGAAAGAGGGGAAAGGAAGAGCAGAAATTCAACCTTCAATGAATTTATTCATTCTCAACAATTTTGTCAATGTTTTTAATGATGTTTTGGTTGTAATGCATGAGGCCTTTAAAAGAGTAGGTATCTCATTAGGATCCTGGCTGTGTGGAGTCCAGGAAGACAAGGAGGCTGGAAGGTGAGTGTACCAGAGACAGTAAGATTGCTCACGGTAACTGTGTCTGTAACATGTCTAGATCCAGCACACCACACCCCTGCTGCTCCTTACAGCAGCTTATATTCAGCCTGAATTCACACTGCCTGCAAACCCTGCCTGTCCTTGAGTCAACTTCACTGTGTAGAAAAACCTAACAGTTGCAGTTATCTCCCTGGCAAGCTTCACGATAGTGGAAAAACATCGAGCATGGATAGAGCCTTCTCACTCAAAGCATTTCTGCTTTTCTGCAGCTGAGGATCCCAAGAGTTTAATTGAATCCAAATATTATTGAAACCTATAACCAATATTTGCATCAATAATGGAAGACCCTAAGTCTGTTGTCTCAGCTTCCACCTTAAATTCTGCCAAGACAGAAATTCCCACTGAGTCACAGACATGGTCAGACAAGCAGGACAGAAAACTGGGTCTTTCATCTCATCCCTCAGCTCTAGTCATGAACATGCTTGCTCTGCTCACTGCCACACTGATGATAGATTTTTATATTCTTTTTCGAACAGGAGAGGATTTGTGAATTAAACACTCACAGCCCTAGCAAGGTCGTACCACAGGACTCTGAACTACAGCTGCTTTTGAAAGAGAAACTCGCTGATCAGTCCAACCCTCCACACACACTTTTACAAACACAGCCATTTTGAGGCCATTTCGGGAGACAAAAGAGCTGTTTGACTTCAAGGTTAATTCGAAGTTTTCAAGTAGACATCCCAGCATGTGACCAAGTGTCTGTTCTGAATGATTTAGCCTAAGGCTACCCTAAGGTGGTGGCTCCTTTTTTAGAACACAAGAAAATAAATGTACTGGTCTTCCAAAAAAGCCTTGTGCAAGCCCTGTGGGACACTTCCCAGCCAGGACACCTCGGAGTATCTCAAGTCAGTGCTCATTCCTGTCATGCTGGATGAGCTGTAGATGTGCAGCCTGTAATACTTGCAGCAATCTCTGACCCACAGCCTACATCTTAGCCAGAGTTCACATCACCCATTAACACATTTCATACCTTTCGCTTTACCTGCATCTCTGAGTTCATTTATTCTTATGTCTTCATAAACCAAACAACACGGCTTATTGCTATGATTATATTGAAATAAAGCCCTCTTTTATCACAGCACTTTGCTTGCCCTCCACCTCTGGTTCTCAGCAGGTTCTCAGATGCCTTGTTAAGACCTTCAAAGCCTCACAGCACACTCTGAGAAGAATGCATCTATCCTGAGGCTGAGAGAAACTAATTCTGCAATAGTATAATTTATGAAACTACAAGTTCAGCATCCTTTTTTCCTTTCCATGCAAAGCTGAACAGGAACTAGGACTGCTGAATTAATCTGGAAGTTTATACATCACATTAGTTATAATCTGAACTGTAGCTGCTTCTTTGTACTTCATGTTGAATTATCCTTTCAGGGCTAGATCCTCACCTGGTCTTTTCCCCACAGGTTAACCATTCCAGCGAGGCTGGCTATAAATCAAGGAAAATTCATCCCTTTCTTTCTAGACACAAAAAGAAGTGTAACTTTGTGTATCTGACTTTTTTCTTTGATTTTTATTTCTCCAATCCTTTACATAGTCATTATAGATGTTAAGAAGCCTGTTTTGGAAATGATTAATGCTATTAATAATTTTCTAATTCAATAAAACCTCTCATCTTTGAACTCCTTGCAATATTTTTCTGCTTTCTTCAGCTTTTCACTAATTCAAACATATGACAAATACAACTCTTCGTTTCAGTTTTCTATTATTTCTCATGTCTGATCAAATAAATTAACAGACTTTCATTTCTTTCCCAGGAGTCATGCCCGTATGTTGATGAAGGCAGCACAAAAATATTACTTGTTCAAACAGGAAGCGGGGGAAAGAAGGATAGAAGTTATCTTTTATTCACTCTTCCAAGCAAACCAGGGCTGCTGGTCCCATTCCTCTCACCTTGACATCACCTGCTTTGCTAACCATATATATTGCAAGATTTGCAGAGCACCCACTGGTCTGGTTTAGCTGCACTGGGTTATAATGTCCCCTTTCAACCCCTTCCATACAGTAGCAGTTATTTTAATCACGCCACAGTACTGCAGTCACTGGGAAGAATCAGCTGTCCTATCTAATGTGGATGCTGCACAGTCAGGCGGCCCCAGCCCAGCAGAGCAGCATCCTGCTAATGCAGTTTGCTGTGTTTGGGTAGTTAAAGATCCGTCTGCAGGCCAATTTGTACCTGTGTATTGTTGATAGACAGCGTGCCTCGGGCACAGAGATACTGCATGCAGGAAATGGATTCTCATTTAACCGTGTTTAATTTTGTTCCCTGCATCTCCATCATCCATCTTTCCATTTCTCTGCCCACCCAAATTGCTAATGTGAAACAAAGCTACTTGTGCCACCACAGCTCCTAAACTGATGTGTGACGATGCAATGATTGATTTCCCACTCCAGGAAAAGTGGGTCATTGTACATGTTGTACCACAGCAGGCTGAACCAAGCTGGTCGTGCTGACATTGGGCTTTTACAGATTTGTTTTGAGAAGTTCAGACCTGAGGCGACTACTGTGAATATCCAGCCCGAACACTTCTGGTTTTTGATGGGAGCACTGCCATTCTAAAATCTTCCTTAGCAGCTTAGAGAGATCTGAAGTCATCTGTGCTCCTCAGGAGACAGTACTCTGATTATGCATTTTATATCTTACTTTCATGTTTGCACCAAGAATGGGAAATGCAAAATTCCTCCAATTCCAAGATAGGGGTCCAGTTTCAGGTTTGTCATTTTCCAGGAGAGAAAACCCTAAACTCATTTAAGAATATGTTTTAAATATAAAATGGTGCAATTAACAGCTTTTGCAAAGGATTTTGAATTACTGAGAAAAATACTAATTCAAACTGCTCTTTGAAAAAATATCCACTGCTTTTACTCTTCTTTTGTGATATTGCAATAGTGTGTAATAACTTTTCTCATGTAATGAGACCTGTTGAAATCCACTTTTAGATTGAAACACTTTAAGATTGCCTCTTATGATACCAAGGAGACATCGTTTGAAGAGGCAAGCCTCAGTATTGGTGTAGAACCTGCCTCCCCATCTGCTGAAATAGAACAGCAAAGTTGGAGTCAATTGCTGAAAGGGGAATATTTTGCAGGTTTTTCTGAACAGCCCAATAAGCAACTGAGCCCAGATGTCACAGCAGATTCCAAAAGGTCAAGGCAGGTGGGGATTTGGTTTTGATTTTCATAGGAACAAAAAGCATCAGGAAAATTTAGCTGTTAAAATTGCATCTTTGTTTTTATGAGAGTTGAAACCACGTTCTGTGAAATGATTAGTGAATAGGTTGGATGAGACCTTTCTCCTGGGGCCTGTGAATTTTTGCTTTTCTTTAAACAAATCTTTACACAAGTACCTTCCCTAATTTTTGCACACCCCAATGGGTGGTGTCCTCAAGGGCAGAGAATATCTAATCAGGTCCTTAAATACTTAGACTTGAAAAATCCCTACAGAGATGAACAGTTTTGGCCAATAGGGACTGCACTTTTAACTTCCAACTGTGATTTTTGGCAGTCATGACCTGATATGTGGAGAGAAAGTCAAAGGAAAGCCTACAAATGCCTCCTGATGAGGATGAGAGGCCCTTTGGATGCAGCATAATCCACTGCCTTGGCCTCTTGTGCTGAGTGGGGTAAACCTGGATGGACACAAAACCACTTGAAGACAGTGCTAAGTACCTGAGGGCACTGCTCTAGTGACCCCTCAGCTGAGGAAGGGACAGAGAAAATCACTGCCATTCCACAAATGACTTCTGAATTTTCCTACTCTGTTCCTCCTCCTGCCAACCATCTCCTCTCCTCTGGAAACACCACATATGTGGAAGGTTTGCAGGCAAGCAAAGAGAGGCATAGCAAATGACACAGCCAGGGCTGAGCACACTGCTCACTGATAAACCTGGCCAAACCCTTTCATTTCTCAAACAGAATCCCTGGAATGGATGTAATTTACAAAGAAACAGACAAAAATTACCTCTGAATGAAATTTAAGCATCAGCAGACCACAGCACAGCTAGGAAATACCAAGTACAAACAACCATCTCTTCATCCTGAATTCACACCATTTTCTGCTTCTGTTTCCTATGCAAAATTATCACTCATTCAGAAACTGCTGCCGGGGAGGGGTGTGTGTGTGTGTATGGATGCAGAGTGGCTTGGGACAGCCTTCATCTGACTTTGCAGAAACACCGATTATCTCATTTTGAGGTGGCTCTCTGGAAATATGTAGAATAATGCACAATATAGGGGGAAAAATAGCAATTTTGTGGGATGCTTCCAGCAATACCCAGAATGATGACTATTACTGGGGGAGGAAAATCTATGTGATTCTAGGGATAGTGAGGGTGGAGGTGTCTCTTGCAGTACCCCAAAAGACACATACCACTGGAGGAGAAAAAAAATCTGTATGATTTCCATGAGTATTTCTGGAAATACCCAGCACAGCACTGAGCTGTGTGATTCTGTGGGGGACCAGAGAGTCATACAGGGTAACGAAGGGGATTGAAAATTGCGCGGTTTTGGAGCGGGGAGGGGGGGATCGGACCCCTCTGACAGTACCCCGAGTGATGCACACAAGTGGGGAGGGGGTACCACGAAGGACAGGGCCACCCATCCCCAATGCGCGCCCCCCCCGCAGCACGCACCGGGGGCGGCGTAACGAGACAAGGAACTTCAACCAGACACGGCCGGGGAGAGAGCGCGGAACCCCAAACTGCAAAGGGCGAATTTCCGCGGCTCGGTCCCACACCGTCCGCCACAAATACACGCACACAGACGACGGGGCGGGAGCGTGTGCGGGAACGGGAGCGTGCACACGAGCGCGCCCCCGCCCCGCCGCCGCGGCCGCTTTAAGGGCGGCGGGGGCGCGCCGCCGGGGCGCCCGGCGCGCCGCCGCCTCTCCTCGCCTCGCCTTGCCGCCGCGCCGCGCTCTCTCTCCCTCCCTCCCTCTCCCTCTCTCTCTCTCTCCCTCGCCCCGCTTTAACGTCTCCGCCAGGATCCGGGCTCGCCCGCCACTTCCTGTACGGCAGGATGGAGCGCGCCGGGGCCCCGGCTGACCGCCGCCCGCCCGGCCGTGCGCGGAGGCGGCTGTGAGCGCCCCGTCCGCGGCATGCGCGCCCCGCCGCTGCTGCCCGCCTGAGCCGCGCCGCCCCGCGCCCGCCGAGCCGCGCGGGGGGGTCCCCGCGCCCCGCCGGCGCTCCTCTCTGTCCTCCCCCTGCCCCGCGCTTGGAGGGTTTTTTTGGTTTTTTTTCCCCCGTAGAGGAGGCGAGCAGGAGCCCCCCGCTTTCTCCAGCAGGAACAGGGGTGCGGGGAGAAACTTATTTTCAACAAGTTTTTGGGTTTTTTTTCCCTCCTCCCTCCCCCCCCCTTTTTTTTTTTTTCCCTCCCCCTGTGTGTTAATTATTTTAGCCCCTTTCCCCTTTCGATGTGCGGCTTTGGACATGCGGAGGCTACTGCAACCGTGTTGGTGGATCTTTTTCTTGAAAATCACCAGCTCCGTGCTCCATGATGTGGTGTGCTTCCCCGGTGAGTGAGCGCGGCGGCTGTGGGGGGCTCCCGGTGCCTCCTCCACACGTGTCCGCGTCCGCCGTGGGGAGCCGGCGGGGCACCCCCGGAGCGCGGAGGATGCGCCAGGGCTGGCGGGGGCCCCTTCGCTTCGCCGGGGCTCCTCCCGCTCCACAGCACTCTCCCGGCTGCGGGCAGCGCTGCCCGCGAGTGGGGCCGGCAGCGGAGCACGGGCTCGGCTCCGCGCTCCCGGCGCGGTGTCCCCTGTCTCCGGTGCATTGCAGCGCGGGGAGGGCGCAGGGGGGTTCTTGCGCGCTGCTTTTCTTTCGTGGGGCTGCCTGGAGCTCTCTTTGTGCTGCGGGACCGCCGCTCGCCGCCCCGAAAGGCAGCGTGACTCCGCGCTCCCAGCCCGCGCCGCAGCCCCCGGTCCCCCGGCAGAAAGTTGTCGGTGCGCGGGTCCCTGCCCTCCCCACGCCACGCGTGTCCGCCGCGGGGGTCTCGCCGTGCCGCCTGCTGACCTTGGCGGGGCGGTGGGGGGGTCCCGCGGGGCTGCGTGCCCGCTCCGCACCGGGGCTGAAGCCGTGCAGCCGTCACCGCGCACCCGCCGGAGAGGAGAGGGGCTCCGCGGCCGCGGGGCACTCGGCGACCACCGTGCAGTTCTCCCCCCTCCCCACTTCGAACCCCGCGGCCGGTGCCCGTGTATCGCTTCCCGCCCCGCATCGAGCCGCGGGGCTGGCGTGTACCGGGGCCGGGCGGGCGCTCGCCCTCGCCGTACCCCGCGCTGGGACCCGCGGCCCCCGCCGCTCGCCCCGGCCCGGGGGAACTCGCGGGGCTCGCTCGGGCTCCCGCCGCCTCCGCAGTGCCCGGGCCGCCCGCCAGGGGCGCTGTGGGGCCGCCGGCGCCCCCGCGGGGCGCGCGCCCCTCCGCCGGCGCGCAGCGCGGGCCCCGCCCGGCGCGCTCCCGGGCCGCGCGCGTGCCCGCCGGGCTCCGCGGCCACTCCGAGCGCCCCAGGCACGGCCGGGAGCCCCCAGGGATCGATCGCCGCCTTTGTTCTGCCCGGGGCTTCCTCCCTCCCTCCCGGGGGGAACGCGAGCCCCTCTTCCCACGGAACGTGTCCCCCCCCCCCCCAACCGCGGCTTCTCCCGTCCTTGCCCTGGGCTCCTGGCTGTTCGCCGCGGCCAGGTGTGCAAGAGTCTAATGAAATAATTGAATTCTAGAGGTTTAATAGGAACTTCCACTTATGTTTCGCTTTTTTTTTCCTTTTTAAAATTTTTCTTCCTGGAATACCCTTTTTTCTAACACCAAATGCAGAGCTAAGCAGGTAGACCCATCCCATCTCATTCCTTCCAGCAGCTTCTCACATGGTAAAATGATTTGAAGCAAAAAGAAACTAAGTTGGGGAGAAGGTTAATGCCTCTGCAGCTTTTGACGAAACATTTATCTTCTTTGTATTGATTTCTTCTTAATTTCAGCCCTCGGAATGATGCCTTTCTCTCTGGTTCTGATATATATTGTATAGTAATTACAGCTAGAAGGCAGGCTCCAGGAATGCTGCAGGAAAACAAGCCCTGATGTTGGTTTAATATGACAGTATTGTATGACTCGCTGATTTAGATCAGCGATGTTTGAACCAGATAATATTTGTATTATGGTTCGCACATGAAGATGGATGCAAGCAGAGGGTAGTAGGACGCTTGCAGAGTGTTGGTAAACTCTGTAATGCCAGAAACCATAAAACAGCTGTGTAATACTCAGGAATGTTTCAGGGCTGTTCGTTGCTAAAGCTTTGCCTGGAAAGCAAACTATTTTCCAGAAAGGCTTTAATGCCTTTAGTGTTTGTACAGAGCTGCCGTGTTAGAGCTCAGTACCTCGCTTGCTGCCGTGAGCTTTGCTCTGAAGAGCAGCAGTACCTGGTGTGTGTGAGCCGAGGGGTGGGGAGTGAAACCTCCTGATAAACGGGGACCCTCCGACTCTGATCCCGCACTTCAGAGATGCCCGAGGCAGGGAAGCTGCAGGGAGGATCTCTGTGGGCTATAACAGGACGCTGGTGCTGACAGCATCCAATGGCAAATCATCGGAATTTGTGTTGGCAGGGAATCCCGGCCACATATTAACCATTTAGTACCTACCACGAATGCTTCTGTACCTTTTCATAGCATTTTGTAGAGAGAATTAAAGACGTAAGGTAGTTGTCAGCTTGGTTTTAATTTGTAAGCATCTTTCTTCCCTCTGCTTCATATCTAACTCCCTTTAAATGGAAGAGAGGTCACCACTTGTTTTCTCCCCTGCAAATCACTTTACTTTGTGAGGAAACATAAAGGCTATTCTTTTCTTTGTTCAGTAACAATAAATGAACCGTGTAGAAAATAAGTCTTTTCAGTATTTCTTTGTTAGTTGTGTTGTAATAGGGTTTTGCTGTTTAAGTAGGTGTTTTTTGTTGTTGTTCCTTTGGCTGCAGTAAGAGAAAGGAGTCACTCTGGCAAAAAAATATGTGGGTAAGGTTTTCCTCCTTCTGAACTGTTTAGTGCATTTCTCTGTGGGCTTGTCACTGGTAATTGCTTTGGTTAATAGATCAAACCAAGACAAGGTAAGAGAGGTTGTTTCCATGGGGTCTGTTTGCTCATTAATCTAAATTCACAGTACCAAAAATCAGTAAGATATAAATATTAGCATTACAGTGATATCCTTACTATCTGTTTTCTTGGTGCTTTGCCAAGAGAGTAAATATTTTTTTAGTAAAGGAAAAAGTACACATTTGTGCAGTTCTTAGCTTTTGCTTTGACAATCCTGTCGTCTAAGGAATGACAATTGCTGCCATTTTCTTAGGCTAGATGCATAAATGAAAGTAATTTTCTTAAATCTAGATTAGCTCTGTGGTAATGAATCAAATTGTTGCTAACCTGGCAACTACCTAAATGGGTTTTGGATTTTGAGTCTTCATAGATTGGAGCTGAGAGTTAATTTTGCATGTAACTGTCTTCTGCTTGGAGGAAAAATTATACCGGGAGCTATGCCTTATGAACTAAGTAAATAGTACTTCAGATATTTTTAAAGGTGCAGAGGAGGCTGGCTTTGTCTAGTAAAGATTTTACAGAGGAAGGTGCATTGTGCACGTAGAGAAATACGGAATGTACAGGAGAGGGCCCTCCAAGACTATTTAGTCCTGTGGCTTTTATGAAGATGACACTTTGTACATTTTAATTATCCCTTATTTTCAGTGCCGTTTCAAAATACGCTCTATGTTACGGGAAGTTGCTAATGGAGTCCTTGCAGATAAAGAAGCCAAGTGAGCCCTCCCAGGCTGCCAGAGCTGTGATTTGCTTCTTGGGGGGAACTCCAGGGACAGCTTTACTATCCCTTAGCAGGCTGGTGGTTAACGGGGCCTGGACCAGCTAACAAAAGTCTTCAAGTGGCCACAGGAGCTGTCTGTGCTGGCAGCCAGAGGAATAGGCTCCCTAAGGGTGGGAGGGAGGAAGAGGCATCACAGAAATCAAGGATTTCACTATATTCAAATAAGGAAAGAACACAAATTGAGGGTAACTGGGACTCCCTCAGCCCTATTGCAATATCTACAAAGCCTGGATCCAGGCTGGGGATGTTGCTCTGCTTGGAAGAACAAGGAGGAATTTTTGCCTGTGTGTATAAGTTGGATTTCTTTTATTGCTCTCTTATCTCCGATACCCTCTCTTTTTTGTCCAGGAAAGGAGGATGTAAGGGTTTCTGATCCTGTTCAGAAAAGGGATGTCTTAGAGCAGTGAAGAGCTGCTGTGAGCCAAGCAGAGATGTTGTGTCCTTCACCCGTCCCATCTGCATCCACACTGGAAATCCTTGTGGAACAAATAGATCCTGCTTGGTACCATAAAAAAATCACTAGAAATCACCTATTGATTTCAGTAGGGTGGTGGTTGCACTCCTAGTTTCTGTGTCTTTGCAGGGACACATGTTGGCTGTACTCTTATCAAGTTCTGTAAATTTAATAGTTGGAATTTGTTTCCAATTACAGAAAAGACAGCTAACAGCTCCATCCATCTTATAATCAGTGCTCAAGGACTAACATACTTAGAGTTTTCTGAAATAAATGTTATTAAAGTTGACTCTAATTTAAATGTTCAAGTTTCATGGTTAAATTAAGGAATGACTTAAAACTATTAATCTCAACTGTCCTTGGAAAAAAGTGCTAATAATTTGGTTGCTGCTTTTTAGCAGACAAATGAACATGTGGCATGATGTGCTCTGCAGCCTAAGGGTCTAGTAATGACACTGTACTTTAGTTAATATATAACTTTAATCGAAGAAATTATGAAAAAATGAGCCTAATTTCTGTTTGCCCAAGTAATTGTGCTTCCATTTTTAAAGAGTTACTCCTGTGTGTGGATGAAATTGTAATTATTTATGTTTATGTGCCATGCCACTTTAAGTTTAATTCTAAACAACAATTCTCGAGTATTTTAGGAAGTGGAATCTTACCAGACAGATGTTTTTAAAAGTATGGAGTCATCTGAGGATTTAGATATGCACCATATGGGTTAATTTATGGTTTATATATTCCTTCTGGGGACTGCTTGCTGCTTTAGGTGTCTAAATATCTTTATCAAGTTTTCCCTTTTCATGAGGTAAACTCATGTCAGTGTTTCCTCCAAGTGAAAATTGTGGATCTACATCTTCTTGCACAGGTTGATGGGAAGATAACTTCACAGATTTCCAGATCCAGCCCAGTCCCACCAGGGAGTATCAGTTTTGTGAACACCTGCATGGGTTGGAAGCAAAGCAGAGAAGGAAGATGAACATTAATGCACCCTTTCATCCTAAGCAGAAGTACCTGGGGTGTGGCCAATTGGAAGTGCCCAAATAGAGAATAACTTTTGATGAAAGCAACTAGTTTTCACATTTGTGTGTCCATAAACCTTTAGAGAAAAAACGAAGCATGGAAAAATTATCCTTGAGTGCTGTTAATTTTCCCATTACTCAGTATCTTGTGCTGATGATCATGTTGTCTTTGTTGCAGGGTACAGATTACTTGCCCCAGGGCAAATCAAATTGGTTTCTTTCTTTCAGTGGTGCTAACAGAGCCTCCAAATCTCCAAAATGATCTCAGCCCACTTCAGTGAGGACAAGAGTCCTCTTGAATCAATCTGGGTTGCACTGGTAATGTCTCCAAATGCTTGCTTTTCAATGTACGCTCATCTCCTTGAGGCACAGCTGCCAGGACACAGCAGATTCCAGCTTTATGCCTTGAGCTGTCACATATTTGTGGCCTAAGCAAAATCTCTTCCCGCCCTGAAAGTGAGCAGATGAACTGGGGAGTAGATTGCAAGCACAGCAATGATGCTGCAGAGATATTCCATGGATATTGCTGCTCTTGTCTCATTTTTCCTTTCCCCTGACATTACTGCTGGGAAGCTGGAAGAAACAGTGGTGGGAATCAACTCCCCACTTTGGAGGAGGAGGAGTGAAGGCACAGGGTAATAATAAGGAAGCTCAAAAGTTCATGCAGTCGCGGCAAGATCTGTTTTGTTACACTGAATGGCTCACTTTACAGCAAATTGAATTAGTATTCAGGTGAACTATGGTTAAAGTAAAATCAGTTAGTGTATGGCCTTTTTTTTTTTTTTAATGTGGTTTTATTATGCATCTCCAAGTTTGCTTGGGAGTTGAAGTACCGGTGCTCTTAATTATCCAAGTCATTTGAATAATGATGAACCATTTTCTAGAACTTAAAACATGACTGCATCATGCACCTGCCAGCAGTACTGGCACATAAAATCTCAATTGGCGTGGGTGTTGCAGTTTTCCTATGCATTAATGCTGCATGACGCCTGGTAGATATTTATCCTGTCCAGTGTCTGCTTTGAGGAACTTGGCTTTCATAGGGTGGGGGCCTTTCTAAAGAAAATCTAGCTGTTTTGAGACTTGGATGTTTAGCTTAGGAAAGCTCCTTTGAAAAATCCTTTTCTGTGCTTGCAGCAATATAATGAATGAAACCCTGAGCCCTGACGAGCTGCAGTGGTATTTAGGAGCAAAATGTGGGATGTTATTTGGTCTTGTGGCAGCTGCTTTGTTCTCTTTTTTGAAATAAAGTGTGGCTGTCTCCCTGACAGAGTGCTGTTAAAAGTTCTGTTGGGAGTCAGTTTATTCTGCTGACAGGAAAGGAAAGCTATCTGATAACTTCTCACAGGCAAAGTGAAGAGTTGTTCAGTTTTCCCACACCTCACTCTTTCCATCTTCTGTCCTTGCAGGAGGATTGTAAGAGACAGAGGAAATGCTATAATACTTGCTTTAACCAAAGCAGTGCCTTGCCCTTTTCTCACTCCTATAAAAGTATCTGCTATTGGATTATTGCTTTTTAACAGCCTGAAGTCTTAGACCTGAAGTTCCTTGGAGAGGTTGTCAGGCTGGTTGGTGACCAGTGTTGGTTGTCCCAGAGTGGAAGAGCACTTCAGTGTAAGAAGTGTTGAACACTGAATAAGCAGGATATGATGGTGATGTTGTGCCAATGCACTGCATAAGTCATTTTTCTACTGCAGAGGTGAAGAGAAACAGTTCTTTCCTGACCCATGTTGATGGTCCTCAGCTGAAAGCAGATTACTTTCTTTTAGTCTCTACATTTCTTTGAAACAAGAATGTCCCTGAAGTAACTTCACTGAGGACCACTTTGTGTCTTTGTGTCAATTTGGTGTGTTTAGAAATGCTTCCCTGAATGATCTTTTTTTCCCTTTTCCTCTCTCCCCTTCTGGATTTTATAAGAATTTGGTTTGTATCTTAGAAGGTAGTAAAGTTTGTGATACATATCTCAAAATAAATAGGTTTTGACAAAGAGCTTTTTAGGGCAAGTTTAGTGCTATTTTTTTTTTTTTTTTGTAGGCATATGTTTATATTAAACCTCTGTTTAGTGACCTCAGTGTGAGGCTTCTGTCCAGCCATCCCTCCCCATTCCCAACCCCCTGGAAAAAATAAAGATACCTAGTAGCTTTCAAATAAGTACAGATCTACATTGCTGTCAAAATTGAGTTTAAAGATTAAATTTTCTATAGACTTTCATTGGCATTTAGATTACTAAGGTGCTCTTAGACTTCTGGAGATTATGGTATAGATTTAGTGCAGTCGAAGTAGAAATGAGGGATTGTGCAGCACGTCTGCCTCTTAAACATTGCATCCATTCACTGGGTAGGCAGAGAGAACCAGTTCAATGTCTCTTCTTGTTGGCCTCCATTCTACTTGTAGGTGGTTGACTTATTGTGTTACAGTGCACTAGCTTGTGTATTTTGTATTTAAATCCATGCTTAAAATGCAACTAAAATTTGCCTGTTGACAGCAGTTGCATCATATTCTAATTGGTGAGAAGTGCTAATGGAGTGTTCAGGTTCTAAAATTAGTTGTTTATTTTACCTTCTTTGCCCAAGGGTTTTGCATCAGATTATAGAGTTTCTGTATAACTGTTTGTGTTCTGAAGTGACACCTTTGCACAGTTTTAGCTATTTAAGTAAGTGTTAAAAGTTTGTGCTCAGTGACAGCAGTTTCAGAAACTGTGACTTTTAAAATTGTTTCTTACTACATTGTTTATGCACTGCAAAGCGCTTCCCTCCTGTTTACTGTGAATTAATTCATTGTTATATTTGCAAACCGGGGGTGCAAACTGTGCAAGTTCTGTAATTTCTTCTCGTGGTGCAGTGGCAGATCCTCAGCTGCTGCACGCTGTCATGGCACGACTCAGCTGCTGTGGCAGCTTCCACCAGGTGAGGGTCTGCCCCATAACCCTCATCGTGACATTATTCTGAAACACAACCACGCTTGTAATTGTCACTATTCCCTTTGGGTAGCCTTGTGTCAAACTGGTGCTGTTTTAATACTGTCTTTATATGTCCCTGAAAGTTTTTCTTTACTGTGTGTTGAAATGCAAAACCACCTCCTAGTATGAGTCTGCCTGTAGTGAAGCAGACGTGTCCAGTCTGTCCATTAAAATTTTGGCTTTCTGGAGGATGCTTTATCATATGTATCAGTCCTTGGAACTGTTGTTGGTTGTCTCTTTTAAATCAATAATTTGTTTGGTGCCTATTTGAAATTATACTAAACTTCTTTCTATGAACAAACTAGTTATAAAAATAAATAAGCCACCAAAAAAAGTGGTGCTTGAGTTACTGTAGATAAAACTACAAATATACAACTACTTTAAAAACCGTCTCTTGTCTGTTTCACTTTTCCCTACTAGTTTAAAGGGCCCTCTGGTATTTTTTTACCATGAGAGTATTTGCACATTAGGATAAAACCATGTTACAATGTCTTGATTAACCCAGTGACCTGAACCACCAGCCCTTTGCCATGAGATTTTATTCAGTCCTTGAATGTTTTGTTTTTTGGGGGGTTTTTTGTTGTTTTTTCTGCAGGCTTTTTTTTTTTTTTTTTTTCTCCCTTCCCAGAAAGGTGCACACCAGAACTGAGCACTGGTCTTGTTCATATTATGTATGTGCAATGCTATTGCCCTTTCTGTTTGTCCAGGGATTTTCAGTGGCCTATTTTTCTGCCACAGCAAGAAAACTCATGCTGATTGTTTGCCTAGTATGACTTCTAGATCATTATTGGAGTCAGTGCTGAACAAAATACTCTGTTGTTCAGTGGATGTGGCCTGGATCACTGATTCTTAGGACTCCTAACTTTATTTTCATAAATTGTTTGAATTAATCTTCTTTCCTTTTATTAATTTTTTTTTTTAATGTGGCTTGAATGCTGCTGTAGTGGCAATTTTAGAAATAGAAAGAAAGGCTTAAGTCCTCTGCATTCTTAGTGTCTCAAGTAACTTCTTGTTTTGCTTCCTTTTTAAGCCCGACAGTTTTTAAGGGCATAGCAATCCGTGCATCCTCTAACAGCCCAGGTGATGGGGAGTTTTCTAAAGGGCGTAACTCAGGCTTTGGCTCCTGTCAGACATGGCTCACTGGAGGTTTCACACAGCTCCAGAACCACCCTGTGTGATGTGGGATGCCCCGGGTGTGTGTAAGGGATGAGCTCCCTGCGACACTTGGAGTGGGAGTTACAGTGTGGATGCAATCCCAAGCCGGCTGTAGGTTTCCTAGGAAAAGGGTTGGCTGTCCCTACCCTCACCCTGTTACTGTTAATCGTGCTGCTGGTTTTGGTAGAAAGTGTTTCTTTTCCTTCTCTGCTGGAAGTGGGTGGGGGATTGGATACTGAGCTGTTTGCAAGAATTTAGATCTGCTCTGTTACTGAGACCTGTTTCCATTACGGTGGCCTCCCTTGGATGCTTTTAGCTTTTTTCCTTGATTGTATCTGATTAGCAGCATGTATCAAATGAGGGAAAAACAGTCCTTTCTCTCTTAGCTGATACTGCCTGGGGTATGCAAAGGAATGTGAGAAAGTGGGGAGATACTTGTGGCTAAAGGAGAGAGGGAGACCTGCCTTCCATGTGGGAAGATGGTTTGTAAGCATAGTGCAGAATTTGCCAATGAATTACAGCTGTACTGATCACTGAGGAGTGGAAACAGCCTTGCCTGCTCAGTGAGGATGGGTGGTATAAAAACGTGGGGCAGCTGGCCACGAGTTACAGTTTGGGATGGAGGCTGCTGGCTGTGCTGTGAGGAGGAAGGGGCAGTGGTCCTGCAAGGGACAGACAAGGTAAGAAGATGCTGTGTGAGTGACAGGTGGGGTTAGGTGGCCGGGTAAGGGACAGGTTGGCGTTTAGTTGGTCATGCAGAAGGAAGAAGGGAACTTGCAGAGAGGGGAGAAGGAGTCAGTGCTGTGTGGAGCTGCCTGTGAGGAAAGGAGTCTACTGAGAGAAGGCATGTAAGGTTTGTAATAAAAGACTGGTGTTGGTGCCTGTTGTGTCCATCTCGACATAATTGCAACGTTTCCAAATACAGGAGCCTTCACAAAAACCATTGAGAAGACCTGATCTGTACCTAGCAGGTAATCTCAAGTTCTGGTTGCTGAAAGGATGATAAATCATGCTTGATCGATCCTGATATTCTGGTGTGCTTCAGTCAGGCCCTGGCAGTGTGTGCTGTCTGGGGAGCAGAGCACAGTGACCAGGCAGTTTGCCAGGAAGGTTTTAATTATCCTTTAACGTGGTGGGCTGGATGGCCATCACCAAAAGTCCCTTCCAGTGTTGTTCTGTGCTGCACACACTGTTCCTGAGCCCCTGCTGTGTCCCTGCAGCCCAGTGGCTCAGAGCTGCTGTAGCTGGGAGCTGGAGGTGCAGGCATGGGCAGCATCCTGGGCTGCTGGTCCAGGGACTTGCTGGAGCCTGAAGCCTGCGAGTAATGGTAATGGGAACGTATTTCAATTTGTAACCCATTCTCCTGTATCAAGATTGGACTACTTCTATTCTGTTCCACATGTGCATCACTTGGGGAAACATGCTGATAGTACTAAACATTTAATTGCTTCTCTTGATTTTATTTGTAAATTAGAATCTAGAGGATCTGTAAGGAAAAAAAAAAAGAGCTTAATTGGACAACATTTTAGAGTTGCTAAAGAAAAGAGAATGTAGCTTTCCAGCTTTTGGAGCTGAAACAAATGCAAACTTACTTATTGATCCATCCATATGATATCATATTTTAACTACTGTCTAAACTGGAGGTCATCTCTATACTAGATTGCTTAAGAATCTGTCTATCTTATCACATCTTGTACTCATTTATAGTTGTTTCCATTTCTGGCTTTGTTGGAGAGACAGCTAGTGTTTCAACCTAAATTAAAATCAATAAGAAGCAATTTCGTTTGTTTTTTAACTACTAGAGAAGACTTTTTTTTTTTTTTAGTGTGTCTCTGTATGTTCAACTAAGTCACTTGGTTCTTTCCATCAAGATAATTGCCAGGCTTCATTAATTCCTAATTTTTGCATATGTAGGAATTGGTTTATTTTCCAGTGTACCTAACAAAACGTCACATATGATTTAAAAATAAGCACTTACTCGAAGTCATCACTGAGAAAAAAATGCAGTAAAAAAATACTTGGCAGTTAGAAGTAGTTTAAAAATATCTCGGGGGCTGTATTGAATACTGAGACCCTGGAGTCCTGCACTGGCAAGGTAGCTCAGGCTTTCCCTGGCACATTTGGGCAGTGATCTACAGGGATGACTTGCAGTGGAAAAAGCAGAGTCTGGGTCTCTGTGCTTTCAGTCTCTGGCTAGGATATTTCTGCATTATGCCAATTCATGTAAGAAGCTGTTGTGTTGTTAGCTGGCTTTTACCCCACAGCCAGCAGGTTGCCAGCAATAACAATTACCCTGAGTCAAATTCAACATGGAATTCACACTGCAGCAGTGCTGGGGCTTCCCAGGTAAGGCAATGGTGAGCCATAATGGAATATTGGAGAGAATATCTGAAGGCAGTGCTCTGATGAAATGTCCAAAAGAGGAAGTGTTACTGCTCTCCTGAGTTGATCACAGGGTGCAGGAAATCATCCTTGGTGGTTTGCTGGAGAAATAAATGCCTTTATTTATGTCAGGTGGTTCTCTGGGTTGCTGTGATCTCACTCAATGCTTCTTGTAATTTAAAATATGTTGAAGGATTCCTGGAATGCTTAATTCTGAATACAAGAACTTGTTGCTTGGTGTAAATCTCATTTCCTATTTGACCTTCCTTTGATGTGCCTAAGTGTTGTGAGATACCTGTTACTTTAATTTCTTGGGTTCATTTTTCCCCTCACCTTTTCTTTTCCTTCTGCTTGCTTTGATTCAGATATGTTTATGAGTTAAGAAAGAGGGCAAACCAAGGGCAAAAAAAGGCAGATCTGGCTACCCTGGTAATCAAAGCAAGAGACTGTTCTCTTAAGTTAACAGCTAAAGTAGTGTTTTGTAGGAACAAAACCTAATTAGTGACTAGATGACATGATGAAGAGCACATTCCCTTCACCCTTGGAGGCAGCATAGGAGCCGTGTGTAAATTTCTTGAATTTGGTAACAAAACAGCAACCCATTTTTTTTTTTTTTTTAAACTGGTAGCTTAAAACCACACAGCAGTTCACGTTTATGTGCCCAGAGACCAGCTGTGTTTGAAAATATATAAGCATACCTGGGATACAGTGACCCAGGGATGTCCACACACTAGTGACACCTATCTTAAGTGAATCCCAAGCCCCGCTTCAGTGTAAGGAATAATACATCACAGCACTAACAGATGCTCTGCCAAAAAGGTAATTAATACTCCATGTCAAGTGTTATCTGCATGTACTGTTTTCCTTATTCCATGCTATTAAGCAGTGTGACCTTTTCTCTTTCAACAATTAGTTTCCAAGGTGAAAACCAACTTAGGAAGAAAATTAACTTTTTTCATTGGCTCTGAGGAGTCTTACAGTTTCACAGTAGTCTTTATTACACTTCCACACTGTACAGTTTTGACTTCTGTCTTGATCAATGACCCTTCATTCCTGTAGATTGAGATTGCATTCCCCTGTTCACTCTTGTGTTTGGGAGACATGATCAGGCATTTTGGGTGCAGAGACAGATGGGGTTTGTAAGAAGCACACTGTCAATGAGTAACAACTTCAACTTGTCTCATTTGCACCCCATTAGTAACAAGTTCTCTTGCTAAAAAGCTGAAGATCAGGACAGAATTATTAATGTGCCTGACAGTTGTGCTTTCAGTTGGACTGAGGCTATGAGCACTTTATTTATGCAATGAAGCTGTGCTCTGTCTTTGCAAAACCAACTGTTTCTAAACCATGTATGCTGAGTATGAGACATAGACCTTACAGTTTGATTTTTACAGTCTCTTTGCTTTGCCTTTTTGCTTCAATTTGTGTAGTAAAGGCCATCCTGGAGTTTGCTGCTTTCAGTTGTATTCATTGGAAATGATGCTGAAGCATGTGGGCCTCACTGAAATGCTCTTTCTTGGTGAGGTGGACGTGAAATACATGGCTTTGGTGAACACCATTTCCACTGGCTGGCTGGGGCATGCAATGCTGAGTGAAATAAGGGATCAAAGCCAAGGGTAGTGTCCTGTCTGCTCTGGAAAGCTGATGAACTATCCAGTGCTCCCCTTGGCGCCTTTCACTGACTTTTGCTGTGATTGATACAAGCAGCATCAGCAAAAGCTGGACCTTTCTGCCTGCCCTTGGTGTCTGCAGACATGTGCTGTGTGAGAGCCTGCCCACCTGTTTGTGTTTTATGATGTGACTCTGCTGTCCTGCCTTCCAGCATGACACTGCAGTGGTGCCAAGGTGGCTCTGAAGGGGCTGGTGCTGTGGGTTTGGATATATAACAAAAAAGAGCTCCAGAAAGCTTCTGGACTTCTAAGGATAATGCAGTGTTAGTGTCTTTAGCATTTGCAGCATCTCATAGAAATACCTTAGACTGAAGAATTGTGTATTATTCAGAACTATCAATAATTTCAGAGAGCTGCTTTGCTATATGCTTTGTCCTTTCTTTCTTTGTCTTTCACTGATGACTTGTTCTGATGGTCACTGCTCTGTGGTTCTTCTCATTGTCTTTGCCATGGGGGTTCCTGGGTTGTTCTCCTTGGCTGCCAAACCAGAACCCAGCACGAGGTGCAGTGCTGCCTTGCTGAGCACTGTGCTGTCCTTGCTGCAGGTATCTGCGGGAATGCTCCCACTGGGACTGGGGGCTCCTTTCTTTGCCCTGTCCCTCTCTGCTGTAGCTGGACCTTTACACTCAGGCAGTGTTTGCTGTCCAGACCCTAGGTGGGCTGCAGGGAGGGGTTTGGGTTCCTGGATGCATGGCTGTGGGCAGCTGTGTCATCCATCCCCCTGGAGCTGAGCAGTTTTCCAGACACCTGGACCTGATTTCTCAGATATTTATCGTCTCTGGTAAGGAGGATGCTCTTGGATCACTGTCTGGTCTGTTGGGCACTCCTAAGGTCCCAAGTTGCTATGTGTTGCTATATATATATATTTATTTTTGATATTAACTGCTTTTAAATACTGCCATAATAATAACTAAGCTTAGCAATGATATACTGGAATAGGTTTCTTTCATTAGTAAAGCAGTAGGTGGAATAGAAAAAATATTCAGCAGATATTGTAGTAGTAGAATAGAACTGACTTTTCATAATGTGTATCTGAATCCATGATTAGAGACACCATCACAAAATCAGTTTGGCTTTTTTTTTTTTTTTAAGAATAGTTATATCCAACCACGTAATGAGGCTGTTTTATAGGGCAGGAAACCTCTTTGGTGGGTGACAGCTTGTGATTCCTTTGGCTGAAGTGTCCATTGCTATTGCTTTTCTGTTGACTTTGAAGCCAGAATTATAAGTGTCCAAATCAACTCTGGTGCAAAATTAACCAGTAATTACACCAGTTTTTAAGTGGTAGAGAAGCTACATTAGACAGAAACAGGTAGTTGATTGCACAGGACTATTGGTTTTTGGTCCTGAAAAGAGTCCCCCTTCAGGCAGTGGAGATTTCTACCTTGAGTGTGATGGTGCAACATAAGATGAAATCTGACTGGTGAATGATTTATTGCCATGTTGACAAGAAAAAAACTTATCTACCACAGGCTATGTTGATAGAGGACAGTGATATTTCATTGCAGTTTCTTCCCTGGAAAGCTGCAGTGGCATTGATGTTTTATAGTTTACATGTTGCTTCATCAGTTTGGGCAGCTCGTGTCATGGAAGGGAAATGTGTGGAGATTGCCTGCTTCCAAACACTAATGCCTATGGACACATTTTTTGCAATGAGGAAAAGCAGTGAAAGAAACAAGCTATTTGGACAATCATGTTCACAGCCAGATTTCTCTCTTTTTCTGTCTAGGCTCTATTTTGCCAAATATATATTTTCTTGAGTGTTTCAAGTAAAAGCAGTAGAAACAGTGGCAACAGAGTCTATGTAAAATACACATTGGTGTTCTAAAAATCATTTTAACATATATTTTAAGCTAAACCAGCTGTATTTTTCTTTGCTGCTCCTTCCCTAGTTCCTCTGGTGCCATCCCAGGAGTGTTTGTGAGGCCCAGAATTCTCACTGTGGAACATGGGAGAATTCTGCAAGTGACAATTACAAGGAAATTGCATGGCATAATATACCAGATCATGGGTGATTTGCTCAAGCATAAACAAGTTGAAAAGATCTGATGATAATTTTGAGGAAAAAAGCCTGAACCCTATCATGATTATGGGAGACTTTGTATTGGAGGATCTTAAACAGGATAGTCTCTGGTGTCCTGGTTTGAACCTTACTGTGTAGAAAGGCAGACCTTGATGGGTTGTGCTGGCCCTGAAGAGCTCAGTGTCTCCTGATGTTCCCATATCCCTGAGAAAGGCACCAATGGACTGGGCTGTAGCTGTTGTTGAGATGATGAAGCTGAACAAACGTGCTAAAAATACCTTCTTAAGTTGGCATGTATGTAACCAGCATCTCTCAGAGGACAGTCTGCATTTCCATCACTTCCAGGATGTTGGATCTGGTTGAATTGCTCTAGCTTTTATTTCTGGGGTTGGATCTGACAGCTACAGAACAGCTGAATGTGACACCCCATCCTTGCAGTGAAGGCTAGAGATGAACACATCCCACCTGTGACTCCTCTGCTCTCCATTGACCAAAGCCACTCCTGTTGAGAAGCATTTAAATGTAATTAGACTTGAACTATTTGAACCATGTTCTTCACAGTATACTCATAAAACACAGTGTGTTCTGGCTCTCTATGTTCCTGTGTCGTGTTTGGATGAGAAGCTCTGAGTAGGTGGCTGTGCTTTCTCCCTCCCAGGCTGGCTCAGCAGGGTGTTGGCAAAGTCTTTGGTGGAGCTTTCAAGACTTGCTGCATGAGGATGAGCAGGTGTACGAGTGTATGCCCAGGTGAAAGCAGCCCAGGCTGACTGACCCAGGATTTGTCATCTCCTCACTGTTGTGGCAAGGGAGGAGGTCAACTTGTGTGCTACAGCTTGTTGTGCTTAGCTCAGTTTAGGTATCAAGTGGCCAGACTTTCTCCTGCTTTAATCTGTGTAAAGACACAGAGAGAGAGCAGCCTGGCTTTCTTGACCTGGGAGTTGTACAGGGAGGTGTCAGCCCACCTGATTTGTCTGCTTGGGAAGCAGGACAAGGAGAAGTTTGTGCTGCACAGCAACAGATGGAACTGAGTGGATGCTTGGGACTTTGGTGTCCCTGTGGGCAGTGATTATTGTGCCAGCACATGTCCTTAGGGGTCCCAAAGTCTTGCAGTGCTGAGTATGAGTACATTGAAGAATAGAAGGTGTGCATTCTCCAGGGAATCCTTTTGCTTTCTTTTAATGGCTTGAATTCCTTTTGGATACACTTGTCTTATCAGACCATGTTACACTTCAGAATAAAGGAGCCTTTCCTCTGTTATCTGAGGTTCTCTGACCTAGGGGATGCTACAGCTACACCTTTACCCTTTCAACTTCTCTAAGGTTGGCTGCAGGATAAATCTGGTTTGCTCTGGAGTTTTATAATCATGAAATCAGCATTGATACTGAGCTGGTTGAATTTTTCAAAGAGGACAAATAGTAGTCTTTCCATTTCTTTAATCAGATAACCTCTTCTGAGACAGGCTGTGAGCTGGTAAACTGATATGCAGTGGCTGAGACAGATCAAAAATGATACAGCTGTGAATTAGTGATTAGTTTCTGAAAAAAACCAGTTATTTGTGGTGTGTAAAATAAATTGTCTCTGTGTGATGGTATTGGGATGCTGTTGATCATGCAATAACTGTGTTCACAGACCTGAGTTTTCACTTTAAAAGGCATCATTGTCTCTTAAATAGTTGGGCATTCATATTCCCCCGGGTTGATCAACAATTTGAAATGCATTATCTCTCAGTTCTGCCACAATTAAAGAATGGCATGCTCAGGTGAAAGGGTTTGTCTGTTTGATAGATTGGAGAGATATGCACAGTGAAAATGAACATCCTCCCAAGGTTAAATTAGCTATTTAAAGCTCCTCCAATTACAATCTTGGATAGTTGGGTTTTTTTTAACATGGATAAGAGTTAGCAAAGGACAAATGACATAATTGGAGGGGGAGATAGAGACTTCATACGTGCTTTCTTCTAGAAGATTGAGAAGGAGAAGACAATGCCAGGGAACTGCCTTCAGGTCTTAGTCCTTTTTGGTTGCTTTTATCTCAAGCAGTCTTTGCAGGTTGGGAAAGAAAGAAAAAAGAGTAAGTATTTGTGTTTAAATGTCCTGTGACTTCTCCCAGGTGTGCTATGTGGAGCTTGATGCTATCTGGCCTTTTTTGTAAAAAAAGTGATTCTCATATTGGGATATATAAATAAGTCTACTTTTGCTTGCATGTAGCACAGGAGAATGTATTCGATGGTGAGCTGAACTGACATATTCCTTTGTGCACAAGTTATAACAACTTAAATGAAAATTACACTCATAGCAAGAGAATGCACTCTGTTTAAATTAGATAAGAAGATTATGACATAAAAAGTTCATTGAGTAAAGGGTGTTTTAAACTAGCCACTGAAATAAATGCATGACTTCAAACTTTGTCTGCCAGAATTTATTAATAAAACACAATGAGGCTTTTGGAATACAATGAAGACCTCTTCCTTTGAAGGTTACAGTGTAATTTGTGTAATTGTGTTTGTATAATTTGACTTCAAGATCTGTCCTTGTAATTTGGTAAACTGCAGATCTTGCTGCAATCTGCTGCATTTTTCTTGTGCCTCACATTGACACATCTAATTGCCTCATAAGTATATACTCTGTTTAAAGCCATTGCACTGCCCTCTGGACCTTGAAAAATTCATCTTCTGGTCTGTAATGATAATCTGTGTGTGGATCTTATCTGTGCAGCATCTGGCCACCTTTGCCTGCTCCCTTGCTGAGCACACCCAGCTAATTGCCATTCTGAATGACCTCGCTTTAGACCACACAGCTGAAGAGAGCTCACTGTGTGATGCCTTAATTTCTCCCAGCTGCAGAATGGGAGAATCTCTTGGCAGGGGAGCCAGAACACAGTCACAGGCATCTTCTTGGGGCTGGCTGAGAAATCTCCCATCCCTGAGTGTGTGGCTCAGTTTTGCTGCTCTTGAGCTCGGTGTGCTTCCTGCTGGAGCTGGGTGTGAGCAGCTTTGGGCAAGGTAGTGATCAGTGCTGGTAATTCTGAATATATGCTAATGATGCTCTTAGTAAATGGGTTTTCAACTCTTGGGTTTTCTCAATACAAAGTGTGTGCTGACTTTGAAAAAAGTTACCGTTTTGGTGGTGCTTTGTTGCTGTATTCCTTTGAATTCAACAGACACTGTAGGCAAACAATTCGGGTTCTAAGGCATTAATGCTTTGTGTTGGGTTTGTTCACTTGGAGGGTCTGAGTTTGCTCTTGGCTGATGAAGCAGGGAGAAATTTTAAATCTGGGGTAAAAGTTCAAAACACTGCTGAGGGAGATAAAACCAAATTGGATAAGAGATGCCTATGGGAGAGTTGAGGGCAGAGAGTCGTGTTGAGGAGTGGAGTCACTGAACTCTGAGTGCAGGCAAAGCTAATTTAGAGATGGGGTTTTGTTGTCTTACAGTCATTTTTCCAATGGCTTTACACAGCAGGGCCTGAAGAAATGGCTGTTGTCAAAACTATTGGAAGCTTAACATGTCTTTGAATCTTAAAATTACAGGGTGGTTCTTTTTTCCTAATTATTTAGGAAAGACACCTCTTCACATATGTATTGATTCTTAAATGAATAATATGAGACTTGAAAAGAAATTGTGTAATTTACAACTTATTTCTGCGTCCTTGGATTGAAATATGTGTAGAGTTCAGAGCAGAAGATGTTGAGTGAAGTTATACAAGCTTAATAAAAATAAACCTATACATGACTTTGCATAAATGGAGGAAAAATCAAAGGACTAACAAATTTGCATAGATAACATTTGAATTGTTAATTCATATTGCACTTCATTGCAAGGATGTAATTTTTAATTAAGAATAAAATGTGGTAGATATTTTAAATGGGAAATGATTATAATTGCAGATGGAAATTGAGGTAATGAGAACTGGTTTAATTAATTGTTAACATTTTTCTATTTTGGTTTTTTTTTAAGGCTTGTGGTCTGTGGACATGGCATTTGTTTTGTAGATGTGTACATTTAAACATACAATGATTAAGGCATGAAGTGCTGGCAACAAACACAGTTTTGCTCTTAAGTTGTATGTGTTTACTTGAAAGGCTCTGTGTGGATGGACATTGGGGAATCTTGTTAGGCCGATTTTGATATTTGTAGGGTTGGTTTGAAACTGTGAGGTATAAAGCATTTCCAAAAGGTCCTCTTTAAGCCATAATTATCTTTCACTGTGGATTTCACAGATGATACAAATACTTCTCTGGAGAAATTGAGGTCGTGTTTGTCTGCAGTAACCTTTGCCTTTAAAGTTCCCCATTGATGAAAATGACAGCATCGACCTGAGCTGAACTCCCCAAGGTTTTGCTGCTGTTGTGCTCAGTCTGTGGTTACCTGGTGTGCCCTTCAGGGAGCTGTGGGCAGCTCTTGGTGGAGCTGAGCAGGTGCTGCCTGCCAGGGAGGGAAGGAGAAGCTGAGTGAGCAGCTCCTGACATCCAGAATCCCCCGTGTGTGGGGGAGGCTCCTGCAGCTCCGCAGAGCAATGTGCAGGCAGGGAGAGCAGGAGGAAGATGCTGGTGCCTGCAGATGCTGCTGGAGGCAGAGAAGCTCCAGGTGTGTGCTGGAGCAGCCCTGCTGCTGTGCTGGGTCCCAAGGGTGCTGCACACCCAGCCTGGTCTGGGCAGCACTGGGTGCTCCTTTGGCCCCTCTGCAGCACCAGACTATGGCACTTCATCGTTTCTTCTTGTCGGGGTCTCTGAAGATTTACAGCCTTCTGTTTGGGGAAAAACCTACAGAACAACCACTTCCTATTCAGATAGCTGTGACACTGAGGTGAAAAAAGAAACCTGAGTAGATTCCTTAGAAGAGAGGTACTTATGCCATTTGAAAACTTGGTAAACTTATTTATCAAGCTTAGAGCTCTGCATTCAAAAAGGATTTTGAAGTGAACGAAATTAGTGTTGCCACTTATGTGAAGAAGCACGTATGAAGTCTCTGTCATCTTTGGTTGCAGAGGGACTTGGAGAAAACTACAATTAGCACTAATTGGCGTTGTGTCTGAATCTTCTGTCTGTCGGTGTGAGAATGGACCCTTGAAATGATTGGCAGGCACTACCTGCCTGCTCTAATTCCCTCAAGAGCTGTTCTGTTGCATTGCAGCACATCACAAATGAAATGAGTGTTTACCAGCAGCGGCCAGCTAACACGTGCCTGAATTATCCATGCAGCACAGATGCTGAAATTCACTGCCAGTTACTTAATGTGCTGGGTACTGGTAGCTGTAATAATGATGGAGCATTTTTTTTTTTTTTTTTTTTCTGAGAAGTCTAGAGTTTTGACTCCTGCAGACTTCATTGCTCTGTGATGCTTCACAGAATGGGTGGAAGAGATTTGGCACACCAAGCAGTTGTCTAACCTTTTCAGCATGTGAGGGGGATTATTTAAATTTTGGATTTTTTTTGCCTTGTCACTTGGAAAGCATCATTGCACCTTAAATCTAGCTTGTTATCCGTGTTGGTCATGGGGAAAAAAATTGCCAAATTAGATAAAAACTACATATGTAGAAAGACACATCCCTGCTTGGTTTTGGGTAAATATTATGGAAACCTAAAGAGTAAACTAATATTAAGTAAAATGATAAAATAATTTACTTGAATGGCAATGTAGTGGGTTTTTTCCCCCCATCTGAAGTGTGCAACCAGAGATATGAAGTATGTTAGTGTCACTAGGGTAATACACAGCTGATAGCAGTGCAGTCATTTGCATTTCTTCCCCTTACCTTGGGTTTCTTTTTTTTTCCCCTGAAGCACATGTGTTGGGAATTGAAAATGCAGTTTGCCTATTTTACACTGGCAGTAATCTTTCAATTTTTTTAATGTAAAAAATGAGTCCACAAACATGAACAGCCACTGATGTATGGGGCTATTGATGGAAATTGAATTTGCAAAGGGAAAATGGGATTTGGTTGTAGTCTGAAATGATAATGATGTAGCCCAAATGGATTTGTAATGGTCATTCATTCATTTTTTTCCTGCAATTTTGTGGTTTGACAAAACATTTATGCAGGTGACTATGAAAGCAGTCCAGGTTCACTCTGTGTGGGAGTAACTAGCTAATAGCAAATAAAAGTATGCAAAGTCTGAGCTTGAGCCTGTGCCCACAGACTTCAATAGGGGAAGGGTGGGATGCTGTGATTTATTTTACTAGGAGGGGAAAAGTGGTTGGGGTAGCAATTCTTTGAGATCTTAAGAAATAATGAAAGCAAAACCTACCTTGACATAATTCTTAAAAATGTATGGATTTGTAGTATCAACCTAGTGAGTGCTTTATGTAGCACAAGGAAAGTATGAGACTTTGCACTATGTCTGGATAAACACAGACCTGGCCCTGAAGAATTTCCAGTGCAGCTATGATTTAACTTGTGTGCATTGCATTGAGCTGCTGTGCTCCTGTGAGCTGTGCCTGGGACAATCCCCACCAGCTATGGTTTCAATCTGGGACTGTCAGTGGACTGCAGGATTTTTTTTTTTAATATCCTGGGTGTAGTTTTATGTGCCTTAAGATAACATCTGTATTGTTCTGATTTCAGTGGAGCTCTGTCTTCCCTCCTGTGAAAGCAAAAGAATGACATGTCAGTGTTCATATGGTCAGAATAAACTGGTGGTGACGGGAAAATGATAATTTAATGGTGTGGATGGGTTTTTGGCTTTGTTTTCACCTTGTTTCTATTTTTTCCTTCTTTTTATAGACCAGTGAACGTCACACTTGTAAACTGCCTTCCATTTTAACCAGAGTATAGTCCTTGTTAAATGTTGTATAATTTAAAAGTATGAATAGAAGTAATTATGGAGTTTGGGGAAAAGTGCTTCTGGCTTTATAAATATATCCCTTTTTATATTTTTTTCCATTTAAAACCATTACAGCCAGTGGTTGAGATGCAAAGGTCCATGTGTAGATGGCCATGTAATGGACTCTGATGGTCCATGTGGGTCCCTTCCAGTGCAGAACATTCTGTGGATCTGCTCTCCAGCTGCAGAAGACAAAAAGGGAGCATGTGGGGAAAACAGGGCACTGATTTACCTGGAGCTAACATTTTCATCGTGCCACTGATTAAAGCTAGAGCTTTCTGAACAAGAGCTTGGCTTTAATGCTCTGGAGCCCTTGTGGGGCTGTCCTGGGGGAGAGCAGGGCTGGCTGGAGCCATAGGAAACCACCCATTGTGACCAGGATCCCTCAACTATTTCCTGCCATGTAACTTCAGATGTTTTGGCTACAGGCCTCCCTGCCTCTGTACTTCTTGAATTTTTTTTTTTTTTTAAGCACTCCATGAATGGCCCCGATGTAGACAAGGCTGTGAGCATCATAAATCTGTTTATTTTAATTGGCTTTGCTATCCTGAGAAGCTCAGGGCAGAAAGGAGACAGGTGGTTCAGAGGGCTGTGGGTGGGGTTTGGTTTGTTTAAATATCAGTTTTTGGAAGCTGCTGGTTTGTTTTAGAGCCAAGTGAGCTGGGTTGGTTGGCCATCCCATTTGGGTGAACAGACTGGGGCAGAGACTGCTCCTCTGTCAGCATCTGCAGCCCTTTCCAGAGCCTGGAGTACTGCAGCACTATAAATAGCATTAAGGGACTGCACTTCTCCCTATCTCCTTCCTTTGTGGATGACAGCAGCTTCTTTTCTTGTTGTTGTTTTTCATAATTTAAGATTGCCTGCTAAACAGGTTCATTTCTTCCCATTATATAATAATTCATGTTTCTGAAGCAGAGGTCTGAAACTACCCAGACTGTGATATCACAGAATGGGTGAGGTTCAAAGATTTGCACCAATTTGTACCTTTGACAAAATTAATCCCAGAGGGAGGTGACCTCTTAAAAAGTCATTTTGCAGCTGTGGAGTGTATCTGACACAGGGTTTGTGGGGTCCCTTCAGCAGCAGCAGAGTTGCAGGCAAGGCACTGATGGTGCCATGAGAACTCGCAGGTAAAACCAGCCTGTGGGCAGCCTGTGACATTTTGATTTTGTGCTCAAGACAAATAAATGTGGATAGAACCATTGTGTTGTTGATTTTGGAGCAGGAGCTCTTAGCTGATGTAGGAGAGACTCCTCTTTCACACTGTTAAGTTTCATACTCTGTGCCCAGCTGGGTGTGTGAGGTTGCAGCCATCAGTACTTTTGGTTTAATGCTGTATTCTTTTTTATATTGATTCAACAGCCCATTTTTATTTCTTGGCTTTAACTCAGCAACATGCTTCAACATGAACTTAACTCTTGAATTCTTTAAATGTGTTATTGAATTGGAGCCAAAATGGTGGAAGTGAGAAGTTTCTCACTAAACAACTAAATTACTGAGCTTTTATTCTTGTTGTTTTGGGTTTTTTTTAATAAAAGTAAATTTTTAATGAAGCCAAGTAGGTGATTTATTGCTTGGTGTTTCCCTTTTAATTTTCAAAATACTTATCTGTATTTTGCTGCATGTACAGCTCAAATGTCCTTTCACACACTGCAAAGGCAAGGAGATTGATGCATTAGTGCATCCAAATTTCCTTTTGTCCAAATCCTGTCAAGTCTCTGGTTTGCTTTGAGTGAGGTTGGTTTCTCTCCTGCAATGCTGTAGAGGTCCACACTGCTGCAGCTCCATTATGAAATGTTTTGCTGATACCATATTAATAAGATGGAATTGCCAAATATATAGCCCAGTAATGTTTTGGTTGATCAATGGAGTATTTTAAATAGTCTATCTATGTATGTACAGATGTTTGCTTCGAGTACTTTTATTCAATGGCCCAGAATGTCAGTTGTTTTACTGGAAGTTCCAGGTATTTTTTGTCTTTTCCTTACTTAGCACCCACATAAAACACTATGTTCATGAAACATTTATGGTAGCAGTCCATTAAGAGGAAGACTAAGGTTTTCCTCTGAAGAGAATCTGCAGAATGTCTTGCTGAAATGAGCCCTGTTTGCCAGCTCTTCTGTATGCATTATTGCTGCCTGGGACTGCAGGTTTGCAAGGTCCCTGTGATGTAATGCAATGATAGCTCTGTGTGCAAAGCTGCTTCTGAGTCAACAGCAAAGCAGCATCTTCTGAAAGCTTGTGGCATTATTAGTTTTGTGATCTGGGGTGTGAGGGCCATAGAAAGGGCAAGGGTTTACTGTAGATTCTCTTGAAGGCATGTAGAGCTCTTGAAGGAGTAATAAATGGCAGATTGAAATTGATCTCAGTGAGACTTCCAGTGTTAACCAGTGTTACAGAAGTAAATGACTTGAGGATTGTGGCCACTTCATCAAGTGGATCATGTTGTATCATAGTGTCAAGAAACAGCTTTACCTGAAAGTTTCAGCTATTTCTGGGCCTTTCTGGAGTGCCTCTAGAACAGTCAGCTAAACTGTAATGGGTGATTGAACGACTGTTTGTGCATATACACACACACACATCATCCTAATAGAAGAGATAATGTTCTTGAAGACAAGATTAAGGATTCAGAGGAGCATTAAAAGCAGAAATATTTATTTCTAAGTGAAGAGGAGATGAATATTTATTATTAAAATGTTAAAATAATAATTAATACTGCTGGGAAGTGGTAGAATAAAAACTGTCTGGTTCAGCTGGTACAGATGAGCAGCTTTAAAACCACAATATGCCGTGAATCACTTCCCTAAAGTGACAGAATTGCCTGGTGTGTTACCAGTGATGATCCTGCTGGCTTGGGTACTTTTCAGAGAACAAAGGGATAAATGTGTTTATATATGCTCTCCTACAG
Source organism: Acridotheres tristis (assembly GCA_037013685.1). Taxonomy (NCBI): domain Eukaryota; kingdom Metazoa; phylum Chordata; class Aves; order Passeriformes; family Sturnidae; genus Acridotheres; species Acridotheres tristis. Next base: position 7,808,889 of record CM072899.1, on the reverse strand, counting down.
AGGAGGGCAGTTGACTTTGTGGCTGCTAGATGGACATGGTGATAGGCTGAGATCAGCAGGTCTGTGAATACAGAGCCTTGATCAGATTTACCATCAGCCTGAACAGGAACCTTCCTGCTGAAATCAGGGTGGCTGTGCCTGTGTCACTGCTTCAGTCACTGGCAGGTGTTTGCTCTGGGTGTGCAGGTATTGGCTGTACTGAGTGGGACATTCTTGGTGTGCTCTGATGCTGGAATACTGAATTGTACAGTGGGTTTCTGTGAACCCTGAAAGTTACGTGGAGAAGAGAAGTTTGTAAGGAATACACATGGGGGATTTTTATAAACAGTGTTTTTTCAGTTTGTTTTGTTTTGAATTTCTTATGGATGTGTGGTCCATAGGAGATAATCTAATTGTCATGCCCAGCACTAGTATAACCCCAAAATATCTTTCCTGCACTTCTGTTTTTCACAGAAAGGCTCAGAGGCTTAATCTACTTGTCCTAGCAATTGCTCAGAAATCTCTAATGAAAGTTTTTTTAAAAAGTAGGATGTACTAAATAGGTTATGTGTTTTGCTAGGCTCTATGGTTTCCAGAGGAAAGAATTTAAATTTTGCAAGTTCCCAAGTGCTTAAAATGTCCAAAATCTGATAGGGAAGTGCTCGGTTTTCTAAGGAAGCATAGAAACTTTAGTGTATTATCTTCCATGGATGAATAAAGCCATTCTATTTTTGTTCTGCTGCACTGGTGTTAAATTCATGAAATGCAAATCTGAAGTGTATGTACTGTGCATATTTGCCTTAACCCTGGAAAAGAATAGCAGTTTATTACTAAGCACAGGACAATTTTTCAAGGTGTCGGTTTACATTCCTTTTGCTTACTAATGAACTATGGAAATTGGTTACTAATGAGCTATAGAAATGGAGATTCTGCCTTCTCCCAAGAATGAAAGTGTTCTCCACACAGTAGGTAAAATGACTTGTTACAGGTTGTGGAGAATACAAGCTGTTCAATATATTGCTTTTATGTTCTAGAGGGTCAAAATGCCACCAGCTCCCAACTTTGCTGTCACTGCCTGGAGATTTTGTCTAATAACTCTGAAAAGTTTTTGTCATCAGTGCATAAAGCACTTTAGTAAGCAGATTCTTGCAAATAGAAGTAATAAACCAAGAGATGCTGAATCAAAATGGAACCTGGGCAATTTAGGTTTGCTTGGAAGTGCTGCATTTCTAAACAGGGGCTGCTGTACATCAATCCTTGTGTGCTGTGTGACATTCGAGAACACAGGTACTGCAGTGTCTGATTTCTTTTAGTGCTTGAACACAAAAGCTAGGGAGACAAGATCTATGAAGTCTGTAGGAAGGGGCAGAATGCAGATTTTTCCAGCCACTTGCAAATCTGCTGGAGATGAAACCCTCAGCTTTGAAAAGAGATTGGGCAAGAGTTCCTCCACTTGTGTACATGAATTTCAAGTCTTGTGAGCTTGAAGCCAGTAAGTTTATGTACAAATAAAATGTTAAGCCACCATAGAGATGTTGTGTGTGTATACACACATGAATACAGTAACACACAAAGGCTTTGGAAGGATTGTTATTTTTGTACTCAAAGAGCCATGAAGTATTTGGTGGTTGGGAAGAAACAAATGCAACCAGAAATAGATAGGAAACCATTTCAAGTGCCTTGTTGTACACCCTTCAAAACCTAGCATTTTTTCCAGAGGAACACGAATGTATGTTTTTTCAAAAGAAAAATCCTGGTTAGAGGGACTGAGAAAGCATACATAAAAAGGGAAAACTTCCAGGAAAAAAATACAAACAAGGCAGCAGCAGTAAAACAACTCATAAGGGAAAGTAATTGTCAGTTAGGAAATACTGGACAACTGATTTACACTTAATGAGAAGAAATCTCTTGAATTCATTCAGACAGACCAAATATGAGGTGTTAGAAACAAGAATGGTAAATTTGCCAATATTCATTCATCTATATGGTCCTAAATGAATGTGCTTTGTAGTAAGAGGGGAACCAGCTGCTGTGTTTCCATATTGCTAAAATAATGACATGACTTTTCTCCAGTGCATTTTGAGACACTGAGAAACAGGAGGTGATTAGAGAACAATCCTTGCTTTCAGGTGACTGAAATATGGATGATAGTGATGGCCTGAGATCCATTCCAGGCAAAATAAGGAAAAGTGGATGTGGTAAGCAATAAATAGTGAGAATAGAAGGCAGTAATGGAATTCCTGCAGACCACTGCTGTTCTATGGGACCCAGTCAGGCTTCCTGCTATGGAGCAGCACATTTGACTGAAACACAGTGATGTGATACTCTCTGATTTCTGTAAGCATTTGATTAATTTCCGTGTGCCAATTTGGAAAAGAAGGCAGGGTAGGAGGGGAGTAATAGCTAAAATGAGGCAAAATCAGCTTGAAATAAAGCAAGAACACTTGGTCCATGTGTCCCTGCTGGGCTGTAACATTTGGGTGCTGACTCTTGTGATGCTCCTGGGGCAGCAGGATGAGATTCTTTCCCTAGAAATGGGAATTACCAGGTGCCTTTTGCCCTGTCCAGAAGTAGAAGGAGTCAGTACAAGAGGAAGCCAGGGCCCGTGTGAGCACCATGGGTTTGTTTGTTTTGCCAGTGTAATACTGTCAAAGCTTTATTGAATGAGCTGACTTCAGGCTGTTGATATAGTTCAGACCTTGGCAGCTCTCTAATCTCCTTGAAGCTTTGGTGTTTGATTGCATTCGTTTGCCCTGCAAATAGTCAACTGTGTAAGTTATCTCCAAGTGAGCATATATTTTGAGCCTGTATTTATAATGGACAAGGTTCACAGGAGTGCAGAGACCTTGTAAAGCACACGAGCTTGTTTTTGAATATGCAGTGAAATATCGAGTCCTGCTTCCTGAAACCTATCAAACCATGTGGTTACAAGAATCCTTTGGACACTTAGCTTTAATTATTTAATGGTTTGTGAAATGACTGTCTGCCTCTTGTTGTCAGGTCACTGCTTTGTTTGATGTTGGTATTACATGGTGGTACTCAATCTGCTTTACGTAAAACAACATTTTTTGTCATTTTTGGAGGAGAGATGAGATACAGGACGTGTGGGAGGTTTGTTTTGTTCTTTCAATTAACTGATTGAATTTTGTTGCATTCTTTCACAGGCAGGGTAATGAGTTCAAGGAAACAAATGCATGTAGTCTGTTCCTCATTGATAAAATATTTGCTTTCAACTGCATGATAGCTGAGGTACAATGTGACTTCTGCAGTTGAGGCTCTGTAAATAGTTTCATTTTAAATGTCCCCTTATAGGGCATTTTATCTTCTTTTGGGTACCAGGTTGACAAACCTGTGCTTAGTGTAGAATAGCATTTCTGAAAATATAGGTAAAAATATATTTGCTTCTTTTTGACACTATAAAAAAATGTATATTTTAAGAAAGGCAACTTTTTTTTCCAGATGTTTCTGTTCCAGTCTGGTGTGGGGCACAGTTGTTCAAATTGCTTAAAAGAGTGGGGGGATTAATAAACAGAAAGGTGTGGGAGGGTGTCTACTTCCAAAAGTCTAAATGTAGCGTGCAGTTAAATTTCAGTGGTTGTTTCTCACTCTGCTGTAAGAGGTCATAAAAGCTGCTGATCAATAGTACAAGCAGGTGATTAGCAGTTTTACCTCTCTACACTTCCTTTAATTTGGATGATGCAGTGTGCTGAAAATAGAAGGATGCAGAACCAGGGTGGTGGAGGAATGAATGAGGGAAGGGGAAAGCAAGGTTTGGAGTCTTTGTGAACTGAAAGTAACACCAAAGGCATGTAAATTGTCAGATTGGAACTTGTTGCATTTTTATAACCAAAGTGCAATCACTTGATTGCTGAGGATCATTGGGTTTGCCAAGATCAGTTGATGTACCATTAAAAGAAATATTCACTGTTTGAAGAAAACGATTCATTGCACCAGATTGTATAAAGGAATCATTATCCCATTGATGACATTTTCATCAAACACCAAGGATTTAAGTTCCTGTTTCATGCCTCCTGATAGTGCTGTTAGAAATTTCTTCTTTTCAAGCGGTGTGTATGTCAGAATTCAACTGAAAAGGTCATAAAAATTAATTGAAAAGGAGCAGCAATGTAAGGTCTGTCAAGAACGAGTTTTCTAAATTGCAGCACAACTTGAGACAGCATTGGATTGCCCTGCTAGAACATTCTTCTACAGGTGTGAAACTCATAGGTAGCTTATATTGTGGTGGTGCATTCTTCAGTGCTCCCGTTCCACTTTTACATGATTTTGGCATGAATCTTTTAAATATGTATAGACTTCATCTGAATACTGTGGTGCCATGCAGATACAGCTGGCTAAAAAGCCCCTTTTGTCCGGATTGCTTTAATGTTGCCTCTTGAACATTTCAGTTTGCAGCCTTAAAATAGCTTTCAAATATAGCTTTCTGAATGGAGTACATAAATAAATGCACTCTTCCTTTCCCAGAGAGGCAGGAAGGGTGTGTGTGAGTTTAACTATTTCATAATTCTTTCTCAGATGAGTTACTGACACAAAACCGTACTTCCCCCTGCCCTGCACAGGAGTTGAAAGAAACACTCCTTGGTGGAACACAGTGGTTGTATCCTGAAGTGATTAAAGACTTAAGTTCAAAACTCCTGTTTTCCCCCCAAGGAAGTAGAAGTTCAAATTAACACTGAAAGTTTGGCAAGTATAGAAATGCAGAAAGCCCTCAGGAAAGTTCTTATATATTATTAACCTGTTTCAGAATTGCAGTCCTGTCCTCACCTCTGAGACCATTCCTTCGGCAGCCTGGGAGGCAAATGTGCCAACCCTCCTGCTGTGGATGGCTTTTCTCTCATTGCATTTCCAATACTTAAATCCCTGGAAGTTAAATGGTTTTCAGAACATGTGAATTTCTGCTGCTTAAAAATAAACTAAGCAAACATAAAACGTTTATTTCAGTTTTGCAACCCTGATTTATCTGGTAACTTTCTCCTTTTTTCCTTTCTATCTTCTTTCTGAACGTTCCAGGTTTGTTACTACAGACAATTTAAATTCCTTTCCCTCTTAATAATCTCTCGCTTGCACATACAAGATAACAGCCACATATATGGTTTTGCTGGATAGCTAAATTGACAAAGCACCAGAATAAACAGCAGTGTGTTATGAGAAGAATTAGCTGGTGTTTAACCTTTTTAATTTATTCAGGTTCTTTTGCTCTGCCTGGCTCCAGTGACAGCAACCCAGTTGCTTCAGATCCTTTGGTGCCATGCAAACCGATTACACCAACACAGCAAGATGAACGCTGGGTGCAACCCAGAGAGCCTAGAGCCAGAACATTTGCAGGAATTTTTCGGCAGCCATCCAGGAGGAACCTGTTCAGTAATCTGTAAATGTGTAATCCTTTTAATGCGTCAACTTTGTTAGAACACATTAGTGTCAAATGTTAAGTGTAATATCTTAGTCTGTGAAGCATATTGCTGAAACAAAATTAAACTGGAAATATAATGTGATGATGGTGGGAGGAAAAGAAACCTTGTGAAATTGTTTGGAGATGAATCTGGATGAGCTTTGTTAGCTGTTCTCCATCACCCTCCAAATGGAAGTGGCGTTACATTTCCATGGGAGTGTTTGACCTTTAACCTGTGGGTGGCTGCAGGAGACCTTGTCTGGTGTGAACTCACTTTGTACTGCCATCCAAGTTACTGTATTGGTTTTTCTTCTTCGTGTGTTAATTCATATTTGTAGTGTATTCTGATATATTACCAATAGAAACTTGACTACTTTATGGAGGCATTTCGTTGTTAAATGCTTCAGTTAAAGGAATATCCTTTTTCCAGCTGTTACACCTCTTTTGAACTGTGTGCTTTCAGCTTTGTGTGGTTTTTGGAAGTGAAAAAGAAATGTTCCTCTTGGTCTGCAGACCTTTCCTTCCTCTGTAATTTTAAACCCATTTCCTCCCTTGTTCTCCATGAACAATCCAAAGCACAGAACTTTTTTTTGTTTTTTTTTTTTCCCCTTGGCTGCAGGGTGGGGATGGGAAAGCGGGTGATAAGCGTCAGCACAAGAGGTGCAGCCAGGGGCCAGAGCCAGCTGTGTCACCATGTCCTGTGCTGCTCTTGGACTCGGTTCTTTCTGCCCTGTTCTGGATTTACTGGGTGCTTGGTACCCAACCTGTGTCTGGGCTGAGTCACTGACAGTTTTATACGGGTTGAGGATGGCTGTCCCCACCATGGCATCCTCCAAGCTGCTTGTGTCTCCCGGGTGAACCAGCCAGGCAGTGAACTGGGGAGGTGTTAGATGGACACAGAATCCTTAAAACCAGAGGGAATTAATATAAATCAAAGCTTGCTTGGATTTAAGTAGCACATTGGATTGAGCCTCTTTAATGCTGCATCCCTCAGCTCTGGGTAGACACTGTAAATCTCTAACTTGCTTCGACTGCTTTATGCAGCTCCTGAAGCATCCCAGGGTTTTCTCTTAAACTTAGCAGTGCTTTGACATTAAGTACTTCAAGTGGGTTTTGTTGAACAGAGTGTGGCTTTTTTTGCGTGTTCTTCTTAAAGGTTACTTCTTGTTGGAATGAAATCGAAGGTTGGGAGTTCTTGGCAGATGTTATGATTAAATCTGACTGGGTTGTAGGCTCCTTCCTCCCCCAGCTCCCAAATGTAACATTTGGGATGATGAATAGCAGAATTCATAAGTGATTTTGGTAGCTCTAATTGTTCAGTGTTTGTGTGTGTGTGTGTTCACAAATAAACTAATTTCCTGTGAGCAAAAGCTGCAAAAGTGATGCTTTTCTCTGGCTTCTAACTGCATTTAGCATGTCCATAAGTTCCCTTCATGTGGGAGTGTCCTGGTAATTGTGAATGAAGAGTTTAACACATGACTGAAGTAGGCTCAGCTGGAGACAAATCACAGAAAGGACTTGATGTGTGTGAGTTTCACTATTTCATAGTTCTTTCTCAGATGAGTTACTGACACAACAGTACTTCTCCCCTGCCCTATACAGGAGTTGAAAGAAACACTCCTTGGTGGAACACAGTGGTTGTGTGTGAGTTTAACTACAAGAATTATGGACATGTTAAGTCTTACCTTTTCTATATATCTGGTGGATGAGTTTTATGCACTTAGACATTTCAGCTAGATTTTGTTCTTTTTAAGTGCAGGAACGAGACATTACTAGATCTCACCTTTGGAACAGTTCCCCTTATTTCAATTAATTCTCACAGTGAAATGGCCTGCTATCAGGCTAATGTTGACCTAGATGTCTAATATGTGCCTGTTTTGCCTCTGGCTCTTCAGCCTTCAATCTGTACAAACATTGTTAAAATGAGCTCTATTGAAAGCCTGAGTAGTCCACCAACTGCTAATACATCTGATCATCTTTCTTGTATTTGTATGCATCTAAAGTGTGCAGGATATTGTGGAGAAATATATTTTTCTTCTCTAGCCTTTAATTTAATTTTAGGTTTTAGTAGCAGTGCTGTGTAATGAAAATGAAATCAATGACCTTATGTCTGAGCCCTAGAAATAAACCTTATTAATATACTTAAAAACAAGACTTCATGAAGTTTTGCATATGTGTATAAGGCTTGCACATTCAGATCAGGTGAAAACTGGGTTCTTCTTCCAAGTCCAGGACTTTCAGATTCTCAAAATTGAGTCAGACTTTGCATTAATAATATTTAAGCCTACAGTAGACTTAAAGGCCTCAAATACATTGTGTTTTGGTTTTTTTTAGTTCTTGGGCTTTTAAGACGTATTTTCAAAGATAATTGCACTTCTTTCATGTGAATGTAGTATTTTGAGTGGTGCAAGGTCACCACAGAAAATAGCAATTTTTTTTTCCTTCATAAAGTCCCTGACCTCCTCCTTGTGCCACACACTGGGAGGTGAGCAGCTGCCTCATCACATTTTTTATTGGTTTGGTTTCATGTAGAACCAGCAAAGCTGTTTGCAGCCACTGCAGGCAATTCTCAATGCCAGCAGAGATTTCTTGGGTGAGCTCTGTGGAGAAGAAACCTTTAGCTATGTTCTATTAACAATACTCCACTCTTGCAGTAAAAGGAATTATTTGGGGCAGAAATCCATTATTTCTGGACCAGTTTCATTTAAAGTTACTTGTTCACCTTTGAACTGCTGTTCATTGCCCAGTGGTTTTACAAAGGAGCAGCTTACTGCAACTTAAAAATCAATTAAAAAAAAATCCTGCATCTCCATTTGTGACCTCGAAGTGGAGAAGGCAGGCAGATGCCAGATTGATTCAATTTTCTTCTTGGATAAATATTGATACTGAAATATGTTTTACAATGATCTGCTGAAATTCCTAGAAATAATGTCTACCTGCAATAAATTGTTAGTGCCCTGACCTAGCAGAAGATAAAGTATTATTAACATATTATTTACATAGAAAAAATTAGCTGGCTGGGTATAGCAGATTCCAGTGTTGTCTCTTTGCCTGGAGCTCTGCAAAGGCTGCTAATGTGACTGAAATACTGCTGCTGCCACAGCTCTGGGTCTGACAGTCCCCTGAACTGAGCAGGATGTTTGCAGTTGTCACAATGACAGTAGACTCAACATTGCTTTGTCTTTTTTTATACAGCTACGGTCTGTATTTAGTGGTCTTGAATCCTAGTTAGCAAGGAATATTGCTGAAATAAAAGAAAAAAAAAAGAAAAAGCTTTGTTCAACAACTAGGATACAGTTGTGCTTTCCTGAGCTCTGGAGTGAGGCAGGTACAGCTGAGCAGGGTCAGGGCTGGTAATCCTTGTTTCAGTATTTGAAATAACAAACAAAAGCCCCTGAGTGATGCAGCAGGATTCCCAGCTGGGGTTGATCATACTGTCCCTTTTCCTTCTCACTCATGTATTTGTTTAGCTCCTAATTTCGATGGCTCTAGGAAAGTAGTATATTACTTTTAGTCATTAAGTATGAGGTGGAAACTGCAACATAAAGAAGAGATTTTATTATTACCTTTGAACACAGAATTTGCTTTGTTTTTTCATGCTGTGTTAAAATCTGTAAAGAAGAGAATAGTCTCTGCTGCTAGACACAAATCTCCCCCGTGTTGCTGCATGTGAAGCCTCCAAGGAAGCTGCCATTTTAGTGAGCCAAACCCATCTGATTCTTGTTGGAAATATGGCCAGAACCTTCCTATGTTAATGCTTCAGTGGGTGCTGCTTGCAATGGCTCTGTTCTGCAGGATGCAAGGGATGTGCTTCTGGGAACATCTGGCTGACTGTTTGGAAGATGCCAGTGATCCAAGAGCTTGAATGAGATGTCCTTTTGGGTAAATCTGTGCTCATTATTACTTTAATATTAATAGAATGAGACAATGCATGAAATCCTGGCTCCAGCATCCTGGATGGCAGAATGCCCACTTGCTTTCTGTATGCCTGGGCTTTTTTCCTTCCATGTCTTGGTTGCCATGACTTCTTTTTATTCTGTCGATGCTGCAATGAGCTGTTCAAGGAAAGGAGAAAGCAAGCAAGCAAACTCTACATAATTTAGGCTGTCACCCAGCAGTCATCCTGCATGGCAGCTGGGGGAATGTGACACTCGAGTGTTCACGAACCTTGACGGTGAACTGGGGCCCAGAGACCTCTCCAGGAGTGTGTCAGTCACTGTTCATCCCCAGAGTTCTGTCATCCTCACTTCCCTCCTGCCTCCCCCACTCTACATCGGAAATTACTCTGCTGAAGTTAAAGTAACTAAATCAGTCTTAAGTGAGAAGAGGTTTGAAATTGTGCCTCTTGATTTTAAACTAATAAAAATAACAAAACCTAAATGTGCTTTGGGATTTTTTTAAAACTCAGTTCTTTGAAAAATAACAGTTCTGGCATTTGCAACTGAGAATAGAAGTTTTCCTGTTAAACCTAACAACAGGCTTAACGTCAGCCCCCTCAGATATCAAATACTGTCAAAGCTGAAGGTCAGAGATCAGTGACATTTACAATAGACAGTACATAGAGCCTGTATTAATGACAAAATAGGCTCCATCCTTTTTTGTTGTTGTGGGCACTTGTGAGAAGTATTTGGCCACAATGAGAATTGCTGCAGTGCAAAGCTAAATAGTCTGAAGTCTTTGCTTTCATCTCTTGTGCCGTTGGGTTAAAACACTTGTGGCTAGGCTTGCTGGGCTTTCTGCTATTGTGTGATTTTTGAAAGGCTGCAAGTAAACGTAAGCTGTCTCAAAACAAAAATATATAACCTTTTGTTAACTTCTAACCATTGAAAATAATGTAAGGTGCCAAGGTAATTTGACCTCTGATTTCCCTTAGAGCATAAATTTTGGAACCTGTAACTCTTGCTGCTTTGCTCTTTGTTATTTGCTCTTTGCTTTTTATTCGTGTGGCAAGTTTGCACATCTAAGCCCTTACTCTTTGCTGTAAACTGTATTGAAATACCAGAACCAGCATTTTAAAAGTTCACAGGGATTCAGCAGTCGAAAGTGTGTGGAGCATGGTGGCACTCACTCGATGGTAACATTTACTCTAATGATGCAGACAAATTGTGCTTGCTCTTCTCTCTGTATATACATTTATATTTCTTCCCTGCTGTGCACAGTTTTAGCGCCTGATTTATCAGCCTCAATTACAGTGGTAGAGCTTGATCCCTTTTCCTGCATCACTTCTGTATGCAGCCAGATGGGTGCATTGGCTGCCATGTTTTTTAAAAACCAAAAACACTCAGCAGCCCATCTGGAATCTCGGTTGGCGTTGGCCAAAGCCAGCACCGAGCAGAGATTCCAGAGAAGTGCCAGCAGCAACACATTTCTCACTTAAAAAAAAAAAAAAAAGCGTCATTTTTCTTTCAGTTCTTGAGCTGCTTCTTAAGCTGGAATCAAAAGCTGTGTTAGGTCCAAAAATACAAAAGCATTGCAGTGTTAATAGAGATGCTTTCTGAAAAATTCAGGAATTTGCTCTACAAATGTGCTGTGAATGCTGCAGCTTTTTGAAGAGGCTGTGGTTTTGTTGCACTGAAATCTGGATTGCAGAATGTGCAGGGATTTGCACTGAGCTGTGGTATAGAGAGAGCTTGTACCACGGAGAATGAACTTGGGTAGTTCCCAATATTCCACATGGAATGTATTAGCACAGCTGGGAATCTGCTTACAACTTTGGGTGGCTTCCCCAAAGTGAAAATGATTAAAAGTGAGGGGGAGTATGCTTGAAAAGTCTGGCCATTTAGCTAGAGAAGCTGTTGTTCAGTATGGAGCTGGAAATATCTTTCTGCTTCCCAAGTTGCTGACAGCATATGCACAGCTTTTTAAGGTGACATAATAAGCATGGGAAGTAAGAATGTAGCAGAAAACCAAACAAAAAATCCCCCCCAGTATCTTGCACGCAGAGCAGATATCATGTTTATCTTGGACTCTGCCTGTGTGATAGAACAAAAAGCATGCCTTGACTTTTAAATTTATTTATTTTTTTTTTAATAAAGACTGTTTGATTGTAGTTAATTTCTGCAAAAGGCATATAGCAAGAGTGGGAAGCACTCCAGGACCTAGTTTTTAATTTCTTTCTGCATGTTTTGCTCTTATTTTTAATGTGCAGTAAAATGGGAAACTTTATTTTGCAGATCAGTGGAGAAAAACTGACTCGCCTGAGAAGGAACTCTGCCTGGCAAGAGAGGGAAAGCAAGGAAATTCTGTCCCGTCCAGAGTGCAATTATTGTAGTTGTGCTTTTGCATCTCAACAGGCTACTGCAACATGATTTTGGAGGGAAAGAGATGATAGAGAAATTTAGATCAGTAAATAGCTGTATTAAGAATTCAGATTCCTGAGTGCAGTTCTATCTTTAAACAAACAGAAAAGCTAAACCCAAAAGCTAAATAAGAATGAGGATTTTGTTTCCTTCTTAAAACTTGAGCCTTAATTCTAAGTTGTTCCAGCTTTGTATCCAGTTTTTCAACAAGGAGTGTAAATCTGTGAATATGTATTCTTTGGGTACATTGCAAAGCCTTATTATCATGTGCATGGGATTTTTAAATTGTTTCCATTTTCACCCATGATGAAGTATTCAGAGACTGGGTGCTAACACAAGAGCCATAATAAAGTTAGATTTATTTACATGCAAGTGCCAGGGTATAAGATTCAAGTTAATTCATAGTGTTTTGCTGCATTAACTTCTTTCTCTCCTGTTTATGAAGTAAGAGTATTTTTGTTTCTTCAGACTGGAAATTTGCTTCAGTCTTTCAGATGTAGAGAATAGATGGAACTAGAGACAAGCACTGCTTCATCTGTGCCGATGGAGCACTGCTGAAACACTGCTGTACACCTCTCTGGTTATGTTAATGATTTTGATTTTTAGAGCAGTGGTTTTTGCTATATCCACTCTGAATTTTCCCTTGGCTATCCTCTTATACACTTCTCAGTGGAAATGCTTGTATCTAATTGAAATGCAGTGGTAAATACTTAACAAATGCTGTGTAAGCTGGTGCTGTAGATGACACTGCTGTATTTGGTGGGGAAGCCCTGCTCTGCCATGGGGCTCAGTGGCCTCATTTTGGCCAGCACTGGGTGTCCCTGGCAGGTGAAGGAACAGCCTCCCCTGAGTGCTTTCTTGCCTTTCATTTTGCCTCTCGTACCCCCATGCAAGGAGGGCACAACACTGACCAAAGTGATGCTCCCACTTAAGGGAGGCACTGGTTAAAGGTGGAGTGCTCGATTTTGGTGTGGAAAGGAGGCTTTGATGCAGGGCAAGTTTAGGTGCTATGGACAGAGCTGGGTCTGGCTGTTCTCAGTCCCTGCTTTAGGAAGTGCTGGTGTGAGATGTGACAACTGAGAGTTCTGGTGTCCTGTGATCTGTGAAATAGGCTGGGCTCATGGGTCAGTTTGTAGCACAAGTGATTGCTGCCTGGTTATTGCAAACAAAGCTAAGCTTGGAAGATTTGGACTGAACTTTTGAAACCTGTCTGGCTTGATACCAAAGGATGCCACTGACATTAGATGGTTCCTTAGCCACAAAATCTTTTATTGTTATTGTCAGTGCTGTAGTTTAAAACAGTACTACAAAACGTTGTTATATTTATGTGTAGCAGTCCAATACTTATTTACAGTCGAGGTACTCTGTTTTATTTAATGTTCTTTATAGTCTGTCCATTTAGAGTGGTATTTATAGAATACCATACATTTGTAGAATGTATTTATAGAAACTTTTTTTATTGTCTGTTATGGCATGGCAGTTTCCTGATTAAGTTCTTTGGCCCTTCTAATTTTCTCCCTGCATAACCTCCTGATATCCTTGCATACATCCTGAGTTGCCTGCCCCAACTTCCAAAGGTCAAAAGCTTTCCTTTTTACCCTGGATTTCAGCCAGAGCTCTCTTCAGCCAGGTCGGTGGTCTTCCCTGCTGACTTGTCTTTTGGCATTTGAGAACTGGCTGGGGCTGCAGGAGCACAGATAGGGCCAGAATCTTCCAACTTGTGTTTTGAATTTTCCAGATTGTGTTTCTTTAGAACTTGAATTAATGTGAGCAGTGAGAAAATGCAAAAGCATAATGATGTGTGGGTGTGGTGCCAGGAACTGTTATTTCCCTTGAGAATATTTGTCATTCTTTGAATAGGATCAGAAATAGATTTGAGTGCTTACTACTATGAGGTTTTTTTTCTTGGTACTTATCTTATTCTTTTGTTAGGTGCTGTTCACCTTAATGTTTCCTCCTCCTCCCAATGCCTCTTACTCCTTCTGCATGTTTAGTCTCCAGCTTGTCCTGTCTTCCTTGTGGGTTATGACATGTCTTGGCCAAGAACCAGTGAATTCTTGGAAGGGAAGTGGTGTCTCTTGCTGTTCCTCCTGCACCTTGCAGGGCTTGGGAGTGCACTTGGAGGCATTGCTCTAATGCAGTGGTAAAGATTCCTGACAGCTCTTCTCGAGTGTTTCTCATCTTCTCAAGATTATTCTAACTTGAAACCAAACAAAAAAGCCCTCGGAAGCAGCTCCATACGCTAAAAATAGGATATAACCCCTGCCCCCCACATCCTTGCTGGACACAGACTGAGCTGGTCCAGTTGAGAAACTTCCTGAAGAACGATGCCGTAGTTAACTCTGGCTTCAGCATCCCCAGAGCTGTGGAGGGGCAGTCTCAGCTGTGAGTCTTTGTTGTAACCTCTAAAGCCTTCTCATCACCTGGGCTTCCTTAGGTGCTGTTACCAGAAGGGGAATTTAACTCCCAATTTATTTTGGTTGGAAGGAAAAAGTGGCTGCTCTCAAATTTATTTTAATCTGCTCTAGAAATTTAAACTTAACCCATGTGTACATGGTTTAATCAGTATTCTGGGCAGAATTCTGCTGCATGAGCACAGATATGCACATGGTGCCTCCTGAAACCTTGTAGGGTATTTGAGACAACCCCTGAGGGTGAGCAGACCTGACACAGGACCTGTGGGTTACCCAGGTCCTTCTGCTGCAGCCCCTAAAGCTGCTGGATTACCCTGGAGCAGCTCGATGGTGTATGCAGGATAAACGACATAGTCCATGTGCTTTTTGCCCACGTTGGACATGCAGTTTCTGGATTGTGTGCTGGTGGATACAGGAAATATCTTCATCTGTACATTAGAATGAACCTGGCACAGCTTGGGTACCACATAAGCAAAATTGAATCTCATCATCCATAGCTCACTTTTATTAACTTTGGTACTGATAGTAGCATATCATAAATGAGAACAGCATCTCATATCAAGCCAGCTTTCTTTTCTGCTGCTCAGTTGATGTGATCTGGGTGGCAGCAGGCCACTAACTCAAGGCATAATTTTTCCTAATTCAGGAAGTACTGTAAATATACGCATTTTTACTGCCCTTTTCTGTTTACATGAGCACTTGTTTCTTGCCTGTGGCAGGCTGCTTGAAGAATTTTCTTCAGTATCTGTACTTTCACTGTTTCTTTCAACTTTGTTTGCTTGGGGTTTTTATTATGAGGAAGGAATATTCTGTGTACTTTATTTCTGGCAGGATTGTTAAAATGTGAGCTTAATTTTTTGCTGGTAGGGAGTTTATTGCTCTCTGCCATGGTAGAGTTCCTTGTTCTTGTATATATCTCATTGGTTTATTTCAGTGTCCCAAAGGAATTTAGAATATGCAGCAGTTAATCATGTCCTATTTTTCTATGCAATTATAATTTTGCAGCTTGTCAGTTTTCTTTTTTTGTGCATGTAGATTCCCAATACACTTTTTTTGTTGGTATTTTAAGAGAGGGAATGTGTGCATGTCTATTTCCATTTGGCTGTAGGAATTTACAAGACCTGTAAGAGGCTGGTTTGCATATCTGGAATTGGAATGATTCCTTGCATTAGTACAGTTTGTTATCTGTAGAAAACCTGGAGTGGTGGTGACAACTGCCATCCCGTGTGGACAGGATAATGTGCCTTTGTTCAGCATAGTTCTCTGTTTGTCCCCAGTAATTAGTAGATGGAAGAACACTTCTACACCATGTTTATTTAAATGTAAAAGCTTGCAGGGATCGATAGACAGGCTTCAGCACAGAGGTCAGACCTGCAGTACCCAGCAGATGTAGTAGCATGAGGATACCAGTAAATAAGCACAAATCCCTGAGAAAATGATGCTGTGTTTGAGGGGATGTGTGTTATCTCCTTTTATCGGCCTCTGAGCTGCTGTTGTTGTGCACTCTACATGGGATTAGTAATAGTGGGATTAGTAATAACGTACTATAACTAGGCAAAGGGAGGGGAGATGGCACATTGTGAAGCTGCAGGGTGCCTCCAGGAGATGCTCTGATGGGGAAGAGCTCAGCTGTTTTGGCTATGTTTGGTGTGGGGATTTTATTGAGGACAGAAAGGACAGCTGTTGCCATTGACAATTGTAATAAAAATCATAATAGGCTCATTTAAAATGGCCAAGTGTCTGGTCCTTCACCCTTCTCTTCTGTGAGACGCTGTATTTTCAATTTCTGCTTTCCCCAGTGGTTTGGGGAGGGAAGAGTTTGTTTCTTAAGGCTTTGTTCTTGTCCCCTTTGCTCATCACCTTGACCTTCAGGCAATTTCTTCAATTCACAGCTAAATCAATGGTAGCTGAGGCTATCATCTCTGTGCAGATGATTTGTAAAAGTGTCTCTGTTTACTGCTAAACTTCTGCTTTTCGATCTTGCATATTGGCTTGCTCTGCAAAATGCCTTACAAATGTCTCCTCAGAGCAAGTAGAGTGTTACAGAAACGTTGGCATCTCATTTGGCTCAGGACCACACCAGACAGGTTATTCTGAATTTTCTCCTTTTCTCCAGGGTGTTTTCTTGTTCGGGCATTTTTCTGCTAACCTGTTCTGATTAACATATACTAAGTAAATCTGTCTTTTCAGTCCTAGTCACTACTCCCGTTGGTCCAGCCAAAACAGTTCCTCTAAGCACTTGTTCATGAAATTCCTCCCTAGAAATCCCCTGTAAACTTCACATGCAGTTACTGAAATATCTGATAGATATTTTTTGTCAGTCTTGATAGCTTTACACGGCTGTGACCCTCTCCGTTTAGCATCACTTGCTGGGCTTGCCGAGGTCCCTTGTCACTTGTGCTGTGCTCCTTGCTTGTCAGATGTTTCATGATGCATCTTTGTGCAGCCTTCTCTGCGACTCCGTGTGTGTTAATTCCTGACCTCCCTGCTTTCCTGTGCCGGGGTGTCTGTGCTGTGTGCTCGCTCCCTCCTGGGGACCCGTGTGTGCCACGCTGCTCAGTGAACTGAGCCGGCAGACACACACATTGCTGGCTGCTCCCCGAATCAAGGTTCAGCTAAGTGTTTGGAAAATGTTTGGCTTCTATATTTGCTGGCAGCACCCACAAAGCAATAATACTTGAAGTGGAAATCGGTCTGACTTCTTGGTACAACCTCTTCACTTGTAACTCCTGGCATGGATGGCTGAATCATCTTCGTCTAAATAGACAGTACTGTGAACAGATGGTAAATAATTTACGAAAAGTGAAGCTATGAGCAGGCCTAAGATTGAACTTTGTGTCATATCTTTCTTACTGTCATAGATGTAGGCTTGCAGCTCTGAATCACAGCAGACTATACTCCATTTATAAGATGAATTTTAAATCATTCAAGAGTAAATGAGACAAAGCTGAATTTCTTAATTTAGACTAATAACAGGCAATGATCCCCCAGAACAAAGGACTGTGAAAGGACTGAAAAGCATTGCCAGAAATTCATCTTCTGCCTCTACCCACAAGCACTGGTCTAAAGTAATGCCAAAGCCACTTGTCATTTTCACTTCAGCTGCTCCACTGACATGTTCAAACCCAGCACTGGATGCTGTGTCACAAAGTTTCTTCATCTTTGAAAAAACAGCATTGACTGTGAATTCGGGAAGATATTGCAGGAGGAATAAATTCAGAATTTTAGAAGTAAGGGGCTGAGTTGGTAACTGTGTGTTGACTTTGATAATAGCCCCCAATGTCCAGGATCACAGCATCTGTGAGATGAGTGCAGGGGTCTGCAGTCTCTGTAAATTACAAACCTCTTCCTGCTTCTAATAAGGGACTGAAAGTACTAAATGATGTTATTCCACAGTTTATTACAGGTAAACTTGTAGTCATGTGCTTTTGGTTGGTGTGTGGTTGTACAACCCCTCATCTCCCCTAGTTTACATAACACTGATTCTCTCTAAACTGTTTTAGGGGAAACACAGGGTATTAGGACTCGTTTGATATCATATATTTGATATCATACATCAGTATGTAGAGCACAAACTATCTGCCAGTCCTCATGTGATTGTTTTGAAAGCAGAACCAAGATAAAAATGAAGGGCTGTCCTGGCAGTCAGCAGTGCATGTTTGTGGATAACCCATGGAAAGTTGCATTGTGTCAGTGCCACATTCCCAATGTGCAGAACTGGTGCCAGCTCTTGCAGGGAGAAGGTGTTCTGAGCCAGCACAACAGATCTGGGATTAAAATAAAGGAAAGCAAAGTGGTATTCCTGTCTTTTTGATCAGTCAAGCCTGTCCAGATGTTTTGTGTCTCCCACAGCAGTTCAGGTATTGGCTGGGAATAGCTGCCCAGTTGTTCCCTGCAGCAAGTGTCTGTCAGAGGGTGTGTTGGCTCATCTCCTCTGTCTAAAAATGAGTGTATCATTGCTGAAGTCAGCCAGCTGAATATTGACTTTTATGGCTTGAAGTAGTCACTGCTGCCTTGAATAATTCGCTGTTCTAGAAGAGACCATGACTGACCTTTGGAAGGTTCTGTCACTGCTTTTCTCCTAATGTAGACCCTTTTTCCAGCAAAGATCTGATTTTTGGCAATGTCTGTGGATTTGTTGACAAGGCTTAGTGGAACCATTGCTTAATCAGTGGCTTGTATCACAGCCTGCCAAGCCTGGCTATGCTCTGTACCAATACCTGCAGCTGCCCTGAGTGATTTGCCAATTTTGGGACATATGTAAAATAGGGGGTGTGTAACCCCCTGAACAAGTGCGTTCTTATTTACACAACCACAGCTCTCCAGAGAAAAAATAGCTGGTAATGTTTGCTAGGAGCAAACGTAGTCCAAATGGTATCTGACATACTGCAGTCAGTGTTTAGCTCTGAGATGTCATCACAGAAGGGAGTTTTATGGTGATTGATATGTGAAAACTCTGAGATTCTGTAGTGGTGTATATACTTTTTTTTTTAGGTTGTTTCATAAATATTCTTTGAACTTGAACTTTTTATTTAAAACAACAACAGTTCTACACTAGAAACAACAGTTCACTAGTTGTGAAGACAGACCTAGATTTCAGTAAACTGATGAGTAGAAATTTTGTTTAAAAGTGATAATTTTGTTAAAGTAGTGATGATGTACAAGTTTCATCACAAGAATGGGTGATTTTTATTATTTTTTTTCTCTTTGGTACAACTTGGATGCTTGTTCCTGCACAAATAGAAAAAGAGTGTAGTTCTGCCAAATAAGTAGTTACATGACTCATTACAAGGATCCTTAATTCTCCTTATTAATTTTTTAGGAATAATTTGTGAAATCTACTAAGCATGGTAGCCCCAATGAAAACAGTGTGATCTGAAAATTACAAAAATTCTCAGAATTATTTTTGAGATGAGTGCTATCCTGTGCTAAAAATACATTGCTACTGCAATCATTTTGTAGCTGGATTCACTCCATCACACAAGCTCTTTATCTGAAATTGCTATAAGCCATAACATAAAGCTTTTTACTTGCTCTCATCTAATTGAGGGAATATTTATTTGGTGCATATTAAATTCAAACTGGCCTACTTCTGAAGGAATATTTATTACTTTAAATCTCAGTGCTTTGAAGAGAGAAGTTTTAGAACAACTCTTATGACAAAGTTAATTAGAATCTTGTATTTTAGTTCCTGTAATATTTGAAAGGGAGTAGTGTATTGTTTGACAGATAGGTGTAGTAAATCATGATTTGTTGATAAAATTAAACTTTAAATGAAAATTTAACTTTTATTGTGCATATTTTGAAGCAGTTTTCAGGATGTGTATGGAACTCCACAGACAAATCTGGTGTGTTATAGCTCAGAGCTTATAACACAGCCACGTCTATTCTGGCTTTTACAGCTTTTCATGCATTATGGATACATTGGAAAATGGGGACATGTTCCCTGCTGTTGGCTTGAGGAAGCAGCGTGGCTAGAAATCCCAGTTTCTTTTTATAAACTCTTGGGTTTTGTGCATATGGAACCATGTCAGGAACCAAAGCTGTGTCTCAAATATTTATTAAACACAAGCCAACCTGTTAGCTCTCTCTTTGGCCATAAAGTGATGCTTGTGATCCTCGAGCAGATCCTGTAGCACACGGCCTGGCTTCTCCCATGGGGGATTTCCTGCTCTCTGCCATCACAGCCGTGTCTCCTCCTCTGCAGCAGCAGTACTGGCAGTGTGTTTGGAGAGACAGACATCTTCCAGTCAACTCTGCTCTCTTGCTGATGGTAAGGATCAGACTTCCATGCTAGAAATCAGCAGTAAATAACTGCAATTACTGGGCAGAGTCACTTGGAGTTACGTGCAGCACATGTTTAAAAATAGGTGAGAGAAAGTAATTTGTGGATAAGTTTCATAAGGTGGCAGAACTTTGTTGCACATCTTTACACAGCCCTGTTGTACTGAGCTACTCATGCCCTGGTCAGGGCTCAGCACTCAGAGCTCTTTGCTCTCTGATTGCAGCTCCCTTCCACTCAAGCAGGAGCTTTTAGCCCAAAGTGTGCTAAACCCCAAACACTCTGCTTGGGATGCTCCTCATTCATGGTGGAATGGGCTTGGAGGGAGGTTTGGTGCAGCTTATGTGAGGAGTTGTGTTTGAGATACATCACTTGTTAATATATCCCCTTATTTATTCATTTGCTTGTGGTGTTTTTAAAAATGGCTGAAGTCTGAAACAGGCTCTTTGCTACTGTTGAAGTTCTGAAAACAGAATTTTTTTCAGTAATCTGGACAGAGCTCAGGCGTCAATGTGAAACATGAAAGGATTCTGTTTTAGCTAGGCATGTCATATGTGTGCAGCTCTATGTATTTTTTTAATGAAGATTTGTGCTTCTCATTTCTGTGATGTGCACTTAATGTCTGAGGTGTTGTGGGGTCCAAGCAAGGTACAGATACCATCTTGGAATGGGATGTTGTGTCTTTGAACCTGCCCAGGTGCTGCTGAGATAATACCAATATTCTCATCTCCTTTTGTTCAAAATTAAATGAAAGCTCTTTCAGGGTATTTAAAAGTACAAAAATCAAAGACCACTCTTGACCCACTTAGGAATTAACACAGGCCAAGGTAAAGAAGATGCTGAGATATAGTACCTGCTTAGACCATCCAAAGTCTTGACCTTCTGTCAAAGAGCTCTGGAGTATCTGGTAGAGGCTCACCTTATGCTCTGAATGTCCCCTAAATTATTTAGAGGTCATTAATATGTGTTGGACATAGTTGAGACTGATTTTAAATATAAATGTAACAATTTAAAATGCAGTGGGAAATAGGATATGGCACCCAAGTGAAGATTACAATACTTGAAGGACAGTTAGACCAGGAAAACTGGGCACATGTGAGAGTCTGAAGCAGTTTTTGTGCCAGCCTGTTTAAACACTTTGTTCCTGGGGTTTCCTCTATATTTTTCTTCTTCTGGTTTGGTATTCTTGAATTTCACACTGCAGTGGTTCAGCTTACATGCTACTAAAGTAGAGCCTCGCATCTTGCAATGAACCATCAAGAAGATTTTTCTGAAATGCTGAAAACCATATGCTTACAGAAGTAGCCTATCACAAGTAACTGGAAGGTGAAAGCCGTACAATATGTTCTGCATCTTTAACTATGTAATCATAGCAGAAATGGGTCTGCTGCTAAAACAGATATCCCAGCGACAAATTCAAGGAGCTGTTGTTTTTTTTCTATTTATTTCAAAGTCATAGTTGAATTCAGCCTCAGACTATTATGGAAAAGGGAGCAGTAATATGGCTCAGTGATCTCTGCAGGTGGGGAGAATAACTGAAAGTAGCCAGAGAAATGCTAGTGAATCAGCCTAAGCTGCTGAATAAGGGAAGGAAGAATCACACTCTGAATGTTGCTCATATCAGTATCAGTGTTTTGGTACAAGTTTTTATTTAACTTATCAGAATGGGATGGATAGCTCTTCTCTGAGTAAACATTGGCTATAACTAAATGGGAAGCAAACATGGGAAGAGCAGACCTACCATGGAAGTATAGAAAGTAATCTTTGGTTGACAGGCTTAAGTGAAAAAAACCCACTGATAGTCCTGAAAAAGTGACAGACTTCAGATGCTGAATGCATGGAGTTCACTGACCTTGTGCTTTAACTACTGACTATCTTTAGCCCTATCAGTGGTTACAGCCAACTGCCCTCAGGGTGGTTATTTTTCAAATAGGAAGTTGTTCTCAGCTCTTGTTACATCCTACTTGTTAAGGAACCTTGTTTTCACTTTTTTGGAACATGTGATGCTTGTTATATGTCTGAGTCCTTAAAGGTAACTGTGAAATCAAAAGTTTCATAAATAAAAATAATAAAAAGTTATCTTGGTTCCAAATAAACTTCAGTCACTGCTAGAGACAGTATGGGACTTAGAAATGTGGGTTTGTTCCTGGAGCAGTGTGAAGCAGAATGTGATTGGGGATTGAAGTCATGCGAGTGGAAACTCGAATATTCTGCCAACAGTAGCTTGGATTTTTTAACATAATGTCACTTGCACAGAAGTTGGTTCTCCAAGTTACAGAAGGTATTTGAGGTGAAGGGAATGAGGGAATGTTAGACTGGATGTCACACCAGTGCTACAGCACACTGATCTTAACTTAAAAAAAAAAATACTCACTGGAAGATCTGCTCATGCTCTGCGTGGTTCAGACATTCCTTAGAGAAAACTGTGAGATCCGAAAGACCCTCAGTCCAGTGGCTGTTTCTCATGGAACAGCTCTGTTTTCCCAAGATGGATGGTTTTTTGCAGATGGGTGTGAGCTCAGGCTCTGCCTCCAGCCGCCGTGGCCGTGCTCTGACAGGTAGCTGTGGCCATGAGTTAACACAGTGGATTATTGGCTCAAGTGAGGAAACCCAGTTTGGCTGCACAGGCTCTGGTCCAGGCAAGCTTGGATCTGCCTGCAGAAGGCTGTGAACAGCCCGTGGGGAAGAGCAGACTTCCCTGCTGCTTCCTCATCTCCTTTTCTGACAACTGCTGCCTGTGCCGAGCGCTGCGTGACAAAACTCAGCAACAACACAGCGGCTCCTGCCAGGACAGCACACGGGCTGGTACCGAGAGAACAAGCTCCAAGAGCTGCATCCCTGGCTCCTCTTAAGATTCAGAGTCCGTCTGCACAAGGAACGGGCAGGTTGTGAGATCTTGACCCTCCTAGGAGTATATGGAGCTCCAGAAATCTCGCTGTCTTCAGTGGGATTATTTGTGATGTAGGGTAGTGTGTAACGCAAGTAAGGGATATCACAATCTGTCGCCTTAAATTAGCAATCTGTTACGAAGTTGAAATTAAAATTAAGGTCAAATTTCCTTTCTCCCATGCGTTTATTTGGCTGATGCACAAGTCACCAAGAGTTCTGTGTGCGACTCAAGATACAATTTGGCCCTAAATTAATTTCATTAGTAAAGCTGAAGCTCAAACATGGTGTGAATGAGACATCTGTTAGTCTGCTGATTCATGTCTAAAGAGAAATGTCATAAAGGATTTTTAGAATGCAATGCTTCATATGAGGCAGCTGCACTCACGCTGCAGATCAATCTGTTTCAAATGGAGTCTTAAACAATAAACCCTTCTGCGAACCTTTTTGCTGAGAATGTGTCTTCAAAAATGCAGAGAAATTCATTGTGTAAGAGTGAAAATAAAGAATGCAAAGAAAAAAACAAGGAAGCTTCTCATTAATGTTGAGCCATCAAATAAATTGTCCCTGTGACCTAACTCCCCTTAAATCCTCTCAGTGATTTCCACTTTCCCCTCTTTGAAGAGGAGGACTTTGGTTAGGTGTGGCAGCACACAGTCGTAAAAAGTCATGTACTTGGGAAAGATTAGCTTAAAATTGCAGTCTCTTGTTTTAGCTGACTAATCACAGAATGATTTGGGGTTGGAGGGGGCCTCTGGAGATGATCTAGCCCAAATCCTCTGCTAAAGCAGGTCCACCTAGAGCAGCTTGCAGAGGATCTCATCCAGCATTTTACATATCCAGAGAAGAAGACTACACAATGTCTCTGGGCAGCCTGTTCCAGTGCTCTGATCTGCTTTTTCCATTCAATTTTGTCGTATCTATTTTGTATTGGTACTTTTTTCTTGTTGGAATTGTATTTGCTCCTATTGAATACTCACATAATCACAAACCTTCACTAATGGTGACAAAATGTTATTTATTTATGTTTATTTGTTTTTTATTGGCTTTTATAGCATCTGTTTCCTTTGGCATGCAAGCTTCCCTGCTACTAAAACAGGGATTTCAAGAACGTGAGCTGAAACTTCAGTGAGGTTGCATTTAAAACGCCCTTTTAATTTTTTTTAATTTTTTTTTTTTTATGGGAGCCTGGGTGTGCAGGGATGGCAGGGTAGGTAACACGCCTCTTCCAGTGAGAATAAACAGTAGGAACACAAGAATGTCAGAGCAATAACAATCCTGTTTTCATGCAAATTTCCCAGGAGTAAGAGAGGCATATTGTAGATGACACATTAACAGGCTTGTCTTTAAATAGAATTTTTTTTTCAAAGTCTTCCTGGGGGCACCAATGACTGTTCAATGCAACATTAATGGATGCATTTTCCTGATAGAATAACAAGGATTTGGAGACTGAAAGAGACACTAAACTTACCTCCTGCCAGATTTTGTACAACTCCGTTTTTCCTCTAAACACATACCCGGATTATGGCTGTCTCATAGCAAGGGGAAATCCACCCTTGCATCTGCAGTGCCAGTGACCTTCCAGCAGGACTTCTCCTGTGTACATTTGGGGAAATGTGAGTAACTGGGACAGGAAAAGCAGCTGCTCTCACTGGTTGGAATCAGGAGATGTCCTTTGCAGCAGCTGGGGATGGGAAGTGTCTCCTGAACATGGCTCTGGTGATGGAAAGATGCTAAAGATTAATGGTGTACATTAATGCAGTTCTAGAACCCACAGGTACTGCCCCCTGGATCAGTTCTGCTCCATCCTGCAGCAGCCTCAGCTCCCAGGAGTTCATGCAGTCATGGAGGTGAAAAGAAAATACAACTTGGGCTTTATTTTGAAGAGTGATGTATGTTTCCTCTGCTTCTTCCCAAATGAAGTTTCTCTTTTGCCCCATATGATCAGTCAAATAATTTAGCTTTCTCTTCCAAAATATTTCACCATTTATCTAGTCATCTTGTTTTTTTTGTTTTTTTTTTTGTTGTCTTTATCCTTGCTCTCTTTTTATACCTTTCAAAATTGGGAAATTTTAAGGGTGTCTCTTCACTTATTGAAGAGGGCACTGCAAATCAATTTGGGCACTATAACTCACCCTTTTCACTCATCTCTTATTTCCTCAGTGTTGTCATTGCAAAACCCCATTAAGGAGTGTGCTCTCTGATCTGACTGTGGGAAGACTGCTTGGAATAGCATTTTAGCATCAGCAGGGTTTCTCTGGTTGTGATGATTTGGCACAATTTCCATCTGTGAAATGCATGATTTCCAGGTCTCTTTATGTCAGAGGGACAAGATGTGTTTTGTATTTTGACAGCTGTCTGTTGTTAGTGTTTTAATTTACTTACTGGGATGAAGTCATCAGCTTGTCTGGATGAAGGTGGCAATAGTCAGCATATCCACAGATTGCTACAGTAGTGTTCCAGGGACATGAAATATTTCAAGCCTATCAAATGTGTTTTCTGCCTTTCCAGGTTAGGTCTTTTGTTAGTTACTTTCCACTCAAGCTCTTCTATTCTGCTCGGTTTAAATACTCATCTTAGCAGAACCTGGAAATTGAGTTCTTTTCGCAGTTTTTTGCCCGTGGCAAATTATCCAAGCACCAGACAATTGAGCCTTTTTCTGATCCAATGAATATTTAAATATTTTATGCAAATATTTGCTACATATTATTTGAGAACAAGTGAGCAAACAAGAATATCTCCATATGCTGATGCCTACTATAGTTTAGTGGTAGTGGGGGAACAGGAGCTCCAGCACATGCTTTTGCAAGGTAGTTGTTAAGGCAGAATGAGTAGCTTTGATGTGGGGCTGCCCTTAGAATATCCTGTAGCTCTGTAGTAATGACATTTGGTGAGTAGGAGATCCAGATCTGCCAGAAAGGAGGTTTCAACCTGCTTATCTGCAGGTGAATATTGTAATTACTTACCTAAATTTAAGTTCATGCACAATTTTTTTTTCCTTAAAATTATATTTTTGGGTTTTGTTTTTTTTTATTCTTGGAGGGAGGAGTGATTTTTTTTTTTTTTTTTTTGGGATACTGAAAAGGACCATTTTGGATCTCAGCTTATGCTATAACAGTCACCTATAAACAATTCTGAGGTCTGTCCTTACTTCTACAGAAACCTGGAAGAGCAAGGAAGTGCTAACACAAATCCCCATAAGATTTAAATGCTCCAATACACTCTAAGTACTCATTTTTAAGAACAAGAAAATTACAATGGACCCTATATGATAATTTTAATTATATTGCTTACTTTGGCATCTCTGAAATGCTAGAGCAACCTGTAGAGAGTCATATGTCATTTCAGCCATTGATTTCTTTGCCATAACCCCCTTCTCTCTGAAGTAAAAGTGGCAAGAGGAAATTAAAGCAACTAAATGAAAAAGGAGCGGCTAATATTTTTTCTGTTGTTTTATATTCCTAGCTAATGTGAAAGTAATAATAACTGTTAACTTAGAGTGAACAAAAAAGGATTCTGAGGAAAAGGTAAGAGAGCAAAGTTCTTGTGTGTGTGTGTGATTTTTTGTGAGAGAGGCAGAGCACACTGCCAAGGGCTCTGTGTCTTGGGGAATATCTTGGTTATGTCAGGTTGCCAATCACAGTTACTCTTCACTCAATGATAGGATAGAGCTTTGTGATATTTTTCACTCTAGTCTTGGACTTGCAGGATTGAAACCCATTATTTTACTGTCTACTAATTCTTGGTGTTAAGGGTAAGCCATACAGACTTTTTTCAGCAATTATGCACATATCTCCATGAACACACAAGTCTGGCAATCACCTTGCTACCAATGCAGCAGGAAATAATAAAACATAGCAGTGGAATATTACTCTTAGTGCATACCATGGAATTCAACTCAGTGGCTCAGACTCACTGAAGGAAGGTGCTGATATAATTTGGGTAACTCCTGTTGTATAAAAAAGACCTGAAGAAAACTTTTTCTCCTGAAGACTTGGCTGAACCTAACAGCAATTCTGATTTGTTCTGCCAAGATGGGGGTGGGAAAAAAAGGACACAACAAAACCTCTTCCCAAAACAAGTGTTTAATTTTGTAGATTTGTTTAAGCTGAAAGAGACATCAGAGCTGGCAAGTTTTGAAACACTGTCTTTTCTGGCTTAATGAAGCGTTTTCTTTTAAAGCTAATTATTCTCCAATCACAAGTTAAACCTCACCTTCAGTTAAAACCAGAATTCCAGTAACATACTTGTACTGAGCTGAAGCAGGTGCCATGGTCGAGGACTGGGGATTTTTCCCTTTATTTTGTCTTCTAACCATCCTCCAGAAGGGTAACCCAGAACATTCAAACCCATTAAGAAGCAAGACTCTCCAATAAGTTGTCAGTTATATCTGGATAAACCATGTCAGTTCTTCAGAGGATAATCAGGAGGGCTTCTCTGTGGAAGTGGGAAGTATTGGATTTCTGTTTTCAGCTCTTTTTCTGGATCTCTAGTGCAGTTGTTTGATCTTAATGAGTTAATTAAAAGGAGAACTTCTAATAACCTGACAGAAGTCAAGAATTTTTGAGCATCTCTGAAGGTGGACCAACTTAGAATCAGGTGATAGAGCTGCTTCATTTAAATTTAATTTTTTTTTTTGACTAAGAAAAGTCTGAACAATTTTTAGGTCACTGCTTTTAGGAAAACTTGTTTTGCACAGTTTTACTAGTAAGTTTTAAGAACAGTTCACTGAGACTACTTTAGAATGCCTTTAGCACTCTAATACAACAGTATTATAGAAACAGTTTTGAGATATATTAAAATTCAACAGTATATGATATAATCTCACCAAGTAATTGATCAAATGGCTCTGCAAATAAGAAAGCTTAATTTTCCCATCTCTGCTGAAAGCCTCGAAGCTGTTGTTGCCTGAAATCCCTGTCAGTGTGGGAACTGGGCTATGAAAGATCTGGTGACACAGAAGCAAGAACAGGGTATTTCACACTGCAGCTTTGAGTCACCGTTTGATAGTCTGGTGCATCAGAAACCCCTTTCTGGAGCAGCAGTGACTTCTGAAGCTCCCAGGTTTGCTGCTTTGCCTTTTTTAATTCGTGCCTTACTATTTTGAGAGACCTCCATCATGCTACGGCAGAAAGCACCTGTGCTTTGGTGTGCTCTGAGGAGGGGAAAAGCTGCTTTCTGAGCAGCCTGGGGCACCTGGGAGGTGGAGATGGAGCTTGTGCACCAGGCAGGATGGGGTCACTGAGCTGCAGAGAGAGAGAAAGGACAGCAACACACACGGACCTCTTTTGGGGAAAAAAGGCCAACTTTATCATACAGACAGCCTGTATTTAAAGTGTGTTACGTGCAGCTAGGACAGGACAGTAGTTCATTGGACAATTGGGAAAAACATCCCTGGGACCACGGGAAAGACACCAGGTGTTAATCTTTATTATGAATTCCATTCTGTTTTTCACCATATTATCACTCTGGGAGACTTCCTCCCTAACTGAGGCTGCAGTCAGCTTGTCAGCCTGAGAATGGACCTGAGAGTCAGGAGAAATGCAGGCCTGAAAAGGATTTCCAAGCTGTAATTCCCCAGCTCTGTGAATGTGTGTGTCCACAGCAGGATCCTGATGTCCAGACAGAAAGCTTTGCCCACCCTGCAGCACAGCCAGCTCCGAGGGCAAGGCTGCTTCCACAGCTCCCGATTTCCCCCTGAGCCAGCAGCTCGGGAGGTTTGTGCCCCTGATTGCAGTGCTCTGTGCTGCTGGTTAAATTAGCTGAGGAAACCATGGCACCGGGGGGAGGATTTTGAAGGGAGTTTGAACATAAATGTAACATGAAACATGAGCCGGTGTTGGGGCAAGCCAAGTGTTGGCTGGGGCGGTCACACAGGGTGTGCTCACACTGGGCACAGTCCTGGCTCATCCTCTCCCCTCTGGGGATGGAGCAGTGCTGCCTTTGTGGGACAGCATCGTTTATTACCCACTAGGTGCAATTTTAAAAGATCCGAGGGAGAGATGGCAGATGTATGGAGAGCTTATGTCCAAGTGAGGTCAGATCTATTGAGATGCCCTGGTATGTTTGTGTTTTGAAATGTCTTTTTGAGAAGTAGCAGTCTTAAAAGGAAGAGCAAAGCTCTGCCAGACAACATGCTGTTTGATTTTACATCAAACCTTTAAGACAGGATAATATTCACTCCAGGGAGAAAGAGCAGCTAAATAAATATATAGAAACTTAAAAGGTGCTGAGGTTTGGAGTAATCAGTGTGCAGTGTCTAGTGATGTCTACTGAAATGTAGTAAAACAGCTCTGTGAATTTAGTCAGTGGAATTTAACCTACACTGTAATTACAGGGTTTTGCAGAGGTAGTTGTCTCTGACAGGTTTCTATCAAAGTTTGTTGAGCCTGTGTTGTTGATTTTTTTCAGTGACCCCTGACTCTGCCCTTCTAAGTCACCAGTCTTAATCCCCAGCCAATATTGCCAAACATTTTCAGCAAGTCCCTTAAGTCTTTACCTTCTCCACTGCTTTGGTGACCTAAACTGAGCACTTTTATAACTGCATGATGTGGTGTTCTGTGCCTTCTCCCTCTGGCATCCTCACCTATTACCTTTGCTTCTAAAGTAGAGCAGCAGCTCCTTGAGAGGGCACCTGAGTGTCTCTGTGGCTGTGCAAGACTGAGCCTGGTGGATTTCTGCTCATGGTCAGGGCCTGTGAGCTGTGATTTTTTTTTTTTTTTTTTTAATTTTTTTTTTTTTTAAGAATGTGCTTAATTCACTAACGAAATAACTAACAGTAAAAAAAGAAACAACCCTGATGGAATTAAAACAAGTGGCAAAGAATTAGAAAAATACTACCAGGAGAGCAAGAGATGATCCTTCTCTGGTTTTCCTTACCAATTTAATATTTCATGGTAGACAGTTTAGGGGTTTTTCCCCCATAATGCAAAATTCTTGGCAGCCATATCGTGAAGTGTTAATTTTTAATGGTGTTTTTTGGCTTTTTTTAAAATGTTAATGTAGGGTTAGGCTGTTTGGCTTGTACCAAGGATGTACCTTGTTAGGTCTCTGGCTGAGTAAAAGCCAGAGTTGGTTTTGCTTCTGTGCTGTTGTCCATCAGCTCAGTGCTCCTGTCTCCAGTGTGAAGGAAGGTGTGGAGTGCCAGCAGCAGCTGTGAGCAGTGTGGAACAAAGCTTTCCATCATCCCTGGTGTCAGCCACCAGCAGGGATCCCACACACTTCCCTCTCCCTGCACCCCCTACACACAGCTAATTTTCTGCTGGTTGTGTGTTCAGTTTTATTTACCACGTGGTGCTGCTGCTTCTTTCTAGTGATGGAGACAAGTTTGGGCCACCCTTGGTGCTGGAGTTGTTGCCCATCCTCCTGGGGTGGTGTTTAAGATTCCTCACCACGCTTTTCCCTGGGGTAGAGCAGAGCCGTGCATAGGAGATGAATGGGACAGAGGGAAGGGTAGGAAGGAGGCTGGTTCAGGGCTTAGTGACCTGCTGGGGTTTGACTCCTTCGGACTGGTTATTCCAATTTTTGTGATATTTAATCAGAAACCTACAGTCCTGCTTCCCTGAAAGCCCTGGTTCCCGGAGACACAGGATTATACGAGAAGCCTGTCTGAGTTTTTTCTGTTCATGTGCAAGTTGTTTGTCTTTTAGTGGAGACAGAATCCTTGGTCCTTAGAGAAAAACTTCAGAAATGTCACCCAATAAGGTTCTAAACCCGAAGGGAAGATTAAAAAACTAATGTAGTATTTCTGTACAAAACACACAACAAGGAAAGAAATCCCTCTGGAACTGTTAAGCTGTTTGTGAGCAGTCTGGGCTATGGTGCACGCTGGGAGGTGAGTGTGGAGGAGACCTCACAGATTTGTATCTCGTGTTGCCTTACCCCTTTTCTGAAAAGAAACAGGATGAGGGAAAGATAACAAAGAAGTCTTTGAGGAGGAATTGTTCTTGAGGAGGGTATTGTGGATATCTTAAAAAGAACAATCCTCTGCAAACAGCTGCTGCTCCTCTTTTAATTTTTAAGTAGCTTTAAAATCAGGAGCTTGATAGTGGAGAGGGCAGCATCTTTGCCTACTTCTAGCTCAGAAATGATTATTTAGTCGTGTAGGAAAAGGTTTATGAAAGCAGATTCCCTTTGCAAAGATGATTGTCACAGTAGCTTAAATTGTCTGCCAAGCATCATAATGGAGTTTTACTACTGTAGGAAAACAAAAGCAAAAGATAAGCTTAACTCAGTGAAACAAAAGAGAACAAAGGAGGGAGAACAGCAAAGAGCCTCGCTGATGACAGGAGAACACAGTGATTTCCCTGCAAGTAACAACTCAAAAGGGGCTCCTAAAATTAGGTTAATTCACGGAACAGCTGCAGAGGCTGTAAGATAGTGCAGTAACAAGTGTGGGCAAACAGGTTTGTGGGCTCCGGAGCAAAGCCACCCTCCTGTTCTCCAGGGAGGGGCTCTGAAGGAGCATCACCATATGCCCATCCAAAAGTCTTGTTGGGCAGAGAAGGGTAGAAATTCCCAAGTGGGAGGAATCACGAAGTGATGAGGATGTGGCCCAAGACAATTGCTGACAATTTCTTGCCATCTCTGTTCCTCTGGTGGAACACTTGCATAATCTTTCCCTTCTCCTGTTACCAGCTGTAGTAAAGGCATGACTTAGGCCAAAAGATGATTTGAGAGATGGTACCTGGGTAAGGCAATGGGGAAATATTTTCCTTTGAGTTAAGTAGTTATGAGGCAGTGGCACTGTCAGGAAGCCAGAGCTCACTCAGTCTTAAAATGTCACATATAGTTTCTGCCTTGCCCTTGCAGTCTCTATGGCTTCCTATTTTGCTTGCATTCCTAAAATTGTTTATAAATATTCATTATTGAATGTGAAATGAAGGAGTGAATATCAACCAGGTGAATAGTTCCTAGCCTGTAAGACATACTGTCTATTGGGATGTGGCAAGCAATTTCGGTTCCCAGAAATCCAGCTCTAATCCTGCATATGCTAGGACATCTCAGCTTCCTGTAATGAGTATTTGTGTGTCTAGACTTAAACATAGGATGTGAATCTGTGTATTGCACTGTTATGCTGAAATATGGAGAGACTTGCCAGGACTATACTGCAGTTCTTCATGAAACACCCTGAGAACTTCACTTTCTCTATGAAAGTGGAAAAAAAGAAAAATATATATATGCATATGCAAGGCCTTAAAAGCCTCATAACAGCTTGACCATGCTACTTCTCCTTTTTAAGTGTTGTGTTTGTGGTGGGTTTTTTTTTGTTGCTTTATTTTTACATTTGCAAACCATGTATTGAAAGTAACTACAAGCAGAATGGTGAGTGTGTGACATGTTGACCACGAGCTCTCCCAGCCCATGGAGTCAGTGATGCTGCAGGTAGGGGGATTGGATGATTGGACTTCGTGTTTAGATTTGTATAATTAATTTATCTCTTTCCTTGGAAACAGATCCCTAACCTGCACTCCAGAGCAGTCATGGCTAGCCTGCTTATTCTGCCCTTTGTCCTTGCCTGTGTGAAGAACAGAGCTAGAAGGGTTGATCAGGGCTCCTCGATGCAGAAAGGCAGCAGGAAGAGCTGCAGGGCCTGAGTGGCCCAGGCTGCTTTTGGGGGACTTGTGTGAGCAGCTTTACTTTGGCCATTTGCCATTCATGTGCATTTTCAGTGTAGTTTAATTAACCAGCTGATAAGACTACTGCAGGTACTATGCCTTGCTAGTAATTTGACAGGTATAAGTCAAATTTGCTCTACAGTAGGCTAATATCCTTTGGAGATAAAGGAGAGGAAGTTTTTACAGATACTGACATCAGTGTCTTGCTGTGGATCTGTCTTGCTTGGGTGTTGGATGCAAACCTGGCTAGATAATGGTCATGAGAGTGATGAGACTCTCATCACTTATTGGTGATTTATTGGAAACTTACTGATGGTTTATATTTCAGAAATGTATGGGATAATGTACTGAGCATGGCTTGGAAAACGTCAGTCCTAGCACCAGTTCAGTCCAGTACTTCTGTTTTCACAATAACTTGGATGATGAAGGAGGGAGTGTCCTTATTAAGCTTGCAGATGATGTGAAGCTGGGCTGGGCTGCAAGTACATCACAATCTTTGAAAAAAAATGGATGTGATTCATTGAAGAGAAATGTAGAACAATGGCTTGGATTTGTGCAGAGGGCTTGCAGAAAAAGATCTGGAGCTGTGGTGTGTCACAAGCTGAACATGAGTCAGCAATGCCATTGCTGCAAGAGCACTTTCCACAGAAATCACAGCTCCTTATTGAGAGAAACAGCATTCACATCACTGCAGGTCACCTGGGGTCATCCTGCTGCTTCCTGCTGTTCCTGAGACCATGGAATTCTGTGTGTCTGCTTTGGGGCACTGAGCTTCAATGGAAAAGGTGCAGTGACTGAGTGGACTTGAGGCTGGTTACCTTGAAGAAGGTTGCCAGGAGGTGTGATAATAGGCTTCAGGAGAAAAATCTGTTCTCTCTGTTCCTGGTGCAAGAAACTTAAATTTAATCAAGTGGAAAAGCTGAACAATAAGTCTGAGAGGATTTGGGAAGATGGTTTGAGAGGCCATGGGGTCTGTTTGACAGCCTTTAGCAACAGGCAGGTGGGGTTTATGGAGAGCTTTGGTGCCTTGTTTCCTGAGGATTAGAGTGGCTGTTCCAGCTGTGCTGAGTCCTGGCCTTTCTGTGAAAGAAGGGCACCATCAGCAGCTGTGGCTGTGCTGTGAACCCCAGCCAAGTGTTCACTGAGCCTTGGGAGCTCAAGGAGGATGAGGCAAACTGAGATGAGGGGGAATGTGCTCTGTTTATCCATATTTCTGTACAGCCCCAATCCAAGCACTTGTGTGGAAAGGCTTTACAAAGTCCCCATGTGTGTTTGCTGCCACTGTGCACATACCCAGGCATGTCATGGTGGCTCTGTTCCTGTGGGCTGGGGGTTGTATTTCCATGTGGTTTCTGTGAGGGTCAGCTTGTGTCTGGAGAACTTGTCATGGCTGGGATTGGTGCTGTGAAGCTGTAGGGGCTTTTCTCTGTGCAGGAAATGCAGACAGGAGTCAATCACACACCTGCTCAGAGCATGGCTCAGCCTTTCTGGTATGGAGCAGTTCCTGATCCTTCTGCTGCTGCCTCCCCTTCCCTTGTGCACGACGTTTGCAGGCCCCCAGTCAATGAAATGAGCTGAGCTGAACACAGCCATTAAAGAAAACTCTTATTTTGCTGAAGGCTTTTTTTGGCTTAAATGTGGTTCCCCACTTGAACCCACAGACAGATGCACCAGCCCGAGAGGGTTTTTTTGAGCAGGGAGAGGAATGAATGGAATGGGAGAGCTTGGAGAATGCCTGAACTTTTATTTGTGCCAGGAAAGCATGCCTTGCTACAGCCCAAAGACTCCCACACCCAGAGCAAATGGCTCAAATCCAACTGCTTTGGAATCTGTGGACTTGAGGTGTGCCCCAGAGGCTGTGTGTACCATGCAGGTGTAGTGGCTGTCAAGGAGCAAGCATGTAATTTGAATTCTGTCGCCTATGTAAGCATTAAATTACATGCTGTTAGAGTTTTGAAGGAAGGTATTTAAAGCCATCTAAACTTTAATAGAAACAAGATTTCAATTATTCTTGTAATGAGAAGGATGAAAGTTTTCTAGTTTATCTAGAAAAAGCCCTGTTCTTTAATGAACCTCCGTAATTAGAAATGCACTAGTCTATAACTGAATTTCTAATGAATAATCTATAGATTTAGCAGCTTCTTTTTTTTCCCCTTGTCCTTTATAAAAAGTTCCCAGTAAGCTACATATTTCTCACTGTGCAACTCATAGAGCATGCTACTGTCTTGCCATATGGTTGCTTTCCTCTAGCAATTAATAGGACTGCAAAGGCCCCTGAATCTTTGGGGACTGTATATTTGCTTGTGGTCTTGTCAGAACATGCAGCATTTCAAAAGGCAATTTCCCAAATTTATGTCCACTGAATAACAAGTTGCCCAAGAAACAACGTAGTAGAACTTAAACAGAGCAATTTGGTTTATACAACCAAAAAAAAAAGCCAAAAAGACAAACCAGAGTCACTGTATCATTTCAAGTTTCTCAGGTCACATTCAAGAACTAGTTTTTATGGCTGGATGCATGTTGCATGGATGCATGTAATCAGTTTCTTGGCAAGTGTATTTACAAGGACATTGTTTGCAGTCATTTTTTCCCCTGCATTATTTAAAAATTAATATTACCCCAAACAAGTAAACTTGAAGAAATCAACTAACATTTGTAGAGATGTAGTAAGGGATGGAGTAGAAAGATTATAGAAACAATAGTCAAAAAGTCCCTATTTAAAAAAGGGAAGAAGAGATTGCATACCATTGTATTGAAGTTGCACCTTTAACCCAGCTACATGAGCACTGAAGCGTTTGAAGAATATTTTAGATCCTTTCCACACAGGATTTTCTTCAGAGATGAAAACTATAGGCACCTTTTAAGAACAATCTTTGTCTGAATTATCTCGTCCTTGTGCTTCTGGAGCCTGCTTACATGACATTTGAAAGTGGCTATGCATGATTTCCCCTTCCCCATCGCTCTCCTTGTGCATCACAGCAGGAGCAGCTCTGCTCTGAGAGCCCCAGGCATCCAGGGCTTGGGCTGCTCTGTGCTGGAGCATCACCAGTGCTGCAATACCCAGCTCACTGGGATTTTGATCTGTAGGGATATCCAGGGACTGTGTCACAGGTGGATGTGACCATGGCTCAGTGAGACAAGTCTTGTGTTCTTGTGCAGTATGTGCTGCTCTTGAGGAAGAAGGTGTCTCAAGGGTGAAAATGTGGCTCAATTGCTTTAATGAAAATCTAAGAACTGGGTTTGTTCTTGGCTTTTGGGAACTCTGAATAAGCCTCTTGCTTTGGAACTATTTAGACTGTAATCTTGTGCAAGGTGGAACCTGTCCCCTTCTGCATCTATTACTGTGCCTAGTGAAAAGGGACCTTCTTCTGCATGGCTCTAAGATAATATTAAGGATAACTTTTTGGGTGGAGTTTAGTTCTGCCAGGGAAAGTGGGATGTGGGAAAGATGTACTGCATCTTCTGCACAGGAATCTGCCCAGCACTGGGGACACTGTGGGTTAACAAAGCTGACACTCCAAAGGAGTCAGGAGGTGTTTTAGTGATATTATGGTGATTTGGGGGCTTGCTCACCTGCCCAGCCTTCAGGAGATTGTTCAAAACTTCATTTTTTTCAGTATATCAGGAAAGGGAGGCAGAGAGAGGATGATGGCAACTAATCCCCTTGTGGTGCTGGAGATGACTTTATTAAACCTGTTAGGTTGCAGTGGGTCTGCCTGGGAGCTGGCTTAGGACAAGGGATTACAGAGCTTGAACTGACTATCAGATGTGGAGCTGCAGTGCTCAGCCAGTGGGTCTCGCCTCAACTGCTGCTTAAGGTCAAGGCAGCACATCTGCTTTGTGTGCAAACCTTGATTCCAGGATAGCTCCTAAGCACCTTGGGGAAAAGTTCTCCTCACACCTCCGGCTTATCTCTGAAAGGTCAGCATCTGTGTTTTTTCCTTTCTTCCTCTGCCGCCCCCGTGCCCTGGAATGGAAACAATCGTGTGTCACATTCAGCTGTGCCCTGTGCACATCAGGTCGTTTTGAGCAGATGCAAAGGATGCCAGGTAAATTTCTGTCTGCAAACCTGTTGAATCTACATCAGAAAATTTGGCTGTAATATATTACAGCAAATATAGCCGTTGCTCTGTTGTTGCTGTTAAAGATGCTTACATGATCTGACAATGTTAATGAGGGGTAACATCAGCTGAGTCTAAAAAGCTATTGCACACGAAGAATCTATTCTATGTCATGGATATGGACACATTTTGCCTTTTTAGCTACCCTGATGAGGAAAGAAAGTGGAGTAACCCAATGAATTTGGAGCAGTTGATCAGTTGATCCTTTCCCATTAAATATCTTCAGGTAATACTTGGGCTGGAAGTAACTGGAATGCTGTGGGTGCTTCTAGAAAAGTTGATGTGTTTATAATTATATCTGGTGCAAGAATATCAAGCAGCAAATGAGCGAATAGGAGCTGTACTTTTATTTTGGGCTTTTTGGCATGTGAGTGGTGGGGAGGTGTCAGCCCCCTTCTATGGTGGCTAATTACATTTCCCACATGACATTTCTCTCTCCTTGACATATCCCATCATTCGCATCAGTGATGATTGTCACCAGCCCCCCCGGCATCTCCTGTGCTTGCTTGAAATATGAAGCCATTTGTTTAGGGGGAAAAAAAAAATCCCAGGGTTTTTTTCTGCTGTCCTAATTTTCTCACCAACTTAGTTGAGATATTCTGTGAAGGCTTTATTCTCGTAAATCAGCTTATTCTCCAGATGGGCTTTTTACAATGTCCCAGCCCACTTAGGTACTTTGGTTTCCATGTGTTTGTTACCTGCAAGAGGAGTGTGTTTGCCATGGTATTTTTGTAAATAGAAAAACATATTTATATTCCATACTTAATAGAATACAGCTGTTCTGTGTATTGAATTTGAGCTGGGGAAGCTTTGTTTAAGAAGGCATTCTCTGCATGTCTGAGCATCCAAACAGAAATATTCTGTGTACATAATGTATTAAAAAATGACACCAGCTTCTTGTCTTCTGGAGGACAAGAAGGTTTTTATCATTTAAAAGGCCAGTCAAGGAAATGAAACAATACAGTTGTAGTGATTTATTTATGTTGCTGCTGTTGTACCCATATCCCATTTAAATGGCCTTATTCCAGAACAAGAATCCACACTGGAGTTTGCTGTTCCAGGAGCTGTTGTAACAGAAATGAATGCAGTGCAGCTTCTTGGGAAGATGCTGAGATTTTGGTCTGGTACTTCTGCCCAGTCTTCTTCAAGTAAAGTCTCATAGGAATGGGATCAACACTATGACTTGGAAGAGAGTGCTGCCTACTTTCTGTGACTTCAGCATGAACATTGCTAAAAGCTGCTCAGAATCTCTGACTTTGTTTTTATTAATGAAAATAATTTCCCTATGATGTTGCCAAACTATGTTGAAAAGTTGTTTCCCCTTTAGTTAGGCACTGCTGTGCCAGCAGATGTCCAGTTTCTGCCTCTCTAATTGCCTTTTAAACTCTTCTTCATTAACTAACTCCCACCTTCTTAAATATTCCAGGATATGTGGATCTTTATGGGTTTTTTTTACCTCAGAAGTCAGGACTGAAACCTGGCCAAGCAATGGAACGTTAGATTTAGATCTGGGAAAGGGTTCCCTGTGCTTACAAAAATGCATTTAATGTTTACATGGGAGCTGAAAAAGGACAGGGAGCATTGCAGATTTATTTAGGCTGAGTTTGAGGAGCAGTGGAAGGGGGCTCAGGGATACCTGAGAGGGAGGGCAGACAGGTGGTGGGTGCAGTACAGGGTACTCAGTACAGGAGGAATTAGACCTGAACCTCGCTGACTCCTGATTTAGCACGAGTCTGATGGTTAAGGTGAGGCTGC
This sequence comes from Acridotheres tristis, assembly GCA_037013685.1. Taxonomy (NCBI): domain Eukaryota; kingdom Metazoa; phylum Chordata; class Aves; order Passeriformes; family Sturnidae; genus Acridotheres; species Acridotheres tristis. The sequence continues at coordinate 7,770,629 of CM072899.1, read as the reverse complement.
TCAGTCCAATGTGGCAATGAATTCTTGATGACAATTATTGATTCAGGTCTCAGAAACTGGCATATATATTGGATTTTAGAGGTGGTATGATGGGCCATCAGAGAGGAGCAGTTCTGGCTCTCCCCCTGACAAGTGGATTCAGTCATAAGACTGAATTGCAATTGCAAGACATTAAGCTTGAATGAATTTAACTGGCTGGGGCAATTAGGGGGTGGTGCTCTTCTGGAGGGTGTGTTTGTCTGAGAAGGGAAAAACTCTTTGGAGGTTAGAAAAGCAAAAAAGAAAAGGCAGAACTTAAAACTATTCAAGTCTTTGTCCTTTGTCAAAGGCACTGCTGAAAAATACAGTAAAGGAAGATGAAGGAATGTCTCATATATGTGTGTATGCATGCATGTGTGTATAAAATACATATAGATATTTTTATTTAGGGGACAGCAGAGGGAATTTGAAAGGTTGTTACTCTTGGAAGCACATAACACATCTCATCTCTTGAATTGATAAATTGATACCAGGTGAGCTCCCAGAGATCTCTGAAGATCCTGCTCCTGAAAGTCTGTCAGCCTTCTTCTCTTGTACTGAAGTGTAAGATATGTGACATGCTGCATATCCATCTTAACCTTTTTTATTCCTAGTTAAACAGAAATGTGCTTTTAGTCTGTCTGACCTTGGGCTCATGTTCCCAAAGGATCTGTGCAGCTAATCAAAAAAATGCTGGACTTACATGGTGGTAAGTGCCTGATGCTGTATCAGGGCAGTGTTCTTTGAGCACATTCTGCAAGTGAGTTACAGTTAACCTGGAATGTTGCAAGCAAGTACCAGGATAGCAGAACTGCCCTGGCTGTGATAAATTGGTGGCCTCAGAGACTCAACATTTAGATAATGAAAAACTCTGTTGTTGCCTTCTGCTGTTTCCTCAACTGGCATTAAATGCAAAATCCTTCAAGACTTTGAAGAGGAGCCTGGGAAGTCTGGTAGGTGGAAAGGGAGAAGGGCTGGAGGTGTGGAGGGAACCCCCAGCTGCACTTCCAGTCTGAGATATTTTACATAATAAGGCACAGCACTGAAATACTATTCAACTGTAATGCAGTAAACTTCGAGGTATAACAATGGTTCTGGGAATTCTGCTCCTATTGGTCTAAATCTGTAGATTCAGTTGGGGTTATTCTGTTTCAAAATTGTGCAGTTTAGAAAAAGCTATGGTCTGCTTTTCTATTTCTTTAGAGCTCTGCCAATCAGAGCACTCAGAATAAACCATGTCCTTGCTGAAGTCAATAGTAAAGCTCATGCTTCTTTTGATGGTGTCAGGTTTTATCCATCAGAAATTGCTGAACATTTTAGAATTCAGTCAGATGTAATCAAAACATAAATGCAAATTGGTATCATCTCCTAATGCAGCAAATACAGGGGGAGTATCTTTCTAGTGGTGGTGTGAAAGACACATCTGTGCATATTTTTAATGCACCTATGCTGTGATGAACAGATTTAGATACTATGTCATTATGATCACAGGGGAGAGGTATTTGCATTGTCATTGACTGATTGCTTCTGCTCAGTTCTCGTTCTTTCATTGCAAGGAGTCTGTGGATTATGATGGACAAGGCAGAAAAAATTATGTAGCTGTTTGCTGTGGTTTCAGATGCTGGTGACCTTCTCTTCACCACTGAGATGTCAGATGCACAGTGAATGGTGAGAGGCAATGGGATTTCATTCCTTGAGAGAAGGGAGAAGTACCTGTGCATTATCTGGGAGTTAACTGTGATGATAAAATTATTGAGTGCTGATTTCAGACCTGTGTGGATCTCCCTAAATCACTGTTATACTGGATAGAGTTTTGAGATATTTTCTCAAAATATTTGAGGTAATTTCTTAAAATATAACGAATATTTTCAGAAGCTTAATCTGATTTTTCGCAATGCTTTCCAGAGAAAAACTTCTCAGAACTTGATGTGCTGATGGTGGGGTTTAGGTTCTTTACTTGGTACAATCAGTCAATTCACTAATTAAACTCTTCTTGAACCTTTAGGAAAATCATAAGTTAAACAGAACTGCTATTTTAAAACTCAGCCTTTAAAAACATTGAGGGGGAAGACTACCTCTTCCAAGTTATCTGAGTCAGCGTGGGAACCTTTGTTATCCAACGTGATTTATTTTAGGGAATGCAGCTTGTGAATCAGAAATGGGGCTAGGGTGTTAAAGAGGGGGGAAGTATCCTATTTTATCTCCCAAGCGAGAATTTTAACTTGAAAGTTAGTTCTTTTCTCAGCTTCCCTGCTAATATAATGGGACATAGCAGTGGAGGAGAAGTATGAAAAAGCTAGTTGGCAGAGTTGTAGGCAAGTTGGACAGTGATGAGATAGTTTTGGAAATGGTTGTGTGAAGTTGCATAAGAAAATGGGATCAGCCTGTTCCCTCAGCATGGACCAGTGTGCCTGGATGGGGTGTGAGGAGGAGTGCAGGTGGGGTGTGCAGGCACTTTTGGATAAAATGAGCTATATATTTGTGGCCTGTTATTTAGGAAGCTTTGATTAACAGCTCTCCATGAGGTTTCACAGTCTGCTCAGCATTTCTGTCACCAAGTATTGTGGGAATGAGGAGAATGTTCCTGCTGTTAAGGCAGTCATAGAAGAATGTGTAAAGTAAGTATTTCTGGTAACATGGTGAGTCTGCTCACCTGGGGTTTTGAATTAAAATTTGTCCATGAACATGTATGGTGGTCAAAGCAGAGACATCTGTAAGGCCTTTGAGAAAGAGCTGACATCATGCTGACACCTGTTACAGTGTGACATGAGATTCCTTTTATGCTGTACCACCATGACTAGAGGTGTTCCCTTCCTTTGTAGTGGCATTTGGAAGCTAACCAGGAGATAGACGCTTATGTCTCATTTCTGTTATGTAAATTCCCAGTGCTGCTGGGGGGCTTTTAATACTTAACTGCTTCCATGCCAACTTACTAAGCTGCGGGGTGTCCCTTAGGTAAATGCGAATTATCCTAATAATACATTTAAAAAATATTTCATATGAGCGTACCTACACCAGCAGGATGGAGAATGAGGAGGAGGAGAAAAAGGAAGGCAGTGGGGTTTTGGCTGGGCTTCTAATAAAACTTGGATAATTGAATATGTGCTAAATGAGAACAGCATCTAATGAGAGGAGATGAGCAGAATGACAATTGAGGCTGTGTACTTCAACCTTAAAACCAGCAACAAGGGCAGTAAACATACCTGGTATTAGGTATGTTTATATATGGTATTAGGTAGCCAGATAACAGAAGGTTTAAGACTTAATAAAAATGAGAAATGTTCTTTCTTCAGGAACACAAAAAAGATTCCTGTAGCATTGTATCATGTCCTTTCTTTGTCCTTAATCAGCTGCAGCAGAGGCTTGGAGTTCAATACGTATTGACTTAAAGCATATGCTGAAGTCTGAACTACTTGGGTTTCAAAACTTCAATTGTCGGGAGCAGCATACTAATCTTGGTTAAGTTATCTGTTCTTTTAAAGTTAATTCTGCAGTGTAGTCACACTTCTAATTCTAACATATTAAACTTTGAGCTGTTTAAAAATCCATGCATCCCTACCACTGAGCAGCTTGTTGGAAGAGCAAGCATGTAACTTATTACAGAACTCTGATTGCCTTGGGAGCAGCATTGCCTGTGTCCATTAATCTCAGTAACATTATATACACATAATATATTGATAAAATGTTAATGACCTAACTTAATGCCAATAAGAGCTGGAAATGAGGGTGTAGGAGTTCAAAGTGTAGCACTCTTTAGCCTTCAGTCATTCTGGTTGGATTATTTGTTTGCTTACTGATTAGTTTTTTAGAATCTCTCCCTTCCTCTGCGTGTTGCCACCAGACCATCCACAAAAGCACAGGTTGTGCCCAGATTCTAAAGTAGCTACTCACACATCAGAGGATGAGAAATGTCCTCAGACTGGGCACTGCACAAACGTTTTGATATTCTGCTCTCCTTTGCCAACGCGTGGAGTTCTTCAGGCACCTTCTGTGCTGGTTGCAGCAGTGCCTCAGCCAAGAGCTGCTGCCTGCCCAGCCCGCTTGGCACCTGGGGCTGAGCTGTCTGCTGGCATGCCAACCACTTAGTCCTGACTTAGAAGGCAGCTGGTAGAGTACCAGGCTGCCTGTGAGGAGGAGCACACCAGGTGGAAGGTCTGCTTTGGAGCCTCTCAGAATATCAGTGCTGATCAGTAAAGGCAGCAGCAAACGCTTCTCAGTGGCTGCTGAGCCAAGGTTTGCTGCTGGTGCTGCCACAGCACTGGGAAACCTGATGGATTTCTGGAGCTGGAACGCTGGGGAAAATGCAGCCTGGGTAAGGCATTAAGGCTTCCAAGTATTTCAATTAAAACTTAAATCTGAACTCTGCCACGCATTGAATGGACAGAGGAGAAACAGAGCAACAAAAATCAATATAAAAAATAGTTCATGCTAATGACATTTAACAGCCCTGCCCTGCAGTGTGTGATTATCTGGGGAGGAGGTTAGTGTGTTGGCTGTTTAAGTCTTATATAAAAGTATGAAGTGGAGAATGTGTGCTGGAGGGCATCAATATAAATCTCATAATATATTTTGAATTTTCCCCCCTCTTAATTAAACCAAATGAAGCTTATGGTGATCCTCATAGGATATTTCTTGAGAAGAGGGAAAAATAAACTGAGTCTAGTCTGTATGTTGAAGGTTAATTCTAATAAATCAGAAAGCAAAGATCTTGTAATAGGAAAGTATTTTCTGCACTCACCCAATTAAATGTTAGAAACTGGATAATGGAATAATTGTAGTTAGTCAATTGCTACAAAGTCATAATAGCTTCAGTACAACTAAGACTCTAAGGCAGTAAAATGCCAGTGGTAAAATAATAAAACCATTATTTCAATAATAATCTCAAGTTAATTAGAATAAGGCAGTGCAACGTATTTTTAATATTAGACAAAAACAATTAGCATAGTACTTAGTAACAACAATATCCTTATTATCTGAAAGACAAAATAGGATTAATACAGCAGTAAAGCATTGAAATCGTGTGTCAACAAAAGAACACGGGGGAAAAATGACTTTTTAAATAGCCCAAGCCCCAGCACAAGTAATGGAAACTTCCACATCCAGGGAAAGGAAAATTTGATTGTAGCAGATGTATGGATGAGTTTCTTAATACAAATATGGTCTTTTCCCTGTGCCAAATGTTTATCTGTGTGGCTTCTTCACAAAAAGTCTTGAGTATGTTCTGATTATTCCTCCCTCTTCTTATTCCTGACAAGACTGAGACATGATATATTCCCACATGCCTGCCTGAGTACAAAATAACTAACAGCTAAGGCTAGAGGGATTATTTAAATTATGATTTGACCTCCTGCAAAGCACAGAGCAGAGAATTGTGCCCTGTTACTCCCATATTATCAGGCTGACGTTTGAAGCAGTTGTGTGTTGTAGGTGTCCCCAATTTCAGGACTATTTTACAGCTTGTGTCAGTCAGTACTGTGACCCCGTCACTTCTTAATAGGGTGAAAAACTGCAGTAGATTTTGTTGCAGTTGCCCTGGTGGAGATCTGGAAGGCTGAGAAAACATTAAGCATTCAAACCAAGCCTCATCCTACGGCTGTAGCCAGCCTTCCATGGGGACGTGTGAACACAGGCTTTCTACTTCCAGGGAGCAGTCAAGAACAAAATGCTGGGTTTTGTTCTTAAAAATCTTTCTAGTTGCTTTCAAGATGATCTACTGAATGTTAAGGCAGTTTCACTTTGGTGCTTTTGGGTTGTCATTACATGTTCAGGTTTTGAGGTGGAGCAGCCACTCCTGCTCAGCCTTACCTGCACTGTCACTCCTGAGGAAAATTCGGTACTCCTTCTTCAAGGGGGAAAAACTAATTCAAGTCCTCTAAGCTTCACTGTCTTGCTGCCTCTGGGCCGAGTTGGATATGGTGACCTAAATGGGAAAAGCCTTGCAGAGTGGTGGTGTAGAGAAGGGACGGGGAAGCAGCTCCTGGAGCCTCCTCACTGTGCAATGGATCAGGAGTGGTGAATGCCAGGGAGCTACACACAGTTCTCTGAAAACCTTGATCATTTTGCTTTCTGTGTGTGTTTTGCTCAGAAATACATATGCTTGTGTTCTGGCAGACTCCTCATTAGTACCTGTAGAAGAAACACTCCTATTTTGGAGAAACTTGGCTGTTCAGAGAAATACCAAGAATTCCTGCACAGCTACCAATATCTGCATTATAATATCTGCCACGTTGCAATAATATTTTGTAATTTAAGCCCAAGGACATAAATTCAGGAACTGCAGTATAGTCAATAAACTAAAAAATTGCTTGGTGTGGATAATTATGGCACTGATCTTGCATTACATTTTAACCTACATGAGACCCTGCTGACTTGACAATGTTAGTTACTTCCTTTTCTTGTAATGTATGTTACACTGCTTTGGTCTAGACAGTGGCCAAAGAGAAGGCCATGGATCTATTCCACTGTGTCTTGTCCTGTTTTACAGTGCAGCTCCTTGAGAACCACTATTTTACAGTACAGCTGTTTAATAACCACTAACTAGTTTGTATTCCTGGAAAAATCCAGGAGATGCACTCTAGGAGGGAATGCTTTCAACGCTTAACTTCAGTTTGGTAGAATTGGCTGCTAGCATTTTTTTCCTTTTTGTTATCAGTTAAATTTTTGCTGTGAATTGTGTATTCCCCTTGGGTTTTATAATACCTGACATTTTATTGGGGAGCACAGGGTGGTGGAGAAGGTTAGGAAACTTCCTTGTTTTCAGTTGTGGCAGTTTCTGGTTTAATCTAGATAAACTAAGAATCCTAATGAGATGTGTCCTGTGATTAATTTGTAGCATTTTGCCTCCTGTTAATTATAACCTGCTGTCTAGGGAATAGGTAAGAGAGGGCAAAGTCTTGCATAGAATCAAGCATTTGAAAGAATCAAAATATATAAGCTAATTTCCACCAACCTATCTCAAAGAAAGAGGCATCTCCCAAAGGCCCTTTACACAATGGGAAAGCTCTTATTTTCTGCAACATCCTAATGTCTGTGTGTTGTTTGAGATTTTCATGATGCTGTCAGCTGCTGCAGACATATGGCTCCAATTGATTTGTCCTGACAATAACAGTTACCAGCACTCATTTCTCCACACCAAGAATGAGGCACATCTGTTATAAATTTGTTGACTGTCAAGGACCAGTAAATACCTATCTGAAAAACATCCTTTTTTTGTCTTGTACTTCTCCCACCCTCCCCACCCCTCTGAAGCATGGTTGTGGCCTCCTGTCCAAGACTGGCTATTTAAAGGTCATTTCCATGGAATGGTGTATATCACCAGCATTGATTTTTATCAAGAATATATTGCTGTGAATAAATAATTTCTAAGCACACTTTCTCGTTTTATTCTGGGAATTCTTAATTGTTCAGAAAGGGTTTTAGAGTCTGGTTTGTTTTCTACTTGGATGGTGATTTTGCCCCTTAGTCCCATTTCAGGTGATTATTTTAGTGTGTACTTTTGTCTTTGAATGCCTAAGATAATTAGTTTTATTTTGAGTCTGGGCTAGAAGATTCCTGCAAACTATAGTGGGAGCTAATAGAAGTGAAAAAAGGCATAACGTTTTGCAATATGGCAAATATACATAGAAATGCTTCTCCAGGATAAAGTTACTCCTCTGCCACCCAAATCCCTTTCTTTTGTGCACATCTTCTATGGGTCTGTTTTGTGCTTGAAAGCCTGGGTGCACCTTCTGACTAGTGCAGTCTGTGAAATTCTTTTATCACCTTGGGTTTAACTTTGAAGGGCAAATTGATGCAACTGCCTGGATGGAATATTCCACTGGCACTCAGGTCTGATCCTGCATTTTAATTCTGGTTTGACTGATGGCCATCAGATGATACCAGGTAATGATTTGTCTTCTCCTCACCTCTGTTTTTCCAGTGCTGACTGTCTTTGCAAAATGCTGTGGTATCTCACATTGTGCAGGACTGTGTCAGAGCAGTTTTAGCCAGCTGTGAGAAATCCATGACGTGGTGGGAGCAAGGGAATAAAACTTTCCATTGTAGGCTCTGATGCGTTCCTGTTGCTCTAATTCCCCAGAATCAGAAAATACAAACATCTATAGGAAGTTTATTTCTGTTGGTGCTGCAAGCAAGAGACTCCTGCCTTCCAGGTGGAAGGGTGAGAAGGATGGACAGGCACTGCAGATGTTTTGCATCTTCTCTCACTGGCACAACTCATTGGAGGATGATTTCTGCTCCTTTGCTCTTCCCTGGCTCTAATAACACAGAGCAGTAGCATCTACTTGTTACCCTCCTCTTCAGCAGGAGGGATGTGCACCTTGGCCTAGGACCTTTGCCCTTGCACTATGCAAAGATGCAAGTTTTGGTTTTACAGGTGTATTTGAGATTTAAGGAAGTTTAGTTTTGACTTTTCCTTGAGTTTGCATAAAAATGATGAAGTTTCCTTTCCTGCTTCTCATTCGGTAGCACAAGCTGGGATTCATAATATTGCAAGGGAAATATTAATTTAAAAGAAAAATCCTTTTCCTCCATTTAAAATGAAATTTAAAATGAAGAAAGATATCTCTATTCCTCCTCTGGTAATCTTTCTTTTGTTTTTAATACAACGTGTTGTAACGTCATAAATAGAAATGTAATCTTATTAAAAGGCGTGCAACAAGTGCTACTTTATTAAAAACCTTTTTAAAATCATCATTTACCAGGTTGAAATATTAATGTAACTGGCTAGAAATTGCAGATTCTTTACTAGGGCATAGTCATTCTTTTAAAAAGCAAATTAAAGTAGATATATTTTCAAGAAGTGAAATTTCTGATAGTGACAGCTTTTTATGAGCATATTCTGGCACCGCTATATATTTTAATTTTGTTTTCTTAAAGTGCTAATATTTATTCAAATGTAAAGGTAAAAAATTAAAAATATTTTTCTGCCCCCTCTTCCACCTGTATGCTGCATTGTCTGTAAGTGGAGTACAAACAAAATTATCTTAAATCTCAGTTTGAGTCTCACCTGGCTTTTGTATAGTACAAATAAACTTCCATCAAGCCAGGGCCCTTGCCTGTGAATGATACAGTGTGTGTAACACCTTCTCACTTACTTAATTCTACGGGGCAGAAATGCAGAGTCTGCTGAATATCTCAGCTGCCTCAGACTTCAGTGGCAATTAAGAACTTGCAGCTCCTTCAAGGATTTTTTTCTTTCCTGACTTGATATATTCCTTACTGTGACCTGAGAAGCACCTTTTTCCTTTTTCCTTTCCTTACCTATACTGAAAATAATGAATAGTTATTGATTACATGTTGCTTAATGGGCTCTAATAAATTTACACTTAAAATAAAATTCTGTAGTGGAATGTTTCCAGCTAAATCAGGGTCTAATTCCTTTGCATTAACACCACTCTGCTGCGGCAGAGTGGCTAAAAATTGCAAAAGCAGCCTCCTGCTCCTTGGGGTTTTTTTGTTTTTGTAGTGTTTAGACTCAAAGAGTGTGTTCCTGGTAAGAAAATGGCCAGTGCCACTGCAAGTCCTGACTGGTCCCTGGCCCCATGTGCACCTGTCCATGTTTCTGTTGCTGCCTGGCCTGCTCTGTGTTTGGGTGCTCTGTTCCCTGCCCTGTCCCCAGGGTGCCCTGGCAGAGCTGCTCTGCACTCCTGGCTCCTGTCCCTGCCCTTCTGCTCCACCTGCCTGGAGCCGGGGGAGGCTGCTCTGTTCTTGTCCCAAAACATTTTGTTTTTGTGAGCAGTGCTGTGGTCCTGCTGACCTGCCAGACCTGCCACCTGAATGTGCTCTGCAAGCCAGACCAGACTGTGTCTGGGAGTTTTGTGTTCTTTCTGTGCAGCATCCCTCAGGAATGGTCCTGCTGCTCCATTCCCCTGCCACACAGCTCCCAGGCTTCTGTCCCTTAGCAGGCTCTCTGCTGCTCTTGGGTCTGTTTAGAAAGCTGGTGGGATGACTCGCTTCCAGGCCTGTCTCTTTGAGTCTGGGACTGGTTTTCTCTATTCACCAACTTCCTTCGCCTTCCCTGTGGCTCAGTCTTGTCCCTGATTCCCTCTCCCTGAGGCTGGCTCTGCCCCTTGCTGCTGTTCAGTTTGGAAGCCTCAGCTGCTGTGTCTCTCTTCTGTGTATGCTGTATTTTTTGCTTGGTTGGGTTTTTTTTGTTATTGGTTTTTTTTTGTTTGTTGTTCTTTGTTTGTTTGGTTGGTTTTTTTCGATGTGAGTGGTATTCAGTGATTGTTTTGGGCTTCCAAAATCCTGGCAACTCCTACTGTCCATCTTAATGGGATAATGACTTGAGCCATCTCAGTTGGAAGCTAAGCTTCTTGCAGTTTCTTGGTATTTCAGCAGATCTGCTTTAACTCCTTATCTCGTGTTTGGATCTTCTCTTTCCCATCAGAGCAGTGCAGTAAACAGAGATACAGTCCATGTGAGCAAAGGTGATCTTCGTATATGCTGTGTTAAGATGGATCAGATCAGTTGCCAAGTGTGCTCTGCATCAGCCTTTAGATTCCTGCACCTTTAAATCTAATCACATCCAGTAGATGATATTTTCTAATCATTGTTACCTTTTTTTGTAGCTGTTTCAAGTCCTGTGTTCAAATTGGATTTGGTTGTCAGTTGGCAAGTAGCTTGGGTATGTGGATGCCTTTGTGATACATCAGTTTGTTCATCAGAGAAAATTACAATGTCAGGAGTCCTCTTCCTCCCCCTCCCTGAAATTCTGATACATGTTTTGCAGAAGTCATGAAAGGATTTAAATCCAAAGCTGAAAAGCCTGACTGGAACTGATTGCTTTGAGCTTCTTGTTTACAAAATATGAATTGGGGGTTAAAAAAAGAAAGACAACAAGAGGTTTTCTTATGAATAGGCTTACTTCTGATTTCTCTAGCAAAGACTGTGGTGTGTATGGAGAATGTAAAAGAGAATAGCAATAAAAGCATACTTAATGGTGAGCAGCCTTTTTTGAGGAAAACTCATTTTTGATAGTCTATGCAGTATTGATAGAAGTTCTTTGTAGTTGTAAGATGCAGCTTTGCTGATCCCTGTCATGGAGAGAAGGAGGAATGTTGTCACAGAGCAAACACTGGTATGTTTTCAATATTTAATTCATTTGTTATTTAAAAAGTAATTTCCTAATTTTAATATATTTTAAAATTTCTTAGAATAAGCGAGGATATCTGTTTTGATATGAATATCTCCTTTCTGTTTACAAACTAGAACACAAAATATTACCATGAAGAAATCATTTTAAGTGTTGCATAAAAGGGTGAATCTGTTTTTTCAACAGTGACACTGGCTATCTGGGAGATGGAATATTCTTACAGTTCATAGTGAAAGCATAAAAGCAGCATCAAATACAGAAATAACAACTGTGGAACACATGTGCACTCTTTGGAATTAACTCGCCTGGGGGGAGTTATTTTCTAGACTAATTAGACTTTCTGTGGGTATTGAGTTCCATTCTGGGGCTTTCTGAGTCAAGTGGGGACTAAGTACAGAGCTGTATTGTAATTAAATAGCCAAGCAATCTGCTTGGGAAGTGAGAAACCTGCAGCAGCCAACAACCTTGTTTCCTGCAGGTGGGCTGAAGTCTTCATGAGGATTCTTATAATCCTTACTAAAACAATTGTATTTGTCAGGCTGCAGGCTGTACACCGGATTTCTCCAGCCTTTCAAGGCACAGCGCTTTTGTTGTGTTTTTCAGTAATTTCAGTGCTTATAATAACTCTAGGATTAGTAGCACTGCAGATGGGAGTGGGCAGGGAGCAGCACTCCTGGGCAGAGGTGCTCTGGGAAAGCCAGGGCTTGGATATGGAGTGTGCAGCTCTTGGCTGCTTTCCACCCATGCCACAACTGAGGTGTCTCCTGAGGCTGGTCAGGAATTCTGGGTGCATCTCCTGCTGGCCTGGCACTGGGGGACCTGCTGAGATGGATCAGGAATTCTGTGCTCTGTCCCCTGGCACTGGGGGACCTGCTGAGATGGATCAGGAATTCTGTGCTCTGTCCCCTGGCACTGGGGGACCTGCTGAGATGGATCAGGAATTTTCTGTGCTCTGTCCCCTGGCACTGGAGGACCTGCTGAGATGGATCAGGAATTTTCTGTGCTCTGTCCCCTGGCACTGGGGGACCTGCTGAGATGGATCAGGAATTTTCTGTGCTCTGTCCCCTGGCACTGGGGGACCTGCTGAGATGGATCAGGAATTTTCTGTGCTCTGTCCCCTGGCACTGGAGGACCTGCTGAGATGGGTCAGGAATTTTCTGTGCTCTGTCCCCTGGCACTGGGGGAACCTGCTGAGTTTCCTCAGGAATTCTCTGTGCCTCTCCTGCTGATTCCAGGTGCTCTGCTCCCGGCCAGAGCTGATGTGCAGTGACACTCCAGTAAAGCTTGTGTTGTTTCCAGCACTTGTGTGCACTGAGCTCCTCCTCTCAAAGCTGCCACTTGCTTAAATCGTGGTGTTCATTTCAGCTCCCCCGGGCCCGGCAAAAGGTGAAAGCATCCCTTTGTTCCTTACAGAGCTCTTCATCTCCTCTTTCACTCTTGTGCTGTGAGAGCCCTTCTTGCCTGAAGATCACCATTTCTGAGTACTCTAAAATGTATCTCTTCATGAGGCTTGTTATGAAAATTGATGTCTGAAACAAGGAGGTAGAGGGTGGAGTGAGGCATTGGAGGCTGGAGATGCTGAGGATGAGCACACCCAGGCAGGGCTGAGCTGCCTGGCTTCAGGCTGCCCCAGCCAGCACGGCATAGGAGGGCACAGGGTTGGTGTTAAAGGTGCTTTGAGTCATCTCATGTGTCATGTATCATCCCCTGTTGTCTCTCCCTACCCAGCCCCAGGTCTTAGATTTTTTGCTAAAAATGAATTTTACTTTTTTTTTTTTTTTTGAGTAATAGGCCTCAAACAGCATGTGGCACTGCAGTGGCAGGCTTGCCAAAAACTGTCTAAAACTGAGTTATTGCTTCCAGTATCTCTGTGCATGTGGCCCAGGATAGCAATTGTCTTTTTCTGCAGTGGTATTGCAGCATGAACTTTCATCTAATTCATTATCCACCCTAATACTCAAGTCTTTCTGCATTACTGCTTTCTAAACAGCACTCTCTCACTTCATTCCTGCACTGATTATTATTTCTCCCCCACTGCATAGCCTTACATTTATCTTCAGTGGAATGTCTCACTTACATCAGCCCATTTCACTGAGCTTGCCAGGCAGCTGAATATTTCTGAGACATTCTTGTTTGCTTCTCCTCCCCTTGGTTTAGCATCATTTACATTTATGGAGCGTGGGGTTGGCTTTGTCCTGCAGATGTTCATTGGTTGGACAGGAAAGAACAATGACCCTGTGCCCCCTCAGCCTGTGCTGCATACCACCACTGCATCATTAAAGTGAGCACCACTGCTGGTAATTTTGGGCTATTTACTTCATCTGAGCTCTGTTACTGCTTTTTGTTTGGTTGGTTTTGTGTTTTGGGGGGCTTTTTGTGTGGTTTTTTTGTTTATGGTTTTTGTTTGTTTGTTTTTGTTTTGTTTGGTTTATTTTTTTGTTCATATTCTTGCTGCCAAAGGCCTTAATGCTCTTGCTCTTGGTAGTATGAGGTTCTGTGTCAAGATCTTTATTGAATTCTCTGGAGACAAATGACCAGCTAACCAAGTAGCTTGGGATTCTAAACAGCACCAGACCTTCCTGCTGGGAAATTTCCAGAAGAAAAGTCTTGCCTGGGTGAAAAAACCAATGAGAAACTGAAAAGCCAAGATGGAAGTTTGATTCAGTTTACAGATCAGCTCTTTATTATTTAGTGTCTTCTCCCTTTGAACAGTGCAACTTATTTGGAAGGAGAGAGTTCTCAGAGTGGTGGGTCATGTTTTTGGGGCATGTATCCCAGACTAACAACTTGTTCAGTCAGCACCAAAAAAAATCTCTATTTATGTCAGTTTCCACTTTAGATTTATATTTTGGGAAATAAGTGTGGATGAAACCCTTTGCTACAAAATCTGTATGTAATGCAAGCTGTCAGCATAAAAAAAAGATGATAAAAACCTTGTTTTGTAGATCATAAGCCAAATTAAAAACATTTCTACACAAATAAAAATGAATGTTTGCTTGCTTGGTTCTACTCAGCTTTTAAGTTTGATCCCAAAATAATTGTGGATCTGAGTGGAATTGCTGTCACATGCTGGAGGCACTAAATCTGGCTACCTGGGCACTACTGATCTGTTTCAGCACAGAATGGCACAAATCTCAAGTTATTTCTGCTCAGTCCAGGGGAGCATGCACATTTATGCTCTTCCATCTTTCCTCCAGGAGATTGTGCAGCTGTAGGTGGCGAGACCTGACTGCAAACTGAGAGGAAGACATCTCACAGTGGGACTAGAGCATTTCTCCTTTCTTTTCTTAAATAGTTCTTTATTGAGCTTTCCACCTTCAGCATTAATTTGAGAGCCAGAACCAAATAACCAGCAAGAGATTGATGTGGCCTCACTTTATTTCCCACAGTCGATAAATTGTTAAATGGGCCAAAGGACACAGGTTAAAAAAATCATTTTGTATAAAGAATGAGGGATTTTTATTAGATGACGAGCCCCTGTCTGTGAAAACTTGATAATGGGGCATGTTTGATGTCATGTCATGCAGTGGAGCAGCTCTGTTGGCTTCATAAAGAGCCTCAGTGTTCTCCATGGGACGGAAATCAGCTGGATCCAGCTTCCTGCTGGACGAGTGCTGGGTGTGCTGCTCCTTCAGAGTTAGAGCAGGGTGAGTTTGGAGGGATGCCTTGGAGTGAGGACTCCGTGAGCCCTCGGAGCAGGGAGTGCAGAGGGGGGAAGCTCTTGCACAACAACAATCGTCCTCTGAGGACTCTGCATAAGTTTAGTAAAGACCCTGGTTTGTAGGTAGATGTTTGTCTCTACTGGTGGAATGCAAAGGGGGTTTTAATGGGATGAAAAATGAAATTATAGGCTGCTTACAGGGAGGCAGGAATATGTCTGGAACGATGGCAGTGGGTGGACAGAAGTCATGCACGAAGCAGGTCTGTGTCATATGGTCCTTGCTATGGTACCTTGGATGAGTCTCATTTTTTTTTTTTTTTTTACCAAGATACTTCATGTACTTAGGGGAATCCATTTTGAAAATGTAATAAGGCTATACTGCCACAAATGCTGTCAGTGGATACAAGCAAATTATTTCTAGAGCAGAGAGCTGGAACTGCTGATTTCGCATAAGTTTGTGTGTTTTTGTGAGCACTGCTGGATTTAGTGAAATGATAATGGGTATGATTCTGCATTAAGCAAGGCACTGGAAGTACAAAATACTCCATTAAGGTCACATTTATTTGCTGTTCAGAGGGTGATCCTTTAACACCATGCGTGCTGCAGCACCTGATTATGTGAGAATAAGAGTGAGATGGGTGGTTCCAGCCGTGGCATTTTCTGTTGCAAAATCATTAAAGTTTTGTTACTTGCAATAAGGCAAGAAGTGAAATAAATCTCCCTTTTGCCATCGTTAATCCATTGTACAAACTCCGTTACACATGTGTGGTTTATACATGTCCCAGATAAACCATGCCATGAATGAAGAGAGCAAAGCAGCCCCTTCTCAGAGTGCCTGGGCTGATGGATTCAAGTCTCTCCTGCACAAATATACTGGGCTGCCTCTGGATTCCAGCTTGTCCTTGGGGAAACAGTGCAGAGGGGTTGGAGCTGGTGTGTGAGCAGTGACTTTACCCCATATCTGGGTTTTCATTGCCTCTACTCACTCTGACCAGGTTGCCTGAGATACTGGAGAATTGAGTTTATCTGTTTTCTCCCAAGTACCTGCTGTGATTCTGTCAGTACTGGCTGAGAGAGCATCAGCTTCCCTGTGGAGGTCAGCCTTGCACATGAACTTCTGCTCTGAAGTTTTATTTCTATGTTTGCATCACTCATTGCTGCAAATAAAATCCAGAGGTGACAGGACCTTGTGAAGTGCAGTGGGGAGAGAGGATGAACAAGGATGAGGATTCTTCCTTTTAAGAAATGCAGATAATGATGGTTAACAGGAGTCTGAGGGACTGTGAAGGATGCACTCACTGAGTTTTCAAGGTCACAGAGTTTTCAGGTGCTCCCAATTATTTTTCTGTCTGACTACCAAAATCAGAAGTGTCTAAAAGGACTCCAGTTTTCAGAATATGATGTGATTCTTTAAGGTATCTCAGCTTAGATGCCTAGAATACTAGTCTGTCTGAAAACTTTGTCTTAAAGGTAAATGTCTATTTCTGCATTCTGTATTCTCTGGGAAGTGTCAGAGAAGAGTTTGGTGGAATAAGGGCTTTACAAACAGCTGGGTTTGATGTGTCTGCAGTTCCCAGATGTGGGGGATGAGTGTTCATTCATCTCTTCAGCTGTTGCAGTGTGATGGGAACAGCAGACCCTCCTTCCTGAAGGAGCACTGCAGTTATCTGGGCTATTTTCTCTGCCCTTTCTTCAGGGGGACAAATACCAGACTGGTTTGTTTGGTTCTTTTTTCATTACGTGTAGCTCACACATGGGTAGATGGGAGCTCATGTTCCACAGACTGAGAACCCTTAGTCAATCAGGGTATTCTGCAAGTTGTCTGGCAGAAGCTTTGCTGCAGGGCATCGTCCTCCTGGAAGGGACAATATTGCAGTTGGATTATTTTTTGTGGTTTTATCTTGAGGTGGAGGTTGTTGGCACCGTTATCTGGCTGACTGCTTATTCTGAGCACAAGTGCTGCAGGTGATGCTGGTTGACATCAGTGGTCCAAATTTACCAGCTATGTCACATCTTGCACAGCTGATGCCAGCAAAGTGTAAGCCATGAAAATGCAAAATCAAGCCCTTTCTAATCATCGAGCAGCATCTGTCTCTTCCTGGCCTCCCAAGCTTCTTTTTCTGAGTCCTCTTAATGGAGCATCATTAATGCAACTTGAAGTTGCCTCACTGTCTTGTTAATGAGCTTTGCTCATCTGGTTTATGAAGGCAGGCAGGCTGAGAGCAGGAGCTGTGGGAACTCGTGGCTGGTTTGCTTCTCCTTGGAAGGGCATCTGCTCTGGGGACAGTGGCTGATGGCACTGGCACCAGTGTACAGTGCATGCCCAAGGTCTGCTTTGGCATCAGTCTGGCTCTGATGGAGGAGACTTTATTCTCACCCTTAAACTCCATCCCTTCTAATACGAGGAAAAGACTGTGCTGCAAATCTCTTCTCCATTGCTTGCTCACACTAGCTCTGCTGCTCTGGGATTTGCATTATGTTTATACATTGGAGTATTACAAAATTGCACTGCATTTAACTTATGGCATTGAACACAATAGGTTAGCAAGGGTCACACCTAGGGACTGCTGTATTCATGTTTGGGATAAGAGCTTTTAATTCTGCTAGTTAATTTAATCCCCACAGTTTGACAGCATGTTCCTTAGACTATTTTTCATCTTCAAATTGCATTCTGCTGGTTAGTTCCTGTAGAGGCCTGCTGTGCTCTGCATTTATGTTCTTGTTCTTAGGATTTGTGCTCTTACCACATCATCTATCAGACACGTGAACACCAGAGAATGAATGGTGTGAAAAGTCTCCGTGTCAGTTTTAGGAATAGACCTGTGGATTCCTCTCACACAGGAATGAAGGGGCTGTCTGGGTGACTGTCATGTGGGAAAGGGACATATGTCTCTTGGCAGATGTAGCATCTGGGTATCTGTTATTTCACTTAAGTTGTGAGAAACTCATCATTTTTCACTCTTATATTTCATTAATGGAAGGCTGTGAAAATTGCCTGTGTGTTCATGGAGGAACAGATTCTGGCTTTTATCTGATAATCGGAAGAAATCTCTGCAGCATTATCAAGGAATGAAATCTCATTCAGAATATAATTTGTTAATGCTGTCTGACTACTATATGTTGTTGTAATTTCCATTCCTCTTTGGCAAGATATAAAATAATCTGCAAAATATGGAGATCCATGTCTGAAAAGTCTGTTTAAAAGTAATGCACTATCAAAATGGATTAGCTGTGCCTGAAATATTTCTAGATTTATTTGCTGTCAAAGGGTGGTAAAATATTTAAGGCAAATAGCCTAGTTGTGTTTAGGAATTTGACCATGAAAGAGCCTAGGGAGATGAATTTAAATGTTATTTATACTAATTGTGCAAAATATCTTAATTGTCCAATATTATAAATTTATTATCTATCAGTTTCCTTCCCCTTCCTTTTTTCTTTCCTTCTGGCTCATTTGGCAACATTTATTCTAAGAAATTGCCCAGAAGCCTGAACTCGTTTCAGCAGAGTGTGTGTGTGTTACAGTGCATAGCATTGCAATGTCTCCAGCTTACCTGCTTCTCTTTAGCACAATCCAATTAAAATACAGTGAAGGCACCTAGATAAAGGTGCTGCTTTTTTCTGGGTGAGGCTTGCATGAAGCTTTAGGCTTGCAGATGGGTGTCTCGGATCACTCTTCTCTTTATCTCCATTTAAGAGATGGTATAAAAGCCCTTCAAGTAATGTCTCTGTGCTTTCATGCCTTTTTAAAATGCAGTGCTGTGCAGTCTTCAAGAAAAGAATGTTTTTCTTCATTTTGAAAAGTTGCTTTTCTGCAGCCATTGATTTGATACAGAACTAATTGCTAGAATTCCTTATGATTTAGCGGTTTTTTTGTTACACACTAACAAGATCTTTTCTTTAACTCCTCTGTTTTAAGTGTTCTCATAGTGTGACACTACTCCAGACTCCAATAGTCAAGGCTCTGTCTCCAAAGGCTGGCTTGTAGCTCCGTGTTGAACTACTCAGTTAAGAAGTTCATGCACATTAAGGACTAGGAATAAAACTGTGATTCAGCTGCTACTATAGTCCACGCTAGCAAGTCAGAGTGATTATGAGGTGGGCAATGTGTGTACCTTTGAATTTGTCCCATTTTAATTGCAACGGCTGAAAGCAGATTTTTGTGCAGCCCTTGCCTTAAAGAAAGCTTAAAAGAATGTGAGTGTGGCACACAATCTAGTAAATCTACCATTATAACTGATGACTTCACCATTCAGACATAACATATCGATCTTAAAGGATTTTTCTTTCATAGCTGATGGCTTGATACCTTTTAAACACTAATGCCGAGGGTATAATCTCTCTGAATAGTGTAATAGCTTTACATTTAAGGTAGATTGGGGATAAAATTTTGTGTTTCCATGTGAGCTATGAATACCAGTAAGGTACTCAGGCAGGAATTACCTTATCGTACCTTTGAGGGCACTTATCAAATAATTTTTATTGGAAAGTTAATATGTTGAGACAGAGTGAATGGAGAGCTGCTCAGGATGCTGAGTGCAGCCAGCATCGCATCGCTTTTGCCGTCTGCAGATCTGTGGCTGGGCTGATTCATTTAGCACATCATCAAAAATCATGTAGCGTTCAGCGCTGCTTAAAATGATATGAAATTGTGTGTAAGGGATTTCTCCATGCTGGCTTTGAAGGATGCTGTCCCCCTTTCAGGGCCCAGCACGGCTCCATGGGCTGTGTTACACCCAGCAGACACCGATGCTGCAGCGGCAGCCAGGGCAGCTGCTCAGGATTTAATTTCACACTTGTGTATCTGAGTGTGCAATCACTCCCTTTCTCTTTTCATCGTGTATCTGCAAGCCTCGGACCATATTTGTGGTGTTCATCTCCCCTCTGCCTTCAGCACTGGCATGATGGATCAAAGGACACCTTGCAAGGCAAGGGCTTCTGCTGTGCCTTCTCTTCATCCCTCCCTCCTGCTCTGTGTGCCTCTATTCCACCCCTCGCATTCGGCTGCTCCACGTTGAGCCTTCTTGGAGCGTGTTCCTGCCCCTCCTGTTGTCCCGATTTCCACTTCCCCAACTTTTGCAGGGTTCCCAGAAGAGAGGAGCCTCTCCTGGCTGCTCCCTGTAGGACCAGCCTAATTGCTGGCTTTTCTCCAGCATCCAGCTCTGCAGGAGTGGAGCAGGAAACCACTCGGCTGCTCCCTGTTCTGGAGCTGTTAACTGTCTCCCAGCTGAAAAAAAGACTTGTGGAATCCTGCAGTGATTGGTGCTAATATAACCTAAATTTTTTCTCAGAAACTTAAACTTTTTTTGGTGTTGTCACGTTGTTTTGGTCAGAAGGTGCATCCCCACCTCCACCCCCAAATCTGGAAAAAGTAGTGATTCTACCTGAAACATAAAGTTGTTTTGATGTATGAAGCACTTCCTTTTTTGAACAAACTTGATTTGAATGCTTCAGCTCCTCCAGACTTTTATCTGAAAAGCCACTGTATGCTCTGCTCTGTACCTTGCACCTCCTGAGGATGAGAGTCCACTGGCCCCAGTTAGCACCAAAGAACAGAACCCCAAGATTGAGTCTGGTGTTCTGATGGCTTTGCCAGTGTGAGATATGGTCAGCAGCATCTGTTTGTTCACTAACACGACAATACTTGTGTTTTCTTGGAGTGTTTCTGTGGCCTCATGAAGAAATGCCAGGCTGTACTGTAATGGGCTGAGGGAGGAAGGTGGTGGTGTGGCAATGATTTTGGGGCAAAATGATTTTTGCAAGAGCCAGACCATGCCCTTCCCAGTTCACAGCATGGCCAGAGATCCTGAGCTATCAACTTTTCCTCAGTTTCTGCAGATACCCCAATAAGTGTATGCCTCCTCTAAATTGCTGATGACTCCTGAATTACTGCATATTTATAAGGGGATTATTGACATTAATGTTGGGCTATCTAGCAGTGAGTGGTGCAGGATTTTATTTAGAACAGGATGTGCCAATTTGTTTCTTTTTAAGTCCTACAGAAGCTATTTAGCAAGTAGCAAGTCTCTTCCCATAGTTTTGTACTTGAGCTCCCTCCTGGTTTGTAACATCTTTTATGGTGGAAATAAATTTATGTACAGCATGTCTCTTTACCTTTTATAAATACAGATAAGTACACAAATCTATTAAATATCTATGCAGAAAACTAAAACTGTGTATTTTCATAAGAATGTCAGGTTTATAATTGCATGAATAAGGTGCTGACTGAAGCAAATGTTCAATTTCATATTAATGTTAGGCATTCATAAAGTCTTGGATTTGCATAATTTAATTTTCTGCACAGAAGACACTGAAAATCAGTGGTATGATTAATGTCCATCCCATGGTTACCATGAGGCTTTTTGATGGTTCCAGCTAGAAGGGCAGAGGTATTTACAACCTGAGAGCTTTTGCACTGACTCAGAGCCCCTATACCTTCAACAAATATAGATTATTTAGACTCCTTGCCTTTCTCTGGATGTAAAGGCACACAGGAGGGCTCACTGTGCACTTGCAGGAGCATGAGTTTGTTCTTTGGAGGAGGCAGTGTCCAGTCTTCCTCCTGCCTGAAACGTTCAGACTTTTTCAGCAACAAAAATCCCACAATTACTTGCCTACTCTGTAGAGAAAAGAGAAAGCTGCTTTTACTGTGTAACAAGGAGAGCTTTAGGTGTATTTGTCAGCACATGTGATTTTTAAGTGAATAAGGGGGCCATTTTTTTCTGATAGCCTCTCCAGCCATCTGCCTAGGCTATTTCAATTTTCTCTTTCTCAGGATTTTCATGGTCTCTTATCTTTGTTCAGTTTTGCGGGGTTTTTTTGGTTTTTTTTTTTTTTTTGCCAAGAATGTTTGGATCTCCACATCCCACACCCGTTCTTTCCTGTTGAAATGACTGCCTGTTGCCTCCCAACCACGTGGACATATAAAAGTATGAAAAGAAAAAAAAATACTAAAGTAAGATGTTTAATTTAGTATTTTAGAGAGGAAAACAAGGTATGTGAGGTCACGTTGCCTACAAATCCTGGTAGCATGATGTGTTCCAGTGTTTGTAGTTCTCAGCCTAGGGTGAATTAACATTTAGAAAGTTGCCAAGGAATCTGGAGAACTCATTCCAATAGCACAATTAGTACCTTTGCTCACACAAGAGATGATTTGGCAGGAGCAAACCTGCTCTGCCTTTTCTGAAATTCTGACTTTTCCTAGCACTTCAGGATTCCAAAACGTGCAGAAATCCACCTTGCAGAGGGAAGGGTGTCCACAGAGCTGTGTGGCACTCACGGATAACCCTGGGCACAGCAGGCTCTGTGCTGCTGTGGTGCAAGTGTGGAGCCTCCCAGAAGCTTTTCCAAAGGGAAAGAAAGGCAAATTCTGAGTTACTGGTGCATGATGTTCAATAAAGTCCTGTTCCAGGCTTCTCTCCAGCCCAGCTGTAATTGGCCTGGGAATTGAAGGGAATGCAGCACTTGGTGACTGCATACGGGTAGCAGTGCTTTATGGGGTTTTCTGAAGCTTTAATTTGAATTATTCAGCTAGTTCCTTACTGATCAAATAAGTGGTTTGGGAGAAGTTGGGCTGAAATTTCCATAAAGCCATTTGGTGCATACTTGTTTCTCATATTCTGTGTCTATGGATCTAAGGTGGTTTTTGTTTGTGTGCATTTATTATGGTGCTCTGAGAAATGTAGTTGAATTTATTACAGACTTTCTACTGACATTTGTGAATTTACACACCTCCACTTTGGTTCAATCAGATGCATAGAAACAATAAGCCAAATATGCACATGAAAAGCCCAAAGACCCCACATCCTCATGGAAGCAATTCATTCCTTTACAGAAGAAAAAAATAAAAATTATTGGGGTAGAAAAGAAAAAAATCCTGGGTTGGAATGTAGGATGTGAGTTTTATTCTTGTTTACTTGAATTTACACCTTCTAGCTTGTGGGGTTTTACAAAGATTTCTCCATTCCTGTCCTCTTCCTTTCATGCTGTAAGTCATTGCTGTGGCACACTGGGTGTTCTGGCAGGCGTAGTTTGGTAGTCACTGGCAAAGTAAACTCCTGGTTTTAAACAAAGAAAGTTTGGTTGTATGTCAAGGCTCATATTGTTTGTTTGTGTACATCAGAATTTCCTTATGAAAATTACTGGAATTGCACAGGCATCCAGACCAGAATAATGGCATCAGTGAGTCCCGACTTCACCTTTGGACGGGGGAGGTTTTGGGAACATGCCTGTTAAATTCTTTTAAGCAACACCCAATTTTTAGTGTGTGCTCAACAAGGATTTAAGCTTCACTCTGTAACTCCATGGAGCCAATACCACTTTCTCAACGATTCCTGCTTCTTTTGTTCCCAGCTCTGACCGAAGGTTACGTGGGCTCTCTGCACGAGAGCAGACATGGGAGTTCTGTGCAGATCCGGAGGAGAAAGGCATCAGGGGATCCTTACTGGGCATACTCGGGTGAGTGGCTTGTCTTCAGAGCACTAAAACATGAAATGTCTCCAGAATCAAATTGTTTACTTGCTTTTTATTACTACTGTGCTCGGTTTAAATTAGTTTTACAGTGTATTTTCTTCTTCTGCCTTCCTTGCAAATTCCCCTTGTGCACATGCCTTCCTTTCTTTCATTTCTGCCATTTACCTGCAGGATTTGCCTTATTTTTCTCCTCCTCCTTTCAGTCTTGTTTTAGTTTCTTGACATACCTTTGGTCAGGCATACTCCCAAACTTTTCTTTGCTCTTCTGGTCCAATCAGTACACTCCCAAGCTCACCATCTGCTTACCATTTTGGGCCTTCTAGGAAGACTGTAAGCATCCATATATATCTGTATCTATATCTATCTATCTCCAGATTTTAAAAAAAGAACAACAAAAAACCAACACCCCAGAAGTCTTACAATTATTTGTTTCTGTGTGTTATTTTTGTGGTGCTGTATAGTGACAACAATGAGATTTGTCAGTGCATCAAGCCAGGATGTGTGGTGCTGACAAGACAGCACACTGGAAGGGTGTTTTATTGTCTGCCCCACTGCTTTCATAAAGTCTTATGGAAGAGCTCATGTACCTGCACAATTTTGAAATGCCACAAATAAAAATACACTTCAGAATGATGTCTTTGATTTGCTGGTTGCTGTGTTCTAGAGATGGTGTTAATAGCTATGTTGACTCTGTGGAAGAGATTCAGTATCTAAAAAGTTTCTATGAAGATTTCAATCATTATGTTGAACTTGTGTGTGCATTTCTGGAAGATCTCAGATATGTTTCAGACATTTCTTGCTTGTCCAAGAGGGCTAGTTTTAGCTGAAGGAAAAATATTACTTTTTAAGAATGCTGATACCAGATAAATATGCAACTGTTACTTTTTGACTGCCAACACCCCTCTTATATATAGACCATTTATTTCATTTGGAATGAATGATTATAGGTAATTGTAGAGGCTTTTTCCATCAATGTACACAAGTTATCTCTGTTAGATCTCAAAATACAATCTATCGCATTTGCAAATGGGGTCATACAAGTAAAATAAATGTAAACATTTTAGTAATGAAGGACAAATGACTACTTTTGATTTTCAGCCAGTTCAGCCTGTCTTATCTGATGCCATTTTGTCCATATTTGCTCACTGAGGGGACCAGAGGTAATGAAAATGCTGAGCTTCTGTGTTTAGGTTGAAATTGGGAATAAATGGTGGGTGGCAGAGCCCAGATACCAAACAGATGTTTGTTTCT
Source organism: Acridotheres tristis (assembly GCA_037013685.1). Classification (NCBI taxonomy): domain Eukaryota; kingdom Metazoa; phylum Chordata; class Aves; order Passeriformes; family Sturnidae; genus Acridotheres; species Acridotheres tristis. The sequence continues at coordinate 7,746,135 of CM072899.1, read as the reverse complement.
AGCTGAGCATAATGAGGAGGATGATCATGTTATCTGTTTCTTTCTCCTTGCTTCCCCATTCCCCAGAATATTTCCCAGGAACCCTGAGCAGGGCTTGGCTAAGCACTTTATGTCCTAACGTTTGTCCTGTGGGTAGGGTTTTGGACATGCCTAGGAAGTTTACATCAAATGAGCCTGCAGAGAGGGGAAACTTCACTCTGCAGTAAGCAATTAGCCTGTGTCAGTGGTTTCCAAGCTCTTTTACAGACATTATCTGGTAGGCTGCCTCCCTCCCCTATCCTCAGATGGTCGGGCCAGCTCCCCTCCAGTTATTTGTACAACAGCTGCTGGCCCAGCCCCAGCAATTATGGACAGGGAAGGAGGCTCTGCTGGGCTGGGGGCTGGTGGATCTGGAGTTTCTTCTAAGGGATTTTGTCAACAGGAGGAAACAAGACCAGGATAGCTCCTGACAGCCATCAGTGGAGAGCTTCTGCTGAGCCCAGGATAGACCATGTGTGTTAGGCTGAGCTATGGCTTTATATTGATTTCAGTCGAGCAGAACTGATTTACAGCAGCACAGGTTTCTCTCTTTTTATGGCTGTGCCTGCCTGCTTGCAGAGCTTTTGTATTTTTGGGCTTAAGATTTCTGTAATAAATCCTGTGGTGGGGATGGAGAGGTCCAAAAGCAGGAGGCTAGTTGTGGTTTTCCTGCTTGGGGGTGGAAGAAGGGCACAGCCATGCAGAGAGCCCTCAAATATCCATCTTACACAGGATGTATCTGTCCTGTATTGTGCTTTTAGATTAATTCCTCTGTAGCCTGTAGGAAACCCTTCTGCTGCTCTCAGCTCTTGTGGAGGGAGAATGATCCAGGAGCTGGTTTAAACTCAGGAGATCAGGAATTTTCCTGGTTTTATGAGTGAGCTATAGCATTATCCAGTGCTGCCTGGTCATATTGATCCTCTCAGGCACAAGAGTTTAGAGAAGAGAAACTTCAGGCATTGATCAGGTGTTGAACAACCCTGGGACCTGTAGCATTTGTATAATGCTACACCCCTAAAGGTGCCTGTGACAGGAACCTGTGAATTCCAGTTGTGCACAACACTGCACCACACTTCTCTTTTCACGGGCTGGAAAGGAAAGGATTTTAAGCCTTGTAAAATAACCCTGTTGTCTACAGACACAATTCTGACTATAACATTTATTCTAGTTCAGAAATAAAACTTGCAAAAGTAAAGACTAGATAATTAAATGAAGAAGGCCCATTTTGAATTGGTTCTGTCAAAAAGACAGCAGGAAACACAATCAGCCCTTTGGAAGAAACTTCATTAAGTCTCTGCTAGCAGCTCTTTAAACCAAATTCAGAAGTGAGCAAACGCTGAAAACAGAAGACTAACTTGTCTTTAAATAGAAACAGCAAGACTGAACAGAGACTGAGATCTCGTAGATGTTCTTTTTAGGATTTTTAAGAAGCTCAAACAACATTTCTAGGGAGAATTCTCTGTGCATGTGTATTTATGTATGTTTTGGCCAAGTATTTATTCCATTATTGTGTCTTATAGTTTGCCAAAAACTTCCTAAACTGACACTGGCCACATTACTTGTCGTGCATCAGAAATGTGGAATAGGCACAGTCACAAAAAGCAGGTGTGGATCCTGAATGTGCTTCACTTCAGTCTTTGCTCGTCCAAGTCATTTTCTGTTAGGCTGATCACTGAATGCACAGGTTTGAAATTATTTTTAGCACATCTTTGTTTGCCACAGAACTCAGTATGTTTCTAGTACCCATCGCAGTGACAGATAGTAGCAGTTCAGGTGTTTTTTCATCAGTGTGGACATATTTTTGCAAATATAAACTGGTTTTTAAACAAAAAACCAAAACAATACTTGAAGCAGAAGCCTACAGAAATATGCAACTGAAGCATTACTAGATCCAGGGCTTTCTGACTGACCCTGCCTTGTGTAATGTATGCTTCTTCACAGAGCATCACATGCCAGCCATTTAAAGGTGCCTCTCAGTGTCAAGTGTTGCATCTGTCAGTGCTCAGAACACCTTGCTGGGAATCTGAGCAGACCTTAGTTTGCCTTGCAGTGGCCCAAAAAATGAGCAGCTTCAGGGTCAGGGCCTTAGATGGAGATTACAGTGTGAGATGCTGATGCAGATGCTTGTACCTCTGGAGGACCTGTATCTACTCATCCCTGTTCTTTTGAAAAGCTGTTGTGTAAAATTAATGTGACGATCATTGCATGAGATTGTGGAAAACCAGAAGTAGCAAGGGGGCTTACCCAAATCAGGAAACTCCCTTTTGAGCCTTCAGGTAAAAGATGTGATGTCTAATTATTCCCAGTGTTAATTTTTGTGGTTAATGTTATGGAATGGGTCTGCACTGTTCTGGGGCAGGATGTTGTAGGTGTTGGTGCTTTTATCACTGGAGTTTCCCAGCTGAGCTGGGGTGCTGGCACTGGCAGGGCTGGTGTGCCCTCCTCCCCTGGTGAATGTTCTGCTGATCAGCTTCAGTTTTGTGAGCTGACTCATTCAAGAAATACTCTTTTGAGTAATCAAAACCATTTGGGCTTCTCAGAGAACAAAAAATCCTTGGCTGAGGATGTAGATGTGTTCTTTTTAGATGTTTATCTAACTGTGGCTTTGTAAAGAGAATCCTGTGTAAAAAAACTCATACAGTTGTTTTTTTCCCTTTAATCTTATGGTGTATTCAAGGCATCTCTTTCCTCTTTGTACCTTTAGTCTCTCATATTCTATGTGAAATTATTGGCACTGCTTATAATGCTTCTGTTATTTGTGCATGTCCTTACTGATGTTTTTTTCTGTCTAAATGCTGAATCCTTTCTCTTCAAGATTCTGTGCAACTGCCGTGAGCATTAGAAGTTAATAGAAGAAAAATAGGCTTTACAAGAGTAGAGATGACCCTGTGAGTGGGGAAAGGTGTCCATTAAGAACAGGAACTTTGGCCATGCTGTCAAGCTAGTGGACACTGTCAGTGTGTGAATGCTTTGTCCTACAACACTTAGGCAGTTATTGCTGTCCTTTAAGATGCTATTATTTAAAATATAGTTATTCTCAAAAGCAATTGCAGGCATTAAAACAGGAATGATGGGTAATGGTTATTTCCTGAAAGAACAGCAAATGGTGTTAACTGTGATGGAGTGTAACTTGGAATATCCTTTGTAAATGTGTGAATTTCTCTCTTTGCTTAGATTGTTCTCATTTAATAAGCTGCTAATGTGAATTGGACAGGAAATAATCAGCACATAGTAAGGAAAGCATCAAGACTTACTGAACTGAGAGGTAACTAATGGGCTATTTGCCGTGGTCAGTATTTCACTCCTTCAGTCCCTCAGAATAATAAATCTCGATATTGACCAAAACTCTGGCACACCATGTGTTCAGTTATCATTCCTCTGTAAAAGTACTCATAAAAAAATGCAGGATAGTCAAAATGAGGCGGTTCTGGCTCTCTAGCTTTCTCACTCTTTTGAGCTGACTTTCTAAAGAGGAGCTAAGCTGAGAGAAGTAGGAAAAACATTGCCATTAATATCTGATCTGATCAGTAAACTGAGCTTTGAATATTTTTATCTGCATTCATCAGAGATGAATAGTAGTCTTCAGTGAACCCTGCTGGAACCAGCTGCAAGGCATTCGTTTCCATATGCATCTTATTAGTGGAACAGTTGTTCCAGAAATCAATGCTACACTCTTTCATAAGGGGAACACAGGAAACCATGGCTTGAGAGTTTGCTGCTACTGTCTGAGCATGAACCCTGACTTTGAATGTGCACAGCTAAAGCAACTGCTGTGTGTTTTCTCAAACAAACAGGAATTACCATCTGTATATTTTGATTGTTTGTATTCTGACGTTTCTGGTTCGTGAGTCTTCATGTCCACGACACTGTACAGATGTGCACAAGCCACGTCTGTGCCTGCAGAATCTGCATCTCAACTGTGCACTACTGGGAGGATGTCAAGGAGAATGCCTTTCATCTTTCCTTAGCTATTCTGCCCCTGTGCAGGAACCGGTACAAAATACTATCTTTTGTTAATGTTCTGAGAATGAAGCAATGAGCTGTCACATTCCTATCCCAGAGAACAGGATACATCTTCCTAACCATAGCATGAATAAGGAACTCACAATCACGCTTGTGTTGAGTATTTACCATTAGCAGTTCCCTGAGGAGAGCCAGCCTTGCCGGGAGCAGCCCAAGTAGTCTGTATCATTTTTACTAAGCCATATTGCTGGGGAGCACAGCTCTGATTGAGAGTCTTGTCACTTACTTTGTTTGTCTATTGGCAAGTTTCTAAATAATCTGCTAAGGAAACCTCAGATAGTAATTTAGTTTCTACTTAGACACAGACACGATTTCATTATTGAATGCCATTAATACTGTTTACTCTCTCTCTTGCCACCTTTTCTTGTGTGCAAGAAAACTGTTTTTCCAGTTTTTATTCCAAGTACTGTCATAGTCAATCCTGGTATATCCAGTCTATATTGAAATGCTTGACTGGATTTTTAAAAGTCAGATGCAGATATGGTGAAATTCCCTTTTTTCTTTTCTTTTGGCAAGGTTCTCACTAGAATTTGATTGGTTTTCATGCTTAAGTGCATTAAAGCAAATCTCTGATTTTTGAGTGTTCTGAATTTTTACTTTACTGTTTCTTACCCGATAGGCCATTGGCAGATGAATAGCTTTGAGAGGCTGAAATATAAGATGTGCAAGGAACCAATCCCCTCAACTTTCACTCTTTCATGAATTTTTTTCCCCAGCACAGAAGTATAAAATAACAGCAACAGATGTGAGATGAAATCTTCAGAGTTTCAGATACAGTTGTTTCAATAGTGCATCACAAGTATTTTACTTTGCACTGCTGCAATGCTAGCTGTGGCAATCTCCCCTCACACGAGGGAGCACAAAGAGCTGCTTTAGCTGGGGAGGGGAGACCTCTCACTTCTTTAAATGTACTGTGCTTTTTGTTGCATTTTCTTTCAATGTGAACACTGGGACATTTGTGGAAAACCTCTGGAATTACAACAACCAGTGCACTGTTTCGAAGGGCTGAGATTGTGCTGAAGTGCAGCAAAAAGTTGTCCATTTAGTTGATCTCTAGGCACTGAAATAAGCAACAGGATAAAATATTTGAAGTTCTTTAGACATAAGAACACGTGAAATGCATATATTTTAAGCATGCAAAAGAAAGATGGAGTATTTGGGTAGCAGCTGTGATACAAGCTCAGCAAATGGACTGGAGAATACTCAGAAAGTTGGAACCTGCTGTTTTTGAGGTTCTAGAATGATTGCAGTGATCCATTGGAGTTCCAGTCTTGATTTCATATGTAACTGAACACATATAGGAGAAAAAAAGTATGTGAACAGCAAGGATACTTCAGTGAGAAACAAAGCAAGCACGGAAGCTCTGAATAGTCTGGTAGTGTGTGGATTAAAAAGAAAAAACAAGTAGCTTGGCACAAACATTATTGCAATAGTCCAAGCATGAAATAATCAAGGAATGAATCAGAATTCTAGTTGCAGGATATAAGCAGAGTCTTTGTATGAAATGGCTGAGCCAGGCCAGTACTGCAGTTGATGCAGTAGATGTAGAATTATCTCTGTTATTTTTGCTATGTCAGATGGCTTCTCTGTAGCTTTCTAGTCACTGCTCAGAAGATAATTTTTTTTTCAGTATCTGTGCCCCAGGAATTGCTCTATCTCTCCACTTTCCCAAAAGCCTCCATCTTGCAGAATGTGGTATTGCAGATTTACGTTTTTTAATCATTATGATCCCTGAAAAGCAGCCCCTGCCTGCACAAGGAGCAGGTCTGGCACACTGGGCTGCCTTGCAGGGCTGGGCATTCCACCAGCCTGGGCAGCTGCTGGCAGGTCTGCCATGGCAGACAGGTGTTTATTGTGGCTTTATTCTGTGTCAAATGTCACATGTCTGCTGGAGAAAGGAAGAATCAAGGAGAGTCTCATCTAGATCCTTTGGTCTGCAGAACGAGTGCTTAGCAGCTGAAGGAATTGAATTCTCACAGTGTCTCTGAGGTGGATGTGGGGCCTGAGGGGCAGGGCAGTGTAACTTTGGGATACACCCCATGCCATGCACAACAGTGAGAAATTCCCTGCAGGTCCCAGTGCTGTGCTCTGTCTCTGAGGCCACACATCCACCTTGTCAGATGCTAATTGAGGAGAGCTTGTTGCCTTGGAGACTGCCTCCTTTGGGGGACACCGAGTTGGTAGCACAGCTGCTGTGAGCTCCTGGGCTAGCAGAAGGTCTTCTGGAGGTGATCAGGCTATGGAGCTTAATTCTTCCTTCACCAGCAAACTCCGTTTCTCCTGTGCTGGTTCTTTGTTGAAGCTCTTAGTCTGTTTGATGATTTCAGTTTTTTCCAGTGAGTTTGAGGAAGATCACATTCTTTTCCTATTCAATATACAGAACATTTGGCTTTAAGTTACAAAGTTTTTTTCAAAGACTGCATGTGCCTGAAAAGTTGGATGGGCACACTTTTAACTTGTCAAATTAAATAAATATGAACTCCTGCAATGGAGTGCAGAGCTGTGCATATAAATTACATCCTTAAACAGCACTTGAGTGATTTTCTGGAAATGTTTTCAAGTCTCCTGAAATTTTAAGGGTCATCTCTGTAGCCTTTCTATCTGAGGGAGGCTATTGGCACTGGGATGATTTATTGAAGAGGTATGTTGCTCTGCAGTGTAAAAATAATGTCAAGCCTTACTGAGAACCTGAGTATCAAGCTTCTGTTTTTGTAAAGCTGGGAAAGCAAGTGGATTTAATTCAACTGAACCCTGAATGAATGTTTCCTAAGTGTGTGTTCCCATCCATTTCCATCTCTTTACATTGTCCAGTTGTGAGATGAATGGGACTGTGGGTTGATAATGTTTTCAGGATAATTAGGGAGATGAGTGGTTTCATTTGTGAAGAATTAGGAATCCTTTGTTCCTGTTGCAGAGATGTAAAGATTGGCACTTGACCTGCCATAGTAAGGGCTTGTGGGTATTTCTTACTCATGGAGCCCTTGTGGGGTGAAATACTTTTGAAACACGGAACTCCTTTAAAAATATCTAAGACTTGACCAGCGAGTAACTCTTCCACTGATGGAGTCTTTGCTGCCATGAGCATTGAGCAGCATCTTCCTCCATCTCCATCCTGCCTGCTTCCTTCCCAACAGAACTTGCTGGGTTTAACTGAGACAGTCTGTTCTGGCCATGGCTGAAGTAAAGCTCTCCCTGACACTCCTGTTTGAATGCAGTCTCACTCCATGCACGTTTTCTCCAGGCTGCTGTGGGATTGCAGCCTTGCAGGCAGGTTCACAGACACATCTCTCCTTAGCACAGCTGCTGTGGCTGAGCTCATGCTGTGAGCACAGCTGTAAAGGGCACAGGGAGGCTGGGTGCCATGTCTCACATCATCACCCCAGTGTGGCTGAACTGAGGTCTCTGATGCTGGCCCAAGCTGCCTTTTTTAGCTTGATATAAATTAAAGCATTCAGGCCAACATCTAAGTTGTGCAGCTGACAGAAAATTCAGGAGAAGCTGTTCCACATGGGTTTCTTGATTTCTGACTCTCTTGTGAGGTTTTCTGAACTGTCTTGGTGTATAAATTTCCTCAGAAATGAACAAAAGAGGAGAAGTCCCTGCAGCTGAATGCCTGAAAGTGATGAGTATTGGCATGTGACTGCAGTTTCTGTTGCTTTCCTTCTGTGGAATAGTGAAACAAATGCTTCCTGTGTGTCCCAACTCCCCATAATGCACTCACAGCTAGAACTGGGGTGACAAAAGTCCTTTAAATGTTGATCATTTGCTTTTGCACTGTGGTGGGTTGGGACCTCCCAGGGCCCCTCTGCTGTATTTCACATCATCTGGTCCTGGAGCACTGGGGCCCATCCCGTGTGTCAAGCTCCTGGATGAACAAATCACTAAGTGGACACACTCAGAATGAAGAAGTGGAAGTTATGTGATTTGCTTTGTGTTTGTGTGAACGTATTTCCCAAGTACAGAAATAAGATTTATCCAGAGGTAGCACAGCAGTGAAGTCATGGAGAGTTTAGATCACTTCATGTTCAGTTTTTCATGCTGTCTTTTGCTCCTGAGGTGTGTCTCAGGCTGCTGCTGGAGCCTTCTGGCCCCTTGGGCTATGAAAAGCCATTTTACATGCCAGATGCTGGTCTGCTCCTACCCAGAGGTGACGTGAACTTTTCAGAGAGATTCCAACTTGGAAGCTTCTGTGGTGCTTCAGATCGTGTTTTTAATTTATATTTCTGTTGCTGGAGACGTGAAATTGAGACACTTATGTTCATGATACACTATTAGCATATGCTGATCTCTGAGGAAGGGGGTTTGCTCTGTGAAAGTGTGTGCAGAGAATTGGATGTGACTTTTGTAAAGGGCTCAGTGCATGTAGTTCAGTTACTGCTTATTTTGGACAAGGGCTCCCCAGATGCCTGCAGGACATAATTGCTCTCAGTGCAAACAGAAAAGTTAGCTCTAGCTTAAATTTGTGCAAGTCATCTGAGAGGTGGCTTGGTGTTAAATGCATCAGAGTGTAATGAGGTGAAGACTATGAGCTAGAGAAGGTACTAAGAGCCTCCTTTTCTCTGCTGTTACAACACCAGAGCTGTGCAGCTCTAGGAATTGTTAAGTGCTTCATATTCCTGTGAAAAGTCTCCAGTGCCTAAGAAGCTCTGAGCTGATTTCATGGCCTCCAGTTGTGCTCTGTGCCACTGTTCCCTGTGCTTGTGCATCACTAAAGCAGTGGCTGTGCTGTACCTGTAAGGTCACTCCTTTCTCTCAGATGGGGTCAGAGTTACCCAGCAAGTTTGAAAGTTGTGGTGGGAGGGCAGGGCAGTTGGTAGCCCAGATGCAGTAGAAGGCTCAAATAACTAAGCCTGTTTCTTTAGGAAATTAGGCTAATCCATGATGGGCCCCCATTCAAAATGGCAAGTGCTCACAAGTAGCTTTTCAGAATATGTGCCAGTGAAGTTCTGCTTCTGCAAGGAAACCCCTGCAAGTTCTGCAGATGGGTTCTGAAGGCTGAAAAATGTCTGGGTGGTTCAAGTGATCAAAATATTAGTCATAATTGTATCCTGTTGTGCTAAGTGAAGTATAACTGTTCAGAGGAAATAGTCCAAGTCCTGCCTTTCCATTTGATGCCCTGATCATGCGTGCCAATGGAGGAGGTCTGCACAGGAGCCCTTGGAAGAGGGATTTGTAGGCAACCATCTGTTTGGAATTAGCAGAAGACCTTAAATGAGGGAAGGTGGTGTGGTGTGGCACCTGAACACATCATTCAACATTGCATCTTTTGATTTCAGTATGAACAGGAGTGCAGACTATGGTAAACATTTTCAGCTTTTTTCCCCCTAAAGTACTATTGGAAACTGTAATAAAAAGTAACAGCTGGGAAAGTAGTTTTGCTGAGTTATGCTATTTCTGAAAATGCATAATGCTCCATAGGCTTTTAAGTGATACTGGGCATATTTAACATTCTTTGATGTTAATTTCCTGGCATATGGACATCTCTACTTATTAAAATAAATAAGTACTTTCAAATTTAATGAAATGATGGAGGAAATGGCCTTTTTTCACATTCACGTCCGCTTCACTGGATAATTTAATGTTTTAAAATGTAAGTTCATATTAAAGTTTAAAATTCAAGTATTGGTTTTTGAAATTCTGTAATAAAAAGGTTTTGCTGTGGGAGAGCTGTATGAATTACTGAGCATGATAACACGATTAGCAAAGCCTAGCTGGTGATTTCTTTGGTACAAAATGCCAGCTGTAAATCTTCCCACTAGGACTGGACAAGAGCACTGGTGAGAAATTCTGGTACTGATGACTGTTCCATTCCTGGGGCATTACTCTGCAGCCTGGCAGACCTGCCCACTGCCTGTATTCCAGAATGAAGGTACAGCTGTGGAAAAGGCTCCTACATCACTGACCTTTACCCCCACACACATTTTAGTCTCTCTTGGAGTTAAGCATTAAGCTTCTTGGGGCAGAGATGAGCATTTATTAATATTGGCTCCAAAAAGATATTTCTATTTTCTTTTATACTAAACATGTATATTTGCTTCCAAGGTCTTTGCATCTAATGGGGATGATTTTCTTCATAGGTGTTACTGTGTTATTATTAAGTACAGGAAATGCACTTTGGTCCTCTCTTCTGTGCTGAGGGAGAGCAAGAATTCCCTGGAGAATAAGTAATGTTCAATGTAATTGACTGGATATAAATATTTGAGTCCTAAATATTTAATGGAAATCATTGTTTGAATGTAGCTATGTGCAGATGATGGAAGTTTGCTCTGTGTCTTGCATGTCTTGAGAGACTACTCACGTGCTGTGTTGAAGCCACGGGTGGCTTTATTTCATTTCAAGGCAGACTAGAAACTGAAGAACTTATTTTCAGGGAGAAAAATGGCAAGAGACCCGAATGAAAAACCTACTCAGCTGAAGCAGAGGTGACAAAGTTCACTGTGATTATATTGATTTTAAATTACTGTGTAGAGCTGGGACTAGCCTGTGTCTAGTCCTGCTCATGATGAGAAGAAAAGAAAAAGGCATGAATACTCTCCCCTCTGCTTCCAAATATTTTGTTACCAGTATGAAAATCCGAGAGCAGCCTTGTCCTCCTGACGTTCCCAACAGGCAAAATAAAGGTGTTCCAGCATCCTCAGTGGAGCTGCAAGGGGATGAGAGGCGCAGTGAGATGGAAACCTGTTTTTTCTCCCTGAGCAGCCTACCCCTGTGCCCTGCTCCGTGTGTAACAGATGCCTCCAGTCTGTGTGTGCCCCCAGCTCTGCCAGAGATGACGTTAATGGGAAACAGAGCATGTCTCGAGTTTGATGCATTTTTGGTGAAAAGTACTGCAACTGCCTATACCACAAATTAAAACTGAGCTGGAATTAATAGCAATTACCAGCATCTATATTAATCTACTAGAACTTTTGCAGAAGAGTCATTACTGTTTAACTTTATGTAGTTTGCATCTGTTTCACTGTCAAACAGAAAATTATCCAGTCATTTAGATTTAACCATTTTGTTTAGACCAGTCATGTGTTTGAGGATCTAATGTGTCTTTGGGGAACAAGAATTTAGAGCAAATAAAGCTAATTGTGGTAAAAAATGGCTCTATTATTTTCAATGGTATATATGTTATAATGAAACTCTTAGTTGCCACATGACTGAAAGAGCACAGGTCTTGTACCTGCAGTAAATCCAGAGAAATTCTGATGGGAGATGCTGAACCTCCTTGTTTGGTGTGATGGAGAGAATGCCTGAGGCACTTGGGTAGGGAAGATGACTATTTCTGTTCCTTCCCCATGGTTTTTCAGCAGTCTGACATAGTGTGCATTCCTGGGCCCATGCCAAGCAGAGATGTGGCCTCCAAGTGAGACTTTGTTACTTCAGTTGTAGATGATTAATTTTGTACCAAACCGTATGGGCCTGATTAACCCAGAACACTGCAATAATGCTGTTTTAAAGATCTTTAGTGCATCCATTACTTCTATTTCCAGTCTGCTATTTCATTAGAAAAAAACCCTTGTTTCTTACCAGTGAATTTTGAAGTAGGGTCTGGGCCATAAAAATCACACTGAGCTGACAGTGGCTTGTTATGTTTAATGTTGTCTTCATCGAGGGAATGTCCAAGATGTCCTATTTGCAGCAGCTTTGTAAGGCCAGAGGTTATTCTTCCCTCCACCACTGTAAGGGAGAAAAGAATTCCATTTTCTGTCCTGAGCCATCCAGGAGATTTAGGAAGCAGAGACTGGGGTCCAAACCAGGGTTTGTAGATGTGCTTCATCCCTTTCAAGGCACAGGCACTCTGTGTGGTGGCACAGCTGTCTGACCCATGCAGGGGTGTTATTCTCTGGCTGGGGAGGCTCCAGCTCTCTGGAGCAGGTTATTCTTGCAGAGCAGGAGGATGCTACCTGCCTGTGAGTGTTGGGTCTGTGCAAGTGGAAGACTTGGGGTGGTTCTGCAGGCAGGGCAGGATGCTTTTACATTCACAACTCTCTCAGCTTTTTTAATAAGACGTTTCAATATCTTTGGGGTATGTTTGTTGGTTTTATATGTTTTCAGTTTTAAGCTCAAAAATACTTTGTAGCTCTACTGTAGAAGTGCAGTTTAAATAATCTATCTGTATTTTGCAAATCACTGAACTATAATACCTTTATCTAAAAGCATTTTTGGGCCACTGCTTGGCTCTTAGAAACCTGCTGTTTGTTAAATCGCTCTTTAGGTTTTGTATAGTTCAGACCTTTAAAAAATAAAAACAACAATCTTCTATTGTCCCTGGAAAAGCCTTGTACCCTTATCAACATCCCCTGGCTTGGCTGGGGAAAGCAAATACACCCCCTCATGCCAATGGCCATGTATAGACAAACCCTGTGTTATTTCTGTGGAATTGTGACTTCTGTGACCTCCTGCTCGTGGAATATTTGCCTGAATAAATCCTATGGTAATGTGCTGCTGGCAGAACGTGCCCATACTGGGGGAGCAGCAATGGTGGAGCAGGGAGCATCCATTCAGACTCTCGCACTTGGTAAAAGAAGCATTTTTTTGACAAATCTGGAAGAAGAAGAAGAACAGTGTTTGTGGGAATCACTTGTGTTTCCCAGTATTGTGGCAGTTCTGCTTTCTGCTTCTCTTCAGCCCAGGTTGGTCCAGCTGAAGCTGGAGCTGATAGACTTTGGTCTCATTATCTCATCAATCCTCAATTTTCTTGACTTCACACATATTTCTTACTTGAACATCCCTAGCAAGACAAGACCTCCAGCTAGTTATGCTGTCCAGTCTCTCCCACAAACTTTTTGAATAATTGTGCCATCTTCACAGGACTTGTTTACACAAAAGAATCTGTTGCTGACTTTTTTAGACTCTAGATCACACTATCTTGATGTATACACATTGTTTCCCGGATTGAAAAGGAAATTATTCTTAATCAATGAAAATATAAATGCCATTCCTGTATGGTTTTAAACCCAAAGTGCTGGAAACAATCTGACATGTCCTGCCAGCCAGTGCCTCTGAGAGATGTTCCTCAAGCAAGCTGCATGCCCAGGGGCTGACAGGAAAAGCTTGCTTCTTAAAATAAACCAGTTCCAAAAAGTCAGGTTTTGGCTCCCTGGAAGCCTCTATTTTTGCAGCCACCTGTCCTGGCTGCTTCCTGGTGTGATTTAAACCTGTGCAATCTGCCACTGTATGCTGACAGAGATTGCTTTACAGCAGGCTGGGCTGCAGGACCGTGTCGAGATGTGCTCTAGGAGTATTTCACTGCCTCCTCTACATGGAGGTGGGCAAGAACCCAACCCCCTGAGCTGAAAAACTCCACGTGGTTTGTAGGAAGCTGTTAAGGCTGTAGACTTCAATGGCAGAGATTGAACTGCCAGAAACTGGGTCCATCTTTTCTTACAAAAAGGAGAGATAAAGGAAACAGCACCTCCCGCAGGCAACTTCCATAAGCGGGATTTTATTGCATGCAGACCTCCAGGACAATCAGACAGAGACTTTGATTCATGAGATAATGGTTACCTTTAAAAGAGTGAAGGTTGGATTCAGGAGAAGGTTGCTGTTGGATTAATTAGTGTTGATGGAATTGACACAGGTAAAATGTGGATGGAAGTCACCAGAGTGAGAGCCAGTGGAAGCACATTGGGTTGGTTGTGTGCTCACATTATCTCCTGGGGTACAGGTGACAGGTACCTGTGAGATGAGCTTTTCTGTGTTTAATGCTCTGATTAAGAACTGAATACCTATTTTTTAATATGTCTAGGAGATGCATTATCAGCTAATTTAAATTCGCATTCAGTCATTCCTGCTGTTTTTTGTTTTGGTTTGTTTTTTTTTACTGAATATATATCTTAAAGCAAAGCCAACTGATGGAAAGGAGGAATATATATTCCACAGCAGTAAAATAGATTGAGAGTTTTGTCCTCAATGGCTTAAGAAGGCACTTTCAAGACCTTGCAGTATAAATAAATTCTGCAGACTTAAAACTTTTTTTTTTTTTTTGCTTGTTCAATTTAAAATGATACCAGTATCTCCTACAGAAATTGATAATACAGAGAAAATGGACTTCATTTTCAGAGAGATGAATTAGGATGAAAAAATGCTACTGGAAGGGGGAGTTTGGGAGAAATCTTAATAGAAATCTCCAATTAGTTGAATGGCTGGTTATCTGTGACAAGACATAATATTTACTAGACACTGTGAGCTGCACATACACTTACAAAGAAAAATGTAAAATAATATTCAAGTTTGTGTACTGTGTGCTGTAAAATGTGGGTGATCTTTGCAAGGCTTTATGGCTTAAATAAGTTTTTGAGAAAATATTGGGAGAAATGCATTAGTGGAGTATAAGATTATGAAAATGACTGTGATAGGGTACCTTGTTAAAATCTTTGTCAAACAGCCATTTTATTACACTCGGCTCTAATCTGATAAGCAAGGCCAGCAGAATGGGGATCTTATATTTTTGTCAGTAAAGGCAGTTCTATAAAATAAGGAGGAAGAAAACCTATCCCTTTCAGCACATAAATAAAAAGTGGAACTAACTTAAAGTTAGATGGTAAATGGTATGAAGTGTGAACCCCTAAACTCCTTTCATCAAATACTTCAAGTTTAAAAAAAACAATGTTGAAATCCCACTGGAAGTAATTTTATGAAAATTAGAAATCCTATTCTTAGTCCTGGAGATGGATTCAATCTTGCATTGATTAGTCATAGGTGTGAGGATCAGGTGAAGTGTTATTAGCTGGTTTTTAATTGCAGAGAAAATTTTATAACATAAAATGTCTATTTGAGACTGAAATGTAGAAAAGAAAAATAAGATACTCTTGAGACTGAGTGCTACATGTGAAGTTTGCTGCTCTGTCCATCTCTGAGAGTTTTCTAGCTAATGTGCAAAGCATGTGTTGGTTTTCAGCAATATTTCCTCCTTTCCATATTGTAGTGCAATATTAATTTGGGGTTTTCACGTGTCTACATGTCAGGTTTTGTTTTCAGTAGAGGTGGAGCCCCTTGGTGGCTTCCATTCTATTATCTTGATGATAATGTTTTCACCTGGTGAAAATGAAGGGCATCCAGGCCTTTGAACTGATGTGGAGTAAAGCTGGGGGATGGAAATAAACCCAAGCTGCATCTTTCACCATCTGAGGTTTATTTCTCTGCTGAGTTTTGAACGTGCCTACTTCCCACAGCAGGTGGGAGGTGAATGTCCTGGGAGGAGCTCCTGCAAAAACCTCAGGTCACTGCCTGAATCATTGCATCATCTGTACAAACCCAGAAATGGAGGGGAAAGGGGTGAGAATTATTTTTATGGCTTTTTTTTTCCAGTCAGAGAAGACAATATAAGAGTCCATTGGCATGATGGCCAATGACTAATTATCACCTGTGGCTCTCACAAGAGCTGAGCAGGGGATTAGCATTCCCTGTGCTCCCCCTGCTACTCCTGCCCTCAACTGGAATTTTTTTCAAACCGTGTTTCAGATGAAAATGCAACAGTCTGGCATGAATGAACACCGATATAGATCTGTCTAAGCTCCTTTCTCACTTCAAACTCAGTGATAGTTAAGACAGGATTATAAAGAAGCAAGAAAATTCAGCTCAGAAGTCTTGAAATCAAAGCAGTTCAGTAAAACGAAGGTATTCTCAAACCTTTGTGCCAATTAACATTGGGCTGTGACAGCAGAGTCTCTTTTACCTCATAAAAATTCTAACTTGTGCTTATTTGGGTGGGTGGATTTAAGCAGGGGGAACCTATGAAGCTTATTTTGATTAGCTTTCCCCAGGCACTGGGTCAGATCAAGCAATGCTTGACAGCTGGATTTTTATCACTTCAAAGAAGAAAATATTTAGCATGATATAGAGATTAGATGCCCATGCTGATGCTGTTAAGTGTGCTGAGGACACTTTTTTTCAGCCAAATACCTGCCCCAGAGGAGATGTTTCTTGCTACCCATCAGAAGCATTTAAATTTGGAAAAATTTCTACAGATTTTGGTTCAAATCCTACTTACAGGGAATAAATTCCAGAGCTCATTTCTTGCAGTCACTGAAACAATCATGAAATTTGATTCATATCAGTAATTCTGTAAAACTATACCTGGTGATTGTGAATTACACTGCATATGTGCTCTTAATAATGTCAGGGCACTGATGTCCAACTGTGCATGAAATAAATAAGTATAAATACTGTTGTAATCTTCTTCAAGCTTGTTTAAATATTATTGATTCTACCCAAGTAACATCATTACTGATACAATAGGTGTTTTTATAGTGGACCTTTTCCATTTTAAAATTCAATTAATCATGGTATGGTGTAATTATTTTTTTATTGTATTCATTCCAGGGAGAGAAATAATTGGCTGCTTTTGCAAGATGTAGCTGCTTTAAAAAAAAAAAAAAATCCAAAATCAAATTAGAACATTTTCCAACTACCTAGGATCCCCTGAGAGTAATTACGTTACAATATACAGAGTTCACTCCATGCACAGCTGAAATGTGGTCAGCCAATTCCACAGTGAAATGAAAGAACCATTTAACAATGCTTAAGAACAGCACAGAACAGATCACTACATGGAGTGAAGAATATTAAACTTCACTGAAAGTTTCAGGAGTTTAGAACGTCATTACTAAAATTGAAATAGTCGAGCTCCTGGGATTAATACCTCTGTACTTACAAAAATTGCTGTAATGTCAATGACCACAAGTAGTCATGACCTTGATTCTATTTGGAGGGCTTTTAAAGGTCTCCTATTGACCTTAAAAACCTAATTTCCAGCATTTTAGGTAAGCCCATTATTGCAAAGATAGGAACACAGAAGGATCCATGCTGGAGCAACAATTAGGTGCCTGAGTTCAGTGTTACTGTCCAGCTGTGGCCAGTGGTTTGTGCTCGTGAATTTTTTATGAAATTGGAGCAGTTGCTACCTGGCTGCAAATCCCCTCTGTGTGCTGCTGCTTTGTGCAGTGCTCGGGCTGCCAGTGGAGTTTGCAGAGAGAAGGAGCTGTTGCCATGGGAATTTTGAAAGCTGTCATTGTTTCCCCCTTTGCCAGCAATTGCCAGGACTCGCTGGAGCAAATTCTTCCTGGGGTGGAAGTGCTGAGCCGTGCCGAGATGCCTGGCAGATGTGGAGGCTGGGACAGGAAAGGGGGAGCTTCCTTCTCCCTGCCCAAACCACGAGCACAGCTCACAAGTAGCAGGGCAGATTTGGAAATTAATGGCTGCTGGGGTTACTGGGCAATCTTGTTCTCTTCCCAGGGCTTGTGCTTCTCCAGCAGTCTCCAGGAGGAGGTTCAAAGGAGTTCTCTATTGCTATAGAAGTAGGAAAATGTGAAAATGAAAAACTCTTTTGTAAAGGTCAGCCTGAGCAGGGTGCTGGGTTGACATTTATGTCTTTCAGAAGTTCCTCTGAGTTGTTGCTTTGTTATACACGATGAAGAAACTTACTTAGAGGGCACTAGGCAATTTTGGTTTATTGTTTTGTTTACTTGTCATTTTTTTTGGTTCTAGCACCTGTTCAATACCTCTCTGGGCAATACTATTATAGCCAGCTGCTCTTGTGGTGCAAACCCAGACTTTCCTGGCAAAATTCTCTTTCATTCTAACACTTCACAACCTTTTCCCAAGCCAGAGATGAATGAATACTCTTGGAAAGTCTGCTAAGTTTCTTTAGCCTGCTATTTTCTGTGCTGTCTAAGAATTTAATCCAATAACCATTTCTAGTGGCTGTGTCAGGCTTTTGGATCAGACCCAAAGCATGCCAAAAAAAAAAGGTTGAGATGTGTATGAGAAACATTCTTCTGTGGCAACAGGGTATTGGAGTGTATCCTCCTAATTTCTTGTGTTTCTTATGTGTGCTCAGGTAAGTTTGGTAATTTCAGGTAATTTCTTGTGTGCCCCTTAGCTCAAAAGAGATGGAAAGAGAACACTACCTTTTCTCCCTTGCCTCTCACCTTTGGTCTCCTAAGAAAGTGATGGTTTGACTTCTTCCTTCGTGCTCCCACTTTTACATTTTTTCCTTTCACTTTTTTTCCAGTTAGCTCACTGGCACTAGATAGATAGTGTAAAGAGACATGGAAGTGATTCCCCAATATTTTTATTTAAAGCCTGAAAACTTCTTGCAGGTCTTTATGGAACCTATTTATCAGGCTGCAAATGGCTGTCATCACCAAGCTGTTTGCTAGATGGTTGATACCTGGCTCTTGTCCCATTTTCTATGACTTTGTGGCTGGATGGAAGTTTTGGGCTTGCTATCAACACATCCTACATGTGAACTCAGAAATCAAAAAGAAATCTGAACCTGATGCTGCTGCCTTCTTTCTTATCTACAAAGTATCTGTGGCAATGAAATTAAGCAGATGAAGAGCCTTATCTTCCATTAATCCATGAGAAAAGGCAGAGCTCTGCTTATGAAAACTTTTGCTCCAGTCCACACGTGCCTTGGTAAGGAAATCAGTGTGTGAGCTGCTAATTTTATTCATGTACTTATTTGCCCATTTACTTTCCCCCAAGCAAAGGATGACTTCTTCATTGAGGGTTGTTTTTCCTCAGTTATCAGAGCACAGAATAAAGCAGCTGTTTATATTGATTTCTTTTACACTGTAAGGATCATTTAGTATGCAGGAGACCAAAAACTTCACATGCACCACGAGAAATCATGTGAGTCTAATGATGCCATTTAACAGACAATGTTTTTCTTGGCAGAAATTAAGACCTCTCAGAAAAAGTTTATAAAAATTGAAAGTATCTGTGTTGTCTGAGGATGATGAAACAAAGGAGTGGACTGAGGAAGACAGTTTTTGGCTTTAAGAGCTGATAAATCTTCAGATGAGTAAGATATTTATGTTGCCATACACTGAAGTTCAAGAATTTTTGTTTTCTCAGTTGAGATGAAGTTCCTCTGTTTTTGGAGAAGCATTAAGTAGAAGAGGATTTTTTAGTCTAGATTCCTGTAGTTCTAGGGCGTTGACTTTTGACTCTTGAGAGAAGACATTGCAGAGGAGGTAGAGTCTGAATTGAAAGAGCTTTTCAGAAAGCAGGTAGGAAGAATTTATATTTCTAATACAGACACGCAAAATTTATGTTAAAAAGGTTGATTAAAGTGGCTGCCCACATAAACGTGACAGCTAGAGCTCTGTAGTGCCTACAGCCTGAATTTTTAAAGGGAAATCCCTTTCTTGAGTTCAAGTTCTCTATTATTGTAGGTATAATTGACTGATGTTTCCATTGGTTTTGGTTCTCCACTTCTCTGGGCTGTCTAGGATTTCAAGAGGTTTCCCACTGCTGTCATATGCAGCACCTTCTTTACAAGACAATCCTCAAAATCTCTTTTCTTATGCTGTCATTCTGAGCAAAGTTAGACTGATTGAGTGATTTATTTTTAATAATAACATCCCAGAATCCCATCCCCTACCCTTCTGGCATCACTCAGCTCTCTGTTAACTAGGGGGTGCTGTTAGTTTCAGCATGTCCTCAGAACTGGTAAAAAGATAATTGTTAACCTAAATGCCAATAGGACTTTAGCAAAGCCTTGTTTAGAGCTCAAAGGTTTCAGCAGTAATCGATTTGATAAAATAATGGCTTTTGTTCCCATGTGGAGATATTTCAGTCTTTTCAGGCACTGTTTGCTGAATGGAGGGAAATGGTCATCAGATCTATGGTCAGTAGAAGATGCTGAATGCAATTGAGGCTTGTTCCCTGTAGTTTGCATCTTTGAATCTTTTTCATTCTGGAAGTGAAACAGAAGCAAAAATTTTGTGTAAATCTCTCAGTACTGTTCAGGTACTCATCAGAGCATTCTGTGCCACATGTTTCAATTCAATCCAAGAGGATACAATTTTATTTTATTTTTTTACTAAGGTTAACCTCTTTAAACTCTTGACAGATGTAGGTGCTGGCTGTATTCAGCATGTCTTAAAACCTGGCAAGAAGTGTCTCTAATTGACATCTAAATGTTCGTGCACACCTCCTGCATAGCCTGTTAGGGATGTCTCCACCCTGCCGTGACAGCCTGCTGTTATTATACAATTATCTGCAGTGGCCTGCACAGGTAGGAGGGCTTGGGAAGCCAAGGGGGTGTGTATCTGTATTTAAGTGCTCTATTGTCACATCCACTGTATTAAGTGGTGATGCTGCTGCTCCTTTTCCCTTTAACCCTCTTGTTACAGGCAGTGGAGCTGAACACTTCCCTGCTGCTCTTTGCAAGTGGTTGGTATTGCTCCAGGGGGGCTCTGACGTTGGCTTGGCTTTTTCATTTTAAATTCATGTATTGTAGTTGGAAAGATAAAATACCCAGTTCTAGCTAACTGCCAAAAGAGTGTATCACTTTCTGTAAGAAATCACTTGTCTAGCTTTTAATTTGCCCTAGGTGAGAAGGGAGAATGCTGAGATTTGTTACCAGGCTGGGACTTGCTGGAAGATTTGAGGGAAGCAAAGTGAAGGAGAAGGCTTTTCTCAGCTCCCTGCTCTTCCCTCAGATTGCCAGTAATGTTGGGGAAAAGTTTCATTTAACCTTTCCCTTTTGTGCTCTTAATCGAGTTTGTTCTTTGTTTGGGTCTGGAATGGGAGCATCCACACATTGGAGGTTTTTCAGTGAGGAGCAGTGAAATGCTAATGGAGCCCATATTTCTGTGTTTGGCAGCACAGCTGAGCTTTCTGACCCACGGTCAGGGATCAAAAGGAGGAAGGAGGTACAGGAACCCATCACTCACCTGACACCTCTCTGCTTGACTACCCAGGGTCAAGCTGTGACCATAGCCTACAGAGTCCTTCCAGATTTTTAACAGCACAAACACGTTTTTGTGAATTCTACTAATACATCATGGTTGGTTTTGACTAAAACATCGTCAGGAAAATTTACCATCATAGTGTCTATTTCTGTGATGTGACAGAGAAGAGTTTAATAGTTTGAAAATGAATGAATTTAAAATTGGATAGTTGAAGGTCAGAACTTACAGTGATAACTCAGCTAATGTAATATTCATACCTTGGTCTAAAATAGTGCTGTATATCAATATGTTGTCCCTGTCTGCCATGATTATCTAGGGTAGAAAGACATTTGTGTACTGACAAATATCTAAGGGAGAAAGAGACAGGGTGTTATGCTAACAGTGTGCAGGGAAATTCAGGAGTGAGCGAGGCACCTGGAAGAATTCCTAGGCCACAAACCATTTGTCTCTTCTGACTAAAGCAAACTGTATTTTGTAAGCATTAACCACTGTCAATGCTTGCCACAGTAGAATTACCTGGACCATCCTTCAGCTGATTCTATTCTCCAGATTAATGACTTTGTTTTTTTAAAAGCATTAAACTGGGAAGGGGGAAAATACCTGAAGTGTTTCTAGCCAGCTTAGTTCTGAAATCAACGATGTGGCCTAAGAACTGAAAATTATTCCTGCCTCTCCAGTATGAATGGGCAAAATCAAACAGGATGCATGAGATATGGATACACTAACACCAAACACCAGCATTCAATCTGTCCCAGGTCTGAGAAACAAAAGTTCATGCAGGGACGTCTTTTTTAATTTTTGACATTTTCAAGTTTTACAAGGTTTCTGCTGGCAAGGATTTCCTGCACACTGCTTCCTTGGCTGCTCTCTCTTGCTGTTATCTCAGAGCTGTATTACCTGGCTAGGGAATTTTTCAATGTGTTCAAAATCTTGGTTATCCTTTGTCATCCTAAAGGAAAAGATGAATTGTTACCCATTGCTTAAATGAGAGAGATCTGCCCCCTTGGTTTTAAGAAAAGGAGCATGCCCTGCCCTAAAGAGAGATGAGACTACAGGACAGGGTCAGTTTGGATCCCATGATTTCCAGACAAAGAATGAGGAGGGACTGCATTTACTCAGAAAAGAATATCGAAAAATCAGCATTTATCTACAAGCTCCAGTGAATTGCTGACCGAGTAGACTTAGCCCCTGAATTAATTATAAACACTCAGCCTGGCCAAATGAACCTTCTGTGTGCATTTTTAATGTCCTGCTCCAAAAACAGTACATGGTCCTTCACTTGGTATCACAAGCAAAGGTGTGATCTGCAGTTCTTTTGGGAGAGCAGTGCAGTGTTTTGCTGAGCTGGATGTGGTGGGATCAGGATTTGATATCCCTGTCTTGGCGTGCTTCTGAATATTCAGGGCAAAAGCTGAACTTGTGCTAAAGGTTTTCTTTGTTGGGTGTTGGATGTTTGGGTTTCTGCTTGTTTTTAGTGAACTTGAGATGACTTGAGGTTTCTTTAAAATCTCGTTTCTCTATGTACCATTCCTACAGGTATATTGCCAACCACATTAGTGAGGCCATTCCCAAGGCAGAAACCTGACACCTCTCTGCTCTCTTGACAAAACAAGGTAGTCTGTAAGAGCTAATCCACTGCCTGAATAGGAGATGATTTCTTTTTCCTGGCTTTCAAAAGAACACTTTTTACATCAACACGTGACACAGGATCTTCTGCAAAGGAGGAGAAGCAGTTATATGCAAAATGAGAACTGAAAAATTTATAGAAATCTTCAAACATGTTAGACAAACCAATTTATAAATACAAGTGCTCTTCCTCTGTTCCTGTTACCAGATTTCTCAAGAGTCAAGAAAATTAATCAAAAGTAAGTGTGCTTAAGAGGGTATTTAAATAGATATAGATTTTTTTTTAACGCACTTTGTATTTTGCAGAGTTTTCCAGTTTATAAGCCCCTTTAACTCATGAAATGGGAGAAAACTCCTTGTGATACTTGACAGGTGGTTGCAATGATGTTCAAATGCCTGTCACTTGTGATTGTGCAGCAGTAAAGGGAGGGTGGGTGTGCTTTCGTGCCATTACTGAGACTACTGTGGATTGCTTGTATGAATAATTTGGAAAAAATTATTTTAATGTCCTGTATTTTAGGTACAACTAGAGTAAGATGGTCCTTTCTTTTTGAAAAGGTTGTAGTCAGCTGCTTTAAAAACAACATTTGAATTTATAATAATCTCAGTGAGTTTATCTTCTGGATTTATAAACAGACCTCTCTGTCTTAAAAGCTTGCTTCTTATACAACAAGGACGGAATTAAAATAAAAACAACAAATTTATTAAAGTGTACTTTGCAAATTCTGGTGGCCAACCGAGAAGGAAGAAATCAGACACTTTCCCCCAGGTTCTCTGGTTTGCCAGGGTATCCTGTCCACCCTTTTACTCCAAGCCAGAGGAAAGCTGTGTTTGTGATTTTGGGTGGCTTGATGTTCTGTTTGCCGTGGTTGGAAGCTCAGACTGAAGCTGTTGTCATCTCCCTGTTTGCTCACTTGGTCTTGAATGGTTCACAGATGTCCATCCAGGGTTGGGATGTTGTACAAATGCCTAAAATGTGAGGTTTATGGTACTCAAGGCAAGGAAAGATGGGTCCCACAGAGAGCAGCTGTCTGCCCTGTGTCAACAGGAGATGCTGATTCCTGCCCAACAGGGAAAAGTTCACTGGAAGAAAGAAACCCTTAGAATAAGGACATTTATTTTCCCACTTGCTGTGAGGAGTGAGAGTTCAAGGTCCATCTTCCAGTGGGATCTGTGTGATGTGGCCGTGTTGGAAGGAGTTCAGCAGTGTCCTGCCTGTGTGCCCAGCCTGGGGATGCTCTCCCAGAGCCTTTCTGGTGGTCCAGAGGGGATCCCCACAGCTCTGGACACTCATTGTCCCACTGGCAGAGACCACATCCCACCCACCACGGCACTCTTGCCATCCCAAATTCCATCCCCTTCCTGCAGTGCAGGCTGAGTGTCCTGGCCTGGAACTGGGCTGCAGTGCCTGGGGGGCAGCTGTGAACTCCCCCAGGCTGACACTGTGTGTGACATACCCAAAACATCCCGTGTGGCTGATGCTTTTCTTCTCCACCACCAACACAGGAAGGTATAAATAAATAAATAACTAAATAAGCAACTCGAAAACAATTCTGTGAATTTATTGTTGGCAGTTGCATTAGAGAGAGTGTAGCAAAGTGGTAGATAGTACTTTTAAGTTCCTAATGGATTTTTAGAAAAGTTCTTTCTGGTTTTTTAACTGCAGCCTGGAAAGTCGCTGCTGCAAAATGTATTTGAGAGCCATGAGATAGAACAGATAATTTTCTTTCACATAAAGCTTTAATGTTTTCTTTTTCCTAAAGTAAATAACACCTTGCTGAGCCATCTTTAAGTATGCCAGTTTCTCTCTGGAAAGGAGATTGCAAAGGTGTTAATTACAGTGAGCAAACTAGTTATTAATGGTATTTTTACATTCTTGTCATCTGTTGGTGGCTGAAGGAGGATGGGGAGAAGAGGTGCTACATTTTAATACAGGTTCCTTTCTCCCAGCAGGAAAAGGGTAGTGAGAACAGAGAGGGGTTTAAATGATTCTGTAAGGGTTAAAGGAGCTGACATTTGGGCACGGATGGCTGGCTAACAGAAGTTCTGAAGAGTTTGCCATTACTGCCTTTCACGTTAGTGATCCGTGAACTAAAGTGTCCCCAAGTAGGATATGACACAACAACCTGTGACTTGCTCATTAAGGGCTCCTATTAAAGCCTGTCTGGGAACTCTCTAATGCCAGATCACAGACCATGGACTGGAACAGCACCTCTGGAGCTCCTGCCATCAGTAATGGAAATGCCTCCATGCCTGGCTCAGGGGCACAGACTGCAGCACTGCTGTCCTGTGGGGCTGCTAAACACTGCTCAGAGCCCCTTTAAGATGAACATGATTGATAGAATGGCCTGAAGTTGGTTAATGATCTTTTTACCAGAAATAATCATCAGATGGCAATAGAGTCGTGAGCTGATAGGTGTTATTGTAGCAGAGTAATGCTGTATATGTAATTATAATCTCCTGACAGTGAACGATGGCCAAACCAGGAGTTCTCTGAAGGGCTTAACTCTATGTTCACTTTATATTGCTGCTACACAGAACCTTGGTTTTCCTGAATCTTGAATGGTCTGTGTGGTTCTAGTGTTGGCACCTCAAGAAAAACTTGGCACTTACTAAAAGAACCCACCTGTGAACAAGTGTTAAAGGGAGGGCACCTTATTTATAACATTCTTCACTCACTTGTGTTCACTTCCTAAACAGCTCCTGCAGCTGCTGCTGCAGCAGAGAACAGTAGGCTGGCTGGCATCTCTCTGACCCACCAGGACACCCCTCTGTCCCTACAGCCCATTAAACAGTGTTATGCTGGAACCTGGTCACAGTAAAATTTGACCAAAGCCAAATGAGACCAAACAGCAGGGAGCAACTCATTAGGCTGCTTTGATTATCTATGTCATCTCAGTATTTTTGAAGAGGTAGTTGTATGGTCAGCAAACATGACTAGCTGTGCATAGAATACAGGCTGATTCTACTGAGTGGCCTTTTTTTTGGGAAGAGGTGTGACAGAACATGGGTACAATCAGTTATTCAGCTCACAACAAATATATATGGCACTGTCTCTAACAGAAAATGATTCTTGGGGAGATGTGCTGTAAGGAATTCTATTATATTACAGAGAGATTGAATGCAAATATAGATATGTTTTGAGGGGTGTTGTTTGGGGGTATTTTGGGGTGTTTTTTTTGTGTGTGAGGCTGTTTTCCTGGATAGCAGCATGGATTGTAGCATTTATGTGTTAGCAGGAACAAGGAGAATCACTTACATGCAAATGTAAAGCTTCAATTGCATTATATCTGTGCTGTAGGTGTATGTAAACTGGCCTGTGCATGTATAAGGAAGTCTCTCCAAATTCCTGCATATTCAACAACTCCCCGGGCCACAGTTAGTGGCTGGCAGTGAAGCAACAGCAAAGCTCAAAGCTGTTGTTGCAGGATGAGTACTGGAGGTGTTGAGCCTGCCTGGGACAAGTCCTGAGTGTTGGCAGGACTGGGTGAGCCCCTGGAGCCCTGGGCTGTGTGGTGCACACAGGTACTGATACACAGGGCTGCTACTCTTACTGGCAGAAGGTTTGATAGTCATTTGGGGACTTAAAATATGTATAGAAGGGGATTTTGAAGACTGTGGTCCTTAGTCTTGATTTCCTGGTTTGAACGAGAAATATAATGAAGATGAATGTTGTGCTTCAGTATTTGATGAAATTGTGTTGGTTCAGGATCAGGGTTAGCCATTTACTTATTCTTACTGTTTTTTCTTGCCTCCCCTAATCCCTCAGAGTTTTGATGTTTTCTCAGTATCTTGTATTTTCTTCCCAGCTGGAGCCATTCTGGTTTGGCCCTTGTAGCATGTGTGCCTTACAGCATGTGTATTGTTTATTCCCATGCTGCTGTTATTGAATGGTCATTGGTTTTGATCCCTCTTATTTTCTTAAAGATAGTTATTGCTTTGATAGGTATTGTTTGGTGTTAGTTAGTTAGAGGTTGTTTAGCTTTAGGTCTTCCTCAGAGACTGTGGGTCAAACCCTGAGCTGGGTAAAATCAATGTAATCAATAGAGCACTGCTGATGCACATCAGCACAGATGAGCCCTCGTGTAACATCAGCTCAGCAGAATCCTACTCAGACCTTTCCTTTATTCCCTAGTTCAGCTTTTGGAAGGCATTTATGGTCACAAAACACTTGTTTTCTTTCTGCAAATCCTGGTTTTCAAAGCACACAGCAAACAGAAGACAATTAAGAATGATAGCTTTCCATTAGGCATGTCAGACATGTACCCTTTTTTCTGTACAAATAACTTGAAGCTTGGAATATTTAAGAGGAAGAATTGTAATCTTTCCCTCAATGACTGAATGTTTTAGTTCACAATTTCCATATTTCAGGCGTTAGCTATTTGCCATATCATGACACTTTCAAGCAGCAGTGTATCTCTTTATACAGAGGATAATTAGGAAAATACCTGATGCCTTTTTGCCTTTGCCTTGGCAGTAAATCCCACATACATGTGTGGGAACAAGGAGAGCCAGCAGTACTTGGCCAGCCAATTTCTCAGGACATCAACCAGCAAATGTTCCTTCTACAATTGGTGTTCCACCACCCTGAATTTAAAACCACAGGTTTAAATACGTGACCCAGCCACCACTAAAGAGGCAGCAGAAAGCTGCCAGTGGAGCCCAGCAGTGGTGACTGTCTCCTTCTCTAACCTTTATATATGCTGCCTCTGTGTGTCAAGAGACAGTAATACATCTTCCTAAAATAGATGGCAGCAGGATGTGCTGGTAAATTGGTTGACTGGCAACGGGAGCAAAGTCATCAAGAGGTAGATGGTTGTAACCATTGTCCCTCACCCTGTCCCAGAGCATCTTCATGGACAGTTAAGACTCCAGCAATCTTCAGTGAATTTCAGAGATGTACCTTCTTTTTTAAAATATCCGTTGTCTGCAAAGGAAGCTGTTAGGGTGGAAAGGGAGGATCTTTCAAAATATGACAGTAATTATGATCTGTTCTTGATGAAAAGCCTCTCTACTGCTGGGTGGGTACCCTGCATGGTTCCTATGCATAGCACACCCACTACCTGTCCCTGTTTCAAAATAGGAAAGGCTTAAAACAAAGAAGGGAAGAGCACTGATTGCCAGGAAATTGCAGCACAAAATGAAGGAACAGCAGAAGAAAATTCTGTTACAAACAGGCCTCCCTTCCTGACCCGAGCTGCAGAGAGTTACAGGTCACAGCCCAGAACCCAGTCCTTGCTCTGGATGCTGCTGGGGCAGGCTGCAGGGAGTTTAGCAGGTTTCTTCTGCTGAAGGTCAAATGCCAGCTGAGGTGAGCTTGGCACGAAAGAAGCGAAAAAGCGTAGTTTGAGATGTGAAAGATAGAGACAACCTCATATTAAATATTTGTTTTGCCTCAGTAAACTCCGAGTTTCCACCTTTGCAATATCCTCCAAAGTCTTTGTGAGAAGCAGGGCCATTATTTTCCCAAAGCACTTTTGTGCTTTTGAGCACGTTTTCATACACCTTTCACATGCAGATGGAAATCTGGGCAGAAAAGTTGCTTCTCCTTTACATGACCTCGCCTTCTGCCTCAACCTGGCCTGCTGTCAAGTTTCCACAACACTTTTTAGAAATCCTGCATTTTCTCGGTTTTTTTTTTCATGGTCAAGGCTGTGTTGTCACCAGTGAAAGAACACCGTGACACCATTTACTGGATAGCTTGAGAAATGAGAATAGGCTCATCATTTATAGAAAGTGGCCCAATAGTTGTACAGAACTCAAGGCAACATTTTCTTGAATGTTTAAGAAAATATTGTATTCGTTGGAGGCAGCTGGTAGCTCCTTCCCAGGCTCTGAAATCTAAGTCCATTTTGTATATGAACAACTAATATGTAAATAAGAATTAAATGTTTAAATACCTTCATGAACGTAACTGGTTTTTTTCCTGTTTTGGAACCTTTGCCTTTTCCTTGGTTCAACTCTGAGCTTTGGTTTTAAGTGGTGGCACATTAAAGAAATTTTTCAGCTTTAGAGAAATGACATCTTCCAATCTGAAAAACAGTATCCTAGCTTATATTTCAGATCTATCTTTGAAGATACCCTTGATGTAATTCATCAATACCTTTAAGGAAATAGAAAGGAGACTGCTCTCAGTTAATTACAGAAAAAAAATATCATTACCTAATCATATACACATAGGAAAATTTCAGAGCTTTCACTGTGATTAATCATATGATGTGTAATACTTGGCAATTAGTCTAGACTGACTTTAAGGAGTTCTATGTCACAAATTTTAGGCACAAAATCCCACCACTTTGTTGTATTTTAGATGTCCAATATTTTAAAAAATAGATTTGTTTACTTCTTTTAAAATACTCTTTAGAGCTCTTTTGAGTGCCTGAGTGTGTGTTACAGACCTGCCAAGGTTCTTCCTGCCGTTACACATGCACTTGTTAATGACTTTGTCTTAATCAATACTTTCTCAAATGGAGATGCTCAGATATTTCAAGAGTCACCTTAAAAGACCTCTGGCAGATAAATAATTAAACGACCTGCTGGCTGCCTTCCTGCATGCAGAGAACTTCTGGTAGAAACCTAATTGTTTGATTTCGAAAATCAAAACCAGCCAACCCCTTGAAAAAAGGCATTTTTAGCTGTTTGAAGGATCTCACTGCTTTTAACAGGTCATTGTAGTGATGAGCTGCAGAGTGAAAGAAGAGATACTTTTGTTCGTTATATTTTGTAGCTTGCAGAAGAGAAGTAGAACGAAGGGGGAAGTGTTGAAAACTAGTACAAAAAATCTCTTCTTGTCAGGTTGCTAACTAAGAGCTTGATCCTGGAGTTGCTCAAGTGTCTGTACAACTTGCTGGTGTCAGTTGTGCTGAGAGCATTACCCACGTGCACACGTGTTTGGAAAATGAGACAAAGGAAATCTGAATCCCTTTCCTTCATTGCCCTGGCATTACCTTCATTAAGTTCCGTGGTAAGAGGGGAGTCTGAGTGCTGGGGCTGGTTGTCTCTCTCCTTTATGTCCTTCTGACCAGTGGAGCCTCTGCTCTGTTTTGAGCTTGACAGAAATAGCTTTGACATGGTGACAGGACGTGTGCTAAGCTGCACAAATGTGCATATTAATTTGGTAATAAAACAAGTTAGTATTTGTCATTGCTGCTTATTAGATTGATGTATTATCTATCTGGACAGTACCCTGCATCTTTTGGAGGCAGTGCTCAAGGATGGCAGCTGCCAGCACAGAGAAGGGGTGGAAACTGGGGTCTCAACCTCCTTATCTTCAGGAAGAAACACTTGCCAGAACGACTCTGTTAGTAGCCTTTCTGCATTCAGTATGTCCTGTTTGTAAATCATTTCAGGCTTCAGTAGATGAGCTTAGACACCCCAGAGGGTAGATTGGGAATTTAATTATGTTATGCGTGTTGGACTGAATATTAAAGTGGACTGTTGGATTGTTTGGAAAATGTGGTGGCTGGTTCCTTGAGGAAGGAAGATGTGCAAATCCAGATTATTAGTTTTTAGGCAACATCTGATGTACTTTTGACTTGAGGGTTATGTGAATAAGGTTTCCTCCTGCTTTGAGACTGTTCCGAATGCCAAAGGGCTGTGCTGACACAGTCAGGGACATGCTAAACTGGGGGCATCTCTGGCCTCTGTGTCCCTCATGCAGGTGACAGATCTTTAGTGGCAGAACCCTTCCATGGGTGGGGCTTGTAGGAAGTCAGGGAACTGGCCTTGCTGGGGTGCAAATAAGCCATGTTTAGGTTTCACTGGTGAGCTGTGGCAAAGGCGTGCTGTGAAATAAGGAGTTTGGCAATCTCTTAAAGGGAAAAAAGTAATATAGAGGATTATATCATGCTGAGTTTTCAGGGTCATTGTAGTTCAAGTATAAAGTTTTTTAAGATCATCAAGATCTTAAAATTAGGAAGAATTCAACTTTTTTTGTATTTTTGGATCATGATTCATGTATCATAATATATACAGTGTGTGGTCCTCCTCCCTCTGATCTATCCCCTTTCCTGTCTACCTCAAAAATGGTGTGAGAGTGCTTTTTCTGTTCAGCTCCCAACTACTAAGTTGTCAGATAAACTGTATTTTTATTTAACTAGTCTAGAGCTTGATGTGTTTAGCTCCCTGGAGTTATCAAGAGAACCTCTTGGTCATAGCAGCTCAATATGTACCTTGTTATTTAGAAACGAGGAGGTTGGAAAACCTGAAGTCCAGCCATGCTCAGCATCTTTACAGCTCTTTTTTCATATATTTTTGCCATTAGCAAGAAAGCAGCTGACATCAGGCCTTTCCTTCTTCCCTGGTCAAGATAATTCTACTTCAAACAGAGCTGAAACTTGAACAGGGGAAAAGCTTTTGAAGTCTCCTGTCCACTTTTCTGCTGCATTCTGTGGAAAAGCTCCCAGATCCTTCAGTGATGAGATGCAATAGCAAAGCTCATGACAGGGATAGGTTAATAAATGTTACTTTATTCTGCATCTTTTGACAGAGAGGAATGGCTCTTAATGTTTAAATCACAAAGGTTCACTTTGTATGAGCTTGATTTTGAATCCTACCTTCTGTGTTATGCAGAAATGTAGCTGCTGTTCAGTGGGAACAGTTTTGTACGTACAAGTTGCATTCTGTGCACCCTCTAAAGCTTCCCCAAAGCATTTTGTTTGTTCAAAATTCAGCAAATAATGCTTACAAGATCACCCCCTGAACATGCCTTAGGGAGCTTCATACTTAAAGCTGATGTCAGGGTTGTTTCACACCCTTTCAATCTGACATTTGATGCTCATGACATATTTGTCACTTGACAACTGCTTGTCATTGCTTGTAGGAGGAAATGTTTTCTGTCAGGACATGGCTGAAATACTGAGGTTTGTCCCATTCCCCTCCGTGATGGTCCTGCAGATGAGTATTTTTCCCTAAACCTTGGAATTCAGAGATGCTCATTTGAGGCTGTGGTGTCATCTTCTGGAAGACCAGTCAAAGCAGAGGCACAATGAGCCCTCACTGTGTTTCCTGAGTGACCTTCACTGCTGCTTGGGATGGAGTCTCCTGTGTTTCCTCTTCTGAGACAATTTAGGTAGCCCGGGGGTCTCCTGCTGTGCCCTTAGCTTTTCTGTTCCCTTAGGTGCTCATGGAAATAGAGATCTTTGCAGACCTGATAGTCCCATAATGAAGGTGAAAGATGCCTGAAAACTTTCCCTCCTCCTTCTGGTATCTTGCTTATCTCTCAACGAGGCTGGAAGTCTTCAGATTCAGGCAGTTCCCTCAGCCCTAATCTTTGAAAAGCCCAGTCAGAAGACTGGTATTAAAAGCCCTACTATTGAGAGGAAGAAAAATAATCCTCTGCTTTCTTTTTCTTTTGAGTTGTTCTCTAATTCTTTTTGGGTGGCACTTATTTAGCTTTTCTGTGAAACCTGGAAGGAATGACTTTTATTTCCACTGCCACATTTTCTGCCTGGAAGTTGGTAAGATCCTTCTGTAACCATCCCAGATGCAGGCACATACATGGCAAGTGGATTTCCAAAATGTGGGAGGCATTACGTTTTGAAGTTTCATTTGAGTGTCACAGGCTTGAAGAGGAGTTACCAGGAGTGCACATCCCTTCTCAAGCTGTCAGTGCATGGCCATGGCTGCTGTCTTGCATTTGGGCACAGGATGCCCTCAGACCAAACCTGGTGGGAAAGCTCCACTGTGCAATACTCTTGGTGAGCTCCTCCATGGATTCAGCCCCAGGAGGAAGAGGGTCAGTGTTGTGTGAATTGAGGGCTGGGGTGAGCTGTCAATCTGCTCCATTTCTGCCTCCCTGCTGCAGGAGTCTGGCTGGATCTCCCATCACTCTGCAGGTGAACATGGCCAGTGATGCCCCAGTGAAAGTAGTCAGGTCTAGCAGGCTCTGCCTGTGTGGTTTTCTGCTAGATGCCCCACTCAGGGGTAGACATTCAGACCATTTTGCCTCTTTCTAAGCAGATTTTTGTCTTTCTTTGGAAGCCTTCCAGGAGAAAATGCAAATAGAGTAGTGATGGAGTGCATGTAACACTGATTAGTTTTATTCTGGAAATGCCATACACATGATCTCAGCTAATCATGCTATATATATATTTATAAAAAAATTATACTGTTTGTCAGTAAGGAGAAGGGGTTCTTCCTCTAGAAAAATCAATTTTTAATTCCTTATTCTTACTGAAAAGGTGGCATACAGTCACAGATTTAATTAAAAGTATAGCAGGCTTTGTCAATCAAGGGAAGCAGAATTATACTTTGGGTATTTTCCAAAATGGCAGAGGCTTAAAAGCAAAACTAAAAAGCCTTTCCCACAAGGTGTTAACACATTTTGACCATTATTACAGCTCACGTTTGTTGTTGTTTTGCTTGTGCTGATAAGAGAATATCATTATACAGAAAATCAGATCGAACAGTTTCTAGTTATTGCTGGCTCGGAGCTTTAGATCTTTCTCTGCTTCTCTGTGTAGCTTTAATTAAGCATTAGGTCAATCTTGGAGAGGGCAAAGCCTTTCAGAAAGTAATATGAAGGGAATGGCATAATAGTATTTCTTGTATTTCAGCAGAGGTTTCATTTGTTGTCAGGGCAAGAGATGCATAAAACTAATCGTGAGACTGCCAGGAAGAACATCTCTTCTTGTTATGATAATGGAACTTTGTTTACCTGACCTTCCAATTAGTCAAATGTGCATTCTTGTTTGTATCCTGACTGCCTTCTCTCTCTGGGTTCAGCTGGTTCAGGTACAGATGCACTTAAAAAAAAAAAGAAGAGCAACTCCCTCAAAGTTGATTTCCTTCATCTCCCACCCCAGCTTGTAGAAACAAATAAGATTTCAGCGTGATATTAATGAATAGTAACAGAGTCAGAATAATTGGTACCCTTCTGGTTGTGATTAGGATTCAGGGGAGTTACTTAACAACCACTGTTTCTTAAATATGAATTCTGATTAATAACAGAGGTCTTTTTCTCTCATCTACCGTGCCTGTAACTAACACACTTTGCAGCTGCAGTACTTCAAAATTATGTATTTCTTTTTATGCATTATTATGTCTTGAATTGTAATAATCTCAGTAGGAAGCTTTGAGCAGCATATGTCTATGTGACCCATGATTTTTATTTTTTATAAAATTTTTCATTTATTTATTTACTTTTGCCTTTAAGATTGAGGATCACGCTGGTACTGTTTAAATCTTGCCTCTTGTAAGAGATACTGAGATAAAGGTTCTTGGTTACCTCTGGCAATAAACATGCTTTGAGAGTGGCTGTTATGTAAACACATGGATGCTGTAAGTGATTTCATTGTACTCACTGAGTAATTAGACATGAACTGTTAATGTCACAAAAGTATCTTAGGAAATAAACTTTATTGTGGGAGGGGGTTCGTGTTTGTTTGTTTTAGTTTTATGGAGGCCTTACAGCTCAGGAAGAGCTTTGGAGCTTTGGCAGCAGCCCTGGCCATGTGTGCTGCATTAATCCAAGCTGGCTGCCACATCCACTGCTCCCCTTGCTGTCACAGTTTGGTGCACGTCAGTCTTCATTAACTGGCTATTTTAGGAATCTCCAGCCATTCCCAGGCTGCAGCTCATTAAGAGTATTCGAGTGCAAGGAGTGCAGGAGGTCAGATGCTGTTTTATGAAGTGCAGTTACGTGTCCAGCAACCCTCCAGCTGCTGCTCCAATGTGCTGTGCTGCTCTGGAAACTGTGTGAAGCGAGGGGAATGAAAGATGCTGTCAGTGCTTTTCATCTGCCCCTTTGTTCCTGGGACATCACAGGGTGCTGGACAGAGCAAGGAGCCATTTGGTGCTCATCAGACTCATCACTGGTCTGCAGGGCCAGAGCTCTTCCTGTGCCTTGGCTTTTTAGAATTATGTTTGAAAGTGTTTGAGAGAAAGTGCAGCATGGAAAATGGATGTTTCAGGAGTTTGCACCAGTATAGGAAAATTTGCTGTAAAAGGAGCAAAGTGGTGGATTTTCCATGCCTTTTGAACTTGCTAACAGGTTTTCATATAAATTTAAAAATTTCCTCACTGATGTCAGCAGCAGATATTTCAGAACTTACTAGGTCAGTTACAAGCAAGAAGCACTTAATAATAAAGTATTAATATTTATGGGGATTGCATATTTATTCAGGGATCTCAAATTGTATTACAGATTAAATGAATTACTGCATACACCACAGGTTGAGGTACAGAGAAGTTAAATCAAATACAGATCATCCAGGCTTGGAGCTGGTGAGGTTCTTCAGGGAGTGCAATAATTTTTTATCCACAGGGCTGAGCATTTGCAAGTGCTTTGTAGAATGAGGTTTAGTGAGTCCTTGGCAAGGCTGGGAATTGAGTGTTGCAGTCCTGTCTCCCAGCCCGTGCTCTAACCAGTAGACCATACTCCTGTACCTTACTTCATCAAACAGCAAATTCCACTCCAGATTCAACCACGTTCTGTTAGGTAGTTTTTATTTCTAAAAAGGACTGGAAATGAAAGGCTCACTCACCCAAATCATGTAGAGATGACTCAGATAGCAAACTTTTTAAATCCTCAGGCCTCTTTTTTTTAAAAAAAGGAAAGAAATCTGAACAAACTCCAAAGGGGTATCAAGAGTCTTGGGCTGAAAGGAAAGTGTGTGAGCCATTCAGACTACCATTAAAAGCTGGTGTTATGCCAACTTGTGGTCCAGCACTGTTCTTCAGTGTAATTTATTTTACTCCTAAAACAAACCAGCCCCACTAATGGCAAACAAATCTTTCTTCCAGGATTTGATTGTTGAATGAAAGGATTTCGGAATAAGCAAACCTAACCCACTTAAATTTCATGGCATGCACCTTCACCCAGGATTTTTTTGTGTGTCTCTGTTAACTTCTCCACTCTGTGCTTGTGTTGCTGTGACTGTGTCATTCAGATCAGAGTAATAGCCCAGAACCTAATCCCAGTGTATTATCTGTGCCTCACCTGGGCATTCTGGCCATGGCTTGTCAAGTACATGAATTGGCTCACCCTCAATGGTGTGAATAAAAGGGCATTTATGGTGATTGTAAATCCCATTGAACTAAGGGGGTTGCTAAGTCAAAGCACATATTTGGAAGGATTTATCTGCATTGGGGCACGAAGGAATCAGTCCTCTCAGCTTTGCCTATGCTGAGAGCTAAAAACTGACTTAAATGAATAAATGTAATTCAATTAGGATTCGTGTTTAACAGTTTATTTTAAAACAGAATGTGACCAAGATGTTCAAGCTCTTGAAAACACGGATTTGTAAAAAAAGTGTGAAAACTCAGAAACTTTGCAAGACTCTTGGTGTGTAGAAATTGGGTATGAAAATTAGTAATTTGGAGTCTATAAACATCCTCTGGCTGTGCTGCCCAGCAATATCCTGAAAGATGATTGAACTGAAGTTTTCTAGAACACTATTCTTTTGATCCATGATTTTGAAAAATCATCAAAATTGGCATGGGTGTTTCAACTTCCCTCTTTTAGCAAAGATCTGAAAACCAAGTAAATACACTCATTAAAAAGGGCTTGTGCAGGAGTATGTCTGCAGTTACTTTAGGGGGAGAAAAAGAGGCCTGTTCAGAGGAATTTTAAGCAAGGTACAGGTTAAAGTAATTTCAAATTCTGCATAAGTGTGCTGCTTTCTATGCATGCTGTTGGCATT
This sequence comes from Acridotheres tristis, assembly GCA_037013685.1. Classification (NCBI taxonomy): domain Eukaryota; kingdom Metazoa; phylum Chordata; class Aves; order Passeriformes; family Sturnidae; genus Acridotheres; species Acridotheres tristis. Next base: position 7,710,131 of record CM072899.1, on the reverse strand, counting down.
GTTTGGTCTTTTGTACCCATGTAATTTACTCCCACACAGAAGCCATTTACGCTGCTCTTTGCCCTTTGGGAATGGTTTAAAATTATCTTAATGTAAATGAGAGCCCTACCCTGAGGTCCAGGCTGCACCCTGCATCTCACTGCCTGAGGTTACTGCAGTTACTGCAATCAATGTGATTGCAGAGTGTGGATCAGGGCTGCAGCTCTGACCCAAAACTGCACCTCTGAGAGCTTTCCAAAAAGAAACTCTCAGAACAGTCTCTCATTACTTCTGCAAATAATTTTTTAAGCGAGTGAAAGGAAGATCCTCTGTAGCCTCCAAGGAATCCTTCCAGGGTCCAATCAGACAGGGAATATAAATCAGGCATTTACAAAAAAGGACACAGTTCAGGTGAGAGACCCTGAAAGCTGCTCTGCATTATCTGAGTGCCATTAGGGGGAAGATTTGTTTCTCTTAAATGAGAGGAGTTTTTCACACTTCAGAAGTTTTTTGTTTTTGTTTAACTTGTCTGTAGTTTTCAGATGTCAAGAAGATTTGATGACCTTTTTTTCTTTTTTTCTTTTTTTTTTTTTTTTTGAGTCTTCAAATCTCCTGACAGGTAAAACCTTTTCTGGCTGACCAGTCACATAAAAATTTAGCCCCTGTGCTTGGTGCTTTTCCCCTGATGTTTGTACAGCTTGATTTAAGAAAGGCAGGAGGGGAGAAGCATTTCTAGAACAAGAAGTAATTTGTGCTCTTACTTGCAGTAATATGTATGTCCTAGAAATTGCCATATTTTGACTTTTCATACCAGTGGATGCAGAACGAGGTTTCTCAGGAGCTGAACTGGAGTGAGCAACATCTTGCTAATAGTACCTGGACTAGGCAGGCAGATCCTGTGGGAAAACAGAGGTTCCTGAAATTTAGTTCTCGTTGAAGGAATCGGAGTTTCAATTGGAGAATTTTCAATGTACCTCCCTATAACCTACTCAGGGTCTACTGGTTTGGGGGTTTGTTTTGGGGTAGAAAGTAATGAGTTTGTCACTGTGATAAATTCATTCTCACAAAGAAATACATATATTCAAAGAAATGTGCTGGGGAAAAGGTGTCAGGTGAGAGGTCCCAGCCCAGTCTGGAACTGGGTGGGTTTTGTGGTTTGATTCTGCTGTCAGCATCACAGGCAGGAGCTGGGGGAGTGTTGACAGCATCTGTGCTGTTGCCTGGCCTGGGAAGCTGCCACAGAAGCTGTTCTCAATGCAGCCATCCCTTTGTGCAGGACTGGATCACACTGGATATTGACTCTCAGACTCCTGAAAGTCTGGTGCTTTAAAATTGGATCTTGCAATCACTTCCTTCTTGGCAGTAAGGTCCAGCTTTCAGGGCTGAAAATGGAGCTGGAAGCCTCCATATCTTGGGCAAATGTTCCTGTTCCTTTGAACCTCATGTTACAGCACCATTTTCAGAGAAGTGCAGAAGGGAACCTGGGAGAAAAAATATAATTTAAAGTCTTTCTACAGTTACACATCAACAAAGATGAGCTTTGCTTAAAAGAAACCCCAAAACATATTTATGAGACCCAACCAGTTTTGTACACTTGTGTACGTACACACACACATGCAGAGTTGCTGTAGCAGTATATCTAATATGTATGTTCTGTATATAAACAGAAAATTATATAGCTACCAGAAGGTTTTGGAATTGTATATTGTTTTTCAAATTTCTATATCATTTCCACATAGAACTAGAAAAATATAAACCTATCAGAAAGTAAGCAGCTCCAGTTTTCTTTGTGTTAGGAATTATTTTATAGAGCTTGCTTTGCCTTTAGCTGCAAAGCCTGAAATTTAAATTGCTGCAGGCTTCCTTGATTTCCATGGTTGAAATAAATGCTCTGTATCATTTTGCTATTCATGTCATTACTCCCCGTAATCACCACACTCATCCCAGCACACTGTGTAGTGTGCTCAGTTGAATATCTCTGACTTTCAGGAGGCTTCCTGGCTGGCCGTTGTTTGTTTCTGAGGCTGCACAATGACATACTCTATTGGGCTAATTTGATAGTTTGCATTCCAGTTGCTGTGAGTTACGACTTGTGTTTTCTGTTTGCCATGTAAATGAAGAATTGAAATTTACAGGCAATCATTTGCTGCTGTGGTCTCTTCACCTGAATTTACAGATTGTGATTAATGGTCCAAATTTGGTGAAAGTTCAGAACTTTCATCCTTTTCCCCTCCCTCCCCACCTCTATAAAAGTTAATTGCTGCTGCTGCTGCATATTCAGCAGGGAGCTGGGATGGAAATGCAAGAGAGTTAATTTCCTGCTGAATATGGGAGCACATCACTGCTTGGACTCTCTTCCTGAGATCAGATTCATGCACTCAAGCGTTCATGTCCTTGCATTCATGGGGTGCCCAGTTAATTTCCCGTGTGTGTGGCTGGAGCTGCTCCTCCTGAGCAGGGCTGGGAGCCAGCACAGGCTGAGCAGCAGGCTCAGTGCTGCCTAAAGTACACTCGGGGTTGTGAAACTGGACGCCAGGTGTACTGGTGAGAGAAAACAATCTGACCCCAAACGCTTCTAAACATCCGCCAGGTTTGTACTGTGGTTTGAAAAAGTTCCTGCCCACCAACCCCTTGACTCCTGCATTGCCACGACAGCCTCAGACTGTGGCACAGATAGCAGAAGCTCAGCAAGGTGAGGTGTTCAGAGGTCCGTAGATTTGCAAATTAAATTGGTATAATGACAGGGAGTGTCCCTCTTTGTGCCCCTGCAAGAGAGAGAAGGCAGAAGGCACTGCAGATGCTTCCCTGTGCTCGATGCTGGACAAAGGTTGATAAGGAGAGAATGTATTTTTTAGTATATTAACTTTCTGTGGCTGTGACTTACTTCACAAACAAGGTCTCAAAAGTCCCTTTATTTCGATAGGAATCCTTGGGAAGTAGAATGTTTCTCAGTGTGATGAGAAGTCACAGTCTTGTGTGGCTTTTGCAGTTGTTCATATTGTGAGAGTTTGGACAATCAGTCTGTTCCCCATGTCAGAACCCTCAACACCTGCAAACCAGGTTTGAACTAATAGTAAAGCCTTTCATGCCCAATAGAAATTATGTTTTATTTCAAAACTGTCCTGGTATGACCTGCCCTTCTGGAAGGGATGGGAGGGAAAGAAAATCTTATGTGGATGTTGTTTGCTTGTTTGAAATGATTTTTATAGCAATCACTGAGAACTGACATCTTAGGAGTGTCCTGACCAGAGGCTGGCTGACTAATTACTGTTTCTATTACAATCCTGAGATCCACATCGTGAGCGATGAGAGAAGTAAAAACAAAAGCAAATATGACACTTGGATCCTGTTTGTTTTCTAGTAGATGAGACAAATGACTTTGTGCTCTGCTTGCCATAATCAAACAAACGGATTTAAAAATACGTATGTGGGTAGATACACACACACACACACACACACACACACACACACACACATCCATACTTGAGTTTATAGGTTTAACCCAGAGAGGTAGGGGGGTCTTTATCACAGAAGCCAATTTTAAATAATTATATTTAAAGAGTAACACAGGGGAAGTCATGCACAGCCACGGAGCAGAAAGGCTCAGTGTGTATTGTAGCTCTGTAATAGCTATTATTTATCACAAATGTGCCGTCTGTTTGTTCACACAGAGTAATGAATGACCTTTCTGTTTCCACAGCTAGACCTGTGTAGACTTCAGCTGGTGGGGGTGTAGTGCAGGAGCTATTTATCATGCTTCACTTATACTGATCACTGGTTTAAGCTGTAACACCAGGGAAACGTGTTGGACTAACGTTATGGTTCAAAAAAGTAGCTTTTATGGGGTTAACAGCTAAGAAAAGCAGCTACTTTGTGTCCCTGACTGCTATAATTCAAAATTGACTTTGCTGGAATTTGAATCAAATTACTGCCAATATTGTCATAAGCAAATTTATCAGCCAAGGACTTGTTTACTGTGTCTTAGCAATGCAGGGCCTGATTTTATATATATTTTTTTGTGTGATTCCTTTGTAAGGCTTTAGTTTCTTACATTGATAAATGGGATAGAATACATGAATGAGAAGAAGGTAACTCAGGAGAGGTAATGCCTATACATTTTAGTACAGAAAAGGTATATGAGGAAGTTACATTTTTAGCTCCTCATACTGTTCAGAAATTAATAATGTAAAGAACAGAAAAGACTGTGTTTGGGAGGGCAGGAGAGGGGCTAAGATGGGCTGGGTGAGTGAAGTGACTGAACCTTCTTAGGAACAATCAAGGTCTCCTGTTTTCTTCTTGCAGATTGTCCCAATTAGTTATATTTTACTGGTGCAATCCTTGGATGTCAGAAGTCAGTCTTTTCCCATGTGGCATGTTAAAAAGCAAAATGCATTATTAATGCTTGAGGTGGGACCTCTGCAGCTGTGGTATAAAGCGTTAAATGACATTAATTTAGACAATAATACTATCATCACACTGCTTTACAAGCCAATAACCCAGCTCTTGTTCCCCCTTGTAGTTTGTCTCAAGGAGGGAAGTGGATTATTACCTTATAAAACAGGTACAATGGTGTTCTGCTGCTATTACTGCAAATGTTTCAGGAATGCTGAACAAAAGTGGAGAGAGATGGAACATGCAGCACTCACCCTGTGATGTGAGCTAAGAATGCAGAATACATTCACATGTGTAAATCCATGGTTGGGAATATCTTTCCCAGGGTAGGACCATGGCCCAGGAGTCACTCACACTCTGAACACAGACCTTTGGATGGCAGAGAGACACAGAGAATTTTGGCCTCGAGGCCAGGCTTGAAGGTGCAGCATCATGCTTGGTCTGGGCAGAATCTCTGCATGGTTGGAGCAGATATTAACTTTATACCACCTGCCTATTAGCAAAGCTCTATCGCCCAGCTTGTTCCTGATCAGCTTTTGTTATTCTAAATAACATTTACAGCCATGATCCAGCAAATTCCAGACTCTGCAGGGTGTTTCTGAAGGACATTATGAGGCTGAAACCAGCAAATTCAGCTCTGGAGGTGACGCAGGGAGCCTTGGTTTTGGAGATGCCAAGGAAAGCTGGGTGGGCTCTTACCCCTGGACCTTGTTCTGGGGTTTGGAGAGCTGGGTAGGGGCTGCTGTAGCTCCTGCTGCTGGAAGGAGGACGTGCATGGTAAATTCTCCAGAGGAAGGAATTCACTTTTCAAGGTACAAACCACTTCTCTGTTGTCTGGCAGATGAGCACTATGTGGTTTGGCACAAAATACCTTGCAGCAGTGCTTTTCACATGTGAAATTAATGGTCTCTCTTCCCATTTGATCTTGAACTCCTTTTCAGTAAAAAGGTTTTCAATAAAAACCTTTACAGTATTCAGTCAGATAAGTGGTAAGGCAGCAGCATTCGATTATTTAACCTTCCCTGTTATTTGGAACATGGTCATGTCCCCTGACATTGGTTAATTACTCTGAAAATTACCTCGGTTATCCAAAACCTCAACTCTCCACACATCCTGTGTCTCTGTGACATTCACATACCCAAGGTTGTTCTGTATTAGCATAAATATCTGACCAGCTCCCAAAAACTAAACAGAGAGATTTTGGCTCTCATCACATTTATGTGTATTTCTGCCAATCTCAACATGTCTGCTGCTTTATATTCATCCATTTAAAATGGTGATTTTTGTACTATGCTTAGAGCTACCCTGTGCTACATATTGCAGAAAATCATAGTATTACAATGTCGCCAGCTGAATTTTGGTCCCGTCTACCAGTTGAGCCCTCTTTAATTCATTTGTCAAAAAAAACCTGATTATTTTCCATTTCCAGTATTTAATGTTAAAATGTATTACTGTTAATACTGCAGAAATGTCCAGGAAAGCTAGATAAGAAAGAGAAACTTTAAATTATTTGGGTTTTGGGTTGTATTTTAAATGTTCATCTTACTTTTCCTTTGAGTAACTGTTACTTGAAAGTAATTTTTGTCTTGTTTTTCAATAAAAGCATTGGATAATGTTACTAGTCTCTATTTTCAACATTGCTATGTTGGTGTTTTCAAAACCACTGCAAAGCAGTTCAATGACATTTCGAACTGATGTCTAGGAAGTGTTTCTCATATTACATCTCCATTTAATTGTGAGTCAAAAGAAACAGGGAATTAAGAAGAAACAGGAATATATTGGTATTACTAGGTTTTGTCTCGGAAATGTTCTGCATATTGCAGTTTTTCAAAACATTATTCAGGGGTATGTGAGGTGGTTTGCATGAAGCAAAATATTCTACATGTTTTTAGATCCCATCAGAAATTACTCAGGAGAATGTAACATGCAAGATTTGTGGGAGAACATAAAGCATTATATTGATGGATTTGAGGGTGTGGGAGGATGGAGAGGTAATTTGGAGGGATAAAGATGAAAAATTTATTTTCAAACCTCAGTATGATTGGAATAAGTGCTTTATTTCTTTCCCCATAAGTAATTGTAACAGGAAAAATACTTATTTTCCAGGAGGGAGCCATGCTGCTGGTGGTTTGGCTTATTGGAATGTTTGGGGTTTAGTGATTCTGCTGCCTGTTCACACCCAAACCACTTAGTGCTAAAGGTGCCTCTTATTGTGAAGGTCACACCCTACGTGTGCAATTATACTTTGAATAATGTATCTTGATTGTTAAATACATCTTGATTGTTATTTTTCTCCTACTGGCATAAATAATGAACTGGTAATATATAAATTTGTTGACTTAACAGCAGTTAATAAGTGTTTTATGTGGATGAATTGGGTTGTCCTACAAGTAATGTTTAAATATGTAAGTGGGTTTGTTTCAAAGGAATTAAAGAACGTGGGGCTGCCACATTACTGCTTGGTTTTGTTGGGTTTTTTTCCTCTTTGTAATATCTTAGTAAATACACTGAATTCTTTGGAAAGACATGTACATTACAAGCAGGGCAAGCACCTCAGTAGATTTAGAACTGTATTTTCACATTCTTGATCATAGTTATTTTTAAAATAGTTTGAAATCAAGGGAACTTTTAAATAAGGAAATGAACTTATATTCATGTTGTATAATTTAGGAGGCAGGGTGGTGTTACCACCCTTGTCAGAATACAGAGAATACATGTACCACTGGATCTTGTCCTCAGAAAGTTGTCCCCTGCTCCCTGCCACATTCTTCTCTCACAGCCGGGTGGTGGAGTGGAAGTTTTGGAATTATTGCAGAGGGTGGAAAGCACAGCTCTGGCTTGTGGACTATTGCCCAGATATTCCCTAGAAGTGGAGATGGCAGCTGAAGGCATGGCAGCCCCTTCTGCTCTCTTGGAGGCTGCAGAGCTGCCCCAGGGCTGGAGGAAGGAGCAGGGCTGGTCCTTCCTTGGCTGCTCCGTGCTGTGCAGGCTCTGGCTGGCAGCAGCAGCTCATGTTTGTGCTCACAAGCCAAGGCACGAACAGAGCACTGGGCTTCTGGCCCAGCTGGCCATTTCCTCCTGCATCAAGCTGAGGGACAGTGCAGTAACATCCCAAGCCTTGCAGAAGGACAGCCCAGCTCTGAGCTTGGTACTCTGGTGGTTGGGAGTGAGGATGTTCATCCTCTGCCTGCAGATCAAAGAACCTCCTCCTCCTCCTCCTCGCTCCTCCCTGAGCTGAGCTCCAGTTCAGTTATTCCTTACTGAACAATAGGCAGTGAACATTAAACATGCCGTGTTTTTTGCTGCTCCCACTTGGTCTATACAGTGAAATGAGAGAAGGTGGTGGGGATGGTTAGTTATTTCACAGAGCCAGGAGAACAGATGAGGAACAAAGTCAATTCCTGCTGTGGTTCTCTGTGGGAAATATCAGTTATAAGCAGCTTAGTCTTGTCCTAAGCACCATTGAATGGGATCTGTTACCACAGCAGAACCAGAAAGGATTCCATTACTGAAAGCAGAGGGAAAAAAAAAAAGTACCTTTGTTGTATCTGACAGCAATGCAATGAAGTCGCTGTGTAAGAAATCAAATAACAAAAAAATCATAGTTTCTACCACCTAGTAAAAACAGCATGGAAAAAGGCAGTCTCCTAAGATAAGTCATATATTATGTTTTGGTTTTCCACTTTTCTCTAAATCAACTACAATTTAAAAAATTCTTTATCTTTCTGAGTAGGTGGTATCTATTAATATTTTAATTGGGGTGAGGTTTTAACTCTAATCAACAATATTGTTACTAGCTAAAAATGCCTGAGTGAATACATAAGGTCCAGGAAGACGAGGTTTATTCCCTCAGCCTCTGTGCTTTTCTTTACATGGACTTCAGGACGCCCACACACAGCTTCAGATGAGAAGACATTAGATGGGCTAATGGGGCATTGAACTAACCTGAGGCAATGTATGTAGGGAACTGCTTTTCTCTTAACATCTTATTAGAACTCCCTCAAGTATAACAGGAGGGTAGAGGTAATTAAGCTAAAAATGCAAATAAACATGATGTGACCATTTTTATGCCAAGTGACCAGCTAAAAATAAATATCTGCTTGGCATAAGTTGTTTCCATGGAGCAGGGTAAATACCAGTTCACTGCTTGTGGCAGGGTCGTGATCTCCTGCTGTGGCCCAGATTGAAAGGTGAAGATTCACAATATTTATCCTTTCAGAAAGTGTCTGGGGTCCTGTTAGAGGAAAGAGAAAAAGATGGACAATTTTGTAGGTTGTTCAAGTCATCTTCCCACATTGGGCCAACTGCAGCAGAAGGGGGACAGCCATTATCAGTGCTGGCCCTGTGAGGACAGTAAAAATGAATTGATGGCTCTACTCCAGTTCTTAATAGAGCAACTTGTTCTAATTGTGCCTCTTTGTAGACTCTACAGAGGAGAAATGCTTGGCAGAACATAGAAGATTAGCTACTATTATGCCACTAAAAATCCCTGACTGAGGAGAGCATGAGGAGCACGTTTGAGGCAAGACTGTCATGCAATGCTTGTCTTCCAAGCTCAGCATCAGTTGAGAGAGAAACCAGTCCATCAGTGTCCACAGCATTCTCCTCAAACCTGGTCCTCCTTACACCAGTGGAAGTTTTGCCACTGGCATCCATGGTTCTGGAGTTAGAGTTTTCATTTTAGTCATCACACAGCTGCTGATATTGGTGAATGAAATCAATCTGTGAGCCCTCATGAAAATGACTTCACATATTTCCCTTGTTTGTGAGATCCTGTCTTCTCCTTGGGTCTCTAAGGATGACAGTGCTGATGGTGAGCTGGTTTCTTACTGCATTGGTTTTGAAGAGGAACAGTCTTCCTCATAGCTCAGCCCTTTCCTGAGCAATTGAAAGATCTGTGCATTTTCTCCTGCACTCATGCTTTCTCTCAAGCATGCCAACTTGTGATTTGGGCAAGTTGTGTTTACATTAAATTTCATTCTCTCAGGAGGTTTTTCATTCAGCAACTGTCTAGCACAAGTTCACAGTAGAAATTTGCTTGATGCCGAGTGCCCTTTCCTCCTGTTGGCTTTAAAATGACTTATGGGTACTAAGCTTCTTGCAGGATCATGTGCCATCATTTATTTTACACAACAGTCTGTTTTACATAATAAGATTTACAACATCAAAGACAGCAAGAATGTTCTTTTTAAGAAAGAGAGTGTGAACCCCTTACATGCTTAGGAAAAACATTCATATTCTGTATGTAATTTTCACATACTGGAATGCCTGCCATTTAACAGTGTCGAGGGATATAAATGAAAGTTGACAACAAAAATATCCCAGTTATACCTCTTTTTTAAATACCTTTAACTTCTTTTAGCTCCCTGTCTTCTGGATTTGCTTTGTCACAACAAGCGCCAAAATCTTCGAACTAGTTTGTTTACAGGATTTCCAGGGTACTCCAAATAATTTCTGTGCCTGGTGCAAACTCAATAAAGATGCACAAGAGCGCTGTCAAATGTGTACCAAGGAGAAGAGATCTGGCATTGTGGGTTTTTTCTCTCAGAGAAGCAGTTCCACTGCCATTGACTTGAGATCAGGCAGAACCTGGCCCTTTCCTTTACAGCTTTTGCCCAAGGAAGGAGCCATGGAGTACAGGCTGTGTTTCACTGACCTTATGGGAAGTGCTCAAAGGATGTTTTTGAGCAGGATTGTCTCAGAGGTCCTGCCCAGGGATGTTTTTGGAGGGCAAGGTGGGGAGACCTGCCCTGCATCACCCTTGTGAGCAGAGACCTTGCTCAGTCCATTTGTTCAGATCAGGCTTTCTTGCACAGCAGTGCAGAGGAGGTTGAAACAAATCAAGGAGCACGAGTAAGATGCTTGCTAGTGAAGTGATTGAATACACCAGGTGTTAGACCCTTCTCTCATTCCCAAAAAGAAGACAGTGACATACAAAGGATGGAAGAGGTGGACTTGTAACCTGTAACTTGTAACCTGTAACTTGTAACCTGTGTCTGTGGGCCAGGGGTTCAGGAAGAACCACTACACAGTGCAGGGAATTTTATAGGTTTTTTAAAGAGCTCTTTGGGTGAGTAGTAGGAGTAAGAGGTTAAAGTTAAGTGCAGAAGTCAGACCAGTTGATTAAACCAAATCATTATCAATATATTGCTCTCTAAAAATTTTAGACTTCCCATTCACTGGAGTCCTTTAAAGTCCTTTGCTGTTTCAGTGTCCTCTCTCATGCTTCTCATAACCTTGTGAAATGGGCTGGCTCTGCAACCTGAACAGACTTCCTGGCAGCTGCAGTACCCCAGAACTGTGCATTTTGGGATTTTATAGCAAAAAGAGATCCATGGCAAGAAAGATCTTAATTTTTTTCTTTCTTTCTTAATTTTTAGACCATTTCAGTGCAAGAAACCACTTATTCTTGCTCCATCGCACATAGTTGTAGGGTTAACCAATTTGTTGGAATGTGCTTTTAAATATACTCTGGAGAAAAATTTTGCCATGGCAGGCAATGAAGATGATGAACTAATCAGTTGTCTTTGTCACCGGTTTTATGATTCATTTTTTATGATGCTCTGTCTTTATGAAATCATATGAAATGTACGAAATCGTCCTTGTTTGCAGGACTCTCTTAAAATGTTTTGGAATTCTTATTTGCAAGCCGTGTTTCAGCTCTAAATACATTGGCAGATTAGAATTTCATTGCTGCACAATCTCCATGCAAATGGAATAATCCCTTTGCTTTGCAGTCCCCAGGTCAGAAGTGGAAGGATGCTTGCAGGGACCTGAGTGCCTCCTTTAGCTGGCTCCTGGAGAAGAGCAGACAGACAATCACTGGAACAGCTCCTGACATGTGTTTGGCAGCAAAAGCACCCCTGATTCCACATTCCAGATTATACTTCTCAGCTATGACTGGCCCTCTTCCTGGGCACTCATTAGCTTTTGTTTTAGTCATTTTACACCCAGCAGAGGTAGTCTCCTTCTGCTAAGATTTTCCTGTTATATATATTTTTTTTTTCTAGTGCAGAAGGTATGATCTCTCCTGTGTAGTGGTGGGAATGTGTTGGGGTTCCCTTTGGCTGAAAGGGTGGCTGGCAGGAAACAAGTACATTTATTCTTAGCAAAGAGGGATGTGTGAGCTGGGGGGAAGAGCTCAGGAGAAATCTGATGTGTGTCAGGAGTCTTTGCACTCCGTGCTGCCTCAGCTCTGCCTGCTGCTGTGGAAGTCGGGACTGTGTCACCCACCCTCTGTCTCAGACACCCATGCAGACACACCCGGCCTTTTGTTGAGCAGATTTCTCTAGGACCATCTGGGTGCTGGCCCCTTTCCCAGCTTGGGGTCATCTTCCATTCCTGGCTGCAGCATCCTCTGTTTCTGAAGAGTAGAACCAGGATGATGAAAACCACCGAGGGCATTTAAAACCAGAGAACAAATAGCAACAAGAGAAACCTCAGAATGCAGAGAGGTGACTGGCTGAGGTAATTTAAAATAAAAAATGGCTCTTGTCTAGCAGCTCCTTTATAACACATAGTTACTGTCTAGAATATCTCAGGAAACCATTTTGTATTCTGCTAGTGTAAACCTAGATAGCAGATTTATCTATAAAGATTAGGAGTTATTTGGGAAAGTTTCATTTCATTGTTGTATTAAAACCAGAACATTCCTGTCTCTTTGTCATCTAACTGTTTTATATATTAAACTAATTACTTTAGTGAGGCTAAGTTAAACAATTACTAGTCAGACTGCGTATTTGAGTCTCCTTATGGCATCAAGATAAAAATCCAGTCATCTCACATTATAAGCTCTTCCCTTCTCGTCCCTCAACTCCCCCAGAAAAGGTTTAGGTTGTTTGGTTGTTTGTATTCTTTGAAGAATACGAAGGTTTTGCACTTCAGACAAGCCCATTTCCTTTTTTAATGGGAAAAGCTCCAAGTACTGCTTTTCAAATAGAAGGAGAAAGATTATTTTTGCAGACTTCTGTTGAGCAGTTTTGGACAACACCCTTTTTAACAGGAAAGCATGGATTGTCCTAAATTTCTTCAAGGTGGAGACAGATAACCTTCCTGTTTTAAATTACTTACCACAATTAATGGTTCGAGGTGATGATAGTAACGTATAAGTTATTTTATCCTTTTCCCTTTTTTATATGAATGAGTTCAGTGCATTGTGCCACTTGAAGTTTACTATTGAATTTATGGTATTTGGACTAGAAAGTTTCTGTGTAACAAAGAAGAGCAAAGACACCAACTCCTCATGTAAAAACATTTAAAGGAATGGGCCTGAGAGTAGACCCAGTGTTAAGGCAGTGTTGAGAATAATGGATTTAAGCATAGGTTAAAAGAAGGCCAGATCTTCAGTTAGAGATGATTGTCTGGGCCCTTAAGGAAAGAAGTGATGCAATTGAAGGGACAAATATTTAGTTGTGCTGCACAAAAACGTTTTGAACTTTCTCATGAATCTTTTCATTTTGTATCTGCTGATGAGTGTAGGTCATAAAACTATTTCAGGAATGCAAACTGAACATAATCACAACTTTACAAACCAAATATGACCACAGCTTTACAAAATATCAAGGCGTTTTTGCATGTGGAATCATGCAGTGTGGTCTGGGAAAGGATATAAATGCCTACCTAATTTGTAAACCCTTTAGTTTGAGGAACAGTAAGTACTAAGTACATGTAGGGCACACTGACACATGAGGACATCCACACACTACTGCAAGGGTAGAGGATCTTGTATTTATTCTTGCTGTTCTGGGTCTTCAGAACTGTGGATGATGAGACAGGAATGGAGGCTAAAAATTCCATCTTTGCCCCAATAGCATGATAAATAATTTTGTGACACCTTTTTCATAGTCCTATAGTAGAATAATGTGATTCAGCACTTGACCAAATTCTCAGTATCTGCCAGTTTGGCAATTTTAATCACAGTGATGAAGCATGAGGTCAAGATTGCAAGACATGCTGAGGATTATTTGAAGATAGAAGTGCTGTTATTGAAAATTTTCAGGATTTTGGATTTAGAAGAAATTGTTTTGTTTTATTAAACTGTGACTGTTAGCTGTATGGGCCTAAGGCATCCAGAAAGTTCTTAGTAAGAACCAGTTCTGGGGGAAGTGAGCTTTGCCTCCAGCATGTTCTTGGTTCATTGTATTCCATGGGTGATTCATCGAGGACAGTTCCTGCTTTCTGTTAGTTTAAAAAAGAAAATTAAATATGCCAGCACCACCACCATTAAAATGTGTTTTATGATGCTCAGATATGCATGTTTTTAAAAAGAGCATATATTTTTTCTTTCAGATTTCTGGATTTTCAGAACCTAATGCTAACCTCCTTTTCCTTTCCTTTCCTCTCTTGTTTATTTGAACATGAGTGCAAAGCAGAAAATAGCTTTCTGGCAGTAAATGCTCTCTGGCATTGGAAAGTATTTGATGGTTAAGTTAAGAACGAAAAATATGGAGTTGGAATATGTGTTGGTTGAGCTGCTCTGCTGGCTGGGCACCTTCCTGAATGGCCAGACGTGTCTTACTGCCATAGATTTATAATGTGGCATTTCTGCAGAAGGGGGAAGAAAACGCTCTCTGTAAATGGGGAAGGGAGAGCCTTTGAAAAAGAGAAGCTGTTTTTGCTTTGGGTTTTAGATGCTTTCTGAAGTCATGATTCATTTCTTGCCTTCTAAAAGGCAGCAGCACTGAGTAAAGGAGTGATGCCTTGCATCCCTTCTGCAGAGCTCACTGCTGGGCCAGAGCTTTCCCTCGTGTGCCTGGGGAGAGCCTGGCCCACGGAAGCCCAGTGCTAATGGAGCCATATAGGCCACAGGACATTAATAATATTAATGCCAAGCTACCACATCTGCGTTATGTTTCCTGTGCTGTGGAATTAGCCTCTTAGCCAGATAAGTGCCTGCTTTCCACTTTCCATTCCCTGCAAGAGTGAGATTCGTTTCACTGCTCACTAGCTCAGAGAGAGGCTTTGAACATGAATTTCTCCTGCAATTGCCACAGTGGGACAGCCCTCGCATACCAGTGTAATTTGCATTGCTGTCTGAGGACACTTCCACGCTTTAAGCACTTCAGGAGCCACCAAAGCAATTTATGCACTGGGCAGCCAAGTGTGCTCTTTCCTGTACCCTGCTGTGCAGATCTCCCTGCAAAGCAGAAACGCTGTGTGCTGCCCCACCTTTCTCCTCCAGCCTCCTCCCCAGCCACACTTGCTGTCTCTGGAAACAGCTGCAAACCCTGCTCTGTGTGCAGAAGTGCCCTTTGTTCCTGCAGCAGGCTCCCTGTCCTTGGGGCAGCAGCTGGAGCGTGGGGATGTGGGGAGCAGGGACAGTGTTTGGTCCATCCCTGTCATGATTACTTTAGTGCACACTGGGAGCTGTGAAATGCTGCTGGTGATGACCTTGCACTCCCACACAGGCAGCCTGACCCAGAACGTTTCCCATGGAAGAAACTTGCACTTAATTTCAAGTGTCAATGTAGAAACCTCCATCTCTTTGTTACTAAATACATAGCTAATGCCACTGTAAACTTGTTCTGTGTTTTGGGACTGAAGTGCAGCTTATTTTTAAACTGACTTTGGTGAAGAACATTCTTCCTACATCAGCCTGTTTGCAGAGCTATGGCTGAGCAGCCAGAGAAAAAAGAATGTGATGTTCCCTATGGGTAACTGCAGTGCCAACAGGAGCACTGCTAGGGACCAAGATACAATGGGGCAAATGATAGTGTGTGATTTGTTTGATAGGAGAAAAGTAGATTTAGCAGAAGAAAAAGAAATGTAACATTGGTTTACATGGAAATAGTGTCTTATTGCATGATACTTGCTATGTTATAGCAATAGATGCCAAGCTAGTACTTAAAACTTGGATAACATGATTTATATTCAGGGGCTTAGCAACTGGTGCTGTTTTAGGAAGGAAAGGCATATGCTTTTAATATGTTAAAATGTGTCTTCGGCAGCAAAATGGTTTTAAAATACTATTGCTCTTCACTTTCTGTGTGCTTCTACCATATCTTGTTTCCCAAATTCCACAAGATCCAGCCATCTGGCCTTCTCATTATCTGGCCCATTGTATAGTGTTCGTCTTCTCTTATCTAAAGAAGTGGAGACAAATTCTTTATTAAATTTAGTGTAGTTCTTAATTCCCTATTTGGAGTTAGATTTTAGTTTAATTTATATTTCTTTACGTGTTTCTGGTGTGCCTGGTTGTACTGTGTTAGTGCCTGGGGATGGTTGCTGGCTAACTGTAGAGGAAAGTCTGCTGTGTTGGTTTTTGCTTGCTGGCTAAACGGAGGCGTTTTTAACCCTTTGTGCAGGAGGGACACATGCCTTGTGCTCAGGTTCAGCAGCTGCAGACAGGCCAGTCTTGGGGCAGGTCTCTGTGTGCAGCCACTGGTTCATTTTCAGGAGCTGTGAAGGGAGTGCCCAAAACTTTCCTTGTGACTCCCCTCTGCAGGGACAAAGCAGTGACAGCCAGTGCCTGAGCTGAAGGCTGTGTGACCCCCTTTGGTGCAGGGGAGGGGGAGCAATGGCTGTGATTTAAACCCTCAGAGCAGGTGGGATGGGTCCTGGACTGAGCCCTCTGGGCTGATCCAGGTGATGAGGGATTATCAAGAAATCCAGCAGTCTACTCTGCTTTATTATACCTGAATGCCTTGAAAATTCAGGTGCTATTTAGAAGCTGCTTGTGGGCTGGGTTGGATGAGAGCATCAGAGCATGGAGTGAGGCAGAAGCATTCCTATCTCTGAACATCCCAGCTCTGTTCCACATCAATTGGAAAGGCTCCTGTGTCCTCAAGGAAGCACAGCAGTCAAGGACTGGGAGAAGTTGGCAAAATCCGTTGATATTAATCCGAATTAACCTTTGAACACCTCACATTTTCTGAATGCAGTTTTTTAAATGGCAGCAGACAGCAGTAAATGATCTTGTTTAATATCTCTAGCTTCAGTGAATGTGAAACATTAGTATGAAATCTCTTATTGTTATAATAAATATCTGGTTTAGCCTGATAAGAGGTGAGATGGTTCATAAAATGCTGGATGAGTAAGCCTAAAGAATCTGTTTAATTGAATCTTCTTTCTTACAATGTCAGAGTAGTTGAAAATAGAGGTCTGGGGAATTGTGGTAAAACGCTGCTTTGGCATTTCCTCATTGGTGAGCTGGGCTGATGATGACCCTGTTTCATGTCCCCATGAAACCAACTGAAGACAAGTCACTCCTAACAGCAAATGAGGCATTTTAATATAAACCTTTACTGTATGAAAACGTGTGTGTATGAGTTGGGAGGCACATAGCTTAATTTCATAGGTCAAATAAGGAAGTGAGGTTGAATTTAACCATACTGTCTGAAGTAGCAGGAAATGTATTTCTTAATGTCACCATTTTTCCTTTTCTTTTAGCATTGCATAGGGAACATTTAGCAGTTGTGTCTCTGAATCCCTGTTGTTTACTGATGTGACCTTTTACAGCATTCAAATGTGGTGGGTTTTTTTTCCCCCCACGTAAAATGAAGCTTAAATTTAAATTTCCTTTACCATTCACATTGGCATGGCTTTGTCTTACACAAGCTGAACAAGTATCCCTGCCTCGAATGAGTAATCTGCTGGAGCTAGTAATATGAGAAAATGCTCTGGAAAAGGTTAGTACATGCTAGGTTCAAATATCCATATTGCATATACAAGGTTTAGATGACAAAGCAAGAAGATAGAAGCACAAAAAAGTGATTAGCTATCAGGAGTTTATAAGCCCTAAGCCTTCAAAGCAGATTAACAGATAGTTAAGGGGATCATAAATCTGATGCCTAGGTAGTCAATACCCACATTACACTCACCAAATACAAAGAAATATTTGTTTCTTCATGCGTAGGTCTGAGCTCTGACCTATAGGCTTCTGAGAGTTCTTGGAAATTATTCTTATTTTATGTCATGATGTTACTATTTCCTGCCATGCTGCAGCTTTCTCATCATCTGGGAAGAATCATGTCAAGTTGTCAAACAGACTAATTGGTTTAATATTTTGCAATTCTTTCACTTGAAAACTGATTCGTAGCTGGTGATAAAATCACTTTTGTTTTAAATGTTAGTGCCTTTGACAGATAGAAGTATTAGATACTTTGATAGGATTTTCAGAATTGCCTGTGGGTTTTGGACATTTAATTCCCATTAATTTCAGAGAGGTTCTTTGCTTCCCTCGGGACACTTTCAAAATCTCAGCCTTTGTAAACCTTCTGGAAATGGCTGGTTTTAAAATCTTTTCAGTTTCAACTTAGTGGCAAATCTGTTTCTCACCCAGTTTCTACAGCTATAAATGGAAGGTGGGGCTTTTTCTTGGAGCACTGGGCAAGGGAGGAAGCCAAAACAAGCAGAAATAGGATCACAGTGACAAACCTCAGTGAGATCCTGACGCCTCTTTGGGAGGGAGCTCTGTTTGCTTTTGCAGCCCTTTGGGCAGAGTGCACATCCTCTGTCTCCTCAACACGAGCAGCTTCCCACCAGGACTCAGGGGAGGAGGGAGAGGTTTTGGAGGCACAGGAGTCACCCAGCAAGGGCTGCTGTGCTTCCCACTGCTGTGCTGCACATCCCCATCTCCCCATGCAGGGTGGCAGGCAGAAATTCTGGCTAAAACGTGGTGGTGGAAGAACAGGGGTAGATCTCAGTTCCCTTGACTTGTTTTGTATGTTGGAGCACAAGCCCCTAATAGAAGGACACTCAGCTGGGAGGCTGCAGCTCTCAGGAAAAAAAATGGTATTTGCTGCAAAACCTTCCCTACAGTTCTGTCTGGAATGTAAAGCTTGAGGAGCTTAGTAAATCCTGGGTTAAAACTGGTGAGTGGATTCAGAGGCAGACAGTATGGCCTGTGAAATCCGGGCTGGTAAGTGTGAGGAAGCAGAACTGTAAAACAATGGGGCTGGGAGCAGGGAGCCAGCTGCGCAGCCTTGGGCGAGCCTGCGAGTGGAGAGACTCGTGATGAAAGCAGCCTGGTCCAGCAGGGACATTCTGCCTGAAAACTTCACTCCTGCCCCGAAATCATCAGCCTTCATCTCTGGATTGCTGACATTTCTTGGCTTAACTGTTTGACTCGTCAGTAGCAAAAGACAATGTGAGAAAAAAACATCTTGCAATCCATGTTGTTCCTTTGCGCTCGTTGGAAATGGCTGCTGGGCAAGGCAGGGAAAGTCTTTTCCCAGGTTTAAGACGGGGAGGAACAGCAGAGTGGCCCTGGGTCATGCTGTGTAGTCTGGCTGTGCTCAGCCTTAGCAGTGATCCTCCAGGAGTTGCTCTGGAATGCCTGAAGCTCCTGAATGTTTTCCTAAATGGGCCTTTTCCTCATCCCAAGGAAGGGTGTGGAGACAAAAGTGACCTTAGAAGTGGTATAGGGGTTGCAAAAAATACATTGCTGTTGATAGAGACACCAGTGTAAAAATACAGAGCTTCCAGGGTGCTGTCTTCATTTTTCTGACTTGCATTTGTCTGCTGGTAATAAAGTCCTGTCCTTTGTCTTCAAAAGCACCAGAGAGATGTGCAGTATGAAAGGAATGATCCTGAGGCCACCAAAGAGTCCCATTTTTTGTTGTTGTTTATACCAAAGTATTATGTTATACTATTGGCAAAGTAATTTTCAGCTCCAAGTGAGACAAGATCAGTCACAGTGGTTTTCACAAGATTGATGTGAAGAGCTAGAGTGGTGCTAATTAATCAGAGATGGGGAGAGCGTGTGCCTGCATACTCAATTAGTGTAACATTTCCTAAATTGGAACGGAGCTCTGCCATACAGTAATTCTACAGCAAGGCCTGAAGGGTGCAGGGATGCAATTCATAATGAACCACCTTGACTCATGATTTGAACACCACGGAGTGCTGAGCCCAGGGTGATTTTCTGTGGTGGATGCTGCAGTGCTGGGAATCGCCAAAAATGCTGGGAAGGCAGCATTTCCTTTTATTTACATGATGTTATATAACTAGGCTCCTTAATTATATTTTTGCTTAAACACAAAGAGGACTTGGTGTTTGTTACAGTAAATCATCTTTGACATAAACAATACTTAGTTACGGCTGCTTTTCACTGTTCTCTGAAATCCAGTCTCTTTTAAGAAAAACTGCAGGATGTGTGAGCTGCTCCAATGCTATAAATAACAATAAAGTGGTAGTTCCAGATTTGTTTCAATACTGCACATGGAAGCTTAAAAATGAAAACTGATCTCTAATGTAAAAAAAGTGTAGATCAGAAGACAGAATACTTTCTATGCTTAATGTCTAAATTAATTTCACTCTTAACCTCTAGTATTTGCATTTGTTTGCTCTTATGTTTACAGCAAAGCTACTTTTTTTCCCTATAGGTAGAAAAACCTGTAAGCCATTGTGACCTGAAGCAGAAGACTTTTGTTAAGTCTTTGAAAATAAACTGATTTAGTGGCATAGCAGCTTTAATTTTATCCAGATTTGTAGTTTACATCAGGCCCAGCTGTTAAGTAAACCTGCAGAATGAATTAGAAATGGATTAATGAAGCTTTAAGACAAATACATCAGAATATTTTTAACAGCTCTCAAGGAAACAGTTTTATTTAATTTTAGTCATGTAATAGCTTTATACTCTGAGCAAAATAAAGTAAAACAATAGACCCAAATTCTAAATTGACAGCCAACGTATAATTTTTCCACAGGCTTTTGAAGTATGCAAAACCATATAATTATTTTCTGACTAGTGAAATTGGTTCGTAGGGTTTATGAAGAAAAGGAGCCCTCCCTAACAAGTATGGTTTGTGGCAGCTGGCCTGGTACCTGCCACACCATTCCTCTGTCTGTGCAACCAGAGGCAGCAGCCCCATTCCATTTGTAGTTATGCTGCTGCAAATCTGGAGAAAGCTCATGAGTTTGATGCAGCAGTGGAAACCTAAGTTACTTTTCCTCTCCCAGACTCTCATTTCAGGCCATGTTCAATGCAATGTAGTGTGGATGAATTGTCTGATATCTTTGATCTCTACACCCATGAGCAGGTCACTGCTGTTTGATTCTTGAAGGGAAAGTAGTTCAGCAGCCCGAGAGGGGGAGAGGAGGGGTGATGTCTGCTGACAGACTTACTCCTCTCAAGAAATCCTTGAGCTGATCGTGTGCCTTCTTGAAATTTCTGCCTTGTTTCTGCTGAAACGCTCCTTGGAAACAGGGATTTCTCCCAGGTTTGCTGCTGGAACCTGGGAACTAGTTTCTCTCTTAGTCTTTGGGTTGCTGTGATCATGTGTCACTCCTGTAGCACGGCTGACACAACAGGAGCTGCCAAGCAAATTGAAGAAAATGCCAGCAGGTTTATTGGTCTTAATCATCCTGCTGTAGTTAAACTGCTGCAAATCTCTTATAATTCAGAATATCCTCCTTTTTTTGCAGCTTGGCTGAAGTGTTACTACTCAAGAATTTAATTTGGCAGGAGGAAGATTGTACCTGTGTGGAAGGAGTGTTGGCATCCCACTGACAGACAATTTTGCAGTTGCTCTGGAGGATGACTGTTGAAGCTAGAGATGGATTTATTCTTTGTTCTGCTTATTTGTGGCTTGGTTTTGTGTGCTTGCTCTACAGTTGAACCTGTTCGTGTAAGAAGTTGAGGAGGGATCAGGAATGATTAACAAAAGAGCAGGTACTTGGGAATATGGTTAGAACAGTGTTTGTAAGAAATAATTATCCTTGCCTTTCATCGAGGCAGACAAGGTACATTCTTCACCTTACCAAACATGGGTCAAACTGAGCTTAGCTCACTCTTGAGAGATGAGAAAGGCCTGTGCATGTATTTTAAGTCTAATGTTGTGGAACAAATCCTCTGGTTGATGTTCCAGAGTAGTTTGTTATTCTAAAAATATTACTGAAATTAGAGAGTAGATATAGGAGTCTGTCTTGGCCCACCCTCTCTTCAAAATTGCTTAAATTCTGAATTGCTCAGAATTTCATGACCTTTGGCTATTGAGCATGGCTTGTCTGGCTCAGAGTGGCCAGCTCCATGCCCTGCAGAATCACCTAGAGCAGCATATCCTTTTATTTTCTCATTGCAGTGATTTGGCTGTGCTTAAAGTCAGTGTGAGTAAAGAGAAATAAAATTCAAGTCAATAAAATGTAATAAATAGCATCCCTGATAGAGGTACAAAATGATACTGCTGCACCTCAGTCATGCAGTTGTACAACAGAAAATGCTTCTTAAACAAAATCCTGATTTTTGACAATTTGGAATATGTTCTTCCCATTTCTGTGTGACTTGACGGTTTAGTGTAAAAAAGCTCCCATTCTGTCTTTAGACTATAATTTGTCAGTCTTTGTTCCTACTGCTTTGAGTCCTGTAATCAATCCCAATTATCTCCATGTCTCTGCAACTGATTTCAAAGGATGCTCTCATGCTATACCTAAAGCCACCAGGGTTACCAATTAGATAAAATATTGCTGAGTGGGTAAATGGATTAGCAACCTTTGTTCAGAATATTTTTGTGAAGATAATATGAGTTATTAAATTGCTGAACAGGGACACAACTTCTGTTATTTAATGCAGCTGACTGAAAATTGAGATAGGTCTTCTAATTGTATGGACAAACATCCCTGGAAGCTGTTTCTGTTGAAGCCATTGTTATTTGATCAAAAGGAATTTGTGGCAGAGATTGTTGTTCTTTATGAGATGGGAAATGTGAGTTGTATAAAATGTGTTACCTTAATGTAATTTTTTATGTATTGATGTTTTCAAACTTTCAGAATGAAACATGATCCCACAGTAGGCTATAATGATAGGGTTGCTTGGGTTTGTTTTTTTTCTATGTCTGGGAGTCACATATTTCTTGTCCTTTTTTCACTGGTTTAATTTTAGCTTTGGCATTAGCTATGCTGTTCAGATGTTTTCACTGACTTGTGTGAAACAGGGTGATGTTTTAGCCCCCTTTCCAAAGGAGCAGGCAATAACTTCTCATGAGCACAACTCTTGAGGCAGGAAACATCTCAGGCCTTCTGATTCATGGGAGGAGGAAGGAAAACTAACATGCTAAAGTCTCACAGACAAAAAATATGCAAAATTTGGACCATTGGCCTGAGCATTTCTCATGTTGCCAAGCTCTGATGTCTCTCCAGGAGCAGCAGTGTCAGGGCTCTGGATTCTCCTTTTGCTGCTGGATGCACTAGAGGATGGCTGTTTGCAAAGTTACCTTGCACGGACAATGTGAGCTATTTCATGAGCAGCAGAGCTGAGAGTCCCTTCCCAGCACCTTTCAGGCTTAGGGAGCGAGTTGCTGTTCAGGATCATTTGTGAATCCCCTGAGATAATGAGCCTCCTTATGAACCAACCTGGACACCTGAGCTGTCTGCCTGATGGGAATGAATGTTAGGTCCTGACACAATAGTAGCATCTGGAATTTTCATTCTTTGCTTACCAGCTGGTCAGAAGCTTGACTGAAAGGAACAAATTAAAATCTAAAGAGAGCCTTAAAGGAAGGCCAAGCAGATGGAGATCAGTGTGGAGACTGGTGAAGGGGATAGAAAGACATAAGACACAACTTGTACTGTTACCCTCAGGCTGCATCTGTTATTGGAAATAAAACTTGGGGTTATCATTATTGTCACTTGTCAAAATGTATGAGCTGACAAAAAGCAGTGCTCGTGTCTCTAAACATTTTCATGATAATGTATCTGCTCTTTCTGCATTAGGACACATCTCTGTGGCTGCAACTTGAGCTGTACCACAGGCACTGAACACGTGAGGAATGGTGTGTAGTCACACCCCTGCTCAACATCATGCACTTGCTGTTACTCAGAGGTGAATTGTATGCCAGGCCAGCTGTACAGGTTAATTTCTGCCCTCTGTCCGTTGGCAAATAGCATGACTGTGCATATGGAGTCATATTATGGATATTTTATTGACAGTAGCTTTCTTATAACCTTATACCCAGGGCTATGTTTGAGTGGCTTATCACTGGCTGTATATCTACAAAACAAATTAAACACAGATATTTATAGCAAAATTACTTTTTAAGCAAAGCAGTGAAGTGATTATGGTACTTCTAATAAGCAAAAAGCTACTATGGTTTCCTTTTATTTTGCAAGTGAATTAGTATAATTATATGTTTTAATTAGTAAAGTAAAAAGACAAATTGCAAAGAATGTTTTTTTCCTATTAACAAACTCTGCTAAAATGCTGAGTCTTTGAATGCATTCTATTAAGCAGGAAAGGATGAGGTTAAAATTAAGAGAGCAGGCAAGACATGGGATGTGGTTAAAAACAGGTTGAATTGGAAGCTAAGATACAACAGTCCTTGGATAGGAGTTCTGTACAGCAGAGTGTGTGTGCATGTATACTGACAATCTAATTAGGAATGTGTTAAAAAAATGGCTTTTTATGTGAACTGCTGTTTACAAAATGTTTATTACATAAATTCTCTTCTGCTTTTGATTAGTGTGTGGATGTAAAGACTTTATTTTATATGTCCTTTTATAATTTTGTATAGAAACAACCAAAACCTAAAAGAGTTCTGCACTGTTTGTATAATAAAATAGTCCTGATGGTCTTAATTTGATCGGTAATTAAAAACAAAGTAAACTTGGTACTTGACTGAGATGTAAAGACGTTGGTAATTCAATGTTTCCCTCTCCAGAACAGTAAAGTTTTGGAGGTTTGGTTTATGTTGGCATTTCACAGTCATTCCAAGAGGTTGACTTATGTTTGTGGGGGCTTTTTTTTTCTATTTTTGCAGATAGGTGACACGATCCACATAGATCTGACTGTGTTTATTGTGAGATATGCAGCAAGCTGTGTCACTTTTTAAAGCTTCTGGGGGGGAGTCTTGGCATTCTGGACTAGATGGTTGTGAGTGGTTGTGTAGTAAATTCTACAGAACTGGGTTGTTGTGTAAGGGACTGGATGCCAAAATCTTCTTATTCATATAAATTCCAGAGATACTGCAAGTGTTGCATAGTCTGAGTCCCTGTGCAGGACAGGCATTGTCATCTCTCCAGTATTTGAATGCCAAGAAGTCCTTGCTAATGTTTGTCCTTGGCAGGAGCTCAGGCTGACCTGACAGGAGGTTGGGAGCTCCCCTGGCTGCCAGGTGATTTCTGCCCAGCCACTCTGGGCTGGCACGTCCTGGATGTGTTCCAGGAGCTCTCAGCCTCCTGGGCAGCTACTGAGCAAGGAGCCTGTGTGGCTGACAAATTGACTTCTGCCCTATTGAAATTAGAAACAAATAAATAATTGCCTCAGGGTGAGTGTGTATTGTAATATTAGTAATAAATCCATGGTAAACTATATTTATACGGAAGCAGGGAGGCGCCATGTATCTTTGGTAATTTATATACACAAACTGCCAAGTTACTGAGCTAATGGTAATTTGTGGGAGGTTATCAACCTTGGTCTGCAAGATAATTTAGATTAGACCTTGTATGATTCCAGTGCATTCACATGGAGCTGGGGAAACAATAAAAATATTAATAAAGGAATTAAAAATGGAAATGCTTAAGGGAAAGAAAAGGCCCCATACATCCCTGAATAAATCTTGTCCCTTACAGGCTGATTTATTTCTCAGTTCTCATTCTATTCTAGGATAATTTCTATAGTTTTCTAGCCTGTGCTCATCACTATGGTTTTTGAACACTTTCAGGTAGTCCATTAAGTAGAATGTTCATCAGATCATTATATCCTGTCACTGAGGAGAGGATTAAATAGTGATACTGGATCTATTAATCTGAGAAACTGTGCTTCAGTTGCAGCAGACTGGAGAATAAATGGAGATGAGTTTTATTGGCGTATGGCCTTGATAGAACATTGGTTCTTCCCCTAAATTTGGGGGCTTTTTTCCCTAATGTATTTGACTTTTTAAAAAATAAAATTTGACAGTCCACATACTTATAAGGAGAATTACCTGTCTCTTGCTAGGAATTATCAAATTACATGTAATAGTTAAATAAAAAATGTTAGAACCTGTCTCTCCTGTCAAGGAGAAAAATATAAAACATCATTATCTAAAAAACACTGTGCAAGTAAGCAGTCAATCTCCTAGGAAGAGGTAAGGAATAGAAAAATTACTGAAATATATTGAGATATGAATACATCTGCTGTAGGGGAAAACAAACCAGAAAATTCCATCTCCTGCTATTTAAAAAGGAAAAAAACTCCATCTGCCAGCACCTGAGATTGGAGGGAACACAAATGAACATCGACTAAAGTTATGATAAAATATTAAAGAAATATTTTAAGCTATTCCCATGTAGCATTCACACTTCACTGCCAGTATGTGCACAGGGACACAGTAGACTCTGTTGCTAGATTATGTCAGCTCGCTGGAGCAAGATGGAAAAATTCAGAAGTTGCATAAGGGTTTTCAAACACAGATGCTGCATCCTGGTAGGAAAAACAACTGTTGGGGCTGGCGACATGTAAAGAGTGAGATACATTTTTAATTCACTAAATTCATTACTTTTTTGAAGGCTTTTGACTACATAATTGAAAGTTTTCCAGAGTGGTGGTGTTATGCAATCTTTGCCTTTTCTAAAATATAACAAAAATTTTGGGAAACCGACCTGTTGAGATACTTCTTGTCTTCATCAAGTTCCGCGTTTTTCATTTATTTTAAAAGCAATTGTTTAAAACCTTAGTGGGGAGAAATTAGCAAAACCCGTGTATTCAGCTGAGAGAGATTTGTGGCCAGAGTTTTCCTGTTATATTGATAAGATCAGGTTTGTAAGAGGATCCAAGGGGTCTGAAATGCACATTCTGGGAGGGCTGCTGGAGCAGGAGGGGCATCTGCAAAGGCTTTGCACCTGCTTGGATGTGGCTGTTCCAGAACGTAAAAGGTACAAGTTTAAAACAGGAGATTGTCCCATATTTTAATGGGCTGACTGCTGGTTCTGGAATTAGTGATGCTCTTGTAGCAGAGCCAGCCTGGAAGGGGAGGCAGGACCACACTTGGGGTTGTGCTGCCTGGGGCTGGCTGTCCCTGCTCTGTTCCCAGCACCTGGTGTGATCAGAAATGCAGGAGGTGGTTGATGGAAAGCAGAAGTTAATGTGAAATGTTAGAATAGCACCATGGGGGAATGCAGAGACTGCTTCGGGAATGCTGCTGAGCGTGGCTGTATCTCATAAATGGGGTGACATTCAGTGGCAGCGTTGTGTGTGCCTGTTTGCAGCAGAAACAAAAATACAGAAAGAACAGAGCAAAGTGCAAGTTTAGGAAGTGATTCCTTCTGTGCATTGCTCTGCTACCTCTTTCTTCTGTTTGTTTAAAGAAACTTGTAATTCGTTTATCTTCTGGTTTTACTGCTACAATTAGCTCAGCCCCTCTATTCTCTCCAAAGATGCTTGTGATGAGCAGTTAATTAGGAAATCACTTTATCACAGATTCTTAAATGCAGTTTGTTGATTGACCAATGGCAACATACAGATGATTACCTGTAACTCTTTCTGATTTATCTTGTTTTACGGTGAGCTCCATTTAATAATACCGAGCATGCTTTGCCTCCTTTCCTCTAGAGACTTGTTTCAGTAATCATTACTTGCAGATACAGCTCATTCCTGCCCTGATTCACACCCATCAGCCCCAGAGAGGTCAGACCTTCCACATTTTCCATTTTAAGCAAAACAATATGTTGACAGAGAATATGAAAATTAAATACTGCAGAATTTGTGTGTGAAGGCTGCCCATGGGAGCAAGGGCTTTGCCTCACAGCTTCTGGAGAGTTTTCCTCAAGGTGTAAAGATTTCTTTCCTTCTGCTAGGTGATCCAGTTTGGCTGAAAACTTCAAAAGCTGCTTTTGACCAATTTACAACCTGAAGCAGGATCAGGTTGCTTAATTGCTCAGGCTGATGATTCTCTCCACCTGTCTATCCTCACAAAATTCTGCACCTGCTGGAATGGCTCCTGAATGTCTTGGGATGGGAAAAGCAGGGTTAGGAGTGTTCAGTACATTGCAGTTTGACAAATTCCATGAGAAGCAAAGGCAGGGTAGAGAAGCTCAGCTCTGTTGATGCCTCTGCCTCAGAAGGGTGGTGCTGCAGGGGCTGTGCTTTCGTTAGACACCAGCAAATCCCTGGGGAAGGAGCTGCTGTGAGTGCCTGGACTGTGGAATGGAGGAACCTTAAATCACATTACACACACTGATAGATGCTGGTAGGGATAACCACAAGATGCAAAATCCATTGCAAATCCAAGTTTCATTACTTTGCTACCCAGCTTCCCATCGTGTGTGCAAGAGGGTGCTCCTGTGAGATGTTGAACACATTTTGCTGCAGAAGAGTCTGATCACTTGTCTTTGCTCTCCCCAGGCCCTTCTGGGGATTTAGAGGGTTTTATGTTGCATGATCAAACCTCTTCCAAGTAGACATTAGTGGAGAAGAAGTGGGAAATCATCGTGTGATGAGTTTTACTCGTGAAATTTCAGCAGTGCTCCTGCCTGCATCTGCCAAGTAAGGAAAACTCCCTCTATTTACAAGGATTGTCTTTGGGTAGCAGTGACAGAGATAACTGACCATTGGGTTTTCTGGGGAAGAAAAGGGCACTATCAGGGAAGATGCTGGAAAAATTAATTAGAATACTAAATGAGCAAATATTTTACTGTCATTTCTTCAGCGTTCCTAGGGAAAGAGATAACATTAATTGCCTATCAGAGAAATGGTGGAGGATTATGACAAATGGATATATGGGAGACAGGATGAACATTCAGATATGGGAGAAATAAGGCAAAACAAATAATAATAATTTGTGAATGTGTGTCAGAAATAGTTGAAAAATGTTTTAAAAATTTAATTAATCTTGTATGTGTGAGCATGCACATGCATTTTTTTATTGGATTAGTAGGGACATCTTTCAGAATTATGAAATACAAGCTGTATTCTCCAATACTGAGAGCTCTTATAATTGCCAGAAGTACAGTAAATGTCCCTATCATTCTCTGGGTTTAATCTCAGCATAATTAGCTCCTTGCACAATAGAGTGTTTAATTTGAATGGCTGCCAAGGCTCATTAAGTGAGAGAAGTAGTTCCTGAGATCTCTGTTGTTAAAATTGGGATTCTCATATGAGAGAATTTTCACTGGAGGTGTCACAGGGTTCTTTTTGATATTCCAGTAATAATTTTAGAAAGGAAACTAAATATTTAAAGAGATACTGCTGTATCTTTCTACCCGTTGCCATAAGTTGGACTTCATACCTTGCTCAGAAATGGACCTATATTCTAGCTTATTTTTCAGAACAAACTGGGACAAAACCAACGTGCAATCAGCACTGTCTTCAACAGGGAGAGTATTTTTCAAAGGAGGAGTATATATCCAGTTTTGCTTGTGTTAACTGCAAAATAAAAATTCTTTTTAATTTGGAGAATAGGAACCCTTACAGTGAATATGACTGCGATTTATTTGTAAGAATGAAATCCTTTCATTAAGTACTTTCAATTGTATTTTCCTTGATGCTGATTATTCTCCTTCCCTGAGTTGTTTTCCCACTGCAAAAAAACTATTTCCAATGCCTGCAGTGGGACTCTGGTGCTGACTGAAGGCAGTTGTGTTCCTCCTGTTACCTGACAATTACCTGTGACTCATTCATACTGTCACCCAAATTATGGCACTGCTAGACTGCATTAATGTGCTGGCTCTCATATTTCTGGGTTTTTTCAGATTAGAATACTAACAGTGCTACTTCGTGTCACCTCTAGACTGTTTGGAACTGGATGTCAAAGGCTGTACTGAAACTTGGTGGAAAATATCAGAAGCCAGCTGTTGTGTTTGTGGAGTTGGAGGCAATTCTGTGCACTCACATGCTGGTTTACACCTTTGGGACCTTGGCTGTGTTGCCTGTTGCTTAAGGAGTAAGATAGCTATGTAAATACAAGCTGATGTGAAGAAAAAAAGCCTTTCAAAAACCAGCTGACGTGTCTGTGGACCCTGTTATTTTTCTGTGAGTTTGGATATTTTGTTCTTTCAGAAGTCTGATTTATTTTTTTTTTTCAGTAACAGAGCAGGCAGTGTTTCTTTATCATGTGCTTTGTGATAGACTTGGGACAGAAATAGGGTAGAAATTCTATGATAAAAAAAAAACCAAACAGTGAAGAATCAGAGCCCTCAAGAAAAGGTTTCTTTAACTGTGTTCATTACTGACAGTGCCAAAGTCTGGAATTTGAGAAAGATGTACCAGATGTCTTTATGTACCTCTCTTGTATTTCTTGGTAGTGACTTGTGCTTCCTATCCCTTGAGATTTCACAGCACTAGCCCAAGACTACTGGACATGGTTTCCATTTAAATTACCTAAAGATACAGTAAGGTTACCCTTGAGGTCTGTCGAGGTTTATGTGCATGTGAAATAATTAAAAATGTTTAGTGGATCGTGTTTCTTCACCAGTGGCACAATATCTGCATGAGATTCTCAAATGCTTTTCACAGTACTTGGTTTGCCCTTCTGGAAAGATCCACTCTTGTCTCTTTTCGAGACAGTCTGGGAGAAGTGCACAGACATTAACTTAAAAAAATTGAATTCTGTTCTTGAGGCTCTGGTTTGGAGCTGCCTCATCTCTGTTTCTAGTTTTCTATGATCCCTGTGTTATGTTTTTTTAATATTGCTGGCTCTGTGAGGCAAGAACCTTCTCTTCCTCTGTTTGCAGAGGACACGATGGGACTCTGTGCTCAGCTGGGCTCTAAATTCTAGCAGGGTAGCACCATAATCAGTACAAGCTTCAGACTGCAGAGGATGTGGAGGATGAATTATTTGTTTATTTAAGAAAAGCCTAAAGAGCTTACATGGCAAAATTTGCATGAATTATACATTGCCTCAGAGTGGCTCTTTAAATTTTCTGCTTATTCGTGTGCAGGTGACAGTGCTTTGGATATCATTATTTTTAGTGTGTGATCCCACTGCACCACAATTAAATGTGTCTCAGCTTCATGGCTTTTCATAGGAAAATATTGAAATGGCCATAGAGGTCTGTTTAGCCCAATATTTTGTGAGGTTTGGTAGCTCAGTAAGCTGGGCTGCTGATGAGGGCAAGAGGGGAAGGCAAAATGTTTGGGACCTGCCCTGCCAGGCAGTGATGCTCTGGGCTGAGAGGTCTCTTCAGCTGAGCTTGTATCTGTGTAATTGCTTTTAATAGCCCTTGACTGGATTTTCTCCAATGCCCTTTCCTAATTGATTTCTCACACCATTTAAATATTTTTGGCCTCTAGCAATGTCCTGTGGCAGCACATGCATTAGCCAAAGGAATTAACATCCACCTGATGCTCTGGAGCTCTTGTGTTGGCACCAAGTGTGGATGCTGCTTCTGTGCTCATCTCCTTCATGACACTTCTGATTTTTAAATACTGCTGGTAGAGTCCTCTCTGTATACCCTGAGTCATCTTTATTTCAGGCTTGGATTTTCAGTTTTCCCTTTCTGAAACAAAAGCCATTGCACACCCATGCTCGTCCTTCGTGCCTTTCCTGATCACTTTTCCATCATTTTGGAGAGGAGCAAGCAGAAATGCTCCCAGTGTTCAGAAGGAGAGTTCATAAGAGGGCAGTGAGGGTGTTTCACTCTTCTCTAATTCTTTAATAGTAATTCCTTGGGTTCTGTTTGCCTTCAGACCCTCATGGCATGGAGGTGACACAGAGAGAACTGCCAGCCTAAGTGATTACTCTGAAGTCTTCCCTGAATATTAACAGCTAATTTCAAGTCCATCGTTGTATATATAATTAGCTTTGATTCTGCATTGATTGTCATTGAATTTCATCTGCTATTTATTGAGCAGTGCTGTGAGATCCTTATACACCTCTTTGAAGTCATTTTTGGTGCATGACAGGAGTCAAGAGCTGCTGATTAACAGAATTTTTTATTTTTAACTTAATCACACATATATTTTAAATGTTTTTCCTAGATAAATTAAGATTTGAGTATCTGTCTGGAGTGGGAATCCCTTCAGTGTCAATTTCCTTCTACAGAAAACCTGTCCAATTATTGCCAGTGTTTCTTTCCTTTTTTAAAACAGGGTTTAATCAACTTAACATGCTATGTGAACATGGTTTTATTTTGATATGTTAGCGTTGTCCCACCTCTTTTATGTAAAAGTAGGTTGTACTCTTGCAAAATTAAGTAAAGTGGGAACAGGTTTAAGTTCACCCTTGTTTATAACCTAGCCTGTAGGTTATAAACCTATATATAACCTGTAGGTTATATAACCTAAACTGTATGTACCAGTTCAATGTGAATGGATTACAATTTAAGTTGATACTGTAGTACGTGAGAAATCTTGGCAGAAATGAGCTTATGTGGAGTTGACAGTAACATTTAAATTCAAAATGTTCAAAAAAAGTCGTTAAAATGTGTTTTAAAATAATTTGGGGCCTTAAGGCTGCTGTTTAATCTATGAAATTACCGCTCTGAATTTTTCAGAGACACTGAATTCAGTTAAATATTTCAACATTTAATAAAGCTCCACCATATATCAAAAGCTGTCATTTAGGGATCTCTTTCTTTTCATCAAATAATTAAAATCAATGAACTAAAGCAGCCAATTTTAATGGTCAGAAGAATGATCGTCATTCTATATTGTTATTTTAAAAACAAAATCAAATTAAAATAGCCAATGATACAGAGATGCTTAAAATCTTCAGCTCCTCCTGCTTACAGGCTCTGACTAAGAGCTGACTGTAAATTGAAACCTGACTGGATCTAAAAATGTTGGGGAGGGAAATGAAAGGTCCTCAGAGAAATTGCAGAAGAAAATTGCAAAGTCTGAAGTCTTTGTAAGTTGGGTGTGAAGAAAATACAGCCTTCATCCTTCCAACTCCCATCCTGCAGTCTGCAGAAGTGTAAAAGTGCGTTTCCTAAGCTGAGTCCTGTTCAGTGCGTGTGGCAGTCTCTAGAAGTGATGCCCAGGGCTGGGGGCAGAGAGCGATGCCAGAACTGACTGTCCCCTGTCCCCACCTCCAGTGGGATCCTGAAAAGGGAGACTCATTTAAACAGGGAAGGAAATGCTTTCCTAGCAGCTTGGATTTAGACATACTTTTAATTGCCACCACAGGGTTGTTGGAAAACACGAGGAGGCAAATGCAGCTCCAGGAGGAAATCAGAGAGGTTGGATTTGCAGACCTTTTGCTCCACAGCTCCTCGTGGGAAACACTTCTGGCTGCCTACAGGCAAATAAAAAATGGCAGGATCATGTGATAAATTGTACTTGTGCCATAAATGTTGGTGTGTTATATTGCAGTAGGGCTTATTTTGGGTTATAAGTATTTTATATTTGAGGTTTTTCATGTTTAGTTAGGGGAAGCTGCCTGCAGCATTGCAGAGGTATGAAAACCCCAAGGTGGAGGCAGAGCTGCTCTTGCCAGCACAGTTTTTTAAAATCATATAGCATGTTCTTTTTGCATCTTCGAAGAAAGTAAACAGAGCTTCATGGGACCAGGGTATTCTAGCAGAAAAACAGAAGTGGGACTACTGATGGTCTGTGAGGAGAATTTTGTCTTTTGCTGGAAGTGTTCTTCAAACCAGTGCTGTGACCATTCCTCCATTAGCCCAGCGAGACAACACGAAATATAATATTGATTGGACATAAAAGAGAAAGCACAGCCATAGTCCTGCAGTTCTGGGCAGACAAATTCTGCTGTTCCTGGTGCTAATGGCTAAATTATGACCTCAGCCCTGTCAGCCCGAATGTGGCCCTGCAGGAATTAATAATGCAGTTGGAACAGAGCTATATTTTGCCTTTCATCTCCATTAGGTCTGGGGGTTGACAGTGGAGTAGGAATTGGCAGTTTGCCTCAGACTACAGAGATGGCCAAAAGTATGAAAATAAGATCTTGTTGTTCACTCAAACAAATGTCAGCCACAGGCTACTGAATCTTATCATACTTGTTTTGCTTGTGAAATATTGTTGAAACTGCAGTGATTACTCATCCCTCCTTTATTTCCATTCATATTTTATCTATATCCTTCCCAAAGGAGGAGGGGAGTTAGTTTATGCTTAATTAAGTGTAAATAAGTGATTGCCTGTTTCTTTTTTTTTTTTTTCCCTGAGATATATGGGCTTTTATTTCTTTATTTATATACATGTCTGCCTTTGGTCTGTGCTAGAAGACTGATCTACAGAAGGTCTGGCCCCTTTTAAATAAGTAAAAGCTTGATCAAAGAACTGATCCATCCACACATGCAGTTCCTGGGTGCTAAGTAAACTAATGAGGTGCTGTGTGTGCCCTGCCAATAAAAGGTGAAATATGGTTTGCATTTTCCTAATATTACTCTTGGAGCTTTGCAGCTGGAACTAAACTGCCACTTTTCTTGTAAATTGAGTTGTAAAGTGCTTGTGCCAAAATGACAAGGAGTTGCTTGAGAAGTTGGATGAATGGAAGGCTGCCTTTGGCCAAATCACTGGGCGCCCCAGTTGAAGTGCATTGTGAGGGTGAAGAATGGATCTGTTGTGTTCTCTGGGTAATGTGGGCTGTGCTGGCCAAGAGCCACTGAACTCCACAAGGGATTGTGTAGGGTTGAGATTTATAGAGGAATTGGAGTCTGAAAAGAGGTTGACAGAGAAGGTACAGCAGAAATTGGAGACCTCTTCACTGCTCTTTTCTGACACGTTTTAATCATTTTGTTTCCGGCAAAGAAATTGTGAATTCTTAAGGTTGCAGTCTTGGAGAAATATGGGAAACAAGCACAGGCTGCTTGGCTATAGATGTGCCCTGTAAGAATTAATGTGGTATTAAATACAAATACTTTTTATCTTCTTACTGATTATCCCAAATAGGGATATTATAATAAGGAAAAAAATACCATTTAAAAATTCCTTTAACTTTCTATTCTCTGCCTAATTATGTCCTGATTCTTCACAGTAATTTTTTGTGAGGTTTTGGATTTTCTTTTGCTTCGTTTGTTTGTTTTGTTCTGTATCTGGAAATCCAGCACCTGACTCCTGCCCCTTGTCTAGATTTACTGGATAAGTATTTTCATCTCTTTCACTAGAAGCTGTGCCCTTATGAGAAGATCTTGATCCCTGTGTTTTGCAACCTCTCACTTCTGAATAGCCAAGTGACTGTACAGGAATGTAGCTTTCCTTTTTAATACAAAAGTAGTTTCCTGGACTTTGGCTTGGAAGTATAAATGCAGTGAAATTTTAAATTATGTCTTTTGATAGTCTCACAATAATATTCCTCTTTGGTTTAGCTTTGATGGAAAGTCTGTATAGTTCTACAGGCATTACACTGTTATAGCTGCTTATAGCTGGAGAAATTTAAAATTTAACACTGATGCTCCAGCATTTAAAAATGGTAATTTCTTTTGCTGAGGGTTTTTGGAAGTGAAGGTTAACACAAATAACCAATGGTTTTTTGTTTGTTTTTTTTTCCTGCAAACAAGTACCCATATATATATATACATGTTCAAGATATTTCCTGCTTGTCATGCTGCAGGTTTTCTTGCTGCACAGGTTGTGGCAGATCCTTTGGGTTGTTGTGGTCTCTGAGCTCCCTGCAGTGTCATAATCCTTCCAGAGCAGCTTTTGCACAGGACAAATCCTTTGTGCATTCCCTGGAAGGCACATGGTAATGGTGGAATGGGGCAGTTTTTCTCTTGTGGAACCACTGGACATTTGGGTGCTTGGAGTAAGTTTGGGAATTGCCATGTGTTTTGTGTCGAGCAGCAAAGAGCTGCCAGTGGACAGAACTGAGCTGATTAATGCCATTGTCAATGACATAAATTTTTATTTCTATTCTTCTTACGTGTCTATGACTCAGGGCAGATCAAGGTTAAATTCCT
This sequence comes from Acridotheres tristis, assembly GCA_037013685.1. NCBI lineage: Eukaryota > Metazoa > Chordata > Aves > Passeriformes > Sturnidae > Acridotheres > Acridotheres tristis. Next base: position 7,675,058 of record CM072899.1, on the reverse strand, counting down.
TCCATGCAATGTCTTGGACATATCAGAGTTTGAAATTATTACTACAGAGCCAACTACAGTAACTGCAGCTGACTGCATTTTGGTTGAATGTTAGCATAAAAAAAGAAAATTCTACAAGCATCTCTTTTTCTAACGTATAGATTTAGATGCTCTCTGTAGGTTCTTGTTTCAATCCCTTGGTTTTGGAAGAAGCCTTGGTGACTGACATAGGTGTGTTTTGGATACCTTGGGTGAGGCTGGAGCAATTTCCTGCATGGGAAATGAGGCTGAGGCAGTGTGACCACAGCTGGCTGCGAGCATCCTCCCTGCCTGGGCAAGACAGGTGGAGATTGGGTCCCAGTGAGCAGTTTGAGCAGTTCTCCACTCGACAGCAAGGAGTGACTGCTGCCTAATTACTGTAGCACTAACAAGACTGGGAATAGCTGGCACTTCAACATGTAAAATATGTGTGATGTATTTGTTGTTGAAAGTTTTTTTGGTGGTTTGTTTTTTGTTTGTTTGTTTGTTTGTTTTTGGCTTTGGTTTGCGTTTCTTTTATTTGTTTGGTTTTTTAACATTTTTATCCCTTAATTCTAAACATTATTGTGCCTCTGTGGTGCAAACAGGTAGTTTTATGTCCATTTATGTGTTTGTTTCAAAAAGACTGTTGCACATGGTGATGAGGTGGAAAAGTGTTATGGTGTGACAGGTTCTCCTTACCACACACAAACTCAAGTCGTGAGTCTTTGGAAAAGTCATATTGTTTGGGACATGAGTGGTTCTGTCCTGGCAGGCATGTGAAATAAATGGCAAAGGAAATAATTTTTCCTGTACTGAGACCTCATGTTGTTGTAATATGCATTTGTGTTTTTGAATTTATTTTTTAAGGCCTTGCACTTTCCTGACCTTTCTGTAAAACATTACTCTGTGCAAGCAGGTGCTGGAAAGAGAAGTGTTTTGTGTGGTTATCTGTCTGTTATCACTGTAATTATGAGCAGAGAACTCAGCCCAATTAAAGAGAAAGGGAATAACCTGGGCCATGATTATAGCACACAACACTTCCTAATTTGTGTACGTAGTGGTTTAGTTTCCTGCTTGCTGAATATGATTCTAAATAGTTTCATTATTGTAAAAGAAAACTATGACAAATGATCCTGTGCTGTTTAAGTTACTGGGCTGTGCTGCTGCTTAACCTATGTCAATTAAAGTTTATTACAATGTCTGTGTCCAATGTTCTTAGCTGTTTTGTCTAAGGTAGTGCAATTTACTTTTCTCCAACCTAAAGACAGAATTCATAACTTGATTCAAAAACTAGAAAAATACATGACATTCATTCTATGTTAAAATATCTGATTTGTTCATACAGAAACATTATAGGACTTAGTTTTATAGTTCATAATGTGTTAAATGGATTTATGGGTTAATGCTGGTTAATAGCTGAACAGAAGGTGTAAGAGGGTAATTAAAAGTCAAATTTTATGTGTTCAAAAACTATGTTGCCAGTTTCCCAACAAAGGAGTGTGACAGATGTTTTCCCATTCAGACTTTAATCTTGATAGGTGACAAATCATTATCAACAACTGTTGATTAAGAGCATTTAATACTATAGGGACGTGATGATGTAGAGGTGAAGAAGTCTTCACTGGAACACACTTCTGTGTCTGCTGAAAATTTAAAAGCTATCATCTGAGTTATTAGGACAGTTTTCTTCCTTTTTTTCCCCCCCTTCTTTTCTTCCTCCCTCTCCCCCCTCTCCCCCCTTTTTTATTTTTCTTCCCAGAAAAAGCATGAGTGTTCATTTGGATGAATTACCAGCACTGGAAAATGTTACATAGTCAGCTGATCTTGGCACGTTTGGTAAAATGAAATGTTCCATTCAACTTCCCACATCATCCCCAAGTCTTTTATATTTGCAAGTTATTGTGTGGACTTGGAAAAGAATGAAAATTCTGTTGCATGTTTTGTTTCTTTTTGTAGATGTTAACTTTAAAGTATTTTAAATGGCTTTTTCTTGATTTCCGATGCAGGGATGTGACTCATCACCTATTTTCTTAATTTTGACGCAGTGCAAATAAATAATGATCAGTGACTAATTTGCAAATTGAACCACAGTGCACAACCTTGCATTTTCTCAATGAAAGCCTTTGGCCTACAAAACCTAGACTGTATTTCAGGAGCTGACTTGGCTTTGGTAGTGTTAACATGTTGCTTTGTTGATAGGAAATCACACACAGCACTTTGCTACAATTTCAGTTTTGGACTCTGACATTTACAGTTCTTGCTAATGTCAGATCTGTAATGCATGTTGGGATATAAAATAAAGGGAGTAGCCGAGGAGTGCTCCGTGAGAAGTGCTATAGCTCAGGGAATTCATCAGGTTAGTTTTGATCATCCTCAGTTATTGAAGAAAAAAGCGTATTTTATTTCTAAAACTTCTTTTTAAAAGGAGCTTTATAAAAATATTGCAGTTTACGAAGCATTGGTTTGCTATTATGCTGAACTGCTCATGTCTTAGTTATGTGGTTTTGCTTGGATAAGGCATTTAAGAGAGCAATATATGACTGGGTTGATGCCTATAAATTCAAATAAATCCTCAACCGAACTATTTAGGGGCAATAGACACAGCCTTTTGGGGGAAGTGGGACTTCATTACATTTCTGAATGCATTTAGATACATTCAAACAATGTTTAAAGTTTTGTTTAAACTGATAGATGCTGGAATATCTCTGAGTCAAAGCAGCAATTAGGGCAAATAGACTGTGTGGAAAGAGATGTGAATCCCTGCAGATTCAGATAAAATCCAATTTTATGACCCCATATACTGGTGTACAACTTTCTGACCTCGTGCAGATGAGAAATGACGCCAGGAGATAAATTCTGCTGCTCTGGCTTTGGTTCCACAGCCACTGGATATGGGACAGGGGGAGTTCAGCCTGTGCAAAGGCAGGCAGGTGCTGGGCTGAGCCTGGCTGGGCTGAGCCTGGCTGGGCTGAGCCCTGTGAGCCTGGGCTAGGCTGAGCCTGGCTGGGCTGAGCCTGGCTGGGCTGAGCCCTGTGAGCCTGGGCTAGGCTGAGCCTGGCTGGGCTAAGCCTGGCTGGGCTGAGCCCTGTGAGCCTGGCTGAGCCTCTTGGCTCTGGCTGCAGAGGGGCTGCCCAAGGCAGGGAACTCGGAGGGGTGGGAATGCTTTTATGCCTTGGATCCAAGTTCTTCAGCTGGGTGTCTTTGTTGGGATAAGTAATGGAAGGTGACAGTGAGGAGAATGGTGATTTGGGCAATTCTTTCCATTTCCCTAAGGCTTTTGTCTCCTTTTCTTTTGATTCTGAAGTCCAGGGTGCCTTCCATGCTTTTGTGCCTAAGAAATCAGAGGAGGGGAGTGTAATCTCACTAATAACAGTACTGAATTTTTTGTGGGTGTGATTTGAGAACCTGGCAGGAAATACTTTCTTGAAGGACAAGAGCAGATGAGCAATGAAGACAGGAGGAGTCATACTTTTTTTTCCACTTTTCTAACACCTACAATTTCTAACCCTTTGTAACCTTTGAGGTTGCCTTTCAAGACCCATAGAGGCATTATGCTGATGAAACACTACTCTTCTCAGGCTGCAGATTTTCGAGTGGAACAGTAAAATCCCAGTTTCAGTTGTTAAGGGCGAAGTGTACGTGCAGATGTGTAGCACATTCCTGCAGAGTTCATGCAGCTGTCTGAGGCTGCAGGACATGAACGTGTGTGTGTGTTCTTGGCCTCTCTGACATGTGAGAGTAATTCAGTGTCCAGACTGAAGTGAGCTCTCAGCCCTGCAGCCCCAGTGCCCTGTAGCAGCTAGGAGTGCCTCAACAGAAGGGCACTGTGGATAGCTGCTTCTCATTCATAAAGAGCCAGTGTGCTATTAAAGCAAATATTGAATTAATATTTGTCTTCTTCTGCTGTCTAGTCATTAACCTGATGTTGACATCCTGCTAGAGTAATACTAGCTTCCCAATTTAGAAGAGTGAACCCTGCCCAGGTCTTCCAAAGAGCAAGGTTTGTGGCTAATTCCCTGCCCATAACCACTGTGAAATGTAGTGAGGGTTTGCTGGGGAACCATGCAGATGTTGTGGTTGCAGTGAATTGGCTGGAGACTCTGCCCAGGCTGCTCCTTGAAGAGCTGTTGGCCAGCTGTGCTCACTTATTTGTGCCTTAGTTGCTAAATGTTATTCCACTGAGGTTGACTGGGTGATTGGCATGTCAGATTCACACAGGAAAAAAACAGATCTTTCATCATGACCTAAGGGGCTGTCAGAGTCCTTAATGAAAGGAAATTGCTTCTGCCTTAGTGGAGAGGAAAGTAAAAGCTTTTGGGTCTAGCATCATCTCACAGCAAGAATTCAGAAATCCTGCTTCAGCATCTCTTAATTGAGCCTTTAGAGTTTCCTCCTGAAGTGCTTACCTGGAAGAGTTAAATTAATCACCAAGTCCTTGTGCTGTAGCTGCTTTCCTGTTGTTTTTCTTGTGCTGGGAGATGATTAGTTGCCTGGACAAGCTTGGCATCTTGAAATCTGAAACTGTCTCTTGGCATTTTTTAATGCTTCAAAATCTTGGTTAACATTTAGTGTGTAGTATTAAATATTACTATACCCTGGTGTTCTAAAAATTTATAAACTCGTTAAGAGAAATGCAGGGCCGGTGAGCTTTTGAATAATGGTTTCTCAGGAACATGAAATATAATTTTATATATAGTGGAGACTGTTTTTCACATGGTAAAACTGACTGTGGATGATTTGGTTGACATACCTGTTTAACTGTAACTCCCTGCTAGTAATTCATCTTCATGGGAGCTGGAGTTAAAAATTGTTTCAGATTTTAATTATATGGCTTTTAACTGGCCCAAAGGGCAAAGCTACACTCTGAATGTTTGCTTAAAGAATATACATCCTCCTCGCTTTCATAATTAAGAAGTTCTGGAAAGCAACAGTTAGAAATACACTGGTGAATTTTTCCTTTTATATATCTGTTATTTTGTTCCTATGCATCATACTAAAACTCAATGCAACAAGTAGTAAATTAGCTGTTTCTGACCAAGGTTATTTCTTCCTCAAAATATTGAATAAGCTTCTTCTATAGTTAAATTTGAATGTTAAGAACTTGGCTGTGAAATATTTGCCCACTATTACCAGCACTGTACTAATATCTTTGGGGTTTGCGGTTTTTAAAGTTAGTTTTTGTCTCAGACTTGCTTTCCTTTTTTTAGAGAGGTGAGCTGAACATCCAGTTAGATCCAGTGATGTTAAGCTAATATTTAATTTCTTAGAGTTGAAATTTTTGGAAAGTTCTATTTTCAACAGATCACATTAATATATATTACAATTATCCTATTTGCTAGTAGTTACAGAAGTGATGAATTCTATGCATGGTTCTGAGTAATTGAGCTATCAAGGCATGTGCTATTGTTATTTTCCTTCAGTAAAAGCACATAAATTTTATACATTTCCATATATCTTGTTATGACAGATCAAAGTGAGACTGTGATCCCAGAAATGCAAATAATGTCTTTCAGCCTTGCCTGAATCAGAGCAGTTTCAGATCTAACAGCTCCTACATTGCTCATGTTGTGGCACTGAGTTGATTTCCCAGAATGTAACTATCTGTCAGAAACACCCGAGCATGGAAGGAAGGATTTCATTAATCAGCCTGTGTGGGTCTCGTCCCACAGTTTGTCCACTCATGGGATCCTCCAGGTGTGGGTCTGTGCTCTGAAAAAAAGCAGTGCTCACTATTCTTTGATTCATAAATTAAATTTGGAGCTTTCCAGTTGCTGAGAACACAGCAGGCTCTAGCAAGGGGCACGGCACAGACACAGCTCCCTTCCTTTCCCTCCTTGCATTTTGTGACATTCTAGAGTCCACAAGGTCATAACTACTTTTAGACCAATCTTCCAAAGCACCGGGGAAAGTGGGAGCTAAAAATGGGAGCTTTTAAAGCTGCATATTGTACCAATATTCCTTTTATTTATGTAACCTAGGAGGTCTAGTTCTTCTAGTGCATGTGCCTGGAAAGACAAACTAGTAAATACTACAGATTTCTAAATTATGGTTTCTCAGATGTGATTTTTTAGTTAGTCAAGCATCAGTGTTAATTTCTGTGTTCTCCATAAGTGCATAGACATATATTTATGCAGACAAAGCTCTATGGGATATCAACATTGCTATTTATCCTACAGAGAGATGGCCCTTCCCTGAGTTCTCCTTTACTAACACAGCTCAGCACTGAGTGCTAAGCATCGATCACATAGAGCAAATAGGAATCAATTATGTTTTATGAGGTTAAATGGACCGTAATGAAAAGTCTGTTGATATAGCATATATTTATTATAATTAATCTACCTAAAAATGAATGATACTGATATAAAAATAATTGTAGCAATGTCAGTGTGACTGGAATACTAAACTCCTTTTGAGGTCATCTCGGGCAGGGATGAAATAGTTGTGTGGGTATTCACGAGGTCTGATAAGGATTTTTGTATTTGTGGGGTCATTCATTAGGGATCTCAGCAGGAACTGCCTAAAATTTTTGTAGTGAGATTTCTGTGATTTCTGCAACGTTTCAATCCCCAAGTGATGTGTAGAGAAAGCTCACAAGGAAATGTGCCCGATAATTTAATTGCTCTGGTAAGTAAGAGTCACTCGTTCTGTAAGGTTCAGATGCTTTGAATACATTTTATTTTTCATCCAGCATCTCCAAGTAACTTCATGGTTCCAAGTTTCTTAGGTAGCAGTATCTTAATTTTAAAATATGCTCTGCTATTCTCCCTTGCACTCTTTTCAATAGGATTTATAGGTGATAGGAGCCTCTGGAAGGAAGAGACGTGTTTGCCAAATTCCAGATTCCTCCTGACCTGAGAGTCACACTAATGGCCACCAGGAGCCGTGCACTTAGCAGAAGAGCAAACTAATTTGATTTTGTGTGCTGTAAAAATGCAAACCAAGCATAATGATAATAATGCAAAATGTAACAGAAATACTGTATTACACTAACCCTTTGACCCAGGGGCATTTAACTCTCCAATATTTATGTATTAGTGTTCTTCGAGAGGTTTCCTTCAGTGTCAGAAAGCAATGTGTTCAGGGGGTGAATTTATGGATGTTTTCATGTTAAGTGAGAATAAACCTTTACTGCAGAATTTCGTGCTGCTTCTGACTACCTACCAGCTAGTGATTATATTTGTTGGTGCTATTGTGCAACTAACAAAATAAATGTTTAAATTTGTTTTTTTTGTTTGTTTGGGTTTTTTGAAATTATTTGTCTGTAAAGCAAATTGATACTTTACAGATGTCTTTTTCTTGCTTCCATTTTTTAATTAAAATGTAATTACCAATTCACATTTAGGAGTCTCTCATCTTTTAGCATTGTTTTTTCTTTATTAAACTGTAACCACAAATGTCACATAAGAACAAAAGAATTGCCCTGTAATTTCAGATTATGGATTTTTGTCACTATCATTGACTTGAAGATGCAATATTTGAATATATATGAGATATGAAGACACTAGAATGTTTGTATTGTCTTTTAAAACAGTGCATAAAACAGTAAAGATAATTTTAATTGTTTTGTTCATACCCTTAACATTAAACCAAGACTAGAAGCTTTAAAGACAAATAAACATTCTTTTTTTTCTGCTTAACAAATCATCTTGGATCTGTGAAGTTCTGAATCATTACAGAAGCTGGTAGAGCATAACAGAGATTCTTAAACAAAATGCATAAAGATGTGGGATTCAAACGTTGATCTGATTTTTCTTGGAGTTATGTTTAGCTAAGCTCTCAGTCACTTTATCATTTATTCAATAAACATTGTTTATTAGCATTGGTTTTTCAGTTACTCTATCTCTGTATACTGTCACAGTTTCTCTGGATGTTAAATTTTTCTTAGTTTGTGCATAGTCATCTTCATAAAAGATACACTTAGCACATTTGATCCCGACCAATGCATTACAGAAGGGTTTCTTCAGAACCCAGGGTGTGAGTGCACAAGGACATGCCCAGGTAACGTCATCTCTGTGGTTTTATTTCCTGTCCTTAGAGGAGCCATGGGGTGTGCTTGGGAAGCAGCTAAGGAGAGACTCTTTGCTTCTCACTTGGCCTCTGAAGAGACTGCAAGACTGGCAGCTGATGTTTTCATCACTGACTCACTTTGTGTTTTCATAGAATCAAACCATCAAATGGCCTGGATTGGAAGGGACCTTAAAGCTCATCTCCTTCCAACCTCCTGCCATGGGCAGAGACACCTTTTACTTAGACCAGAGTGCTCCATGTCCTCTCCAGCCTGGCTTGGACACTTCCAGGGATGGGGCAGCCACAGCTTCTTCACTGTGTGTGTCCCTGCCCAAGATGTACTTTGGGTGAGCTGCTGTCTGACCTGTTGCTGCCTCCTGCAAGCCCCTGGTTCTGCCATGGCTAATTCAGGCACATATTGTGGAGTAATTGCCCACTTGAAGCACTGCTCCTGCTTTGCTGAATGTTTTTTGCTGTTACCTGGGGAATACACTTTCTTTTGGAGACCTAATAATTGAGTAAACAAATAAAGCCCCTTTGTAGCATACAGGGAAGAGTAGCACATTGAAAGGCACAGGGCAGGTTCTACCCAACAGCTTTGTGTTATTACCTGCTGAATGTACTTTTGGAATGGAATATGTTGCATGCAAAAAACTGACTGTCCTCTAATGGTCTGATAATAAGCAGAGTCCTAGCAGTAGCTTATTCATGTAGTTAATCTTGTTAGTGTGAGTTTTATCTAGCTTCATAATCACTGAATTTGATCATTTCCTCTTGGATCCTCTTCTTCTTCCTGTTCTGTGCATGGTCTGCAATACCCTCCCTGTGCTTAAGCTGAACTAGAGGATTCTGAACAGCAGTCGCCCCTTTCTGCACAATTCAGGGCTGCAAAATTCTACAGGAGGAATTCAGGATTCCTGAAATGGGCTCTGCCATGTCACCTTCTAATGACATGCAGGATAAGAAATTAGTTTTTTCACAGCATAGAGGAGTCTAGTCCTTATGGCCAGATTCAAGGTGGTGCCTTGTGCCTGTCCTAGGATCCTGTGTGCAGAGAGCAGCTCCAGAGCCTGACACAGGGCAGGGAACTTGGTGCCTTCCCTTTTTTTTTTTTTTTTTTTTTTTTAAGTAAAGAGAAGCAATGAAAAGTTATTGAAAATGTTTGGTTTTTTTGCATTACCGCAGTGGAAAACCATGAAGATCAGACCAGGCAGCCAGGCCATGAATCTTAATTGCAATGCTTGGCTTTTCATCTTCATTTTAAAAAGGTAGATTGATCCATTAAAATGTACATTTTAATTTTACCAAGAGTGCTAGTTGCAATTAAAGAGCCACTGAAGGTCAGTGGTAAAAGGCTGGGGAGGTTGGGAGCCGGCGCCTGAGAAAGTTGGGATTACAGCTTCCTGCAGTAAAGCTGTGGACATTCAAGACGAGCGTAAATAAAAATGTATTCTTGGCAGATCTCTTTCAAGCTGGGATGTTGGATTCCTCCCTGGGGAGCTCATTATCTCTTGAGTGTGCTCGTCTTTCCATGGGCTGCTTTTTGACACTGGGGATGGAGCTGGGGCTGCTGCTTCGTGGTGCTCAGGCAGCGTGTGAAGGGCTGCACGGACTGCACACACTTCTGGCAGCATCTTTTCTTACTCCTGCTAATCTTACAGGAACCTGTGGCTGTGACAGTCTGCAGATAGCACTGAGGAGTGAGCTCCCAGCTGGGAGCTGTAATAACTGTTGTCAGGAGCATCCCAACAGAGGGGAGATGGATTCTGGTTGTTTGTATCTTTATTTCTGTGGGGAGGGACAAGCAGTGAAAGCCTTTTTTTTTTTTTAAGATCATCATTTCCTCCTTTAATTTTCCCCCTGCATTTAAAACGAGCAAACAGAAATAAGTAAAAGATGGCTGGCTGCCCCCAGGGGTGTTGTGTTAATGTTCCTCATTGGGCTGCTACAGCTACAGAGGAGCTCTGTTTGGGAAGATAATTAGTATTTTCAGTTGTGGTTACATCTACAGCAGTGAGTACCTATAATCCCTGTGCTGTCCCATGCAGCTTGCTCCTTGGAGGAGAGGCTTTTGTGTGATAAACAGCAATAATATCAATCTGTAGATAATCTAGCCCCCTTTGCTCTGTTCCCCCTGAGGAAAAAAAAAAAATCAGCAGTAGCTGCATGTCATCTGCATTTCTTTTAAAAGAGGAAACAATGATCTTGAACAAACACAGCAGAAAAGAAAAGGCTGCCTCTCCTTATTTTTCTGTTGCCCTCAGCGTTTCCAAAGAGCAAGAGAATTTCTTGATGATTGGTTTGAGAACCTGGAGAATTGTGCTGAAATCCTGATTAATGCACAAGTTTTGCAAGCCTCTCTAGTGCTTTCAGTGTGAAAGGAAATGGCATTTGCAAGAGAAAGAATCATTGTTTAAATAGCAATGTCAAATTTCGTACTTATCTTATTTTCACTGCCTTCATGATTCAGGTGAATGCTTGAAGCTTGCAGTCCTCAATTTGCAGTGTACTCTGAGCTTTATGTGAAAAATGAGCAGCTGAGGCATACTTTCCTTTTTATATTTTGGTGAAGGAAGAAGTGGTCTTAATTCTGTAATTCTATGATTGTTTTCAGGTAAAGGGAAATTAATTTTCAGCAAGAAAACTGAACCTACCAGAAACCCATTAGAAAGTGCATGGAATGACACTGTCACTATTTTAATTTAGCATTCTATACCCTAACATCTGCATCTAAGGGAACAATAGAGGAAATCTTATGCAATGACATTGAACTGCAGCCAATTCTGTTTGCATTTACTGCCCCTAGCTGAATAGCAAAAAATAATTGCAGCCAATTCCTGAATTAATGTTCCTGTGCCTCTCTGGATTAGAAAATATGTGGGAAAATAAAATACAGTAAACTGCTCATCTACTGGAGTTAATTCTAATAAATCCAGAAGCCAAATAGCAAAGTCAAGTTAAGGCAGAAGTTTTTAATAAATACTTCTGTTCAGTAAATCAGATGATGTATTCATATGAGATGTTGGTGATTTAGCTACGTACCATCACACTGACAAGTAGGCATGATATTGGACAGAAGGCATTAAAATCCATCATTTTTATATCAGCCAGGGCAGATAACTTGGATACAAGCGTTCTCGCAGTGCTGAGGAGTTGATCTTCACTAAGGATGAATGCTGCTAAACTGTTTTGAAGGAAATGCAGACCCAGCTGAGAGCCAAGACATGACACTTGTCTTCTATGCTGAGGCTTTTCTCTCTCCAGCTCTGTGGGACTGGAGGTCCAATGTTTCAGAAACAGTTTGGTGACCAGAACTAAGGTGTAAAATTTCTTACCTTGTAAGTGTGGTTTGACACCAGGCACTCATGACAGTCACTCACTCACCTTCCTGTCACAGCTGGGCAGAGGAGAGAAAAATTTAATGAAGGCTTCATGAATGGAGATAAGGACAAGGAGAAAACACTCCAAGGGCAAAACAGGCTCATCTTAGAGGTACAAAGTGAATTTATTACTAACAAAATCAGAGGAGGATAATGAAAAGTAAAATAAGCCCTTAAAACACCTTTTCTTCCCCCAGTCCCTCCCTCCTTCCCACTGACAGCACAGGGAGACAGAGCTTGGGGGTTTTGGTCAGTTCATCACTGAGATTTTCTTCCACTGCCCAGGGAGAGGAGCCCTGTGAGCCCATGGGGTCCCTCCCACGGGACACAATTCTCCATGAACTTCTCCAGCGTGGGTCCAGTCTCAGGGGCAGACAGTCCGACCACACCTGCTGCAATGTGAGCCCCTCCCACGGGCACACAGTCCTCCCAAAACTGCTGTGCTGGGGGTCAGCATTCCACGGGGTGCAGCCCTCCAAGGACAGGCTGCTCCAGCCTGGGAGCAGAGCCCCTCTCTCCACTGGGTCCTCACTGGATCACAGCCTGCTCCAGGCACCCCCCACTCCAGCATGGGCACCTTCCCCACGGGCTGGGGTGGATCTCTGCATCCCCCTGGACCCCACGGGCTGGGGGTGGATCTCTGCATCCCCCTGGATCCCCACGGGCTGGGGGTGGATCTCTGCATCCCCCTGGATCCCCACGGGCTGTGGGTGGATCTCTGCATCCCTGTGGATCCCCTCGGGCTGGGGGTGGATCTCTGCATCCCTGTGGATCCCAGGGGCTGCAGGGTCACAGCTGCCTCACCAGGGTCTCACCACAGCCTGCAGGGGAATCTCAGCTCTGGCCCCTGGATCATCTCCTGCCCCTCCTTCTCCACTGACCCTGGTGTCTCCAGGTTGTTTCCCTCACATGTTCTCACCTCCTCCTCTTCTCTGGCTAGGAGAAAACTGTGTCCCACTTTGTTGTGATTTTCTTCTTAAATCTGCTATCACAGAGGCATTACCAACCTCTGTAATTGGCCCAGTTTTGGCCAGCAGCATCTCCATCTTCAAAGCCATCAGGGACTGGCTCTTCTGGACATGATGGACTTTTCCAGCAGCTTCTCATAGAAGCCACCTCTGTGTCATCCCCACTACCAAAATCCAGGCTGTGCAAAACCAACACAAAGTGCCACAACAGGCACTGCTGTTTGATTCTAGACTCTATTTGCAAATAACCTCGAGTTCTCTAAAATTCTCTAGTCTTATGAGAATTCTGGATAGCCTCTTCTGGTGACAGCAGGAGAATAATAATGTTATATTAAAAGTTATGAACGTGAGTTGTGGATTACTCTTTCTTTCTTTCTTTCTTTCTTTCTTTCTTTCTTTCTTTCTTTCTTTCTTTCTTTCTTTCTTTCTTTCTTTCTTTCTTTCTTTCTTTCTTTCTTTCTTTCTTTCTTTCTTTCTTTCTTTCTTTCTTTCCATTTTGCAAATTTTTGGTGTAATCTGAGACTTAAATTCAGAAGAGAACCCTATGCTTTACTTTCTTTCCTTGCTAATACAATAATATAATTTTAATACATTTTACGGTGAAATGTATGTAGAAAACCACTTTATTCATAGTTACTAAAAATAATTGTCTTTTGAACTGTGTGCTCTGTACAGGACTAAGTGTTAACACAGGAGTCCTTCATTTGCATTTGTAATTCATGCTACTGTAGTTGCACCAGAATAAAGTCTAAAGCTTTAAATGTCTGTCTCTTCCTGTCCCTTAAATCTTTGTGAATAGATGTGACATCCTTACCCTGATGACAAAAGTACAGACTCAAGTTGGTTAAATATTTTAAAGCTTGTGGTTAGATCAATATTTCACAGCACTGCAGTGTACGTAGGATGTCATCTGTACTTAGTCTCTTTGAAAGGCAGCAATTAGAGTGATACGGACTTTAAAGGCGTGTTCAGAAAAATCATCATCTAATCAGGTGTGCTGGCTGGCAGTGGTTGCTTCTGGGTCAGAGCATTAGTTAATGCTCAGTGGGCACACTGCAGCTGTTGAAACAATGTGAATTTGGTTGGTGGAGACATGCCAAGCAAGACTTGTGTCTCCTTATTATGCTTCAGGAACTGTAGCTTTCAAGAAGCCTTCTGCCCTGCAGTGGCTCAGATCATTGCATTGCTATGTCATGCTGAATAATTTGCAGCATTTAGCACTTAAATTGGCTCATTGCAGACAATCCAATTAGAATAAAGTCTATTATCATTTTGGAACCTTGGGATGAAATAGTGTTTAAGCGATGAGCCGCCTGCGCTTCCTGTAGTTCTCAGCCTCGCAGGCGTGTGTGCTGTGCTGAGCTGGTGCCTGGCACTGATGGAGGGATGCTGCTGCTCAGCCTTTGCTTGCAAGCTGAGCTTTCATCTCAAGATGTATGGGAAACCTGCAGTCTCAAAAAGGATTTGAGATGCTTCATCTTTTTGTCTGCTCCTATGTAAAACTTTCTAAGCATTTTTCTTCTTGTCAAGGCAGACAAGTTAAAATGCTGATGCTGTGGTATGAGCCTGTGTGGCTGGTGAAATTTGGCGTGGCTGCTGGCCTGGGCTAAGTTTCCCATCCCATTCACATATTCTGCTGTGAATTTTGCTGCTGATCTTTTGCTCAGACTCTGGACGTCAGCAGAGGCCAAGTTTGAAAGAGATGCAGTAAGGTGTGTATGGAAATTCACAAAAGCACCCAAAACGATTTAAATCCCATGGACTAGTTGGAAACAGCACCTGAGCTGCAGAGGTGCTCTTTATGTCCCAACTAGATATGTTTATACTTTTGGATTGTGTACTGGGCCTTTAGTGTCTCTCTGCTTTAGGACATGAGGTTTTAGTTGTATTTATTGGTGACAAATTGGGTACTAATGTTTTTTTCCCTTCCTCCTCCCCAGCTTGTACCCAGCCACATACATTTGTTTTGTGCCAGATTTTGAGCTATGAAATGAGCTGATCTGGGAGCTGTCCCAGATTAAAAATAACTCTTTTCTTCATTAAACTTCAGCAGAAGCTGATGCAGCTAATGCATTCAGATGTTTTTGCTTTTCTCAGTATAAAAACTGTAATAAGGTAGATGGAAAGCCGAATATGAGCGAGTGTCTATGCTGAAGTGTTGTATATAAGCTAAAAGACTGACAAGAGAATAATACATGGATATTGCATTTTAATACTAATATTGGTTCCTAATGCTTAGATAAGTCTCTCAGCACTCAGGATGCTTTAGCAAGGGGAGATAAGGGCCAAATCCATTAGCTGTGGTGAGATTTGGATCTGCTTACCTTCGGATTTCATGAAATCGGGTGCTTACATCCCGAGCAGCCGTTGTGCTGGTTGAGTACAGCTGTGCAGGGCCACGAGCACACGGAGAAGCAGAGCAGGGAAATCAGCACGGAGAACATTTTTCAAGCTGGGAGATCAGATGTGTGTTCTGTGTATCGTTCATCTTGTTGAAAGGTTTTTATTTATGTACCTTAGATCTGACTGCGTATGTAAACATACATGCATATAACATTTTCTCAGCCCTGAAAGATGTAGACTGGGATAGATTTTTGTGGTGCTTTGTATTTAGGTCTTTGCCTTATTCCTCAGTGACATTAATTTGTCCACAGAATAACAGTAAGCACATTAATCTTCTATCCAAGAAGGTATTTCGCGCCTAGTGTTTGGCATGCAGTAGTTGCATATTACCAAAACCACTTTGATAATAAAATGCTTCTATTGAAAAGAAAAAAAAAAAGTAAAAGCCTAGTGTATTTATGTAAGATACTTATATACTGTGACATATTGAAAAGGAGTGTTTTAATATACTAATTAAAAAGACGCCAACTCAACATGTTAGAGTACCCGTGAATCTTGTAATTTAAGCAGCTCAAGATTTGTGGCCAGAGATGGCTGGTTGATATGGACAAACTAATTATGCTGCAGAAGTTGGACTTGTTTCCTTGCTCAGTTTCATGATATATGTGGTACCTGAGATGAAATGTGTAAGCTTTCAAACCTTAAATGCTTAAGTGTAGCTGAAACGTGCCTCCTCTTCTCTGTTGGTCCATCAGTTGCAGAGGAGTGATCCATTACATGCAAAAGCTTTTTTGTTCAGTGGGAAGATTTTAAAATATAATTACTTAAGAGTCAGAGTTTTGTGGTGCAGCTGAGCCAGCTCAAGATTGCATTACCCCTGGAAAGCACAGTTCTGTCCTTGGTCACTGCCACGTGCTGCTGCCTCTCCTGGGGCTCTGCTCATCTCACCCATTTGTAGTCTCTAGGAATTCACCCCAGGAAGAAAAGGAGCAGCTTCAGGCCCCTGTGGGATCAGCCCAGCAGCCAGAGGACTTGGGGAGGGGTAGGTGCACAAGGGAGAAAGGTCCTGTCCTTGTAGCTGCAGTCCCTGCTTAGGATGGCTCCAGCACAGGGCAGGGCTGTGTCACCCTCAGCACTGCTCCCCATCTCTGGGTATTTTGTCATGGCTGGTGTTTCACCGCTGGGAACTCCATGGAGTTGAAAGTTTGTGCTCACAATGTGGATATTTGTTTTGTGTTTCAGTCAGAGCAATGCTTTGACAGGAGCAGGCAGGAGCAAGGAGCAGCGTTTCTGTAGCACAGAAATAAATTCTTCTTTCTGCTCTCCTGACTAGCACAGCTCCAGCAGAGGCAGGGAAAGCTTTGCTGGATTGGATGAACAGTAGTTTCAAAATAAATTTAGCCTGCTTCTCTCTTCCCTGCTCACCAAGCAGAGTGTGTTTGGTCAGTATTGGTTCCATCCTGTCTGTACTGGGGTGCAGGAGGCTTCTGCTGAGGTGGTGCTTTGTGGTTGCTTTTAATACACCTGGTGGTGAGAAAACACTACATGTCTTCTGGGTGCTCATTGCTGTAACACACAGGAAAGAAGTGAAGTTTGGGTTGATTAAAGAGGCTCTTTGTTTATTCAACGTTGATTAGCTTCAGAGCAGTGGTTGGGTTTTGTTTTTAATTCGTACGTGCAGAGTTTCTCGTAGAATAGTCAATTAAAGAAAACATACAAAATTGTATTGTAATTGAACACTTATTTTTAACTGTCCTAAAAATAGAGGTTTAGATTGGAAGTGTTATCTCTACTTTAACTAAACAGTAGTGTAAGCCATAATAATGTGGTAGTAGTTGAAGTTGACGCAGCAGGTAGTGAATCTTCAATTGGATATGAACTTTATTATCCAATGTATGACTTCAGCTTGAGTCTGTCTCTTGTTGTCACAAGAGTAGCATTTGCATAATTAAATAAATGATCTTAAAACCGTCTGCCCCTGTGTGGCTGTGAAATACAACGCTTCTTTCTGTCAGTGCTCTAGCTCATACTCATGGATTATTGGAAAATGCATCACAGAAAATTAACATCAAACGTTTGGTCTTTTATGAAAGGACGTCCTGAACCAACAGCCTCAGTTTTGTTTCTCATCTCAGTTAATTGATCTTCGAGCAACTCTTCATTAAAGAGAAGAATTGAAAGGGATATTTTGAGGGCCTTTTTGCACTGGCGAAAAATTTTAAAAATAACGTGTCATGGTAAGGCAGACTGAAGGCATTAGGTAGTTTTGTAAGGTGGAGAGGTTGATAGGCTTGTGTTCATTTTTTTTATTTACTTTCAGTTTTTTATGAAGCAGATCACATTAAGACACATTGCATTAACATCAAAAGGCATTTCAAGGGTGTAGCTTCCTCTGTCTTCCTGTGTGGGCTTTCTTTTATTATTTATTTTTATCCTGTTGTTGCTAGGGACTACATTTTCCTTTTTTAATTGAAAAATTCAGTGCAACCCATGCACTGGCATGTTCCCATTGCCATGCCCCTGGAGACTGTGGGCCATAGCCATGCTCCAGAAGTGTTGTGGCTTTGGGTCAGGATACAAATCTGTCGTTTTAGCCCTGCAAGTCACCAGTTTGGTCCCTTGTTTTGTCCAAAGCAGTGTGAGAAGCAGAATAGGATCATCGTGCCATTTTTAAAATCTGGTTTCTTTTTGTTGTAGTGGTGACTGTGATCAGCTGTAATAAGGTGTAAGCTCAGGGCTGTCACTGTCAGAGTGTCCTCCTCACCTGGAGGTGCTTGGGTCTGCCTCCTACAGCTGGTGGAGAGAGCTCTGGAGGTTTAATTGCTAATGAGGCTGGCAAAACACAGGCATGGTGACTCAGAGCAGGTGTGTGACCCAGCACACCTTTGCAATATCGTGGAAGATGTTCCCACTTTGGAATGCTTCTAAGATTGGGAAGGAGATGAGGATTAAATCTGATGCCTCACTTTGAGGTACATAGTGTATAAACAAATTCATGCTGTGATTTTTCTTAATGGCTGGAGACAGCCACTCAGGCCATGGGACACAGCAAAGGAAGTGACTGGGGAAGGAATGTCAGTGGCATTGATACTGTCCTTCTGCCTCATCCAGCACCCACTACATCCCACGGAAGACGTTCAGAAGGACATGCAGCTTGTGACACTTGTGAATTGTTACACAGGCATTGGCACTACTCAGGAAGGAAAAAAAAATAAAAGAGAAAGAAACACTGCTTAAATGCTATATATATATATGTTTCCAGGCTTTGTGTTTCTGTAAAGGTGTCAACTGCACCATGGTATTTTCCAGACATAATAGAATGTCATAGTTATATCAAAAACCTGTGATTGATTGCCACTATAATGAAAGCCAGTGTACATCCATGTACACATTTTAAATTATTTTTGCCTTTATGCTTTTCTTGTTTAACCTGACATTTCCGATTACTTTATCTAGGTGCCTATATATGTCAGATGTTTATAGGGCATAAAGAGATTCTCCCCACCCTTTCTTTTAATAGCACTAATTCTGTGTGAACCTGCAGTTTCTTGAAGGTTTTTCTCCATTGTAAGAGAATGCTCTGTTAAAAAAGAAAAAAAAAAAGAAATACTGCTATGTGGCTTGTGAAAGGAGGACAACTGATTTATAACACCAGTCCATTCCTTTTTTTTAATCCATTCATTGAATTCAGCTTGTTCATCCTGAATTTATTTCCCAAGACATAGAGCAAACATTTAGTTGAAAAGTGAGTAGCTTATTCCATTTCCATATGTTTTTAATTGTCCAGTTCCTCTGAGAAAAGGCCATTAACTGAACTAAATTACAGTTTGGATGTGAATTTTTCAGCATGGATCTCTGCCCAAAAGGTGATAAATTAGATGCTAAGCTGTCTTTGTTAGTGACCTGAGAGATTAACACAAAACTGTTTTGAAAACAGAAGGAAAGATTTGTTAGCCAGTCAGTGACTGTCAGGTTCAGGCATCATAAATTCCTGCAGTACTTGCTTTTTTTTGAAGTGAATGACGATAAATAGGAAAATTTCAAGCAAACTTAACCCTTTGGCATCCCCATAAATTTTGGAATTAATCTTGAGCAGCAGTAATGTTGGAGCTGTAGGCAAACAAAAGCCCTGCAGTGAACTACTGCTTGCTGTTTAGAATTTCGGTACCTTTGGCTGGTGCTGGAGCACGTAAAGGGCTGGTGGGAACCTATAAAGAACACAAGAGCTCTAGTCCTGGGGGGAACTTCAAGTTACAAATAAAGCAATAGCAGCAGACAACTGAACAATTAAATCTCAGGGCCTCTGTGGCTTTACTTCTTGTGTTTTGATTTTATGCAACAACACAAGTAATAGAGAGGTGTGTTTTTCCTCCACCACTTTTAACAGCCCTCGAGATAAACGAAAAGTGCTTAAAGTGTTTTGTGCAGCTGTGTTTGGTACATTAAATGCACAGACATGCTGGCTGTATTGACCTGAAAAAGGAGAAGATATGCATTCCTGTAATTTTAGCTGCTTTGTGGTCATTAGGAAAATGTCATCGTTTTTATGCCTACAGCTGCTGTTTGGAGATGACCTTTGGTGAATGCTCCCAGTCCCCCTCATCCCATTAATTTGTGTTGCTGGGTAAGGCAGGGCTTTACTGCAACCTGGCCCAGACACAGTTTATCTTCCAGGTGTTGGGGGAGAGTCTGCATGTGGCCACTTTAGGACTCTAATTCCTGCTTCTCTTAACTAACTCTGCTTTAAGGGATGCTTGCTTAAAGGGTATCTCAAGGTGGACCTTTCTTGCAGGATATAACTGAGAAGAAACTCAGTTCTGAAAGACGCTTGTTCTCCTCTGTTAAACATTTTCCCTCTTAAAATGTCTCCTCCTTCAAGGGATTTAAAGAGAGCCTGGGCATGACACAGGAGTGGATAATCTGTGCAGCTGCCTTTTTCAGCAAACCTCTGGGGAGAAGGGGGTGAAGCAAACGTCTGGGAAGCCAGGAGACAGGATATTTCTTCAGACAAGTTGAGAAATAATCAGGGGCTATGGGAGGTTCTCGGGATGAGAATGAAAAGGAACAGATGGATTCTGGAGATTACCCAGTGGGATTTAGTGGCCATGTCAACATGTCGGGTAGGGGGAGGATATTTAGTTTTAAGAAGTTTTCTGATTGCTTTTATTTTAAGGCAGCCCTAAAACTAGTGACAAGACTGATGCTGTGTGATACTTCATGCTGCCAGTCACTGACAAGGTTTTGACTTGGTCTCAAAAAAATATGGAAGTAATAAAAAGAGTTCTTACTTTTAAAAAAACATTGGACTTGCTGGGACAACTGGGAACTCACGTTTGTATCTTTTCTTTCCATTGGGAAATGGTTGGCATTCAAGGCTTGCACCTTTCTTTCAAGTTCTTTTTTTTTTCTGGGCCTACATTGTTAAAATCCCTGGATTTGTTCTTCAGTGTCTTGGTCAGATGTGAGAGCAGCAGGTCTGGAGCAGTGTCCCTCTCAACAGTCAAATTAATTCAACTCAAATGCCACCTTATCTGCTGAAATGAAGGAAAGAGCTCACACTTTTCTGATACTTGATCAGGACAGTTAAAATACTTTGTGAGGCACTTTTTGTGACGACATGTTCTTTTATTCTTAAAAGAAATAGTGAAATTTGCTTCTGCAACAGAAAGATGATAAAAAGCACCAACTAGCTAGATTATTTCTGGTCTCCTCAGAAGAACTGAAAAAGCTGTATTTTAAGACAGATTTTTTTTTTTAATAAGTTTAAGCTATAATATGGAGACCTAACTATCAAACATTAAGCAGCACTATTTTTGGGCTGTCAGTAAAGACGTGAAGGACATGAGGGCATACTTTTATCCTTTCCTCTTCCTGGTGACCCTATTTGATACAGTTGTGGGATTCCTACATTTTTTTCCTACTTATTTTTAGACGTGGTTATTCTTTTGTTTCTTGTTGCTTGGCAAAGCCACTTGAATGAAGCAAATCTCTGCAGAAAAATGATTGTAATTATATAGAGGCAAGTGCCTACGGGGTGATGCTAAGAAATGACTTGAAATGCTTGCAAAATAGTTTGAATTGATTGGCTGGATTGGTAAGTTACTCTAAAAGCATAATGAAGAGCAAATGTAAATAAAATAGGAAACTATTCTCCAAGGGCAGGTAGCACTGATGTCCATTCTGCTCAAAATGGACTGTAAAAGGCTTGTAGCTTTTTGTATAAATCATGCTCCCTTCAGCTCTGTGAAAGCTTTCAGTGGAGCTTTTGAATCTTAAACAGGCAAAGCAGTCAGAGCAGATGTAGCCTTTTTTCTTTCCTCCTCCTTCCATGGGGCTCATAACAGTAACCAGATGTAGTAGCAGAGGCTGGGCAGGGAGCTGTAATCCCCACTGCCTCTGTCACCACTGCTGAGCCATTTTGTTATGTAGCTCATTCTTGTACTTTTCACAGTTCTAATGACCCATCTTCCGTGTTGCTGAATGTCATTTTTAATCTGCAAGGGCTGCCTTTTGGGTTTTCTGTATTTATTTGCATTGAGAACATTCACATAATAGATGCAACTCATTGTGAATTACAGCTCCCCACAAGACAACAGCTGGATTTAGTGCTGAATGTGTTTATCAGGTTAGCTTTTGTAGCAGCATTTGCCAAAATTTTGCGTAGGAACAATGAAATATTTAGATTTGAGACTTAAATCTCACCTTGGTACTCTATACTTTCACCTTGCAAGTCTGCATCTCTAGCTTAATTTCTATTTTTGTTTTAAATTTTGAGCGGATAGCATTTTATGCTTAATAACTGATTTGAAACAAATTTGGTCATATGGCTGACAACTGTGTGTGGGATTGACTTTTGTGGCACTAGTGGCTTTGAATGAGTGAGTGTTCCCCCTTCGAGCCTCCTTGTATATTTATTAGCAGTTCCTAAACCCATTGCAATTACTGATTAAACACATTTTTCATCTTTACAAACTGCTGGTGCTCCTAAGAAGCTTTCAGGCAGTGTAATGAAAGAAAAAAAGAATCCTTTATTGCAGTTTGAGGAAGAGCAGATTCTTTGCAGCAAGTACTTAATGATAACCCGGAGGACACCAGCATTTTGTCCTGCTCACTATCCCATGTTGGTTTCCTTTTTAAATCAAGACTAATTTTGATGCAATGTCTATTACAGTGTTCTGTTTCCTTCTCTGGACAGTTAAGTTTATATGAACTACTTATCCATGTCCTTACAGGTACTGTTAGGCTCTTATGTTTTAGATTTGGCTTGATTTTTATGGTGGATTTGGAAACAACTATAAATTTCACTGGGAGTGTCATCATCATTCTTATTTTACAAATATTAAGGAGAAGAATGAGCACCACTCTAGTGCACAGATTGTGAAATCTTTGATTTGGAGCTGCAATGTTTGGAACAAACTTCTGACCTCAGTTTTGCATCGTGGTTTTCTTTTGCTTTTGTAATGGATACATAATTTTGATCTGAAGGGTTGCAATGCCTCGATTCAAAATGTTAAAATCAATTGATTCTACTTGTGCAGAGAGAGAGAGAAGTTTTATTCCTCTCCAGCCTCCCTTTGAATGCTTCCAGTGAAGACATCTGCCAAATTCATCTCAGCTGGTGAACACTCAGCCCCCAGACGTGATGTCTGGGCAGATGTGCAGAGCCAGATGTTTGCAGCTGTGCAGAGCCTGTCCTGGCAGTGGGGTGGAGATCAGCCCTGCTTTCCCTTCATCTCCAGGGACAAGACATGGTACTGATATTGATATGTGGTGGTCTTTGTAGTTTGAGACCTGGCTGACGGGACTGTTTTGGGGTCCAAGAGCTGCCAGGATGGAGGAGATGGGTGAGAGGCCTGGTTGTTGTATGTTAGGAGAGGGATCTGTTCCCTCAGGCAGCCTTAGCTTGGATTTACCTTCCCCTGCTGCCTTGTTGCCCTGTGTCTGCTGGCATCTGGGAGACCATGGTAGGCTAATCTATCACCTGTGCTGTGGCTCACTGGGCTGATTGCAGAGATTGTGATCAACTTAATCTAGGGTGGGAAGTCTATTTTCCCTGACATTGCTCAATAAACTGTATATAATCTTGTACACAGGCCTGCAGACCACATGGGATAATGCATTTACAAACCCCTAAATAGATGGCCTTAAACTTCACGAGCACTTTTTATACACATGGGGAATGTAGTCAGTTTCTGCTGCTCTTTCTGTAAAACCCACATGATTCACTTCTCACGTCTGCTCTTGGATGGTACAGTCAGAAGTAAGGTAGCCCAAAAATACATTGACTCATAAGTGTGCCTCAGTTCTGCTTTATTGCCTCCCCCTTGGATTCCCAGAGTTGTGTGGGCTGACTGGCAGATCCCTGTATGGGTGGATGGTGGCTCCATCAGAGGGATCTCTGCCAGCAGCCCAGGAGCCACCGTGTCACCAGCTGAGGTGTGAGAGGAGCCTCCCCTGTGGTCACATCTGCTGGCATTGCCCCTCTTGGGATGCAGTCAGGCAGCAGGGCTGGAGGGAGGGTGCACAGGTTTCCCACATCTTATCTTGTTGGGGACACTTTAGGGCGTTGAATTCCTGCCTCTGTAGAAACTACAGTGGCAGTGGAGGTGATGGTTTTGGAGGAAGAGACAGAACAGGCTCACGACAGCCCATGGGGACAGAGAATGCCAGGGAGAAGGGATGAGTTACCATGATATATTTGTATACTGAGGAAGTGTCTTACTATATCATCTCTGCCATGTTGTGTGACTTTGTTTCAGAAGCTTCTCCTTTTTCTAGTTGCTTTCTAAATGCATAAAACAGGAATGTTTGCAAACCAAGTGCTTGCAGTTTGTGCAGATCCATCTCACACATTAAGCATTCGCCAGGACCGCTGACACATGGCTCTCCAAGCAGCCAGCTGGCCACTGCCATATATAAAAGTTTTGGCAAAATTGTAGAAACAGATTTTGCTTGGGAGAGAAAGATGTGCTGGCTTGAATATGTCTGATGAACAAGGTGGAGTCACCAGCACAAACCCCAGCACTCCTGTCCCCATCTAGTCCCCATTCCTTGCTTCTTGAGCCTTTTTGGGAGGTGCTATAGTTCTTTTAGTAACTCCTCCAGGCATACAAATGTTTACATGTACAAGCTTGGGGTGTGTTTGATTTCCAGCACTAAGGCTATGAGGTTTCCTGAAGATCTAAGGTTGAATACTACATGACAGTGCACCCTTTGGCCTTGCAGGACAATGAAAGTCAGAAATTATCTTCAACAAGAAAAAAAACCCCAAACCCTAGCTATCAAAGGGACTGCTATTGTGAATTTATGGGTCTATTTTATGTGAGCCCCTGCACCTACAAAAAGCCATCCTGAAACATTGGGCTGTGTGCTTTTTTTCTGCTATGAACCTGCTGCTGGTGGAGGCAGCAGTTGTTCACACCAGGATGTTCTGGGGTTGTGGGTATGAGCAGTTACTGTTTGGGAAAGTGTAGACTAAAAATAGATATCACTTGTGTCCAGGTGAGGATTTCTTTTTTCCTACCAACATGTGCAAGCATGAGCTGGATTGTTTTCAGGTAACCTTTTTTTTTTCCCCCTTTGGGACACAGCACATTCATCTCAGAAGCTTCTTGGGGGAGAATTCCTCATGACATATATATTGTGAAAAAAGGGCCTTATTGCCCATCTTCAAAGTCAGTATTGTGCTACCTCTGTGAGACTGAAAAATATAAACTCTAGTACAATGATTCAGTCATCACTGAAGAATAAGCAGGAAGATTGGAACACTGAGATGAACATGCAGCTCCCAAAGGAATGACAAAACTTCCTTGGTTCCTTGTCTGGGGCAGATGTGTTTTGGGGGTACAGCAGGGAGGTAAAAGCAGGACTTGGGGATGTGGTGCTTTACCATGTGTAGCTCAAAAGAACAGAGAAGAATCCCCACAGGGTCACAGGCTCATTCCTCCTGAACTTCAGCATCTCCCCCATTCTTGATGGTGCCTCTTTCCCCACCAAAGCAGACTCCATCCCCTCAGACCTGTATTCTGTAATTACCATCCTCTTCTGCATTCCTGTGTCACATTTCCAGGTGTTCCTTCCCAGCTTTGAAAGACTCCCTTTCTGCCACAGTGTTCTGGCTCTGTTCCTAGCTGTCTACCAGCTGTGCACTCTGTCCTGCACCCCAGACATTTTCCTTTTTTTCCTTTAAAGAAAAGGACATCATTGCTGCCCTAAGAGCAGTACTGCTCCTGCAGCTTCTCCCTGGGTGGGGAATCTTAAATAGGAGTCTGGAGCCCAGCTGGAGACCTTGGCTGACCGCTGGCAGGGAGCTTTAGTGGGGCTCTCCTGGCTCTGCTCTGATGGCAGACTGCCACCTGAATTACCTGGGCTCAAAATATTCAGGAAATTTATTCAGTTTCAATTAATCTGCAAAAATACCTTAGGAGCTTATGTGAGAATCAGAATCTGATGTTGTAAAAGGATTTCACATGATGAGACTCTTGATGCAATAAGATGTCAGAAATCCTGTTACTGAGGAATGTTGATGCCTGTATGAAATTGGAAGGGCAGGAGATGCTGACAGTGTCATTGATATCCAGGACTGCAGGGAGGGAGAAATGGGGCCACCTTCTTTGACTGTACCCAGCCATCAGATCAACTCCTCTGGGTTACTTTACTACCCTCTGAGTATATTTCTGAGAATTCAGAACCCAGACTAGGGTGTAATAGAGTTTAGGATTGTTTGAGGACAGGAAGTTTGAGTGGGTGTGGGATCAGTTTCATCCCCAACAATGTGTTAGTATTTTCCTCTAGTTAATATTTAAGTAGCCTGGTGATTATTTCTAAGGAAATGAGATCAAACAATTGGTAATTTTAGTGAAGAACAGAAAGACACTGTGCCAGAATAATTTGTTTCAGGTTGGTTTTTATTGGAAATCATGATTATATGTGTTTCACTGTAAAGCATGCAGGGAACTTTGCAGCTCGTGATAATTTTGTACTTGTTACTTATTTTAGATCTTGTCATTTGTGTGTTTCTTGGATGCCCTTATTGATACTGAGTTATCACAGTAGAAACCTGTGCATTTTTGGTGCTGGCACTCATGTTTTGGGATGAGGGGAAGGGCTCTGGCTGTTCTTAGCTGGTTGGAGAAGTCTGTGGTCAGGTCAATGGGAACATGCAGTGTCCCCAGAGTGCAGCACATGTGGTCTCCTACTCAGCTTTCCTTCCATAAGCCCTGACTTTATTGGATATTTTCCGTGGGATTTTTGTTTCCTTCTTTTTTTCAACATTTAGGCTGTTTTAAATGAATCCTTTGTAATCCATGTAGCAAAGCTGTGCAAGTTCCTCATAATGCCTGTTGGGTTGTGTTTTTTGAATGAAAATCCCTAATCTGTTATCTGTCTCTGTCTTTAGAATAAATTTTTGTAGCTGGGATTATCTCCTCTCTGGGTAGTTGTGTCATAGTTCATTTTTGAGACAGTGGCCAAGTACCAAAATAAGGAAGAGGAGGTTGGAGATGGGAAAAGCATTGGATCAGCCCCAGAAGAATAATAACATTTATGCATGCTAAAATGTAAACAGGCCAAAAATTTTTAAGCTCAACAAAACATTTTTCGAAGCATGTTCCTAATTCTTTTTCAAAATATAACTCTACTGCAAAATTAAGATTTTCTTCAGAACAGAATAATAAAATACTTGTTTCAAGGCTGATCAAACTGAACATGTGAACTTTTCAAATTTTTTTTTAGCTGAAAATACTCTCCATATTAGACTAGATTGAATCAGATTCTGACTGGCCTTTTTAAACAAACCCCACTTACTCACTTGTGTGTATCTATGGCAAATCCTGCTACCTTTATCTCCTCGTGAAAATAAAGTAACATTTAAAAGGGAAGAAAGAAGTTCAAAGTGAATGGTACAGTGTGGGATAGAGGGATTCAGCAATCCCATGTTTCTAATTGCAGATCAGGAGGAGGTGGTTGTGGTAGCAGGGTGGAAATATTACAGTCAAAGGGAGCCATCTGTTCCTCTTTTAGCAGGAGGGTTGCAAGAAATGCCTGAAATAAGGCATCAGTCACTGTCTGCCAGTGGGTGATGGAGGCTGTGGTGGGTGATGAGAACCAGCCCTGGCAGAGCAGCTCTGCAGAATTTGTTGGCATTTCTTCCACCTCTGAACCTCCCTCTTGGCACTGAGGTCAGGGAGTAACAGCGCCGTGTTTAGGAAAGGCTCGTGTACACAGGAAACTGTTCTATAATAGCCATTGAGCTTTTAAACACGTGTACCACCTGGATCCAGGTGGTATTCAGGAATCTTAGACTGCCCTGGAGAGGTGTCTCCAAGAACAGAAGCCAGGAATAATTAGATTTATAGATAACTATTTTCCCCTTTCTTTTTGGTTATGCTACAAGCACAGTAAAAGTTTTATAGCCTTCATAAACCTGACTGGCACATACCTTTCCCCCAGCCTGAAGGATCACTGTATATGGCAGGGCTGGGCAGTGATCAATAGTACAGTAACAGCACTCACAAAAGGCTGAAGACCCTAAAGATGAAGTAATGAGAGAGCACATTTTACATCTTGAGTATGAATTATTCTCCTGCAGCCTGAGTGCTGGAGAAGGGGAACTTTTCTGTTCAATTATTCTTGCATCATGTCAGACACAAGAACTGAGGACTGAGGTAAGACTTTCACTGAAAAACTTCCTTTGAGGATGTTAGTGGGTGAACTGGGGTCAGGCTTTGTTCAGTCCCCAGTCTGAGTCTTTTGGAAGCTGTCTTTCCAAAAAATCCCTTCCCTGTGGATGCTTGAAGGTAGGAGCCATCATCTGTGATCTTTGAGCAGTGCTGTCTAGATGGGGCTAGATCCCAACTCTCTGAGTACCAACAGCAATAACCCTTTTGACAGGACAAGCCCCTCTCCTGAAGAACAACAGGTATGTGGAATGGCACTGGTGGAATTTTGGGAAATTTCTTCCAAGATGTCAAGTTGTGTGCCAGGGATAATCCAACCACTTCTGTGGCACAGTAACTGTTGGAGTAGTCAGGTTTTGAATGCTGTCTTGTGCTGAAATATTTATTTGCAACTTTAATAGAAGATTCTTACCAGAAGAGAGTTATTTTAAAATGCTATGGAAATGTTTAAGTAGTTGTCAAGATAAGAATTTGCTTTTTACAAGCAAATGATTTTGTAAAACGTTTTTGAAAAGGATATTGAACACCTTAGCTAGCAGTTTGTTTCAACTTTATCATATCCCATACTAGGAGGGCCAGTTTCACAGACATCTTGTGGGTGTTATTTTGTTTTGATTTGTTTGTTTTAATTGAAGTGCTACATACTGCCTCTTTTTTTTGTTGTTTTTCTTGCCGAAAAATATTAAACTGAATGTTAAGAATAACACACAAGCTGCTCGTTTCACAAAACTCTGTGGCTGAAAAAGATTCTCAAAAGTGAGCTTATTTCTATTTGTGGAAAATACCAATTTTCCTTTGGTATTTGAATATCAAATATGAAGGAAGCTTAAGGCTTGCTTTCAGCATAATGCTGTCTTCTGGGCAGCAAGCTGTTATCAGCATAGGTATTTCCTCTTCAGATCCTGTGGCCTTGCATGTACTGTGCAGTCCTTGGAGAGCAAAATGAGGAGTTAGCAGAGTTATTTGATGCCTCTGCCATCTGCTCTAACTTTCACTTTTTTTCTTTTCTTTTCTTTTCTTTTCTTTTCTTTTCTTTTCTTTTCTTTTCTTTTCTTTTCTTTTCTTTTCT
Organism: Acridotheres tristis; assembly: GCA_037013685.1. Lineage (NCBI taxonomy): Eukaryota > Metazoa > Chordata > Aves > Passeriformes > Sturnidae > Acridotheres > Acridotheres tristis. The sequence goes on along the minus strand of CM072899.1, from coordinate 7,646,614 downwards.
TTTCTTTTCTTTTCTTTTCTTTTCTTTTCTTTTCTTTTCTTTTCTTTTCTCTTCTCTTCTCTTCTCTTTTCTTTCTCTTTCTCTTCTCTTCTCTTCTCTTCTCTTCTCTTCTCTTCTCTTCTCTTCTCTTCTCTTCTCTTCTCTTCTCTTCACTTCACTTCACTTCACTTCTCTTCATGTCAACCATGAGAAAAAGATATTTTAAAGGGTAGTTACAAATATCCCAAGGGTTCTCTTTGCTGTTGTTCACTCTGGAGTGTGTTTGGGACTGACCTCCATGTATCAGCTCTTTCTGGTTTTGTCCCTCATGGATTTCCCCATTGAACTGTACATTTTTTTCACTTTGCTGGTGAACTATTTCTCCTAAAGACTTCCAGCCCATGGTGATGCTTGCAGGAGATATTTTGCAGGTTTTATGGTGGTTGAATATAGTTTGTCTGCTAAAGGGGAGATGCAGAGTAAATGGCTTTCTGTATATTTTTTACTTTTCGTTTATTTCCAGCAGCTTTGCTAATATGGACAGCCTGCAAAAATATGTATGTGGCTATGAACAGGCTTGGTGGATATCTAAAATTTAAACAATTTTCTAAACATGTGCCAGGAATGAATGTGAAAACACTAAATTTGCCTGCATCCTTCAGAGAGCTGTTAAGAAAACACTTTGTCTCCAAAACTAGGAATTAATTTGTTTTGCAGTCTTCTTTAGCCCCATTTGGCTTATGTGATAAATGGATGTATATAGATGTAAAAGAGGCCTATATAATGCATGCATACATGCACAATAGCAATACATGCACATAAACATTTACAGTGTGCATAAAACTTCTGATTGATTTTTGGCTTCAGAGAGAAGCCCAGGCTATGGATTTTTCACTGCTTCTCACAGTAGTATTTCTCCTTTTGTGTGGGAAGAAATAGCCACTGTAAAAGCAGGAGTCCACTGGAATAATTAAAAGCAATTAGGTCAGTATGTTTATAAGTAGTCTAACAAAGTGCCTACTGAAAAAGAATCAGTGAAATTCTGGTAGTTGTGCAGGGGAACCTGTGAGGAGAATGAATACACAGGAGAGCCCCAGTCAGCGAGATGTGCAGTCCTCTAGCACTTAGCAAATCAGCTGACAAAGGGAGCTTTGAAAAGAAAATCAATTTAGGTAAAAGAATGCATTTATCAGAGCTTGATTAATGATGCAGATATATCACTGGGAAAACAAAGGTTTCCACCCAGCTGTTTCAGAGGGCTGCTGTGTGTGCTGGCTGTGTCCTGCAGCACAGGACATGCACAGAGCACACCTCAGTCACCTGCCCAGGATTGGGGCTGGGCACCCCTGGGGATCCAGGGCTTTGCATGAGGAGTCCGTGAATGGGATCTGGGAAAAGAAAACCAATTTTCCATCGGTTTAAATCTGCAATTACTGGGCTGTGCACCCACCCTGGGAGGTGTTTGCAGTGTACAGCCCAAAAAGACTGCAATGGCCCAGCCTTACAGCCTTTGCAGCAGAGGGAAAATCAGAAACTGCAGGATTAGGCACACAGCCCATATAGGAGATCCTGTGTTTGTTTACAACCTTGCTTCAGGTCCTCATTAGTGTTCAAACTGTGGTGGATTTTGTTTGGTTTGGGTTTTTTTTAAACCTGGTTCTCAAGAGTTTTGTGACCCCAAGAGTTTGCTATTGTTGCAAGAAAATGATGCTCTTTTTTTTTTTTTTTTTTTATGAGCGGTAAATGTTAAATAAATTGAATTTTAATGTTTACTATGGTCCCAAAGGTAGGTAAAGCCATTGCCTAATGACCATAATGATGAACAGATTTTATTTAAATTTGGAATAATATTTGATCTGCTATGCTATTAATGTTAATCCTCTTTAAAAAAACCCTCTATAAATATAAAGGAATAAGTGTGATTAATGCAAGCAATATGAAGTTGAAAGTGATATAATCTGTCTGGACTACAGTTTACTTCTGTGCAAGTTTAGATGCTGAATCTAGCTAGAAAAGCTTCCTAGTTTGTAAAAGCAGAATAGCACATTACCCTACATTTATCTCTTCCTTTGGAATATTCTTCCCTTAAGTTTATCTGGGTGATAGAAAAGGATTAGTAATTATCACAGAATGATCTTCCAGGATTTAAAATTCATGGTTTTATACATCAGAGGTTTGGGTTTTTTTTCATTGAAAGGATTTCAAAATCTACATCAAAAATATTTTAATGATGTTTAAGGTTTTATCTCATCGCAGAGGAAATCTCCAACATTTTATTTCTCTTGAAAATTGTTTTTAATTTATAAAAATAAATGTGAGGTTTATAAAGCAGAAAGGCCAACTACTTGCATGGTGTCAGTTCCCAAAAACTGCTCAGAGGGATCTTGTTCACACGAGTTTCAGAGTTCCAAAAAACACATTTATGTACTTGCATGTCGGACAGAGCCTTGGGCCCTGCCTGTGAGGTTACTCTGCTTACAGATGCTGCAGAAAAACAAGAGTGCTGCAGATCTGAGCTTGGTGCTCTGGCACTTAACAACCCTCCCAGATCCCTTGGGCTCAGAATGCCAGAACGGTGCCAATCTCACCTGCTCACCCAGAGCGAGGATTTGCAAAAGACCCCCTGTGCTGAAATCTCATTTAATTTTTTGTGTGGTGCTTGGGGCTGGATGCAGCTCTCTCTGCTGTTGGAGGCTTCCCTGGTGCTGCTGAGGGAGCAAGAACAAGAAACCTGGGTCGTAGGGGCCTTCCAGGGTCCCTGTTAACATCTGGAATTGCACGTGGAAGGAAATTGCAAGCCCATAGAGGCTCTGGAGAACAGCTGGAGCATGTTTCCCGTAGTTAAAGGGATATCATTATCTTGAAATACAATCAAAGTCAATAAAAAACTGGCCTAAAAGTCTTTTGTTGTTTCTAACCTTGGCTGTCCTGCCATTGTTTGTTTTACACACATTATTTATGAGAGAACGAGGTGATACCACCAAATTCATGTGGATACTGCAGATCCCAGCCAGATGCTGATGATAAATCCAAAGAAATTTTCCTTTTATCTTTTTTAGCATTAGTGAACCTGGGTGCTGTTTGGGACAGGAGTGGTTGGGGTGCTTTGTTAAAGCTTTGTGTCCTCATGATGTTGGTGAAGGAAGCTCTTGGCTCTGAGATGAGGCTGCAGTGATTCCCCACATCCTTGGAAGTCTGGGACTGACTTGTGCCTTGCAGACTCCAAAGCATGAGCATATTTTCCACTTGAAGATGTGTTGTGCCATGTGAATCTGGCAAAAAAGCCCTGTTAGCATGGGAACATGGACCCCTTCATCCTGAGCTTTGGCAGAGCTTCTCATGAGAGCATTTCGGGATGAAGCCTTTCTAAGCTCAGGGCTTTCATTCAGATTTTATTTGTGTATCAATTAAAAAGCTACCTTTTCAGAGACTTTAAATATCCCTGTGAAAAAGTACCAATTGCTTATGAGGGTTGAAAATGTTGCAGTCTCTGGTAATTCTCTCCAATGTCACCAAAATGTCCTGGAACTGCTACAGGCACTGGAATCCCTGTGGGGTCTGTGTCAGACAGCCACAGGAGCAGAGATCCTGCTTCCCTGGAAATGTTTGCATGTGTTAACCTGGCAAAGGCAGCTCAGGACACTCAGCTGTAAGGACTCGTATGTTAAAAACTGAATTAATATATTGTCATGTAGATTAGAATGGAAAAACACACAGCCAGATCTCTAATGTCTTTTCTTTACTGTGCACATTGAATAGCAGTTATTTTATGAAGATAGTACATGGTAAATATTTATAAACAAAACAAGCAAACAATGAGACCAGAGTGAATAAATAACTATAGCATCGAAGTCCTGTTTCAGAATAACATACAATTGCATTCCTCACTATAATAAATAGTTCCTCTTTCCTTTCACAGGGGGTTATGCAGTTGTCAGTGTTCAGTTCCAGTGGGATGACACTGGATATGGTCTGGCTACATTTTTGTTTAATATCAAGGTAGTATTCTTGTTCCATGCATAAAAGCAAATAATCTCGAAATATAGATCTTTTTTGGGTATAGTAATTACTGCTTCTTCACCAACTGTAAGAGCAATTAAGGCCCAACTAATGAGCAGTTTTCTACACTATAGTTATTATGCTCTATCTTAATAATACTTATCTCATCAAATAGCTTTCTTCCTTTGGAAAGGAAGTGTCTAAATTCATTACACGTTTTACAGCTACTGGTCAAAAGCTTAATCCTTTTATCTTTTAAGGCAATTTTAGTTTCTTTCTGTTCTCAGGTGTATCTGGTTCTGTTTACAGTTTTTACTCTCTTTAATTTATCTTCTCTGGCCACCTTAGAACATAAACTTGCTTTATCTGCAAGGCTGGAGCTGGGACTTTCATCTGAAATAATGATTTAATGCCAGGCAAGGGAGATGTCCTGCTCTGAGGGCAGATGCCTGTAAAGTGCGAATTTCATTCTTTGCCTTTTAATCTAACAAATTTTGAGAACTGGCTTTTGGTAGGTTGGTGGGTTTTGGCATTCCTTTTCCCAATAATTTTAACTACCATATTTTGAAATATTCAGGCAGTAGCTACCAAAGTAGAAAGGAGCCCTGCACTCTGTGGTCCAGTGGGGAGTAGCTTGGAATAGAAATGGCACAGAGAGGTGAGGCAGCACTGCCAGGTCTGGGAGTTTTATTGTTGGTCTCACAGTATTTGAGGTTTTTCTTTAAGCCACAGCTGCTGGAGTCTTGTAATGAGAGGAAAATTCATCAGCTTCCATGTAAAAAGGCAGCAATGGTTATGGGAGAGGAGCTTGAATGTCTGTTCCAGGTATTGCTGTCTGGGAGAAAAAAAAGTCACATAAAAAGACCCTCCCCCAGGACACTTTGGTCATATTTTTGTAATTAAATACCATATTTTGGTGGTGAAATGCATAGTAGGAATGGGAATGCTGTAAACAGAGAGACAAGTTCTCCATCCAAGGTGATCCCTTCCCATCCAAGGTGATCCCTTCCCAATGTGTTGCTGCAGCCCCTGTGCAGGACCGTGGCTCTGAGTGACGTATGAGAGGATAAGCCCCTGCAGGCGTAGTTTTAACACACCTTTTTTAAAAAAAGGTTTATGTGTTTGTTTTAGAAACAAACACATCATCTCTCATGGGTTGATAAAAATTAATTCTAATGCTTTGTTGAACCATGTTGTAAGGGCTAAATCAAGGCAGAGATATGAGAGAAATTGAAGTAAATCCTATGGTTACTTAATTTTCATTTTAAAAATTCTTAACAGTTTAGAACTGAATTTGTAGAAGCATTATTAAATAAACTCTGGCTATGGCATGTTTGCTCTAGGACCTTGTTTAGCAAAGCACTTTAGTAAATACATAATGTGAAGGCCATGAATGATATTATATCTGTGCAATGGATAGAGCACACAAGTGAGTGCTCAGTGCCCACGATATGGGGAGGCCTTGAACTGGAACTATTCACACAATTAAAGTTAAATATTTGCTGAAAAGACATTGGGTTATTCAGCTATTTAAAGTAAAGCATGTGCTTAAGTACTTTGCTGAATCAGAGCCTATAAAAAGAGATGTTCACAAAAACATGTGAATGCTGAAAATGGAAACTGATGTCTAGTTAGCTGATATTGTGAGTGAGCTAAAGCTGGGTGTGAGACCACTTGGCTGGGTTAGCTCTGTGCATCCCACATCCAAGCTCCAGGCTGTGAGCTTCACTCAGGAGTGTTTGTGCAGGCTGCCTGGGGTGAGTAAAACTGGAGTCTATCCCAGGACAATAAATCCACTGCTTAGTTTGCAAGTCATCATACCAGGAGCATTATGCTACATGATATGCGTGCTATAAAATGCAAGGCTTCTCTGAACCTCTTAATCAAGGCATAAACTGGAGCTGTGAGGTAAACTCTGGAGGCTGAGTATGAGTAAAGATCAATAAGATGTGTCTCAATAACTCTTAAATTAATAAACTTCTACTACTGATTTACTAGCTTCTCTGTTTAGTGGAGTTATAAGTGGTTACATCCAGAATTTACTTCAGAATAAGCCGTGTTTGCTTTTTTGCTGCTGTGAAAACGTGAAAATACCTGAGAGACCAGAAGTAAAAGACACCTAATATCAGTCACTGATGGTTAAAGAGACATAAAAGCACTGGTGCAACCACTCTCACAAAGTTTAACTATTTGCATGGGCTTCTGTCCCTTACAAAATAATCTCCTCTCGAGGTGTGCACCAGGCTGTGTCTCTGAGAGCAGGGGCGTGTACAGGACAACTGAGGAAGAAACAAAGTGCTGTATGTGTTTTTAAACCCTATTTTACCAGGAAAAAACACCTCCTACCACCTTTTTTATTGTTGGATAGTATGAAGTTTATAGGCATCATCTAGAGTGTAGGTGTAATCCCCCTTCTGAGATAAATAGCAATCCATGGATTTTAATTTTCTTGTAAAGACAATGGCAAAACAAATCAGGAGAGATTGAAAAGAGATAGTAATTTTAAGGTTCTCATTTACCTTCTGGGTCCTGGACCTTTAGTGTGTATGTGTGTGAGTGTGTGTTTCCAGATTTTCCTCTGAAAACAAAGAGCCTGGAAAGTTTCTAGTTTAATATGCTGGACATAATTCTTTCTCATGAGACCAAGACTTCAGTCTCTTGAGTCCACCAACTATGGCCTTAATAAAGTCATTAAATTGCTTAAGACATGCTCTGTAATCAGGAAGGTTGTGTTTAATTATGTATTTTGGTCCTTGTTCCCAAATACTGCTTCTGCCATTGCCTTAAAAAACTTTGAATACTCCTAACTTCTTTCCAGTACAAACATATAGGAATAAATTCCAGTCATGGATTTAAATTTATTTTGTATTTTACTTTGTGCAAAATAAAGCCAGAAGGTCAGTCTGCTCCTCAAAAGGCTCCTCCTGGATTCAGATACCACAGGAATACAAACAGGTGCAACAGTGCATTGCTCAGCATAGTAGGAATTGATCTTGTCCCCACAGTGATCCAATCAGCATCTGGATTTTTGTAGATGAAACTAATAAGGGTTGACCTGAAGGAAAAGAACTTTTTTGAATATTTGTTTGTGGCACTTAGGCTGAATCTGTCCATCTGTTTCCCCCCCTCCATTGCTTTTTGGATGCTGCAAGTCCATTGACAAATTCCATCAGAGCTGAAAGAAGGAGTCTAGGTTTTGGAGGATATCTGTGATTTAGGAGAGACAGGATTCCTTTATACATCTCTGATCCAAGAAATACCCTCTAATTAAGGCAGTGGAGGGCTCTGTTTGGTCTATTCAGTGTTCTCATTGGATCTCCAGCCTGGCTGACTCCTCTCAGTGATAGTTCTGGGCAGTGGGTGACCTTCCCTCTGGAGAAGAGTTCTCCAGCATGACTGCCTTTACTGATGACAACCCTCTGCAGGTTTCTGGACTGAGAAATCTGCATCTCCATCAGGGGAAGATGCTGTGTCCTGGAGGTCACCTGCAGTCTGCCACTGGAAGGCAGATAAGGAGCAGGCTGGACATTTGGTGAGCTGGTGTGAGAAGTAAGCTGCAGATTGAAACTCGGAGAGCAATTAAACATGGGAACACCTTTAAAAAACAAAACCGAAAAGCCAGACACAATGAGTACTCAAGATTTGAGTTCTTCAGTACTCAGTACCTTTGTGAACAAGGTGAAAACTGTTTTTAGGGCTCTGAGAGGTGGCTTTGTGGAGTGTAGTGACTCATGCTTGTCATGTCAGTATATGTTATCCAGCTGTTTCTTCTGGCATGAAAACATGTTTGTAAGAGTGGAAAACCAAACAAAACCTGAGATTCCTTTCCTCTGGAATAGAGCAAGCTTCAGCATTCTTTTGGAAATATAACAAGGGTTTCCTTGATTAAGTGAACTGTTTACAGACCGGGGTAACTATCAAGGATGCCAGGGGTTAAGTGAGATAATTTATTTTTGATGAAAATCAGAAAAAACATAATCTAGTTTCTATTCTGTGCATTAATATGCCAGTTAAGCAACTGGAAATACTGTTCAAGGAACTACTAGTTTGTAAATGAATAAGGATTTCAGGCCCAGAAAATCTGTACAAACTGCAGCAAAGGCTGCTCTGCTGGAGTGTGTGGTTTTGCATAACAGGTGAACTGAAAATGATGGGTATGACAGGAGCTATATTTAAATGAGCCGAGTTGAAAGCAGTGCAAGAATAGAGGAAAATGATATACACAAATCACAGTGAATTCTGTCCTCCGCAGATCTATTTCTTTTGTCCCAAGCAAAAATTGCTGTGATGGAACATGAGGAACTAACTTTTGTGAACTCAGTCGAAACAAGTCTGAGTTTGGAAAAGGTATATGCCTTGTGGCATGTGAAGGAGAAAGAAACAAATGTCTTCTGGAAAAAAAAAAAACAACTGAGGAAAAGAACAGTTTCATTTTCCAGGACTTTAGAAGGATTTTTAAGGATTTTTTTCCTTATGTAGAAGGAAACTTCAGGGTCACGATTTCCAGTGTTTTAGGTCAATACAGTCATTGAATTTCGGAAAGGTCAAAGTTGGAATGAAAAATACTGTGAATGGGTCTTTATAAAAGCAAGTTTCTGGGTTCTTGTCAAGCATTTCTGCATATATTTTGGAGTTTCAGCTACTGTTGGCTTAAAGGAAGGACCAGGAGAGTGTAGAGCAAGTGATGTTTTTGTACAGCACTGGCTGGACTGTAGCAGTGTGGTGTGAGGATCTCATGCTTCCCAGCCTCTGGTACTAGAAAAGTATTGTGGTGATTAAAATCATAGTTCAGGGTATGTTCCAATCAGAGGACAGTCCCACAAGGCTGCAGTATCTCTATATTCTCAAGGGAAAGTCCTGTTGTTATCAAACTCAGTGCCAATGTTGTCACATCAGTGGCACCAGTCTGCACTGGGGTCAGCCCAGCATCCCCATCCTAAGTCACCATCTCTTTGTACCTTAACCTTAAATACAGCAGTAACTTTACTCCAGTTTTACTTCTTGACATTACTGAGATGACTTAAATATTTCAAGTCATGTTTCTCAGTGGACTCATTAGGTGAGGCATACAATAAATTTCATTTTTTTATTTAGGGAGTTTTCACTGCCATTTCTCTAGGCTTAAAAGCACTCATGCTTTAAATAGCAATTTATCCTCTTTAAAATTTGCTGTAAAAGTCAAAATGCACTGTTTTTCCATGCTTCCAAAAACCTATAATCTCAGCTATGCTGCATTGAATTGAATCTCCTATTTGCATTGTTTAGTTTTTTCCCCCATTTTCTTTTATACCATGTGAATCCTGTGTCTGTCCTTGTTACATCAGGCTTTCACAAAGGATAGTCAGGTTGATCTCCAAGCTTGTCCTTTCACTGAGCATCTACAGTTTACCAGGTTTTTCCCCCTGAAGAAATTTCCTACATGTTGAGCAAAAATGGTAAAAATTATACACTTTTTGTTACCTTCCAAGAAGCTCCTGCTGGGATGGGCAGTGTGCTGTCTGTTAGCATTGCATCAGAAAGAGCTGCATTTTTCCTAAGTAGAGCTTTGTTATGAAGTTCATTTGACTGAAAATATTTTGCATGCTTAACTACCTGCTGGTGAATTTTTCTATGCCAAGTAATGTGTCAGGAGCTAGCAGAGCATAGTAAGTTAATTACTTGTGTGCATACTGTGAAGGAAAAGCAAACAGCAAGGCACTGGTGATACGAAGAATGAGACTTCATTTCAGTCACCAGAGATTGTGTTGTTAATGAATCCACTCAATCAGCAGGGAATTGGTAATGTAGATAAGCCCAGGTATGGTTGTGTACTGATAGGAAGATTAGTCCCTCAACCAAAACATTGTTTTTAGTGAGAGTTTGCTAATATTGAATAGTTTTTCAAAAGCACCGGTGAGATGAAGTAACAACCTGAATAATTATGGCTGTCTCGAAAAGACATGATGGTGCTGATGATCTTCTGATGTGCTCTGCAGCCACCATATAAACCTGATATCTTACAGATTTCACAGTGATTTCACATTTTTTCACTCCAGATTCCATTCTATGGTATGTGTCACCACGGGCTGCCCAAACGCTGCTGTGACCACAGAGCTCAGGGAGGTGTGCTCAGAGCTGGCTGCTGCCTTCCCCACCCCGGGCAGGCAGGGCTGTGGGAACACCTGCCTTGCTCCCAAGCATCCTTGGTGGCAGCAGGTGAAGATGCTCCCGTGGGAGGCAGCAGGAGCTGTGGGAGCTGCAGGCAGTGAGGTGGAGAACAGGTGATGCCCTTACATTGCCCTGGGGAGAACTCATCCTGGGAACAGCTGCATCCCAAAGCCTGCAAGCTGCACTTTGGGGGTGACCATTCCAAAATGAATGGTTCATGTGGCTCAATGGTTCATGAGGAAAGAACTTTTATCCCAGCTAGGGTATCTTTTGGGTTTTTTTATTTAACTTGGTGTTTGAATGTGCACCACAGATATTGTGGGAGTGAATCTCCTGCATCTCTCACCCTGACTCCATCCATCACAGCAGTTCTTCACTGCCAGCTCTCTGCAGCAGCTGGTTTTTCCCCAGAGCAGCTGCTCAGGTGTTTGTGTGCATTTCCCTGCCAAAGGGTAGTGCTGGCAGAAGGGAAGGGGTCTGGGGCAGGAGAGGGGCTGCTGCCAATGCCCTCCTCCAGCACTGACGGGTTACTACCTAAAGCTTATCTGGAGAGAAGGGGTACAAGCAAATAAGATACATGTTAGGAACATTAGGTCCCTTTCATGAGTTTGATTTATTGGGTTTTTTGGCTTTGTTTGGTTTTTCATGGGTTTTTTTGGTGGGTTTATTCATTTTTTCCTAACTCTGGACTTTCCTATTGGAAAACAAAAGCTGGTTTGGAACAGTTTAAGCCATGTAGTGTAACATACTGGAAATGACAGATATAGAACAAAAATGAGAAAACCGATTGTAAATGTTCTCTTGTCAGCCACAGCAGCAGTGCCTGATGGAATACCTCAGGCTGGACACTATGGCTGCTTATTGTCTTCCTATTCATTCCTCTTAAATTAATGGTAGAAACATAGACTGAATGTTAATAGAAGTTGAGGGCAGGGTTCACAATGTGTCATTAAGTAAAAGCTAGCAATCTCCCAGCAACTCTCCTGGGAGCTATTTTACTGGTGCATATTAGTGAAAGGGACAGCTGGATTGAGAAGGCTGCTGGAACAGAGATGCCATTAAGAACTTAGCAGGGCAAAAGTTGATTTTCACCTAAAAAGGCAATATCGTGGCAAAGCCAGTATTTGTTGAGATTTGATGAGTGATTTTGGGGACTGTAGTGTTTTCTGTGATGTGATTAAACTATGAGGTCCTAATCTGGTGGCTATCTCTGGGCAGGTTAAGATCAACAAGGAGTTTTGAAAAGCTGAGGGTGACGTGTTTCAACAACAGATAATTTTATCTCCCTGGCTTTTTTTTTTTAAATCCACCCTCTGCTTAGGACACTTCTGTTTTTTGTAAACCAAAGCAACAAGTGAAAATCAGTTTTGTAGTAGGTTTCTTTTGAAATGATGAGTACTTTCAGCAGTGCCTCTGGATAGGTTTTATTGATATCAGCCCTCCCTCCCTTTATTCCCTTTCTATATTGCTCTGTTCTCTCTGTGGGTGTTTTATTAACTTGCATCCTGCAAAAATTCAATAAAAATATACAGTTTTTTCCTGTCTTTCCTCCTCTTTTTCTTTTTTTTTCATGCTGGCTTTCAGAGACAGAGCTCTGGGGAGGGCTTCTTTGGTTAGTTACAAGGAACAGATGGGAATCAAGAAAAGGTACTTTCTGTTCCTGTACCCACCCAAATTGGAGGTAATTAAGTTACAGTGATGCATCATTTACGTTAGCAGTTTCTTTGGTGAGATCAAGCCTATTAAGGGTACATGAGAGAAGTAATAGGACTCAAGTCTGTGGTGCTTTGAGAAATAACTGGAACTGGGCTTTTTTCTAAATGTGTTTGCAGGTACCCTGGCACCAAGATCTGTAGTGGGACAGTTGAGTCTTGCAAAGCTTTTTATCTCCATAGCTCTCTTCAAGTTCTGATCAATCCTTGCAGCTGCTCTCATGAGACAGGTGAACTTCTCCCTTTATAAGGGAAAGGAGTGAAATGGAGCATGTAGCTCCTGGTGGTAGGAAGGAGGCAGAGAAGCAAGATGGGAATTTTAGATTTCCTGACGTAAATGTCATGGCTTATTACTGTCACTGTCGTTCAGTGTTCATGCCTGAGCCCCTGGGCAGGTTCAGCAGCATGGGAGCATTGATGCTTCAGCAGGGTCTCAGTCAAGCCCTCAAACAACCCATGAGCTCTGGTTCAAAAACCCAAAAGGGTTCCTGAGCCTATCATGTCTGTTCTTGCACATTTTCTTCTTGCCTCACTACTCCTGCAGCCTGAGGTCTGTCTCCCACAGTTTCAGCTCAGCAAATGTTCCCAGGCTTCTCCCCAGTTCCAGATCCTGCAGGGATTTTCACCTGCAGTGCCATTGTAAGATCACAGGCACAGAGTGGCAAGCTGGCTGCTTGTCTTCCTGGCTTTTGCCTGTTCTGGGTGTTGGCAATGGTGGCTGTAATTAACATTGAGCCAAATTCAGGTCCTCTTGCTTCCTTTACTTCCAGCAAAGTCTTGCTGAAGCCCCAAAACCTCCATCTGCATCCAGCAACTCTTGGGTGGGAAAGTTTCTCGCCCAGTTTCTTCCTCTTGTTTGCTCAGATTTATTTTCTCAGAGCTGTGTTCACACTGTGCTTTCTCCTTGGAGTAGCACAGATGGAACCATGGTTTACATCAACATTATATGAGCTTGTGCTTTTTCATATGTTTAATTCTATGAAACACCAGACTAATTTCTTCTTTTATCTTTACTCTCTGGAAGAAATGGCGTTTCTTTTCTTTCTCATGGGAAGGTTGATCACCTTTCTGGTGTGTTAGTGCCAGCTCTGGAAGATGGCCTTGGAGAAGAAAGCATGAAGCAAGGTGTTACAGAGAAGGGGAGGTTAGCCCAGGGGAATGCATCTGTTCAAGTTTGAGATGTTTTATGCTGTGTTTGTCTTACATTGTTCAGTTCAAGCTTTTTGAGGCAGCAGCTGTTTGCTAGTGAGGTTTGGAAGAATGGAGCCCCTCTTCCTTCTGCTGTACTGGGGCACTACAGCAATGTAAATATCCCTCCTGTCAAGGCCCATCATTACACAGCTATTGCTCTGTAAATGAAGAAAAGGACAGTTGGAAAGGGAGACCCTTCTCCAGAGGAACTTGGCCTGGATGTGACCTGTCCAATGCACCCATTACTGAAATCTGTGTCTTCCTCCCAACAGTGCTCTCACTGAGCTACTGCACTGATTCATAATACATCTTCATTCTGTAATTTCCATTAGGATTTATACTTTTTAAAATTATATTTAGGAAAAAATCTATTTTTATGTCTGTCCTTAGTCTTCATAGGGCTTTACTGAACTAGTATAGGAATAGAAGAAAAGTAATTTACGATGCCTTCATATAAATTAATCTCCTGTTTTTTCCTTATATTGTAAGTTATCACCTCGTTTATTATATGCAGCTCAGGGTGAGCAGTTTTTAAAAGGCCTCTGACAGTTATGAAATGAATGGTGTGATATGTCAGATACATTTATTAAAAATGTAGAAAATTATAAAAAACAGAGGATGTGGATATACATTGTCTCAGTCACTTGCCACCAGCAGGCACTTTTAATACCACAATTTATCCTCCTACTCAGTGAGCTCTGCATAATAATTTCATTGATATTGTTGTGCTCTGTGCTCAATATAAATAAGTTTGAAATATTAGTTGTAAAATTCAACAGGTCATTAGGCAAGTCTATCTAGAGTTTATTGTGTGAGACACCCCTGAAAAAGCCCCAAAGTATTTTGCCAGCACAGCTAAACTTAGTACCATTTTCACTTTTGTGTGGTGGTAAATTATTCAGCTCACAAATGCTAAAACTTGAAATGTTTATGGAAAAATCTTGTTTTAGTAATTACATTGACTCCACTTTTTTGTGAGCTTCCTGCAATGTTTGTCCTAAGGTCCTGGTGTTTCCTAATGTTGGATATTTATCATACATTTGTGCCACTGGCAGGTTGATAGGTACAGTGGGAGCTTCATACAAGATTCATGGCAGCTTCATACTTTCTTGAGGAACAAAATTGGGATGCAGGAAGTCTGTATATGAGTGGGGGGATGTAGAATAAAAATCACTGCGTTTGTGACTGCGTAATAGAGAATAGTTCACTAAGGAATACAAAGGTTGAAAACATACATTAGCAACTTCACCAAAGGAAATTGAAGGTTAGGAAGTTTAATTAAAAATCCAGCAATAACTGTAGCATCTGTGTATATGAAAATTTAAGGAGAACATGCACATCACTCTCTCTTTCAGTTTAAAAGCTGCAGACATTATGGATAGTTTCTATTTAGGAGCGTGATTTGAAGCCTTTCTTTGCAATTGGCACATTCTGGCAGTGTGACAGTATCACTGACAGGATCAGTTTTGAAGATCAGCTTTCCTGGCACAGCCCCATGGCTGGGCAGTGCTGTAGTGTAGCTGTGGGGGCATTGGTGCTTTTGTGCTGCTGCTGGCTCAAAGGTTACCTAAATCCAGCCCCTTTTTGTTCCATCTTCTGTATTCTGTGTTCGCTCCCACAAGTGCTGGTTGAAATATGCCTTATTGGAGATTGTTCTTGGGGAAAGTTTCTTTCAGATTTTTTGACTTCTCAGAAAACTGTCCCTGGTTGTTTGCACCTCTCCCATGCTTTGCATACCTTCCCTGTACTGAGCCTGCAGATTCCTTAGACCTGTTTGTGTCTCAGCAAGCTCTTCAGGATCTTGCTCTTGGTATTCGGTCTCATTTTTCAAGCAGTAATTGGAATTTTCTGCAAGCACAAGTGTCTCATGTTAAACAGAGTGATGACAGAGAATAATAAAATGAAAAGCCCTTTTCCCCCAGGGCAGGAAATCTTTGTTCAAAGCAGCACTGTGAACTCTTAACTACAGGCTCTCCTTCTCCATCCCTTTGATTTTGGTATGCCATCACTTTAGAGCAAGACAGTATAATTTCAGCAACTTTTCCCCCTAATATAATGATTTAACAACCTGGTTGCTTTCTCTGCAATGGGAAGACCTCTAAAAGATGCTACTGATTTTTATTAAGGCTTTCAGGGATTTTTATACCTTTACCTCTGCAGCCTCATGCTAAATCAATCAGCAAGAGATATGTCATTCAAATCATTCTTTTAGGCCTTGTATCTAAATGCAGTCTTTAGGCTTCATCCTACAGATTTCACTTTTTTTCTGCTTCCCAGGAGGAGACTGGAGGTGAGAGGAGAGGGTAAAGGGAAGCTGATTTTTCAGCCAGCATGGATCTGCAGTACGTGCCTTGCCTCCTGTCATTATTTATGTGGCTTAAGCTCCTTCTCTGGTGCCTTCCTGGACTTACTGATACAGCTTCTTTTAAATGGCAAACAGTGATGATGAGATCTCCTGGCACCAAGTAACAGCTCCAGGTTTTTTGGTCCCAGATAACAGAGAGAAGCCCTGGGACTGAGATTTCTGAAGGATCTTACCATGCTTCACTTATGTAGTGAATTTCACTGATACTTGTTTGTTTAAAACAATTTCTTCCTGTTTGAAAATCCAGCCTGCTATTGAAGTTCATTACTTTGTAGCTGAGGAAGGGCACCTCTTCCTTGTTCTTTCTCTGTGTAGAAGAAAAGAACTGATTTTGTTTACTGATGGTGACATTTCAGTGTTTCTTGAGATTTGGCTCGTGATGGAGCAGTTCAAGTAGGATAGAGACTTGGAGGCAGAGATTCAGATCTGTAGAGTTGCTCAGCTAAATGCTGGAATGGTTGGGCAGGTCACAGCTGCCAGTCCATGAAAAGGGAAGCATCTCCATTTATCCAGAGCCTGTCAAACTTACACAGGGTTTCTTACCTGCTGTGGTCCTTGAAGTCTGTATGCTGCCCCTCCAGAGCTGTGCAAGCACAGGCTGGGAACTCTGTTTTTATTTGAAGAGGAAATACCAATTCATTCCTTCGGTCCCTAATAACTGTTTGGATTTTGCCCTGAGAGAAACATGGAATTTTCTCCCATATTAAAATGATAGGATAGGATGTCTCCATGAAGTGACCAAACTTAACTGCAGAAATGAGGGGATTTGATTGCTTTGCAATCATTATTACTATTTTCATTCAAAAATAAAAAGCATTGAGTAAAAAATAAAAGGCATTGAGTACAGACAAAGATTTGTCTGAGGTAATTCTGTTAAAAAACGAACAAAGAAGAACAAATAATATAAAACCTCTAAGAGGAAAACCCCTAAACTAATTCTTTCCATGTCGGGCCTGAGATTTAAAATCACATTTTTGTAAAAAATGTTTAGAAAACAAATGAAATTTTAAAAAAATATATATTTCTACCACTTTACAAATGAATTATGAAAATCATATTACTCAAAAATTGCTAATTTCTGTTAAACTCCATCTGTGTAAAGCTATATGTTACACACCAGTAACCAGATCAGAGTAGCTGATTCATTAATTCAAAAATTCTTCAAAATCAAGGAAATGCCAATGGTTTTAATAACAGATGTTTTAAACAAAACCTGTGGGAGAAAAACAAATATATTTGGGGGTTTTTTTAAGTGAAAGTTTTTATACAAGCTTTAATTAGATTTTGGCAGAATACATTACTTTAATGGTTTTTCATTAATGAAGACTGCTCATTGCTTTGTACAGTAAAAAGAAGAAAAAAGTAATCTTGGATTATATTTAAGGAGCAGAATGTATTAAAAAACTATTGAAGTTACTGCAGTCATTGACAAATGTTTTGCATGAGAAGAGAATCTAGGGAGTGTCAGGTAGTTTCAGACAGGGATGGGTGATGACACCTCTGGCCTGAAGTGTGGGTTGAAATGTGAGACCCCAGGATTGCTGAGCTCCCTGAGCCCAGCTCTCCTTCCATCCTTAGGAGCCAGTGGTCCCTTTGTCCCTGGTTTCAGCAGAGCAGAGTTCAATTGCACAGGGACCCCAGCACCCCCTGTTCTCCCTGCCATGCATTTGGCTGACCTGGGCTGGGTCCAGCCCTCCTGCCCCAGTGGTGCCTTCAGCTGCTGGACCCAAGCCCATGGTTGGTTTTCTGCAGGCAGGACTGACTTCAGTTCCTGAAGATGCCAAACATCATCAGTTATCATTCTTTCTGTGATCAAATATTCCAGCTTTAAGATGGGGCTGACTGATGTTCACTTTTGCCTGCAGGTTGTCCCAGCATCTCAGTGGAAATGTGTATTATTTATTAATACAGGTGTGGGCTCCTAACTTGGTTTCTGAAAACCGAATTATTTATCAGCCTTAAAAGGCCAACTCAAATTCATTTGAAATTTTATTTGATTTAAGTCATCATGTTTACTGTCGGAAAAATGAAATACAAATAGCCATAAGTTCCTGTGTTTCAGATGGGTAAATGTCACACACAGAATTACAGGATTTCTTTTTTTAACTAGGTTTAAGTGAAACAGAGTCTTTATTTAGTGTCATGTTTTTATTTAAAAGCATTTATTTAAAGTTCTAAAAAACAAAGAATTCAATAAAGCAAGACAGGTGTAACTGCAAATGATTAATGATATAATTCTCAGTACTTT
Organism: Acridotheres tristis; assembly: GCA_037013685.1. NCBI lineage: Eukaryota > Metazoa > Chordata > Aves > Passeriformes > Sturnidae > Acridotheres > Acridotheres tristis. The sequence continues at coordinate 7,628,973 of CM072899.1, read as the reverse complement.
ATAAAGTGTCTAACGCTGAAGAGATTTATACAGTGCAGAATGGCAATTGTGCTTTGATGGAAGGAATAGGTAATCAATATCTGCAAGCTTGGAAAAAGTGTTCTATTTCCTCCTCTAATGATATAGGGCTTTTTTGCAAAGCAAGGATGTCTGGAGCATGAGACACTTGGAAGAAGAATTAATTTGAAATCTGTAGTGGAAGATCAGTTTTAATTGAAACTGCACTTGAATGTCCGTGGAAAAAAACAGGCAGTTGAGCCTGAGCCCTTCTGATGGCCACCTGGGAATTCATGAATCCCACTGCACTATTCTTGATTACATTTTATATGTTGTTGAGCACTTTTTTCTTTTCCTGGGTAGGAGCTATAATTTATTTAGTTTGGTTTCAAACTCAAAAGTTTTCCTCTCCCCTCCCTTGCCTGCCTTCCCCTTTCTGTGGTCATTGTTAAAGCTGGGGCAGCCCCAGTTCTGCAGTGTTGGGGTCGTGGCCTCTATATCTGTCTCAATCTGCAGCCATAATGGTGCAGGTCACATTGCATGTAGTCATTCACATACCAAAAACTTGTGCAAGAAATGAATGGCAAGCATGGCCATTTATAAAATCCTGGGCTGATTTTAACTACCAGGTCTTGAACCTCTAAATTGGAGCTTACATGATTGTAATTTGTGATATCAGGACTTGGAATCACAGCACCAGCACTAAGTTGAGGTTTTGAATTGCTGAGAGTTTCATTGCATTTGATTTTTTTTTTTTCTTTAATAATTCAACAGGAGTATGGAAACATTTTATGCATGGTAACTTATACTGTCATATGAAGAAAGCAGATACTGCTAGACTTTATTTTGTTAGATTATAGATTTAAAAGCAAGTGAAGCTACTGTGTTTATTGAAAGAGATTTATTGCTATTAAATTAATTCAAGCAAGTCAAATTAATTAAAGGAAAAAAAAGGCAAACTTGTTTTTTAAAATGAAACAAAGCCTTCAAAGGTTTATGAAATGCTCCATTTCAGCAAGAGTCAGTTCAGATACCTAAGTCATTTGAGGTTTTGATTCAACATGGTGGTTTGTTTGTTTACCCTTATGGCTTATTTTATTCATTTTGACAAGGCAGTTTTCACTGCAAATAGGTTGAGAGTTGGCTATACTTTAAATAAATAAATAAATAACTGTGACAAGATGTGTGGAAGAAACCCTACAGTCCTTGTTAAAATAAATCTGCCTACTTAAAAAAAAAAAGTGAAAAATTCCTCATTGACACTAAAATACTTAAAAAAGAAAAATTGGAGTGCACAGCTCCTTTTGAATGCACAGCTGAAACCACTGCGATAGCCTCTCTGGGCAGAGTGCTTTTGAAAAGCTCACCCCTTGTTTATGATAAAGCCAAAAAATGAGAGCTGGCGGGTTTGATTGTGTGTAGTGCTAAATATGTAAAGCAAATTCCCAGATTTCATGGGGTAGATGCAAGGTTATATATAAAGTAAATTTGAATTTCCAATTAACTCACTACAAACCAATTACTAAGAGCATCCTGATTGGGGAAAAAATAGCTATGTTTGAGTGGAAGACATTTGTTTTCCCCCATGTAGGTTTTAATAATTCTCTTCTGCTTGGTTGTGGTACATTGGGAAATAACTGAAAGCAGCTCTTGCTGACAATATAAGTTGAACCCCAAGATAAACAAAACTGATTTTTAACCTGGCAGATGATGTAAATGATTTTTAAACTACATTGCAATTGTGCCTAATTGTACTTGAAATAAAATTTTCTTACTGTAGTTTGGGTACCAGACAGCATTTGTGTGTGGTGAGTATAGCAAAATCTTGCTATTGATTAAGTGTCCTGCATCAGCTCACGAGAAGAGAGCACAAATGCACTTTGCAACTAGACAGATTAAAACCCAGGGGCCAAAGAAACTGGCCTTCCCTGCTGCTGGGTTTGGGTGGTGCTAATTGAATACACATATGCTTCTCAATGCAAGGGCAATAAATGAGTGTTGGTGCATCGTTTCCTGCTGGCTGCCTCCCGAACAGACCTGCTGACTGTGTGCTTCAGAGGTGTGACACAAGTGTGACATCAGGACTCTCAGGAGAGCAGAGTTCAGCTCTGGGTTGTAACTTGGTTTTGGTAGTTGAGCTTGGGCAAATTGCTTCCCTTCTCAGCCATCAATTTCCTTGTCCTTACATGAGAATAATGTAGCTGATTCCTGCTGTAAAGCGCTCCAAGAGCTGTGAGCAGCAAGTGCTTTACAGGAAATCTGTGCTGTTATTTCAGGAGCTTAAACCATTGTTTGCACTCATAGGAAGATAAGCTCTCTGTTAATACAACTTAAGGGTTGAAGAGGGAGGTCATAAGAAAAATCTGAAATTCATTTCAGATCCTCTTAAGTGTGGTGCTGAGAGTCCCTGGTGTTCTAGTACTTGGGCTGGTATGTGGTGTGGATGACAAGGTCTTTGCCTCTTACTTTTTCATATTATTTTAATTGTTCATCAAAAACAGAAACCCATGTAAGAATAGCAATTAAAGAAATTTACTGTGTATTCCTGACAGGTCATTGTCTTGTTTATTTCTTCCAGAGTAATTTTTTTTTCCATTGTTGTTTTCTCAGATTTACTAACATACATTTAGTTTCATTCTTTCTTTTAATCTTTTCTGGCTTCAAAACTTCCAAAAGAAATAAGATCATTAATAAAGATCATAACTAAGCATAGTATTGCAAGAACACAAGTTAATGTGTGTCTGTTACATTATTTGTCCATAATGAAAGGATAAACTATACAGTAATATATTAATGCTGGAGCTTTAGGGAAGTTCCTGGAGCAGCATGGTAATTGATAACATATGCACGAGGGGAGCTTGGGAACTGCAGAAAGTTTAATAGAACGGTTGTTTTTTAAAAAGGCCATTGTTCATTACTGCCAGATGCAAAGTTGGAACACAGCTCAAAGCCAAAGGGTTTCAGTCTCCTCCTAAGTTGACAAGTCTTAACCTCTTTCAAACATGGGAATTGTAACTGTGGTGGAGTTACCTGGGGAGCTTAAGTGCTTCATCCTCACACTTAAGAGTTCTCCAGCACTGTAGAGCCACTGGGATGTTGATGTTGGTGTTTTTTAACAGGTACCTATGGTCCCGAGCACTGGGTGACTTCCAGTGAGAAGTGTGGGGGGTCTCACCAGTCGCCCATAGACATCCTGGACCACCTGGCCCACGTCGGAGATGAGTATCAAGAGCTGCAGCTGGATGGTTTTGACAATGAATCTTCAAACAAGACTTGGATGAAAAACACAGGAAAAACAGGTATGCTTTCTTTTGCTTGTCTCCATAGCCTGACTGCAGTCAATTGAAAATTCAAGCCATGTTCTACCCTCCTCCTTTTTCATTGTTCTGTTGTTTGGGTTTTTTGTCATTTTTTTTAAACGTAATTTTTCAGTAGAAGACACCTGCCTCTGCATTCTATGCAGAGCTAGTTCTGCAGATTGATTTTAAGGGGATTTTTTTTTTAAGGGCTGCTTTTTTTGGTGTGGGGTTTCTTTTTGTTTTTTTTTTGTTCTCAGTCTAAACTAATTCTCTTGGTAGTCAGTTACTCCTCAGAATAAAAGGCAGTGTAAGAGTTTCAAGGTGTAACCTTGAATTATCAGCTTTGGGAGGCTGTAACATCTAATCCAAAAGAATGTGGAGATGCAGGGCTCAGGGGGAAGGAGAGGGGAAGTCTTAGAAATTGGAAGATTTTAGAGAAGAAAGAGCAATAACTGCTCAGAGTAGTGGGGGCTTATTAATGTGTTTCTGATATGATTATAGCACAGTGTTCTTCACTGAACTGAATCCTTTTCTGCTCTGTCTGTTCTGGCTTTTAGAGAAAAAAGAGCAAGCACACATAAGAGTACTGCTTATTTTTACCAAAACAGTTCAACGAAAGGTCAAGGTTGATTTATATGCAAAGCCGCACGCATTTGATTGCTGTTTAATTCTAAAAAAGTAAAAAGCAGAAATTATAAGGCCACCCTCTTCGTTTGACAAGGTCAAGTATTTTTAGGGAATTGGATTAAACCACTAATTAATTCAATTTTATTTATTAGAAGTATATTTTTATCTTTATTAACATCTGACATGCATCTCTATAGTGCTCCCTGTACCATGTCTCCTGTCACACAGGTTGGCTAGGCAGACTCAGGGCATGTACCTGCTCTGGGGTTGGTGGCTCAGCTGTGCACACAGGTGACCTCAGATACACCCATCAACTCCAGGGCACTTTGCATCTGGGCCATGAGTTTCAGAGTTACACACTAAGCAGCAGAGATTCTGAAAAATATAAAAGCTAAAGCCCAAGGCGTCTGCCTGGAGTCCAGCAAGCACCTCAGATCCAACTCCAGCAGTTCAGGATCTTAGCAGGAGTTATTGCCCCTCAGATGAAATGGAATGGCAGACTGTGAGCCTGTTTTCTTTCACTGCAAAGCAAATCCAGTTTACATAAGCCACCACCAAACATACCTGGGGGTTTTGCTGCATTACTCCGGTTTTTTTCCCAGCTTCACTGAGAAGTGCTCCTGTTTGCTTGGAAATCCTGACTTTGTTGCCCTTGGTAGCAGCATGAGGTTCAGGCAAAGTTGAATGCTATGGAAATTTGGTGCTTAATTAATCTACTCGTGTTATGCACCCTGCCCTTTATGGTCAGAGAGGCTGTTTGTGGTAATCAGCAATAAATGTAATCAGAAAGATCATGAAAAAGTGATGGTGCTATTCTTCTAAGAAGGATGTTAATGCTATCCCGTACCTGTAACAGTAACTTTGCTGCACATATAATAGGAAACCATGTTAGAATCATAGAATCATTTAAGTTGGAAAAGACCTTTAAGAACATTGATTCCAACCATTAACTCAGCTCTGCCAAGGATACCACTGAACCATGTCCCCAAGTGCCAAATCTATACATCTCTTAAATACCTACAGGAATGACTCTTCCAGCCTCTTCCACTGCTTGGCAACCCTTTTGAAATTGTTTCTAATATTCAGTCTAAACCTCCCCTGGCAGCACTGGAGGCCATTTCTTCTTGTCCTATCACTTGTTACCTGGGAGAAGAGACTAACCCCTCCCCAGCTCCAACCTCGTTTCAGGGAGTTGTAGAGTGAGAAGGTTCCCCGAGTCTCCTTTTGTCCAGGCTGAGTCCCTTTCCCAGCTCCCTCTGCAGTTCCTCATCAAACTTGTGCTCCAGACCCATCCCTGGCTCTGTTGCCTTCTCTGGGCACACTCCAGCCCCACAAAGTCCTTGCAGTGAGAGGCCCAAACCTGAGCCCAGTGCTCAGTACAAGGTGACAGTCACTGCCCAGGTCCTGCTGGCCACACTGTTGCTGGCACAAGCTAGAACCTTGTTCTGTCAAACTGAAAAGTGTCAGCAGATTTTCTGGTCTTGGCGCAGTTGGCAATGAAAGCTGAAGCTTCATTCTGCTGGGTGATTTTAGCAGTGCTGCTATATTTGATTTCCTCACCCATTGGGGTATGGATTTTTGCTGACAAGTTATTGCTTCTCAGAGCAACAGTAACTGTCACTTTTCCTGGTAACTTACGGCCTTTTACTGGTAACGTGAAGACTCTTTTTGCCTTGCTGTCAGCTCTGATTTCTTCTGCTGAGCTCCTAACTCCTCCCTTGTTTTATCAAGTCCCATTCCTTTTCTTGGTTTTCTGACCTTTTGAAGAAACTTGCCTGGCATTAATTTTTAAGGTGGTAAGTGGTAGAACAGCAAACCAAGTAGGATGTTTTGGCTTGTGGGTAGAAGATAGAGGCCGACTGTGCCATAAATCGCGATGTATTTTGGCAGCAGAGTCGTGGAGCAGATGGCCACACAAGACCTTCATATTGCAGACTGACAGAGACAGTAAACTAAATAACTGTTTAAGAAATGGTGATGGATGTAGAGGGCATTTCTCAGCAATTAATGACTGGTTTAAAGAGACAGGGGTCCCTGGGAAAGCTAAAGGCCCTTAACCTTAATGCTCATTAACTAGCAGGAAATATGTTGCTTGGGTTATTGTTATTGCTGTAGGACCTAGTATTTTTTTTTTTTTATGATAGAACAATGAGTTATTTTTAGGCTCTGAAAGGTAATTCTGTTTAGATTTGTTCTGCTCTGTCTTGTTTGTGTCCCCCTCTCTATCAAGAAAAGGGCAGACAATGTACAGAAAACAACGTTTCATTCAGAAAATGTCAATGGATTTTTTAGGTCTGACTTGACTAGAAGTGCTTTTGTGCCCAATTACATTGGCAAAGGCACTAATGTGGGTTCAATTTCATCACTAGAGTAGCTGGCCATAGTATTAAGTGTTAGAGATTACTTGGAGGATATACACATTTCATAGCTATATTTACATTGTGTTCATAACCAAAACCTTCTCAAATCAGGAGAATTCTGCTTAGAGAAACTTACAAAAATTTCTATCAGAAATGTGTTTTTGTTCAATATCTTTCCTATGTGATGTGCATCACTCTGGCTAGAGCAGGACAAAAGCTGCTTTGAGTCCAGGTTTATTCCTGGTCTCACGGGGGTGATGGCATCCAATGCCAGCCCTGAACATGAAAATGACATCACACAGTTGTGGTCTGGGTGGCTGCACACCACTTTCTTTGGGTTTGTAATCTCAATTATATAGTATTTTAAGTCAGTGGGCTTTGGGGGTTGATTACTTGCACTCTACAGAAATCCTGGGATAAAAGCAGTGGCTCCCAAAGCCCAGTAAAGTGATGTTTGATTATTTCAGTACTGAATCCCTGGGGTCACAGAAGAAGGAGAAAACCTCCTGGCAGTAAGGGGATGCTGCTTAGCTGGGAAGGTGATGGGAACATGTGTCATACAGCTCAGCAGTGTAAGAAATACTGTAAAATGAACAATTAGATGAACATTCCAGATTGTACATCCTCCTAATTATCCTTTTAATTATTCATCTAAAACAAGTAAAATGACCCCTGACAGAGGCATAAATTATTTGGGAACTATCAAATATTTATTAGATGCAACTGAATCTCCATAGAGGTTTTTAACAGATGCACGTGAATCTTCTTTGCTGTATTCCTCATCTCCTACAATTTCATCTATGGAATTCGTAACTAATTGAATGAGATTTTTCACCATTTAAAATACTGCTGAGCTCATTGAGAGTTTTTTAAGGGAGGTAGAGAGCAGTGGTGCTTTCAGTCACTTAGGTTTCACAGATTTGCTGTAAGCAGACAGTGACTACCAGCAGTACCCTGGCTGACACAGGCTTATCCTATAGCCAGTTCTGCACCACCCATCCTCCTACACAAAGCACTTGGATGCAAAGGGAGTGCCAAAAGAAGCAGAAATCATGGAATAGCCCCGTGATTTTGCTGGCACAGTTTAGAAACATCTGAACATCTCATTCAATTTAGCATGTAGATGGCTTTGACACAAACCATTTAAAGTTGAGCTGTGTGGAGAAATTGCTCCTGAGCTGATGCTGCTGTAGCTCACTGTCAGGGGAGGACACAAAGCCTGGCCTGCAGCAGAGCCTGCACCGAGTCACCCACAGAGAAGTAACTTTCATTTCACAAGTAGCTTTTTTTGTTGTTTTTTTTTTTCATCTGTGAATAAAATCCTCCTTCTTACATAATAAAATTGGATTTATATTAATGTTCCTGTTGTGATGACACAGTTGGCTTAAGAACACAGAGAAATCCTTGTGGGTTTTGCTATTTCCATTTAAAAAGAAAAAAATCTCCAAAACCAACCCCACAACTTAAATCACAGGATTCTAGGCACAGCAAGCACTGGTCTGCAATGACTTTTACAGGAACAAAATTCAAATTTTAGTTCTGTTTTTAAGCAATGGTTTTGTGAGGGATGAGAAGGAATAATTTTGTGGGGAGTAATTTTTAGGAATGGTGTGTATTAAAACCAGGAGATGCTGGAAAGGAAGGAGATCTTGTAGTGAGAGTAGCAGAATGGAATTTTTTGAAAGCTGGAATCAGTTCTTGCTTGGACCATAGGCCTTCCCTGTAATATGTACCAGCTTCCACCATACAATTCTGCCCTGTGTTTGGAGCTACAGCTTTTATTGTTACATAAAATACAAAGACTTTTGGAAGTGAAAAGGAAATACAAACAGCATCTTTCTGACCCTCATTGAACCACATAATAATTATATGAAAGTTACTGTAATAAAACCCAGTTCTTATGGAGGATGTCTCATGAGTGGGTCTCAAAAATGTTACTGTGACTCTCCCCACTTTACAGAGAGGAAGAACAGAGAGGTTAAGGAAAGCACCCAGCATGTCCAGCAGTAGAGGTGGGACAGGGCACAGGGGTCCTCACCAGCAAAAAAGAGGAAATCCAAAAAACAGGAGACACATTATTTTCTTAACTTGTGATCTACAGACCTTGAGGGGTTTATAAGGGCAGGGACCATGATCAGCCATTACTCTCTGGAACCACATTAAACAGGTTTTGATGTAGTTTCCATTTAAATTTTAATCAAAGTCCAATGAGGAGGGCAAAATGTCCTTGAGAAATTTGGACTTTGGGATTTTCTGTAATCTGTGTAACTTCATAATCACTTCCAGAATTAGCCAACATTACTTGCAGATCTGTTTTTTAACCAACCCCTGTAAAGAGGAAAATGATGACCCAACATTTTACTTGCATTAGGAGAAGTATTCTGATATGATGAGCAAAAACTGTAACTGTTTCAGAAGAACTATGCTAAGAGTTTCTTTCTCATTGTTCTGTGTGCAGTTGCTATCCTGTTGAAGGACGATTATTTTGTCAGTGGTGCTGGGTTGCCGGGCAGATTCAAGGCAGAGAAAGTGGAGTTTCACTGGGGTCAAAGCAACGGATCCGCTGGCTCTGAGCACAGCATCAACGGCAAGAGATTCCCCGTTGAGGTGAGTGGAAAAACACATGCTTGTATTCTCAGAGAAAACAAACTCAGAATGTATTGCTGTAGTCTGAGGCAACTGTGAAATAGGGTGATGTTTCTTTCAGTGAACATATCACTTTGCAGGCCCTTCCGGCCCTCGCAGTGCTCTATCCATCATCTCTCATGTGCTTCTGCAATGTCAGCTCCAAGCTCTGCTTTGCTGGCCTTGCCAGCTCTCATGTCCCATGGGTTAAGTTGCAAACAGCCACTTTTCTCGTTTCTCCCATAAGCTTCCCATGTGTGGGAGGATCTGCTTACAAATATCCGCCGAGTGACCTCGTTGTCCTCCAAACCTTTCCTTTCCCATGACGCTTACAAACAAATCGCAGCAGTTTGGGAGCCATCGTGCTGAGCCTGCTGTCTGTCATCGGAATTGCTTCTGCACACACACGTTGCCTGGCCTCTACCTGGATTCACCCATTATGCCTTGCCTGCACTACCAGGATCTCTCCATAGATCCATGCAAAAAGCTCTAGGTTTGCTCTGCCTGTGCTGAGCCAGCTGGGCCCATGCCAGCCCCGGGCAAGAGCGGCCCAGCAATCCCAGGAGCAGGGCACGGCCTCGGGCACAGTGCCCTGGGAACACAGCTGTGTTCAGAGACAGGGCCAGACCTGTGTGCAGGGACATCCTTCAGATGGGCCAGGTGACAGCACAGGGCCAGACCTGTGTACAGGGACATGGCTTCAGATGGGCCAGGTGACAGCACAGGGCCAGACCTGTGTACAGGGACATGGCTTCAGATGGGCCAGGTGACAGCACAGGGCCAGACCTGTGTGCAGCTCACTGCAGGGATGTGCCTTTGGAGGGCCGTGAGTGCAGCTCTCTCAGGGATCTGGGTGCAGTTGGGCCTTGGCTTGTGACTAATAGCCCCAGGTCACTCTGTCCTCACTGCAGCGTTTTCTGTGTCAACAGAGTTTGTTGATAGTTTTCACTCTATAGTCAAGGTTTTGCATGGTGAGATAAATAAGGGGTTATCTGGGATTAACTCTGTCTGTGGGTAAGCAGCTATGCAGCTCCCAAGTGTGGCATGTGGTTCCTGGGCAGGTTGCAGGGAGCTCTGCTTGCTTTCCCAGAAAGTTCGTGGGTGAGCAGAAGTGGAGGTCTTGGGACTTGATTCACTCCCCAACTTGCCATAATTCCTCACATGTGGCTTTAGCCAAGTCATATTTATCAGGAGGTGGGAAGAGGCTTGCAAAGCTCAAAGGGAGGTTGTAATACATTCTGGTGCATTTTCAAAACCTCCAATTTTCACCTGCCTGTTCAAACTGCCCCATCACACAAAAATTAGAAGCTGGTTTTTGTCTCCCAATTGTTGTGTACCTGTGTATTGGATTTTCTGAGAGGCAGAGCTTTTATTTTCGTCTTCTTTTTAATGAGCTTTTCCATTATCATCTCCTTGATGTAACTGTGATTTCTCACAAGGGGCCACCCCTGAGCAGATGGAGTAAAGGCTCAAACATTGTCATGCTGCCCTCTCTGTCTCAGTTGGTAAGACTGATACTTGTAAACCTCAGGAAGACGCAATCAGGGAATCTACAGAGCCAGCCAACTCCTCCACTGAAATTTGGGGCAGTGAAGGGGGTGAAAAAGCCCAGGCCTTCTTGTTTGCGTCAAAAATAATATTTCTACTTCAGAAACCCTTCTTATGATTTCAAGGCTGTTTGATGGTGGCTTGATGAATGGAAGCTCTTGTACTTTGGAAATAAGCAAGTTCCTAAGAAATAATTTTTGTATGGTTAAAATATTCTTCATTTCAGTTGTTTAGAATATTAACTTGAAAATTGAGGGGAGACTGCCTTTAGGAATTTATGTTGCTTGTTTATGAATGCTGAGCAAAATAAATTGCTGGATCACATAGGTTTAGTGTTAATCCTTATAGTTTCCAGGTGATTTGTGTTTGTTGCAACGGCATGGACCTCTGGCCTTCCTTGGTATGATGACATTAGCAGAATTCCCACAGTAAAATTCCTTTTCTTTTTTTTTTTTTTTTTTTTTTGTAAAGGAAAAACTATTCCCAAATCAAGCCTTTCCCTATTGTGATGCTATCTACCTCCTACACAAAATTCTGACTTTCAATCATGTGCTGCAATGGATTTCTCTGGGTGGATTTTGGAGGGTCCAATAGGTTTAAGGTGATAAAATTGAGTCTTTATTGCTGATAGATGCAAAACCAGTCTAAATAGTTGGGATTAGACTTCTCAAACAGTAACTGTACTTGTATTCTCAGTGGGGCTTTTAATTTGTAATGCTAATTGTAGTGCAGCTTGCAACTGTCTGATGCAACCCCAACTGCCTGATGCTGGGAAGTCTGTGCCAAAAACACTCTACTTCATTCGAGAAGTAGCATTTCTAGGGAGGCTGTAGAAAGGATAATCCAAAATTCTATCCAACAGAAAGCCTAAATCACTCTGATTATTCTGAGCCCATGGACACAGGAAAAGCTTACAGGAGTGTGTAGATATTGGCATTCCAGGTCTGGAGCAGTTACAGTGGCAATGCAGCTGAAAGGAAATGTTTTCTAAGTCTTTATTTTGCAACCAGATGTGGACTATGCAAAACCCATTAGTTCCAAAGCACATCCCAAGGGAACACAGATAGATCAGCTTCATCCATAGAATGAGGTCTGTGCACATTAAGTTTAGAAGTTTTTTCCTCTGGGAAACAAAGTGTTTGTTGGTAGTCTTTTTTTTCTTGAAGAGGATACAGAAACTAATTAGAAATGTCAGATATAATACAAAGCATTATTGTTTGACCATGTTGTTTGGTTTTTATTATTACAACTAATGTGTCAGATGGTAAGGCTGTCTACGTTAATTGGTTTCCTTCATTGAAGCCCATCTGGATCATATTTTTTTATGATTTATACTTTAAATTAGTTAGTAAGATATATGAGAACATCCTTTTCTTTCCTGCTTTAAAGGCATGTTGGATCAAAGGCGCATTATCTCGCAGTACTTTAATGTAGCATATTGTGACTTCTTTTTAAACGATGGCACAAGTAATGGTATTCTTTCATTATGTGGTCTTGATTGCTTATTTATTGATTAGATTTTCCTTAGTGATGCTTGATCTTTATGAAGCCATTATGAGTTTGGCTGTCTCTGAAGCAGTATTCATGAACAGCAATGTTCATGTGCTTCAAACTTCCACTAGATCCAGATTGATACAAGGCCTTGTCAGCATTCACTAGAAACTTCTTTTTTTCCCTCTTTCTTGCCACTTTACAAGCAATATCTGGGTGAGGCCAGGAAGTAGTGCTGTGATGCTGAAGATTAAAGTGATACCATTAGTGTATTGCTGTGTAAGTGGAGTGTGAATCCTAATGAGGACATGGGCTCTGTGCCAGTTTAGAAAAAGGCTCTCTTTTTTTTTTTTTAGAGTTAAGAAAAGTTTTTAATGTTGCATTTTCTAAATTTTAATGAATTGCTGACTCCTTTGTATTTTGCTATTGTTCTTCTCCACTAAAATTCCTCAGGTTATTTTTTTCTTCCTGAAGCCGCAGCAATATAAGTGGACATGCAAACGCTAAAAACCACTTAAGTGGAAAAGTGACAAAATTAAAATAAAGAAGATGAGCTTCCCTCAGGCCAGGAGAGAACCTTGGTTCCCCTCATTAGAGCCAAGAGGAGTAATTGCAACACTTTAATCTCCCGTGCCACCAAACTGGTTCCCAGCAGCAGGCAGAGCTGTGCTGGCTGGCTGCTCCGAGGGAAACCCAATGCTTAATATTTCATAGCAAGTGAGGAGCTGACGTGGCAGTGCTCTGGGTGCTGCTGAAGTGAGGTACCACCATCCCAGCATAACCATGGGGTTATTTTTTAAATTTTTTCTTAGCTGCCTCCTAGTAATTTTTATGCAAAATGCTGCTTATTTCTGTGAAGAGCAGAAATCAGAAGAGTGATTTTAATCATGGCTGTGTTAATTTGATGTGAGCTTTGGCTGTTTATGAGCGTTCTCTTTAATGGTGCTAATTGTCAGTTATAATGTGAACACCATTATACAGTACTATACAGTAATTTATTTAGTAAATGAGAATCTTATTCCGAGGACCATACTGCAATATGCCATAGAGACCTCATCCTTTTACTCTTACGTGAAGAAACTTGCACTGTTTAGGCTAAATTGTTTCTGAAAAAGCAATGTGATTTCATACCCACAAGTACCAACATGCATGTTTTTGGAAATCTCAAGTTCTTTGCTATTAAAACAACAGCAACAACAACAACCCATCCTCACAAACCATCCCAACAGAAAATTAAGAGCTGACACCCTCTTATGTCCATTAACAAGCTTTTACATTATGTTTATGTATTTACTTTATTAAATTATTATTACAAAACAATCATTTGCATTAACAATTCTTGCTGCTCTTTAAGTGTGTTTCTTAGAAGACTTTCCAGGTTCTAATGGTGTCTTTGTTCTTGCTATTTCTTTGATTTTCTTCCTTTTCTCTTTGAATGTACATACTGACATCTGTGTGGTCTAGATCTACATTTAGTTGCTCTAATGTGAATGCTCAGATAACCTTGCCAAAGTTTATCACTGTGTGCTGTTTTACCTCTCATTATATTACTTAAATTCTGATGGTTTGTATTATCACAGGCAGATGACAATCAGTGTCATAAATGTAGAAGAAATGAGTGGTATTCAGTGCACAAGAACCTTTACTACAGGGAATAAACTGACACTAGTTACTCAGTTTACTAGGGTGGTTTTCTTTTTGTTTGTTTTATTCTGAATATTAAAACTTTCTATCATACCTGGAATCGCCTATAGTATACATCCAGCCTTCTGTCCACCTGTGGATGGCAGGGAATATTTACTTCATAATGTTAGAAATGGGACCATTTCTGTTCTGTAATTTTACTCTTGGTGCAGCTGTGAGTCTGTTTAGATTTGCACACACTTTATGACATCAAATGATGAACAGACCACAGCATGTTCTCTTGGTATACAGGAGAGAGCTAACACCCTGTATTGCAGCTGGGTTTATTATTTCTGGCATCCAGCATATCTGATAATTGTAATTTTGCAAAGATCTCTGGTGCTGATTTCAAGCACAAGTAAAGATTAATTGTGAAACAGGGAGCTGGTGTTGGGTTTATTTCCTTATATTTTGTTTACTTGTTGCTCTTCAAATTTCCTTACCTCCATCTGGCAGGATGTAGCAAAGTAGAAATCAAAAAATTACAGAGGGACCTAAAGAGGACCACTGGGAATATATCACAGTGAGAGACTATGACTGTCTGAAGTAATTTTAGTGTAATACTCTCTCCAAGGACCAAATCCACACTGATAAAGGGATACTTAGAGCTCCCAGTGACTTTGATAGGAGATGTGCTGGTGAAACTCTGAGTGAGGATTTGGCTCCATACCCATACTGTCTGTGCTGTAGAGTGTCCAGAGAATTTAGCATGCTCTGCTTATTCCATCTGCACTTCTTACAGCACCTCTGACTTAATTATTCAGACAAGGAAACGGCTTGGGGATTTTCACATTTAATTTCTTTTTCTTCAAAATGACACTTGGTATGGGGTTTTTTTGTTGTTTTCTTACAGTCTTCTGCCTCCCCTTTCCCCACTGTCTTCAAGGGGCCAAATAGTTATAAAATACTCTAAACATACAATGTGCTAAAAAGCTGCATCTGTGTCTCTGTCTTATCTAAAAAGCCCAATCTACATCTCCATCTTATCTCCAGTAAAGTAAGATTTTATTCCTGGAGTCTCTAGGCTTTACTTCTTTTTGCTCTTCACTGCTTGTAAATCTTGTTCAAGTTTCTCCTTGTCAGGAAAGCAGTGTGTCATCATTTTAAAAACATAAAATGGATGGATATATTGAACACATGGCTGAGTTTCCGTCTTGTTTCACTGTGAGTAGTGCAAATTAAACATCATCTTATCACTGTCTGGTTTACTGTTTTATTTTCCTTAGTGTAGCTGGTGCACTGCCTCCTCTCAGTTGTCTTTAGTGTCTCCCATATACTGACAGGAGAGTCAGTTGAGACTTTAATTAATGACTTTATTGTAATCAAGGTTCCATTTTAGTGCAGAATGCTCCATCTTGTAGTAGTGAAATATTTAGTCTCCATCTGGCTGATCTTTTCTGTGAATGTCCCATGATAATTAAGAAGAAACAGGAGATGATGGTCTGAAATTAAATATGTTTGGTGGAGGGGTTAGTGTATCCTGGGACTCTTCGTGTAGAGACTCAGACAAAATTTAGG
Source organism: Acridotheres tristis (assembly GCA_037013685.1). Lineage (NCBI taxonomy): Eukaryota > Metazoa > Chordata > Aves > Passeriformes > Sturnidae > Acridotheres > Acridotheres tristis. Next base: position 7,613,825 of record CM072899.1, on the reverse strand, counting down.
AATGGAGCAGCAGTTTAGTTTTATGGCTGCATCTTCCTGATGTCTGCCAGGCCCCAGTAATTTCTAGACTGAATTACAAATGTTACAATACATCCAGAGTTTTATTTTGAAATAACTATCCAGTAGCATGGATCAGAGATAACCCTCTTCATTGTGGCTGGGAATGTCCTGCTTTCCCCAAAGGATTTCGACTGACTTGTTGAAAAGGTCAGAGGCAGTGGCACTACACTGCAATTACAGTATGTTAATGATAAGCTAAGAGTTGTACATTCTTCTTAACATAAGTCCCTGATTTTCTACATGATTAATTGGAATCTGGAAAGACTGACAAGGAGAAGGAGGATCATATGGGGTGAAAATAAGAGATAAGAGGCTGACAGGCAGCTCCTGTTGTAAAGGAGAGTTATTTTGAATAGGAGAAAAAATCAATACAAAGGTTGGAGAATTTTACAGAGTTGTAAGAGCTACTTTAATGAAAGGTAGCAGATTCAATAGGATTGTTACTTGAAATGTAGGATTGTCCGAGTTAGAAAAATGGGACTGTCTCTCCCCAGCTGGAAAGGTGAGCTCTGCATGCTGAGCTTCCTGTGTACTTAGTCTGCTGGATTTACTGGCATTTGCTCTGGGCACTCAGTGTGACAAAAAAAGGGGGGGGAAATTTGTAGGGGAGCTTACTAAATCCTGTTCTCCTGGAAAAGTTACTTGATTATGGGAGGAGAAGGAAGAGGACAGCAGGTGATAGCTATTTCTGCTGCTTCAGCATGTTGGGTAGATGCCATGGGAGAGTGTCTAGCAGTCTTTTGCAAAAAAAAGTGGTTCATTATGAGGAGGTGGCTTCATTTAGCCCTGACTAATGAACAGGCCGGGACTTTGGTGAACTTGAAAGGATGTTTAGCATGAGCTGTTCTCTTGACATGCATGTCAGCTTCCTTTTCCCAGCAGGGATGGTGAGAGGTGAGTGCAGGCTGTGCACTGAGGCTTTCTAACCTGGGTTAGAGTTGGGGTGACGTGAGGAGCCACCTGAACCTCAGCAGCAAACACATCTTGGACAGAAGCACTTAGTGTGGATAGAAAAGGGGGCTTCAGCAATGCTGCAAAAGAAACTTCCTCCTGCACCTGTTAAAGGAGCTGTTTGATTACTGTCAGTAGAAATGGACACTTCAGTCTAAAACAGGGAGTCACGTTTTCAAGACTTGCTCATAGCTTTTAAAGTTTGGGAACTTCAATGCCAGAAGGCAATTTTTTTCAGGTTCCAGTACACAGCCATGAAGCATGTGAGGCTTACAGGGAGGGGAGCTGCAGGTCCCTCGAGTGTGTCTGGGCTGTGGGCTCTGAGCACCAGGACAGGAGCACACTCCACGCTGTGCCAGGCTGGCTGCACATCAGGATCCTGGCATGGTGGTCAAGAAACATGTGAGGCTTGATAAGTGCTCAGCACAGCCCCTTTCTAATGGGCAAGTCCAACAGGCTTTGGGATATATTCCCCTGGAGATGTGGGACCCTTCATGATTATCCCAGGTTCCAGGCTCTCTGGAAATAACAAAGAATAATAATATTTAGGGTGTGAGGGATAAAAGAAACGTTGCACAAATATGTTAAGAAGCGATAATGTTTCCTTGGCACACAAAAAGATCAAAACAAAACCTTAACGTGGTTAATGGGCTGGTTGGTAGCTGTCAGAAAGTATTTCCTGTGGAAGCCATTTCACTGGGGCTCAAACAATCAGAATAGATTTCACTAATGTTAATCAAGATTTAAGGGAGCAAGCAGGAAATTATTTAAATTATCTATTGTACTGGTGCTTTACTGATTGCATTTTACTTCTTTTGGGTTTTGTTTGGGGTTTTTTCCTGAGGAATTCTAAATAGTTGCTGTAATTTTGTGCCAAGAGAATAAATTACGTCAGACGTGTTTTTTGCTGTGAGAAAATTCAGTACATTTATTCAGACACTTTTTTTGTCATTTTATCACGTGTTAAAGAACTGCATTGTAAGGGATGACTACTGAAAGCTTCTGTAAACCAGAAAGGAAGATGCATCTTCTTGTCTGGTTATTTGTGTATCCAAAAAAGCTTTTCATTAGAACTGATTTTCCAATGCAGGTGACCAAAAGGCTTTTTAATTCTAAGGGGGAACAGGCTGTGAAATATATTCATTGTGGACTGTGCTGATCAGTAGTATCATATTTACCTTCTTGCCCTTCCACCTGAATCCCTTTGCAGTTTCTTATATTGAATCTAAAAGCTCTTTGGGATAAAGAATATCTCTTTGCTGGTTTTGTGCAGCACCTGCCCCAGAGGAATTCCTGCTCTGGGATGCAGCAATATGAGCATAATCCTTGTTATTTTCCCAGTTCAAAGGCATTGTATTTCCAGACAGGATGGGAAGGTTAACTAAAGTTGAAAAAGGATCTAAAACACAGCTAAAGTTTACTGTCTGGTGGAAATGAAATAAAAATCAAGTAGGTGGAAACAAGAAAAAAATGTATGTGTTTGTTCATGCTTTGAGACTCTTGTCTTTCCATAAAGAAAAACCAATTTGGTGAAAGTAGTTGTATCCCTGAATATGTGTCCTCTTGCTTCCTGTTTCTCTACATGACTTAGTAAGAAAAATAGTTTTTTCCTGAAATAGTTGAGGTTTTTAGCCCATTCCATGAAAGGCCAATAATGCCCTTTTCTATCACTGTCCCATCTAGGCTGGCTATCTGCAGGAGGGGCTTTCCTTTATCCTCTGGCTTCAGAGAGGAGGAAAAGTGAGCTAGTATTTTCAGGAAATGCCTCCAGTGTTCAGTGCCTTTCTTAGCATATCCCACAAAGACACTAGGCTATTGTTGGCCATTGACCATTCAGAAAGTTTTTTTATTAAAGCATTGCTCTGACCTACACATGTGTAAGAAATACAAAGGTAGGCTTCCCACCAGAGTTAGAAATGCCATTACCAGGTGGGAAAGAGCTTTTTCCCCTACAGTAGGCTAACAGTTTGGTAATGGTTTCTTCAAGCACAGAAAATGGCACCTGGTCTGCCAAAAGAGCATTAGTTTCTCCAGAGGGGATTGTTAATTGTCCAGGAAAAGAAGATTGAGAGTGTTTCCCTAATAAATTAGGGATGAATCATTCTTCTCTGGGACTGGGAGCAGATTTGACTTTTTTTACAGACTCCTAGGGACCAAATGCAGGGTGGAGAAGCAAATTTGCTCACCCCAAGTGGTGAATGTAATTTGAGAAATAAAAACATGCATTAGTACAACATCTATCCCACTTTTGTTATGAAAGGGAGAGAGAGATCTTAGGGATTCAATCAAGCCATAAATGGATGAAATTTCTTTAATTATATCATTTTTGGCCTTATATATGCTTTTACTACATTCTGTGTTTTGAAATCCAGAGCTGCAGTAGTGGTTGTGTTTGCTCTTTACCTTAACCAAATCACTGTAAGGGTGATTTTAGTAGATTTTTATACCTACATAAAGCCCTTCCATTCCTTCAGGGGAGTAGTGCCCACAGTAAGATAAATTCAATACTCAATGCCTGCATGCAGTGCTCAAGGGGTGTTCAAAGAGTAGAAGGTTTAGCTTTTTAAAATGCAAAACTACCCTCAGATGAGTAGTCAAAGTTACAAAATTCATTTGAAAAGAAAAGGAAAGCCTCTTTTGCTTCATTTCTCATCAACTTTGGTTGAGTGGTGAATTCTCTGCTCTTTTCTCTGAGGTCTGTGTCCACCTAGGGCAGGTTAGTGCTCTTGAGGGAGAGGCTGGCATGCAGGGAGTTGAGTGACACATTTCATCGTGAGGTGGCATGTTCCAGACAGGACGATAATATCTCTTGATAAAAAGAATTGTCATTACATCCAGTTCAAAATAGGAGATAGGCAATAACAGGACAATTTTGAAAAAGATTCATTTCAAATTCTTTGCTTGAGAGCTCTCATTCTGTTTGGGAGGCAGGAATGTGAGCATTCACTTAATGAGCTACATTCAAAAGATGAAATTTCAAGAGAGTAAAAGTAAAACGCAGTATTTCCTGAACATAAATTGAGTCACCCATCCTCAAATCCATAGTTATGTCCTTTTCTTCAACCTCATCTAATATTCCCCTTGCTCCCTGTTTAACTAGGAAAAATGCAAATACCTGAAGTAGAGACCTACGTACATACCAGTCACTGATGTTAAAGCATGAGTGATGCTGGATTCAGTGATTCAGCTACAGGCTGGTGTTGCTGGAATACCATTTCTGAAAGCCTAGGAGCTCTCCCACTGAACCATATGGTGATTTATCAGACAGTTCAGCAGTAGCAAGACCAAGACCCAAGTTGGTCAAATCTGAAAATGCATATTCCTTATGTTGCTTCTGATACTATGTTCCTGTTCTGCTCCTTTTGTAGCATTGTGAATGTGTGCATTGATCTGTGTGTCCCCTGGAAGGGAATTGCTGTATTTCCAGGGTATGGGATCACAGTGCTACAAGTTAGTCTTTCAAGAAACTGAAAGCATCAGTTTCTGGATTCATACAGCTCAAATGGCTGTTGTGTTGGTCCATTTTAAAGAAAAGAAATAGGAAATATATGCAAGCTCAGATGCAGCTTTCAACTCTGAGGAACTGGAACGTGAGACTGTGTCAAAGGAAATTAATGTTTTCTGTAGAAAAAGAGCAAACTTGTATTTCAAAGAAAGCTTCCTAGCAAACCATTTAGGTTTGCTTAACACTTGCCACACATGATTTCTGACATAATATTGCTGCATTATTAGCAGAGCTAGTTCAGATGTTTTCTCATCATACTTAAGTGAGGTAGCACTGGAAAGCATTCTGGTAACACTACAAGGAGTAATTTGGCAACAGTCGGAAGCTGGAACTGAAAAAGGGCAGTAGGAGAGAAATAATTAGTAAGGATAATTGTCAGGCCTTGACAACCTGGTATGTCTTTCTAACAGTGAATGAATTCACCTGATACCCAGAGATAGCCATCTGATAATGCACTCATAAGATCAATACATCAATACTTTATCCTTGAAATAGTATTTAAAGTCTGTTTTTAGATTAATTTCTTTACTTCTGTAAAGTTATAGCAAGCTGGGATTTGAGATCATGCATTCATTACAGCCTTATTGGACCTTCTTCATTTGCTGTATTTTAATGCATCTGTGGTGATTGCTGAAGAAAGATGCCTAGTGAGCTTAATCTGCTTATGCTTTGAAAAGAAGGGATGCTGAGAAGATTAAAATGAGGCCTCATACTGAACAGGTTCAAGAGTTTGCAGTGGTCACAATGGCAGGGAGTTTTCTGCAAGAGTTATCTTGCATTTAGAGCTTCCCTGATGCTGGCTCTGCTGACCACATGGAGAGGGGAGGAGCAGGAGCTGGGCGCAGCTGAGATTTTGCTTTTGTAGATTGAGATTGTGCCCAGGCTCTAATAATGCTAAATTATTGCTGGGTTAAACATGATGCTGCTTCTTTCTGTTAATGTTTCCTGCTAGTCCACATCTCTTCTCATTGAGAACTATTTGTGGGATTGTGATGCACATCTCAGGACCCAGAAATAGTGTGTGCATGGTCGAAATAATGTCCATGCAAATAAGTAACCTGTAGATAAGCATGGCAAGAGATTTACGTCTGCTCCTCTGAGTGTACTCACCAGATTTCACCAACTACATGTGTGTTGGATGAATTGAAATGGACTGGAAATTTTATTTTTTATCACATCTGCTGTGAAGGACAGGAGACATTCAGCAGGACAGTATTGCTTCCCTGACTGCATTACATATATGTGCCATCTCTAGAAAGGGAGAAGCTGATGTTGAAAGCAACCTATTTATCTAACAACATTAGGAAAAATCATTTTTATGATAAAGACAGTAAAGATCAGTGGCTGCCCTCTGAGTGCCTGAGAGGAATTATTTGTACCTCTGCCTCTTATTATTGGCAGGCTGTGTCCTGGTTTAGGACACAGGCGCTTCATTGCAGGGCTCTTGCTGTCCCTGCTGTGCCACCATCAGCTTCACTAGCAGGTGGAAAATTCAGCACTTTCATAACCAGTGGGTTTTGTTCATTTTAAGAAGATTATGGCATGAAAGATGGAAGAAGAGATCAGATCTGGCAGGAAGCTGTGATTTGAATAGGACCTTCAATTTGACACGTGTTATGTCCTTAAGAGAGGAGTCGGTGCCTGGTTTTGTTGACAGGTGTGGCGACAGCTTTGAGGGATGACAGGCACTTCACTGAATCACTAAATTGATTTGATAATCAGTAAGTGAATTTGCTAAGAGCAGGTACTACGTGCCTTCTTTGGGGCTTGGTTAACTTAGTGACAGCTTGTTTTAAATGTACTAGGACGCCCTAGTTTATTTTTCCTTTCTTTTCTGGGAAGAACTCCACATAGAGCCAAATAAAAGAAGCCATTTCTCCTCTTTGGCATAAATCCAACCTGAAGATGACCAGACCTCACTTACAAAGAAACTGCTGTCCCAGGTTAAGCTATCTCCATTTTCTCCAGGTAGCATTAAGCATCATCAGCCACAAGTGTTTGTCCTCTCAGTGTTGCTGCAACATTTCACCTCCATTGCCTTCCCTAGACAGTGGACATCAGATTTGCAGCAGCCTTTGACTCACTCACAGCCTTAGTAACACACTTGCTCCCATCTCCAGCTGCTCATTCCCAGCTAGCCTGGTAACCCATGGATTTCTCTCCTTTGGAGCACAAAGAGGAGGTTATTCCTTTGCTTGGTGGCATGGTGGCCCTGTCCCATGCCAGAGGTGCCATACCCTGGGATGCAGACAGCCATGGCTGGAGGGGATCTCCCTCAGGTGTAACCTTTGGGCTGTTTGTGAGCTCATGGCTGGATTTGCAGTTGCCTCCCCATTAGTTCTGCTATTTACTGTGGAAACTTGACACAGGACAGATTTGTCAAATTAAAATGTTCTGCCTCCAGCATCAGTCATATGGATTAGAGTTTATGTTACTTTGTACTGGAGCTATTCAGAAGGGGAGTTTTGCTTCAGGCGTTTTCAAAAGGCGATAGAATTTGTGAAAGTTCAATAGGGATTTATGTTATGATTCCACAGCAATGTCTGTATAGTTTGCTTGGGTTCAGATAAAAAACACTTGTGTTCTAGGTAACTATGACAAATCAGAGATTTTTTTTCTTATGTGCATTCATAGTTGTCCTCTCTTCTTAAGACATAAATTGAATTTGTGTTCTTCATACCGTGATGCTCAAAGGATTTCCTCTTCAACAGAGTATGTAACAAAGGTTAAAAATTATTTTTGCAATCCAAGCATTTAAGTATACATTACTATCTGTTTTAAGGATAGATAATCAATGTAAAAAATGATACTTCCGTGTATTCCTAATAGGTCACTGTGTAAATATCCATAATGGAATCGATCCCCTAGGTTATGGCAACCATTAGTACAGAAAGGGTTTCACAATTAATGCATCAGACATTTGTCTTTCCTACTTATATGCAAAATTATTATTTATTGATTATTTTCAATCCAGGTTAATGATGTTGAAGAGGTTTCAGTATCTCAATTTAAAGTACTTAAAGTGTGCTTCAACAGAAATATCATATCCCTTTCAAGAAGTTGTGACTAATATCTGATAAGTGATTTTCCTCTGAATTCTCTCTCATTTATGTATACATATATATATAATTCATAAAATAAGGATGTTTGCACACCTAGAAAGTGTCGATGCCATGTGAATGAATGGTCATGTAAAATAATTGTATTTTCCCTGGTACCTGAAAAGCATGTCTAAAACCAAACTATATGCTGAAAGACTTGCTTGCAGAAAGCTCTTTGGCAATAATAATGAGCAGCAGGAAATATATTAAAAATGTTTATTAAGTGACTTAGGATCCTGCGTCCCATTTGGAAGGGGACCTGGCACATGGCTCTGGATAGTTTCAGGTCAATACATGGTGGCTTCCTCAGTTCCCAAAAGTCAAGCCCACAAGCATCAAGGTAATTGTTAGTCCAGAAAGAGTTTGATTTCTGCTCCTGGCCCCATTGGTATTGTGTTTGTGTAATACTCTGCTGTCTTGTAGAAGGAGGTCTCTAAAAAGAGAAAGATGACTGCCAGGCTGCCTGTCCCACCACAGTCAGAAGGGACAAAGGACTGGCCAGTTGAGGCAAGGACAGTCTGTTTTTTCCTATTAAAAATGGTGGACATTTTCTTCCTCTGATACACGATTCCAAAGAAGCCAAGATTCAGAAAGTCCATTTCAATTCAAGAGGGTGTTGAGCTGACGTGTTTTCCTCCACTTGTCCATGCACACAGGCAGGAGGTGGAGGCTCCATGGCAGCTTGGGGAGGTGGTGGCCTCACTGCAGAGCCTGGATGTGGTGGGAATTCCCTGCTCCATCCTCAGGCATGGCTGGTGATTGCTGCTTTAAGTGTTGTGTGTGAGCTCTGAGCCTCTAGGGCTGACATCTGCTTTGCAGTGAAATTCTGCACTGGAAGCTGACATCAACGCTCTGTGCTGCTTTAAATTCATATTCTCCTTGGGAAAAAAAAATCTAGTATTTCAGTGAAGGTTTGATTTTTTAATTATTGTTATTATTTTTTATTTGTGAGCCTCCTAGTCATTTTCCTGATGAAGTGTCAACCCTTTTTCAATGAGTTTAGGCCTACTGACAGTAGACTGACTTTTCTTAATTATCTTTTCCAGACCCCTTTGAATTAGTCCCCCAGGGGTCTGTGAACCTCATATTGAAAATGACAGCTTTCATATTTCCTTACTAAATACATACAAAGAGTTGTCCAGGGATGCTGACTCACATAAGATTGTTAATTCCTCCTGGAAAACAAAAGAATGTGATTTTAAGTGGCAATACATCTGAGGGACTGGGGCACAGTATGGAAGAAGAGGAGAGTGGCCATCAGATGTGACCATGGCTTTGTCCATGCTGGAAAGAGGAGAGTGTGGGAGGGGAAAAACTATTTGAAGCTGTTGAACTCATGCATAAATGTGTAGCTTTCAAATAGCTAATTTTTTATGTCATAAAAGAAAACTGGCTAGGACTGGTTCCTTTTTTATAGCCCTGTCATAAACTCTGAAAAATTAGGTTTATAATTTATGGTCTGAAACCACCTTAACTATTGCAATACAAACAGCATCACTGTACTGCAGTTTATTTCTAAAATGCCTACGGTGAAAATATTGCAGTGCCATAATTAACTAATACCAAGATCCTGTTTGTGTCGCTTTCCCTGCTTTCCCCAGAATTATGCAGTTAGTATAAATCCTCAAGGCTTAGAAGATGGCTTCAGAATAATCTTACATCACCATGTCAGTTAAGGCAATCACTAATAGTATTTCTGTGGCTCACAGAGTCTGTCCCAGCACTGGTTGGATTTATAGGAGCAAGTTATATAGTTTTTATCTATGTCTATACATGCATGTGTCTGTGTATACAAAAAAAAGAAGTACAGAGGAGAACAGCGTGCCTGCTGTCTCCTAATTACTTTGTTTTTTGATATCTCAGCAACATTGATCTTTCAAAATGATCTCTTGCTGGTGGCATCAGTTTTATGTTGGAAAATATTCCTGCAATTCTGGCAATGATAAACTAATTACAGCCTATACATTTTTAATGATTTAATCTCCTGTCATATTCCTAGAGAGAAGTGATCCCGATTCCAAACAAATCTCCCATGCATGACCAAACACTCATCATGAAATGTATGGTTTTCATTAAACCCTGTAGTTAATAAAGGCTTAGGATTGTTTTGTTAAAATGGGGAGAGGTTGGGGAGTAAAAGCATGCTGAAAGATTACCATAATAATGCTTCAGGAAGCATTTTGAATCACACAGAGTTCCCAGCAGCATTCCTCTGACATGTGCCTCCCATTACAGATGGCTCCTGACGAGCCATGTGTAATGCCAGAGCCACACGTGTCAGAGAGGTTTTCCATGGGTGCTGTTTAGAAAGATTCGTGTTCCTTGGTCTGTGCCAGGAATCCAGGTTTGTGTCACTTGCCCCATCTATGTTAGTGTCTAGGTTTAGGAATGATGATTAGTCAAGCAGCAGGTAAAAAAACCAGCTTCAAGAGATGCCCTTTTTTAAGATGCTGAGGTCTCTGCTCCGTGACCTGCTGTTATATAAGTGCACTTTATACCCCTGTGTCTCTGGCTCAGTGCTGTGTGCTTTAGTGGGGATCTGCTTTTTACCTTTGCATAAACACTAAAGCAATGTGCCTTGGCCTCTGGCTGGGGTCAAGGGTGGTGCTGCAATGGGGGAACATAAAGCAGTCATCTCCTTTGCATCTGCTGGAAGGACTGGATCTGTAATGCCCTTCAGCAGCACCTCCTGTAATTGGGCATCAGATCCAGAAGTGAAAGAGGGTCGTGGTTCTCTTGAGAGCACAGATGTAAGAGGTGTTGGAAAGATGACAGAGAAAAACAATTGTTAGAAATTTCTTTTAGCTATGGGAGAAATGTCAAGTAATTTCAGTGAGCTGTAAACATCCCTGCCATTTTTGCTTGCTTTCAGGTGCTTTTGCCCCTTTCCCAGAGAGCTGTTTTGTTGATTTTAATGACTCCAATCTTCGGGAAGTCTGAAGATAAGAACAGCCTTTAGAGAAGGCATTTAAAGCAAATTTTGGTGTACCTGCACTGACTGTGTGCGTGCATTGCTAACAATCTGAGTCAGATGCACACACGTTCACACAGCTAATAAAAAATAGGGCCTGGAATTACTCAACCTAGAGAAGTGAGCGTGGGCAGGGTGAATTAAGGTTCGTGTGAACTTTTTGTGGTTTTCCTGGCATAGTGACGATGAAACTATTATTATGAACTAGAACTCCCATTTTATTAATGTTCTGAAGTATGGAAGGAAGCAACAAATCTGATTTAAGAGAAGACATTTGTCTTGGCAGTGTGATTTACTCCAGGGTTGTAAATTTGACATGATGGAGACTAAAATGTACTGAAACTTAAATTTCTCCCATATCTCACTCAAAGTCAAATGATTTAAATAGCAGAATATGAGAAATGACATGTATCCTTGGATGCAAATATATTTTTGGTGCTGAAGATTTTAATTTCACGTCAAAGGAAATTTATCAATTTGAGGATGAAACTTTTAGGAAAACAAAGGTCAGAATTTCCAGACATGGTGTGGGGATGCCATGAAAAGTGCATCACTGTCTCCTGCAGTGAAGGTTTCCTGCCTGGTAACCTCCTGTAATGGGTCCAGTAATGATAAAACAGGTATTAAGGAAGGTGAAATCTGCTTTGCTGACACAGATCCTGCTAATGCTCCTGTCCTGCCATGCTCACCACACTCCTCTCTGGCACTGTGCCTGCCCTGTCTCCTGTGCTGTACAAATGTGCCCAGGACAAAATAACATTTTAAAGTACAAAGTGTTAACAAACCCAAACATAGCTGGGGTGGGGGACTGAGTGTTGCAGGCAAAAGGCCCCCAGCACAATCCAGCATTGAGTATCCTGCCTGCTCTTGATCTGGGGGAAATTCATTGCTGGGATTTTGTCCTCTTAGGACCAGCTTGGGTAGATGGACCAAACCTTAGTCCCTGCTTTGGACTCTTCACCGTGGTTTTACACTTTGTTCAGTAATGGTTTGTGCTGTCCCAAGGGTCACCAAACCCTTGGGATCATTTGCCCTCTGAAGGGACCCTGTACTTCCACTCAGGATGAAGGGAATTAATGGTGTTACTCGACTCCCTGCTTTCATACATGTCAGAGGTGCCTGAAGTTTATTTTCAGTCTTTGACCTTTCAGTAATCAGCAGAGAGATGCTTATTCCCTGATGAACATAAACCAATGGCTATATGATCAATCTGGCAGAGCTCTAATTCTCCTATTCATTTCCTGAGTAATGCCTTTTAAAAATCCCCATATTCTGGAAGTAAAACCAGAGTTTAAATTTTTTTTTTACTATTTTTTAAGATAAACCAGTAGCTTTTATGGCCTTGCTCTGTGATTCCATGAAATGGGATTAATTTCTAAGCAGCAGTGGACCTGCTCTGTCAGTTCAATAAAAGTAATGTGGACAATTTCAGTCTATTACTTTTAAATTAACTCAGCCCATATGACTCTTCCTAATACACTGCCACCTTGTGAAAAACAGGGTTGCGTTTTATTGATTCATGTGATAGATGAGAATATTAAGTGTTCCCTGGCAAACAGCACCCCAAACAACACGAGGCTCTTAGGCATGCCAGGACTGGGGAACTAATTATGCTGAGACAGAAGAGATTATTTTACTCATATGCTGTAAAATGGAAAAAATATTAAAGTAACTTTATACCTTAAAAAAAATCCCAAAGCCAGCACTTTTCCTTCATTCCCCCCACAGCCTGGCTGTTATGTGTTTTCTTGCCATATTTTCAGTTTCTGAAAATGCAGAATTGAAGAAGGTCACTGGGAAGGGAACAAGAAAGAAACGAAAGCAGGGAAAAGCTCAAATCAGTAAAGGTGCAAGGAAATGAAAAGAGGCCCTTGTAACATAGCACATTTGATATGGAAGTGTGTGTAGTAGCCTTGTTTCCACAAGTAAGAGAGATGAACAGGTATTGCCCCTTCAGAAAGCCAAACTTTTCAAAAAGATTGCTTGTTAAATTTTTACTTGGTGAAAAATGAAGTCTGAAAAAGCTGGTGTGGTGATCCTTTGAGGACATTCTAGAATAATTGTAATAATGCATTAAAATGTCACTAGGGGAAATGATTAATTGGAATTGCCTTCATTTTTCTCCTCCATTTGCTGGCATTCCTGTCCTTAGATCCTCATATAAAAAAACAAAAATAGTAACATCCAGTGCCAGCATTATATATGAAGTCTTTTATTACTACACAGTGACATACATGAAGCCTTGCTGCTGACACTTGTGGAGTTACATGCCTGCTACTCCAATTGCTTTATTAATGTTTTGGCTTTTGGCATAAAAGCTAAAACACCAAAAACCACTGTAAAATTCTGATCATGGCAATGACATTTATCATTCTGTGACAAAAAAACATGGTGGATTGTTTGCTGGCTATGTTGGTTTGTTCTTCCAAAGCAGAGAACCCAATTTTCAGTTATTTTTCCCTCTTGTCCTCATTTCACAAGGACTAACCCAAGCCAGCACACTGTGCAAAGCAAAGATCAGTGGTAGAGGTGACTTTTGTTCTGGAGGCTCTAAAACACAAGCAAAGTGGGAGTAAATGACAGACATGTAACAGAACCAAGGGAAACTGTGAGCAGGAAGTTTATTTTCATGAACTCTTGCCTGTGCCTGGTGGTTCACTCCTGCAAATGATGAGCTTTAAAATAGGCTGCTGGGCCAGCATCCGAAACTTGACCTTGTGTGGGTGCATCTTCCCTCTGTATGTTTTCCTGCATAAAAACTGTGTGGTATTCAGGACAGGAAACTCATCCAGTATTTTTTTTAAGTGATTTTTTTTTTTTTTATGTCATCAAAAGAACTCAAGGAGAAGAAGAAAACAGCATTACAAATAAGTACAATAAGTAATCTGATTGTTGCTTCAGGTATGTTTCTGCTCATTTTAGTTTGTTGTCATTCAGTTTGATTCACTGAACTGATTCAATTTTAATGGTTCACTTATGCATGCAACTACCTGGAAAAAAAGATTAAAAAATGCCCCTAAAGCAAGTCTTACTGAGGTTCTGGTCAAAAAGGGATCATAAATAAGCAGAAGTAAGAGCAAAATCTAAAACAATATGGAACGCATCAAGTAAAAGGAAAGTACAATATGTGAAGTGCAGAAAATAAACATGAGCTACAAAATAGAAGTTAAAAAATAGTACCTAAGGTAAAAAAATCAAATTCAATATGTTTTACAATTACACAGGAGAATGAGTTTCTTCAACCTTTAGATTCTTTCTTTATTCAGTTAATTTAAAGACAACAAGGCTGGAAGGGTATCTCTTCCAAAGCACCAGCAGTTTCTTAGAGCCCTTGCTGAATGCTGGAAAATTTAGCAAGGAGGAAAATTGCATATACTAAGAATATAACATGATGAATATGTTGTGTCACATACATACCATCTGTGAGTTATTCTGATAGACAGAACAGCTTGTCTGCCAAACCCTAAAGCATGGCTTTGATTATTGCATACGTTGTAAAATAATAATCTTGGGGACTTTGGGTGAATGAAAGTATGACCTTGAGCTTGTACTTTAAAGGTCATGCCATCGAGGTCTATAAGGGTAGCTCTCTACTGCTGTAATTAGGTCTTTTGGTAATGGGTGCTGTAGAACAGAATTTTCACAAATGAGGCTGCCAGCAGTTACCAAGGAGAGGAGAAAAACATCAGGACATAACTCCTAGAGAACAGGGACGGATGGGGTGTTTTTTCCTGCAGTGCTTGTAAAAGATGTGTTGTATCCAGCTCTTGATGCTGAGGGAGAGTAATGCAAAGGGGAGTTTTGAACTTTCAGGGGTTGCAGCCACTCAAGGAGAGGTGGCCTGTGCACAGTACTTTGTTATTTACCTGCACAGCTCTGTAAATCATCTCCCTTTGAGGTGGTCACAGTATTCCCCACTCCTTGGCCCCATTGCAGGCGCTTACACGGTGGGAGAATGATCAATAACTCACAGATTTGGTCCTTGCTATTCGTTTTTTTACTACTGTTGAAAGTTAATTTCATATGCTATCATTTACTTAAAGTTGTTAAATGCTAGCCTGAGTTTTAAAAAAGCCCTCATTTTTGTGCAATAACATGATTCAGCTGCGATGGCTGCTGCAGTAAATGTCTTATAAAAGAGGTCCCTTCCTGAGCTATAGTGCCCATAAATATTAGCTTTATTTTTATAAGTAGTTGCTTTTTCAGCAGCAAAGTAGCTGTAACCATAAAAATGCTTAATAAGAAATGCTTTCTCAGTCACTGTTTATATGTTTAAACATTTAAAAGAACCATTTTCTATTTCCTGAATAGCCCTCAATATTAAATGTAAGTTCTAAGCAATTGTTTTTCTGTGGTTTGGGGACTTTCTGCAAAAATACTCTGAGCATAAGGCTTCCTATTTTTGCCCCTTTTCTTCTTTCTTATATTTTGAAACTGTTGAGCTGCTCTGAGTGTTAAAGATCAAGCTTTTGAGAATGAAGAAACCTAAAGGAGGCTTTGTGCACATCCTCTGTGAGCAAGCTGCTCTAACACAGATGTCACCAAGTGGAATCAAGGCGGTTTCAAAACATTTACTCCCTGTTCCTAATTGCTACCTGTTCTGAGTCACCCTGACTGGCTGTTGTGGCTTGAAAATCACATTTTTTTCCCTGTGTTTCTCCCTTCCCCATGCTGCATGAAAATAACAGAGAAAACCAGTTAATTCAAGTTGCTAATTACATGGAGTGACATATGAAAGGCTCAACTGTTTTAGGTGCTTTTCTCTAGCAAGAGGGGAACAACAAAAATCCTGGCATGTAAAATCCTTGTTTCCTTTCTTAGTTGCTCCATGAGTGGAAAATCTCAGCACCTTTCTGATGCTCTTTGATAGGTATAAAAAGCTGCATGCATTGCTCGTGCCTCTCTGGAAGCAGAGCAGAATCCTGTTAAATGATTTGTGACTCATCCAGTAGCACTTCTCCATATTTAAGAGCTACCCAAGCCAGGAGAAACCTTTTAAGCGTAGCAGACTTCAGAGTGAGTCGAGGCAGCCTTAGTAAGCTCTGTCATTTGAGTCCAGTCCCAGGGTGTCCTGTACTTTGCTGGGAAAAAAAGGAAATGCTCTGACTGAATCCTCTGAAAAATTATATCCAACCCTGTTCTGTGAGAACCTCTGTAAGCTTTTGCAGAGAGAGAAGGAAATTACTCCTAAAAGTTTCATTCTGTGTGTTGGAATTGTTTATTTTGGAGTCTGCATTGAAAGGGAATAAAAATGGTCAACAGCTAGGAACTTATCACTTGATAACCAGAAGGCATAGTGAAACTGCAAAACTCATTTCCATTGTCTGTTTGATTTGATCCTATAAAAATCGTGACAATGAACATAAGCAAGCATAATATATTCTTTCATTATGCTTCTATATTTATTTTGTGTAATCGGCAGAAAAATAAGTATGTCACTAGCAGTTGCCCTTTTTAAGAATATTATTGTTGATTGAAACATTTTGAACAACATTTTGAATCAACATTATTGTTGATTGAAACCTTTTAAAAGCTAGGTATAGATAGTACATTTTCACTTCAGAGGCTTTTGTTTTACGTATTCGTGTTTTGAACCAACATTATTTTCATCAAAGCTTGTGATATTTTCTGAATAATACAATTGAAAAAAAACTTTACTTTTTTGAGTTTCTTTCAGGTACCCAGGGAAAGTGGTAGCTGTGCTGAACAAGAGATATGATTAGAAAAAAATAATTTGTGATGTGCTATTAGGTTTCATTTGCACAACACCCAAAAGACCAGCGTATAAAAGCTACGGTTGCTTATGTTTTCCATGGTGGATTTTATAGGATCACATCAAATAGCGTAAATGTAGGTTCTGTGGTTTCACGGATTCCATATTCTCCCCCTGATTTTTGTGCAGGGTGCAGTAATTGCCGTAAATTCTGCAGAGAATTTGTAATCAGCTCTATTTTCTGTTGTAACAAGGGGACCCACCTTGAATGTGTTTGCCAGCAGTAAGTGTTGGTAGGAAGTCCTTAGGGGAAAAGTTGTTCCTGAACAGGAGACCTACTCTTAAAAAAAATAAGCAGAATAAATAAGTGTAGAAAAGGAACATTAGGGTCATATAGCATAAACCACTATGAAATATGCTACAGCTGTTTCTCCAAATATCTTTTCGATGCTGCCTTGGCCACAGTATGGTGTAAATGAAAATAGTGGAGAAGGTTTTATATACTCCAGTTGCTTCATCATGGGAACCGTGAATTTCCACAGATCCACTTAAAGTTAGATCCGGTTACAGCGGACACCAGTTCTGTGGAAGACCATGTGTTGGGAGAAAATGTTCTAGTCCAGAATCAAAAATCTTTCTGAAACCATGTCTTAAAATATGCACACAGCTCCGGAATAGCAGATGCTCCACGCTCCAGATGCAGTGTATGGGAAGAAGTCTGCATTTTTTTGGTTGCTGCTAAAATAATGTGTATTGCATTTCAGATTGGAGACACTTCGCAGTTCAGGAAGAAGTTCCCCAGATGGAAGGATGTGAATTATTTATGCAATGTTTATCTCAGGGTTTACTTCCCATCACAACCAATTAAGGCTATTTCATTGCATTAAAACTAACGTTTTCACATTGGGGAAATCATTTATCTACGGAAAGCTTATATATAGTATCCACTACTTAAAAGCTTGAAAGCTTCCATCAATCATGTAGTCTCAAATTCATTTAAAAATGTACAAGATGGGAAAGTAAAGATATTTCCCTATGTTAGGCCTTGCCAAATTGAATTATAATTAATTGAAATTTAAGAAATTAAGATATTATATTCATGTTTTTCTTCCTACTCAGTAGGAAACAATGGCATATAGTAGTCCCCTATCACCTCAGTGTTGCAGTCTCTGGACAAGCCTCAGCCCATTTTAATCTGTATATCTAGAGCAAAGATTTGCTCCCACACAATTGTCTTAAGACTTTCCTTGAATAAGCAAAGATTGAGATCAAGCCTTACAGAAACAGAATATATTATGAAATAAAATTGTCTGCTTGGTCTGTAGCTCTGCATTTAAAATGGCTGTATTTGGGTGGCAGTGAAGAATTTGCTGTAATTCTTGTCTTTGTTCCTATCCTGCTGCCAGAGTCTGTGTGAGACTTGGGCAAAGTGCACCAATAGATAGCTGTGATAGCCAAGGCATTAAACTGGAAGGTCAGCTTATTATTAATTTTAGAACTCTTTTCCAGTTGAGATACAGCCAGGTCTCACCAAGGTTTCTACAGATCAGATTAGAAGGGCTTGTGTATAGACCTGCTCCAAATGAATAGCATCAGTCTTGGGGAAGGGAGAAAGAGAACCCATTACTGTCACTTGACAACTTCATTTCAGTCCTTGCCCCCAATAATTATAACTGCTAGAAAAGCCAGATTGTGGAATCTTGGGGGTTAAGGTCTGGTCAAACAAATCACTGCTTTTTTTAAAAGCCTAGACAGACAAGGAGGCAAATCTGTGAAATATGCTAGGAAAATATAGATAAAAATAACCAAAATATCAGGTATAGAGCTTTATCTGGGCGTGTGATGAGTTTAAAATTACAGAAAATGCTGTGGCTAACTTTCTTGGTAGCTCTTTGTGAGGTCTGGATCAACAGTATCACAGTAAGAATGTTAAAATACTGATTCTCTTCTTGTGGTGGGTGGGATTCCTGCGTAATCTCCATTCTCTCTGGGGACAGGCATTAACAAAGGTCTTTGGAAGTCATTCAAGACTAGTTTGTGAATAGCTAGAATTTCTTAGAGTTTTGTAAGTAGAGTGTGTATTGCTCTGACAATCAGTGCAATTTTATGCATTTTAGGGGAAATAAACTTTGGTTTCAGCATCCTGCTGAAAATGAATCTCTTGCTTCCCTAAGTTTGTGAGTGTATGTGTGTGTTTATTTATGTGGAAGCCCTGAATCTTTTAAAAACACGTGCATATAACTCTTTCTTGGTGAAATGTGATATGCATGTGATGAAGGGCATCTAGCAATGAGGGAAATTTCTTTATATCATGGATTTAGTAAAATGCCTGACATTATTGCCATGGAGGCAAGTTCATCCTTATTTATGCCTTGCTGCTGCTAACATGGAAAAGAGCAAGATAATAGTGATTACAAACTCAGATTTGTATGTGACTGTAATCATGTTGTGATATGGAAGGAGGAGGAAATCTCCCCTAAGTTGGCTCCAGTAGTTGATGTTATGCTATATGTTAGATCTTTAAACCATCATCCCCCAGAAATGTTTGCATGCCTAGATAGGCCAGAGAATCTAAGGAACCCTTGCCTCTTTGTTAAGGTTCTTTGAGCTCAAAATACTGTGCAGAAGTCCTGTGGTTTGCTGGCTTCTGTGATTGCAGCATCTTTTGAACCAGGCTTCACGTTTGTCAGGCTGGATCCTGTACAAACACCAAGCAAGGAGGCTGCTCCGGGTCTGAGCAGTGTACACATGGGTGGCTTCAAAGAGAGCCCCTTGCAGTGAGCACTTCCTCTCACTGACCTTTGATTTTACTCTCAGCATCCCACTTCTGAGATTTTTCCCTGCCTAGCACAGGACTGTTTTAACTTGTTTTGTCTCTGTGTGTGGGTAAAAAAATGAGTGTCTAGCTGATACAATTAAGAACGTGTACCTAAACCTATTGATTGGGCTGTGTTGCTCTGCTTGTAACTCATCTGACATGTGTCAGGTTGCACTGGTCAAATGCTTTATTTTCTGAAAAGGTAATTTAATAGGGACAGAATTCTGTATATGTGTCCATAAATACTCCTAAATTTGTCTAGAAGATTAAATTTGGAATCACATACTTATAGATAGCCTGATTTTTTGGTATGGAAATCTTTAATGTTATCTAGTTTTCAACATCTACAGATGGGAGCGTGGCCTCCTGAGGAATGATGTGTAGATACAGAAATCCTGAATCTGAAATTTCACAGGAGATCCTGAATTCATAATAATAACATCACTATATTTATTAAGGACATGGACTTCCCTCATATCCTCTCTCACTGAATCATCACTAACTGAATCCTAAGATAGCATCAAAGGAGGGCTTCCTCTGTATAAACTCACAGCAGAATACACCAGAGCTCTGTCCCAGCAGGTCTAGATCCCTCTTGCATGTAAGATTCTGAAAATTATTTTATGCATTTATGAAATCTCAGTTCGTTTTGAGGTGGGACGACAGAAGAAGTTGCTGCTTCTGTTTCTCTTTACGACTTATTGACCCACAGAAACTGAAGCAAGGTTTAATACAGATGTTCAGAGGTAGACCTGTCACAGGTCGAGGTGATGGCCACTATCAGGTCCAGGACACGATTCCATGTGGTGACTGTGTGCTCTGGAGTGACCACATCCCTCTTGATTCTCTCCCTGTAGTGGCCACAGAAGTGTTTGTGATGGGACCTCACACATGGTTTTTTCCTTCAGGTTTTCAGACCTTCCTTCTTTTCCACAAAAGGGTTTAGCAGAACAGCCACGTGGCTTTATTTAGTATTCAGCTGTGCTTCAATTGTCAGTGAAATACTAATGGAAATTTATCAGATACTGTGCCCAAAGTGACATATATATGTATGTTTGCATATATACATGTATATATATATATATATATATATATGTATACGTGTTAAAATACTGTGGGTTATTGCACACCTAAAGATATTTTGCTGTCCTTATTTTAGGAGCTTTTTTTTATGTAAAGCCCCCAGTCATGGCTTAAAATTTGCTGCTTCCATGTTAGTCTTTCTCTTTTTATAATGGTAACTTTTGCTAATGAGGAGGAAAGTACAATGGAAATTTTTGGCCAGCAAGTTATCAAATCCATGTTTTTTTCAGTCATCATTCAAAGTGGAATTAAGAAAAGGAGCATTTAATGATGCACTGATAAATCGTGATGAAACTACTTGATAATTGGCGGCTACAAATTTGCTTTATTGTGGTAATTTGAACTTTTACTTTCTGTGTTTAAGGAGATGGCCTCTATTGTTGATGGATGCTTTTGAAATTAAATCAAGATGTTGTGCACTAGCATGAAGGTAAACACAATCTGAGATGGTTTGCTTTGGAGAGCTTATAATCTCTAAAGGCTTTGAAACCCCCCTGAGACATGAAAGGATGTCAGGATGAGGAGACAAGTATTTTTATGCATTTTTGTTCCATGTTTTTACTCTTGACCATGAAAAGACAACCTTTTCTATGGAGAAGCATGCTGAATCGCTCTATTCATAGACCTCTGGTGACCAGAGAATGCAAATTTCTTTCCTCAGGCTCTTTTATTAGTGCTAAGTAATATGCAAGTGGGAGGAGTTTTAGGAAAAGCATCTTAAGGGAGCATGAATGAAGGCCAATGTTTTATATGAACGAGAGGTCTGCATTTTCCTGATATTCTAGAGCTTTGTGTGTTATATAAAAGCAGGTTCATCTGAAAACTCTCTCTGTAGTCATGCCTTGATTCACTGAAGTTTGGACTGAATACTCTTTCTGTTAGCTCTATTTTTTTGCTCAGCAATTTTTCCCTGGAATGACAGAGGGATGTTCTGGGGGGACAGAAGAATTGTTCCTTGCCAGCTAATCTGTAAGGATTTTGGCATTCTCAGGAATTTCCACTCAGCTATCCCATCCAGTTATTCTTCCTCTGTTATGTTTTGCTAAGACAGCTTTCCTTGTGAGTCTGGGTGCTAAATTGTGCTCATAAGGAGTCTTTGCTGATGTCTAGAACAAATTTGCATACCCTGCTTTATTAGAGCAAGCAGGAGGGGCTACCTCCCAGTTTTCTAAGGAATTCTCTTTGAAGTCCATCAAACAGGTGAGGAAAAATGTCCTATTCCTCATGAAGACTGTGGAGTGTCAGATATTTATCACCAACTTTGTTACGTTTCTGAGAGGTTTAATGGTGCCCAGAATAATAGCTACGTGCTATTTAAACTGAGGCATTATTTAGCAATT
Source organism: Acridotheres tristis (assembly GCA_037013685.1). Taxonomy (NCBI): domain Eukaryota; kingdom Metazoa; phylum Chordata; class Aves; order Passeriformes; family Sturnidae; genus Acridotheres; species Acridotheres tristis. The sequence continues at coordinate 7,592,283 of CM072899.1, read as the reverse complement.
GGTGCTGTCTCAAGAGGATAATTACTCAGAAGTATCTATTTGAAAATTCATCTACTGCTAGTTGTATGAATGTCTACAGTGCCTGAAGTATTTAAATACTGAGAGGCTTTATGATTAAAGTTACCATATTACAATATTTAACAGAGTAGTAGATTTCTATTAATATTATGTGTGCTTAGATTCAAATGCTGGTATTCTCTCTGTGACTCAGGGGAATCTGCACCTACTGATAGCATTCCCACTGAGCAAAAGAAAGTGGGTACATTGTGTGACCTAAAACATCCCCAGGTGCAGAAATGAGTGCTCTCAAGCTGAAAAAGCCCCAGGTTATCTGTGTGCAGCATTGCTGAGTTTGGAGGGGACATGACAGCCACTGAAGTGTCTGCTGCCCATGCTGGGCATGATGATGAAGTGCTTTGTGAAGGAGGACAGGGAGTGTCTTCAATATTTGATCCCTACTTGTGAAACTAATTGGATCTCTCTTTAACTTTGCTACTTAACTGCAAAGGCACTTGAATGTGTGTCTTTGAGTCTTCAAGAACCCAAGTGAGCAGTTGGGCTTTGATCAAATTGGTCAATGCACTCTCAAATTATTATAAAGGTCTGACATCATATGCAGACACACACACAAAGCAGGATCATATAAATCTCATTTTCTGGTTTAACTAGGTTAGAAGACACTGACTTTGCACATAGAGTAATGAACATTAAATTATTGCCACTCAAGGAAGTGTTCCTGGAGTCCTTACAAAGAGCTCTCTGAACATGTGAGCTCAGTGCTCAGCAGTAGCAAAAAGGCAAAGAGGAAGATTTGAAATTATTAGGAAATTAATGGAAAAATCTTTACTCCATGGTGCATATGAATTGAGTGATTCTGACTTCCCATCCTAAAAAATGCAGGGTATGTCCAAAAAAATAGAGGGCCTTCAGTGACATTAAGAAAAGATAAATAGTTGTTTTGACATCTTGGCTTGGGAAAGGTGACTCTGGGTGCATGATTACACAAGGCTGTGAAATTTCAACAAAGTTAAATAAATGTTACTTGTTATGCTTCCCAGTACAGATAAGGTTCTGAGTCCAGAGAGACAGAAGGTGCACATTCCACAGAAAGGAACACTTTTCCAGCAGTGTATCGAAGTGCATGAATTTTGGAACCCCTTGGGAAATTGATTTCTAGCAGTCAGCAGTAAATGGAGGTTGGAAAGAGGATTCAACAGAGCTCTGGACACACCAGTCAAGGATGGTCCTTGTGCAGCTTCCAGGTCACAAAGGCCTCTGAGGCTTGCTGGAAGCTGCAGGGGCATAGTGAAGGGAACAGTTGCTCTTTATCCATGTCTTGATTTACTTTCCATTAGTCCCTGGTGCCTGAGACAGGATATAGAGCCTGGTGCACCTGTAGCTGTAAGCAAGTGTTTTATGAGGGCTCTCCAGAGCTGTACTGCTGCAGCCTGGAATATTGGACAGTATCCATGGCCACACTGCTCTACACAAAGTCTGTGTGGAGCATTGTTAAGAAACTGAACAGAAAGAGGGCAGCTTGAAATAATCTAAAACCAATCAAAATACTTTTTTACCTTTGTGCTTAAATGAGAAGGGAATGGAGCTGGAAATTAGAAGATCAGGCTGGTGTTCTGTAAAAGATTGCTGAATGTAATTGCTGGATACACTGGTGCCACCCCTAACCCTTGGCTGTGTGATGAGAGATCTTGGGAATGAAAAGGCCAGATGATAATTAGTGAAGGAAGGAGATGAACTGAAATAGTTGAATTTTACAATCTCTTGAGACGTCAGAACCCTGTAATGCCAATCCAGCAACCACGGGGTGTTCAAGGAAGCCACTCATGATCCTGAATGTGTTTTGAACTGCTCAGAGTAGCAGGGCTACCAGAATCTACCAGAGCTGCCACCGATTTCAACAAATTTGGTGTGAGAGATGGGGATGCTGTTTTTTCTTTCTTTGTCCTTTTCTTTCCCCCACTTCTGTTGTTCTCTTTCCTATCTCTTTCCTCCGTCTGTGCAGTACAAGCCTGGCACGGTGAGCCCAGACACTCCCTTTCACAGCGCTGCTGTGACCCCATGCCTGGCAAGGCAGGGAGAAGCTGTGTCTTGTGCCACCTGGCAGGAGTTACCAGGTGTTGAAGTGGCTGATAACAGCCATTTTCATTGCCTGCTTTCCACAGTAATGAAGTTGCAAGTATCAGTTGCAGAAGCTGTTATCTGGCCGTGCATTTCTCTTCTTTTTGCTGTTACATGGGGTTTTTTTCTGCAGAAATTAAGGCTGGACTCCAGAACTAGATGTAGCCTATCTCACCTCTTTTTCTAAAGGAGAATGTTTTCACCACATTTAATACCATCCATAGATTGTTTTTGTAAGAAAAACCCATTTGCTAACAGAGATGGGGATAAGGCATAGGTGACACAAGAAGACTCATTTGTTTAGATTTGAAATTCTCTCTTTTTTTGTACTGTTCTCAACTTTTCTCCTATATCTTCAATTAGAAGTTATAAAGATTTTAAATCATTAGTGTTGCCATGGAGCTGAGCAGCCTGGGTCTACGCTCTCAACTCAAACCAAGTTTGACTGTTCAGCCTTACAGACAGGGTCACGTTAACACCTTAACCTACAGCTCTTCATACTCTGTTTTATTGACATGAGTGAACCAAAATGTTGGATCCTTTTTCCCCAGGAGTCACAGGCCTGCTGCTGGAGGGCAGGCTGAGGCTCTGGGTCACTGGTGAATACTGGTTTATGAACAAGGTAGTTCAGCTCTCTCAAGATCAAGTGAGTGACATTACATCTGTTGGATTCAGGTCACATTCACCACCTTTCCTCTACAGCTAGAGAGGAGATGCATGCATCTGTTAAGTGAATGTGGAGATTATTGAGCAAACACAGGCTTTCTTATCTAGGGCTCTAATTACAAACCTGCAATATTTCTGTCATAAATTGACCCAGCAGACTTCTCTTAGTGAAGTGTTAGCATTAGCTGCTGACAGCCTTTGGAGAGTGTGTGTGTTTGATAGGGAATGCTGTGGAAGGAAACTAGAATGTTGGATTAAAAATTGAAGCTAGCCAAGGTGGAGGAGGAAAGCTGAGCGAAAACTAAAGTGAGACATGAACCCTCTTTCAGGGCCATCAGACCCTCACCTGTGCAACAATCACTGCTGCTCCTGAGATGTTGACATGGCAGTCAGGAGGTGTGCCTGGACCCGGTTTAAGAGAAGAAATACTGCAATGGGAGTATGACCCTTGAAACCTGTTGGGGCAGGATGTTTTGTGCATCTGGTGAGAAGGATCATGTGATTCTTTTCCTGAAGTGCCCCCAGTAACAAACACACATATTAGTGATGTTCGCTTGTTGAGTGAGGAAATTGTTATTTTTCTTAAAACCGAACATTTTGGAATAATTCTCTGGCTATGCACTCTTAGGTGACTGATTATGATCAAGGCTATATGGTTAGAGCACATTTGCACCATTTCTTGTTACTATGTATTGTTAACTTCAAAATTCTCTTTGAGATACCTTTCTGGGTTTAATCTCCTTTCAATATTTGAGTGCAGCATGTGCTCACCTTTTTCTTCACTGCAATAATAGGAAAGTTTAAAATTTAAATTAGGATTTTAACTTTAATTCTGTTTCTTGAGCCATGATGCATGTTTAATAGATGGTGGTATATTTGAAAGATATGTTTGGCAAAATCTTGCTCACCAATACTAAGATTTATGCAAATAGTTTTATCTCAGATTTGTGACTCATAATACATCTTGTTATAAAAAAGTTAAATAAAATAAATATTACAGAACATAGGCTATAAACAGACTCTTGAATGAAACAGTGATTTCTAGGTTAATATTTGAATTTTTAACTTCGGTGCCACACTTTTAATATATTTCAGGTTCTTTGATCCAAAGCTTACTTTATATTCTGAAGGCGTGCGATTGCTGTAATCTCAAGAGAAGATAAGCATGACATCTGGTTCATACCTGTGGTTTTAAGGATAAGAGCATAGCTGCTTTATGTATTATTCAGGGCACTCTGTTGAAACTGCAAGGAATTTGACTCTTTGAGGCCTTTTGTCCAAAGGTTTTTGTACTTGTCTAAAGTAAACATGAAATATAGAAGTTTTCTCTCAGTAGGTGTTGAATAGACTATTTATTCCGACCTGCCTGCTGCCAGGAGGGAAATCAGTTATGGAGGTTAATTATCAGATTTATGATAAAGACTTTATTTGTGCAACTCCCATATTTCAAAAGTTCCACTGAGGCATTTTGTGCTGTGACAGAACAACACCAGGAGAGGTGAATTCACCAGTAGCACATACTGGTGTGGATTTTTGTGGCAGGTGGTACCTGCCCAGCCCTGGCCTTGGGCAACTTGGGGCAGCTCTTCCTGCTGTGTGATGGGAGAGGCTGCACCAGTTTGGAGTGTTCCCAGTTCCCATTTGTGTTTTGCCAGCACAATCCAAATATCTGGGGCTGGTGGTGAGATAAAGTGGCATGAGCAAGAATTAAATTGGTTGGGCACCTCTAGAGCCAGAGGCACCGAGAGTCTGGAGAGAAGCCAGCAGCTTTCACACCAAAAACCAGAACTTCTCTGGTGTCCATTACACGGGTGAATTGTTTGAGTGTGAGATGCTGAGGCAGAAGAGATGCTTTCAGAAATACACAGGTGTGAGCCAGACTGGAAATGTGACTCTTGGGCATGAATATAATTTCTATGATTAAAATACAGTCAAGGGAAGGGATGAAACTGGTGCCTGTTGAGCAGGGACACAATTGGGCATGCCTCCCTTCAGAGTGTGCTCTGAAAGCTGTACTGAACCAAAGCCTGTGAAATTTGGGCTCAAATGCCAGTCTGGTGATGCTGTTGTGTTCTTCAGGACTCCAAAGTTAAACGTTCTTTTCTTTCAACATCAGTGGGCCTGTAAGAAATTGGAAGTGATAAAGCTGAGAGGTTGTTTTAGTCACATTTTATAAGGTGATGCCACAAGTGAGCAGCAGACTCAGATGTACCAGGGGAGTCTCAATATGTCATCTGCAGACAGGTATGAGCAAGGGAGAGGTGAGAATCAGAGTTGTGTTTCTGTTTCATAGGCATGGAAAAATAACTTTGACATTTAGCAAAGGACCATTACAGAATGTGTTGGCAAATGGGTTTGCAGCTGTGACAGTGGACAAGGGTTTAACTTTAAAGCACTACACAATTTCCAGCACTTTACTTTTCCATCAGTTTTGCTGCTTGCCTGAGTATTTTGCTTCTTGCTGTGCTGAAGTCTAGTTCTTTTTGATTTGTTTGTGTAAATCCAGAATCATGTCCTTAACACGCTGACGCCGTTAAGATGGTGTACTCTGCTACTCTGTGTGTGTGTCTGTACACTTAAGAAAAGAAGTTTACAAATTTCTAAACACTGCACTCCAGATGTGTGCAGACTTCATTTTCTGCTTGGTAAAGCAATCAGAGGGTACAGGTAGAGAAATCTAGAAAATTGGAGACAGAGTATAGAGATATTACATGTAAGATTTTCCAACACTGGGGAATTTGGTGAAGCAGCCTATGGTGGGGAAGGATTTCAATTTGAGGTATTTTCAGGAATCCCGAGTTTTAGAAAGGATATAGTGTACTTGCTCCTTGCATATTAAACCCTTTTGAGAATCTTGAATTAAAACACCCACATTAAGCAGCTGCATTGGAAAAATCCCTCATGTTTCAATGGGACAGCTGTGACAGAACTAGTGCTGTCCCTGCAGCACAGGCTGTCACACTCCCCTCCAGTAATCTGCAAGTAGCTACTGAGAATGGTTTGAGCACTCTGTTTGCTCTGACTTTGGCATTGTGATGAGGGTCTAGATAGAGGTGTACTCTGCAAAATATGCAAAATCCCATTAATATTTTTACCCTCCAAGTAAGCTCTTGTCCTGGCCTGGTTCTGCTCTAACTGTCCAACTACTTCACAGTTCATAAATAAAAATAATTCTGCAAGTGTACAGCCTGGAGGATTTCACATCCCCTCAGAGATAGGAATGGCCTTTCGCCCAGCAAAATGCTGCTGAAAACGTGTCCCATCTGCTGCATAGCTTTGAATCCAGAGTGAAACTATAAATACCCCAAAATTTGTTCTGAGGCATTTGGAAGTTCATTAAACCTCTTGGAAGACCTTGCTTTCTCCCACTGAAAAAAGAAAAAAAAAAAAAAAAAAAAAACAAAAGAAGAAGAAAAAAGCATCATCAACAAGAAAAAAGACCACACGCAGGACATTTTGAATTCTGCGGTGCAAAAAGGAATTTTTGCTAAGGTATGAGCTCTCAGAGGAATGAATACTTCTGCTGGTGCATCTTTAAAGTGAATGGGATATGAAATTGTATTAATCACACATGCTAGGAAAAGTTTCCAACCAACCAACATGGTGTTCAACTGTGTGTCATTCTTCCCATTAATTTCAAAATTTTCAAATATTTTTTCATAAAACTTCTGCTTAAAGAAGAGCTAGGCAATGACCACATGAGGAACTGAGGCCCAGAAATGGGCTGTGATCAGTGCAAGATAGCAGAAACTCTCTAGTAGCCTTTGCAGTCCAAGGCCTAATAGGTTGCCACTTCTCAAGTTACCAAAAGACTTGATACTTAAGAAATATTCTTGCTTTTACACAAAAGAACCCAGAATACTGAACTGTTCCTCTCCTTTGTTTTCATGGTCTTCTTAATCTTTTCAGGAAGGAAAGAGCTTTGCATTTTCAAGGTTTTTCTTCCAGGCATGAAGGCAACAGCCACAGCGATTTTAAAATTGCAGTGAAGATTCTCCTGGAATCACATCATTCCAGTCCCTTGTACTTGAAGTGAAATACTGTTTGTCAGGAATCCTCTGATGGAAGGGTACAAATGAGCAATACTGTGTGGGGCAATCTTTTAGCCTTTTTTTATTTTTACCTCCTCTCCTTGGATCTCTTCCATCCTTTGGACATGTGGTTCACATCCCTTTCACAAGATGACTGAGCATCCTATTGCAGCAGTTACCACCCACGTTTCCACAAAAAGAGCCTCCTAATTTGTGTGTCTAACAAGATGCTGTGATGTATCTGGATACACAGGAAAAATTACCACAGAATGAAGATATTTTAAACATTTTTAGGAGATAAGAAGGAAAGTTCAAAAAAGCCCCCTGCTCGTTATGCTTCAGTTCTTGCTTATGTTTTAGTATTAAAGTGTTAGTATTATAATGTCCTGTGTTTGGAAGGAGGTCAAATATGAAACAACACTTGTAACAAGGGAAGGAGGATCAGAAACAAGAGGTGTTGCATTGGGAGTTATAACCACAGCTCTATAATTCAAGGGTCTTGTGCATTGTGAAAGAGAAGACTTACTGCTGATTTTTTGTTGGTTTTGAATGATTTATAACATTTCACTTGTGGTGGAGTGTTGCAATCTATGTTGTCATGGAAATTCTATTGAATTTATAGTTCCATTTATCCAAAACGATTTTCCAGACTTCATTTCATGGTGAATCATATGGCTGTTACTCAGAGTACAAAGCAATTGCAAAAAAGTTTCACGTTACAGAAAGCATAAACACTGACACCGTTATTTTCATATTAGGGTAATACAAATGAATGCAACGTGCAGCTTTTAGCATCAAATGGGCCTTCCTTGTGTAATGGCTCACTGTGCACACACGAGATGGATTTTCGTGTTAGGGATGGGAGCAGCCTAAGGGGCATTTATTTCTCTGGCAGTAGAAATCAGGGAAGTTTCTGGCTTGGCAAGGTCCTTCTCTCTTAACATTCAGGAGCTAATGCTCAAGATAAGCCCAGGGTGACCCCGTGAGCTCTGGGTTTCCTCCCTGTTCTACTGAACTGTCCCTGGACCACTCACAGGTTTGAATGCTGTGCAGACTTAGGGGCAGAAGTGTAACAACTACCACCCTTCAGCTTGAAAAAGACTGAAATTGCTTAGTCTTAATTTATAGCATAGGTGCACCTACTGCGTTGTTTGGAGACAACAAAGCAAGAATTCATGCTTACTGTTAAAGAAGATGAAAGGGAAATTTACCATACTTCTGAGGGATATGAACGTCTAAATTGAGTGAAATTCTGATATTTCACTTGCATGATCTTGCTCTTCCTGTTGTTTCAGCTCCTTTCATTTTTTTTCAACCTAGCATTGAATTCATTATCAAGTTGCAATTACATTAGGACAAAGCCCCTGTCTGACTCTTTGTTTTGCAGTTTTACCCAGCACACTTTTAGGCACTGTAGAATACCAAGTTATGACATTCAAAATACATCTCTCTACCTGCCTAACTATAGTTAAAAATTCACTGATGAATAATAGACTAGGCAGGAAAAACATGCCATTATCTGCTCCTGTTCAACTTTATCTTTTCAAAAGAATGCAATATACTCTGTGTTATTACATCAAGCTCTGGTAGGAGAACTGGAAAACATCACGATTCGCTCTTCCCCCTGCCTTTCCTAAGCAGATTTTGAATATGTTATAAATGATAAGTTTCATGGATTTTTTTAAAGAGAATATAATGAGAAGTCAAACATTAGACTTTATTGCCCCAGTGTACATCTCACACTCCAGCAAACACACAGACTGCAGGACAGTTATTCTGAATTTTTAGTGCTGCAATGAAGATTACATTATGTCTGTAGAAAATTTTTATTCCAGCCAAATGGATCATATCATCCAGTTCACTGGAAATCTATGCACATATTTAAAGCAAAAGTAAGTTACATGTGAGCTTTCAATTAAGAAAAATCATGTATGATTCATAATCTTAGCAGAGAATTTATTTTTGTGCAAAAGGTTTTAAATCCAGTTGTAAAAGTGGCTGAGAAAACATTATTCTTACAATATAAGCAGCAAAGACACTAATTAAGAATTAGTATATTCAGTGCTTAACTCCATCATTTAAAGCAAACATTTCAAAATTTTTGTTTCACCACTGCAAAGAGTTGCAGTCTACCTGTGCTGCCTGGGTGTTGTGCTCTTCTGAAAATACTCTCAGTCTCTAAAGCAGTACATAATAATCCACACCGCTGCTTCCTCTGCATCCTGCTGCCTAATTCATCAAAAACTTGGCTGGTCTATTAAACTTTTTATTTTTTTATGCTTTTTTTACTGTGCTTTAAATTGCATGGTAGTCCTTGGATTGCTGGAAGGAAATGAGCAGAAAGATAATTCCGATGATCCTTTCCCTTGCACCAGAATTCCTGATTCTATTGAATATTCTGTACTCCACATCTGTGACAGCACAATGAGCCTTTGTTCATTTTTTAATCTAAAGAGAAATCTGCTGTAGGAGGTTGCACAGGGTGATAGCAACCCAATTTAAAAGTCTCAATTATTTATTTTTAAAATACTTGGCATCTGTCTATGGAAAATGTACTTGCTTGGTTTCCAGTCTCTTAGAATTGCTTTGAACTCACTCACATCTTCTGGGATCTATCAAACGCTCATTGTGGCTTTTCTCTCATAAGTGCTGAATGAGTTTGGCCATGACAGTCTGTATTGGATGTAAACTTTCTGTCTTTGTAGTGGGGTAATGCCAGCGAGGAGATGTCGTGCATGGGAATGGTGATTTCTGTCTGGATGCCTGTCATGCCAAGCACAGAGACAGAGCCTTTTATTTGTGGATGGGTGGCGAGGAGAAGCCATTCATTGGAAGCAGGCTCAGTTCTTGCAAGCCAGTGACATTTCATAATGAGGGTTTAGTCATTCAGAGGCAATTGCACTTAATAAAATCAGAACTGGTCTCTGGTGGGCAGTATTTCTCAGTAACACACATATTTTGGACAGCCTGTCCTTACAACATCAGCATGGTGGCAGCCCAGTTTGGCATCAAAATCTAAGCTCAGAGCAGGGCCTGACATTTTGCCAGGTCTGGGTAATACCAGATTTCTGTAGAGTTGGAAGAACACGGTTGAAGAAAGATGTTTCTGCAGGGAGTGGGTTGTCCTAAGGAAGAGGCGATTTCCTGCCCCCAGGGCATGGTGGAGGAGTAGGAGCTTGGAGGCAAAGGCTCTCCAGGCTGGAGCATCACCCACATGTTGGATGTACGTGGTGCTTTCACTTGTGTAAGTGTTGTAGGCTGGGAATAGACAGACCTGGAGTGCTTAGAAGCTGTAATAGTTGGCCACTGGATCTTCCTGGACAGCAGAGAATAGAAAACATGACGTGTTTTTTCAGGATGACTGGTGATTATCTCCTGGGTTATAGCAGAGTGAAGGCTTTCTCCCTAATCCTCTGTTTTAAGGCACTTGTAACAGTCTGAAGATTTTGCCCTCCGTGATATTTTTTCAGGCTTAAATCTGTGCTGTACAGCAAATCTCTCTCAAGTTTGAAAACAATTCTTTTATAGCGTGAAGAGTGTCAAAGCATGAAGTTTTCCCATTAAAGGCAAACTCTTGCCCTCACCCTGTCTTGGTAAAGCTCTATAGCTGCAGTAATATTAGTGGTAGCATTTTAGGATGGAGAGCGTTTTCCTGCAGGAGAAGTACTTTTGTTTCACTAGGGATGGTTTGTCTCAGCTTGGCTTTACCAAAACACTGAAAATTTCAAGTTGCTTGGACACACTTGGTTTTTATGATATCTCTTTACAAGGTAAATGAAAGTACACTGCTGTGTTGCACATCTGAGATTAAGGAAAGCCATGTAAGCCTTTCCCAGCCTTGTTAGTTGTAATGGGGCTAGATGTGAAAGCCTTGTAAATCTCATATATTGTGCCATAGAGAACAGGACACTCGTGCCCTCCTGGACCTGTGGCATGGGGAAGGCTCTGTGGAGCACAGTGAGCAGGGATGTGTGGAGCAGAGCATTCTGACTGCACACAGGTAGTGTCACACTACAAAGGGCATTTCAGGCTTTACTGCCTTAAATTTTTTAATTTTGGAAAATAGAAGCTGTTGTGGAATCACATGCAAAAATGTACAAAAATGCTGTTCTATGGGGCTGCAATCAGTCAGTGCCACAATTTAGGTTGGATGTGCAAGCTTGGGTGATTCTCCATTCTGCATTTCATAAATAGTATATTATAATACCATCCAAATTTTCTTTAGCTTAAAAGCCTCTTTGTTGCATTCTGTGCTGCTGCTTTTTACATCCCAGGCAGAGACAGTAGAAGTCATTTATATGCAAAGCACCCCATATATTGTATATACTAATTATATAATAAGGAGTAATAATGAAAATTTTCTAGCATGTTTAGGCCACTTAAGTATGCGGTGAAATTAATTTTACAGTTAACTGTCTTATTCCCACTTTGTACATAAAGAACCTTATCCCACCCATAGAAAATATTAAATTAACTATCTACTGATAAATGCATTCAATATTATGTATATTATGGATAAAAGAACAAAAATACATTGGATACATTTGCATTTTATTGTAAATTTGGGAAAACTGATGAGGCTGTATTATGGAAGAGAACAATATGTGATCACATAATTAGAAAATTGCCATACTAATGCTCAGCGGTGTCCAGGTGTGGTTTTATGAGCAGCTTGAACCATGAGGCTTTGAGGGTGTAACTTCATTGTCTTTTTAACATTGTTTTTGGAGGGTATGTGTGTGTAAAGTATATAATAACAATTCTTCAGCTATAGTATTCCTAAAATGTTCCTTCTAGCTGTATGAGCACATAAAGAAGCTACTGTATGACAGATGACAATAATTTTTCATACAGAACAGTTCCCCTTGACGTGATGGATGCAGAGGGCAACCACACTCTCTGGAAAAACACCAGGGAGCAGTGGTAAAATGCTCCAATGTGTATGGTAATCAAGGCAGAGTGTGATTCTCGATTAGGCTATGAGATTGCACTGCTAAGATGAGAGATCTGAATGAAGAACTCTTTTACCAAAGTCCTTTGCACTGGTATGCAAGAGTGCATTGTAAAAATTAATTTCCTTAAAATGCCGTGAGCAAAATTGATCCAAAATGATTCTGGCATATGCTGAACTCACTCAGTGATGCTTTTCTTCATAAACTCCTGTGAGGAATATATTGTGAAATGTTTTATGTAAGGTATAGATAATTTTTGACTTTATTTTAAAGAGGAGCAAAATGTAATTTAATTGTTTTGCCAGGTTTGTCTGTGCTGGATAAACTGGAGTTTAAGCAATTCTGCCTGAAACAAACTGTTTCTAATTTCTACATCAATGAATGTTGGTACCTTGCTCTGCATTTGTTCAATGCACGAGTTGTCAGAATCTGAAAGCACTGCCACCTTTGTGAGATATTGTCAGCATCTGTGTGTGTGCTGTGAGTATGCTGGGAATAGGAAGGCCAAAGAAGGGGAAGAAAACTGCTTTCAAATTTTATAAAGCTAGTGTGAGTGCCAAATTTTTTCATTTCTTTGTGGGCTATTTGGTCTTCTTCCTGCTGAAAATAGTACCTCTGCCTCTGAATGCTCTTATCTTCCTGTTGGCCTTTTCCCCATATGGTGAAATTTTTTTAACTGTATAATACTGGCAAAGCACCTATCCACTAGATCCAGGATATACAGTCAGAAGCCTGGGAATCAGTGAATGTGAGTAGGAATGTATCTGTGCAAGATAAAAGGGTATAATCTCTCTTGGCATATACAAAATATGGGGGAAATAGTGCATTTGTGAATGTAGTAGGATGTGTCATGCAGCACTATTTTGGAAAAGCCCAAGCAGGTGTTTGGGTCCTGCAGACAGACTTGCTGGAGGGAGCCATGGTCAGACCAGCAGCGTGCTGGGAGGCAAGGGCAGTCTCAGCTAACCTTACTTCTCCCTCAAACTATGAGCTGTGTGCCAATCTCTTACATCATTGTAACGCTGTGAAAAGGGCAGGAACTGGTGATGGGCAGCAGAGTGAGTGCACAGGTTCAGCAAGAGGCTACTGGCAGAGAAGCCAAGGGGTCCATTCCCATTTCAGAGCCAGGAACAGATTTTTTTTTTTTTTTTTCTGGCATTAATTAGCACAGTGAGCATAGATGTCATCCAGGCAGTGCTGGTTTGTGTTGTGAAACCCATCTGGAATGTTCCCTGAATGACCACAGGAGCAATCAGTGTGAAGTCCAGTCCTTGTGCTTGGCTGTCACTATCGGGCATGTGGTTTTAATTTGTATTGTGTAGGGTACACATGCAACAAATGTTACCAACACTGAATTTATTCTGTGACCATGTACACACCTACATGGTGTAATGTTGAGAAGGGAGCACACTTTAAACAAGATGCTTTGGAGCAAATCATGGCTGATAGAGATGGACTAACACAAGGGGCTTCTCCTGGAATGGAGGAGTTGAACAACTACTGGAGAAGCAGCAGTGTGTTCAGACAGCTGGCAGAAGTAGGAGCTCAACTACTGTGGGAAGTGGAACAAGAACCATGCAGGAAATTAAGAGCACAAGCACCCACAGGCTTTTGTAGGCTGCCCTTATTCATGGCATGTGTGTAATGAAGCAAAGTTGTTTGCCAGGAGAGCATATAGGGAAAACTGTTCTTGGTCCTCTTCTATTTGTGTAACTCCAACACTTGGTAGTTTGGGGTGATCATTGTTCTCACCTGCTCTTACTTGGGGTTTGTGCAATTACTAATATTTAGTATTCATTTAAAAATTATACTAATATATCTGGTTTTGTTTTACACTTTTTGCAGAGTACTAACGCTTTGGAAATAAAAGTCATGAAATTTAACTGACGACAGGGAGAAGTGTGACCTTAACTGATAGACCTGAATATCAGAGGCTCATAAAAATGCATTGCTATGGAGACAGACTTTTATCTTACAAATTACTTTAGGAGTAAAGGAATAACTCTAAACATTGAAATCCTTTTCAAAATTCTCTATGGATTTTGAGATAAATATGTTTAGCACATTTAACAGAGCGGGAGATGAGCCTTCAATGTGCAAAGAAATGAAGAGATGCTGGCAGAAAGCACAAAGTTTAACATCTGAACAGACTGGCCATACTGTTTACCCTTGGATTTGGTATTAAAATGCATTGCATCAACTCTGTTCCCTGCTTACTGTCCCAGCAGGGCAGTCATGCTATTAATCAAGATGCTGGTTAAACAATATTGTTCAGCAGAATTCCTTTATCTCAGGTTCATAACAATGGGTTTACATACAATGTGTATGCATTACATCATGTGAAAGCTGTATGAATCAACACTAATGTGATTCTGTTGTTGGTTTTAATTTTTGCAGATGCAGATTTACTTCTACAATCCTGATGACTTTGACAGTTTTGGAACAGCAGTTCTAGAAAACAGGGTGGTAGGAGCCATGGCCGTGTTTTTTCAAGTAAGTTAAAACAAAGGCTATATCCATAAACCAAAGTGTTCACCAAGTACTACTGAATTCATTGAATTGTTTCAAGTGTAATGGATGCATCTGTTTTCTTGTTCCCACCTGTCTAAGTGAAAGATATTTCATATTGTCTATGTGTGATTTAAAATGTAAATAAGTATATTTAAAAACGTAATGAAAAATTTTGCCTGGATTGTTCTGACTTTATAACTACTCTACAGATGTGGATTGGAGAACACATTTATCATGGAACTTCCTTTGCTGCTGAAGCACTTTGCTGCAGTCCCTGGAATACTAACAAACCAACACCAACTGGTTTTGTTTGGGGAAAACTTAAAATTCAAATGCAGCTTGAGAGAAAATTAATCAATCCGTTTCATCAATCTTATCTGTAGCAGCTTCTTCTAAATCGTCATAGTAGCAAGTTCTTGAACAGAACAGGTTCCCAAATGAATGAATTTATGCATCCACTTGTTTGAAATGCATCCTGAGAGATGCAGACCTGGGGCTGCTGGGTGAGCTCCTTTGTGGTTCCACGTACTCCAAATCTGCAGTGTGGGGCCGGGACCAGCGCTGGTGATGAGTGTCACCTGTGGCAGTGGCATTCAGCAGTGTGAGCTCCTTGTCACCTCGGGTCTCACCTTTCTGACTCGAGGGTGAATTGAAGGGAGGGAGCTGGAGCCGCTCCACACCACCAGGCTGTCACAGGCAGAGAAGTAGCTAATGAAGATTTGAAATGTCTTGAGGTCTTGCTTTTCAGAAGGGAGGAAATGAGGGAGGGAAGAGCAAGGGAACATGCTGATCCTTTGTGAGGTTTCACACTAGTTTTTACTGAGGAAGAAAGTGATCTTGCTGTTATCTTTGTGAAGCCAGATAAAAAGGAATATGCAAGTACCCATATGTAAATATCTCCGTTTTTCTTATGATGTTAGAGTGACAAGCCTGACTCTGCTGCTCAAATTAAGTAAGGTTGTCTTTTTGCATGTCACTGATTTTGATCAAATGCTTTGATAAGGAGAAAAGGACAGATCCTTGTATTGCATAAATTGCTGTAACTCTGCTGACATCAGTACAGTGGAAGGAGGCATGTTAAATTCATCACTGTTGGATTCTGAGCACTTCTGTGGCAATTCATATTAGGGCAAAGTTGGTGGAGCTGTGATAATTTACAGTGGCATGGCATGATCCCCAGACTTCTTAATCTCAATATACTATGGGAAGCTTTGGGCAAGTTGAATTTGGCCAGACGAGACAGAAGTTTAGAAGCAGAACAACCAAAGGCTGATTTGTGCCACAGTGAAGCATTGTGGGTTTGGTGTGTGCTGTGTCAGAAGGAGCGTGGGTTTGTGCTGTGGTGTGCCTGTTGTGGCATCATCTGTCTGGAATTTAACTGCTAAATTACCCTGATGGGCTTCACATCAGCTGTGTGAAGCAATGCCCCATGTCACATCACTTCCTAGTCCGTATGTGACATGTATTCCCTAAATCCCTTTTTTTAACAGGATCTTAAAACTGTGGTGGGACTGTGTTTGGTATTCCCCACCTGCAAAGCCAAGTGCTGCACTTACTGTAAGTCTCTCTTTGCACGATTCCGAGAGAGCCATTAAAATAACTTAAAATGTTATGATGTTAAAAACCCCATCTTTGATTGTCAGAGACCTCAGGCTTTTCAAGTCCTCAACTGAGTGTTGTAGTCCCCTCAGGGAAGCAGAAATCTACACTTTTCATCATTTCCAGCCCTGCCAGCCACAGGACATGAGGCTGTCAAGTCTGGATGCTGGTGCAGCTGGGCTCCTCTGCTCTGGGAGCTGAACCCACTACTGATGAACACTCTGATCTTTTCCAGAGAGTGGGGTCGAGGTAATTCTTTGGCACAGTGACCCAGGGATGACCTGTTTTGCAGCTGCAAGGAAATGGTTTCAGGGGGCTTTGGCATATTTTCCTTCTCCTTTGGGTTGAAATGAAAAATCAGTGCTGTGTTGTTAAACTTGTGAGTGTATCAGGTTTTCCTTCTGGGCAGCTTTGCTCCAAGACAGAGAACAATCGAGGAAGATTCTGGACTCTGGAAGCCCAGAGTCCCCAGTCTAGGAGGGCATGTGCTGAATTCTGGCACCTGTAAATAAACTTTAGGGACACCAGTGTGACAGCTGCTATTTTGGCCATCATGAGGATTCTCCAGAACTAGTCCCATAGGGCTTGAATTATTGTACATAGGGTTAACAAAAGGTTATTAATAGATGATGATAATCCTTTGCAGATCCCTACTGTGTTTGACCAAGGTGCTGTTTTAGCCCCCTCAGCTGTGTATTGTGTGCTGGGCTTGTTGATCTATGACTTGGGAAAACCTTTTTCTTGAGAAATACTTGGTGTTCCCTGAGCCTTGCTCTCCAGGACTCCATGCAGATAAATTTGCCATGGCTAGAATTTCATGCAGCTAATTTAAAGCTGTCTTTTAAAATTGATTCCTAGTGCCTTTTGAGTGAAATGTCCCTAAGATGTCCATGGTCACATTTTGACTGGCTGCTTAGGCTGTTCAAGTACTACAGCTTTCTATTTTCCAGAGCTTTGGTCCCACCTTGAGCTCATTTACCTAGAACACAGCTTTTAAAAATTGTAGCAAAAGAGGTCATACTGTTTTTTACAAATGCATTAGAAAATGTATCATGCATGCTTTTCTGTGTAAATATTTAAACATAAATTATTGGATACATTTGCCATTAAGACTTGGACTTTTGCTAATGTGGTAATGCTGTGTTGGAATGAATATGTACAACACTGGCTTGAGTTTATGGTCTGCCAGGTAGTTTTTGTTTGACTGATGTTCATAAATGTTCCTTTGAAAATCAAGTTCTCCAGTAAGTGAACATTATACTGAACTATATAATTATTGGTGGAACATTAAATAATTAAGTACCCTCTTTCTTCCTTTTTAAATAATTTAACTTGGACTATACAAGAATTTTCCTTATTGAATTCATTATTTCAGGGGCAATTTCCAGGTAAAGTACATTGGTTCTGAACTTGGATAATTGAAGCACTTGGAATTTTGTTGTAATTAAAGCTGTGCTTTTCTCATTACTTTCATTTTAAGCTCTGTTGATAAATGCTATTTCTGTTTGTGTGCTGCAGGTTAGTTGATCTGACAAAAAAAATTACTAAACTAAGAAACAGTTCTTGCAAATACAAACTGCTATAACTGCTCATCTCAGTATCTCACTGGGGATAGACACTGAGAGGGTCTCACACAAAATAGCACTGTGGGGACTCGATAGCAGGTATTGTCAATTTGCAAATGAGATGAGCTGGCCTGAAATCTCTAGCTGGATTTTCTTTGTTCTTAAAGAGAACTCACTAGTTGTTTTAGCAAAAAGCAAAATCCCCTGGAGACAAAGGAGAGAATGCCATGACAAATGAGACCTTGCCTCCTGACAGATTTTTCAGGAACACATTAAGGCCATTCCTCTCAGTGTTGCAGTGATTTGATGTTTCTCAGAGTGAAGCTGGTACTGGTGGATGATGTTCAGCTTGACAAGCCCATCTTGGCTGGCAGGAAAGGCTTCTGGATTTGCAGGAAGGGTAGTGCTGACCCAGCCCTGTTTTGTGGGAATCCTAAGTGACCCCCTGGCTGCACATTGGACCCACCAGCTGCTGGAACACAGGTAGCAGGTCCCAGTCCAGCCAGGCACCTCAGGCTTGATTTAAACGATCCTGACATGAATAGTTGGGGCACGTGTTTAATTCCAGCCCACATAAGACTCGAGTTGTAGTTAATGATGTTCTGGCTCTGGGCCTTGGTTAATTGTCAGGCTGAGCTAGCTTTGAAGCAAACCAGGAGTGGAAGGCAAGGCCCAGGTCTCTCATGGCTCCTGAGTCATCCGTTCATCATACATGTAATCCATATTTATAAGTCACATTTAAAATGAGTAGTTACTTGGATTAAATGCATTCAGACATATTGCACAGCTCTGTTTTAACCATCTAACAATATAATTCATTGCATGCTTCACTACTTGCTTTATTAAAGCCAAACTTGAAAGTGTTCAAAACAAACATATTGCTTTTGCATTTGAAATATTCATCTTTTAGTCCTGCAGTAGATTCATTATGGCAGAGAATCCTTCATTCCTTGATTACTGCTGTGAAAAGGCACAATACTGATTCCCTAAGCACTCATCAAATATTCGATAGCTCAGAAATTCAGGAGGAGGTGATGGAATTCTTGTTCCTACCGGGAGGGCATATAAATCTATTTTATATTTGCAGAGAAAACCGTCAGTGATTAGTTACTGTGTCTCAGGTACTCAAACAAATCATCTCTAAAGAAATTAAGTAAAAATGAATTTTAAAATAACTTTTAGCAATGCTTTCATCATTAAAATTAGCTCCATAATGATGAGTGATGTTGATACCTCGATCACTCAAGAGCTTCAGCAGTGCAGAGCTAGATTTTTAAAGGTAATTAGATACTAGGCAGCAAATGTGCAACCAGCAGTATTTTTTAAAGTACATGGGATAAAAATCAAGGGCTTTACATGTCTTTAGCTGAGTTGCTTTCCAGTGCTAACATTCTTCATAAGTCTATTGAAAAAACTACTCTGTAGCGCTTTTAACTTCTCGGTCTGTGTGTGTGTTATTTGCATATAAATGTCTTTACATTTACTAGTTACTCATGTGTCCAGAGATTTGTTCTTCAGTAAAATACACGTTTGTGGCCTTGCTTTTTGTGAGATTTTTTTTTGGTAGTAGTTCTTGGTCTACTTCATCAGTATGATCAATCACTCACTTTTCACAGGGGCCTAAATGAGCTGAACACAGAATAAATTGGTGGAACACCATCAAAGCTATTGAATATTTGCCAAAAATATGCTTTTTAAATGTATATTTCTCACACAACAGAATTCAGCTTTTAACTTCCCTTGGAAGCCTTTTTGTTCCCTCTTGTTCCCTTTCATTAACTGTTTTATGTGTTTGCTGCCATAACAGAATAGATTCAGTGAATAAGTGATTGAAATATGGTGACTGTTGAGAAAACTGCTTGCAGTAGGAGACAGGGCCCCATGTCCCCATCTCAATTCCTGGAAATTCCCTGATTCTTCCTCTCCCTTATTCTAATGATTTTTGAAAGTCTGAGCAAAGCTAGTTTGAGTTTGACAATGAGAATGGAGAGAGAGGTGTGCACTTCTCTTGGAACATTATATCCACCTACATGAAGCATAATCAGCACTCCAGTGTTTAGGAAATATCTTAAAGGTGATTTGCAATTGTGAAAATAACACATGGCATCATTAACATGCACAGCATCATCCAGAGTCATTGAGAGACTTTTCATTTATTTTAATAGACTTCAGATAGATGTAAAGAACTTAAAATTGAATTACAGTTTTAATTCTTTTGATGGTTGCATTAGAACCTATGGGATTTTATTAATAGTAGCTCATGAATAATAAAACTGCTATTATTGATTAGCAGTGTTATTTAGTATCCATAGGTATACTTTTATTATTTTCATACCATGAAGATACGTACAGCTCCTTATTCAGTAGCTGTATACCACTAATTGTCCATGTAATTGAAGACAAGCAAAACAATTTGAAATGTATTCTTTTTTACTAAGTCCACTTTCACAGCATTGTGAAATTTACAGTTGCTTGAAAAAATTTTTTGTTACTAATAAAACCAGTATTAGGGCCTTTAAATGGTTGAAAAATAGTATAAGGTACAAAGCATCTGCCCTGACACATAAAGACACAGCCAGAGTAGTTAGACATGGCCACTACAGCATTTTTCTGATAAACTCCTTGTATAATACATGCCACAGGGTTTTAGTGACATATGAAGCATCTCTGCAGCAGGAAAAGATTCTCCTTATTTTCCAGAAAATAAGTGGAGATAAAATTGTCAAAAGTGTTTTTGCATCATGGAGAATTTAAATACAAAATTTTGAGAGTTTCTTAATATCTGTTAGATTTGAGTAGAGTTTAGTGTGTCAATGGCATGGACAAGCCTCCAGAGGTGGGGGTTTTTTTAGGCAAAACATGCAAATTTGGGTCCCTAATAACAGGTGCTCATGCTAATCAAACAACTTCCTCTGAAATCGTTTTGATTGGAGGAGGGTTTGGGGAGAAGATAAAAATTCATGGAAACTGTTTCTAAAAAAAAAATCTATTCTACCCTTTCCATTAAAGAAAATAAAAATATTTTTTTAAACTAAGCCCAAAATTCTGATTTTTATTTCAACTTATGTTGAAAGTTTCTTAGGGAAATACGAATATTTTTTGAATATTTTATGTAAAATAAGAAAGGAAAGGGAGAACAGATGGGGAATAACTCTGAGAGTAAAATATATATATATATATCTCCAATTTTGGTGCTTATTAAATTTCCAATGCTTAGCAATGAGAGTTTAACTTTATTCTGATTCATACCTCTGCCCAGATTAGTCATGTTTCAAATGATGTTTAATAGTAAAATGCTGTTTACAACAGATTTTTTTTTTTAAATTAAGGTTTCTTGTAGTAATGTTTTTCATCCTTTATTTTGGTGCATAATTGAGCAGTCTGACTCTTGAGAGCACTGGGCAAACAATCCCTGATGAAGTCTCGAGTTCAGCAGAGAATCTTCAAAAGGTTTTTAGTTGTGGAGGGTGATGCGGTTGTGAGAAGGGCAGAGCTGCATCCCTTTCTCACAAAGCAGGGCAGGCAGGAGGGTAAGGAAGGGGCAGACTGCAGGGGTGAGCCTGGGACCTGACTCTGAGCAATTTGGGGAGCACAGGGAGCTGGAAGGGGTCTGTGAGCCCAGCAGTGTTCATCACTCAGTGCTGCTGGACTCAGGAAACTCACTGTGTAAATGAGCTGAATTGCACTGAGGAAACAGTGGCCCTTTCACCTGTTGGGGGGGTTTTGTACCAGATACGCTTCAGTTCTCCAAATTTCAGGGCATTGACAGCAGCACTGAGCACACCTTTGCTGCTGGGTTGCTGTGCAGAGCCTGGGCTCCTGGGGTTCCCTTGTGTCACAGCCCATCCAAACACATCCCAAGCAGAGTTTCGGGATGCTGTGGGTTCGGGCTCTCTCGCACGGCTGCACACTTGTCATGGCTTGTCATGAGAAGGAGCCCATGTGGCTAAATCCGTGAGTGTGAAGAGCAGAGGTGTTCACACAGCAGCCTGAACATCCTGAGCAAGCCCGCTTGGAGGAATGAGGTACAAATGTGTGAGCGAAAGGGGGGCTGGATTTGGAGGCACAGACTGACAGGGCGGCTGAAACAGATCGTTCTTGGAAGCAAACACATCGTTCCACTTCTGCTTGCCTGTGTTCTGCCAAGAGGCATTTGCAGTCTCTAGATCATGATGGCTGCAACCTGCTGTGTTGAAACTTTTCTATCCACAGGCTGACTGTGCAGTGTAGAAGGGTAATTTACCTTATGTGCACTTATCTTCTTCAGTGCCCAAGCAATCGTCTTCCTTTCCCTTCTTCCCTTCACTCTATGAACTTTTTCATGGTATTTTCCACTAAGGCAAAAAGTCTGATGACCTCCAAAATGCAATACTTTCAATGAAAGCATTTTTGTTAGATTGCATTTTAAACGATATGGGCTGTACTGAAAGCGATGCCATGCAGTTCTTTTTACAGTATAGAGCAAGATACCAGAATGCACAGAAAGTCTTGGGCTTTTATTTTGTTTTTAATCTCAGACATAGCTAGGGAAATGAATTTCCAAAGCATCTAAAAAATCTAATTGAAGGTAAAAATTGGAATTAGATTCTTTTTATTACCCAAATGCACTGTCAATGCTTTCTTAACCATGAAGTCTGAGTCCAGAATTCACAACTTGTGCTGTCTGTGGTTTGGATGCAGCAGCAAGGAGGGGGGATAACAGTGGGGATGGGTTACCAAGTGACTTCTGCTTTTTGTGATAAATCACAGTCCTTTGGTCTGATTTATTTAATGGAAAAATCACAATTATTGATGTTAGGAAAGAACTGCAAACTTTCTTGTTGTTGAGAGGACTTGGACTCCAAAGTTCTGCAATGCTGCAAATACAAAAAGTGATCTGTACATTTTATGGGGTCTGTCCTCAATGTCTTGAGCTATCAGTCATAACCATTAATGAGAGCTGGTTGTATGCATTGCATGGGAATAGATCTCTGTGCTCTTCTGGTTTAATGTTCATTTGAATGTTAGGATCACTGTCTCTCAGTTTACAGCACTGTAAATGCTTTTGACCTGCAGATTTTTGCTTTCTAAATTATTCTTAATTGATTAATATATTGAGATTAATCCCAAGTGGGATGCCTTTATTAATTTGCTTCATTAAATTACATACCAACCTGTTAGCATCAATTCTCAGAACTGTCCCCTTACATTTTAGTGTTTTTATTTGAATTACTTGCCTCAAGAATTTGATCAGCATGCATTTGTCTACTGTTTTCTTCCCTTTCCCTTCTCTCACCCTTGATGTTCAGAAGTAGAATCAGTTTAGGAATATTTATAGTGTCTAATGTCAGCTTCTTGAACACAGTAATTTACATCTCTGTGATTTAAAAATATCCTGTTTAAAAAAAAAAACGAAAAAACCCAAAACCCAGCATTTTGTAGCCATAAACATTTTTAAATGTATAGAAAATGTCTTGTGGAGTTTTCATTACTAGACTCCTGAAAATGACACTTAGATATGTAATATGTAAAAATTACAGTTATCGGACTATAATCTCACCCCTTCTGTTTTTCAGGAAGATTGAGACTCAGGAAGTCTACTGATCATAATCATCAGACTAAAAAACAAATTAGTTCCCTAACAGTAGCAGTTTTTGAAGTTTTGATCTCTGTTGATGCATCACTTGGTCACTTTGTCAAACATCACAAAGCAAACCTGGAGCTCAGACAGCGTGGAGGGACCCTCAGCCTTCCTGCAGGCTCCATCCCTGCTTTAGGGAAGGGACAACAGCCCCTCTCGGTGTGTCTGAGCAATGAGCAGCCATCAAATGTGGATTGTTTGTCACTTTGTGCTAGCAATGATTGCTTCATCCCTGTCCTTCTTACATGTTCCAAATCTGGTGCATTTTGACTTGACCTTTTCTATAGGAAAGACAGAGAGATAAGCTATAAATAAAGAATCTAGTTTTTGCTATCTAAGTTTTTGGAGAGTTTTGCTAAAATCAATCTTAGTTACAGAATCACAGGAGATGTAAAGATATACATTCATCTTCTTTCCCTTCCTCCCCTCTCTCCCAAACAGAACAGCTGCCTCTGGGGAAGTCCCTGTTTTCTCCCAGTTTTTAGACATCCAGCCTGGATTCCAGGAAGATAGGTTTTTTTATGCCTGTTTGCCCACTTCATTTTAAATTTTAATTTTATTATTTATTTCCTTTTTTTAAACAGTAAATGTTTTCATCTAGCTAGCTGACCCATTTGTCTCTCAGAGGATTAGTCAAATGTATTATGTCTGGTTTACATTCATGGGATGTAAACAGAGAAATCTAACCTTTCAGCCAGGAAACTCCAGTTCTCCAGTCCACAGTTTCCTAGTTCTGCAGGATTTTGAACAGGATTCGTGTAACCCTTAGAAAAGTTACACCTGTTTTTGCCCTCTATATCTTCCATGAAACTGCAAATTCTTCCTATGCCTCTGGTTACCAGTTAGTATTACGGCAGATTTTAAGCAAAGGTGAGCACAGGATCTATTCATAAATGATTGCCTAGTTTCGCTTTGTGCAGTAAAAGAGAGATTGGTTGTAAAGTCTGAATATATAAAATAGATGGGTAAAATTGGGGCTTCCTTTCCCTTCAGATCTTCTGGCTCAGATGAAAAAGTTATTAAATACAAGCTGTTCTGCCTGAAGAATTATTACTGTAGTTCTCAGCTATAACAGTGGCACGTTTCTCCTTGTATTGGCAAGAATAAACAATACAAGCTTCAGACAGAATTTCCTGGGTAGCATACCAAATGTTGTGGAAAACCTTCTCGGACAGCAGCTGATACATTTTTAATACAAATAAAACATAATTCTTTAGTCTCGTTCCAGTTTGATCCCTAAGGTGGAAAAAGTATACAGACTATGCATAATTGATGTATTTGTTTGAAGTGTTTACCCGGATATCCATTCACAGAGTCTCTTTTTGTTAATAGGTTGCTGTGAGATGTAAGAATCACTTAGGGCTCTCTTTGTACAAATAAATGGAATGTGTCATTTTTTTGTACAGTCAGTGAGGTGGTTACACAGTCATCCTGACTGTATCTTTGTGCTGCCCACACCATCCAGCCTTACTCGAGTCACAGAGCAGTGTGGCTGAAATGTCAGGGGGAAAGCAGGAAAGTGTGCAAGGGAGAGAGGAGGGTGGTTGGGAGCTTTCAGGGTCACATGGATTGGTATCAGGTTGCCATGTCCATGTAAGCACCACCCTGGTTGTTACCAATATATGTGGTTTCTTATGCAATTCCTAAATGTTACACACGATGCAGAGCAAGCATGCAGGAAAATATGCCTCAGTAATTTAATTATCGTCTGTCTTAAATTACTATAAATCCAGTGTTACAGGTTACTGCCAGAGGGTTGAGTTGTTGCTGGGTTTTGTCGTCTATAATTTCTGTGCTGCAGGATGACTGTGGGAGAGATGATTATTGAGGGTGTTCTGAGCCCATGGTTTTCATTCCAGAGGTCAGAAAAAAGGCAATGAAAGTAAATCATAATCTAGTCTTGTCCCTTCTTGATGTCTTTGTACAGATGTAGACATTTGTATGTATAACTGATGGTTTAGCTGATAATGCTGATGGCAGATCACCCCCAAAATAATTCTGCAGCTGAGATGGCAGCTTGCCCAGAGCAATCTTGATACCTGATGTTTTACCTCCTATGAATCTAAATCAGAAATCTTCAAGTTTATGGGGTGGAGTTCAGGGTGTGTAAGCCTGGGAACCCTTTTTACAACATAACTTTATAGTAGCTTTCAGATGTGTCTCCTACATCTGGGATTCACTGAAAAACACACTAATTTGACGAAGGTGATGAGTTCCAAATGAGCTCAGTGGTCCTGGTTTGAGTAATTTAAACCTCCCTTTGTTTAAAGTTCAGGTGTGCTGGTATCAGAGTTTCCAGAACAAAACCAGCACAGAAGCTGGGATTTGCTCTTGTGCTCTGCTGGAGATAGATGAGAGTGAGGAATGCCAATCACCATCTTATTCTATGCAAAAAAGTGAAACATGTTAAATAAAGATTGCTTAAATCTGTTCAGCACCTCTGAATAGTGAGTTTTGATGGAGCAGGATTTTTCCTATGAGCTTATGGTGTTTGCTACTGCTTCACAGCTCTGAGGAGCCAGGGAAAAGCTGTCTGGCTGACACCATCAGAACAGTATTTAGCTGCTGATTGTAACTGTACCATTTCTGTGCATCAAAAATGCATTGAAATGTGGTCATTATCAAGTCTAAAGAGACTCTCTGAAAGAGGGTATTGGTTTTGCAACATCTCTGCTATATCAAATGAAGCCTAACTGGAGATTTGGCAAACTGTTCTTTATGAGTAAAATAAAATGATGTACCACATTAGAAAGGAGCTTGGATATTAGAAAGCTCAGTCTTGCTCCTGATAAAATGGATTTTTTTCACCGTAAAATTCATCTTTACTTGCTGAAAGAATATTGCTAAAAGAGATTAACTTTGGATCTCAGTGTATTTTATAGTGTGTCTCATGTTATTTTAAGGCTGTAAATATATTAGCTGATCTGTAAGCTTCACTTAAGTTACTGCTTTCTGGGTTTTTGAAGAAATAGGATCACGGTTATGCAGGAACCAGGAAGATTGAATTAAATCACCCCTTTTGATATTTATTTTCCCTTGAAATCATGATATCAGATCAATATTTAAAAACAGCTTTATGGGTAAGTGTTGATTAGAAAGCAAAGCTCCATAACCTTAACAGCTAAGCTAGCAATTTTTTGGTGCATTTTATCTGTGGTTTGTATGGCATTATCCATATGCCTGTGTAAAAAGTAAGAAAATAATTTTATTATTTTCTTACTACTTCCTCCCTCCTGCCTACCTTGCTACCTGGCAGACCTACTTTATCATATCTAGATCCTATAAAAATATCTAACATAATTTGAAATGCTCTTGTGTGAAACATGATTAGATTGCATCAATCACTTTTCAAAGATTTTTTTTCCTCATCATTTTGTATTCTAAACTGCTAAAATCACATTCTTTTATATCCTCCTGCATTTCATGGGAGACATGAAGAGACAAATAGTTCCCCATCTTGGGTGAACCAGTCTTATTAAGTACTCTCCCAAAGTGCATACCAGTCAAATTAGGCTTTAGGTTAACGTTTTGGAATGCTCTCCTCTTGCCAACTCATTACTAGTGATATGGCAAAGCAAACTGTTGCCTTCTGCTATTCCAGATATCTGCAGAGATTTATTACATTTCAGCTAATAAGCTTACCTTCCTAATAGCATGCAGCCCACCCCACCTTATGGCTTGACTTGTCTCTGCTCATAACTTCGGCAGAGAATTAAAGGCCACAAGTAAAGCTGGCTTTTAAACCTGTCTGGGTAGAGCTGTTTGGGGGTCCCTGTGTTGTGGATGGGAACATCCATCATTTTGGAGTCTGAACTCACTCATTACCTAGACCAGCTCTGCACTACCCCTCGGGCTGACACTGATCCCCCTCTGTGGACAGATGGTGCTGGGACAGGAGGTGATGCCTGGGCGGGTGGCACCACCTCAGTGTGCTGCAGGGCCATATGGGCACTCAGGTTTTAGAGAAACTTGGTCTGTGCATGCAGTACAGCTGGCTGCTACCACACCTGTGTAATAAAGTTGTTGAAAGACTGTATAAATTCATGCTGAGCTGTGGAGATTATCTCTGTCAGCTGTTTTTGTGTCAGAAGCAATTTTTTTAAATGCTGCATTTGTGTCCTAAGTGCCCAGCCTATGTCTGCCTTTTAGAAAGTGCCCTCTTCCTTCCTTCCTTCCTTCTTGCATTGCATCTGAGACATATAACTGAGACATATAGTGTCTTGCCCCTAAAAATAGGAGATTATTTTATGCCTTTGTTATCATGCCATATATATTTGCTTCCCTCCTTAAAATCTGAGTGTAAAGAGAGCTGCAAGTGCAGGTGCATCCTACCAGTGTGCTGGGGGTACAGAGCAGACTCTGGGGAACATGGGATGCTCCAGCATGAAGCTTTTGGGCTGTGGTGCTTCTCTGGAAAGCCTCTCATCCTCACAGCAGCCAGTAGTGCAGTGCTCCTCGTGTGCTTGCTGCAGCTGGGCTGGAATTCTGACTGTTGGGTCTCAGGCACTTTGGGCAGCATTGGCTGTGCAGCCTGGCAGGGAAGGTGTCCCTCAGTGCCAGCTCTCTGTGGATTGCCTTCACACAGCCTTGGCTCTTTAGCTCCCTCCATAACAATCATGCTTTTGGCAGGGAAAAACCTAATGCAGGTTGTGGTGTCAGTTGCAGGTGGTTGTATGAGGGTGGTGGCATCTAGACACCATGCAGCCTGGCAGGTTTTAAGAAGAGAGAAAAGAGACTTTTCTAGAGGTTGACACCGAAACTGGGGCTGTGGCAAAGCATGTGCCAGGAGCCTGGATGGTCCAGCTGAGCTGCCACAGCATTGGTGATCAGATCATAACCACTGCTCGTGAGCTGTGGACACCCAGGAGTTACGGTGCTGGGTGCAAGAAGAAAGGAAAAATAATGAGGAAGCATAAGGAAACACCTCAAATTAATAGCCAGGTTTTCTGGTGAGCAGATTCAGAGAGGAGGAGAGGAGATGGAAGAACCTTCCTGAGGGCATTCCTGTGTACATTCACCTGCAGGAAGCATCTTTACACTTCTGGGTCAGGCTAGACTTGTTCAAAGAGCACCTTTTGTTCTAACCCTGTTTTAAGTTTTGTTTTAAATCTTGTTCAGTTGTATTTTACGTCTCTCATAACTTTCCCTGAGATTTTTAAATTTTGGCAATTTTGAAGTTATACCCTGTATAGAAGGAGGGCTTTGTGACCAGAGACAGAGCTTGAAAATGCCCTCCATGGATGGGTCATGCTCCACAGGAGCACAGGAAAGCTGTAAGAAGCCCATGGAGCAGAGGCATGAAGGCTGGAGAATCCTGAGGAGTTCTGTGGCTTTAAGACTATCACCTACTCACAGCATTTGATTGAATAGCATTCACTTTGCCACTGCTGAAATGTGGAACATCTTGAAACAAGCACACATGTCATGTTAGTTTTTGTATTTCTTTGTATTTCAAGAGGAAGAAACTGCTGCCACAAACTGAATGTTTGCCAGGCTTTTAATGCACTTGTATTTTAAGTGCTGTTTTTCTGCACAAAATTTCCCCATTTGTTCTAAACATGAGCCATGATACTTGTTGAAATGTTTTTTTAAGGAACCAAGTGAGTTGCTGGGTCATGCTAACCAAGAGAAAAATAAACATCTTGACATATGATCCTCACTGCTTTTGTCTAGTGTTACACCAGGTGAAACGGGGGTTGAGCTGTTCTCTTGCTGCAGGAACCTGAGCAGTTCAGAAGCAGCTGAGAAAAATAAAAATGCAGGCCACATCCTGCCACTCTTAATTCAGTGGCTTGAAGAAGATTGGGATGGACTGCCTCATTTCTCTCACCTGCTTCTTGGAGTTCTGCTGTGACAGCCCTGGGACTGGCTCTTGGGCCCCTGGCAGTCCTGCAGCTGGTACCCTTGGCACCTTGGCTGCTGGCATCCAGGTTTCCCCTGGAAAAACCCACTCCCGTCCTCAGCAGCTAAAGCTGCTTCTTTCTCCTGTTTCCATGAAGAACATCTCAGGGGGTCGAAGAGCTGAGGAATTTCCTTGGAGAGGCAGGAGGTGGAGAGGAAAAGGTGGGAGAGTTGTGGGAGGGATGCTCGGGGGGGTATGTGGGACAGTTTGGGAAGGGAGGATGCTGTAACATTTGAGGAGACAGAAACAGCTCACTGTCTGCAAAGAGACTACGAGGAGGATGTGGCAGGTGTGTGATGGAAGAGGGAGGAACTCGGACATTAAAGTGGATTCAGAAGTGAGGAAATTGAGGATTAGTAGGTGTTTTCTGCCTTAGGTACTATGAGTACCAAATTGTGCAAGGTCACAGCATTTTGTAAAGCTGCACACGCCTGCAAGAACTATATGACACTGAAAATTTACAAAAAGATAAGTAAAGATGGAAGAACTTGCTTGAAAGAAAATTACAATTACAAGACTGTATTGTAGTTGTCCTTTTGTGCTGGAAAGCATTAATGAAAAACACTGGTTTAATATTGGGTCTTGTACCACAAAGATGCCTGGAAGCCCAAGAGCCCTCCCAGCCCATGGCTGCTGCATTAGAGATGGGGAAGTTGGTGTAGCAAAAATTCCTGCTGCAGTTTTGGGAGGCCAGTTTACAGAAACCTCCTTACAAATGAGGTAAAACGAGCGGCAAATAAACTGTGTTGGAATTTGTTATTTCAAAGCATAGGATTAAAAAAAAAAAAAAAAAAAAAAGGAATCTGCCCTACAATAATTTGTTTTCACTGGATTTCTAATTTAATTGTGAACTGAGGTGTGGTTGTCATTAGGGAAGTGACTGTGTAACTTAATTGACATTTCTGCATCCTCTGTGTTTGTGACTCATAGATGCTGGCTTGAGTCATCTGTGCTGCCTGGCTGGAGGGAGCCCAGGGCTGTGCTGGGAGAGAAAAAGACAGGACTTTTCTTGTAGAATGAATGAAAGATGTTGGGAAGCTGAGACGATTCCTTTCCTTTATTTTAAGGGAGAGATTTATGTGACCTCTCTCAGCAAAATCCTTTGTGTTGTCTAGAAAAGGGGAAAATGCTGGAAATCTCTCCTGCATCCTAGGCAAGCTTAGCTGGAGCAATTAAATTAACCCCCTGCAAAACGCTGGAATTCCAGATGTCCATCTGAGCTGTTCCTCTTCAGCCTTTGCATTTTGCCTAGGAAATTTTCCTGTTTAGCCAATCAGACTTCATTGCTTTATTTTCCTTAAAAAGAGGGGGAAAAAAGGAAAAAAAAAAAAGCTGAAGTTATTTTTTTCTCACTTGCACAATTTTGTACCAAATTCAAGCCAGGAGCAGAAGAAAATGAGAGCTAACTTCCATTTGTGGTTTCACAGTTTTGAGTTTAGCCTCTCCAAATGTGTGAAGCTGTACATCAAGGAGTGGGAGTTCTAAGATGATCTGGCTGTAGTGCTTGTTATATTTTTTCATTACACTGTTTCATCCTCCTCCCTACTTAGGTCAAAATGGTTATTTTTACCTAAAAACTGTAAATTGAGCAAATTGCAAAAACTCTAAAAGAAACACAACTCTTTTTCTTTTTTTTTGCCCCCTGTTTTTTTTTATTTTTTTAAACTCAGAGGATGAGAACAGTTTATACCTGATGGCAGTTTTTATAAAATCGCCTCCATCCTGATAAAATGTTACCCCCTGGTGTGTCATTTTTCCAGCTGAACTGCTGGTAGGATTGAGAGATCTTGCACACTGCTGCTTAAATAAATAGACTACATGCTCTATGAAGAAATCATATTATTTTCTCAAAGGAGAACAAGTAGGCTCAGTGCACTGAAATTGCTTTAAATAAACTTGCAGCTACTGTAGCCCTTTTTTGCGCAGCTGCAGATGGCAAAGTCTATCAATCAAGCTTTCCCAGCTTTGAGAAGCTGCCACTGAAGCTGCCTCTCCTCTGTGCTGCAATTACATTTTTGTCCTTTACAGAACTTTGTATCTGAGATATTCTATTGGTCTAATCAGATTGTGATTTTGGGCTGAACATACCTTTTGTTTTTCCTTAGATATATGTATATTAAGATCTTTCAGTAATTTGTTAATTGAATGAGCTATTCACTTGCAGTAAATTAGCTGCATTTGTGCAAGAATGATTTGGGGGAATTAATTGCTTCAGCAATGGAGTAAGTCAAAGTTTGGGCAAAAGAGTGCCTTACAAAAAGAAAGGAAAATACATTGTCTGTTGTTTCGTTTCATGCTGCTGGTTGCAAATCTTGTGATAGTGAATGGAGGAAATGCTGTGGAGGGGGAGCTGCAGAGTCTTGCTCAGCCTGGTGCTCCAATCAGCCCTGCCAGCAGGTTACAATGCACGATCGATGCTCCTCTCTGCTAACAAAGGAACTCAGTGGGCACAAACACTGAGCACTCTGAGCTGAGTTATTAAGCAGACTTCACCCTACCTCGGAGTTTCATGGTCTTGCTGGAGTTTTTTTTGAGACAGTCTCTTGTAGCAGGACGTTTCACCAACACACAGATTGTGCTCAATGTTCTTCTGTGGTAGCCATTGCTTTGCTCTTTTTATGACACTGGTATTTCAGCCAACCTGTGGTGTAAAAGTGACTATTTATGCTCCTTGTGTTTTCAAGCATCCCCTACTGGACATAATGAAAGGGGAAGTTGCTGATCTATAACCTACTTTGTCCCATCCTAGTCCCAGGGTGTCTGCAACTAACTCAGGTGCAGAGGCAGCAGGTACAAAGGGATGCAGGGGCTGAGATAAAGGCTGTGAGGAGCAGTGGTTGCAAACAGCTTCACTGCACCAAACCAAAGATGAGAGACAGCCAGAACACCTGACCCCAAAGTCAGTTCAATAGCTTTTAAAACTATTGTGGACCTCAAAAAAAGTAAAGGAAAAAGTGCAGCTTCCTCTTTGGCACTGCTAGTTAATATACCCTGCTAGTAGATATCCTCCAAAGCTGTAGTGAAATATGAAGTTAATACATCACTAGCAAGCTTTCAGTCAGAATGATGTATTATTCAAAGTGGAATTAGCTAGAAGGATCAATGCACACCCATTACTCTATTTAAAATAATCATTGGAAGACTCACTAACTTTTTTTTTTTTTTTCTCTTCAGACAACATAGTGAATGAGACCTTTAGGAGCACCCCCTCCTCCAGCACATGCACCTCTATGACTTCAATATATTTTCATTCATAGCAGGATTATTAATACCTGAAGGCCAAAACTCAAATTTAACTCAGAGTTTGCCTTCAAATCCCTAAACCTGAAACCAGTTGCTGTAGGCAAAGTCAAAAATCAGCTCTAATGCACATTTTTTTTAAAAATCAAAGGTCATGGTAGTATCTGTGTGAAATAGTGCATGTGCCACCATAAGGTTCAGTGTCACATCTTGCCTGGGTACCTGTTATTCTCTCTGATTTTACACATGAATAGAAAATTGAAGTATTAAGGAGGCTGTTTCCATTTCTTGTTTTCCCTTAGAAATACATTCTGCAGGATACTTACTTTGGGCAGTCCATTCATTACACAGCAAATGCCTTCTGCCTCCCTGCTCACCTCTGTCAGGCTGCAGGCTTCTGGCCAGATTTGTCCTTTTGCATCAGCTCATATGGGAGATGTGCAATTATAGCTTATATGGGGGAGATGGAAGAAAATATCATCTGTGGAGGAGCAGGAATATATCATTCTTGGATCATTTAGTGCTTGTGAAGGTGAAAAACTTAGAGCACCAAATCTAGCTTATCATTATGTCGGGAGCTCTGTAGGCATTTTCTTGGCTTCACAGATTGCTCAGTGTGCTATTGTGTCAACCAGTATCCCTTCTCACCCATCAATTCTCCTGGAAAGCTCCAGATAAACATTTCCTACTTTATTTCAAAGCAAAGCACATGTAAACTTTTCATATCAGTTCATCCACATTCCGGCTCCGGCTGAAATCTTTCACTTCCTTTTATTCAGTAATGTTTAAGAAACTAGATATTTATCCACAATCAGATTTTACAATGTGGACTTCAAAAGGGAGAGAGGCGAGAGGGGGGACAATGGAGTTAGTGCAGAGCAGAAGGGTGTGGACCACAAAGCCAGGATCCTTTCCAAGTGCTGCAGACTGATGCAGGTTAAAGCATCGTTCTTCACAAGGATTAGGAGTAGGGCCTGCCCAAGCTGATAGCTAGCCCTGAAATTTTTTGGCCCCGAAGACATGGATTTGAAGAGTTTCAAAAGCAATATCCCTAGTGCTTTCCCTTTAGTGAGAAAATAATGTTTCTTTTGATGGTGATTGTATTGGATTCTTTAAATCCTGTTGCTGTGATGATAAAATACGTATTATGTGGCACAGTGTTCACGTTAATGGGATTCTTCTAATTTCTGTTCTAAACCACTGAAAATCAGGTCCTTTCCCATAGAGATTGGGGACTGGCATCTGTCCAACATCACTGAGCTGATAGAAGAGTAAATTGTTGAACCATGTTGATTGTCCTGAAACCCTACAGGACAATTTAATCTGCAACCTAGTTAATTCATAATAGTTCTCTTTTTCTTTTTAGTTGTTTGTACAGAGTGCTTGGAGCTTAGGCTTTTGGCTGGTGAGTTGTATATCTTAACTGCAGGCTGTATGGGAGCTGAAGGCACACAGTTGGGGGAATATTACCCCTGACTTTCACTGTTGTAATTGAAAGTAGAGTTTGACACATTGGCATCTTTCTGTGTCAGCCATTGTCACTGGCTTCAGCTGCCACGGTTAAGTATGTAGTCATTCATCCTTGGCAGACACCGTCCTTTGCAGCATGAGAGGATGGTCTCTGGGTGTTAATGCTCAGCACTCTGGGAGCAGCTGGCTATATCGAATTCAAGGCATGCAGATTTTCTTGGCCATTTTACTTAGCAGATGGGTAAGGCTTGATAGATTGAAGATTTAGTTTCCAAGTCAAGGGCCAAATGTTGCAGTGGGAGAGAAAAGTAAATTATATCACTATTCAGAGGGGAAAGGCTCAGGTACTGTATCACAAAATTGTTGCCATTCATTTTCCTCTGCCTCGCACAAAATGCATGTCATTTCACCTTTCAGTATAGCCGACTGTGGCATTCTCCTTCACTTTGAGATGCTTTGCAATAGTGTCTGTGAGCCCATTTAATGAGCTTGAAAGCAGTTGCTGCAAATTTATGACAGTTTAATGTCTAAATGCCAGATATTTTTTAAGGTGGAAATGAAAGAGAAATTTGTATTTTGTATCAACCCAAATAGGTGGGTTTTCTTCAGTTTTTTTTTCCCACACCCTTTTCTTCCATACAACATCTATTTAAACATATTTTTAAAAGGAAAGTGTATTCCTTACTCCTGATCTGTTCAAATGATTAATATTTACCTACTTTTCACAAGGTAGCTGGTACCAGTGATCATTAGAGGGCTTTGTGGTGCTCCCTCCAGACCCCCTTGATTGGTGGGAGGATAATCTGGATTTCAGAGGGGCTGCCTGGAGCTTTGGGCAATGGGGATGTCTGGTCCTTCGTACAGGGGTCTTAGAGTTAAGGTCTGATGTTGCTGTGTGGCCTAAGTGCTTCAGTGTGTATTTGGAGGTTTCTCTGTTTTTATTTGTTACTGTTTCTAAAATAAGCATGGTAAGATCAGTGTTTTTGCCTGAGATCTATTTTTCAGCTCTATAGAACTGTTTCCAGCAGAAAGGCAGGTCATGGATTACTTACATGACTTTAGCATATGGCTTTAATTATACAGCATGTGGTATAAATTTTAACACTTTACGTAGACTGCTGAATTTTGATAAATCGAGGTCTTCAGGAGGTTCTGAGTTTGTCCTATAAAATAATCAGATGAACAGAGAGCTTTGGCTGCTCTACAATGAGTGATAGAGAATGAGAATGGGTTTTTAGCATGCTGAGCTCAGTACAGCTGCAGCACAGGGGTAGTACCTCACCCAGTAAAGTCTGTTTTCACGTGCTGTGGCTTGGTGGCTGGACTAGCATGGTCAGCCTGGCTGAGGTGCTCTGGTCTCTCCTCTGGTCACACTCCTGCTCTGCTCAGCCACTGAACTGTCCACTTTGGGGTATTAATGTTATCCTGAAAAGGGGCTGAGCTCCCAGGCCTGCCTCCAAGGGTACAGCTGTAGAAACAGCACTTTCGAGCACAGGGGTAAAACATTGTGCTGCTGAGAGGCATTAACACTGCTGTCAATAGAGTTCATGGCTGATCAGCCTTGTTCACTGAAAAAGGAATAATTTCTCAGTCCCTGCATCAGATGCAGGAGCTGTAAGTAAATCTAACCTCTCTAGAGTATGATTTCCACCGTGACTTCATGCAAAGAACATATCTGGTTTATGGCTGCAGAATGGGGTCATTGTGCCTTGCCTTTTCCAATATTGCAAATATTTGTCTTATTCATTGCATTAACATCAAGCCATTTTTTCTATTCGGAATGGCATGTGCACCAGGTATTGAAGTCACCCAAAGGGTACAATAAACAAGAGATTTTACTTCTTCATGTCGTGTTCACCCCGTATTTACCCTATGGTGAGAGCTCTGTTAGCACAGGAAACTGCTTAATGATATCTGTGTGTTTGTTTTTCCATTGTGCTTAGCATGATAGTTACCTATTCATTTCTGCTGAAGAGGATTACAGGCATTTTTCAATTATAAATGATGCACGCAAGCATTATTTAATCTGTTTACTGCAGACCTATAGAGTGTTAGTCAGTTTTGAGCAAAAACATCTTGTACAGGAAACAACATTTGTAGTAGTGGTACTGTGGGTATTTTAGGGCAATTTCAGGATGCTTTTCCATCTGTCTGTTAATACTCACTCTGCAGCACTGTAGGCTTGTGTTTGTGACTGGAATTCCTGTGGCTTAAGAAATTTGTCATTCTTAGTGTTTCTTCTGGTAAAATCTTGAAGGAGTAGGGGGGGAAAGAAAAGCTTTGCCCAGCTTAGGCAGGTTTGTGTTGGGTGAAGCCAGAGTGCCCAGACCCAGTTACAGATGTGTGATATTCCTCCAAGGTATCAACAGGAATGTGGAATGTAAGGTCAATCTGAATAATTCATTGCTGTTTTCCTTCAGGATATGTTCATAAGATAATGAAAAAATACATGGCTGGAACACATATATAACAAAGAAAGTGAAAAACAGTTTGTAGGAGGATATAAGCTCAGGCTTCATGACATGGAATCATAAAGCAGGTCAGAAGGACACTTCTTTTTCTGGAGATTTTTTCCTTTTTTTTCCTTCTGCTTTTTTTTCCCCTACTTTTTTTTCCCCTTCCTTTCTTTTAAGTATCAGCTGTTATCAGAGACAGGGTTCTTGTATGGGTGAATCTCTGATCTCAACCAGCGTGGTAGCTGCAGGCCAGTTAAACCAGAGACGTGCAGCAATGGCAATAGAACTTGACATTTTGGATTTCAGAAACCCAATTTCCTCTGTGAACGCAAGCAGGAAAAGGATACAAAGAACTGAATAAAGAGAGAGAGAGATTAAATTCAAGGTGGATTTTTTGGGTTGTTTAAGAATTTGAAGAAGAAAAAGATGTAAGAAAACTTTTGTTCTGAAATCTGAACCCTTCCACAACATGAGAAAACTTTTGGTCACTTTTCTGATGGTTTTGTCATGATTCTGAAACAGCTGTATTGAAGTGTGAGAGAACTGTGTGTGAATGTAAAGTAAGAAGAAGGAAAGCATCTGGAAGGAAAATAAAGCTATATCCCAGGCAGGTCTGAGTGACATCTCTGCAAGTGGTACTTGTTTGAATATGATTTTTAAAGAAACAGGAGATCCTGCTCCCCATACCACTGGAGAAAACAAAATTGCAGATGCATGGAGCATTTGCCTTCCAGTCTCCATAGAAATCCTGTGCCTGTTGGTTTTGTGCTGTTGAAGAACGCAGCACATTTGCAGAATGTGCTATCAAAGAGGATGCATGGCTGGATCTATACAGACACACCACCTCAGATTAAAGGGGCGCTGCCAGGGCTGAGGTTAAGGATTGATCTACTTTGACACAAAATCCCAAAAGGAAGCATTCTAACCTTTATGATCCTTTCTGTCTATTTGCTTTCTTCAAACTGATTGCAGCTGTCACCAGAAATAAAACCAAAGTAAACAAAATAAAACTCTACCACTTATGGTTAGGCAGCAATAAATAAAACATTATTTAAGTCCATAGCAAGATTTTCTTATGTTCTTGTTCTTAAATGGTGATAGCGTTATAATGATTTTTTTTTCAATGGTGCCCATGGTTGGAGAAACCTGGATAAATTGAAAAGATGCAGGAATGTGTCTCACAATAAGCTCTGTATTTTTAGTGTTTCTTTTTTATTTGTCAGATGTCAGACAGAACCTACAAAGTGGGTAATTGGGTCCACTGTCCTGTGATTATTATTTATACAGGATCCAAAGTGTACAGAGCACCCTTTGGGCCTATAAAAGTTCACGCTTCAAAGAGCTTGCAGCCTTCAGGGTAATGGTCTTATGTCCAGTAACATCTGAGCTGTATATATTTCAAAGCTGCTTTTGCTGCTTTGATAATTTTATTGCATTTCTTGCCCTAGATGATCATTGCAAGTTCTGGAGTACTGTGATGAGGAGAGGATTTTCAATTTCCATTTACAACACCAAACCATTTTGTCTCTAGAGAAATGCATGAGAATGTGTCGTGAACACAGCAGAGTAGTTCATAGGGCAAATAAATAGAAAACAGAAAAGTGGGTTGTTGTGGTTTATCTCAATGCAGTTGGCTGAGAAGATAATGAGGTTTCTAAGATTCCTAATTAGTTATGGGAAGGAAGGACAAGATGAGAGGTGCTTGTGCTTATGAAACTTGGGCAGTGGATTCCAATTTTCTTGTCAGGATGTTAAATTTGTGTTATTTTTACAGCACATTTTTTGGATGTGCTGTGGTCGATGAGGTCCTCCTCCTAGGAACAGCTCCAAGCTGGTTCTGCCCTTCATAGATTGGTGTGTTCCCTGCTGGGCACAGGGTCCTTTCTCAGGGTTTTCTTATCCTTTCCAAAGATATTAATACACAGCCATAATGTGATTAAACTCTGGTTTTCCTCATGACATTGAGGTCATCAGCAGGTAGTAAAATACAGAGCAGCTCTTTTGCATCTGATGTGCTGCCCATTAGGAGCTGTCCATCCAGAAATTATCAACACTGCTCAGGTTCTGAAGCTGTCTGGTGGGGGAAAAAAAGGAAGAATGTACCCCATGATACATGGCAGTACTTATCTCTCAAAAGCAAATTGGCAAGTATCTTAAATAATGGAACATGTTCACAGAAATTGTGAGTTATTCCTACAATACCTCTGAAGAGGTGAAAGGTTAAAAAAAAAAAAAAAAAGCATTATTGGTGTTAAATTCCTTGGCTATGTGCAAGTAAGTGACTGAAATGATGGGTTTAATTTGGAAGTCATGGAGCCCAACGGGGTTAATCCTTCCTGCTGCCTTTTCCTCCTCTCTCTGGTGCTGGATCTCACTGTTGTGGAGGACGTGGGCAATTTCTGAGTGATAGAAGGAATGTGACAGGGCAGGCAATTACACTGTCAAATATTGATTATTTTTTTCCTAAATCCTCTCACAGAGCTTTTTTTGCCTTTCCTTTGTCCCAGTGGCACTAAATTAAATAAATTTTAAAATATGAATAGCGATGAGATGGCAAGGCCCAGCTCCATTAGGGCTGAAAGGGGTCCAACTTCACTGAGTGCACTGGCAGCATCAGATTTATGGCCGTGTTGGTAAGGAATGAACTGGTCTGAGATGACTTCTGTTTATCACAGCAATTGTCCTCTATGAAAGCAGGAGTAGATGGAGAAAAATCAACCCAGTGTTTTTAGGCTTTGCAGGGCTGATAATGTGGTTAACATTTTAAAGAATGCAGAGGACACTTTTTTATTTAACCTTCCTCACTTTATTTTGTGACACCACGTACCTTTGGCATTTGTTGAAGATCCATTGTAAGTATGAGAACTAAGCAGCTTGTTAGGTAACATCTTTTTTTTTTTTCTCTTTAGAAGATTAAACTGAAACTGTTCTGCCTAATGCCAGAGTAGATGTAACCAATCCTGTATCCTTTGCATGTAGGTCAGTCAGAGGGACAATTCAGCACTGGATCCCATTATCCATGGGTTGAAGGGCGTTGTACATCATGGTAAGTACCTGCTTAAACTTTCTACTGGTTGGGAAAGGGAGAGGGGCAGAAGTGATCAGGTCACCCCTGGAAGGACACTGAGCCCACACATTCCTCATTCACTGATGTTTAAGGGCATCACAGCCATTATTTGATTGGTAAAGATCAGAGTCATTTGTTACCTGAGAATGGTTTGGGGTGAACAGTAAACAATTTGTTTCTTTTCAGTCAGTGCTCCAGAATGCATAAGTTATCAATCACAACCTGCTGCAATCTATCATTCATATTAGAACTTCGAAGGCAGCCTGGATACTTCACTCTGTTATTTATCTTCTGTTTGCTCTAAAAATACACGTCTCTGAAGTTTCTATTTGTTAATAAATTGTCTTTCAAATTTAGGGAACTGATAATGAAACAAAAAATTAACTATCTATGAAAATTAATTAAACTTTGCAGCAGATGAACATCTTTCTAATTCTGACATAAATACGATCATTCAGCTATTCTGATGTATATATCTACTATCCTTGAACTTATAGCAGGTACTAAAATAAATATTAATATATTTTATACTTTTATAACCGATATTTTACTTGGGAATTTTCCTGAAGCCTTACCACAGGTAATGCATCATCAGCAATGACATCAAGATGCTCCGGTTCCCAAAGTACTCTTGTCAGGTTTTAAAATAATGATTTGTAAAGTTTTAATAATCTCATTGTAATTCAAAAGGCATCTGCTGGAATGGTGCTCAGTACAATAATAAATCTCTGTTCCATCTATAGTGCTGTGATAAAACATCTTTGCACCTTTTCTGAGGATTGTCTTTAGACATTACCTAGTGCTGTAGAGCTTAACAGACACTTTTTTTCTCATGACTGCAAACCTAAAACTAGTTGACAGTGTTAGATTAAAACAAATAGGATTTTAGATTAATTGTTCTCCTTTCAGAATCATTTAACTTTGCAACTGGGAAGGCCAATAAATCCAAACACAGTGAAAAATGGGTTAAATGATAACATGCCATAAAGTCCTTCATTTAGAGAATTTTCCTTAGGTTTTGCTGCTTATAAATTGCAGTGTTCTGCTGTGAAATAAAAACAACACACTGAGCTGAAAAACTGGTGTAGTTTTGCACAAAAATAGAAGTTATTACCATGCTGCCTCTGGATAACAAAACAGGCCAGCAAAAGCAGAGCTGGGATGAGTTAGGCTGCGAGGTTTTTTTCAATGTCTGTGTAATTTGACACTGCAGCCAAGCTGCCATTTAACTGGACTGGGATCTCTTCTTAGTTTTGTTCTTTACCTGCTTTCTATTCCAAGACTCCCAACCCCTGCAAGCACACAGTGTTTTAGC
This sequence comes from Acridotheres tristis, assembly GCA_037013685.1. Taxonomy (NCBI): domain Eukaryota; kingdom Metazoa; phylum Chordata; class Aves; order Passeriformes; family Sturnidae; genus Acridotheres; species Acridotheres tristis. The sequence continues at coordinate 7,551,753 of CM072899.1, read as the reverse complement.
CACCTCATCAGGTTTTCCTGCTCCCTGTCTTTGCTCCTTGCAGACAAAACAGCCACTCATGGACAATCACACCAGTGTCTCCTAAGAGGATTATTCCATTCCCAAAATTAATTGTTTGGGTAGGATGTGACTCGGTCCCGAGGCTGTGATTCCCTGACCACATAATGATCAGTTCATCTCCGTGCTGTCTTACCCACAGCAAAATCTGGGTGGATAAAAGGCGTTTATTTTTGTTTTGCACACAATGCACAGAAGTCTGCTAGTGTTTCAAGTAAAGGAAATCACTTGATATATTTCAATAGCTTGTTTCCTTTTCAAAACATTAAGGAAGAAAAAGAGGAAAATCATGCTTTCCTTCCTGTTTCAAAGGCCCTGATTAAAGGCCTTTTCTAAGGCTCTTTTGGTGGTTAGAGTAAAGGAATTTCCTCCTGCAAGGCAGTTGTTGAAAGAGATCGTTCTCTTTAACTTAAATATTGATAGAACACTTCAGTGAAGAATTCTCATATCATATCTCTCTTTTAATGCTATTATACAGAATAACAGTAAAGATGTGAGGGTTTTATTCCAGTTTCTCACATTTCTTTTCTTGATGTGATTTACTTACATCTTAAACGAGCACAGTTTTGTGAATTTATCTGAAAAGCTTCTTCCTGCCTTCCATTTCTCTGCATTCAACTGGGACCCTAAGGCAAGATGGACTTTTTGGCTGAAATACAGTGGAAAACTCTTGTGGCTTTTGCATAGAGTGGTTGGATGAAGTAGGAATCCAACAAAAGAAGGCAAAATTGAAACCTTAAGTTTCTTTGCATTTTATAACATTTCCATTACTATATTGGTTTTAGGTGATTGTCACAATACAGAGACACATACATATAATGTAAAAATTAAGAATACATACAAACATTGAGGTTTTCTTGTCCCTCTCCCTCCATCTGGCAGAACATGTTTCCTGGGTTGTGCTGAACAGTCACTCCTTCCTCACACTCATTCAGTTTTCAGCACAAATCCTCATCATTCTCTTTTTTCATTTACTGGAAAGCCTGTTCCTGTATGGGAACCCCACTCTGCACCACACTGTACAGGGCTCCCACACTGTTCCCATAGTGGGGACAGATCTGGTAACACTCAGGTGGATAGAGAGATGGTACTCATGAATGATGAGCTGGTAGTTTTTAAAAATGTTTTCTGTATCCTTTTTCTTTTTTTCTGTGAAGTTCTTGTATTCTTATATTGCCCTTCCAGGGATATGCAAACATTTCCAAAGTCAGAAGTACTTTCTGTAGAAGCGAAAGCAATTTTTGCTTGATATTTCATCAGGGATTTGAATTACTTACTAATTTGATGGAACATAAATAATTGTGCCCTTCACAGTGTCACCAGCTTAGTAACAATGATAGAGAAACATACACGTAAAAATCAATACAGGCTTAGTTGCTACTTAGTTGATTTTGTTTCCTCATCTCCAGGCATAATTTTGTAGAATCCTAATGGCCACATTAAACTTAATTTTACATGAGCAGCCATATAAAGTTTCTTAGCTGGAAGGGAAAGCATGGTGTACCAAACTGCCAAATGATGTCTGGATCTATGATAATGCTTTGGGGTTTGCCCCGTGTTCTTCCTGCTGAACAGGATGTTCCCACACCTCTCCCCAGCTCCTGCATCTGCCCTCGAAGAGCAGCACAGGAGCACTGAGGAGACTCTTACAGGGGCTGTCAACTGCTTGTTGCTGCTTTTAAAATTGCTTTTGGTTTTGTGCTCTGCCAAGGATTTGTCACACCTCCTGCCAGCCAGGTGTCCGCACTTCTCACTCCTGCTTTCCCTGCCCCAGGGCACGTGGAGAGCCTGTCTGCCACAGAGCCCAGCCAGGACTGACAGCTGGGAGTGGGCAGCCCTCCCTGGAGAAGGGCTAGGGTACAAGCAGGTGGGATTTGGATTTTCTGATGCTGACTTGTGTCTTTCAGCTCTGATTGCTGGGGGTCTTTTTTAGCTCCTCTACAAACGCTCTTCTCATCATGAAAGCTGGTGGGAAGAGTCTTCAGCAGTGCTGGCAGGATGGATGATGCATGTTGTTCACTGAACTTGGATCATAGGTTAAAAAGTCACTGCTGCCTGACTACGATTGCACCACACATGGAGCAGTCTTGGTGCTGCACAATTGACTCTGCACATCTGACCAGGGCTGGGTGCCCTGCCCTGAGCCCCTCTCTCTGAGCTCCTCATCCTTCTTTGGGATGCTGAGGATCACAGGGCAGGAAGGAGCTGCTCTTGTGCAAAGGCTGAGGAGGCTGGTGAGGCCTCAGAGGGAATGATTGTGCCCTTGTGGGAATAGGGGACTGTGAAATACCAGGTTATGTGTTATACGGTTGATTTGCATTAAAATGGTTATGAAAGCTTTTGTCTGCCACACGTTCCAGCAAGGTCTCAGAGGAGCACCTGGCAGGATGGAACTATTGCACAGAAACATTGCTTTTCCCACCTTTCCTGTCTGGTTTGCCCTTTTAGGTACTGTTTTGTATGTAAGCCTCTTAGAGAAGCCTTTTCTTTGTTTTTACCAGCTGCCTGGAAGGCATTAAAATGAGCCTTCTTCCCTGATGTCAGTCCTGGGGCAGCACCCAGTGCTGGAGGCTGTGTGACATTCTCCTTTTCCCAGCCTGGCACAGATGCTCTGCACAGGACCACGGTCCTGTTTTATTGTGCAGGCAAAGTGTTGTCAGAGGGGACAGCAGCCCTCACTACCCCAGGCCCCTGGAAAATATTTCAGGGTGATGGAAACCATGTTTTTGTCACTCTGTCCTGTTCTCTGTGGCTGACATAAAGAATCTACACTGCTCAGCAGAAAATTATTATTAGAGCACAAATAAATTACCACAGCAGAAAAGGTTCAATGTCACAAAAACGGGGCTCTTATTCCCTTCCTTGTCAAAAGTGAGCTCTGAAAATCAAAGTGCTATCAGATCAAAAGCTTAGGTACAAAGTGAATCAATGTCATCTGTTGCTTGTTTGTGAACGTGAGGTGGGGTGTGAGGAGGAGAGGAACCTTTGTTTATCTAAAAGGGAGTTGGAAAAAAGTCTTAAAAAGCTTTAACTGGAGCCCAGCATGGAGCAGAGGATTTCCCTTGAGATGGGCCAGAAGTGGTCAGGCAATGATTACTAAAATTTCTGGTCTTGCTAGGGGGAGCTTACCAAATACAGTGGAAACAACTGCTTTAATAATGAAAAAGGATAGAAAATAAGTATGTTGCACATCTCTCCAGTTGTCCTAGGTGAAAAATCAGTGAATAACCTGTTAAAATAAATCAGCACTAAAAAAGAAGCAATCTAGACAGTGTTAGTTACCCTGTGGATCTATCACACCAGAAGGCATAATAACAAGAAAACACCATTAACACCATGACACGTTTTTTCTTTTGTTTTGAACTTCAACCAGAACACCGCCTGACAAGCTGTTTGCCTTCCACACCAAATATCATGGGGTTGTAGAGAAGGGTGGGGGAGAGGGGTGAAGGTGAGATGTGATGCCGTGGGACCTCATCTTTGAAAGTAAAACTTTGAAGAAAGCAGCAGCTCAATTTGGAACAAGGAAGGGCCATCAAAGGGAGAGCGGCACCATACGTTAGGCTGAGAAGGAAACGTGGAGGAGCATTTCTTTTTCCTCAGGGATGAGCTGGATATATTCTTTTGTTTTCTGATCTGTTCTTGTGTTCACAGTCAGAGTAGCCCTGTGAAAGGGGCCAGGACACGATTGCTGTGGAGCAAAGGGGAGGAGGAGGGAAGTGGGAAATGGAGATGAGAGCAGAGGTGATAAGTTCACACCTTTATATAGGGCAGCTCTGTGCATAGCTGCAGGGGTCTGTATCATTGAAAGGAATAAATGGTGGAAGTGTTGGAAATCTCTGGTCCTTCACCTGTCTGCTCTGCAGAAAGCAGTGCTGGTCACATCTGAGTAAAGACCAGCAAGCTGACCGAGAATTAATAGATTGCACAGAAAAACTAATTCAAACTAACAAAAAAGATTGCACTTGTAACAGTTAAGAAATAAAGCTGATGCTGAATGTGAACAAATCATCTGCAGGGAGTAGGAGTTGGGTGCTATGCTGGTGGGTCTTGGGGATTTTTGCTGAGAAATGAGGGATAGAAAAGTCTGAGAACATGTGGGTTTGCTCTGGCTCTGCTGGAGCAGATGTGAACAATCCACACTCCTCTGGGCACTTCTGCTTCACTTCAGCCTCTGCCAGAGTCCAGCTTTTTCCAGAGATCCTCCTCTCCTCTGAACTTTGTCATAGTTTCTTTTTCCTCCTATTGCTGATGCTTTTTTCTGTACTTCTTGCCTGTACCTCTGCCTCAGGTTAGGTTTTATGAAACCTGGAGAAGTCTCATCCCAGTCTAGAATGCCAGCAGCTGCTTTGCATCAGCACTCCTTTAGCATGAAAGGTTCAGAATAACATTTTCCTTCTTTAAAGAGTTAAGACCTCTTCTCTGCAGCTAAACCTTTTCCTCCTAAGCTGTTTTAAGAAAAGGAGTGAGAAAAATTAAGCCTGAGACCAACACGTGGCATGGAAATGGTTTTTTGTGAATAAGAGACTTGCCTTTTTTATTCCTTCCTCATGATTTTTTTGTACCTCTCAGATTAAATTAGTCTGCAGGACTGTGTTATTATCTCACTCCCCTCCTCTCTTCCATGCTGTGCTTTCTGTGTCCTTACAGCTCCTTACATTGCTCAGCAGAGGATCTTTTAAAAAAAAATTAAATAAAAGTGAGAAAAATAATTGCACAATAAATGACAAGAATTACCCTGAGTACAGAGAACTGTCAGATACTGCCCTTCCTGCAGGATTTACACAGCAAGCACTCATCTGATGATCCTTTCAGTTAAAGTAATATATAACATTTGTAGTCTCATCTTTAAAATCACCCCCATGAGTCTGGTCCTTGGCTCTGCTTTGCTGCCTGCTTTATCTGGGAAGTTCTGGCTCAGTGGGTGTGCAACATGGTGTCCTTTTGATTATTTTTGCGTGTTTGCTTTTTGAAAATTTGAATGCAGAAGCTTTAGAATGTCTTGGCTCATTGTGAAAATGAAATTGGCAATAACATTGTTTAACAAATTTGGGAGACTTTCAAAGCTCTTCATATTGGTGTTGCAGATTTCAGTTATTCAAAGTGTAGCTGGGTACCTATCAGGCACTGCACATACGTTAATTTTGGAAATAAGCTCATTTTAAGATATTGTTTTCAATGCAGCCAAGTTCCTGTTTTCTTACAGAAAATCATGATGAAAGTCCCTAAGCATTCCATGAGATATAAATGGACTTGGCATATAGTTGTTTTCTTGTGATGTCCAATCCAAGTTCCTGTTAGATTTAAAAGAGTTTTGATCACAGATAGTTGTGTGCTGTTAACCTGCATATCTCAAGAAGCCTCTTACTCCAGTGATTTGGTTAAAATTCCAATCTATCTTTATCCAGTGATTTACAGACTGTATTTTTAGCAAGTTAGTCCTTGAAGGCAAAATGTTCAACTGATGGCTCTTTCAATACAATATTTGTTGGCACCAGCTTGTGAAAAATGCAGTAGTTGGTGGAGATCCACTGCAGGTATTAAGATCTGTTTTGTTCCTCTGCTCAGTAAACTATTGTGCACAACTTAGTATTAGTTCAGATCTAGTGGTGATGACTTGACAAGGAGTGTAGATTGGTCAGGCTTTTGAAGCATGTCTGCAGTTGCTCTGCCTTTGGGTCAGGTTCTACAGAAAATGGCCCTTTGTCTTCTGCAAAATGCTGGGGAGATTTCTCAGCCCAAACAAAGAATATGCTCGGTGTGACTTTTCACATTGCTGTTGTGAGATTCAGACCAAGAGGCAGATGTGAATGTTGTATCAGAAGGTCAAATATATTACCAGCTGGCTCAGTTAATTGTTTTTTGTGAATGTAAGAGCTGAAATACAATATTGTCCTTTCATACTGTGGAACACTTAGTATTTTAAATGCCACATTCATTGTCTTAATGGTCAACAATGAATCTGTGGTCTTGCTATTTTTACCTTTGAGGTATTAGAGTGAACATGTTTTTCCGAGCATTGGTGCTGTAAACAAAGCATTGCTGCTTGTTACCTGTGGATAAAACTGCACTAGTGGGGCCGTGCTTTGGACACTGCTCTTTGCTGCATCACCTGGGAGCACTGGTGGCAGCAGCAGCAGGTTGTTGTTCTTTCCCAGGAGAATGCTCTGTATTTTGAGGGGTTGTCTTCAGGGGCAGGATCTCTGGGGCTCTGCTTTCCTGGTTGTTTGTATTTCTGTTTGGGTGCTCAGGTGCTGAGATGGGAGGAGGATGAGGAGCAGCAGAGGAGAGCATTGCAGGGCTCTGCTTTATGGGCGAGTAGGTGGCTCATGGGTCGGTTTTGCAGCATTGATTGCAGTGATTCACAGGTGTTTGCAGGTGAACACTTTTGCTTTGCTCTGTTTTATTGCTTTTGTCTGACAGTTATTTCCTAATACCTGTCAGCAAATGCTGTCTCATCAATCATGTAGTTTCCAGCCTTTTCCACTTTCTTCCTCCTATAAACTCCTCACTCCACTCAGTCCCAGCCTCCTGGACACAGTTCATGCCCATCCCAGGCACTGTAAATGGGAAACAGGAGCTGGTAATAAAAGACAGTGAAGAACGGTTTGTTATTATTTCCAACTTTGTTTTCATTTAGTAGGAAATGTGTATACATACACACACATGCATGTATATATGTATATATAAAAAATATTTCTATGATAATCAGTGAATGCTCTTGCTTAGCCTGGAAATTATTCTCCTTACAATTTCACCACCAACAACAATAACTGACTTAACCTTGAAATCTTTAAAATTATATGACTTCAAAATGCCATTTTCAAAACTGTCTCAAGCTCTTAGGAACTTTAATTTCATGGCATTTACTGTTTCAATATGCTCTTGAAGGATATGGCAGGCAGGCACTGGAGTTTCGAAGTCCCTTTTTCTTTAAGCTTCACATGAAGATATTTGTGACTCCAATTTCTAAAAGTCTGCACCATGCATCTAGATGGCAAGCAATACAAAAGAATGATACGTTTTCAAAAGTGTCACATCATTAAAGCATAATCAATTGATTATCATCTATTTTAGTAGTCATTTTAATCCAATTATATGTGTTTTTTTAATTTTAATCTTTGGCATTCATTAATGGAAACTTAGAGCATTGCTTGTAGCCATGAAAAATTAGATCGAGTACACCCTGCCCTACTTAAACTGTGTATTAGCAAAGCTACTTTTTCCTTGAGAAATACTCTTTTTCACAGCTGACTATGACTTCCCAAGTGCTTAAGAAAAAGCACTATCCCTAATTGATAACCAAAAATTAATCATAGTCAGATACTTCCAGTTTGCATTCAAATAAGGTATTTCTCTGTCTAAATAAGCTTCCTTTACTTGATTATTCATATTGTAGTTCAAAATGTTTAAAAATGAAAGACAGAGTTGGATGAAATGTAGACTACTTAATACAGTGTGTATTTAATATAAAAGTTATGCATTATTCATTTTTTCAATTTGAATAACTTTGAATTTAGCATCCCTGTTCTTCATCTTTTCCTTTGATGAACAATTAATTATTAAAATATAATATTGTCAGCATATGGCACAAAAATCCTTGAAAGTGTAAAATGAGCTTCCTTCTCCTGCCATCCTTTGATAAAGGGATACCATATTTGTGGTTTTGCACAGAGCCTTTATCCAGCATCTGAAGTGATTCTATCATTGTAATAAAAAGGTTACAAAGTTAGAAATGGTTAAATTGTCAATTTTAACTGCAACATTTTTTCTTAAATTCAAGAGAAAAGCACTTTTCAAAATGTTCCTCTGCTTGCCATCTCTTTTCATGTGTAGTCACTGGCTGTTAATACAGGGGATGTTGGTGTATTCAAACACTCTTTGGGATTCATTGTGGCCCACTGTTTGCTGATATAGACAGACAGCTCCGAAATAGAAATCCAGTGTCAAGGTTTGTATACTATGTTTGGAAATCAAGTCCTGTGACTGAGTTTCTCGTTTTTCTAACCAAGTTTTTCTGCATAAAAATGAGCCAATCAAATTAAATGCGACCTTTTGCTGTGATTATGACTTCTTGATTAGAATCTCTTTGAACTTTGGCCAATCACGTATATTTTAGTATTTATTATTTAAGCACACTTTTTCTCATAGAGGTATGCTATGATGAGGAAAAAATGTGGATTAGTATTTGTTTATTTTCTCTTTGGAGATGCAGATGTGATCAAAATCTCCTCAGATTAGAAGGAAAGGAATTGGTCACCAAGAGGTTGCAGTATTGCCTTGACTTTAATAGAATTACTCATATTTTGGGATGCTAAAAGCTATGAAAACATCACAGACCCGTTGCTATTGTGCAGAAAATAGAAGATACCTGAAATGTATGTGTCATTGGCATCGTGCAGCAGCAGTGGAGTTAAAAAAAGTCTCCTGAATTATCAGACTCCTGCTAAGAGGTTTAGGCAACTCCTGATTTGATCAAGACTTCTAGACTGTGGGATTCTGTGGAAGTGAATTCTGCAGACTTCATCCTATTTGGAAGATGTGTGTGTCAATCACCAGCCCACCTGCTTCTCCCTTCTGTTGGGGCGGGGAGGGGGTGGCAATGGGTTTGCTCAGCAGCTCTGGTGAGACAGAAAAAAGAGTTCCCTCTGCCTAAGAGTGGACTCCTGTTAGAGGCACACGGGATATTGAAAGTAAGGAATAGAGATGTTCAGGAGAGCCCCACATATCAGCCTGCCCCAGGCAGTGAGCACCTTTGCATGGGCTGAGAGGCTGCTTCAACCTCCAAGTCAACATGAATTGCAGAGGATAAATGCTCAGGGATAGCAGGGAAATTGCCTTGCCTGCAGCTGTTCCCTCCTTTTGTTTATTTATTTTTCTTCACAGTGTTAAATATTACCAGCTTGTCACTGTTACTTGCAGATGAATGATTCCAGTGCTTAGGTCTGCATTTCAGGCTGTCCAAGGGGATTCTCAGAGAACAAAAGGCTTGTCCCCAGGTTGTTGGACCCTGGGAAGGACTTTCTTGGATATGGGAGAAGGGGCAGCAGTTTTACCCGTGAAACCAATTTGGTGCAGTGCTGGCTGTGTCTGGCAGCACCCTGGCAGTGCCAGCATTGGTGGGTGCAGGCCTGAGCGAGCACTGCTTGGGTGTTGCTTTGAGCACCACACTGAGCTGTAGCAGTGTCCTGTGTCCCTGCTCCTCAGCCCAGCTCCCTGGCAGCTCCCAGAGAAGTTTGGCTGAGCAGCCTGGCTCTGCCTCCTGCACCTCAGCAATCCACTGAGGGTTTGACTGTGCTCCTGATGGGACAGATATGCTGCCCGATGTGCTTTGATCAGGCAGCAGCAAACAGGAGCACTGGGCCTGGCTGTGTCCCACTGGGTTTGTCCTGCTGCCATCCAGCTGGGGAGCCATGTACTGAGTGCTGGAACCATTGACTACTGCATTATTTCTGTGCTGACATAAACCAGTGGGGTAGCAAGTGCATTTCACACCTGCACACATTCAGATTAGGAGGGTGTGTGTTTGGGATGGGGCTGACTAACATTTTGGCTGCTCTTTTAATAAACCGCACGTCAGCTCTTACAGAGAGTTTCCATTTTTCATTACATATATGATAAAATATGTTGTTGCCATTACACCTTGTTAGGCTGCCTAGCAGTGTGATGTCTGTTTTAAAGACACATTTAAAAAAAGTGTAATCCTGCTTGTCAATCTTCCCTGCAGAGAAGGAGACCTTTCTGGATCCCTTTGTGCTGAGGGAACTTCTGCCAACATCTCTGGGGAGCTACTACCGCTACACAGGTTCCCTGACTACCCCTCCCTGCAGCGAGATCGTCGAGTGGATTGTCTTTCGGAAGCCTGTGCCCATTTCTTACCATCAGGTGTGTTTGTTTTCTCACTGAAGCCCAGCTCTCAATTTGCCCTCCTTAAGACTGTTTTCAAAACCCGCCGGTTTAATTTGGAGAATGCAAATGTTTCTGTTGACAAAAAAGGAAGTGTCGGTGATTTTTTTTTTATTCTTATTAATATTGTTTCTGAACAGGAGCCATCCGTCTTGAGAAGACAGTACAACATGAAACCCAGTTTCCTTTCAGTGATTTATTTCATATTGTTTTTGTTAAGATTAAATTAAGCTATGGTGTAAATAGTTACATAGAGTTCCCTTTTATTCTTTTTAATTGAAACTTTCTTTTCAAAGTAAAGTGAGTGATTTCAGTTCTGCTCAGATTTAGTAATTTGAACTAATTACATTAGAAAAGACATCTTTCCATTAATTCTCCATGCTTAACTGTTTTTATAACACAGTAAAGCTGCCATTATGTGCTCAGCGAGCTGGTGCACAAATCTTTAAAATTAGCACATAGCAGCTTTTAATGCAAATAGACACAATGTCTGGAGTTTGAAGAATTATCCTGATAAAGCAATGTCTAGATGAAGTCAAATGTTTGTCAGTTCAGTGTATTCTGACATTGTAAGACTGTGGTCTTTAGAAAGCCAACGTGCCAGACTTAGTCTTGCCTCTTACTCATCTGTCATAAACCACTGAAAACAAACTTTTTACATTACTTATTCCGTAAAGTGCACATGAAGTAATCACTGGGTCATCGTGACTGACAGATGTTGTACTCTGAGGTTTCAGAAGTATGGAAGGCACTTGCCATACCCCTGCTCCAGGCTTTTTTTCCTGTTTTCTAGATCTCATTGCTTTTCCCATAGATTCTTTCGTCTTTTTTTGGCAGCCTTTGTTCAAAATCAGTTGCAGTGCTTCAGCTGAGGCCCTCCAGAGGCCGAGGGACACGTCAGGATTTATGTCTCCAGCCACTCATCCTGCTGTTATCTTGCCTGTTTCGCAATGTGTGACGGTACTGCCCGTGCTCAGCTCCTGGTCAGCAGGAACCCTTTTTCTGGAGGCTTTCCCTGGATCTCTCTGGCAATGCTGAGCACATTGTGCCCCCAGGCAGCCCCCAGTTCTGGCTGGAGCCTGGGACTCTGCACATGGTCCTGTTTGAATCAGACCCCTTGTTTTTTTCAGGCTATTTCTCTGATTGTCGAGATCATTTTGAATTCTGTCCTTGCCTGCAGGATACTTGCAATCCCTTGTAGCTTTTCACTACATCAATAAGTTTACTGTTTATTATTTGGTGGCTGCAAGGCCTGGCCCATGCTCAGTTTTATACCCTCTGTGCACATCAGGTGGGTCACGACTCCTTTTTTCTTTTTTAACAAATGCAAATGAAACAGTAAATTTCAATTTCGGCTGTCGGTATAAAGGTACTTTATCCTGGCATAGCTCCTTCCCTATGCTGCATAGAAGTAACTGTTCCAAATCAAGCCTTTAAAACTTGGCATTGTACTGCTCTGTGCATGTGTGTGTGGTGGAAGGGCTGGGAATTCTGTGTGTAGACAGACTTTCATTGATACTACAACACATGTGGAATAAATAATAGTGTTCCCCCCTCCCCGGTAGCTCTAGATGTGTGTGTTTCAAGAGCCTGCCACCCTGCCACTGCTATGATTATTATTTGTTCCTCTAGCAGAAACAGTAACATAATCCATTGCCATAGTTTAACCTTCTTTATCACAATCCCCATGAAGCAGCCTGTAATCCCAGGGGACGACGGTGATATTGTTTAAGCTTTGTTGCTGTTCCAATTAAATTCGTGCTTTTGTGCAAAATACCTTGCTGGAAAAGGACAGTAGTGAAGTGGTCCATTTGTGGAGGCTTCTCTATTTTATTCACAGTCCTCCATCATCATCATCTTCCCTGATAATTAGACAACAAACCAGGACAAGCTGTGTCACCCTGCGGATGCATTGTAAAGCTAAGTGCATTCAATGACCCAAAGCATGGCATTATCTCTCGTAATGCATACCTCAGAGTAGCTCATTGTGCTTATAACAGTTTCAGTATTTTTAATTGCCATTTGTATATCCAACCCTTAGAAAACTACACATCAGGCTTTAATGGTTTGTAATTGCATGACTCAGAGCTTTAGATCAGGTTTCCCTGTATCTACAATAGTCTTACAAGAGCTTTTAATTTCTTCTTCTGAACAGGAGCTCTTGTACTCCTTGAAGAGCGTGAATGTAGCTCCTTGACTGCAGATCTTAGAATATTATTTTTTTCTGTCAGTTATAGATAAATTAATTTCTCATTTGTCGTAGATAGTATTTTTATAGTGAAAGTGAGGTTGAAATGGCTTATATATACTTCAACACATAAAAAGCAGAAGGTTAAAAATCATGTTTGAATTGGCAGTTGTTAAAATGCAATTATACCTCCCCAAGGTAGCATGGCAGAAGAAAATATTTTAAAAGTTCTCTCTGAAAGTTTAAAAATTCAATTAATGTCACAGATGTCTAAGCCTAGAGACTTGACTTCAGAAAAAGGAGTTACTACCCAAGTTCTTGCGCTTTTATAAAGTCACCTTAAGCCCTGTTATCTGGCTTTATCAAAACTGCTTCCAGTGCATGAAGTGCAAAAGGTATGTAAATAAGCACAAGAGTTTTGTTCTGCTTTTATAGAAGGGTGTAGCAGGATCATCTGTTGTGGGGGTTTTTTTAAGACTGAAGTGTAAGTCAGTCCTTTTACCCCTTTTTTAATCTATCCTCCTATGCTTTTGAGGGGGTCCTGCTAATAATTAGGAAATTTTTAAAGGTGTTTCTTTGAAAGCCTCAAAAACAGAATTGTGTTGAGAACCTGGAAATAAGGCATTCCTATAACATGCAGAAAAAAGTACAATTCAAATCCCAGCATCCACACCTGCAAGTCTGGAAGCAGCACCTGAGCTCTGGAAGTGGCACCTGAGCTTCCTGCCTGTGACAGGAACTGGTCACCCCTCCCTGCTCTTCCCCTGCTGAAGGGGGCTCAGATTATTGGTTTGAAGGGAAATTAAATAACGTGGTGGGTACCTCATGAGTCAGTGGAGGATGCTTAACTGCTCTGTTATACACTTCTTTGATTATTTTTATCAGCTTTAGCAACTGAGGCTGCCATGATAATTCTTCCAGTTTTAAGGTTTGGGGCTCATATGCTTCTCCAGAGCTTTTAGAGCAGACACACTTAATGAAAAGTGTGTAAGTTTCAGTGGCCTGTCATTAAGCTATGAATATTACTCAAGTCTTTTTTGAAGTCCTGGGCTAGATACTGTGCTCCCAAAATCCATACTATCAGTATGTGTAACTGATGTGATGCAAACAATATCAGGACTGATTCCTTCTCTGCTCTGTCTTGCTCAGTCTTTCCAGCAGCAACATAACTAATTCTGAATGATAACAAGGTAACAATAAATGCAGTAACTACCTTTATAGCTGGGAGAAAAATATTAGCTGAAAATATTTTCACCTTAGTTTGCTAGATTTTTTTTTTTCTGAGAAACACTAAGATACAAAGTAACAGAAAAGTTTTCCAATTACAGTTCTTTCTTACAGGTTAATACGTTTTCTTATAAATAGCTCAGATCTGAATGCAACAGAAGAAACTTATTCCCAGAGGAGTGTATGCTAGCTGTGCCTAAAAGTGCTGCACGAGCTGTCTGTGAAGCTTAGGCTGGCAGCTAAACTTCGTAAGGTATTCAGAGATAAGGAAGTATTGCCTTATCCAGGAGAAAGCTCTTGGTGTGGAATGACCTGGAAGCACTTTTTGACGCAATACTGGGAAACAAAACGGTGCCAGCAGTGAGGAGGGTTTGGCAAGGCTGTGTCACACACAAAAGGGATCTTAAGGGCAAATGTTTCTCTGCCAATGACAGATGTCCACAGGTTCTAGAAGGCCTTCTCCCATGGTGGGCAGGACAAGCCTTGTGCTGAGATAAGGTGGTTGGCAATAATTTCAGTGAGCAGTCTGATTTCCCATGTAGTTTTATCAGTCTTGGCATCAACATTTTACTTCCTTCCATTTTGCTGTCTTCTCAACCACCCGGATTTCACCACATTGTTTTTCTAATTAATGTCCCTTCTCTCCCCTGCCATGATGGCTGCGATCAGCTGGAGGCGTTTTACTCCATCTTCACCACTGAGCAGCAAGACCATGTCAAGTCTGTGGAGTACTTGAGGAATAACTTCCGACCACAGCAAAAACTGAACAACAGGAAGGTATCCAAGTCTGCTGTGAAGGATGCTTGGAACCAAGATATGACAGACATCTTGGAAAATCCACTCGGCACAGAAGCTTCCAAAGGTAGATTATACCTTACAATTTTATACTTGACTAGTAGGAAAATTCTTTCCTTTTACTTGGTCATCAAGTGGTGTCAAGAACACCTGTGAGCTACCAAAGAAATAATGCAGATTGTGCAGACATTCCTTGTTGGTAAGTGTCAATAAATTTACTAATTCTGCTTATGCTGCAAACACCTGTAGAACTTGCTGTCACAAGGTGCCATGACAGTACAGCCTTAGAACATGTGGGTCTCAAAGCCACACAATATGAATCTCAAACTGGCAATGTCCCTGTTTCTGCCAACTGGCTGTAGGGCTGTGGAGGTGCCAGACAAAAAGGGAAAACCAAAGGGCCAAGGTCAGAGGTAAAAATTCAGCCCCATTAGCACTGAGGCATTGGGTGTTTGAATGGAAATAGAGTATCCAGATGTGGTTATGGGTTTCATTTCTCCAGTAACAAGACTTCTAAAGAACTGACGACCTTTAAATTCAACGTTTGTATCAGTCTGTTGGTAATGGTGACAGGAGGAAAATAATCTCTTCCTTTTAGGCAGGTGATTTTCTAATGTCTTGCTGAAGCGTTTCATGTGCCTTTTTGTAGAGCAGCTGGCTCTTGCTTCTGTCAGACACCGGATAATGAGCTGGAGGGAGGGGAGTGGAGGGAGGTTCCTGTCGCACTGGCACAGGCAGCCTTGGCTAGAGGAGTGCATCAGAAATTCTGAGAAACGTGTTCTGGATAAAATAAGACTAGAAATAAATATCATTTACTACTTTTATTTGCCTTTATTTTATTGACTGGTGTTATTTATAGGTAGAAGAAATCACATGTACTTTCCAGTCTTCAGTCTTGCGAAGTGCTTGGGACTTAACCAGTAGAGGTAAAGAAGGGAGGGGCAGTTTGCCAGAGGGAAACAGCTAAGCAGATTTACATGGTTCCCTTTTTCACCTGGCATTTTCACCTGGCCAGGCACAGAAAGTGCAGATTTTAGAGGATGTGAATCATGAAAACAGCTGTGTTCAGCAACCTCACCTTCCCAAGAGAGTGCTGGGAGAGTATATTTCTCAGGGCTCATTATTCTCTGAGCGTGCTTATTTATATATGTAATATACACGTACACAAACCTCATGTACAAGGCAGCCTTGGGACAGAGAATTTACATCAGAAGTGAGAAGGAGATCTTGGGAATGAAGAAACCCTGCTACGCTCGGATGCTCTGGACTGTAGTTTTCAATCAGTGTTGTAACAGCAACATGTGTCAGTAATTTCTTCAGTTATATCCTCTGTACATATTATTTACCCAGAACAGTGATGAAAGTTAATGAGTTACATTATGTTAAAAGTGACAAAACTGACTAGTTTTTATTTTGAGTGCAGCCAAGGTACCTCTAACATAGCATTCAAGGAGATTTAACTGCTTTGGCCACACACCTTGCATATTCCTCACCTCGCTGGATTGTTTTTAAGATTATAAATCTTGAGGTGATTTTCACCACCACAGTAAATAACTGAAACCCACAAATTTCTCAGAGCATTACAAACACTAAGGTCTATAGTTAATGGGGTGATCTTGAATTTGGAACTGTCAAGACCAAAGGAGCACCTTGAATAACCAGGAAGGTTCACCATGACTTTGATCTTTAAAAACCAAGCACACGTGCTTAGCTGTCATGAGGTGAGCCAGTCTACAGGAGCAAGGGACCAGCACAACCATTAGTCCATGCTCATGTGGTTTGGTTCTTGGGGCCTGGTTTGCTGAGCAGGTTCTCTATGGGTCGTCTGCCATCATGTTCAGTATGGTAATGCTCTGTGTTTGTGCCTGCCAGGGAATTTGAAATTTTGACAAGAGAGACCCTCGGGGAGGGACATGCCTTTCCCATGGTCTGACAACATTCAGTGTTGCATCTAATGGCAGGGATGAGGCTGGAGTTCGTGATTTCTTCCTCCCCTCAGCTTTTGCTCTAGGAGGCTAATGTCTGGGCAGCCAGTTGTTTTGCACCAGCTCTGTTAGCTTGTCACTTTCTGGGTTGTTGTGTGCACCAGGGGTCTCTGAAAATAGGAGCATTTTTTTTCATGAGCTTACAATAAATAGGTTGGTGCAGTGTTGCTAACACAAAATGGATTGTAGTATATCCTCCAAAGGTTACAAAGATGAGATATAGCTATTCCAGAAATACAGCCATGGATGTTTCTGGCCCCCTTTTTGACAAAGGTGAACAGTGATGATGTGCCTGGTCCACTGCACATTCTGAACTAGTGACATATAAATAAAATGAACTGAAGTCGTAATACATGAGTGAAAGCAAAACCTGTTGTTTATTCAGCTAGTAAATATAGTACCACTTTATACAGTGTCATTCATGCAAAAGAACTGAGGATCTGAGTGCATGGAGTGCTTTCCAGCCAGACAGTCTTGCATACAGGTATGAAAGAGTGTGAGGTTAGCATCACAAATTTATTTTATGCAGATTCTTCTGTATACCTCCTGGTTTCACCTCAATGCTTTCCACGTTGCATTAGGCAATGTGACCAATGGCTGTCACATGTTGACTCTTGTCTGCCCTCCCTGTTCCCGATTTGTGTGGTGTAGAAAAAGGCATGGGCACAAAAATGTGTTTTTTACTTGCTGCAAGGTGATATGGTTTGTGATGGTCTTCAGCTCTGCAGGGTAAGTTTGGGTATGTTTGTCGGTGTGAATTTTTGCGATTTGTTTCCTCTGTCACACTCCATTAAGTCTGTGGGCAGTATTGCTAATCTGGAAAAGAGTGCAGCATTCATTATGTAAGCCTTTCTTATTTTGGAGGAAAATGTGCCCAGAACAATTTGCATAATGTTCAAAATAATTTTCAGAATTCCCTGATGAATAGGGAAATTCAGATCAACACAAAGCAGTGGTCCGTTGGCAAATGTGCCATCCTGCACAGTTTGGGACCAAAGACAAATGTCTTTTCTCTCAGCTATCAAAGCTATCTCAGGTCACAGAACTGTGACCAGTAGAGTAACCTGCAGATACACTGGAGCAAAACTTTCTCACTCTATACCAGTCCTCTGAGTTTTTGCTTAGCAAAGCCTCAAAGTGGTGGCATTTGATAAACAAAACATCTTCTGGGAAAGGCTGTTTTAGGCCAGTGCATTTGGATCCAGTTTGTTAACCAGTATGAATGTTACCAGCCTTTTGCTTTGCAGTTACTCTCCTCTCCCTTCTCTTGTTTTAATTTGAAAGAGGCAATGAAGAGAGGGGCATTGTTTTCGATCATTAGAATACAAGATGGTGAAATACTTCAGCTAATTTGAAATAGGACTGATTTTTCATTTACAACTGAAAACTCCAGATTTTCTTTTGTGTCAGAATTTAATAAGAAGAGTTTTCCTTTATTCCATTATCTCATTGCTTCCTCCTATTGGCAAAAGCTGATTTAAAACAGTTCTCTTGAGGACTGCTTGTATGCTTGGAATAAAAGCATATGCATAAGACCTTTGCTGAATCAGAGCCCATGAGCTGAGCTTAATTTTTAAGTTGACCCTGGAGCTATTTTAAAAAACCATACAGATGATGTTTAAAGATCTTATTTCTGAAATACACCATCCAGGTTAAATACTGTTCAGCTATGTAATTGTAGCAACTGGTGAGTTGATAATAAGCCCTTGAACAGTAATACTTTTTAAGAAGATGGAACTTTCAGACATCCAAGCTATAAGGTGGATCATACTGTTAAATCAGGCAGATCATCTTTTAACAAGAGGGCTTACCCATATTGCAATACTAATTTATGTAAAGTTTTGAAAAGTTAGAGGTTCTCTGTACAGACGTTCTAAGCCAAGAATGGATTTGTAAAGCATTAATCAGATACTGTAATTATCAGTGACTGTGGCAGTGTCTGACGTTTTGGACAAGACAATCTCTGTTAAAATTGCCTCCTTTCTTCTCTGGCCTGTCCTCTGTGGCTCAGGACTGTGTTGCTCTGTCACATCGTATATTGTGCTCCTGCAGCTCCTGGGCTGCCTTCAAGCAGCTCTGGTAGAGGGATTGCTAATTATTTATTGCTTTAATAGTGTACATTGCTCTTCAGGGACAAACAGAATTCTTACATAGAAGTCCATCCAGTTCAAGGATCTGGGTCTGTAGGGGATCCTTACTACTTTCACATGTTGACCCATTAAGCAGAGCTGTATTTACAAAACATTACCTGCTTTAGTAAAGGTATGGGCATGGAAACTCAGGAGGAAAAGGTGTTTCATTTCCTTGTTTCAGGAAGTACCCCGTGTGTAACAATACTTGCCCATTTTATTTTGCTGCTGATTACATCAAATGTTGTTTCTTTATGGTTTTTTTTAACACTCAAAAGAACCCTTTAACCTTTCTATCTCATTAAATGTGCTGCATGCCTTACAACACTTAAACAAGCATCCCATGTGAGGGGCTCTTGACATCAGAGTTTTCTTTCACAGATGCCTGATTACTTTCCCAAAGGTGTCTGATTACTCTTTGCTGGAGTCTCAAATGATGCTGTTTCCCATCAGTGGGATTTCGCCTCAGAGTACCATCTGTAATTATGATCCTAGACTAAGTTAAATAATGAGCAGTCATAAATTCACTCCAGTAAAACTTAGCTCTGGACTCTAAATTAACAGCTGGGACATTTCTCTAGTACTGTACAGGTGATCATTTTCCTTACTGTTCCTCAATTCCATTACTGTTTTTTGTTATGTGGTAGTAATTCGCAGCTTGGAAGTCCTTTTGACTTCATGCCACTAAAGCATGGATAGAAGATACTTGGATTTTCCTCCTTGCATGCCTTGTGCTGGAGGCATGGCTCAGACCAGTGGCCTGCAGCCAAAGGTACTGCACTGCTCAAGCAAAGCAGTTCAGCTCTTACTCACCATTTCATGGCTCCTGATGTCAGAAAAGAGACTACAGCCTTCTGTAAAGGTGTTGTCTTTCTGCACAGCATTGGAGTGCACCTCCCGTGCAGCAGCATCCAAAGGTCCAGAGATTCAGTGCACTGACATCAACACTTCGAGGCAGATAGTCTAGAGCATTGGCAGCAGTGTTTCTGAATGAGAACAAGTTATTTGTCTCATTTATAGCCTCTGTTATTACTCCCAGTAATTTGGTTTTGCTTTCTAAATGCCCATGTTTTATGAAAACTGTCTCAAAACAACTTTGCAGTCTTTTCATGCCCTCAGGTTCTCTCTGGGAGTCCAGAAGAAGTCTTAGGCAGAGAAGTTCTACTCTTGCAGAATGTCATTTTTACCTTTTAGTCAAACCTAAATTACTAAAAATACTCCATAATAATATGTAACATATCCGAAAAAACAACAAAGTGAAGGTAAATTTTAAATGATTCATTATTGAAAATTTAACTGAGGATGGCTAAAGCAAAATTTAGCTATGTATTTTCTTTAAATATCTCAGGAGGAATGGAAATAAATAAGAACCTTTTAAAGTTAATTTACAGTATGTTTACCATTAGCATTGATTCTTTTTGTCCTTTGCAAAAATCTTGGAAGGTTTCTTCATGGATTAACAACTCGTCCTGATTTCCTTGGGCAACTGGGCTTTTCCTATTTGCTTTTTGGTTTCATTTTGCTATGGAAGTTATAATTTCCCAATTTTATTTCCCTTTAATCAGGCCAGCACCCTAGTAGGTGTGGTGCAAATGAATTCATATCTCATCATTAGGACTTCTGTTGGTGTAGCAGCCTGGTTTGGAGCAAAAGGTCACCCTTGAGGGTGGTGACACTGTCCTGCTCATTGCTTGCCCTGCATCTTTGCACTACAAACCTGCCCATCTACCACTGCCTTAGTGCTTAGTGCTCCAAGTAAAGGAGCACTGCAAGAATCCCTTTTTGAGCCTCAAGTGGATGCTGAATGCACATTTTAAGCAGAAATCAGTGTGTTGCTTCTGCATATTTCATCCCTTCCACCTCAGCCCAGTCTTGCTCTGCAGTGTTGGCTGGGTCCTCCTGTATGCAGTTGTCTTGGAGAGCGTCCTGCAAAAGCAGGAAATGACAGGCTTCTGCTTTCCAGGGAGTTTCAGGTCAGGTGAGAACACAAAGCTTTTCCTTTAAAAAACTGACCCATTTTGAGGGGGAATCAGATGCAAACAGATGTTGTACTTATACCTGACATAGACCTCATGCTTCTTTTGCAGTGGCTCTGTTCTACAGGGCTCTGTTTTACACCTGTAGTGACTTCTGTGTGGTTGTAATGTGACGGGTGCATGTGTCTGGACCTGAATGTAGTAAACAACTTATCAATACATTTATTAATAAGCACTAAGTCACTGCTTACACTTCTTCAGAGATTATAAAGGGTCCGAACCAACAGAGCAAGAGGAATTCAGTGTGGAAATGTAGGTGTGGTCTGGGTTCACAGCTGCCACTAAAGCTGGAAGAGCTGAGCTTGATGATTTATTCCATTTACACCTGGAGGGAATTCCTTTCTGCATTGCCTACCTGCTGGCCCAGCTGTTCAGCCCACAGAGGTACTAATTTTAGTTCGAGCCATGAGTGCCTGCAGCTCATCCTTTATATTAGAAAAAGCCTCCAGAAACTATGAAAGGAAAGCTGCTTTCCTAATCTGATTTTGGGCATCCCACAGGCATATATTGGGAGGCTCTAGCAGCCCTATTGGCATATTCTTCCTGTGCTCCCCAGGCAAAACAGCCCTCACCAGAGCATTGGAAAGGTCAGTTTGGCTAACATGACAAACATGTGCCCTTCTGGCAGGAAATCCTCTCTACCCATTGATATCATTTGTGCCACTGACTGTGATCACACATGTGGTACAAACACACACTGTAAATAAGGGCACAGGTGTACATTTGAAACACAAGTCACCCTCTGTGTGCACACATGGATGTGTGCAATACAAACATAAAACTTGCAGGGCAGGTCCTTGTTGGACATCAGTTTAGTCCAGCATGGCATCTGATGGGGCAAGGCTGATCTGCACTGCTGAGGACTCACTGTAGAAACAGTATTTGTGAAATATGTGAAATACTTTAGGTGCAAACACACAGTCCATGCCTTTCAGTAAAACAGAATCTGTTGCTGTGATGCCATAGAAATTTAGGTGCTACAAAGCCATACAGATATTAATCCAAATGCTGGTTGTGTGTACACTTTGGGAAATGGGCCAGCAACAGAGGGGCAAACCTCAGCTTGTCCAGGCACCCTCTGTCAGAGGGACCCATGTGCCCATTTGCTCCTGAGGTTATTTCACAAGGCTCATAAAACAAGTGTGGGGTCTGTCCCTCACACCTCAAGAAACAACCCTGTCTGTTTGAAGCATAGTGGAAGGTAAGAGCAGGGAAGATAAATAGTCTGTCTCCTAGCTACATTCTGCCTGTGGATTGAAGTAGATCAACACAAATATTTGTGTGTACAGCATGCTTTGGAGCCTGCCAATGCCTGCTGGCAAAATGCAGACAAAGGTAAAGGAAAAATGTGTGCTACTCTTTAAAGCAATTATGCTTATGTATTAATAATGTCATTTATAAGCACTCTGAGAAGTCAACAATGTGCACTAAAGCAAAGCCAAAAAACTGCAAACATTTAGTAAAAGAAGGGGAAAAATGTTATAAGTATGCCTCTTAGCACTTTCTGATATATTAAAGCTTGTGTTGTCTCTGCATATGATCTTCGTGGTTTATTTGTTATCCTTTGGGAGCACAGCCCTGTGGGATTGAATCTGACAGCCCAAAGCATGCTCTTGTTTATTATGGATTGGAGTCTCTTCCCAAGCACCTCCACTGAGTCACACCAGTTCAATGCAGCTGAATCTGCCCCTGTATCACTTCCCTCACCACAGCACTGAAAGCAAGTGTGAGTTTTCTCATTGCAGCATAACTCATATTTTTGCATTTCAGAGTTTGACTATTTTGAGGATCTAATAATGAGAAGGAATATATATGTGTGTTTATATAAGTATGGATGTAGTTGAAAGTATTTTTCTTCCCTTTTCTGTTGGTGGCATTGCTTTTCTCTTGTCTGCAGTTGGGTTCCTGAGGGTGACAGGGCTGAATGAACTTGGTGCAGTGTTTTGGTAATAGCACAGGGACTGATCACAGCTTTCAGGCACTCTGAAATCATTTGGGATGCCTGTGGCTGAGTTTGGTGTCATTGCAGCAGCAAGTGGTGCATCTGTCCTGCAGGAATGGCCCTTCCAGCTCCTTCCCAGGGCTGGGGCAGAGGAGAAGGAAGACCTCTCCCCCAAGAACTTGGCCACCAACTTGTTTGCCCCTGTGCTGAGGAAAGACATGAAACCCCCATACTGACCTCTCCATTTCTCTTCTACTAAGCATGGGGAAGAAATGCTCCAGCTGCCTTCCTCTGTGCTCCTGCTTAGTTAGGGAGAGACAGTGTTCCTGTTCCTTGCCACTCATGCTGTTGAATGAATCATCCTGCATATTCGGGCTAGTTAGAAAAAGAAGTGAGGCCTCTCTCACCTTACAGCCAGGAGCTGCCTCCCAGAGCAAGACAAAACCCTTGTCCCTGTCTTTCACTTACCACTGAGCAGCTCTGAGCCAGTAACATGCTTTGGGCACATCCTGATGCTGATGTTTCCCCTTCCATGTATGAATTGCCTTAGAAGATCTCTGCCCATGTCACCACAAGGGATTCAGGATCTCACTGTCACGTTGCTTTTCTGTGCTGAAAATTGTCAGGGCTTCAGCACACAACGTGTATCCCACGGCACCAAGGAGAGGAACAGCAGTTTTGCATTGCTGAGACATTCAGCAGGAGGTAGAGAGTGGGATTTTTCAAAGGAGGGCATAGCACAGCTAGAAATAACTGCCTTTAAAGTGGTGACATTTTTATGCATGGACAAGCTAACTTAGAACATTTTTAGAGGATTTTATAAATCCCACTGAGTCTAGTGCAACTAGATTCATCAGATGAAGAAGACCTGTTTTACTGAGAGTACACAAGCCATAACTGAATATACAGCTCTTGCACTCTCACAAAGTTTCCCTAAATACGTATTTTCATAACCACAAGTAGCATATGTAAAAAGTGTGATGAAACCCAGAAAGTTTGGCTGGTGTTACATTTCTGTCTTTGAAAGAGAAATACAGGCTGCTTTTAAGGAACAATATTAATTAAAAAAAGCTGCAATATTCTCTTACATGCCATTTCTGCATTCATGGGTGTGTCTCAGTATCAGCAATTAATTTTTGCAAGGCAACAAACCCCTTTTTTGTCTTTCAACTCACTAAAATGGAGCTGCCAGGAGCTTTTGGATTTAAGCTTGATCAGGCTTTCTGTTAGGAAAGCCTCGTGGAGGTTACGTAGCCAAATACAACATACAAATCAAATTATGGGAGAGATGAATGCAGAGTTGTTAAATTAATTTTGTTTGTTCCAGCCCACTGGAATGTTTTTAACATGAAGAAAATAATTCTCTGCTGTATGGCTGGCCTGCCCAGTGCTTATGACTGTATCAGCATGCTGCATTCGTCTGCCAGTGGCAAACAGGTTTTGTCCAGGCTTGAGTGAGCCCTGGAAGATGAGGCTGGCCAAGATGCTGGATTCCCCCTGCCTTCCCCAGCGGGCTGATCTGCAGAGAAAAGTCTGGGTCAAGCCTCTGGGCAGCCCCACACATGGCCAGCAGCTGGGAGAGCCACTGAGGCTCCCTGAGCTGGCTCAGAGGGGCTTCCTCCAGATGCACCAGTGCAATGCTTCTGCCTCTGCACACTTCTCCAGAAGGCAGCAGCCAGCTCGTTTGCCAGGTTCTCCCAGTTCAGGTCATCCCTGACAGGAAGGTGAGGGTGTTTTTCCCAGTTTTGCCTGTGCCTGCAGTGGGGCATGACCATGGTACTGCAAAGGCTCTTGCCTGTTCAGTGCCTCTGAGATGTGGCCTGGTTGCCCCAGCTGGGGTTTCTGTCTGCACAAGTCTTGGCAAGGGGCTGCTAGCCCAGGACACAGTGGCTTTGGTGTCCCACCAGACCTGTGCAGGTATCTGCTCAGGATTGCACATACCACTGAAAGACATCCTGAAAGCCCCCACAATATTTTAATATCCCTCAGGATCTGAATTTTAAACAGAGCATTAGTAATACTATTTTCTAAAATTAGCCAAGATGCTATTTCAGTGTGGAATAATGTTGGTTGTTGGTTTGGGGTCTTTTTTTTTCCTAAGAAATCATGAATTCATAGGCTTTTTTTTTTTTTTTCTTTTTCTTATTAAGCCTGGTTTTGTTAAAGAAAAAAAGAAAAAGAAAAGCTTATTTCTCTTTAGTGTGTCCTGATTAAACTTCTACTTCCCTATCCCAACCTCTTCCTCCATTTCTATCTCTTTTTCAGCTGCACATTTTGCAAAATCAGTAGAGGTCCTTTAGCCTGTGATTCTTTTAATCTTCTTTGAAAAATCCAAGGCACAGAGAGTATTGAAAGAAAAATTAGATCTCTGGGAAATGCCAGTTGTTTTATAGATGGTCAAATCATTCCAGTTTTTTTCCTTGCCTTTCAGACATTCACTATGTTATTATATATCACTTTAATTAAATCATCAAATTGAATTATTGGATCAAATGCTTCTTTATTCCATTGTGTCCTAAGCAGGTTTAGTTAAATTAATAAAACCATATGTTTCATTTTATTTAAAAATATTTCTTTTTTGCCCATTCATAAGCCTTTTCTTAAAAATGTGGTTAAATAGAAAAGGTTGGTTATTACTCAATTACTTCAGGTTTTTCAGATACTGCTCTGTGCCTTGGAGTAAATTGTACCAAGTCATGAAAATTTTGTAATATTTACTGAGAAATTGCAGTATTGTAAATTCAGCCTCATTTTAGCTGTCTGTGAATGAGGCTTGTCCTCAGTGAAGTCATTGGAGTCACTCAGGTGATCAGAAGTGCTCATGACATTCTTGGATCAGGGTGCAGGATCAGGGAGAGTCTCCTGACTCTGATCCTGTGAGTCTCCTGTTTATGCTTGGGAAATACCCAATTCTCTGGCTGCCATGAGCTGTTCCAAATGGCATCCAGGCTGGCTACAGAGTGGCACAGAATGGGGACATGGCAGCCCCCTCTCCCTGGGGTGGCCTGGGGTCCTCGTGTGAACAGCAGCTGGCCAGACATCTTTCAGAGGGCTGGTGCAATTAAGGTAGATCTCTCTGTCTCTCAGGAAGGTTACCTGCTTGAATTATTTCTAAAACAATTTGATGCATGATTACTTTAAATGTATAAATCTCTGCATGTCCTCCTGGAGGACAAGGACTGGGTAAGAGTTTTAGGTCTGGGTAGTGCTTCACCCTGGGCTCCTGCCTCTGATGGGATTTGATTAGGTGGAGCGATAAAGGCTGGCCTGGCATTTTGAAGTGTAATTCCGTGATAACAAAGGGCGTCAAAGAGGGCAGTTATGATTTATTGGAGCAGTTATCAATAAACAGTGATGTCAGGGAGAATTGATCTGACCATCTCAGCGGAAAGAGGTGAGCATGGAGAGGCATACCAAGGATCAGGAAGCTCTGTGAATAGTGATAACAGAGATGGCTTTCGGCTGTCCCATCTCATCCAGGTCCTGGCCACCTTCATGCTGTGCTTTGGGGGACCAGGAGGGAGCCAGGGGTAAGCCATGGTGTGGCTTCTGACTGTGACACTGACAGCAGAATGCTGTTTTGATCCCTTCAGCTCTGTGTAAATAGACACACATATATTTATCCAATGCTTTCAGGTACTGTAGGGTTTGTTTGTTTTGCTGGATCATCCTTCTGGGTTGAGCAGAAGGATCTGCTACAGAACTGCAGGATGGTCACCCCTCATGGCAAGAGCAAACATCAAAGATCTTTCCTGCCCAAGCATATTTCTGCAATTCATGTTGTCTTGTTCAGCTAGCTACAAAATGTGAGTTATAACTGCACAAATGCATTCGACAGGTATTTTTCTATTGAACTGGTAATACTGGTGTTTAAACATTTAATCATTTTTATTTAAGAACTGTAGCTATTTCAGTATTGTAACAGCAGTGCTACATGGCCAGCCTGCAAGTCCAGGCATAGGAATAGAGATATTTCCCCTTCAGTGCTGCCAGCACTCTTTAGAAGTGAAATAATGGCCCAATATTCATGTGGTCACATACCTGCAGAGTGCAAACAAGCTCAATGTGTTGGCTTTAAAAGGAAAAGTCATACTGGGAAAAATAATTCTGCAAACAGTGTCAGCCTGATGGGCTGGGTGACACTTTGCCATTCCCTGGCAGAAGAGACCAGCTCCTTTGCCACGGCACATGTGCTTAGATATCATTGCAAGTGATTTTCCTTGGTTCAGGGTTTATACTGAGAAAGAGAATGTGAAAATCTGCCCTGCATTGGGTATTTTAAACGTGATTTTTAAAGCTTGGAAAAAAATCTAAACTCTTTATAGCTGTGAAGGGGATGATGCAGTTTTCCCACAGCATGTGAGTGCCATCTAGTGTTGTGCATTCCCACCCAGACCTTTTCATGGCAGCTCCTTGAAAAGTGTTTCTTCAGCACTGCAAGGGGACTGTGGCACACCCCACTCCTCGAGGGGCCGGGCTGCATTTATGCCTGGGCTTGGTCTGCTTGTAGAATTTTGGGTTTGGTACTGCTGGAAGCAGAAGCCATGTTTTTCCCAGAGGTTAAGCTGTCCCTATTCTGATGTCCCCACTGACTTTAGCATGGCTGAGAAGTGACTTGTGCCTCCATGCTGCAGGCAGGGTTAGGAAGGCAGGGCTGCCTGGGGGTTCCTCTGCCTGCTCAGAGGGGCTGGCCAAGGCCATCAAAGAGCCACTCTTCCCTGTGCTGGTGATACATTACTGACAAACTGTTGAGCATCTTTGAAGAAAGATATATAGAAAAAGGAGTATAAAATAACCCTAAAATGTACTAGATTAACAGGAGAACATTTACTGACGCAGTAGGGCCACATTTTCAGAGATTTCAACTCTTTCCAGGGCCCACAGAACACACTGGAGTATTTACCCCTTTATAGCAGGAGGGTGGGGATGAGGGAAGCTGTGGATCAGGTCCACTGTATTTCTTAATGTTTCAGTGCAGAGCTCTTAAGTCACCAAGTTAAAGTGTAGGTGCAAATGTCAGGACTGAGAATTAAGTCAAGAACGAAGCAACCTGCCTGCAGAGAATGGATTCTCTCATTCACTTTACTCAGAGAGCAGAAAGCAGTTGCAGGTGGTATTAAATCCCATTGGTCTCAGTGGATTGCAGTCTAAGCTGTTACTGTAGGCCAGGGCATTAAAGAAAAAGCCTAGTTCTTAGAGAGAGGCACTGTTTTTCCTGTTTGTTTTCTCTCAGTTATTTAGAAGAGCTTCATTTCTTCCTTCTTTTGTTTTTCAGCTTGTAGCACTCCTCCAGTGAACATGAAAGTGCAGCCTGTGAACAGGACAGCGCTACTGGTAACCTGGAACCAGCCAGAAACCATTTACCACCCTCCGATCATGAACTACATGATCTCATATAGCTGGACTAAAAATGAAGATGAAAAGGAGAAGACTTTCACCAAGGATAGTGACAAGGACCTGGTAAAAGCACAGCATCAACCCCAGACATATGTCTCAAGCTATCCTTATATTGTTATTTTCTTGGTAGAAGGAGGTAGAGGAGGAAAGGAGTTGTTATTACCTTACAGGCAGGCTAATGTTGGGCCCACAATGAATTGCTGTTTAAATGTTCAGCGTTAGTTGAACATTGCCTAACAGGCTACCCAAACACTGGAGTGTGAATTTATCGTTTATGTGAGTGCATAAAGGACTGAATCTGCAGACATTTTTTCATGTAGTGTTGCTGAGAAGCAGCTGGCTTGGGAAATGGTGAGGCTCTGAATACCTTTTGGCTTGTGTTCAACTTATGGATTTTCACATTAAAAGTCCGAACCCCCAAAATCTGTTCCTGGGCTCAGGCTTTTCACTGTGCATAGCCCCTTCCAGACTTTGGAGCAGTTTCTGCCAGTAAGTGCTGCCAGAGGCAGGAGTTGCATAGTCAGGGCTTGAAGATTATTTTGGAGTGGCCCTGTACAAGTACTGCCTACATCTGGCAGTGTGAGAAAAAGAGAGAAGAGCAAGACAGCTCCAGCACAGATGGAAACACTGCTCTATCTCCTCCATTTAGAATTTCATCTGCTTGTCATTCTTGTCTAAGTGGAAGCAAGTATTGTACTGGTCCTTAACATTCTCTGCATATAAAACCAGAGTGACATATTCAGGTTTGAAAGGCCTCCATTTATTGTTAATCAAAGAAAGCCTCTAGAATAATGAAATCAGTAATTGTATATGCACATGAAAAATGCAGCAGCACAGTGTTATTCCTAATGACTGTTACCATGTTTTTTTTCAAATACACAGTCCTCTGGGCCCATTCAATCAGTTATACAATAATACTTCTCTTATTCCCTTAGATGAAGCTTCTTTTACTTCATTTCCATTTATATTTCCAATTTCCCCACTAGACATTGTTATCTGGGTCACATTAGGGAACGATCTGCCTCATGAAATCAGAAAGGAATCCATTGAAAGGCACCCAAGGTTATGATGTATTGTAACCTCTCTTGTCATAATTTCACACTCTTAAGGGAGGTTTTTTAATCAGGTATAAGGAGGAGAGCCTTAATCAGCAAAAATGAGGTGGGCACTGTGAAAGCATCCTGTTTTATGTAAAAGAAATAATTACAAGTGCAAGGGATGTGATGGAGTGATAGCTTCAAAATAAATTGCAGTGAGACCTTGTGCTGCTCAGCAGAGCTTTGGGTTAAGAAAGTAATGACATCTTAGTCTATTTTAGGGGCAAGAGAAGAAGGAATCCGATTTTCAGAGGAAAGTGCAGATTGTTTTCAGTGCTCTGGCAGATACAGGTGGGCTGTCCCATCTTGAATCAGAGCTAGACAGTGTTTTGTTGCAGAGATCACAAATATTTCAAGTGGCTCATATAGGTACTCTTGTGAACTGATGTGACTGTGGGCTGAGGCAACTCTCAGTTCTAGGAGTAAGCAGGGATATCCCAGCCCAGGATGCTCAGCCATCATGTTGCATAGCACACCAGCATCAAATTGCCTTAGCCAGTTTGTTGCAAAATAGTCAGTCTGAATATTCAGTGACTTTTCTGGGCTTATTCTGTGTTTGGGACATGGATCTCCACCTAAAGAAATCTTACTATAATTGCTGTAAAAGTGAATTACTTGAGTTTTAAGTTTTTCTGAGGAGAGCAGAGACATTGAAGCATGAAGACTGTCATGGGAAAAGAAGTGGGACGTGTTCATTTCTCTCTCATAGGCAGAGTCAGCAGTGTCTGGGTGTATCCCTTCAGCCTCGCCCTCCAGGGAACCACTGAATATTTCTCTGTAGAAATATAGCTTGTCTTACATGACATAAATGTTCTGTGTTAGCACAATGCTTTATATATTTCAAACTGATCTTGGACAGTACTGTGGGGGTAAAAAACTGAATAATATCTATTTTTTTTAAACAGAAGGCCATCATTAGCCATGTCTCACCTGACATCCTTTATCTGTTCAGAGTTCAAGCAGTTTGCCGAAATGAAATGCGTAGTGACTTTAGCCAGACTATGCTCTTTCAAGGTAAAAAAAAAAACATATGCATATTTTTGTATTGAACTATTCTTTGTTTGTTTAATATTTTCTTTGCAGGGTGCAATATGGTGTGAAGTTATTTCAGAAGATATTTGAATGCATGTAGACAATGCCAATTTCATATTGTGGCCAGTGACTGAATCTCATTTCCAGTGAGGAGGGTTTGCTTACACCTCTCACTGTCAGGGTTTGTCAGGTTTTAGGAGAATTTAGAGCTTTTCTTGGTACTAGTTTTCTGAAACAAATTCATCAGAGACTGCTTATGCATCAGAGGCACAGCTATAACAGAATGTGAGTCTGATCTGTGTCTGTGTTATGTAAAGAGGAAAGGAGATCAGTCCTACCTTGACAACCACATGTGGAGACATTCAGGTTTTACCATGCACGCAACCTCAGTGATTTCCAAAACATACATATTTAACGAAAACCAAAAGAACTAGATGATAAGCTGTCCTTTGTCATGTATTTCCTTTTAAGTTTATTGGAGAAATCTGGTAAAGCTGAGATTTGGTAGAAGAACTTGACGATTTTAAAGGTTTTTTAAGTGCTAAAGTTTTGCTCCTTCCTGGGAATTTAATATGACATTTTTTATTAAGTAGGGCAAATTTTGCCTCTGATGTGAGCATTCCCTCCTACTCGAGATTATAGATGCAATAATCTCGAAATGGGTAGTGGAAGAATAAAACAAGCAGAGAGTTAAAAGTTTAAATCCTTAGGATGAAGCAAAGAGTTGTCACTTGGATCTGATGCTGGAACATATGGAACAAAATAATAGGGGCATTTTTCAGTGTCATTTTCAGAAAGTGTAGGGGTTTTGATCCTGCTTCGCTAGCACTTAATGTCTGAGGGATGTCAAGCTATGGACATGGTTTAGTTCTGTAGTGGTGGCATGCCACAGTGTTGGCAGCATTGCAGAGAAAGCAGGGATCAGACAAATGTCCTGTGCAAGTCACAGCTCATGTGTCGCTCTGTTCTTAGTACCCTAGCAAGGTGTTTTAGACTTCACTTTTAAGTGCCAGGCAGAAGTTTAAAACTGGTGTGTTGCTTATTATGACCTCGTTTACTAGATGATGGAATGGAAAATTCTTTGAAGTTTGACTACAATAAGTGTTTAATCACAGTTAGGAGTAAATCATTACTGACAGCTCTGTAGGAGATCCTTTGGGTACTCTAGCCCAGTTCCAGCCCAGTATTCAATGCAGTGGAAGTTACACACACATCTGCAGTAGGAGGAGATGATGTGATTCCTTCCACATGTCCCCAAAAAGGAGCTGCTGTTCTAATCTCTAGCCGTACCCAACATCTAACCTAGAAAATTAATCCACTTGAGCTTTCAAAACATTATTTGGAGGTTGATTGTAGTTGTAGTTGAGATATATAGCAATAAATAATGATGGTATTATATGGACAGAAAAAAATAATTATCATCAAGCTACTCTTGCTTCCTGTATAAGTCAGCATGCCTCATCCAGCTTGGGGTTGAAGAAGAGAATTTGTTTTCTGTCAGTAAGCTGGCATTGCCAGGCCTGAGTAATTAAAGGCAAGCAAGTCAGTGTTTAGACACAAGTACAGTGAGGTGAGTAATGCCCAAGGAGCTGAGTTGCCTTTGCTCCAGACTGAGACCTGTACCTGTATTCTCTCTGGCCACATATTGAACAGTAGTTTAACAGTTGTTCCTCTGCCTCCTCCCCTGCCCTGACGTGCTGCTCTTCTTCCCTCCCCAGCTAACACCACTCGAATTTTCGAGGGGACCCGAATTGTGAAGACAGGAGTGGTAAGTCATGGATTTAGGGAGCAGGGATTTGGGGACATTTCCCACCAGGTGGCAGCATGATGTTGGAAATCTGCAGCAGGACCCAGCTTTCCTGGGGAAGGGGTGCCCAGACCTGTCACAGAAGGGTTTACAGCATAAAATACAGTTCCAATATGAAATGGTTTTCTAGCTTCATGCTCTGAGAGGCTTTGAGAGAACTGGAGAATCGAATGAAAAAGGTTTTCCTCAATCTGTAGTCAACCCATTTAGAGGGGATTTGTAAAATCTTAATGATAACTGTGGAAATAAATTTAATTTATTTTATTAACTGTATGAGCAGAAGTATATGCAACAGAAATAATGCCTCACACACAAAGAGCATCTTTGCTCTTCCAGTGCTTTAAGGATACCTGTTACTGTGTGAATAAAGCCTGAACAATGTCTTTGTTTTATTTTAATTCAGGTGAGACTGTAACAAGTCACTGAAGCCTTTTGTGTTCCAGAATTAGAAATGTTGGTACATTTACAGTAAAAGCAGAATACACTGTTTCAGTTTTGAAACCGTCTTATTAGTTTATTGAATATAAACTAACCATAACCTAAATTTCTTGGCATTCAGTCTACTGAGTTGTTCAGTCAAATTTATGGGCTGCATTCATACTATTGAATTTACTCTAAGTACATTCCTTCTGGTTTTATTCTGATCCAGTTTGATATACTCCCTAAGCAAATAACATATACAAACCTTGCATTTGAATGATTAATGCTTGTTTAATGATGTATAGAGGTATTCTAGATATATAAAATCTGCTGTCAAATTTTAATACTCAGTCCAGCTTTGAGACTGTTCATGCCCACAAAAAGCAAATCTCGCAATGCCTTAGGGATTCAGATTGATAAGTATCTGAAAGTTTAGATGCTTATTTAAAGATTTGGCTTGAAATCTCTAAAGCACAGGTTTTCATCTAAGATTTCAGGTTCTCTGTGATTGCAGCTGGTCAAAAATAACATGAGAAAGCAGCCTTTCTTGGTTTACTGCAGCATTTAAACTACATGGCTTGACTGAACCTGGAAATTGCAGGGAAATGCAGATATATTGTTAAGTTATAAATTTCAGTTTCCAAAATAAACATTTCACTTTTTTTTCAATGTTCAGCAGCACCTACTTAACCTTTTTGTCCTCATCTGGTGTGTACCTTTCCAGCTAATGGTCCTGCTGATGAATTCAGTAATGTGAGACATTTTTCAGTAATTCAGACAAGAATGGTCAGGTTGTCCAGAGGAGCCGCTGACTCAGCTCTTCCACAGAATTATTCCTTGTCTTTAGACAATTCGCTTCAGTCTCTTTTTCCACATGTAATTTAGGACTAGTTCTTTATGAATAGACTGATGTTTAGTTCTTTATGCGTGTACTAAGGGGTTTTATTTACAGCAGAGCACACACGTGTTCTGTGACCCGCATGCGTGCAGTGGGTTCACACTAGAATAATATTGGCAGGGTCAGAGGATGCAAAGTCCATAGTTCATAACCTGATTTCTCTCAGTGAAGCAGGTAGTGCCAGTCCTGCCTTTCATTCTCTGGTGGTGGCCAGGGAGGGTCCTGTGGATGTGGAAAACCATGGATGTCACAGCCTGGAGGTCCTGGCAGACGTGGTGGTGGCTTGCTGAAGGGCTCCTGATGCTCTCCAAGTCCCTCAGGAGTGCCCAGCCGGCCATGCTGCAGTTCTTTTGTAACAAGAGTAATGCCTCATAGCAACACCAGTCCTTAGGATAGTAATCCTGATGGGTAAATTAAGGAAATAAAAATAGTATCCTTTGAGGCCTTCACAATGTACGTGGGAAGAGCCAGAGTTCCCTGTCAGAGCAGGCCCACCAGCCGTGGATGGTCATGTTGGCAGCCATTATTTTGGGACAGCCCTTATGTAACACTGTATTTTTAAACTCCTGTCTTCTGAGGATTAAAGCACTGTGAGTAATGCAGCTGAACTCATTAAACTCCTTTACATTCTTCTCACCCCAAGAGGAAACGTTACTCACAAGTCGGTAGTGATGTGGGTGGATGTAAAATGAAGATGAAGATAAGGATAAAGAGGGTTTTAATGATGATGTGGTGAAGGCAGGGAGGGTTCCTCTCTTGGTGGTGTGCTGGTAGCTCATGTGACATGTTCTGTCCTGGCTCAGCCTTTCATCCAACTGGTGTTGAGTGTCTGGTTTTAGGAGAATAGCATGTGAGTGAAAAGGGAGGGAAAGGCAAGAGAATGACCCCAAGCGCCATGTTGGGCCCCTGCTGATGCTCTCTGCTGTGTTTTTTTCCCCTCTGCTGCCCATGGTCTCCTCAAGCCCACAGCATCTCCTGCCTCCTCAGCAGACATGGCTCCCATCAGCTCCGGCTCCTCCACCTGGACCTCCTCGGGGCTCCCCTTCTCCTTCGTGTCCATGGCCACAGGCATGGGCCCTTCCTCCAGTGGCAGCCAGGCCACCGTGGCCTCCGTGGTGACCAGCACGTTGCTGGCAGGGCTGGGTTTCAGCGGCGGGGGCATCTCCTCGTTCCCCAGCAGCGTGTGGCCCACCCGGCTGCCCGCGGCCGCCGCCCCCAGCAAACAGGCCGGCCGGGCCCTGGTGGCCACCACCGAGGCCGCTGCCGCCTCCCCAGGGCCCGAGCGGGACTCGGCACTGACCAAGGACGGCGAGGGAGCCGAGGAGGGGGACAAGGATGAGAAGAGTGAAAGCGAGGACGGGGAGCGGGAGCACGAGGAAGAGGAAGAAAAGGATGCGGAAAAGAAGGAGAAAAGCAAGGCGACAGCAGCCTCAGAGGCACGCAACAGCACAGAGCCCAGCGTGGCCGTGGCTTCCCCCAATAGGACTGCCGAGGGAGAAGGAAATAAAACCCTATTGGGAGAAGTGCCAAACCAAAACGTGTCCCCCACGGCTGGAGCTGCCGAGAAGGAGAGCTTGGCCGAAGCCGACACTCAGCCCCAGCTGCTCCCTTCCACCCAAGTGCCACCAGCGTCCACCGACGAACTGTACCTGGGCAAGATCCCAAGAAGACCAGAGACAACAAGAAAACCTCCTCCCAAGATGGACAGGTTTCCAGAGGAATATCCCTCAGATAACAAATTCATCACCATTAACCCAGGTGAGTGATCTGCGGGGAAACCATTCTTACCAGCGTAAGTGTTGGAAAACAGCACAATCCAAACTCCTTAGTGATTTCCAGTAGGTACAGCATTTTTGTGGTGTCTGGCTGCATCTGATTGACAGATTGTCACAGGACCCAACCCCACAAATTGTTACTGGGGGGAGAGTGGAATGGATATTTATTGGGACAGATTCATGGTCCTTGTAGCTTATTGGAAGAGAAAATCTGGAAGAATTGTAACTCCCAACATGCTATGTCAAGAACTTTGTTGAAAAGAAAAAGGGAGGGGAATGCAATGAACTATAGCTGTGAAATTAATTTGGAGGAGCAGCTGCTGTGCTGAACTGGCATTTCATAGGAAGTTTGGTATATGTGCTTCTAGCTAATTTAGTTTATCTGCAGGATTTTCCCTGACTGGGTTTTGAGATATTCTCCCAAATGAAGGATCGTTGCTGGTTTATTTCTCAACCCAAAACCTACATGCTCTGATCTTCCAAAACAAGGCACCTTATGCACTAGGATTACCTTCTGTTCTTTCTGTGGAAAAAAAAAAATCTTAACCAGGCATAGTTCACATATTTTCTATTTGTCCTGGTGAGAATTGCCAGTGCTCCTGTACACTCCAACTCTGGATATATGTACCAGCTCCACAGTGTGTGCACAGCAAATACAAGCTCTTGGAAGCCTGCCCGGGTGTTCTGCATGTGCACTAAGCCTGGTGTGGTCAGGGTTTGCTGCAAGCTGGTCCCTCATGGTGCTCCCAATGCACTGTGCAGAATGTCCACACGTGTTCCTGCTTGGGGAGCTCCCGGCACTGGTGAGGAAAACCACAGGAAGCAAATGGAGTACATGCATGTGGATTTATTTTAGGTTTATTTGTTTAGATTTAGATTGATTTATTTATTAGACAAGTTTATTTGAGTGATTATGTGTATTACCACAGCATTTATGAGATAGTGCACTTTTTTGGTTTTGGGGGGGGTTTTACTACTATTGTTTGTTTTGCTAATCTGTAGACTGTTTTATAATTCTCTTGTTCCATCAAAGCTGTTCTAGAGTAGTGTGAAAAAGCCTTACATATTTACTTTTCCCTACATAGTTAAACACAAAAATGCAGATATTGTGCATTCAGTTATAGCTCAGAACCAATTTAAAAAACAAAGCTAAATCCAATCTTTAATAACATTTTATACAGAAATGCTGACCAGTCTGTAATGCTGTGAATCATAACTGTTAGAGATCAGATTAACAATGCAGAAGCTGAGAAACCCTGCAAGACGTTGTGCAGATTTTTTTTTTTTTTAAACACACTGCTGTTTTTCTTACTCCCCAGCTGGAAATCCTCAAAGGCCAGTGCTCTCACTGAATATGGTCTGAGATGCCTGTCAGGCAGTTTTCAACATGCCACTTGCCCTAATCATCTTCTGTTAGGAAGGAGGCCTGTTGGGGGCACTACCCCTGTGAGAACACACTTGGGAATGCAGGAGAAGGAGCTTTCCTCCAGGTTGGATCTAGGTTACCAAAGACACAGGCTGATGAATTAGACTAGCACAAAGCCTAAGACTAGTTGCTTCAGCTTAATTGTTTTCCCCAATAACATGGAAATTTGTAATTCATACAGACAGACCTGACCTAATTTATGCCAGGAGTTGAGTTCAGTGAAACTCCAGCCATAGCAAGACCTCTTCCTGTGAGAAAGGGCCTTAAAGGTTTTCCATAACAAGGTAAACCTGAAATCAAGACAAGGGAAGCCAAGAGGGCATTGTCAGAAGTGTCTGAAAGGATTCCTGAGCATCAGGACAGCTAAGACCAGTGAAGGCTCACTTCCAAAGTGAGCAGAAAGCATACCTGCAGTTTACTCTGTCCGAATGTGAGAGCAGAAACATTTTTGGATCTTTTCTCCCTGCATTTTTAAAAAACAAGTTTTAAAAAGCTGTCAAGGTTTCAAAAATGTTTTTATGAGTAGAAAGTTTAATCATTTCAAAGAGTAGAAAATTGTTTCATAACAATGTACATTTTTTAAATTAATTATATGGCATCAAATTAGCAGTTGTAAGGAGATAACTAAAGGGGAAAGTACTCATGAGTGTGCATGATTAGGGGAGAACAGGGAACTCATGAGAAATTACAGGGAAAGTGCGAGGCCAATTAGTACAGCAAGGCTCATTTTCTTTTAGTGCTTACTTCACACGTACACACACACACACACACCTCTCCTGAGGCCATGTCATTACTTTCCAAATGGCACTGGCCTCTTTTTGCCCGTGGTATTGGCCAATGCTAATGATTGTCTTCTGTCACCTAATGCTTGCTTGCATTCTCCTCTTTCATTTTCCTGACATTCTTTTCTCTGTTTTGGTGCCCACATTAGCCTAATTGTACTTTTGATCTGCAACTGTTACACACACAGCTGCTCAGCATTGTCCATGACTCTGAAACCTGAAAATCAGAAAAACAGCAATTAAAACTGTACCCTCACAAAAGAGGGAGGGGGGAAAAAAAGAAAATAAGCGAGGGAAAGAGATTAAACCCAGGATGATTCAGTTTAATCAGGCTAAAACTGATACTATCCCACAGAATTTTGGTTGATTGTGCCAGACAATTAAACAGATCCTTTGTTTTTTACTGGAGTTAACAACTGGGCTGTTGTAAGCAAAGTAATAGCTGTGGGATTGAGGCAAAATTGAGGCCTGAGTGGTGAGCTGGGTCTGAGGACAGAGACACGGGTTTGACTCCTCATCCAAATTTCAGCCAGGTCCTCCCATCCCTCACTGCTCACCCTCTTCTGCTGAGTTCCTCCCATGAGAGGGCTTTGTAGAGACAGAGAGATCATGATGTGCAGGGTTTAATTTCAAGCCTGATGTATGCATTTAACAAAGACTGAATATCGGGTTTTAGAGCAGTCTTTGCCAGGTCTGAGGTTACAAAAGCCTTTTAGGGATAACCTCATTAGCATAATTAAACATCTGTGTAATTCTTCTCCATCTGCAGCAAGGATTATTAAGCTGTATTTTCATGTAGCACTTCAGCCATTCTCACACAGAATCACAGAGTGTATAAAGCTGGGAAGGACTACTGGAGTCAGCTAGTCCAGTCTCCTTGCTCTAGAAGGGTTCCCTATAGCACTAATCATGATTGTGTCCAGACAGCTTTTAAATATCTTCAGAGAGGTACATGGCAAGTTACAGGAGCAAACAGCAGAATGGCTTGAAAATAAAGAGCTGAATTATTTAATGCCTGCAAACTGTGAATTTCAGATATAGGATTAAATATGATTGGCATCTGTTACAAAGCAGTGAAAAGCCATGCTTAGTGGTGCACAGCCTGTAAACGTGACTACTGCAGGAGTGCCTTGAAGAAATAGGGGGTAACAGCTGCACCATGACACAAGATTGTTTCAAAGGTAATGCTTCTTTAAGAAACATGGGTTTGCCTTTTCATCATTTAATAATATGGCAAATATTATTTTCCAGAATTAATTAATACCTTTTTATAAGTTCTTAACTTCATTCACTCAAGGGAAGGATGAGCAAGCTGAATTTCTCTTAGGAGACCATGTGGTCTGAGGCAGTTCAGCAGCAGGGTTTTCTTTGGTTAATGGCACCTGAAATGGTACAACAAACAGAACTTTGTCCTGGCAGTTTGTGCAATGGCAAGGAATGATAAAAGTAGATAGGTTATATAGTACAGCTATGGTTGCTTATTATAGCAAGCAGTGTTACTTAAGGGAAATAAACATGTTTCTTTTCTCAGGAACCAATTTCCAAGAATACATCAGAAAAAAAGCACATTTCACAAACTGTAGAATGCCTCTTTCTTACCTTGACCTTTGTGCAAGAATTGCACTGCCAGAGCTTCCCTGGCTGCCTGATGCCATCCAATACTCCCTGTGCCAGGGCTCATCCATCCAGTGCCTGGGTGGAACTGCTGAATGGGTGGTTCACAGAAGTTACAGGCTTTTCCAGACACAGGAGTAGATTTAGTAGTGCCAGGGCTTGTATCATGTGGGACCTCCTGAAACAGATATGCTGTAATAATTTTTATTCCTTCCTACTGGGATGAATTCCAAGCCAGTAAAAGGCAAACTGAATTAATTCAACGAAGGCATATGCCACTGGAAACTGTTTACATTTCTTAGCAAAAATGGAGTTTCCTAGTCCGTTTTTTAAGCTTCCCCCATCCCCTGCCAAGTACAGCTTATGGTGGGCACTGTTACAAGGATATGCTGTTGACACTACCAGGGCTTGACATTCTTGCTTTGGAAAAGAATGAAATGGTGACTATTTTTTTTTTTATTTCATACTGTTTTGTTATATGGGAGAACAGGAAACTGTGGAGGCCCAAACCTGTCTTTTTGTGTGTGTTTTCAATTCATCTTTTTCCAAGTTATCCAGCATGCTGGCTTTTCTTAGGCTGCTCTGCCATGACACTCAAGACAGACACCAGCTCTCCAGCTGCACTGCTCTGCCTCTGGCTCCAGCTACCATTCTTGTACAATTTTTATTGGCACTGGTTTGTTTAAGCTCCCACAACACATTACTTAAACAGTGGAGAACACCTCGGACTTTTTCTTCAAAGCCAGCACAGGAACTGTGTCTTTTCTTCTGAAACATATCACTGCTTGGGCATTCCCAGCTGGAATTTCAGGGCCAGCCATCAGCATTAGGGAATGGCATTTGCTATTGTGGCACTTAGCATGCTGAGCACTTTCTTCTCCTCACATCTGTGGTACGGGGAGTTGGCAGGGACAGATAAGTGTCTTCTCCACACTAGACTGAGTAAGAGGAGCATTGTGAGCACTGCAGAATTTAATAGCGTGCATTAGGACTCCAGCCCATGCTGTGCTTACAATTGAATTGAATTTTCTTCCCATGCAAACAGAAACATATGGTTTTGTGTTGAAAGATGTGGAGGTGAAACTAAACAGAATACTGTCACTGGAGAGTACTGAAGCAACACCCTAATGGATATAAGGTGGTGGGATTATTTGGCTCTCCTACAAAATTTTATTACATTACATGGTGTTTTGCTTTGTCCCTTTTACTATTCTGATTAATAACACCTCACAGGCTTACTTCTTTCATGCTCTTAAATTATTTGAAATGCACTGGTAATAACTGATGCCTCAAGACTTAGCATTTTATAAGTTTGGCAAATACAGAGAATAAGCCTTTGCTCTAATTTGGGGTTGCTCTTTTCCTTATTCTTTGCTAGTCAAGGAATTCAAAGATGTTCAATCAAAGTGTGTGTTCACTTCCCCCAAACATCCTTCTGATTAGCACGTCATTTAGGCTGCTTGCTAAAGGGCATTACCTCTATCAGCCTAGTTCTCAAAGCTAGGAAGATTTCTTGCTGGGCTTGCAGCAGCCTGCAGCCTTGCTCTGTTTTCAGCAGTCAGGCAAAAGCATTTACAATTAACCTTTACTTCCACGTTAGTTGAATTTTACTCCTGCCTATGGAGGAATATAATCTAAATGCTATTAAAATAGAGTATGACTTCATATTATGTGACATCTGGTGACTTCCAATTATCTGTGTTTTGCCTGCCTATGGTGAAAAGGCAATTATGTTCTTCTGGTAGGATTTGCAGCAGTTTTGGAAGATATAATAATACAATAGTGAACGAGGGCAAGGAAGCATGTTGGTAAGGAAAGACTCACACAGGCTTAAAAGTAGAAGTCAAGTGTGCATGTTTCAATTCTCCTTGAAATCTGAAGCTGTTTGTACTAATCCTTTCCCATTATGTCCTGTTGACAGGTATTGATCAACCACTGCCTGTTTGTTAGGAAACATGAATAAGATATGGAATCCGCTCCTGCATTTTTCTTTTATCATTCTGTCTAAACCAATTTATTCATCAAGTCCACATGAATTTGCACAAATTAGATATCTTTTGAAATACATTGGTGCAGTGTCTATGCTCATTGGCTCCAGTACTTGCAGAACTTCTAGATATTCATCTTATATATGATATAATAATTTTAGTGAGATGTCATGCAAAAAGTGAAGCAGAGTTAACTCAGCCAGATCTCAGGGTATTGACGAACTTTAATTTTGTTCAAAAGCTGTGGCATAATGATTTCTTCTGTCAGTTACAACACATCCTATCCATTCATTCATCCACCCATCTTGACAATCCATATGCTAAAAAGTGCTTTCATATGCAGTAACCCACCAGATTGTGACAATTCTGCAAATGATGTGACATGACACCCAACATGTTGAGGATTTTTTATTTTAAGATAGTTAACCAAGAAATTTATTTCTAAAGCAAAGTATTACATGGAGCTTTGCAAACAGGGCTGTCCTGCACTGTTGAGAAACAGAGTACATTTATCTGCAAACACTGATGACAGAGCACAGCATTGGCTCAGTGGGGTACTCCACATCTGATAATAGGTGCTTGCACGAAAGAGTCCTAAAAGTGTCTATGAGACCGTAATTACAGGCAGTAGTAAAATCCAAGCCATATGTGGCAATAAACACCATACTTCTGTGCTCTCATGTCTCAGACTGAAGACAAATGGAGTCCCACCCTGCAGTCAGAGGATCTCTGCTCTGTTTACTCGTAGCATGTAAAAGGGATAAGCTATTTGATTTGTTTACACATTTTTCCATACAGTAATTCTTTCTTCCACACAGTGATTGATTTTGTTATGTGTTTAACACACAGCTGGCAAGAACAGCTCCAGCATGGCCACGAGACCTTCTCCTGGTAAAATGGAATGGATCATCCCACTCATTGTGGTCTCAGCACTGACCTTCGTGTGCCTCATTCTGCTCATCGCTGTGCTTGTCTACTGGAGGTGAGCCTGATTCCTTATCAGTGGAAACTGATTAGGATTTGAAACACATTTCAGGTGGTGTTTTTAATGTGGTCCTATGTTTTTTATTTTATTAGAAGTTACAGTGATAGATGCATTAGACAGTTCTCTGGGTACTAGAACAGCTTTGTTGATTAACTATTCAGCTGTGTTAAATACTGATTTTTGTGTCATGAAAATGAGCTTGGTAGAGCTCATTAGTCCCTCTGAAGTAGCTATTAAAAATTACCTTTCTCTTGGCCTTCAGGAAAGGTTGTTGTGGGAGAAAATCCCAGTTAGATTGGCCTTGGTTTCATGGGTGTCTTTGCCACAAACCTTCTGTGTAATCATATGCAGTTCTTTCCTTCCTTTGACTGTACTTCAAGAAAGTGCAGTAAGCTTGCTTCACATTCCACAGAAAGCTCTTTAGCATTGGTGAGGAGTTCAGAAGTACAGCCTGCAAGGTCTTTAAACTAAAGATTGCCTGTTACAAAGAGACACTGTCATTCACACCAGTGGACGTTGGTTCAGTGGTGGAGACCAAGATTAGCATCAACAAATCCCTCTCCATTTGATTTAGAGTAAACTAAAACCTGCAGCACCTGCTTGTGTCAAAATCAGAACCCAGAGGCATCTCTTTTGTCTGGAAGTTAACATTAACTAGGGATAAACCATCTACAAGGTATTTAGGAATTATTTCAAAATCTGATTAGATATGATCGAGGAAAGTAGGTTTGATGAAAAGTTCCAGCCCATTGATTATTATATTTGCAGAATCCATTAAAAAAGTACCAAGCTATTTTTCAGTACACCCATTTTGCTGACAATTAGTTGGTCCAATTGTTGAGGCTGCGAACATTTGAAAGAATTAATAAGTAGATAGTAACAGTCTTGTGAAAATAATTTCTATTAACATTTGTAAGTAATTAACATCATTTGCAGTAAGACGGTGAATAATTGCAGTGGTATATGCACAAAAGCTGAAATGGGAAATGTTCTAAAGATCCCATTGTATTGTCCTGTTTTTCCATATATATTTTCTTTATTTGAAGTACTAAACTTAGTCACACTCACACACTGGAAGGATATGGTATATCTCAAAACACTGAAGGATTAGTAGTATTTATCTAGTGTTGATACAAAATGCTCTTCTGAGGCAGAAAGGTTTTGAAATACCATGCTAACAGCTATTATCTAGGAGAATGTTGGTACCTATCATAGTTTGCAAAACATTTCCATTTCTTTGCAATTTCGCTAGTGGAGCAAGATAAATAATTGTAAAATTTGTGTTTAATTTGCTCAAAGAGTAACAATACTATCCCTGAAAAGATACTAAAGTTGGTGAAGATTAAAAATTAATATAGACATGGAAATTACATCATGTAGCAGTCAAAGTTTTTTGATAAATATGAAGCAAGAAATAAAGGAACAAACTTGAGAGGATATATGTACTACCTTCAAATAATCTGTGTCTAGTTCTGAGGATTTTTAACAGAAGTGTATTAAAAATACAGATGTGTTTTAGGATTAATCAACAAGCAACTAGAACACAAATCATCCCCAGTAACATTTCACATTGGGCAGACCATGTCACTGAAGCAGCAGCACAGTCTTTCATTTGCAGTGTGATTGCCTTTCCTCAGGAAAAAATAAAACGTTTATCTCTGTGAGTGTTTTAAAGCAATGAAAAAAGAGATTCTGAAGCACTGCAGACTCTAATTCAGAAGTTTGAAAGGAGCAGTAATTTGGATTTTCAGGAAAAAATACTTAGTTTAAGATGTAATGGCCAACATGTGGAATAATTTGCTGAATAACACCATCAAAGCAAATGGCATGAAAACGAGTTTGAGACAGATATTTCAGGAAAGGAAACATGGCATTGAAGTGCACAGCAGAGAAAAACTCCTGATGAAAGGATAACCCTCAAGGGATAGGTGTGCTGGACCAAGAGGTCTTTT
Organism: Acridotheres tristis; assembly: GCA_037013685.1. Classification (NCBI taxonomy): domain Eukaryota; kingdom Metazoa; phylum Chordata; class Aves; order Passeriformes; family Sturnidae; genus Acridotheres; species Acridotheres tristis. Next base: position 7,508,315 of record CM072899.1, on the reverse strand, counting down.
CTTGCACAGCAGCATTCTTTTTTTGGTGGAAGAAAAAATATTAGAAGTCAAAACCTAGAGAGCTAGAGGAAGCAGAAGAGACATAGCTGCCCTTGACAATGCATTGTAAGGGTAAAACAAATTTTATTTTTGCTTTTGCATTTTTGAGCATTTGTGGAATTAGACGATTTGAGACCAGAGGTGACATAAGCACAAGAGTGAAGCAGAGGGAAGCCTTCTGCTTGTTTCCATCTCATCAGAGCCCTATTATCCAGGGACCAAAATAAGGAGTTAGAGAAGTTGCTTTGGAAGGTTTGGCAAAGCATTAACTTGTTTGGTCTCTTTGTGGCTCATTCCATGATACAGCAAAGAAATAAGTTTGGTGAAGAAGACTTGTAAGGAAGCTTCATTTTCTGTTACCTTTATTTGAAAAGGAGACTGTCATTGTTTGATGAAGATTTCTTTTTTCCATCTGTTGAGCTTCCATGCTGTGTTTTAGAGTCTCCTTGTAACTGAATATATTTGGAAATGATCTATGCCATTTCTGAACAAGACTCACTTATTTGTGCAGGTAATTTTCTGTTCTCAGTTCCTTTTTCATGCGGATCCTGGACAAATGGTAAAAGAATATGACTAATGTTGAACAGAAGGGGTCACTTCCATCTTTTTTGTGTGGTGGCCATCTCAGTAATGAAAAGGGATGGGAACTTGCAGGCAAGCAGAGCTCTGAATTACCTTTCTACTAAAGTTTCCTGGATTCAGTACTTTAAATGGCACTGCTGCACAAAGAGGCCTGTGTGATTTTAAGTTGATAGAGTGGAAGATAAACTAGGTCAGCATAATGAAGCTGTAAAAATTGTGCTGCCTTTTATCCCAGAAAAATGAGGAGAGCACAATCACAGGGTGACCATGAGCCACGACATCCACTGGGGCCTGTTGGTAGCTGGGCTCCCTGGGCAGCAGGGACAATGATATTGGAGTTTCAGTTTGCTTCTGTGCATCTTTAATTCCTCTTGAGGAGCAGCTGGCCTGGCTGATCCTTGAGCTGTCCATGGGCATGATGAAATGGACTGTTGCTCCCAGGACCTCTAGTGCTTAAATTGATTTCTTTTAGCATCAAGTTGAGAATTTGAGTTTTAGCAGACAGAAAAGGTGAGGAGACCAGATCCTTGTTTTGCTCATCATATGGGTTCACCGTTCACTTCTGCAGTGGCACAGTGGCGCTTCTTTTTCAGCTTTCTTTCCTTTCATACTGGTTCCTGAAAGTGTGTGCTGTAGGGACAACAACCGAATATTTCTGTAAACTGTACACTGGGATTTTAGGACCTTCACTGGAGCACTGCTAGCTCGTCTAGAGCCCATTAAAACGTGGGCGTTGTGAGGTGCTGTTTCCCAAACACATTATTTTTGCATTTCTGGGCATTTGTTTTGCATCTGTGATTTTATACCCAGACTCAGTATCGTGAGATCCATCTGCAGATCTTCAAGGTCAGTTTAAAATCTGACTTGGATTGTCTGCAGTCTTTGCCACTGTTACTCTCACAGCCTTTGCTACGAGCTCTGAGAGCTGCAGAGTGTGTTTGGTAGTGACCTCCAAACTATTTAGGGATTGAGTGTGATTTCAGGTTTTTTTGCAACAAGATGAGTTCCTATAGTATGCTCAGCTGTAATATGGCTTGAAACATGTCTTTTCTAGAACTTCCACTATATTCTATAGCAAATTGAACTAGTCCTGAGTATTGACACTTAGGGGTAAACCCAGGGTCACTGTCACTTTCATCTTCACACAGGTGCAGGAGGGTGACTAGGGTCAGGAAATCAACTGAAATATTTTGATACACAGTAAGTTCTGTCATTTCGGGAGAAAATAACATATTTTAGGAGAGTAACCTTCCGCTGTTTGCTTTTCATGCTGATTTTTAATCTAAACACTACAGTCCTATAGACTGTGGTTTCAAAGGGAAAAAATAAGCAGAGAATATTAAGAAGCAATTAAGATTTTAGAGTTTAGCCAACAGCAACTTTTAAATGGGAACTAAATTATAGCCATTTCTCATTTTCAGCTAAGACGATGAAATTCATTCATGACTATAGCTGGAGAGTTTTCTTTTTCTTTTTTTTGAACAGATACCATAATTCACCTTGAATTATTGCCACCATCAACATCGTGATCCCAAAGACAAAGTGGGAATATTGTACTGCATTTCTTACTAAATCAAGCTGTTTATACAGTGCTAATATGTTTACTTTCGGGGGGATTTTTGGAACAACGCAGCTGCTGCCTTTCAAAGAGCAAGCAAGCTTGCATTGCTTGTTTTATAGTTGTGTGTGTATATGAGACAGCTTGGGAAAAAGATGTCTTTAATTTTCCTTAGGCAAAACCCTATAGAATTTAGTAGACAGAGAGAGTTTTCTTAGGTTTTTGTTAAGCATCCTGTCAAATTGAACAGAATCATTGGGACAAGTCCTGTGACAGAGCCTTGTACTTCTCTGAGAGGGCCTTTCTGTGCAGGAGAAATTACACTGAACACCAGGAGATGGGTTGGTTTTTTTTGACTTGGCCATTGATTTCTGTGGGGACCTCAGGCCAAGTCACTTACAGGCTGAGAGTATTGTTGTTGAACTCAGTGGCAAAGGTGTCACCGGGAGCAAGCTCAGGTGTTCAATATTTCAGCATCTGAGTTCTGACACTGGTGAAATAGCACTGAAGAACGTTAGTCAGCTGTATTTGTAAATCAACTTGTAATATAGCAACAAAAGCTGCAGCATAAAGAACCCTCGTATTTACCATGTCTAATAACCATGCCTTGGACAACTACCTTTTGGTGTTAAATTCTGGGGAGCTTGCACAGCTGCTTAGCTAAGAGAGTGTTAAAACTTAATTGGGGGAAAAAGAAAAAGAAATCTTCTGCCTGTACCAGGTTGTAAAAATTGCTGAAATTGTTATTTGAACCTACCTCTAGGTTTTATTTTATGAGTACACAATGTGTTGTTCATCTACTATACTGATTGGAAAATGAATATTGCAAATTTACAGATCATTGTAAAATTGTTCGCTTACAATGATAAAAGCTTCTTTCAGCTTACTCTAAAATGTTTGTGATTCTTCTCATTTTCTCACCCATGGAGGATGTTGAGTGGTAACACTTTCTGAGACCCTGGGTGTTAATTTTAAGAATGCCTCAGATGCAGTTGTATGAGTATTTATTTCAGCAGCAGCAGTTCAGGCAGGGTCCTCTGTTCCTGCCCTTGTTCTGCCCTCTGTGATCCCATTGCAAATGTTTGTACAACCATGTGAGGAGCTGGATTGTGAAATAATCCATGTTTAAAAAAAAAAGAAAAAAAAACTTTTTAAAAACATGAGAGGAGTTTTCATGTCCTGATTTAAACCAGATTAGCTCCTAGTCTGGTTCATGTAGTAACAGGACAGAGCTGTACCAGCATAACTGAGGGAGCAGCACAGGACAGGAATGAGAAGGATGGAGGGGGATGCTCGCTCCAACATTGTCCTCAGCAATGCCTGAGGATCACGTCCAGGCACTTGTGCTCATCTTGGGATGGCAGTGCCCTAGAGCCTGGGTCACCACGGGCACTGAGGAGAATTGACAAGGGCAAGAGACTTCCCTTCTCCCTGAGACAGGCAGCTCCCCAGGCAGACAAGGGAAAACGTGGAGGTGAGTGTCATACCTGAAACTTCTTGCAGCTTCCATCTCCTTGTTTAATGCCCAGCTGTGCCTTGCTCATACTGCGCAAGGCATGCCCTTGTTTTCCTCTGGGAATGGCCACATCTCGTCTCATATGATGAGGGATGGAGAGGGGCAGATCACTGCCTGGTAAATGGATGCAGCCTAGCCTGACTGGGAGTCCTCTGATCTCCTGCTCTCAATCTAGGCAAGGCAGGAAAAGCACTTCAACTCTTATTGCAGAGGATCCAGGCTGTGTGTGATTTTGCCAGTGCCAGAGTGAAAGGTATTGAATTTTAGGCCCTTCTGTGTTTAGTATCTCAAAATGCTGTTTGTTTTAATTAAAAGTGAGCAGGCTTGTGATCAGCTCCCTCTTATCCCACTCTGGGACCCAACCTCATCCTCTCTGCTGACATCAGGTCCTCACTTTCCAGCCAGATGCGCAGGGCAGCCACTGGTTGCTTGTTCTGGCTGTTGGTACCATACTTTCAGAGTTCATCATTCTTCCTTTATGAGGAAAATCAATATGAAAACTTCTCTGGCAGCATCTGTGCTCTTTCATCCAGCAGGACACTGCATGGGGCAAGGGCCAGAGCCCACAGGTGGAGCCCAAGACCAAACTGGAGTGTGCCACTGCTGCACTTAATGGTGTTGGCTCAGGGCTTTTATCGTCTCCTCCTGCAGGGGAGCTGAGCCCAGCTGATCCCAAGGCTGCTGGACACGGGCCTGGCTCCATGTGGGAAGGGCTGAGGCAGAGGAGCCCAGGACCTGCACCTGCAACCATCCCTCCCCAACTTCTTGTTCCATAACCATTTCCCCAGTGCATCCTTTAGGGTCTTTCAGAAATCAAGGGACTTGTCAGCTGTTATAGTAACAGAGCCCCTGCTGCTGAATTGGCCCCAAGATGCCCATTTGGGCTTTGGAACAGACTAGCTCAGGCTCATTAGACAAAAAAGAGAGACAGATTTGCAGATGGAAAGTTGCTTTTTAAGCATGCTGGATGATCTGTTAAGAGGTTGACAGTGGAAGGGGACATGTTCTCTCATTATATGCCTGTTACTTTTACTCTTTTTTAATTAATACTAGGTTTAATTTTTCGTCACAACACAGAATTCTACAAGATTCCATTTCCTTTCTGGTGAGGCCAGTAGTGATCTACCACTTTACAAAGTAATATACTTTGTCTTCAGAAAGGAAACAAGTATTTGCCAAGCTTAAATGCAGATCTGTGGTGATTTCCAGAACTATCAGGATATTGAGAAAGCTCAGGAAATAGCAGTTTTAATTCTAATTATAGAGCATCAGGACCAAAATCATTAAGCACATTCCAATAGCACCAGCTATTTCACATTCCAGGAATGTCCCATTTCAAGGAAATAGGACTGTCTAGATTTTGCTTCAGGTACAGACCCGAGCCATCCCATTGGTGTTAACAGAGTGATTCCTGAATAACTTGTACCAGCTACAACAGACTTTGCCATTGTAAATTTGAATCCACATGACTGAGGGACTTGTATCATCTTAAATGGATTCTCAGGAGTATGTAATTGCAGTATCAAATCTCTTCTTGCCAGATACTTGAAGCCAGCTTCTTCCTGTGCCCCACATGGCCACCCTTCATCTGAATTTCATGAATCAGTGTTCTCCTCTCAGCTGCCCTGTAAATAAAAAGCAAATATAGTTTTATAGCAGGCTGATGTATCTCCAGGTGTAAATAAGAGAGGACTCGCGGGTTTTTTATGTGATTCACCTTTTCTGCAAGGAAGATTGTTGCATCAGGTGGGGCAGGCAGGGCTGTTAGCAGACAGGGGAAGGAAGAGCTGGAGTACATGAAAGGGGTCTGCAAGGAATCTGTGATCTTCTGCCCCCATTGTGAGGGGGACAATTTCAGTTGGACATTAGAAACAGCTTCATGGTAGGAAAGACAATAAAGTGGTGGTCTATAGAATTACCATCATTTCTGGGTTTCAGGCAAGGTTAAGCAGCTGCAGTGAGGAGCACCACAGGAGCCTGATCCCTCACAGGAGCTTCCAGGCCTGTTTTTCACAGTCCTGCAGTGCCAGCTGTAAAGCACACGTGGAAGCATGAGAAAAGAGGAGGGATGATGCAGTGTGATAAATTGCTCTGTAAATGGCAGGCTAGAAGCCTGCCTGTCACTCTTAAACTGTAGCATGTGAGTCAGTTGTGTGAATATCTTTCTGCAGGCACTTTTATGGATGTGGCCACTGAACTCAGTGGGAGCCTAGATGTGCATCACCTTTATTTTGAAAGATAATGTCAAGCATGCAATCATGAGTCACCCAACAGGACAATACGTGCTTCGGGTGTGGAAGATTAGAATTCAAAATATCATGTTGATGACCTTGAAAACTCTCAAACACAAAAAGAACAATTTTTTATTTTTAATTTGCTGTATGATGTGTCCCATAAGAGCTGAGACATTCATGCTGTACTTTGCCCACAGGCCATCCTGAGGGGGTGAAGCTTATGCAAAAGTCTTGGCATCAAGATGGAAAACTGCTGTTGACACCCCTCCTCAGTGTTTTGTTTAGAGGTGTAGCAAAATTTCCCCAACATTTCCAAAAATACCTTCTTCTGTAGAGAGAGCAAAGGAGAACAGGCAAGGGCAGCTGAGGTCAGGCAAGGAGGGATCTGCACAGCTGCAATCGATCTTGCTGTCTTGTCTCTGTGGAACTAATTAAATGGATTAATTGCAGACATTTTTTTCTCTGGAAATGCTTTCCCCGGTGCTGTTGTAATGGTGAGGTCTGGAAAAAAAAGAGCAAGATTTTATCTGTGCAGTTACTGGCTTAATAATTTGCAATGCATAAGTTTGAACAAATATGTTTTAAATATCAAAATATTCTTATTAATCTCCATTAAGAACAGGTTTTTGAGTGCTCAGAAATAATATGCCATGAGGAGTGTAGGTTTTCTCGTAATTACAGTGATAGAGGATGCCAGGTACCACTGGCATCTCCTACTCATCTGCTGGGTCTGTTGCAAGTTACTGTAGAGGAAACTTATACAGCTTTAAAATTTTTGAACTCTGACTTTTAAAGCTGTGAGGTATTTTAAAAGAGAAACAAATTTCACAGATGCTTTTTGTAAAATTTTATCACTTTAAGAAAAGAAGGCTCTATTAAGAAATTGATGCACTCTTTTTTTATTCCCCTTCCCACCTCAAAGAAACAATTTGCATGCTCATTGTCAATTGATCTGTTGATAGTTTATTTCTTTTCTGTCATATTCTTAGTATGTAACAGTATGTGTTAAAGTGTATACAGGTATCTCTAGAGTGGATTCACTCTCATAAACTGGTAGGTTCAGAGCTAGAGCAATGTCTCAGACAAACTGTGAATGAAATATCCTATAATACAGCTAGATGTACCCTGAGGGAACAGTATACCTCTGCTGTGAAACTGTGAATTAACCACAGCAACCAGATAAATTATATTTTTTCTCTCTCCTTGTAGCCATAAAATACAGCTATTGAAAGGCCCTATCCTGTCCTAAGTCCCATGGCAGCATTTGGACTAACATTAGCACCAGCTATTTCACAGCAGGATGTAGTCTGAGTGTAAAATTATAGGGTAAGAATATTAAATCAATTCAGCAACCTTAGCTGCTGCTTGGATAAATACTGGGAATCAGCAAACTAGTAAAACAATAACGAGCAGGGCTGAACTTCATTTTACTGTTCTTAAAACCTGTGCAATTTGGGGAAAACAAGGCCTTGGAATGCACAACACATTGTGCTCCTATTACAAATGTTGCAAGTACATGAATTCATTCAGTTTATTGTAGAATGCTGAGTTGGTTGGTTTAAAAGAAAACAGTTCCTCTATTGCTATGAACAGCATGTGTTTCACTCTATTGACTTGCAGGTTAAAATCCATTTGTGTTCCAAGTTTTAAGCTGAAACAGGCGTAGGCAGCATGCCTGGGTCTTGATTGGTGGCTTGTTTCATGTTTTGGAAACTCTGTCTTTTCCAAGAAAGAACAAAACCTTTTTGAAATGTCCTACAAATTGACATTTATAAATTAGTATAAATAAGCCAAATTTTAATTGTAAAAATATTGTTAATGTTAAAAAAATCAAAACTATTCTTATTAATAAAAATGTTCTATTTCCTGAAGGTTCAAAATTGTTTTATATTTCTGATCAAATTATCAGTTAAATGGATGGATTTCTGCACAGTGATTCACTATCCATAGCCATTTTTTAACCAGCATCAGAAAGTTTCCAGTGAGTGCTGGTAAAATTCCTTGCATTTTGCAGGAACCACATCATCATTCAAAATGATGACTTTCCAGAGTCTTAAAAGTTTCCTAAATTTCAGTGTTTATCAGTGACAGCGACTGGTATAACAGATATGAAGTGAAAGCTGGAAAGAGGCAGTCCTCATACCTGCTTTATTATTTCAATTTGTTTTGTTGGGTTTTGTTTTGCTTTTAATAAAAGCTTGGGACATAAATGTACCAAAATGTAAAGTCTCTGTCCATTCATACAGCTCCTTATTTTTGAAGCATTCAGTGTGCTGTTTCAATCAGGGAGGAAATGGGTTTGCTTTGCAGGCTCAGAATAGCAAACTGCAAATGCTGGTTTAGTCAGTTAAGGCTGAATCTGGACTTTATCCAACATTTAGACAGCAACAAAAAAAGATTCTCCTGGCCTAGATATCACTGCAGGCTCCATTCTTGTATGAATGAACTGGTTTTTACCACTTTCCTCAATTTTAGGTAGAAACAAGCCTTTTAATTTAAAAGGGCTTTTCCTGCAACCTGTTTATTTTTCAGCAAGCTTTTCTGTAGGTCTTGCATGACAGAAGTTTGAAGTCGTGTTTTCTGCTAATTCCTTGTGTCCCTACAACTGTACAATTGTCCTGTGTCCTTGTTCTAGTTTTGAGGACCTGGAGGGGAAGGGAGAGATTGATGAACAGCTTATCAAGCACCAAGGACATTTACTTGGTTTAGATCTGCCACAGTTATTCTGAACATGGTTTTTGTATGGAGAGGTATATAAGTTTATATTTATTAGCAGTAATTCCTTATTAGAAAAAAAATATTTAATAATTAAAGCATACCATTTGCATGCACAAATCACCTTAGTTTGACTTGGGTGCCATTTAATACTGAATCTATCAAGGCAAAGCAATTGTATCTCTGTGGAGATCAATCTTAAATAATAAAAGAGATGAAAGGATTTTTTTTAATAATTTGAGCAAAGAAAAGGTTGTCTTCTTTTTCCTGAGACTATGGAAATAAAGTTTCTGCTTTCTAAAGGAAAATATAGTAATTAGGAAATTTTCAAATGGAAATTAGCCTGTGTTGGTCTTTGTCTTTATTTATAGCATTAAATGCAGTCTTTAATTAGCATATATATTATTCATGTTTCAATATAATCCATTTTATAAGTCCAAGTTCAAATATAAAAATCAAAATGGGCTTGATGCACCTTATTGTTCACATGCAAAGCAGTTAACATAGATGTAAAGATATGAGGTGAATTGAAACATCCATATTTCATAAGGATGCGGTCTACGTTGTCTGAAATTATGGCTTGAACTCTTATTTTTAACTTTTTCTCATTTGCATACATATTACTCCCTGTTTAAATGATGTGTTAATTCTATTCATTAGACTTCAGTGGATGCTTCTGACTCTCCTGATAATCAAGCACAGGTCCCTGGAAAGCAAATTATGGACTTTCATGTTGCAAAACCCATTGTAAACGTGACATTTATCACTGCAAAGCCAAGTCCTGTGGAGCACTTGGCTGCAGTCAGGAGGGCAGAAGCTTTTTCTTCTGTTCGTGGTAATGATTGTCATCTGTGGATAAGGAGCTGGCACCACGTCCCCAATGGCTCTTCAGAAATGGTTGGGCACTTCACAACTGCTCCTCAGTCTTGATGGCAAAAATGCCAGTTCAGTTCTTTGAGGTAATAATTTGACTCAGGTCCTCGCACAAACAGCTTCAAGAAAATGGATGGTGAGGAATTTTCTGTTCCATATAATGTGGTGGTGGAGACCAGGATGGGGGGCCTGACCTAGATGGGCTCTGTACTGTCTGAAGTGTATTTGGCTGTCAGAGCCAGAGCCTGTGGCTTTGCTGTGCTTCCAAAATATGCTTGTGCTTCAAAATCTGGAAGAAGAGAGCCCTGAAAGCAAAGCACCAAGGTGACTGCAATACAACAGTTCTTTCTCCTTTCTCTGGTTTACTCAGCCATACCCTGTTGTGAATGTGGGAATAAAAGGGACAGTGAAATCGTATTGGAGTTAGGTGTGTGCTGTTGCATATTGATTTTGCCAAGGCTGTGTCAATTCATCTTTTAATTTTAGGTATAAAAGCATTGTTATCCCAGTGGCAAACCCAAGGTGATAATTTTGGAAGGTTTTATGCTGATGAGGTGAGCCCTTAGTGGTGCCACACAGGGAGTTGCTATGTGTGCTCCCATTAATGAAAAAGTTGATGGGAAGAAGAAAGATTTATATTGGGATCTCTGTGAGGAAATCCTTGACATCTTTAAAAGCCCATAAGTATAGTTTCCATCTGTTTTTTGCAGAGTCTGGACCTTTTCAAAAGCAGTGCTGATGAGCTGCAGGGAATTAGTTGAGGTCTTTGTGATAGCAGAAGGTGAGAGTTCAACATGTGGTTTTGTTAGCCACAGAGCTACAGAGAACAAACTCCCTGTCATATAGCTTAAAGGTACAGGTAGAGACTACTAGAAAGAGACCTGTTGTCCCTGCAGCTTAGTTTTATTCAAAGTGCAGAGAATAAGAGAGCAGAAGAGATCACTGCATTTGATTCACATTCTCAATAGCTGCTGCATCTCCACATCAGGCTGTGTAATCTCACTCTCAGGATCCTTCTGCATGAGAAACAGCTGGGCACAGGAGAAATGATCCCATTTCACCAACCTTTGGGATAACCTAAGCTGCAGCTGGGCCCACGGGGCAATGAAAAATCTGTGTGTTACTGAGTGTGTCAGTGAGTTGCAGTGCTGTCTGTAGGGTCTGAGCTTGCACTTGGATCCTCTCTTTCCTTACCAATGCTTCCTTATACTGCAAGGGAGTCCCTGAGCTTTCCAGCAGTTTTGAAACACTTAACCCCATCTGCAGCCCTCTTCTCCTTCACTCCCTGGACAGTGAGTGTTGAGTCCAGCAGGGCTTCTGCACTGCAAAGCTGGGACAAGCTGTGCTAATTTCCTGTGTGATTAGCACAGAAGAGGATTCTGAGGAAAAGGGACTTCAATCTTAACCCAGGGTTTAAGGTTATCCACAGTTCTCAATTTCCTGATTTGGGTTTTGTTTGTCTTTTATAAACCTGGAAAGTAGGCAGCTCACCTCTTGGGGAAATGAGGCAGGGAGTAAGCATTCCCCTTCCATCCTCTTTCCAGATTTTTTTCCCTCAGTGTGCCAAATACAGCAACTTTCCATCCCGGAGAGAGATATCTTGGCAACCTCACTGCTTATTTTGTTCTGGTGACTGAATTAACATTTACATTGTCATTGCTCTCCACCAACTTTATTGTATTCACTGAGCTTTCTGCAAAGAATGAGTTAAATACATATGGGTTGAATGCTTTTTGTCACAACTCATGTTCTGTCTTGACCTTCTTGGCTTCACATATTTTCCCCTTTTGAAGTTACTACTTGTATCTGAAATCTTAACATCAGTGGGCCATTTTGGGGAATAAATATTAATGAGATGGCTACTGATAGCATTGTGTGGGTAGAAACAAATGCTTTTATAATAGATGGATTTAATATTAATTGAGTGGTTTGGAGTTAAAGCAGGATATAAAGTGACAAGCTCATGGCACAGCAAAATGCCCTTTGCAGGAATCCAATTAGAAGAGGGAGCAGCAAATTGTATGCCGACTTGCTATAATCACACAGGGGCAATACAAGAGTGGAGCATAATTTGGAGCCTTGGACCTGTCCCTTTGAATGTCTCATGATTTCCATTAATCAACATTTAGCTACTATGTGATGGTGCCAAGTTTGCATTATTCAGCTTTTTCCTGACAATGCTCCATCCCATTGCTGCAGTCCTCCCTCTCCAGAGGGAGACAGTATGTTTTGCAGTAAAGGACACATCAATTAATGCACTGTCCTGTTACATGTCTGTTGGAGAAAAGTGACTCATTTGTTAGCCTGCTGAAATTACTTTGCACTGAAAATCTTCTGCTGATATTACAGGCTTCTGCTTGATCACTTGAAGCTATTACCTTTGCCATTTCCTACAATGAGGATCATCAAGAGTTGTCCCCTTTCCAAATTGTTTGTGATTTGGAAAAATAGAAGGTTTGCTGAGATGTGTTGTAGATAAATGGCTAAGTCCTGCCTCAAGAAACCAAGTGCAGTTGCCAGATATATCTTGTGTTGTAAAGAGTTATATAAAGTATTCATTGAGTTTGAATTGTTCAAAAATAATTTCTCTAAATATTATGTATTGTTTTCATCTGGCAGATGGAGTTGCAGAAGCTGCTATAGCAAGAGTTTGTTTGTGGCATTTCAGACAACCTGGGTATTGTGTGAAATTGGCTTAGCAAGCCTCTAAAAGGAGGGTACAGAATGTAAAGTGAGGGTGTAGGAGTGATAGCCAGGGCAGTGCTTCCAGGCTGATAGAGAAGCATGTGGGAAAAAAAAAAAAAAAAAAACCAGCAAGGAGCAAGTCAATTTATCCATTCTGTCAAAATGGCTACGATCAGCCAGGAGGCAAATGAATAAACGGATCAACAAGTATTTCACACTTGTGTGTTCTCGACAGGAAATCACAGATCTGAAACCAAATGTCTGGGACAAAACTACCAGAAATAGTGGCAAAATACTCTGCTGTTTAGTCTGCATTTTTAACATTTTTAGCTCACAAAAGCCCTTGAATTAAAGCACTAGAATAAAGCAGAAACTTGTTACTACATTTCTCAGATACGAGCAGAGATGAAAATATTTGGGATGGGTTTAACAGCAGGACATCAGTCCCCACTGGAATCTCCCTTTTCTGCACACCTGGATGTGTCTGGCTGGCCATGGTGATGGCTCCTGTCTTTTCTTCTCCCAAGCTCAGAGTATGATGGCAGCCAGAGCACCACCAAAGATCACATCAGGACATGGAAATGAAATGCATGAATACAGCAGGAGGAAAATGGATGTGGATTGCTAGAGCTGCCAGGGCTGAACAGCTCACCTGGGACAGACATCTACTACATTCCTCCAGGACACTGTGTCTGCCAGAGCAACCACAGCCCTTCATGAGCTTCAAGAAAAGGAAAATCAGAGCCAAGAGCTTGTGTTTAATTACATGTCTCCTTCTGAGCAAGTGTCTCGTGCATCCAGGCACATCTCTTCATACGTTAAGAAACACATTTTTCCTGAGATGTGAACTGCAGTTCTTGTGGGCTTTTTTCTCCTTTTCCCCAGTCCCACATTTATCAACACTGAAAGGTTATCAAGAATTTAGTAAAAGATAGGTTTAAGCTTTAGAAGTACTGCAAATAAAGAGAACAGTCCATAAATAGAAAATATATTAAACTGTATCTGGTGTTAAGGGCTCTAATAATTAATACAGGTTGAGTGAATTTCTCCTGTTTTGCTTATCTGCAATGTGCTTTTGTCTCAAATCAAAATGTTCTGCTCCTATGATTAGTAGCTGTTTCTACACAGTGATCAAGACAACATGAGAGCAATGTTTTATTTGCCTGAGTATGTGCTTAGTGCAAAGGAATTTGTGATGAGGATGAAATCAGTTTCTAGTTTTCTGTGTCTAATTTTCAAAATAATTTCAACTGATTTTTTTAATGGAAAAATCTCTTCTACGTCTGTTACTTTATGATTTTTCAATTCTTGGCTCTTCTATGTAATTAGAAGCCTGCTATTAGACATTGTGGTAACTTTTCTGATATGTCTCATACTTAGAATCCTTTTTGTGTAATAAATGTGTATTTCCTTGGTACTAAAATTCAATAAGCTTTGAATGGTTTATAAGCCTGAAACTTCCAAGATGTCCTTTTCTTAATAAATGTTTAGAAAAGGGAACTCTTACTCTCTTTATTTCATGCACTGTCAGAATCATGCTTCCAGTCTCCTCTGCCACATGATATAGTGGATTCTACCTCTGTTACTTGCTTATAATATTTCTAGAATTTTTCTTATGGCTCATTTGGTCTGTGGAAATGGTAGTTTAAAGCATACATTGTTTTTGTTTCCTGTGTTTCTTTATTATGCCTTTGTATCCTTGTACTTGTTTGAAAACAAACCAATGAGAGCTTCCAAGTCAGAACTATAATTTCATAGGAAAATTAAAATAAAAGCAGAAAGCACTCTCTTAAACTGACAGAGTCAGGATAGAACCTGACACCCTGTTGCTCAGGGTGGTGGTCGCAGTCCCAGTAAATGTTGGCTGCAGTCCTGTTGGAGAGATAGATGTGGTTCTGTTGAAGTGGTGATCCTGTAGAAGGGGCAGGTCTTCCTCTGAAGGTCCAGTGGTGGTTATGTAGCTCTTGTCCTCTGGGAATCCAGGAGGTAGTCCTGCTCATACTGTTCCAAATCTCAGATTATATCCAGGTAGGAATGTTTGGTTCCCCCTGGGCGGAGCATCTCACAATGGATGACATAATTTTTTGAGTCATTCAGTAAGGTCTTGATGGCTCCTCAACAGAAGATATCCCCCAAAGGGAGTTATCAGGGGTGTGCCATGGAAGAGAAAAGAACACTGCCCCACCTGGTTTTCAGGCTTATGGAGATGGTCATAGAATACATACTTTTGATTACATCTTACACTGTAACCTAAGACAATGCTTAACGCTACTGTCTGATTTTTTGGTATTAATAAGATTTTGCTGGTAGTTTAATTATCTCAGGATTTATGTTGTTGTTGTTGTAGAAGCTATTTATTTTGTAGAAACATTCTCACAGAAAATACAGTAGTTTAAGGCAGATGCTACTGGAAGGGTCCTGCTGATGTGGGGGCTTTTCATTGTGATACATTAATTGATGTGGGTCTGCAGTGGCTGGCCAAGGGAGCCCAGGGGGGATGTTCACACCACGCTGGCTGCCTGATTTAACCAGAAACCACTTCAGCAAATGCTGCTGTGCAGCACAGCGGGGTAGGAAGCCCAGGAGACAAGGAGTGCTGGCATAGTCCAAGCTCTCAGTACCTGTGTGTCTCCATGGCATCAGAGAGAGGTCCCTGGGTCTCACTTGAGGTAGGGGTGTATTCCCCATACTGCAGCACAGCACACAGCGTGGTAACTCTCAGTGGTCTGGTTCAGTGGTCGGCCATGTATTGCCCCGATGTTTGTGTTTCCTTGTCACATTTGTTAACCTTTGAATGCAAGAAACTCATTAAAGCAATTCCTCAGACTAACACTCCAGGCTTCCCCAGAGCTCTCGACTCAGGCTCTGATTAGCATCAGCGACTGCAAGAAGCAAATCTCCAAATGGGTTGATTGATAGCGAGATTAATGATCCTCAAGATTTCTGTCCAGGTTTATTATTGGGAGGCTTACAAATCTTTGCTTTCAGCGAGGTGGGTGGGGAGGAAGGACCAGCTGGCTGCCACCCAGTCTGTCTATATTAGCATGATGAGGTGATGGACGTAGCCCTGTTAGAGCACCAGCACTAAGTAGTGTATTTTCAGTGTTCCTATTATCTACAAGGTACTAAATTATTTGCTCCTCTGCTTTGGTGCCAGCTGCTCTTTTCTTTTCCTTTGTGCTGTGCTTCCAAAGGTGTAATGCTATTTCTAATTGTGTTTTAAACAGAGTTAACAGCGAGACCATGAAATTTTTAAAGTAGCTATTTCTTGTTGAAATGGCTAGTGAAAAAAGCCCACCTTCCAAATACTCAGTGATTAAGAGAGAAAGGAAATAATTACTCTTTTAATATTTATCTTGGCCCCAGATAAGCTAAACATGAATTATGTCCAGCAGTGTTGGGAATTCTTCCTAGTTCTCCCATGCCGCTTTAGTCCAGCTGCACATGGACACATGTGTTGAGAAAGATGAAGCTTCCCACTGAGTATTTCATTATATTTAACAAACTGGCATTTCTGCCCCAAGATGGGCAGGGACATCAAAACTGTGGAACAAGCTGTGCTTTAATTTTTACGAGACTCTTGTGTTAGATTGCAGACTGAGCCTTGGGATACCTAAAATATCTGTCAATTGAATGTCCTGATGTCCCATTTGGAGGAAGAAAATGATATTTTTTGTAAAGGCGATAGGAGAGCTCTTCTGTTTTGAGAGTAATTAGGTGGGATTAACTAGGGACATTTATGTGAATATTCTGTTTCTGTTGTCCTCTCCTAGGTTGGATCATCTCCATTTTGGTTTTCTTATAACACTGTGTCCATTCCATAGGAATTACATTTTGCATTTAAAATCATCTGCATTTTAACATCCCAGTGTATGACCCTGTTTTTATTAATTCGTTTCCTAAGATTCACCATCCCAAAGGGAATTCATGTCCTGAAATGATAATACCAAGTATACCAAACTTTGAGATCTTGGAGGTGCTACTAAAAGCTCCTCTCTAGTAAGAGGCAATCTTCATTGATTGCTGTGGCTCTAGTGATTATAGAACAGTTCTTCACTTGCTTAAATACAGCTTTCTTTTGTGAGAAAGTTTTAAGGTTCCTTTTTAATATTACATGATGTTTCGGGCATTGGAAACACACATTTTATAGGAAGTGCCTGAGGTATTATTTGATTGGAAAAGGCATGTCTTTGTTTTCCTCTGTAATTTTCTAGCCTTTGTTATGAATGTTGCATTACATAAATGCTTGGCTCAGGGAGAAGAAAATTAATAGGGTCAGGTTTTCTTTTGGGTTTGAACGCTGTGCCTAATTTTAAACCACTTTAAGATACCACTTAGAGGTACGTCTACACTATTTTTGCCTGAAGACATAAAGTTCTGAGTGGTAACATATAACCAAGGAGCTTGTTCTCTCGCAGTAGAAAATACTGATGAGTAAACCCATTCAGTCATCTGTAAAATTGCTGAGTGTATCCAAGGCAGCTGTTGTGAGTATTGATTAAAGCAGGAGGGGAAGGTTTGGTGCCTCTGGCCCTGTCAGAGGTCACCAGGAGAGTAATTAGCTACCAAGTGTCACGGGACCAAGTGTCATCACAAATAAGGTTTCCCCATTGCCTTCACTGTTCTCCAGGGACACCAGGATGATTGGACAAGGAAGCGTGGAAAAGGTTTGGGCTGAGTTAAACTAAAACTTATCCACATGATTTGCAATTAAAGAGATTTCTAAGTGCATTTCTGCACTGGCCACCTGGGTGCTCTCTGGTCACGCAGCTGATGAAGGGGGAGGACATGAAGGCAGCCCATCTGGGGATGTTGTCAATTCTTAACTGTTTAATTATTTGAATACCCTTCTAAAAATCATTATGTCTCACATAATGCCTGAGTTCAATACTGTATGTGATATAAATGGGTGTCTGGGTCTTGGTGCAGGATAGGATCTCAGAGGATTGGGAGAAGAGGATTTTTAATTTTGTGGAGAGCTGTGTAGTCAGCTGGCAAATTTAGGCCATAAATATTAAATTAGCTGTCATTTTGTGTCAGAAATCCCTAGTCTTGTTTGCAGATTAGTTTTTCAACTGGACAATTTTACTAGTGGTACATTCTTCAGTACAAATACTGTCTTGAAGTTTGGTCCACCTTCTTTTTTTCTTCTTTCCATCTGCCATTTCCCAGTCTTTTTCCTGGTCTTCAAATGGTCTTCAGGAGGGATCTGCTGGAAAATCAGCTTTACTGTAGGGAAATTTTCCTCTTTATCAGCTTTCCTTTATTCTCCTGGTTTTTATGCATTCCTGCTTTGTACATCCTCCAGCAGCTCAAGTTCAGTCAGCATTCAGTGCCTTACTGCTCCAGCATGGCACAGGTTCTTTTATAACTTGGCTTTTGAATTCTGGTCATTAAGTATTAAGACCTATGAAGGAAAATAACTGTAGAAAATTAGGGCAATATAAGCCATTTTCTGGCCAAAAATAGTAAATGCAGATGCCTCTCTGATAGAATGAATGTAATATCACTGCTCCATGCTGGTCACTTATTCATATTCATAAGATCAGCTCTTTTTTCGTGTGGTTTTCTCTCCTCTTTTTCTTCTTAACGCTTGAGTCAGTTTTATTGCTCATAAAAATCGGTGACTGATGACCCCAGCTAGAGCAGTGCAGACTGCAGACAGCTGTTGTCCAGGCTCCCATCCACTGCTCTGCTGGTGACATGGTCATGATTTGCAGCACTTCTGTTGTTCTGAAGTCTGTGCTCTTTTCTGAGGAGTCATTGCCAATTCTGACAGTGACAAATGCTTGCCAAGGAATAGTGAAGCTAGTTTAAAGTGCAGAGCCATGTGTTACTAGTACACTTGACTGCATACATACTCTGGTTTTGGTGCCAGCAGAAACCAATCTTAATTGTGTCTCCTGAAAAACATGCAAAACAGTTCAATGGGAATCTGAAGCAGCTTTTCTTCTATTGAAAGTGAGAATGAATGTACAGAGGTAGTGAAAGGGATCGTTTCCTCTCTTTACGTCCTTGTTTAGGAGTTAGTTGCAGACACTCCCGTGATGGAGGACCATGGGGAATGAATGCCTGTATCCAGGTTGCATTTGGTAAAGACTAAGCCATGTCCTGTGCAGCCTGGTTTAGAGGTCCTTTACAGATCCTAGTCTGACTCTTATTCCATCTTTACTGTTCTTCCCACCAGCTAAAAATTGTGTGTAAAAGTAGGATGGCTGCAGAGACTATTGGCCTCGTTGATAACAAATATATATTCTGCAGAGGTTCTGACTGTGGGAGGCTGTTTCTGGAGAAAGGGTGCCTGAAGGACAAGATTTGCCCTGCTCTGGCAGTAGTGAAAAGGCCTACAGGACCCTTTCAAGCCATCTGCCCCTGAATCAGTCATGCTTTAGCAGGTAATGACCCAGGAAAAAACCTAGATGCTGGTACAGAAATAAAGTATTATAAATCTGGCTGGCCTTGGAGAGGGAATACACACTGCTCCAGCCAACATCAACACCTGGAAGAAGGACAAGAGAACAAGGAGCAATGAGTGTGCTCGTTGCTTCAGCGTGAGGCAGGGCATGGCTCTTGTGTGTCCCCAGAATGTGAAACACTCCCCTTTGGTTTTTCCTGTGTTCAGTCACTGCCCTGGTGGTTCCAGCCAGCCAGTGCAGAGGCAATTGCTTGTTCCTCACCATAATCCTGGCTCCTCCTCTCCCTGCCCTGGCTGCTCCAGAGCTCACAGATCCTGCCTGTCATCACAGATCAGGGGATGCTGCCTGTCCTAGAGCCAGTACTGAGGAGTAACAGCCAGGCAGTGCCCTCGGAGCAATTCCCAGCACTCCCATTGTCTGCAGCCGAGCTGTGTTTGCACTGGAGGCAGTATTAACACTGAGGCACTCCCTTCTACACAAAAATAAAATGCATCCATGCTTTCAGGCCATTATGTGAGCTAGTTCTCCCTCTTGCTTTTAGAGGAGTATAAAGGAGAAGCTGCTTGAGCTTTAGTAACTAATAACCAAGGAAACCTGTTTGGAATGTCAAAATCTCACGAGGCATCTCTTATACAGAAGTTAATCTGGTATTTTGCTCAGAAGAGATGGAACAAACATTTAACCCAGCTAATCAGGACCATCTTTTGGCATATTTTTATGCTTTCATCTTAGTAATAAGGTGCTGCTGCTCTGGACTTTGAATCCTGTTAGTTTGCTTTAGTAACTCATAGTCAGTACCTCTGCAAAAATTTTCTGGGCAGGGAGATGTTTGCCCTCACATTGTCTTTGCATTCCAGACCCTGCCTCTGCTGCTTCTCTGGGGAGATGCTAATCTTGCCGTGTTTTACTTCTGCATTTGGGTCCATATGTGACAACTGTGTGTCTGATCACCACAATCTCACACAGTTATTGTACCCCAGGGAAAGAGAGCCACAAAAACATATGGGGCTAGAGAAAATGGTGTGCTTCACAGCTCACGGGCATATTTCAGAGACAACAGACTATTTGGTATTTCACAGAAAAGCTGTGGCTCCCCAAAATCTTTTAGAAGTGAATCAAGGTTGTGATTTTTTTTCCTCAACCAGTGCTGCAGAAATACAATAATTATTCTAAAATAAGTGTTTCAGTTGTTAAGTTTTAATAATCATTTATGCCATGACAAATCCCAGTTGTGCATTCACTATGGACTATTTCTATTAGGGAAAAAAGGCCTGTTACATTTTTCTGCTGATAGTG
This sequence comes from Acridotheres tristis, assembly GCA_037013685.1. Lineage (NCBI taxonomy): Eukaryota > Metazoa > Chordata > Aves > Passeriformes > Sturnidae > Acridotheres > Acridotheres tristis. The sequence goes on along the minus strand of CM072899.1, from coordinate 7,488,401 downwards.
TTGGTTTTCTGAGCAAACGGGCACAGATATGTGAACACCTGCCCATGTATACACCCTGGAGTTAAAAGTTACAGACTGAAGTGCTTATGTGAAAATAGGTGTAGATTTGCACCTTGTCTAGCCCTGCATCCACTCCCCTCTGTCCCCTTTCTTCACTCTCCGGTGGCTCAAAATAGGCAATTTCCTGCTCTCATCCTTTTCCTTTATCCAGCCCCCCCCCATATATACACTCAGATTTACTGCAGCCTCTTGTAGCCTTAGCAACTGCTGCCTCTTAAGGTTTGTATCTGGAGGAAAAGGTAATGGGAAGAGGAAATGCCAAGGGATAGAAAGAAGCATCCTAAACTGGAGGAGGAGACAGATACTGAATTGCCTGAAATGCCTCTCAGTAGCATTGATGGCAGCTATCAGTATTTATTACTACAGACCAGACATGAGTTTCCAGAAGGCTCTACTAGGGGCCAGGTGTTTCCTTACTCAGGAAGAATGGACATTATCCAAACTGGAGTCATCTGCCTGGCACCCCGAGATGTGTTCCCTCCTGGAGCTGCACAGAGGAAAGATGCCAGAGTGGGAAATAGACCCAGTAAGCAGAACTTGCTGGAAAATTCATTCAGTGAATTTGTAAAACCCATAAAAGATCTTTTAAAGATCTGAAACACAGAAGGGGTGTCCAGAACAGGGATGCAATGGCCTGTGCAGTAAGCTCAGCAGTAGAGGCTAAACTTAGAATATTTACAGCTATTATGAACAAGTGGAGGGAAAAAAAAGTTTGAGAGATGTCTTTACCGAATGTGCCAGTATCCAGTATTGTAAAGTAATGAAAGTGCTGGATTACATATGTACATTAGACAAGAGTGTGATGTTTGTGACTTGAGAAAACCTTTAGTCAAAGTCTAAGGTGTCTGCCTTTGCAAAACAGCTGCAGGAAGTCTTCCAGGGCTAAAATGCAGAATTTTTAATGACATTAATGATTGTAGCAAACTTTACTATGTGAAATACTAATTTAATACATTTTTAATCCAACATTGTGCTCAGCAGAGTTGTGCTGGGCTGGGTGTTCAGCTATTGCCATCATGGGCCTTAAAATATTGCACAGTGTGATTATCTGACACATTTACATGTTTTGAGGCTATTAAGAAAAAGCCATCTTATGGCTGTGTATAAAAACCATAATGCCAGCCTTTCAGAGCCTCTGAGAGTATAAAATAACAAATTAACAAAAAAAAATTGCTTTTTTTCAATATCATCAGCTTATAAAAATCCTTTAAATCCCTGCATAAATGTCTGTCTTTTTATCAAACACCTTTTTAAGGCTTTCATTACCAGGAGAAGCCATTCAAGGATTTCCGTAGTATTGACTCAAGGGAAAGAGCCCCAAATACATCAAAATCAGGAACATTTTGCCTGTTTCATATTCATAGTTTCTTCTTTATGTGTGACTGATTTATTCTGCTGCGTGCCCCCAGGGTGTGCATTGTCCAAAATAAAGCCTGCCAAAAAAAAAATGAGAACAGGGAGCAAGTGGTGAGGCGGGGGGAGTTCAACCCATGTTTTTAAATGCTGTGAGACTATTGCACATCTTGCATCCTCTTGTGTGAATTCACCTTATGGTGTTTCTTAACAAAAGTATGCTCACTAAATATATAACTTCAGCAAAATGCAAGCCATCATGCCTGAAAATAGAAAGCTGCTCCCAGACAGTGACTCCATGCTGTGAAATCCACTCTCTCCTGCTTCTGTATTGTCTTAAGTTGTACTTGTGCTGCCATAGCTTGTGCTTGAGTTACAAAGCACTGTGCCTGTGCACTAGAAAGTACAAATGCATGGAAAGCAAGCACCTGTGATTATTTTAGATCCTGGTTCCCCCTAAGAGAGTGGTTTGGTTTTCAGTGACTTTTTTTCTGCCTGGCATGTCTGGACGTTGGGAACAAAGAGAGCACAAATGACTTTTCTCTGACGATGGGCACTGCATGGAGAGCACAAAGCCTGAGTTGCAGAGCAGCAAACTGCAGAGCAGCAAGCTGCAGCAGCTTGGAAGCCACACGTGCAAATATGTTGGAGCAAGGGAACCTGCAACTTGGCAAAGGCACAGTTCTCCAGGCCCCCACAAACTTTGCCCAGGTGTTGAGGAGCAGTTGAAGGGCGACAGCGAGGGGGATCTTTCTGCACTGGGGAGCTATTGTTTAGTGCCTCGACAGATGAGAGCAGACCCTTCTCCTGCCACAATAGCCGCTCACACCAAGCAAGACTCATTAAATATTCAGTTCCAGCCTCAAGCAGCTCATTAAGTCAGCAATGAGCAGTGACGCTGGCGTTGGAAAACCCTGCCTCAGTTAACATCACCATGCAGAGTCTCCCCGGATCTCTTGATGTTATTCTGCTCAGTACCTTTTCTGTGATGACCAGCTTGTGCTCTCTGCTTTGCATTAAATACAGGTAAAAAAGAGTCAGGTGGATTTAAGTTCTGCTCTTCATTGTAGGCCTTTTTAGAGAGGAGTCCTGGGGCCCAAGGGAAGTGTCTATTGGATTTTTGTGTACCAGTATATGTAATACAAGTTTACAGGAGGAGGATGGGATGAAGGTTGTATGTCATTGGTGTTAAAAAGCAAGCAAACAAAAAACCTTAATGTTTGAAGGAAAACTTTCATAGTAGAACATCAAGATATGCAGCAGTTACAGATGCTGTATTACTGGTGGTTGTTACACAGCAGAAACTTTTACAGTAAGTGTATTTTCCCTGGAAATTGAGTGTCTTAGGTGGATTTGGGCTTGAATTGGATGCTGAATGTGTTTCTTGTGTGCAGAGTTCCTTTCTGAATGATGTATTTGAAACCTGTTTTGCAGCCACTAACTTTTATGATTATAATTTCATATTCAATAGTACCTAACAATAATGTATAGAGTCATTTATGATGGGTGGATGTCAGATGTCAGTGAATTAGAGCACACCAGAATCTTGAATAAGGATTGTAATTGTAGAAAACAAGCATGTTTTCTGTATCAATGTTTTAAAATTATAAGATCTGAAAGTATGGAACAGAAATGGAGAAACAGAACATGTGCAAAAGTTTTTTCAGAGAGCAGTTTTTCACATCATGAATCTATTTTTTCTTTTGTCTTTAACAGAAAGTGTTTTCAGACTGCTCATTTCTATGTGGAGGACAGCAGTTCCCCCCGTGTGGTCCCCAATGAAAGTATTCCCATTATACCTATTCCAGGTAAGACTGGCTTAATCTCCTGTGTTTGTACTACTTGGAGTCTGGATTAATTACATACAGAAGAGAAGGTTGTGCTTGTGATAAATCATGGGGTTTTGGTAGAAATTTGTTGTATTGGTGCTGCTTCATTTAATTTAATGTGCTTTGTAATGGGACTCTGAGTGCCAATGCTGTATTTTTCCATAGACACCTCTCCCACTTTGTTTTAATAGAAATTTCAGAATAACCTTTGCAAATGTCAAAAACATGAGTAACAAGTCTTGAAAACACTGAGACGTTGCATCCAGGGTGAAACCAGCTGCTCCATCAGGGCAGGTTGCAGAGGAGGGGTATTCAGCTCCACTGCTCTCTCGAGACTGGGGGCCTTGCCCCCACTTTCACTGTGTGTAGAGGTGGAATCTGGGGCTCTCAGAAAGGACAGTGAGACACAGGGATAAGTAAACAATCTCAAAGTCCAAAGCCATCTGTTAATTTGGTATTAATAAAGTTACCAAAGGTCAAATTCTTCTCTCAGCTATACTGAGAGTGATGCTGGAAGCAGAGTGTAGTGCTATTCTCTCTTCATGAGGCATTTCCCCCGGGAATTACTAAGTGCAGAATGCAGCTGCCTTGAAGCTGTGATGACAGAGAGCAGCTTGGTGTTACCGTGGCCTTTGCAGCCGCTGCCTTGTTTGATGGTGGTCAGTCTCACAGGCAGAATTAAGATACCAAAACTGTTATATTGACCTCAGTCTGTCAAAGGCTTGTACTTGTTTCTTGAAGGTGTTTTAAGTTTCCTTGTCAGATTCTGTATCTGCACCATTGATCTGGGATTCAATCTGTAGCTAATTAGGCTCATTTTACAAAAAAACATTCAGAGATTTTTCTGAGATACTGAAGAAACTTGCTTCCTAGCAAAGTGAAAGTGTCCAGTTATATTTTCCTTGATTTTATTCAGTAGACATGTGTGACTTATTTCTAGAAAGAGTCTTTCAAAGTGCCCATGGGAACTAGTAGAAAAGGTCAGCTATTACATTCCTGCAGAAAGCGTTAGGCAGTTTGCCTTGCAGTCTGATGCTGTACCACTGAAAATAAAGAAAATGTGCTATTGTCCCCTCTCCTTTCTGTTGGAGACTAAAATGCATGTCCTGGCCACCTCACTTCCTTAGCAAGAAGTCATCCTTCTCCTTTAGGGTAAAGGTAACAGGTTTTAATCTCAGACCACCAGTGATTAGTTTTCACAGAAGTACTTAAATAGCTGGAGAACTCCATTCTTCCTACTCTGAATCCAAGAGGAACAAATGCCTGTTGGGACTGCTTGTGGCAGTCGGTTTCAATGGTCCCACCATGCCTGCTCTCATGTGGTACCTCCCTGGAGCTTGTGGGGAAGGGGAGGCTGGGATAAACTGGACTCTGGCACAGCATAAAGCCAGGGGATTATGTCTACAAGGCACTGGGAGGAGACAAATTCTCCCTTCAGATAGAAACCTCTTTGGCCAATGTGTAGTATTTTTACTGTAATTGAGCCAATTCTTTTCTTAGATAAAAGAAACCAGCAGAAAGCTCCATCTTCTCATGCTGCAGTGTGTGTTGTTGAGATAGTGGTTCTTCCCTGTTGCACAGAGATGTTTTGATGGTCAGTCCATTAAGACCGGAGTGTATTCTTATGAATTTTAGTGTAGACTGAAGAAGTTCCATTAAAACTGTGCAGGGAGCCAGTACTGTCAGGGCAGCATGTGCTTCTCCAGCAGAAAGTTCTGCACATATTCTGGCACATAGCAGAAAGTGCCTGGGAACAGAACATTGTCTTTTGGGGACATTTCCCATGACTAGAGTAAGCCAGGTTGTGAGACCACAGCAGCTTTGTGAGGAACATGATCCCACTGTCACTGCAGTGCTCCCTGTGGTGTGCTCAGACTCAGTGATGCTGAGAAAGAGCTGCTCACCCCTGATAAGGGGCACTGCAGACTAAGGCATCCCCTGAGCAAATGCTGCAGGACACCTTGAGCAGCTTTGTAGTTAAAAATCTGCAAGGATTACTGATGAGTCTTAAAGCACATCAAGAACTGAGCCTTAGAAAGAAGTTTAGTCTAGCTGGTTGCAAAAGAGAATTCAACCCTTGAATTCCCAATCTAATGACCACATTTTTGTGGATATAATGGACATAGAGAGACACCTGCATACATACATCGAAATGGAGGGGCCTTAATCTAAAGCTGAATCATGCCCAGAAAATCTTAAAAGAGAATGAACTGGTGAATTTGAAGATCTTGACACTGACATTAAAGCTATTTAGGCCACCAAAAGCCAAATCACCCTCTGTAAGTGCCTCACTTTGTGTGTATTACTTATTACCCATGCAGGGATCATAGTTAATATATGGATACTTTCAGCCATGAGGCTCAAGTCGGTAGAGAAAAATTCCATCTATGTTGGCTTTTTCCAAATATAGGAAATACTGCCTTGAAAGATCTTGAAGCTCTCTGAGGCATTTTCCTTGTTTGGAGATGTAGAAGTGAGCTGTTCTCCCCCATATACCTGTTGCTAGATGACAGTCTTGCCTGACGTCAGCTGCTGCTCCCACATAGACAGCCCACTGAAATGCCTTAAGAACATGAAATGACAAAATTCTCCTTTAAACTGATGGCAACTGATGAAATGATAAGCCTCTGAACTTTTCCTCTGGAAGCTGCCGCAGGCTGTGAGAAAGCCTTACTTGCCATGTTGATACTAGAAGCAAAATGTAAGTGGCATTTTCACAGAAACAAGTTTTTTAAAGTAACCTTGTTGGACTGTGAAACCCCATCTTTACAAGAGGAATTTGACTGGATCCCTGTGGGACTGTGCCTCTACCTCCTACAGTTCAGTGGTCCAACTTCCACTCTTGGTTAAGAGCAAGCAGCCACGCTGAGGACAATTTAGAGCAGCGTGGCTGAAGATGTTCAGCAGGTTTGCCAAGACCCATCTCAGCACACAGTGAGCTTCTGGGCAGAGGGAACTGAGTGGGTCTGGGATGGCTCTGCCACGTGCCTGGGAGCCAGGCACAGTGAGGTCCTGACACAGCTCGAGGTTTCAAAGGAGCCCTGGTGTTTCTGTGTGCCACTGCTCTGCTCTGTGATGTGTTTGCATAATCAGAGGTAGCGCTTGTGTTTATTTCTGCTCAATGTCCTGCTCTTGTTTATGCAAACCCTCTGTTTTCTCACGTCTGTGAGGTCTAAATCAGACTGCCAGCTACATGCTATAGGCACACAGTGCAACTTTTTAGGTGTGACATCTAAAAAATCTTCCTGCAGAAGAATCATTTTATCTCTTTTCTATTTCACCTCCCTTGGCTACATCCTTAATTATTGTGCAGGAAGCCACATCACCCATAGGTGTGTGCCTGTCTGTGCAAATTATCTCTGAGATCCAAATCATTATCATTATTCATAATTATCTGCACTGCTTGATCTAGAGAAATACAGGACAAAGGAGTTATCATTATCTGAGTCACCCACTGGATATTACATCTGAGCTATGAATCTCAACTCACATAAGCCTTGCACCTAACAGTTATTCATCTGTAATCAACGGCAGATTTCTGAAAACTCCCCTGCCATTCCGCCCAACAGAATTATTTCTCTGTATCTTCTCTCTTTGTCTCCATGCTTCAGTAATTTTGGCCACATACACATCGTCTTTGCCTGGATTTCTTCTCTAAAACATTAGTTTTTGGCAGGATTTCACTCAGCAAATCTACTCCTGCCTCTGTTTGTTTGGTCTTCTCTATTGCTGGGTCAGTATCTGACTGACTTTCTGGATCTTTCTGGACTTGATCCTTTTCAGTAGAGTTGGGAAAGTAACAACAACAGCAGCAGCACGGCTGCAGACCTGTGTGTTTTGCAACCATGAAGCCAAAATGCATCCCTTACCAGTTCTCCTTTCTTCTCCCAGCAAGACTTGCTCCTCAACAGCAGTGCTGAAGTGCAGCTCTGTGCAACTTAGATGATATCAAACAGTGAAATGAATAAAATTGAAAAAAAAATAAAACACTTCTATCCTTCTCCTCTCCTGTGTGTCAGAGTTTTCATGCTCTTGGGTGGAGCATTGTTCTGGATCTTGCTGTGACTTTACCCGTTCCTTTCCCTAGCCCATGGGCACAGTGGATGCTGTGGCACTTCAGTCAGTAGGACTTGAGATCAGTACAGAGGTACTTGAGGCTTGACCTGATGGGAAAGCTCAAAACTCTGTGTCGTTTTGACCACAGTCCAGAGAAGCACAGATCATAAAGAACAAAACAGCTGGCCAATGCAGCTCATTCATTTACCGTCTTTTCCAGAAATATTTCACGTCTTATGTTTTCAGTATAAGTAAAATTTCTCAGAGGAAATGCCTATCATTTCAGCTGTGTCTAGACTACAAGATTTAAGAAACATTTCCCAGTCAGATCACAGTATGTTCAGTTTTAGGTTTAAATGACAGTAAATTAATTTTTGAACTAGTCATGGAATTTATTAATAATGTATTTTAAAAAACTAATGGCAGAATCTGATGGAGAAGCACTCCTGCTTCTGCAAGAATGTCTCAGTATGGGTGTACAAGTCCAGCAAGTAGAGGAATAGCAATGAAAAGGTGCTTTGGCCGCCTCACACCCACCAGGGTGTGAAGGCCAGGGCATCCATGACCCTCTTTCATTTCCCTCTGTCTCTTCATGGTAACAAGGAGTTCCATCATGACTCCATCTTATTAATTCTTAGCTCTTCAATAACTTGAATAGTGCCTTGAACCTTTCCTGACAAACGTCAGTGGTCAGACTTGGTGTGTTATTTACAGGCTCAGCTGCTGTGTTCTGGTAGCATGCACCCTTTGACAAAGTGTTTCTGTGAAGAGACAGTAATGAGTATCTCATTTGACAAGGAAACTGCAGGTTCCCAGCACAGGCTTGGTATTTTACTGTTTTCTGCTAAGGTGTGGCTGTCTCAAGTTGTATCCCCAGAGCTAAAGAGCAGAGCCCAGGATATGTCTGTGACAGTGACAGTGACAGTGACAGTGACAGTGACAGTGACAGTGCACGAGCACAGTGTGCCTTGTGGGGTACAGGAATTGCACTAACTGCAGCCCAGGGCTTCTTTCTCAAGGGCATGAAGCTCTTCACTGAGCACAGAAGTGGTGCTCTTCAGCTGTTTAAGACTTTATTTCTGCTCTCTGCTCCCTGTGGATTTATGTTCCAGCACCATATTGTGAATTGTACCTCTCTTCAGCTTCAATTAAATTCATGAATGCCATATGGCAAACACAGCCATCCTCTGAAGCCCAGAACATATCAAGGTATTTTAGGGAACATCCACCTTCCTTTTACTCTGGTACCAACCCTACTCCTGCAATAGTACACTGTAGAATTTATGGTGTGATATCTAGTTGTGGTTCTTCTAGTGGAGACTTCGGGGGTTGGCTACAACACAAAAGAATGTGTTTTTATGGTGGCCATGTGAATGCAGATAGATCCTTTTCTGAGAGCTGTTACACTGGGAGGCAGAACTCTGGAGTTGGATCTTCAGGTGCTCAAATGTAAAGCTTGTGTGTAATTGATAGCAGGAATGGGACCTGAGGATGGAAATGTGTAAGATTAAAATTGTGTTCCTTAGCTGGCAATAGCAAATAAGATCATGTTTAATGTCTGGGCTAAGGGAAAATTCACATTATTTCATTCTCTTGGACTGAAATTGGTTTTTTGCTTAAAGGGAAGAAGTGTATTGCTATTACATTTATAATTAATGATAACCTAATCTTTGTACAAGCAGATTTAAAGTGAGCTCTTATTTTGACATGTATAAAATTTTATCATTAACATCTTTATATTCCTGACTGACACATGGCTAATAGCATTGTAGTAGATTAAGTCTTGAAGCAAGAGAGATGAATGTAGCTGCAGAATTACACAGGTGGTTTTTCATATTCTGCTTTTTCATCTGTCTTCCCTTTATCAGAAGCCTGCCCTTGTGTTCATTTGACTTGATTATAATAAATAGATAGAAATTATCTTGCTGAAAGGACTCCTGTTTTTCTTTCAGTGTGCCCATCTTTCCAGGACTTTTGAATGTGTTCAAAGTGTTTTCCATGCCTTTTCACTTTGAAAGGTGGTTTTTATTAAAAACAGTACTTCATAAACATGAACACAGGGTTGGCTGTTTTTGTCTGCTCAGATATTTCCAATTCAATCTGTGCCAAAATTTGAGCAGCATAAGAAGTTTCGAGCCCTTTTGAGTATGTGCACTTTGGAGTGGATGCTCAATCTGTAGATTTATATAGTTTTGTCTAAGGTTTTCTCTAGAGGTGGACAATTGAGTTGATGGGAATTTTTAATAATCTCTTCTGGGGCAGAATTTTGCCTAAGGGTGTGCTATTCATCCTTGCAGTATTCTATATGCTCAGCCGCCCTTGGAGAGACAGAATATCACATTCCACATGCTTACTCCTGCTGCCATAGCTCTGGCAGCCTTCATTCTGCTATGTATTGTAGCTTAGGCAATGGCTGTTAGGTTCCTTTTTAAGTGAAATGCATCCTAAATATTGATGCTAGGTATTCCAGCTGCTTGCAGAATTTTTCCATCCCTCCTTGTAAAAAGTGAAAAACCCATGAAACTTCACTGGTTAAGGTGTTATTGTTAACAAGGTGGTTAACAATGCATAAGTATCTTTTTAAAAATCCTGTGATTGCATTCAATGTTCTTCCTAGGAATGGAGCGTGAGAGAGGGAAAGATGAAATCTCAGGGTTGAGTGTTGCTGGGAACAGAAAGGTACTTGTTTACTATGGATATGGGAAAGCATTTTTCATATATGTTATTTTTCAGTGAATTAAGAGGTGAAATCCAGTCCTGTTACAATCCTACTGATAATATTTTGGAAAGACTTTTTTGCAGAAAAAGAGAACTGCAAGGATACTCTGTTGAGAGTGGATTCTCAAGGATCAATGTCCCTAACCATATCACTGTTTTAATGATCATCATAAGCCAAGTTAGGTTTGTGCTGTCTTCAGAAAGAGAAGTTTCCCTGTCACTTCACTATTCATCATCCTAACGAATAGGATCAACCCATCTACCCAACCAATAACTAATCCTTCCCCTTCCCCACAAATCAATCAATCCTGTCTTACAGTCATCAGCCAGATGAGCAGGTGCATTCAGGTCACTGCTCAGGTCCCTAGGCAGGGAGAGGGCAGTGGGAGAATCCCTTCATTCTTTGGCTGAAGCCAGCTGTGCAGAGCATGCTGAGAACTGATGGAGGTGCTCCAGGGATGCAGGGATGGCACAGAGCAGTGAGTGGCTGCTGTGGGAGCAGGTGGACCAAGGCATGTGACAGCCATGGCACATGAATCCAGGTGGCTTAATAAATGAGAGACTGAAGTGCAGGGGCTCACACACCAACCAAATAAACTTTCACATTAAGAATAAGGCATAAGATGCAGGACGTATATTGGATTTAGGAGGCTGGGTGACATAATAGATGAAAAACAGAAAGCCTTTAAAGACATGGAGAATTTTCTTACCAAGACTATTTCATGTGTCAAACACCTGGTCTTCAGAAACACCAAAACTCCATCTAAATAAAGGTAATATGAGGAAGCACTTTGGTTTTGACCTTCTTCATTAATTCCTGACCCAAACCCATCTATTCCAATACAATGCCACTAAACTATCTGGTGAGCTCTCAGACTATAAATGAATCAAAATGAATCTGAGACCCTATTATGTGGAAATGTCATTTCTGATAGGATATCCTATTTTTCTTTGGAAATTGGCCCCTATTGCTTTAACATTACAAAGGCAGCTTATTAAGTGGGAGCTATGGGAAAATCCTTCCTGGTAGGATTACTAATTATCTGAACTTTAAATGTAACCCTGTTCAAACTTCATTGCTTCTATACGCTTTGGGCTTCTTTTGAAGGTGTCTGTCTTATGAAGAATGTGTTAAGAATTTTACATTTGCAATTGCCATTTCTTTAAAAAGGAGGTGTTATTGAAGGTTTTCCTCTACAGTCATTTTTTTAAACAAACATGATTTTCTTCTTGGCATTGTGTCTTTGTGGCAGGAAATGAGCTGCCTTGTGCTCCCCTTTTGGGTTTATTTGATACTCCTCTTAGGTGCTTGGCTTGGGCCAGCAAGTCAAGATGGGAACTCTACCAATATGTTAAATATTTAGCACAGAAATTAAACATATCCCACCATGTGTCAGCTTTGGTAGTATCTGATTATTAAAAATATTACTAAAATATTGTCCTTCTGAGTATACTTCTTTCTCTGTGTAACACAAAGATTTAGTACATTATTATGGTGCCAGATTCAGCTCATATTTCACAGTGAAGTAAATCCAGAATCACTTTATTGACACTGATAAAAGAGATGGCTAAACCCAAGCTAGACAGAAATGTAATTATATCTGCAGTGTTAGAGGTGAAGGTATGTTATTAAAACACCTCCCTCTTTGAATAATGTGTAGGTCTTGCAAAATGTAAGGATAGCACTGACAATATCAAATGTCACTCCAGCTTCTTGATGGGAAAAAGTACATAGTGCAAAAGTGAATATGCAGAGAACGATGGAGAGCTGCTGATTAGCCATTATAGGATTCTATTAATCTCTTCAATCGACTAAAAGAATTACAGTCATTTAAGTCTTTTTGCTTTAAGATGGAAAGAAGGCTTAACCAAAGCCTTTGGGCTGATGATAGCTAAAGGAAAATCAGATTCTGTGCATCTAGCTACATCTATTGGTTTTCCTGGAGAAGGTCACAGGCATCTCCAAATAACGTCAGCTCAGACCATTCCAGAGTGTTAGCACACATTCTACCAGAGGCCTGGCAAGCTGCCCATGGCTAAGTGTGCCTGTATCCAGCTAAAGTAATTTATGTTCCTGGGCGGGAGTTGGAGGTTATGAATAGAAAAATTCTGGCCCAAATTCCTTCAGCATTTTCCTGTTTCACTGGTTAATGTGATAGGCTCAATCTCCTGTGCAGCTGCTTTCCTGTGGCCATCAGCTGGGGCAAGGTGGGTGTGCAGGGAGCACCAGGCACATCCTGTCACACTGTAGGTTGCCCATCCCCTCAGGACTGTGCCTGTCCCAGTCACAGACCATGTTGGACCATGTTATCCCACCATGTTATGGAAATCTTAAACTGTTTTTTAGTTTCTAATGTTCATAGTTCTGATTTTAATCTTTCTGATGTGTAATAATGATATTTTCTCCAGCGTGATTTTCCTGAGTTGACGGGAAACTTCATTTCCCTCTGACCCAGTGAGATCATATGTCAACAATACTTCCTATTTAATTATTTAATGTGTAATTGTTACCCATGTCATCAGATACGGTAAGAAACTGCATTGGGTTAAGGCTTCTGGAGGGAATCAGAATGAAAATGCAGAAGAGGAAAAAGGGAGGACAATGAACAAGAGAGAGCTGAAGTAGCAGTGGCTATAAAGGTGGAGACATACTGCCACCATGCAGTGATGATGATAAAAAGAAGCCTAACCACACTTTGCCATGGATTTCTGGTGCAGACCCATCCTTGAAATTGCTGGGAATTCAATGTACTGGAGAGCATGTTATCTCTAATGTATTTTTTGGCTCACAGATCACAATTAAAGTTAAATTCGGCCTTCTGCAAAATTAGCTTGGACACACTGGTCTGCTGCAGCCAATCCTTTATCTTGGTTGGTTTCAATTGAGCTAAAACTGTGCAAGGAAAAAACCCAAATTATAACTACGGAACTTCTCTTATGAGATTACATGTAATTGCTGTCATAGCAAAAGTTATTTTCAAGGAAATCTAGGATGTATGGGTTACTTTTCAGAAGAGGAAATACTGTTTTACAGGTTCTTGCTGTTCCTATAGATCATTCTATTCCAATGTCTTGGTTGTGAAAATATTGATATAAATGTTGTTATGAGATTATGATATTCCCAATATTATATAGAATAAATGTTATCACTTAAATATTTTTAAATGCCAGCATTTCTGCAGGCTGCAGCTTTTTGCTAAGTGCATACACTTGTCAAATGTTTTGAATTCTGTATTATTCAGTAAATGAGCATGTGGTTAATTAAAGTAGCATTACTATACTGTGAGGTGACCAGATTGCAAACATATCTTTAACAATTGGCCCTTGTAAATAAAATAGAAGAGAGATGATTGAGATCTGAAAATGTCAATAGATGCAAAAAACCACCTTAGAGCATTAGCTTATAAAATAAAAGGAGAGAAGTAATGACATGGTCAATATTAACTGCCATCAGCTGGAAAGAAATCAGATTGTCAGGGATCTATAAAATTCTTGCCAAAGTAGAACCTCATTTACACATACAGATCTTCATACCCTTTGCTAAGAAAAGCGTATGTGACAGCTTAGAGGTTTTAGCTGCCAAAGATCTTTCACTCTGAATACAGTAAATGTCACATCTATTTATTTATCGTTAAATTTTGCTAAGTATCTGTAGAAATATTTGGATTTTTTCTATCATAATGTAGATGTTTAAAAGGAAAAGAATCCAGATTATAATGCAGCTGTAGCACCAAACCATATGTCTGCTAAATGAGAGCAAAAATACACCACTGAGTTACTGGGAGTAAACATAACCTAGATGCTATCTTCAGAAGAATATTAAATGGAATATATAAATACAGGGTATTGCCATAAAATCATGCAATCAGACAATAGTAGCCATCAGGCAATAGATTATTTCACATGCTGAAAGTAATCACAGTTGTATAGCAATTTGCATTTTCTAAATGCCAGACTGAAAATATTAACTGGTGAATCTTGGCAAGCACAAATTTTCTGCCAACTGCAGTGATGGTCATAACAATATCCAGGCCTTTTTTGAGAGCTAAATAGAGGAATAAGGCAGCCATTCTACACCCCAGCTTTATTAGAATCTGCCTGGAGTCCCAGGTGCTCTAAAATCTTGTTTGTCTTCAGTTTGAGTCTTCAACTTCTTTCTTTTAAGACATATAAGAGTGATTTACTGGTATATTGGGTGGCATTGCACTGTGCTATGCAAGACCAAATGGTCCAGTGGAATACTCAATAATATTCAATGTTATGAATAATGTCTGGCATGAGAGAAAACTCAAATTAGTGTGGATGTTGTGTTTGCCTGTTCTTTTGCTCAGAAGCAGTTTCATAAGGCCACTTGGATTCTACATCATTGTGTGAAAGGGAAAAAGTTAATAACTTTAATAACTTTCTTATTAAAAAAGAAATTTCTGTGTGTCTGCTCAGTCTGGTAAAACTTACTGGGAGTAATTGTCAATTGTATTTTCACACTTGGAATCTCTTCTATTCTTTTTATACAACGTGAGAGGAGGCTTCTTCATCCCATCCACAGCTATCTTGAAACTGAGCAAGAGCTGATTATCCTTGAGCTTAAACTGGACTTCGTAAATCAGCATCCCAGGGAACAGGTTCTCAGTATTTAAAATTGTAGTGCTTAGAATTGGAAATACAATGAAATGTTTGCTTCAAAGCTGGCCAGATTTATCAAGATTTCTTATTACTGCATATTGAACTAGCTCTGCCCCTGGGAATTCAGCTCTAAATGATATAAAGTGAAGACTTCCTCAAGTTTTATGTATGAAACAAAGAGCAACTCTGAGTATCTTTTTTCTTTTTTTCCTACAGATGATATGGAAGCAATTCCAGTCAAGCAGTTTGTTAAACACATCAGTGAGCTGTATTCTAATAACCAGCATGGGTTCTCAGAAGACTTTGAGGTACGATTTAATGACCCACCAATAAAATGTTGTTTTCCGAAAGTTAATTGTGTATTAATAATTGGGGACCATGTGACATCTGTGTGAGGCTGTCATGTCAGGTAAATGCTATGCTCAAATGTATCAGAAGAAACAGGATGATACCAATTTGCTACCAGCTATGAGCAATGTGGGATTGGACATTTACAGATGCTTTCTAACCACCATAGATTTGGTGCCTTTAAGGGGGAATCCTCCTAGGGTTTTATTAAATAGGAAAAGCTGCCTGCAAGTCCCCAGGAACAACATGAAGATACAAACAGTCATTTTTAACTCCAGGGTTTTCTTACAATTATTTTACTCTTCTTGCTGCAGAATTTGTTCCTCTTAGTCATCTGAAAAGCCACGTATCCCCTGAGTATTCCAAAACTAGTGAAATAGTGCTTGCAATGAGTAAAAGTAGTAGAATTTGGTCTTTGATTAAAACCCAAACTAGGAGTTAGTTCCTTGAGTCCTTCATGCTCTGTTCAGACAGGAGAGATTGCTATTGAAGTCATTGATTATTTTGTTCCAGTAAAACCAAGGAGAAAGGATTTGAGGTTTAGCTGGTGGTATTTACCTAATGTGACTATTTTAAAATTTGCATCTTGTTACCTGTGTAGAACAGATTCTGACCTATAAATGTGCTGTCATTTGGAGATAATTCCAATGGAGTGAAAGTGTTTTTCTACCTCTGGGTTACCAAACCCATATTATGTAAGCATGGTAAACATCATGCAGCATAAGACAGCAGAGTCAGGCTTTTCCATCACTCAGTCTAATCACAGTCACTGCTGAACTTTTGGAAGTACTGAGAAACAGGAGAAGCCCCAGGAAATCACATGGAGTTGCACTTTTGGCTTCCCTGTGAGCAAAAGAAAGTGTGTTTGCCTGCTGCCTGTAAACCAGAGCAGCAGCTCTGCTTACAAACAAGCGCTGAACCAAAATAGGTGGCCTTATATCTACAGCTTCTTTGCTTACTGCACTGTAAAGACAAGATTGTGCAGGAATTGTTTTTAATGGGATCATTTAAAACGTTTATTGTTGCTGTTTGGTTACTGTCTATAAAGAGTGTCTGCTTTGTCTGATGCCCCAAAAGCATTGTGTAAGTTCGAAACATTTTGTATTCATGAGGAAGGCAAATGTGTAAGGTGTTAAAGTGATTTAGTTCAATTGACTGCTGGCTGGATGGCTGAGCAGGAATATTGAGGCATTTAGCAATGTTGATGGTATTCAGGACAAACATTTATTCTCCAGAGAGTAGAATTTGATCAGGATGATCAAATGCGACTCACTCTTCTCAATTATTTATGAATTGCGACCTCAGTGCTATTCATCACAGCTGGGTTTTACACCATTTAATTATTCAAAATAATCAACAACACATCTGTAAACTTGGTCTGGCTTTAAGCAGGCTTTGCTTCAGCTGTCACAAAATCACTGCTATTAACAAATGTTGGACACCTTCCGCCTGTGTTTTAGCAAAGAAAAACACTGCTCTAATAGCCTTATTTTTTCCCTTCCTCCTGGAGTTCCCTGCTGTGAGTGCTGTGCTGTGGCAGCTAGTTGGAGAGAGCTTTGGCCAATTAGTGCCATTCTGGGGAGCACAGGGTCCCTTCCAAAGGGAAGTTAAACTCCAACTGCACTGCGTGCACCAAATTCTGTTCTCCACGCTGGCTTAAAACTTGGAGTGTCTGCTTTGAAGTCAGGATAGCTACTCCAGGTGTATTTCCCCATAGCTGAGGTCTCAGCTTCCTAAATGTAAAAGAAATATCCTGCTAGAGTAAGGAGTAGGAATAGGAACAACGTGATCTCTGGGATAAACCACCCAACTCCCCTTCATTGCTGGTCTTCTCATGGGCCTGATTTGAAACCCAGGATTTTTCATAGAGCCCGTAGGTAAAATATTTCACAAGTGCCCAAACTGGCTCAGAGGTCAGAGCCCCAGTTTGGAGAGTAGCTATGGGACAGTGGAATCCAAGGTTACATTTGTACAGTAGCTGTTGGAGTGGCTGCAGTGCAGTTTCTCATGCCATGGTCTATGTGCTGGAGTTCCATCTGCCAGCTATGGAGAAGACTTAGCTCATGTTTTATGGAGAAATAATAAGATTCCAGCTAAAACAGAGAATCCAGGGCTGCTTACCTTGGGTGGGAAGTACCACAGCCATATTGTGCCTTCATGCCTGTGGAACTTTTGAAAAAAGGATTAAAAATGGATTCTGCAGTCATACAAAAATATATAGCTTTTTACATCTAAAAGGGGAAGAAAAGAGGATGGCAAGGAGATGCTGAAATAATGTGACCAATACTGCAATAATAAATAAATCTCCCCAAAGATAGCCAGTGCATGAGATTTTGTTAAAAAAAAAAAAAAAAAAGGATCAAAAATCTCTTTGGAAATTTCTGTGACAGGAGGTTTAAGGTAGAAGCTGTAAAAGGAAAGACTAAGCTAGGCACACACATATACCACCCGATGTGGAAAGTGAACATCCTCCCTTTGTTTGTTGCTAGATTTTGGTGTCACTTCCTGTGTTTTTGGCAGCATATTTAGGGCTGTGTTGAGTTGGTTTTTACAGGAAGAAGATTCCTTTAAAAGTAAATTGTGTGAATACTCTCTCCTCCTCTTAAATTGACCTGTAATTGCAGCTAAATATTTTGTGAATGTGCTTAGGAAGCATTTTATGTGCAGAGGAAAAAAGGACTTTGAACTCACAAATCTTTCCTTGGAAAGTACATCTAAAATGAATCCTTATTCCCTTTGGGTGATCATAGTGCAAGTAGCCAGCTTTATTGTCTGATGATAGCTGGGCTTTCTTGTATATACAGAATTTTAAAGATTTCCTTTGAGTCCTGTGAATTTTCAATTTTTGATATAAATTGGAAATACAGGACCCAATTTAATACTGAACAACAAATAGCTTTTTAAAATAAAAATCCTACATCAGTAGTGCTGGTCTCTGACATAACTCTTTGTGTTCAACCTTGGAGTTTGTTCAGTAGTAGACTAAAAAAGTTCAGGGAAGGGTTTTGGCTTGCTCTCAGGTAGCTCCAGCACTGTCTTGCTATGGTGTACAGGATGAGGTACCACACTTTTACAGGGGCACTGGGGCAGGGTTTGAGGGCAAGACTAAACAGAGATTGAAAGGCTTCCTGAGCCAGAGATTATATCTATTCCTGGTCTAGCCAGAGATTTTTTCTTAGCATCATTACATTTAACAGTCTTTGATAGACCTTTCTTCCATAAATTTCTGATTATCTCTTGAACCCTTTTAGGCTCCTGATGTCCAAAGCATCCCATGGCAATGAATTCTGCAATTTGTTCCACACTAATAGACTTCCTTTTACTTTTAATTCATATTGAATAATTTATCTTGGTGCCTCCTACTTCTAGCATTACAAAGTGCATCCCTGTCTACTCACATGATTCTATCTGCCTTTATATTCCCCCTTAATAATCCATTTTCAAATTCGAAGAAATCTAAATTTTTCACTTCATTTTTTGGAGGAAGACACTCCAGACTTGCGATGAGTTTTCCCCTCTGTACCTTTTTTCTTCTTTTTACCATAACCTTGTCAAGATGGGAAGACCATAGCTGTGCACAGTATATGGCAGGTGGTTTTACTGCAGAGTTCAGTGATGTTTTCAGTTTTCTATTACTTTCCTCCTTCCTAACATCGTATTTGGTTTTTAACAACTACTGAGCACTCAGCTGACACCTCCAGAAAACTATTGAGTGTGACCCCAAGGTCTCATCACTGAATGGCAATAGCAAATTGGGAACCTGTCAGTATATGTGTATAGTTAGGGTTGTTTTTCTCCAAGTACATCACTTTGCATTTATCAACATTGAATTTCATTTGCCATTTTGTCACTGGGGCACTCAGTGCTGTGAGATTATTCAGCTTCCCTTTGCAAATAGCTTTCGTTCTAATTATCCTGAATAATTTTGTAGTGTAAACACACTTTGTCTTCTCTGCAGTCCATTTATGAATAGGTTAGGTCCCTGTAAGGTCCCACCAGAAAACGTTGAACACTGGCAATTCCTGGACAGGTGAGTCCCACCTCTAACCTGGTAGTTCACAAGGTGAGTTTTCTTTTTGCACCAAAACCAGAACAGGTTCTTTAGTAATATTTTCTGAGAGGCATTTTCACACATTTTGGAAATGTATATGCTGCTCTCTTCTAGGCAACCTGTAGACTTCTTCAGGGACCTCTCCCCAGTGCATTCAAGGCATTCACTAGCTCTGCTCCTCTATTGCAGAGTCTTGCAATTTGCCCCACAGAGAAGTCAGGTATAGTGGGCTGCAGTGCCTAAAACCCCTTCTGGATCTCAATTTTAAAACTGATGTCACATTTGTCATCCTCTATTCCCCTGATAGCCTGACTATATAGGACATGTGCCCTCCAAATTCCTGTATCAAAAAGAGTGTGAAGTGCCACCTCCCACAGCAGAGCTTTTCACTCCCTCCCCCTGGCCGGTTACTGGAATAACACAGTAAGTTTTTTTGAGTAATCATGTCCTTTTGCTCTAAGAAAGGAACACTAAGCCAAGAAATCACCTTCCATCCCCAAAGCTAACTGTGAATTTTTACAGCTTAATGCAGCATTTGGATTTTTGAGATCAGGGAGTTTTATTTCCCTCCTCCATAATTCTGGAGTGGGCTGGTCAGTGCTGCTGCAGGAGCAGTTAGATGGGGGGAATGCAATCTCTGCAGACCTCTCCTGCCTGTGGCCATGTGAGCCTAGTGATTCATTGCCAATTTGGAGTCTGAACAGGCTGGCTGAACTCGGAGGCAGGCTGTCTAGCTCCCTCATCACATAAATTGAAAATATCTTTATACTCCAGTGGCACCTTCTTCTAAATGTCTTGAAATGTAAGAAAATAACATAAATCTGTATTTCCAGCGATGTGGCAGGGATTTGCTAACATTATTCTAATGGCTGCTGCTGCTCAGGGCAGGGGTCACTGGCTCTTTTTAACTGGGGACCTCAGAACGTTATTCTCTGGCAAAGGGTTGCATTGAAAACAGATAATGCTGCACTTTGCACACTTTTTGAGATACTAAAAACCCAGTCTAGTTATACTGACATCCCTTACAGATTAGACACAGCTCACACCAGACACATGCATCTACACAAGGAATTTGGCAGCAGAAAGATGCCATTTCAAAAGCATGCTGCTAGCAGGCCATACTGCATTGGGAATGCTTTATAACCTTGGCCCAAAATTGCCTTAACTAGAGGAATTCTCACCCTGTGCATTGCCGTGCCAGAAGGAAGCAGCACTGTGAAGCTGGAGGAGGAAGGATTGCTGCGGAACAGGGAACTCCTGGAGTTCTCAATTCTTATCTCACTGCTTCACCTAACCTGAGAAATTGGTGTTGTGAAGAGATGAAGTGGAAGAGAAGCAGTAAAAGAAGTTCAGTTATCTGGGGTTTCTGTTAGTAACCAAAGTACCACAGCCATTCTCAAGGTTTGGGCCTGGAAGCCCCATTTGAATGAACCATGGGCTGGGCAATGCAAGATTTTGGTCAGACTCTGACACCTCTGCCCCACCATCCTTTCCTCTCTCATGCATTTTGCAGGAGTTTTTAGCTGTCTATTGATGTTATTCCTGTGTTGAGTCCTTTTGGTTTGTTTATTTTCACCTCTTTCTAGGCTGTCCCCAACTCATCTTTCTCTCGAGTGCCATTAAAGAGTTTATACCAGTGCTAAATTATTGCAGAAATCTACACTGTTCCTGGGGGATATCTTCAAATACTATCTGCAGTCTCTGTTGGTATGCTGTCTTCATGTTTGCTGTGATAAAACAAACAGCAAGAGCACTACCATAGAAGTCTTGTAATTTGGGATTAAAATAATATATCAAAACTGATATTGGGGGTGGATGAACTACCTGCTTCTATACTGAAAAATATCAACGTTAATATCAAAACACAGCTATGGATCTTCTCCGGTTTAGTTACTCAGATGAGGATCCTTTCTTTGTTTTGATTCCTCATTGCTATTCATAGGCTTTCAGAGTTCAGCCCCTGCCAGGACATCAGCCTGAAGTAATGGGAAACAACAGCAGCAAAGCTTTGTAAGGCCAAATCAAGAGACCGAGTTCCTGCTCAGCCACTGTAGCAAAATTCCTGCTCAGAACCTTGTACTGCCAGCAAGACACTGAAGCAGTTTGATTTTACACTTAAATGGAAATTCTTTGAAGTTTAGAAGAAACTAATCTGTAACTTGTTTTAGGAAGGCAATTAAAATGGGTCGTTAAACCTGGGTGTATCAAATTCCAATTAGCATTAGCATGGACAATATAATTAAAAGGTAAATTAGCCATAATAGCATAGACTAGAACACTTCTTACAGTAACTAACAGTCAATTGAAAGCATGTACTTTGGTTTCTAGGGTTGTCAATGATTAAGTTGAAAGGACAGAATAAAGCCTGTATCCATTCATCCTGGGACAGTAATGTGTTCTGGGAAGTTAAACATGAGGAGCAGCAGTGTGCAAGCCAGCCATCATTAAAATCAGTGGAGGAGAATAAGCAGGATTAAGGAAAGCCAAAGGAAATATTCTAGAGATGAAAAGTTTATGGATGAATTATGAATGTGGTGATACAAACACTACGTGTCCTAGTCCAAGGTGCCAGTAACAGTTTTGTGCCTGCTGGGAGAGGACTTTGTTTAGGCTGAGCTGCAGTGAGCAGCCTGGGGTCAGCCCTGACCTGGTGACCTGCCTGCAAACGTAGGTTGTAATAGTAATGCAATCATGGTGATGTTTTAAGTGCAACTGAAGGACTTGGTAGCCAGTAGGGTTTAGAAATCCCAGGGTGTTCATTGCATAAGCAACAGGAAATGCTGGGAAAGTAAATATGTGATATACAAAAATGTAGTAGAATGACATAATTAAGATGGGGATTTCTCCAGGGTGTTATTTATTAACTCCGGGGTGTCCTCTCCTGCCAAGGGGTAAATAATACCCTGAACAGAGGCACAGATAACAGATTGCAGCTAGTCTTGTCTCCTTGCAGCTTTTTGTGCCATTGATGAAGGTGATCACCTTGGCTTTAATAACAGAGGAATGTTAATTTATGCCTCACTGGCTGATGAGGGAAGCCTGTGGTTTAGGAATTTGCTGATAGAATTTAGAGAGATTAGCCTTGGAGGGTAAAAGAGTGTGGATACCCATCCTCTGCTCTCAACCCCATCTGGGTTTTGGCACAGTTAGACCCCGGCCAGAGTGGAGCTGGAGGATGCCCTCAGTCCCCTTCTCATTGACAGCTTCAGTGTCCCAAAGCCTTGGCTGTGTCCTAGACTGGAGGGGAGGGCTGAAAACTTTAAAAAGACAAGAATAGCTGAGGCATATTGGCAAAGGGGAAGCTTTTCTGTAACTATCTCCTTTTGCTGTGCTTTTGCATTGTGCAGATACAGGAATCCACCATCACAACAGCTTTCCAGAGTATTAAAAACCATTTAGAATGTTATGTGTTAAGAAAAGCCATTTTCAGATCATCAGCTCTCACAGCGTCAGACCTCCTTTTCCATTGCTGTGTTTTTCACCATCTTAGCTTAATCTTCCTCTTCTATTAACTTTGTATTGGCCAGCTGGGAACATGTACAGTCGAGGAAACAGTCACCATCAACATAAAAAGGTTAATTAAAATGATTAACCTCACCAACAATTCCCTTATGGAAAAATCCTATAGAATTTAATAGAAAATGATACATTTACTATGTAGTATTTAAACTGTCAGAGAAAATTCCTTACCAGGGAGGTAATTCCCTATTAAATTCTATGACTTCTCAGAGTATTCTCCACAGAACCTTATTGGATTAATCTGTATTAAATTCTACAGCATTTGGCATAAATTTTTCAATGCCAATAACTTCTAAAAAGAATTTTATAGTGATGCAGGGATGTAGGGTTTGATGTGAGGCTTTTCAGAAAAGGGCAGGGTATTTTTTAGGAGTGACCTGTAATGGTACAGCAGTGATGTTGTGTGATTTCTAAATGCAAAAATAGGTAAAACAAAATCACATTAAATCAACCTAACATGTAAATATCCTGCTTTTCCAACCATGATTTAGGCTGAATTGATCCTGCCTATTGTGTAATCTCAAATCCCTTGCTTACTGGAGCTGACAGGCAGAATTAGGGGAACAGCACACTTTAATATGAGTTTTTTTATTTGATAGAAGTGGAACTATGAAAATTCCATTAGGGCCAGCTGAGAGTTTTGCTTGATTCGTCTTTGTCTTTGCTCAGCTCATCTCCTTGAGCACAGTATGTTTCTCCCTATGGAGGGTTGGGAAGAGAAAGAGAAGCAATTGTTATTTGAGAGTGTCACATGGATATAAAAGCTATAAAATGTACAAGGTTTTAGTATACTTTCCACTTTTAAAATGTAAATGTTGGGGAAGATATCAAAATTGCTATGCAAGTCCTTGGTGAAATGTCTGCATAATGCTGAACTCCTACATCTGCTGTTTGTATAGCATTTCTTGTGATAATTTTTCTCTGTCACTTAGCTCATGATCTTTGTAGCAGCTGTGAGCTCCTAATGACTTTGCCTCTTAGGTTCTATACTGTTATTTTTAAAGTCTGAAGTACAAAGTAATTTGGCACTTCCTCACATATCCTGGGGGGAAATTGGTTCTGTTTGGTGCAATATCTGGGAGTCAGAAAAGATTTGAATAAATAGAATTTTTTCCACAACTTCGTAAACTCCAAATTTTAATTTTTTTTCAAAAATATGTCTTTAAATGAAGAATATTTATGCTAGTGATAAAAAGAGGATTGTCTTTTTCAGAAAGATTATGGTTAAACAGATACTAAAAAGGTGTATCTTGGGGATGAAAAGACTCCTGAGTGATTCAATTTGTAGGGCAGTCTCTGAGGGGTGTCACTCTCTCGGGGAATGGCTGCTTCTCTTTAGAGTCACAAAAAAAGACCCTCCATTGCCCAGTTTTTATAGCTGTATTCTGATGTTGAACAGAGTAAGGGGTGGGTTAAGCTAGACAAACATCTGCATCTCTGGCTTCATGAGCACCCTGCTAAGCTTGGTCACTGTCTGCTTTGTAAATATACTTGGATGCAACCTCCTCCTCACCAGATCAGGGGCTGTTAATCAGCGTCCAAGCAGTGGTATTTCAAGCCCTTGCTGTTATCTTCAGAGACCTATTTTATTTTTATTTTACAAAAGGCATCTCTCTGCAGAGAACTAGCAAAAAGGTCAGTGCCAAACTTAAATGTCAGAAACCCCATTTTGAGAGGTTATAAGCAGATAAGTTGTCCAGCGGTCAAAAGTCTTCTGTTGAAATGGTTTTTGTTCTTAGTTTGTTACACTGCACTGGCCACTCTTGCATCTGAGGAACCCTCTCTTAGTTCCCCAAGGAGGGACAGAGTGGAGATGGCAGCAGATGCAGTGCAGAAGGTGATGGACTGGTGGTCAGAGGGGACGGCTGGGCTCAGGGTGCTCATCTGTCCCCAAGCCTGACCATGCTCCAGGGACAGCTGACGTGACTGGTGTGAGACACAACATGCAGGACAATACTGAAAGACTTTGTGTTTAACACAGCAATTAAAATGCTGGTACTTTGAACGTGGTTTCCATGAGCTGTTGCAAAAAGAGAGAAAGCTCAGGTTTTTTTTAGACTGATAAATTTACCATTTGAATAATCTTTCTGCCTAGGAAGTGCAGCGCTGCACGGCTGACATGAACATCACTGCAGAGCATTCCAACCATCCTGACAACAAGCACAAGAACAGATACATCAACATCCTAGCCTGTAAGTAAGCACTGGCCTAAGCACAATGAATCAACCCAAAAAGGCACTCTCCTCTTGCGGAGAGTTTGGCTGGGACAGGCAGATGGCTCCAGGTTACATTATTACACAGGATGTAATAAAAGTGACATTGTGGGTGGGAGATCCTTTCCCTATCAAAGGCAGTGAATGTTTTGACTTCTCCAGGGCCAGGATTTT
The DNA here is from genome assembly GCA_037013685.1 of Acridotheres tristis. Taxonomy (NCBI): domain Eukaryota; kingdom Metazoa; phylum Chordata; class Aves; order Passeriformes; family Sturnidae; genus Acridotheres; species Acridotheres tristis. The sequence continues at coordinate 7,463,457 of CM072899.1, read as the reverse complement.
ACTCCAGCTCTTGTTTTGAAATGTTTCACAGTTTGACAGTCCAAGCATAGTTTTAGAAGTATAAGTCTGGTATGAAATTTTGCAGAGGAATAACCAGGATAAATTGATGATCAGAACTCTCCTGCCTGCTAATGCCTGAAAACTGGCCTATAGGAAGTGCATGGAGGAGCAAAGAGTTTTACTGATGATCCCTGGGATTACCCTACAATCCCAAAGGTGCTAAATCTTACAGAGTGTATCTGCTATATTTCAAACTGCTTTAGCTCTGTGTAGGATTTGGACAAATTGTGATCTTTGTAGCACAGAGTAGGCTTTGCCTGTATCCCTCTGAGAACTGCAAATCTGGACTCTGCTCTAGAATGCAAATTATCTGGGATGGAACTGCAGTAATCTTTTCCCTGTTGTTCTCTTATGTGGAATGGATGATAGATGCAACAGTCACTGTTGTTTAGGGTCAGACATGGAGATCCCACTCGTAAAAAGTTCACAATGTTCATAAACATTGCAATAAATCTTGAATGCTTTTGATGGCATAGGAAGGTAATGCATGTTTGTAACAGATTTTCAGAAGTAATCAAGGTACTGGCTGAGGACCAATTCCCAGACCTGTGAAAGACTTGCTCTGAGGCCCTGGGCAAAGGCATTCATTGAGCTTGTCCCAGCTGTGATTTTAGACAGAGATGTCTGGTCTCTCTAGGTACAGAGATGTGACATTGAAGGAGGATTGAAGCAGGCACTTCAATCCTCCAGATTATCACTGGAGGAACCTCTCTCTCCACTGGTCCTCAAGGAAAGCAAATGAAACCAGTCTTTATGCTTGAAGTTGGCTCACATGTCTCATCTCTGCAGGATTTGGAAGCATCATCCAGCCCAGTGCTTCTGCCTCGGAGCAGGACTATGATTTTTTCCTGCTTTAAGGTGGAGTCAAGCATTTGGGTGAGACAAAAAGTGGAGCTAAAGATCACAGCCTCAAGTCTGTCCTCATGGTGTCATGATGGTGGTGAAGGAGTGAGGACATTCAGTCAGCTCTCAGAGCCAGCAGAGCTGTGTGAGCCCAGCACTGAGGGGAGGATAATGAGCTGAGCCAAGCAGAGGCAGCATTTCACAGCCCTGTGGGGTGCCCTGGCTCTTTGAGTCTCACTGAGTGATGTAGATGATTCTAGAAATTGTGCTCCTGAGGCTTCAGTGCCCTTTAGAGAGAAGCTGTCCCAGCATGAACCACATACTTTAAGGGATGTGAAGGCTGACAACCTGCACACGAGCAGATGACCAAGAACAGATACTCCCATGGCCCTTTTGACTCCAGTCCAAGGCCAGTCTCTTGTGTGTAGCCCTGATACCCAGGAAATGGGATGTTTGCCTGCATTTCTGCACTGTTTCCCTAATGTGTCTTTACTCTGTTTTTTATCCTGCAGATGATCACAGCAGGGTGAAGCTAAGGCCTTTACCAGGGAAAGATTCTAAGCACAGTGACTACATTAATGCTAATTATGTCGATGTAAGTTATTTTAATGGTTTTTATCTGCTCTACCTTTGAATCCTTCCACAAGGAGGAAGTATTGTCACTTGTGATGTGATTGTATTTTCTAACTTCTAACCTGATAATTTTGCTACAAATGCCTCACTATTCTGAATGAGAAAAGCACCTTTCTTGTTACCTCTAAAATATTAATTTTTCTGCCATGATACTGCTTTAATCTCACTTGGCATTATGGTTTTCTTTGAAGGGTTACAACAAAGCAAAAGCCTACATTGCTACCCAGGGACCTTTAAAGTCTACCTTTGAAGATTTCTGGAGGATGATTTGGGAACAAAATACAGGAATCATTGTCATGATTACGAACCTGGTTGAAAAAGGAAGAGTAAGAGATTTTCTCATTTGTTAGCAGTTGCTCCTTAACACTTCCCCAGATCACCTGGGCAGAATTTGTTTTAAATGGCTTGGGGTAACATGTACTGATGCATAACACATAACAAACAGAGCACAGTGACTGTTTTCAAAAAGCTCTAGACACAAACACAAAGCAGCAGCTCGGGCCCTTTCCCAACTCACCCAACTGTGTCTGTGTTCAGAGGAAATGTGATCAGTACTGGCCGACGGAGAACAGCGAGGAGTACGGCAACATCATCGTCACGCTGAAGAGCACAAACGTCCACGCCTGCTACACCGTGCGCCGCTTCACCGTCAGGAACACCAAGATGAAAAAGGTGAGCCAAGCCTTCACTGCTCCCATCCTTCTGCCTTGTATAGGATGCAAGGCACACCAGAGCAAAACTCAGAGTTTGCACAGGCAACCTGGAGAGGCAGGTGGGCGGGAAATAAGTAAGTAAAGACAGGATTACGAGGAACCTGTTGCTAAGGTTTAGCCTGTATTTCTTTTTCTCAAGTGTACTGCTGCTTTGGTGTCCTTGTAATTGCTGTTATTACCTGTTCCCATGTGTATTTTTCCTTGAACTCTGTCTCCACCCATCAGGAGGCAGAGCTGCAGTTTTCTTCTGTTAGAGCCCAGCACTTTCTCAGATAAGCAAGAAGGAGTGATGATATTCTTATGCCTCTCTTCCCCCCCTCTCTCTTGTCTCTGCACACCCTTCGTGCCTAGGGTCAGAAAGGGAACCCCAAAGGACGGCAGAATGAGAGGACTGTCATCCAGTACCACTACACCCAGTGGCCTGACATGGGGGTGCCCGAGTATGCTCTGCCCGTGCTCACCTTCGTCAGGAGATCCTCGGCAGCCAGAACCCCAGACATGGGACCAGTGGTGGTGCACTGCAGGTATGATGGCTGTGACACGCTACCCATGGCAAGCACAGCTGGAGCACAGTGTGTGCTTTTCTGTGCCATCTAAGAGAAGCACTGTAGGTTACTAACAGAGGAGGAGTATGTCAGCCCCATGGAATGCAGGTAGACACAAGCTCTACTTTGCCTACATCATAAAACAGCTCCAATGCAAAAGCTTCCCATTTGATAACAGGGTTTTGCTATGATACTGATGCTGATGATACTGATGATGATACTGAGCTGCTGAACATTGCACTGATGTAGTTGGGAAACTCTTGTTTGTAGCCTGCCAGTTTAGTGCATGGACAGGGCAGGATCACCTCTGCTGGGAACCAACAGTGTGGATACATGGACACCTGGGAATGCAATTGCCACTGAACCACACTCACACTCACCAGCACTTGCAGTCACAGCAATAGATCAGTCAATATACTAGTTCAGGGATGTGGTCTTCATCCCTGTGTGTGAGAGGGCTGCACAGCACTGTATCAAAGAGGAGAGGATGATGAGGGTTACAGCTCCTTCCTCAGCAGAAATTGAGACTCTCTGAAGAGCTCCCATCTCTCTTGGGCCCAGGATTGCCCTTGCTCTCTGTAAGGAGTTTTGGTTCCACAGGATTAGCTCCCTTTTATACCTTCCCATAGTGCTGGTACCACTTTCATTTCCAGCTCCACTGTGCAGCTTAAATTTAGCTTAAGTTTACCTTAAGGCTGAAGCCAGCCAGAGCCATCTCATAGCCTGCAGTGACCTTGGCAATCCAGCATAGCAGAGCTTGGCAAAGGGTGGGCCTCCTCTGTAGGGTTTCATCCAGCCAACACCAGTAACTGCATCAGTGGAAACAGGAGCCAAGTGTGAACAGCTAGAGTGTGAAGTCCAGGACCACGGCAGCCTCATCCTCATGCTACTGGCACAGTTGTGATGGCTTGTATTGTGTTCAGCCTCATCTTGAAGCACAGAAATACCCACAGAAGGGAGGAATTATATACCTGGTAATATATCCAGAAAACCAAAATATTTTGCTGGGAAACCTTAATGGTTGAAGCTAGGAGGAAAATGGAAGCCCATGAACAGGAATAGGTGAATATTTGCGTAGTTCTGTTCTACTTCTGCATTTGCTTTCATCTGGCTGTATTTCATGGGTTTCTCTTATGTTCTCTGTAGTGCTGGTGTTGGCAGAACTGGTACCTACATTGTGATAGACAGTATGCTGCAGCAGATAAAAGACAAAAGCACAGTTAATGTCCTGGGTTTCCTGAAACATATCAGGACGCAGCGCAACTACCTCGTCCAGACAGAGGTAAAAATTGCAGTGGGTTGAATTTAAAGCCTTATTCATTTTTGCATTGTAATCAAAAAGAGAATAGATTTTTCCAATTACATCCCTGTAAAAATTGAATATATTACTGATGTATTTCTGCACCAGAATACCTCTCTTTTTCTAGACCAGGATAATTCAGATTTTGTTTTTGATTTGTTCAGAGTTGTATGTGCTACATTTATATTTATTCTGAATTTGGCAGTATTTGCATGAGTGGCTTGTTTTGCATACCCTTTCCTTTAGTGTGCACTTCTCCTCAGACAAAGCCAGCTGTTTAGGTTATTTCAAATGTCTACCTGACATACTGATGCTTTTCTAGGAGCAGTACATTTTTATTCATGATGCCTTGTTGGAAGCCATCCTTGGGAAGGAGACTGAAGTGTCTGCAAACCAGCTGCATAGCTATGTTAACAGCATCCTCATTCCTGGCATAGGAGGGAAGACACGGCTAGAGAAACAGTTCAAGGTAAGTCTTAATCACTGCCATCCAGAGGGACCTAATTTTCCTACCCTCTTTTATATGGCCTGTCTTCACTGTCTATTGTCATGGCTAAGGAACCAAACCAGAAAACTTGATCAGCACAGCACAACAGCTTGAGAAGTTCAGTCCTAGACAGTCACTTCCTTCACTGCTGGAAATCAGTGCTCATGCTCTTCAGTCAGAGGTGAGAAGAGGGACATGGGCACTGGTTTGGACTGTGCTGCTGGTCTCCCTGTTCCCAAGGGGGCTTGCATGTCCCCAAGCCTGTGGTTTCCTTGGCTGGAAGTCTTCCTCCAAACTCTCATGCATATAGATATGGGCAAAGACAAGAGATGAGGTTCTTTGCACCACCTACTATTTCATCAGTGTAGATAAGGGATTACAAATGTTTTACAGACCAGGAAACACAATATGCCTTTCTCATTGCTAATCATGACGATTGCTGTGTGTCCTGCTATGTCATAGCTGCTTCCTTCCTGGCCAGATCTCTTATTTGAAACCTAAAATTTTCTGATTGCACTTTATTTGATTACATTGTAAAGTATTTTGTGAGAGTTTGTATCATAAGGAGACACATGACATCTGTTTTCACAGCTAAACTCACACAGTTAATAACTACCCAATAACTACCCAAGGAACTGAGGCTGTTAAATTACACCAGGTGCCAAGCTATTCAAAAAATGAATCTGAATTCACTTCTAGGAATCTCAGTATTTCTCCATCACTCAAGACATTCCAGATGCTTAATTACTAAATTAAAGAAATGAGTGCAAGCGCACGTACGCCCACACAAAATGCAGTAGGAGGCAAAGATTTGTTGTTTTTAAAAGTGTTGCACTTTTACAAACAATTCTAAATTATATGTATAAATTATATGTATAAATTATATGTATAAATTATATGTATAAATTATATGTTTTCTGATGACTCGTGCCAAAGTTTAAAAACCCTAAGTGCCATTTTCAGAAATTACTTTCTCTGACAACATTGCACAGTTATTTAGAAACCCCATAACTTCTAATGGGGCTTATGCCAATGCAGAGATGAGTTGAGTGCTATCTTGTTTAGAGTGCATTTCAAACTGGGATGTGACCAGCAACAATTATTAGGTCTTTCTCTTGTTTCTGCTGCTGCCACAGAGCTGGCAGAAAATAACTTGTCCTCATGCCCCAGTACAGCGATTTACATTCAACAATCTGAGGGTGAAATGAAGCTGAGAAACAAGGTGTGAGTGCAGGAGATGTGAAAGCCATCTTTACTCTCTTTGCTCTGGCAGTTTCCCCATGTACTGAGGGAGTATTCAAATACAAATCTGCCTTTCTTTGTGCCTTTAGGCAGCCCAGGATGAATATGGCAGACCAGAGAATGTAGCCTATGGCCTGAGATTTCAGATGCCAGTGTGGTAGATTCCCCAAAGGCTTATCAGAAAAAGACATTCTGCAGGAATGATCTGGCTATTATTTTGGGAAAAAAAGACCAAAAAAACCAAAACAATATTAAAGTTTTGTTGTTCTATTTTGCTAGCTTTTATTTCTCAAGACCTGCTTCTGACTAAACATATCTGAAATTTTGCGAAATGTATTCTCAAAGATAACAAAATGTAGTGTTCCATGAAAATATGTTTTGATGGAATTTCATATGCAGGATGTTTCAAAGCTGAGAGCTGCCGAGATCTTTTTATCTATTAAACATGTTGTATGAAAAGGTTGATTTCCATTGGAAACTTGAGTACTTTAAACAAGTTTAACAATGCAGTTTTTTCTTCTACTAATTCATCTTCACAGGAGTTGGCAAAGAAACCTCCTCTCTTCATTTAGAGCGCTCTGAGGGCTGACTTACTACTTTATTCTCTTTCAGCTGGTTACACAGTGTAATGCAAAATACGTGGAATGCTTCAGTGCTCAGAAAGACTGCAACAAAGAGAAGAACAGGAACTCATCAGTTGTGCCATGTAAGATCACATCTTCGGTTTGATTACTGCCTAGCATAACTTTTTGTACCGAATTCTCCCGGTGTTGTGCATGAAAAGACATAGCCACTAGGAAGGGGAAATGTAATCTTTTGTTCAGCCCAAACTGTCTTGTCTTTCAGTATTACCCTGATGAAACGGAATAAAAGGAAATAGTTGCAGTGTCAGCCAGATACACTGTCCAAGTGAAATGTTAATTTGAAGTGCTTAAGAATTTGAATAATTAGGTAGGGGATAAATCTATGGAATACTGAGAGATTACTTTGATACCAGCTCCCAGCTCTGGTGAGATCTCCCAGAGTGACTGGCACCAGTTGTTTGTAATTCAGCTACTGCACTTCATTTCTGTGTGTGAGCTGCCCCAGATTTAAGGGTATTTAGAGCCCAAGGACACAGTTTCACAGTCATTAAAATGGAATCTGTGCATGGCTGTCAAGCAATATGAACTTGCACCAGACCAAGCACATCATCATCCCCATCACATAACCCAGAGTACAGGACACAGAGGACACATGATACCCAAGCTAGCACAGAGTAATAGTGGCACAGATAACAGTCCATCAAGAAGTTTGTTAATAAAAAGGGAAGGCATCAGAATACATCTTAAAAACAGACGGGAACAGGCTAGAAATAGGCTGTTTGATTTGCCCTTTTGTGTCATGCAGCTGCACTGATTTCAGTTTGGCTTTTGGGGACTGTCAGAGGGTTTGAGGATGATGTTGAACCCAGCCCTCAAATACAGAGAAGCGTGGATCTGCAGAAGAGCACACACTTCTGGGAGGTTCCCCATTAGGGAAGATGTTTGTCTCTAGAGGTTCTCTCACCCTATGACAGATGGCAGTGCTACAGAGTGGTAGGGAAAACAAAATAAATCAGCTGGGTTTGTGTGCTGCTGGAGACAAATGGAACACTACACACAAGAATTACCCGAAATCCCCTGTTATCACTGCATATACTGTTATTTGGTAATTCAGCCTGCTGTGAAAATCTTTGCTATAGTAAAATTTGATTCCTGAAATTACTTTGTCCTTGTGGGAATATTGTGCAACATTCTCTTTTATATCCTGTGTTAGCAGGCAGTGCTTTAACGCAGTTAAAGTGCTGGCCTGCTCCTGTGGGAGATGGGAGCTGCACACTGTTTGCTTTGTTAACGGCTGAGAAATTCTTACTTTCTGCATTGTGCCATGATCCGACTTTGATCTTTTTTTTTTCTCTGTGTGTTTTTTCTTAATGTTATAGCTGAGCGTGCTAGAGTGGGCTTGGCACCACTGCCTGGAATGAAGGGAACAGATTACATTAATGCCTCTTATATCATGGTGAGGAAGCCAACACCTAATTACAAAGTAAAATCAATTCTAAGGTGCTAAATACCAGATGCCTATAATTGTCTTAATTCTGTATGTAATGGCTGTGTATTAACAGATGAGATTTTAACACCTTCCCCATAATGTAAAGCTATTAACCATGTTTTATTAAAGATTCTTGCCTAAAAAAATTAATTACAAGATGCATTTAGATGGAATGTGTATTTCTGTGAGATACAGTCAAATAAATACGGGGATTTAAAGTAAATTAAAGCAGTAGGGACTCTGCAGAATTGAAATGAAGTTAAGAAAATGTAGTCTGTGTGAAAATATTGGGGAGTAAAATGAAATAGGGTCATTATGTGTCCCCAGAAATTAAATTAATGCTTTAAAAGTATGGGAGGCAGTAAGTAACTGTGTGTTTGTTTTGCTGCAAAAGGGCTACTACAGGAGTAATGAGTTCATCATAACCCAACATCCACTGCCACATACAACTAAAGATTTCTGGAGAATGATCTGGGACCACAATGCACAGATCATTGTCATGCTGCCAGACAACCAGAGCCTGGTGAGTTTTCTGTGTCCCTCCCTGCATGGTGCCACTGTCACAGCCCATCTGGGCACAGCACAGGGTCACTTGGTTGCCTGCTGGAGCTGTTTTCTGGCTGAAAGCAAAGCCAATTTTTGAGCCACCTGCTCAGAGTTTTCCATAAGCTGGTTACAAAAAGATAAGTTCCATGATGTGGGGGCTGTTCTTGTGGTGTGACCTTCTGACTCAGCCCTGGACATCCAGGGCTGCAGGGACCACAGGGCTCACAGATAGCACAGCGTGCCAGTGCTGTCAGCATCTGCAGGGCTCCTGAGGGCTGCCTGGCAGGATGGAAGCACTGAGGGTATGGAGAGGCTGGGGTTATGGGTAAGGACTTTGAGAGGAGCAGAAATGCAAGGTAGGGACAGTAGGATAATTGCTGGTTTGCCCATGAGCTTAAGCCTCAGCCTTTAGCCGTGCAAGACTGTGACTGTGCAAGGCTGCACATGCCATTTTTAATGAAAGTAAAAAGCAAACAAGTATGTTAATTTAAGTGGAAATAATGAGTCAGACAGAGAGAGAGAATAAGGAGACACAGGTGAAGTGCTAATCACTACTTCCAGATTTACTAGCACGTCTCAAGAGGGCGTGTTGAAAAGGATTAAGAACTAATCGGTTCGTTTTTTCATGCACGCATCACTGAGGTGAATAGACAATTGTAGCTGAAAGTGGAAGAGAAACCACCATCATTACAGCAGGAAAATAGCAGTCATGAGGGGCTACTAAAGAGGCAGCAGTCAATATGCTGCTTGTGTGTGGGGATGAAAGGGAGTGCAGCACTGCAAAGAGTGCTCAGAGGCATTCGATCGGATGGGAGGGAGCTTATGAAATGAAAGTATGTCAGGTGGAAATGAAGAGGCTGATCTTGTCTCATGTACATGAAATAGCTCTGCAGAACCACAGTGATTAAAGGGTAAAGGGGGAATGCTGGGCTCAGCCACATTGGTTTCACCTTGACCATTCCCAGGGTGGAGGGTGGCCAGGAAGGCAGTGGCATCCAGCCTCATCAGCTCAGTGGTCAGTGTGGGATGTGTTGGCTGGCAGGAAGGGCTGGCACAGGATTCAGGCAGCACCAAGGTCTGGATGTGCAATGCCAAAGGACAAGACAATAATGGAAGGTACCTGCTGCATGAGGACCTGTCAGCTGGCAGGACAGGTCCCTTGCCTGGAAGTCAGCAATATTACTCTGCTTCCTAGTGCTTCTGCTTATTTAGGACAGAATTATAGAGACTTAGAACCTTAAGTCACATTTTCAGAATGAACATTGACATCCCAAATCTGAAAAGTATCTTGCATGTCTTGTGCATCAGAGCTGCAGACCCACAGAAATTCACCTGGTTTTATAGGGATGTGCATGGCCATGGCAGGATGACATCAGTTCATAGTTCATGTTTGCTCATGACTGAAAGATGGGATGTCCAGAGATGCAGGTTTGCTCTGTGCATGTGGCCAGGGTAACTTCTGTGTTCATACTGCAAGGACATAGACCTTTGAAGCCAAGAGAAAAAACAGACTTTGCATGTATGTGGTGACAGACTATAATTTTGTTTCTGTGCAGCAAATTAGGAATTCACTGTTATTTTTTAAAGAACAGCTTTGACCTACATCCTGTCAGTCTGACTACTTCAGAATTGAGCTTCTTCCAGTCTCACTGAGGTTACAGTGTCCCTTCAGTAGAGGTGTTTTGCTGGGGAATTTGCATTAAGTTTAGCCAGTGGTTTTTTTCAAGGCTAAGAATATTTGGATTTTTCTCTTCCTCTTCACTCCTCCGCTCACTCCTAAAAATTCAAGCCCTACGTAAGTATCCATCAGTCTTCTACCTAGGCCTGATCTACAGACCTTGAGTTTTGGATTAGACCACAATAAACACAAATTAAAAATAACTAGTCATTAATTTTTAAAGGTCAATGAGTTTTTTCTAAACAAATATCTGACTTTCAAACAAAACTGTGTAGGCAGAGGTCATAAAGCCTGGGATACAATACAAAGGTTAAGTATGAGTGAGCTAAGATAACCATTTCCCTGTGAAACCAATTAAAAAGCAGATGTTACTTGTTTGAAAACACAAAGAGAGGATCTGGCAGGTTTACTGCCTACTGTAATAGTAAATTTGTTTTAGACAGAAGTGTTTTCTAAAGGTCAGTTCCTGATCATCTCTATTTATCAAAGCAGTTTTTTGATCCACTGGATTTTTCAGTTGCACACAAGGTATCTGAAAGGCTGCAGTAGCGTGTTCTTTCATTTCTCCAGGCAGAAGATGAGTTTGTGTACTGGCCAAGTCGTGAGGAATCCATGAACTGTGAGGCCTTTACTGTGACCCTTATCAGCAAAGACAGACTGTGCCTCTCTAATGAAGAGCAAATTATCATCCATGACTTTATCCTTGAAGCTACCCAGGTAAAGCAAACCTTCAAATGTGGGCCTTTGCTTTTCACCAAAATTATACTGATGCCATTTAAATACAGAAGAAGAAGAGTTCAGAAAATTTTTGAAAAGGATTTACTTGTAAATGTGTGTGGATGCATGTAGCTCTCAGGAGAAAGGTATTCTCACTGGCTCCTTCTCCCTCTCACATCTTCTACTTCCAGGTAGATTCCTCTAGCTAGTAAGACTAGTATTGACTGTCTTGCTTGAAAGTGAAGATGTGATTTTACCAAGCTGTATTGTCTTATTTCTGCTTACAAAAGTCAGCATTTATTGTTTAATTGTTTGGGGGTCTTAACTAAAATAAAAATGTAAAAGTAGAAAATGTAAGCATGATTCTTTTGAACTATAAACTTGCTTCTAGTTTGTTATCTGGATTGCAGCAAGACATTACTTTGCAAGCCCTTTTAAATTTGACTTGATTGCTCTTACTTGACTTTTGAGTCGTAAGGACTGTGAGAGGCTTCATATGAGCCCTGAATTCAAATACAAAATCTTTTATTGATTAAACATTTTGTCAAACTTGCATTATTTTAGGGTGTTCGCTGTTACAGACATGCTGGAGCTGTGTGTCCTCTTTCTGTGTAAACTGTTTGGAAGAAGAAAGTGTCCCTTCAGTGTGCAGTGGCTCTTTGCTCCTGTCCCTGGAGGGGATGCCTGTGCAGGGAGGAAGCTAATGCCAGCTGGTTTGTCATTGCAGGATGACTACGTTCTGGAAGTCCGCCACTTTCAGTGTCCCAAATGGCCAAACCCTGACGCTCCCATAAGCAGCACCTTTGAGCTTATCAATGTAATCAAGGAAGAGGCCTTAACGAGGGATGGCCCCACCATAGTTCATGATGAGTATGTCACCACTTTTCTCCCATTTATGTGCAGATTGTACACTCAGCTGAAAGACACTTGTTAGGACTGATGTCCATTCCTGCGTGGAGTAGGTGGGGTTTAATAGTCCAGGAGTAGGTGTGGGTTAGTAGGCCAGGGAACAGATTAAGAATATATAAACCTCCAAGGATGAGTTTTCAGTTGGCATCTGAGGCCAAATACATTTTATTTAGTGTAGTTTTTGTGTTGGTTATAATCTTAGGTGGACTCAGGAGGTGAGGCTGTTTGCTTTGGAAGCATTTTGGGTTCTTCTGCTCCTGGAAGTATCCCAAGCAAGTCCTACAACCTGTTTCAGAACTCAGCAGAGCTTCGGTTTAGATAAGGCTCTAAGCAGCCTAATATGGGCTGATGGAAACAAGTTTCAAAACAGCCCAAGCCCCTGTCTAAGAGCTCAGGTTTCATGTGCCATGTGAGACAGAACAAGCTCAGCTCAGCTGTATCTCACAGCAAAAGTATCTTGTCACAAAGGGCCCAGGTCTTCTAAAGCAGATTTATTCTTCCTCCTTTTGCTTCCCATAAAACATTCCATACAGTGCCAAGTGGGAGGGAGGGGGCCCACTAACTGGCCAGCATGCCCCAACACTTGCCTCCTTTGTAGCACAGTGGTGAGCATTGTCCCACCAGCTATGCTTGGACACCCAGTTACAAAGGGTGCTAAATACTGCATTGCATATTATTACTGCACATATTATGGAGCTGCAAAATACCATTATAGTGAGGCTGGAGCTTGGATCTGACCTAATTCCTTGGAGGGACTGTTTCCTGGTGGGCAGAGCACTTCCTGGAGTCATTCTGTGCTTAAAATCCCAAGGATTTTAAGGATTTAAGCTTACTTTGTGTTGTCCTAAGAGCGAGCACCAAGCCAGCACAAACACCTGCTCTACCTGCAGCTCCCCTGCACTGCAGTCTGTCAGACTTTGTCACTGCCTCAAAACAGAATCAGTGGGAAGATCTTGGGAATCTTTGCAAAAGCCTCACTACCACACTCGGCTGTGTCAGTGGTCAGAGCAGGCACTGTGCTGGTGTCCCAGGAGGACATTCATACCCATCAGTGCACATCCGTGTGTCACTACTGCAATAGGTTTTTCCCAACTGACTCCTGCAGGTGGTGCCTTGGGCTGCAGCAAGTAGTTTTTGTCCCACCACCTCCTCCTGCCTTGCTTATGCAGAGTTTAAGCTCTGTTGCCTTTCACCAGCACTGATTAATTCCAGGCTGGTTTTAATATTCATGCTTTGGGTAGTCTGAAGTGAAGTTTTGCTGCTCTTGCAGTATTTAAGATTATGTTTTACAAAATTAGAAACATTATTGATTTGGGCATTTCATTGCTAGATGAAAAAAAAGAAAATCAAAATTGCATTCCAAGCAATGCTGAGTCATTTTTTCTGTACATTGCTTTTTTGGTTTATTTGTCATATTCAATGATTTTATCCTTATGCCTAATACATAATGTAGATTCTGCTTTTAATTGGAGTCTAAGGAAATGTAGCTGAAAATGAAAATTTCCCTTTGCTACATGCAACAACTACATCACATAATCCACTAATAATTACAACTGCAAATTAATTCCAAATATATGAACTTGCAGATAACTAAATTTATGTGGTATTTAGGAAGTACATGGTGGGATGAACTTGATAACATTTTTAAAAGTTCAGAAATTCCAACTTGAGACAGTTGTCAAGATTTTTAAATGTAACTGCCCAAGTGTAGGCAACTACATAAAGATCTGCTGCATAATTTTCTGCAAGGAAAATCTTCAGATTGTTAGGAACTGGAAATTACCAGCCCAAGTGAAAATGATGTATTACACCCTCAGAGGGATTTAGTTGACCTGACAAGTACATGCTCTGGCCACTTTGTCCACTGTCCCTGTAGATGAGTTACAGCCATCTGTATGGTGCTGCTGCTTCTCCTCTAAACCTTACATCCAATAGAGCACATCTATTGTGATCTGAGTTCTGTGTCCCATTTCTAGATAAACTGAGTTTGAGTTTGCAAAAAGTCATAGAAAATTAAGTCAGCATGTCTTGATTTCCATGGGAATGCTGTACAAATCCTAGTGGCAATCTTGTAATACAAGATGGTATTGCAGCACTTGCTGATTATTTCAGATTTCATATAAAGCTCTCCAAGTGGCTTAGAGAGCAGGTCACCACTGATGACCTCATTTACCAGTGAGAGCATTTAAACATAGACTTTCTAAAATCACAGAGCAGACCTATAGCACAGCCAGGACAGAATTTCAGTCTCCTGAGTACCAGGAGAGCAGAGGCTCCTCAGAAGCCATTGTGCAGGATCCTTCATGGTGTGCCTGCACCTACAGCCTGAGCACACCCCCAGGCTTGCAGCACTGAGGTTTCTACCTGACCAGTGTCTCAAGGATATCTCAAGGACTGAGTTGTGCTCCTAATGAATAACTGCTGCTTGGGGTTTTATTACATGACAACACAGCTCAACTCTTCAAAATCTGTAATGTCTCCTGGGTGCCTGGCTCAGGGATGTTGCCTTTACCAGTAAATCAGACACAGGCAAGACTTTGAGATGTGTCCCATTTATTTGTGAGAACCACAGAGCCGTGTTAGTTTTCTGCAATTGTCAGATGGGGAGGAAGTGGCAAAGTCTCATTTCTTTCTAATCACTCACGTTTTGCTTGAGCTCCCACTAATGAATTTAAAATACACTCCCCTGTAATGCAGATGCTCTCAGCCCATGTGGTGTGGGAGAGCTGATTTCAGTGTTACAGTCTCCAGGCTGGGTATTTTGGAATGGCTCATGTTCTGCTGCTGATACAGTTCTTTGTGTTGAATAGTGCAGATAACCTGAGATGACTGGTGTACCATCAAATTTCTTCTATAAATTAAAAAGCCAAAAAATTATCCACCATAAAACAAGCATTTAGTAGATATGAAGAGGAACTACAGTAATCAAATAGGACTATAACAACACTTTCATGACTGTTCCAGTGCCCAGGTGTGTTTCTGAGTAACTCTTCATTTTGATGTGGTTTTCCAGGTATGGAGCTGTGTCAGCGGGAACTCTCTGTGCCCTTACCACTCTGTCTCAGCAGCTGGAGAATGAAAATGCTGTCGATGTTTTCCAGGTGGCAAAGATGATAAATCTTATGCGGCCTGGAGTATTTACAGACATTGTAAGTCTTTAAATGGACTGTAAATAGACAGTTTACAAGGTTTTTATCTGAGACCAAAAGCATGAACTAAAACATGCATTGTGTATGTTATCAAGCCCTACAGCATCTGCTAGCAAGCAGAATTTGCATTTGAACTTTTTTTGTGTAGTTGTCATTTTTTGTTAACCTCACAACCACACTGTAAGTCTCTGATTTGCACTTAAACTTATTTCTCATACTTTGGAGGGGAGCATCGTAAGGGAAGGACTTTTCAGCTTGTCACCATCTGCCTGCCAGCCCTGTGAGCTAAGCTGTACTTTTTAGATCTGGCACGTTGTGGTCTGAAGGGATCTCAGGGCAGGTGAAGCTGCAGGGAGATGAGGCTCTTCCCTGCATGTCCAGCAAGAGCAGCCCCCTTGCCCCTCAGTGTGTGTGGTACAAGGTTCTGCCACACAGGGAGTGATCTGGGTCTGAGCTGTGGCCTCAGGTTTTGTCCTGCCTCTCTGAAGTGTTGAATAGTATATCAGAAATAATATAATCTACCCAAAACTGGAGTTCGAGTTGAGAAAGTTAAACTGCATGAACAGAGGTAATTGCTCTATTTCTTTGCTATGTGTATGTGTCTGATAATGAATATTCATGACCTTCCCTGAAAATGCCAAATTAAAGTGCCACTCATTTAGGTACACCTAAAGGATTGAAATAAGTTGTTCTTTCTTTTCCAGGAACAGTACCAGTTTCTTTATAAGGCAATGCTAAGCTTGGTCAGCACTAAGGAAAATGGAAATGGTCCCATGACACTGGACAAAAACGGTGCTGTGATGGCCAGTGATGAATCTGATCCCGCAGAAAGCATGGAGTCTCTTGTCTAATTGGAAACCTGAAAAGGCACTTAATTTGTAGAACTTCTGAAGACTGAGTGAACTTTTTTGAGGCCTTTTTTGCCAGACTCTAGGTTATACAATAACCCAATTACTTTTTTACACTGATAAAAGTTTTGATATTTATTTTTTGCCATTTTATGTCTTAATGGTATCCTACTGAGCATTTGCACCTCTGTTTATTTCACACAGTGAAACGCAATTTTATCTAGTTTGCACTATATGATCAGTGTTACTGCCTATAATATCCTAATACAAGACAAGCCCTGATGTGACATTCCATGACAACAAACATACGCTTTTTCTGTTTTGTTTAAATGCAGTGAAGTTTTGCTAACTACAGTGACCCTCGAATCTTAAATCTTGAATGCTAGGCCAGATGGATTCTTTCTACAACAGATACTGTACCCCTTCATACCATATTTATTATTTAGTGATCATGTCGAAGTTTTGGTAATGTTGTTCTGCATTCCAGTGGAGTGGATGAGCAGTGTTCATCCTTTCTTGACAAAATGTGGCAGGTGATTATTAGCTACAGTGAAGGTCTAGCAGCCTTGTGGAGCTGAAACAATTATTTCTGTATTGTTTCAAATTGCTGTGTTGTACACTTACAGGCCTGAGACTTGCCTCACATGGAATATATAAATTACATACAATATAATTATAAATTAGATGCAATTCATATGTGGGATGCGGTGATCAGTTTTGAATTTACAATTTCAAAGTTTCCCTGTGTATTCAGGAAAATGTTGATTTTGGTTTTTAACCAGCCCTGTGACGGGAAAGTATTTTGGTTTTATTTTCATCGGAGCCAATACAGTGAGAAATCAACAATGACCCAAAACCAGACCAGTTTTCAGATATATTAAAGGTAGCAATATTTTACATTACTAAGCTATTCAATATTTTAAACACATCTAATTTCCTTACTATTTCTTGAATATGACCTCACACCTAATGGTATGTTACATGATGACAGGCGTTTCTTAATTTCATAACTGTTAGATGCCATTTTTACAGGTGTGTAATTTTCATACTTTAGTGCTAAAACATAAAGTACTGATCCATATTTACTGGTGAAGCAAACTAATAAAAAAAACTACCTATAAAGTTACATTCTCCCTCTTTTTTTTTTGCCAGACTAATTCTTTAGCAAAAACCTAGCTTACTGTGTTATCCCTCCCACGCCAATAGAATGGTTTCCCCCAGATTATGTAAATAATTATTGTTTGGAGCACTTAAGTTTACATCCTCACTGGCTCCCTCTTCCTTTGTATTTGTTTGCAATTCAACAAGGTCAATCCCTGTTTAACAAAAGAAGTAAGCACATGCTTAATTCTCCTGAAAATTAAAATTACTTGTGCCCTTCATAGCTTGGCTGAGTAGGGAGGGGTTATTGACTCTGCCTGGAAAAGGAAATATGTGATTTCAGTCATCCTGACCCTTGGTGTACAGTTAAAGGCACCATCCCTTATATGTGGCATTAATTTCTTCACTTCTAAACTACAGAAAACATGCATTGTAATTTTCCAGGACTTGTCAAAATATTACAGGTTTTTTTTTTTTTTATTTCAATGTAAACCTAGTAATTTCTGCCAGTCCAGTCTTGCTGAAATACAGACATTTGGCAAGGTTCTGTGTATTTTCACTCACAAGGAAACTGAATGCAAACTGCTTGAAAGGATTCTGAGAGTAGATATGTTGGTTCAGAACCTCTTAAGGTGCAAACTGATACAGCCTCCCTGAGAGCAGAGGAGCTGTGCAAACTGATATGTGCTAACATTTGGCCTTTTATCTTAACAAGAGAAAGATTCAAAGTATTCAAGGATTCATCAGCAACCTTTTACAGTCACCTTTTACTTCTCAGTTTGTTGAATCCCTCTATCCAAGCGATCCCAGTTGCTAATACCAAACAATTTAATAAGCCCATGGTTTCAGTAGAGAAATCCTATGTCCAGCAACAGCTAGTCCAAATAAAATACGTGCAGAATGTTTCAAAAGATTGTAGTTTGCATCCCCTTTGCACTGCATGGAGGTGGGAGTCAGTAGGAGTTAGGACTGGCCCTCCAGTCACTACACCCCAGTAACAGGATGGTTTAAGTAAGTTCTCAAGTGCTGAGCCCCCAGTCCTGAACCTGGACCCAGCTTTGGATCAGCTCAATCTAGAAATATTTCAAGTTCCTGGGGAGATGTAGGGAGAAGTTAGAAATTCAAACCTTGACAACTAAGTGACAAAAAGATTACTGCAGGCATCAAGAGATTGGATTTGTTCAGTACTTTCAGGTGATTACTTTTCATTACACTAGCATGATGGAAGATAACTGTGGTTTGTGACACACTGCCTGAATACCCTTGGTTTAATCCCTTACCTTCTCACAAGTTTTAAACATCAGTGAATGAAGGTTGCAGGGGTTGAACTTTGGTAGATGCTTTGGAAATCCATACATTTGCATTGGCATTTTCCAACACCTGAAATACTTGCTTGGGGTTTAATCCATGGGGAAATAATGTACACTGATGTTCTATGAGTTCTCCATGGATTATTTTATAAGGGAGCTGTATGTTAAGTGCTGTGCTGACAGCCAGGTAGCCAACAGATGGTAGTGATGCACGAGGCTTGAAGGGGTGAAGCTAGAAATGGCTTGTGAAGGTCAGGATTAAGCACACAGAAGAGCCAAATCTATCCTCCTGTAAGCAGCTGCACTTCTGCTCTCCTACACAGGTTTGCACCCTTTCTTTGGGACTGAGTGAGTGGCAGAAGGAGCAATGTCTGCTCAGAGATGGGCACTGATAAACCCTCCTGATGCTCCCACGAGTGCCCAGCCAAAGTCCTGCTCTGCAAATCACCACTCTGCTTTTGGGACCCCAACCCCTCTGCTGTACCCAGCTCCTGCCATTCAGTCAGGATGTCTTTCAAGCATCAAAGGTTCCCAAGCAATGTGCAGGTCTGCAAATTAGGAGAACCTGAGAACATTCCTATATCACAGCAGAGTGTGGTCCTCAGCACCAGCCCTGAGAAATAAGGAACAGAAGGAATGAAGCACACTTGTCTACATTTAGAAAATGCCATTTCTCCATGTCTTGCACATATCCTGTGCCCGTAGACCATGTGAAAGACCTGAACTGTGTCTTGAGACCATAAGAGCAGCCAGGCTTTCCAAGTGGAAATGCTTGGAAAGCATCTGTGTCATCTGAACATCTGAAATAGGTGGCAGGCTCAGAATAATCCACCCTCCAAACACTCCTGTGTGTGAGCTTGGCTTTGGTAGGAAGGACTGGGGGAGCCGTGGGACCACTCAGGTGTGCAGGGTAAGCACCGAGTCTTCTGCAGGATCAATGTCTAAAGAACATTCATTTTGAACAGCATTTGTCCTTAGTATTTCAGTGTCTGTTTCCAAGTGCTAATTTAGAAACATGAAAAAAGAAAAATCCAAACCCCTTATACTTTTCCTTGTAAGTGACTGTTTCTGTGCTGTGGGGCTACTCTAGGTTAGTGGAGTCATTTACAGGATCTGCAAAATTTCAGTTGTTTTTCCAGTTCCTGACTGCTCGAATTGCTTGAACACAGAGTGATACATTGGAACATTAGGAGAAGAATCTTTATGATACAGCACAACTGCCTTCTCATTAATCTTTTTTTAAGCTGATATATTTTATTTAAAAGCTAAAAAGTATAGATATGGATTCTACCAAAGATACATGCTACTAATTCTCAGCAAAACAAAACCAACTTAATTTAAAAAAAAGATGTAGTTGTCTTGAAGATTTAGCAGTCTTTCTCAAATTCATGTCTTGACATCAGATCTTTTGTTCTGAAGTTTATGTTCAAATGGTGCCAGTGAATTTTTATATGAAGGGAAAATGCCTATTTGTTAATCTACTGCATTGCTTTTCTTCTTTTTCTTTTTCTCTCTTTTTTTTTTCCAGATGCAATTCACTGTTACCCCTTTGCTCTTCTTCTCCTTGTTGCCATTCTTACAATGTGAACTACGTTGGCTTCACTTGTCAAAGGAGAAGGAATGCAAAAATAAGGAAAGAGAGGAACTGTAATAAAGAGATTTGGCCTCTACTTTGTCTTAGCTGTTAAACTGTTTTTAGTGTTTTTGTTAACTATTTGCAAAGGGAAGCATTTTCTACAGAGGATAATTAATTTCAAGAAAAATGTCTTGAGTTTTAAGAATAAACGTCTCCAAAAGAGGAGATAGTCAATTTTATACAATGTCACAACTCTCCAACATTTGGGGTAGTGACTTTTTTGTTTTGTTAGAACACTTGAGACTAGCAAGCAGCCATTGTTTCTAAAGACCGAAGCATTCATGTGTACTCCTATTTTCTTTTCCTTCATTTTTAAAATAGCAAAGTCATTAAAACTGTAAATATTTTGTTGCTTAGATAAGCATCTTCTGGAAACTTTGTATCTATGGTATATAATCATAGAATTTTATATTTTCATATAAAGCTAATTTTTTTCTAGTTTCACCTCCTTCCTAGTTCTGTGGTGGTTATGTGAATACAAACCTTCTGTGTTTCAAGGTAGTGAGATGCCATCATCACACTCCAAAAAAGATTTCCACACATGTCATTTCTTTGGGGCAGTGGTTGTGAAAGTTGGATTTTATTTTTGGATTCCATTGTCAGTGTGTGCAACAGGATTTAGACTTAGCCAGTCACTAGATACGTTTGTCTCATTGATCCATTCAGAAGAAAAATAAAAATGTGGTGTTTGGTTTGGGGAAAGGGTGGGAGGGAGTATTTTGAGGGAGACTTTTTGTTCATTTTTGGTTTTTGTTTGGGGGTTTTTTGTAACTTGAAGAATCTTCTTTTTGTTATGTTAAACTATATCAAATCATTCTATTATAGTGTTATTTAATATGTAAATTGTATTGCTATACATAAAATAAAGTATGGTTTTTGATGTATTTACGGACTCCTTACTTATTTGCATGAGGTACACACAAGGAACAGATGCAGGAGTGAGTATTTCATTGTCCCAGGCGTGCAGGAAGAATGATGAGATCCCAGGCCTGCTTTAATTAGATCTCAGATTTCCAAGCAAGACTCAGCTGGGAACTGCCAGTGACAGTGGAGTTCACTGTTCCCTTCTTAATTGTCTCCAGCTATTAGAAAGTGCCAGTAAATAACCCCATTCCTTTCCACCAATGGTCCTCCCCAGACAATTGTGACCCATCAAAATCCCTTTTGGAAGGGGGATTGTCTGCATTCTGAACAGGACCTCAGATCCTGAGCTTCTTGCCAGCTTCCTTCAATCTATTTCTGGCTTAGGACCCTGGAGGAGCAGGGGCTTCCACCAAGCCACCATCACCCAACCTACTGTGATGAATGGCATTGTTCACAAACCCCAGCACTGTGGCAGGAAAAGCAAAAATATTCATTCCCATCTCAGACAGGCTGGGGTGTGCAGGTGTTCCAAATCCTGGAGACAATGCAGCAGATATCCCCCAGGGAGTGTGTTAGTAGTCACACCTTGCTGCTCTAGCCAGGAGCTGTCACTGAGGTGGGCACATGTGCTGTCAGCTCCACACTCCACACTCCACCTCCCATTCTGGTTCTGTGCTCAGGGCTGTGTTACCCATTTTGTTGTCCTTGGGGGGAAGAAGCTCAGGTTTGTGGGCAGATTTTTGTTGCAATCTGCTGCTGGCAGCACCTTCAGAAACATGGCAGCACCTTCAGAAACACAGCAGCACTCAGCCTCCAGAGCAGCATCTCACAGGGACAAAAACATCAATAACTCAGACCGCTTGTTGATGTAAAATTGCTGATTAAAATCAATACACTACATCTGTTGCCTTTGTGCTGCTGCATTCTCACCTGTGAGCTCTGTGCTCTGGTTGACTGGGAGTAGGAGGGATCCCGAACACGGGATGGGGACTGTGGCCAGTGGGACACTGCACAAGAGCCTGATGACCCTTGCCAAGCCCTCCTCCTCGCAGGGTGCTCCCTCCAGCCCCTGCTCCAGCTGCTGCCTCATGGATGAGCAGCAGGGAGCTGCTTCCCAGCCTGCCACACCTGCCCTTGGGGATGCTCCAGCACCTCCAGTGCCCTTTTCCAGGCCAGAAGCAGGCACCCAGGGGAAGGTTCCTCTGCCCAGCTTGGCTGCTTCACCTCCATGGAGAAGATGGCAGCCCCTGCATGCCAGGTAGGTGGGTACACAACACTTCACAGCAACAATACGAGAAAAGAGCTGTGTAAATCCTGCTTGTCTGGGAAGTCCTTGCCTGAAGTCTCCATCCTTGTCTGGAGGATGGAGAGGATGGCAAGCTGAACACGAGCCAACCCCACCAGCTGCAAGGTAGGCACACGCAGGTCTGGCAGGTCTACACTGGGACCAGGTAAGGGCACCTCCCAGTCTGCTCACAGCAGGGTTAAAACCGTCTCATTTTGGGGAGAACCACACAAACAAAAACATTGTAGCCTCACTGAAGACAGACTAAAGAAGAGCAATAGCGATGGTCAGTGAGCAGGAAATCTGAGCAAAGACAGGATGAACTGGGGCATTGCCCAGTGAAATGATGGAGAGAGAGGGCCTGGAGGAGGCAGGAGCAGAGAGCCTGTGGGGTTTGTCTCCTGGTACTTACTTAAATCACCACACCTGAAGGAAGGGTATAACTGTTCCTACATCTTTCATAGATTTGACAAAAAACAGACTTTGACAAGCCACAAGGAAGGTAGGGGTCAGGCAGTGGGAACATGACCCCGGGGCAGCCATGGAACAAGAAAAACAGCTCTGTAACAGCTACAGAAATCAGAACACCCCAAGACAGCTCCTTAAATGAAAAACCAGCATTTTCACGAGACAGCAGCACCTCACAGGTGAGCCCCCAGCTGCTGCTACCCAGGTCATCATCACACAGACAATAAAGGGGGCAGAGATCCCTGCAGTGCCAAGGTCATGCAGCATTTGCTCCAGGAAGCCCTTGCCTCTCCTGAGACATCCTGGTGAGCAACAGAGGCAGGAGTGGAAGACAAGAGAAAAGGCAAAGCCTTGGAGAAAGTACTCGGATTCCATGCTTGAGAATGCTCAGGGAAGAGGCCTGGCTAGGACCTGTATCAAGTGGAAAGATGTAGTAAGTAGCTCATTAATACTTTGGCAACAGAGATATGATTTACCAGCACTTCCCACTACTAACAATATGCCTGAATTAATTGGTGGTATCAGGAGATCCCAATATCTTCTGTAATAAAGAGCTAACAGGTTTAGCCTTTAAGGCTTCCAGAGGCTGCTAGCAGTCATCTTAAACAGGCACAAATAACAGCAGCAGTTTTATTAAATGGATTCAAATACCAGCAGGTTTATTTTCAAGACCTTTTACAACATAAAAATAATTTTGATCAATGGCTTGGTCCCAGTCCTATTACTT
Organism: Acridotheres tristis; assembly: GCA_037013685.1. Classification (NCBI taxonomy): domain Eukaryota; kingdom Metazoa; phylum Chordata; class Aves; order Passeriformes; family Sturnidae; genus Acridotheres; species Acridotheres tristis. The sequence goes on along the minus strand of CM072899.1, from coordinate 7,440,323 downwards.
AGCCACTTGAAGCCCCACAAAGTGCTTCCTGCACTGACATGTCATCCCCACCTGCTGGCAGCCACCTTATTGATCACTGGTGAATTCTGTTCCCCTTTGCTGCCAATCAATGTTTTTGATGTCTTTCTGACTTTGTAATGCTTTAAGAAGCAACACTCACAAAGCAATCTTTCCTGACACTGTGTTCAATCAATCTGACAGTCACTGGGCTTGCTTTTCTTTTCTAAAGTTGTTATCTTCCTTATGTCTTGAAATCCTTGTTTAGGAGTCAACGCCTGCTTCATTCGTGTTTTACGCTATGGTTTTGAATTTTGAAAAGATTCTGCATTTCAGTTCCACGTCTCTTATGGGAGCCGTTTCAAACATTTCACATTTCCCTGTCTGTGAGCCATGCTTTCTGCACAGCTCATCATTTCTGTCACTTCCCAATTCAAACCCTGTTGCTCCTGTGTTCCATATCACAGGTTATCCTTGCACTACATCTAATCATAAATGCTTTATTCCTTTGTCTAAGGAGCTGCTGAAAGAGAGTTTTTGGGTCAACACCAGAAGAAAGGCAGAAGGTATGTGTCTTTTGTCTTGGAGAAGGCATTACTGGCTGGTAGCCCACGGCTCAATATAGGGGACATGGCACAGCCCCCATCATCTGTTCCACTGGGGTTTTGTTCTAAAATGATGCCCTGTCTGCAAGATGAGAGCAGCAGACTCTGGCTGCTCAGGCAGGGAATGAGACACTGAGGCAGCAGGGGGAACCTCTAAATAAAGCCCAAATAATAAATCTAGATGGACTCTTTAAAAATATTTTCACATCATAATAGAGAAACAGTGGCTTCTTAGCCATGCATCACAAGACCCCCAGAGTCTCCTAACATGAGGTTCAGTCTAGAGTTCTGAGATGCTGCAGGTCCCTTCCATGAGAGGGAAGGCATTGATCCTTTCCAGCTCCTTGATGAGAAGGAAAAGCAAAGGGAGAGCTGATGAGCTTGATTGCAGGATAAAATAAGATCTTTATGCTTCTCTCAGCCAATGCATGGGAGGGAAATTGTGATCTCTTAAGAAAAGCCTGGCTGTTTTTTCTATGGGGTTCCTATGGGGTGCACAAGAGGGATGGAATGGAGGTGTCCTACATGTACCACATAAATGAGCACTTTTCCCTAACAAGGTGCTTATCCTATTTCATCAGCACACAATCAAGAAGAACAGAAAACCACAGAAAAACAATAAATTGAAGTCTTCATTACATGCAGCCTGATGGGACCATCAGCACCACACTGCTTCATTCTCCTAACAGGTTCAAATCATTACCTTCAATGGTATTGGCTCAGTGTCAGAACTGGTGGACAAACTCTGAGTCTAATCATCAGATGAACATTTTAATTTAAAATATCATTTAATGTCATTTAAAGTTAGATTTCATCATGAGTCTGAATACAGTGTGACTGTGACCAAAAGAGGCTGTTGCCTTGTAGCTGTAATATATGTAGCTGCATAAAAATGGTGACACGGAATAAAAGGTGACACTTTACCTAGGTATAGAAAGGTTATCACACTTTGCAACTAGCAAGGGAAGTCCTTACTGCTGCCTAATACTAGAATTCAAACTGAAAAACACCATTATTGGACCGGGATAGAATTGTAAAATCTCTTAAAGGTTCACTACCTTAGGTTATGAAAGGGTCTGCCTTCTGAATTTTAGTGCTTTAAATAAGCTTCCTTATAACTTAAATCCAATTTTCTAGATAGCCTCTTACTTTGAGCCTCTTAGATATATGTTATACCTTTGCCTGAAAGTCTCCCAGTGACCTGTAAATTGAATGCAGCCTGTGAAACTGGCCATAAGTAAATCTTTGCACCTTTTTTTTCCTCCTCTGTTTTCTGAAATAGAAAGGATGCAGATGGCTTGTTTACTTTCAGGCTATAGATCCTATATGGACTTCAGAAGTACTATTGAACTCCTAGCAGCATGTATTAGGAAGAATAATTAGAATTCAAGCTAATCTAGTCAGATGAGCAGAGCCCTGTCACAACACAGTTTTCTCTTTTTGTCAAAATTCTCCTCCAGTTTCTCCATGGGGGCCTGATCAGCCAGGGCTCAGCACCTTCCAGGCCCCAGTGAAGATCAATGACTGGTCTTTGATTCATCATCAGCTTCAATAGATTCTGAAACACCTTGTTGTACTGTTTTCCACCAGGAAGATATGGCATGTAACTGCCAAAAACAGATACTAAACTGGAATTTTGTCACATAAAAGATAATAGAGCAAGCTCCAAAATGACAAGCAAAAAGAACATGGTAATTTAATATAAATTACATAAAGTTGCTCAAATTACACCAAAGTTCTTAAATAAGGAGTACTAGTACACCCACACTTTTTATGCCTTTTTTTTCTTTCTGGTTTTATGCCCCTGTCACTGCATGTAGCTGGGTAAAAAAACAATGCACAAGATTATAAAACAAATTTTGCAAATAGCCACAAAGTCACAGACACATGGCACAAAACGCTGACCCAGTCCAATGCCTTCCTGGTGGTTTCCAGTTTGTTCACAGAATTGTTTGGGGCAGCTGCATCCCCATAGACCTTGAGCCAGATCAGGAAAGTCCATTCTGTCACAAATGGCTTAGAACCCACCACTTTGGGTGCTTTGAGCAGATATTTACTATTGCCAGATGTTTAATGACAGCCTCAGTAATGAACAGCCCTGAGCAAGGCTGGTGTTTTCTGAGCAAACAGCAACCCCTGCACAAATTTTCTGTTTCAATCATGTCTCACCCTCTTTTCTTCCTCAGACTATACAATGGTCCCTACCCAAAATAGAGAGTAAAATCCCATTATGTAATTTCTTTCTAAGTAAGTCCAAAAAGCGTGTCCCAAAAAGGTAATACTAGTTTTGGATTCTTTGCCTTTTGGCGCTCTTATTCCACATTTTGCCTGCACTTCAATTTTTATTGGTTTTCCTGTGCCACCTCTCAGTATCCTTCCCAGGCAGCATGATGCATTAACTTTCCATATAATGAATTTCCCCATTTGATTTTGTACTCTGAAATACACCCACCTATAAATGAGATTTCAACACTCTGCATTGCTGATATCCAGCTGTGTGCCATAGCCCTCATTTTTAATAGGCTGGGAACACCAAAAGAGCCTCAAGACCCAGAGGTCTTGTTTTTAACACAATCACTGCTGTACTGGGGGGGAGGAGAGTTTTTATATTTTTATACTAGTTCCAACAATGAAGTTATTAAAGCTATTTTCCACCCTGCAAGTAAGCTACCTGACGAGGATATTGTCCCTGCTTTTAAACTAATTTTACTTTAGTATGGTGCATTTGCAAACATCATAATCCTATTGGTGCATGTTATTCCCACTTAATGACTGAAAAGGCTATTGTTTGGGGAACAAGTTTGTTCTGGGTTTTCTGGGTTTGGAGATCTCTGTGTTTAATCTCTCTGTTTATAATATCAGAAGATAAACAAATTCATTCACTAAAATCCTTCTGATCCATTGCTTTGTTGACTCCAGTTTCCTGAGAAGGATACAAGGTACTTTTGTAAAGCAATATGGAGAAAGACCTACAATTATTCCAGGTAAGATACATCCACACAACTAAGGGTCTGTCCCAGCCACACACAGTACAAAGCAGGAAATATGTTTGTAGTGCAGCTTCTCATAGGAGAGTAATATATATATATATATATATTTCTATAGTCAGGACTTCCATGCTGGATTTGAAAAATTGTGTCACTAAATCCACATCCCCTCTAGGGTGGTACTTCTGCAGCACTGAGACTTCACAGTCTTCTTGACCTGAATAGCAGCAGACTTTCAAATAAAGGATCCCCAGGTCTTTTAATTGTACTCTTAACTACTTACTGGATCTTAAAAAATTCTTTTCACCTTGTGTAAAGCAGGATGGGGATCAGTTTCACAACATGTCATTACAACTATTACAGCTCACACCACAGCCCAAAAGCAGTATTTTGAGTCCCAGACGAGGAATTTTAGAAAGTAATGAGATTCAGGAGAGTGGAATTTTAGCCTTCCTGCAATTATGGTATTTGTGTTAAGAACACAAACTTTCAAGTCTTTTCCAGACACCCACATGAACATGAGATCCCAGGTGGGTACAAGGTAATTAGTGACCAAGCCAGCAGAGGAGCATTGTCCCCCTTAGGTGTCCAGCTCTGCACCTACAGTTGGGGGATGCCACTGGATTGATGTGGCATAGGGGTGGCTTCAGAGGACATCACATCACTCAGCTGGCTTTCACAGCTGTTCCATGCTCTGTGCTACCAAACCATTTCTCCCTGAAACCATCATTGCCTCTGCCCAGCTCAAAACCTGAGCTTCCCAACAATGCAGCCACAGAGGAGAAATACATCTCCCTCTCCTCACAGGTGAGTTCTAGCATACACATTTCCTACTTACAGAAGGATCTTGGTGGGCATAAGCAAGTGCTTAAAGACAAAAAAGTATTGGAAAAGGGATCTCATATTGTACGTATACCCATTATGGCCATGTTTTGTGTTAAACTTCCCTTTATATTTAACAGGAATTAATAGATATTTTCACAAATAGGTCTCAAATGTTATAGGCGATTGCAGAGTTCAGTAGGCTATTACTGCAAAAGAGCATTATCTGCTGATGAGCTCGTACCCCATGTTATCCTTATCTGCTAGATGTTCATATTACCTATTAATAATTTATAAACTAACCTCATTATAAGGCAGTAGTATCAACTGAAACAGATTACAGCAAAAACAGGCACAACTCAGGCACTAAAAAGTTTCTCTGTGCAGCTAATCCTGGCTTAATTATGCATTCCTCATTGAATTTTATTGTACACTCCTGATATTCTGGAGAGCTCCCCTTCTTCCTAGGGCATGGTTATCAATAATCTATGGGCTGCATTTTCCCACATGGCAACTGATGCCTGTAGCAGAAGCTGAGCTCTTGCCATTGTGTTGGTACAGACAGGTTTGGGAACAGGACCAAGAGTTCACTAACAATCCTCAGAGTGAGCAGAGCTCTACACAGGCTGGCGGGTCTGAGCGCAGCAGTGAGGCCACAGCAATGCCCATCCCTGGGTTGTTGCCTTCAATCTTCCTCCCACAGGAGACCTGCCTAGTGTCTGAGGACACAGCTTCACCAGTGCATTAAACTGTGCCTCCCTTCTGAGCCCTGCTCTTTATAGATTTGTTTCACTAAGGTGGTCACAACACAAAGTACTAAACCTAAAAGCAGAAGCACTTGCTGTAAAATGGATGAAGAAATTCCCAAAGGACAGGGAGTGGTTCTTTTCCTGATTCCTGTGTACAGAAGAGGGAAAAGCTTAGAGAAAAAATGTAGTATAAGCTCAAGTCTTCAATTTTTTCACAACAGTCACTTTCCAGTGCTATCTAAATAGCAAGTCAACCTCTTTTTTTATAAAATCCTCTGCACTTGAATGTTTTCTGCCAGTCCTCCCTCACAAAGTGGCATGAGAACACTGACAGCCACAAGTGCTCAGCTGTAGGATATGGCTTTGTGAAAATGAATAGCTGAGCTGGAAAGAGTAGGTTCTTCACAAAAAGAGTAGTACAGTCACCCACAGTGCACACATGCTTGTTAAAATCCATTGTTCTGAATACATGACAGCACACCTTTCCTTGGAGCCCCTTTGGGCAAGAGACACTCTCAGGACATCCAGGAAGAGCAGCTGGTCTGGGCAGACTCTCAAAGCAAAAATCTGGGCTTTACTGAAGCCATGGGCAAAGTTCATTTTGACTTCAGCAGAGCCAAGGCTTTTCTGTCACCTTATCACCACGTTTCTTGGCTCTCAACATTACTGCATATTTTCTGAGCAATTTTAGGCAAACCTATTTCAGTCTTCTGACAAAGATATTCATGATGAATAGTAATTATTCTGTTGCAGCAGTACCCTGGGACCTTAGCTGTGGAGCAACATGCATCCACAGCAGCAGTGTGTGGATGAATAATAAAGAGACAGGTTGGGTCTTTATTTATGCATGGTGCTCTTTACCTTATCCTCAGACATTGATATGAAGGAGTTTAAACTGAGAAGTAAACACAGAAATGTGGATAGAATCTCTGGTTCAGGATGTGCCTGGTTGACAGACTGCCAAAGCCAGGTAAGAATTGATGTCTGCTTCTCTTTGTCACCTTCCCTGGGTATCCTCTATTGTCCCTTCTTAAAAATAGGACACAGTCTGAATTTTCCTGTACTCTCAGTAATAGTGATTTTTCAGCCTGTGATATGTTGGGAAAATCTGTCTGGAACATCACTGGTGTAGTGGCAGATCACAGTCCTGCACCCTAACAGCAAATGGATGGTTCTTTCTAAATAACTCCTATGATGTTGCCTTGTTTTTCTATAAATGGGGCTTTGCAGAACATTTTTACAGTTCAAAATTAATGATGACATTTCTAACTTAGTGCTTCCACCAAGATTAATCTGATTTTCTACATACATTTTGGCCCATAAAGTAGCCAGCAATCTAACTGCCTTTCAAAAATCTTACTCAAAGTAAACAATTTTCCCAAGCAACATTTACAATAAATCTCAGTCTTGTAGGCTGTGAGATCTTTCACTGTCTCTCTTCCTCCTCACTCCCATATCATGCTGAGTCATTTTCTAAAACTAAAGCAGTTGCTCTTCTATGAGCAATGAATGAAATCTAAAGTGAATGAAATCTAAATATAGACTACATCAGGTAGATGATGAGAAGGAAAACATATGTAGTCATAACTTTCCAACCTTGCCAGAGTTTTATTTCCTTATATTCCTTCCAGAAAGCCTATGCAATGAGACCACTCAAGGAAAGAAAAATTCTCAATAAACTAAAAGGGAAAAGAAAAATTCCCTTTTTTCCTTAGATGTGTATTTCCTTTCCACTCTATTCTAAACACAAGCAATTAATTGGAAATGATCCTTTACTGGCAGAGATTATCTTGTGGTGATGTATCTTGCTACCTTCAGCATACTTTGTGGGAATTAGCCATGGATCCCAGTCATGCTTTCATTATCTCTCCTACAAGTAACACTCACATTTTCTCACACACGAACAGACATTAATAACCATTTCTACACTTGCTTACGTGTCTTTTAGTGCAGAGATAATAGTCCCTCCTCAGAATCTGCAACAGTCTAAGACAATTTAAAGTATATAAAACTTACACACCATGTTTTTCAAATATAACTGGGAAAGCATAATTTTAATCAGCCCTTTTTGATTATTCCAGCTGGCACAATGTGTAAAAAGGTATCACAAATTATTTTGAGATATTACCCAATTACAGAGAGACATTTCCAGAGAGGAAATTTAGAGCATCTCAGTAATGGCTTGATTAATACACCAGTCATATTTTAGCAACAGATCATTTGATTGCTTATATGAACTGGTTTCGTTCCACTTGCTTTAAATACAGAAAAATACCAAGTAGATATGCAGCTCTATGAACAACAGAACCAAGAAGCCTGTTTTTCTATAGTTTTGAGTTGGTAGGGAAAAAACCGTACATGGACCCTCTGACATCTTACAAATTTTAAGCCCTCCTTACAACTTTTCTTTTTCTCTGAATAGCTACCTATCTTCAAAGAAACTTTAAGAAATTTGATGTGTTTGGGACTAGTACACTATCTAACTTGGTGTTAAATTTGGCTGCAATTGGTCAGCTTCAAAAATTACTGGAAATAGAGACATGTGCATGCACATGTGACAGCTACATACACTCGCACACACAGGGTATAAACACATAGGCAGCATTTAAATAGAAAATCATTCCGTGTTAGAAACTGATATAAACTGCTGTAACTCTACAGCTTTTGCCCATCATGCCCATTTTCAGAAACTAAACTGCCAACCATCAACTGATAATCGCTCTTTGATAAGGTTTAATGAAGAAAATAAATGGTATTCCCTAAGGAAAGCAATTTTCTCATTCCTTGGAATGTATTTTTTTTTCTCATATCTCTTACAGCTTCATCTTTCCAAAGGAAGCCTCCTTTACTACATTATTGCTAAGCTGAAACATCAATGACAGAAAAGCAAGCATTGACCCTTTTCACATCAATAGCAGCACTGACATTTTTACCCAGCTATTCAAAGCCTGGACTCCACAGTGCTGTCCATAACTCTTATCATAAATAGAGTCTGGTTCAGTACGGCCAAAGACAGTCAACTGTGCAAGAAAATCTGAGAATGCTGTTAGAACTTGCTGTTATTTAAATATTTTAAACTGACAGTATTTGAAAACCAACTTGAAAGCTAAAATTTAAATTCACTTGCCTTTGTGTGCCTCAGGCTATGAAATAAGTTCAGACAAACAGCCAACCACAAATAATGTCATGTAGGACTTTGTAATGTAAAGCTCATAGTGAGATCACAGCAAAGAGAAGGTTACATTAGGAACTCTATACATACAGGAAGATCTTCACAACACAGAGATGCTGTGTTCAAAACATTCTCCTCCCAGTGCCTGAATGGAGTAGCAATGCCCTGCACACTTACATAGCACAGGTGCCAACAAAAGCAGCCTGGCTTAGCAGGCAGAGCCAGGCTGACTGTGTGAGTTGTGCATTGTGTGGTTTTTTACAGGTTTTCCCTCTGCAATACTATCCATAGCCACAGGCACAGAGCAGCAGGTGACTCAGAGCTTTAATTTCCAGGTTTTCTCTCCATGAAGACCAGCAGCTGATAACAATATTGATGCTGGTGGTAGGATTCTGGTATTTCACCAGCACGGCTCAACTGAACAGGTCTGCTATGAAAAACCTGCCATTGGAAAGGTTCTGCAAGTCAGGATTCCTTCTGAAGGTCACCAGAAATCCATAGCTCAGACTCCCAGTCACAGATAGGTGAAGGTCCCTGTTAAAATGACCCCATTCTCTCTCCCTCTCTCTTCTGTCTAGAAGTTCACCTGTCTGATGCTTAAGCACTTGCCTAAGACTTCTCTGTGTCTGGGCAGGGACACAAACGGATTACACCTATTTGTTCTTCTGGTAGCACTGTAATTTTGTTTAAAAAGCTCTTTTTCACCAATATTATTATTATAATTCTATTGCTAGTAGAAAACAATCAGATATTCTTCCGGCTTCTGTTTTGATGAATAAGCCAAATATTTTAATCTTTTCTCACAAAACTAATTTGCTTCTCTCACTTGATCATCCTGAAAGCTTCTTCTACATCTCTTCATTTCTCTTGAACTCAGGTGACCAAAAACACACCAGAACCATCACAGCTGATCAAATAAGTAGAATGACCCATAACAGGTTTGTAAGAAGCTCAGCTGAACAATACTCTCAAAAGTAAAGAAGGGTATGATAATTCATCTTTTCCTCAATTTCCTGATTATGGGTAAGCCTGAGGGGAAGAGGTTAAATTGAAGGATAGAACATGACTTGTAATTTGGGATTAGTGCAGATTATTTGTGTCCCTTGGAAGTATTCATTAATTATGCTTTTATATTACTTGGATAACTCTGGCCTCTCCTTCTAATTCATTCATACAAAGGAAATATGATACATTGACATTTATACTTCACACTGTTATAAAGCAAAGTTGATTCTTTTTATAACACGAGGCTTTAGCTACATAGATTCTGTTTGCTTTTCTTAGATTTATGTAATCGTGCTCCTTGCTTCTCTGTTTTTAGGATGGTTGTTAATATTCTAAAGGTTTTGTTACATTCTCTCACACTTTTAAGACATTTCCTGGAGAGAACTGTTTATAAAACCAGTGTTTTGTAAGAAATGTAACTTCTCTCCTAAAAAAGAAAAAGGAAAACCACAATCAACAACCAAATTTCATAGAAACAAAATAGAGGAAAGAGATTAGGCAAAAAAAATTTAAAAATATTTGCACATCTTGTAAAAATGTGCTATAAAAGCTTCTTCTGAGACTTTCCATCTCTGGTTACCAAACAAGATACTAATAGATTTTTTTAAAACATTTTAACAGTGCTAAGGATACTGCTCAAAATTACTGAAATTGCAGGTCTGAGCGTTCAGCTGCTATAAAAAATCAGGTCCTGTGTGGGTCAAGTTGGTCATTTCCTCTGAATGAACACTTAAGAAAATGATGGCTTTCAGTGAGTTGGTTCAGACTGTGAATCCACTCTGGCAGAGATGGGAACAGAACTCGGGTTTTCTGACTGACTGATCAAATGGCTTGACTGTGCTATCACCAAGAAAGAGACTTTAAAGAATGACTCTGAAAGGTTATTTTCATTGAATTGCTGAGTACATAAAACGTGTTGAAAGAAAGGGTAAAACTTCTTGAAAGGGTTTAGAAATGGTTATATTTCTAATCTGTTGTGGTAGGATTTTCAACTCCAGTGTTCAGCGAAGCTAGACTGACAAATTTATTATAGTTATAAGGCTGAGAAACCTATTAGAAGAAATATAATAGAAGGTACTTTTTTGTGAGGCTTTAATAGGAACAGAAACAATTCAACAAAGGACTAAATTCTGTAAGGTGGGAAAAGTCATTTATTAAATCTTTCTAAAAAGATTGACTGACCTTTCTTTAAAAAGTGGGGCATTTTTGTAAAAAATGAAAAGCTCAAGCTTCATAACAACAACCCAGTAAAAGGTTTTATTAGAAACTGGCTTCTTGTGCAAGTTCAGCTATTTTTATTGTCGGTAAATGTTGGTGTTACGCAGTAAGAGAAGCACTGTTGCCTCTCTAATTTCTCTCTGGAACTAAAGAAATTCAAAATAAAAGCATTCAAAAGCTAAACTGAAATTAAAAAATAGAATACTGCTGCTCAGATTTGTATGGCAAAATCCAGAAACAATGGGCTGAGAATTCAGCTCATAAGGAAACGGTGCCAGAACTGTGAAGGTGGTGTTATTTCTTCTACCTCTGCTTACAGCAAAAGTCAAGCTATTAATATCAGGCATCTTGACAGTCGTATAAATGCATGTATTAAAATTCAAAGTACTTTTTGCTGCTGTAGATGCATCATCATTACAGAGTAAGACAATTTTAATGTACAACCAGATGGCAATAGCATTACTTAGAGTGGCTAAAAGTTACAGGGTGACTTGTACACCCAATGCAAATGGCCTGAAACTGAAGATGGTGTCCATCACCATCCCAGAGCAAAAAGCTGAATAGTCCAGTTTGTTCAAAGCACCGTGTGAATGCAGTTTGAAAGAGTATTTTAATAACCTGCAGTACCTGCATGTGATTGAATTCACATGAAATTAACAGGCAGTGACCTGCTCCTCAGTAAACTTGCTATGGTTTCAAACAGGAATCTCAAAGCAGGCCAAAACTGTCAGACTTTCTGCCTGTGCAGCAGGCAAAGTCAGTCTTGAGGAACTCCAATGAACCTCTGCTAGGGTGTGAAAGACATAAGCTGTGAATGGTTTTGAAGCAGATGGTCAGACCCTGATCAGGTACATAATTACAGGCACCAGTCTGAGGAAAGCAGTTTCTCAAAGCTCCCTACAGAGCCTGTAAAGAATGATATCTCTGGTCCTTCAGAGCAGCTCCAAATGCTCAGCCTCAGGCCTACATCGTGGTCTAGGAGAGCTGAGCTCTCTGCACTCATTTGGGAGGGAGCCAGGTAAAACCAGCCTTCCCTTCTATAAACCATCTGACATGACTCTCTCACTTAGGAGCCAAAAAGTGTATTTCTGTCCCTCTTGTTCACATGTACCCTTTTGTTCTCAGGAGGAACTTGCTCTCCAGGCTGGGGAAGAAATATCCAGTCTACACAAGTAAGTGAAGTGCTGGTTGTAAGATCAAAGCTAAGCACCTCCATTCAAAGTATTCCAAACAGGAACAGAGAATGGTGGTTCTCCAGGAGGTTCTTTTATTGTGTTTCCTTTGTGCAGTTTAGGGAAAACAGACTATAGGAGTTGTCTGAAATAAAGTTTTAATTTACTATCCTAACATGCTGAGAAGCAATTAGATTCAAGTTAATTACTGTAAATAGTTATTATAATTACTTGTAAAACATTCAACTACCTGTACATCTGTTAAAGTCAGTCGAGACCTGTACTTTTTTTTTTTAAAGAGAAGGCTTAATGTTATTACTTAAGGGCCAAACTATTTTTGTGAACTCTTCAAAAAGAAGTAGCTGTACCATAGGCTACTGATGGAGGGCACCTCTTGGGGCACATATCCCCTTGACAAGACTGAGTGGGTGTATCAGCAAACTGTCTGAAGAATTATCTACTTCTAGCTTATATTTACAGAACCTTAAAGGACTTTCCTCAAAGGATAAAAAAAAAAGGAAAAAAGATTGTAGCTGAATACTGATTTTCTTAAATTTGTTCTATTTATCAGGTTTCTATCCCTACTTGAAGCATGAAGAAAATACTGTCTTGTTAACATCTTTTTATCAAGAACAGTATTTTTTTTCTTTGACACTGGACAGAGTGTGGCATGGCCTGATGCACAGTTTTATACCACATTTTGACAGGCACACAAAGCAGCTGGAGTTCCACCACTTCTGTGCCCACACACACAGAGCTCTTGGTTCTTCCTCTTCACATAGGTCTTCCAACTCTTTTTCAGAACTTGGCCCAGTCGTCTGTAGTTTGGACTGTTTGTGCACCAGCTGATGGTTGCTGAGCCCATCCTGGTCTGCTGTTTGGGTTCTGGTTCACGTGAAGCAGGTCTCCTGACGTCTGGGGGCAATTCCAACAAGCACACACAGATTACATTCGTTTGTCTAAGCACAGAGTAATGTGTTGGAATTTTTTTTTCAACAACACGTGACTTCCATATGTGCACCAGTGTTTCCCATACCAAATACACACCTTTAGCTACCAAAAAACCCAAAACACAAATACAGGAATGTGCTGTTGAGTTGTCCTACCATTTATGAGCTTCATCTCAGCTCTAATATCACTGCTACAGAGAAGACAATAAATTGTAACACAGGACAGGGAAGCGTAGGGGACCTGCCAACAGAAAGGTTGAGAGCTAGTCTCTGAATATCGGAATGTGAAAGAGGAATTAGAAGCCCATTTTTTACCCTCCTAAGTTTGATACTTTATTAGCTCACTCCTGCTCTGGGAAAGCATTTCCTTGCATGCCTTTGCCTTTTAGCTTGTAGTAACTTAAAGCAGCTTTGCACAGGGCTTGTGCAGTTGATTGAAACGCTGCCAACAGCCTCTGCAGCTGATAGGAAAACTGCCATAAGCCAAGGTGATGGCCACAAGCTGCTCTCTCTGATGGGATTTCACGGCTCTCACACTGTCCTGAAGGCCTGCTGCATTTCACCAATGATATCACTCAACAAACGTTTATGAATAGATCGACCTCAAAGTGGATATTCAGGTATTGTACCAAGTGAGGTATACCTCCAAAAGGTAAGGAAGAAGTGGAAAACAAAGGGGGGAAAAAAAGTGCATTTCTTTTTAAAAGTTTTGAAGTGGTTTCGTATAAGAAAACTTCTTTCTTACAGTTTTCCCTTTGAAATACTGGTGTCTTGGAATCCCAATATATAAAAACATTTCCTTTTTTAAAAACTGACATATGGCAAAAATTGGTAGCAGTAAATAAACGCACATAAAGCTAAATCGTGCCATCCTAAATGTTAGTAAAATGACAAAATAAAATACTATCTATATAAACTATGCACAGGTGTGCAGCATATTACAAGCAAAAAACATATCTTGCAATTATAAGCCCACAGTATTTATTTCAGTTGTCTGTAATTACATTTTTTATATGTTTGTTTAGTAATATCAATCCAAGACATCATTTTGAGGATGTAATTAACTGTATGTTAGAACAGGATGTGTTAGTCTGTTTTTGTGTGTTGAAAGAGACAAAAATCTTTGTTAGCTGTATTTAAGTGCCACCTAGTGTCTCAATCCACCAATTTCACTCAGAAAACCCTCAAAGTTTCCAGAGCAAAATCAAGTTGTAGGGTTGAAAAAGAGCGAGGGTCACAATGTTCCCATTTCAGTGCTAACATTAAATCCTTAATCCATATGGACAGTACACACACATATCAGGGTCCCACTGGCAGGTATCTAGTTTTTCCAATTTTTATAGCAGTGATCCAACAGTAAACTCACATATAGATAGAAGTGTTAAATGAAGACAGAATCTGGGTGGAAAAATGAGTTTTTATAAAAATTATTAAAGGTTTTTGGTTTTTTTTTTCTGAAAAGTCCACAACAGCTGGAAGTTCAGGCAGGGGCTCATCATGACATGACACACGTGTAACAATAGGACACACTACAGAGAGGTGCCAGTGCATTCAGATATGCAGGAAAAAGCCTTTCCCCACGTACAAGAGTTCCTCCCCCAGCTCTGTACGCTGACCATGTCACCATAAGGTCTGGAATGTCACCTGGATCGGTCTGGAATGTCACCTGGATCGGCTGTCCAGGCTTTGTCCCTCCCATCACCTTGTGCACTCCCACAAGATGGGGTAGAAGCAGGAAAGAACCTTGACTCTGTGTAAGCCCTGACCAGCAGAAATAAAAACATCCCTGAGTTATCAGCTCTGTTTCCAGCACAAATTCAAAACACAGCCCCAGATCAGATACTGTGAAGAAAATTAATTCCACCCCAGACCAAACCAGCACGTGAGGATTTCTGGCTGTTACCAGCACAATACTTTTTTCAATAAGTTTAAAGCTTGTATTCTTGACAACTTCAGAACCAATCTAGGTTAAAATAAGAGTTTATAGCTCAGTAGCTGTCAACTTAAACCACTGTCACATAAGGCAACCATTAGAAAATTACAGCTTCCATCCTCTCTCTGTTTCTGCAACACTGAACAATTGGTAATATCTGTAACTTAACTAAAATGCTCTTGGTATTCTCGTCACAAATGGCATTTATAATGGTCTTTGTAAACCAAACTTCAGTTTGTCTCTTTTCTTCCTGAAATTCATTAAATGAAAGAAAAGAAAGATCACAGCCATTATAGAGAGCTGGTGTAACTCCAAGTAAAATATGCAAAACATTTGGGCTTTCTGCTATAGTTAGTGTGACCATAACAATTAGCTTTTCGCACCATTAGAAATGAGGACTGACTATTACGCCTCTGTGACATTTATCAGAAGTCTTGTTTTTAAATCACAACGATAAAAAGAAATTAAAATAACTTTTTAAGTACTATTTATCCTGACTGCTGCAATAACCAAGAGTAAGTTGACAAGTACATTAAAGAACTACTTATGTTATGAAATGAATTAATGTGAATTTGTTGCAGAAATATAAAATGGGGAAAAAAATAGAAAATATAAAGAGATGAGAAATTGACAAATAGCTTCTGATCAGCAGTAAGAAAGGCTTGTGATAAGGTGTCTTAAACTAGGATGAGAGAATCTTAGATAGAAAACATTTAGGCAAGACAAGCACTTCCAGAGCAGCTTTTAGAAATCTGCAGCTGCACATGTGCATAAGTCTATATTAGGCACCAATGAAATGGGTAAAAAATACTTTCCAGTTTTATCTAGCTTGGAATTTTTTGGTTTGTGTTTTCTGTGAAGGACAAAGCATTTACAGAAAACAAAAAAGGTGGTTTAATTGTGCTTTTTTTATTTGGAGTATATTTTGATGTAAGTTTGCTTATAAAGGACTAGACTGTCTCAGCAACTCTCTAGCTTTGAGGCCGGGAAGGAATTCTGCTGCTCTGCTGTGACACACGGGCAGGATCACACCAGGTTTGGAACCGATGTGCACAACTGGCGGGCGCTCTCCCGTGTCGGACATGTCGCACAGAAGGAGCAACATTTGCTTTAAACGCAAATCCCGGCAGCAGCTCCAGCGACTCCAGGACCCGAGCGCAGTGAGGGAGAGCGCGGGCCCGGCACCACCCACCGCCCCCCGCCACCTCCCCGGGGCCGCCCCGCAGCGCTCCCGCCCCGGGCTCTGATTGGCCCCGCGTCCTCTCACTCCTCCAATCCCAGGAGCGGATTCCGTTCCCGCCCCCTCTTGATCCCGCCCACCGAAGCCAAGGCTCGGCTCCGCCTTTCCGGCTGTCTCCATGGCAGCGGGGGCGGGGGGTGTTTTAGGACGTCCCGGAGACCATGGCGGGTGGTTGCTTTCCTTTTCGAAGGCGACGAGGCTAAAGGTAAACTAGCTAGTGTATTTGGTATTTTATTTTTATTTCCTGGCTTATTCTCCCGTAGTCATGCGGGATAGTACCTTTCAATGAGATCCTAAATCCATCCCTCCCCCTTTCCCAATGGTAGGGCGCAGGCGGTGCGCGGCCCCAGTGAGGCCGTGGCGCTCCCGCCCTGTTGTGGCCGCGGCCTGAGGCGGGAGGTGCTGTCCTCGGAGGTCCTCGGGGTCTGGGCTGGAGGTGCCGTGCTCGGCCCGAGGAGCTTCCCTGGTGCTGCTGCAGATCCGGGGACTGCCCGCCGAGTTCATCCCGGGCTGTCTCAGGCCTTGGCATCCGCCCAGGTCAGCGGCTGCCCCGCGGTGCAGCGGGCGGAGGATGCTCAGGCTGGTGCCGGTTTGTCACTCACCATGGTGCTGGTTTATCGCTCCTATTGTAAGCTACAGGCGCCCTTAAGGACAGGAGGTGCAGCGGGATGCTCTGGCTTCTCCTGTCGCCGGTAAAGGTGTGTCGCAAAGAGCACGAAGTGCCCCGGCTGAAGGAAGGAGCACAGAACAGGTGTGCTCCGTGTTAAACAAGGTGAAGCAACTGGCCAGGTGGACAGAAGTGTTTTCAGAGTGTGGTAAAACATACATCCCTAAAAGATGCACCCCAGCATCAGCAGAGGCCACGTGTAAATCGATGGTTTCAGAGTTAGGTGTGACACATGATAGTGAGGAGGACTTAACTAATGTTATATTGATGAGCTCTTTTAGTTCACTCACCCTTTGACCTTATGAACATGTGGCAAGTTACTTAGTTTTACTTCAGGTGGCAATACCACAGTCACCTCTGAAGTGAAAAAAATAGCTGAAACATTTCTAGTCTTCTGAAAAGCGCTGTAGGATCTTTATTTGCATCAATGGGCAGTTGATCTCCTTAACAGGTCAAAAAACCCCCATTAAGATCTAAGCAATTTACACATAGTTTCCTATGAACAGCTCCCCGTGTCTGTGAGAAGCAGTTTACAAGTATAACAGTGTTCAGTGTAACGTGATAAAAGGCAGGAATCAGTAATGTAAACAGTAATAGACAATTTATGTAAGCACAGAGTGTGTGTGTGGTTGAAAGCATCTGAAACTCCAGAAAACTCAATGCTGAATCTGAAACTGAAAAAAAATTGTTTTTCATAAATTATTAGAATACAGTAGCATTTCCCTAAAGCATATTGTGAAGATTAGTAGTGTGAATGTATTCAAAGCATATTGTAGCAACGTCTTGTGGCACGTTTTGTGCAGATAGCTGACATATAATTTGTGCAGCTTTTTAACCAGAATTTTTAAATGCTGGAAAGTGGATGTTAATGTATATCTTTAGAAGAGTTTAATTTCACTTGGTTTTCCTTTTATAGAGTACAAAACTGGGGCAAACAACTGAAGATGTCATCCTCTTTGGCTCAGGAGGTTCACCTGGCTAGAAGACATGAGGAGATGTGAGTAGCTGTGCTCTGCCTCGCAGCAGTTTGTGTGGAGTCTTGTGATGTTCTCCCTCCCTGCCCACGAGCCTCGGTGCCAGTGAATCTGAGCTCTGCACAGCACAGCGGTGCTTCAGCAAAGGGCTGGAGTTCCAGGAGGTGGCACTCTTCCTTCAGGAACCATGGGAATTAGCATCCTTGCCTGCCGTTAAGGGTGTTTAGGTTGATGAGGTTTTTGACTTCCAATGGTGGTACTGGTTTAAGATCTCCATTGTTAACCTGTCACTGTTAAATTCCTATTTGGGGAAGGTAATTGGATTCTCTCACTCAGCGCCTTAATTATAGAATTGCTTCTTTGGTGCCCTGTAAACTCAAATTGTCAGGCAAATACAGTAGTGATTCAGGAAAAATTGCTTTTCTTGTAACAACTAGCACAAGTGCCAATGAGCTAATGTAGTACTGATCAAGTCACCCCAACCCACCCTGTCTTTCCTTCTGGGAGATTCAGCGTTTTCTAAGCACCTCAGCATTTGAGGACTGCTAGTTGCAACATTATAGCTTCATACAAGCACAGCAGGTGATGCCTGCCTGTACCTTTTCCCTCCCCCAGCACACCCACCCTGCAGCCGGCTTAATTAGCCCCATAGTTTTGAGAAAACTGGTAAGGTAAAAAGGTTATTTTCTAGCTCCTGAGCAAAATGTTCTACCCACTTAGCAAAATGTTTTCCTTTGTAGACTGTCTCAGAGATCAGAGCTGCTACAGCAGATGGAGACTTATCTAAGAGACAAAAAGACTAAAAAGACATGGCAAACTCAAGCAGCTGATGCAGCTCGTAAAAGGAATGCAGCACTTTTAAATGTAAGTTTCTGCAACTACCAGGAACCGCATCAAAATGTCACGGTTATGTAGCTTAGATAATTAAAAAAAAAAAAAAAAAGAAGTGTTTGCTCTATAGTTGTCATTTGAATTCTCTTCTGTATGGTTCCCTCTTCTGGAACATGCCCAAAAAGTGTTAAATGACAAGTCTTTATTATCCGATGGCATCACTACCTATTTCCCCTGCCCTTCTTACAAAAGCCTCGTGGTGGCAGCTGCTACTATGTATTTTTATTTTTTTTTAAGCACATGTAGAGATGTAACACATGCTAGTACATGTCTGCCTGAGAGAACTTAAGGGTCTGTCAGGACTCACAGCCCCTCTATGCTTTAATTCAAGACATGGGTTTGGAAATGGGCTGACTGGGCTACAGGGCTTTGGGCCAAGGGTAGGAACTGTTCTGCTGTGGTTGTGTGAAGTTGTGGAAGAGGTTCTCAGTTTAATATTTTTCTCTAAAGAGGTGTAGAGTGACTTCAAGTATTTTACTTGCAAGTCTGTAAGAGCAGTGTTTGGTGTTTCTGGCTCTTCGTAGGGGTGACACCACTAATAATGTTCATAGCTGTTCTACATACCTATTGTCATATTTAGGGAAGATTTGTTTCCTGGGCAATTAAAAAGATCCAAAGTTGATGGCAGGGGCTGGAATACTGAAAGGCTCCTCTGGAACCCGTAGCTCAGGCATCTGAGTTTGAAGAGATGCACTTGACCACTGACATGATGCATTTGAAAAATGTGTGTCGGTTTTTCAGGAGACTGCAGAAAACTGAACCTCCCGTGCCTTTTCTTTAAGCTCCTACTTATTAAGGGTCCATAATGCATGTATTGTGTTTATTGAAAAAGTAAGTTTTACTCTAGAAAATTACAAGATTAATTTGTGTCACCAGAATTTCTTCGTTTTTTTTTCCTGTAGAGCCTGGTTCAGATTTAAAATGCTAACATTTTGGGTAGGTATAATTCTATTGCATTAGAGTTTGTATTCAAATGGGAGGTTTATTTAGAGAGGGGCAGACAAGGAGAACAGTTAGCCAGAAATGCCTCTTAACTATTCTGTGACAAAGAAGATTTTTCAACTTGGGCTGACTTCTGGACAGGGGCAATCAAGCCCCTCTTTATTGGGTATAGTGAGTGTAGGTGCTTCAGTGAGAAGCTCAGGACAAATGGATGGTTTAGTTATTTTTTCCATGGCTCCTACTCCGTTGATTTAGTAATTTCAGCCATTATGACTCCCATTTTCCATAGCCATTTTAGGTTAGATTTTTGCTTCCTAAATATAGGGGTTTATAAATCGTTTGTGTTTATGAATGCATTCTCAGTTTACATATGCAGGCAAGCACAATAAATGCAGAGTATATTTCTCCATCCTGAAAGCTTTATCGTATTGGAAATGGTAACAATAGCTCAGACATATACAGAGTGTAAATATTTCTGCAGTTAAACAGATATTTGCTATCTTCTGTCACATCCTCAAAATTGTTCCTTTCAAGTGTCAAAAATGTTGGTGTTTGTACAGAAAAAAAAGCAAAAACATATGTATCAAAACAAATTCTGTTGCAGGATAAAATAGCATAAATCAATTTAAATCTATTAATTTTATCCTAGTTTTAACAAGCATGCACTCGTGCAGATGCTTTTTGATAACAGAAGAAAACAGGAAAAAAAAATCTATGCAGCATAATATATGAGAAGCTTGAAAACAAGACTGATTAATGTGCCAGCTTCAGAATATTGTTCCTGATACCAGGCACTGTACATTTCACAGTTACCATGTGGAGAGTTGTTGATTTGGCCTACTCAAAAATACATGGACATGACGAAGTGTTATTTTTTTATTTGCATTTCTGGTTTTCTGCATGTAAGCAGAATCAGTTGTTTTCAGTAATAGATCATAGCAAAAGGCATTTTTCTTTCTCTGTGCTAGTTGGAATTTATGCGCAGGAAAGATTTCAAAATTAATTTAAATTCTAATCAGTAGGAAGCAAGGAACTAACCTTTTTTTTTTTAATTGAAATTTTGACATTATAAGCATTTGTTCAGCATTTTAGCATAATTATCAGAGTATTTTCCTCAATGTCTTTAGAGGGAGACTGCAGATTAGGGAAATCTGTATCATTTGGTGCTTATATAATGTTGTCGTAATAAAAGCAGAAATTAGACTAGTATTTGTAATCTAATTTATGACATTTGTTTCTCAGTGATATTTCTTGTGTTTAGAAATATGTATTACTGTGCAACAGCTTGTAACATGAAATAGAAAAGAAAGAGTATGCTATATAGTAATTAGTACTGGAAAGGTAATTTAGAACAAATTTGCTTTCCTTCCCGGGCATGCAATTCCAGAATTATTTAAGTGTGATTGTGCCAGACTGATATCAATATAAGTGACAGCTGAATTTGGTCCCCTAAAAGCAATGCATGTGTCATGCATTCCATTTTACCTCTGGGGAAGGGTCTTGAATTGTTTTTGTTCCAGCCCTTGTGGTTTTAGGGGAAGCATTGTAAGATGCTCTCTTTTTTTCAGTACTGTGACATATTAGATTAGCTGGTTTTTTTCCAAGGAAGTTTATACTGCTGATGTATTTATTTTTATATTGATGACAGGGATTTATTTTTCCTACAAAGCTTACCAGTTGTGTAGACACACAAGAAGTGCCATCTAATCTTTCAGTAGTTCCAGTTATTTTCTAAAGCATACTACACCTTCCAGCAAAAATTTCTTTCACTGTCTGTCATTAAATCAGTATTCTGAATGACAATAGACTGCACAACACAAACTGGAGTGAGCAATGAAAAGACATGTCCAATATCTAGGCTATGCCAAAGTGACCTTCTCTACTAAACATATATGCACAACTACTCTCTCCTTTCTTGCCTGAAAGACATTCATTTCCTATCACCATAAACATTCCAGTTACTTGGCTGAGTCTAGAAGAAAATAATGATTGATATTCTTCTTCCTTCCTGTTAAAATTCCTACAGTAATTAGGAAGAAGGAATCAGAAAGGAGGAAAATCCAGTGGAAGAATATGAGGCGAACATTACTAAATGATCCTGTATTCAGTATGGTTTGTTATGGTGGTAGCTTCTCCAGGCTTGGCCTGAGCCATTCTGATACGAGCTTTGTTTGGTGTTGTTTGTGGGTATCTGTTCTAAGTATGTGCAACAGAGAAATTCCGTGCTTAAGTCACTTAAATTCTGTTGCCCTCTGTTATTCTGACATCATTGATTTCAAATGGCCTGTGTCCTTCTTCCTGTTCCCTCTATATATTTATCCCATTAGTCCTTTCTTACCGAAGAAGAGGCAGCCATTTGCTGCTTCTGAGAATTTGGAAAAATCTGAGAATTAGTTTACTCTTTCTCAGACATTTTTTAGCTCCCTACAGTAGTATGGATTTTGCTAGAAAAGGGAGGAACAATTTTGCTTGCATTAGGTTTATAATTATGTACAAGAGAATATTGTAAAAGGAATTAATGAAATGAAATAAAATAAGATGAACAATCTGACTAATCTAAATTGAACAATCTGACTGTATACGTGTTGTTAAGTTAAACTTCAGCAAGGCTGTTTTTTGGGGTTTTTTTTGCTTTTTTTAATCATACTGTACTGAAGTAAACTTGAGTTGAACACTATTTACTTATTGATGTATTCAGACTGGCTATTATTCAATACGAGTAATCATGTTTGGTCTCTCTTGTGGATATGCTCCTCCAGAATCTCACTCTTCTTTTCAGCAGCAGTGGTGGTGAATATTTGGGAAGTCCCTTTGGGGAATTTCCTCTCTCATTTAGTTTTTCTGTTGTACTCTTCACACCCGCTCTCTGCTCCCAACTCTGCCATCTGCTATACTTTCTTTCCCCCTCCACTCTGTTCAGCTTTGGCTTCTTCACACCCCACTCCCACGTCCCTTTCTGTCTCTCTTCATCTGCCCACCACTCAATCTCTTCAATGTTTGGGTATGGAACTAAGCCCACAAGAACAGGTCAGAACTTTAAAGGGGGAGGGTGGTTAGTTTGGGGGCATGCTTTGATTTGTTTGTTGCTGTTTATTTTTTTGGTTGTTTCTTTTTCAAATGATTTATTTGGGCTTCTGTGAATCCAGCACACATCCACTGGACAAGCAGAAACCCAAATACTGGTTTTTTTTGTAAGAAAACTATGTGAGGTGCATTGTCATCCAAGCTTGTCTGGTGAACAGCTTGCTGCAGCTCTACATTTATGTGCACATGTTATGCATGCATATTAGCAAGTCATCTTTGTCTTGAGAAGTAAAGATCTTGCACATAATTTGCCTAGTTACTTTACAGTTACAGTAGCTAGAATACATACTTCAGTCTCATGCAGCACAGAAAAAGATGTTCTGTTCCCCTCTATTTCCTGAAGTTTCATACAACAGAATTTAACTAATTTACCCTGGTGTCCAGAGAGAATAGTAGTGTTTACTGCAAAAGTCTTACTTGGTTGTGAAGTATACTCCTGTATGAAAAAGGTGCAGCAAACATATTTAGCAGTTGTAGGGTGTTAGTCTAAGTAGTATAAGCTGTATTTCAGAGTGACTAAACAAATATTTGAACTTCAGTGTTAATTTTTGAATGCTGTTTAGCTGTAAAGGGGTTTACTTAGTTAATTTAAATGTCTTTTTATGTGTATTTTCCTTTTTAAATTCCTAGTGCTGGTTTTTAAGATGTACTTTGCTTGTGTTCTAGGATATAGAAGCAGAAGAAAAAAGACTGCAAGAAAGAATGCATTTACTTCAACATCCCGATACTGTTAAGTTAGAAGTAAGTCCTAGAACTCTTGTCTTTTCGTTTATTTTCATTTGCTGTTTACCAAATATTTTGTGGGTTTTTTTCCCCCTGAAGCATGTTCTTAAAGTGAAAATAATTGATTTTAAAATCCAGTGACTGGTATAGCCAAAGGCCTGTGTACTGTGTAGCAAGCTGAACCTAAATTCTGGGACAAGGTCCCTAGATTCTGGAGCATTCTGGTGGAAATATTTAGCAGCTTTCAGATCTATACAAACTTCCATTTAAAAAAGAAGTCAAATATAAAAAATTAATACAGTGAATATCAGAAGATTACTGTGTTTACTATGTCAGAGCTATTTAATTTGTTTTATATGGTCATCTCATTCTCAGTTTACCAGATTGTCATCTTTACCTTTCAGGGTCAGCAGTTTATCAGTATGAACAGAGAAAATTTCACATCAATTATTTTAGAGTTGTATGGAAGCTTATGAAAAGTACTGCAGCAGGAACACTCAGTTCTTTTTTTTTTTTTTTTTTTCTTCTCAACCTGCAGTCCTTAAAGCATTAGTTCAGGATAAAGATTTTTGAGCAGATTCCCATCTGTTTCTTGCCCCAGTGGTTTGTGTGCTGTGTGGTGGCTTGGTTCCCAAAGGCACAGGAGCAGGGTGTCCCATGCTGGTTTGGGTGCCAGGGCTGTGTCAGAGCAGGGCCAGGGGCCAGGTTTCAGCTCTGTCAGCTGTGAGGAGAGGGGCATTCTACCTCAGCTTCACACCTGCTGGGCAAGTGTTGGCATGCTTCGGCTATTACCTAAAGGAGAGGCATCACTTCTTCTTCTGGTTACTGTTCAAAGTTTTCATCTGTCATTGCTTTTTGTAAGTAGCCTACTGTGACTGTGACAGGGTGCACACTGGGTATGCCCTTTCAGTGGCTTTTTTATTATTTTTAGACATTTTTAGGCAAAAGGGTACATACTTTCCTGAGTACTTGTGCATTTTGAATGATGCTAAGGAAGATGCCAACCTACTAATATTAAACGTTAAACCTATTTTGGCTGTGTTCAGAAGTAGTTTTAGACTCTCCAGTGACTTTAGAGACACCTCTAGAGTTGTTTGGGTCAATTAGTCCCATGGTAGGTGTGAAGCTGCTTGTAGAGCAAAATCTGCACAAATTGGAAGCTGCAGAGCAATTGCTCGTGGCTGCAGAATGTCTGCACTCTGCTGCAGTGGTGAAATTTTGGAGAGAACAGAGTTACTATTTGAAGGAGAAGATCCTATTTCAGCTTTTTTTTATGCTTCTAGAGAAGAGTGCTATAAATAGTGGGAAAAGAAAACTTTCTTTCATGGTACAAAATTCTTGTGCATGCTTTGTTCCAAAACACTTCTGAGCATATTTCACTCAGCCATATATGTGTCTGTATTAATATACTCTGAAAGTTATGGCTATAATGGATCCCCAGCTTGCTGAGTCGGAGTAGTTTTGTGTGACAGCACATATGCTTGTCAAAAAAGATTCTTTGAGTAAATCTGTTGAAGAAAATATTTTTGTAAACCTGCAAGAGCCATAGTTATATCTGAGTTACATGTAAGGATCAAAATGATTAGCCAGGAATCTAATACTTTGCAGGGAGATCTTCAGTTTTATGCTGCACTTCTGCTTCAGTATGTATTTAAGTAAAGAAAAAAGGCTCACTACGTATGTATCATAACTGTTTTCTACTGCAGAATCCCATTTTTCTGAATGGACATCAATGGCAATAAATACATATGTGGATGGATTGAAGTGTTATCTTAGCACAGTTCTTAGATCACATTATCTTGTGAGGAAAAAATGATACCTGGCACTTAAAATTTTCCTGAAAATCCTACAAACAACAGTAACCCTTAGGATACCAATACAAAAATAATGAATGATTAATAACACAGATAAATAATATTGAATTTATTACTCAGAGGCACAGTGTAGAGCAAGAGGAAGGGTTAGATGATCCACAGTAATTCTCCTAGACCACACACTAAATATACATAACCTTTTATTATTATTTTAATTTGTGATTCAAATACTGGAGATGATTATGTCATCAGTGAGTTATCAAGTCTAAACTTTTACTCAAATATTTTGAACTATAGTTCTGTATAATACTGTAAACTTTTCTAGGATACTCAATTTACATTGGTAAATGTGCAGCTTTCATTTCTAACATTTTTTCCAGTGCAAAATGAAATTCCAGTAACATACATACTTAAATATTAAAGCTGCTTTTGGAAAAGTATATAATCATGGAAAATAGTTTATTAAAGGTACTGTAAGGTCTAAACTGATGTGTTGCTTACCACAAGAGGGCACATTCAGTCACTTCACAGTTTGTCCTGCAGAATGAAATATTTCCAAACTGATATTTTGTATCATACAAGAGTTTAAAAATTTCATATGTTAAGTACGTTGTTCTTTTCTGAATTGCTTTACTCTTAAAGTAAGATTTAATAATGCATTGCATTTCTAACTGTTTTTAACTGGCTGACACAGATTTTGAAATTAAGTTTATTTTTTCTTATATCTTTCTCAGACTCTCTATTGGGCATCAATAAAAGAATCTCTTCCCAAGTGGGAAGAGTTTCTTTTAGGAAGAGCAGAAGTTCCTATTGGCTTTAAGACAATGAAAGCTGCAAAGCAGAGCATAAACTACTCTGAAGAAGATTCACAAAAATAAACATTTTAGTTTCATTTTGTTTTATAATTTATCACTTAAACAGAGAAGATCGTCCAGATCGGGCAACAGAATATCATGTCATTAAACTGAAATGGAAATAATTAAAATTAAAATTAATTACCTAGGATAATTTCATTCCATTGTTGCATTGTGTACAATTCCTTATTTTTATTCTGTACTAGAGAAGCAATCCTCAAACGGGCTTTTAGGATCAAGAATGAGAAACATTGGTGTGTAGATTTCCACCAAAGCAATTGGCTTTTCAGTGTGAGAAGAGTTTTATGTTATTTTTAATCCTCTGCTTCTACATATAAGTGCGATAAGTAAAGACAGATTCTTGCATTATCCTTCACTTCAGTCATCTGTGCTGCATGCCTGCTCGTGGATGAGGGAGAAAGGAGAATTTACTGTTAGCAGGGAAGGCAGACTGTGCATCAGAGTAGCCTTGGTTTAGCACCAGGAATCTGTACAAGAACCTTCACGGGAGCAGTTGTAGAAGGAACAAACTTAAATTTCTGCACCTTGTTTTCCCTGATTTTTTTTGTCATTGCCACTTTCATCACTGGTACACCTCACTCCAGGCAGCTTTCCCCAGCCTCCTTCTGCCTACATTGTATATCTTGTCTAACGGGTGGGCAAACAAATCTCTAGGGCTTTTTGCTACTTCTAGGCTGCTCTTAATATTATTATTTTTCTGCTGATATAATCTACAAGTGAGAACTTTTTCTGAGACGTGAAAAGTTTGGAAGAAGCAAACTGAAAGATAACTGGCAGTGGCTGTCCAAGAACAAAGAATATACAGAAGTTGAGGATATAATATTTTTGTTTTCAGCCATTGAACAGCTTCCCAGCTTCCTCCTACAGAGGTGCAGTATCAGTGAGTATTAATTGTACTGAGCTAACTAGGTATGAAAAATTCACTGGTACAGAACTTCTAAAAGTGTCAGTTCAGTGGAAGATCCTTCCTGGTGTGTGACATGGCCTGCAGAAAATTAATCTTTCTTAAGCAAAAGAAGCCCAGAAAATACTAATTTCTTTTATTGTTAAGACCCTGGACTTGAGTCAATGTACTGTTGAAATTTAATCTCCTGCGACATCATTCCACCCCCAACCTGGAAGTAGTAGGAAAAAAAAAGTACCTCTGCCAGTGCAGTGTCTGAGGATATGAAGATGTAATGATTGCAAATATTGCTAGGCTACTAGTTATCTGAGCTATGCATCTTCATACTACATAGGAGAGACTCCACTATTCAAAAAACATTATATCCCTATGTAGCATGAAGAATCACTGACACAATAAAATCAAAATTTAAGTGCAGTATAAAATTGTATATTTTCCTCAGGAATATGAAGAGTTCATTTTAAACTTTTTCTATTGAAGTGTCCATTAAACTGATAACTTTTTACAGAAACTGCCATCTTAGAATTATCCTGTTGAGTGGGTGTTGGTGTTTGTAACAATAACGTTGTTTTCATAATATGTGATGGCAGATTAGCACGCTTCTCTGCAGTGTTGTTAACAGTTGTAATTAAGGAATAAACAGTAAAGGGTGTCAGTCCGATGACAATTTCATCTATAGTGTCACAATACAAAATGTCACAAAATATTAGAACTGTTATATAACTACAAAAATATCAAATTAGGCTTTCATCTTACAAGCTGAGAGCTTAAAAAAAACTTGGCATAGAGACCATTGCAATTTTATACCTACTCAGTGTTCTGTCACAAAGACAAGTTGGTAATATTTTCTTCTGTAAACTCACAATGTGATTCTCAATCTGATTTAGTGGGAATGTGTATGGATCTTACAGTTGTAGAGCTCACATTTAAAAAGCAAAAAATTCTGAGCATCGTATATAATAGGTTTTCCCTTCTTGTGTGCTCAACATGAAGGGATGGATGAGCAGTTAGTTACTAACAAAGAATGGGATGCATCCTGTTCTTTGCA
Source organism: Acridotheres tristis (assembly GCA_037013685.1). NCBI lineage: Eukaryota > Metazoa > Chordata > Aves > Passeriformes > Sturnidae > Acridotheres > Acridotheres tristis. Next base: position 7,412,551 of record CM072899.1, on the reverse strand, counting down.
TCCAAAGGGAGATCACTTCAATAAAAATCTGGGCCTCTAACTTTATACATGCAAATAATCTGAGTCTTTATCTCTTCTGACTCTGCCTAACCACTGGGACACAATGCAGATGTTCACTATCTCCTTGTCCTTGTGATTTCCCCTGGAAGGAGATCTAGGTGTGTGAACACTGAGTGCACGGGTGAGAATTTGGCAGCGTGCATAAAAGGCACCTGCAGGCAGGGTTAGAGCAGTTACTGCAGTTAGGTGTTCACATAATGTGCTTGAGAGTAAAATGAAATTATCTTCAAAGAAGGAATTTAATTTTATTTCCTGCAGTGTAACTTTAGAAGCAATAGGACAACTATTTCAAGGAAAACTATGTAGGAATATGTCCAGAAAAAGAAAAACTGAATGAAGAGAAACATTTAAAGCAGGAATGTGTGTAGGTGACTGTTCTCAAAGACAAGGGCCTTCATGTCGGCCTGTGGTTTGAAACAAACAAATGCAATTGCCTATGACTGTGAAATAGCACAAATAGGGGCAGGGGTGTCTGCCGAGTTGAGGCATGCAGTGGCAGGGACCATAATTATATGGTATCTCCTGTTCTACTTAGATTTGTTGAGTTTAATTTACCATGGCTGGGCTAGCTTGATACTTGCATTTTTATGGATACAGATTTGAGAAAGAAAATATTAAGTGTTAGTGTGCTTTAAAAAACTTTAAGAATCTCCCTAAGCGATTTATACTGATATGATTTAATATTGTTCTCCTATGAGATCTTGAATGGGTATTCATCAAGTCAAGACAGTCACCTCAAACATGTTGATTCTATGTAGTTATACCCCATCTTATCCCAAGCTTTTATATATATATCAAAAAAATAAAATACAGAAATTATATATATAATCTGTAATTTCGTACTCATCATGAGTAAATTTTTTCTCGAAAGAACCTCACGACACCCTTCAAAAAAACAAAGAAAATAAAAACAGAAAACAAAACCAAACAATATTAAAAAAACAAACTTGGTACTCTATAGTCTTGACTTGCTGCTTGCCCTTTTATGTTACTATATATGTATACATAAGGTGCAGTGGTCCTAGGGGCCTGTTGCTTCTTGTGCTCTTCTGATAGGTGGAGACAGCAATTGTGTAAAGAACACTGAGAAAATCCAAAGGTTTCTCCTTGGAAATCTTGAAAGAAGAACTAATTAATTATGCTTTTTTAGGTTAATGCACTGGTGAGTAACCCGAATACTAACCCAGGAGCACAGCCTGCTCACCCATCTTGTCACCTCTACCATCACATTCCCAAGCTTTTTTCTTTCTCAGTTATTCTGGCTGTGGGGGCAGGAGCAGAAGGCAAGGCATGTTACTTTTCCCTAGGATAAGAAATTTCTTACTCTGCAGAATCTTTCACGAGCATATTTAATTTGAGAGTACATTTGAAATAGTAAGTTTGTTTAGATGCATATCTGGCACTATGGTATTCTCTTGATTGTATTTAAGGTCATGTTTTCATAGAAGTTAGGAGCTAATTTTTAGGCTGAGCTTATAGTTCTTCATTTCTGTCTTTTTTATTCACATAGAGCAGGTTGGGGATGTAGATGCTCAGTTTGAGCTTGTTGGTACTGAAAAATAAGAAAACCAAATTTAAATGTACTTTTAGAGGTTATATCTGAAAGAAAACATTATTTACTCCATAATGGTAATTTTCATAATATTTTAATAGTTGTGTTCAGATACAACTTGACCTTAAATATCACCCCAAATGCAAGCTGTTTTAACATATTTGTAATGCTAAGGTCTTCATTACTGTGATATTCTGTTTGCTCAAGGATTATAATCCATGGATATACTGTGTTACAGTTGAAATAAAGCTTTGATCCTGTAGTCACTGCCTCTTGGATCTCAGTGTTGCATTGCATGTATGAGTTGGATGTAAGTTGGTGCCTGCTGCAGCCAAGTGTGAACAGCAAGTAGACCAGTGATAAATACTTTGCTTAGGTATGGGTTTTTATTTTCCTCTGACTCTGATATGAAATATTAATCTGCTGAGTGAAGATTAAAATCTCAGAAGTTTACTGAGGAAAAAGCCAAACGTTATGAATCCCAGATCGATTATTTGCACTCTTCCTATTGTTTCATAATGTGTAAGCTAAATTGCTTCAGACGTGCGATTACTAGGAAGATGTAGATATAGATACTTAAACCCTTGCTAAGGAAACAGGTGGGGGAAAATGGTTCTTTAGTACATCCTCCTGCTGTGTGAAACTCTTTGTCTTTGCTATAAATAGGGTGATTTAATTTGGGAATTTGCTACTCCTTTTAAACACAGTTAAAACAGCTCTTCAAAATGCGCTAAGCTGTACCCGCTGTGTATGGAGCCTTCCAGTTGTAGCTTTTACATTTGACTTACTTTGAATATGTCTGTTTTTAACGCATACAGATAGAAAGTATGCTCACTTCTTCCCATAAGTTTTATCGCTGTGATGATGATCTTAAAAATAAATGTGTGGTGTTCTTTCCCCTCACTCTCAGTCGTATCACCTACCAGAAAGCCCTATTAAGCAACAAAATAGTGTGAGACAGTATTTACATCACACTTTTGAAACAGATTCAAGCAGAGCCAGCTGCTGTAAGATTATTTTACAAATCTATTGTAAATTAATAAAAGGAAAAAATTGCCTTCCTTTAGGTAAATTACAGTCTCCTTTACTAATTACCGTAGCTTGGAGCCGCAGTAAATAAGTACCTGCCTCACTGCGGTGAATGGGAAATGAGAAACGTAATTTTGGTAACCAGACTTGCCTTTCTTTACCCATTTAGTTCGTATGTGTTCCAATAGCTTCATTCACGGAGCTCTGACTGTTGCTCAATAAAAGCTTCCGGAGGATAATGTGCTCAAAGTGAAGCACATGCCGGCAGCTTTGTTCAGCGCCGGCGAACCTGCGCGCTGCGCTCCGCGGCCGCGCTCGCCCCGCGCCCCGCCGGTGCGGGCTCTGCCCGCGGGACAGCGCTGCTTCCAGCCGGGGAAACGCCAAGCCACTGTGGGAAAGGGGAAAAGGAGGGGACCAAAAAAAAACCAAACAAACCCAAGCCCGTTTCTCGGTGGTTGCCCGGTGTGAAATGAGCTCGCTGTGGCGCGGGGGAGGACAGGCGGGTGCCGGTCGGTCGTGATCGGGGCGCGGGGACTGCGCGTCGCCGGGAGCGGTGCGCTGGGAAAGGGAGCGGGGAGCGCATTGTGTGTGTCCTCCCTCACTCTACGGCGCCGAGATTCTCGGGAAAGCTCTGGGCAGCGGGTTTGATTCCTTGGAAACGCTCGTAGTAATAATGTTAACGGTAAAAAACGTGTCCGTAAATCCCTAGGAAAAAGGTTTGTCTATGTGTCCCAAAGTGTCGCAGTTCCCAGACAACTGGAAGCTGTGTGTGAACTACTGCAGCCGCTTTGCTCTATTTCTCGGACGCTTCTTTGTGTTAAGTTTCCGGGTACACTTAGCTTTTTCCTCTATAATTAGCTTTCTTTTGCTGGATTCATTGATAGATACGATAATCCAGTGTTGGTAATATCTCAATTCATTAACATAATGAATCAGAAGGAAGAGGCTGATAATACATCAGAAAGCTTCTATTTATGTGAAATATCTTTGGCAGCAGTAGGAAGAGAGTAGAAGGAGTATCAGACAGCTAACGGGACCTCGGGAACGCGGCTGCAGGAGGTCTCAGGTGCTCTCTGCGGTTTGAGCTCCTGAGCGTTTCCTTGACAGGACAGCCGTGTCCATTGCCGGGGCGCTGATGTGGGAAAATACCTGGCTCCCCTGGCCTCGGTCTCCCAAGGGGTTCAAAGCTCCCCCTCGTTTCACATCCCCGTTGTGTTTGGGCTCCCGGCCGCCGCTGGCAGAGCAGCCCCGCGGGCTGGGACGGGGGCTAGCGCTGCCCCCCGCCCGCTGCTGTGGCCCCGTTTGTGCGCATTGCCCGCGGGCTGGCGCGGCCCGGAAGGGGCCGGGGATGCTCCGAGAGGCTCGGCGAGGAGCCGGGAGAGGCGAAGCGGGTCCAGCGAGGTCCCCACTCCTTGTCCCATCGGCAGGGAGTACTTCTGCCCCCGGATCATATCTCTTTTAAAGTTTGTCATCAGCCTGCTTCTTCTGCCAACGCAGAAGACGGCAAAGATGCAAATATTTGTAGAAGTTAAGTTTTGTGTTGTTTCGGGCTTACACATCCAGAATTCTGGGAGCGGACCTTTTCTGTGGTCTGTGTCTGACTGCATTTTGTCCCCATTGAGACAAAAATGTGCTTCGGGGACTAAACACGCTCTTACCGGAGTCACTTTAAAGTGGAGTTTAAGATCATTGGTGACTTGAAGCACCCGCATTGAACGGCTGCTTGTGCTCCCTGGGGAGCACACCCGAAGCTCCCTGAGGGCTGAGCCACGTAGCCCAGCTGCAGCTTCAACATCTTACGAGGAGATACAGCCCATAAAACAGAGAGCACAGAAGTCTACATGTACCCTTTTCCTTTTTTTTTTTTTCTTTTTTTAATTTTTACTTGAGGACACGTGTTGCCCGTGATTCAATCAATTAAGCATTGCAGTAAATCAATGAGATAAATACAAATAACACGAGGCTATGGCTTTGGGCTAGGCAGGGTTAGCAATGAGAGTAGGCTAGGAGTGGGGTTAAAAGCTGGAACAGCGTCACCTGGGGAATGAGGATGTGTGGTGGAAGCCAGCTGGTAAGAGCATCTCCCGCTTCCCCTGATGTGTGTTCACTAAGGCCCCGTGGTGCTGGTGTCGGTCAGCACAGCACCGTACCTGTGGGAGGGCTGGTGGGGAGGATGGCAGCAAGGGGGAGGTGGGAGGGCGTGGTGTGAGATCTGTGTGCAGGAATCTAAAGGCGAGGAAGGTCATGGGGTGACCGTATCATCCCCCAGGACTACAGTCCAAGGGGTGGGTGCCTTTCCCTGCTGGTGGCCCTCTCTGCCTGCACAGCCCCAGGGTCTACCTGTCCCTTGCCATCCCATCTGTGTGTGGCTCTCTCTCAATGGGTCTGAAGTAGCCGGGCAGGCAGCCGGGAGCCCTCGCTGTGGCCGCTGTCAGTGCCGGCTGAAGGGAATGCCTCCTCTGGGACCCACCATGCCGGCTTTTCCCCCGGGTGCCGCGGCAGCTGCCTCCGGACCCTTAAGTCTCTCTGTGGATGGCAATGCAGCCCCGGCTCTTTGGGGGTATCCAGGGTACAAATTTAAAGGGGTTAAAAGGGGACGTAAGGAGAGAGGCAGAAGGTGTGAGGTGTTAGGGGAGTGGGCAGGAGCCACACCATGAAGGCTGGGAAAGGAGCTCAAGGGCTGGCAGCAAGACCCTAAAAGAACAGGAATCCCTGATTGCAACCCTAGGAGGGTGAGGCCCATGAAACCCGTCCCTGGAGGGGACTCTCGTGGATGACACTCAGGGATGGTCTGGCACAGTCGAGGCCCAGCAGGCTTGCTTTAAAAATCAGGCAAATACTTCCGTAAAACGGCTTAAAGCGGCAGAAGGGCAAGTCCTGCGGGCACCTGGGCGTCCTGGGGGACACGGCGGTTTGGGAAAGGCATGCGTCAATTTAGCCCTGGTGTTGACTTAAGCGAAAGTGCTAAGCCATTCCTAAACCTAAGTCAATACGGACTTAAGCCAAAATTGTTATTAACGAGCTCTAATCTGATTTAAGAGCCTCCGAGCGAGCCGTGTCTACACGACGCGCGTTGCCTTGCGCCGCGCTCCGCGGTGCCCGGTCCCCCGGGGGGGGCCCGCAGCCGGGGCAGCGGGAGGGGTCGGGCGAATGCAGCCCCGGGGAGGAGGAAGGCGGGTGTCGGGGAGAGCCCCGCCGCCGTGATTTGGGCTGACCGGTGATCTCCCTCCACGGGATAACTTCTTAAAACTGTACCCAGCTCGGCTGCCCTGGGGCGATTCGGGTCTGTGTAAGCGCCTCCAGGCCGGGGCTGCCGGGCCCCCTCTGCCGTGCCCGCCCGGGGGTAGGGCCAGCAGTTCCGCTCGCTCGGAGAGGGACATGCCAGTGCATTTCTTCCCCCGTCCCAATGGGGCAGTTGAGCCCTCCACTCCACCCCTCACTGGGGGCCTTTCTTTTCTTCCCCACCAGCTTTGAGCAGCGCTGTTTCAGATTGGCCTTTTTATGTTTGATATAAAGAATAGTTGTTGGCCAATTCCATCTTTTCATCGCTGCTCTCCAGGCCCGGGTCCAAGCGGCTTGTCAGATGCTCATTAACTCCCCCTTTGGCTCTTTCCAGTGTGTCTCCTAAGCTCATTGTGCCAAGAACTAGCGCTTCTTTCTCTTTACATGGCTCCCTTTCTCTGCTCCATCAGGGAGACAAATTACTTTCCAAAAGGGATCGCCAGGGATGGTTTAATGAGAATTTCTCCAGCGCTGGCCGTGGAAATCAATGTAGTTAACATTCGGTGCACTTAATTGGACTTTTCTCTTCTGCCTCCTTCAAAAAAACTCTGAAGCTATCCTGTTAATCTCTCATTTGTAATCAATTGTGTTGACTAAACAAAAGTCTAGGTCGTCCTTTCTTCCTGTCCCAGACAATCCTTTGTTGCCTCTAAATGCCTCATTCTTGAGTGCTCCTGGTCGTGTAGATGGGTCCGATTTTTGACAGTTCATTATTGCGCTTTTGTCCATTTAATCTCCCTCGCTGTGTTTTGCATGTGCATGCCTTAATGAGCTCCGTTGGCAATTAACATGTTTCTAGCAGCAAACTGGTTGCTCAGACGTTTGGAGAGCGGAGTGCAGGGAAAAGGGCAACGCAGCTGCCTGTAGGTTGGTCGCTTCCCGGTGCCCGGCGCGGTGCCGGGACGCACCTGGGAGCCGCCCGGTCCCGGGGAAGCGCCGGGCCGGGCCGGGCGGGCCGAGGGGGAAGCACGGAGGCACTGGCACGTCGCTCTTTGCTCAGAGGCACCTCTAACCCTCCCCCCGAGGCACCGGCACCGCTCAATCTGTTGTGTGCGCGGCTGCGGCGCCGGGAAAGGGGTTTTTGTGCGGGTTTTGTGTTATTGAGGCTTGCTGGCAAGAGTGCCGAAGTGTGAGCAGTCGTGGACAGCAGAAACATCTTGTGAGGGAGAAGATAATTGGAGTCTCTGGCGTGTGTGTGTCTGACAGAGCCACCCCTCCCCCGCGATCTGCGGCTTGTGTGTGCCGGGATCCGGGCGAGAGCCGGGGGGGGTCCGGGGCCGGCCGGTGGCGAGCGCGCTGCCGCGGCCCCTTCCCAGCGCGTCCGAGATCGGGGGGAAGCCGGAGACACAGCCGGCCCGGGGATGCTGCCCATCGCCCCCCAGGAAGGGCCAAGTGACCAAGGCCACCAGCGGCGGCGGACACGGCACTTCAGGGTGCCCCGAAGATGCCCTTAGCCGTGACGGGGATGCCGCCCTCCCCCCCAGACGGCTCTGTAAACAGCGCCGCTTTTTATAAAAATGCGATAAGAACGCACTTGCTTAATTCCCTTCCTAGAAGTGGGTTTCGCACTGCTCTCGCCCATCAGGAGAGCTGAGGAAGCAGCCTGCGCGCTGTCTGTGGGCCCCGCAGCCGCGCCTGGCTCCCGCTTTCGGCTCCCGGCTGGCAGCCCAGACCTCTTCCCGGCGCCCGAGGTGCGGAGAAAGCGGCGCTTCCCCCGGACCTGGCAGCGGGACCGGCTCCGTAGGCAGCCCTCGGGATGCGCTCCCGTCCTCCGGGACCTCGTCCTGCCGTGGCCTTCCCCGGCACGGTGTCCTCACGGGGAGAGGGGTCCCTCCCGCTGTCCCCGGCCCGTGGGTTGTCCCGCCCCGTCTGTCGCGGCGGCGGGAGAGCCAGGCTCGGCTGCTGAGCCGCAGTCCCTTCACTTGCGGGACCATTTACCCCTGACAGGGTTTCCAGAGCGGGTGACTTATCAGTGACGGGGTTTGCATTTTTATCCTTTTTTAAAATTTCCTTTTAACCTAGAACTCTCCCAAAAATTTTTAACAAATTCCGTCATGTTCTTTCCCCGCTGCCAGGATCACTGGACGTTCTTTTTCGCTCCTCAAACCATCAAAACGCTATTTTAGACACTGGAAAATGCAAACCCCGAGAAACTCTAAAATCGCCCCGTCTCTACAGCGGGAGCGCGGGGCCCAGAGCCCCGGCCCCAGCCCCCAGCCCGCTCCTTGGAGAACGCGGAGCGTCGCAGCCTAATAATGAATCCAGAAACCCGGAGCGAGGGGTCGACTCCCGTTCCTGCGCTCGGCGGCGAGCTGTGCTCGTCCTCGCCTCCCTCTATTTAACCACTCAATTAAGAGGAGAAAGGTGAGCTCCCCATTACGCCGTCCCCAGGCATTTCGGTGCCGCTCTCGTTCCCCTCTTCATTGGCAAGCCCGGCCCGAGCAGCACGCACACGCCCGGCCTCCTCAATCTCCTTTCTCCGCTAGAATAATATTGTTCCTAACGACGTGGCCGGAATAGACACTTGCGTATTAAAAGTGAGGGAGGGGGGGAGATGAGAAGGGAATATTTAGTGTAATCCAAGTGCTTGATTATCCATATTCTGATCACAAAGAGTTTCTGAGGCCTGCTGGGAGTGATTAGATTAATGTAATGCGGTTTGAAGGGTCTGTGTTTTCTCTCTTAATTTGGGTCATTACTCGGAAAGCAAGCGTGAGATCATTTTATCTGCATGCAAGGAAAGATAGTCATTCAGGAGCGGTTTAAACACGCCGTAATGAACCGACCCCGAAAAGCGGCGCTGGGAAACTCCGAGCCGCCCTTCGCGCTGCTGGTCGGGGCCGCGCAGCCCCGCCGGGGGTCCTGCAAGTGCTCTGACCCCGTTCCGGGGGGCGGCAGCAGCCCTCTGAAGCCGCCCGGCTCCCTCCCGCCCTCATTCCGCTCCTCTGATGCTCGCGGCGCTCGGCGGGCCCTGGAGCGGCAGGGCCCGGCTCCCGCAAGCCGCGCTCAACGGGGACAGCGCCGTGCAGCCCGGTCCCCGCTCGGGCCAGGGCCCAGCTGGGAAATGAGACACCTGCGAAGGGCCGGTTTATTGTCCCATGATAGATATAGATATAGATATATTCCTCACTTATTCGAGCGTACATTTAAAATTGAGATTTACAGACACGTATAAAGAGCGCTGTCCTGGTGCCGGGCCGGGGGCGGCCAGCCCGGCCCGTCCCGGCGGCGCAACGCGCCATTAAATAAGATTCCTCTTATATACAACTGCGGCTCGGGGTCGCTTGCTACCGGCGGCTGAGCTCGCTGGGAAAAGGACAGAGAAGCGAAGGCTGGTTTGGATAAATAGTGCTGGCCTGGTTGAGCAGGTCCGAGTGTGGCGGCGTGCCGGGCCCTTAGCTCTGCCCGCTGCGCCCAGGGTCCCGCGGCGGAGGAGCGCTGGAGACGCTGTCGTGCAACTTTCGGACGTGCTTCTTTAAATCAAAGTTTCTGCAAAATCCTTTCCCGCAAGTGACACACGTAAAGGGCTTCTTGTCATTGTGGGTGTGCATGTGGAAAGTCAAGTTATAGATCTGGTGGAAGGCTTTGTTGCAAATGGTGCACTTGTACTGCTTCTCTCCGCTGTGGGTCAGCTTGTGGTTCTTGTAGTTGCCTGCGAAAGAGGAAAAAGATGGAAAACGGAGTTACCCGAGGGTGCCCGGGCCGCTCGGTGCACAGGTAAGGGGAGGCATTAGGAAGTGTCTCAACCCGCACCCCCGTCCCACTTGTCAAACTCGGTCCTCGTCAGCGCGGAGCAGCGCGCAACTGGCATGGCACAAATGAGAGGCAGGGTCAACCCGGTGACCCGCGGCAAACGGAGGGCCCTGGATTAGGACCAAGGCCCGGCACCTTTCATTTAAAAAGCATTTAGGGGGAACCGTCAGCACTGCCCGGCGATGCGGCCCAGCTTAGAGAGAAAGTAATTGGGAGCGGCGGCGGATCTGCCTGCGCCCCTCGCTTCCCCCAGCCGGGCAGGGCTCGCCGCGTTTAATCCCCGGTAATGATGGGTGAGGGCCCTGGCGCGTCCCGGCTCAGCTCACCTTTCTGGTGGAAGCCCTTGCCGCAGAACTCGCAGACGAAGGGCTTGTAGCCGGCGTGGATGCGGATGTGGGTGTTGAGCGTGGAGCTCCTGTTGAACGCCTTTCCGCACTGGTTGCACTTGTGGGGTTTCTCCTGCACCGGGGTGCGAGAGGCCCGTCAGTGGGGGCTGCGCGGAGACCAGGGGCGGCCGCCGCCTCCCGCAACCCGGCCGCCCCCCACCTACCTGGGTGTGGATGATTTTGTGCCGGCACAGGGTGCTGGCCTGGCGGAAGCCCTTCCCGCAGACCTTGCAGACGAAAGGCCGGGCCCCCGTGTGCACCGGCATGTGGCGGGTGAGGTTGTAGTGCGCGTTGAACACCTGCGGGGAAGCGCCGGGAAGGCGAGGTCAGGCACGGCCCCGCTGCCGCCGCCCCCGGTTCCCCCCACCCGATGCCGGCGCCCCCCCTTACCTTGCCGCAGACCTCGCAGGTAAAGTTTTTGGGCTTGCCCTCCGCCGCCCCGCCGCCGCCGCCCCCCATCTTGGCGTGGCCCTTGGGGGGGCCGCCGCGCTCCGCCGCCGCCGCCTCCTTTATCACCTGGTCCAGGTGTCCCGGCAGCCGCTCCTTGTGGGCGAAGGGAGGCGGCGGCGGCAGCTTCTCGGCCGCCAGCCCCGCCAGCTTGGCATTCTCCAGCAGGAAAAGCTTCTGGTGGGCCGAGAGTCCCCCCGGCGGCGGGGCGCCCAGCAGGCCGGCCGGGAAGAGCTGTCCGTGCAGGAGGTCGGCCGGGTGGTACGCGGCGTCCAGGTAGTTGAAGTAATAGAGGGAGCGGGGGGCAGCCGGAACGGCCCCTGCCTGGTGGATGACCTGCGGCTTGATGAGCCGGCCGCTGGGCTGGCCCAGGGCGAGCTCTGCCTTGCAGCAGACGCCGCAGTTGGCTTTGCAGAGCCCCGCACCGCCCCGCAGGCTGCTCTTCCACAGCTCCGAGTAGTTGAGAGTCTTGGAGGGCAGCTCGTAGCCCAGCGGCGGGATGGGGATCACGCAGGGCAGGGGCGAGCACAGGCTCAGCGGCTTCTTGCCTGGCTCCGGCCCCGGCCCGCCGTGCCGCTCCTCGAAGGCCGGCTTGGGCTCCGACGACTTTGCCATGATCCGCTCGATGGAGAAGGCCAGGGTCTTGGAGGGGTTAGCGGTGGCGGCTCTGCCGTCGTGCCGGGGGCAGGAGGAAGGCATGACCGTCTCCAGCGACCCCGGGCTCGCCATGTCGCTCCGCCGTGCGGGAACTTGGTGTGAGCAGCGACTCGCTCCCGCGCTCGGCTCTGCATTCCAGAAAAGCCAGGAGACAAATCAATTTAATAAGCACCTTGTTCTCCCCCCACCCCACCCCCCACCGGCACCCCCTCCCTATTTACATTCAAATGAACATATTCAAGAACAATGGCACGTAGGGTACCAGATTACTGCTCATTAAGCGGAACACGCTAAAGTAACATGCAAGCTAGACCTTGTTAGTATTTAAAAAAAAAAAAAAAAAAAAGGAAAGAAAAAGAAAAACCTCCCCCAGCCCAATGCCACCCAGCCGAGCCCCACCGATGGCCATGGTCCGGGAAATGCGGGAGCAGGGGCGGGGGGCACGGCGAGGGGCGGCGGGGCTCTCCTTGGGACCACTTACCTTTGCCCGGCGCCGGCGAGACTCATCCAAGCAGCGCAGCGTGGCCACAGTCACATTTTGATAGCAAACATCTTCCTGAGCGTCAGATCACGGTCTCGAACATTTAAAGCTGACATCATATGAAGTCACTTTGAGCAGAATGACATGGGGATGCCACCATGGATCTTCCCCAAGCCGAGGCGCCGGGCTGGAGCGCGGTGGGTTGGGGCAGAGAGAGGAAGACGAGCCCCCCCTCTCCACGCACAATTTCCTTCCAGTTTAAGACGCACAAATCGCTCGTGTGCGAGCTGGGTTTTTCCTCTCTCTCTCCCTTCTTAAAAAGCAACTTGCAAAGCAGAGGAATCGTTTTGCATGTGGCAAATTAGAAGGCAAGTGCGATTCACAAGTTGGGTGGAAAAGAGTGCTCCAGTTCTTGCTGGGGTTAGAAGAGCCACTCCGAATGAGCGTGAGGATTTTTTTCTTCTTCTTCCTTTTTTAATTTTTTTTAAGAAGGGGGAGAATGATTTTTTTTTTTTCTAAAGCAACTACCACGCAACCATGCTCGAGTTATTTTGGCAACCCATCTGCAATCAGCTCCGTTGCAACCGAGCTGGAAGATAATTAATAAATTGTCACTTATCTGCGAGGCTCTCCAGCATGTATAAATTAATAGCCAACCCATTAATTAGGACAGTGTATTAATGTTAATTAAACTAAGTTTAATTCTAGCCCTCTCCCCTCTCAGGGTAGCTGGTGATTAGCCTTAAATAAATGCAGAGGGAGTCGTGTCCAGGACTCGATTTCGCTGCTGAAAAAAAAAATTAAAAATAATAATAATAAAAAAGACCCGTGTTCAGCGAAGGGAAGTTCTGCAAGTTGTCACCCCCTAAAGGTGCCCGTTGCCCCGGGGGCACCCGGAGACTCTCCCTTGCCCTTGTAGCCCTTGTCCTGCCCCCCCTCCCACTCCCCCCAAGCACTTTCTTCTCCCCCCTTTCCCCCCCGCCCCCCCAAATAGGCAACGCTACATTATAGCGCCTGGATGCCGGGGTTTCTTTCCTTCCTCTCTCTAATTAAAACGCCGTGATGCGGGAGGGGAGGATTTGCAGAAACCTCAGATGCGAGGACGCGGCAATTGAGAGTCCCGCGTCCACCTGTTTGGGGGGGCCCGGCTGCAGGGCAGCACCCCCCGGGCTCTGATTAGCCGCCCCGTCCCTCGCCGGGGCTATTCAGCCGAACCAATTTTCCCCCGGCGATTCAGGGCGCTCAATTCTCTTTCACTTGTAGCCACTATAGCGCTGCGTGGAACCTGGTTTTGTGTGTTTCTAAAATAAAGGGAAGGATTAGCCGGGGGAGAGGGAGGGAGCGAAGGGTTTAGATTGAGCCTGGCCAGAGGTAAAGCAAGCAATGAAAAGGCCCCTATATATATATATATTTTCCCCCCTCCCTCGCGCGTCTAAGAAAGTTTAGAGGAATTCGGGGGTTTTGTGCCGCGCTGACAAAGCCGCGCCTCCTCTCCCCGCCGGGACAGCTCGCCGGCGGCTGTTTGCAGACAGGCTTTTTCACCTGCGAACCACAACACGCTCCAGAAACAAACTTTAAAAGCGGCGGCCGTCCCGGGCTGCCTGCGGGCAGAGGGGAGCGCCCAGCCCCTGGGGGGGAACATCCCGCCTGGAGCATCAGGTGTTGGCGTCCGCCCAGCTCTGCCCTGCCGGGTCTGACGGGTCAGAGGGCGAGGAAGCGACCGAACCGTCCCGCTTCTGGGCGAGAGGCTGGGACGGGACCGGAGACAACCACAGAAGCCGTGCCCGGTGTCTGGGCTGCGGGAGAGCCGGGCTGAGCCCCGGGGAGCCGCGCTGCCCGCCCAGCCCGCGCCTCCTCCGGGCAGCGGGAGCGGACAGGCTGCGCTGGGCTGGGCTCCGCTCACTCCCGGGGCTCGCCGGCTTTAGCGAAGTATTTAATTAGCCTCCACAAACTTCTTTTCCTCGCCTGCAGATTATACTGAGTGGAGGGTTGGGAACTATTTTACACCTTGCCACTCACATGTTAATTAATCTCTATCTAACCCTAATTGCAGTTTATTCAAGCACCGCTCAAACAGCTCACCCACACAATAAACACTGGGGCTGCTTTTATCCATATTACTCCCCGCTCACACGTTGAGTAATTAACTCCAGTACCAACTAATAGTGCAAACAAATATTTTCTGTAAACGAGATGATTTCGGGCAGGATAAAAGAAGGGCTGCGGAGCCGGGACCGGGAGCTCGCTGCCAGCTTCCCCGAGCCGCCCTCGTCCTTGCCGGGGTGTTTGTGAACCGGGTCTCTCCCTCTTTCCCTCCCTCCCTGGCCAAGGGGACGGCTGCCGGCTCGCTGCTGCGCACCCATCGCCCTACTCGGGACAGCGGGTCCCGCAGGCCTCGGGGCTCCTGGGGGCGAGGAGAGGAGGGGGGGCCCTTTCGGAGCCCCGGGGCTGCCTCCTTCCTGCAGCCGGGAGAAGCTCCGGGGCATCCCAAGGCCGGGTACCGGCTCGGGCCGTGCCGCTGCCTCCCGGCCGGTTCCAAACCGGGTGCCGCACGCCTTACGCATCAGGACGTTGAGATCCCAGCTAAGACCCGGGCATCAGAGCTCAGTATTTTAATTGAAATCGCAGGTTTAGGCACAGCTGGAGGCCGTCTCTATCGATTCGACTTCTGCTGTTCCGCCGAGCATATTACAACTGACTGACTTTGAGACAGCTGTCCCAGCCCCGCCGCCTGCCCAGCACCGAGCCCGAGCCCCTCTGCTCCCGGGGTCTGGGGGGCCGAGCGGCCCAGCCCGGCTTTGGGAGGCAGGAACATCCGCACGTCGGGCGCGCTGCGGGCTCCGGGCTCGGCCCCGCGTTCAGCCTCTCCCGTGGAGGCAGTTCCCCCGTGGGGTTTTAATCCTTCACCCCCGACATTTGGAGGCAGAAATGGTTTGCGGATTTTTCCCAAGAAGGCGCACGCCGCAAAGACGTTCCCATTGCGGACGCGATCGATCCTACGGTTGTTTTTACGCCGCTGCCTCCCCAGAAAAACGAGTGCGGTGCCCGGGCGGGCCGGGCCGGGCCCGTGCGGGACACGCGGGGTCACCCGGGGCTTCTGCAGCGCCCGCTCCCCTCGGGAGTCCCGGACGCGCCCGGCAGCCCCGGCCCCAAACGCTGCCCGGCCGCTGACATCGAAAACAGGCGGGGGTTCCCCTTTCGCTCCTCCACAGGCAGACCCGCCTGCTGAGGGGCTCACGGGGACGCGTCCCGGGTGGGTCCCAGGCGGGCGGAGAGCACGGCCCCGCAGGCTCGGCCCGGCTCCCCGCGTCCGTCGGGGCCGCCTCCGCCCAGGCGGTCGGCACTGGGCATTTCTGGTCCACTGGAAGATAACTTAGGATCCTCCTAGTTATTTAACTTGGCAGCTGCTTAAACTCCGCAGTGGAAGCTGCCGAAAGTTATTAGCATTATACTTCAATCTCCCCGAAATGGTGGCTTTGATTTCCATGCTGCTTTGCTTTTTATAGGTATTTTTCTAAATAGTTTTTTTCCCCCAATTATTTTCCCTATTATTTTTTAATAGGAGGTGATGGACTGCCGGGTGAGCCACCGGCCCAGGCAATTTAGGATGCGACTGTCTTTGCGAGCCAGGGTGGGGGAGCGGCTTTTTCTGTGGTTTTGCAGCTTTGTGCAAAGGTGCGCTGGGGGGGCCCAGGGCTGGGCTGGGAGGAGGGCTGGGCTGCGGTGCTGCCCGGCCCTGGCCCTACAGAGCTGGACTTGGGGCTGTGTCCGTGCAAGGCAGCAACTACGTACGACCTCGGTCAGCCCAGGGATGCTCCCAAGGTGTTTGACCGCAGGTCAGTTTGCAGTGGTCAGAGACAGAAAAATTGTTTGGACAAATTAATGAGCAATGAACAGAGAAGTCAGGATAGCGAAGTTTGGGGCAGAGGTGAAGCCAGGGTCGTTACCCATGTGAATCTTTCCGGTTATTCCTTTGAAACCACAGTGCTTCGTCCAACGGGCGCTGTACCCCTGCAGTCCCGTGTGCCTCAGCCCCCACGGGCAGTCAGTCCATCTTCTCCTGTAGGGCCCATAGCATTGGTGGGGTGACCCTGCTGCCCTGTCACCCAATGAACACTGCCACACTGGGGCAGGGGTAGTGCCTGGAAAGGCCACTTTGGATGGAGAAGTGGCTTTGAGACCCTTCAGAGTATTTTTTCATCCCTTTTATTGAGTTATGTACGTTACTGCCTATCTATAGGCAGATAATTTTATTTTATATTTTTAGATTTTTTTTTCTCTTTAATTGAGGAGCTGAGTTTTTGGAGCACTGTACAGGTCTCAGAAGAAGTGTGGTTAGTGGGATTTTGGAAGCAAACTGGCTCAGAATCCTTACATGGGGTACTGGTCTATATTGTCAATGATGGCAGGAGTAACATCGAAATTTTCAACCTGAATCCAATTTTCAACGCTGGTATCTGACCTGCTTCTAAAACTGTTTGAAATGTAGTCCCACTGCAAAGCAACCGGCAGGGCACCGTGGCAGGAGCTGCACAGAGTGCCTCGATGGCAATCAAATGGGCTTATGTAATTCTAAAAATGGCAACTCCTTACTTGCCACATCTCTTTCTGTCTGTGCGGAGAGTCCTGCAGAGCTGCCAAACAGAAGCAATTGAATGAACTCTTTTCCCGGCTCATTCCTCCTTCCGCAGCTCGGAGAAAGTGAGCCAGAGCCTATTCTAGTTTGCCTGTCAACAGGAATGGTAACTAACGGCTCGATCCCAGCCAGGCTTTATGCCCCAAAAACGCTGCCTGCCTGCCTGTGAGGAGCAGAGAGAGACATCATGAGGGAAATCTAGTTCCTGGTGTGAGACTGGTCTAGCCCAGGAGGCAGGTGAGGAGTCGCTGGAATCCACACCATGTCCAAAGCCAACCTGGCCACTAATGCAAGGAAGAAACTGTTGAAAGGGTGAGCTGCTATTCTCCATCTTTATTGTCAGAAATAGTCATCCATCGCATTGCAGTAATGGAGCAATGCTGCTTTTCATTTCTGAACACTGAAACTGAAAGATGTTCCTTCCTAATGTTTTGAAATGTTGTACTTTTTTTTTTTTTTGAAAGAGTGGGAGCTTTTAAGTTTTTCTGGGTTTGTAGGGGTTTTTTCCCCTTATTTTCTATTTAGGAGAAAAGGTGGGAGGAAGTAGAGAAGGAGAATATAATGGGGGGATGGCCTTGTTCGCACTTTCCTACTGAAAACGTTTCAGGAAAAGGAACAAAAAACAGTGAAAATGGGTAGAAGCCCACTTCAGTTTCATGTTCCTATTCCTTCTCTTTTTTTGCTTGAAAGAAGGAAGGCCAAAAAAGTAAGTGGGACAAACTCCACGTGTTTTGAATTATTCTCCCCTTAATGAGATAGAAAAACATCTCGTTTTCAAAATTACTTGTTTTTTCAATGAAGAAAACCAAATAGAGAAAGAATCTTTCCAAACCAAATCTTTTCACTGTCATTTTGCCACTCACTCATCACTCAGTGTTGTCCAGTCTTTCTGGCTATGCCACACTAGGTTGTCTGAAATTTGTATTTGCCATCGTTTGAACTGTTGTCACAAGTGTTCCCATCTGCTGCAGAGCTGGACTCCAAGGGGTGCACAGTTTGGAGGTGGCAGTGGATGGCAGCACCTTGTCCCCTTCCTCTGGGATGTGTGGGACCGGCTGGACTGCAGCACCCCTGTCCCTCATGGTGCCTAAGTCAGAGAGAGCCTGGCAAGACTCCCAGATTGACAAGTGAAAAGTGCTGCTGTGCTGCTTGGGCACAAGAAATGGGTTGATTTCATCCCAGAAGCCATGAACTAGAAAAAGCGCAAAAAATCCCCCCAACAATGAAAGCCCAAACTAAAAATCCAGATCTTGTTACTGGAGGAAGAAACTTCAATGCACGACCCAAGTATTTCCTGAATGTTCAAGAATACCCACAAAATATGTAAAATAAATGATAATTTATTTATTTGATTTAATTATGAGCCTGGATTGTGATTTTGGGGTGGGAGTGGGGCTGGAGATAGTGAAAAGCCCAGGCAAGTCATCAGCCCTGGGGCACAGAGGAGCTGCTTCTCACAAAACACAGAGCACTGCAGAGCCCACCAAGAGCTCTGGGACTGCCTGTGTGTGGAGGACCTCACCAAGGTAACTGTTTCTCCACGAGGCCTTTGGTCCCACAGTCCATGGATGAGGCTGGTGTTCCATGGCCAGGTGGTGCTGGGGGGACTGGCTCATCAATTGCTGTTTATTCCAAGCACACGATCAAGGGTAGGTCTGCCATGGTGAGCACTAGCTGCCTCTGGTGGGTCATCCTTCCCATCCCCATTGGGCTGTGCCTCTGGTTGACTTCCAGAACTGCTGAATATGGCTGTGGGAGATGTTCCTGTCCCTGACCTGAGGGTCTGGATGGGCTTGGAGGCTGCTGCATGCTCTGCCTCTGATGTAAAACCAAACCCACAATCTTTGCCTGTTGAGATGGATAGAAAAATACCTTACCTGTCACCAGAGTTCATCACCACGTTCACTACCAGTCTTTGAGCTATTTATCTCCTCCTACCTCCCTTCCAGTGCGTGCTTCTCCTCTCCAGCTGACAGCCTGGGACAGCCCCGACATCAGCTGCTTGTGGAGTGCTCAGTGCAGAAAGCCAGTCCTAAACGGTGTGGCCTTTGCTCCCCCAGCTGTCATATCCTCCAGAATCTGCAACAAGTCCTGATTTTACAGACCCCATCTTGACAGTCCCCAGTCTGATCTGACCACCTGGTTTGTTTTTGAATCGAGCACTTGAGTCATAACATTTCTGTTTATTTCAACAACTGTATTCCTTGCATAGGAAATGAGCCAAGATGGTCTAAGGCGGGGATAGCGAAGCATGTCATGGTTGTAATTGCTTTTGCTCTCCCAGTATAAAATTTTACAGTATAATCAAAACCTTATTTTTGTAGCACTGGACTCTGTTATTGACTTAATCTTCTTAAGTGCTCCTATTATTCCAGTGATTTCATCGTTGTATGTTGATTTTAATCTTTTGATCTCCATATTAGCTACTGCCTGCAACTAATTTGTTGCTCAGTGTTTTTCTTTGTTTTGACCTGTGAGGCATTTTCCTCATGGCACACAACTCTGCTGGCAGATTGCATATAATCTCTGCACTTTTTTTCTCCCATATTTTGCATAGTTACAACAAATGCGGATTTACGACTTGAAATGGAATATGTATCTTTTAGAAAAGCTGAGGAAAATATCATTTCAGGTTTAGCTTGAAAACCTAAACATGTCTGATTAAAGGGAATGTCATGGAATACAGCTCACCAGAGAGAGGTGGCACACAGGCTTTTTTTAGTTCACCAAGTTCATGATGGGTGAAAACTGCAATAATTATATTACATGCAGTTGAGGTCGAAGAGTTCGGAAAGCAGTGCTAGACTAAGATGAAGAGGGCTGGGTTTTGTGAGTGGCTCAAAGAACTCTTCTAGCTGATCTTGGTTTGATACAACAGTGTCTTTTTTGAATCCTGGCAACATGGAGTAGATTTTTTAACAAATACTGGTGGTGGAAGTGCAGAGTTGTGAACTTCACAGCCAAAGTGCAGAGGTGCAGCTCAGCTGATTTTGGGCATTAGACAGCAACTTTTCCCTTGGTAGTTGATGGTTTAACCTGTGCTGATTTATCATGTGCTTTGTTTGCATTAGCTTTTTCTTTTAAAGCTTAGAGAAATAATTTTTGCCTTAGGTTTGCTGTGACTTTTTAAAAAAGAACACAGCCTGAACGTTGGCAAAATCATCTTTGCTTTGTTGCATGCCTGTTTATGCTTCTGAACACAAATTGTCTTCTAATATTTTTGACGTTTTGGTCACTAGAAAGGCAGAAAAGCAATTTCTAAGATGCCTACGGGCCAGAAGACATGCATTACAGCAGAGGGGAAAGAATCTGTTAGTTGGTGAAATATAAAACAAATTGGATGAACAGCTGCTGACACTTGTCAGTCAAATAGTTGATAGCATTTTCAGTCTCCATGCCACATGCTTTAAGTAAGTCTGTCAAAAAAAGGATATTTTCGCTGGACTTCCCTGTAAATATGAGAGAAGTTTTGGCCTGATCTATCATTTAAAATTTTGCTGGCAGAAGAATGAAATTTTCCTCTTTCCCAAAACTGATTGACATAACTGTAAAGGCAGATTCTTCATCTAGGTGCAGTTGTACTGGCAGAAAGTCCTGTGACTGTTGGAGCTCGTTCCATCACAGCAATGGGTTGAAGTGAACCAGCAGCAGATCTTTGCTTTCCTCACTCTTTGCCAGTGCTCTCATCTATCCATAAACCCTTACAGGTACTGCCCAAGGTGCAGCTTTGCTCTGCAGGAGCTGAGCCCTGTCCAGACTGTAGTGTATGGCCAGGAGGGATTTGAACCCAGATTGATATTTTTCAGGCAAAATCAAACCATTTTGGATTTGACATTTCTGCAGGATTGACCAAGGTGGCTCTTCCCACTCCTGGTACCACAGTGCAGCCCCCATTTAGGAGAGGTTTGGGCTGCCAGCACCCCCTGGCCAGGTGCAGGGTTAAAAGCAGGGGGATCAGGGTGCAGTGCACTCCTTTGCTCAGCCACAGGCTGCAGGCTGTGCAGTGGGAGGTTAAATCCTGCTTTGCAGCAATGCTGTACATGAGATCTTCTCCCTGCTTACACTAAAGTACATAATCTTGAAGCTCATCTTTTGAGTCCAAATGCCTTAAAAATAGTGAGTTGGCTAATGCTTCCCTGTTCTGTGGTCAAGCCTCAGGGCTATAGAATTTCTGGGGTGCCTTTTTGGGGTCTGAGGACACAAAAAGCTGTCACAGGCCATAGGGTCACTGCTCATGACAGAGGCACTCAGTCCAGGGTGTCCAATCCCTGCTGTTTTAGGGAGGTACCGAAGTGTGTTAGCAATGCTCAGTCAAGGAGCATCTCCTGAAGGCTGCACCCACACTCTCTCATTCAAAAAACTGAGCAGGGCTCACTATTTTGAAAGGTGGCAGGTGGAAGTGGGCTGTGTTTTTACCCAATAAATATTTTGTGTTTAAAAAAAAAAAGGAGACATTTCCAGAGCAGAATCAAGCTGTTTCTCCAGCTCTGCTCTGCCTGACTGCCAGCAGAGCTATAAATTTCAATGTCCTTCAGTGCTCCTTGCTACTAGCCTGGTGACCAACCCAGTAAGGCTTTCCTAGGACTTCCTCTTGGACCTGTTGTCCTTCACATAAATATTTGGGGCAGCTGAGGGAGAGGATAAAGAGGGCATGAACACACATGTGCAGCAGTCCGTGTGTGGGTCTCTACCCCCTAGAAAGAAGGGACCAAGCAGTTTGTTCCTTGCTTTGTATCTTGTGAGACTTGCTTTGTCCTGGGAGGGCTTCAGGGTGGGATTGAAGGCTCCAAGCATAATGAGGTCAAGGAATAAATATTTTTTGTGTGCATGCGAGTGATAGACCTGCAGAGGCAGCTGAACTGATTTTGATAGACCGAATATGACTTAAACACTCAACTACTACCCCGGTTCCTCTGAGGACTCAGGGCCAAGTACTTGCACGTATGAAGGGTGGGTCAGAAGAGGGAAAACCTTCCTGTGCCAGTGGTCACAAAGCATATTCCTGCCTAAGTCCTCAGAAGTAGCTTTCTCTGGTAATGCTTCCCTCTACCAGCAGCACAGAGCAATACAAAAATCAACTCAATCAACTCTGCTGGGCTACAGTCAGGGTTCAAAATTAATCTATTCTGGTGTATCAGATTCCTTCTCAACATGTAAGTGGTGCAAAATGTGCACATCCACCACCCACTCCTGAAGTGAAGCCCCTGCAAATGGCCGTGTTCCAAGGGGATTCCAAGGACACCTGGGAAAGGTGGATGCTGAATGTGTAGGGTGTGGCCAACCAGGTGGAGCTGCACAGCACCTCCACAGCAGATGCTAAATTCTGACACACAGAGGGAAGGGACCCAAAAATCCAGCACTGCAGGTGAATATGCTCCAGGCTCCGTAACTATCCCAGCCCAGTCTGGGACTCAACATCCCCTTCACAGGCAGTTCCAGAGGTCCCCATCTCCTCCCATATGTTCAGGGTGGGTCTCATGTCTTTTGGGCTCTGGAAGGTGGTTTAGTTTAATTGTTCATTATGTCAGGAAGGCTCATCCAGGTAGGATGTTTTTCCATCTGCCCATCTTTTATTTGTGAGGGATGAACATTTGTCCTGGCTCCCCAGGCTGGCAACAGGTTGTTGTGTTTGGGGGTAAAGCACACCAGTTCTGCTGCTCTCTCAAATGCCTGAGACCTGGGCTAACAGGAACCAGTTCTGGTGTGAATTGGCTGATGGGAGGGAGGGACTGCAAAACCTCCCAGAAAACTCTCAGCCTAACAGAGAATCACAGAATGGATTGGGTTGGAAAGGACTTCAAAGATGATCTAGTTCCAGACCCTTGCCATGGGCAGGGACACCTTCCACCAGACCAGGATGCACAGAGCCCCTGACCTTGAACATTTTCAGGGATGAGATATCCATGACCTCTCTGGGCAGCCAGTTCAAGTGTGCTTCCATTAAACATGTTTTCCATCAAACCAGACTTCTATTTAATTTCAACTCAGGGTTTATCTCTGCCCTATGTGTCTAAGTGCTGCTGCAGTTGGCTGCTTTGGGAGAAGTTAAAATACAAACTGAGGCCTTTTGAAGGAAGGTAAGTGTTGGGCAAGGCTGATGGCCATATAATAACAGGGGCTGAACCAGGGCAGACATCAATCAGATGTCGAGGGACAAATCACAGGATATAAAGTGCAGATAATGGTGGAAACAGCTGTGGGGGTCATAGCAGAAATGCCTTTGTACCTGGGGAACAGACAGTGTGCTCCCACTCCTGACCTTGGGGAGCAAATCAGGAAACCATCTTCTTAATTAATAAACTAAAGAACACCCATGAGAAAAGAAAATGCCTTTATTCTGTGAGGTTGGGGCTCTTACAGCTCAGCTTGGTTTGGTAATTTTTCTAAGGCAGACATAAAAAGACTCCATAATTTATTATTAGGACATCTGAATAGTTATTTATTGAGAAGCCACAGTTCTCACACTTTTACAACTGTCGGCTTGTATAAGGCAAAAAAAGCAAGATGGATCACTATTTTACACAGAAAGTAAAAGCTCTGGAGAAGGAACTGATGGACATGCAGTTACTGGTCAAAATGCAATGTACATGACATATATAAAAACCATTGTGAAACAGAGGAATTGTAAATTATGGTTACAATCTACCGAAATAAATATTCAATATATTATTATAAACACATTTGTAGAGTCTAAGATTGTAATTAAAGTTGTCTTTGTACATACACGGTTATTTGAAATTTAAACAAAAATGTAACATTTAGAGGAGCAAACGTCAACATAAAACAACTGCTTTGGACTTGTAATGTGGCATGATATATCCATAATGATAGGATTAATCTGGTGTGGCAATTAGAATGACTAATCCTTTGGGATGTAGTCTCTATGGAGTTAACTGCATATTGAAGGGAAGAGCCTGGTACATTAACAAGGATGCAGAATGATTCAAACGGCTGTCTGGGTTTGTTTGTTTTCTGGTTTTTAAATGAACAGAGAGAACAAAAAAATCATTTGTAATTGCCTGGTTTTTCTTTTAAAAACAAAGCTGTTTTTTTAATTAATTTTAAGCAGTTGGCATCCACAGAAGAGAAAGAAATGAAAGGACTCGAGTCACTCATCTTCACAACAATTTACCATCAATGTATATACAGTACATTAATGAAGCATTGTTTAAACTTTAATAACAGGGACACACCTAGGATGTTTTCTATGTAGTTTTTCCATTAACAGTATTAAACAATGGTGCTCCATATTGCTTATGAACATATAGATATGAAATTAGGAAACTGATGAATCAAAGAGAGGTGCTAATCTTATTACCACACAGCTAACATGGCATTTGTATTGGTAAACTTCTCATGGGCATTTAGAGCTGACATAAAAATTCCTAATGTGGCTAACTGAGTTACAGACGAGGTACATGCACGGATACCAGGCGACCCCAGGCGCTGCTCCAGCTTCCCTAGTCATCCTCTTCATCCTCCTCATCGCTGTCCTTCATGGTGATGCCCTGGAGCCCCCCGCCCTCGCTGACCGACGCCGTGGCCTCCTCTACCGTCAGCCGGTTCCGGATGGTCTCGTAGGTTTTGCTGTTCAAGGTGGAGTCCAGCACTCCTTGCAATCGGAAATCTCGGTACGTTTTCTAGAGCAGACACAGGCAGAGGTCAGGGCCAACACCAGCTCCTCTGCTTTGCTGCAGGAGTCAAGCCGTGCCCCTGTGCTGAGGGTTTGGGGGCACTGATGGGAGAGGCTGGGGTACCAGGGAGATCCCAGCCCTGGGGACATTTAGCATGACCTGGGAAGCGTAGAGGACACAGGAGCATCTCTGCTGGCCACCACTCTGGCATGGCAGAGGTCCCTTTAGGGTGCCTTGGGCAACGAATTACAGCTCTGTGACTCCAGCCCTGACTCTGTGGGCCGGGCTGGGGAGCTTTGCATAGAATGGGCTGGTGTCTAAAAAGACATCAAAGCAATATAAGGGCTCTGCTCCAACTAACTTCCCTTGCTCCTGCATGTGTTCATCCTGCCTCTGATGTCAGTTATTTCTCTTCAAGCAGCAGGATGCTTATCCCCCATACCCACAGGCATGATTACACATTCCTGGAATGCTCCATATTAAACAATACTACCTACAGTATAGGGATTAAATAAACTAAGTCCAGGATACTGGATGAAATTATTGATGTATAAATATAAGCACAGGGCACATATTTCTTAAATCTCCCTTTCTTCACCTCAATCTGGAATTGTATTTCCATGGTTCCCATATTTCCCTCGTTATTACAATTAACATCTCCTATTCGAATTTATACTTAAAAACCTCTCCACTCTGTGAGATAAAACTCTGGTCTTGTTGTTCATTTAATTCTGCTCTGTGCTCTGCACAGAAACTATTTACTGTTCTGCTATTTCAGAAAGTCCTTGGGTTTGTTATAGCTGCTTCTGAATGTAATATTGGTATAAATAAAGCACAAAGAAAAAAGCTTTCCTCAGCTAGCTGACAAGTAGGAATAATCTGTCTGTGCCTGTTGTTTTCAGTTATGAAAAGCACATTTAATGCATTTCAGTTTTAATTTATTCATGCCTTCAATGTGTTCACTGCACACAAGACCATAAACATTATAAAATACTAGACCAAAAAGCATTAGATAGAACCTAAAATGATCAAAAGTATATTTACCCCCTTCTGTGATCTTATTATTTCATGTAAACCACTGTGATTTCACACTGAAATAATTATCATTAGTCCAAGGCACGCACACACACACATATACACATACACGTGCACTTAAGGAAAAAAAATGCTACTTTCAGGGTATGTTATCTCACCTTTGTGATCTCTTAGAGTTGATTATATACACCCATTGTAAAAGAAACAACTTCAATTAACTATGAGAACAATCTCATTTGCATTCTGACAATAATCACAAGCCTTAGCTGGGCTTAAATGTTTCCAGCAAAACAGCATTAAAAACTTTTGGGTTGATTTAACCCATTTTAACACCAGAGCTCATTGGTGTGATCAGTGAGTTTGTCCACAAAAAGGCTAATTCTGGTGCACTTACTGTACAGGTAAGGTCAAATAGCAAGAGTTTGGTTTTTGTTTTTAACGCAAGGAGTTACTTTGTTGTTATTTGCACACTGTGTTTTACATATCTGTGCATTTAAAGTTCCTGTTTATCCAATGCTACCTTCCATGGACATAGTTATTTTAATTCTTTTAAAGAATTTGAACTAAACCTTAATTTATCTACCAGTGAGTTTGCCTAAGAGCAGTGCCACACACACAGGCAGGCACACACACGCTGGGCACAGCTCGGGTGCTTACCTTCACTATCCTAATGAGAGTTTTCAGCTGGTAGATGTGGAGCTGCAGGTCCATGCGGTCTGTCAGCCAAGTGCACACGACACTCATGGAGCTGGTGTACCATTGCTGCAAGAGAGACAGACTCCTCCAGCACCCACAGGGGCTGTGTGCCATGCCCTGACTGACACCTGTGCCCCCAGCATCCCCTCACACCCACCTTTGCCACCTGCCAGCCCGCTCATGGGGGCCACGCACTGAGAGGGGAGACAGGCATCTGCTCTTACACAGGATTTCCATGCATGAGCTTTTAAATTTTAATAACAACAACAATAAACTTATTAGGAGGGTACCAGTACCAGCTACCACCAGTAGCAACACAAGGTTTTGTAATCTGATTTTGCCATTAATGGCACTTGCCAGCAGTGATGTGTGTTTGGGTCAAGGCATGTTTTAGCCCGTTTCTCCCACAGTGAGAGAGCACAGTCCTGCCTTTAAGGATGTTAATCCCACACTCACGTTACTTACCATCTTCAAATTCAATCTTAAGCAGCCACAGGAAGAGTCTGGGTCCCCGAGGGTGAGCGGAGGGGAGGCTCATGCGGGGCAAGGTTTGGCTGGGGGGAAGGATGCTGGTGTAAACACCTACAGGTGCCTGCCCAGGCTTCGTGGGAAATGCTCTGGTTTCACCCTCACAGTTATGAAAGATGGAAAAGCAGCAAAGAAATCAGTTTGTTTCAAGCTGCTGAACTCACAGGGCCCCTCCAGGGGCTGAAATTGTGCTGTTGTCTGTGAAAAAGGCTCGCAGCAGTGTGGCAGCAGCCTGCTGTTCCCGCAGTGCAGGAAGGCTCTGGTGGGCTGTGGATCAGAGCCCTGCTCATGCAGGGCTGACATGGCACGTCTGATGCCACACAATGAGCAGCGAGCCCTCGAGAGGAGGAAAAACAGGGCTGGGGGGTGGGTGGGGAACCACAAAACCTCCCTACTGTGCTCAGCACAAGGGAGGGTTACAAAGCAAGCAAAAACCCATCACACCTCTGTATGATCACCCTTCTCGTGATCTCTCTTACATGCAGAGATCAAAGCCCATACTGTAGACCAGATGTAATTAATCTAGAACCAGTTAAAATACTAAAGAAACCCCAGCAGACCAGTTTATGTGAACACTGATAGAGCACCATCCAAGTTAGTCGGGGATGCAGCAGCCTCCCAACGAGCCTGAAACCTCACAGCAATCCAAGTCAGGTCTTGCTGCCCCCCTCACTGCCCCCTCAGGTTGGGGCTCTCTGACACAGATCGTGCCCTTTTCCCACTGGCTGCAGAAGCTGCCAGTGAATGAAGTGGAATGGAGACAACTGAACATTCTGTAATTCAAAATAGACCAGTGATTTGTTACCCTCCATCCTTTCACACTGGCACCCACAAGGTGGCATGAGGCTCACCAAAGCAAACAAACGAGTCTGAGCTAAACCAGCCCTGCATCACAAAAATGTGTGCTGAACACACATCTCCAAACTGTGCAGCAGCACACCTGGGAGCTGCATGGGGAAGAGTTTTCCCCTCAATTCCAATGATGTTCCTCTACTTTAATTTCTATACAACTTCTTCAAAAAAGGGAGGAAATAAGGACATGAAAGAGTCACTGAAGAAATGGCATGTGGTGACCTCATGCTCAATGCTTACACCTTGTGCAATCTGTGGCAGAGATTCTGCTGACCCTTCATCTCCAGGACAGAAAGCTGGCAAGAGCTTGGATGAGACTAATTGAGATTGGCAAGCAGGAGCTCTCAGCTGTCACCTGAGGTCCTGGCATCAGACTGGGGTTGAACAGTGAGTGAAGCAACCTGGGTAGCTGATGTGGACCTGATGAGCACAGGACATGAAGGTCTGGTGGGGCTTCATACCTTCCAATCCCTCCGACTAGTCTGAGTGCCCCTGGATATCCCCTGAGGATCCCAGGTACCCTGACCCAGGACAGCCAGCAGCCAGCTGGTGGCTGAGTGGCACAGAGCAATTGCTGTCACTGGGGGATCTGCCTGGGTTCCCATGAAATGCTGCAGACCCACACAGGCAAAGCAGAGAAACTGTTAATGTTCATAAAGCTGCTTTTCTGCAGTCAGTGCTTAACTGAGTCATGCTCTTGGGTGACACTAGCTGTGACCCAGGGCTACACTGGCACATGGATGCCCAGGTCAGCCAAACACCTCCTTCCCCTTCTGCCATCTCTTCAAATCAGAACCCCCAGAGGAAGGGCACAGCTGTGTGTTACACACACACGCCCTCTCCCTTCCCCTGCTACCTCCCATCTTCCACACAACGATCTGCTGCGTGTTTGTGTCAACTCTACATGAGATGAGAAGTCCCTGGCAGGGGCAGGTCCTGCCATTTCTGTCCATCCCACGCCACACACACCCACACAGATATGTGATCCCAAACAGAAATGATAACCTCTGCCTGGAGGTTATTGGCAAGGTCACTCTGCTGCTGCAAGACCTTCAGAGTAAGAAAAATGAAATGTTTTTCTGTGTTTCTGGAGGGTACTTCAACACACTGGGTTCTGGGGAGAAGCAAACTCCTTGGAACCCATTGTGAATTGCACCCCTCTCCTCTCGAGCACCGCTGACAAGGGCTCAGCCAGGCGTAGCGCTCGGCTGCATGAAAGGAGCTCTCTTTCTCAAAGCCAACTTACTCCTAAGACTTTCTGCTTTATGAGAAAAAGACAAAGTCTAATTCATTGATCTTGATACACAAAACCGTCACGTCACTTCATAGAGCACACACCAACTGCTGAATTTAAGCCCTGCATATTCATAAAAATAAGTTAGCCCATAAATTAAATGTTCCCTTTAGCTATCGCTAGTGTTGATGTGCTATAAGACGCATAAGCCCTCTGATTCATGACTAACCTACCAAAGAAGATAACATTTGCATATGACTATATTATTAAAAAAAACAACAAAAAAGCCAAATGCTCCTAAACAGAAACGTATTCACCTCAGACAAAAGAGCACAGAGTGGTCCTGTGGGGACACCGGCCACCTTGCTTTCCCCAAGGGGGTCTGCCACCCCCTCAGGGGCACAGGGGTTCATGCTGGGGACACAGGGTCCCCTTGGGGATCCAGCTCCAGCCTTGTGTCTTGTCCCCAATGACAGGGTGCAGAGGCCACAGCCCAAATACTGAACTTCAGGGCTCTGCCAAGGGGTTTGCAACACATTTCAGGCACATTTCTGGAGCCACAGCACAGCTGTGTCATGGGCACACCAAAGTAAACCATAAATACATTTTCTGCAAAAAACTCCTCATGCCTGGCTGTAAAGAACAAACAGACCACACTGATGGTCCAGGCCTATGGACAAAACCTCACATGTAACTCACTGTAGTACACACACGTTACTGCTGCTGCTGGCATCCCTGTCCCTCACCTAGGGGAGAATTTACACTCAGTCTGGGGGCACAGGGTGAGGACAGGCTGTGGAGCCTGCATCCTCATGGATGCATGGTGGGTACCACTCATCCAGCAGGATGTCAGCAGGGAAGGGAGCAGGGTTCTGGCAGAGGCAAACCACAGCCCCATGGGTGCACATCACGACCCAGCCCCAGCAGAGGAAATGCAGACACTATCAGAGCCCAGTCACGGCAAGCAGGTACTGTATTTGTACAGAGAGGAATTCAATCCTTCTTTCAGGTTTGTTTTCCTGTTCTCCTGTCTTTCACAGCACCCCTCATTGCTGGATGCTAGGCTGGGTAGATTAGGTGGGCCATGGGCTGGCTGGGATGCACCAGGATGAGTATTAGAGGAGCTGGAGTGTTACAAGAGGTGCATTTCTATGGCTGCCCATCCAACACCCCAACCAGCTTGAGCAATAAACTTCCTTGTTCCCCAGCCCTCTGCCTTATTTTTTTTTCCTTTTCTTTTTTTTTTTTTTTTTTTTTTTTTTTGTTTTTGAATGCAAAAACATGATCAATAAGTTCCTGAAATAGCAAGTTTGTCTCTGAATACATAAATTGTAGAAATTGGTATGAATAAATCTGCAAGTAGCACACTGAATGCGGCACATTTTATCAAAACCCAGCCCTGTGCTGGGTTCCTGTGCTTTCTGGGAGGTGGTGTCATTACACACACCCAGGAACATCTGCAAACCCCCGTTCTCTTTGGTGTGAGCTGAATGGAAGCATGACCTCCTGTTCCTTGCCATGAACCTTGAGTTCACACTCATATTTTACATGTTACAGGAAGCCACAGCTCACCCCAGGAGTGCTGCAAACAGAATCTCGTAAGCCAGATGCAACACTGCTTCTTAAGGCACCTGAAGGAGCTGTATTCTTCATTCAAAAGCTTACATACTAGTAGCTTAAGGTCACTTCAGCTTTTGTAAAGAGTGGAACAAAACCAGGAATGCTTATAGGGCTGGGTTGTCAGCAGGGTAGCAGAGGGATTACAAGGAACCTGTGACTCTGCCTCTTTCTGCCTTTACTGGTAGTTTTTTTGTGTGTGAACAAGTGCCATACAACAGATTGAGGCTGGTATAAAGGCCTGGGACTGTGCAAGAGCACCCTGCTGAGCCTCAGCTGTGCTTGCAATTAGCAATAGGCATGAAATGATTATTGTTGTGGTGGCTGATGGCAATCTGAAGTGACAAGTTTTATGGGGGAAGTTGTAGTAGAGATGTTCAGCAAGTTTCTGCAAACCATTAATCGAAGGCTGCAGCACAGTTTAGTCAAAGCTATTTTATGTCATTCCAAAGGTCTCACAAGGATGCTGAAAGAATATTTTTCTGCTCTCAGTGCCTTGGAACGGAGTTTTTCTAGGTCAGGGATTCTTTACTGCCCTATTTAGTGTCAAAAATACCCATTTGCCTCAAATTAGCAGAAAGCTTGTAGTTAAGGGCTAGAGATTAGGCATACAAAATTACTCAGCAGGTGACTGCTGGGTGGATTTGGGGTTGAGAAGTCTTTAAAACTGACTACAAGACATTATATACTTCTGACAAAAGAACATAGTAATCCTACCTGCTTGCTTTAACCACTGTTGTTTGTCTATTATTATGTGCTTTAATGCTCATAAGAGCAAAACTACTGGTGATACTACTCAATTACCATAGTAACTCTCCCCTATGACCTCTCATTTCAGTACTCGCTTTCCAACCAGAACCAATCCAAGCAGGGCAAATCTATTTAAAACTGTGACACACACGGCACAAAGAGGCTCCGAATGCTGGCTGGCTCCCTCTCTTTGTCCGGGACATGGGCTTGTTTTGAAATGCTGAAAGGCAGCTTTGAAATGAACCCTTGAATTCAAGGTGTTTCAAAGATGAGGAACTGGATGCTGGGCGGACGCCACCACAGCATCCCCGAGCTGGCCAGCATGAAGTGAGGGGACCACAGAGATGGGAAGGGAGAGAGGAAGAGGCTGACTGTGAGTCTTATTTTCCAAAGGAAAACTGAACCTGCTCTCAGGCAACAGCTCAAAGAGATTTGATCAGCAAGAAAAAAAAAAAAAAAAGAAAAAAGAAAAAAAGATAAAATTACCAACTCTTTGTTTCTGGCATTTGCATCCCTGTCCAGTGGGCCAGAAGCTCAGCTGGTGGAAGGCACAGTGGGGCTGTGATGATTTACAACTGCTGACAGTAGGTGACAGCTGACAGAGCTGTGTCCATCCCAGTCCTGGGTGGCCCTGAGATCAAATTGGGTATTCGGCGTTGTCACATGTATTCACAGCAGCCACCTCCCCTGAGCAGGTGCCATCTCCACAGGGAAGGCAGGGATGCAGCCACAGCAGCACAGGGACATGCTGTCTGGGGACCAGCCATGTGCACACAGCTGCCAGTGCTGGAGGAGGACTCACATGGAGAGTGGGAGCAGGAACTCTTCAGGAGCAGCCTGCCAGCCACAGGCATTCCTCCCTTCACTCTCAGTGTGCCCAGTAGCACAGCCAGGTTTGTACACCAGAACTGGCTGCAGTCCTGCAGCCCAAAGCCCAGACTGCCCTATGGCAGTCATGGAAGGATCATTCTTGCCCATCCACTCTTCTGTGGCCACCAAAGTGTTCCTCTCCACCTTCCCTCAATGTTTCTTTCACTGTTGGTTCCAGGCAGTCATTGCTGTTCCAAAAACTTGGTAAAGATGGCAAACTCAAAGCATAGGGCCTCATAGCCAGTG
This sequence comes from Acridotheres tristis, assembly GCA_037013685.1. NCBI lineage: Eukaryota > Metazoa > Chordata > Aves > Passeriformes > Sturnidae > Acridotheres > Acridotheres tristis. Next base: position 7,380,806 of record CM072899.1, on the reverse strand, counting down.
CAGTTCCTACTCTTGTCTATCAGAAATAAAGAGATGTTCCCAGCAAGAACACACACAGCAGCTTATGCAATCCCTTTTCCAAAGGCCACCTCTACTGGGATGTTGGATGTGGATGAGCTGTTTTTCAGGCTGTTCTGGAAACCCAAGTTTTGTGTTGCTGCAGAATATGTGCTGTGCCCCAGCCTGGGAGAGTGGGGATAGAGCAGAGGCAGGGCCTTGGTGACAAAAGTGTGGCTGAAACACATAAGATACATGGCTGTGGCCCTGGAGGAGGAGGTGGCAGACTGAGGTGGGTGAAGAGCCACAGGCACTCAAGCACATAATTCTGGTTCCAGTGTCAATGAGGAGATTGAGATGGATCTTTTGTCACACAATGAAGGAAGAGGCACATCTCTCCTCTGTAAGCATATGTTTTCTGGATGGCAAGCAGAGACCTGCAGCAAACCCCATCCCATCTATTCATCAGGTTTCTTTGCCACTACTCAACAAAATCCATACCGTGCTCTGGGTATTACTCCACAGAGCCCTCCTGATGGGCTCCCCTGCCCTGCCCTTCTCTGGGGACCAAAGAACCACCCAAAGGCAGCTCAGCATTTGGAGCTATAAAACCTCCTCCAGCACAGAGGGCCAAACATGCAGTGGGCTCAGGGCTGAACCCCCAGGCAAAGAGCATCTGGCTCGGTCGCGTCCTGGCCGCAGTCATGGGTGGCACCAATAATGACCCAGCAACTCTTTCGATTTACACCTGCCAAGGATTTGGACCATTCCCCCAAGCTGGGCAGGGCACAAGGCTCAGGGCACTGAGAATGATGTTGCTGTGAGTGCCTGGGTTTTCCTGAAGCACAGAAATTGGTGTGGCATTGCCCACGTTACAGAAAAAAGTTTAGTGGCTGCGGCTCTCGGAGCACACAGCTAACCATAAAATAAGCAATGAGTTAATATTGCAGGCATTGATCAGCTAGTCTTACAATTAATGCTTCCAATAAAAAAAAAAAAAAAGCTCCCCTTTTATTCAACAGAATAAGAAATTAAACACTTCAGGGCTCATTCTAAAGAATGAATGAAATTGAATAAGCTACCTAGCACTTGAGATTCCCAGCGAGTGCTTGAATAGAGCAAACCTCCTGAGTTGAATGGATTGCCTTTTGGGACCAATTTGTCTCTTTTCACTCTTTATTCCTCCTTTTTTGCTGACAGATGTACAAAGGCGGAACTGCGCTGTGCAGCTTAGCTACATGCACCCACAGCAGCTGTCACTTTTGTCGAGCAAGTTAATCAAGCAAATGCCACCATATCCCACTTTCTATAAGGAACAACATGTTATAGACAGTAGTCTTGGGAGACGGGGAGGGAGGGAGAGAGACTTTATTTTAACTTTGAGTAGCTGGTATTTTTTTTTCCCCCTCTGTGTGTAAAAAAAAAAAAAAAAAAAAAAAAAGAGAAAAAAAGAAACAGCCAAACCTGGTAGCACAAGCTGACACTTTTGTTTTCCCGTGGAACAAATATTTAATATGATTTTAACTCTAATTTGTACTAGAAGGGGAGCTGTCTGGTTTTAATTAAATTTAAGGGACTTAGGGGAACACAGCTAAAAAAAGAAATAGAAGCTTTTTGTTTGCATTAACGCTTGTTGATAATAATATATTGATTGTCAATTGCTAAGCCCAAAAGATTAGTGTAGTAAATACTATTATCTGAATGCCACAAGTGAAGTGCTAGCTTCCCGTCCCTGCTTTTCCCTTTGTGAGGCACTCTGAATCACTGGTTGTTATTTATACATTTTCTTTGATAAAACCAACTTGTGTGGCTGATTTTTTTTTTAAACCCTGCCTCATTAAGTGTATAATAGCATTTACGTGTGGGGCTTTCTGCTTTTTAGCCTTTCAAGCTTAAGCTTATATTCCTCTCTCAAAACCATGTTTCAAAACTTGAGATGTTCACAAACAATTGGATACACACCAATATTGTATATATCAGATGCTCCCTTGCTATTGCCAAAGACTAGAAAATAACAGAACATTATCCACAAAGAGTAAATAAATAGTTATAGTCCTGCTATGCTGCTGCATGTCAGATAATAACGCTGTCCAGTCATTAGGCAGCTTTTCCATGGCACATAATTCTTTAAGTTAGGTATGAAAAGCCAACATCAAAAGCAGGTCTGTCGGTGCAGCTCCACAGAGCACACAGTAGAGCACTGCGAGGGCTTCAGGCAGCCCTTGGGCTGCTGGTAGAAAGGTGATTCACCCCCAAATTCAGACCCTTTGGAAAGTATCTTTCAGAAAATAAATCTAAAGTTTTGGTGACAGTTTGCACTGTGCTAATTTTAATTCTCTGCAGGGTCTTTGCCTCGGTACGCTCAGGAACCACGCACTTGAACTGTCAGTGTTTGGGATTTGTGACCCCTCTGGCAAACTGGGGACCCCACGTCTGCACCTTCCCCCTGTGAGCCAAGCCTCTGTTAGCCGTGCTCAGCAGGACTCTGGGCGAGTGGTCCTCACAGCAGGCAACATGACCCTTATTTTCAGAACTAAACCTCTCTATAAAACTCCACATTAAATTCTACAGATCTGGCAAAGTGCTAGCAATTTGATAAAAATCCCCTGAAACCTCGGGGTCTTCTTATTTTTTTTAAATAAAATTTTGACCTTGTTCTACCAAAGCCTTGTGAATAAGTCTGGTGTCTCCCAGGTCACACTCATATTGAGGTATTACTAAAGTAAAAGTACTTTTTTTCCTGGTATTTTATGTACCACTATAATGCTATCACTGCAAGTACACACAGCGTGTTGTTCAACATCCACCCCAGAGCTGTGAATTCTGGATGCCTTTTACTCTATTTTATATTCCTTAACTACAAAATTTCATTCTTGTTGACAACGTACCAATACGAGGAAGTTACAAAGTCAAAGGGTCTTGATATGAAAATAATTTGTATTATTATTTAATAAAGTCACAGTCCCTAACGTTGCCTAATAGGGTTAAGCTGCTAGCCAGAGCAACTCATCATCTGTCTAGGATGCAAATGGCATCACCGAATTACATTATTTCCCCCCCCTTTCCCAAAAATAAACCACAAAACAACTTTGAATGGCGTAAGAGCTGCGCCTTCCAACAGGGAAGAGCATTCAGAAGGAAGGCAGAGCGCAGACCCCGGCGCGTGGAAGTGCCGCACGCTCTTTGCAGTACATATGGCACCTGAGAGCACCCACTGCTCGGGGATCTCGGCTCCAGGGTGTGCTCAGCCTGCTGCCTCACCCTTAATTGGCTGCAGCTTGGACCCGGTGGGGCTCGGCAGGTCGGTGCCACAGGTGTTAATGGGAGGGAGGCCGGGGCTCCCGGGGGTACTGCCTGTGCTGGTGGGATTGCACAAATTCCCTGCTCTCCAAAGGGGCACAGCCCGACCTGCATGCTCCTTGCTGCAGGATTTTCCCTGCTCTTAACCCAAAATTTTATTCCTTTTCAGAGAGGACAGGGAGGGTCATAATCTTTTGTGTTGGTGGGGCCAAGGTCCCCAACAAACACATGTGTCCAAGAAGCTCATCCCTAATGTCCCCTGCTCTTGGTGCTGCACAAACCAGTAACAGCAGTAACTCCATACAGTATGTGCAGCTGTGACTCCACACACCATGGTGGATGCAGGTTTGTTTGTATCAACCCTCAGTGGCTTTGCAGGTGGATCTGTGCACTCTCAGCACACAAGCAAAGGCTTCCCACAGCAGGGACACATCCAGAAAGGGATCTGCAACACTACTGCTCCTTCAGGGGGGAGGAACAACTCTGATGCTGAGGATATGACGCCTTATACTCATCCAGGTGGTTGCACGTCAGAGTGGTCTGCTCTGCTAGCCAGACACCGAAGTCTCTGCCTAGCAAAGAGCCATACACTCACATCATGAAGGGGGAATGTGCCAATGACTCCCCTTCTGCCCGGGGGAGAATCTCATGGAAAAAGCAACCGCAGTGCTGGCTCCTCTCTTCCTACAGCCAGGGATGTCCTGGTCCCAACCTGCTGGGGTTTGCTGTGAGCAAACACCAACACCAGCCCATCCATAGATCATCTCTGAATCCATCCAGCCACGTGCTGCTGCACTCACTCTGAGGAGGGCAGACCCGCCAGGCCATGTGCTGGTCAGGGCTGGATGGAGGGCAGCAGGCACAGAAAACTGCAGGGGAGATCCCTGTGCAAATGACTGGGCCATGACAGGGGGTGCAGGAGTTGGTGTTCACGGTGATCTGGGAAGGAAGCAGGCTGCCACCCCAAACTTTTGTCCCATCTACAGTGTCCTCAAATCAGGGACATCACATGCTTTAAACTGTTGGGCCTGCAGGCTGAGTGCCTCAGCATGTGCCTCATTTCCTCTCTGAGACCAGACAGTCCTAATCCTGTTTATACACTGAATTACACACCTCCAGAAAATGCTCCCTTTTAGGTTACAGGTAAAGCCTGTCCTGGCTACATAAACCCCTGAACTGGAAGACTCTGCATTTCCAGGCTGTGCTGGCATGGAGCATCCCATATCCCTGCACAGAGCAGGTGCCTGGGCACACCACCAGGTGGGCTCTGGGTGCTCAGTTCTCCCTCCTTCACTGCAGATACAGCTCTGCAAAGTGCGCAGCATTCACTAGGAACTGCCAAATTAAATCCCCAAAAACCTGCTGCTTTGCAGGAATTTGCAGACCTCCCTTTTCATAAATGAAAGAGCTCCTGCATAAAAACCTATAAAGACGCACAAACAGAAAACCACTCCTGTATGGATGCTTGTTCTCAAATACATTTTTAACCTATAAAATATTCTCTGCTTATTTCCATTTTTCAAAAAAGAAATGAAGCTGACATGTTAAAATCTGAGTTTCTATATAAAGCAGCCTAGAAAAACACAATATCCACACAACTGCTATTTTTCTGTCCTGATTCCAGAGCCCTGTTAGTGTGAGGCAGTGATGATAAAACTGGCTGCACAGTTGCTCAGTAAGATGCACAGCAATGAATGCTGTAATACTTTCATTATACTTGTTATCAGTTTAAATTGGAAGCTGTCATGAAGTGGGACTTGATAAACTTTATCTGCTTATTTTATAGCCTGCAAATTCCAAAAAAGTAGCTAGAGGCTGCCTGGACATCTCGGCCCTGATTGCAGCAGTTCCCTTGGTCTCCTCCCTGGGGTTAAACACCGGGCGCAGCGCGCTCCTTGCCCGAGTCCCACCAGGCATTTTTGAATGCTGATATCATACATCCAGGGCGAGGCTTAAGGGAGCACCGGGAAAGGAAAGAGCCGCAGATCAAGAGAAACAAAATGACCTGGGACGGCTAATCCGGCACGCACCGCTGGCTGGCGCGGGCTGAGCAGCGATTGTGTGGGGCTGGGATGCAGGGCGAGAAAAGGAAAAGACGGATTGAAGGCGCTGCTGGAAATCAGACAATTCGTCATTGTCCGGGCAGGGGCTCTCCCCTGCGTGCACCGAGAGCTCCTTTGGGCAAAGGCTCTTTGCACAGCCTGGAGGGAGGGAGCAAAGCCACCGGCTCGCCCCGCGGGCTGGGGTCAGCCCCGCACACCTGCGGGCACCGCGGCGCCCCGGCCCTTCCCACGCTCCGCGCACCGCTGGACACAGCTGGACCCGCAGGAGCCGCGGCTCAGCAGCCACGCTCTCCTCCCTGATGACCCACACGACTGGAGCTCCAATTAGCTACTGCCTCTTAAACTTAGCTGGAAGGCAGAGCGCACCGTGTAACTCGTCTGCAGTTCTAAATGTGCAGAGAGCTCCTGGTCAGAGGCTGCTCAGAAAAAGGCTCGCTCTGGATGGAGGATTCCGTGCTCCTGCTTCCCCAAAACCTTGGCTACTCACATCTACCAGGAAATGAATGATCTTTCACTCAGCGCCAGCCCCAAAACACAAATCTCTGACGCTCAAAAGCACGGTGCAGATGATGTTAGCAAGCCTGTGCTGACCTTAACGTAACGGAGCAATCAGTCTGCCTTCTTAGAATGATTAATGGAAAATCTCCTCTGGAAAAGAAATCAAATTAACTGTCTTCAACCAAATGTCTACTGGAACACGAAAAGCTGTTCTGATAAAGACATTTAGGAGGGGAAAAAACCCCTTTCAAGCATGTAAAATCCAGTGACAGATCTAGGATTTACTTTATTAAGACTCTCCCTAAAATAAATTAAATGGAGCCTACTTAAATGAGCACTTCAGGAGAGGAGCCTTGCTGAGGGGGAGCCAGGAGGCCATGTGCCCAGTGCATGCCTGGGCCGTGTGAAGCTAACAGAGGGGAATATCAGAGGACAAGGGCTGGCTCCGAGGAGTGGCATTACTGCTAAGCTCCTCTCCCCATTCCCGTGTGACTCCAAGGGGGCATATGGGGAGAAAAAGAGGCTGCAGAAGGACAGTGCACTCTATGCCCCCTCTGGACAAAGAGAATTTGTCCCCTAGAAGATATACTGACAACTGCCACCACAATTTTATGTTTTTTCCCAGCTAAAGTCCTGCAGTGAGATCAACTCCAGGTCCAGATCTGAGCCTTGCCAAGCCAGCAAAGGGCAGCAAAAGCTGCATGGCTCTGGCTTCTGCAAAGATGCACAGAGAGGGAAAAGTAAGCTGCACTCCCTTGAGATCAGTGTGCCTAATTGTCTTCATTTCACAACTCACTCGGGTAGGGGACAGAGGGGGAAAAAAAAGCAAAAAACAACGCAGAAGAAATAGCTCAGTGGAGGCCATATCAGGATGGGAGTGGGAGAGAGTTAGTGCCCTAATGAGCAGTCTAGCTGCGTGGGAGGGAAACAGGTTGTTGTCTGTCTAAGAGAAAGTGGTGAGTGTGGCTACAAGCAGATACGAGATGGGAGCCCAGCGCGCAGCCTGATATCCGTTCTTCCCCTGATCCTGCAACCCGGCCTCCTGTGAGTAATTCTAACTCACTGTGAGTAGCTCCACTGACTCACAACCAGGCTTTTGAGATTGAAGAGGGGAAGGAGAAGGGAGGATGGGAAGGGCTCTTTTTTGGCATTTGATTGTGCCATGCAAGGCTTACGGTCTAGCAAGAAATGGCATGATCCTGCAAGCATGCCTTGAAGGAGCTGCCAAAATTCAAGCGAGTAACCCTGCTGAGGGCAAAAGCTTTGATTTTAAGAATAAGCTTATGCCTCAGTGTCTGCAGAGGACTGGCTGAATTAACTGATCTAGCTGTGTTCTGTATTTTTTCAATATACTCAGGTATGCTATCAGGCTCTAATGTGTAGGTACTGAAACATATGCTGAGCTGCCTGTGGATCCACCAATGACAAATGCTTACTCAGGCTCCTGGGAATGTGTATCAGGATTATGCTGAAGTCCTGAGACTCACACATTGTCCTGCATCCTTATTATCTCTGATATTTAGAAGCCAGATACCAGCAAGGGCAGCCGGCTTTGGAAACATGAGGACAGTCCTGCACCATGTCCCCAGCACTCCTGCTGGGCTGAGGGAAGAAACCCAAACTCCATCAAAATCCACCAGATGCAACATCTGCCTTGGGATATCACGGGGCTTCCTAAAAGGCCAACTCAGCTGAGCCTGAGGGACAGGACTTGATGCTGGAGCCTCAGCCAGGGGCTTTTGCCTCCCTGAAGGTGGTGGGAAGGAGATGCTGGTTCCTCTAGCTGATGAGAGGACCTGGAGTGACTGTGCCTCTGCACTGAGGACAGCTGAGGGCAGAGCAAACCCTGGTCTCTCCACTGCCTTCCCTGCTATACCTGCCAGACCCTGCTAATCCCACCCTGCCATCAAGGCTAAGAGCCGTTTCTGTCTTGCAGAGGAGAACAGGCTCATTTCTCGTTTCCGGAGTAAATTCTCCGTCTGCTATCCCGGCTGTGCCATAGACCGAGGGAGCTGAGCACTCACAGTGACAGTGAAGTGGTAAAACTGCTTCTGCAAAAAGCACGCTGGCTGCTGCCACCTCGGCGGGCGCTATCACTGTGTGATTAAGTTCTTACCAGACTTTTTGGTAAAGGCAACCTTCCTGATCTGATAACTGCCAAGGACAAGCCAAATACGCGGGGTCAATCCATGCATACTTAATCTCCAGAAGGCAGATTAAGTGTATAATTGACCCATATAATCCATGTATCATCTCCAGTGAAATGTTTTCTATGTCCGGTTTAGGCAGACATGAGGCCCATAAGACAGCGATCAGAGACAGAATTACCATTGCAGTGGATTTCATCAAAGTTAGAGATGGCTTTTTAATCACTGATCTCAGAGACTGCTAGATTTAAGCAGATGAACTAGCACTAAGCACATCTGTTTTAATCCTTATCTTCTACTCAGGCTGGTGTCTTCAAGAAGTACAAGGAGAAAAAAAAATAAATTAATTTTTTTTTTAGGTCCTCGCAATCTTAGGAGCTTCTCTTGGCGTTTTGATCCCTCATATCAAAAGCATGTTTTTGTTTTTTTCGGTAAGATATTGAATTAATCATCAGAGAGAAAAATGCCATCTGCGCTGTTCAGGGTCTGCATCAGGATGCTGGAATTCGCAGGATCTCGGGGAGCTCACCCGATGTTCAGTAGCCTTTTATGTATGTGCTACTCGCTGTGGCTGGGGAGGAAATAGTCACCCTATGTTTTACATTAGTGTTTACCAATTTATGTGGAAGAAAGGTTGGCATTCACACTATCTACTAGTCAATTATAGACTTTCTGGATCACATATGTTGCGACGGGTTGAAACCTATACTGTGAGTATCTAAGGGTGTTTGTAAAGATATACACACATACATGGATCTAGAAATAACTTCTGCCAAAGGGCACAACCCTCACAAGTAAAACTCCCACTTCCTTCAGACAAAATGATGGATGCATAAACTCTGATCCTATGAAATTCTGCATAACCTAAGACAAAGAGGACCTGAATTTTGCAGGATTGGTCTGAAGACTCGAGATCACTCTGAAGATATTTTCCCATGTTTAAGATACACCCACCTGCTTCTGCATCATTGTTCCTATAAACAGTTCCATTCTGCATGTCAACTCTGCTCCCCTCTCTGGGCAAAAAGCGATAAAATTTTTCTTCCTGTCAGGCACCACACAGAGTTTGTGACCCTTCTGCATTGTGTGCAAAGTACCATAGAGTTTAAATTCCAAAGCACCCAGCCAGGCACAGGAGTGCAGGGAGCAGATGCTATGGCTATTCTGAAACTCCTCTGTACCACTGCTCTCTATCAATGGGCCTTATTACACTGTTTTAGCTTTAAATGTTATCAAATTAGTGAGCCAGGCCAAGTAAATAAGTCATGTTACTCTGCAGTAAACAGCACTGCCAAAAAGCTAGTTAGGTTTTGATTACCAGCAGAACTCCACGATCAATCTGTTCATTCAACGATCCCAAGACTACAGATTTTTAAAATTAAGATGACTCTATTTCAGGGAGGGAGGAAAACCCATCCTGACTAATTTGCAGAATTAAGAGGATTAACATAGAGACCACACAGAAATATAACAATAATCTGACTCAAACACCAGTATCTCCCAAAGAGCAGAGCCCTGTTCTGCAGGCATGAGCAAGTCAGGCAATGCAGGGGAAAAGAGATGGTTTCTGAGCTAAGAAATGGCAAATGCCAAGAAAAGACATATTAACCCAGCTTCTCTGGGGACATGGCCAAACACACTTTGGAGCCCCTGCTCCTGGGAGGAAACAAATGGGGAATAAATGGAAACACAGGACAGGATTGCAGAGAAGTGTGGGGATTAGGGATATCCCAGCAGTTCAAACCTCACAGAACATGCAATACAACCTTGCACTGTGCACCTCTGCTCCTGCACTGCAGGACTGTGCAGAAAGGGGATGCAGTCCCACACTGTGTCTTTACTGGGACCCCACTGCGTGCACAAGACCTGCCTGCAGGCAGATGTAAGCTGTTTGCTGCCACTGCTGCCCCTATTGTCGTACAACAGCCTAAACTGGACTGAGATTTGGCTGGGGCAAGCCAGCAACACTGCATTAGAACAGCTGAGGACCTGGCTGTGAAAGTGTTAATAATCTCATTGCTGGGAGAAACTGCAGCTAAGAGGATTGCTGCCCGGCCATGCTGGGGGAAGAGGGAACAAAATCAGGTCCAACTCTAACTCAGCATCACAAAAACCATTTTTGATTACTCCTCTTATTAAAAAGGTTAAGTTAGTACGTAAAATGTCTAATAAAATGGAAAATAAGACCAAAGGAGCTTAAAGACCCCACAACCATGCTGCTTTGCTGGGTTAGGTGAGAGGGGCAAAAGGCTGCAGGGCTCTGTCTGAGCTCAATAATGGAGTTAAGCACTTGCTCCTGCCCTTACCCAAACACGGGTGAACGCAGCATGAACTTAAATGGGGTCTGGTGACCCCCATGTAAACCCTGTGCTGGTACTGACCCACCAGGAGCACCTGAGCCATGATGGGAGCTGACCACAGGAGCCAGCTCCTTCAGCTGAAACCTGACAAAGTCAATACGTGACTGCTCAAAATATAATTCCAAGTTTTGGGTGACAAGGGCTTGACACAATCCATTCCCTCCTTGCAAAGCAACCGCCCCACAGCTCACCCTGCTCATGGGCACACACTCATGTACATGAGACACATGCAAACATGCCAGCAGCATTAGATCCCAACTCTGTCCCACTGGGATGGGAACAGGAGTCGGAACATGAATAGGGACAGGAATGGGAACAGCTCCCACATGCTGCAATTCCCTCCTGCAGCCAGTGTAGGTCAAAACAGGCAGAGCAATGTAGAAACCCCATCCTTGATTATTTAATTCCACATGGATCAGGGAGACTTGAGGAAGGCAGGGAGGGAAAGAAAGGTTTTGCATTTTTTTGCTTTCCACCAAGGTAGCTGCTTTTCTGGTTTTTTGTACATGTCAACTGTTAATTTGTTTAAAATACGGCTTGGTAAAACCAAGTATGAGTGGATCAAACTGAAATCAATATTTGTGTTAATTACAGCCTTTTGAAAATTGGAAATAATGGCCCAAATCGGTACAAACACACCAACTGTGAATCATAGGGAAAGGATGAGGAAAAAGGCAGTGTGGGCATCGAAAAGAACAGTCCAGATGAGCTCTGGAAATTTAACTGCTCGTGGAATAAATTTCAACACAAACGAGCAATGCACTCGCAGGCCTGCTGCAGATGGAAGCGACAGTCTTTTGTTTTATGTTTTGTTTTTTCTCCCCATGCCTGCTTGATGGGTGATTTGCGTCTGGTGCTCACGCTGCAAACTCTCCCTGGAGCGAGCAGGAGCCGAGCCCGGAGGAGGCACTGCTGTGCTCTGTGCATGAATGAGGCATTCTCAGTGGATATGGGTCATGCTAGTAGATGTACACAGTAAGATTATTTGACTCTTAATTCATGCCACTTGATAGAATGTGATAAAACATTTGACATGAGAGATAAGTTCCATTTTAATCTGGTGAGTTATGGGGGAAAGAAAGAGTGGGAATTGTAAAGGAAGAAGAGGCTTCTGAGGGACAGGTAATGTGCAGAAAGAGAAGTATTGAGTGAAGGAAGAGGTTGGCTGGGGAAAAAGCAGCTTTCCTTGCACACTGAGGAAGCAAAAGAGTGAGTAAAGAAAGCACAGAAGGCTGTTAGAGTTCCAGAGCCAGGAGATTGAGACATGGCACTGCTGAGAGATGGAAGGAAGGAAAGTAGGAAAATAAGCTGCTTCAAACAGAAATTGAGATATGGACAAATACCCTAGAGAGACTGAAACATTAATGCTGCAGGCTAGTCATCAACAGAAAACCTTTACTACAGGACAGCTGCAGGGACAGAAAGGCTGTCAAAACAAAACAAAAACAATGGAAACAGAGATACTTTTAACATGCATCCAAACCTAAAAAACCCAGGCATCACAGGTCACTGTTCTCTCACAGTCCAAGAAACTGTTCTTATCCAACTGAAAATGAGCTGTGAACATCTGGGTCAGTTCCTACCAGCCATCTTCATCAAGGAGACCACGTCTCTCAAATTTACTTTTGGTGGCAGACACCACAACGTGGTCCTCCTTTATACCAAAGCCTACTCATAATCAGCTCTGTTTTGATTAGCTTTTAAAATTAAAGTTTAATATGTTAAATTTGCTGTCAGATTTGAAGTGCTTGTCAGTGAAACAATGCAAAATGTGCAAAAGAGCTGGCCCTTAGCAAACACATCTGCCAAAAACCTGGCTCAAATTTGAATAGTGAGAACAATGACCGAGATGGTCTGATACAGAGAAATTTACACAAGCTTAAAGATGTTAAAGAGCTCTCTTAGAAGATACTGTTTCTTTAAAATCCACACACAGACTAGGACACAGTAGACTAGAGTAGAGATTTAAAGCAGGCAGAGAGCAGATACGAGCCTTAGTCAGAAAGAAAGGAAAGATTTATTTATTTTTTTAAAGCTATAAGCAATAAATTTTCTCAAAATGTGACTTATCCTCCTGTCTTATTTTGTCACATTTTGGGTCTCTCCTGCTTGGTGTCCAAGGAGGAGAGGGCATTTACTTACATCAAATAACCTTTCTATATACATCTCCTCATTGACCTTATCACGCAGGACATCCTGAGAGTGGCGGACAAAAGTCACATAGGCATCAGCAACATCCATTCCTGGCTTCTGCATGGAGGAGAGAAGAAGGGAGACAGAGAGAAAAACATGAATAGTGATGCAGGGGGCAGCTTCTCTGGGCAGCCTCGTCACTGCTTTTCCTTCTCTTCCATCTCCTGCTGTCCTCCTGCAGTTTGCCCTTTCCTTACCTGGTGGACACTTACCTGATGTCACATTTCTACACAGCTCTCTGCAGAATTTAAATGATTTTTAAGGAGTAACCTACAAGCATGCGAGATTTTGGGGATAACAGCATTGCTTTAAAGCAAACGGGAACTGAAGCAGCTGGATGGGAAAATACTTGAAAAAAAAAAATCTTGTTTGAGTTCACATTGCTTGATATATTGGATTCAAATTTACCTCAAAGGAAACCCATTAAAATATGGTAACACGAGTCATTACAAGAGCTGCCACAAAACCTTAAATTTGTGTGGCACATTGTAAGTTTGTTAATAACTAGTGTCATTAGTTTCCATTACTGTGATTTACCTCAGATCACAGAGTATCATTTCTCTGCAAGATACGATTGTCAGCCGCTGTAAATTGAAGTTAGTTAACACATCCGTGTAATTTCCAGGGTGAAAATGAGGACAGTTTGGAAAGCAGTAGGAAGGGAGTTTTTTAATACAAAGCAAACAATTATCAAGCAAAGGGCCAGTGCTTGGCCCTTGGGAAGGCAGTGACATTTCTTAACACCTACTGCAACAATGACAAGGTATTAATTTGAAAAACAATGAGGACAACACAAATGTGGCAGTAGTCAAGTGTTACACTTTCAAGCAATTTTCAGTCTGCTGATCGTGCCCATTCCAAGGCTGGATTAGATGGATTGGTTTGTACCAAGACAACTGCAAGAGAATCACAGAATTAGATTTAACTAACATCTGCAGAATTAAATTTAAGTGGTGGGTTTCTGTTCAAACAGGATTTGAACAGGATTTCCTCTGTCCTCTAGTCAAATAGGTTTTTCTTTCTCCTTCCCTTGGAAAGGCAGTGGCTCATGGACCATGGGGTGGCCTCTGCACAGGCCTGGGAGCTGAGTGGGGCTGGTGGTTGAGTTCATTAAAAATGTTGAGGCTGTCAAAGAAGCCACTGTATTATAATTTCATTTCCAGGGGCAGGTGGAGAAACAACTGAAAACTAACTCAGGTGAATGATTTCTGCTCTGATTTACACAAAGTGCTGGAGCATCTGTCTGGCTTTGAGGAGAGGAGCAGATCCTGCTGCAGACTTTCCAAGGGGTCCAAGGTACAAAGCTTTTGGAAAAGCCTGAAAGGGTTACATACCTGGAGATGCTTTACTTTCCAGGAACGTAGAGGCCTCAGAGAAGGCTATGTTTTGCCCTAGCAGTTAATTAAAATAACTGTTCTGTGTTCAAATTTCTGATGACTGAATATTTAAGATGCACTGAAACAATTAGGAATTTCATCTGAAGGATCTCCACATTTTCAGGGCAAGAAATAAATTCTGAATTTTTCTCCCCAAGGCTCTCAAAATCTCGCTTTTATTACTCCAAGAGAACAGGATGCCAAGATCTGGGTTATTTTAAACCAAGCAACACCTCTTGCTGTTCAAAAGTTTGTCTTTTCCACGCTAGGCTCAAGATGTGATAATTTTGTAGGCAACATTTAGGTTGGGCTAAAGGGCTGAAAACACCAAATGCAGATGATGTGGTCCAAGATGCCTGATACATTTATCACGTTGTCATATGAGAACATGCAGAACAATACACCTGCATTAAATACACACACATTATACATACACATCATCAAACACAATTGAGTTACTTTTGATTTCCACTGATCAGTCTAACTGGGTGGAAGAACTGGTGTGGTATATTAAGATCTATTTTTCTGCACTTGCAGTTGCTCAGGATCTTTCTGCCTGTAAATGTTACAGTAACCCCTTATTCCAGCCAACATTCATATATTACACTTCAACTTAATTTAAATGTAAATTTCTGGCAAGTTAAGTGCTCTGTCTAAGAACATTAAGGGCTCTTTTCCTTATGAATCAAGGTCTAATTAGAGGAGACGATGTACAGTTTTCCTACACCAATTACAGAAAAATGGAAAAAATTATTTTCATTAACAATTTCCCAAACACATGTTGGTAGCTCATCACCATTTCCCCAAAGTAATAAAAAAGTCATTTTCCAAAAGAGTAAAATAAACCAACAATTAGAAGAACAAAAATAAAATAGATTAGCTAATGTGTTAGATGTGTGTTGGCTCAGTTCTAACATGTCTGGACTTTTTGTTTGGAAATTATACTGTATTTGTACAAGTCCAAATGAAGAATTAACAGAATGCACTGCTCCCGTTTTTTTTTTTTTATGTGATTCAAGCCAATTGCATAAATATGGTACCTTTTTGACACCATCTGCAAATTGTTGCCTAAACAGCCTCATAGGTCTCCATAAGAGGGTAACTGCTCATTACTAAAATAATGGAGATATCCTTTCCAGTTCAAATGTTAGAAGTATGAAGGCCCATGGTTCAATCTTGGCTGTTAATGCATAATGTGGGTTGCTATACATGCCATAAACCAAAGCACAATGCAAATTACTATGACAGAAGTTGTTTAAATTGTGCTTACGGGTACATCCACGTATTTGGAAGCAGCCTTCACCTGTAAAAGAACAAGAAGAGAGTTAACACCACCAGTACCTTTTCAGGTCTGTTTTTTCCTTTAAACTCTGTAAGACCATCTCCAGTCAAGACTTGGGACAACATAATGCTGAGTAGGTTGAAAAGGGTGATGAAACTCACTTTCCTGTCTAAAAGGGTGGTATTTTTGTTGTTGTTTTTTTTTTGGAGAGGTAACTTTACTGCTGCTAAAGCTCTAATAGCAGCAGATGATAGTGTGGGAGTTGTGCTTCTACTTCAGCGAGCGGGGGAAGATGGGGTTCGTAAGAAGACATCGTTATTTTCTTCGGAGGCCTCGCTCTCCACCTGATGCCACGTGTCTCCCAAGGCACTGCATGTCTCTCCTGCTGGGAGCTGTATCCCAGGAGCAGTGGCAGCTCCCCTGGAAGTGGAGTGTGATGGCATGGTGAGGCTGGCAGGGACCTGCACCAAGCTAAACACAAGAAAGCACCCGAAGGACCCCAATTTTGTTCCCTTCCCATCATCCTGCCCATGGTGTGCTTCCTCTAGTTGTGCAGGCTGCAGCCTGGGACTTTGTCAAGACCAGGCTGGATGAGGCTTTGAGTAACCTGCATAGTAGAAGGTGTCCTTGCCTGTGGCAGGAGGGTCGGAACGAGATGATTTTTAAGGTCCCTTCCAACCCAAACTATTCTGTGATGCTCTGCTAGCTGAGGGTTTTCTGAGAAGTTTTGCACACAAATGCCTGTGGATGGGCTGCTTGGAAAGTTGTGTTCACATTTCACAACCTGGCCCTGTTGCCTTCACATGCAGCCTCTCCTGCACTCACTTGTTCCTCCTTCACATCACCGAATTCAAAACAAAAATTATTATTTTTCCCCTTTTTGCTGGCCTGATGCTGGTTAAGAGCTTGCAGATCATGTTGGGGCAGTGTGCTCATGCCATGCCATGCAGAAGTGCCCTGAAGCTTTTCTCCTTCCTAGACTGAATAGGCACCTCCTTTTTCTCTGATTTTCTTTCCTTTTTAGAAGATGCTATTGGAGGGAGGGTATCAGAGATGGACACTGCACTCTGTAGTGTCATCACAAGCTGGTGTGATCAGCAAGACCCCAAACTGACTTTGGCTGTGGTTTTCCATCAGCAGGGTGCACACTGCCTGGCACAGGAGGCGGGGTGGCCCCTGACGTCAGGGCCAACTCTTCCAACTGAGCAGTGGCCAGCTGGCCACAGAGACCTTTTTCCCACTGTAGCATAAGGCACAGTGTCTAGAAAGAGTATGGCTGGGATTTTCCACAACGCTTCTGCTTTTAATTAGGGTAAGTGCTGCCGGCCATCTTTGTTTGGGTGTAAAAGCTCACCTGCTTTTAAATATTTCTAAAGCTACCATTAAAACAGCCTAAATATAACACGCACACAGTTGCATCTTGGGATGAATAAATTATGTGTCCCGAATGAGAGAATGAATGTATGTGTGAGACAGAATGTGAGAGTGGGTGGAAGCACTCATATGGTGTGTGTGGGGGGTGCATAATTAAGCACAATGAGGCGATACAAAAGACCAGACTGGTGGTAATTGCCGAGGTGAACGCGGCGAGTACTGGCAGCGCCCAGGCTGCCGAGCCGGGGGGCAAGAACAGAGGGAAGGGCAGGAGGAGGGCACCGAGCGCCTGCTGCTGTGATGTGACCCCGGGTCTGGCTGCCAGAGAGGCTGCGGGGGGACGGGGCACGTCCCAGCACAGGAGTTTATGAGCTATGGAGGAGGCAGCAAAATCAGCACCAGAGCAAACACTTGTCTTGTCTCCAGGTATTCCTGTTTCCAGCCAGCTGTCTGGACGCCTTACCCTGTCTCTGCATTTATCCTCACAACTTTGTTGGAAGGTGGTGAGGTGCTATCCTTTGCTCCTGCAAAGGGAGTGGAGGAGCCTCAGCCTCCGTGCGTGAAGGCAGCTGGAGCCCATCCAGAGGATGCAGCTCCAGGAGAGCAGGCAGTCATGGCACACCCACGCAGGCAGGGTGTCCATGCAAGCACCAAACCAGCAGTTTTTCTGAGCAGCAAAGCCCAACAATCAGGAGGAAAACCTGGAAAACTGTGGCTCAACAGCCTGCAGAACTCAAGCTGGGGTCCTTGCTCAGGGCTACACCTGTACCTTCAAATATCACACGGAGCACAAATCCAGGCACAGGCAAACCTGCCAGCTGAGTGTGGATTTGGCACTCTTGGGTCCAGCTTAGCGCCACTTTCAAACTACCTTCTCCAAAGCCAAGAGCCGACAAGAATAACTCAGCTTCCTGCGATCTCCTCCCTCCACCCACAAAAAAACTGAGCTGCTTCTCCTGCCCACTCTCCTTTAATCAGAATAATTACTTGTTTTTCTTTAAAGTCAGATTTGGCTACATTTAGTGAAATTTCCAAACTGCCGGATGTTGTGTGATTTTTGCTAGGCTGCCGTTTTTCACAAAGTATGTGACTTTGCCATGAAACATCTCAGTTTACCATACAAATTTTGCACAGAACAAAAATAAGATCTTTTACTTCTGTCTCCCTTGGGTAACATGGCATCTTTGGTTATAATTACCACAGGTGTAATGCTCTGCTTACAGAGGCCATCCAGATTACAGGGAATTTTAGCAGCTGGCATTCCTGTGAGTCAGTGGATCTGCACATGCAGACACCCAGCCAGGGCCTGGGCTGCTGCCGCCAAGATGCACTCAAATGTAGCAACAAACAGAAAAAAAAAAAAAGTCTGGCCAAATTTAGAAGGGTGTTTTCCTCTCAAAGTGCTCTGCAAGGAGAAATGGCTAGTGAGAATTTATTAGGACAACAGATGCATTAATTTTATCTTGAATTTCGAGGCAAGAATTGGAAATGAGGATATCCTACTAGGTGATAAAACTGTCTGTCACAAGACCCCCGAGTACATGTCACTTGCAGAGTGCCTGGAAAACACGCGATGAAAGAAGTTGGTGGAAGGGGGTGGGAGACTAATGCTTTCTGGAGCTCAGTGGCTTGGACCATCACACTTTGTTGTATTTGTTCAGACAGGGAAAACGTGGGAGGTGGTGCAAGCATGCTGTAACAAGAGAGAGATTTTGTATTTATCACTGCAAAGACTAAACACAGCAAGTCACATTACTACTGCAGGGAGAGGAGACTTGCTAAGCCCAGTGCCAAAGGGGTCGGGGCTGCTCCTCAGCCTCCTCTCCCAGTGACTCCCAGAAAATATGGGGGCCAAAGCGAGAGACGTCCCTTTGTCAGGAAGGAGCAATCCTGCTCCTCTGTCGTGTGCCCAGCCCACTTGCTGTGGGCGAGGGACCAACACTTTCCTGGAGACATGCACACACCACGCACAGCAGCTATTTGGATACACATCCCTTCCTGACTGAAAACTCATGAAATCCAGGCTTTGGAACCACGTTTCAAGGCTGTGGGTCTTTTGGAGTGGGACAGGCTGTTTTACTGCTGCTGGGGAAGTTGACTGTAAGTGTCCCAGGAGCAGCAGAGAGGATGCCTGAACCCCATGCACCCAGGTGCTGGTCCCGACAGGTGCCCAGAGCCCAGGTGCAGCCAGGGCTTTGCTCAGCAATCAAAGGGAGCAGCACTCGGCAGGGTAAACAGTGGGATGTGGTGGGAGCAGCGCAGCATCAACCGAGGAACAGCTTGGATTCACGGGAAGGAAGGGCTGCACATTACACTGTCTACACGGGCTGATGCTGGTACTTCCGATGCCTGGAAAGCTGCCGCCTCCACATCCTCTGCTGCTGGCACACAAGCATTTCCTAGCCCTCCACAGCACTGGATGAGGGAAGGTATCCAGGTAACCCAAGCCATACCCTGTACCCCCTCGAGCACAGGTGAGCACAGCCCTGGGGCTGTAAATACACAGGGTTTATCCTGGGAGAAGAGCTGCACTGCAGGGCAGTGAATGGACACCCTCCCTTCCTCTCTTCTCTGAAGAACAAAGTGGAGCAGCACACCTGAAAAGGCAGAATGCTTAGTTTGAACCCGTGGTGGCTCAGATAAGCTGCCAGACTGTGTACACAAAGCTGCCAAGAGCAGTTTCTTGCCTCTGCTGTTAAGCCTTCCTAAATCCATCTCCATTTCCAGATGGATCCCACAAACTGCCTCAAACTCAGCAAAAGGGCCCAAGAGTAGCAAACAGCAGACATTTGCAAGTAACTAAGACAACTCCAAAATGAGATTTTGGAAAGCCTTCCCAGTTTGCAGAGCAGTGCCTTCTGCCTCTTGCCCAGTCTCTGTGAACAAGTCAGTGCAGGAGAGGTTGCACATGAAGGCAACAGGGCCAGGGTGTGAAATGTGAACACAACTTTCCAAGCAGCCCAGCCACAGACATTCATGTGCACAACTGTTTGTGAGCAGAGAGAAGTGAAGTCCTGCTTGCACAGAGACACTCTTGTAAACTTCCTGGCACATGCATTTTGAGAAGACCTTTGGAAATCAGCTGCCATGTGTTCATCCTAAGAAGCTGTCACAACACTTTTCTGGAATACAGCTCTGATTGTTAAACCATTGCTGGATACTGAGGCCAGTTTTGCACAGATATTGGTCTGGTCCTATACCTTGCTAGGAAACATGTGGTGAGCTGTGGATTGGTTCCTCAGAGTTAGGGAGAAATATGGCATTAGAGGCACCTTGTGCCTCGTGACCTCATGGCATTTTCCCTACTTTGTTCTCTTTTAGAAACACATAGTTACTCCCTAGATCTCCCCTATTTTGCTGTTTAATATTTAAGATAGTCACTGTTACAGCCAGAAGACTGAGAGGAACACACCTGTTATGTGAAGTGACAACGAAGCTAATTGCATGCACAGTGCAATGGTTTTTTACATCTTCATATGTAACCTCTACAGAATAAACTTCACCAAGCTGAACAATGGATGGAGATGGCTTTTCTCTGAGCATCCTGGATGTTTATGTACTGTATATCTGCATACAGGTTGTTTGTGGATTCATGTGGGGGTTACAGTGGTCAAACATCACAGAATAGAAGAATTATTAGGTAGCTGATCTAGTCCTGGGAGAGCAGGAGGTTACATCTCAGAAGAGAAAAAAAAAAAAAGAAAAGGGAAGGAAACTATAGTCTGTACTTACAGTAAATGACAGGAATGAAGAAAACAAAGTTCCTTCGTCATATCTAGACAGTTTGGCCAAGACTCCTTCCAAAATGGTGACAAACTACAAAGAAAAAAATACTGCAATTATTTTTAATAGTCGGATAAGGGTCTAAAAATCTACATCACCTTCAAAGGAGCCAGTGGACCTCTCAGCATTGCCAAAGGAATGGATCACCTGCCCCTGAGCACAGTGGGCAGGGAGTGGGGAGAAAGGAGTGCTTCCTCTTGGGTGCTGTGGTGCACCTCTTGCTGACTGGGAATCACCCAATCACCCCTCCGTGTCCTGGTGGTGCAGGGGACAGGAGGTGGGTGCAGTGTGTGGGGAATCCTGCAGAGTCTCTCTGGATGGGGAAGGCTAAGGTTCCTGCTCCCAGTATGCAGTGGCAAACACGCAGCTAGTTGGGTATTCTTGCAGAAGAATTGAACTGGCATATGTTGGCGGATTATGTTTAAAGGTCTCCACTGTATAATAGGGATGACTTGTTCTCAGAAAGTTTGAAACTAGAGGAAAACACACCCCACCATCTTTCTCCTTACATACCAATTCCCCTCCGTGTTAGCACAGCACACCAGACCTACACAACCACCCAAGGGGAATGCTGGCAGCTGAGCTACAGAAGCTGACTCTGATGAAAAACAATTCCCAAACAATTAAACCTGACATTTTGGAATGTATTTCCCACTACTGTCATCTCTAAATTAATTTCTTAGAGGAGCATATGGTGATCTTGCACAAGACGAGCTATTTTGTCCACACAACCTCGTGCGTAGGAGTGGTGACCACCTCTGCATGCCACCCCAATGGCTCTGCAGCAGCATTTAGCAGTGCCACCCCCTGACAGCAGCTACCCCAGTGGTGTGGGGTGATGCTGACCAAGGGGTGTAACCCCATCAACATAATGGTGTAACCCCATTCTGGCCCAGTATAGCAATCCTGCTAGCAGAACATTACGTCTCACGCAGTTCCTTATCAACAAAGAGTCACCATGAAAGAACTGGGAGAGGTATGATCTTGCCTCTGAGAAACAAGAAGCCAATTCAACATTCTAATGTGTCACATTTTAATGGAAACACACATATTAGAGATGCAACGTTAACAGTGAATCACTTCACCTGAAGCTGAGGGTTACCTTTGCCACTAGGAGTGTTATCATTTCTTTGACGGTTTCCTCAATTAGTTCATCTATTTTTGAATGGTACTGGTGCTAAAGAAAAATAAAAGGAGAGGGGGAGGAAAATATTAGCATTGATCACAGCCAACAGCTCTACACTTGTCAGTCTCTTCCCTCGGTAAGCCATAATACATAGTATAAACCAAACAATTAAGTAGCTTATTACCCTGCGCCCCATTGCAGTGGCCAGTGACTACTTACATTTGTAGGAGAGACCTTGAATTCAGGAGAATCCTGTATCAGTTTTGAAGCATGGGTAAACCCTGCCCTGTTCTTTGTGCCTGCAGCTCTGGGAGCCACACGTGGATGTTGGAGGGGAGGCTCTACCATCCCTGTGAGAACCAGCACTCAATGATCCTAGAGATTCTGAAGTTCCTTTGCTCCACTTCAGTCAGCATTATCCTGTCCTGGCACATGGGTTGCAGTGGACAGTGGGATACGCCTGCTGCTGGAGGGGAACAGGCAGCCCCTTCCAAGGGCTCCACAAACCACCCAGCCCTCAGCATGGGAATGGGGAGGATGTGCTGCTCCAGGGGAGCTTGCAGTGGGCTCAACCACTGGCAATGGTGCTGCACCCTTCCCACCTTCTGCAGCAAAGCAGCTGGACCTGTGTTACCCTGGGTTCAGCAGGCACGTTAAGTTAAACACTCCTTCAAATGCTTTGCTGTTTTGCACTGTGAGATAGATTTAAAAACCACCCAACAAACCACGACGAGCCTTTTTGTCTCATGCAAAAGCCAGCAGGCAGTGCAGTCCTGAGCCCTGGGCAATGGCAGATCCCGTGGCAGCAGCTCAGCACTGGCTGACCAAGGTCTGTGCTTGCAGCACCAGTGTTTTTGAGTCTTCAACCCAATTTCTGCACATGCCAAACCTTCCTTAGCTTGGGAGCTCTGATGCAATCAGCTGCAATATGGCTAGAATAGGTACTAAAATATAGTCTTCTACTAATTTAGAAAAGACCTGTTTCCAATACAAGATTTAATTAGTGAAAACATACAGTATATTCTTATTTTCAATGGACTGAGAAAATACTGATTATGACTGCTTTCCAACACAAAACATTTGATTTTTCAGTCAAACATTTCAAGCACTGGTGCTAGTCACTATATTCATTACCACTTGGCATTAATATTGTTTTAAAATGTTAACATCAAATCACATTGAAAGAGACAAATCTGCTTTAAATACTAATCAGACTTTGGGAAGGAAGACTGTGAGGGCTTTACAAATGCTAGCTGCTGGTCTCAGTGTCTGATCGGTACTCTGAACTGCTCTACAGTTTGGGGATCGTTTTCTATGGCAGTAACATTAATATAGGAATTTGGGAAAAAGAAAATAAAAGTAGGACACACTTACCCACTCTTTTGCAAACTTTTCAGATGATTGGGGACAGAAATAAAGAGGAAAGTGCAAAAGACAGGAAAAAGAACATATGAAGATAAACAATAAATAAACCAAAATCTTTTAAAAAAAGAGACGTATGAGAACAGCAGCATCATGCACAGAAACAATAAGCAATGGAAAATGAAATGGGGTCAAAACCTCCTTTCGCTGAAATACCAGAGATCGCTACCTGTAGGATTTGGTGGCAGCAAAACAGTGGGAAGGGACCGGATTGGAGCTGACACCTGGCACTCTCTTGCAGTTTTATTTGGCTCCGAAGAGGAAGGGAACCGGTTGTCGACAGGCAGGGTTCAGCCTCGGGGCAGCCACACAGCCCTCACCGGGGCGGCAGGGCCAGGGCAGGGACATGGCACAGCACAGCCCAGCCCAAGGCCTGGCTGGGGGCACTCAGAGCCTCACCTGGACACGGGGACAAACCGGCACGGCCACGCCACAGGCTGCGATCTGCTGGGCCCACGCGGGGGAAAACATACACGAACAAGCGGGTGATACTTGCATTGGCAGCTCCCATTCCCATGTCCTGCTTTGCAGGTCAAGACATACGCAAGTCCCTTATGGGATCACAGTTATGATCAATCTTTAATGCAGAGCTAGGCCTTATCAACTCCCAGGATTGACCCGGCCTTTCCCAGCACAGCTGGAATGCAGCTGTGGGGCGACAGGGACCTGTAACAGCTTGGTACAGGTAGAAGCTGCTGATGTGCTTGGCAGACACAGCCAGGACTTTCTAAGGGAAATGGAGAAGGGGTTGTGCATATATTGGGGTGTCTCTCCCATTATGTTTTCCTTCTGCAACTGCATTTTCTGTGTGTGTAAAACTTTGCAAACAAGTATTCAGCTAACTGCTTTAACAAGTAAGTCATGAGTTTGAATTCAAACATGACTAGCTATGTGCAAAGCAATTCACTGTGAAATGCACTGACTGATGCATGTTCAATTACAAGCTTGTTTCAAAAGCAAATAAGAGCCCCAATGGAAAAAAAACCACATCTCTGAGAGCAGGAAAGGAGCCTGTGCATGCACCAAGGTGGTGTAGCAGTACCCTGAGCGCTCATTCCCGTCACAGCCGCAATCCCCAGGGCAGAGTGAGCCCCGGTGCCCCGGCAGTGACCATGCAGGACAGGGCCTGCCCCAGGCAGTCACAGCCATGGTGCCCTGTGCCACCAGTGCCACAGCCCCAGCTCCACCTCAGCAAGGGGAGCCTTGGCCAGGACAGGGTCACAGATGGCAGCGGTTTGGAAAGCGAGCGCCTGGTGCTGCTACAGATGCCTGGCTTGCAAAACCAGCAATTCCAACAGCTCCTTCTACATTCCTCATGGAAACACTCAAGGTTAAAGATCACAGAGCTGGTTTGCTTTACCCAGCATAGCCCCCACTCTTGATCAAGTTCATCATAGCTTTCTATTAGCTCAATTATTACAATCCATAATCAGTGCACTACAATGATTCAACTTGACTTTATGTGATGAGTATCTTGCCTTGTCATGTAACAGATTGTGTGTATGTTGTATTTCTCTAAGGACCATCTGACCTTAGATATTAAATAGAAACATACTAGACCAACTGAGAAACATTTAATACATACATTTATCCCCTTAGATGTATTAAAAATTCAGAGGAAAAATAAATATTTAAGATGGTAAAGTATGTTTACCAAATGTTTTAACAGCTGCCTTTAGAGACAAGGAAATGGAATGAAATGATGGGTGTTTGTTTCACAGGGTAATGCTCGCAAAACGCATTCAAGTATCTGCTAAAGTGAATGTGGCTGAAGGTAGTGTGAAAGGGAAGGCCTTTGGGGTGGGAGGGAACCCACAGAGCAAGGTCAAGGCAGGTGTCGAGACAGTCTCTGCCCAGAGAACTGTCAGAAAAATCAGTGGTTTGTTTCTAATAAAAATGTCATCTCTGGTTAGGTCTGGGCCAAAGGCCCTGCCTGAACTCTGTGGTGGGCAGTATGAGCCCTTTTTGCTGCTGTTGAACTATCTGCACAGGGACAAGGGCTGGAGGAGCCATGTGCTGGCTGTGGCACTGATGGATGGTCCCATCAGTGAGTTCCTGTTCCCTCCCTGTCTGTTCATTCTTCTTTGCTGACCTGCATGGCTGCTACACACCAGAGATGGGGGCACAGAGGGACTCAATGACGCACAGACACAACTCCCCACATTACTGAGAAGGACACAGGCTGGAAACCCAGGTTCCAGCGGGACTGGAAGAGGCGGGGTGGCATTTTGTCCTCCCTGCCCAGGTTGTAATGACAGATCTATATGGGAAATTCTACCCCCCTCACTCAGCCTGACCATCTTGGCACACAGGTTTAGACAGCTTCAAGAAGAGGAGATGGAGATAGCTGAAACACAGAGTGGCACGAGTGAATGGAGGGGGAGGTAGTAACACTAATTAAAAGAAAAAAAAAAGAAAAAAGGGAGGGTGTATAAAATACTGCAGCCCTAAATGGTAACCAATGCACCAATAAATTATGTCTGCTTTCCAGGTCTATCAGTTTAGCTATCTGTTAAAAACCTCATGTCCCAGCAACTGCTACTTGCCACAGGGGTTCAGCTGTCTCCACGCTGCTGCACCAAACACCTCCTGGAAGTGGCCCAGGCACATCTGCAGCTGATCCCAGCTGCAGCCCAGGAGCAACCACACAGCCGCCTGCTCCCCTGTGTCCTGTAGTCTGAGTGAGGCCAAACCTGCAGTGGGACTGATGTTATCAGAATTTGGGGGAAACTGGCAATTAGAGAGCATCACAAGTCAGCATGGGAAGATGCAGTGAGTGCCTGGTCACAAGATACTCGGGCACACTGCTGATGTTATCAGTCTTGGGCCATCTGAATACTTAACCTGACAGTTTAATGAATGCAATGAGCCTTCTCTGTCTTTGTGATGGCCAAAATCTCCCCGCCCCCAGGGACTGTGCCAGTATAAGGGTTTGATCCTGGTTTGCAGTGGGGAGCATCACAAACATGGACCTTTGCAGCTGACGGGGCACTGCCCAGGTAGATGCTGCAGTACCTGAAGGCTGAGGGATCTGGGGAGACAAATGGGTATGAATATGGAACAGAAAATGGTAGAGAAGTTCATGTCCAGGCCTGCTCAACAAAAGCTCACTCAAGATCTGCTCCAGCTGACCTGGAGGACAAGGGAAGACCTAATGATGGGCAGTATGAAATCTCTTACAAGGTGCGTGTCACAAATAAAATGTCAGAACTGAAATATGTATAAGGAAAATAAAGAGAACAGAATCTTATCCAAACACCACTGACATTAGGACAGAGAGCCCTGCGTACATCCAGTGGCCTTTGGAGCAAGTTCTTTCAGAGAAACAAATGGAAGTGAACAACTGAAAAAATACAGGGACAATTAACAATGATTCACTGCAAAATCTGACCATGGAAAGCTGTAGTGAAAAGGCTTATCTAGGAAATGCTGACAAGCAGCGGACTAGGTGAGCCAAACAGTATTTGTGAATTTATTCTAGACTGGTATATGAGTATTTATTTTGGCTTGAAGTCACTGGAGCAAAAGGAGCATTCTGATGCATTTAACTCATTCCAATTTGCCATGTCTTTCTAATTCACAGATCAATTCACAGAAACTTCAACCTGCAACTATGGCTTCAGAAGAAAATAAAAATCAGCAATTAATTAAAACAAGTTTGTTGTTTGGAAACTTGAGTCATTATGAACCTGGAAATCCAGAATGATCAAGTGTGCTGATTATAGCGAGTACTCAAGGAAGGCAAAGCAGCCGTAATTTCAATCTACTTTTGGAAGTTACTTATTTTTGTGGTTTTCTTTTTTTTTTTCCCCTTTACATGCATCACAGCAACAACTTGGCAGTTCTGTTTTCCTTATGTTTGTCTACAGAAAATAGCCATACACAGAAAGTGTGTTGCCAACACCTGGCTCCAAGGTGCAGTTAATGACTCAATTCATATGGTCATCATGCAACAACCAAGCTTGAGAGATACCGTATGCATACCACAGTCCTTGCAAAAAGCCACTCCTAAGTGACAGGGATTCCGAATGTTTCTATTCATTAGATTTGAGAGCAACCCCCTGTACATTCATCTGCACACTCTCTATGGAAGGCTAAATCCACAAACGATACAACGTCTCTGAAACGAGCACAACAGGAGACAGGAAATTTCATGACATTGCCTTTAAAAGCTGTGAAAGGAAGAACCTGCATTTTTACCTCTTGGCCCATTTCCATACTGCAAAGCTTTGTAGACTGAGCTTTGGCATCCACCATGACATTAAACATGGTGCATATTGATTGAGGGACTCGGAAATCTGTTGATCGGCTGGTTTTCTGCAGTTTTACTTCAAATGCAATCCTTGTTCTGTGAAGGCAAGTGAAAAAAAATGTTTCAGTTGCTTTTAAACACACTGAAGCCAATAATAATAATTTGAGAGTACTGAGAGGAGTTTGAAAGGCCAGAAAGCTGAATGCTGCTGGGAGTGCCATAGTACAATTGTTATAAATGTGTTTTTACTAAAAATTATTTTCCAGTTTAAAAAGAAACCCCCTTCCCAGAATACACACTATTTATAAAGTGTTCAACAGTTTCAGGGAAACTGTGACTCTCTTATGCTTGATAAACAGTGTGATGATGTTACAAACAGCAGTGTCAATGTACACCTTTAATTTGGTTGCATTAGTTTATTGATAACCACAGCCTTTTGCACTAAAGGAAGCTCCTATTGCTCCTTGATATCAACTACAAATAACAGAAACTCCCTCACTGCTTGACTGAAAGGACACTGCTAGGTCATTGCATTTATAGTAATATGATAGTATTTGCTCACTGGAAATTCTTAATTGTCTTGTAAGTCCACAGAAGTGGTTTCCTTGCACCACACAAATTCACCAGAATATATCTGCAAAGCGTTCATGGGCACAGTCATGTGCATATGAACACACTTGCATCACACACCTCCCTGCTCTCCTGAGGCTTCACTGAGATGAAATCTGACATCCATGGCAGTAACAAACCATGATACACCAAAAACTTTGTTAGGCCAAAACCTTGAAAATCCAAACTGGGGCCATATTTTAAATACCAAGGCATTTGTGAGTCTAACACGGGAATGCTTTTCAGTGTGGTGGGCACTGCCTTGCCTTTCTTCAGAGCCCCTCTTCATATTCCAGAGGTACTTCACTAATCTAACCTAACACAGAACAATTATCACATCACAAAGAATCTGCCAATAAATTAACATAGGAGCTTCAATTTAGAAATAACAAATAATATCAGCTGCAGCTCAGGAATAATTCTGAACTTGAACGATCCCCCAAGGGCTATGCAAATGAAAACTCATTTACAAATGTGAAGCTCCCGTTCTGGGGATCAGATCTGAGCTGGTAGATAGGTCCTTCTGCCTGGATTTATTAGTTAACAGGCCTTCCTTGCAAGGGCTGCTTTCCTGACAGCCCCGAAATACAACCCAGTGTGGAAGGCGGGGTGGCTCCTCCATGGATTCAACAGTTCAGAGACAGACGCGAAGAAAAATGTTGTGTCAAACTGAAATTGCTAAAGAAACCTTAGCCAGGCCCTGTTTGCAGGTGATATAAATAGGGAAGGCAGCATATTGGTTTACATCAGCAATGGCATTTGAACTGATTTAATTACCAGTGCCAGATTTAGCCTGGACTCGGGGACTAGAATCTTGATAATTACTGAAAGGACCCAAGGAGACTGGGATTTTCCATCTCCTCATGGGAAGGAGCATGTTTCTACTTACTTATGCTCACAACCATTATATATAGTTGTACCAATGCAAGCTGGGCCAGGCTTTTACAGAGGGGCAACATATTTGCAGAAAGGTTGAGGTAAATCAGGGAAAAAAACCACCTGGCTTCCAGGCACACAAGCCCTTCTTCAGATGTACCTGGAAATTTGCTTGTTTTTCCCAGTTATCTCAGCTGAGCTAACTTGTCTGATTTTTTCAGATCATTGCAGCTATAATTGTGCTGTAGGGACAGCAAAGGGGCCTTAGTTCCAAGTGAAAAAAATAAAAAAGAGAAAATAAGTTTTGCTGGTGGTGCTGGGGCAGAGCAGAGAGCAGAGTTCCAGCACTGGGTTTTCTCCTAAAGGACAGCCTGACAACTGGAGGACAACTACAGCTCAGTGCTTGAGCCAGACACAGGACCAAAGGTGGGCTGCTGCAATAAATTTCTAGACGTCAAAGAAATTAAATGCAATACATCTCATTGCACTTGAAATGCACTGAGGTTTATTCCAGCATGGTGAGAGAGCAAGCCTTGAGCTGTCTGCCTTCCTGCCTGCATCTCAGGGACTGAATGTGCCTTCCCCTGTGCTGACACTGCACATCCAGGCTAGTGAGGACTGCACTGAAAATAAATGCCACACTCACACTTTCAGAGTGGCCAGGAAACTGTGGTGCAGAACATCACATCACACACTGCAGTTAATATTAGCATGTATCATCTATATTTGGCACCCATTTTTGTTCTGGTTCATCTCTTTGTCTATGAATTTTTGCACAATGAAATATAAAGTTCACTTTTTCTTCTTCCCTCATTACCTCTGATGCAAATGGACATAAATTGCTGCGGAAAAGTTGGAAATTTAGCTTCAATATTTTGCTTTCAAAATGACAGCTGCCAGTATGCCTAAAAGTTGCTTAAAGATATCTCTGTTTTGGAAGATCTGCAGGTAACTATGCTATAATGTGGCTGATGATACAACAGCTTTTCCCAATCAACGGCAGACGTGAAACCTGTGTGCCAAGCAATACACTATACCACTTTTTAAATAATCTTTTCTTGGTTTTTTTTTCCATGTATCTGCGATTTTTAGGTGGGTGCTGGGATCTTTCTTATGGCTATGCTGTCAGCAGTCTGTATCATCACACCAACCTGCACTTACAAAGATCTGACCTCACATGCAGCACTGAAAGTAAGTAATTACCAACAAAGTCCCAAAGAATGGGTGATTAATTGCCTTATTGTGAATAAGCATTCTCCTGAGTCTGAACAGAGAGGAGAGTCCACAATTCACAGCAATGGGGTAAATTCCAGTTTTAGGGTGGAATAGGCTTTGTATCCTGTGAGCTCTTGTGAGAAACATGCCTGGCTTGCTCATGGGCTCCTACCTTTTCACACAGGACTCGATCATGTCACTCGCCATGAGCTTCAAGCGCTGCTCTAAGTGTTTCCCAAACTCCTCCTCAGGCCAGTGCAAATCCCGGATGAAGGTCTGTAGGGCATCAAGTTTCCAGAACATATCTTCTGAGGTGCCTGATCCATTGCTGGCAGGGCAAAATGAGAACAAAAGTCAGAAGTGGCATCAGGGTCTTTGCAACCTGATGTGGAGACTATTCCTGCAACAAGTGTAAGGCAGACAGCAGTTTCATACACAGGACAACGCTGGCCATCTCCACCATCAGGATTTTGAGTTTTACCATACAGTTGCCTAATCTACCTTGCTGTCATCACCCACAAAACTTTCCAGACCAGATGAGTAAGACAACATCATGAGTTACACACATTAACGGGAAGAACGTGTGTATGGTAAAAATCAGCCTTAGTTAATAACCACATTAATGTATGCGATTATTAAGAATTAAGGCCAGAAATTGTGGGAGAAAATCCTCGATCAATAATAACTGCCATACTAGGCTGTATGCAGTTATCAAGATATAGGGTTTCATGCAATTCTCCCCCCTCCAAATTTTATCTTGAGTTTGCCTTGTCCCCCCAGTGTGGCCCCATTTCCAGGTAAGGGACAGTGCTAACAAGTGGTGAGCGAGGACACGCTTTATCTCTTGAACAGCTGAAAAAAAATTGGGGTAAGTCAATTGAGCTAAGGGTACATCTCATAACCAGGAGTTTCGGCAGGATTTACCACTGCACCTTTTTCTTTGCAAAGGCAACTACAGGACAACAATTTACAGTTTTAAAAATTTATTTTGCAACAACTTTGGTCTGCCACAAAATTCTCAATTTCTTTCCCAAGCATATATTCTTGTACCCACACCCCTGCCCAGATGGAAGTCTTTAGTCCTGCAGTGTGTAGCTACACCAGCTCTTTTCACAGTATAATTATATCTCAAACCTCCACTTACGGAATAAAAATACAGGACTGGATTGCACTCTGTTTGTGCAGAGAAATTTATGCATCCATAACCCTTTTCTCTCCCTCTCTTCTTCTCCCTCACTTTTTTTTTTTTTTTTCGGAACAATTACCAAGGGAGCTTCAAGAGTTTCAACCCCCTCCTCGCATACCACTAATGCTAACACAGCAATTTATAAGATATTTAACACACCATGCATTACCACTTGTGCTGACATCATCTATAGAAACAGATGAGGGAGGGTGTTTCTATTGTGACAGATGCCAGCTGCATTGAGTTAATGCTAGAGGAGCTTGGAACTAATGCAAACAGGGCTACTCCCAGGTGAGAACTGTAGTCCCAACATGCCAGAGGGGTCCTGCGGGATCCTGCGCTAGCAGAGTCAACAGGATAAAGAATGAATAGTCTTGGTTGTAGGAGAAACGTATCTGACACTAAGCAACAGGTAACATGTCCTTGATGGAGGGGAAGGGTGAGTAAAAGGAAACCAGGGAGATGAAAAGATAAAGAATCAGGCATTTGCTTTAGCCAGGGGACCAGTTTGGACAACAGTCTCACATGTTTATCTACTGACAGTTTTTAGTTCAAACCTGTGCTTGGGTGTAAGCAAGCTTTAACAGTCTAAACCCAGTTTTGGAACGGCATGAATTTACATTTTAAATGATTTAATGTGTACAAATACAATAATTGGTATTTACTACAGCAATATTATGACATCCATTTGGTTTCATAATTTTCGAAGAATTATTCCCAGTCTTTTTCTCACTTTTGATTAGGGCTCCATCCAAGTAAACAATATAGTATATTCATTTCCAAAACACACTTTGTATTTTGCTTGTGAGCACCACAATTACTCTAATCACGCCGGCAGCTTGCAATATACCATTGATGCTCAAGCATTTTCAGAGGGTTTATCCAATTTTCTGTCATTACATGATTCTTATCTTTTCAAGGGCAATACCACAAAGCATGCACAGAGCAAGATTAAAACTTTCAAGTACTCTTTACAGACAACTGCCTAAGCTAGCCTTTAAAATAACTATCTTAGCATGAATATGAGTTGTATGGCTTTGAAAACATAAACAACCACGCTAATATTTTAAAAAGGTTTTAAAATCTATTTTAAAAGATCTCACATCAGTGTTTTCTTTACTTTCATTCATTACCAGTGCTCTGCAATCCTGCCTGTGCCATACTAATGGCAGAGGCGTTCTGGTGGACTCCAGGTGTAGATGTAATTGAGTGTGTTTCAGTAAAGGTGAACAGGGGATTCTTGGGTGAGTTCTTCAGTTTTATCTATTAAGTGAGATGACAGGAAAAGCACCACAGTGCTGACTGAGACCACCCTATGCCAACCCTAAATAACTCTCTACGGTTTTAGAAGGAGAATTGACAAATTCCCATGATAGAACATCTTGGGAGATGAGGCACCTCAAATGAAGAGATGTGGGTTGAGTGCATAGTGTACCACCCTCCTCACTGCTCACTGGGAAATCTCCTATAAGAGAACTTGCCTAATCTGTGCTGAGGATTTGTGGTATGTTCCTCCTGAGTGCCACACATGCACCCCAGGACACTCAGACAGGAAGCTGGCAGCACAGAGCACAAGGCTCCTACAGAGCGACTGCTTTGACACAATTTCCCAAGCCATAATCTAAAACTCACATATGAAGTATCATTCTCTAGTTGGTCATGGCATTATTTGGGCAGTAATGAAGGCTATGGAGCTTTAATTGCTCTCTGGGGCATCCCCCGACATGAATAAAAACTGTTACAGGATGTTCCTCTTTCTTAGACTGCTTCATCAAAGTCAAAACAAAGATTACCTGGGAAATGCAGAGCTTGCACTAAATAAAATTCATTTTTAGATCTACATCTGGTCCACAGAAATTGGTTGACTGGCATTGAAATTGGTTCATCTTCTCTTTTGAACAAAACTCTTTGCTGAGACACATAATGTCACATTGTAAGTTCTGTGGTTTGTATGTTATTCAGACCATGCCCCATTGTTGACAGCTATTTTGTAAAGCAAGATACTTGCTCAAACTCTCAGTGGGAGTTGAGACAAATTTTCAAGGTTTATACAAAAAAACCCCTCAAAATACACATGCCAGAAATTCACTAGTGTCTCATTCAGAAAACATCTAATTAACTGTATCGCTCTTTAAAGTTTTATGTAATGCACAGAAACAAACAATACATATCCATGCCAAGATTACTTTAAATTTAAATGAGATCTAATTTGAACTGAATACACACTCAGAATCATAAATAGCAGCCATCCATGACGGTGCAGAAAAGCTAGGCATTTGTGGGATGCCTAGTGGGATGTTAACTGGTAGATTTGGTACTTTAGGGAGATTCACATTTGGTAGATTCACATTGGGCAGATTACTTGTTAAACTCCTGTGGAAGAAACAGACAGAAAGAAAAAATACCATAACAGTGACAATGTCGATGTAGCAGAAGCACATGACACTCAGAAACAAATCTGCAAAGTTCACAGCATGAGGACAGTTAAAAAACTAAAGCAAAACATTTCAGAAAGAAGCATGAGTATGAAAGCTTAAATGCACTGTGTTTGCAGTCTGATATAAAATTCAACTTCCTTAAAAATAAAAAAAGCAAACCAGAATGAGAAGAAGAATCACAAAGTGCAAATTAACAGAGAACTTAAAACACCTTTGAAAATAACTGCACCTTCAAATCCTGATACCATTTCAAAATGCAGAGAGCAGCCTTTCTCCCATAAAAACTCTCTTTTAAGGAAGAGTCTCAGTTGTTACTCGATGAAAGTGCTAAACTAAGAGATCTGTTAAGGGACTGGAATTCGAAATAATAAAGAGAGAGTCTGGAATTCCAGCCATGAGAGTTTTTCTTGCCATTTTCAGCTTTTTTCAGCTCAATGGAGTTGCAATTTTGCTGCAAAACCTCTCTCTTAGACCCTCCACAAATAAAAATGGGCTAATCTGGAGTGATGAAACAGTGAGTTACAAAGTTCTTCCTCTGTGAAGATTGTGCCCTCATCCTCCCTTGCATTCCTGGGCGCAAAAAGAGATTTTCCTGTCCCACTATTTGTGCACTGTGAATTAACTGCACTTTGTAAATAAATCCAGGACTACTATGTGACCATTTCATGGCTGGAAGTGGGCCATGAGGTGATTAAAATATTCAAAGGTTAATATGAAGCATGTGTACTTGAGCATCATGCCTTCAATCAGTATTTTCAGATGTGCAACTGTTATGCAAATAGAGATCTTTAAAACAGCTGTATTGATTTAATGCAACATTCTCTCCTGGAACAAGGTGCATGTAACAGCACTGAATGCCCAAAGTCTGGAATCTACCCTGACATGTTTCACTGCACTAGGTCTCTAGATGTTTTAATCGGTCTAATTCTGTTTTAATGAGTATCTCATTACAGTTATATTCTACATGCAAAATTAAAACATCAGGAGATCTGGGAATAAGCAAAACACAGAACTCCATTACCCAGCTCACATATTACCTGTTTCTCAGAAGAGAGGCCAGTTTCAGAAAAATGCCTCATTTCTGCCCTCTCCCAAGGAACACTGTCTGACCCACTGGTACATAACCCACAGGTGGCTTTACAGTCCCATGTGAGGAACAAAACCAGATGCTTTGACACCGTTTTCACCAGATTGTTACTTGGACTCAGTGAAATTGGAATCAGAAATTCAGGGTTTCAGCTTCACCCTGCACTGCTAAAGCTACTGAAAGCTTTTCTACTGGTGTACACAGACACTACTTCAGCATCTGAACCTGCTTGCTCTCAGTGACTGCATCAGAAGGAGACCTCTGGAGGTCTCTCCCTTTTCCCTGGATTAAATGAGTTGCTTTACAGACACCATTATCTTGATTCCTGTGAGACTAACAGATTATACACTATGTCTTTTAAGGCATATTAAAACCTTAGTAACTTCCCTGAGACATATTTGGCACTACATTTCTTACTGCAAGTTTTATATATATATCAACCCCCAAAGTAATGGAATTGAGCTGCCTGAATAAATGTTTCCTAATGCAACAGACGATGTGAACCACATTCCTGCAAGAGCTCAGCTTGCCACTGGTGGTGAATGTTAGGGAAGAGACTTCATTCTTTGTGAATAAAATCCCTTGCTGGGGAGGAAAAACACAAATCGAAGCTTTTTCTAGTGGAAAAAAACATGACTATGTTCTGATTTCTAATTGTTTCTATGACTCTTAGTAGATTTAACTTCCTGCTATCTGTGTGTTCTCTTTTTCAGGCAAACAGGAGAATTCACTACTGTCACAAAGCTGTCCATTGTTTCCATTCATACTGTATCTGCTGCTAAGATGAAATGACTATTGAATGAGACATAGACTACATAGTGATTGAGAGAGTGTTAAATCTTCAGAAATGGCAGTGCATGTGATTAGATACTGATATGGAATAAATAAAGAAATAGCAAGAGGTGGACAACATATAAATGTATAAGGAAAAGCAACTTAAATAACTTAGCCAGATGGTAAATACATAAATCAGAGGACCTTTGGTTTTAATATTAAAATTCAAGAAGTGACAGTGTTATATTAATAAAAACACTGTATTAATAAAATATGACTTCTAGAGTAAACAGTATACTATATTCACACGGAAACATATTTCTTTTATACAACACATTATTTTGCTGATGCAAGAATATGTTGCAAGAATAAGTTAGTACTCTTAAAACAAAACAAAACAGCAAAATAATGGCGTATATTATGTTAACATACAGTAACTAATGTAATAAAATATTCTCCTGAATCGACATGCACAGTTTTTCAGGTTCAACTGATCTAATTATCTGAATAACAGTTGCAGTGAGACCTCTAAAAAATGATTAATATTACCAACAAATGTTCCATGAATTGTTCAGACCATAAAACTACAGGTCCAAGATGAGAAACTGTTTCTAGAAGCCAGCCATGCCTATTTAATATAGATGGCTAAATATAACCTCAGCCATCAGGCAGGGAATGTGGGCATTTGCATCAACAAGATGAGGGCTGTCTGATTTAAGACAACTCAGCTTCAGGACTGGATCCTGATACGTTTGATGAGAGACACACTGGAGCTGCACTGCTTGATTTCCTGGTGTCTTCTGCTTCTGCCCTGCTTGTGTGTGTGAGCTGTGGAAATGGCTTTCACCTGGACTGTCTGCTGGGGAATTCTCAGTGCAGGCAGACTGGCAAAGCACCCCTGCACAACCTCCCAGTGCTCACACTGAGCCACAGCACCGGTCACACGGAACACGTCCAGTTGCACCGCGGCTGCTGCTCCTAGAGCTGCCCTAGCAATGAAAGGAGGGCAGAAAAATCTCAGTGTTTTTACTGAGCTGTCTCCTGGGTTCAGAACAGAGTGAATGAGACCCTTGGCCGCACCTAAATGCTCAGTTCCTACAGGATGCCTGAAATGATTTAGTGATGGAAGACGCAAATGCCTGTCTCTTCCACCACTATAAACACTTGCAACCTCACTGTCGAGGCTGAGCAAATGCTCAAGAGCAAATCTTTTCACAAAAGCCTTGATGTGAAGCAAAGAGCTTGATAGTGAAGTAGGCAGTCAAATCTGTGCTCTTCCTGTGACTGACACCCAGAATAGTAACAAAAATACTCACTTTCACTACAGCGGTGCTTCTTTTAAGGGGAAACATTTTTCACTATCATTCTGTAGTTGTAAAACCTTATAAAATGATTAGTATAATCATATTGTTCAAGTTCTGACATTTATATTATTGAAACATTTATAATTAGTTTGCAAAGTGTTAGTGAGTAATTAATAGATGCTCAATCCAGGACTACAGAGCGGTAGAGAGAGCCCTGGGTCAATGAGTAATGTCCTAGTCAAGCCACTGAAACTGGTTGTCATTGCATGAGCTTTAGCATTTGCTCAAAAAGATCTTTCAACACAGACACACACACAGAGACACACACACATACGTGTCAGCTGGCTGCGAGATAAATCAGCACTCTCCGAGAAGCTAGCATGAAAAAAACCCATTGCAAACCCTACTTTTGCAAGACCTCTCAACTCACCAGAGAACAGACCTACTCTGTATCCTGCATACTTGGATGACTGTGCGAAGGACAAGTGTTCCACATTTCTCTGCGTGGATTCATACAAGCGCACCAGCTGCTCTAGCTATAGGGCACGGACCCCCTGCAAATTCAGCAGCTCTGCAGAGGCAGATTACAGAGCCCTCATGAGCACATAACATCCATGCTTCCCCCCCTCCCCATTTTTTTCAATACTTAACAGTATCTCTCTCACTGTGATTTCTATACCTAACTCCTCAGAGCATAAGGTGCAGAGTATTCAGCAATGAAAATAGAAGAAATACATGCTTGCAAACTGCCATCTGGTCAGGTTATGGAGGGCTACATATTTCAGCCTTGACTGCAAACACAAGTACAGAGAAACCCTTACAAAAGATTCTGTGTTGTGGAATAATTTCTTGATTAACAGGAGATAATGAGATTTCCTTCTCATAATGCACTGTTAGAGATCCAGGACAACAACAAGCTTGGTGGAATGGTCAGCTTTGATGATCTGTCTTTGCTGGCCAACTTGAAGGTCTATCTCCAAAGCAGAGGAAAGTTGTGGAAGAACATTCTGCAGTGTTCCTGATTTCTAAAAAAGTTCTGCTGGAGAGGTGTCAATAAAAGGCCACAATTTGGTTGGGAATTGGCTGATCCAAACTATTTGAGAATCCATGGCCAAAAATTCAACTGTGCTACGGTATGGACATGTGGGGTGAGAAGAGAGTAGATAAAGGAGGGCAAATCTAACAAAGTCAGTCTCTAACCTGAATTTTTCTGCAAGTTCCCTGTCGATCAGACAAAGAGGAGCAGGTGGTCTGCCCAGGAGGCAAAGATGAAGATGCCTTAACATTTAGTTCTGAACAGCACATGAAAAATGTCATAAGATCCTAGGAATGACACTCCTCTTTTCCTTTGCACTGTATGTGCCACCCTCTGGCACTCACTGGTGCCTCTCTTCACCGGGCTACATCACGTTGAGCCAGTGTTTGCAACTCACACTTTTGTGTGCGAGACATAAGAACAAAATATCAACACGTGAAAAAAAACCCATGGTGCATCTTTTCACCAGATGGACAGAAGCTTCTCGTGGAAAGCACCCACTTTCCTGCTGGAAGAAATCTTTTAAATACCCAAGTCTGTAAGAGAAAGAGTCCATCCTGGGCTTTTGCTTGGAGATGCAATGCTCAAAGCATGCTGTAAAAGGAACTCCAGAAGGGAATAACCATCACAAGAGAACTAAGAAAAGATCTTTTATAACTATCAGAGATAACTCGGAAATGATAGATGCTGGCATATCCAGGGACAAAGCATTTTGACAGGCAAGAAGCACATCCAAGTACTTACGGACATCTATAGTTAACTCCCTGAAGTCATTAAAAAGCAAAAAGATGACAGCTTCTGATAAAAGAAAAAAAAGCAGAATTATTTGTTTATTGAGTGCTTGACCCAGGTGGACAGGTACACAGAGTTAACTGTCTCTGTTTCATAACAGACAAGGAAATACATATTTTTTACTAAAGCAGAGCTCTGAAACTGAAGTTAATGCTAACTTCGAAGTGCAATTCTGCTTGAAGGAGTGGCTGTAAAAATGGCATTCTCCTACTCGAAAGATCTATTTCTTGTATGTTTTCTGGGTCACATCTGCTTATTTGAAACAAGATTTTTTAGGATCTTTAATCCTGTTAGCCTGCAGACCAAAGACAGCAAATGGAAAGTGAGAGAGGCTCCTGAATGCCAGCCACTTAACCCCACTCAAAACAGAGGGGATGATCAGGTGTCAAGAAGAAGCCCGAGATTTGGCAGGCAGAATCCTTACGGATGCTGAGGATGCACAAGAAAGAAAGGAAAAAACCTGGGTACTCAGACTCCAGGTTGCATATGGGAGGCTGGCTGCTGAACAAAATCTTTTTTCCTTGTAAACGGAACATATTTGGTGTGAAAAGCCCTGAAAGACCACACGTTCTTTTATACAGCAACCTCTGAGAGTGCGGTGCCATTTCACTTTGCCTAGAGAATGACAAAAAAAGCAAGGAAAAGAGTCTCTCTAGAGGTCACCTCGTCCCAGTTCCTGGTCTGGGGCACTGCCAGACTCATGTTGCTTGCAAAGGGTCCATCTTTCTCTTTTAATATCTTTATTAGAAGGAAAAGTCAGCTATTTCCCTGTGTAGGATCTGACTTGGCTTTATAGAGCAAGCATGACAGGGTTCAGCAATGCTTCAAAACCTGTGAAATAACAACAGTATTCCAAAGCACATGTCACATTTTTATCAGTCACCAGCTCTTGAGTTCAATTTGGGTTTTTCTCAGGCTCCCAATTTCTTTCTGGTAAACTCCTAGCTTTCCAAATGTAAGAAATGATTATGCTTGAATCATCTTGCCCATGTTTCACTTTGGTTTCTGCACGTCTAATCCTACAGGCAGGGGAGTTGGGACTGGCAGAGCTGCCCTGGACATGGGGACATGTGCAGCCACCAGCCATGGGGCTGATGCCAGAGGCACACACTGCACTATCCCCCCCACAGGGTGGGTGGAAAAAATGAGTATTGAGAATAAATACAGCAATGACTCATAGGGGTTATAGGGCTGGAACTGAACACAGTGAAGCGAGATTTTTTTGTTCTGAAAAGGAGCTATGTGAGTTCAAAAGCAGCATTGGAAAAGGCCTTTTAGAATGGGTTCCAAAAAGCCACGGCAGTTAAGAAGGTTTTCCCATTTTCATGCTTCCCCGTTCAAAGGCACACGATTCAAACTGAGGCAGCAATGCATTTCAAAAAGTCAATACCATTTCCCTCATTAACCTGAAAATCCCGAAGAGATCCTATTTATAACATTTAACTAGAACGTTTAAATCATTTTCTGGATGTCCAGTCTAACGTTTGCTAGTTCACCTCTATATGAATCTCCATCCATTTGCACCCAAATTCCGATTGTATCAAAGGAGGTTTCCTTACTTTACTGGCTCCCATGACTCCCGCTCAAAGCCCCTGTGAATTGACTGTGCAATTGAGGACTCCATCAGATCGACATATCTAACAACAAGTGGAGCAAACAGGTCTTGGAGGTGTTTGTGGAATTTTCCATTGCACAAATTATCTAGAATAGATAAATAAAAGTACAGTAAGACACTACTGTTACTACAACCTCTGTAACAAACCACAGCGTGGCACTTTGTCAAACAATGAATTTGTCAGTGAACAGGAAAACTTCAAGAACATAACAGGAGCTGGAGTTCATGACACAGACAGCAGGAATGACTTCTTACTCCAAACAAATAAACAGACAACGAACCTTCTTTTCCATTAATGTCAAACTTACAAATACATTATCACTTCCTGTGAATAAAACCAGTGTAAGAAACACAGCATGACAAACATTATGGCTTTAGCAGGTGGGAGAATAATTTCTTCTTTAGTTGCTCAGTACCATGATGCTGGAACTTGCTTTCTGAGGACGAGCCCCTGGCTTTTTGCATGTAGTCTCAGAAAGCTAGCTGGGGTCCTGATCTAGGACCTAGCTAAGGTAATGCCAATTTTGCCACCAGCTCCCCAGGGAGGGTTGGATTACCCAGGAAAGTCCCAAATCCTTACATGGGTTTTGAAAGCATGGGACCAAGTGCTTTGGAGAATTGTCTTATATCACAAAGCACTATTCTTCTGAACTACTCCTGCTTCCATTTACTTTAATATTTTCCTCCCTTCAATAAAATCTTAAAGCAGGGACCAGTTTACTCCATGCTAAATAAATGCAGTACACACATATAAAACGATACACACCTTTAACGACAATGAGATATAGAGTACCTAATTCCCTGCTTATCAGGCAGCCATTACCAAGAGACTTGAGAAGACGAAGCAAAATAAAAGTTCAACTTCCCACGTTTGACTGTGGTGATTTAAGGGGTATGCTTTTTTCTAGTGGCAATGGAATAAAATCAAGCTGATGCTGAAAGAGTTTGTAAATCTGCAAATGTCTACCCATCTCAGTTCTCTGTGCAGTAAGGAGAGGCTGAAAGCATTATCAGTAACCTGAGCTGCCCACTGAAAAGGAAATGATCAGAATACAAAATACATACAGTCACTACGGAGGGAATCGTTTATGAGCTGGAAGAGCGGGAAGCTGTCCCAGGTGTCTGGGGGCTGCACCTCTAACGCTGCATCCATATCCACTGCAAACAGGGACAGGAAGGTCTCCGCGTGCTCAACCATTAGGTCTGACCACCAAGCAAAGGCCTTCAGAGTTGGTAGAAAAAGATAATAAAGACGTGTATTAGTTCTAATAAAGCATAGGGAAAGAGTTAGGCCACATATCTTTGAAAAAAAAATGCATCTCATGGAAACTACCTTTATTGTAAAGAGAACAGTGCTTTGGAGCGCTAGCCTGCACGGGCAGTGCTAATCACAGAATTAGGTGCTGCTGTTCTAACATAAAGGTTTCTTGTAGAGGATCTCTTCAGAGCTCCACTGTAAAGGCATGCAGCTGTAACGTGGCAGAGGAGGTTTCATCTGTTCAATTTACAATAAATTACTTCATTCATCATTAATGATGCTAATTATCAGGAAAAATCAACTAATTCTTATTTCTAAAGTACAGAAATTTGGGAGTTTCTTCACTGTTCTTGTGGGTTTTCTGACATGTTTTTCAACAGCTTAAATTCTACTTGGATTCAGTACTTGTATTTGTCTTGAAAAACTAGAAGCCTGAGACATTAAAATCTGTCCTAAATCATTCACACTCTGTTTTAAAAGTATTTCAAACATCACCAGTAAAAGTTACTACAGCACTGTTCATTTTACACAGTTAGCTAACACACTACCACCTTTATGATGCTACTGATTAGGAACCCATTACAAAGCTCTACTATCAACATGCCAAGGTAAAAAAAAAAAAAATTATCTACTGCAAGCCTATATTTTCAAAGAGGCAGGAAAAACATATGTCTGAACTTGAAAACCAAAAAATACCAGTGAGGTAACTCATTCTCATGCACATGGGTCCTTAAAATTTGCTGTGCGGGCTCTCTGAGGTGACATTCACATCATCCATGGCTCAGATGTGAATGCTGCAAATGCAGGCATGCATGTTCAGTAGTCACTTCTGGCTGGGAACATGCAATATGAGAAGAGCTGTCCATAGGACCATGTGCTCTCATTTTGAAGTGATAGGAAATTACTCAGTGACTTAAAGGAGCTAAGGAACAGCTTTGCGGCACTTGGCAAGGAAAAGAAACCTCTAGTTTAGGCACAAGAGCAGAGATGAAACAGAAGAGATTGGGAATGGAGGAATAAGTTTGAAGAGGAATTGCCAGTCAGGGAGGGGCATTTTTTGTAGGTTTTAGCAGACACGAATAAGCAGAATGAGCTTTCACTCTCTCAGGGTTCAATTTTGATACACAGATGAAGAACTGCACTGATGTGCACAGCACAACTCCAGCTACTGGTTCCCTTGGTCATGGAGAGGGAACAGCAGCCCCAAAACAGGTTACTGTCATAATTTCTCCTGTTTTGGCTTGACTTCTCAGCTGCCAGTGATACTGGCAGGAGGTCTTTGGAACTATTTCCACTCCTTCAATCCTTTAAAATATATAAAGCAGACTGACATTGCCCTGCTATTATATATTATATAAAATT
The DNA here is from genome assembly GCA_037013685.1 of Acridotheres tristis. NCBI lineage: Eukaryota > Metazoa > Chordata > Aves > Passeriformes > Sturnidae > Acridotheres > Acridotheres tristis. Next base: position 7,338,081 of record CM072899.1, on the reverse strand, counting down.
GATGTGAAGGCATGAATAGGTTGGGCATTACACTCAGCATTCTCTTCCCAGAGCACATCCAAGATGTAAAATAACCAAAATAACCACATGACTTTCAAACTAATCTTAGTATTGGGCCTGCCCTGTAGTGGGGGTGAAGATGTGAACGAGGTAAGCTGTCCCAGAGCACATCCAAGATGTAAAATAACCAAAAATAACCACGTGACTCCTAAACTAATCTTAGTATTGGGCCTGCCCTGTAATGGGGGCAAAGATGTGGACAAGGTGAGCTGTGCCATGAAGGCACAGCTTCAGTGTCTGCCCATGCCTGAAGTGCATCACCAGTAAGTGAGTGTCCCAGTGGTCATGGCGTGGGGACCAGGTGGCTACAGCAGAGTCCTTTGTCTGCAAACTGTCCTCAGCTTCAGGCCTATGGAGAAAGCTGCCCAGCTCTGCTGCAGCATCTCCTGCTTGGAGATGCTCAGAGGCACAGTGGTAGTGGTCAGTGGTCCGGCAGAGTCATCACTCTGGAAAAGCCAAAACCAAGGCGAGGGAGCCAGTGTGGGGCTGAGATGTGGGGCAGTGCTCTTCAGCTCTTCTTCACATTTGGTGCTGGTGTCCAGCCAGGCTGAATGCTGGCGAATGCCATGCTGGGAGGCATCAAACCACTGAGAGACCACAGAGGAACCAAAACCATCAAGAAAGAGGTGTGCTCTTGATACTTGCTCGCAAAGGTGGGTGGGAAAGCAGTGCTGCTGAGCAGTGGGGCTGAGCAGGGTCCTCTTATGTCAACAACGCCTGGCTGTGTTTTTCAGGGAGGCTGGGGGGCTGTCCTTGCTCTGATGTGGTTTCCCTGGCTGTGCCTCTGCCTGTCCAGAGCCTGCCATGGCACCCACCCAACACTGCCCACAGGTCTGTGGGCACAGAGCGACTGCTATGAAGGACTGATGGCAACTGGCATTTGGGGGGAAGGGAAAAGAGGGGAGGCCAAAGAATGTCTTCTGTAACAAATCCCAACATAAACACTTCAGAGTCCTGCAATAAGAACCTGCTTCCATGAAAAGGGAAAAAAAGAGCTATTTTAGAAAAAAGAAAAGCATGTGATCATTGGTGGAAAAAAAAATATGCCCAAACCAGTAACAGTTTTTCTTTTGCTCAAAAAGTCAAATTTTAACTCTGTAATTCTCTAACTTATGTCAGGATCCTCAACCTCCTCCCTAATTTCTGTAAGCAAGGATTGGTAACACCATACTTAAGACAACCTTCTTCAAGATGGTAACATTTCATTTATTTACCATCTACTTACCTGCTTTGCTTAAATAATAATGTAAAGGGGGAAAAAAGTGTGCTTTCTAGCCAAACACACCTATTACTGTATATTTTACACATGGATACACATGTATATATGTATGACCTCAAGGAGTTAAGATACATATATACATATACACATATGTATACATAGAGAGAGAAAACACAAGTTTAAAAACAGGTGAATGGCATTGTCTCTGGCATTTGTCATCAGTCATCCAGAAGAAGGGAAAGAGAGCTAGAAGACATCTGATGGGAGAGATGATACAATGACAGAGACCTCCCTCTCCCAGATTACAGACATAGGCACACAGACTCTGCTGTTTCTACCTGTGTTGGGTTGCTTCCTCATGGGTAAGACAAATCCAACTGACTAGACATGATACTCCTCTTGTAATGATTTTTGCACTTGCTCTGAGTATTATTTTGTACATTCTCAATCGGGAGTCTGCCTGGATGTCCACATGGGAAAGAAGGGGCATGTGCTAGTTGCAAAAACTATTGCTTTTCAGTAAAGTAAGGCATTTCTTCAGTAAGCAGTGCAACTTAAATTTTCTGCTGAATAACCAAAGTAGACCAAAGAGTCACACCTTACAGGTCTAGCCTTCTCCACGTGAGTGACAATATATTTAAAAAAAAAGTCATCTGGAATTATATTGAGGGGTGGAGAAAGTTTAATATCTCAGCAATGCTCATTGCACTGTTACAGCATAATGTGGCTACAACGCCTAATAAAAATCAGTGATAAACCAGCCAGCCTCTTCTCTCTCTTCCTTGGGTGCAATTCAAAGTGTGCAGAGAGCTGGCCAACTGCCTGTGCACAAATGCCACAGCCACTCTCAGGACAGGGATTCAAAAATGCACCGACAGTGTGCTGGGCTTCTGGAGAGAGAAGGATTTCATCCTTCCAAGTCACCGTTCAGAACAAGGGACCGGGATGCCTCCTATCTGTGTTGGCATTAACCTTCTTTCTCTAATCAAAACCTTGTGACACAAAAGATGCCGGAGAACAGTTCTGAGCCTTCCTCCTCATGTGAAGATCTTGGCAGCGTGGCTGGCTGAGTGTAACTGGTCCTGCAACTGCTTTGTCTTTTCAAAATAAGCTGTGCTTTAAAAAACAGCTCCTTCCCAGCTGGTTGTACATCCAGCCTGTGCTGGTGAGGAGTGGAATAAAACAGGTTTTGCACAAGCATAGTGCTCTCAAGCACTCCTTGCTTTAGTAAAAACAAGGTTTATTTCACTCTTCACCTCATATATTCTCTCTCTACATATAAATACTGTATATCCAGTACAAGGCACATACAGACAAAACCAGAGGAAGACCACTACCATTCTAGGCACTTGTGTAGTACTTAGTCCATCTCCACCACAGTGTACTAGAGGTTGGGTGAATGCAAACGACAGGTAACAACAGGCTGAGGAGCGAGTCCAGGCAGGTAGGGTTGTGTTGGGATGTAACTGCAGCGCTTGTAAAATATACCCATTGCTGCATGCATGGACTGGACTGCTATGCCACATTTACCCTCCTGTGTCAGGCCACCAGCTCTGCAAGCAGCCGACCCAAAGTTGCTGTTACATTCCTCGGTCAAAGTTAGGGAAGCGAGGGCAACCAGGGTAAAATCCCAGTAGGAAACATGGCACTGAGAGGGCATGCACGGGATATGACAGGAGTGACTCGTGTCATTCGGTTTAGTCACATACCTCTTTCCCCTGCCAGGATCATCCAAGATTGAATGAACAGTAGAAAAACAGGGAGGAAATTTAAATATGCAATCAGGCATTAGTTGGGTTTTGTGGATTGCTGTGTATTATCAATAAGTAAAACTATACTGCATATTTAATACACACTGGAATGATTTTTAGGTGATTGTGAAATTATTTATCAAATGCTCTTAATATTGTGAGTATATCTATATATATATATATCAATGGGAAGGAAAAGAGAAAATAGTGAAAGAGTGCAACAATACCTACAGTCATAAACAATAACTGTTCACTCCAGTCATAAACAATAACTGTTCACTCCGAATTTTAAAATTATTAACTTCTCAATACGCATTCAAGAGCATCAGATTTACAGAAAACTCAAGGTTCAATCCTGCAAATACTTACATGGGTATGCAACATCACCTGCTCAGGCAGAAATGTCCTGACATGCTGAGTGCAGGACTACAGCCAGCCAAACCACTTGCCTTTTTCCGTGATCAAGCCTCATGATTTTCTGGTGTGTATTTGACTACGACATGGTTTCAGTGGTTTTAAAACATGAATCTTTCTGTTAAGCTGCTTCCAAGAGTTAAGAGTGGTTGTATTAGGCTTTAGATAACCCAGAGAATGAGTAGCAGAGCATAGTTCACCCTACCCTCTGTGACTAGTAATTGAGAGTATTCCCAATAAGCCAAAGCAGAAGAGGCCAACAGGAAACCAGGTGAGTTAATCACGTACTGGAGGGGCCCAGGGAGACCCCTGGAAACAACCTGAATTCTCAGAAAGGGGCAGCAAGGAGAATTGCTCTGTTCTGTTGCAGTTTCCCTTGCCCCCCTCCGGACAGCAGGAGCAGCAGCTGCAGCAGGGACCCCGCTCATGCTGGCTGGGGCCACACACACACAGGTCATCATTTGGAAATAGAACCTTTCTGGAAAGTGGACAGGCTTGCTCTTGAAGGTAGTTGGTGATGAGTATTTTGGGCAGATTCGGCTCCTGCTGGCACTGTCAGAAAGGCTGCAGACTGACATCGAGGAGAGCACAACTCAATTAATTCACCCTTTAGCCCTCCCTCCCCTTTGAAAACACATTCCTCCTGAAGTGTCCTTTGACTTCATTGTACTTGAGCGTGCTCTCAGCTTTTAAAAAAGATAAACCAGCACCAGCTGGGAAGACATCACAGAAATATACAAAGCTCCCACTGGATCCTGCAGAAGACCTGGGGGGACACGACCTCGCCGGGGATGCTGCTCACCTCTGCATGGTGCTCTTCGTTTTGCTGTAGGACTTCAATTACCAACTCTGCCAGACGTATTGTATCTTCTAACTTTTTAGCTGGTGTGACTAACCGGCCTACATTCTCTGTAGTACAAGAACTCAAGTTAAAAGGAAGGCAGGGTGAAAAGCTAGACGAACAGTAAGTTATTTTAGAGGTTAAGAAAAAAAAAACCAAACCATAATATTCTGCAGCTTTAAAGATCTTTTCATGCATATGTTAAATGCTTATATAATTAGTACTGAGCAAACCAGAAAGCCACATTCGTTATTATACTATGAAAATACAGTGCTCCAGCTCCAAATTTCACAATACTGTCAGAGTTGGTTTGCTTTATGGTGGCACTTTATTAGCTCAAATAAGAACATCACATTCCCTAAAGACAGCATCTGGCCACTAATGTATGAACAATATGTATCCTTCGACGTAGATGATGCTATTATAGGAATCGTGTCTATATTATTTAAAAATTCTTTTAAGATCAATTCAAACAAATCTGTCTGCACTTGTAATAAATTGTCAGACTCGAGCAATTTAAATGTCACCTGCTACTAAAAGCAAAACTTGCAGGTCTGTCTTGCTCCAGGATTTAACTCCACAAGGGTCAGGAGTTATGCATGCTGGAGGGAGTGAAATGTGGTAAATCCCACGCTCATAGGTAAGATTTATATGGGAGAAGAGATGCAACTTTACAACAAAAACCCCGCAAAACAAACCAAAGAGTTTAAATCCTGGAGCTTGGTGTTTACCTATGTTATTTTGCAGTATTTTCTGAATACTCTAAAAAATAATATTCTTCCAGGTAGTTTATATTATTAATAACACATTAAAAATATGAGGTGCTAACAATATGGAACATTTAGAGCATTTCACTAGAAATAATGTAGAGGAAAATAATCACAATTTCCCTGAATGACAGCTTCTGCAGAGCTGACCCCAGACATGTCTCTCTGGTCCACACTCAGGTCCCAGTCCCAGCTCTCCTGAGCACCAAGGGCAAAGAGGGGCATTTCACTACACAGCCAGTTCACACCTCTGCATCCACAGGTATTTTGGCCTGTCCATGATATCAAAGAGCAGCTCACTGCCCTAGGGTATGCCAGCTCTTCCTGTGATGGTTGCTGGGAGCAAACAGGAGTGGAGTGGGAGACCTGACCCCTTGGGATCCATATGCCAACAGGTCAGGTACTGACAGGGCATCTCCCTCCAGCCTGGTTTTCCTCTTGTGTTTTGGTCTTGTTTACTAGTGGGACAGAAACTTGAGGCTGCATAGGGTGGCTTGTTCTGCTTAACTGGGTCACCCACAGAGAAATCCCTGCCTTGCAGAAGGCTCAGGGAGCTTCCAGGACTTCATTCTCCCCCTCAAAGTCTTGCCAGCCCCCAGTTTTCCCTGAATACCTGTTTACAGGTTACACAGTTCCCATGAAAAGGAAAGCTGTATGTTTCAGGACAGTCCCAAATGTGGCTGGTTTTTGGAGGAGCTCAGCAAGCTGGAGTCTGGCACTGTAGGGCCTCAGCTTGGCTGAGGGATGGTAAAGCACCATGCAAATGAACACTGCAGTTGTACTGATTTATGGCACAGCTAAGGGCCTTGGGTGCTTCTTCACCAGTTTTGCTACTCTTACATCATTGGAAACAAACCAAAAAAAAAAATCAAGGTTCCCCCTAATATAATTTTCTGAGCAAATACTGAAATTGGAGAGCTCCTGGTTAAATCCTGTCTTTGTCCTATACTATCCAACACCTTGATGGCTACAAGAAGTAGAAAGCACTTCCTTTTGCAAAAGGAGCCCAAAGACAGGTCTCCCTGGTTGTTTCTGCACCTCTGAAGCCAAGGAGAAGCTTTTCCATTGATCAGTGCAGCATCAGGCCCATTCTCATTTGCAACATTGATCTGCTCTCAAATATAACTAAAAGACAAAAGTGTTAATAAGAACAACTGCTCAAAGATGCTGTCTCTAAAGAAAATATTGATGCTTATATAACTTTGGCAGCCAGCAGATGTCAATCTTAATTTTTTTCCTTCTTATTTTAAATATTTCCCTGGTTAAGTTACTATACATCAGAATATTCTGCTAAGATAGCTGGAGCACTGACAGTTACATGAAACGTATACGATATACTTATCAAACATTTCATCCAACATCATGTAAAGCTCATACATATTTATAGTTTCCATGCAAAATGTTATGCAACAACAATGTTATTTTGTGCTGACGTTGATATTTGAAAATGTTGCATATGTCAGACATTGCTAGACAAAAAAATGTGGACATTTTGAAATAAATGCTACCTCTAAATCTCTAAAACCTACCACGTCGCACTAGGTGTTTTGTATAAAGCTGCATATGAGGACTAGCTTTCTACTGCTACACGAGCGGCTGCTAGACTAGAAAACCACTGAATAAAAGAAAGGAAGACTATTACAGTACTTGGCGGCTGTTTGGCCATGCCTTTGAGCATATGATCTATCATGTTAGTCTGCGTTTGAGGAGATGATGGTGGCCCAGCCGGCGGCTTAGGCTTGGGCGGACGGGCTGGTTGTGCATGACGGAGAGAGAGAGACGCCAAAAGTAAAGAGACAAATGACTTCATAAACAGTGACAAAAAAGATGGGAATTTCAAAAGGAACATAAGCAGAAATGATCAAATACAAATGGAATAAGCTGCTGGGTTTTTGCTTATCGGTATTTGGGGCACTACACGGCAATGACACCATTTGACAACACATATTCTAGAAGTCAGCAGATTCGAACATCCTACAGTACCGTGCAATCAGAAAGCCAAAAATTCAATGCAAGTATGCAACTGTACTTCAGGCAGTCACACGAGGAGACTGACATGGGTTAATTCAGTTAAAACTCTGGAATTCAGAAAAGGTGAACTAAAAAACACGACTTGAAGTCAGCTCCCCAATGCTTAGGCACGTTTAGCAATAGAATAATGAGCCATAGGAATTAATTGCTTTGCAAATATCAATTACACATTTTAGAATTAAACGTCACTGTTGGTTAAAGGGAGCTATAAAATATTCTTGTGCAATTTAAACATGTAAAAAAATCTGTCACTTAAAAATGTGTGGTTCCTGATCGTTTCCAGCTCATTTAATTATTTTCAACTTGGAATTCTAGTGGCTTTTATATTCTGGGTTGAATCATATATAAAAACTTGCCAGCTCTATCAAATATGTTACTTGCTATTCCAAATGTTAGAATACTGCAATCAGGACTTGACCCATCTGTCATATAGTTTACAATATCAGCATAGGAAAAATTCAAAGAAAATAGCCTTTCCTTTTACATACACCCAGAGAATAAATTATATGCTGTGAATATATTAACACAATAGTTTCTATTCCTTTTAATAACAGTTTTTAGCAGCATTGTGACTATTTTTAATCATGTAATTTGCAAGGAATCTGGCATATTTATCTGGACATTCTATTGCCAAAAGTCCTTGCCATTTTGCTTGCATTTTCCAGTGGGGGGGGGAAAAAATCACTTGGCTTGTGCATAGGAGATTTCTGATTGCTTTTATTTCTCACAGAACTGTAACACTTACCAAAGTATAATAAAGAATATTCGAGTAAACCATTAAGGAGTGTAAGTTAGGTTGGTGCCCCTCTCCATACACAGGGATAGATATACATACATACATACATAAAAACACACACAATGCACACATGTGTGCACATGCACACGCACACACACACACAGTTTAGTCTTTTAAGCTGTATAATGATTAATTCAGACTCTCAGATTCAAGCTACTGGCTTTCTTTCTTTTCCTTATTTTCTTACAACAGGAAAAGCAAATCTATTCATTCATCTCTGGAGTAATCCTGATCTTTGTTCAATGTTTACCAAGGGTGACTTTGTCCCCAGAAACAAACCTCTCAGCCTCAAGTGACAAAAATAACTGCTTTTTTGGGCATTGGCCTAATGACTTTCACTCTACTTTAAAACATAAGCAAGAATTCAATTTGGCTACTCACTGATTGCTCTAGAGCTTGACATGCAGATGTAGGAAGAATATTTTACTGCCCATCGCTATGGAGAGCAGTTTGTGCCAAGGTCTCTGGATGGGAAGGGATGGTGGGGAGAGAGAATTGCACATCTCCTCCCACCCATGTCTGACAACCACAGGGGAGTCTGTTGGGTGGCAAAGTTGGAGGTGCCAAAGACAGAGAGCTCTTCCTAAGGGTGCCAAAGCCAAGGTGAAAGGAATCTGAGTTGTAACCCATTGCACACCTCAGCACTGCAGCCCCCAAGCATCCTAAATGTGGAGTCCAACCCCTGCCCCTAACAGCTACCCATGCAAAAATAGCCCCTAACAGCTACCCATCCAAAAATAGCTCATAGACTTCACAGACATCCAGACTCCAGAGTGTTGGACGGGCCTGATTAGCACAAGTGTTTTCTGTCCTAGGGAAAAGTCATTAATAGAGAAGGAGGAGGAGGAAAAGGCAAGAGATGCAGCAGCATCTTCACGAGTCGCTAGTGCAGCGCGTACAGAACAGCTTGGAGGAGGCTCCCGCTGTGCAGTTGTCAGCACAGTGCCCCGGGGTGGCTCTCACTTCTCTGGGGGGCCTGTGAGAGACCCCTGCAGCACCTTACCCTGCTCCTGGCATCCCCCCACCACCACCCGCTCTTGGAAACAAGCTCCCACAAGGCACTGGAGCAGGCTAAGCAACAAACTCTTGATATAATTTTGATCTGGCCCAATCTGCACAAATATTCAGCTCTTTTCGCACATTTCAGTTTTTCAGACCCAAATTCAAGGCACTTGCATGATGGCTGCAGAACCACCTGGAGCTGAAGGAGGGGAAGAGTTCTCTCTGTTCCTGGGGGCTCTGAACACCCATGAGCCTCAATCCATGCTTTTCTTTATCATCTTTTTATTGCAAGAAAATTCAAAAGATTACGGTCTAAGGAAAGGGATTAATTTCCTCTGTAAATTGAAATAGAAATAGGGTTGTGACAGCCATGCACTATGAGACACTAGAGTCCACATACTTCTCTGGGTCCAGGTCTCAGAGATGACACATGAGGTCCCTTTCAGGGGTGGCTCAGCTCCCGCTCAGAGAGAGGGAGATGTGTGAGACTGGATGGGTTTTATGGCACTTGCTAGTGATCAGCTGCAGCGTGTGGCAGGTTTTGTTTCACTTTGGCTTTTCTTTTTTCCTCTGTTCTTTTTCTCTCTGATCCCTCGCTACAGCCAGTTTAGTATCAGAAATGCTCTTGTACTTGCTGCTCATGTGTGTCAGATGAATAAGATTTAAACACCTTCACCACTGAAATCAGAGCCAGGAGCAGCTTCTTACTGCCTGACAAAGTGCTTTCCTGGACAAACTTCTTCTAAAGGTTTTTTATGCTTCTGCATGATATTGGCACATAAAATACTTGCAGAAGCTCAAATTACTTGGAAAAATCTGGGTTTGTGCTTGCAATGAGCTTCAGCCTACAATAACAGGTATATTGATAAAATTGTGCTACTTTGGGTATAGATATTGCACACAATTCATTGTGTGTGACTCTTTACACATGTATATTTTCAAACTACGTATTTCTCCCTCAGCACCATGATTTCTGCTATATGGGTTACTAAGACATCAGCAACATTAAGAATTACACTTGCAATAGGAGAAGAATATTATTGACTTCTTGTATTTTTTAGAAGCGTAGCCATTGATTCAATGATTTCCTCGTAATAATTAAAAATATATAACCCTTGTCAAAGGCTTTAGCATCCAAGTGTTGTGTGTGCATTCATTTGTGAGCCAATCATAGAAACAATACAAAAAGCTGCTGTTCTCAAGACAACTATAAAGCATAATGGTCTTAGCCCAAGGACAAGGCAGGGCAGCCTTTTATTATACTCATGAAATTAATTTGCGTGTATCTGAAAGGAATTTCAGTATTTTTTCCTCTCAAAATAAGATGTTTTATTTTAAAGGAAAGAAAAAATCGTAGAAATGTATTTTTTTTTAACTCAGAAAGAGATGCCAATTCACCTCAAAACCTCAACATTTTAAGAGACCTGCTCTCCTGATTTTCTAGTGATTATTGAGCCTAGCGAAGAATTCGTGCCTATCTGAATTGTATCTCATGCCCCAGGCAGCAAGTTGCTCCCGCAGTTGGTGGGAGATTCGTAGTAAGATAACGTCAGAATGCAGATCTCTGGATTTCTGAGGCTCTTGCAGTAACTCTGTACTGCTTTAGACACTGTCTCTGAAAGGTCAAGAGGAAATCTTGAAAGCTGTATAACGATTCTCTGTTAAACACAGCCAAATGCCACTTCAAGGAATGAAACAAATAAAGCAGCATTTCAGCACCCATGGATACAGGTTATAGTCATGCCTGAGTGAAAGCATAGGATTTTTAATGACTTCAGCCTCCACTCCTGCATATGAAGATGGATATTTTCATATATTTTACATTTTTATTTACTCAAAGGATGCAATTTTATTTTCTTTTTAAGCTTTGTGGTTTATCACAAATGCTGGAGTGCTTGCCCAGCAGGGGTTGGGCTGACAGATCACACGGGACCTCTCCTTGCCTCGGACCTGGTCAATTGACAGGCAGCTCAGCTCCTCAGCTGAGTTTTGGATACGTGCACAGAGCTTCCCAGGCTGAGATCCACAAATAGGGAAGGCGAGTGACGTAAAGTGAGCATGGGACTGTGACAAGGGCCAGTACGAGTGCCTTGGAAAATGCCACTGCTTCTTAACAACCTGCTGTGCTGCTCTAGTCTAAAATCAACCTCTCCTGCACCCGCTTCCCTGGTGGAGGACGCCTTCCATGCCTGCTGGGCTGAGTGTACCATCAAGATGCTCCATGGCTGGTGCCAGCAGGGGCTGACGCAGCCCAAGCTGCCGTGCTCAGTCCCTCTCCTGTGGGTACACCCGGGTCCCCAGTCTGACACAGGCACCTGAGAGATGTCTGCCTCTGCACAGGCACTGCAGCTGCCCCTCGCTGCTCCGTGGGCAGCATTGACCCCTGAACTGACAGGATTCCAGCTTCACACCCACCTGGCATCGCCACTGGGTGTGTTTCCAAGTGAGGTCAAGCTTCCCCAGGAGCCCATCCAGGCAGGACAGTGTGTGCCAGCCGTGCAGCACGGTGAGATGTGGTGCCTTGGGAGACTCCTTCCCTGCACAGGGGATGGAGTGGCTGCTGGACAAGGGAAAAACCTGGTATTTTTGGATAGCCCAAGAGTAGGTGATCTGCCTTGGGGACTTCAGTGGGTCCCTGTGCTCTCCAGCTACTTTCCATGAGACATCCCAGTGCTCTGCCACGAACGCCCCAGCACTAAGCACCGAGGTGAGACCTGTCTTCATCCCCATGTCTCCTTCACTGCTCATCTCTGTGCACCAACTCAGAACTACCATGAGAAACCTCTCCTTACAGAGACTAAACTCAAATTGCAATATGAAAATTACTCAGTCTGAAAACTGAACCCCCTCCCACCCCAGTCTTACACCAAATACAAATTGTCAAACTGACAACTATTGCCTTGGCTGGCACCACCTCTGAAGCTGCCTGTACCCAACTCCAGCAGTGCAAGGTGGCACTTGTGATCATGGGATCTCCAAGCATAAGGGATGAAGAAGTTATTATTTTCTAAAATAATTATGTATTCCTGACTTACATAAATAAACAAACATTTACAGTTATTAATCTTAGGGTTAGTAGCTTTGTCTGATTAATAATTAAAATAATTTATTTTTAATTCCTTTAGTACAGTTCCCTGTTTAATGTTCTATTTCAATATTTTAAAGGCAAGAGACTACACACTCCTCAGGAGAAAGGAGAACCAAAGTGTAACACTTGTGTCTTTAAGAAGTTGTTTTCAGCGTCTTATTTTTATTCTTGCTTCTGGCAAAATAAAAAAGTCAGGCCAAACCCCAGTCACTTTTGACTCCACTTAAGCTGAGGAACCAGTTTCAAGTGAGTCCTGCTGACCTTGCCTGAAAATTTTTTATTTAAAACAAAGGGAGATTTGTGGGCACAAAGCAGTGGAGCCACAACTCCCTGTGCCCTTTCACTTGCTCCAAGCATTGGGAAGAAGCAGGTTATTTTTAAACAAGCTGGGCCATAGCAATGTCCTTCTGAATTTCTGAACTGCAGGCACGTGACAAGCACAATGCTCCATGCAGTTATTGTGCTTAATAAACAACAGCCCGTGCTCATTCTAATCGTTACAGTTAATGGTAATGATTGGGATTATTCTATTTACTTTTGTTCATTTGCACCCTTCATAGATGGAAGGAAAAATTATTCTCCATTTTCTAAATATTGATTGTTATTTACAATTCATTTTACTATGATGCAATAAATTATGGGCCAAATTTGAGCTGAAGAGGTTTGGGGAAGTGAGAACCTGGCCCAGCCTCTTGTACTGCTCCTCTAAAGCAATTTCCCTGTGCAAACAGAGCTGAAATCAACTGGATCCTTTCTTTTTGCCCCACAAAACAGAACAATCTACTCACAAAAAGAAATGAACAGTTCAGGTTTCAAGGACTCTGGAACTAGGACTCTGGGATACAACAGAAACAAGAAGAGGGGCTGCAGAGCTCCACCATCCCTTCTGCAGAGATGTGCACTTGAGCTGAGCCTTTGCCTTGTTACATGTCACCACAGGTTATAAACAAGAGACAAACAAGACTTCTGTCCCACCAGATTGTTTGTTACACATTAACAAATAAATAGAAATAAAGAAATAAAGAAAAACCCAGTCCTCCCATCAGGGCAGAAAACAGAAGGTATGAAAACCAAAAATGAACGTTAGTTTACTTATAAATGTGCTTGTTAGGTGTGGAAAATTAATGGCCAAATCACCAACATCTTTTCACCCAAAATGAGCTGCAGTTCTTTTGAAATCAAAACAAGAAACCTTCTCTTTACAAAGACTAGATTCTTCTCTACAACTGTCTCCTAAGAAGGCACTACATCTCCACAGGGTATTTTTAACCTACGCTCTATTCTATGAAAGGAGGAAAAGGAGATAATGTAGACAGCACAAATTAACTCCTTAAGTATCAATGCATCTCCATTTTCAGCCTGAAGGAGTACATATCTTAAGGAGCTATGAAAATAGAAAACAAAATAAATATAACTCAACAGTCCTAACAATTTATAATGCATATACAATTGTTCACCTGCATCCTTTTGATTCTCTATATGAAAGAGAGAAAGCAACAAGGAGAGAAAAGAGAGAAACAAGAACAGATATGCAGGATTAATGAGCAAGTGGACCGCACAGCCCCCCAGTTATGCGTGATATATGACATTCGAAAAAAAGAAAAGTCGCCCCGTCTCGCCCCCCGCCCCCCGAGCGTGGGGTTACCAAAGGAAGCTCCTTTCACGGAGGTGAGAGAAAACGCTGCACAAATAGAAAACCAGAGAGGGAGAGCTCTGAGGACACAGAGGGGGTCTCCGAGTGACAGCAGGGTCGGGGTGTCCCCTCCAGAGCTCGGTGCAAAGGAGTAAGTGAAAAAAATCAAGGAGGAGAGCAAGTAGAGTGCATCCTTTTGCTGAGAGCTAACAGACAGGAGACATTAAGATCTGATGTACAGAGAAAGGACAGCCTTATACGATCTTATACACAGGACTGGGTAAAGATTTCATACGCAGGCAAAGGGATGGCTTTTTCCAAGTGTCCTTTATCTGACCTCTAGCTCACTTCTCCACAATGTAGCTGCTACCTTTTGATTGTGTACCAGTGACAAGCACTTTACAAACTGGGGTTACACAGAAGCAAAGTAAAAATGCATTCAGGTCACGGACATTAAGAAGAACTGAAAAAACTTAGACAGTCTGAGTTTGTCACAAACAGATGGGTTAATTGTCTAACCTGGTTTAGGCTGATAGAAAGTGACTGGACTTCTCACACTGGGTTTCACAGACAGAAGCAACAGACAAGCCAATGCTAAAAGACTTGAAGCAAGGAGAGTGAGTTGGTTTGGATCTGGACTTTCTTGAGGTAATGAGAACAGAGAAAGTGAGGACAGCATGGAGAGGAGGGTGGTAGGTACTCACGAATGGTTAAATCCATCACTTGAGAGGCCAAGCAGAAGACAGGATGCTCATACATTTCTCTCTTTTTCCCTATAAAAGAGGATTTGGGCATGCAAGAGGCTTAGGTCAGAGGTAAAGAGGTTACAGGCTATAGGTCAGAGGAAAACTTCATATCAGGTTAAAAGGAAAGCCACAGAGTATTTTGGGATACACACAGGATAAAAAGAAGAAAAGAAAATAAAAAAAAATAAAAAGGCGGGTTAAAATTTGAGATCTACTGGATTAACCATTCAGCATGCCCATGAGTCACAAGAGAGGCTGTGACCATGACTCCAGAGGTTTGCTCTGAACTGTTTGCAAGAATATAATGATCAAAACATCATGAATAGAGGGAAATAGAATTTCATTGGTTTAAGGCTCCGAGATACTAAGGATTTCAGCCTTCAGTATCTAAGGCTTTCCCAGGTATTTCTTCATAAGCATAGCCTCAAGCTGCCACTGATTTGGTTCTGTATTTCTGACAAAAGTGCCTTAAACATGTGGCTATTCAAATGTCATTCAAAAGCAAGATTTCAAAGCCATGTCCAGTGAACAGGAACACACCTCACCAAGGTTAACTTGTCAATTGCTCTTCTAAGGAAGTATTTGAATATACAGTGGACTATGCTCATGAGAGAAAACCTGATGCATGCAGCTGGCGGATGTTGGGTTGTTCAAATTAACAATCCCAGCATGCTTGGAAATTGGTGTTACAACCACTTTTGTAGAAATAGCATCAAAAAGTGGCTGTGGCCAATCACAGATAAAGGAGGAGAAAAGCAGAAGAGAGCAGATAGTGTGGAATGAACTATTTCTCTGAAAAGGCAGCTGGAAAAAAAATAGGTTTGTTGCTTCAAAGTATTCCCAGACCTAAAAGTCACAGTGCAAAAAGAGAGGGCAGATAATTAACACAACCAAGAAGAATTGAGGCACAAAAGGAAAAGTACACACTAACTGTTCTACTTTGGAAATGAATGCATTTTTACTTACAGATCATAAAGTTTGTTTTTGCATAGATTTATCTGAAAGAAGAGAGCAAATCTTACCAACGAGTTAGTGATATTTATACAGAGAACCTAAGGGAGCCAGCCCTGGGTAGAAGCATCCATCAACAGAAAAGCTGTTTTTGATTCTCAGTCCTTCTCCATCCTTGTCAAGTATATTTAAACATTGCATTTTACAGAATACACCAATTAAAGTATCCTCTGAAGTTGAGTACTTCGATAAATTGCCTGATAATACAGTGCTTATGAAACCTTGTGTCTTCTCTATTTTTGTCACTCATTACCAAGTCAAGAGTTGATAAACATCCTTTTAGTGCCCAATTCTTAAGTGTTTCTCACTGGATGCATAACAATGAATTCATTACCACTGGTACACAATTTGCATCATTAGACAGAAAAAAAATGGAAAAAGAGAGGACATGTCATGTACAGAACCTGGACAATTTGCCATATAATAACAACCCAATTTTTCATGTAAACAAGAACTAAGAAGAAATCAGAGGGAGTTTTAGTTTGGGTTTTTTTTTTTCTCCTCTCAATATTGTCCTATAGGCATACAACAATAATCTTGGCTGTGGGAAAGCTTCACATCACACATGACAGAAACCCAGAGTCTAGAGCAGAACATACCATTCATCTGGAACACACAAGTTTAAGTAATTGGGAACTTGGAAAAAGTTGGGTGGGAGTTTCAAGTTGGGAATAGCAGCCAACAAGATACCAACATAAACTGATAACATATAAAGAACGACTGAATCATAGAGCTTCAGTAACACATATCCTCCAGCAAACTTTAAAATGTCTTTTTGATGGCTACATGTGTCTCTGGTCACTGGTTATTATTCTCCCATAACTTAAAAGGTCAAAAATATCAGCTTTGCCAGATTCAGAGTGACAAGAAAGAAATCCGATGCAAGTATGGGATCACTGATCAATGACTGCAATGCAAACTGCAAAGACAATGAAACACACCCAGAAAAAAAGACATTTTAAATTGGCTACAAATGATTAAACATAGATTGAACAGTTTTTCAGCTTTTTTATTTTCATTTGTCTCCTGAAGTGTCACAAGCAATTAGCTGCACTGTACCTTCAGCTGTAAAGATGACATCGCAAGTATTTCTCAATTTGTTTTTTAAAACCACGACGTGAGTCTGAATACTACACCACTGGCCAAATGCACTAACGATCAAAGGAAAAAAAACAGCTACAGTTCTTTTTAACTGTTTCCTCTCTCTTTTCCAGAAAAAGAAATGATTTGCATAGCTTCCATTCTTAACTGCTTCCAAAGCCAATACCACAAAAATACCACAACAGTTTTATCGACAAGAGAGTAAATAGCAAATGAGCTCTTTTTAAAGAGCTCCCAGCCACCTAAGTTGCCACCTAGAAACGTAAGAAAAATTGTAATTTCAGAAAGAAAGAGCCTTACCTTCAATTTTGGCATACTCTGATAGTCGAGTATAATTGACTAGAGCTGCTTGCTCCAAGCATTTACGGATGACTGTTTTTACCTCCTCTTGAGGGACCGGAGTAACTATGTCTTTCATCAGAACCTTGACACAAGAAAATCTGATTTGTTGTGGCACACAGAACTGCTTTTCTCCAAGCCCAGCACAAACATCCATTCCTATGCTAGTGCTGTGTGGCTCTCAGGGCATGTGTACAATCCACAGGACTCACTACAAGGTCACCTTGTCCAGCCTAAGATGTGGGACTGTATTATTCCCCTTCTGTATCTACACTGTATGGCATGCCCCGAAGTCTGTGATGATTTTTTAGGGTATGACATTACGATCTATTGTGACTTTCCCAGTGCCAGGAAATGTTTTGCCCTTCCCAGGCTATACTGACTGACTTGGGTTTGGGTCTGGACTTGGCCATACTGCAGGTTAGCAGAGGTGGGAAGGATGTTGGATCAGCAGGAATGCTGGAATGGGGATGGGGAGGATCATGGTGAGCAGGTTTTATACATCCAGAGGGAACAAGTCTGCCTCAAGATGGGAATTTCACCAGGCAGCAGCCAGGCATTGCTGACAAGGGTCTGTGATGTGGATCTTTGCCAGGCAGACCCTTCACCCTCACCTGACAACACAGACACAGGCTGTGCTGCCTTTAGTGGTCAGGCTACACTGCTACCTCTCAGCTGAGGCAGGAGAAACCAACCCCACCTAAACCCCACACTTCAGCATAAGATATCATTAATTACATGTCCTATGCAAAGCCAACAGCTCCTCAAGCTTTCTGAAATGGAAGGATGCATGAAAACAGGTCATTTTAGTTACCCACTGCTATTTCTGAGCTTACCCTTTCCAGCAGTGACAGAGTGGCTTTCAGTGCACCCTCTGGACGGCCAAATGGAAAGCAGTACCTAGAAAAAGCACATCATCTTAGCATTAGGCCAAGTGCACATGAACAAGCCTTTACTGAGCTATAAGGATGCTTTCCTAAATATGTCCAAGCAATTGTCTAGTCTCTCTGCCTGGAATGAGCAGTGTTTCTATAGGCTAACTTTCTGAAATGGTTTGTTGGTGTAGACTAAGGCAGCAGAAGAGAATATGGGTTAGTAAAAAGCTGACAGTTTTAGCAGTTTATTAAATCTGGGTGTCACCTGGAGAGTTTTTAGATCTCCTTGGAGAGAAAACCACTTCTTCCAAAAATGAGGGGGAAAGCTCCTCTGGAAAGGACATTTACTTCCAGCTGGAGACCTGGCAATGCAGCAGGGTGGAGGTAACATCACCTGTCTGTGTGTCAATGTGCACAGCCTGCCTGACCTGACCAGTGTGCTGGGGGCTATTAATCCCTTTTGAGGGGGGGGAGGTATCAAACCTTTCCATACTGTGACATCCCTGCAGAAAGCCCTGCCTGCAAATACTAGGGAGAAGGTAAATGGGTAATAACTGAGCAGAAAGGAACAGAAAAATAAGAGGAGAAAGGATTTTTTGTTGTTATATTTTAGAAAAAATCCACAGCTTTACCATGCCTATGGGAGCAAGATGGTTTGAAATATCTTTTAAAGGATATATATTTAAAATCACACGCCAGCTATAAACATGCTTCACTGCCCTGTGTAGGTCTGTGTCACTTATGCAAAATTCCTGTGTGCATTCAAAACCTGCTTTTTGGCTTTGCTGCTTATAGGAGGGAGCTGTGAGGAAATCATTCCTCTCGCATTCCGCCCGGGCTCTGTGCCTTTACCTGAAATGTGTGATCTGATTCTCCAGCAGCACACGAAGCCTCTCCTTGATCTCTTCAAAACGCTCTTTCTCGTCCACAGTCACAGTTCCTATCCCGTCAGGCCTGCAGCAAAAATGCCACAATGACTCAGACTCCACCTCAGCACCCTGGCACCTCATCCCACAGCACACTGCCCTCTCCTAAAGGACCCTCACCAACTGTGAGACCTGGGACAGAGGATGTGTGGCTGCAGCAGCACCGCTGCCAAAGTATCAAAAATAAACAAATAAACAAGTGTCCTCTCTCACAGTGATAATCTAGATGTGGACACCCTCCCACCCCTTTAATATTTTCATAATTAAAGAAGTTGGGAAAAGCAGATTTCTCTCTAAATACAGGTATATGCAGGAAGTGCAATGCCAGCTCTCATGTCAGGATTGAGCTGGTTGCTGGCAAAATAGGGACTGAATTTCTCCAGAAAATTCAGCTGCTAATTTAACACAATTCACAGTATAAAAGAATATCAAAGACATATATAAACAGAATATAAAATTCTGCACTCCTTCCTAGCTGCTGAAACACCCCATTATAGAGGTTTCTTGAATTGAACCATCTTCAATATATTCTGCCAAAATGTACCTAAAGAGTGACATGCATTTTGCATTGAAAATGCAATGCCTCTTCTGTTGTTTAATTTTAATTTATAAAAATGAACACGTTATGCAATTTACTGCAAATTTTCTCAGATTACTCGATGCTCCTCTATTTGAGGAGTGCACAGGAGTGTGTTGTGAGCCACCCAGGTCCTGCTGCCTTGGGGTATTTCTCGTCTTTCACAGAGCACAGTGTGCAGACAATCCCTGCTGAGGCTCTTCCTGGGGGCTGGATAATGCAGTGATCCCTGTGCTCTTCCATCCTGTACCTCTGCTGATGCCAACCCACCCAAGAGCTGAGAGGAGCAATCCCCTCCTTCTCCCCACACCCACACAGCACAGCCCCCGTGCAGCAGCATCCCAGGCGAGAGGAGAGAGGGAGTCCAACCCTTCCATCCACCACAGGGATCGGCCAGGCACACAATCATTGGCACTGCTTCCATCGCTGGAGAGCAAAGTCTAAGGATTTGTATGCTCCTGGGCAACTCTGCTGGCAAAGGCAATCTTTAGGTAATGTAAGACATCTTAAAATTGAACAAATGTTCTTACTTAAAGGCCTCCCCCAGTGTTCAGCTTAAGCTGCATAAATCCGCAGTACTAGACTGGTTTGGCTTTACAAAAGACTTGGCAAGGGATTACAAAGCTTCTAATGAACCTCCTGTCAGGGGTTAATTGGTTGGCTTTATTTTCCTCTTAAAAAATCAAAGGCCCTAAACTTAAAAAGAAAAAAAATCTATAAAAAAATTAAAATCTATAAAATCTGTGCAATCACTTCTCCTCGACCCTACATTTAGTAAGCTCTTAATATCATAAATATGAACTCTGATATTCCAACACAGGTGAATAAACCATTAAAACATTTGGGAAGAGGAACTTGCAAACCGTACATGATATTTACTGCAAAATTTTAAAGCTAAATATACATTAAATAAAACTTGCAACATGGACACAGAAAAAGACTTGAATACCAGGGCATGTATTTAAACAGCATTTAATCAGAATCTTTATTTGATTATTTGCCAAATTTAGTTGTGTATTAAGGAAAAAAACAGGAAAAAAAGATTTAGGCTGAAACTTGGATAAAATGTCTCAGCTGGGGAACACATTTCATAAACAATTTTGGAAGTATGGATCTGGTCTCATTAGTAACTAATTAGTACTAGTTATTTTGAAAAAATGAGCAAGCCACAAAAACCCAAATTAGATATTGAGCAAAAATTAATGTCTTAACATGCTTAATATAATTTATTCCAAAGTTCCATAAAATATTTAATATTCAGATAGAGATGTCCATGCCTTTTGTGATGCTGTGCACCTCACAGTGCCTAGTTTGCTCCCAGGCAGAGAGGGATAATTCAAGACAGACCACAATAAATGCCATATATTAAGGTGCAGGGTTGAAGTTCTCATTTGACTTTTGGCATTTGGCCCTTGCCCTGTACCCACAGCAGCTCAGAGTGTCACTGGGTCAATTGTATCAGCACTAACAAACGAGGGAGTAAAAGCTGCCTGTCCTGGCAGTGATTTGCTGTGGGACTGGAAATGGTCTGAAAATTGTGTTACCCTTTGCTGGGTCAATAACCTCAACTGGTGAGATTTAATGGCAGGATGTGACAGCTGGGGCTGGGTCGCAGCCCTCTCACATGAATCTCAGCCTCTCACTGTACTCAAAGCACTCACCATGTACCAACTCGTGCTGGAGACCCAGCACAGGCTGACCTGACAGCATCAGCTGTGCCCTGGCTGGGCAGTGGCAGCTCTGGAAGCATCACTGACCCCCACAAAGACAAAGGGTGGGCTCTGGAGACAAAACCTCTGGCCAATGTGGCTTTTGCCCAAGTCACAACATCTGAAGGGATACCACCCAAACCACAAAGTCACACACACACACACACAATGAAAGCTTAATCCTTCCCCTTTCTTGGGACCTGTGTGAGCCAGGAGGACACAAACCCAGTGGCTCTGGCCACCAATCCCTCCATGCTGGGTGTAAGCACAAGCTGCTCTCATGTCTCATGCAAACTTGAGACAATCTACAGGTCAGCTGTAGCCATTTTTGGAGCAGTGTGGATGTCTGGAAGGGCCTGCCAAGCGAGAGCCATCACCACGGCAAGGACTCCCTTTCTCACCCAGCTGTGGACTATATTGCATCTGACATGATGAGCATCTCTTGAATCTACCTTTCAGATTTTCGGCAAACCATTTTCTCACTGTCCTTCACAAAGTTGACATTTTCGGCAGCATGATAGGAAAGATGTCATGTCGGCTGCTTTTCAAGTTGTTGTCACAGTGGTTAGCACCAGTTCTGTCATCTTTGCTTTCCTCACAATCCCCCATCTTGAGCCATGTCACAAATAATAATACTTCCGATGTTTTTGTCAAATTTCAAATACTATAACCCAGTTGCACATCTTTGGATTTACTAGTTATGTTAATTTTTGTTGCTCATCTTCCCAGAAGCTGAAGCATTAGAAACTCATTAATTAGTGACAAATGCAGGATATAGATAGAACTGGAAAAACACTACCCAAAGCCTTCCACTTAATTTATTAGCTCGATAATTTTGAAACTTAATTAAATATTCAAGTCAAATATACTTTGAAAATATAATCTTTCTGAGGGAACATATTTATTTTCCCTTTTGCAAGAACACAAAGGGTATATAGCTTAGCATCATTGTAATTTAACATTCACTTCTGTGCTCTAGACAATTTCAGTACATGGCTGATGGGGCTGAAAAGAATCCCCAGGAGAAGCTCAAGCTGCACAGCTCATTCTGATGCTTATTGGCAATTTTGTTTGCAGCAGAGGTCTCCAGCTCAACTTTGATACTAGCTATTTGATCTCATGCACAGAAGCATCAACTTCTCCAGCAAGCAGCATCTCTGGAAGCTGCAGGAACTGATGTTCTCACACACAATCCACAACCACATCACTATTGCACTGAAGCAGTGATGAGAAGTGAGAGGAGAGCAAAAGAGTGGAACAGAAGTTTTGGATGCACATGGTATATACAAATGCATGAGGGACGAAATGGGTTTGGGTCTATGAATTCAGTTGGACAAACAACATTAATGTCTCCATCTGTGTGGAGACAATTCCATCCAATTCTCTATAGCTCCTGCTCACGGGTACTTGAGGTGTACGGCAGAAGCTGTGGGCAGAGAGGGAAGCAGAAGGGCAAAAAAGGCAAGAAAAATAACTAACGAGATTTTTAATTATAAGTAAACAAGTTTCAGATCACTCCTTCTGCTGCAGATTCACTGTGTTGGCTCTAAACTAGTAAATTCCCACTGTAAATATTTCATATGAAAAGTTTTAAATGCCACTTTCCTAATCCCCCCATGTTTTTAAGTTTTAAGCCACAAAAACAACAACATCAACAAAGCAGGTGGTGAAATTAAAAAAAAAAGGGTTGCAATTTAAACAGCAAAAATGATAGTCCTTGTTTAGCTTAGATGGTTTGTGCAAATTCCGGGGTTAATTATAAATTATAATTAGGACCTGTGATCCTAAGGCCACTGCTTTATTCTACAAGTCCCGCCTCCCCCCATGCCCTTTTCTAATTATACCCGGTGCCCTCAGGGCTAGTTATGCTGCTAAAACAAATATATCAAAATGATTTTTTAACAAAGACTAATATACGAAGCAATAGCATGCATTTGTATGCAATTATAAATACACAGTATAGCTCCAGCGCGTTAATCTCTTTGACATAAGCCTCCATGAAATACCACGTCGGCTTCTAAATGAAAAGACATATCATCTTTTACACCTTTTATGTTTAACTTGTCTACACTTTTTTTTTTTACTGGGGAAAATATTGCTTACACGTAGCAAACAGATCTTTGCACGCACTGTGAGCCCTGGCATGCAGAGCCAAGGGAAAAAAAACAATGTCAAAAACTGATGCAAATAATTTGATTTTTTAAGTAACAACTCAAATATAAAACACGTGCTGCCTTCAGCTCCCTTGCTGGTTGCCAGGTGCAGCACATATGAGCTATACAGTAAACATCGATGATTAGTGCCTTGGACGGCATGTGTCAGGAGAGGCTTTCGCAGGATCCCTCGCAGGAGGAGTTGCCTGCATGGTCCCACCGGTTGCACGAGGACGGGCTCTGGGGATGTGGGCAGCATCACGGCTGCCTCTCACATCTCCCCCAGCACACCAGACCTGAAAGAGTCCACCTGCCTACACCCCTAGGAAAAGAGTGTATTCAGCAAACATCAATTTTCTCCAACTCCCCTTTCTTCTGGGGACTCACCCCGTGCTGGAAGCATCAGTGAGAAGCCCTTTGTTCAGCCCAGCGCTCCTGGGCGCTGCCCCAGCCACCCATGAGGTGCTGCCAGGCATGGGAACCATTGAATCTCCCAACTCCTGCCTTCCTTGTGCTCGGGCTCTCCTCCACGCCGCAGCGCCGAGCCAAGTCACAGCTCATCGATTCCCATGTGCGATCCGCACCCGATGCACCGCGCCGGCACCGCATGGTTTCTGAGCCCTGCCATCCTACACCCATTGTGATGAATCCTGTCAGCCTCTTGTGCTGAGCTGGTGACCTGCTGGTGGCTGGCAACCCAGCCCTTAGCACAGGCAGCACACCCCATCTGACAGACAGTGGGAGCACCTGCTATGTCACCACGGCGCTGGGTGGGACACGGAGCCGGCACCTCAACAGGGTACAGCATCACACCCTGCAGCCAGGGCAGGGCATCTGAACGAGACATAGAAACTCTACACAATGCTCTAGTGGAGCACATGAAGATATCATGATGAAGCGTATTTACTGCTTAAAACAGTAAAAAACCAATCCTGTATTTCGTTTCAGCTAACTGTGTGGAAATCTTTATGTGAAACAGACCATATATGTCATTACAATACAATGGAAAAAATGTAGAGTTTTCAGTTCCTGAAGGTTTATGACAATAACACATTTCTGCGGGGTTTACAGTTCTACAAACAGTAATGAAAGCTAATGGTAACATTAGCTAATGAAATTGCTTCTTCTTGAAAACAAGTTTGAGGCCATAAAGTACAGTTTACAGAAAGAAAGGGAAGTCACTAATATACCCAATTAATTAACAGAGAGACTTGTAGCTGCTTGGACCCTAGGTTAATAGACATTGAACAACTTGCAGGAAATTATGGTGCTTGGTTGTTATTAGACTGGAGGGAATTCAGTCCAGCATTCTGATTTTCATAAGCTCAGTCTGCTAATATTTAGCATGTAAACAATCAATATCTAAATCTGATTTTTAAAAGTTTGGGATTAACAAGCACAAAAAGAGTTTTTCATGGTGCTAACTTTAAAATTTAAAAAGAATGCTATTCTATGCCTAAATAAAAAAAAGAAGAAGCACAAGTGAAACCAAGGCCATTCCTGGAAGTCACTTCTTTGGAAGGGGCAGGAGCCACTGCTCAAGATTTAGGCACTAACTTTGGAGCTAGAAAAACTGAGCTCAACTTTCTATTTCACAATGCTTTTCCCATGTGCAGACAGGGAAGCAATGAGGCTGCTCTAACACATCACTTCTCTGTGTGCCAAACAACACTGGCAGTACTGTCCCAGCCCTCTGACACGAGGACAGCGAAAACAGGGAGAGACAAGGCAGGGAAAGACCTTGGTGGCCGTGTAAATCCTTCCACAATTTTATCCCAAATCACAATGTCTTTTCAAAACCATTCCTGTTCTTGCCTTTGCTAGTTCTCTGGAGTACTACTGATAAAGAAAAGCAACATAGTGGTGGTACCAAAAGCAAAGAGACATCAATATACATACGATGTGTGTTGTCAGATGTCTGGATAATTCTGTGCCTTTACTACCTGCCACCTATGTAAACACATCAGAAATCACATTTTTTCATAATGATAGGTCTTTACAAAAGGCATCCTGTGATACCAAGTGGACAAAACTCCATTACCAACTAATGAGTGACCACAACAATTAAAAAGCATTGAGTTCCTCAGCCAGTCTCAGAGCAAGTACCTGAGGAAAGTAAACTATGTGGATATTGCTCTTGCTGGTCCCTGTTTTCCTCACACCCTGAACTTGCATAGTCAGGTGTCTCAAGAGGTGAAACTTAGGGCAAGTAATTTACATTTAACTCCATTTCTACTTGTGATAAAGATGAAATTAAAAGAAAAATCACGTGGACTGTCATGCAAATAGCAGTGATTACAGCCTTGGTATGGAGAGATCATGTCAGGGTCTGAATAAGATACACGAGCCCAAAGGATGGGGGAGACCAAACTCTGACATATAAGGCAACAGGGCTCCAAACTGTACACAAAATCCCATTTTGACCACTTCACCTGCTGCAGCCACAGGGCCAGCCTCAAGCTAGAGCTGCATTTCCAGCAGCAGCCTTCCTGCTCCCGTCCTGGCTGCGGCGCGGCAGCGCTGCCGAGGCGGGAGCCGGACGGGCGAGGAGGCATCATCCCCACACTGACACCTGTCATCCTGTCAGCCTTGACCTTCAGGCTGTCCTCAGCATCCACAGCCTGCCTGCACTTCCCGCTGACTGCGAGCGACTGTTGTCTCGCTGCCTGACCTTATGCAAACACGATACAAACAGACAGCCCACCTCAGCTCCATCACTGTCTGCTGCTAATACAGGAGATTGATAGCCACATGAAATTATCTCCCTGCTCGACCTTCATTACTGGGTGGTATATTCTGTCTGACAGCCAACTTCATCCTGGGGAAAGCTAAACCACTCATTCAGGGGTTTTTACTGTCTAAAAGTGAAGGAACTCTTTTTCATGAAGAAAATCAACACTTTTTCAGATTTGATGGAAAAGGAAGCCTTTGTTAAACATAAAAATGTCTTGGAACTCAGTCTTTCCCAGACCACCAACAACAATGCAATGCATGACCGCTCCAAGATGTTCTGTTGGGTGCTGTGCCAGGTCCTGGGGCAGGTGTGCCACCTTGACAACTTTTACATGGAAAGTTTCAGCTCTGCCATGAGCTGTAAGTCTCCTGGCGAGAGCAGGGCCAGTCATAAGGCAATGAGTAATGTACGGACACAGCAGGTGGGAGGGAGGGACAGAGCTAAAGCGAGTGCGGCTTTACACACATCACAAGTAAGGACTGCACGGGTAAATACTGGCTTTCCATTGCTTTCTGCCAGCCAGCTCACAAATGCACGATGCATGTGGCCTCAACAGCTCTCTGAAATGAAATCGTGACTCTTCCACTCAGATACTCAGATTGCTTAGAGTAGACATGAAAGATACAGAGTCGCGTTTTTCCCTGAGACCTCCTGTGGTCCCTTTCTGCGACCTTCTGGTAGCAAAAGCCAGACGCTGCACCCCGCAGACTCCATAGCAAACTGCTGGGTGTTAAGCAGAGCCTGCCCTTGGTGGGAACGCGCAATGCTGCAGCCTTGCAGCTCCCACACAGAGCCTCCCGCAATCCCCAGGCAACAGAGACACGGCACAGACCAAGAAGGAACATGAACCTTCAGCTTTCGGATGTGAAGTCAACTGTCAGCTAAAGACAACTAAGTCATAGCAAGACACTCATTCCTTTCTCGGAATATTTTAAGTGAGTGACTGGAATAGCCCATCTGTGGCCAAACTGCCCCTCTGGCAGTGCCCAGCAGGTCCCCATACACAGCCCTGGACAGCTGTACAGCATAGGACTGGTTTGAAAGCATGACATTTTCCTGAGCCCACAACTCTCCAACCCCATGGAGAGAGAATGGGAGGCTGTCACCGTGGCCCAAAACACCAGATACCTCCTGCCACCAACCCTGATGAAGAGGAAGCTTCAGTCCTGGCTGTGCTGGATCCTGTGCAGAGGTACATGGAGTAGCTGTGATGAGCATCCCACCTCTTCTCTGCTATGGGCCAGATGGGCTTTGAGCCAAGTCCTGTTCCCACACCAGCTGTCTGCTGAGATGAGTCCTGCCTAAGACAAAGGGCAATGGGGCAGCCACTTCCACTGCCTGGTGCCATCCCCTAAACACCACTTCAGCCATCTTCTAAACACACACCTAAAAACCTGTGTCTCTGATCCCCCTAGAGCACCTGGGTGCCCAAATGCTACCCAGCTCCCAGGAGAGTGTGCGACCTGAATGCTGGAGTTAGGTCTCCCTGAGCCATGGGGGTGCAACTGCCCAGTGTGCTCAGTGACTGAGGAGCCCTCTGCAACACACTCCTGTGCACTGCACACTTTTGCTTACCTTTTCGGCTCTGGATTCGGCTGGGTTTTGGGCTCCTTCTTTTTTTTGGACTCCTTTTTGGAATCCTTTTTTGTCTCCGTTTCAGCGGCAGAGGCTTTGCCCCCCTCACCGTCTGCACTTGGCTGTGACCCACCAAGTAATTCTGCCATGAGTTGGCTTGGGGGAATGATTGAAATGCAGGGGGCAAGGCCGGCAGCAAAAGCGAAAGAAACGAGAAGAAAGCATGAAAAACCTCAAAATAAAACAAAAGGAAATTAAGCTGAAAGGAAACAACTGAAATCATATAACAATTGGCAAAGAAAGAACGAATGAGCAACGGAAAGTCAGAACTAAAAAAGAAACTAAGGAAGCAAAACTTGGTTTCCATGACAAGATGTATGAAAGTAACTGCAAAAGCAAGCGACAGCCTTGCAATGTGAAACCTGGGCAATGCGTGTCGTAATTCAGGGTGGTATTTACCAGAGGGTATATAAAAACACCTAATTATTTTGTAACATTCCTTTCTTCAGCAACATATGTAGGATACAAAGTGGCATCTCAAAATATACAATATAAATTAACAGAAAAAAATCAGGAAAAGAAGCTGCAATAGATGCTACAGCTGTCAACAAAATAAACTGAGAGGGGGAAAAAGCACAGCTCCAGTTCCTCCCATCAAAGGTTTGTCACGTTTGAGAGAAAGGAACTGTCTTCTTCTGAAACTGAAATTGCTTTGCAACAGAGCAAGATAAAATTTTCAGTTATGTCTAAGCAATTTCTGAACTGATGTCACGTGGGCTTTAAATGAGACATAGGTGCCCAAGGGCTTAAAGCCCTTCTGAGCACTGAAGTTTGATACTGCTGAAAATTTCACTGCTACAACTTGTCAGATCCTCCTGCACAGCAATTAAATCAGTACAGAGTATCATTTACTTCTATTTATTCAACCCGTGACAGTCACAGGGACTGCAACCGTATCTTGTTCAGAACTGCATCTTAGCAAGTGCCTGGGCAAGTAAGTTAAAAACCTTCATTTCTGGATCCTCTATGTGCATTTTTACTGCTTACATTAAACAAGCAATGAAACAAACAAACAAACCGACTATGCCACTAGAAGTGCTGCTGCCAAACATCCACTGTGAAAACAAATTGGGGACTGTTGTGCATTATCCAAGGAAACCTGTATTTGACAAAGTCATCCCTTGTTGGCAGGGCACTGCTAGCCAAGAAGAATTCCTTACCTGTTGCCATGAACATGTGATGCACAAAAGGCAAAGCTGTAGTGAAGTAAGGTGGGGTCAATCATAGCTCCGTTTTCTGCGCGCTCTAGCAAATCTCTGAGGTAGCAGAGATGTCTGTGACAGCCTCTCACTCCATTACGTGCACAATACTCATCTAGCACAAAGACCTGGCCAGGACTAAACCAGCCCTGTTTAGAAATAAAGAGACTTGATTTTAAATATAAGTTATTAAATACAAAGGCTATCAGATTTGGAGGTATAGTGGTCAACTGTTCTAATAAAAGAAATACAAACCTAAGGCTACATTAAGGAAAAAGGAGAGAGGTCACTCAAACAACAACCAGTCTGTACAACACCATTCAAACACAGCATATACTCAGTGTAAATGATAACAAAAACATATTATGCTACCATTAAAGGGAAATGTCATTTAAAACGCTGAAAAGTTAGGCCAGTTCATGTCAGTGCCTAGCAAAAAAATAAAAAGAAAAAAAAAACACTTTAAAGAGATTACAAGGTTTGGTTATTTGAACAGTGTGAAACAGTAGTCTCATTCTGAGGATGGGATTGTACATTTGGTAGGGAGCAGGAAGATTGAACTGGAGGAAGAGGACAGAGTATTACACTGAAAAATGACTTCTCTTGCATCTGGCAGGTAGGAATGCCCTGCAGATGGAGAAAGGCAATTCTGCAGTATCAAAAAGGGACGTTTCCCATTGTCCTTACTGCGTGCTGCTGGCAACACGCTCTGACATCGCCCAGCTCCTTGGCACCGAAACAAGGGGAGCTCTGCTCAAGAACAAGGTTCCTTTACACATCCAGGAAACTCAGACCATTTCTTTGTATCAGTCCTGAGGGGCTGGTGACACAAGGCTTGTGGTGCAATGTCCAGACTCCCAAAGAGGATGCCCTTTCCCTGCGAGGGGATGGCTCTGGTGAAGGTCCTGGGACAGCTGAAGCGGAGCGTGCTTCTGCCTTCAGGAAAGGGGCTAACGAGAACAAGAATAATCTCATAGATTGATTTTCAGAACGCTGCAAAATCGTCAATATTTACATGGAAATTTGGGTGCTAAACAATTGCTAAGACGCAGCTCTGGAATGCATCAAGCTGCAAAATCTTTCATCGTTTAATTGAAAAGTTCCTGCAGCGGGCGGGAGAGTAGTTGAGGCAGAGCACTGCCCCTATAGGCAACTTCTTTGCCACCCCATCTGTTACCCCAAATGCTACATCTTAGAAACAACACTGCTGTGAAAGATTAAAATATATTTTCTACCACTCAGATGACACCAAATCTTTTCTAGATGCCAAAATAGCTGCTTTGAAAAGAGTTGAAGAAATATCAATTAAGAGCTCAAAGACATAGAGAAGGATTTGCTCATCCTTATTGGGCCAACTCCAAAACAGATTGAGAAAAGAATTAAAATAATGAGGGGAAAATGATAGATATAGGGAGTAGCTACAGTGCTGGGATCACTAGAAGTGCACATTTCAAAATGAAGACACAGAACAATGCAGATGGGACGGCCCTCTGGAAGGCTATTTTTTGGGAGGGGTATATTTACCATCACCCCTTTTAGTGGTGTTTTTGTCTGCTTTTTGGTTGGTGGTATTATGCTTGATTCTGGAGCTCTTTATATTGCCTATTTATTACATCCTAGACCATCTCTCGTCTCTCTTCACATAAGAGTTTGGTGATCAGGCATGATTAAAATATGGAAATGCCATGATTGCTCCGGTTTTGGATATAGGGGTAGAAGGGCAGCTGAAATTGTTATATTCACCTAGTACAAAGAAATAACTCATTTCTCCCTATGGGGTAAAATCTTGGCTCTACTGACAGTGATGGGAAGGCTGGCACTGATTTCACTGGAGTCAAGTATCAGAGTCTGAGGCAAAGGAAGCAGAGGCTGATCTGGAGCATGCCACATTGCTCCCCTGAACTGGGCTCTGTGATGTGCTGGTTCTCAGGAGAACAGAAGGGATGATGGTAAACACCCAAAATTGCTGCCATGGTGCAAGGAGGGGAAGTGTGAGCAGAGATCAGAGGTTCAGTTATGAGCCCCAGACCTCATGAGAGCACAGGCAGCAGATCCAGAGCCCAGAAGGACCAGGAGGTCTTCCTTTGAATGGCAGAGGTAGGAAATAAAACACCTGCTGCTGAATGGGGATCCAATGGAGCAGTAAATGCTGCTCCCCACAGCCCCAGAAAAACCTCCAAGGTTTGATGAAAAGTGGTATTCAGACAGATTCCCAATATCTTCAGGCAGATCCTGGCTCTTGATGAAGATTTGCCTGGCCCAACAAGCTGACACCCAGCCAGCCTGGCAAACAGCTGACAGTGATGACACATGGAGTGTCTGTCCCCAGTGCAGATAGGTGCAGCTCAGCATGGCCTCACAGATTGTCTCCAATGGCATGAGGAAACCTGGAGAGGACAATAGAGGAAGGGCACAGAGCACAAGGAGCTCCACTGACTGTGTTCAACAAGCTGAACTGCTCTGCTAAGGAGACATGTCCCAGGCACCAGCAGGGAATGCCAGGGGAGCTTTGGAGCTGGGAAAAGCACAGCTTGGTGAGGGCTCGTGACACACAGGCCAGTTGTCTAAAGGCAAATGCAACTTTTGAGAAAACCAGAGTTTTTGAGGAAAGTTACACATTTCAGTAGCTGAATTTTCCCATTTATCATAGGAAATCTAAGAGAATTTTATCTTGGTGGCCTGCTTCATGGATCTCTTAACCTACTCCCTCATATCATCTCGGTTAGGTGGGCAATCTGAAGACCTCCCCCTATGTGCTGTGCTGTATAATGCAAAGTCTACGAATGCTGACACATCATGGGCAATACAGCTCCAGTAGAGAGATAGCTGAGAGATGTGTGAGCTGGATGCTAGCAGTGGGTGGGGAAGTCTTGGGAAGAGTTGGAGGGCAGTTTCAGAAACAACACACACATCCAAATGAAAAGAATGAAGACCCATGCCTGTGTGGGGTCCATACCAAGCTGGAACAGCTGAATATTCTTCTCAAAAGTCCAGGCAATACTCTGAGTGACTCTTATCAATTTGTGGATGATGGGCAAGACCCTTCTGTAAGCCCTGAGGAAATTACTCTTCCCCCTCCCCAGCACAGAGCTCTCTGCCAGCAAACATCACTTCTGCCGTGGCTGGGATGAGTCAGCCAGGCTGTTTTCCTAGGGATGCCTGGCCCAGCTCACAGCTGGGCTCACAATAGTGTTGTTTAACCTGGTTCCACAGAAAGGAAGCAATGCTGAGTTATCCTCTGTGCCAGGCTAAGTCTTCCCTGGCACCTGCACGTCCACGTTTGAAAACAAGAGGTGTGACGAAGCAAAACTCTGTGGGACCTTGCACGGAATGTCCTGTAGGGAATAAGAATTGCCCAGTGGCACACAGTGGACAGAGCAGGCTTACCACGGGCTCACAGCTCCTCCAGCCAACTCAGCACAGTGCTATCACCAGCATTCCAAGGACACAGCAAGAATAGTGGGAGCCCTTTGCAGTTTTTGAGGGCAGTCTGTTTTTACACCATAATCAGGACAAAAACATGGCAAAGTAAGTCAAGAAGCATGTGAAACCAAGCACAGGTGAACACAGGCCATTATTCTGTTCCTTACAACACTGCAATGGGTGATTTGAAAGAAGATGGTTAATTGGTGATGCTCCACTCTGAAGAGGATGAGTCTTGGTGCTGAGGGGAGCTCCACCGCTCTGGTAGCTTCTACCAAGGGCCTAAACATCTCCATAACAAGCAGAAGTGCGGCTGGTGGGTTTCTTGAAGAAAAACATTGTTAATCATTTTCAGTGATGGCCTCTCACCTCTCCATGAGTTTAATTCAACTGCCACAGCTCTCTCACCAGGCCCAAGACTGCACAGAGACAAACCAGCAGCAAGCCAACCTCTCAGACATGCATGGATGCGGATGGTCTTCCTAGGGTCAGCCATGCGTGGGGAGCAGAAGCTGCATGCCAAAGTCACTGCCTGCCAGAGCAAGGACCTTGATGGAACCAGTGAGGAACCTGCTGCAGGTCTGACAATGCTCCCACCAAACCTACTTGTACCACTTGGGTATCTGCAGGTAAAGTGCAGCCTTCCCCCATCCCATCCTTACCTCAGGGGATGTCCACAACTGTTCCTCCTAAGCCCTGCCTCTCCTTAGGAAGGTGACAGCTCACTACTGCTAGTGGTATTTACTGGGTATCAGTCCTTTAGAGGAGATTGGCCCTTCTGTGTGGTACAAGGAGCAGGGCAGTGAGAGGAGCACCATGGTGGAGGGGGACATGGAGGGCAGGATTTGAGACTGACAGCCTCCTTACCAACTGCTCAGCTGTGCTCCCAGGCTTCTGCTTTTAACAGCAAGGCACTCAAGAGCTCCAGGGACTGCACAGCTGGCAAAGGCTCTTGTCACGGCATGGTCTTTCTGCTGAAGGAGCCCACCATGACAGCCTAGTGTGCCACCCTGTGCAACAGCGTGAGGGCAGCAGGTCAGAATCTGGCCCATGCCATGTTCAGGACATGTCCTCTGTTTCAGGACACTCTAGAAAGGATTCATCTTGTCGTTTTCTCAAAAACTAAGAGCCTCTTCATCCTCCTCATTCAAACTGCTACAAATTAATTGCTCAGGTTGCATTGTTATTGGTTATTTGTTATTTAAGCCCTTATAGTACATAAGAGCCCCCAAGCACTGCACCCCAGCCAAAGGCTACAAGCTGTTCTGGAACATCTCAGTGCCACTGTCCTACAGAGGGCACAGAGCTGCAACTGCTGCTTATGGGAGTACTCAGGATGGGCATGCAACTACGTGAGCATGGAGAGACTGCAGCAGCACTGCAGTTATCCACACAGCCCCATCTGTTACCTGCTTGGGACCCCTGCTCATAAAGAGACACAAAGCTGGGCCACAGTTATTCCTGGTGGGACTCCATTGACATAGGAGGTGGTACCAGACAGTCATCTTTTCCCTGTTCTTTCATCCAGAAGACTCTGGAAGGCAGTGCAGGAGGCTGCAAAACACTGCTCACTACTTCACATTCCCACACTGGAGTTTCTCTTTGCAGGAAGAAACATTTTAAACATTGCAAACAGAAATGATAAAGACAGTGCGACTGGAGAAGAACAGCAGTCAGCTCGCTGCAGGCAGCCTCTCAAAAGAAAATACCTCTGGGCCAAACTCAAACCTGGTGTAAACAGAAGTCAATCTTCCAGCAACAGGGGGATTAGCCCCCAGTCGCACTAGCTTTGACTTTGCTGCTTGATGTTTATATCACTAGAGACCAAAGAATATACTTGCCAGACAAGAATAGGAATCATTAAGTCTGTGGTCCAAAGTGAGGCGCTGAACCATCTCAAAGAGTGAAGCGTGGTCAAAGTTACAGGGATTGGAAGAGATAAATTCATCCATGCCATGCTTTTGAGCTCTATCTGCATCTGTTCATTTATACATATAGAGAAAGACACCATTTAGAGAGATATAAGACATTTTAGTTGACAAATATAACAGAAAAAAATATACAGTATGAAGCATGAAAGCCAAGTATCTCCTCTTCCCTCCATTGCCATTAAGTTTTCTCTTTGCAGGCTATACAGTACACTTCACCTCCCATTGTCAACTTGCATCAGTTATTGACTATATTATTGCATCTAGGCAAAAGATTTTAGAATTAACATCTTGTCAACTGCTCATTATAGTACATTTATTCTGTACTTAAAACCAGAACACAAACGTACAAATTCACTCTGCATCTTACAATAGGCTATGAGTTAACAGAATTTTGGCTCACATAAGTAAATTAGCTCCTATTTAGATAGTTGTGGTTAATTGCAATAGATTCTGCCATTCTAATGAAGTTACAGCTTTTTTCTCTACATTTACTAGGTTTTCTAGGTATCACACCAGTTACGTTGTTCTTTCTCCAAATGCCAATGTTTGTCTTCCCCACGGCAATTTTTTTCCTAACAGCAACTTTAAATGCTACCTCACTGAAATAAAAAGATGCTCTTTTAAGCATTGCTAGGAAGTTAAATTGATATGTAGTTTGTTGTCACAGAGGCAGTAACCCGACAGTGCATCGGAGCTGCCAGTCATCCCGATGGAGAGACTGAATTTCCTCTGCCTAGATTACAAGCTGCCATTTTTGGGTGAATTAACAGCCTCAACGTATTCACACTTCTCTGCTTTGGGTGACGTTTATGGGCACTAACTCCTAGGGGCTAATTAATTAATCTCAACATGGTTAACTAAACTACACCGAATTCAGCAGTTGAAATGAAGCCTCCAAGCCAGCCTGGGTGCGGCCAGCCAGGACCCCGCTGGGAGCAGGTTTTGTTCTAGCAGCGGCTGGGGAATTAAAGGACACCTTTCACTTGGTTTTGTCTGTGCTCAGCTTCCTACTATATGGGTTCTTGCCAAATCCTCGACAAAGAAAATAGGATTTAAATCCTTCCCCTGTTTATAGCCTCCTAGGGGAACTGGGTGGCCTTGAAACAATGTGGCTGAAAGGACACAAAAATGCAGTTTTCCGCAGCAGGAGTATATGGTAACTGTATTTGTTTTAAAACAAAATCCCTCTTCACCACAAAAAAACCAACAAAAATCCTTAATTAAAAAGAAAAAAAAAAGTTTTAAATGAGAGTGAGAATGTTCTTTTATATATGTTTTTCTATTCAATATTTAGCTGTGAAGGATGGCATGTCTTTCCAAATACCTCATTTGTGTCAGTGCTCTCACATAGTAATGATCACTGGTAGCAATCTTTACATTTTCTGTATAGTCTATCGTTATCTATATACAAACTGTATAAATAACATCACTCACTGGAAAGAAATCAGACAAATTGAAACATGTAACATTTCAATTAGCTGCTAGCAATACTTAATTCAGCTGTAGCTGGCAATTTTCCTCACTATAACCCCGCTGAATAAACACTAATGTTTTTCCTACGGAGGATTAATTTTTGAGGGTCTGCTCCCCTGTTTCACTGTATGTGCTGGGTCCTGCTGCCTCCTAACCCTGCGTCCCTCCCAGGACCCAAATCCCCCCCTTTCCCTCTGCCGTGCATTCAGCACCAGGACAGAAGCAGCTGCCGATGGTGCTGAGTGAGGTGGCAGCACACGGGCTGGCTCAGGGGATGGGAACAACCTCCCTGGGGAGCACATCACCTCCATGGCACCTCTCCAGCATCCCTGGGCATGGGATGTGGAGCCCACCCAGCCCTGTGGCCTGCAGCACACACTGGATCCTGTCTGTTTTGACAGCTTTCTGCCCCATTGTCTCTGTCCCTTTGGGCCAAGATGGATTTGATTGCATTCACTCCCAAAGAGTTCGGCTGTGCTGTTTTCATTCTGTCCCCAGTGCCCGGAAAATGTTTTAACAGCTATTATCAGACTATTTTTAATGGCTTGCTGCTCTGCCCGGTTCCTCGGAGTTGACTGCAAGCTGACAAATTGGCTGGAGGCCTTCATTTGCCAGCTTTGCTCAGAGATTTTATTACTTTTCAATTAGGAGCCCTGATACACTGTCAATCCTCCTGCTCAGCCGAGGAGGCTCTGAGAGCCGAGTAAATCAGCTGGAAATTGTAAGAGTCCTCTAGCCCTTTAGCTGGTGAACCTTTTTGAGCATATGTGCTAGAAAGCATGTCTGAAATGAGTGTTTTTTATTCTGCACTAATAAGCTTTTTCCCATATTACATTCTCTGAGCAAGGTGGGCACAGAGCAGATTTTCTGCTGGTGGGAAATGACTGAAGCACCGCTGGCTTACACAGAGCTGAGGGTCTGGCTGGGCTTTTCACAATCTCCTGCCCAAGGCAGGGGCACAGACAGTTCCCTGACAAGCGTGAGAACAGACACAGTGATTAAATGTCCTTCACAACTGCCTGTAATCAGGGGTAGTTTTACTTTCATTAAACACTTTGAAGCAACATCTTCCGTTGGGTGCCCACTCGAAAGCCCATTTCCCCCAAATGTCTCCTCATTGGAACAACCACATGAAGAGAGAGACATCAGACATGGCACTGTGTGAGCTCAAGTGACCAGAAAAGCATTATGCACATGACTTCTGCTCAGTCAGTGAATAAAATGTGGATTTCTGCCATGGGAAGGAGGATGAGCAGCTGCAGCTCTCCCTGAATAGCCCAGCGCTGCAGCTCTTGCAAGGCCAAACCATTTTGCACCAGCAGAGATGCAGGGCCAGGTAGGTGCAGATCACCCACCCAGGGGATACAGCTGTTGTGATGTGAACTGAAGATGTCTGTGGAGAATGGTAATACAGATGTGTATTTCTTTTAAATGGAGTATCAGCTCTGGGCCAGATGCTTCATTGGGCCAAAATTCTTAAAAAATAATAAAAAGCAGATTAAAGAAGTCAATCCTGTACTAAACTCACATTCCTTCAATTATTCTAAACAAACACCCCATGCACCTTGCAGTTTATTTCTGCATTTTGATTTTTCTAATGGGTTCACTTTTAAAAATGGAATTAATTAATCAAATTATACCAAAACCATTGAACTTCATAGGCCACACAAAAATAACAGATCTAAATATATTATTACCCTGCATCAGACAAATATCTGCAATTTCAAATAATGCCAGCATTTATATATGAAATGTTTTATATATAATCCACCTTCTTTCAAAATGGCCTATATAGTTTGAATGTGATTTTAAACAAAGTACAAAACGAGAATGGCTAATATTCACACCCAAACTGTACAGCCAATTTTTAAGTACTTTAAATTAATTGTTTCAGTGAAATACAGCTGCTTTTTTGACCCTGCTCTGTTATTCTAGCTAAAAAGGAAGGAGAAACCAAAGAAAGAAAGTTATATGATGCTCCAGTAATTTGCAATCCCTTCCCAAGGTGCCGTGCCAAGCTCACTGGTGTTTCTTTGTTCAGGGCCCCAGCCAAATGCTGCTGCAGGTCCACAAAAGTTATCTTACATATTTAGACAAGCTGCACACAACTGCAGCTGAAAGGTGTTCGATGGTGGTCTCAGGAGGGAGGCTGCCAGTGGAGGGACATGCACAGGCTCCACAAACCTTTCTTCTGCAAAACAGCAGACTCTGGCCTTTTATATAACATTTGGTTCCCTGCATTACTGCCTTTTTAAAATACTGCCAGGTTTATTTTGTCCATTTTTATGCAGTTTGCATTTTGTGCTGACTCCATTAACTGGAGCCCTGTCATACACACCCTCCCTACATGTGTTTGAAATCAGTCTTAAAAATCTGCCAGTGTCAGGAACACAAAGATTTCAATAGTAACAAGAATCATGAAAACCAAAGGACTGTCCCACTGTTTGGTTCTCTGAGGGCTGTATTTATCTATCTGTTATTTAAAGAGACAAACCAGTCAAATCTTTCATTCTTTCTTTCATTAAATGTATTTCCCTGCACTCTACATTTCTTTTGCTCCAGCAATAATTTTGGCAGATTTTGCTTTGAGAGCAGTGAAGTTAATAGCGGGGGACAAGCTCCATAAAAGAATTCTTGTTATAAAAGGCTTTAGGTAGCCATTTTATTGTAAGAATGTCTTACTCCAGATTTGTTTCTTTTCATTAATGAGTGACTTTGTTTTAGTAGCAAAGGCAACTGAAAATCTAGTATATTTTACAACACATTTCCCTGTTACAAGAACAATAAAAATCCACCAAACAAACAAAAACCCAAACAACTGTAAATTAAAAGGTGACTTTGTATCTTACTCATCTGGAAAATGTGTGCTTGTCATATCTGCTTGACATTACAAGAATGAAGATGTGGTTTGGACAGTAACAAACAATGACACTAGTCAACCTCATCAGGAGACATGAAATAAAGGAATGACAATGATTGATGGCAGCTATTCATTTACAGATATTTCTAGAAAAGTCTTCCCTGGCCTGGCCAGGCAAAGCAGGAGAACTTTTCCAGCCTGACCAGCAATGCACCATGGTGGGCAGCTCATGGAGTGCCCACTGCAACCCACTGCCTGTCCTGAGGGGCAGCGGGGTCCCCCCCTGCTCAGGGACACACTTGGGCTGTGACTTGTTAAAGAAACACCCAAAGAAGTGCCTGAAAACCCCATTTTGTTTGCCTGTGCAGAGCACGAGACTTCACTAGCAAATACTGGTGCTCTGGAGGGGTAAACACTAAATCCCTGTACCTGGATTAAAATGCCAGGTGGATTGTGAGTGAGCTGCTGGCAGTGCTAGCTGGTGACTTAGCACATCCCCTCGTCACTGTGCACTGAGCAGGGATGGGTGTGTGCTCAGGGCTCTGCAAACCTCCTCCCAAACCTGCTCCCCGTGCGGAGCTGTGGCTGCTGCAGGAGCCTCAATTCGCCTCTCAGCTGCCAAGCCAAGAGCTCTTTCTTCTCCCCTTCATATTACTGCATGTTAGAAGATAGTTTTAAATAGAATGGGCTGTTTATTCCTAATAATAATGGCTTTTCCCCTGCTGCAAACAAATTCTTTTCTGCTTCAGTTAGAATTTTAATAAATTGTTATGAATGCTCCTGTAAATCACCAGACACACCAGGCACTGAATTACAATCTAAGTTGTCTAAGGATTGGTAGTTAGATGAATAAGAATTTGTAGTATGCACTTACATAATTCCTTGTTTGGCAAGTTAAAAACACCGTTTGAGATCGGCTATTTATAATATAAAACATTGCTTCATAGTATTTTTGTAACTATTTAAAAATATTTTTAATTCAATGGCTGCAGAAACCTGTGAATTTGTATTTCATAAGTTAGAGTTCCAGGCTTCTTAAAGCCTGGAAGAATGTAGAAGAGATTTATAGGCTAGTTTTAAATTCATGCAAGTTATGTGAGACTGATTTAACATTTTAATTCTGCATTCCTGCAATGAAGCATCTGCAAGTTGACAATACAGAAGACACAGCAGCGTTCTCATGATCTCTTTAACTATCTAAAAAAAGTAAAGCAATTAAAGCACAAAACTAATAATCTAATAAGATAGCAATGCATTGTAGTGCAAATACATGTAATGTTGCCAAACCCAGGTTCATTCATTCCTTCATTCGTTCATTCATTCACTCTTTCTTTCTTTCTTTCAAAGTGGCAAAAATCTGTATTTCATTGAAATTAAACTTTTGTGGTTTTTTTTTTTTTTAATTTGAGGTAAAGTCTGATAAGAATTCTCTTTGGAAATCCAAACATTTAGAAAACAAAATAAAGAAAGAAAAAAGAAAGTGTCTGCTGAGAAGGAATTCTGCCTGCTACCCAGGGGGATATTTGTACACACACACACATACTCACACATAGGAAAAAAGAAGAAAAAAGAAATAAAAGGAGGAGGAAGGAAAAAAGGAGTCTTGTTTGATGGCCAAGAGGGATGACACCGCCTGTTCCTTTTCATAATTGCATTCAGATACTCCGGATACATATTTGCCAGCTCTCATGACCCACTAATGCTATTCCCTCCTAAGGAAAGCAGGCACTCATCAGATATTACAGAAGATTTTAACACCAGTAAAGTATTTGTACTGGATGTATTTAGGACTGAACAAACTAAGGAGAAGCTCTCTTGCAGCACAGCTCTGGGCTTTTATCTTTTGCAAAGTAGGTATACCAGTGGGAAAAAGTAAAAGAGCAATTCCCCTGGCTTATTCTTGGACTAGCACGGCTTTGATTGGTGACTGAGACCCATGCTAATACAATAATTTATGATAATTTTGGGGAACAGCAGCACCTCTCCATGAAAAATGCATTTAAGTCGGAGCAGGCCAGCATCTCCAAATGCAGGGTGACCCAGAGAGCTGCCACTTGCTGCTGAAATTATTCCCTACCAAGTTAATGGGAGATGGAGCTAATCAAATCTCGATCATTCAGGGCTCTTTTCACAGGGCATGTGTGGAGGGGTTTCTGGGGGTCTCCTCTGGAGTCCTGCACCTTCTCTGGGTCTCTTGGGGTCTCCTGCCCTACCTTTCTATGCTTTGAGGCGTCCATGGTTAGCCCCGCACTCTGGTGCGCTGCACCAAGCTAATCATCGGCACGGAGAGAAAGGATATTGTCAGAGTGCAAAATGATCTGTTTTCAGGCAGGAAGCAGTCAACTAGATGTAATTTCCATGAAACAAAAGAAGGTATTATTTACAGTTTCATTGTGATGTTAATTAATATTTACATCTTGGAATGAAAAATAGAAATGTTAATGATTGGCTTTACTAAGAGGATCACTTGATGCCAATGTGAAAGCCAGGGAGAGAAGGCAATTATGCAAACATCACATGCATCCCAATTTCAGTATGGAAACTTACATTTCAAATCTCAATTCAGGAAAATAACATGGAAAGTTTGTACTACAAAATCTAAACATGAGAAATATTTAAGAGAAAAAAAAAGCACATTGCATATGTCAGATAATCTAGTCTGATTATCTGAGCTGTGCTAGCTACAGGGAAGCACTTACCCTTGAGTCCAGCTAGAAGTTAGCAGGGTAAGAAGGAACAAACCAGAATAACATAAAGACTAGCAACAAGGCTCAGGAAAGCAGACAGGAGCCCTAACCTAGCAGCTAAATATTTGGGTTCAAGCAAAGAATGAAAAAGAAACTTAAAGAAAATCAAATCAACCAAAAAGAAAACCACTTACAGCTGAAAATTTCTCAAGCAGCTCAATAAACCTCACTGCTTATCATGGGGGAACAAATCATCACAATTTCTCAAAACAACCAACTCATTGTATATGGTGTGATTAACAGTTAATAAATATAAACAGACATTAAAAACTAAATATAACCACAAATGATATGTAAAACAAGTACAGACCAATCTTTCACGTTAAAAAAGGGCTTCAAGAAAAAAAAAAAAGAATGTTGAGCACGTTTGGGAATTTTCTTTGATACATCACTAACACAGAACAAACAAAGATTGGTGCTTTCAGACAAGTGACCACTTTTATGAAGCTTAAATTTTGCCAAAAGGTGTAATATGTATTGGCAGCATTATTGACTATAATACTGTGAATGATTTCAACAGTAAACAAGAACAGTTTGGGTTTTTTTTTCTTTTATAATGCAAACACTGGAGAAAAGCACAGCTTTGTGTAAATGGAGTTTTTCTTTGAAATTGTAGCAAAACAAAAAAAGCAAAACTTTTCACTCTAACAGGTATTGTTCACCCACGTAAAAGGAATTGTATGTCATACAAAAATTAATGAATAGCAGGATCTATTTTTTTCAGTACTTAAATTGCAAATAAAATAAACTCCACCCTGGTTTGGAGCTGTCTGTTTACTTCTAAGTCAAGTGTCACCATCGAACTGTGGATGAGAATTTGAGTGCTGCTCAAACTTTCATATTTACTGAGTCAAAAGAGGTGGGAACCAAATGGAATTCACTATTTCTCCCAAGTTTCCCAAACAGCAAGATATGTGCTTCCCATGTTCCAGTGGAACAGACAGCTCCATGACAGGCATGGAGGGCTGGATTTTCTGTGCGTGTGCATGCATGCACATGAGCCATCTTGGACTGCTATGACATGGAAGCTGTAACAACAGTTACTCGTCAAATGGCTTAACATTTACTTCTTTGCACATCCTCATTCACCATAGCCTCTAATAAGCACAAAAAAAAATTAAAAATATGACAGGTATAAAGATAAACGTACAAGAATAAAATATCTCTCAGAAGTCCTTACCTTTCTGCAGGCAAAAAAATAAAAAACCAACCCCAAACCCCAAACCAAAACACCCAAGCCAAATAAAAAAACAGTAACAAACCTAGACCCTTTTAAAAATGCAATACTTGGGATGTTCGGATTTCAAGACTGAAGGAGCTGAGATATGTATTTGTGCATTTAAGACTCCCCATATGTGGCATGCATGACTCACTGTTACTTCAGATCATTTAGCTTCTGTGCCCCATGACTTTTGCACTGCCATGTATAGATGATGAAATATGAAAAATGAGCAGCCTTTCCTGTTGAGATGAAGGTGTATTATGGCATGTTGCCCTCCTCTTGTAGGATGTGCACAAAGACCTGTCAGAGGGATCTAGATCCAAAGGGGAAGGAGGAAGGAAAACAAAGGACGAAACACACTAGCCCAGAAGATGCTCAAGTAGTAAGCCATCACACTGATGGACTGATGAGCCAACTAGTTTCTCTCTCCCAGGCTTTGGCACAACACACCCAAGACGGCTTCCCAGCTCTTGCAGCAAAAAGGAGATACTGACGCTGTGCGACTTACAGAAAAATACATTGTGGATGGAAAGAGGGTGGTGGTGTTATAAAAAGCAAAATGATCCAGATTTGGAGCTGGCATTGGCATGAGAACAAGTGAGAGAAACTAAGGTCAGATCCTGACTCCCTTGAATGCCGTGGAGGGCCCAGGGGTGAAATCTCGGCTGTTTTCACCAGAAGCAAGGATGAGGGAGCCCTGCCTCCTGGCAAGTGAGTGAGATGCAAAAACAAGGTCAAGCCTGTGGCATCTCTATAGCTCTGAGCACAGTCAGGCTGAGAGTCTGGAGGACCACAAGCAGCACAAGGCTCTGATGGACATGCTGGGCTGTGTAGAGGCAGAGTTGACTCCTGGGCCCAGTCACTGACTTCCCTGATCCATGGCAAGGATTAGGACAAGCCAGCTGCCCTTTCTTCACCCCAGGTATCCTAAGCAGAGAGGTTCAGCTCTCCCACACACCCAGTGCTTGGCTGTGCAAGCAGATCATACACCCAAGTGCCCATAGCCCTGGGCAATCTCTTTTCCTCCTCAAAACCCTGGCAGATTTTGCTACAGCTGCTATGATGTGTCTTGGAAAGCAACACTTGACCTGACCCTTCATATTGGTCGGGCAAAGTGAAAACTCTGTAAATACCAGGAATTTATCCAGCAGAAAAATTCTCCAAGCTTGATGTCTGCAAGGATGGGAGAAGACTGGAGGGAAAGGTGTTTCCTCAGTTTGATGTTCTCTGCTCTCATCCTACTCTGCAGGGATCATGCTGGGATGAACAGGAATGCATCTTCTGTGTACCAACTCCACAACCAAGAGCACCCTTCAGCACCACTTGTTAGGAGAGGGAATCACAAGCAGAATCCCTCTGTTGCTCCCCCTTGCTATGCTTTGAAGGCTTTTAGCATGTGAAAAAGCAGCAGTAGAAGCGTCTGTGCCTGCTATTTCCAAGAACTCTCCGATCAGACATTCAGGGCAGAGGGACATAAACCTCTGGGAATGCTCTTGGGTCGGCACAACTCAGCCAGGTCTAGAGCCTTATCAGAGCCAGTAAATGTCTCACTTGCAAGAGGCCAATTCCCACCTCCCATTTTGGCTTTCTGAGAGGTGCCCTTCCTTCCCAACCCTGGTTCTTTACACCTTGCACTCCCAAAGTCAGTGACTGCAATGAAGAGGACGAGGATCATTGAAATGAAAACACTGACTATAGGTTACCACACTGCATCACACTACGTTTCACTTGCAGCACCAGCAATGCAAGGCAGAAGTGAGGCCAAAACACACAGGGCATGTGGAAGATACAAAAAAATAAAAAAGCAGCAAGCAGAGGTTTTCTGCTGTAGCACTGGTTGTACAGATGTGTGTCTTGTACTGTTACTTTCTATAAATACTGACATATACTGACATGAAGAAGTCAAACAAATATAAAAGATGGTCAAATGCTATTGATAAGGAAAGCTCAGATATTCTGAGTTCCTTACAACAATATACTCCGTAACTGCTTTACAGAGACTATTTTAAAAAGTTGAAATCGATTTTCATCTGAAGAATTCTTTCATATTTACCATTTTCCTTTATTTTATTTATATTTAATCATATTAATTTTTAAATTTTGCTGAAACTAGTAAGAACTGCTGTATGTTACAGCAAAGGGGCTGCACACGATTGAGACCTTCAAGAAAAATGAGCGAAGAGGCATTTGTGTGGTTTATAATCAAATTACATTTGCAAGAGAAAAGAAATTGCTCTAAATTTCAGATGAAGTGTGTATAACTGCATAGGACATGCAGCATAGCTACGACTTAAAAGATGATTGCTT
Source organism: Acridotheres tristis (assembly GCA_037013685.1). Taxonomy (NCBI): domain Eukaryota; kingdom Metazoa; phylum Chordata; class Aves; order Passeriformes; family Sturnidae; genus Acridotheres; species Acridotheres tristis. The sequence continues at coordinate 7,293,511 of CM072899.1, read as the reverse complement.
TAAATTCACATCTAACTGGCCTGCAAAGCAACCTGTTAAAAATACCATATGTTTTCCTACAGTTGAATATTCAACAGGAGACCTCTTTTTGTGTGTGCATTTCATACTTGCAAGATTTGCACCTGTAGTTTTGAGCACGTGATGCATTTGACAGACAGCTAATGGTGCTAATGAATTGCTCTGATCTGGGTGTGCAATTTATTGTGTGGGGGTAAAACGTGTGTCTGCAGAAAGCAAGGTGGGTCTCAGGCTCTCAGATCCCAGTCTCTCTCCTCCATCAAGTATTGCACTTTAAAATACCCATTCACAAGCTCCCCAAGGAATTTTGTTTCTTGGGTTTGGTTCTGTCAAACATACAGGTTAACTGCTTCTGGATCTACTGATGTAAAAAGAAGCTTTATGATAATGAAAAAACATTTTTTTCTGATATCAGAAACACGTGTGCGAATATTGATTTACATCAGTGCAGGAAATCTTTCCATCAAAGACTATGGCTGTCTAGGAGAACTTATTTACTTACAAAATTGAGAGATTGGAGCGTCTATCTGGGGTACATTTCCTCCTTTAGCATTTAGCTTTTGCACTTGGGTAGGTGGCACAGGTTTGTGAGACTGGCCAGTGGCTCGGTACATGGCTTGGACCCACAGGATACGGTCCTGCTCATCATCACTCGCAAAAATCACCGTGTCTCCTTCCTTCACAGCGTTGAAGAATGTTCTGCCACCATCCAAACCTGGCAGGAAAAGAAGTGACAATGCAGTTTCACAGATTTTGAGGCCAGCCAGGAGATCTCCCCTAGTTTCCCACCCCACCACTCCTCAGGTATCTCCTCACCCAGTCCCATGCTGCTCCCAGCTCACTCCTCTCCCCAGCATCAAACTCACCTGCAACATAGCCCACAGGTCCCCAGGTAACCCAATTACTAAAACATGCCCCAACACACTCAGATTAATTGCTTCTCTCTCCTACAGCTCCATCTGTGTAAGTCCCATGTGAGCACCACTGGAGCCCAATTAAAAATGGGGCTTGAGTGGGAGGTTCCCCATTAAAGCATCAGTGCTCACACTGCAGAAAAAGGTTCTTGGGTGATATCCTTATTTCTGTCTTTGCTCTGATTGGCACCCATCTTCCCATCTTGCTGATATGAGACTTAAACTGGAATAAATGGCTTGACAACCAACCTACTGTATCTTTTCTCATCTCCTCTGGGGATACCATTACTCAGGGCATGGTGAGGATCACCATGCTCAGCATGTTTTTTTGAGCTACAAGAAAAATGGTGCTCACCCACCTGAAGAAATGTCTCAACCACCAACAGGTACCTGCAGATACCAGGGGCTTTCTGTCCCTTCCCCTTCCATGCACTAACACCCATCCCATGAGAGAATAGGGCAGGCAAAAATGCTGGCTTGTTCCCATAAATATTTTCTACGATAAAGACAAGCATAGCTGCTAGCCTTTTATTTAGGGACTATAATCTGAAGACACAGAATCATGACTCAATTTGAGTATTCGGCTCACAATCAAATTTCATTGGGATTTAAGTGTCTAATTCACTTAGGCTCCCCAGAAGAGATGAGTCCTTCCCTCCTCTGGTGCAACTCCCAGTTTAGCCCCTAAGATCTATTTATAGTAAAGTCATGCATAGCTAATGATCAGTATAAACACAAACACATTTAGAATAATGCAGGCAGGGAGAGGAAGAGAGAGGACTCCTCTGGGAGCAGTGAGCCCCGTGGGAGCTGCCAGCCCCATACCTGGCTGTGGGTCGGTGTAGTCCACAGTGTATCCGTCAAGCTGCAGCAGCTCTTGAGGTTCTGCTTTTTTCTCCCGGTAGCTGCACATAGCAAATGTATATTGACTAACCTGAGGAAAATCACAAACCTAAGATGGCACCGGGTGACCACCACAAGGCAATCCAAAGCGCTTACAAATGCAGCACGCTGACAGTGTGTTCGCAGGGACTGGGGGTGGTGGGGTAATCTGGACTCTCACTGCCCATTACAGACAGACTAAACTTTTTACCAGGCTTTTGCAAAGCCCTCTCTTAGCACACCCTGCTGCAGCACGCGTCTAATTCTCCGCATCAGTACATACATACAGCGGTTTAATTTCCTCCAAAAGAGAAGTTACACAGCTTAAAACCCTCTATCATTCATCCCCAGACAAGTGCAAGAGTGACACCCTGTCACAAACAATGTGAGCTAAATTGCTAGGTGCCAGTCATATTAAAGCAATCTTAAGATCCCACTGATCTCGGCAGTTGTTGTCATCAGTGCTGTAAATGGCAGCTCTCACTCCTCTGAGGTACCATCTGCATGACACGATACATTCAATGTCAAGCTCTTGACGGAAGCCGACTCAGCTGCGGGGGCTCTGCCAGGCTCCCGAATCGCCTTTAGGAGCCCATCAGGCCGCATCAAGACCCCGCGCCGTGCTGAGATCTGGATGGTCGGCAAGGAGCTCGTCCAGGGAGGAGAGGAGAGGATTCTCCGTGCCCCAGGCTAGGAACTCACAGGGAAATTTACTGTCAAATGATTTCAAATGACTTTGTTAAGGTTGTGTCACATCCTGGACGCCTGACGTAATTTTATTCATCTGGACATTTTCTTGACCTCTGGAGGAAACTTTAAAACTCTGGTGGGTGGCAATGAATCGTGCTTGTCATTTTTTGGAAGTTGGGAGAAATCCTGAAAGATGGGAGCATGGCTGGGCTGGGGGATTTTGCCTTCAAACTCCAGCCAAACTGCTCGGCTACAAAGATACATGCAGCATTTATTTTAGTGGCATCTCTCACTAATAAAATGTAATTTATTGAAGTCAGGGGACCCGTCTATTGGCACAGCATCTCCCGGACGCCACTCGGTTTATTGCTGCCCTCTATGGGCTTCTGCTCGCTGCCAGCCTGCTCCACCAGCCCTGTCTGCACTGAGCCTTCCTCCAGGAACAGCTCCAAAAGCCACCTAAGAATAAACTCTATCATTAACACATTTGTGGGAGTAAGACTAAAAGCGATGCTTTAAGCATCTTGCATCCTCCTTTAAACTACCAGCACTGACAAAAGATTGACAAGTAGCAGACCAATAGCAGGAGCACACCAGTGCATATTCCCTGTTCTGAACTTTGCATGCCTACCATCGTATGGGCAACACAAAAATTAAAAAGATTAACACGAAGGAATCTAAAAATAACCCAGTGCCCCACAGCACAACATTCAGACTCCGGTGGTGTTCATTCAGTCCTACTTGCAGTATGTTGCTGCCATCTCCTGGAGAAACTCTGGAATGTGCTTTATTTATGGGAAAATCCTAGAGATCTCGTCTGAGCGGTAAGGATTTGCTTTCTCTGTGTTACACAGCCTGAACTTCAGGGACTGCATGATAAATGCAAGTCCTGAAATGAGTCAGTGCTAACCTATGCTGGTATTTATTGAAAACCTTAATACCAGTAATGCTTTTTTTGCTTTTCCTGTATGGTCTATAGCAACAGGTAAATTCATCCAGTACTTCAGCTGTTGTTCTCTGCCCCTGAAGATTAGGTCTGAATTTTGGGCTACTCTTTCTATACAAGTAATTCCACTCCTCTTTGGACCCAGAAAATATTCTTTTGCCCTATCAATAAGACAACCATAGCAACACAGTGGCAACTTAGGGAAAAAGGCATTTCATAGCTTGCATTTCTCATATTAAAGGTTATAAATGGCAGGTGTGGACAGTAGGCTCTGGTGGAGCCATCTTGGGACAGAGGCAAAGCAAACTGATCTCTTCTGTTAGGTACACAGGATTTCCTTGAAAGAACATTGTTATCAGAAGAGACCTTCAAGAGAAACCTGCAGGTGGGTCTATAACATGCAGTGAGCCAGGGCTCATCCAGGTTCACATCCCACTTCTTCTCGACTCACACAGGTCAGAAGCCCAGGTTCAGGAATGCCACAAAGCATGCTGGCAGGAGTAAGCAAGGATCAGGTTGGAGGGAACACAAAGTTAATGATGGCCTCTGGAAGATGTGCCAACTGTGCCATGCAGAATGCCTGCACCTGAACAACTCAAGCTACTGACTTCAAGGACTGGCAGAGCAGCCTGTGTGCCCTATCCTGCTGCCTAGAGCATTTACTGCTTGGGGCCACAGAGAGGTTGGTGCCATGGCTACCAGTGTAATGTGGCTCCTTCCATTTACAAGCAGCGGTAAAGCCAAGCCCAAGAAAATGAGATTCTAGAAAGCTCAGTATTGTCACAGTTGTGCTTTGCTACTGCACAGCACTGTAGGGTCAAGAGGAGATTGCACTTGCCTTTCATCAGTCCTCCAAAATATCGTGCTTTACAGAGCCTGCTTTCTGTAAAGCTCAGAAGTGGCCAGACAAGTGAAACAGTTAATAGCAGAAATTAATCTTACAGCCTGCTGGGTTCACTCTGAACCATAGCTGACTATGAGAGAGAGCGAGCAGATGGGATGGGCAAGATGAATGGTTTGAGTAATTGGAAAAAACACAGATACAGAGAGGAAACTGAAGGAAGACAGAGGAGAAATCTCTGCCCAGTGAGGGACAAACTCTCAAAGCAGCTGGGATTTCATCCAGGGACTCGATGACAGCCAGGAAAGGAGCATCTAAGGAAGCTGTACTGGGAGAAACTAAAAGAAGGGAACGAATCCAAGGCACCCCTGGTTGGCTCATTACAAAAAAAGGAAAACACATTGAGAAATAATTTGAGACAAAAGAACACAAGGGAAAAAAAAGTGGGGAAAAAGACAAAGAAATTCAGGAAAGGGGAAGCAGACAGCAGGAGACAAATGCCAAAGTCCACTATTCCCAGGCTGCTAAATTAAATCTGACTTTCTTGGCACTTGACCATATTCTGTCACCAGCTATATAATCCAACTGATTAATAAATACAGCAGATATGCATTAACCAGTCCTGACTTTGTCCTGATTTCTCCACCAGAGACTCCTGCTCTAGCGAGCACTGCTTTCCCCAGGATCCTGCTCAAACCTGTTAATTGTCATGCCTCACACTCTCAGCTCAGTCATTTGCTCCCCCTTTTTTACTGTTGACACAACACCACCCTACTTGGGTTAAATTCTTAAATGGACCTTTTCTAAATTAACAGCATGCATTTTGTCCCAAGGGAGAGAAACCGTGCAAAGATACTGCCAGCTGTAATCCAGCTTTCCACTTTGATGGGAGACTCTTGTCCTCTGGTTGCAGCTGTACATTGCCTCCCAAGCCCTTTCCTGACACAAATGAGCAGAGGAAATGATCTAGCTTAAAGAAAAAAAATGGAAAACAACAGTTTTCACATCTCAGCTTATCCATCCAGCTCTAGAAAACTGCACAAAACATTTGCCCCAGCTTCTATCTTCAAGCAGGAGATGTGTGTGCTCTCCTGGGCAGGGCTGTGTGGTGGGAATTCATCCTGTGTGAGTATGGACAGGATATGCAGGACTTGCTGCAGCCAGGCATAACAAGCTGCAGTTTAACCATCAGTTTAACCAGCAGTTTCCAGATATTTTGTATGTATTAACACACTCCAGATTTTGCAATAATCACTATCTATGCCTAGTTCTCAGCAAGGGTTCTAAGAGAAAACATTATTTAATATGATTATGGGGAGCAGCTATGGGTCATTCACCTCAGCTTGAAGACCACAGTCTAGGACTGCTGGCGTACCACACTGCAATTCTGCTGAATTATTTTCAATTTCTGGGTGATATTCAGAGTTACTGAACACTTACTTAATTTCATTTTATCCCGAGTCAGCTGAGTTTTGCTAAAAGCAATAACTGTCACTGTTAGTCTAAATTATACTGAGTTTAGGGAGTCTGTCACTAGAACAATAGATCCAGGCGTAGACACTGCAACTGGTTTTAATCTGCAGAGAGTTGATCTGGTTCCAACAACATTCTGCAAACACCATCAGACACAATCAGCTGAAAACTGCTTCAAGCTACTCAGCAGACATGTCATCCAGGTACCATGGAGTGTTACTTCCCATATGCTGCCAGAGCACAGAAATGGGGTTATGATAAGAGATGAACAGATTCAGTCTGAAAACTCAGTGTAATTAATTCACTTGCCCTTTAAAATCATTATAAGAAATTTCCTATTGCAAAGCCAGCAAACCCACCAGAACCAACCATGGTGTTATTGCCAGTACAGCACATTAGACCTTGCAAAGAATTAATACAAGCTCTGTCAGTTATCAAAAATCCCAGCTTTTGCATGAGGGTCTAATTGGCAAACTGGCTGAAATTTGTGTGCTGTGCTCAAGCAGCTGATACAGCAACTTAGGAAACACTTACTTACAACATCTGCAATGGATGTACACTTTCTTTCCTAACCAGTCACAGAGAACTTTGCCCTAAATAGCTTAATTGCTTTTGCTTACCACTGCCACTGGCACTAGTGCTGCCTTTACGAAGCATTTTCCTCGCTTGTGATGCTGCGGACCATTTCCATCCAAGCTCAGGGCCATATTCTGCCATCATTTTCACACTGCATATCTCAGGATTTAAAATTAGGCAAGTAACGAGTCTCTGCCATGTAATTTACATCTAATCAGTATTCTGCTCTTCTGCTGCTCATCTCAAAGGGTGTCTATGAGAAGGGTGGGCAGTGTACAGAGAGGACTGCGATTCATTCGGAAGGGAAAACTAACCCCTCTTAATGCATGGATCGGTGCTGGAGGAGCACACACACTTGCTCTGCCAGCCATGCCATGCCATAACCCTTTCCTGTGGGTTTGAGCCAAGTCCACCCAGCAAGGCAGGTGCTGGAGAGTTGAGGCTTAGGTCTAGAAATGACACAAAGGAACTGCTCACACCCACTACACCCAAACAAATCACTTCACTCCTGTATAACCCTTGCAGTTACACAGACACAGAAGGTGCGAGGGATTATTCCACCCAAATTACAAGGCAGTTATTGCTCCTTTCCCCTTCTCTCCAGGGTTTACACAAGCCAAGTAACAGTGGAATCGCTCCCAGCAGAGCTCCTTTTCCTCCATACGCGCGCAAAGCCTCCGTTCATGGCGGCAAGGCATCACTGACACAAAAGAGACAAACTGCCATCAACACCTTCCTCCTTGGTGCCACCCATGCAGTTTGGCACTTTTGTGCCTTGCTTAAATAGTTATGAAGAGTCTGAGTATTTATTACCACGAATTTCTCAACTACTGGTACCAGAAGACAGAGTGGTACCACCCATTAGCACTGAATGAACCAAGGCTGTGTCCCTCTGAAATGGGGCAAGAGAGAGAGAGCAAAAGACCATGAAGGGGAGGTTACTCTGCAAGCAATAGGAGAGGAGACAGAGCTGCAATAGAAGATGCTACAGGTAAGGGACAGAGACAAGGGATCAGAAGGGAAACAGCCTAGCCCTCCTGGCAGTGTCAGGGACTGACCACACCACTGTATGCCAAATGGACTTTATGCTTTGGGCTCTATCTCTCAGCTCTGATGCAGGCAGGAGCCTGGTGTGGATGAAGCTCCTGAAAGAGGGGCTGGTCCTTGTCCATTCTCTGTAACAAGAGCCAGCTCACCCTCCTGCAGGGGTTATTTTCTGCCTGTGGTTTAGCAGAGTTCAGAGCATCCTGGACATCAACACCTTTACTGCCAATCCCTGTTCGTATCGGCACCCATCCTTTGCATTGCATGAAAAGCAAATGACAAACATACGGACAGCAAAGTATTTTTATTCCATCTTTATTGCCTGCTGACATGTTCAATATGCTCAAACTACATCTGAGGGACTGCATAGAGAGTGTTTCTTGTTTATATTTGATGTACGGCAGAACACTTTACATTGCACCAAATGTTGAGCAAACGGTAACATAACAGAGAAGCTGCAGTGGCAGCTGGAATTTCTGAGGTGGGCTACAGAGACTCTCTGGGGGCAAAAGTCTGCTCATCTTATTCAAATGAATTGCTTTTCTGGCCAAATTCTGCTCTGATATGCCAACTGACGAATACAGACCTAGTAACATGAGAAAACATGGAATAACTCTGAGAGCTTCAATTCCACAGCAAGCTGAGGAATATATAGCAGCTAAAAACCAGAGAAGCAACTGCAACGACGCTGAATGGCCAGAAGGCTCTGAGAGAGAAAAAGGAATCCTGTCCAAACCTGAAAACCCTTGCACAGAAATTATTTATGGAAGAAATGAGGCAGGAAAAATGACTCTCTGCTTTAGACCAATCCTGTTCACAGGGCAAAAAGAATTGAGAACTTGGTCTAATAGGACTGAATTGTCTCTCGGGGAAAAGCAATATCAGTTGCACTACAGGTGACCATGGACTGCCATAGCACTTCTAACTTCATTTCAGAACATAATAAAGGAAACATACAGAGAAAAGCAATCCTTCAATCTCTGCCCAAGAACAGGGTCAGTATATAATGTTCCCAAATGGGAAAGGCAGATAGAGGCATGCCCTGTGGCTGCTCTACACTACCTCCCCCCTCTCTGTGGCCATTTTGAACCAATGTGGAGTACAAAATGAGCACTTAAATTGTCTCTGCTGGTCATACTTGGTTATGGGACTAGGTACTCAATGGGTCTCTCCAAATAGCCTCCTACTTACATGGGTCCCACACATCACAAATCCCTTACTCCCCCAAGGATGCATTTCCTTATCTGCCCCATAGTTTCATGCTATGGAAGCCAGCAAGGATGGCTAACAGGGGAATGAATGAATTAAACTTCCTACTGAGACAGCTGAACTTGGAGCAATAATTAACATAAAACAAAGGAACCAGCTTACACCAAGTAATTTAGGACCAAAGAAACCAGGTGTCTAAGGTGGAAGAGGGACTGCTTGGACTCCTGTCCTTACCAGAACAGGATAGACAGCACACAAGCACGCTCCAAATGTGGAGTCAGGTGCACCTAGTTTATACCATCTCTGTTCTTACACTTGGCCCTCTACAGCAGACCTGCCATCTGCTTCAGCAGCAGCAGGGTTTTACCTTCTGACCTGATCAGTTTGGATCTGTGTTGTAACAAGATCTCAGATGGATCCCATGTTATTCCATCAGAGCATCTCTGTGTTGCTTTCATAGAAAACCCTGAGCAAAGGTTTTATTCCTCACACTTGGAGACAACACACTGTGAGAGTCCAGAGAGGAGGGAGAGATGGACCAAGAGGACTCTGTGACTTCCTCAGTTTGCCGTGAAGATGGATCACTCACACTGGGGCCACACATTTCTGTGGCCAATGCAGTAGTTTCACCTGCTCTTGGAAGGTTAGGGAAGACTTAACACTTAAAGTACTTAAAAGACAAAGTACAGACCAGATCCTTAGGTTTCAGAAGACATCTGCCTGTTTCCTTGAAATTTTTAACAGTGGTCAAATATACAGGTCTACTGAAAATGGGAGGGCAAAAAGTGAAAAGAAGAATAAAGGGAAAAAGGAAGACACTGAAAAATGATGACTGCAAAATGATCAGTGAGAGCTGCAGACAATGAGAAGCAGTAATAAATGTGAAGACAAGATAAATGTCAAGAATTATTTGATGCTGATTCTGACACAGCCAGTGATAAAATTTCTGTAGATTCAAATGGGCTCCAAATTTAACCCGGAGGTTCAAAAGAGAGCCCAAGAACCTCCAACCAAGACAAACTGAGCTTCCTCCTCGCCTCATTAATTCCTTATTAAAATTGATTCTCCATCTTATCAAGCATTCAAGTGCATCTGGAAAGTCATGGTGAGAAATCTGCAACTGGGATATCCTTGAGAACACCCATACATTTAGAAAGAATCCATGATTAACAGACACCTTGCACACAACCACAGCTCAGCATCAATCACATGGCACTGAAAATGGCCAGAGGACAGACTCAAGTATTTCATGTTGTGATTTAAGATCACTTCTAGTTACATTCGTTACCTGGACCAGGACAAAGAATCGTTTCTTCCATCTCTTCCAAACATTTTTACCAATGGCCCATAAATACCTAGGAGAAAAGAACAGGTGAATTCAGTACATGAGTGTTAATCTGTTGTCCTCTTGCTTTTCAGTATATTTTGTTTACACTTAGAAACTGAAGTTAATGCACAAGGAGTAATTACAAGACTCTCAAGCTCAGCTGCATTCATGAATGGGTTTATTTCTAGCCTGAACAAACTACCTGCAAAGAAAGTGGCATAAATATCTTAGAGAGTCTTAATGTTACACAGTATTAATTCTCTCTTTCCCTTTGTCTTTCACAACTTGCTCAGAATTTGAAGCTTTAGTGCCAGTGAATAGCTACAACATGGTTGGATGGGCGAAGAATGCATTTGCAACGGAAGGATTAAGGGAGAGAAACCCCAAATCTGCTTTAGCCTTCATAAAACCATTTTGCTGAGGGGAGCTGTCAAACAGAGGGACACTTCCTACATCAAACCCAGCATGCAGATCTCAATACCCACTGGACTGACTAAACCAGGACACTTCACTGAGCAGCTCTAAGATGAAAGCCGAGAAATTGCTTGGCTACAGATAATTCAAGCAAACTGAATAATTTCTGAGGAGGAGTGAATTTACTGTTTTCTACAAAGGAAGAATTAAATTTTAAAATTAATGTCAAAATAAGCATTTAATCTCTGTAATGAATTGGCCACTGTGACACTGTAACACAAACACTGGCAAAACAAGTGGCAGCACCAGGCTAATAATAAACATAAGGATATTATTCAGAATTAATATGTTTTATGTATCATTATAATTACTTTAGTTCTGGCTCAATAAATAGAAAAAAGACTTCATTTTTGGTTTTGCAAGAGGTTCTTTACGCCAGAAGAGATCTAGCATACTGTTAGTGAATGTTTAAACCACAAAACTCCAAGTCATGCTGATGTGGGCTTTGAGTCCTTGGCTAGTCCAAGAAGAGGGTAGTAAGTGTCCTTTTGGCTACTGCTGCTAACATCAACAGAAAGATAATCTCAGTTCTGGTAGCAAAAGGTATAAACCTCTGAGTTTTAAGCAGTAACATGCAAATCAAATGTTAGTTGAAGAAAGCTAGAGAACAGCCCTGCTATCAGCTGAGGTCAAGGAAATAAATAGGGCAGGGGAACTGTCCTTTCTAGCTTTGGGGCCTGTGATTGTGGTGGAAAAATTAAACTTCACACAAGACTACTGGCTCTAATCTCATCAGCAGAGAAGACAGGAGGAGGAGGAATTAGAAAAGATGAGTGATTTCTAATAATGGATTGAATTTAACAAAACACTATGAAAATAAAAGTGAAGCAAAGTCACTTTTACAGCACCAAAAGCAGACAGAAGAGTTATTTCCAACAGTGAGATTCCTGGACAATTTTGATTTTTTGGTCCCATCCTCAGCTCTGAAGAGCAGTCAGTGCCTTGCCAATGGCCTTAGCTAGATCTTCCCAAGGATGATCTGATTTATAACTATATGAAGGTAGAAGTGGTCAGGGATCCCTCTGGCCCTAGATCTTCTGACACTCCCTCCAGGAGGGAAAAGTGTCCCTTTTAACCATCCCAATTATTAGTCCTACTCAAGGCAACTGCTATTTAATTGTGGTGTGTATCTCAATATATAATGCTGGTTACACTGGGGTATATTTCAAGTGGAAAGTGCATTATGATTTTGGTTTTGAGAAATCAATACAGGGAGGCACAAAATAACTTAAAAAATTACATTATTCTCAGTAAGAGAATTGGGCAGTTCACCTATTATTTCTCCCAGGAAAAAACATAATTTCCTGTGAGGAAAACTGTTTAAAATTTAAACTGTTTGGCTCATATGCATTAAAAAAGACTACGCTAAGAATATGGAAAGTGCACTATAAATGACTGAACTAATGCCATTTTTATATTTATCTTTCTGCTTCACCTCCTGTGAACTTGAGAAAAAGAGTTGCTCTTTGAGAGTCTTAAAAAAGCTAAATTTCCTAATGCAAATTCAAAACAAAATTACTTTAGACTGAGACAAATGTTTACCCAGAGTGCTTCATGTTTTGAGGCTTATCCATTCGCACAGCAAGCTTGATCTTCAGGTCTTGATCAGGGCAGTTTTTGGAAACAGTCATCTTGTGCCACTCTGACTGCTTTGGGCTATTAGGAGTAGGGTGGAGAACAACCTGTAAGAATTAAAACCAACAATGTTAAAGGGAAAAATTATTCACAAAATGGGGTTTAATGTGGAACAGAAATAAATCAGATGACCTAGTTTTGTCCTAGAAGTCAGTCTGGATATGTCTATTTACATCAGCAAGGATGGCTTTTTACTGCTTTTTTAAAGTACTTCTTATTATTTTGAGATTAGGTCATATATTCTTTGGCTCCTCAATCAGCTCATGGGGCTGTGCAGATAGAACTGCATGATCAGTTCCTATCATTTCAGGATGGTACATCTGACTAAGCTACAACAGCAGAAAAAATCTGCTCCCCATGTCATGACTTGAGTGGCTGCAGGACTCTGCTTCCATTTCATGCATCAGGAAATGCTGGGAGGGTCTCCAGCTGGAGCCATCCATGCAACACCAGTGACTGCAGATGAACACCAATGCAAGCACTTGGCTCAAAGGAAAGCTCCAAGAGGTGAATAGTCTTTCCTGATCATAGCTGTAATTTTCCCACTCATCCACTACCACTACAAAGCAGAGCAGCTCCCTGGAGAGTAAGATACAGAATATTCCCCTAGGACACCACCACATCCACCATCTTCTCCTGGTATTTCCATATGTTTGCTCTGAGGGGGCCTAACCCCCTTTCTCCTCCACCTGTTCCCCTTCTGATGCTTTCACTCTCAGAGGTGACTTTGCTGGTACAAATTCATTCAAGTTTCCACTGTACTGTAATGAGATGAACCTTCTTAAAATCCATTAACCTTTATGCAAGCAAATTGTTTCACAATTCTTACAAATGGCAGCAGTCACCCTCATTAACTGATGTGCTGCCATCACTCATTTCTTGCTCATGCTTAGTCTATGCTCCTGCCAAACTCCAGCCCAGACTATAATCTTGTATTCCTCTGCTCTTCAACTCTGCTGCTGAGTCAACAATCTAGGGGCTGTTTTCCACCAAAATATCATTGATGCTATTACCCTCTGATGAATTACTCTAAAACTTATTTTATTGCCTCCTCTAATGTCTGAAGTAAACATCAGTAGATTCTCAACTTTACCCTTATCCATTAACGTAATTTATCACCTGTTTTATTGAATTGCTTTCTCTGTCAGGAATCTGAAGCTGTTATCAGTCACACAGATAACAGAGCAACATCAGTCTGTACTGCATCACTCTTGGAAGAAAACACATTTAAGCAAATTTTGAAGATGAGAAATGAGTTCTCCACATGAGGCAGGGGGTGTTAGAATCACGATGGATCCAAACTCTGAGCAGCACCCACAGAAACCCTGTGCCAGGCAGGTCATGCAAGAACACACACCTGTGCTAAGCTGCATCTCTTAGTGAGGCAGCAGCCACTCAGTGTGTTTGGGATGCTCTCTATTTTGATTTCTAACTCTTTTTTCAACAAAAGACACAAACTTTTCTCAGCGGTGCTGCAATTCACAGCTCTTCCCCTCCTTGCCCTCAGTAGATGAAGTATTGGCATGGCTGAAATCCATGGGAGCCCTGCCACTGGCTTCAAAAGGGTCAGGTTGTATTCCCATGCCTTCAGCTGCCCATTCAGCAGTGCAGGGCTTGGGAGCATTTTCCAGTTCTCCCTTGGATAAAAGTGGTGAGCTGAGGAGTGGCGGCCGGTTGCCAACTCAACACTGGCAATAGAAAGTGGGCTTTGTACCCGCCTGGCAGAGCACAAAGCCACTGCTCAAAGGGCGGCTGAGCAGGGGTGTTTTGTGTATAAAACCTGCTTTCCTCCCCTCTCCATGCAGGCAGGATCCTGCCCACTCCAACAGCTAAACCAGGGGCTTAACACACTCCCGGTTTCATTATTACTTTAAAGAAGAAATCTTGATGCAGCCTGAGCAGACACGCGTCATCTTTCGGCCGCTCCGGGCACACTGAGCATCCCTTTGAAGTTTGGCCGACTGAAAGCACTGGTGGCCACGGGCCAGGGGGAATCATTGCCAGCTCCCCACACTTGCCACTGCTGGCCTATGTCCTTCAGCCTGCAGAAACTCAGGGCTGAGGGATGGTTTCCTGCTGGACTGGGAATTAAAGCACATTGGTAGGGCTGGCTCATCAGCCTTTCAGGGCAAGAGGGGTTGCTTTGGGTGCTGACATCTTTCTCAGAACAACATGCACAGCTAATTGCTTCCCAAGACCAGCAAAGTCAGCACTGCTCATGGCTGCCAGTGGAAACAAGACTTACAAAGCAAGAGGGGCTGCACTGAGTGTAACCACTCAGGGGAAAATCTGTGAATGGCAGCACGGCCGGCTGGGTGAAAAGCTCTTCTCAGCATGCCACAGCGGATAAAGGCAGGGTGCCAGGCTGTTTGAAGTAGGAGGTTTTGAAAATAATCCTGAAAATATTATGATGCTGTGCCGCAAAACAATTGTAAGTCTTCAGCTGTAGTACTGCAGCCTAGAGAGGTCATCCTCTTTGTCAAAAGGAGGACAGGGAGAAAGGAAGGATCAAGGTGTGAATGAGGAAAGCCTGAAGGGGCTTCTCTTTGAAGAGAAGATTGAGAGGAGAAAAGAAGGGGTAGCTTTGCTTTTCTCTCTCTCAAGTGCAAGAAACAAAGGATACTTCATGACCATGAAAACACAAATAATTAAAATGAACATGAATTACATGACACAAAATTGCATGCAGCATTCTCCACTATAAAGCTGTAAATTTAAATCAACAGCTCACTAGGACCTGGAAGAATGTTTGGCACTTTCATGAACAGGATTAATACAAATTAGGAAAAATGTTAATTAGGAAAAATGTTGAACAGACACAGACTTTCTTGTCAAGGCACAAACAGCCATGGAGTTAGCAACATCCCAATAGGTTAGTCCATAACTGGAAATACCATTCTTGAGCTTGCAACAGGATTAGTGGCTTTCCTGACCATGGATTTCTTAGCCATAGCCACACAGACAGGATGGAGAGCAAGGAGCACTGCAGGACCAGGCAGACAGAGTCCAGGCTGTCCCTGGAGATCACCTGGGTCATGCTGAGCCATGACAGGAGGTGCCAAGTCCTCTTACCCCAAACTGATTTTCATGGAGTCATCGTCATACTGATCTCAGCCTGAGAAGCTGAGGAAGGCATGGCAGGGAGACTGCTGCCACTTCTGCCTGGGGCCAACACAAACTAAACAGCTGCACAAAATCCATGGAGACAAGTGAAATGTCCCAAAGCCATAGGAAAGTGCCATCCACAGATATTCTGGAGCTGTGGGCTGCAGTGATCAAGGCAGGGCACTGGTTTAGGGAAGACAGGCTAGGGGCAGAGATGGGGTGGGAAGATTTGCCTGTAGCCAATGCTCCAGGAATCTGAGCTCTTTGCTATTAACACCATTGATGGGAGCAAAGAACCCTCATGCTTCACTCCCCAGTCCAGCCCCACTGAAGCTACCAGCTCAGCCACCATCCATCCCCAGGGGAGCCAGGGCTCCAAGCCTTTTGCTGGGAGTACTGCAGTCAGTGCTTTCAAAAGCTCAAACCGTGCACTGGCTGCTCAGCAGATATGAGAGAAACTTAACAGCCCCTTGCCAAACTTAAATCCCCTCTTTTTGCTACAGCATAATCCCCTTTTCTGCCTCAGGAATGTCCATTTCCGCAAGCAACTTTTAAGGTTTTCCGGATTGCCAATATTGCACACAAGATCCTCTGCCTTTGCTCAGAGCAGGCACAGCCAGCTGAAATGCTGCCATTAAAAACTCACAACAAAGACAGCATGCGAGATGCACTCCTTTCCAGCAGTGCAGAACTTGCTTTCTTTCCCTCTGCTGAAGCTTGGCAAAAAAGCAGAGCATGTTGTGCTCCAAATATATTTCTGTACAGAAGAGATTTCTCTAGAAAACCAGCGCCAGAGGGAAGCATTATTAAACTCAGTATCTCCTTACCCTCCCAAGCTCTTTGTCCTCCAGAGCCAGCACTCCTGTGCTCTCTGTGAACAGCTTCACCTTCACTGCAGGAAGTGCATGGGTTGTTGTGAAGTCTCCTTGGGTGCCCCAGCTGTGAAAAGAAGGACAGAGAGGTGTTCAGTTTAGCTGCCAGGTCAGCAGCAACGCTGCTCAGGCATGAAATAGTTAATCTAAAATGTGTCTGACACAAGCCAAAGTGGTTGGGTTGTGTGAGTGACAAGTGCATTAATTATCTTCTTTGGGAAATGTGGAACAGATGTTTGGAAAACCCATTGATGGTCCTTGGGAAAAAAAAAAAGAGCATCTGGGAGCAGTATGAAACCAAGCTTAAGAGAACTTTCTTATTTAGAAAGAACAATGTCTCCTGCAGTGCCAGCCTGTGTAGTCACAAGAGAAGTAGAGGACTGAAGACACCTGCACCCAGGATGTCTGTGATCACTCATGCCTGTGCTCCTCTCTTGGCTAATTAACCTCTCCTTTCCAGGCTGAGAATGAGGTTTGCTTTTTCTGAAGAAACTGCAACTTAACCTGGGTTGCTTTCCAAGTTTCAGCCCAACCCAAGTTTAAATCCAAGCCATTATGTCTGGAGTAATCCTAGCTTGCTAGAACTGCAGAACAGAACACCAGCTCCTTGTGGGTGGGACTGCAGTGGCCAGGAAGATGCCACCTCTGCAACTACACCATGATCCACTGTCTACTATTTGTAGCCTGTGAGTCATTCCCTGGCTTGGAAAGGAGTGCTATGGAGGCTGAATTATCTACAGCCTCTAGACAAGCATGTCTCTAGAAGATAGCTACAAGTTTCTGCAATCACAAGTTGCCCAAATGCACAGAAAACATGAACTCATTCCATGTGGGACCCTGCCAAGAGCGTGCCATGAGCAACACCTCTGAGTGATGTGGTGGAACACACACTACAACCCAGAATACTGCAAGTCAGATGAGAGGTTACACCATAACTCGTTAACCACTTCTATTCACCCTCACTCTGTTAATGACACTTTCTCACTTTAAGCTGTCCTCAAACTAGATCCTCTGCTGAAGAAAAGCAGTTCCCTTGAAAAGGCTCAGAACACATGGCCCAGTGACTAGATGCTCCTTGAAGATGAACACCAAGCAGCAGGTTTAGCTTTTGGAAAATTATCAGTAAAAATATCTCCTTTCTCCTTGTGCTCTAGGAGTATGGGTTTATGCTTTGCTCCCCACTGAGCAAATTCTTGTCCAACCGAGCTCAGCAGATGAGTGTGTTCAGCACAGAGCTGATTAACAAACTTGGGTTCTTCATCAGCTTTGCTCTGAAATTTCCTCTCCTGGTGTCAACTGTTTCACATGTTTTGTTTTTTATGATGACGCATCAAACCACCACCAGTGCCAAAGAGCAGAGATTTAGCTTAAATTATCTACAGCACTATAGGTCCAGTCAGGTCCTTTATACAAAATCTTTTTCATGTGGAAGCCATCAGTTACCTAATAAATGTTTTAAGGGTAAGAAGCAAGAAACAACTTAATTTTCTAATCACAGTTTCGGGTCACAGGTTATGTTTTCTCTCAAAAAACTGTGTTGTCACCAGGAGGGAAAGTAGGAAGATTATCTTGCTTTGGGTAAGAGGCAAAAGTAAGAAAATATCCAACCTTACACTGTGTATTTTGACAGCATCTGCTTTATAGAACTCGTATCTCTGTTTACTATTAAAAAGCTCTTATTTGCTGAAGCATTCCCAGACCATATGTTATCAACAAATGTTACTAACCAAATACAAACAGTAATTTTCATTAGGTTTCCTTCATGGGAACAACATAAACCACAAAGAGAATAAATGTTTCAAATGACAGCAAACATACACAGCAAACCCTTGACAACACTGGTGCTTACATTTTCATACCCCCAAAAGCCCTGAAAAGATCTGCGCCAACAAATGGAGACCATCAAAAGTTGAGTTTTGTGCTGGTTGAAGCCTGTGGTGATGTCATTAGTTGCCATAGTGATGCTCAGCATAAGGCCATAATTCATGCCACTGAAACATCATTTGTATTCAATCTGAGTACCCAGTTTATCTGGGCTGTGTATTAAATTATTGTTCAGAAAATTAGCTCTGGACAGTAGCTAGGTATTAGCATCTTCTGAGGGACTAACAGTGTAATGGTTTAATTTCCATATTTCATCATTAAGCAGGTTATCACTGCAGGAGTTCATTTGTTGGGAAAGTGCACTGGGACCCATTGTGGACAAATGCCGTGAAGTAGCCACGTCATTTTGTCCCCCTATCACAGAACTCATGATGACACTTCAAAGCAATAAAACATCTGCAAATGCAGACAAACGTCATCCTGGCCAAAAGGATACACACATACAGATGGATACATGTGGACGTACAAACACCATAAAAAATGTACACAAGCAGAACAATCCTGACAGTACTTCCTCAGTCAGGACTGTATTAACTGAATCCTGCCTGAACCCCTCAGCATTTCTTATTTGCCAGTACATCCCAAAGTCTGGAACTGATAAAGAAATGCTGCTGTGCATAGAGAATTTATTAGAATAATTGCCCTATTTACGGCATTTGTACTGTTCCAGTGCTATCACCAGGATCTACTTTTGTCTCCAGGGTTTCTATTTAAGCATCAAACCCAGGATAAGCAGCTAAACTCTTTTGGCTGCAAAGTGCCAGAGGTTGAGCTATGCCCCAGGTGCTAATTTGACAGATGCTGGCCCTTGTTTAACCTTTTATAAGCATAATAAGGAGATCGTCACTGTAGACTTTGTGTCTACAGATTCACCTAAAGGTGTAATCACAGTTAGTCTAAAGTGCTAGGATTTTATCCTAAATGGAACATAAAATAAAACATCCAGAGGGTGTGAGTGGCCAACAAGTAACAAAGGTCAGCTCTTGTCTCCCAATACCTCCTCAGCCTCATGGAGCACTTGAAGGATGGGCTCACCTGTTTGATTTCACGAGCATTTGGGAGCTGTCACAGACACTGCCCTTACACACGAGGAGCAGTTATGCCATTGCCAATGCAGGTGCCAGGCTGCTCAGACTTAGCTGCTCTCAGCTGCCTCACTCTGCTGATCTGAAAAACCTGCTATTCAGCCCTTCCCAATTTATGGCCAAAATCTGTAAGATCACTCTCCTCCCATCGATGCTGTACCAAGCTCTTACCCTTTCCTGCCATAAGGTCACTGCAGAAACAACTGCCTTCATCCCATGGAAGTGCAATGCTTTACTGATCTTTGGCTGTAGGGCTGAGGGCTTCTACACTGCAGATACAGCAATTATCAAGTTAATTACCACATAGCTAAAAAGACAAAACCATTGAAACACTGTGGCACTGCTATGTTAAAATTCATGATTGAAATACTATTTGGGATATGAATAAGGCTTGAGCAAAATCCTGTAAAGATCCCTGTCCTGACTGCACTTGTATATCACAGAAACCAGGCAGGAGGGTCTCTGACTTCAGCTGCTTTTCCTCACAATATCCCATTTGTGTGACCTACAATTTTCTCAGCTGTCCTTGAGAGACATTGATTTAGTAATTTCTGTTCAACTCTAGTATGTTAAGTTCCTCTAAAGGAAATTTTAGCACCTGTGATCTTCCTAATTATGGACATAAACATTTAAAACCCAGGAAAATTCATTAAATTCCTTCATTCATATACTGTGCTCTCCAGCAAGTCTGCTCAGCCCCTGTCTAATTTAAATCAGTCACCCTTTTTCCATCAATGCTCTTGTAACTTGATGTAGCCAGAACATTGATGCCTGTGATTTCTATAAATAATGAACAAGTGCAAGCGTGTTGTATTGCTGGGCCATGAATCAGCCCTGCTAACCAGGCTAGCAGGGGAGCAGCTGCAGAGCCATGTGCTTTCCACGGGGGCGACATTTAAACGTCATCTACAACTGCTTCTCATGGGCTTCAAAATTACCAGAGGATATCTTTTATCCCCCTCCAGCTTGCACGGAATAAACATTAAAAAAATCAGAAAATGAAAGTAAAAATGTGTACTAAAGGAGAGCTATGCTGTCCCCTCAGTGGGCTCACTCCAGGTGTGCATGATGCTCAATGGACACAGCAGTTTCCTGAGACAGATCTCTGCCAGAGATGCTGCCCTTCTGCCTTGTTCCCATAATTCACCACTTAAGTAAAAGAGTCTTGCAGAATAATATCCTTACATGTTGGCCAGTTTTGAAGGAGTTTACTGAGCCACCTGCTCGGTATAGTTTTCCCAAATTAACCAACTCAGCAGCAGTGCCTGTCCCCTCCCAAGACAGGAACATGTCCTTGGGAAGGTAGGACATGGCAGCTGCTTCCATCCCTGCAGGGTCACCAAAACAGCAGCAGTATCATCTACCCTCCTGCACAGCCAGCTGGTTGTGCACAGGGACACAGAGGTCTGACTGAAATCCAGCTGTTTAATATATGTGACCGTGTTTGGGACAACAGTTGCAAGGGCAGCTTAGCCTCCCTTGCTGTCCTCTACACTCTGTCAGAGTGGGATCTGGTAAGGATGAAATGACTGGCCAGTCTGGCTGCCTCCCTCCCTTATGCAGTGCTGGTGGAAAGGGTTATGCTTCATGCACTTCTCTTCATTTACAGCCCTCACCTCTTCTTTTCTGGCATGTCTGTGTCCCTCCTGGTGCACTTGTAGCTAGGTCTCCAAAGTGAGCTGGCTGGTGAAGGGAAGTTCATCAAGAGAGCAGCACAGACATTAGCCTGACAGACACTGCCCGAGCCTGGTGACTGCTTCACCTCGTGTGGTGTGACGCTTTTAATCCAGCCTTGGCTTCCCAGCTTACCGTGGTGTCCAGCCATGGTCCCTGCTGGATCTGGATCCTGCTCTGAGGATGGAGAGTTCAGATTCAACTTCATTACTGCAGACTGAAATGCTACATACAGTCTCAATTTAGTTCTCCCAGAAATCTTGCCTAAAAGTGATGGTTTTATCACTTTAGCACACTTCTCCCCTCCCAGAAGAGACCTTTAAATCTTGGGCCATAAATCATGTATGCCCGTGCTTGAGCACTGGGAAAAACAGAGTTAAAGCAGAAGCACACCAGGCACTGAGCTAACCTACCTTCATGTAACTGATGGAGTAGTGCACCTTTTCCTCTGATGTAATGCTAAGCTATATTTCTTTTCTACATATTCCTAAAGATGCAAGCGAGGAGGAAAAGAAACAAGTTTAAAGTATCTTTAACAGTTAACTTTATATGAAGAAGCACACAGGATAGCTTTTTACTATATTCTCTAATGCTTTATCTATACCAGCCACTCAAAAACATGAACTAGAGGTTGATGACCACAATTATCAGCTATCTATCTGAACTTCCCTTGCCCACACACGGAGGCAATAGTTCATTATAATTGAACAGACTTACTCAGGTCCACAGCAAAACCTCACGCAGGGATGGCATTAATCCCACCAGGATGAAAATACCCGTTCTTTAAAATTAAAAGAGTGTTTGGGAACTTCTAGGAACACCATAAACTAGACAATGATGAGCCCTTCACAAGCAGAGGCTGGAAGAGCTGACAGCTCCTTGTAGGGAGCAGTGCAGGTGAGACACTGAACTGGCAGGGATGTGGCAGAACAGATGTGTCCATGACACAGGGCAGAGCCAGGTGCTCACACCTGCACCAGCTGGGTCACAAAGCCATAACAAATAGAAGCAGGGCATCCCAAAGCCTTTGAGAAAACACATATTCTTTGCAGCTCTTGTGGGTAATGGCAATAGGTAACAGGTCTTTTATTTATGTCTTTGGGATTTGAAAAAAGCCAAAGGCACAGAAGAATTCCAGCTTTTTTTAGGCACTACAAGAAAACCCACAGGCTAGGTCACACACCTGGAGAGCTGTGGGATGCACACACAACTCCACACACACACAACTCAACTCCACATACACAACTCCGTTTTGGCAGGAGAATGCCATAAACAACTGCCAGTTTGGGGATGCTGTGCTTGGGACAGTTACAAATTACTTTGTGATTTCCTGCAGTAGGACTACAAACCTCAGTTGAAAACCCTCAAATTTAGGGGACTGTACTACTGTGTACATGTGCCTCAGTCATCTGCTTTGGGCTCCTGCTACTGCACGAAGGAGACATCTAATTAAGTCAGTAGAGTTAGGCCTTAATTTGCCTCGTTTCAATTTAGAGGCAGAAGGCAGATGAAACGATGCCTGACATAAAGGGCACCTGTCTTTCCACTGCTAGAAGGGTGTGCTGGAGGTGACTGTGCAGATTCAGAAAAAAGATTTGAAATTAAAACCTCAAAGAACACATATAGATACACATACATTGCTCATGCAAAACCATCCTGGGTTAGGAAATACCACTCAGGTGCTAAGAAAGGCACCTTTCCATTCTGCCTGTAGAAATGCACTGAGAATGGTTTGCATCCATAACACATCTTGATATTCAAGGGCTGCTGGAATCCTCTGGGATTCCTCCCACGGTAAAACTTTGATGTGTTTACTCACCTTCAAAACCGGATAACCAAAGACATCAGACACAGATTGACAATGCAGTCTATTTTTGTTTACATTTGTTTCCTCCCCTCCCTTTTCAGCTGCCAGAACAGCCTTTCAGTCCCATCCCCTCGGAACAAGCTGAGCTGAAGTGGGAGTGACAGCACAAACAGATCTGATTCCTCCTAGACTTTCCCGCACAGCCTTTGCAGTGATTTAAAACGTGCTTTCACTGACGCAGCTCCGGTGCAGGTGCTGACAAATCAGCATTCCTGCAGGCACTGGCCGGCAGAGGTGGCTGCACCTGCCTTCCCTGGAGCCAAGGAATACTGAGTGAGGCCATGGCTCTGCATGGAGCACTGGTGTCTGCTCTGATGGGATAACCCAAGGATGCTCTGAGTGAATCCATCATTTCATATGGCACTCTAATTCCTGCTGAGCATATAACACTTCCTCTGCTAAAATAGAACACCACTGGCAAATATTTTGCTTACCAAAAGGGCATTTATTTTCCCAAAAACACCACTGCAGAAAGCAGTGTTATTGTTATGGTGTTACTCCCAAGGTGAGCAGAGACAGTGCTTTGCTAAGGACTGGGCTCCTTCTACAGCAGCTAAGGAGGTGTTCCAACCTCCAGCATTTCATGGTCTGTCCCTTTTCTGTTTCCACAGCTCTGAGACACAATGTATGTGTCACACACGCAGGCACCATCTTGCTTAACATCCTGCAGACAGCAGTACCAGACCATCTCTCCCTCCAGGAGCTGCAACTCCCACATCCTCAAACTGGCTACAGCAGCACTACGCTGCCGGCTGAGAGAGAAATATGTCTTGGAGAGCATCACATCTGTGCCTGAGTGTGCAAGGCACAGAAGGAAGAGGGTAAAGCTGACAGAGACTGCAGCAAAGCAAAGCCTGCAAAGGTCTGCTCTTGATCTGCTTGTGGCTCACACACAATCCCCATGGATCCCGTTCCAGGGCACTGCAGCCAAGAGGAGCTGCTGAGGCCGACAGCACAGCTTTAGGAACCCAAAAAGGGATGATCTTTGCTACGCAGAAAATACAGCTTGATTTGTGGTTCCTGAGAATGACTGATACACTGGGGAAGTGTCACGAGGAAGGAAAAAGGGATGGGAGGTGGATTTAAAATCACATAATAGCTATTTATGGCCACGAGATGGCATTCCTGCCCCAGAGATGTCCCTCTGCCATGCCTGCACCCAGCCCAGGACCACACACCCTTCCCATACTGCTGCACCCCAAGCTGGACTCTGCTGCAGAAATACCTCAGCTGGTTTGGATGCGAAATTGTGGCAGTGCTATTCACCACAATCTTTTGGGAAAAAAAAAATTTAAAAAAATACAAGTTGTATGATTACTTTCCATGACTTAAATGATGACTGCTTTTCAAATGCCCTGTGCTCTTGTTTAATACTATCACAATTAGAGGAAAAAAACTCAGCATGGGGAAATGGAAATGAAAGCCCAGCACTGTTTTACTGGGAGGTCTGAACTGAAAGAAAAACTGCTTTTACAAAGGCTGCCTACTGTATGTGCTCCATGAGTGTATCTGCTTTGGGTACAGCGTTTACAGCTTCATTCATTAAATTCCTGTGTGCTTTTACTGTTTGTGGCTGTGACCACTTCTTGAATAGGGTGACTTCAATGCCACACACATACTAATCAAAGTTTCCTTTGGCCAAAGATGCTCCACTAAACCAGCCACAGAGCTCACTTCACAGAATGACCAAATATGATTAATCACTTCTATCAGATCTTGTCACTCTGGAAGAAAATAAAAATGGAGGGGACTGCCATTGGTTAAGGCCTGGTCATGATTTTGGACTTAATAAGGCCATATCCTGTTAGATTTACATAAACTTAGACAGAAATCCTCTGCCTGAAAATACAGGTAGTCTAGTCTAGACCCTCCTTTATAAACTTATTAGAGAACAGTGAAATATTTTCTAAATGCAAACAGCAGAAAACACAGAAGGTACTGAGAGGACCAACTTGGTTTTTATTTATGTCTCTACATATGTTATATTCTTACATGGGTTTCCCAACTCCCCCTTTTATAGCAGAAAGGGACAGGTATCCTTCCAAAATCAGCTAAAAGGAGGAACAAGAAGTCTGAGACCATCTCTTCTTGTGCCACCACTCACATTTTTGCTGTCTTATATTTTTCTAAGCCAGGACTCAGGACAGGAAGCTCAAATCCAGCCAGACACCTGT
This sequence comes from Acridotheres tristis, assembly GCA_037013685.1. Classification (NCBI taxonomy): domain Eukaryota; kingdom Metazoa; phylum Chordata; class Aves; order Passeriformes; family Sturnidae; genus Acridotheres; species Acridotheres tristis. The sequence goes on along the minus strand of CM072899.1, from coordinate 7,268,821 downwards.
GTTTGCCTTGCCCAGCTTCTGACTGCTAGAACCGAAGTTCACACTAGCATCTCTTGGGTCAGTGGGGATGAGTGGACAATTCCAGCAGGTGATGCCCATCCAGCCATTTGCAAGCTCCTCTCTCCATGAGCATGCCTTGTCCACATAGTGACAACAGTACATTTCTCTCTTTAAATGCTTTTACACTTAATTCTGTGGTTGTTGGGAGACAGCACATTAACAAAGCCAGTACACCCTACCTTCATTACACAGAAAGGACACCTAAAATGTTGAAAAATCACTGTCAAAGTTGGTCTTCTCATTTCATCATTCCAGAGCTTTGTCCAGACAGGAGTAGGCACAGTACAAATTCTTTAAAGCGTGTCCTCTATCTCCTCACACTGCTTTGCAGCAACAGCAGCACCCCTCATTAAATAATAATGTGCACTACTTGTACACAGCACTTAATAAATAAACCAACAACTGGGCCCTTTCACATGTCTCATCCCCCGCCTTCCCCTTGGCAAATGATTTGCTGAACTTACACTAAGGCATGGCTTAATTCTTTTTTTCAGAACGCCAACTACAAGCAATAAACATCATGACTGAACGTATCCCAGAACTTTCATTTTGCAGTCCTCCTCCTAATTAAGCACTATTTCAGATCACTGAGTCTCAGTCTAATTTCAATGTCCTTTTGGTTTTTCCTATCCCCATCTTAGGGCTGTGAGTATAGGAGTGATGAAGCAGACGGGTGTCGATGAAAATCGCCTTGGGCATCATCACACCTTCTGGAATACTTAAATTTGAATGTATGTGCTATCACAGGAATACATAATTCCCAAGTGCATAGGAACACTCAAGAAATTAGACAGCTGGCGAGAAAAGCAAGGCATGCATCTGTGAAAGAGAAGGTGCTTGAGCTCAACCCTTACTAGACACCAGAGAATCCATGTGAAAGCAATGTTATGTGTGCTCTAAAAGAGAAAACACAGTCAGAGCTTGCACTTACTTGATACTGGAAGAAACCAGGTACAAAGGATAAGTGTAAAGATACAAGCCTTCATTATTCTTCAACACAGCTTCTAGCATGGTAAAGGAGAGCAGGGACTGAACACGAGACCTCTGGGAACAGGGCCCCACCTGGAATCACCATCCACAGTCCCAGCAGAGTATTGCACAGCTGTCCAGGAGGCTCCTCCACAGCAGTGTGGCTGCCTGGGTGACACTCAGAGTAAGGGAATCACTGTAGGATCTTGCCTTTATTCTGGAGAAAAACCTCAGCTGCTTAATTTAAAGCAGAATTTTCGTCCCACAGTGGCTGAGCTGGGTAAGAACCAATCCTGCAGAACAACTATGAGGGAGCATCAGAAAAGGTTCTGAATTCCTAATTAAAAAGGATAGTAAATCACTTGCATGAAGACTCCCATAATAGATCGCATACTTGCACTCGGGTAATAACTTTTTAGTGCAGTTTTTGCTGTGCTTAATGACTTGTCCACAGCCTCCACTTTCAGAAATGGGAACATCACAGCATAAATCTCAGGAGCATTATGGAAATACTGTCACACAAAAGGGGACTTGAAGAGCAGGTGAAACCAAGCTAACAGCAGAACCCTTCAGGTACGAAGTCATGCACAGTCTCATCAGAAAACTGTCTCCTAAGCATACTAAACAGCTGTAAGTGAAGAAAATTTGTGTCAGGGATTTGGACACCACTTCATACCCTTCAGCCTCAGACACAGGGACTAAAAGAAACTGCCCTGGACCTCCTGTCCCTGTCATTTTCATGTCTTAGCCCAGCAGCATCACAGGCTTCAGGGCACTTGCACCATGCTCACAGAGACCAAAGCTGAAGACCTCTCTTGGAAGACATTTCCACAGCAGATACCTTGGGGCAGACTGACCCATTGCTCAGAGCCTTGCCCCAGGACCAAGGACTGTACCTCACAAACAAAGATGCCTGATGTTTGCTGTACCCAGTCACCTGCTCTAACACATTCCTAAGGCTCCCAGAGATTTCCTAAGGAGAAAGAGCTGCAAACATCTGCACAGCTGTGAAATGGAGTCATGTGACTGGAAAAGCAATCCAATCAGTGTGGGTAATTAAGACAGCTTATATTTAATGCTGAAGGCAATTAGAAGAGTGAGAAGAAGGAAAAAAAAGCAAGAAAAATCAGCTATTTTCTAAAATTTCCTTTTGCTTTGTTTTTTACCCAGCATCATGAATTTTGCTTACACAGGGCTTAGCTAAGCATGCAAACCTAAATATGAAGGTTTACTTAAAACTGTGTAGCCACACAGGACTGTGCCTGAGCTTTGCCATGTCTGGGAAAGACCTACCAGGCCTGGCAACAACAGCTGTACTGAGGCATTCACACTAAGAATTAAACTCTACTCTCACTCACATCAACATAAAACCCCTTAGTTTAGCAGAGTCAAATTAGTTACATGGAGTATGGAATATCGATTTGGAATTTCTGCATCTCAGAAGGACTTTTCTCATTTTACCGCAGGGGAATGTTCACAGCATCTCCCAACAAACCACGGCAGAAAAACACTGCAACAGAGCACTCTTGTCACAGTCCTCTCTGTGCAAAGCCACTGGGCATCACTTCAAACTCTAGGGCCTGAGGCAGGGGATTCCTGAATGAAAAGACCAGATTTTCCTCTTCTGCAGACAGAGAAAGCATCCCTGCTTGCCAGCTTCCCTTCCTGCAGGGCTTCTCCCTTTGCTGCTCAGTGCCCATCTCCCAGAAGGAGAAGGTGACTAAACAGCACTGAAGAAGGGGATGCTGTGCAGGTCCTGTCCCTCTTCACGGTCAGGCAGAGGGCTCTGATGGATGTGGCACACCAATTTGAAACAAAAACTCTGGCTGAGTGATAAGCTTGGAGGTTTGGTGCAGGGATCTGAACAAGGGCAGCCTGTCACAGCAGAGATAAGCAGCAGAGCTGTCAGAGCACCTTGAAACAAATAAGGGAGCAAGCACAAAGATAAAACCAGACACCCCTGTCTCCTAGGGACGTGGCTAAGGGAAAGAAGATGGGAGAGGTTTAGAAGTTTACCAAAGACATTACTTTATCAAGAGTGAATTTACGGAAAGGGCACAAGGCTCAAGCCCTTGGTCATGACAAACATAAGATGTGGCATGGAGTCAGATGAGAGCCACTGAGTGTGCTTTCTCTAGCACATGCTGAAGAAAACCACATGGAAAAAAAAATCCCAAGCAATGAAGAGTGGTCTTTCCTCCTGCAGAAACACCAAGCTCCATCCTCATCTCTCATTCTCTGAGCTACTGCACAACCCTTGCACTAGGACTGAAGAGACTGCTCTGCAAGAGGTATATATATAACCTCAAAATGAAAACACTTCCAGGGGAGCAGCCCACACCCCTGTCCCTTCCAGGCATGTCAAATGCACAGACAGGTTGGCCAGATTCTTCACCCACCAGTATTTACTGCTTTTACATCGAATGGTTCAGCTCAGTTCAATGCAGGGACACCCAATTTTCACTACTGTGATAGAGGGGAGAATAAGACTTATTTGGGTGCCAAAGTAAGTCCAGAATCTATAGCATTTATTCACAGGGCACAAGGGTCCTTGCTGTTGTTTGGCTCTCTTTTCTTTTGTGCTGCTCACATCAGAGAAAGGTGATGTAAGTTGCTGACCATGAGCACTGCCACAAGCACAGGTCACTATTTAAATATATCCAGCAGCTTCTCTAGAGACTTTAGGACAGGGGGGTTGTGACCGGGCTGTGGCTTTTGTGCTATTCCCAAACACTCTGACAATCCTGTTCCCAGGCTGCACAAACAGCAGCACTACTACCACAGCTCCTAGAAGAGCATTTTGGAGACATGCAGAGGACAGACCACGGGCCAGTATGCAGGGAAAGGGGGGAGAGGTATAAACCCCACAACCATCTGCAAGAATACAGTTCCAGCACGAAAAACAGTAAAATCCTTCTCACACTGGGATTTGAGATATCTTTTAGAGATGTCTACATGTTAGGGCATAATGCACAAAAGCTTTTTCTTACACAACTTATTAAAAGCACTACTAATAAAACACTGCAAGCCTGATCTGAAATGAACCTTGATATTGTCATCCCCTGCATCTGGGCTGAGGCAGATAATCCTTACATGAAGGGATTGGGCTTAAAACGTCAGGAATCCAACATGAAGCCTGAGAAGAAATAGAAGGCCAGTATTTACTGTTTTTACAAAAACCACAATCCTTGCACACAACTCATCTTATCACTGGGTATGTGTGGCTGCTAACCCTGCTGCTGTCCTGCCTCTCTCAAGATCTGCAAACGGGATTCAAGCTCCAAAGTCACTAAGATGCTTTCTTCTCAAAAACTGCTGTTTTTGCACCAGAAAGATGAAAGAAGAATCTTACACAGACCTAGATCAGTGCTTTTGGAAATCCTTCCCTGCCTGGTGAACTGCCTTTTGCCATTAGAGATGTGGAAGCTAGACTGGAACTCCTGGCATGGCACTGAGCTGAAGAGCTGCCACCATCACCAGTGTGCTGTGACTTGGGTGCTCTAGCTGAGGGCTGGCATTTCAAGGACACATGAGAATACAGTGAACAACTCCATGAGTTAGGTGAAAAGATGTCCTACAAGGTTGAGTGGCCCCTAACACTCTCCACCCCAGGACATAGGGCTGTCATAGAAAAGTGAAGTCTTCCAGTGAATCTTACTGTTCAAATGTAATTTTTCTCCCCTGATGCTTATGAGAAATTTAGCCTTTTGTGGCCTGTAGAGCCTCCAGACAATGGCAAAGCTGAATTTCAAACAGTTTCAAGGCTGGCAGTTTAAAAATGCTGCCTGTTTCCAGAACTGCATTCGCTGCATATTCTGAGCACAGGTGCTTGACCTGCATTTTTTGAGCCTCTGAGATATAAAACTTCTGAGATGTACAGAGGTAACTTCGGTGTTTACAGTCTCATAGTGCTGAGGCTCAAAATCCCCAAGCATTCTTCACCCCCAGGCCAGGCAGCATCCCCTGCCAAAGCACATAAATCCTGGGATACTGGGCAGTGAGCAGTCCCTCATGCCTTCACTGAGCTGCTTCCTTTCTTTAGGGGTGGTCTGCTTATTACAAAAAGCACAGAAGCAAACACAGTTTGAATCACCTGAGCGACACCGATGTCAGCATCTAAACTAACATCTCAGAAGGCTGTTTTGCCTGGCTATAAATCCTTTGTTTCTAAGGCAGCACTGCTCAAAAATGCACCAAAACCTTCTCTGAGCTGTTTCTATCACTGCCCTCATCACCAGAGTACCTGAGAGCCTTCAAATCTTGTATTAAGCAAGATGACAAACATGTCACATCTGATTCATTCTCTCTGTCCGTCTCAAGAGGAGAACTTAGGTACAGTAATTGCTTTCACACAGCTTCGGTTTCCTGTATCTCTGCTGCTGTGCCTGGGAGGGGAAGCAAGGTGAAAGAAACACCTCTGGTGCAGAGAGGAAAGAAGGACAAGCTTTTTGGGATGGCCTCTGGTTTCTGTGAAGGTTATAGAGTCTCAGCTTGACTGCTCTTTGGTTATGGAATGAAAAGGTCCTAGGACCCTCTGGGAACACAATTGTCAAACCTACTCCCCTCCTAAGTCATTTCCATAGGTATTAGCCCAAGTGTTGGAGCAATCCAGAAGACTTTAAGCCTGGCTCACACCTCTACAGGAAGCCAGTGCAGAGAGAGGACGAGTGTGATGGCCTTGCATAACTTTTATCACACCGCAGCAGTCAGTGTTGGCTGCGTTTTCTTGAGGGCTAATGGCTTCATGCCCAGACACTGTACATTTAATTATAATAAAAAGGCCCACTCAATAAAGGGTTCACTCTTGCAGGTCTTATTTTCAAAGCAATTCTCATAGAAATGGTCCTACATCTTGCAGCAAGAAGACGTGTGCATGGAAGGGCAGACCCTGTGAGCAAAAGTGGGATGAACAGATGAATCTAAACAAGTACATGTAACCCAGGAGAAGTGTGCTTTTTCAGTATGAATAGTAGCAATTTCCCTAAATAGAGCCCAACTTTCTCCACTGAAGCAATAAGAATACCTAAAATAGTGACAATTGCAAATTCTCACAGAAATTTTGCTCTAAGCACAGCTCTCTTCCTTCCTTCTCTAAAGCAGATTTCAAAGCATTTTGAAAAGTCATCCAGGCTACAGCACTTCCCCTGATTGGGAATATTGTTTTTGAACCTCTTACTGCAGATTCCTGCTGCTCTGGTGCAGGGCAGGCCATGAGGCACCAGCAATTTCTGTGCCTCTGTGAGAGGACAGTGACAGAGGGAAGGCAGCCTGTCCTTGTCTCTGCTCTATCCTTCACCCACTGCTCCTGAGCTGCATGCAGTGCTTGTGCACTCTCATGTCCTGCAGCCAGGTGGTTCTGGATTTCCTTCCAGCAGCTTGGGAAGCTCCTGGCAAAACTCCTCTGAGGACTGGCCCCTGGTAATGGGATATGAGCACAACAGCACTGCTCCCTACTCCTGGAGTACCACCTTAGCAACTCTCCACTGTCAGGAAGTGCACTGAGAATTTAATTTGTGAAATCTCTGCAGTCATCCAGAGAAAAACTGCCTCACATCCATCAAATCCATAGTATTTCAAGTTAACTAATCCCACAAATTGGAAAGGAAATAATCCATTCATCATTTTCTCCTCCCAAGTAACAAAAGCCAATCACTACTGGTAGGCGCTTAACAATATCCAGGTAAGACAAAAGAAAGCCAAGTATGGAGTCAAAGGTGGGGATTTGGGGATGAGGTCAAACAGGACAGCACAAGACTCTGCCCTTGAATGGGACTAGGCCAGAGAGGCCTCAGATAAAGCTTTAACTGAGTCATTTGAAGCTTTTCCCAGATCCTCTCTTCCACCTCTGGCTGTGGCTGCCAGACTGTGTCCCTGCCAGCTGTTCCCTTTCTCGTAAGACTGCCAAAACTCTGACAGTGAGGACAAGATAATGTAGCTATACCTGATGGCACCAGTTCAGATGGACACTCAGACAAGTACTTATCTAAGCACTTGCTTAACTCCATCCCTATTTAGTAAAGCACTGACGTGTGGGCACAAATTTATCCCTCTATGGCTACACGAGATATAAGCCTCTCATCAACACTTTATTCCCCTCGGTCAGGGCTTATGTGCCATTCTTAGCTGCAGGACAACATTCTGCATGTGTGGAAGGCCATGTTTCTCCTCTGCTTCTGAGAGTCCCCTCTGCCCCCACCATGCAGAAGCCAGAGCTCCCTGCAGTGACTCAGCAGCACGGAGACAGGGCAGAGGAGAGTGTGGTGGAGAGACTGAAAAGCAAAGCAAGGCTTACGTTGGCTTTGAGGCTTCAGCCTGGTCTGTCTGCAGCTTCTCCCCACCTTCAACTTCCATGGTGCAGTACACAATGCGGTTGGGGGCCAGCGACTTCAGCCCCTGCACCTCCATGATGACAACCTGCAGGCAGAGAAGGAGAAATGTAAGAGGAGCAGCCTCCTTCAGACCTTGCTGTGGCTGCTGAACCCATGGGGTCAGCCAGTGCTGGGGTCCTTCACGTGCTGCAGGTGGCAGGTGGGCAGGGATGGTGGCACTGCCCAGGCTGACTGTGGCAGCCAGCCAGGTCTGTATGGAGACCAGGATTCCCTCTGACTGCACATGGGCCCACTGAAACCCTTGGGTGTCCAAGGCTGTACCAAGCTTCAGGAGATGGGCTTCACAGACATGGTCCTGCCCCATCTAAAAGTGCCTTAATATGTGAAATTCAGAAAAAAAAAAAGCACATTACTCAGCTTGTGCGAAAAGCATATTTTACATATTAATCATAGAATGGTTTGGGGTTGGTGTTTGAAGATCGTCTGGTCCAATCCTCATCCTGAGGCAGGGATATCTTTCAGCAGATCAGGTCGCTCAGAGCCCCATCCAACCTGCTCTTCGAAAATTCCAAGGATGAAACACCTATGTTCCAGTTGTTCCCTGTTCCATGTCCTGCCACCCTCATCAAAAACATTTTCTTTCTTATAATCAATCTAGATCTACCCTCTTCCAGTTTAAAACTGCTGCCCCTCGTCCACTCTACATTTCTGGTAAAAAAAAGTAAAAATCTTTCTTCATCTTGCTTATAGAAAATCTTTCTAATTAAGAAATCACCACCTAAGTTTCTTGCAGTTAATTAATTTTTTTAAAAGGTTATTAATCCCATTAACCACACACCTTAAACATTTCTACAAGAATCACTGTGGGAGTTTCTGTTCAGGTTTTATAAAAGCTATTTATGTGGTATATACACAGGGGTTTAAAATTCCTCTCCTCAGGTCTTCTGATCTGTCTGGAGCTGAGGATCCTCTACCTGGCACACAGAGCTCCACAAACGCTCTGATGAGTGCACATTTTTGATAAAAGCTTTCTTGCTGCAGGAGTTTTGTGCACTGAGCAGTGCCCAGACCTGCCAGCTCCTGAAGTCAGTGCTTCACTGGGCTTTGACTTCTCACCAGATGGGGTTCAGCTGGAGCAGAGCATTTGTGACACTCTGTTGTAAGGGTGTCCCTTCACACACAGCTGTACACACTGCACAGCTTCTGCAATAGGGGCGCTAGTGCTTTGTGATAATTCCCTGCTCCTCCATATGGGAATAATGGAAGTCAGGCTTATTTGATGCTGCTCTTGAAGGCACCATCTCTGGGTTCACAGCCTTAGTTTTAAATAAGACTGAACTGAATACTATAAAGATGGTTTCAGACATTTAATGAGTTAAATTCAGAGACTGGACAATCAGAGTGGTTAAGTTTTGCATTAGCATGATATGTATAACAGGAAATCCTCTAGGAAGAGAAATAAACTAGAAACTGCACAAAACCAGAATTTTCTGATTTTTTTCTGCATCCTACATTTTTTACTCCATCATGGTAGTTGTTTTGACAATGTAACATAAACCCACTCATTGACAGACAACAACAATTCTGTATGGGTGAACTGATGACTTCTTGAAGTAAATATGCCCACAAATAACCACAAATGTGTTTGCACAAAACAACTGAGCTGGCTGAAAACGGCTGCTGAGCAACACTGTTCCAGGACTGAGGCAGCCCGTGTCAGAGGAAGCAGAAGCAGGACCCTGCCCTCCCCTGGGCTGTGTCAGAGGCAGCAGCAGCACCCTGCTCACCCCTGGGCTGTATCAGAGGCAGCAGCAGCATCCTGCCCACCCTGGGCTGTGTCAGAGGCAGCAGCAGCAGCATCCTGCCCACCCTGGGCTGCACAAACTGATCGACAGAGCGCTGAGCAGAAAGTCAGCATTCAACAGAGAGCAAAGAGCAGCCCAGCACAGCATAGTATTTCCACACAAACTGCAAACCAATCTGTTGGGTGAATTCAAGCCCCAGGAATTTTTCACAATTCTACAAAGAGGAAGCAATTCTCGCAGGAAGATACAGCAGCTCCTCTAGTGCTGCATGATTGTAGTGGTTTTGGGGACAATACAGGCTCAAGGTTACTGGCCTACACTCAGTAGCAAACTGCATGAAGAGATCAGTTAATGATGCAGATTTCTAGGCCATTTTATATACATCATCACAAAATGCCAGACAGCGCGTACGACACAGATTGTTCCAACAAGGTGGTGAGACACCAGAAAGCTTCCAGTGAATAGAGAGTGATTTCTACTCACCTCTCTCCACCTAACCTAAATCTGAACAGAGCAGAAGTTGGCTGCTGTGCTTTTTATTCCCATGAACTCTGCACACTGTTGTGTGCATGTAGCTTACCTCCAGGGAGAATGACAACACGACGTCTGATTTGGAAAGCTGGTTCTCATTTTCCTCTCCCATGTCAATTATTGAGGTGTTGTGGCTACGTTTCAGCTTCTGCAGCTTGAACTCAGAGCCTCCTTTAGACACAGGCATGCTCTCCAAGTTTGCCATCAGGAGATTGACAGACGACTTCAGCTCCTCAATGTACATGTTCTCCATTTCTTTGGACACAAACTTGGGAAACTTGCGCTCCTTGGATTTGGAAACAAACACAACAGAATGAATATTTGTGATAATCAACAACCTGCAGTGGGAAAATCCCCCAAGAGCCTCTGCAGAGGTTTGTAAGCAGGGAACTCCTACAAATCAGATGACAAATTACAGCTTCCCCTTGAGTAACGTAGAAACATTATTGCTACTTTCTCAAAGAATTACTACTTGGTACTTGTCCAGCTTTCCTGTATCTTGCATGCACTTGCATTTCACTGACTTTTTTATCTGCAAATGGGCTTTTTGCTATGGATGTATTCTCAATTACAAATACTCTAGGCCAGATCTCAACTGAACTTTGTGACCAACGGCAACTTACTAAGGATTCAGAGGATGCTGACAGTAAGAAATTTATTTTCCAGTCTCCCAGTTGTGCCAGCTCTTTTTAAAATACTTCTGAGCAGTTGTTTCATCAGGTTTCTAGGTGTGAAAGGAGCCCAAAGAGTGAAAACCAGCCATGTGTGGGCAGGAATGCTTGGTCCTAACTGGAAGAAGGAGTAAAACATCCTTTCCACTACTTGCCAAGGCCTGAGCCTCCCCCCAAGAAGACAACCTTTCACTGTGAGACTCCAGTGCTGCTTACTGTCAACAGGAAATTTAAACTCTAAAACCAAGGATGACAGTGAGAGCAAAATATGATGTTCCCCAATGTGTGTTCTCAGCTTTGAACTGCTGCCCATCATCGGCCTGAGCCCTACATCTTCTGACAACTCCTCCCATGGCCTGAATCTGCTCAGGATTCGAATGTCTCTCAGTGGGTTACGAGACACTGTGCAAGGTGTAAGACACTGAGGCAGCATCTGCAGCCAGGGAACACGAGGCTGACGTGCAAACAATCTTGGTGGCAATTCACAACATTGTAAAAAGCCATTTGTAAAATGTATGCTACAAAAGAAAACAAGGTCATGTTTCTTCTAGAAGACTGTCATCAGGCTGCTGAAAGAGTTCTCCTCTGCACTAGTTTTTGTACCAGTCCTCAAGATCTTACCCACTACAAGCAGAGCTCACAGCAGCACTCACACTAAGCAGGTGAAGTATAGTCCTCTGTTTCCAGCATCAATCTTGGAAAGCAATTCCCTCATGTAAATTAGATCTAAAGTGAAATAAACTACCCAATCAGCCTCCTGTATTGTCTGTGCATTATATAAGTTGCAAGTCACCCCTAGAGGAAAAGAAAAAAAGGCAACTGGTTTGTAGATTTTAAGAACTACTGCTGCAGCAATGATGTTCAGACATTATTGCTTTTTTACCCTGCTGTCATCCATTGCTCCAGGGACTGCAATTTTGGCACTGCCCTCACAAACCTCTTCAGCAGTGCAGCAAGGACTGAGACATTTCACTGTGTGCCACCAGTGTATTAAGTCTTAAGGCTAAAAATGTAGTCTGAAGTGATACATAACAGTTTAACTGAGACTATTTAACTGGTGCTGGAAACGCAGAGATGCAGATGTGGTCTCAAGTCATCCATCAGACTGGAGATAAAGCTGGGAGAAGTCTGGAGTAACACTATCTAGAGCCGCAGACAACAGCAAAGGAGGGCATTAGCCACCTCCCCACATACTGGGAGCAGAGAGAGGATCAGGAACAGGGAGAGAGGCAGAGTTAAGATACTGAGGAATGACCTGTCCAGCATGCTGGAACAGAGTGGGTCCAGTCCCAGCCAGCCATACCACTCTTGTGTCACCACAAGGTCTCCCTTAGTTGCCCCTATACGTGCTCCTCCTTGTCCTTGAGGCCAGGCGACTGGGAGAGGGAAAAGGCACCACAGGACAGCAGAGCACTTGCTACTGCAGAGAAAAATATACGTCTGCCTTGGCATCACTAAGCTCTCAGCTGTAATGCTGCTCTATTTAGCTGCTGGAAAAGTACAACACACAGACTGAAAAGCCTGTCCAGATTCATCCATCATTTAAAACATCTGCTTGCCACAGAGCGTGATCCTCAAGCCACCTGGCTCCAAGGCTAGGCTGATGTGCTTTGATGGAGTCAGGCTCAGTGGGGGACCTTGCCTAGTAGTGCACTGAGCTGCACTCCCCTGGGCACATGGGAAGGCAAAAAGACCCAGAGCTGTGTCCTGGTATGCAGAGGCAGGAAAGCTGGCACGAACAGTGACTTGTTCAAGGTCACACAACAGCTCAGACAAAGCCTTGCAGGTCCCGTAAGACTCCACAGCCTTTGCTGCTTCTGAAATGCAAATGTCCTAGTGTGAATTTCTTAATTTATCAACGAGGCATTAATTTGCCTCAAGCATGGAATCTCCAAGACAGACACCTCAGTGCTGTTTTCACAAGCACTGTAAGCCTCTCTGTGCAGCAAATCTGTATTAAAAGCTGCAAACTGGAGATAAAAATGGAAATGCTATCCTTTCACTGAGCTGAATTGTGAACCTGCCCTCTTTTACAGGGAAAGCAGCCTTGCCCAGAAAGGAGGCTACAGAAAAGGATTCAAAAGGTCATTTGGATGCCTCCAAAATACAGTATTCATGGATCTGAAAGAACAAGGTTTCTCACAGGCAGATGCCGGCAGAACCTGACATTCTGAAGAGAAAGTCTGCTGCAGTACCATGATGAAGATTAAATATCCCTATCTGCCAACTGGAACACAGGTAAGTCCCTTTTACTCTAAACCACCCTCCAAGCTGCACTGTTGTATTTTGAAGGTTGAATTCTGCAGAGATACGTCAGGTTATGTTGAGGAGTTTCTCCCAACTCTCGGATGGCCAGCAGTGTCATGGTTTGTCTTCAGCATCCTTGGGGGAAGAATGGAAATGGAAAATTCTCATTTGCAATAAAATAATTCATGAAGCTGCAGCTTCTGCTGGCTGCTACTGAATCATGCGTATTATTGTTCTACGTGCCATAAAGAGAAAATGAAATAAAACCAGGCAATCTTTTCCTGGCACTCAGGGCCTGGCTACCCATCTCAAAACCAGAGCAGCCACACTCAGTGCAGAGGCTTACATTTCACTGCAAATAAATACTGCAGGTTTTCTTGACAAGAATGAAGTGGCAAAGGGCCAAATGCTGAACAGAAGAGCTACAGTCAGTTTGCTGTTTTGATGCACCATTGATTGGCCATGTGGTCCTTGGCCATCTCACTAATTTTATCAGTGAAGTGGGGAAAACCAGAGCCTATATCCCCAAAGAGGAAACAGCAGCAGATGTTTAACAGAGGTGTTAGTGAGGAGGAGCTGTTCAGGCTTCACCAGCACCATTGTTAATGCTTGACTATAAATCACTATGCTCTGCTTTTCACACCCAGGCATATCAGTGTGGTTGTAAACAGCTCTGATATTACCTTCCTTATAAAAAAATACTAATTTGGGCCCAGCTCAATGCTGGGAGAGCTGCTGCTGAAAGGCAGGCCCCTAGACTGAGCTTGTCTCTGATTAGATTTTTTTTTTTGGCCTTGTAGTAATGGTTTCTTGATTATCAAGAACAGCCAGATTGATCATTCCAAATGACTTCAGTCCCATTAGGGCTTTATCAGTGACTCAGAGCATCTGATTAGAGGCAAGGATAAAACTCAGCCATACTGATGTCAACAGGATCTTCTCCATCATCTATGGTCCACTGGAGGCCACATGAATCTTCACTGTGTGAAGGTGTGATTTGGTCCCAGGGAGATAGCTCCTTACAGAAGGGTCTCTAGGGAGATTAGCTGAGTGCTTGGTTATCAAAGCTGTTTGGAGGTCCTGTGCCTACTGCTCCAAACAGCAGCAATGTCTGCAGGGGGCAATGATGGCCTGATTGCTGTCATGCACAGAGTGAACTTATTTGGGACTTTGAACTTATACATCTGAAGGACCTTTATTGAGGCAGCATTTACCTATAGGCAGGAAATTGTGGCTCCCATCACCCCAGCAAACAACACAAATCCCACTAGGACTTCTCCTGACTCCTTTTTTACACACCATCATCCACCTTATTGTCTAGCATAGAAATCTGACACCTCTGAGGATTCACAAGGGATTTTTCAGAAACCTAAACTGTCCCAGTTCATCAGGACATTCCAAGAAATGCACATTACAACAGCTTCATCTTGTTTTGTTTGCAGCTAAAAATCTGATCATTTTTAACTGGTAATTATTGTAAGAAGAAACTCGTAAGAGAACGATAGGACCTGGGGGCTGCATCAAACTCCTTGTATACTCCTAATTTAAGAGGTTATTAATAACAGTAATTTTTTTTTACCTTGGCAATTTGTTCTGCCATTTGGAGACGTCCATCTAACTCGCGTCTGATCTGCGCTGCTTGCTCATCAGGGTTGTCTAGCTGTATAAAAACAAAAGGCAAATCAAGGTGAAAAATCAACCAGTGCAACTACTACCCTTAGGAATAGTTCAGTTCTTCAGGCTGTGTTACATTGTTGATAGAGTGAGTGGTGAGAGGCCACATTCTGGTACAGAAGCTCCCACAAAGGACAAACACAATGTTCACCAATCCAAGACAGACAGCTTTTGATCCTGCCCTGCTGCTCCTGGGGCTGAGCATCCTCCCTCTGAGGCTGTCTGGTGCAGTGTAGTCTGCAAAGTTATAGCTACAGTGATGACAGAAGTTCTGATTCTCAGCCTGATGAATGATGAGCTCATCTGTTGGTGCTCACCACGTTGCCCCTGACCCATCACCTTCCACAGCATCTCCTCGTCTGTCTGCACATTCCTCACCTCGCTGCTCCCACACACGCTCGTGCAGATCTGCACAGGTGCAGGTGTTATTTCTGCACACTGCTTCACCACTGATTTTCCAGAGAGCCATCACTGACTATGGCTGAGATTGATGGAAAGTGTATTTTTTGATTAGCTTTTGAAAGCCTTTGTTACGGATTGAATTCAGGAAACCTACAAAGTGATTGTGATCCAAATCCATTGAAGCTTCAATGGTTTCATTCACACAAGCTGCACGATGTAACCTGCTGCTGTGGTTCATCTTTATATTCCTGATCCCAGCACCAGTACAGAGCCATGGATTATCAGCACCTTTCAGGATCAGCTGCTCCTGTTAATTTCTCCATGAACAAATGTACCACACAAGTGTCCTGCACCAGTGTGGAGGCTCCTCTCGGAGCTGCTTCATTAAGGGTACAGACCCAGATTTCCGTTTCTTTGTAATTCTGAAAGAGGAGGCATTATTTGAATTCTATCTGAGCTATAGTAATTGAGGTTAATCACACACTACCCAAAATAACTCAGGAGCTAAATTTAGAAACTGAGGATGCTGCTGTTGAGGAGGGTTGATTCTACAGTATGATAACGAGCCAACAAACTGCCTCACGCTTTCTGCACTATCTTGATTGTGCAGATGTATTCCAGTGATGCTACAGGTGTCAAGGGAAGATCTGACTGCAGAATATTT
This sequence comes from Acridotheres tristis, assembly GCA_037013685.1. NCBI lineage: Eukaryota > Metazoa > Chordata > Aves > Passeriformes > Sturnidae > Acridotheres > Acridotheres tristis. The sequence continues at coordinate 7,253,469 of CM072899.1, read as the reverse complement.
TTCTACAAGCAGCCTAGGCAGTTTCTGTGGCTGAGTGGGTAAGGTATTGCTTTCCAGGGCTGTGCTTCCCAAGATTAGGCAGTGATGCCAAGCCAAGTATCCTGGTATTTAAAAGAAACAAAAAATCTTTCCAGGCTGTATTTTCAATGATTCTGCACGTTAGCTCCATGACAAAACCTGATCTTTGTGAAAGCAATCCTCGTCTGTAGTAGCCAAAATAACATTTTCTTGTTGTTGTCTACAGAATGGTACTAACGAGACAGCCCCTGCCTGTCGTCCTGGCACCTTCCAGCAGATCTCTTGTGACTAAAAGCAGCAGCCCAATAGCACAGCCACTGTCTCCTCCTATGCCTGGGAAAGGCTCCTGTGCTTGGCAAAGACTCCTGCTGCCATCAGAGCAAGCAGAGTACATTTTACACAGCCATAACACTATATAGGGCCATTAAGAGAGTAATGCTGGTAACCATAAAATATACTTTGCTTGTGAAATAAGGCAAGGTGCAAATGTGAGGCACACCATCTAAGCAAGACCAAGTAAGGCAACACAGACCTTAATATCATTAAAACTCAATTTTTTAACTAGAGAATCAGCTATTTATTATCTGCCATATGCATGCCCACTTTATATTCAAGTACTTGACAGCCAAATACATAAATGATTTAAAAAGTCAAAGAGAAAATGAATTAGTTTCGTTCTGCATTATGACCATGTTATGGGTGTGCTGTGAATAAAGCAAAGATATAAATCATAAGGTTGCCCCAGTCAATTAAATGTGAAAAGTATTATAGATCTCAGTATATACATGATTTGTCAAATGCACTAGGCTTTTCTTCAGCAGCATGCCACAAATACATGATTTACATAATTCGTAATTCTCAACTGATCATTACCCAACTGCCTGCTGGTAAATTAGATGTTTTCATACATCTACCTGCAACCACATTAGTTCTCTCTGCCTGCCCTGCAGAGATCACCTACCTTGGTGTAACAGTTGCTAAAGTAAAAGAATAAAAATTAAAAACTATATGTAGGTTGGGTTTTAAGTGGAACCCAAAACTGATCAGCACTGCAGCCAGCCTATCACTGCAGGCATTGCAGGGCAGGTGTCTAACCTCTGATGAGGGTTCAAGTGCAAGAAAAAGACCTTGCAAGAAGATGGGTTTTTGACATATAAACTCTTAATAAGGAATAATCTTTAGTGGGCACTAGTTAATAAGAGAAATGGGTTTAAAACATTCCTCATGAGAGTCTGACAGTTTTGCTTGCCAGTAAGAACCAGTTGCTGGCCTGCAGAAGCAATACCTTATTTCCATCCCCGTGAAAAAAACTCACTGAGAGAATTTTCTTCCTGTATCGTGAAAGGATGGAAGATAATCCCTCTACATCTTTGAAGGGCAGAAGCAGACAGAAACCAACCAGACTAATTAGCCTGTAAGATCTTCAACAAGATGCACAGGCACCTACCAAACCCACATCTAAAGTGTTTGCTGCATCAGAGATCACCCACACATCACCCAGCCTGAGTTTTTAAAGCCAAGAGCACAGGCCCACTTCTACTTATACCAGGAAATGACAAAGGCAGTGCAAGGATGAATGGTATTAGGGGATTTTAAACCCCCATTCTTTTGGAGTCCAAGTGTTTTATTTGAAGTGTTTATATTGAAAACTCCAGCTTCGGTTTATCACAGCTTAAAGCCAAACCATTTACAATTGCTGCCATGGCTCCCAAATAGCCACGTGGGCAGCCCAGGCTGCCCTCCTCTTTCCTTCTTTGTTGTGCACAAAACATTTTGGTTCAGATTCACACCTCAGATCCACCCACCTGCCTGGGGACTGAGCAGGGCACAGCTCTCTTGCCATTGCCACAGTGAGAGGGCTCCCAGCCTGGGGACGATGCTGGTGGCACAAGTGACATGCTGTACACAGCCCTTGCTGGTTGGTAACAGCACAGTGGATCTGTCTGTTCCACCAAACACGGATTAATGAGGCACAGTCTCAACAGACACAGGGAGTCAAACGGCACAGGAGCTAAACCCACGCCCTGAGCTCAGCTCTGCTGGGAATAACGTTGTTGTAAACAACAAGGGTTTATAATGAAATAACATCATTGTAAGCTAAGAGGGTTTGTAATCACAGGATGCAACAAGCAGATCCAACCTTCAATGCCTGGCGTTTACACCGTGGATGTGACAGGTATCATCGGTGTAACTGCCATCAGCACCAGCCAGAAACCACCAGGATCATTTAACAGCTTAATCCCTCCCTGCCAGCCACTGCTAATGCTGATTCCTGCTTCCCAGGAAAGGCAGCAGATGTCACAACATCCCCGTTCCTGAAACATAACTGGGGCCTGTCCCAGGGCATCTCCCCTCCTGTGGGAGAGGTTACAGTGTGGAGGTGGATCCAGTGGCCCTCCCATGGCACATGCTCCTGCACAGGACCAGCCATTTGCAATGGGGTTCTGGAAAAATACATTTTAAATGCTCCGGCAGTGCAAATGCTGAGCTGCAGCAACCTGCTTTATGCTGCACTGGGAGTGAAAACACACGTGGCTTTTATTCTTCTGGAACAGAAAGCACTAAGTCCAGGTCTCTCCAAATCCTCAGCTATTGCCTGCATTGGTTTTTCTCCCCAGCAGTATTGGCACCCAGGAGTAGGTGATCAGGTGGACTGCTGCCAAGCAGGGACTGTCTCGGCTGGAGGCACTCTCAGTGATCTCAAACATTAATTTTCTCTATCCCTGTATCCAGCACACCACCATGCAAGCTGGGGGAGTCTGAAAATGCCATTTTGTTAATTATTTTCCATAGCTGGAGGACTAAGACAAAAGCCATGACCCACTCATATTCTTCCTAAACCTGGCTTCACTCCTCCCAAAATAATTAGTGCAGCCAAATGCATGTGCCGTGCACGGCTAGAGGTGCCAAATGCCTCAAAGAGAAAGTTTCAAGGCACTCATCCTTTAACATGCCGGGAGCCCTGTAGCTCACCAAATGGTTGATTAAGTATTTCAAAGCAAACATGTTCATGGTGAAGGCTGAACAAGATCACAAAATGAGTGACAATTTTGCAGCTTTGATGTAGGGCTTTAGGAGAGATCTTTGTCTCATAAAAGGTGGTTTCACTTTGTGATGCACAGTGTGAGAAAACACTGAAAAATTCATAAGCCACATCAATTAATAATTAATCTGTCAGTCCAGGAGTACTCACAACATGTGGCATTAGCATCATGGAGTCTTCCAGCTGAAAGAAACATGGCCCCCGAAGTGACTCATTGCAGGGATGCCCTTGGTTTCTTACCACAAAGCTGCTGTTTTTGGAGATAAAGTGCAATGAGGCAGGACACAGTGGCACCATGTGGCACACATATGCTCCATGTCAATGTCACAGACTGCTCTGCAGCATCCTTTCCCCATTAATGGTGAACATCCTCTCTACAAGCAGCCAAAGGAAGTGGGATGGCAGCAGTCTGGTGCTCAAGGCCCCGACCTCTTCCCACAAGTCCGAAGCAGAAAGCAGAGGAGGATCTCAACATTCCCTCTTCAGCTGCAGGTGGGATTCTGACTTCCCTTTAAACTGGGAACATCAATGACGCTGAGCTGCCTCAGAAGGGTAGGTCACTAATGTTCTGGGGAACATGCTCACCCTCTGAGCAGCAAACTGCGACCCGCAGACTGCTGGCTGCCTTGGCATCTGAAACAAGAGCAAGGAAGAGGAAGCAAGGATAGCTTCCCCATGTTAGGCACCTCCCTGCACCAGCAACCACGGCAGCATCTGCATGGCCCAACTGTGGATGCAAAAACTCTCATTTCTGCAGTTCCAGAGCTGTTTTTGAAAGACCTGGAAGGACCTACAGAACATGGAGCCTTTAGGATTGTAGTGACACATGATCCCCTGACATTCCAGGGGACTGATCTCCCATGCCATTGCACAGCAGGGATGTTTAAGACTACCTCTCCTCTGGCCAGTCAGAGCTCCCCAAATCAGTCTTTTAGGTTCAGTCATGCAGAATCTTCTAGTATAATGTAAAGTTCCCCTTAATTCAAGGAACCTGTGCCTATTACCTCACCAAAATTTTCATTTCCCTCCTGCCATTGCTAGCTCCTCACACAACCCCAGGGGTCCAGCAGCCCCTGGACATGACATACCCCCTTCCCTGGGGAGGAGATTACCTTATTTTGTTCATGTGTAGGTAAAACAGGCTATGCTGCAGGGATTCAGTCATTTCCATAATAATTCAGTACGGCAGCACAGTTGCTGTTTACTGTGGATAGGTGCTGGCTCCTGCTATCTCAGCAAACTCCTAGGTTACCTAATGAACACCTTCTGCATGAGAGTACTCAGGGCGTCCTGGGAGGGTGATTTAAAACAATAGAAAGGACATGGATAATTCAGTAAGGGCTGATGATTCTCTCTTAAAGAGAAATCTCATTTCACAAAGTTTAGGGTTGCACTAGATTCATTGGTGAAAATATTCCCCGGGATGTAGAGCAGCATCTCTGTGCCTCAGTGTGAATCTCAGAGTGCTGCAACACATCTCTGTGCCTCAGCAGCTACCAGGTGCTCACCCATTACATCTGCCTGTGGATGGTGGGACCGTGCCTGCTACACCTGGTGAGGTCAAGAGGTCGACCCTTGGATTCACCATGGTCTGAGTGCTGTCTTAGATAGCTGTTTATCCCATGAACTGAGACGATTTTCCACCAGAGCAGCTCTGGTGGCAGCACCCATGTGCTCATCTGCAGAGTGCTGATGGATCACCCAGTGTGATAGGTTTGACTTGGGAGGAAGAAACTCAGAAGTTCTTCCTGGGGGAGTTTCCTTTGTGGGGGTTTTTTGGGATACTTGTAACAGCCAATCAGAGAAAGTCGGTTCGCTCCGTGCACACACATTTTAAAAAAAGGTAATCCCGGAAGACGCGCTCTTTGTCTTTCCGGCGGCTGAACAGGTAACACCAAGCTGAGCCGCTTTCCCTCTCCCCCATGCGGGGGAGGGGGGGAAACGGCTCGGAGGCCGCTTGGGCCCCGTTTGCCAACGAGGGGGACCCGATGGCTGAGGGGAGGAAAAGTTGTGTGATAAAAGCTTCACGGATTCTTCCTCCACCAGCTTGTGGCTCTGGCGTGGGGGGATGCTGGCTCTTTATGCTGCCGGCCGGGACCGGGCCTGCCCAGGTGGCCATGAGGGTGCGGGGCCGCAGCCCAGCCCCGCAGGGGCTGAGTGGCGCCACCGCCGCCCCCCCCAGCACGGCCGAGCCTGGCCCAACTTTTGTAGTTGAGTTAAACTTTAACTCTTTAGTGTTCAGATAAGATTTGCAAAGCCTCCAGCCTTCCCTTTAAATATGAAAGGGAATAAGGAAAGTTCTGAAGTCAGTGATGCAAGAGCTAAGTATTTTAAGATGGAAGGAGAGTGAGAAGATGCTGACATGGCTGAAAATCTTTTTGGGAAATTGTAGGAATGAACTAATGTACTGAATATTCCTTTAAACCATGGAAAGAGACATGGGGGGATGGAAATGTTCCTTCTTAGGAGATAATTTGATTAAAGAACACCTGTGTTGGGAATTTGAATTTCTGCCCTGAGAAAAGAAGGGGATTGCAGTTTTTTTCTGAAGATGAAGCCTGAGCAGAGAAAAGGGAGACAAATAAAAATCGTTGCTGTTGGACATTTTCAATTCTTAAAAGTAATACCCCATGGAATAGACATGACCCACATCTACAACTCTGGGACGGCTGTAGATTGGGAGGAGCGTCACGGTTGCAGATTTCCCGGGCGGATGCAAATCGTGAGAGGTAAAACTACAAGAGGACTTTTTTTTCTTCTTGTGGAACACATCTCCTACAACTTCGACAAGAGGAAACTTCTTTCTCCAAAAGTAAACAGAAAAAGACTAAATTAGGCACTGACTGAAGTATTTGTTGTATGTTTGTTTTGTTGTTGTGAAGACTGGGAGAGGGAGGGATGGAGTGATGTGAAAAATCTTATTCTGAAATTTTTTTTTTTTTTCCCCCATTTTGTTTGTGTAGTTAATAAATTTTCTTCTATACCCTTTCAAAGTTTTAAGCCTGCCTTGCTCTTTGACTCCTGGTTCTGTCTCACAACAGAAAGAAATAAGTTTATTTAAATTGGCAACTCAAACCCTAGACATTAATTTGGTGCATTGGCCGGGAAAGTAAAAATTAAACCATACCTGTCTTTTCAAACAAAGACACCCAGCAAGAGCTCGTGCCATGGCAAGGGAAGGCAGGTGCCAGGCATGGATCCTGTGCAGGAAAAGATGATATTTCTCCATGCCCTCTCAATTCCCAACATGCCCACTACCACACCTCTCCACAGCTTTGCAAGGCTGCACCATGGGGCTGAGGAAAGCTGAGACAAGCAAACTCAGCATGCATCTTTCCTGCAGGTTGTGCAAAGATACCTCCAGATTTATGTGCAATGATAAAGGAAATGAGAAACCAGATTCAGCAAAAAAGGAAGGGGAAGAAAAAAGTGCTGCCTGTCTTTGCAAATGTTTTGCAAGCTGTTACGAAAAGGGATGGCAGAGCACATCCACTCAGAAGGCACGTCCTTTCCATCTGTGGCCAGAGAACTTTTGAACCCTGCAAATCCCTCTGCAAGATCATCCGTGCAAGGTGTACGACACTGAAAGGGATTGAAAACCAAAGCTGTCCAGAGGCTCTGACCTCTGAGCATGCCTTAATACCATCTTCTTATGGCATTGCATAAGGATGCTCAGAGGCGTGCGGGCAGCATACGCTGAGCTATGGCACCAGGAAAGAAAGTGGAGCACTGGCTGGTTGATGCTGCCTGAGGTACATCACTACATTCAACTTGCCTGTGTTTCCTTATCATATGCTGAATTTCACATCAGTTAATGCAAAGAAAATCACCTGAATTTCCTAAATATGGCAATAAACTACTGTTGAGTTCTAAGTAAGTTTTACAGCTAGAATCGGTTGTAATTAATTCATCCCAATCCATCATGGAAGAAGGATCTACATATCCTCAAATCCTCATCTTTGATTAAAAGCTTAATTATAGACACATTTATCACTTAATTCAAAATGGGTTTTGGCTTTTGGAGCTAAAGCAAGTTGCATGAGGACCTACTCCAGCAAAGCTGCAGTACCCTGACATTCAGCAGGATTAATGTGATGGAATAAGATGGGAACATCTCCAGTGGTGTCTATGCAATAATTGTTTTTCTGAAGAAAGCTCTGAGCAAAAAACTGGCAAAGCAGAAACTGGCCGTGAAACAGCAGCGTTTTGTTCTATTATATGCTAAATCAGCAGAAAACAAGGGAGAGGGAATGTAGAGTTTATGGCTCCCACTTTTTCAAGAAGTAGGACAGCAAAGATTGTATTCCTGCTCATTACAGTTTCTCTTTGTATTTGTGAAGTTTAGATTTATCACAGTCAGAGATCTAAAGAGACCAACCTCCTGAACAGGCTGATGTCTTTCACACTGGTTTAATGCAGCAAACTTTCCCATAAGAGGAGAAAGCAGACAGGAGAATTAAACCTCCAGGCAGCAGATTTCCAGCACAGAAAGAGGTGGCTACATGTTCTCAGTGGATGGCATCCTATTGTGGAGGTGGGAGTTGAAGCTGCTGGTCTCATCTGTGAGTAGGATCACACTTCTCCAGAAGTCTCTGTATAGGTCACCATCAGACCCCCTTCCTACAGCAATAGAGAACTGGAAGGGAACTGCCTTCCACTGCAAATGCAGCTATTTTAATCCCTCTGACTTGCACCTAATATGCTGCTCACTAATTGGTATCAGCTTATCAAAATCCAGAGCAGAAACATCACATCTCTAAGTCCCTTTGATCAATACATAACAACAAATATAAATGATTAATAAGCAATCAGTATTGCTATGTTAAGTTACTATATTATGCTAATTAAAAGGTCAATTCCTCACTTTTCTTAGAGCAGTGCCCAAACAGCTGTGCTCTGAGTCATTCAAAGGTTTCAGAGAAGTTTACCTCAGAGAGAATTTCCTGGTTTTGAACAGAAGCAACATCAATCCGTAGTCATAATCAATCTTATCTAATCTATCATCACATTTCAGAAAAGCCACCTCTTTTAAAAATAATTAGCATTAAACAATATGAAGAAAAAAAAATCACAAGAAATATGGAGTGGAATCCTAGCTTCACTAATTGGGAACATCTGCTACCTCTCTTACTGCCTGATCCCCTCCAACAGGACCTATTCTGCTCCTGAAGAACCAGTGGCACAAAATGGATGTCTGGCATCTCTGAGAAGGAGCTGAGAGCTGTCATGTGGGATCTAACCTCACATAATACCCTTGCGAGATGCTCTGGCACCTGCATTAAGGATCAAGGATGTGAGAAGAATTGAAGGAGACACAGAAAAGCAGCAAAGGCATAGCTATGAAGAAACAAACACAGGCAGCAAAAATGATGCTTTTAAAAGCAGTGAGTCTGTAAGTTGTGAGGGGGAATACAGCACAAGGTACCATGCGTGGGGAGAGCTTAGCAAGTGAGGCAAGTTCTCCCATGGGATGCACCACCCTTGTCCCCTTACTGGTGGGGACAAACCATCTACACAATATTCCTCCTAGTCTTAAGAACCATTGCCTTCCAGATCTCATGTTGATGTTCAGAGCAGGCTCTGGGCCCGCAGCAATCATACACACATGTAGTGTCACAAGCCTCCAGACTTCACCATGTTACCACACTGCGGACAATAAACATTTCCTTTTCTTCTTGTCAGAGAGCCAAATGAATCCTAAATAGCTTTCCTGACCATAACACACACGCAGCACCAGCTACAGACCTCAATTTCTGACACATCAGCTGTGAAGGCAAGAAACTGCAGATAAGAGAGCATCAAGGCTTTGAGGACACTGCCAGACTCAAGCACTAAGAACAATTATTTTTTTCCAGACCATGTATCGCATGTAATAGAAAATATTAACTCACGTTCCAAATATTTATGAAAAATTCAGACATAATTAAACAATTTGCAATTGAAAATTAACAATCTAAAAATTCAGCCATGTAGACAGAGAGCATTAAATATAACTGCAGTTAATGTAAGCTGATTTAAGTACAGCTAATACAGCAGCAACCGAAAAAGGCAGTCAATCACATCCCCTGTCATTAACAGCCTTCTCCATGTGAAATATTATTATCTCAGGCTTTCAAGCTGCTCTGCTGTCCCAGCCTGTGCAGGAGAGCTGTTTGCCTACAACCTGCTCCAGCTGGAGCAGAGGGACGAGGTCCCCATCTGTCCACCAACCCCAGGTTTCTGTCTGTCCACCCTGCTCCTCCAGCCAAGGCTATCCCTGCTCCTCCCACACCTGAGCACTGTGTTCATGACAGCACCAACATCAGCTTTCCTCCTGTCTCACTCTGGGCTTCACCCACTGCCTCTCAATTATCTTCCCCTAGAGCTCAGTAGGGATAGAACTTCCAGACAGAGCTTTTCCATCCCCAGTGGGTGGAGAGCTCTTTTTCACATTGCTTCACTAATTATTTTTTGTATTTAAAGCCAATTAGAACACTAATTGCCTGACACATAAATCCTCACCCAGGCTGGACTACCTCAGCCTTGGCACATGCCAGGATACAACACAGCTGGAGAAGTGGAAGCAGCACCCACCACCCTTGAACCCCACGGGCAGCCTGAAGGAGAGGGCTGGGATGCCAGCAGAGATGGCACAGTCCTTTGCAGCAGACTTCCATGAACAAAAAATTATGGATTTAAGGATGGGATATGTGCTGGGTTATGAGTCAGGCCCCAGCGTAGCTGCACTACCAGACAGCTCCTCTGCCAGAAACAGTCATCTCCTGCTTTCTGAGAAAATGTGGTTTATTTCAAACTACATTCACCAAGGCATGACCTCTTTCCTTTGAAACTGTTAGCAGGGCACAGGGCTTTTGCTTAGAGAGTTAGGGAAAATATACTGGACACTCAGAGAGTATGGCATTACAGTCTCTGCTATTGTTGAAGTCCCTCGGTGCTTTCTGCGTGGCAGCATTCTGAAAAAATAAGGTGATAACCTGCTCTCTGATCCCATTTCATCTGAGTCTACCTTCAAGCTTCCCTTTAAGCTTTCACTGAGGATAATGCCCTTTACATGCAAAAAAAAGACATGTAAGAGTAGTGCAAAATATACAGCTGGAATCCAGATGTAAGGCAGAGTGCAACCATGACTGCAGGTCTGCAGCAATAGTACCTGTTCATCCCAGCCAACTGCTGCAGTTCTTTTTAGAAATTAGGAAAAAGCATGAAGCATTCTCATGGAACTGAGCTTTTTTTTTGTGCATTCTGCTCTGTAACCTGGTCAAAATTGCACTGCTAGAACCACCCTCTTACTTCAAATGAAGGTACCACCAGATGTTACCAGCAATAAACCCACAGGAACAGACACATATGGAACCTACAGCTGAAACTCTTCCACTCTCTTTCTTATTATTCTTCAAAGATTTATGGAAATAAAGAGCAGGAGAGCAGTGTTCAGGGCACTAGAAAAAAATACTGCATTTGTGCAACCCATGGGGTCAGATTGCTGTCCCTGCTGCATACCCTCTGCATCCCTCTCTTTCTCCAGTGGAGTTATAGGGAAAAACAACAGAGAAACAGGACAGCCCAAATGCTGAGAAAGCTGTTAAGACAGGTGGACAAAAAGAAGGGAGCTCTTGCTGGGAACCAGCAAAGCTGGGAAATGCTCTGGTACCTGCCTGTGCTGCTTTGCAGGTGCAAAGGAATCAATTGAGGTTTATGCTGTGACCTTGTATGAGAGCTGAGGGAGTAACAAAATCATTTGGCTCACAGGCTGAGCAAAATCCACAACAGATCCCACCCTGTCAAAAAGCATTCATCTTCAGACAGTTTTCCTCCCTACATTTTTATGCAACCTTAAAAACCTAAGCTGTCCTGTTTCTAAAATGCTTATATCCATCTTAAACCCATTCTCCCACTCTTTTTTTTTAGTGGAATTTAGAAGGGAGGGTAAAACTGAAAAAATTCAACCAATTCCTTAAAAACCTGGAAAAATGCTTCATTCAACCCTAATGTGCCTACGTTATAAACCATGTGCAGGCTAACTCCACAGTGTGCATTTGCTGAAAATTAAGAGATGTAAGATTGCCTGTTCCATATTCCCTGGGAGAAAAAGCAGCAATCCTGTCCCATTTTTTCCAGAGCCATTTTCACACCCAGTCACACACCTCCCAGCTGTGCCAGATGTGCTTTCCATCACAGGTAAAATGAATGGAGAGGGTGACAAAGCAGCCGGCTCTGCAAGATGCTGGCTCATGAGAGCAGGATCCCAGCTGAGAGAATGAGTACCCAAGCGTGGGGAGGAGAAAATGGGCAAAGCAGAAAATCCCATCTCAGCCCAATCACCACACAGAGTTATTCTGGTTTATGCTGCTGGCAGCCTTCTTAACTGCACAATGACACACGCTAAAAATATTTGCCATTTGGACTAGATTTCATGTTTAAAAATGTATAACAAATAATTACTTGTACAAGCACAAACCTTATAGCTTCTGCTTATGAGCAGATGGGAATTTGTAACAAACTTCATCTGGCAAAGCAGTGTCCCCCTCATCTGCCACCACCTCATCCTCACTGCCATGCAGCACCAAGTGCTCCATGCATGCCAGCCCTGCTTCCTAGCATGGGCAGCTCCACAGCAAAGGCTTTTGGCTGCAGGTGGCCAGGGAACAGCTCCAATCCTCCTGGCTGCAAGACTCTTTTTCAGAGCCCACCATAACTTCCATTGCACACTAAAATGAAATAACCAGCCTAGACAAAGTTCAGTTAAATAACTGATTCTATATTCAGCAGTAACACTTTCATGGTGTCCAAAACCTGCCCAATCATGGGATGGATTCCCAGCCCAAAATTAACCACTTTCCCCTTGCTGGGCAATCTCTTGTACATTCCTAGTAAAAATTCAGCATACAGTTGCTATTTTAAGGCCCAACCTTCCATTTAAACTTAAGCATATCTGATAGAAAAAGATCCAGTGTATCCTTCAGGTAAGAGAATGACTGTCACAACCTTTGCCCAGCTCTCCCAACCCTGACTATGAGTGGCAGCCAGGAGTGACTGCTTTGATCCCAGTTTTACTACTGCTGTACACAGACAGTTAAACATTGTTCCAATGCACCTGCAAATAAATTACTTGGACCATTTCCCCAGGTGAGTCAAACTTTTAGTTCTTCCTTATCCCTCACGTAACTCTCAAGACCTTCCCAACATATTTTTACAGTACAGATTCCAGACTGCGATATAGGAGAGGTTTTTTTGCCACTCCATAGAAAGACAACAGTTTCTCACAGTGTTTCCTGGGGTACCTTCACACATGCCAAAGGCTTGGCACCATGGCTGGACACCTCAGCACACCCACTGAGACTGTGGCTGCATCCTGCTCTCCTTGCCCACCAATGTCCTGAGAATCCTTAGCTGATGCCCACAAGGCATCAATCAGACAAAAGCTTTGAAAACCTTTCACAACTCTGTCACCAGCTTCTCAGGCACCTTGTTACCTTACTGCAGGTCTGACTCTTCTTTTAACACTATTTATGACAGCTTGCACTTCCTCATTGCTTGTTTACCTTAAAGTCCTCTCCAGGGCCTCTTCTGAAGCAGAAGAAAAAGGAAAGAAGGAAAGAAGGAAAGAAGGAATGAAGGAAAGAAGGAAAGAAGGAAAGAAGGAAAGAAGGAAAGAAGGAAAGAAGGAAAGAAGGAAAGAAGGAAAGAAGGAAAGAAGGAAAGAAGGAAAGAAGGAAAGAAGGAAATAAGGAAAGAAGGAAAGAAGGGGAAGTATAGATAAAAAAAAAGAAGCTGATTTTCCTCTATATTTTGCTGGAGGATCTCTTGAAGATTACAGGCTTGCATCCTGAGAAAAGCAAGGGTACACAGTGGTTTCAGACTCTGGAAAACGGCAGGAAAACTGCTGTAGCAAGGTGGGACTGGCCCCATATCCAGTTCACACTCTCCCTAGGGTTTTCCAGAGCATCCCAGAGCAGCTGGAAAAGCTCTCCACACAGATCACTGCCAGAAGGATGAGTTTTGCTTCATCTTAAGGCAGGAATCATTGCAGCCTGCAGCAGACAGCTAATGACACTTTCAAAAGGAAATGCTCCCATTCCAAGCTGAACTCTGGTTTGCTTGGCAAATTTTTCTGAGACCATCCCTTCCTGTTATGTGCTGTCAGCTGCCCTTACTTTTCCAGGGATCACACTGGCATAGGCCAATTCATGTCCAGCAGAGTTTACAGTTACATCTGATTTCATGCTAACAGTGAGCATTTACTCCTTTCTCAGAAGAATTTTATTTGAACCATTTTTATTTTCCTCTGCTTCCCAGCACCCTGGCACACCTCTTCCCAGGAGCCTCTGCACAGGGAGAGTTTTAAAGATTATTATGAATTCTTTGTCTTTGAACAGGAGAGATTTACTTTTGACTGATATCTGGCATAGAGTAAATTCGGGCAACAGTGGAGAGATTCTCTTCTGCTGTGGCATGCTAGTAGGCAGAATGCCTTAGGGAGACAGATGTGCCTCCTGTCCTGCCCTTCCCTCCAGCATCCCCTGCTCTATTGTTACCTCGAGTGCAGATCAGACAAAATACAGGACAGGGATCCCAGGGGGAGTTCCTGGCTTGCAGTGGTTCACATGGTGCTTCACATGATGGTGATAACCACTGATCTGGTTAAACAAAATGTATTCTGATTGTCATCATCACCACTCTTATATTGAAACACATCAAGTTTTCCCAAGATCACTAATGACAAAGCTCAGATCAGGCTCATACTCTGATGTTACAATGTCAGCGTTTCTACATATATATTTAGGATAGAAATAGCTTTTTTTTAAATTGATGCTGCTTATGTTTTTATCCATATAATGGATGAAACTGCAACTGGCATTATGATAGGAAAGTGTAATGATCCAAATTATCCCATTGAACATATATTTTGCTATTTTAATTGACAAATAAAACTTCTATTGCCTGCCAGACATCCTCAGCTGTTTTGCAGTTGCCATACATAAAGCCAGAACAAATTGGCCAATCAGTGACCCTGAATAATTGCCTACGTTGACTGTTAATAAAGAGGATCAGGAGTTACACAGCTGGGCAAAGGACTGCACTGAAAGGAGCAGAGTCACCTCCCAGCACTGAGCAGGCAGGGCTGGGGGAGCAGCAGGGCTGCAGCTGGTGACCCTGGGGAGAATAGCAGCTCATCAATGAGCCAAACCAGGAGTAAAACCAGTATCCAGTCTTCTCCTCTTGCTTTGCTAAGGACCATGCTGTGAGCAGGGAGCTCCCACAGGAAAGCTGTTGTATCAACCCCAAAGAAACTCGTGCTCGTCTCAAATACTGCAGATGTTAATAGGAAACGTATTTCTCAAATACTGCTGCTGCTGCTGCACACTCAGGAGGGGGCCACTGTAACATGAAAGATCTCTGACAACATATAAGCCAGTATTTAGGAGTGCATTGCTCTTCTATTAATCTAACTGGCATTATCCTCTCTAACTCCATTCCCCTCAAGCAGACCCAAACCACTTCTCTTGTCTGACCTGACCACCACTTTCCCACACAAAGTTATTTTGAAATCATTTTGACAGTGGCAGCCACAGCTCCTTCAGCTAATTTACAGTCAACTGATACCTAACAATCTGAGCATGACTATTCCCAGCCAAAATCCATTCTTATGGAGAAAATGGGCAAATAAAGAGACATTCTACAAACAGAAAGGTCAGTGAAGAGCAGAGTTAGAAGGGGAATGAAAGTGACTACTTGATATTTTACATTTTTCACAGAAATGTAGAATCATAGAGTGATTTGGGTTGAAAGGGAACATAAAACCATCTTTTTACAACCCTGCCATGGGCAGGGATACCTTCCACTAGACCAGATTGTCCTAAACTCCATTCAACCTGGCCTTGAAAACTTCAGCAACGGGGGCGTCCACAGCTTCTCTGGGCAACTTGTGTTAGTGTGTCACCACTCTCACAGTTAAGAATTTCTTCCTAATACCTAATCTAATCCTCTCTTCTTTTACTTTAAAATTGCTCCTCCCTCCCCCTGCCACGGTCTTATCATTATCTGCCTGTGTTGACAGTAAGAATTTGGATATGCATGGGAAGGGAATAAGACTTCAGGTTATGAGGGGATGGTGAGTACCGTGATGAGGAACTGTTGCTGATATCACACTCTGCATCAGAAATAAAGAGCACTGTGTTTTCATGTGATTTTAAAATACAAAGTAAAACGCTATGCTTGGCAAATGGTATTCTCATCAGACATAACAGGCATCATGGGACTTAATAAAATTATTGTGTCAATAATTTCTTCATGAACAACATCTCTGTTTCACAGCTATTTTGTCAGTCCTGGTCCCAGTTCTGCATGTGGGTGCATGAGACTCCTGGCAATGGCAGCCAAACACATGCCTGCAGCTCATTCCACCAATGTTGCACAACATGAGCTCTCCAACAAACCGGCACAAATATCAACATGAGAAATGACTGATGTTGCAAAGAAATATGAGACAACAATTAATACAACTATTAGAATTCTATAATTTTAAACACCCAAAAGGCTTCCTCCCTGTCAAGTTTGGACTTTGCTAGGTCACAAAAGAAGATAGTTATATTTAGCAAAACTCTCCACAGAAGATAACAACTCATGGCCCTCAGCCTGGGAAAAGAGAACTCATCACTGATGCTCCTTATGCTGAGGAATAGCCAAGGAGTAAAGCTTTACACTCTCTCCAGCATCCCACTGCAATTTGTGTTATCTTCCAAGATCTCCTACCTTTGTTGGTGACTTAATATTCTGACTTCCGGGCCCTACATTTTCCATTTTTATGTTAATACCTGGAGTAAAATACCAACAATGTAGACCTTGCTCAGTTTCCCTTCCTGTGGACTAATGATGACTGGACATGTGCAGTTTTGCTGCTGCTGCCAATGCAGCTGCACACACAGGCAGCAGTCAGGCAAGATACAGAGCTGCATCCACGAGAATGAACGGGTACTTAACCAAAACTCAACAGGCTGTTGGGCAAAGTCTGTGTGCCTGACCTGTGGTCACTGTCTGTCACTGTGCCTGCTTCCTCTCCAGCACCTTTTTTAAACAAAAAACATCATCTCCCTCACAGCACATTCAGAAGAGGACACCAAAATTATGCATCTGTTCTTTGTTCTCATTTATGGTGGGAAATGTCTGCTAATTTTAGCTGTCTCCTCCTCAGCACATCTGAGGAATGCTTAAGGCTCAAGCCTGAACACACAAGCAGGCAGCCTGGTTCCACCAATGCCCAGGAGCCCACAGGGCACTGGAACCTGGCTGTGGTTGGGGCACAACAGGGTTCAGACTCCAACCTCCACCCCACACTGTGCTCTCCTGGGCCACCAGCACTCAGGGCTGGCAAACACAGCTCTTGGGAAACTCCACTCACTTCCCTGTCACAGCTATCAGTGTTTCTACAAAGACATGACAAATAATATCATGCCATCACCTCCCCATCTTCTTGCTGTTTTCTGTCAGAGACAAAAGAACTGGACCAAAGGCTGGCTACAACACTGGAAAAACACATGCACAGATCACTGCTGTTAGGAAACAGCACTACTTTCCTGCATTATACAACAAAATCTGTGCTATGGATGCCAACCCAGTTTTTACATGATTTTAGGCTACTATAGGCCTTTTAAATACATGAGAAGCTGTATTTGAAGTGGTGTTGCATCCAATTCTGTATTGAACTTGCACTCTAATTTCTCACAAACATGAGTAGAATCAGATGTTCCAGAAAAATTTAGTGTATTGAATATGAAAGCTCAGCACTGAAATCGAGGTAAGGAGCAGCTTACGTAAGTTAGGGATATTGAGGCTGAGCTTTTGAAATCTACTTTGTTGATCATTTCCCAATTTATAGTCAGCTCAGTGGGAACAAATATGTGCCTACTTTGATATTCTTTTAAAGAAAATCCTTGGCATCTCATTTCTGCTAAGAAATATACCTATTCTCTTTTTAATTTGATATTTTTTAGATGAAAACTGGAAGATTAACCCAGCTGTATTTTATATTCATGAAGTACTTTCTACAGCCTGATCCATTCGACTCCCAAAGTTTCTTCTGAATTAAAATTACATTGTCTATCACATCTCAAGCTGTGACATGAAGCATTTTTCAAGTTGCATGAAACACTAGTGGCCTGAAGAATGAAATGTGAGGAGTGGAGGAAAGGACTGGTGATTTTTTTTTTTTCTTTTTTAATAATTCCCTTTTCTGGAAATCTGAACACAATATGGACTGCAAAGAAGCAGCTTTGAGGAAACCAGAGAAATAAGATTAGAGAAAACCTAGTAAAATATTAATATAGAACTTTCAAAATATTCCCTTAGTGGATGATGTATGTCAGAAGAATGATCTCTCTATATAACATGATAAAAAGAAAACCAAAAGAATAGTGTGTAACCTTAGGCTAGCACAGCTCAGTGGGAACCAGTCCAGGCTCTCTGACAAGACAATTGTGTGCTGCAATGAAGACCCTGGAGCTCTGGCACAAGCCAGCATGACCATGTATAACCCTCACTATGTGCAAGTATAACTGTATCTTTCCATTTTGCTCCTGAGATAGGCATTAGAAGTTCCCCAGGAAGGTAATCACTGATAAAATGCATGAGCAAGGGCTGGAGTGCTGCAAAGCATTGAGATTTTCATGTGGAAGTCAAATTAGATTTAAAGACCTATGTGCAAAATTAAATTCTAGCGGCTCCATTGTATTTCCAGTTAAAAGGAAGAGGAAAAGAAAGAGAGGCATTAACATAGTGCAGGGTCATGCACCAGTTATGTCTTATTAAGTATTCCAGCCTTCCTTAAGATAAGCATCACATATGGGTTCTTTTGCAGCTAGCAGTTCCTTGCTTAAACACAGAGAGGTCTGGATAACACCCCTTCTGTCTCCCAAGGCCTCCTGGGCTGATTGACAGGAACATGTACTGCAGGGAACAAATGCTGCTCAAAGGAAAAATAAGATTACATTCTCCAAAAGGGGCCAGTGGGGGCATTTCTTTGTCATGTCTTCTGCTCATCACGTCTGGTTGAGGGAAAGACAAACAAGAGGAGTGACATTTTCCTTTCCTAACAAGACACAGTCCACAGTGTTTCTCCACATTGAGAAACTGGTTTTTATGTACAGTGGCTTGCACTGAATTTCAAAGTTAGGGAAGCAAGAGAGACTGCTCGAAATAAAGACAGCATTTTGAGAGTTAAGTCCCACCTTTGCAAACCTTGGAAGCAGACCCCATGGAAGCCAACTCAGAAACTGCACTCCAGCCCATCTCAGTTGCATTTTATGCTGGTTTGGTTTTTTTTGTTTTTAAGGGAGAGATTAGCAATAAACATTTAATTTTTATGTAGCACATTCAGCTATCACTCCTCTCTCCCCTGTAATGGACAATATTTGGCTTGGTTTCTCCTTGGGCAGACCCACCAGGTGTCTTGAGGCTGGGCTACCCTGCACAGTGGCAATGTACTACATGGGATCGTTGGGTTTTTCAGTGTAATGTGTTTTTTTCTAAATCAGCAACTTCTTGTCCACTTGCTCCCCCATTTTCCAGTCTCCCCTCTGCCAAAACCAATACAGGTAACACCTCTGGAGTCTGTACTTTGTGCCATCCCAAATCTCCTCTCCACTGAAATGGTTTCAAGCTGCAATTCCCCAATGTTGTCACACTTAGTGATGATCAAGGACTTTGCTATTTCTCAAGCTTTTGCAAAACCTTCCCCACTGCTTCAGCATCTTCCTGCACAACCCTGCCAGGAAGGGTCCATCTTCCCAACCCTCCCTCTGCTCAGAGGTAGAAGCAGCCAGGCACTTGCAGAGGCAGCAGACACCAGAACAGCTCCTCCAGTTAGTATCTCAGGATCCAAGTGTTTCCCTTCCCAGCATAGACGTCTGCTGCAAATGGCAGCAGATCAACACATCAGCTAGTTAAATCCTTCATACTTTCCCCAATTGCTCCTACCTAGAACCAACAATTCACAACTCAACTTCCTCTTTTCAGAATGCAAGGTTATGGTAGGGAAACAAAATTGTATTAATAAACATTGATTTGAAATGAGCCTTCTGATCTGGGGGAAAAAACCAAACATCTGGCTAAGCAGCAGGAAAGTCAAGCCAACAACTATTTTTCAATGAAAGAAGAGAAACAGCAGTCCTTAAATAAAGGTGCTAAGGTAGTTTGGAAATGCCAAGTCATCGATATGATATTTTATAAGGTAACCACGGTTATTTTTTATGCATTCCTTTGCAGCATGAATGCAGATGATGAAAAGTATTTACGGGCCAATTGAAACAAAAATAAATGAAAGAGATATCTTGATGGTAATTTAAGCCTTAAACTGCAAAAATTAACCAGTCCACACAGACTACAAAGAGCATTCAGCTGATGCTGCACGACAAAAACACCTCGTAAATTAGATGAGGGTAAAAAATGCTTTTTATCTTTTCACAAAGGATGAACATCTTGAAAATCACCCTGCTTTTAGCCCTAATGTACCTGCAGGGATCCATGTTGCTGAAGCAGGAGTTGTCCACATGGCCTCTGGATAAAGTACAACTGTTTCTAATTTAATGTGTACAAGCTGGTGGAAAGGCAGAGGAAGGAGGACCTGGCACACTGCAGCCATTTGTGCAGCCCAGGGAGGGGGCCACTCTTAGGCTGTATCTGCTTTACTGCTGTTTCTGGAGAATGTTTGACATGATCTTCCACGAGACTAACAAGCTCCCTTGGTGGCAGGTAGTGTCACCCCTTACAGCGAGGGCAGGGGAGCAGATCAGAGGTGGGGGACAGGAAATGGTGAGAGTGCCCAGTTGTGACAAATCACAGAATCTGAAAAGAAGGCTTCAGCTCAGAGGAGTCCTCGTGGACTCCTGCAGCAAATAATCTCCAGAAGCCCTGGGAAGAGGGGCTCCCAGCAGCCAAGATGTTTTGCATGGCAGCAGAGAGCTGAAATAAGACGCTGCTCCTCTACTCCAGAACCTGTCTGGATGCTGAAACCATTTTCTGTCCCCTAAAAATAAACTGTGACAAGCCACTGCTTGTTTGGTGGAACAAGTGACATTTGTCTAGGCTGTGGAGAGGCAGCCACATCCCTAAACCCAGAGGGAAGGCTGGCAGGAGGTAGGGTGGGAAAGATTCATTGCAAAAGAGTTCTTCAGGCTAATAAACATCTCTGGTTAGTGTTAGAAGAAAACAACTGAATTCTCCTCTGCAAGTCTTCACTACTGTTGCTTGACATTATAATTTCTCTGCTAGATATATGCTCTTTGGATGCACACTTTGGCCTGGTTTCTGTTAAGGGACTGAAAACGAGAAGAAGTCCATAGAAGGGCCAGAACTGGAAGTTCCTAGTACACGAAAACACATCCCCAACTGGCAGCTAACAGGGTTAAAACACCCTCTGATTAAATGAAAGCATCTTTAATTAGTTTAATTGACCATGCCTCAGCCAAGACCATCTGCTCAGCAGCATTTGCCTGCTCTTTGCAGGAGCAATTGATCAGCCATAGCTGGAGAATACAGCATTAGGCTACATCAGATTTATTTTGTTTAATAGAAGAGCTAATTTGCTTTAAATTTAATTACAGGGGCCAAGATTGCTCTCTAAGTCCATAACAGCACATAACATAAGCTGATCCTACAGCTAATGGGTGCACACGTAGGTCCACACGTGTCTGTGCAAATCAGACACTGGATGATGACAGCTCAGGTCCTGCCCTGGCAGAGAGTGATCTCTGCACTGTCCTCCCCAAAAGGCAGCAGCACTGTGGCAAACTGCTGGGCGGGCAGGGCCACCCCAGCACTGTGGCACACTGCTGGGCGGGCAGGGCCACCCCAGCACTGTGGCACACTGCTGGGCGGGCAGGGCCACCCCACTCGCTGCCCTGTCATGTCTCTCCAACTGAGGTCTTCCCTGTAGCTCTCACTGGATGCTGGAGCTAACAGATGTCCCATCTCAACCACCTCTCTTGCTCCAAATTATAGACATTAAACAGTGCATCACACACAGGATCACTGTTTCTGCACTGCCTGGGACCAACAGGGACACTCAAGGCACCTCTCTGTGCCTCCTGGGCAACCTCCATCAGCAAACCCCTTCCAAAGGATGCATCCGGCAACCGAGGGTCCAGCAGAGCCAGACACCACCGTCACCCCTGCCCTGACATGGCACTGGTCCCTCTCAGCTTCTCTGCCCTCCCATGGCAAAATCATTCTTCAAGACATTGCAAGCTGAGCTGATGGAGAAGGGCAATTGCCCCTCCTCCCCAAAGGGCCAGTGTGTGTCTACGTTGTGTTGTTATGACAGGGAAGATTTCATTCACTTCCCAGCGCTTTTCCCTTCTTCAATTTCCCACTGGGTGCTAAATCACAGCAGGCTCTGGGAGATGCTCAGGCCCTGACAGGAAGCTGCAGCTGCTGCAGGAGTAATTACAACCCTGCAGAAGGCTCCAGGCTGCTATTTCCGTTTCCATGGAAATAAATACAGAATTACTGAAAACAGACCATGATGCTTTATGGATTTTTGAGGCTTTTGATCATCTCTAAACCACTTTAACCCATTTTTATTAGTTGTGGCTTTGTTTTAAGTGGAGGGGAGAAGGCGGGGTGGAGATGATGCTCACAGAGTGAAAATAGGAGGAGCAATAAAAAGGAATTTTAAATAGTGAAAGAGGGGGGAAAAGTCACAGGGTAAGTCTGATACTCTGGGGATTGTAAGGGGAAGAGCAGTGCTGGCCAAAGCTGCTGGTTGTCCATGGCACATGCATCCAAGCCTTGGAGAGAGGAGCCCATGGAGCTTCACTGGTTCTTGTCTGCAGTCCCAGCTCACCACCACCATCCCCAGGACAGGCTGTTTGTAGGGGGCTCCAGGGTCCAAGCAAACCTCCCACCCTTTCAAAAGGGGTCATCACAGCTAGAGTTTGTGCTTAAATGCTCAAAACTGCATTGAGCTTCAAGATGAAGCTAGAATAAAAAAAGAAATGCTTTAAACAAGGAGCAGAAGGGAGGGATCTGATCCTAAACCCCCGAGGCCCTGAACTGAAGGGACAGAGACATGCACAGACAGGTGCACTCCACACTGTGCACAACAATCCTGGACTCAATGCTCATTGCAAGGCTTGGCTGGGAATTCTTCATCACAACAAACTAAATGAAATACTTGGTCTGGGGAGGATACACACAAATCAAACATCTATTCTGAGGTGACCTCAGCCTTCATCTCACTGTCTGAGCTGTTGCAGTGCCTCATGTGAGTTTCTGCCCCTACTTAGGCTGCAGCTTCCAAGTACCACTTCAGCTTCTCTGCAATCAGAAAGGATTTAGGAAGTATTTTTAAGGAGATGTGTCCAACTTTCAGCTAAGTCAGCAAAGTCAGCTCATGCCACGTGTTTGGCACACACTGGGTACATGATGGCTGTGTGACCATGTGCCAGGCACATGATTGACACAAGCTGGGTGTGTGATGGGCACATGAGGGGCTCAACACACCAGAGCAAGTGAAGAAACCAAGTTTGGTAGAACCACACGAACTGAAGAGATGAGAGAGGGGCAGAAGGCAAGATACCACCTCAGCAAATCATTTCTAATACTGGCTTGAGCTAAAAATCAAACGCTTGAGTCAGTTTTTTTTTGGCAGGGGAACTTTCTGCTATGTGAGAAATGTCAGCCTTTGGACATAGTGTCCTAATTCAGCTGCGAAAATAAACGTCAAAACAGTGAATTCTAGTTTTAAGCCAGCTCCGTTTGAGAAAATTTGGGTTGAAATGTTTCCTAGTTAAAATCACAGAGCCCCAAAACTTATGAAACAATTCCAATTGCACTGGTGAGAAGTCTTTATGCCTTTGCATGAAATAGCCTCCAGACAGCAATGAGACCTGGTGTGTGCTGCAGCCCACCCACACATGCACACTTCTCTGATGTTTTGCCTTCTACATGGATGGACAGAAATAGATGCTGAAAAACCATGACCAACCTGCTGAGCATCACTCAGCAGGTTGGACACGCCTATATTTAGTTATTTGCTTTCAAATCTTACATCTAAGGGAATTATGCTTAGCACAGGTTATTTTGCCACAGTATATGGGACACTTCAGGCCCAGGAGAGAAGAGAAAGTCTGACTCTGAATCCTGAGAGTTCAGGCAGCTCTGCAGGGAGAGCCCACTCTTCCTCTGAAGCAGGAGGATGGACTTGCACACCTCATCACAGACACGACCTGAACATTACTCCTGCTGCAGGATTAACTGAACAGCACTGTACCAGCTCCAGCTCTCCTCACCATAGCTAAAAATGACTTCCAAACACAGCTTGAGACAGAAAAGTAAATCACTGCCCTATGGCTGGGAAAGAACAAGACAGGGAGAACACCACAGCTTGATTTTCAGAGATGCTCCAAATTCAGGCATCATGAAGGTCAGCAGGAAACAGAGTACCCTAGGAAATGCCAACTGCAGCAAGAACCCAAGTTTGGAATTGCCCAACATGTACAAAAAAACAGCTCCTCTGTTACTCCTCTACAGCTACAGGTTAATTACAAAGCAGAAGAGCTAAATTTAAATTTTGCCAACCAGTTCTGGACCAGAAAGCCCAGACTGAAACACATTTCTCCCTCCACTACACCTCTCACACAGCAGAGTAGCTCACTCCTGGAGCCAGAGATGCTCAATTCCCATGCTGACTCCAGTGGAGCAGAAACACCAAGCCACGTGGCATGTGTTATGCAAAAAGTGCAAGACTCTGTGTATTATTTAAAATGTTCTGGTCAGAGCTTGTGCTTAACAACACTCTAATCTTCACAACTATGCTGTTACAACACCACTTCCCCACTTTGTTTCCTAAAAGCCTTTCCAACTGCATTAATACCTTCCTATCAGTAACTGCTATCTTAGATCCTGCTAAATTACTGCTATCACATTAAGAATACACTTATCTCATGCCACCTGGGGATATTGTATTAAAAAAATCTTTTTAGAAATCATCCTCCTTCTGCACAAACAAAATATTATCTCAGAAGTGAATGGAGATCCAGTCCCAGTGATGCAATCATTATGCAATTAGTGTGATGTAACAGGAGGCTGCATAGAGAAAAGCATCTACTTTCAGACCACAGAAGTACCAGCAGTGTTTGGGGCTCTCAGCACCATTCCTGCTCATGCTTTCAGAGGACAACGAGGCAAAGCCTTGTCACCCTTGCCTCCTTGCACAGCTTCTGGGCAATTTCACCCTGCACACCAAGGCAAGGGAGAGCACAGACCAGCCAGCCTCTCCACAGCAGACAATGGCCTTTGCTTTTCTAATCACAGGTGACTGACTGATAAACTGCATGAACAGCACAGTGCTGCCACTCTGGAGAGACTGATGGCATTCAGACAGCCTGCCAGGGAAAAGGTGAGAAGCTCATGACTACCCTCAACAGACTGGCTGCAAGCAATGGCTGAGTCCCCGTGGAAAGAGTAATAGTGCAACAGCAATTTCAGTGCTCCATGGCAAGAGAGAAGTACAAAGTGTCTGCTGCTGGCCAGAGAGCTCCAAAGACCCCGTAGGTACAGCCCAGATGACATGACCACAGGTAGCATCAAAAAAAAGCCTTCCCAGAGCAAAGCCTGTGGTTTCCCTGGGTGCTCACTGCTGCTTTCCCTCTGCAGAGGGAGAAGGAGCAGCAGTGATCTGCTCCCCATGGGACAGGGTCCAACCCCACAGCACCACTGCACCTGAACCACTCCCACTGCATCCCAGGAAAACACCCAGCTGACCTGGCAGCTTTCTGAGACGTGCACTGCACAAAGAACTTTCCCTTCTGCATAGCTAATCTTCACTGTCCAGGTATTAAAAACAGAATAACTTCCATGATAATTCACCAGAAATTGTGTCTTCCTGTAAAAGCTTAAATTACAGGTTTACTGCCTTCAAGTATTAGAAAAGACCCAGAATTAAATCCTTCACTTTCAGACTAAAACCAGGACCCATGCAGGAAAAAGACTGCTTGATGCAACAGGACAATTTGCAGGGAGCAGCCTCTGGGTTCATTGTGTCAGCCAGAAAGGTTCTAACAAGCAGAGATCACAAAGCAGGGCAGCTGTGATCAAACACTGTTTTCTGCATCAGTGGGAAGCACAAACCAGGAGGGAAGGATCACACACGAACTCACACAAAGCCACCCTGGTCCTTAGCAAGGCACAGGTCAAGGGAGGATGAGACACACAGGGCTGGAATTGGTTTAAGTTAAAAAATAAACCAAAACACAGCAGAACTGACTTAGTTCTTGACACACCACCGAAAACATTATGGTTCTGATTTTAAAGAATTCTTCCAACAGAGGATGGAGGCACAAAATCTGTGTAAACATAATTCATGAAGGGCACTGCAGTTTTTGTTATGAAGACACATTACTCGGGGACATTTATTATCCTCTCCCCACTCTGCCATTAAGGTCTGATATGAAGAAAAACAAATGCAAGATAACTAAGCTCTTTACAGGGGTACAAACAGATCAAACATAAATCTCTGTGTCTTAAAAAGAATTGGAAATGTCTAGACAGAAGACAGACAGAATTGGTCTCAAATGTATTCATTTCAATAAGAAGTTGAAGCCCTGAATTACAAGGAAAAGACTGAGATCTGCTCCTCCTCCAAAAACTTTCCACACCTTACTCTCTCTGTGACTCTGGCATCCTTTATTCCGCCTGTGATATTTATATCCAATAGCAGGTGACTGTAATCTGGGTCACCAGCAGTGTGGATAGCCACTGACAGCCCTCAGCAAGAGCTGCTGCAAACACAAGCAGCACTGCAGAGTCCCAGCCATGCAACTCTGGAGAACTGGCCCTTCTGGGGTAAAAAGAGATGAATGGGAAAGGTTTTCAAGTGCAAGCAGAGCTATCCCAGGGTCATGGGGCTTTGGGATACTCTTTCCTTCCACCACAGGCATGCAGGGATCACAGAGCTCCCTCTGCTTAAGAAGAACATGTATAACATCACTGGGCAAGTCTGCATAAGCCACCCACCCCAGGGACTCCTGGGATCCTACTATTGATACCACAGGCTGTAAGAACCTCTGTCATTTAGACTGGTGATGTGACACAGGAAGGGCAAACAAGCCACATGCAAACAGCCCACTTAACCAACTCAAAGACCTTCTCACCCAGATATAGAGCTGAGGAACAAAATTCTCTCATCTCAGTAATCATATGTAATTGTACAAGAAAATGAGCAAGAGAAGGAGGCCTACTTGGATAGCCAGAACAACACTGGCAGTGCAGAAGTCCCACCATAAACCAACCCCCACTTTCTTGGTAGAAGTTATCTCCAAAAGAGCCTGATCAGACACAAAGTTTCCAGTTCATAACAGCAGTATTTCCCATTGGCAAGCCTTCCCCAAAAAAACCTCTTCTATTCCCACCTTACCTGACATGCATTGTACAGAAGCTGATGCTCAAATTTCTTGATCCCCAAAATGTTCTGGAACATCTCATAGAGCTGCTCCTTGCTGAGAATGAGCTCCGAGGCAGCACTCGCTGTCATCCTGGCCTGCTGCTTCCGGGGATCCTCCTCCCCACGGTAAATAGCATCAAACTTTGCCATCCAAGAGCTCAGGACTGTCTCCTTGCTGAGCCCGTCGATTTCTGGCAGGCTGCGCACTCTCTTCTCAATGTGCTTCTTGAAGACCTCCCGGGAGTCGTTTGCTGAGCACCCTCCACTCTGCACCATCCTGGCAACACGGTCACTTTTCAGGAACACCTGCAAAGAGACGGGTGATTTCAAATGGTGTCACTTAACAAAAAAAAAAAAAAAAAAAAATCCCTCTTAAGTACCACAGAAGGTGGTTTCACTGCTGGGAAGCTGCTTATTGACTGCCAGGACATTCTCCAGCTCTTCACTCAACTGCCACACGTTGCTAGAGGTTTCAGCTGTACTTTGGGAAATGTTACGAAATCAGGTGAAGGTTCTGCTTTGCCTCCACTAAAATGAAATATTTTGAAGCAATTAGGACTTGATGTGATGCTATGGTCACACCTCAGCAGATACATAAATGCCCCTTCGGAAAACATTTTATTTTGCTCCATCTGATGTTTTAATAAGAAAGCTTTTGCACAACTGTAGTCACCCAACCAAGTCCTGCCCTGTTAGAGGGAGCAGAGTCATCTTACTGAAGCCAACAACACTGCACTGGATTTATTCTGGTAGCCAAGGCCCTGGGAAGCCTCTGCAAGGACCAGGTTTACATCCTAATTCTACTACACCAGAGGAGATCCTTGCTGTTGCTCTGCTGTCACAGGAATAGGAAGTGCAATATGGTTCAGCATGGCTTGAACCTTTGCAGAGATGCAGGGCACTGACAGCAGGAGAAAGGGAGGGAGAAAGCATTTCATAAAGATGTTCTTCCTACTGCAAGAGCAGGAAAAGGGTTAAAACATGACAGACTCCCACAGACCACAGATGTCCTGGGAGCAACACAGAGCTGAAGAGTTAGAGAGACAGAGGGATATTGTGTTGGCTCTCCTCTCCCAAGCCCTGAGCACAGAAGAGCAAACAATATCCAGTAAGAAAACTGCTGTTTTATTAATAATGCTGCGAACCGATGAATACAGCAGCTTGGGAAGAAGCTGTGTCCTCACAAGGGTGTATCTGTCAGCTCTCAATAATTAAAGAGCATGAGGATGACCTAAGGACATGATAGATTTTGTTTTTATATACCATTCAGCAACACAGTACTCCATGTTCCCAGATGCTTGATGGCACAGGCATCTGTTGGCAGAAGTAGTGGGTTTTGTCCAAGGACCAGACCAAAAATGATGCTGAGGAAGAGCTGGGCTGTTTCCTTCCAATATCACGATGGGAGCACTCACTCCCTGCAGACAAGACAGGCAGAATGCCACCAGCAACCTCTTCAGTCCATGCTGAAACAAGAGCAGCATGTGCTTCGTTTCCTTGTGAAGATTAAATATGAATGCTAATGCCCCAGGAGTGTGCAGATACTTCCAAGTAATGGGTGAGAGCTAACAAGAGCCAAGCTCCTGATGCACACTGATTGCAGGAAATGGTGGGAGGTCACAGTGACCAGCCCCACTGCAACATCCTGGGCTCCAGTGTCCCCTCATCCATGCCAGGTGCCCAGGCCTGAACCTGTGTGACACTGCTGATGACTTCCCATACCTGCCAGCACCAGTGGCTGCTCTTATCCATGGTCCTCACCCCCAGCATCATGAGCAGTGGCATCTGACTCCCCATATTCTCTCAGCCCTGATTCTTCCTCCCTGGGTGTGGAGCAGCAGCCAGCAGAGGAAGGGAAGGCTGCAGCTGGCAGGGAGGAGGCAGGCACAGGGAAGCATCAGTCAGACACAGAGCAGCAGAAACCATGAAATAGGAAGATTTTAAAAAGATACAAAAAGGTATTCTGTCCTGTTTTCTTTAGAAAATAGCAGGTGAATTGCCTGGCTGTAGGACTGCTCAGTAGGGTTTCCAGGAGCCAAGAATTGCCTAGAACAAAATCCTAGCATGGGTGCACACACTGATTCTTGCAGAAGAGAACTGACCTCCAGGAGCTTGGTCAGGCATCTCCTGCCACACCACAGATGAGCCCACCATGCCACTGTGTCTATCTGCCCACAGAGGGCAGAGTGGAAAAGGGCCTGATGAAGCACTTTCATCATATGCACTGAAGTGCCTGCTGCAAGATGTGCTGGTGACAGACAAAGCTTTACTCATTAGAAGTCAAAGGAGCTGAGAAAAGCTCCCTGCAGTGTGTTGGAGTATGCTGGGCCTGCCTGTGCACACGGGTCTGCAGCATTCCTGCAGGCACAGCAGTGCTTTGCAGAGCGGCAGCAGATCACTCAATTTTTTAATTTGATAGCAGCCTGTGAATTAGCCTGAGACTGACAACCACATGCTTACCCTGACAACCAGAATTAACAGCAAAATGTGGCCATGCAAACACATTCAAGGCAACAGCAAATGCATTTCTGACCTACAATGTCACCCTTACCTTTTCTTCTCTGCAAAAAAACAATCATTCCCAGGTAATGAACTTATTCTGCACCATTAATTAGTGGGCCTTTCAGAAACATCAGCCGTGTCCTGCACAGAGATTACCAGTTTCAGCTGTGTGTTTTCCAAGCGATCTTGCAGATTTATAAATCAGTAAATGCTGATTTCTAGATAACATTCAGCAGAAGGACAGTTAATTGAATAAAACTGAGATTTGCAGGAGCTGAGATAAGCAGGACCCTCCGTGATTTGCACAATG
The DNA here is from genome assembly GCA_037013685.1 of Acridotheres tristis. Lineage (NCBI taxonomy): Eukaryota > Metazoa > Chordata > Aves > Passeriformes > Sturnidae > Acridotheres > Acridotheres tristis. Next base: position 7,224,159 of record CM072899.1, on the reverse strand, counting down.
GATTAACCAAGGGGGGCACATCTCTGCATAGAAGGAGAGGAGAACACTCAAGCACTGAGGGGCAGAGGCTTTCTTTGGCAAGGCTTTGACTTGTGCCACTGCAGCTGGTGCTGTGAAGAGCCACAGAAGCAAGCCTCACCTGCACAGAAGCTGAAAGCACACGGCTGTCAATTAAAGGAGACCAACAGCTAAACAGAAGAAAAAGAAAGTTGTGCTAAAGGACACAGCATGATGCATTACACTTTATGTGGCCTGTTTTAAGTAGGAGAGAGACAGTGGAGGGTCCACTTGAAGACATGGGCTTGTGTACACCTAGTGCTAATCTACTGCTCTTTTTCAGTTTGATAACTTGAGGCACATATACAGCACAGGGCATGGAGCTGCCAACACACAGCCAGACCCAGCTGTGAAACAGGGATGTATTTTGCCTGGTTTTAAGCAGTTTCCTTTTCCTGCCCAATAATCTTATCTGAACAGATTATGCTGCTCTTGCATCCTAAAACACAGCTCACTTGATCTTGAAAACTTTACTTGAGAGCACTTGTTCAGTGAAGCTGTGATGATCCCTTGGCAATTTCTTTTCTGATAAAAGATGTAAATGACTCTCGGCTTCCTTCCTGTACAGAGAACGATGGAGCAGGAACTACTAGACTGGTAGAGTTAATCCAGAGAGAATTTGTGCTTTCCTTACACAGAAGCAGCTTCTGTCATATCCTATAGAATTAAAATTCTCTTCAGTTTTAGTATCTGATTTTGGTCCCTCTTAGATTGCACTTCTAGAGAAATACTTTATGTAGGCAATTCAAAATCTTCACCTTCTGTGACAGAATAGCTCTAGGGAGAAAGAGAAGTGGTTTGCAGAAAGGCTAGCAAAAAAATAAACACTACTCATAGAAATGACAAGCACTGATTTCCTTCAAAACCAGAAACTCTTTCCCTCTAAGCAGAGATATAAAAGGCAGCATTATGGGCAGCATACTAAGAGGGGCAAAAAGATATGCATAATTATTCTTTTGCACAATTATGAACAATGTTTTGTGTTCTCTGGTATCATCGAGTTTTGTAGATGCACATCCTCCTCACTCCCCCTTTGCTTTGCAGCACTTGTCAGGCCAAAGAGAAAAGACAAGACTTGCTGAAAAATCTCAAAGTCAATTGGACACATGCAAAAGCTTCCACAAGAACTGAATGTGCTGCCCAGATTTCTCTTGGTATTTTTCACAGGGACCACATTTTACTGATTTTTCCATCTTCCCTGTTTTAGAATACACTGTTTAGAAGTATTAGAAAATTATTTTTCAGCTCAAAGGAAGGGCAATCTTCCCCCTAACGAAGCTATAAGGACACACCATGGCATAGGGGTTGCTATGGCTGTTCCATGGCTGACACTCAAACCCCAAATCTCCCCAACATTGTGATGTATCAGACATCACAGAGAAGCCACTTTGCACTTGCCTTTGTTTCATACTGTGTGATAATGGACAAACCATTAATTCAGAATTCAACCCCATCTGTGAATAGGGATGAGGACAGGGATTGATTGCATTGCATTGTTTCTCCTTACCTCGTAGTAGCTCTGGACAGCATTTATAAATGCTTCATCTGCCACAATCTGGGTTTCTCCATTGAGAAAGGCCTGGAAACGATCTTTGATTGTCTGGAGCTGCTGCTTACTTATCTGTAAAACATGCCAAAAGAAGAAAATTCGTCAGAAAGGGTTTATGTATGAGGAAAAAAACCCGGTAATTGATCTGCATTATCTTATTGGGGTGCTTATGATGTGCATTTCTGCTTTCCTTTGGGGACAGCAGCAATAGCTGAAGAACCAGCAACACATACATGCACTCTGCACCCTGGCCAGTTCATTTAGGCATCACAAGCACCTAAAGTCACCCTGAACATAACTTCTAAGCAACTCTGCCACCACAAAATGCAGACAAGACTTTTACTACTTCAGATACACTCAATTCAAAAGCAAGCTGCTGTGTGAGTGCTTGGAAGAATCTGTTTTGGTGCAACCCCTGCTCCACTCAGCCTCTCCTCCCCTTCAGAAGTTGAGGTTTCATACCAAATAGAGAGCCTTGCAAGCTAGCTGCTGGTTTTAGGGTTGTTTTTTTTTCTGTCCTTGCTCATTTATTTTAGCTTTTCAAATCAGTCAACAACCAGTCGTAAAAGAATTTAATGTCGAAATCCTATGACAGCAAACCCGCTTTCCTTACCCTTATTTCTCTGCTGTCTCTCTGATGCTCAAAACATTTTCTGTCCAGCATACAGCTGGTATAACTTACAAGACAATTCAAATTCTGTCACAATGACATCAATAGAAAGTTTACAAGGGTTTATTCCAGCCTTGTAAGATAACATGCCATTATTTTTCCAATTTATCTGTCAGTTTAAAACCAGACATAGCTAAAAAACCACCTCTTCAGCTTACAATGCAGACAAAGTCACAGCAGGCATATAAGTAATGTATCAGCAATGCAAGCATAATATCTTAAAATGTAGGCAACAATCATGCTGAAAAGCTGCAGGGATTGAAATGTAGCTGGGACTGGTTTACCATGGGGTTACTTCACGTTTGAGGATAAGAATTAATTTTGACAGAAGGAAGCAAAAAATATGTATATACTACAACTTTAAACTGAAAGGGAAAGGAGAGCAGTAAGAACTAGGACTGGTATTTATTAGTGACCAAAACGTTTAGAGAAGAGTCTTTTTTTCTCATTTGTATGCCAATGGAATAAACCAGCCCATTAGAATGGAAGAGAATGATAAAATTAATGGCTCTAAGTGTCTAAATGGCTTTGAATAAAGTATTAAAAACTGCAGAGATTCAAACAACTAGAGCATAATGATGCCTGGTAAACACCACTAGTGATAAAAAGCAGGAGAGGGACCACTTGGAAAATGCAGTGATAAATATCACTGGAGCTACAGTCACGATGTGCTATGTGGGGTGTTTAGGGACTGCAGTAGCAAACATCATGAACACTGTAATTAATTCCTCAACACCATGCTGAGGGGGGTTAGTGAGCAATAGCAATTTGATGTGATAATCTGGGATTATCCTACTGCTAATGGAGAGGTGTTCATCAAAGTGACAAGTGAAATTCACTATTCCATGCTTTAGAAAACGTGGAACAGCCTTCACCACCTTGTGGATCCTGCAAAGGTGGTTCATTCCCATCCCCAAAACACCAGCCCAGATTTCCCAGGGTCTGACACATGCAACAAAGCTCAGCATCACAAGACTGGAGTAAGGACCATCCCTTAACCTGATCCACCTCAGCCCTGGGCCATGAGCCCAGAAGAAAAACACTGCCAAAAGCTTACAGCTTTTAGGATAACAGACTCTTATGACCAAAAATTAGATCCTATCTGCCATTTCAGGCACCTAAACCCCTTTGGGGTGTTTGCCAACAACACCCTAGACATCAGAAGCCCTTGAGCAACACACACAACAGCAGATGTAAAACAGGCTCCAAATCTATCTGAGCTGATGGAATTGAAAACTGGGTCAATGATTAAGAGGAGCCACAGACAATGCAGTGATAGAGTGGGAGACACCTGTTGGAAGGTGCTAGGTCTGTTTTTTTAATCATTTCATTATCCCAAAGAAGCGAAAGGCAGGATGTTAATTAAAAGTATTGACGATTTTGTATTAACAAGCATTGTGAATGTCAGGAAGAAATTACAGAGTAACAGATGCTCTAAAAAACAACAAAAGAAACGGAAAAACTACAGGTAACCTCAAATTCAGGGTGCTGAGGCACAAGGAAAGACATACTAAGAGCACAGATACTCTCAGCCAAAAGGCTTGTCATTTGGGATTTTAACGACACACATGGCATATTTATTACATTTTTGTGTCCAGGTTATTTCTTAGGACAACCTCCAAAAGTCCTTGCTTCTTCAATTCCTATAATTCCATCTAGCAGCAGTATTCTTTCCTCCTTCCTCAGTACTGAATGGGCTACCTTCAGAAAAAATGATGCTCCTTGAAATTCCTAGAAATTCCCAATACGCTGCTCACACGCAAGCTGCTGGGGGCTGAAGAAATGAATCATCAGATTTGTCTCTACTCAAGTGTCAGTTGCCTCCTCCTCAGCCAAGCTGTACGCCAGCATTTTCCCCATCCAGGGAAAACGAGATTTTCTCTGATCACACCAGGCTGCAGCACAGTCCAGCCCTCAGCTCACAGGACCCTCAGTCTGACACCCCCACCAGACCATGAGACAGCACTGGGTATTGATCCATGTCTGTGCCATTCTTAGGGATGTTATCAGGGAAGCAGTCAATCTGAGAAACAATTTAACTGTTTTCATATTAACTTTAGCCTCTGCAGAACAGCAGCAAACACCTGGTGCAGAAAGCCAGCACCACAAGGGAGCAGAGGAGACCAGACCTGCAAGTCGACCAAATGTGCCCAACACGCTTCACCTCCTATTTTATGCCTCTTTCCTTCCCCATCAGGCCCCACAGTCATTGCTGCCAAATCCCAGGAGCACTTCTGGGGCAGCTGGGAGGCTGCACCTCTCAGCAAAGGCTGGAGCAAGGCAGGGGGCAATCTCAGCACCAGCATCACATTCCAGAGCCTTGAGGCAGTGCCAACTGATGCCATTAACTCAGCCACAGGCTTAAAAGAACACGTGCCCTCAACACTCAACTGGAAGCTTAAGTGCTTTAAAGTCAAGGGTGTTATTTTATCTCTTGTAATTAGAGGCACCAGTGATAAGCCAGAAATCCATATAAAGTAAGCCAACAGCTTCTGCAGATCCAGTAAGGCCACTAAGGGGCCAATACAAACCACTTCTCGGTTACCTTCCATAGGGTGCTCACAAATAGCAGAAAACAGCAGAATTACTTCCACTTGGAAGGACATCAGTGCAACATCACAGCCTTCACACCAGATGCGGCAGGAGGTGAAACCCTGATAGGCTGCAAGCCCAGCAGGGGTGTGGATGCTGGGGGCACAGCCTCGCTGCCTCCCCTGCAAACACAAATCCAAGTGCCATCACACAGGAGAGCTGGGAGTAAGCAGGAAAACTGGTGGATTGCAGACGTTTATTCGGTTTACCTTCCCTCACTTTTCCAAACTTCTCTGATGTTCCCTAAAACTGCTTCCCACATGTGAGCCATTAAAAAATGAACAGTTACTTCTGCATTCCAGAGGGATCACAGAACACAGCACTCTGAACCCAAGAGAACTGTCCCAAGTTAGTACTGTGTGTGCTTATGCAGCAGAGTGTTTCCCACACCTTTACCTGTCTAAAACATGGGAGTATTTAAGTCGCCAGATGTACACAGACATATTAAAAACTGTAATCAACTGAGGCAGTGAACTCCTGGCACAGGTATCAGGAACAGCACCCATGGAGCTTTTGGGCTGGCATCCCTCGTGGATTGCATGGCTTTTTATAAAAAGTTTGGCAGATGTCTTTCCCATAACAGACTACATTATAGGGAAGAGCTCACCAGCGATCAGACACGGGCCCCAGATGATTCCTACCTTCTTGGTCTAACTTTGTTAAGAAAAATCACATGCCCAGCACAATCTAGTGACCTCACAACCTGACTAAAGACCCACTGGCCACAAGTAAATCACAGAGGCAACCAAATGAATTTGCTTGATGCAGATCCCAGCAAACAGCACATCAGCATCTTCGAGACACTCACCAGCAGCTTTCCTGCTCTCTGTTATTTTTGCACATACTCAGTCTGACTCAGAGCCAAATGCAAACCTGAGCACAGGGAGCGATGGCACCTTCTCCAAAGTGTTCCAGCCAGTGAACAGCTGGCACCATCTCTGTGCAGCCTCCTTCGCCTACACCAGGGAAGCACAAGCACTGCAAAGAGGAGCTGTTTGCCACAGAAAACTTCCCTGAAAAAAGTTATACACAGCAATGTGCCTCACTACGGCATCCTCTCTCCAGAATGCTTTGCTGAGTCTGACCATGCAGGAATAAGTACAGCACCAAAATGGGCCCAGAGGCTGTAGCATCTCCAACCTTGCAAATTTCTACAGCCTGACTGCATGAAAATTATCTGGGTTGGGAGGAAGCCCTGCTTTGAACAGGGAAATTGGGCCAGAGACCTCTAGAACTCCCCTGCAACCTAGATTATGCTACAGCAATGCCATAACCAACAGAAGATTTGGAAGGGCCATCCTAGATTGCAGATTGCTGAATCTGTCAGTAAGTAGCAAGCTGCAGCATAACTGTACAGATACTCAAACCTGCTAATAAAGCCCTGTCCATCAGCGTGATTGCTAATGAAATTAATCAGATTTGGGCTCTGTAGAATGATGTTTCCAAGTGAAAGGTACCGTGTGGTTGAGAAGTGACCCCCTTCACTGCCACACTTGAACACCTTTGATCACAAAGACTGAATGTTTCAGTGCACTGATGCCTCAAAGAGCCCTTGTACACTGCACATCCCACTGGAAGGGTCTTTCCTGCAGGACATGAGGATGCATTGCAGCACTGCCCATTGGTCCCTAATAGCTCAGGCCATCAAGCATCACCTCTGTCCCGAAGGAATTTCAACTGAGTGTTTCAGCTGAGGACTGCAGGTAATTGCCAGGGGAAGCACCTCTGCCTTTTGTCCAGAAAGCCCAGCAGCAGTCAACCATGAGCAGCACTGAGCTCTTCCTTCTTATGGCACCTGCTGCTCAGGGACCACTGCAGGGACGAAAGGAGGAATATTTAACTGCTCGCTGTGCTGTTGCTCTGGGTTTGGTTTTGTAACATCCAATAAATATTTCATTGCTCCTCAGTACCAGGTGATTTAGGAAAAATCTAAACCAACCAAATGAGCATCTCTCATCATTGCTACTTTCATAGCCAGAAAACCAGTCACAACACAAATAAATGTGAGAAGGAAGGTGTAGGGAGGAGGCCAGAGCAGCTGAGCACTGATCTCAGGAGAGAGGCCAGAGGCCCCAACAATGGGCATAAGACTAGAAAAAAGACCCCAATCAGTTTATTTGGCACTGAGAAAATGTATCAGGTTGTCCCTCTGCTGATGCTGATTTCCCTGTTACAAGAGAGGGCGACAGGTGGGGTGACTCACAGTCCCAGTATTTGGGGTTTTAACTGCAAACTCTGCTGGGCAGATGTAGCTGCTCTGCAAACAGCTGAACATTGCTGGCTTTTCACTGCTCACATACACGACCAGTATGAATTGCCAGTCTCAGCCACCTAACAGTGCCTTTCCTGTTTTTTTCAGAGAAATTTAACACTTGTTACCAGAAAGAGCTTCTTGTGCTTTGGTTCCTGATAGCCACCATACATCTTTTTCCAGGGATACCCTTACAGTCTGACCATGTGCAGATCATTCTGCACAGACCCACTGTTTTGCTGCTGCCTGTACAAGTCCCTCTTTGTGGATACTTGATGAATCCACGCTGGCCAGCCACTCTCCAGCCACACTCATCCTTTGTGAGTGGCAAACAAGAAAAAGACATGGTCCTGGCAAGCCACCTGAGTGTTACCTACTCCCCTCTCAGAAGAGGTGTCAGGCTGATTTGTTGCAGAGAAAATGACTGCACCATGACCATGCCTGGGTTTATACACGTGGGCAGTGAAGAGCACACACAGCCCCTTCTGCCTGCAGCAGCTCATGCCCTGCCTGCTCAGCCCATCTGTGATGTTGGGGATGGGTCAGAGCAATGGGGATCCTCTGGGAGAAACATTCCTACATGCCCACCTGCCCTGTGCTCAGAGATCAGGCTGGGTTTGAGCACAAACAATGCAAACAGCTCCTGGGTCCTTACACACCAGCACAGCATCGACCTGGAGGTCAGAGACTGAACCAGCCTCTCACTCAAGCAGCTCAAGAACACAAAATTATTATTTCCTGACCTAAAGGTAAATACCTGCTTCAGCAATTTGACCAAAGGGGAGAGAAAACTCACTAGAGCAGCCTGCAGAGGAAGAAAGCCCCTTCCTCTGCCCAGCCACAGAGCTACCACCCAGCCATGCCTCCTCACAGCACCAGCTCCAATCCCTGCCAGGACCTCTCACTACCTCTGTTATTAGGAGCAAACTCCAGCAGCTTTGCAGCACAAGCAGTGAGTGTTAAATGATTTTGGCACTTGCTGGAACATTTCTCCTGTGAAGAGGCTCAAGTATTGCTGCGTAAGTATGGGAACGCATAACATCAATCCCTTTGGTTAAGCCAGCTGCAGACACAGAGGCTCTAGATCAAGCAGTGCAGATCTCCTCTTTCCCGTGTCCCAGACTACATCCAGCAGCAGATTTACTGGAGAGACAAAGCACAGGCTCTGAGTTGCTCTCTGAAATACATGGATGTGCTTTTTTATCCTCTCAAACCCTGAGTATATTTCTTTTCTATGATTCACTCTGCCAGCTAGGCACACTTCTTTGACATACATGAAAGACCTAAAATGCTATTATGGCTTCTCCTATTTTCTGAAACGCTGCGGTGCACAATGCTAAAAAAGGAAAGCAAACCCAGCATTTGGGACTGGACCTTGCCATGATGACTTTCCCCTTGTGCTTTCCAAGCTACACCTTCCTTTTTCAACCTCCCACCACAGAGCAAGCCTAGATGCATGTACATCAAAAGATCCCTTGCCACAGCCTGCTTCACTTGCTGTCTTTCTACCCGGGTATCCATCCAACACTCACATATCACCCTTGCATCTCTCTCCTGCAAAGGGTCCCCTTTTCCATTAACATCACAGAAACACAGAATTGTTTAGGTTGGAAAGGACCTCAAAGATCATTCAGTTCCACCCCCTCTGTCATGGGCAGGCACACATCCCACTGGACCAGGTGGCTCAGGTGTGGTTCCAATCAGGAAATTCTGCTCCTGGCTGCAAGTTCCTTTCTCCTGTGTATCTCCTTCTGGCTGGTCCCTACTCTGCAGGTGATGTGCTGGAAAGTAACCCCAAGATGGAGCCACCTGACAAGAACACAGGAAACCTGGAACTTTTTCCACCTTTGATCTTATTTTACCTAAGCAAGCCATTAGCAGAGTGAGTTTTTGACAGATCCAGCAGACTAAGTTAGCCCTGCTGGGTATCTTTCTGTGTATGATCAAGCAGACAAAGACCCCTATTTTTTTTACTGCTAATAAAAATATGACTTTGATCTCAGAAGAATAGAGAAGCCAGCACAAAACAGAAGCAAGAAATAGCAATGATAAAATACTAGGCCAGTGACTGAGGATGGGCTGAGGGGTGATTGCTGCTCTGAGAAACCTCCCTGGTGACTTCTGCTGTGCCGGGAACCTTGCCTGGTGAGGTCTGCTGGGTAAAACACATCATCGTGATGTGGCAGCTTTCAGCACAAAGCCCAGCGTCATCCTGCCTGTGGTAAAAGTGCAGCTGCTCTGTTAATAAAACAGAAAAAGCAAGCCCATAAAAATACTAGCAGAAATACAGCTAGGAAATAAATCCAGGAGACAGGTAGAACGGAGGCTCTCTAGAATGGGCAGAGTGACAAGCAAAGCTCCCCAACACTGGGTGCCCCTCTGGGTGCCCAAAAATCCCTTTACTCCCAGGCTGGGCTCTGCAGCTGGATTATCTCCTCCTCCTCCCCCTCTCTCTGGCTCAAACACCTTCCTTACTCCCTGTTATGGTCAGGTCAAACCAACACACTCCTTCCCAGTCCCTGTCAGATTAACCTCAAGTCCTGAGGGCCACTAACACAACTGCTTACACAGCCTGCTCCAGCAAACACCCCTAGCAAGGGCCTGGCCAGAGGGGCACTTGGAGAAATGTTTGCTCTGACTGCTGTAGGAACTCTCTGTAAATGCAACAGACATGGCTTGGCCTTGCCCTTTCACTCCATCAGTGCAGTAGATGTGGTACATACAGTCCACTGCTGCTCTGATACCTCAAAAAACACTTAACCCAGGAAAAAGAATGGAGGGAAGATCTTCCTTCTCCTCTGGAGCATCACAGGCAGTCTTGGAAATTAACATTTTCACTCCCTTTTTTCTGTTGGATGGAAAACAACACATGGCCTGTGGAAGCCTGTGAGTGTTAATGTGACACAGCTTCTGAGACATCCATCCTTTCATGCCTCAAGACCTTGGTGTGCTGCAGTGGAGGAGGGAGGTGGGGAGCTGGAGAACATCACAGGTCCTTCTCCGTGAGACACCCATGTTAAGACCCTTGGAAAAGTCAGGAACAGGCTGAGCTATGATCCTACTAGAATTTATATTTATTTCAGAATATTCTGAGGACAACTCTCAGAACTTTGATGTTTAGAGCCTGACTGAAAGGAAGTAAAAAAGACAGTTTGGGGTTTAGATATTACACATCTATTTCCCAGGGACTGCAAAGCCCTAAGCCTCCTACTCTGTCACCATCATAGGTATGCAAAACCTCTCATTCAATCATTTTAATAGACAGCTGATACTGTATTTATTTGATAATTTAAAAAAAATTGCAAAAATCTCTTACAAGTGCTACAAAGGAGCATTTGCAAACAATTCCCAAGTGCCCAAAAGAAATAATTGTATAGAAGTGATGGTTTTACACTGCTGGTCAATGTGACCAGAGCCCCTTTGACCTCAGCCAGGAACACTTGACACTGCCAGCCCCTCCTGGGGGGTAACTAACAGCACAGAACCTCTTTCCACCCACTGGGCCAGTGTTATTTGGACAGTTCAGCACTCTGAAGATCAGTAACCCATATTGCTGCTGACATTACCCAAGTATCTCCATTCTTGGACTAGGGGCTAGGAATGGCCCAGTATATTGTGGGTTTGGAGATCCCAGGCACAACCTAAGGACAGTTAAACATCCATAAACTGATCCACAAATGGGGGTGAGGGATGAGGTGGGAACAAAAGGTCGCCTATGCTGGGGGGCTCTGGGATTCAGGCAAGTCCTTGCTGTCCAACAGCCCAGTTGTCTGCTCCCTCTGTGCTGCATTTCCCATTTTGAAGGAGAGTAACAGCACTTGGTTTCTCTCCAGAAGTGGCTGCACGCATGAAAAGACTAAGAGCCTCTCAGACTAGGACGGTGCATATCCAAGAAGAAAAGAAAGCTACTTCTAGAGACACTTTAAAAATCACTATTTGAACTATTTCTATCTCTGTGTTCCTATTCCAGGCAGACCTTACAGATTGCAGAAGCCAATCATCCTTTCCTGGTTAATGTATACAGCAGATCATGCTGACTTAAAAATATTAAACAATCAGAGCTAAAGATCTCCTACTGACACTTCAGATGTCCAAACAAGAAACACAGGCTTCTCTCTGTTCTTTTTTAAGGTTAAAAAAAGGCATGTCTACCATCACTGGCCTTATTTTTGCATCATTTTCATCATTAAACTCTGCCTCTCCTCCATGTCACAAGCTATTTTAGAAACAGCTCTTACTGAGCAGAAGTGGCAGACAAATGAATGGAGATTCAAGGACTCCTGGTGTGTCCCAGCTTCTGTGAAAATGCTGGTTTCAGCCTGGCAGAGTTAGCAGGGGAGGGAATGTCTTTGATGGGAATGAACAAGATGGCAAGAAACGAAGAGGAGCTCCCAGGCAGACAAGGCTGAAATGGTGAGCCCTGATGTGGGCACCCCATATGCAGATGCTGCCCCTGCCAAGAGCTGGGGAAACCACCAGCCCCCAAACCAGAGGGGGGAATCGACATGAAATTGGGCTGCTGGAGCAGAAGAGGAAGCAGATGCAGGTCTGAGCAATATATTTTTTCCTAAGAAAGCACATTTTCAAAGCAGCCCACTAAGAGACATGACCTACTACACACCACAGCTCTAACTACAACTTGTCGTGTTTGAAATTTCCCCTTATTCTGTGCATCTGACATGAGTTCCAAGAAACAAACAAAAAGAAAGAAAACACTCCAGGATTTTAAGAAAATCTGTGTAAGAGCCAAATGCATCTCTGATCCAGCAAAAGAGAAGCTGTCTTCTTCAGACAGCACTTGAAAAAGGTTCAATCAATCAGTCAAGCCAGAACAGAATTTGCTTCTAGACAGAAAAACAAGAGAAAAGGTGTGAAACTGTAGTGCACGTCCTCCTCCACCTCATATTTCCTGCTAAAGTGAGTAATATCAGATTTTTACAAGGGCATTTGTTTGGAGCTGGAGGAGAAAGTTTAGTAAAAGGTAGTTTGTTCTGAGGCAACAAACCACTGCAAGAAAAGTACATTGCAACTTTCCATGCCCACCACCAGGCAGAGACATGGGAATATACATTCACAGGATGGCTGGTGTGTACCTGGAATAGCTGAGAATGTCTGTCTGCTCCTTCAAACACATCAGGGAAATTCATCTGCAATAGCATCATTCCACTGGGGTGATTTACTATTATTTAAAGAAAGACACTGTTTAAATTATCCAATTAGTTTCCCACAGCCCTAGTCTTTGGACCCAGTTTCTGTCAGGAGGCTGAAAACGAGGGGGTAAATCTTGCAAATTATCTGAGGCATCACAGAGATGGGAGGAAAGCCCCATGGGGACACAGCCCCCGGGGTGGCTTCGTGCAAGCAAGTGCTCAGATTTCCAGGCTCGGAGCACATTCACTTGACAGGGAAAGCTGGAGGAAGCAGTGACCTTTTCTGAGCTTTAGGCTGTAAGCATAAATGAAACCCAGCTAGGACAGTCATGGTACACACAGCCTATGTGCAGTGTGGGCAGGTCCCACACCGGCATCTGCAAAGGGACAATTAGCTGTTTGCATGAAATTAGGCATGAAGTTCAACCATGGTTTTCAAGATAAGGAAAAGGCCATTTGCTGGCTGACAGGCTCTGGAGTCTGCAGTGATCAGGCAGAGCCTTTGCAACCCAGGAGATGTCCTGGGGAACCAGTGCAAGGACAGGGGTGAGGCATCTGAGCTGAGCACAGCTTGGCACCGGGACCTTCCCCAAGCAAATCCCACCAGTGGAATGAAAGAAGCAATGCCACAACCAACATATGACTGAACCATCCCTAGGGGCACCTGGCCAGGGCAAGAGGGACATCCTGGTTCCCTGAGCGAGTAGCCCTCTGTCCTGGGTCCCTCTGGCCAGCATGCTGGCTGTCTTTTGCCTTTCACCTCCTGCCAAGTTTAATTAGAGCTAAAGAACATCCCCCAAAGCCGCTTGCTGTGACCCAGCACCAACCACCCAGTCTCAGCAGCAGCATCCAACTGCACAAATCTTTCCTGTTGGCTCTGGGAGCAAATAAAGCCAGGTCAGGTCTGGTTCAACTACCTTCCCAACAGCCTGGAGACATAGTATGGTAAACTGGATGTAAAAAACAAAACAAAACAAAAGGAACCACCAAAAAAAGCCTTTTTTGTGCCTCTGATGGCCTGTGGGGCTTTTTTTGGTCAAAGGCTAGAGATAGTAGTTTGAAACGTCCAGCTTTCCTAACAGACCCAAAAGACTAAGTTTGGTACCACTATTATACATTAACTATCTACAGTCTGGCAATTTTCAACACAGCAGTTGTATATGGCCATACATAAAAATCCTCTCCAAAAACACATGCCTACACATTAAAAAGTCTCATTTAAGCCAGGAAAGCTGTTTTAAGGATTCCTGTGAAGTGTAGTATATTGCAAGCTGTCTCCAAAAGAAGAAAGATTCATTTTTCTGCTTTGGACTTGAGACAGAATAATTTTAAAGGTTTTGAGTGAGTGATGAGCTCTGTGCATTTCTGCTGGGAGGGTCACAGCCCCCTGCTATCCTCTTCCCATCAGATGAGCTGTCTCTGCTCCTCATTTGCTGTGGGCTGCACAGAAGAATTGCAAGCTGATGCTACAAGAACAGTGACCTGCAGCAGAAGGGGATGTAACAGATGGAGTAAATATCCTCTTCAACACACCCCCAGAATATGTTGTCCAAGCTCAAAATCCAGATTTCCTATGTGTCTTACACTACCTTACAATGGCTGAAAAAAAACCAGGAGAGGGGAAGAGAGCAGGCTGTGCACACAGGGAGCAGAACACAGTCCCAAAGACAAGAGAGAAGAATTGCCTGTTGCTACATCTGGTAATGACTTTGTCTACATTAAGAGTCCAAGTTGAAACCCCCACAAAAAGCAGCAAAGCTACTGCAGAACTGAAGCATATAATTTCAGAGGAGTGCTTGTAGGAACAGAAAAACACGTGGGCATAAAGAAAGAGGAAAATACAAAATGAATTCATTCTTCATAAAAGGCAGCTGTGCTAGCATTTGCCTACAGCATTCTTTATCCTGGAGCTTCCCTTCTGCTTCTAGGAGCCCTGCAAGAAATCACTGAAATCATAACAATCAAAACCACAAAAAAAGGGAAAATAAGCTCCCCAAATGAGCACAGTGCACTGATTCACTACTCTCATTTTCCTCCTCCCAATAAGTGTGAGGAGCGAGCTATGTCTTGGAAACAGGTCTGTGCAAGTGGCAGATCCAGAGCTTGGTGGCAGCTGGACCCCAGAACTCCATGTTACTCTGATCCCATAAAATAGATCCCACATTATGCTCTACATGCACAGACAATCCCAGCGACTCCAGCTCACCTCAGCCTACAGCATGGCTTGCCTTTTTTTTTTTTAACTCAAACATTCCTATTAGAAGCCTCAGCCTACACTGAAGAATTAGAGATAACTGGTACCCGCAGAAATTGGAAGGAAAAACACTAACCTTAAATATTGCTTAAATAAAAGCTGCAGAACTGAGGATGTGGGAATCCAGTCGCTTACCTGAAAATGCCCCAAAATATTTGAATGAAAGGAACTTGGAGTTTCACTCCTGGTGCTGATTGCTGGGCCAGCACGAGCACAGTGATGGCTTCTCCCTTGGCATGACACACACTGCAGAGGGGGCCCACACAGCCTGCTCCAGAACAGGCAGCCCTGACAGTTGTCTCAGAGAAGTGCTTTCCCAGCCCTCTAGAATATCAGCAGCGAGCTTCCCTGGCAGCTGGATGAGGGAGTAGGCATGCTGGAAGATGGGCAGGGAGCAGGGAGCCTGCAGGGTGTGCAGGTCAAGGCAGGTACCAGCTGCACTGGCTCATGCAGCTCCTTTGGCCTCCAAACCTCACGAAGGCTGAACTGTGACCAAGCAGGTTTTGTCCAGAAAGCTGGGCCAGGCTGGGGCATGCATGAAGGGGAAATGCCAGAAAACAGCACAAACAAACTCATTCCCCTTGGTTCCACACTGGCAGGGCTTTTTCCAGCGATGCCAGTGTAACTTTGCCATCCAGCCCCTCCTTGTTTGCAGTTTCCAAACTTCAGAGTTTTACATACAATGGGTTCTTGAGTGGGCAAGTATCCTACCCACACCAACAAGAGAAGGACAAACTGGTGGGAAACTTTGATCTACCTCCAACTCATTTCCAGCTACATTTCAGCACTTGGCTTGTCCCACACAGCAGAGAAATCTGCCATGTTCCAGCTGAAACCCTGACTATGGGCTTGGAAAGTCAGACATTATGCATGCTGTAGCAAGCAAAATTAGCAGTAAAATCTTCCCCCCCAGGAAATATTGGGAAAAAAAAAACAAAACAGAAGTCACTTGAGATCTTCAGCATCCCTGCCCATCAGCTCCGGTCCTGGAAAAGATACTTTTGCCTTCACTGACTAAAAGCCCATGAGTTTATCTGGAGTAAAGTTCCCCAAACCTGAATGCAGAAATGCTGGGCACAAGTCACTCCTTCTGGGTGATGTCTGTCTTAGCATCAGAGAGAAAAGTGAGATTGCAATTTCCCAGGATATACTAAAGCTCCCCTTAAATTTAGGTGGCAAATAGAAATATTCATTTCCTTTAATCTTTTGAACTGTGACTATTTTACAAACCATGTACTATTTTTGAGTTTTGTGATTAATTCCTCAGACATTTTTTACAGAAATGTGCTTTAAACATGCAAAACAAATCCCAATTCTTCCTGGTACAATGGAGAAGCAAAGAAACTGAAGATAGCATCAGAAGAAAACAACAAAGACAGAAGCCTTTGCCACATTGCAGGCTAACAGCAAGAACATGATAGAATAAAGATGTTTATCTTGAGCAACAGAGAGCCTGCACAACATGAGTCAGAAGGAGCAAGGCACCCATCAGCCTGTTTGGGAGACCAAGAAGATTTCTGAATGGGGCTGGTAGCTGAGCCCTCTGCTAAGCTGTGCTCAAATTCTCTTTGCCTATGGGCTGACATTTGGGTGGGTGACAGAGGCTGCACTTCCTGCTCAGGGGCTGCTGCTGAAGAGAGAGCAACCTATCCTGTAGTTATAGAGGGCCACAGGGAAAGCCTCTGAAGCACTGTGTCAAAGGCTGGAATTCAAAAGAAGGCTTTTCTTCCCTTATTCTTGGTGCCTGAGAACCAGCATTAACCCCCACCACACTCCTCAGGCTCTTCCCAAGAAAGAAAATAACAGAACATTAAGCTGGCACAGTACATATGAAGTGACAGCAAGAGCCCTTGCAGTAAAATCTCTGTGTGATGCAGAAGGAATTACCTCCACAATTCCACTCCTGTCAGACAGCACAGCACAGCACAGGGGGTGCTGTGCTGCTGATGCCAGAGTGTGATTTCCATTAGTGTTAATAGGAACTACTGACAGAAGCAGCAGCCAAGAAGCCAAAAAGCCTCCAGTCTTGATGAGTGCCTTTGCTGAGTACAGAACTGCATTAAGTCAGTTCCCAGCAGCTGTAGCAGGCAAATGATCACGGCTGTGAGCATGAGAAAAGAGCCAGGACTCAGGTTCTAAAGAAGGGCTGGATCCCAGTGGGGATGGGGCATTGGAGCTGCAGCAGCACAAGTGGCCAGTGAAGTGCCAGCAATGGCACAAGCCAAGCCCCACTCCAGTGTCCATGTAGCAGTCGGTCACAGTCCTCAGCAGCAAGCTTGAAGGAACCAGGTGGCCACTGCAGCATTTCTTGCAGCTACTTCACGAACAGCTACTGCCAACAATCACCAAGCTCCTTGGGATGGGGCACAGAAAAGCATTTCTATCTGCAGCGGAAACATAAAATAGTTCACAAGAAAGTATAGGTTTGGAAAAACAAGAGCTTGGGATCAGAAGATGATATAACAAAAACCCAAAAGGTAGGCCATGAGAAAACTGCACGTATGGAAGAACAGGGGCTTGAAATTTCAAGATGTTGTTTCGGTCCCCATTAGGGTCTCGCAGTTCAGATTGAGAGAAAAGGCCATCATTACAACCGTTACTTCAAGTCATTGAAGATTTTTTGGATAAGCAAAGGCCTAGAGAAAATTCCTCTCCAAGATATAAAAATAGATTTTTATTAATTAGAGAAAAAGCCAGATACAAATCACAGTCCTCTGAGAAGTGATAAGCTAGATGTCAAGGTTATTTTCTCGAAAACAGTTTAATAAGCAGGTGCTGAGCTGGTGCTCACCATCGCCCAAGTGTGTCACACAAGGCGAGTCACTGGCACTGCCTTGGCCCCAACAATTTGCAGCAAAACCATCAGGTCTCACAGCAAGCAGATCCCCTGCCTGTTCCAAGTGCCTACCCACCACCTCCACCACTCGTTTCTCATCAGCTCTCCACAGACAGCAACAAATCATTTCATCCTGTTACTTATGCCACAGAAATTTAGACTCGAGGAAAAATAGGCATAACAACATTACATCATTTAAGCAACTAGCTTAGCTGACTACATAAAAATTCTGTAAGAGCAACAGACCTTTTTAATTAAACTAACTAGCCCTGGGCCAGAGAAAGACTTCTCTCCTGCTGCTTCATTTGGTAGGAAGTGATGGTGCCACAACCACTATCACAATTCAAAGCACTTCTGAGTACCCAGAGCTCACCCAAACTCCTTTGGTTGCAAATGCTTCTACAGAAGCCTGTGCTACCCAGGCATCTGCCTTGTCCCATTCACATCCAGGTCAGCTCCAGGTTTTTGTGCTGATAATCTGAGTCTCATTGCCTCCCTGTAGCATTTGGTGCAAAATGAAAATAACAGAAAACTCCATCAAGCCTAGCCCCAAGGTACTCAAAACTCAAACAGTTTCACATGGTAAGCCATGACAGCCAGGAGCAGTCCCCTTCACAGGGCTGTGCCAAGGACACAAGTCTGTGTCCCTTGGGCAGGGACTGATGCTGAGCTCTGGAAGGGAAGCCCGAGCTTGTGCCAAGAGGGTCTGGACAAGCTTGACACAGAGGAGAGAGAGAGCAACCCCTCCCACTGTACCTGCACTTGCCCCCCTCAGGTTTGCCAAACACTTTAGGAAAAGCCAGATTCTTCACAGGAGCACACTGCTGCAGGGAAGAGACACAGCTCTGTACAACCCAGAACGATGCTCCATCATGTGGCACTGCTCCAGCCCACACAAGGCTTCATCTTCCACTATACACTGAAGTGAACTGCATTTTTTGATGCTTTTTTCTTTTCTTCTGGAAAGAAGCTAATTAGAGTGGAAAAGAATCTCTACAACTCTCACATGTACGATTCCTGTACTTCAGACTTTAATTTGTGTTATGCAACTAGCACACACACACACTGTACTTGAAATGATATACCATGCAACCTAATCAAACACCACTAACAGCACCAGGTAGTTAAATCATGCTGTGATAAACAAGGAAAACGATTTCGTGTAAGCATGGCAAATTCTCCCTTGCACCTTGGTCAAAGTGGCACCTACTACCAATTATCAGGTTGGTAAAATGCATCTGTTATTTAGGGTAATGGCTTAACTTAACATGTAAAATGCATGGCTCGGGGTGCGCAAAGTACTCACACAGTGCAGGGAAAGGGCACCTTGGTGGCACTGACCACCCAGGGAGCCCCTGAGAAGGGGAGCAGGGGCAAGGCAACAAATGTGACCCCAGGGCAGGGCTGTAAGAAAGAAAGAGCTCCCTCAGGAAGGCTTTGAGGACAAGACTCTTCAAAGTATGGAAAAATTTGCTGAAAAAAAAAAAACAAAACCTCATTCTCACTCACATTCATGACAAGAAATTAAAAAGTATGTGTTACAGCAAGGAAGCCAGGCTGGATACTGGAGAAAAAGCCCTGTCCCAGTAGGGATGCAGATGCACAGGAGGAGCTGACCCAGGAACTCATGTCCCCACATCCCCAGTGGGACTAGCTGGACAAGTGCCACCAGGAACAACCTGAGTATGCTCAATCCAGCTTTGAGAGAAGATGTTCAGATAGCCTGAGGTCCTTCCAGCCCTATTTTTACAGGATTTCTCCCCTTCACTCCAGCTGCCCTGCCATACCTCACAAGAGGCATCCTGCAGCCAGTGCTGCTCTGCAGCAGCCCCCGCAAGAGGCACAGCTATATTTATTCTGGTACATTGCAGTGGGAAGCTTTAATCTGTGTAATCGCCTCAGAGAAGATTTCATTCAGTATGGGGAAAGCAATTACTGTTTCATTTGCAACCAGTTGCCTTCCCAGGGTCCTAATCTATCAGCTGGAGGGTCCTGTAAGCCCCTGCACCTGCCTGGACAGTTTTTGTGAGATAGGTTTATGCCTCTGATAAAAGCACCTGCTGATACTCAAGGTTTTCAGCCCTTGTTTGAAGCAATTTTTCTCCTCCCAGATGCTATTGCTTTTATCTGACAGCATACACACTGCATGAAGAAAACAACAGGATATAATCCTAGATTAAAGGGATTGTAATGAAGAATTAAATACAAGCCATACCCTTCATAGGGTTTGCTGTCGTCATTCACCAAGCACAGAGCCTGGCCGTTTGGAGGTGGTCAGATGGTGGTGGCATTTCAGATAGGAGCTGCAGAGACTGACAGGCATTTACAACTCCACACAGAGGTGGGAGGAAAAAAAAAAACCACCTAAAATAAAAACAAAAACCCCAAACTAATCCAGCAACAAAAAAACCCAACAATCCTTAGTGTTTCCATATGATGCTGCATTAAAATCCCTTTAAGATTTCACTTCAAAAACTAGCAACTAAAATCCAAATTCTCAGCAGGACTCTGCACATGTTGGAGCTGCTGAACCTCAGTTCTAGGAAGGTTTGTGGTCCCACAACACCACCAGGAACCATAACTGAGGAAGGTAACCGAGGGTCAAATCAGACAAGAAAAAAGTCCCAAGGAAAGGACATTTACTGTCTATTGCAACAAAGACCACAATATCAGAGCAATGCAAAAGCCCACCAGGAAATCTTTATGGCTTTATCTTACCACATACATATATGCTCAGCTGCATGCTTGGAAAAAAAAAAGAAAAAAGAAAAGGCACTTTAATCTTCTGCTTTTTCCAGCCTGGCAGCCAAAGCAGTTTGACACGATAAAGAGACTTGAGAGTTGTGAAAACTACATATTAAAAGGAGAAAATTTCTAACTGTCTTTCTCTTGTAAATTGTGGCAGCCAAAAAATCCAACCCTAAAATAAAGACGTGCCTGAAGGTAGCAATTTTACAATCAGCAACAGAATGATTTATATCACTGCTGTCATCTTTGTTGGGGAAAAGGAAGCCAGGTATTGTGATCATTAGCTTTTTGATACAGATGATATTTTTAAATGAGGAAAAACACATGCATTTTAATCAGGAACTGAAGGAAATTGCCCCAAAATACTAACAGAAGAATCTGTAGCTCACGCTAAGATTTGCAAACACAGGAGATAAATATTAAGGTGACAAACATCCCGAGCTGCTGCATATCCCTGGGTATGTGTGTGGGACCTCACTCATCCTGGAACACGGCATCCCACACCCTCCCAAAGCATATGTCCTCAGGCCTCAAGCAGGCATAGCCTGGCAACTGGCCCCAGTCACTGAAGCCTGTGGGTTTCCAGGTGCTGGTCTCACACAGCAAGGTGACATCACTGCCACCAGAATCCAGCTGCACACGCTGCTGGGGCTCCCCAGTTCCCTCTGATGGCAGGCACAAAGCAGCAGCATTGGATAATACTACTGAGAGACAGCAGCACCAGGCTCTTCTCTTAAAAGAGCAGCTAAGAGCCAAGATGTTACTGCCTCTTTTCCCCAGCAAAGTTCCAGAAGCAAAGCCTAGCCTACCTGGTACTCAATCTCTAAGATCCTGCCTATGCTTTGGCAGACACACATGAAATCACAGGTACAAAAGAGAGGAGGCTGCTGCTGTTCAAGGATTAAAAATCAACTTAACTTGACCTTTAATGCAACAATGTGGCTTCTGATGCTTCCATTCCCCAGTGTAACCATAATCACATTTGTTGCTGAGAACCGGGAAACTGTTTTCAGAGACCAGCTAACATTCAGGCTTCCACAAGCCTGGGTGATGTGACAGCAAGGGCACCAGCACAGGCTTTCTTAAGCCCAATGGAGCAGATTTGAAATTGGGATGCATTTTAAAGCCACAGAACAGAATGTCCTGCAGATGACATCAGAAGCACATCAAACATCACTGAATGTTTGTGGAGAAGAACAGCAGAGAAAGCACTGAGAGTGCTCTGCTGAGACGGAAAGTCCTTGTACAGGAACTCCAAGCCAAACAACGAGTCTCTCGTCACAAACACCCTCAGAGCTCAAAACAGATGAAGAAGTCTAAAAGGCTAATTTTTGCCTCTTGTCCCCCTACATTTTAATAGAATACAGGAAAGATTCAGCCTGTATTGGAGTAAGTTTTGTTTGTAAATCCCACATGATATGCAAAAAAGCTCTCCTCCAGCAAAAAAGCTGTGTCACCTCCCAGTTCACAGCTTGCACTGACAGCCATGTAATCTCAGCCTGCATACAGCAGTTTCAGACCTTCAACAAGGATTCCTCAGCCTGACAAGGATGCACTGAGCATGTCCAGCAGTCCAGCACTGTGCCATGCCTGTGGGAGTAGCCAGCCGTCATTCTGCACCATTCAGCTCATGGATCAGCACTCCTGCCTCTCAGTCTGAGTATTTCTGGCCCTGTGGGTCTGCAACACCTCCATGCTGCTGTCCTCCCATGTTCACTATTGAAAAGCGCTGATAGCACCAGCAGTTGCACTGTTTTCTGAAAGCGACTCTAATTAAGTATAAAAGCAAGTCTAATTAAGTATGGTCTGCTCTGTGAGTCCCCTGGGAAAACAGAGGAATAGCATCAACCCTTGCATCCAGCCATCCTCCTTTTGCTTGGTGTAACCAGCTGACAGCAGATGAAGCCCTGATCTGAGCACCAGGACTTGCAGCTGGTTTGAGCAACGCAGAGGCACGTGCCAAGCAGAAGGTGCCATGTAGGGAAGGGCTAAAACACTTCTCATCCTCCATACCCCACTGGGAACATGACTCTGCCATCCATCCTTCTGCCAACAAATCCTCCCCATCTCTGTTAAAATCACACCAGCACCCTCAGGCACACCCATATCTCATTTCTGAGGCTTCTGTGGGAAGTTGTAGGTACAGAAAGCAGCCAGGATCAGGTCTGGAGCATCCCAGTGGCAGGGCCTTTCCCACAGCCAGGCAGAGAGCTCTTCTCTGCTTTCCTGTTTCATGTCTGCATGACAGATAGTACAGATCAGAGGTGCTCACCTGGGAATTCATCCTGCTCTGTGCAATGCCACTAATGATTAAAAGCTAACAGCAAAATCTCCAGTGAGGCAAAGAGAACCAGAGCACAGCCCCAAAACATTAGTCACTACAAACACACCTGAATCTTAGCACACATGGGGCACATTTAAATTTACTTTTCTTTAATTATGAATGAATGTGGGTTTATTTGGTGTTTACTCCAGGGCAGTAATAAAAACACATCAAAAATTATAAATTCCCTTGCAAAGAGCCATCACCAGTGGTTGCCCACCTTGCCCACCTAGTTCAGTGCAAGTACATGGAGATACAAGTGAATGCCAAGAGCTGACAATTTTCATGCCTGAAAGGGGGAGTTTTCCTTACGTTCTATCCTCACACACTACTTTGTGCAGTCTCAGTAGATGCCCACCTAAAACCCCTGCTTAAGTTACTTATTCTCTTTTGCACCTGTTTATTAAACCAAAGGTTGAAAAACAACAAGAAACCCCACCCAGGAAGGGAACAATGTGAGGAAGCATTGCCTGGATTCATCAGGACAATTGATAATCATAGCTCTGATCTTGGGTTGCAATTGATTTAGTTATAAATACACAGCACCAAAGGTACCAGGGCAAGGAAAGAGCTTTTTTGGAAAGGCACAGGAACAGACCCCAGAGGCAGAGTGCTCATGACTCTCCAAGAGATAGCCCTAAGTGCCCACTGAAAATTGGAGATACTTTCCTGCTCACAGTGGACAGAACGGAGAATGATATCATTAAAGCCCACATTGCATCTCAAAGTCCTTGGAGAAAAGGGGAAGAGGTACTTCATATTTCTATAAAACAATTAGTATTGACAGACTGGACTATAATACAGCACTCAGACCAGAGCAGTAATTAACTATCCAGCAGCTTGCTTACTGGATGCAGATAGGAAGCACCAAGGTGCAATTAGAGAGCAGAGAGGCAAGGCAGGCACATGGCTTTGCTCTAACAAGGTATTCACCTCCAAACCGCCTGCCCAGGTATCTGAGGAGACATCCCATACCCCACACTGAGCACCAGAGCATCCCTGGCACAGTCAGAGCTGGCAGCCAGCACTGATTTGGGAGCACCTGCTCTTCACAGGTTGTGCTCAGGCTCTCTTTCCTTTGCCTTGGTTTCTCTGTGCCTTAAAGAGTGTGGCTATAAGCCAAGCAGAGAGCTCTGGCCACAGACAGCATCAGTGATGGAAAAGTACCACTGACAGGGGATGGTGCCTGGGAATTCATCTGCAAGATGCCACATACCATCAAATGCTTTTCCACTGAAGCTCAAGGCAGCTGGTTTCAGCACCCTTCTAATTTGCAAATCTCTGAATAATACTGAGACTTGAAGCCTTGGGGAGATCTGGGGCTCCTTGCACACCATATCAGCCTCGGAAGGCTTAGCTTTAAACATCTTTGGAGAGAAAATATTTGCAGTCCAGTTTGAGGTCCAGAAAAAAAGGACATTAAGTGCCCAAACCTTCAGTGTTTCTCCCCCAAAACCAAGAGCACCATGGATCCGTTTCTAAACAGCTGCTCTTGGGTAGTCTTTGCTCTACCGTATTCCCACGTACTGGGGGAAATGTCCTTGCACAGTCCAAACGCTCTCCTTGTCTCTTCGTAGGGAGGTGAAGCAGAAGCAAATGGTGTTTCTGCTTCAAGACGAGCATCTTCCTCCCACCTCTCCTCAGCTTTTCTCTTCCCTTTCTTCCCTCTTTTGCCACAGGAGTTTTCCAGCATTGGCTGGTAATGCTCCTCAGCAGGGCAGCCACAAACATGCAGAAAACAGGTCCGCATAAAGCCAATGCATTTACACCTGCACACGTGCTTCTGGCAAACAGCTCACAAGTTGGGCTGACATAAATGATGGAGTACAAGAAATAAAGCTCTTTCCTGCTGTGGCATTTCAAGACAATTCAGCAGGCTTTTCACCCCAGGAAAAGCTGGGGCTGTGTGTGCAGCAAGGAGTGAACATGCTGCAGCTCTGTGCGTGGCTCCAGAGGAAGAAAATTACTCTGCAGTGATGCAAACAACTGCTTCATTCCTGATATCCCTGAAACAAGGACAGAAACTGGACCAGCAAGGGTTTCACAAGGACAACAGACTCTCCTGGATGCAGGTGCCAAGGCTCTGTAATGACAAAGGGCAGCAAAGGATCCAAAAGACATCAGGCATCACTGGACCAGAGTAAGTACCAGAATCACTAAGTCATTCTTGCTGGCCAGATCAAACTCTCACAGCACAGTAAATGGTTATTTAAGAAACGGATCTGAATTTGGAGGCAACACTAGTTTCTGGATAGTGAGACTCTGAATAAGCTAAGAAAAGCAAGGCTGCCACAGGGTCTGCTGCAAGCAGTTTAAGACATGAGACCTGCTGGGAGATGAGAGTTTAGCACTCAGACTTTCCAGAAACCAAACCTATGGAGACCTTCAGGTCAAAGGCACAATTCCCACCTAGCCAATGCCAAACTTCACCTGGTATTCAAGAGCAGCAGCTATTCCCCCACTACCTTCTCCTGAGAGCAAATCAAGGAGGGCAGTTGGAAAAACCTCATGGATGCCAAGTACAGCGTTAAGGCTTTGGACACAGGATTTTAAGGCAGAATCCTGACAAGCCTTTTGTCACACTTCTTATACGGGACACAGTACTTGGATGACTTTACTCATTTTAGCAGCAGCAGCACTCACTCCTAAGCTTTCTGGTGGCAGAGACCAGCACCCCATGCACCGGGAGGACACCAGGGAGGAATAATGCATTTTCTAAAGAACATCTGACTGAGTCTCATAATCTCATCAGCTCTGGGGAATCTCAGCTTCTGAAGTCACAGCAGTCGAGGACAGATAGTGTCACAAAGCTGCTGCTGCATGAATGACAGGGCCATTTAAAAGCAGAGCACTTGTTATTTCTTCTCTTCCCAAAATGCCATTGTCAATCCCAACGCACTAGAATGAGAAAGCTTTGTTTCACTGGAATGTTCCACCAGCAACCACTAGCTTCCTGCAGCATTAACAAAACAAACCAGATCTTGTCCCCAATGAAAACAGTAATTTTTTGCTACCAACGAATCACTGCTTTGCCTCACCTCAATGTCCCAGCTCATACATGTAATTTATATCTAAATTACCTCAAAAGCAGTGCCTGTTTTCACAGCACAATTAATGCAGCAGCAGGTAACAGCCAACACACAACTCCTGCCAACACAAATGTGCTGGTTTCATCTTGGGACTTTTTCCTCTGCTGATAGAGCTCAATATTGCTCCACTAGCATCAACAGGGGCAAAATAAATCACAGATTAAAAAGAGACAGCAACAAACCAAAACACTGTGGTCCTGCTGTAATAGCTGATGAATCCTATTTAGGTTTCAAGTAAGCTCTAAAGGAGAGGTTAAAGGAAACCAGCAGGGTATGGAATAAAATTTGGCAGCTGCAATTCTGCTGCCAGAAAGGCAGTGGGGCAGGACCACGTCCCAGTAGCATCAATTGCAGCGGCAGGTCCAAAGCACTCGGGGCATCCTGTACTACTACAGAGAGCAAGCAGCTCTTCCCCACTCTCCTCTCGTGCAGATGATTTTAGGAAGGGAAAAAATTGGGAATCATTACTGTGCCACAACTCTGAAATACTTTCCCTGTGTAGGCAAGGAACTTCCCCCATTACAAAAGTATAATTCCAGCGTGCATGTGCATGAATGCACAAGGTAAGAACTAAAAATAGAGGTACCCTATTTCCATGCATCAAGTCAGCAGGTACAGAAGCAGCATAAACAGTGATTCAGCAGCAGCCTGCATGATGCAGGAGGCTGTTTCTTTGCCTCTGCTTCCCTGTTTGTAGCCCTTCCCTGAACTCTGCTGAGTTACCAAGGCCCAGCAACTCCCAAGAGCAATGCCCAGATCTGCCTTGAAAAAAGAGCCCCAGCCCCACTGGGCACAGGGAGATCTGCCAGCCATGGGGAACTCACTGGCTGCTTGGCTCCCTTGGGAAGGGGGTGATGTGAGGTGGCTGCAAATGCTCTTCACACAAGGTCCAGCTCTCAAGAACACAGACATCCAGAGAGGTTTTTCTGTCTACAGAAGTTTTTCTATATGCTAACATAATTGTTTTTTTAAACAAGATAGATTTATAATTTGCATTTTTGCTATTTTTCTTTAAGCTTCTGTGTCATATCTACAAAGTGTGATCATTCAAACTGGGCACAAAAAGGTGCACAATGTAAAATTACAGTGTATGGCTACAATTTTTGGTGCAAAGTAGTGCTGTGACTCCATTAATACCTCTGAAAAATTGCACAAGACGACACCAAGGACATTTTTTGAATCCTGTGAGATTTGTTACATAAACAGCTACGACCTTGTACCCATGGTTTCAACAGGGACAAGTTGATTTTTTTGCTGGTTCTCACCCTCAATTTTTTCATTAATGTTTGCTTGAAGAGTCAGAAGGAGATACAAGAAAAGGAGAATGAAGAGTAGGAATTTCATTTACATTTCATAAAACTGTAGCTAATCTCTTCAAGCAGAAATTTTAAAAAATACTTCAGTCTTCCCACTGCCCAGGCTCTGTCATTCACCCTTTCAAACACAGCAAAGTCTCCAGGTGAGAAAATCCCTCCTTTAGCCCCTGAAGTCCTGGGACTAAAAATATCTTTGAAGGGCTTCCTTGCACAATGTGACTTATCCCCACACCATTCCTAGATAGCATAACTACCCAAGCACAATTAAAGTGCTCAAGGGTTTCAACTTAATCTCAGAATGTATTAAAGTCCTTCCTACTCTCACCTTGACATACTTTGAAGTTTGGATGATTTGCATTTTGATGTCTAATTGAAATGAGGATTGCTGCTTGACAGGCCTTAATCTTCTCAAAAACAGAGTCGTTCCTCTCTCCCCAAAGCAAGTATTTATCACAAGTTTCACCTTGAATATAGGTCACAGCATTGCAAAGCAAGTAATCAGAGCTGTAAAAAAACCAAAAAACAAAACAAACTACCACGAAGATTCTGTCTAGGTAAAAAATAAATTTCAAAAGGCACATCTGTTCCCCTGAGTCACAGCAAAGAAAGATTATTACCATTAGCATGAGGGTTATACAGCAAATGAAACAATTGCCTAAAGAAATAAAGAAAATAAATCACTTCAAAGTGTCATCTTTCATCATCAAATTTTAATAGGAAAACTACTGTGATTTGCTTAGTCTGAATATATATGCAATGTAAAGAGACCCTATGACATCACTGAGGCATAACACCACAAGATAAATGGAAATGATTTGCCACACCACTGGAGCAGCTGTAACTCCCTCCCAAACCTGCAGCAACCAAACTGCAAGGCAGCTGCTTCTGGCTGGCCACTGGCTCTTATGCCTTTGGCTGAGAGGACTCGGAGGTCTTAATCTTCTCCTGACTGTGTGGGCTTTAGCAGAGGGCAGCTGAGCTGCTACACTAGTTAAAATGCCCATCTCCTGTTAGTCACAGTTGGCTGTCCCTGAAGCCTGAGCCCTCACCAGAGCACAAACATCTGAAGGCCACGTTTGGCACCGAGAGCGCCCCAAGCAAGGGCAGCCAGAGCAGATCCATATGCATCCCGAGAGAGCCCATCTGGAGCAGAGCCTCGCTCCACACACTCCCAGCAATGCAAAACTGGGCTCAGAACTCCAGACTGCCTTCCTTTCATACAGCAGTTGGGTTTTGAGAGCGATAACAATGTTAACAATGATAACAATGTCCTGCTTCTGCATTACAGCGCAATTCTCGCTCCTGAAGGAGGGCAGCACCTGTGACAAGCTCAGGAAATGTCAGAGGAGAAGGCTGCAGGCAAGCCAGGCACGGCCCTGCCTATGGAAACAGCAGGCAGCCTGCTGTCCAGCTGCCCAAACGCAAACAGCAGGAAAGGGTGCACGGCTGCTGTTCACAGAGCTGTTGAGATCTATATGAAGCCCCATGTGTGTAAATGAAACATTGGCTCCTTCTATCATCAAATGTGTACAACTTGTAAGCATGAATTATGCAAGACTATTAACTGTCTTATTTTAAGAGGGAGCAGCTGTAGAAGCTGCTTGGAGGACACAGCAAGTCACAGAAGGGTCAGCCCCTGGTGCTCAGTGTCTGAGCTACAGCACGGCCACTCTCACCAGGTCCAGCCCCAGTGCTCCCCCAGACCTGCATCCTGCACTAATCAGCATCATCAATCCCTCATGGTCTTCCAGTGCTCTATAGAGGAAGGAGTAATATTTTCCCACCTTCTTATTGATGACAGCTCAATAAAGATCTGGATAATTGTGTGAGTCTCTGAAGAAGTGAGCAGAGAGCTGAGCCTGTAACCTGGCCCCAAACTCAAGCCCCCAGCCAGTGCTCAAACTGTCGAGCTCTGCCTTTGCTTTTACCTTTCACAAGGAACGTGAAACAGCAAACTCCCACTGCAACCAAGGAGCTCCAGGCTGTCTCAGTTCAGTAATTTTCTTGTTGGCTAATGAACCCTCACACTCAGGCAGAGCCCACAGAGGAGGATGCCAGTCTAGAGTAACGCTGCACAGCCCATGTCACAAGTGCCACCATGTCGGAGGCTGAGGCCAGCTGCAGGCAGGGACGCTGGATGCTGCCTGGCAGCACGGAGCACTCACCCGGCCTCAGCCCCAGCCCACAGAGCACTGCAGACTACTGAGCTCAGCCCTCCCTGAGCAGACACCCTGCTTAGCAGACATGCTAAAGTTGCTGATGGCAAGCTCTGGCCATAAATTACTTATAGGGTGAGAAGGCTTTTGATAGAATTTTACATAAAACATTAATTCTTCTGGTCAATACGAATGCTGGTAGGACTGAGTGGCAGGGCTGTACACAGCAAATAAGCATGTTGGAACATAGGAAGTACTGAAAGGGGAGGCACAGATGGGTATTAAGACCAGTTTCATTCATTGTATATATCATGGACTTGGAAGAACAAACATCAAACACTGTGATTACATTTACTGATGATTCAGATTTGTGTGGGCTCCTCAATACACAAGAGGAGGGCAATAAAGTCCTGGATAACTGTGAGCAAGCCAGCACCTCAGGGGATAATTAAATTAATCTGAGCTATGGAAATGCCACACAACAAGGCTAAAACAAAGCAAACAACATTATAAAGGACTTTGCACTCAAGAAACTAGACAAGACAAACACAGGCTACTGCTTGTCCCCAGTGACCCACCAAGGTGCCAGGCGCTGTACAAACCCATCACGTGAAAACTGGTACAGGATACACATGAAGCTCTAAAAAAAGCAATCTCAGTGATACTAGTTGTATGTGCCCCCAGCCCAAGAGACTGTGGCTTTAGAGAAGGGCCTTGTCACAAGGGGACCACTGGTGATAAAGCAGCTCTGAGGCCACCCTGAAAAAACAAATCCATGCAGGGGACCCTGGCCACAGCACCTGGGTCCCACCTGGTTTACCAACCCCTAGTCTCTATTACCAGCTGCTCCCCAGACTCTTGACCACTGCTCCCTATTTAGAAATCATGTACTTGCTTTTAAGTGCCTGGGCAGCCTCGGCACACGAACAGCCCTGTCTGGTGCAAGACACCTGCCTTAGAGACACCGAGGCACCTTCCACGAGCCACCCTGCCCAGCAAAAGGATCACTGGCAGGGTATCACAGCAGGCACAGAGCCCCTTCCAGGAGACAGGTCCCAAGAGCACGTCAGACCGAGACTGGGGAACATAAAGCATCTGGAGCAGCAACACAAGCGAGGACATGGGAGAAGTCAGAAGTGGCAGAGCTGCCCGAGGCCCTGGAGGCATGAAGATGCTAAATTTGATGAGGTTGAGGAAGGGAGCCAAAGGAGGAATAAATAGAGCTAATGAGAACACAAGGCATGAGCATTCAAAAACCTTTAACACACTACAAACAGCAATAAAAAGGCAATTAGAATTCTGAGATGCATGGAGGGTAATTGCATGCACTATAAATAGGTGGTGGGAAAACTGTCCTGCTCAGCAGGATCTGAATCACTTTTGGGGTGACTTCTTTGCAGAAAGGAATATTTTGGCATGCAACAGAAGCTAAGAAAAGGGAGTTTACAGAGAGATGAAATTACAGGAAGAATTTCTATCACTCACATCCTGCTGCATGAAATATGTACCAAGCAGGAGCTTTGCCACAGAGGCTTCAGAGGTCATAGTTTGAGGAACTCCAAATAAAAGCTCAGCAGCAGGGATGCAATGCAGCCTTAGAAAGAAACATCCATTTTATATCACCAGCAATGTGTATGGCACACGAGTCCAGGCACTTCAGTGGCTTTCACTATTGATGGAGAAATCTAACAACACCCATGGAGACCCCATCCTGCTCAGTTCATAACCTTTGCACAAGCACATGCACTTGTAACAGCACTTAAAAACAAGCAAAATCAGAAGTTTAAAAGTGTAATTCAAGTGTCAAATTCACTTCCTCCATCCTCCATCCTGCCACTGGCATGTTGCTTCTGTTCCCTACCCACGCCTCAGGCATGCTCTGCTCATAACCCCCTCCCCGGGCTGGTGTAACCCTCGAGGGGATGCCCATGGCTCAGCCATGCAGGCTCAGGGTAGCTGGTATAAGCAGCCAGCTTGCTGTTTAAAAAACAGGCTCTCTGATGCCATTCCCTGCCCAGCCTCCCCTCCCTACACCAGCTAGGCTGGAACAAGTGAACCAACTGCTGTTCTCCCACCTGGGCATGGGGCTCAGGCTCTGCAGGAATGTGTCATGAGAGATTCTGGGGAAGAAGGAGCCCTTGGGCCAGATAAAACCCACGGGATCACAGCTGAAGGCAGGGGTAGGGTCTTTGCAGTATTACGACCAACATCTTTCAGAGTAGAAGGTACCAGTGAAGTCCAGGAGCCCATAAACAAGCAGAAATCACACCAGGCAGAGGCCCGGCCAACATAATTCACCACTGCATGATGAACTGAAGTCTTTTGAGGACACCAGCTCTCTCTTGAGACAGCTAGAGGCTAGAAGAGTATTATTCCCCACCATCTCTGCACAGCCCTAGGCATACCTGATACAGAGCAAATGGGAGATGGAAAAGAAAAACAGTCACACCTGAGAACTGCCAGCAATCCCTCCTCCCTGCCCCAGCTCCTTCACAAGTATCCTTCCAGAGGAGGAAATTTTGCAGACTAAAGCACCAAACACCTGATAAAGGGAGTGAGCAAAACTGAACCTTCCGAACTCCAAACTCCCTCAGCCAGGCCTCATGCCCTTCCCTGCTCTCCGTTCTTTCCCATCACAGAGCATCGGCATCAACTCCTGTTTGGGAGCTGCTCTGCCCTCGCAAAGGACTGTGCACACACGATGTCTCTGCAGTCCTAACTCCAGCTAGCTCTTTGCTATGCACCAAAAACCAACCCCATGCAGCTCAGAACAACCCCAGATAACAGCAGCAGATGGCTTCTGCCTAGAGGTCTCACTGGCAGAGGCTGTCTGTGGAGCCAGGGTGGGAGGCACAGTGCTGGCTTTTGCACCACTCCCAGGTCATGCAGCCTTGCCTGTGGCTGAAAAAGTGCTGGCTGTGGCCTCCCTTCCTCCTTGCACTGTCACCATGCAGGTAGCAAGGCAGCTGGCTCCTGCTGCATCACCCCACTAGCTTCCTCTCGAGGCAGAGATGAGTCTGTCATCTCTGGTTGCAAGAAGAATAGGAGCAGGAATGCTAGGAAGGAAGACTAGTGGTGGAGATAATAAAAGCAAACTTGTCACATGCAACATGCAAAGCATTTTTGCCTTTTTGCTCAATTAGGAAAAAGTATTTGGCATCATAGAAGAAAATTGCCTTTTGCTTGATGTTATGCTTATGTGATACCCACATCACCTTCCAGCTGCCTAAATCCTCTGCTGCTGAGGTGTGGGAGGAGCTGACCCCTACAAGAGTACATCATGCAAAGTGAAACCACCTCCTTGCAAAAACTACAGCCCCTGGCAGCATCAGCAGCAGTTCGACAGAACTTTTGGATGGCTGCAACTAATTGTTCCCAAATCATCCATTATTTTGTGTGCCTAAAACATAACACCTGAATGCTCTTTCCTTCCCAGCTCCACACCCATGGAACAGGGACACCTGAGGGGAGCACTGAGTAGAACACAGGTTGCATCTGGCTGGCTGTTCACGGAGCAGCTCCTCCCTTCCACATATAAGGCTGGCCAGAGCAAGCCCAGAAATTTCTTCCCAAAGTGTCTTTGCAGTATTTAGGTTCCCTGGGTCAACTGGCTGGACAGGGCTCCCCCGAATCACTCCTTGGGATAAAAGTTCATTTCCAAGCAAAGCACCAGCTGGAAATCAGATGGGTGAGTGCCTTCTTGTAGAATCAACATCAGTGAACAAAGAGCTGTATTTAGGAATACCAGTCTACTTTATCTCACCAGGATTCCACTAGCCAGGCACCTTGTCCTCTCCAGTGCCAACCAGCAGCTGCTCTGGATATAAGGCCTCTTTCTCCTCCAGAAGTACATCAGGCAATGGCAAAACCCTAAACAAGTACCTCTTTTCCACTGCCAAAAAGTTCATTGGACTTTTTCCCCCCAAAATTCTTCACCTGTCTGAAGGCATACAGTGAGTGATAGACTTGCAGGGACAGAGTTACTCTGCTCCATGCTTGTACAGAATCAGATCCAATTTATCAATGCTAATCCTAAATCATCAAGTGTGGTTTTAAACCCCACCCCAAAATAGGGGCAGAAGGTGGTCTTCAGAGAGTCTACAGACAAAGCTAGATTTGAAGACTCTTCATTTTAGAAAGTCTAAAGGCACCCTGTCCTTGTGAGAATGTCACCGTAATTTAGCACATGAGATCACAAAAGGCCAGTGCTGGACCATCAGCCCTATTTGTCAGGATATATTACACAAATGCAATGTGGCATCAGCCCAAAGTCCTACCAAAGTCAATGGAGTTCTTTCAGGATCTGCACATCACATTGCCAATCCCCAAAGATAAACACCACAGCACTGTCACTAAAAACATCCACCCTTCTGACCTGGAGAAACATGACTAAATCTAGATTTCATTAAGTTTCTTCATCAAATATTAACATTCAGGTATGGGGAGACACCCATGACGGTCACTATATATCTGACACTACCACTAAAAGTCCAAGCTCTCAACCTTACTGTGAAGTAGACAGACAGGTTTTGAACTATGACAACTACAAACACAGCATCACTTACCCCAAGCTGAATAAATATTTGCATGACACTTTGACTCAGGTGTTTAAATTCTAGAAAATGTCTGACTTTATCAGCCTGAATCACAGACAATACCAAATATTATTACTAAAAGCACCTTTTCAAATAACAATTTCAAAAGGTTAACATCAAACACTCAGCAACTGCATTTTATATCCTGTTTGAAGAATGAAGTCCACACAATTCAGAGGAAAACCTGGTTGAAGCAACCCAAATATCTTGTACCCACCACCAAGCAAGTACCAGGCTAGGATGCTCTGCGTATTTTTGTCAGTACCTACAAGATAATGACACAGGGGAACTCCCCAGGAACCTTCCATCTTTCACACGTCTCCTCTCCCACCCTCATGAAGAGGCAGCTGGACCTTGGAGCGTGCCCTGCAAGAAGGGCAGCCCAATTCTGACCCACTGGGAGCTTGTGATGCCACTTGCATAAGGGGTATCCAAGGTGAGGAGACAATTCCACTCTAAAAGAGCTGGGCAGGGAGGTGGCATGTTCCCTTGGACCTCACCCTGTTCTGCTTCCAGGAAGGGAAGAACTTTGAGGGGCCATCCATCAAATCCCACCTGCCCTCCGAGGTGACAAATGGAGAAGAGCTGCTTGCCACCAGGGAAAGCTCCTTTGTCTGCTGTTTTAAGGGAACTCTACTGTTTTAATTAGTCTTAATTCTGAAAGACACACTAAAATATGTGTTTTCTAGAGGTCATTTTGTGGGTGAAGCCTTGGCGCTGCTGAAGCCACTAACAAGATTCACATCAACACCCTCCAAGCAACAGCTTTATTGATCATACTGTATCGATTGGTCTTAACATACTGATCAAGTTTACATAATGAAATAGAAATAGGATGTTTACTTTGTACCACTCTGGACTACTGCACTGCTAGTAGCTCTGGGGTTTGTGTACATACACTATTAGAGCAGAGTTGTGACGGCTGGGCTGCTACTGTTAAATAAGCTAAAAACAAATTAAATATTTCTCTAGCTAACAAAAAACTGCATAGGGAAATGACTTGCCGACCACTTTCCACATAGGTAAATGGAGAACAAGTGACTCACCATTCAGCAGAAGGAATTACAAGTTGTGCAAGAGGCAAAGTGCTTCAGGGAGAGTGTCTAGACTATGCAAAGCAAGACCATAAATTACACCTTTTGAAACGATGGGCTGTAGCAGGGATTGGAGCTGCATGATCTGGTAAGTCTTCTCCACTCTTGGTTCATAACATCTCTGGCCCAAGAGGTGCCACCCACAAGAATTGAAATGTCAGGCTATGGATCAGGAATTGCAAAGTTTTACAACAGTCGAAGACCAAGCTCACAGCCTATTTAATTACCCACTTCACAATCCAATAAACTGCAAGTATATAAATAGCCAAAGTATGACAAATAATTAATATCTCCTAGAATA
This sequence comes from Acridotheres tristis, assembly GCA_037013685.1. NCBI lineage: Eukaryota > Metazoa > Chordata > Aves > Passeriformes > Sturnidae > Acridotheres > Acridotheres tristis. The sequence goes on along the minus strand of CM072899.1, from coordinate 7,189,178 downwards.
AAATTAATATAAGGCACTGGCAAAATAAATGATAAGTGTTTTAGCTGAAAACAACCGTTTTCTGCAGATTCCAGACAATTCGAGCACAGTCATCACATTCTGCACTCCACACTGCTAAGCTGCACAGCATCTCAGATGTGCCAGACCTTCCTCGCCATGGCAATGCTCTGCAAGCAGGCTCACCTTCACTTCAGGGCTAGCACAGAGCTGGGGACAGCCCCAGCCAAGAGCCCAACCACACACACAGCTCTCATTTGATGGTGGCAGTGGCCTGTGCCCACATTGAGCCATCTGAGTAATGAAGCCAGCCCCTAACTACTCATCCAGGTTTGTATAAGCACAGCACTAGTAATTATCTTGCAAGCTTTGCTGCAACTGCAGAGCTGTGCATGAAGTCCAGCTCATGCTTGAGAGTTGACTGGACCTTGTATCTATTTCTTAAACAGCACTAGACAGCAACAGAGGGACAAACAGAAAACAAGGAGAGCATCGTCTTTACCTCTCCTGCCCTGCAGAGCTGAGAAAACCAAAAATCTCCAAGGGTTTCTTGGGACCAGCAGAGCAGAATCTGACTACAAAAACAAATTCCTCCAGCAGAAAGCTGCTAAAACAAGTCCCAATACCACCTGAGTTCAGGGTCTGTCCCAGAAGAACAATGCGTTGGTGGTTTTATGAGAGAACTTGTGCAAGTATGGCATGAGAGTAACAATCCAACCCATGATAAGGAAGAAGTATGTGATTGCTTGGAAGGCTGCACTGGCCTACGTCCTTACTGTTGTAGCATCTGTGTGCCTGCTGAAATTGCAGAAATTCAGTATTTTAAGATGCACTGTAACCAATTGAACAGCTTCTGACCCCTCACACCTGTTCTGCATTAAGCACTGTGCTTAAATCAATCACCATTCACCAAAGCACAAGCTTAAGCGCTTTGCTGAATTTGACTGAGAATTTTGCTAATGCACCTGACGTCATCTCACAGGCTTACACAGGGACCCAAATCATGAGCCACTTCTCCCAGGAGCAGCCCTGATAATCTGCAACAAATCTGGAACTTTTTTCATCCCACATTTATCCCACTGGGAACTCATTTACTCTCCTGCCTGCCTACTCCCTTGCTCTGCAGGAAGGAAAACAGGCAATGGCAACCAAGACTGCAGCAATGTCTGACCTAATGTGCTCTTCACATTTTATCTCCTAAAAAGTTCTTCCTGCTGCCCTCTTCCCCAACAAGTGTTTTCAGTTTATGCTATTTTGAAGGAGCAAACACTGGTTCCAGGGCCATGCTGCAGAGGTACTTAGCAAGAGGTACAACCCACATCCAAGGATGCTTGGTTTGCATCATTACAGACACACACCTTGCTCAACATCCCTAGGCTGCCAACTGAGCTCTCTTCCAAAAGCCTTCAGACATTTGGGATCAAGTGGGAAGAGGCACCAAGCACAGCTGGTCATCTCAACTCTACTTCCAACAAATCAGCATGAGCTAGGGAAAAGACCACATACATCCTGGGCAAGCAATTACCAAGCTCAGTGCCATCTGCAGTAATAAAACACGTTGTTCCGAGAGCCATGGAGCTGGCAAAGCCACTTTCCTCCTGATCTGCATCATGAGGCTGGAGCCTTCCATGTCCAGCAGTATTGTAAGCTCTGATGGGAGTTTTTCCTCTACATTCAGTAGGTCTCTTGCTCACATTCCCCAGTGTCTAGTAAGGGCTGCCCACACACTGCACGTTCCTCCCATCTAGGGTAGAAGATAAAAATGAAATCTCCCTATTTTCACCAAGATTTACAGGGATGAGTATGTTGCAGACCACTGCCTGCATCTTAAATGTGCCTGGAATTCATTTGTGGCTTAAAAACAAAACCTAAATGGGAAGTAAGACAGCACAGGCAGGTATCTAATAAGCCTCTTTTCTTTTCCCTTAGGAAATACTGCTAGTGAGATGTAAATAAAAGAACTTATAGGTAGACATCACAAATATGTAGCTACTCAGGTGGAGCCTTACCCCATAAACAACAAAATAATCCCAAAGCAGAGGTGTAGACCCGAACACACTGATCTAAAAACCAGTTTTTCCTCTGTTGCTGAAATTTCTGGGGTATCAGGATCAGAAAAATATCAGTTCTGAGTGGTATCTGCTTAAATTCATCAGGAAACCTGAAACAGAGTTTGCTTCTGGTATAAACAAGCAGCGCTGTCATGCCCACATGCAGTAAATATTCATCTACACCATCCATTCACACTTTCCCACTGCTCTCTTCGTTCTCGTATACATTCTAATTTATCTAATTATCTTTGTGGTGCAACAGCACCTTAACTACACAGTTCCCTTTATTCCAGGGTGGTTCACGGGTGCTGCAGAACACCAGGCTGCATTTTCCAGCTCTGAAGCACTACACCTGCGTGTGTGGCTACACAGCTGGTGCCCGCTGTGCCAGGGCATTCACAGTGCCTGAACACACGACCCCCGGGGCACCAGCCAGCTCTGACACTGCAGGATCAAGGAGGGAGGATTACACACCTCAGGGGAGGTACCACAGGAATCTACAGCCCAGGCAAGAACTTCAGTGCTGCCGTCACAACAAAATCAACGCTTTTTATCTGAGAAAACTGCAAAGAAGGTGAAGCTATTAGAAGCTGCCTGTGATCTGGGAGCCTGGCATGGGCTGACTGCAACACAGCCCATCTCAACTGTGGTGGGGATGGGCTGCCTGTTATCAGGAGACCCAGCCAGGAAACGACTCTGCAGGGCAACAGCTTCACTGCCTCACCTGCAAAGCCACTGTCACCTGCCTGGGCTGTGCTCGGGGTCGCAGCATCTCCCATTCTACAGGGGAGAGCTGTGAGCCAGGTGAAGCCAAACCTCCTCCTTCTCCTTCCAGCACTGGGCAGAACCTGCTGAGCAGGGCTGGGACAGGTCGCCAGCACTCACTGCTGCACAGCTCTGCCCAGACACGTCTGCGGTGGCAGCTCCCTGACATGCGTGTGGGGTCTGAACAGCCTGGAGTGAAGCCAGGTCCCCTCACCTGGACAGGACCCCAGTGGGGCTCCCACATGCCCTGTCCATGGGCAGGGACTGCCCTGGCACCTCCAGGGGTCTGCACGTGCAGTGGATCAAGCAGCTCCCTCTGCAGCCTCTCTGTTCAGCACCACTGGGAAAGGAGGGAGCATGGTCCTGCACACCAGCCTGGAGACTGCAAATGACAATGCCTGGGGATCTTCTGCTCCCTATTTCTTCAAAGATGAAACAATTCCCTGGAAAACCGCAGACTGTGAGTGGGGAGAGGCAAATGGTACATGGGAAAGGAAGCAATTTATCCCTCCTCTGCCAATGAGCAAACTGGCTCAAAGCCCCCATAAGAGCAGAACCAAAATCCAGATTTCTCTCACCTTTCCCTTTTGAAGCAAAATGCATTTGTTCCAGTCTGGTGAGTCTTGAGCACCTGATACTTTCATTATTACTGAAGACCCAACCAATACACTGCAACTGATGCTCAGTGCCCAAGAGAGATCAAGTCCTACAGCTTCACTCTTTGATCCCCCCTCCAGCCAGAGAAGGAAGGGTGCACTTTGCCAGAGGGATATGCGAAGAAAGCAAAGCAGAGGAGTACACGAAGTTCATCAACAAACTCCAGGCTCTGGTAGTCCTTTAACTGACTTAAACGGGAGTCATGTTTAAGAAAAAAGGGGAAGGATCTACTCCCAGCATGACAACTAGATATAGAGAAGACAAATCAACCAGATTAATTCATCTTTTAAAGGGTGAATTCAATTTGGCATGTGTTATCATGGTAAGTTTAGCTTTCCCAATTACATTTCACTGCTAAATTTGAGAGGAGATGGTCAGACCCCAAGACACACTTATTTTAGCTATGTTAGTAAGTCAGAAATGTTTCCCTACATTCTTCATTTCACAGAGAACTGATTATTTCCTCCCAAGATCCTATGTAACTTCCACATACCCTTGAGTATTGCTGCCATTTTGTAATTTTTGTCATTACTCCTCATTTCTTTGTTTCACCTGCACTTGATTCCCCACTTTTTCCTTTCCTTTCTCTTGTCCTTGCACGGTGCACTATTTTGATTTCAGGGACTATAAACTGTCCTTCCTAGTCACTCTTCTGTGAACTAAGGTGCTGCATGCTCTTTTGGATAAACTGCTTGTCAATTTCAGTTCATTCTTATGTGAGAAACAGTTGTAGGACTTAGTTGGGTTTATTTCAGTGAAACTAACAATAATGTAAGTTTCATTGTCTTTCTCTAACACAAAGAAGTTGCACGGCAAACAAAAGCCAACACTACTTTGGAAATTCACAGTCTGTTGAAAAGCATTGTAGGCAAAAAGAACGGATAAAAGAAACTCCAATCCTGGCTATAATTTCAGCTATGTACTTTGCTCAGCAAACAAAAGCAGATCATTCAACCTTCCAGCAACAGATTGTCCTATATTGCCTTTAAACTACATGATACAGTACGGATACACTTTCCTACCTCCGTATGTTGCAGTGACTAATAATAGTCCTGTGGTGTAGCAGAACTGAATGTCGTTTGCATCACTACATCCAGGAGTCTGCCTGAATTGTAAAGGTCATTTGTGAACACAGAACAGTATCAAGGCTAAAACTGCAGCCTAAGAAACTCAACCAAAAATGGTGACAAAAAGCCAGCTGTTTTAGAGAGCTACACTACATCACAGACTGTCACAGCGACTGCCTCGGGCTGCCACACAGAAAAAGTTGGCTGCAGTTGACTAAAAGATGTCTGTGTCCTGATCCAGAAGAAACTTAATTTCTGCCCTGGCCCATGAGCTTGTGCCTCAGAGGAGAAACAAGCTCCAAGACAGCTCCTAGAGATGGGGAGCCCAGGTGGAGCATTCCTACCCAGCCTCTGCCCGGAGCAGCACGCGGCCCTGCTGCGGTGACACACTGGGGGAGGAAGGGTCAGGACTGGGGAGGAAGCATCAGGACTGTGGCAGAGACTTCATCACAAACCTCTGCTGATGCATTTTGCCGGGAAGCCGGTCTTGGGGAGCTTGCCAAACACAAACACTTGCAAGAAGTTGAAATGAGACTCAGGAACTCCCCACGTCAGTGCCAGCACTCCCAGTTAAGCGAACTTTGCAATAAGCATGGAGTTGTAGAGTCCCTTTGCTGGAGGCAACAGCACGTGCCTGGTGTTTTCCAGCAATGTAACTCATTTCTCTCCTTTCGACAACCTTTAGATTGCCAACACCCCAAACTTCCCGAATCCCGATGTTGCGTAACTAGAAGCAACGATGTATGTCACCGCGCCAGCTCCGTGTGGGAGACCATGTCGGGGAGCAGCACGGAGGGTGACAAGGGGTCAGGGAGCTGTCCCGAGCCCCGGGACAGGGCTGCTGCCAGCAAACCGCACCACGCGGGCCCAAGGTGCCCTGTGCCGGGAGTGCCCTTGGGGTGCCCGGGCAGCTGAGGCCTGGGGAGCAGCAGGAGAGGCGAGGGACGGGCAGGGATGCAGGCAGAGGGGTATATGGGGGAGCAAGTAGAGAAGAAGGGGGCAGGGAGGTGAGTGGATGGTAGGAGCAGGCAGGGAGCAGCCAGAGGCGGGTGATGGAGAGGCAGGGCCTGGCCGGCAGGGCAGAGCCGGGCAGGGCAGGGCAGCGCACGGCCGGTACCTTCTGCTGCCGGCGGGCCATGTCGGTGGGCTGCTTGGCGTTGAAGGGGTAGGCGATGCAGCGCATGACGAAGACGTAGAGCTGCAGCTTCTTCTTCCTCTCCTCCTCCTCCCGCTGCAGCCGCTCCAGCTCATCCTTCTCCTTCTCGCTGGCCACCGAGGGGCTGGGGCTGGCGGGCCGCGCCGCGCTGCTGCCGCGCCCGCCGGGCTGCAGTCCCCCGGCGCTCCCACCGCCGCCGGCACCGCCGCCGCCGCCGCCCCCCGGGCCCTCGCCGGGGCGACTGGGCGAGAGCCGCGCCGCGGCGGGCGCCAGCGGCTCCTTGCCGCTCTCCTCTTCCACCAGCTCCTCCGACTCCTCCTCGCTGGACGACGGGTCCAACATCGCGGCGGCGACGGCTGGGCTCGGCCGGGCGGGCTCTGGGCTGCGCTGGGCTGCGCTCCGCTCGGCGCAGCCGTGTCCGTGCCCGGCTCCGGCTCCGCGCGCCGCCGCGCGCGCCCCCGTCCCGCCCCTCCCCGCCCCGCCCCGTGCGCGCGGGCGCTGGCCACGGTGCTGCACGCGCGGGGCGAGCGGAGCCAGCGCCGAGCCGGCCCCGCGCATGCCCGGTGGGAGCGGCGCCGCCGCCATGGCCGCGGGGGTCGGAGGGGTGTGTGTGTGATGGCCCGGCGGGCGCGTGTGCCCGCGGTGTCACAGCCCAGCACGGGCATCGCGGTGATCTCAATGTCACCACAGCCACACACAGCCACCGCTGTGCCCGCGGTGTCCCCATAGCCCAACACAGCCACCGCTGTGCCCGCGGTGTCCCCATAGCCCAACACAGCCACCGCTGTGCCCGCGGTGTCCCCATAGCCCCACACGGCACTGCTGTGCCCGCGGTGTCCCCATAGCCCAACACAGCCATCGCTGTGCCCGCGGTGTCCCCACAGCCCCATAGAGGCACCATGCGCGCCCGCGGTGTCCCTACAGCTCCACTAAGACATCGCGGTGTCCTCAATGTCCCCACGGCCGCACACAGGCACCGCTGTGCCCACGGTGTCCCCACAGCCCAACATAGACATCCCGGTATCTTCAATGTCCCCACAGCCCAACATTGCCATCGCAGTGTCCTCAATGTCCCCACAGCCACAGCCCCACTCAGGCATCGTGGTGTCCTCAATGTCCCCATAACCCCAGACAGGCACTGCTGTGCCCGTGATGTCCCCATGGACCCCAATGTCCCTGCTGTGTCCCCACAGCAGCCTGAGCCACACGAATCCCCACAGACTGAGGCTCGCAGCATTTGTTTCCCACCAAGCAGCTCTTCTTCACCTCAGTGAGGCTAAACGTCTTAATCGATGAGTGGTATTGCTGATAAATGTTTTATCAAAGTCACTAATTACGACACGTGTAATGATATCGTGGCGTTCTGCTTTGAAGATTACCTGGGGCAAGCTGAGGACTTCAGGAGCTGCTCTAAGGGATGAGTCAGTGAAAACATCGTGTGCTCAATGGTTTAATTTTTGGTGGTGTTCAGATCTGATTGAGACTTCATTTACATGTATTTGTGTATTTGTGGTCGGTGGGTGTTTTCAAGTTTTGCTTTTTCTACTCAATTAGCAGTGCTTCTTTTCTAAATGTCAAAATACCTGTCACCTGTTAATTCATGTTAATAAATATTTAGGGAGAACAGATAAACATTGGCTCATGCTGATGGGGCTGTGAGAATACCTTGCGGGAGAAGAGACAGGCGCTGCTTCTCACAATGTGTTCCAGCGTTTTCAAGCAGCTGGGCTTTCTGAGCTTCTTGCCTACGTCTAATTAAAAGCTCAGTGTAGCAAATGAGTTTCCGGGTCCTACATTTCCAAAAGCCATGAGAAGTGGCAGAAAAATTGGTGTAGAGAGTGAAAAATGGCTTTCCCCGTTTCCATCAGCTTTATCTGCTAGAGCTGTGGCACTCTGCACATCACCTTGCCGTGGTGTGTGTCCTGCCAGCAATGTGGGAAGGCCTGGGGATGACAAACTCTCTGTGGGGAAGAGCAAAATGGTAAAGTTCCCGCAAACAATTTTTTCCTTGCACTTCCTATTGAAAGGAGCTGGTCCAAGCTGAAGTAAGGAAAAGATTTTTCAGCCCCTTCAGCCTTTCTCAGTATAATTTTGTTTCATGCCCCCCCTATTTATTTTTTCCCAGGCAAACCACTAGTAGTGGTTTGATATCATGATATCTTTGTTGTGGTGCAAATAACGCTGCTCGCCCAAGGTGCGTAGCTGTGCTGCCAGTCCTTGCTAGGGAGACAGGTCATACAGCACCTGCTAGTGCCATTTGGCCCCGGCATTGCTAATGCAAGGGTGACTACCAAAAGGGTGATGGAATGTCTCAAAAGTCTCTTCCTCAGCAAAGTTCTCTTATTTTTAGTTGCCTTTGAGTTTTGCATTTCTTTCTTTTGATTGATGCCAATTTTATAGTATCCATCGGAAAAAAACCCTTGTCCTGAGTCCAGTTGTGCCAACTGTGGATGCAGAAAAAAATTGAATAAATTACATCAGTCCCTATGATGATATTATCTATAGGTGATCACACAACAGAGGAGAAAGAAGAAGTCTTTGGGATTTTCAAGAAAGAAATGTCTGTTGTATAGGAGAATGAAAAAAAATCTGTGACATGAGGCTACAGGTGTTCTCCCTCATAGCTGAGGAGGCAGATGTTCAGAAGCTGCAGCTCTCTGTCTTCCATCTTCCATCTCCTGGACGAAACAGCAACAAAGCTCTTTCAGATGATCAGAGGAAAATTGGACCATTTTTTATGAAAGGTTTTCTTCCTGTGGTGATTGCTCTGATTGTTGAGGTAACTCTGCAGAGGTGGATTCACTAGAGGAAAGCAGCTGGGAATGACAGAAATAACTTTTGCTGATAGGAACATCACAGACATTGAGTATCTGACTATAAAGATAAATTGACTTTCTGACAGATTGTCAGAAAAGATTCCTTAAATTAATTGATATAAAATAGATATATACAACCACCAAAAAAAAAAAAAAAAAAAATAAAAATGTTCTTTTTAAAGAGCTTTCAGAATTATATTTATCCTTTAGTGGGTGAGATTTGGCTCTCACTAGAGAACTTTGAACTTGGTTATGTTTTGAAAGGCCTGACTGAATATCGAGGTATGGTTCATCTGGAAGTTTTGCTGGTCCAGAGAAGCAGGGCCACACATCACACTCAATGTGATCGACACCTTATTTCCTTAATTCACACAGCCATGTTTTCACAGTGACTGTGTTTGAATGTTCAGTCACAACATTCGTTCTTTTTACTGAGTAAAGGAAAGAATTAGGTCAAGAATTCTCAGACCTCTTGCTTTCTCCGTCCAAATTCCATATTTGTCCAGAGCGATGTGTGCAGCTTCCTCTAAAACATCTCTCATTTGCAGTTGTTTGCATTTTATTGCAAGGCAGTCTGTCTGGCAATGTGCAGGAAGGGAAGCAGTGGAGTGATCACGAAAATTATGTGTGCCTAACTTCCAGTGGTATTATTTCATGGTGGGTACTTGTGTAATCACCCATCACAAGTGGGTAAATGTAGATAAATAAGAGCATTAGCTAAGTAATTTTTGATGTTATATTGGTTTTTATTGCCGTTTTCTCAGGATGCTTAAAACAAAAGCTCTTTGGGTTAAAAGGATAGCTTGTTGGATGGCTAAGTTCATTTTCAAGATGAAACACAGCTGCAAAACCCGTGGTCCTTTCTAGCTTATCACTTTGGAACAGGCTCCAGGAGGTTTTAAAAATCTGCCCCTACATATTTGTTCCCAGCATCGCGAGTTAATTGCATCTGCTAAAACACTTTCCAGAATAATTACTAAATGAGATCCAAAGTACCTGCATTACCAGTTCTCTTTGCAAGTTCCAGTAAGAGGCAATGCTCACCATGTGGGAATACTCCACCTCTGTGCCTGCACCTGTTTACACTGCAAACAAGCAGCAGCAAATACACACACATCAATCCCTGCCAAGGATTAAATGCTTCCCACCTCTCATGGTTGGAGCCACTGCAGCTGAGTAAAGGAGGTTCCAGGTGACCTCAGGTATCGAAAGCAGAGTTGGATGAAGAATAGTAAAAGTATTTTGTGAAATGTTTCAAATTTGTTTCCATTTTATACAGTGTCAGAGGGAAGAACCTCCTGATATTAGAAAAATCGCTACTGTAGCTATTGTATCTCTCTCCAGTTATTTCCATTAGACAGGGCTAAATCAGTGTAGATAATGATTTGTGGAAATTACTGTAAAGAAAAGCAGAGCTGAAGCAGAGGCCTTGGCTTTGGGAAGAGACTTCCTGTGTACGTGGCACTGCCTGTGCAAGCAAGTGGGCAGGACCCAAGGCTTGGGAGAAACCCTCAGAAAGAGTGAACACTTAAAGCAGCCCCTTGGGAGAGCTTAACAGAATATCTCCCTCAGGGAGGCTCGCATTTGCATGAAAACCAAACAAGCCCACACTCTTTTTATTAATCCTAGTTAAAGGCCTAAACCAGAATATTTATGAAAGCTGGAAGCAATTAAAGCCTTTATAAAATCTATGTGCACTGATGGCAGGGAGTTGCACAGACTGTCTGGAAGAGGAAAGTGAGAGTAGGGCCCATTTCTTGTGCTGTTTAGCCTCTTCTGAAATCCCTTGTGGACATAGAATAGGATAGAATCGTTAGGGCTGAAAGGACCAACCATTAACCCAGCAGTGCCATGTTCACCACTTAATTATGTCCCCAAGGGCTATATCCACACACCTTTTGAGCACTTCCAGGGCTAGTGATTCCACCACTTCCTTGGGCAGCCTGTTCAAATGCCTGATCATGCTTTCAGTGAAGATATTTTTCCTTAGTATCCACTCTAAAGCTCCCCTGGCAGAATGTGAGGTCATTTGCAAATCACTTGCACTGAACATGAGATTTGGAAGCCAAGTGAGAGCACAAACTCTGGTGCTGGGGCGATCTCTGCTTCTCCCTGCCAGTCACCCACTGCACCCACTAGCTCCTATCCCTGTTCCAGCTCAGATGGTGCAGTTTTAATGAGATTATTTGCCTTATATATGCAGTATGCTGGGTATGGATCAGAAAACACCTCTGGAGGGATGTGCAGGGACCCCAGCTAGGATTGACCCTCACTTTGAGACTGACAGCAGAGCAGCTTCTGATTTTTGACAGCAATCACACGATGTCTGCTGGCTGCTACTCTTGGTGTTTATAGGAGTCCAGCATCAGAGATCATTTGTTCTTCCAGCTGTTACCTACTGCAAATTTGGTCCTTCAACAACATACCATCAAAACATTAATAAAGTCTTTGCTTGGCTGTACCTCTTGCTTTAGAAAAGCAATTTTGCAATACAGTTCTGAGTTCTGTACAGTATGAGGTGAAAATGAAGGGCAAAAGTAGGTGGCAAAGACTCTACTTAAAAATATCTTAGCGCTCATAAAGATGAGAAATTTCAGCAGCAACTGAAAAAGGAAGCGGAGGAGCTGCTGGGCCAGCCTGTCTAAGGCAGTGCAACAGGTAGTGCCAAGTAAATAGTACCCTCTCCTGAGGACTTGTTGCCACGTCCTTGGGCACATGCTGTGAGGGGCCAGACAGTTTGCACCTTGCAACAAGTCACTTTAAAGCACTGGATAATGTGAATGTGTGAGTGGGCAGGTTTGACCAGCACATCCTTTGATTCAGGTATGAATAGAGTCTAACTACAGAGTGCTGCTGGAAAACACTGCCTCTTGGTAATAACATTAATTTGCAGAGTGGAAATAGAAGTCCCGGTCTGTCCTAGGCTCCATTTGTTTCACTGTTTCCTAAAATAGCAGAGGAAGCAATCCTTGTTTCTTGGTAACAGTGTTATATAGATTTCTGTGTCTCCCAAACAGAGTGGCTTAAACTGGTGCTCTTTTCACCTGTTCACGCACACTCAGCTAATATTTGCTTTGGGATCCTGGCTGCACCAGGGCTGTGGCAAGAGCAAAGCAGGGGCCAGCCAGAGCTGCTGGCCTTACTTAATCCTTGACATCAGGGAAGTGTGGGATGGGAAAGAGAGGCACTGTGGACACCCAGCACTGCAGCTTCAGATGGTGCAAGAGCCAGGGTGCCACTATTTCTTTTCAGCATTTCTCTTATCATTGTTCAGCCTGCAAGGGTAAGCAAGTTTCCTTTCTTCAGCAAAATGCCACCTGAGAGGGAAACTTCCAACTAGCTGAGAGTCAGTCTCTCACAGTAGGACCAGTTGCCTATGTGTGCTATCCTGTGTGGTGGTAGCTGCCCACTGGGAACTGGCAGGGCACTGAAGAGATGGAGCTCCCCTCTCTATCTGCACTGCTGGAAAAATGAAGTTTGTGATAAGATAACCTCCTAATCTATTTCTGGATACTGTATTTGAAGGTGCTTTGGAAAGGCTTTTCAGTCCCTTGAAAATGTCTGTTGAGCCATCATTTTCTCTCTCTTCTCCCTTCTTTGCAGATACCAGGTTCTGTTCTCCAGACCTGATTAGAATCTGCAGGAAAATGAGACCTCCCACAGCATCCAGGTTCTGGAATCAGAAATAGCCCTGTGTGCTGTGGTAGGAGTGCTTATTCCACCCTGTAACTGGATTTAGATATGCCACAGCTGCAGCTGTGTGGGGGGTGCTCTTGGCTGGGTTTGAAGCAGCCCTGGCCTCCACAGGCAATGTTGTTGCCTCTCAAGCCTCTGCCCCTGCAGTCCTTCGGGAAGGAGACAGCCAGCACGTTGGTTTTGGTGCCTCCTGTGCCTGGAGGCTTATGCTCACAATGATCCACCTGATGTATTTCTTCCAGGCACCTCTTACTGCTTAGAGGCACTGCAAGAGCAAATACTGCAGGGAGAGGTGGGATGTGCTGTAAGAGGCGTGTCAGGGCAGGGACAGAGGGGGAGAGGTTGAACTGCCTTCTTTGCTAACACAAAGCAGGAGAAGGGGAAACTTAATTGTGATAGGAAAAGTACTACGTGCCCTGTGCCCCCTGCTCTCCTCCACGGTCCTGGGCAGATCCTGCTTGCCACTGAGAATGCACTTGGTCCTGACACTGGTTCTGGTGTTTTCACCCTGTTCCTAGGGTTTATTATACCAGCTGTGAAAATAAATAACAACAAATTAGCCTGACCCAGCAGGCCCTGAAAGACTCTTGCCATGTCTGCTGCTACTCAGCAAAATCCACAAGTGAGCTGTTTATCTCCACTTTCTGGCCAGACTGGCAGCATCACATCCGTGTCAGGTTCAGCACTGAAATCCTTTTCCAAACCCTATTGAGAGGATTGTAGCAATATTTTGCTGCCCAATCAGCACTGGCTTCCAGCTTTCGAGGCGTCTATAATTAAAAATGACTGAGTCTTATTGCAGATAGGAGGACCATGGGCAATTTATCAAATGCACCCTATTCTGCTCGACCAGAGCCTGGAAATAATTGCAGCTGATCTATTCCAGCATGCACAGGGCTCCTACAAAACCTGGGCTGGATTGCTGCTGCCAGTCAGTGCCTGACTGCCATTCCTGGGGTCACTGCACCTCAAGGTGCATCTATTTACTTATTTTTTAATTTTTATGGTAGTTTTTCAACCAGTCCTCATATTTCAGGAAAACTTGAACCTCTCATACCCAGGGAAAGGACCGATTGATTTGTAGCAATTACACTCTAGCTGTGTGATTACTTCTCTGAATGTACAGTACTCCTGCTGCTAAGTAAATAATTCTGAATTTCTATTAGGCTTTTAAAGTATCTTTGTTCTGGAAGATCTGATTTTACTGGTCTTCAACATATCACTAATAACTTACAGCTAGTGCTTTTTTCTTGGTAATTATGAACCCTGTAATTTCCTTTCACATGAGCCACTTTGATTTACAGAAGTGACTAGATGGGCTTCCTTTGGGGCCATGAACCTCTCTTTTTATTAAACATTCCAATCATGACGAATGCCTCAGAATCACCATTTTAAAATAAATGCATTATCAGTACTGCAAAATCTATGTGAATTAATATGTAATATCAGAAAGTAGGGCACTTGAGCAGTATTTTGGGCACAGAATAAATATTTAATGATTTTTTTTCCAAATTTAGTGAGAAAGTGATTTAAATGCACAGCATGCTCCCTGCTTACATATCGACAATTTGATATGTAATTTGACACAAATACCACCCGGCTGTTCGTTGCTTCCTGGGGACACTGCTCAGGTGTGGCCAAGTGTCCTCACCAGTGGCATGGCTGTGGCTCACAGTACTTAGAAATTTCTCTGCTATTGATTTAGCAAAGGACTGGCTCAGACTTGGTAAGCTGACTTGATTGCTGTTCATAAGGATAGGATGAAATAACACCCAGCCCATTGCATGTCCCATCCAGAAGCTTGGCCAGGGCTGGCAGAAGCAAATGAGTTTGCAGAGGTAGGGACTGGGGGATTTACTCAAACTGGAAACTTACAGACCTAGAAAGGGGCTCTTTCTCCTATGATTATGATGGTGATCATCTTGAACTCAAAGACCCATTGGCTCTGCTGCCAACCTCACCCTTCCCACAACGGGTTCTGCCTTCTTAGACAAGGCAAACCACAAAGCTCTGTCTTATAAAATCCCCTGTTGCAACCACCTGCCCTGACGTGGGATATTTTCACCCAAATGAGACACAGCTGGCCCAGTTTTGTGGAGAAGTACAGTCCAAATACAGCCCTGGTAAACTTACAGACTGATAAAGCTCCCGAAGTTTGCACAGGGAAAGTGATTTCCCTCAGCAGCAAGAGGTCTGGGACTGTGCTCACACTGCACATTTTACAAGCTGGTAAAACAACTGCTGGTTGAATTTGTCCCTTAAAAGCATATTAATGCCTCTTTACACCATGAATACCTCCTCTAACAGTTTAATTCCACTTTGATTCTCTAACATACTGATGGGAAAGGTGCTGAGTTGCACAGATTTCAGCCTTCTAAGTAATTTGACATCTCTGTACATGACACCACACAGCAGCAGCAACAGAAGAGGAAAGTTTGATGTAGGTTTTAAAAGCGTTGATTTGGATCCTTTCCAAGCATCTGTGCAGCATTTGCATTTCCCATTAATTCCCAAGTATTTTTGTGGCTAGCAGTAGCTTAAATGCAGAATTTTCTCCTTCTCTAAGAAACTTGATCATGGAGTGATATCAAGCACTGTATAAATACATGCACACAAACAAATTAATATCTTCAAATGTAAATAGTGGTTAAGTGCATAATAATGACAGTAAAATTGCTACAGAACTGCCTTAGTGCCTATTACTAAAAAGTATTATGTTCTTTGTAATGATCCTAGAACACTGTTACTTTTAAATAAATTATAAAAATGGTCAGATTCCTTATTAAAAATATTTCTCCTGTATCATGGTTTCTGTGGTTCACAGGAACATCTTACCACCTTGGCCTTGAGCTCTGAAATGAATGCCAAGATATTGCACAGGACAGAAAAGATCCTGTTGAACAGCTAATCAACCTGCAACAGGTAGTCAGTGTCAGAAGATATAATTTTTTAGAGTGCAAGGTTGCCCAGATGCTTCCACCACCAACCTCAGCCAGAGCATGACTTGTCCTACAGAAAAACTCTGTTTCAGCAGGTGGTTTGCAGCAGCTGGTCTGTGATACCAGCAAAGCTCTGGTATGAAACAGAACCTGCTCTGCTCTCCCAGGTCTAATGCAGGTCTCCCCATCTGGCATTGCCTTGAGGGCTGCACGTGCTCTGGGTACAAGGGCATCCCAGCTTACAGCCACGCAGATGCTGAGTTTTCAGGACACCCACCAGCTCCCCATCAGCCTTGGTGTGAGCTTCTCTGCCTAGATCCTCTTTATCCTGTGTGTATGAATCAATCAATCCATCAATCACATGCCTTTAGGACAAGTCCTAAGCTTGCAGTTTTGCAGACCCCAGCTTAATTTCTCTGGCAGGATTGTATGATCAAAGCAACCTTCTTCTAAACAGGAAATTTTGAAGTGCTGGGCTGAAACTCTGTTTGAACACTTGTTGCTTTTTTGGCCTTGCTGGTAAAATCTCAGGCAAGCTGGTTTACTTCAAGACATTTTACTGTCTGTAGAACAGAGGGACCAGGTCTGTGTGCCTCTCTAGCAGCTTTTTGGATCAAAGAAAACAGCTCCAGTCAGCCCCATGCCACTATGGTGAGATGGCAGAGTAAGGATGAACAAGGTACCATGGACCTTGGATAGGCTGGGACAGAGTTGGAGAGGCTGCATGGGCAGCCTGACTCTGTCAGAGCCAGCAGGACTGAAGCTACTGGGGAGTTCAGGTCCTCCAGAGCCCCTCAGGTGACTTCCAAAGAGGCTCTAGAGGGACTTGATGGGGTCTTGATACAGGTTTGTGATCTTAGGCATTGTGCTGTACACACACCGTGCTGTCCATGCTTGCTGCAGTCTGTGCACCATGCTGAATATTCACCGTGATTTATGTGTACCATGATGGCATGTGCACTGTGCTGGCTGCACTGTGTGTACCTGCACACTGTTGTGTGTACACTGAGGTGTACATGCCCAGTGCTGCATGTTCACCATGTTACACATCCCCCATGTTGTTCATGTGCTGTGCTGGCCATGCACTGTGCTGCCCATGCCATGTCTGCTACCAAGCCTCTGCTTGGTGCCCAGGCAGCATGTGGAGAGACAGCAAAACCCTGTGAATACTTGTGGAATCATGGCTAGCAAAAACACCATGTGAAAACCACAAGCAACAGCTCATGCTGAGGAGGACCAGCCACAGGACAGTTAGAACCACTGCTGAGGGCAGGTTGGTGTTTTACAATGATTACGTGGAGATGGAAATAACTATGAAACCAAATAAGTCTGGTGGTATTTGCAATGCAAATGAAAGAGACAATTCACTCCCTGGACTCATCCAAATTTCCAAACACATTTTCAGATGGGAAGACAGCCAAAATATTCCCCCCAGGGAGGCAAGCAGTGGCAGAGGAGAGAAGCAAAGCAACACTACTCACTAGATTTCAAACAGCTGGAAAAAGGCTAATATCATTTAAACCCTGTAGCTTGAAGCACAGTGGGAGATAAAGAACTCTTCGCTGGGGATAACTATAACTACAAAAACCTTCCTGTTGGCTCCCCATTCATCACAGGAAGCAGTAGTTGTATCACCCAGACAAGCTGTTCCTGAGCAGGCTTCATGTTGTGCCTTTTCCTTGGAGGATCCCACTGCCGTTCCATGCAGTCCTGTCAGTGCACAAAGTGTCTGAGGCCACAGACAGTAAGGAAAAACCTCAGAGCCTGCTCCACCATTGTGCAGAAGCTTGAACATGCTCCTGTATGGTCAAAAATCCAGGGGCAGGGACACCTCCCTGCGGAGAGGGAGGAAGGTGCCCAACCTGCTCTGCCCTGCAGTGATACTTCCCAAGCTGAAATCAAAGGACACTATCAAGTGATTTTTCACCCACAAGAGATGAGAATGGATTTTTGAGGCTGACTGCAGCCTCCAAAGCTGAATGTCACCCAGTATTCCTGATTGAACATGCACTTCAGCAGTGCCTTAGTTCAGGAGCCCCAGTCCTTTTGAAAACCCCTGCAGAGAGGGGGAAGCTGGTGTATATACACAGCTTGCTCAATATTGTCTTTATTAAACATTTTGTGCTGTCTTTTTAGCCTTTGGCTCCCATTTCATTGTGCCATTTTCTGCTAGGTGACAGCATCATATACTTCCCTGCATTGACTTGTGCAGAGTCTGCTCAAGCCACTTCTTAAGATGCAATAAATTATACTGAATTACCAAAAATGCCAAGCTCAGAGTTGTTCATCAAATTCTTGCTTGACTTCCTAGCACTGTTTTATGGAAAGCTCTACAGCAGTGCAAAGACACCTTTCTTTTCTAGAATATTTTCTACATATTAAATAACATGTTTCTCTGTCTAAAAATATCCAAACCAATAAAGGTGTCATGTTTATTTCTTGCCTCCTTGCTGTCCTTCATCTGCTTAAAGTGTTACAGTTGTAGATGAGAGAAGGAGAGAAATCACTCAGAGGGCCACTCTCCTTAATGTTTGCTGCCCTTTTGCCCTCTGGAATACAAAGTGGAGGACTAGGTAAATACTGCTGCAGTTGATGAAGCCTTCTGAGGGCATATGTCACAGCATCCATAATGGGTTTGTCTCTCACTACCTAATTTCCCATGGTAATTAATGGCTGAGGATCTGCTGCTCCTGGCCCATCAACCGAGCATTGTGGCTGCCCTAGGGAGGGCAGGGAGTAGCAGGCTTCCCAGGAAACCCATCTCAAAAACTGCCACAAGGAGGGTGTTTTTTGAGGGAAGGTGTTTTTTAAATGCTCTCTGCTTGCCCGTAAAACCCCCCACATCCAGCTGGCTCAGATGCACAGGACTGGACACAGGACAATGTTTAAAATGGCAATGTGGCACTTGGCTGGTCATGAAAACAGCTGAGACTAGGAACATTTATGAAACCCAAAGGCACCAAAAAAAGCACAATTGCTGCTGCCTGTGATTTACAGGTACCACGGAGATTTCAGCAAATCTCTTTGAACAGACACATTCACCCCATCTCTAAGAGTAAGCAAAGGACATAGTAATCAGGTATCAGCCAATCTCTGAAAATGCAAATACAATATATGTTCTTCAAAGATCTGCCATTACTCTTCTTTTTTGCCTTTAAGAGTAAATCCAAGCCTTTTATATTTTAACAAAGAATTGCTAGATTGCAGCCCTTTAGAGATTTCATTAGTGCTCTTGGTGCCAAAAAGCTTTGGGTAATTAACTTAGGAGAAAATGGTACTAAAAAGGGCATAAGATACAAGTTTAATAATGCCATGCAGATAATGAATCTTCCTTTAATGATATAGGGCATTTGTCCAATATTTTCCAAGCATTTTGAAATCTAATTTAATCTGACAAGGATGAATATGAGTAAATAAAACTTGAAATTTACTGAGTGGTTGCCACTCATTACAAACACTCCTCTGCTTGTAGCATTGTGTCTTGGTCATTTCACTGGCTTCAGCAGATACTTGAGTTTTTGATGTGTTGCACAGAATCAGTGTCTCACTGCCTGTGTGATGGTGGGGCAGAAGACTGCTGAAACACTGACCTTTTCTTTCCCTTTAATTTCCACCTTGTTCTATAATACTCTGATATTTGAGGTTACACAATTAAATGTGTGGTGTGTTGTTAAAACACTGCAATGCAAACTTTAAAATCTGGAGGTCTGGGGATTTGCAGGCAGTATGGGAGGCAAGGCTGTTTGGGGCAATAAAGCAGAGCAGAAGATCCTCAAGCTTTGCTGCTTCCAGGTCTCCAGCTCATGTGGCCACTGTGGTAAAGCTGCAGTGACACCCATTATGGAACACAGGCTGTTTCGGGATAGGGAAGTGGAGGAGGAAGCAGGAGAAAAAAGAGAAGGAGTGAAAGGGCTCATGGGTCATGGCATTCCTGTGAGATCTGCTGCAAGCACCCTTCAAGCCACCTATCACCAAAACTGCAGGGTCCTTGCAAACAAGAGCCATCTCTTGCAGAGGTGGCACCTGGCTTTGTCAGGCTATGGTCAATCCCCTTTTATGGCAGGTACCTTCAATGTGTCTGATAGTTCCAGTCTTTGCAGTCTGGATTTGTCTCCTCAGCCCTAAAAGGAGCCCATACAACAAATGGAGATGTTTATAATCACGTCTCCAATGTTAGGGTAGAAGTAATGCTGCCAAAAGAACTGAATTTCACTTGCTTCTGTGCTGTTTTAAGATAATTGATCCTAACATTTCTCCCAAGTATAAAGCATGTCCTGCATTTCATCCATAGCTTGAGGTACATAGGGAGAAATATCAACGGAAGAAACTTTGTCAAACTGCAAGGTAAGATCCATTTGTGTTTAACTTCACCAGTGAATCTTTAAATTTTTGGACTGCAGCCATGCTGACATTTATTTCCACAAGAATTCTCCAATAAAACAGAGTATCTGATATTAATGTGATTGACCTGCTGGCCTTGCTGAAACTGCAGGGAAGTAAGTGTGTATTTAATCAATTTTGCTGTGCATGTAGAGGTCATCCTTGTGAGTGGCATTCTGGAGATGCTGCTCAGTTTCTTGCTCTCTGTAGAAAAGGAGATTTTGAATCCTAGTATAATCGAAAGAATGCAGATGTCCAACAAATGCCTTCCTGTAAGAGCCTGTTGGAAGAACCTTGATGCTGCAGATGCACAGAGTGCCTTGTGTTTTGGAAATTTGGTTTTTCCCAGCTCCCTGGATACTGTGAGCATCCTGTCACCTGGTAATGGGTCACTGCAGAGAGCATGCTCAAAACTGTTGAGTGCAAACTATGGGCTGCCATATGAAAGGTTTTGGAGTAAAAAGAGAAAAGCAGAATTCCTGAGAAGCCCAATGGCTGGGAAATGCATGGACTGGTGTACAAGATAAGATGCTAGCAAGGCTTTGCTCTAATAGGTTTTTTTTTTTTTAAATTTAAATTAAACTTAACCCAGATTCTGGTTTTGAGTTGGCTTATTTTCCTTAAATGAATAAGTGGCTTTCTATAATAATTTTGATGTGAGCAGTCAGAGTTGACACTTGTGATTTAGTTGTATTTTATCTGATAGCAACCGGATCTGATAGCTAACTGTGTAAATTAAGCCCACCATGAAGATCCTATGTTCGTTTAAGTGGCACTGTTTTTTGTATTATTTGAACTATAAATTCCTAGCACGGGGGCTACTTTTCTATTTTGTGTTTATACAAAGCTGCACACAAGAGTATTACCAGAAAATAATTACAACCTGGTGACATTAGTGGAGAACTAATTATTTGTCTCCCATGTGGAACAAGCAGTTATCCAAGTGAGTAGTCATATGCTGGAGGACTAAAATTTCTCAGGAATATAACGTGTTATTCTCTGTTCATTCACAACCCAGTGATATTTTTTAAGATTCAGACTGTATAGTGTGAAGGAAACTGATACAATTTGTTTTAAACGATCTGAGCAAAATGCAAATAAAAGTATCTTCATCAGAGAGGAGGGTGCTGCCTTCATGGTTTGCTGGCTTTTGTCTTCTGCTGACGTCCCCATAAGAATGTGTAACCAAATCACATGCTATCCAGATGAGCTGAATTTTGCATTGGGAGCTCTTTGTTTGAGAAATGCACAGGAAAAATAGAGTGCCTGTATTTGAGAAGGTGGTTTAAAAGAGAGATTTCTCGAGTCTGGCACTGTGTGATTAGTACAAGTCTCCAGAGTCTGGCTGAGAAGTGAGAGAGGTGCCATCCCAGAGAGGAGATGTTCAGGACCACAGATACCACCCCCAGTTCCAGTCCTGCAACCCAGGTGATCTGGGAAAGGCAGCAGTCCCAGGATAGCCATCCAACACACTGCATATCCTGCCAGCTTTCCTCACTCATCTCACCAATTTCACGGTAGAGTCACCATGGAGGTGAACACTTCCTGAAGGAACACAACACGCCATCAACACATGCATCAAGAGTTCCCTGTCAACCTTTTTCCCTCTTGCAAAATTCTGCCACTGTGAATATCACATGGCTCTGACTGAAGAAGCTGGGACAGACTCATATCCTTAAAGATGGCCATAGGATTATCTAGGTCTGTTACCTAAAGGCAGAAACAGAAATAATCAAGAAAATGTGCTGCCTATCCAGCAGAAAATGCTCATCAACTGATAAATTAACCCCATGTAGAAAAGCCAAAATCAGAAATTCCCAAAACAATTATCCCAGCAATGAGAACCTGTTTGCAGTTTTGAGATATCCTCTTTTGAGGAATAATCTGCTGCTCATGAGAGTTCACTTATTCTCCCAACCCAGCAAGTGTGTGCAGCTCAGGGTACTCCTCTGATGGAAGCAGAAGTGAGAAAGTGCCTAGGGAGGGCTGCCCAAACCCAAGTTTTTCTGTGCACCTGTCAGCATCTCGAAGCCCTAGAGTTTATTTCAGCTAATGCAAAAACAAGTGGGATCCAACAAGATACTATTTGCTCTCAGTAAAGAGGAATTGACTGAAGAACAGAGGCATAGCTATTCCTCCAGGGGCCCAAGATCAACAGTTGCTCATTATCCATGGAAAATGGGAAAAAAAATCTCAGTCACACATCCATTTGATACTTTGAAAAAGTCAGATTCCCAGTGAAAGACCACTATACACCAGGGCAAACTTTGAAACAGAACTCAGAAGACACACAAATACATTTGGAGGCTGCTGCAGCCGAAGCCTTGGAGAGCCCTGGTCCCTCTGCTGGCAAAGGATACCTGAGATGGTTACAAAATGGAATGTCTCAGAGAAACAATGGAAAGAGCGAAGTTTGCATCCAAATGGAAAACAAGCAGAGAAAGGGAATGTGGCAGTTACTGTAATTTGGGTATTAGAAGCTGGAAAAATTACATAAGCAAAGGAAAAGAACACAAGAAACAGGCTACAGTTACAAGAAAAGAGCAGTAAGGAAGTCTTTAAAATTTATTAGGGATGAAGATAAATCAAATGATGTCTTTGAACTATTACCATATTGAAATTATAGAAATGACAACAATTATGCAGAAAGGCAAATGTTTTTAATGAACAAATATTCCTGTTCTGAATCTAGGAGAAAAACAACTACAAATGATGCATTCCCACCAGATAATGATACAACAATTTGCATAACAGCAGAAGTCCAGGGGATAGCAAGCAACAGTTACAATAGCTCAACATCTTCTAATCTGAAGTGTAAATAATTTGCAAAGAAGTGTTTTGAGGGGAACTTAGAGGTTTTTTTCTGGCCTGCTCATGTTGGTTCTGCAGTGATCATGGAGTACTGGCGAAGTTAAACAAGAGAAGAAAAGATGCTATTTAGGGAAAGTTGAATGGTTTAGATGCCTGCTGAGTTCTGATCCTGTGGAGATAATGGATCCCAGACAATGAAAAACAACTGCAGAAATAAAAAAATAGCAAGGGATAATGTCATTAATGCCCATCAACAGGAATACATCTTCTAAAACTGACTAGATTCTTTTTTTTGATAATGAGATTACAATTTGCTTAATAAAGAGAACAGTGTTGATTTAAGCTTCTGTAAAATATTTGACTTGGTATTCCACAATGTAATGTTGAAGAAGCCAGTTCAGTACAAAATCAACACAGCACACAAAGCTAAAAAATTACCTCTCCAAGACCAGTTGATGTAGGTATGTTCCAAGTGGAATCTCCACAGAAATCACTGCTTGGTCTCAAGCCAGGCAGTTTTACTGGTACCTGGAAAAAACTACATGAAATCCTGTCAGATCTGGCTGGCCAGTGACCTGTGGTGAGGAAAGAAGTGAGCAGTGAAAAGGAGAGGTCCTTGATGCAGGGGCAGGTGTTCTGCTTAGCCAAACATGATGAAACCACACACATTTTCTTTTAGTTATAGGTAAAGTCAGTGCTGAAAGGGTTTGGAGCACTTGCACTCTGCAAGAATGAGGATGTGGTGGAGCTGTGCCCAGATGATCAACTTCTGAGAGAGAGAGCTGAGGAGGGGTAATTAGATATAAAATGGCTAAAGGACTAATACAGGGGAGCCTGAGACAATTGTCTCTGAAACACTGCACTGTGAGGCTGCTGGCCACAACAGCATGCTCTTAAGTGCTGAAGTGGATCCACTGACAGTGAAAATGTTTTCATCAGGCTTTGCCCTGGAAAACAGCATCTTTTATTAGTGATGACACAGCTTGAGACACTATCAGATAGGATTCTATCTGTTGAACCAAGACCTCTATTCCAACATAAAGTCCAATGGTTTCTTTTTTAGAAGATACTTCAGTACAGCAACAGTTTCTCCTCTCTTGGAAAGGGCTTACTTTAGTGTAGACAGATTCTTCTGTCTTTCTTCTTCCTCTGTGTTTCATAGAGTAGTTTCATCTCTGCCATGATCAACTGCTGAACCTCATCATGCATCACTTAATAGCTGGCAAGTGTAACGATTCTTCATTCAGCTTCCATACAGGAATGATGAATTTTTGGTTATTAGTAGGTGATGATGGCTAAAGTGCTTTAGGATACATTTCCCTACGAGCAGCTCTCAGAGCAAGGCAGTGAGGGGACAAGACCCATGCACAAATGTCACCCTCACTGTCTTGGAGTATGCACATGGTGATTGGCAAAAGGAGGTCTAAACTGGCATCTGCGGGGGGAGGATGGAGAAGGAAAAGAGCCATTATTAATCACTTGTGGGCTGACTGAATATATGGCATTAATAAAGAAGTAGTAATGAAAAACTGCATGGGCCCAGCTGCCAATGCTCCTACTTCACTGGGGAATTGCTGTGCTCCCTGTGTAACAGGGCACTGGTGGTCACAGGGAGCAGGGACAGTGTCCTCATGGGACACACCAAACCTCTGCATCCCAGAACCAGCTGGGACTGCTGCTAACCCCTCCAAAAAGCAACCCTGGATAAAAGGCATTTTGGTAGGTTCATGCCATCCCACGCAGGGCTCCCCAGAGCCCTCTGATGGTACATCCTTTCCTGGTCACAGCCATAGGGACACTGCAGGACACACAGGCTCATGTTTTCATATAATTAAAGCTGGGCCAAAGGCAAGCAAGGATGCTGAACTCTCCAGGTGAAAATCTCCCCAGAGAGATGAAAAATGGTCTTTAGAATTTTAATTCTCCAGATGAACATAACAGAGAACAGAGCCTAAAAAGTAGAGACCTTTAAGCAGAAGACTTACCTATGACAGGAA
Organism: Acridotheres tristis; assembly: GCA_037013685.1. NCBI lineage: Eukaryota > Metazoa > Chordata > Aves > Passeriformes > Sturnidae > Acridotheres > Acridotheres tristis. The sequence continues at coordinate 7,164,846 of CM072899.1, read as the reverse complement.
GAGTTGCAAAATTATGATGGTTATTTTGACTGAAGATGAAAGTGTTGCCTTGCTCAGCCACATGGGAGGCCACAAACTTGTGATGGAAACAGTTACTTTAGTAAGAAGGAAAACCTAAATATTTGATACTGTTTCTTGGAATGAATTATTAGATACTTTATATTTTTTAAAGATGCGGAATTGTTTATTTTGTGACTGAATTATCTTTTGTATTAAAAAGTTCTGGGAAAACAAATGTAAAACAAATGACTTGACAGAGATCCCCAAAAGCTTTCCAGCACAACTATTATTTCACGTCCTATTTCCAAGGAAAGGTCTGTTTAAAGTTTCTATTTATCCAGACAGCTTTATGTGAGCATGTGAAGCATTTCTTGGTTTCATCTGTCAGTTGCCGCCACTGAAATCAAAGGCTTTACCAGGGGGCCAAACCTGTTGTGCTGCTTTATTACATATTAGTCATGCCCAACTCTCCTCCAGCGGCTGAAGATCACAGTGATTTGTCCTCAGAGGAGGCAGCTCTGTGCTGCTCCTCCCACGCCTTGCCAAAAGGCTGTTTCCTTTTGATGAGATATCAGCTGAAAGCAGCTTATCTGCACACCACCCTTGCTGTGCTAAGGAAGCAGGAGTTTGTGGGGGAGCACAAAACTCCTCGGGCACAGGGGAGAGAACTGAGCTCTCTATTGTCAGCCCAGCCCAGGAGCCTGATGTGCACAGTGGGGAGTCTGGGATGGAGATCAGCTCCCACCGAGGGGGTGTCTGGTACAGATGCAATAAGAAATATATACCGCTCCCAGCCAGACCAGTGCACTGGCCAATCTCTTGAGGTGCTCATCTCAAACTAACTTTTGCTTTAGATGCCTGCATTTAAGATTTAATGTGGATAGGAGTGGGCAAAGACACACATTTTCCGGCAATCCTTGTGTGTTATTAAGTTTTCTCAAAGTTGCTCCTTTTTTATTTTAACAGTTTGGATGAAGGCTTGTTCTTAGAATGATGTGGGTTTTTTCCTAGTAGGCTGAAGAATTAATGTCTCCGCTGTGTTTGTTGCACTGCAAGGGAAAATGCGAACATAAAAAAAAATAAACACACAAAATGGATTTTGAACCCACATTTTTGGAGTGATTCGAAGTAATTGCAGCACTACAGATTTTCAAGAGTGCTCTGGGTTTCTGGGCTAGCAGAGTTTAGAGCAATTTAAAATTAATGGAGTACTTAAAGTTTTTAAGAGCACTTCAATTTGCAAGTGATCAGAGTTCAGGGATGCAGAGAAAAAGTAAATTAAAATAACTGGAAGTGTTTTTCAGAGCATTTATCGTAACTCCAGCATAAATGGCACCATGTTCAAGAGCTGCCAGCACTTTCATTGTGTCCTGTGTGCCATAGAGCTTTAGCTCTATGACAATCAGCTCTTCAGCAAAATCAACTGGCTGATCATAGCCTCTTAAGAGAAAATCTGTATTTCTAAACAGCAAAAAACCTGCATACTCTTTGAGCACATTTTCTTTGTCAAAAGCTTCTTCCAACATATTTGAAAGGACTTAGGCCTAGGTGAAAATTTAGGGAAATCCCCAAGGCTGAATTGAAATCTGCCACCACATGTGCTGCTGGTTGGATGTGATGTGCAACAGCCCCTGTGGGTACTCACATACTCACAAGAATCTTCTGGCATCATTACACCTCTGGGCTTAATTTCCATTTCTCTGGTTTCCCCTGAATGCTCCGCTGCAGGAAGACAGCAGGAATGCCATTCCTTCCTCTGCACAGGGGTGTCTATTGTCATATCTAAAGGCATATAAACACGCAGGGCCTAAAAAAAAAAAAAAAAAAAAAAAAAAGATTGTGAAGAGAAACTATTAGATCTTACAAAACCAAAATGAGATAAAGCAACCCTCTGAGGTTTCCTGGAAAAGGATGCTCATGAAGGTATTTTTTCATGCCAGGATGAAGGCAGTTACACTGCTATGAAAGCACTCACACAAATTAACATCTAATGTAGATCCTTAATGGACTAGCAGGGCATTTCCTTGCGTATCTATTGGAACTTGTGAGTAAGAAATTACTTCTCAGTTGTTCCATTCATCTGCAATAGATCTCATGACTGTAGAGGGAAAGATGCCATCCTGAAATTACAGCTTCCCCATCAGTGTGCTTGAACAGGTTACCCTGGGATTGTCATTTTTTTCTGAAAGCAGACATCAGAGTTCCTTTTTCAAAGCGTTATTTGAAGTAGTAGATGATGTGGAGAAAAGAGCTGACAGCAGAAAGGAAAATAACATTTGCACGTCTTGCACAGCAATTTGAGAGAAGGCAGGTGCCAGAGGAAGAGCTGTTCCAAAGTGCAGGGGAATGGTGGGGAGGTTCCATCTGCAGTAGGGGAGTTACCTGGGCTTGAACCCCAATCTGATTTCTCTCTAAAGGTTCGAAGCTTTTGCTCTTTGTTTTCTTTCAGCACGCACCCAGCAAATCCTGTCAAAAAGAGCTGATGAGATAATTAGTTTCAGAAATAACTCAGACCACAGAAAATGCCCACGAACCTCGGTGCAGAAACCTCAGAGTCCTACCCACAACTGTGGTTTCTGAACATTACAAAGAAAGAGGAGGAGGATGTGAGGAGGAGGATTTTCCTGCTAAGATAGCACTATGGATGCAGAAGGGATCAGCTGGAAGAAGCAAGGGGTTTAGCAAACCTACACAATCTTGGAAATGAGGAGGCGGAAGGGTGAAATAGAAAGAATTTGAATGAGAAATTTTCAAAAGTTTCTCGTCTTTAAACTATGTATTCTTATGAGAAGAAAAGAGAAACAAAAAGCATAATAGAGGGAACCTCCAATGGTAACAGATATTACTATAGCCCTTCCACTCCCCTAGATCAATGCTATGGGCTACCATTGTGCCCTTGGAGGTGCAATCACCTGAAATTGCCTGCACCACCTAGTTCAGCAGGGCAAAGGAGGGACTTCCCTTCTCTGCGAGGTTTGCAAAGGCCCATCAAACAAAGACATCCAAAGAGCTGGAGTAAAGTAAATGAACTCCCTGTTAAGTAGTGCAAACAACCCAACTGTTTGTGAATTCTCTTGTGGCCACTGGGTTAGCACAGAGCCTCCCACTGAATGGCTTTGTTGTCAGATCCTGGATGGTCAGATCCTGCTGGGGCACATACCTGACAGCTGCTGGTCCTCGGGAGCAAACCAAAGCCAGCTCTCGAGAGGTGAGGGCGTGAGTCTCTTGGCAGCTTGGCAAAGGAGCCCCCATTTATGTGAGCAATGATAGAGGTGCAGCTTCTGCAGCCCAGCACGGGGCATGGAGAACACCAAAGGAGAAGCCATAAGAGGTGGGGACGGTTCCCCCAAACTCCCTGAGTGCTGCCTCCTCACCCTGCTCCTTCACCCACCCTTCTGTGAGCACAGCATGGTCACAGGAGACAACCATTGGGCCACCTATTAGTAGAAAAGGGCTGAGAAGAGAGGCCACATGATCCAGCATCACAAACCCACTCCCTCCTAATCTGCTCTTGATTATCAAGCTATTTAAAGCTAATCACTCATCTGAAAACTCTGTGCAATATCAGGTAGCAGAAATATGTGCCTTGTAAATTAGTAGTCTTCATTGATGGATGCTGTGTGTATGCTCCCAGGGAATATTGCTGTCCTCTGAATGGGGATAATCAGGCCTGTTTGTTTCCTGAGACATTGGGAAATAGCCTAAAATGCAGTAGTGATGCTTTTAGGTAGCTGTGATATAACTAATTTAACCTATGCCCTTAGTTATGGAAACATTGGAGCCAAGATACTACACCTAAAATTGTGAGATATAAAAGGTGTTTGTCATGGAATATGATACATAAGTCTATATACCTGATTTTTAAGAAATTTATAGCTAGGGTTCTTTTTTTTAAAAAAATCCTGAGATACAAATAGAATAAGGGATTTTGTAAATTACTTGCAGATTGGGAAGTTATGAGCAAGAAAGGACAGTGCAAATGCCTGTTTTGTGAATTGGTTGTTATTACAATTAGTAAGTGCCTTCAGCTTTACAGAACTCTTTGGAAAACCTCTATAGGATAGACGATGCAATTATGTCTGGAAAAGGCAATCACATCTCCTACAGAATAATTTACGAGGACATTAAATCAATAGGCAAATCATAATTAATTAAGAAGCTTAATGTGTTGATTTTTTAATGTCTAATTATACCTCTATTTATATCAGTTGCAGGTAAGAGTCAAAGAAGTGGATGCAGAATGCTCTTTAAAGAGTTTTCCCTGTTTTAAAATAGAAACAACCATACATTTCCCAGAGGAGTATGAGCTGAGGACTTGAATTAAGAAAGAGGTAAAAGAGATGATGAGATGGTGAAGGAAGACCTTCGTGAGTAAAAATTTAATTATATCGTATAATAAAATATTTTTATCATTGAAATACTTGAATGTAAACTTAGCTTCCCTTTTGAAATACAGTACTTAGCGCTGTGCCTCTCCAAACACAAACATGAAACAATTTGACTTTGTTAATTTAAAGCAGTTCTTGCATAATAGATTTGGGCTTTCTTCTCCTCAGGAATGTGCACAAAGCCATGTTGATCATCCAGAAGTACTGCCATCATCTTCTACCACAAGTTGGACTACAGCAATGAACATTCTTCTTAAAAAGAAATTATGAAAGTGTGTTCCAGACTCCAGTGAATGTGGCTTTTTGAGGTTTTCCCAGCCTTGCTCAGGTGGAGGAGCTCCACTGGAGTGAGGATAGCAGTGATGCATCACAGAATTTACCCGGAACAGTAAAAAGGCTGCAGACATCATCTTCCCTGCCCCTTGCATCCTCCCCCCTGCTGCCCCTGGGCAGGTGACTGATGCCCAACACAGAGCAGCCATTCTCGCGGTGTCTGAACATGCTCTGCATCTCGCTGAAGCAGCGCCCAGCAGCCCGAGCTCCTCCAGGCTGAGGGTCAGACATGGGCGGGTGATGAACCATCCGTGAGGTGCACTGAATGCTGAACCCAGCTGGGAGTTCAGACCACCTTCCCCCAGCTCCTCATGAAGCCAAACCTCCCTGCACAGCTGAGTTGAGACAAAGCACTCGTTGCTCACTCCATGTCACCACTGCTGGGAGCATCCAGCTCAGTGGCACCACGTGAGGAGTGTCCTGTGTTCCCACCGTGTGCTGCAGCTCAGCAGGGCAGGACTGGCCCCTGCTCCCCTGTTAACACCCAAGACAAACACATCCCTGCTGTGTCACTAGGCTGACATGGTGTGTGCATAGGTGTTGGTTTGGGGATATTTTTTCTCTTGTATTTATATACATATATATGTACACAATAGGACACGTCTGCCAGAGCAGCTGTCTCAAAGCCTTTATTCCATCACATCCATCAGCCTCATTTTACAGAACCAAACAAGGGAGATGGAACAGCTTCAGCTGCTTACTACAGCTGACAAGTTGTTCTTAGTTACACGGTCTTTTAAAAGTTTTTAGCCAATAAGATAATATTAAAAGCTGACAAGAATTTTCTCTAGCCAATCAGTATACTTACATGTACCTCTTGCTTCTAACAATGCTTACTTGTAATGGTTTAAAACAATGGATAAAGCTTCATTATTAAGCTTACATAATTCTACTATCTTGCTTAATATATTTTTAAGGCCTATCTCTACACAGCACATAGCTTTATTATTTTCTGACTTTGCATCCCCAACTTTCTTGCATTTCTTTACTCAGATTTGCTTTCCCACAGCTTTCTGAGAGTCCTGTACCTTTTCTATTTCCCACACACAAGGACCCTGGCACCTAATCTGCTTTACAGGAAAAGCACAAACCATGACAGTAATTTACTTAACTCCCATCAAACAACAATCTTTTCACCAGGTGTAATTTCCTGAGTGTAGCCTGGTTTGATTTCAGTTTTACTCCGTGGCACAGAGATTCATCAAGCCAGCTTGGCATTATAAAACACCACAAAGCATGGAATACGACCTTGCCATCTTCAGGGTTGAAAAAATATTACAAATAGTATGAAGAGGTGTTAAGGTTTTTTGAAGGCAAGATTTTGTATGTGTTTAATAAGGAACAAATTTAAGAACGGAAAAAGTAAGAAATGGAGGGAGAAAGGAGGTAAAATGTAAAGAATTAAATCTAAAAATCTTTTAAAATTATGATTTGCAGAAGAGAATATTTGAACTACTTCCTAGCCTGCTTCATTTCCCCAGCATGGACTGGTGTCACAGCTTTAGTCCCAAATGTGGACTAATTTGCCAGGCTACCCATGGCAAGGGAAAAGGAATGCAGACTCACTTGCCATATCCCGGCTGTTGGTGGTATTCCTGTAGGGTTGGGGTCATGAACCTCTTCTGATTTGCACACCCTGCTGGATTTAGCTGTGGCTGCTAGTTTGAAGCTGTCTGACCTCTTCTTCCCTTCAGGTCTCCCCCGCTGGATCTGCAGCCCTGTCCATTGATTTATATCAGCACGGGTTTAAATCTGTACAGTTTCTCTGGATATTATTAATTCTCCACTTTCCCAAGGATAGAATTGTTCTCTATAAATCAGAGGTATTCATCATAAATTCTCTTTGTCATCTGTGGTAAGCATGGATTGAAGTTAATTTTTGCAGCCCTAATTGATGCCTGTTATTGCTCATATTTTCTGTGTACTCAGTGTGGTAAAAATAACACTGATACAAATACTTCCCAGAAAACCATAAACCACAGAGCACCTTTACATATCCAGCTAAAATCTTTGCCTGCAGGAGCCATGCTGGTTTTCCCAACCCCTGTCTGGAGGTGATTCACAGCTACACCAATAATACTAAGCACAAAAAAAGGGAAACGTGAATAATTTTATCACCACTACCACATAGATATTTTTCAGACAATTAGTCATCTCTTAAACTGTGTATGTTTTATCAATTACAGTAAAAACGTATTAGGCTGAAAAATCTCACAGATATTTTTCTTTTTTAATGCCCAGGCTGCTGTTGCAGTGAAAGCTCCAGAGCCTGGCAGGCCAGAAACCACCGTGCTTCATCTGGTTAGGAAATTAAGTGATGGATGCAGGCTGAATTCCAATGAGGAGTCCCACAGTAGGTCTGGAGACCTCAGGAGAAGATTAACTATTGCTCAGACTCATTTCAAACCCCTCTTCAGCCAGCAAGATATTGAAAAGTTTTGCATTAATGAAGGATGGACTCTGATAGTGGTAGCCAGTAATATTTTTCAGATACTGAGGTCTGTTTATTGTGTGTAGTTTGTTGTGAAAATTTCAATTTTCGGAGGAAGGCAGATAAGTTCATGACCACTGAGCTCTGGGAGGGGATATCAGCTCCACAAGACATAGGGTGGCACAAACTAAAGATCTCTTGGAGAAGGAAAGGCCAAGCAAATGGAAGGATGAGAAAAATCTGAATGTTCTGGAAAAGGCAGTTTTTCTCTCTGAAAAAGGTGAAGGTATAACAATAATGTCAGTTACCTCTAGTAAAGTCACATAAATAATGCATTAGTTGAAATGAAGACCTGGGTAGAAATTTTTTTCACTGTTTTAACAGTTTTTCCTTAATTGAGGACTCCTAAAGGATATCTGCAAGTCAATCAAAAACTGTATTTTTCATTGCTGGCATTGTGGCCAAAGCACTCAGTAGCTTCCTTTCCTCACTTCTGGGAGCTGTCTTTCATGCATATGAAGTCTCTGTTTGAAGAAAGATGGTTAAAATAAAAGGACTTAATTATCAAGCAGAGCAAACGAACAAAGATGTTTAATTAAATAGACCCAGAAACCTCGAGGAAAGAGAGAAATCTATAAAACAAGTGAAGGCAGCCAGATTTGTCAGCAGTGGTGCAAGGGTTTGAAAGTCCTTAATGACAGTAGAGGTACAAAGGCAGGAGAAGAGCAACATTTTTGCTCAGCCAAGCCTGCAAGCAACAGAATTACTGAACTAGAAAGACAACATGTCCTGCTTCACAGGGCCGTTGCAGAAGGAAACATCCAGCAACCTCTGCCTGTATTTTGCAATGAGCAGACAGTTAATGAAGATCTCCTGTAAGAAAGATACTAATATTGGATGAAAGCTGGCTCACTGAGCATGTTGCTCATCCTGTAGCTCAAAGCCAAATCCTGTAGCTGAAAGCACAGCCAGGCAGCAAGTGTCTGGTATTGATGGTTATTAAAGCCATCAATAGGCTGAAAAATAGGTAACTATTAACTGTGATGTTAAAACAGGCTTTTGAGTTGTTAAACTCTAAAGTAAGATTACTTGATTAATCGTTCTAAAACAGTTGGTTCTTTATAATCTATAAATTCACTATTAAATGAAATGACAACTATTACTATTGAATGAAATGACAACTTGTGTTTTCCACAGCTTCCACACCACCACTGTGTGCAAAAGTGCAGCCCTGTGCTTGCTCTGCCCAGCCACCCCATGAACATCCTCCTGCTCTGCCTAGGTTGATCTCTCACAAAGAAAAAAGAGATTTGTATCTTCCCAATCCTGCCACACCGAGTAATGTGAAGTCTGTCACTTCACCCTCCAGCCAGGAGCAGATATCTCACTGTCCTGAGGGGTGTTTTATCCCATTGACTGAAGATACATCACAGAATTTATCATATTTTCCAAAAGCAATTCCACTAATTATTCACGTAGAGTGAAAACCAAAGGCTTTTAAAATGTTCACTTCCCCTTTATAGCTGGAAAATCGGTTACTGGTTCAGCTCCATTGAAGTCACCAGCCAAGGACAGTCAAACTACTTTTACAGCATGAAATGCAGAAAACAAAAACTCCCTGTTAATTTAGTTGGGTCTTTACAAGTGCTTCAGAGATTTTGTTAGCAGAGGTGCTAACATTATCATCTTGTGCTACTTAAAACCCAACACATTCCTCACTATGTTTTCAAACACAACACTTGATTTTATTTTTAAATATTGATGTGGCCTGTGAAAATTTCTTGGAAATCTTCTTTGGAAAGGGCAATACTGATTAATTCTGCTTTTATCTTTAAGGGACCTTTCAAGCACTGTGTGTGTTTTTCTCTGCTGGGAGAAAGATTTAACTTGCTTTAGAGAAAAAGCAGGTTCTATTAAGAAAAGTGATTAGCAAATGCTTATATAACTTGCTGAATATAAAATTAGACTCTATTTTCAAGCTGCTGACCTACTAGATTTCTTTGTGTCATGTGGAGCTCTAACACAATAGTAACTGTGAAAGTAGTGCTAAAATTGGAGCTGCAGATCTTGACTGCTTTATTTTCCTCTTTCCCATGTAACACAACAAAACCGAGGTCTAGCAACGCCGACGGTGCAGAGGAAAGCTGGAGTGAGATGTATCAAGCACAGAGCAGGAGGGGCTTGGCCTTCTCTAAAAAGACTGAAATCTGTCTCTGTTGCCACAAGGAGTTGTTTTGTACTGGACTGTCTGGGCGGAGGATAAAACCACTTCAATTTTCAGCAGAGCTGAGCATCTGCTACTTTTAACTTCGAGAAGCACTGAGAGCATGTTGGCACACAAGATGCTATTTTGGAGACTTTATTCAGCCAGAAGCTAACCACACCCAGTATCTGCATAATTCTGTGAGGCAGGATAATTCCCTTTAGGATTATCTCAGTTTCACATCAGGTGCTTGTACCTGCAGGACCCTGAACCACCAAATGCTTTAGGCTGCAGACATAGAGCCCAGAGGACCTAAACCTGGGTCTGTGGGCACCTCTCCAGACCCTGAGTCACCTCCATGAATACAAGTTTCACTGGGGTTTGCAGGAGGCTAAATTAACTGCAATTCATACTTTCTTGTGAATAATTCACCGCCTTGTTAAGTATGTGACTAGTCAAATCGATTTAATATTCCAGTCATAGAAATCAAATTAAATAAACCAAATCTACATATTGTAATCTCATTTGGAACATGCTATTATTTTAATTTGTCTTTTAACCTCACACACTGAATAAAAATAATATACCTACTCTAATCTCCTTAAGGAAGGAAAGGTGCTGGAACAAAATGTTTTCCACTCTGAAACTAATTGACAGTTCTATTTATTCTTCTGTGTATTGATGATGGATAATATACAAATAGAGTACAAATGGCACACTTGTCTGATCATAAGCCATGGATACCCAACTGGCTGAGCCTGCAATAGGCTGAAAGTGGCAGTCCAGGAGTGTGGATACTCTTTGGAAGGGGCAATGATGTTGCCAAAGCCCAGCCATGTCTCATCAGCCCTGTCCTTATTTTGCTGCCAGAAAGATGCTGAAAAAAAATCCTTTTGTGAACACCTGTGTCATCTAACAGTGATCCTCTGCAGTGTCACTCTTGGGGCATGCAGCCAGGGCTAGGGATGCAGGCTCTTGGTCTCATAATTACATGTGCTGGTCATTTGTTCTTCAAACTTTTATTTTTGGAGTAGTTTTAAACACTTGAAAACTGTTTAGCAGAATGTGAAACCTCCTGCAAAAGTGGCAGCTCATGGAAATCCATAAACTCTCTAAAGAGAGCATGAGACAGGGCAGTATCTGAATCCTAGAGGGCTTTCTTGTTTTACCTGTTAAGCCAAGGAAACTGGGCTGGAAAGATGAGGACTCACACCTCATGTTTTGACCTGAAGTTCTTCAAGTATTGTTTATCTCATGCATCATTGTAGGAAAAAGTACAAAGGAAAGCACACCAAGATGTTCAGTGACTGCTTCCTCTGTGTGACAGACCATGGCCATCCAAAGAACCCAGCTTAGAGCACAAAACCAAGCTCTGTCCATCTGGTAAGGGAAAGGGGGAAAGGAGAACAAATAGCAGAACCCAGTTCTGTCAGTCACCTCCTGAGGAAATTACATTTGCTGGTTAATATGTTTTGCTTGACCTGCCTTCCAATGGGTTTGAGGGACACTGTCAGGATGATTCATGGCAGCAAAGGCTGGAAAATCAAGCACATTCTTGGTAACTTCAGACCAAGGAGTAATTTCATCCTTTTCTCTTGAAAGCAGGACTTTCTTTGGTATTGACGGTTTGTAACGAAATCTCAGCATTTATCAATATAAATATCTGTCAAATTTTCCTGTAAGACAATTAAGAATAGAGATGTAAATTTTTATAAGATACATAACTGTGAGGTAATAAGGAACAGTATTTAGGGTGTTGTCTTTATATTTGACATCAGGATATATCAAATAAAGAAGTGTTAATGTGGGAAGTTGCTGGTATGGACTTACTCTGTCCTTCATAAATTGACTTCCTCTCTTTTTTCCCCTGCAGTTTCCCTAATTTTGATTTTGATTTTTATTCCAAAAAGAAAGTCCCAAATCAGCCAAAGCAAGCCTCAGGTAGGACTAACAAAAGAGGTGTTTAAGTGAAATAAGATGTCGTATCAAATTGTCAAGCTCAGAACAAGATCCCATAATTTAACTAACGCTAAATAAGGAAAAAACTCACACAAGTGAGGGACCTTGTAGCCTAAGATATAAATGAACATGCTGAACAGTTTAATCTGTTTCCAAGGGTGATGTTCATCACCCTGGCTGGGCACTCTGTGAGTTGTTCCAGACCAGGGATGTACCCTGAGTGAGGCACCCATGACTGCTCACCCCCATCACAAATTGGTCCCTCGTCCCTGCTTCTGTCTCATGCACTGAGCCTGCTTGAGCTGGAAGTCATTCTCAGCTGGGCTGCTCAGAAATTTCTCTGAGCTGTGGCTGCAGACAAAGAGGAATGAATACACAGATGAGCTGACTGATAACCATTCCTCTTGCTGAGTAAGTAAAAGTTAAAAAAAAAGAAGTCTGTTCCCAGCTGTGGTGGCCAAGTTGCTACTTGATGCCATGTCAGCAGCCAGATTTCTTTTTGTTCAGAATCTTGGGCTCTGCTGCAGGTTTGGCTGAAACAGCACTCAGGGGAAGAGCCAAGATCAATTCTGGGGAGCTAATTGATCAGAAATCTGGGTGCAATATCCTGCTGTTGGGTCAGGTGGGAATAGCTGCTAAAGGGCAGGCATGCATAGGCATCTCCACACTACATTTTGGCTTCTGAATTGGCTAAATGCTGGAGAAATATTTCAGTCTGAAGATGCCCTTCAGTCGTCCTGGTGGTCAGCATCTGTTCAAAGTGGGATGCTTTTTTCTCTTGGGCAGAGAATGCATCATCCTGTCTGGTGCCTATCTTGGCTCTGATCTTAGGGCAGGACTTTCTCAGCCCTCAAAGAACCTAAAAGGCACAGCAAAGAGTGGGCAGCATTTGAAAAACATGCAGCTCACAGTCATTTCATGCTAGACCTTGCCTAGTCTGAGCCCAGAAGCTCATATACTGAAATTCATCATGCACAAAATGAGCACAGCAATATCAATAACTACTAGAAAACCCATCAGTAATGATAAATATTAATCTAGAGAAGTGCCTAATAGATGACAGAATTGCAGAGAAAGCAGGTTACCTAATGCACAACTAATGGCTGCTTGCAGTAACAAAATTACAAATAAATAATAAACTATTAGAACCTGATCTGTGCTGTCTCTAGAACAGGGAACTTTTGGATTTGTTCTCCTTGGGGAGTGTGGGGCCACCAAGGAAACTGCCTGATCTACCTCAGTCACAGGTCTGTCCCAAATCCTGCCTTCTGTGGCAGGATCAGCATCTGTTACCTGTATCCAAGTTCTGACATTTTGCCATATAAGATACTTACAGGAAGTCATGGCAGTAGGCAGCTTCTGACCCATTTTTTGGTGTATTTACAAAAAATTTTATTCAACTGAACAAATGTTCAGGGTAGGATGGACCTCAGCCTTGCTTCATATCTAGAACAAAATACCTCTTGAAGTAATCAGATGTTAAAGACAAAAGCCTGATTCATAGACACCAGTTTATAAATGTTTACATTGTAAATAAATAGCTGAAATATGCTGTTTATCACAGAAAAAAAGCAATGCTTCATAAAGTAAAATCAAATGTGTGTTATGCATTACAATTCTTTCATTTCTCATTCTATCAGCATCAGTTTTCATTTCCGATTTTCAGTCTGGTGAGAATACTTAGGAATCTTGTTGCATTTATGGGTTCCTTGGGATTGATTTACTGATGCAATGTTTAAACAAAAACCCTCCCCCGTAAGGGCTACTCAGGCAGTGATATATATGAATGTACTTTGGCAGATTTTTCTATAGCAATCTGGTTTCAAATAAATGAACAGTTTTAAACCTACATAATGAACTCTTTGTTCTTTAACAGCTTTACATTACTTTAAGCCTTTCACACAGCTTAGGTCTGCAAGTTCTTTCAAAGCATTTTCTTTTGGATACAATGGTATCTGAAGAGGGATGTAAAGATTAAAATGCAATACAATAATCTGCTGAGCAGGTGGAAACTGCATGGAATGAAGGTGCCCAAGCTAAAACAATTCCTTCCTCGAATTATCAACCACTCCACTTTTTCCATAGAAATAATTGCAAGTAAATTGTGCTGGTGTCAAGACAAGGCATTAGCATGGCAGGACAAATAAACCAGCTAGTGAACTTTGGATGTGGCTGCAGATCCTTCACAGCCCCAGCACACGGCAGTGCTGGCCAGACAAACCCCTCTCCTCTCCTTAGATTAAGGAGACCTTAATGTAAAACCTGGGCACAGTCATGAAGTTCTTCCCAGAGCCTTCCAGTGCCAGCAGTTCTTCAGGGCAGTGCCGACCTTGCCTAACCACAGCTCCCGAGATAAAATGGGAATGAAAAACACAAAAAACCCCCATGAAATCCATACAGACACAAAGGGCTTCCCACAGGGCTGAACTGAACAAATGGGGATTAAATGGATGCATTAGCCAATATCTCACTGAATGGCTTGGGCTTTTTGCTCAGTTTCTGCTGGACAAATGTTTTAGTTTAACACTGCTATGATTTAAATGCTAATACTTAAAGTCAAATAGACTTCACTGAGTCATGAATTGTCTCAGGCTTAAAGTCAAATGATGCTGCTCTCCCTCTTCACTCATACAGCTTTTGTGTTAAGACCAGAATTAAAGAGATATTTAATCCTAACCCTTCCTTACTTTACCTAATCACACAGCTTTTGTTATTGGGATTGTGCAATCATTGTTGAATAAATTGTAAAGCTGTGTTTTGTAAAATAATGGTGAAGTGGTAACAATCACTGGTGGATACATCCTAAACCTGTACTTTGTAAAATAATGGTGAATGGTAACTGAGTGCAAGATTCTTCTCTTGCTAGCAAGCAATGGTCAAGTAGTTCCCTTTTGATTAAAAACAAAAACCAAACAAAAAGCATAGGAGGAAATATTAATAGCTGTATTTCTATCCCAAGGCTGTAGAAGTCATTGATAAAACTTCTGGGAAGTCTCAATATATCAGCTTTCCCTGAACTTCCCAGTGACATACATGATAAAATACATTTTTCTAGCTTTTTGAGGACTAAAAAGAGAGCCCTTTAGATCTGATGGTGCAGAGTGAAGGGGACACCACTGAATTGCTGCCAGGGAGTATGAGATAATGTTTCACAATCAGGTTTAGTTGATTTTCTGATTCCTGGAGTTCTTGGACTGAGTCCTAGACATGGTGAGTGTCTGGAGAGTCCCTTGCTGACAAGCATCCTGCCACACTGACGCCTTATCTCTCCCAGTGTTGGTCCTGCTGAGACAGCCAGTGCCAGCCTGCTGCTGCCAGGGGAACATTGGTTCACACAGAACCCCTCAGCCCTCTGAAAATGAGAAGTAAACCACCTCAGGTAAGGCCTGTGTGTAGGGAAGGCTGGTGTGCTGTACTGTAGGGATCCTGGCTGACCTGATCCTGGTCAGAGCCTCAGCCTGTCCACCCACCACCACATCAACCTGAAAGACCAAGCAAAGTCAAAGCATGTCTTTTCTGTAGCTAAATAAAGCACTAAGCTCCATGTAAAAAGCCAAACTCTTTGTGTAACACCTCTCCATCCTGGCTGAGGGAGCCAAGTGAATGACTCAGGTCTGTCAAGAGAGAGTAGAACTCATCCTTCTCTGCTTTTTATCATCCTTATCCTGAAATTAATGGCAAAGCTCTGAAGAGCCTTGTCTGCCTGTTGGGTCAGGTCAGCCATGACGTGTCATAATGTGTGCCAGGACTGCAGCATTTGAAGATAATCCTATGAATTTACTCACAAATTCTTCTAGGAACATACATATCAGTGAGAGGCACATTTCATACATTTAGTTTTCCTTTCTCTTACTGGAACAACCAAACACCAAGTTAGAGGCTGAAATGCTCGAAGGAGGGTTATCTCCTGTCCACGGAAGTTTTTAAAATCACAAGCCTTAAAGGTTGCCCTGGTATCCCACATCCTTATGGAAATCAAGTTCTCATCCATTTTTGTCATGTGCTTTGTGTCCCCTGGTCCTGAGAGCAAAGTGAAGCAGAAGAATTTCATAATGGAATGAGAGATGGATGATTGCAGGATGTCAGAGCACAGGCAGCATCTGTGCATCACCTTTGTGACTTCAGAGCTTTTCTCTCTGCATGTCAGCTGTAGTGTCCTTGCCTTGATCCTTAGGAAATGTAAGGAGCAATAAGATTGGGAATTACATTGTGCAGGGGAATAAATTGGAAGGCATGACTTAAAGATCTCCTGCACACTGGCAGCTTGAGAGGCTCAAGGAATTTTTTAGGTTTGAGAAACTGAATGGAATTGAAAGTGTTTTTGTGCATGCAGATTCACGGTGACACCACTGATTATGATATCAGGAAACAAGAAGCTGAAAGAATGTATTTGCTGATATTATAATTACATGAAAGTAGTAATTGTCAGTCATTCTTATCTGTACTACAAATGCCACCAGCAAAGGGATCTGAATATGACCAGAATTATAGTGCCATGTGTGGTCATTTAAACCTAGAATTTTTGTTGAGCCCCTACCACAAAATAAAGGTGGACCTTTATTGGAGTTTATCTATTTTTAAGGAGATATGCCCTAAGAGTATGATCTGCCAGTTATACTCACAGGCTAACAGGATCAGAGGTCGTTATCTAAGGTGAGAAATAACTTACAGTGACATGCAGAGCTGAGCTTCTGATGACATATTTTTCTTAAAAGTAATTTGTAGCTTCATGTCAAATACTTATTAAACATCAGAAATACTTGTTTACATTGCATGCTGGTATGGAAGAGTTAATAGTGGGAAAATATTTTGAAGCTGGATTTATTTTTCTCTTAATTTTCTCATTAGGAAACCTATTTCTGACATCCATCAGCCACAGAGGTTCACTTTTAATCTGATTAAAAGCCTATTCCCTTTTCTATGAGAAGACTCACTGATTTCAATGAAGTTTTGGCCTGAATTTCATTTTACTGGCTTATGTAGCAAGGTATTCTGATGTTTCTTTTGCTTTTATATTACATTTAGGGGGTTTGTTCATCCCAAATTATTCTTTGTACCATATATATAATGCCTGAAGTTCCAAATGCCTTGGGATACACATGTCAGAACACCTGGTATTTTCTCAGCATTTCTAGTTTGGTTAGGGCACGGGGATGGGTTGCCTTACACAGTGTCATAATTAGAGTTCTCTTGTATGAGAAAACATGGATGAAGCCCAACAAAGGTTTTGATAGGGGCTATGACCAAAATCACTTTAGATTGATGACTGAGCAATTTCTATCTGACCAAGTCTTGGTGACTGGCGCTGGGATTTGGAGCAGCAGCTCAGACACCTGTGCAGGGATTACCCTGAGCTCTACTATAAGGATAAAGCTGGGAAGGTTGGGGGGTTTTTTTCAGAGGTAGGCAGAAGCATTTCTTGAGTGTCATAAGCCCAGCTTCCCCTTTCATGTGACACATCTGGGTTACGGTGAGCAGCCCCGAGGCAGAGGCTGGCGGTGGTTGTGTAACATTACAATCCAGCAGCCCTGCACAAAGGAGCAAAGGAAGGAAAATATTGAGGAAGAAAAAGAAATCACTTAGGAATTAAAAACTAATGATGCAGGGGATAGGGAGGATGGAAGGGTGTTTATCATCCTTCAGTGGGTAGTGGAAATCTCACTCCTTGCTGCTTTTCTCAGCTAAAATGTTATTTTTGGCAGGGCTGAGGCAGGCAAGCAGGGGATGATGTGGGGGAGTCCTTGGGCTGAGCCTCCCAGCCCTGAAGAAGGAATCACACGGTGCTGCTGGCAAGCTGGCAGGGCTTGCCCAGAGCCACTGCACCCAACCTGGTGCCAACAGCACGTGTGGAGGAAGCAGAAAGCAAATGCTGAATCTTCTATCTGAGCTTTTCCACACTCAGAGCAGCAGATGAGGGAAATAACTGCTGTTGCCTTTGCCTTGCCCCTGACAGCCTCAGGAACACTGCTGCACTGTGGCACACTCATGCCCTGGAAAAACATTCTGCTCTTTCCAGATTACATGACCATTTACATTCACTCCACATTGGCAATTCCCTGTTATCCAGAGCTTTTCTCTCAGCCCAGAGTACCTCAGCACATCACTGTACAAAACCACTGTAGGAAACTGTTTTCACATATTTAAATTCATATAAAACAAAGTCACCAACCAATAGCTGTTATACGAACTGTACATTCAAACAAGTGTATCTGCATTTGCATTTTTCTTCTGTCCACCTTCCCCCTGTGCTCTATTTCACACCCACCCCAGGTGCCTTTGCAGGGGTGGAGGAAGCCAAGGAGCAAATGAAGGAATCCCTTACCTCTATGGACAAGACAACAAAATGCAATATGTATTTGCTGAGTGGTCCATGGGGTCACAAAATTTTGGATTACAGCAGCAGAGCTGCTAGAACAGCTAGAGCTTTCCTTTCATGAGAGTAAGTCACAGCCACAAGGATCATTATTCACTCAGATATGTCATCCCCTAATAATGCATTCACTTTCTGTGCTTAGATTCCTTTTAATGCTTTGGTTTTAGCAAAGAAAGAACATGAGTTAGTTTTCGTTTTGAATATCCTCCTCTGGTAGCTTTGTTAAAATGCAAACTGAAGAATGATGAAGTGGACAAATGCTAAATAGAAATGGAAATGCCAGCTAGCTTCAAAGGCAAAATCATACAGAAAATTAATTCTGTAAAAAAAATCCGTTAAAATTTGCAGAAAGTAGAAAATACTTATAGCTTCCTTAACTTGACCATCAAATCTTTCACTGTGTTGTTTAAGAACTCATGAGAAAGGAACAACAGTTCAGTCTCAGTCAAAGACTGAAAAATGAAATGGCAGATGTTGATCAGCAATTCTCCATAAGATCTCGCAGCCTTCCTGCCTAGCCTTGTAACAACATCGCCATTTTTAACCAATTCTTGAAGAATTAACACCAGAAGTCCCCTGCTGTGACTGTTGGGGATATCAATGAAAGCACTATCATTGCACAGCCTTGCTGAAGGGCAGGTGATGAACACCAGTGGAGGGTGGCACAGGATGCCCGGCTGCAAAGAAACCACCACAGCTCTCTTGGAGGATGTGAGACTCTTCCTCATCTCTGCTGCAGTGGGCATGACACTATCAAAGTCTAGAGGCACTTCAGCAGAAACTGAAGAGCAGTTTTCCTTTTGTTTCCCATTTTCCCCCACCAAAGGGGGTCTTCTCATCACTTGCTGCATATTCTTCCAGGTATCAGGAGGAAATATTCAGCACTCCAAAAGAGACCACCACACCCGGGTAGGATCACTCAGGGAACACGAAAACATTTACACGTCTAGAAAATCAATTTCAATGCTGTAGGACATCATCTCTATGAAATTACTGATATTACTGCTTTCCAGAGAGAGAAAATGCCTTTGAGCCTTCCTTGCTGCTGAAAATTACTTTAGATAAGCTGTGAGCACGTAGAAAGTTAATGATAAACTATTTCCCTTTATTTTCCACTCATATTACAAAGTAAGCAAAGTATTACATATTTCAATGCTCTGGTGACATTTTTTGTTCTCTCCAGAACAGTGATTTATGCTTTGGAGGGTAGGGGAGGCTTCTTTAGGTAAACAGAAAGGGGAAGATTTGGAGATGTGTTCTGACTGGCTGGAGCTAAGACATGATCATGGTTTTGTCACAGGACACTAAAAAATAAAATCATAAGCCAAAAAATGGGAAAACCTGTGGGCCATTAAGGTAGCTGGATATAGAGCTCACCTCCCCAGACACGTTTCACTAGGGTTCATCAACTGCAGTAAATTTCCAATACAACTCTGAGGCTGCAATTGCCAAATTTTCAATGACTTATTTTAGTTCAAATTCATCATCCAAACGCTTTTTGCAATATAAAAATTACAGCCAAGACTAAAATGCCTTTTAATGATGCTCTGGTTTACAGCTCTGAGACAGGCAGGAGACTGAGCTTTGGAAAGAATATCCAGGATCCATGGAAAATTTTCTGGTGTGCCAGTGTAAATACAAGACTGTCAATTTGGGTATAAAACACTTTGCTCTGTAATTCCTTCTAATTTTTTAAGTCTTTCTGAGGCATCTGAAAACACATGAGGGTATCAGTCATTGGTAGAAATTCCTTAAAAACAATATTCTCGAGCTTTGTTTGACCTCACCAATATCAAGTCACTAAATAATATTACATAAGAAAGGGAAAAGCTTGTGAATTTTATTGCATCTCTGTTATAAGTGGTCTAAAAAGAGTTTAGACATAACCAGGAATGTGCACTTCTCTAAAACTCGGGAATCTGGCTCAGGAATCAGCCACATGATTAGCATCTGCTATGGTCCTTTGGGCTGAAATCTGGACTTTGTGCCCCATCTTAGTTCATAAATCCAAACGGGAAGCACTTGACTAATTCTGCTAAGCACAGGAGTTTGAAAATATCCAGCTTTTTATTTTACTAAGGTGTTTGTTGGAGAAGACTAAGGAAAAGGATTATGTGGGAATCCTGCCTGGCTGAGCATGATCATTGCAGACAGGATCCCTTAGTGCAGTGTATCTTTCTCTCTGGAACATTAGTCCTTTCTTTTTTAGTCCTTTCTCCATTTTTCCCACCTTTGATCATCCCCATAAGCACTAGCCAGTGCTGACAGCAGGAATTTGTGTGAGCATAGTTCTGCCTACCTTTCTTTCTAATGTGTCCTTCAGTTTTTCTTTAGGCTCTCCTTAGCTCCAGTTAATTCTGATCCTCCCTTCCTACTACTGGGAAATGATTTCGCCATATATTGCTTATCCCCTTTCATACTGCAATGAAAGCATGAAAGATAATGGCTGAAATTGTATCATGGCAGAAGGACTTGGTAGATGATGTTATTGTCTACACACACACTGGGTGGCTATAAATACAGAAAGTCTACAATTATCATTAGAAGGTTTGTTAAAATTGAAAAGCAGGGGAATGCCAGTTTCCCAATAATGAAAATCTCTCACTTCCCCTATTACCCTTGGTGGAAACTGGCAAGCTGTTCCCTAATCTGGATATTGTTCCCTCACCTCCATCCTGTTTTTCCTCCTTTCCTCTCTTTCCATTCCTGTCAAAGCCTGCAATGCCTTCACCATTGTGTTCCTCCTCTCGTATCTCACAGAAAAAGATGCTGCTCATGAAGTGTAAGCATATTTATTTGATCCAGATGCATTGTTTCTGTACCATTTTATCTCCTGAACACACCCCAGTGACTGTGGGCACAGAGTGACATGTCTGGGAGCTCATGTGTGCCGATCCCAGCCTGGAACCTCCTTCCTTCTGCTTGGAGTGGAGCAGGTCAGTGGGGAGCAGCTGAAACAACCATCACTTTTTCTTCACTGCTGCACCCTGTCAGATGTGGGCAAGGCATCAGGATCCAGATTTGCATCCAGGTGATTCTTTAGTGGCTGCACCTGCTCAGAGATCAGCAGATCTCTGTTCATATTTATATATGTATGTGTATATGTGTATTTACACACAATATGCATGCACATACATGCACATATTTTTACATGAATATATATTTGTGCATTTATAATTCTATATAAATATTCATTACATACATATAATTGCGAAACTTGGGTCTAAATATCAAGTCTTGGCCAATATCTGGCCATAAGTCTTGGTGAAACTAGGCAGGCAGTTTTGTTTAATAATTTAGGTTATTGAAAGCACTCCATTTCAGGATCAACTATTATTTAATTTTTTTAATTGAATGAAGCTGAAGCATCAGCGCCAAAATATTTGGACACTTCCAGGCACTTTTTCCTCTGTTTTGAGCTAAGGAATCCAGCAAAACTGGTCCACCCCCACAAACAGTTTAACATGTGAAGACTTATTTCCAGGGAATATATATGTTTATTGCAGGTAATAGAGGTAAAACTGTGCATATGTATAATTAATCCACATAATTCATGTTCAGGTTTAACTTTAATCTGAAATTTGAAAAACTGGATACAAAAACTCAAACAAGATTTCTTTGGCAATTGCCACTAGGACACCTACAAAGGAAAAGCTTTCTTGCTGTTTTTATTTCCAGCCCCCTCATGAGCCAGGAGTGAAGAAATGAGTAAATATACCCAGTTGTCTGAACACCACCTGTGTGTACAGAAATGCCCATTTTTTCAGTGGTACAGGGAATTACTCACTCCTGCCCTGCAGAGGCACAGCCAGATCAGAAACCAGCGTGGGGAGCAGAGTTGTTCTGTTGCTCTAAGCTCCTCTTCATCCATGGGATGAACACTGTAAGCCCTTAGGGAGATGTTTACCTTAAATCTCATTCAATATTGTGGTTTATCCACTTCTGAGGAACTGTCTGCTCTGTTCTGGGGCACTTGACTGAAGCATGACAAGACTCCCAAAACTGTGTAATTTAAAATACAATTTTGGAGAGTCAGTGTTAGATTTCTTTCACAGAGGTTACGAAAATGACTTTTCATTTCTCATTTTCTAAGAGCTAAGAGTAACTGGCTGTAACTGCTTCTCAGAAGCTGAGGAGTAAGGGGTTTTGTGTCAGGGTCCCCAGCACAGGGGGAATAACACAACAGAACATACACATAAACACGCCCTTTAATTTATATTGAATATACAGTTAAACATCTTCACATTAAAAACCTGTAGTCATGCATTGTGGATGACACAGGAATACCCCAGAAATGTTTGGCATTCACTCTGGAGCCACAGACAATGGATAATCAGGTATCAAAAAATCTGCAGTTATGAATACATGGAATTTACCTGCAGATATCTTTGGGGCAGTAGTCAGTCAGCTGGGGAAAATCTGCTCTGCTTATTGCTTTTTGCATCCCCTATTATAATTTAACATTCAGATGCCTAGGCATCAATTTAGCAATAGAAATTTAGCTACCAGTTTTCAAAAGTATTCATCTAACACTTTGCATGGAAAGGTCACTGTCCTGCTCATTGTATTGTTAATATCCCCCCAAAATCTTGGGCTTCTGTGATCACAGATGGCATGTTCAGGTAGTACAATGTATAGTTCTGTGGTTTGACTTCTTCAGGAAGGTTTACCTTGCTCATATGTCCCACCAGCCTGTTGGTCTGAGGCTTAAAATTGAGCTGTCTATACCACTTTTCTTGGAGGAATGCAATGCTGTTAAGCTGTTATCCTGTATAAAAATAATAGAACTTCCAAAGAAAACATTGTGCTTAATTTGAAAAAAACCCACAGAAGCTATGGAATCAATAAACAGGCTTCTCTCCCTTTGTCCAGGGTTCCTGCTGTGAGCTAGCCCAAGGGAATCAATGCAACAATTGTTATCCACCCTCCTCAAGCAAAGAAAATTTTCTCTCAGTTTTTTAAAACACAAACAGTATTACTTACCGAATGGATATGGAAGATGTTTTCCTGCCCTGCAGCCTCTGAGGCTGGGTATCAGTTCCCTAAGGAAGCAAGAGCCTTGCCTGGATGTGAGTCTGCTCCCTCTAGGAGCTGGGACTGCTCTCCCAGAGAGCAGAGGAGCAACAAGACAAGCATTGACCTCAGGGAGCTGCAGCAGGGCCATGGCTTTGGGGCAGTGTCCAGGCACTCAGTGCAGCCCCAGCTGCACCTACAGGTGCTATTTCCTCTGTCAGCCCAGATGTGTGCCAGCTGCCTGCTCCTGAGGGCACAGAGGTACAGAAGTGGCACTGGCACCGGGCAGCGTCTCCCTGCAGCCCTCTGCTGGCAGCTCTGGCTTCCCATTAGTCTCAGCTACTTAAAAAACTCAAAAAGGTCTTCTTGACATCAGCAGGCTGGACTGGGAGCAGTTGACATGAAATGGGGATGTCAGCCCAAAAGCGGTGTGTGGAGGTGCACCGAGCAGTCATAGGAACTAGCAGCTCACTTTGTGGCTGTATCAAACAAAGGCACCCGGGTGTTTCAGAGAGATAATTGCTAATCAGATTTCTTGGGCTGAGGTATTAAAACCAGGCACAGCTGCCCCACTGCTCGTGACTTGGTTTATATTTTTATAAGCTGTCCAATGGTTATTAAACTTAGTGCCCTTACTATTCAATACAGAATTGTTATAATATGTCACAAGGAAAGAGTACTGGAAGAAGAATATACTCTGGCATTATGAAAATGGGATGAGCTTCCTGGGCTCTCTGCAGCACCAACTGTGTTGCAGGTGAGGAGCCAGGGGTGGTGGAATGAGCCCTCCCTCACTGCCTGCCTGGGCTGGCCACCATCATTCTGCAATGCCATGGCTGGGTCAGGGCAGCCAAAACAGGGAAGTTATTAGCAGAGTGAGTCATACCAGAGGAGATTGCTTCCTAGAACTAAAACCTGGAAGGGGGTATTGATGGAAGGCTTTGCAGTTGTGTAAGCATTGAAGAAAATGATGGAAACCCACCACAGTTGGTTGAAAGCTTGCAGCAACATAGAGGGAGGGACAGAGCACTGCTCTGAGCATAACATTGAAAACCTTGACCTGGGAGATACAATATTGACTTTGCTCATTGTTGATTGGTGATTTTTTTCAAGAAGAGTGAAAGAAGAGATTGTCGTTGCTATGTAAAATCTGCTCTTTCCAGAAAGTTCTATTCATCTAGGATTTATGTGTTTTTTAGCATTATTGCCTCATGCTTTGCATTTGGAATTGATTGTTCTTTCAGACACGCTGAATCCCACTCCAGCATCCCAGGCCACAACCTGCCATGTGAGAGGTATTTTAAATGCCTAAGCTTGGACAAATAGACTTGTCCTTGCTCACTCAGATCCTGTGAATGACAGATTTTTGGATTTTTCTGAAAATGAAAAGGTCTCAATGTTAATACCTTGTCTCAGGGAACCTCAGCATATGGTGGTCCCAGCACTGCACCACGTACCAGGCACCCTCTTGCCCACGTCTGAATGAATGACTAACATTTGCTTTAAATTTCCTATGCTAATGGCAGCAGCAACAGTGAAGATTGTTTAAAGTTTCATATTTTGTAGCCGTCTAGAGGGTTTTTGATGAATCATTGAAGTGAAGATCTTTGTGTAAGATCATTGCTAAGTTATGCAGATCTTAGTTCTCCCCAGAAACTCTCTGACATTTCTGCTGAACAAACTCAATTGTTAAGGTGATACGCAGCCTCACAGGCTCATTGAGCATCCCTACCCCCCAAACCCAGTCCTAGAAATCTGAAAATCTTCTATCTGATTGTTTTTAAGTGGGCTCATGCCTCATGTAACAAGCTTTCTCTTGTATATTGCAGTTCCGTTGAGCGCTTCATCTGGCACTTCACATCTTTGTCTTCAGTTTTTGTCAGGTTTTTATTCTCATCTTTGCTTTTCTATGAGCTTGAGCCATTTCTGCCATTGAGATTTCTGCATGGGAGCAGGAATGTGCTGCCTTTACACACAGTGATGGTAATCTTTTAATGTCAATTTGGAAAAAAACTGTCTACATTTCAAATTCTGAATTAATTTTCATTGTTTAAATGTTCCTGTGCAGCTCTCCTCTGTAACAAATCAGCTTCGCCACAAATTTTGTGTCTGACCAGGATGTTTATTTCAGTGCCTTGCTTTTCTCAGTCCTTCTGCCACAGCAATATCTTCAGTGCCCTCCTTCCATGGTCCTCCTCAGTTGTTACTCAGTCATCAGAGAATCACCAGCTGGGATTTTTCTTGGAGGAAACATGGACCAATGCATTTGATTTTCACAAGGTCACTAGAATGTGATCACAGTAACTGGGATGTCACCAAAAATATCTATTCAGGACTTTGATCAAAAGGTGGGACAATGACCCTTTGTATGCTAAAAATTGCAGACTTAAAATAAAAAGATATTTTGTAAGCTTTAACAAATTTTGAAAGTGAGGTAATTTTGACAAGGAGGAGGTATATAACCTTCTACACAGCATTAAATGCTCAATTTTAGAATATTATGCACAAATGATTTTGGTAAATACCCCAACAAACCCCTGAGCCAACAAGGGCTTTTGAAAACCAGGCTCAGTATGGCACTGGACACAGGTATTGAAACTGTTGATTAACACTGCTTTTCCCTGTGTTGTAAATAATAGAGACAGATACCAGAGGACAGGAAATCAATTGTACATAGAAGGATGAAAAGTTGAAACATTTTCACTGCAGACAGTGAAAAATTGAAGACATGCTTGGTCTTGTTGGTTGGTCCTGCAGAGTACTGTGCTTTATACCAGGTAAACTTTTTGTTAACCCACAACTGCTCATAATGATAGACACAGCACAGGGATCTTCTCTCCCACATATCCTTCACTGCCATCCATTAACATTTAGAATAGAGAAGATTAAAATTTCCACTAGACATCTTCATTTAATTGGTCTTATTTTTTCGGTCACTTGATGAGAGCTAAAGCAATACATTAACTTATCCAAAAATTCCCTGTCCATCAGAGGAGTATGACATCCATCCAGATGAGGGGGATGGTGATCCAAAAAGTGGATCTGTAGGAACCAGGTACAAAACAATTGGAAAGCCCTGGTATGTGTCTTGCTTCAAATAAAAATAATAATACAGAGTGTGCCAGGCAGTTTGTGTGGTCTGCTCTACCATATGTGTCCTCTGCCTTGTGCTATCAGTAGGCAGCAGGAATCTTCAGGAAGATGAAGAAGCAATCCATCCATCTTCTGTCCCCCAGGAGTATCCTGGAGTTCAATCTCTCTGTGGAATCTGTCCACCACCAAGAGCCATCCTGGAGGACAAGTTGCTGAGTTGAGACAGCACCACTGCGCCCTTCTCTCACAGCTGGGAGGGAGGTGGCTGCAGTTCCCCTCTCTGGAGGAAGAGATACAATCCTTCCTTTTACTAATAAGCATCAGTGGAGGTCTCCAAAGAAGGTACTGAATGCACTGCTTTGGCTTTCTTTGCCCTCATTCTACTTGATCATTTAAACCAACCTGCTGAGGAAATGAAAGTGGGCTTGCCAGATGGATAACTGTAAGTTATTTTTTAATATACTTCAGAGTATGAAATATACTGAAACTAAATTATGATAACTGCTACTGCATCTAATCTGCTTCTTCTGTGAGGGAAAAGGAGAAGAAAAACATAGCAAGACTAAATTTCTGTTCAAATTTCCAGAACAGTTAGGGTAACTGTTTCCAGGAGACAATGACCATGTAAGTGATGTGGGTAGTTTGAGGAAGTACATGTGGGAAAGGCACTGACAAGGGACAATTGTCACACAGGGACACAGATGGCACTTCTAATGTCTATGGTGATTTCTCCATGTGAATGCATCACCACTCAGAGTGTAACCCAACCAACCATATGAGAAGCCAGAGTATGCAAACCTACACACTGCAGGGCTTTTCAGGTTTTCCAGCTCTGCTGTTTGTCATCTTGGAGATGCTTTTAACCATTTGCCTGCTGGTGGCCAATAGGATTCCTTGACACCAGGATGTCCCGAGGCCTGAGGGCCAGCACAGCACTCTGCAAGGGTCTTGTCCAACAAATGTGCCTTTCCACACTCCATTGCTCATCTTTCCTGTGCTGCACACTTTCTGGGGAACATATTGTCACTAGTGCTGGTGAGCTGGTCATGTGCAAATCCCCTAGATGAAAAGGACAACTTGGGTGAGTAGTAATTTGTCTCTGCTGGGAATAGTAAAAGCAACATTTGGCACCTGTGTGTTTGTCCTTGTTTCCTTATCAAATAATTCTGTCCTTCCAAGTACCTCGCCTTGTTTGTTTTTTCACCGTCTGGAAAATGGAGTTCCATGAAATGATGCATGTCAGACACCAGAAACAGAGCCAATCTGCAGCAGGATAGATGCCCTCCAAGATTGAAGCAGGTATAACCAAGACTTCCTGAGTGACTGCTGCATTCATCCGGGAAGGCTTCAGTCTGACAAATGTGTTTGACTTCTCTGAGTACATCAGGGCATTACTAGAGAAATGTGTAATAGAGGACATCATCCATCATGATTGCAGGGAAGCGTTTGACAGTGTTCCACAAGGGGAGTATGATTTACAAAGTGAGTATAAGGAAACTATTGATATCAATTAAAAATCAGATTGGCAGTTTGAGGGAGAAGATAGAGATGGGACATAAAACAAAAGCAGAAGAGAGGACTAAGCTGGAGTTCTCTGAATAATGTTCAAAGTAATCCTAATCTAATCTCTCTGACTACTTTGGAAAACGAAAAAAAGAGAAAGCAAATGTGTAGGAGCCGAGTGAGCCTGACTAAAATGAAATTACA
The DNA here is from genome assembly GCA_037013685.1 of Acridotheres tristis. Lineage (NCBI taxonomy): Eukaryota > Metazoa > Chordata > Aves > Passeriformes > Sturnidae > Acridotheres > Acridotheres tristis. The sequence goes on along the minus strand of CM072899.1, from coordinate 7,137,346 downwards.
TACTGTTATTCAGCAAGGCAAGGGAACAGAAGGAAAAAGCCATTAGGAACCATAATCCATGAGCCATTTTAAAAACACAATTTGGAGAGCGACTCATCAGGGCAACCTCCCACAGGACTCTGCAGCCACTCTGCATCAGCAGCAGAAATGCCCTGTTCCCCTGGGAGCAGCCTGGCCAGCAAATATGGACAGAGCCAGTACATTGCTCTTGCAAAGTAAAAATCTAGCACAGGCTTACTGCAAGGTGCATAAGGAAACCTTCTAATAAAATGGCTTTACTAAAGTATCCGACTGTATCTGGCATGGATATTTTAGCTAAAGGTGCCTGCATGCCTTGTCTGCATATTCCCTTGCAGAGCAGCATTTTGCAAAAAATCCTCTGCCATGAGCTGGTCCACTCCCAGAGCCCAGCACAGGACAGGGAGGTGTTGGGCAAATGTAAAATGGTGGGATTTAATAAGACTCCTTCTAATGCTGTTTGGGGAGGAGGGATTTTTTTTTTCCTATCAGAAGAATTTAAACATATAATACCCCTCATAATCATTGCATGATCTCTGCACCCTGGTTCTGCTGCACTGAGGAGAACATTCCATGCTCACTATCATGGAGGAGTTTTCCTGAGCTTCTGCCAGGACAGGCAGCAGGGAAGCAGTACTGGATTTGTTTTGGCCATTTGAAGCAGCACATCTTACAACTAATGATCACTTGGAAGAGGAAGGCAGAGCTGCACATTTCTTAGGACCTGCACACACCCAGCTGGGGAGTGTTTCATGTCTGCAGCTCAGGAAATCTGCATCAGCTCCTGTCCTGCCTCCTGCATCTTCTTCCTCACCATCCTCTCTTTGGGCCAGAAGATCTCTAGAGATGGACTCTTTCTGGGGGATTGTGCCACAATTTTGCAATTGGACTCCTGACCCTTGTGGCTGCTGCAATGCTACCAAGGGATGCCCTCCCTGACTGGTTCTGGAGTGGTCCCTCCTTGCTCCCTTGCAGGTGGCTGGCCAGGGGTAATGCTCCTCCCTGTATGTGCCATGGGTGGGTGGGAAATGTCCACCTCTGCCAAGAACACACATCCCAAAATGGCAGAGGGAAAGGCACAACAAGAAATTGCCTGGTTTTGCTCCTGCAAGGCTGAGCATGTGAAGCTCGAAATTTGTTCTTGTTTTCTGTTTTTTTCCAATGCCTGATTATGGCCAAGAATTTCATATAGACACAGCAATTTAGTTAGATTGATGGCCCTTGTCTCCCTAGTGACAAATGCCACACCTGCCAGACACTTGGCTCTAAGCAGTCCTGACAATCATTCTGCTTTTTCTAAAGTTGAAATGCCCACTAGAGAAAAAATTAGTTTGTCATTTAGACTGGCCTTGGCTGAATTAGTTCGTTCCTGAGCAAGCATAAAATACAAAATGAATACACTACTCTGAGAGGCATGAGAGCTCCTCACAAAGAGCAGCTAAAGGGTGGATTTAAATTCTCATCAAGAAAAACAATTAGAGAAGCATTTGGGGGCAGGAAGGTCATGATACATCCAGCAAGTGTGTTGTGAGAGGCCAGGCTGCATCACGACAGCGAAAGACAGAGGGAGGTATAAGTGAGCCAGGGAGGGATGAAACCTTGGTTTTCCTGCAGTCACCAGGAGCAGTGTGACTGTGTCTCTCTGAGGTGCTGCATCAGCATCAGGCTCTCGTGAAGCTGTGCAGTTTGAAGAGAAACATTCTCCTTGGTTTAAGGACACCAGCGTATAAATCACTTGTGGAAGCAGGAGCCGTGTCCGACCATCCAGGCTTTATTAGGTGGGGAAAATTAACACTGTCTTAGAGCATGCAAGAACAACTGGATGCTTGAAGAACCTTTCTGCATACATCAGAAATGTTAATTGCAGGTGCCTCACAGAAAATTGTACTTGAGATCCCTGATTTTATATTTTTGGGGGAGAAAAAGTGCAGGTGGAGGCCAGAGCCCCACGGTAAGATGTGTCAACACACAGGCTTCCCAGAGTGGGGTCTCAGGTTAGGAGCAGAAGCCACACACAGCTATGCCATGGCACCAATTTACAGCTTTATTCACAGATTTACAGATCTTTTCTCCTTGATCCTTATGCCAGGCTGCCCCCAGAGTCTGCTCCCTTCTCCCTTCTGCCACAGAAAGAGCTGGGCAGTCTGTACTGGAGCCATCCTACCCCTAAGAGCTCCAGGGAACATTTTCTGCACAGGCTTTTTTGAGCAGGAAGTTTGAACTGCCATTCATGTGGAGTGATGTCTTGTGGAAACCTGTCACATCCAGCCAGTTTCTACCCCCAACACAGGCTCATCTGCAGTGAGCAAGCTGGTTTCAGTCAAGTCCTTGATGAGCCAGAACAAAATCTATGCCTTACATAAAAACAAAACTAGATGGTTCCCCAGGGGGCAGAAAATATTTGTTACTAGGAAAAGCATTGCAACATGTCAACTTCCAATTCCCTTTATTTTTATGCATCTTTCAAAACTCCTAACTCTACACATTCGAAAATACTGTTCAAGAATTAATCTCCTCTTAGGTGACACTTTAAAATATCAACTCTGAGCCTAGAGTAAATACTCACAGGCAAGATATAAAACTCTGAAAACAGGATTTAATAATGGTAATGCTGACAAAACCTCTTCTGCAGCAGTGATAGTAGGTGCCTGTTGTATACCCAACAAACAGTTGGACTCAAAAATAGACGGGGGAGAGGAAATTTATTATTAGTTGGGTGCACGCCTGAAAGCTTCATAATTCAGAGACCTTACTTTTCAGACTGATAAAAGTCTCGACCTACGGACAGATTAATGATTCTAATTTCTCCATTTGTATTATTTTATTAGACTCACTGTGGCAAAGTGGTATTTTAATGGGCCCTACGTACTTATTTCTCCATGTGCCATATGCAGCATGTGTTCGATCATGCTCACCAGAATAATTTGGTTAAAAATACTAAAACTGAGACTGATATTCCTCTTAGTACAAAAGACATGAAAAATACCTGGCAGGAGCTGAGTGAGGAACAAATAGGAATTTGCTTAGGCAGGGAGAGAAAGTACCCTCTGATTTAGTGTTCCCCTCAGGTCCAGGTTTTATGCGTGTGCCTAAAGAAAGGAAAAATTCATTGATTTGCTTCAGAAATGCTTTATGTCTTGGTGGAGCACAGCATGTAAGTTACTGCTTAAGTCTATTCCCATAAAGTGTTTAAGCAGCTGCCTGTGTCCCACTAATGATAATATAAGATTTGAGAGTCGGAGCAGATGTTCTCAGAAGCTTTTCTGTCCTGAGCCTGATGCACGTTGCTGTATTCTGGACACGGCTGGTCACACAGGCTGAGGATGCACAGTGGAGAGCAGAGAGGTCATTACCTTGTCACTGCATGATGGCTTGCTCAGACTTTCTCCTGATAAAGATCTGGGAGTATATTTTAAGTGTTATCAGCATATATACAAGGGGATTTATTTTCAAACCTTCCTCGTGCTCTCAATCATGTGAGCAGTTCATCCCCAGAACTAGCAGAAATTTGCATGATCAAAACTAGTCCGGGAACATTCTCTATCACAAAGATGGGTGTGAGCAAACCAGCACCAATCCCTCTGAGGTTATCCAAATCCCTCAGCCTTTTTTCCCCCTTTTTCAACTGCAGTGGTCTGAGAAGGGAATTTTCTCAGAAGTACTTGATCTCCAGAATGTTTTTTGCAGCTCAGTGCTGTATTTCAGGCAGGGCCACAGAGCCGTGCTTTATGTGGGTGGGAGAGGAGGGGATGTATGGGCTCCTCCTGCTTGGGGCTCTAACATTCCCTGGTGTGGTGTAAATGAGGTAATAACAGGAGAAACTAAAAATATTTGCCATCATATTTGAGAGACTGTCTTCTTTGGGAAGGAGGCCCAAGCCCCTGTGACAACCCCACAACCAACAGTGTTTTGTACAAGGAAATGAGCAGCATTAGGGAATTTGCAAAATTATTAATCCCTCACCAAAAAACAAAACAAAACAAATAAGCACTAAAAAATATGGAGTGCTTATTTGGAGGATCAAAGTCCCCTAATACTTTTACTTACTATAGCCATCAATGAAAACTCTCTGTTCCTGTAGGGTTCAATTTTCCTGCTCAGATGGGAGATGCAGGGCTCAGTCCTGCTTGGGGCACATCACAGTGGATGTCCTCACCCCTCTTTCCTGGTTTGTGCCCAGGAATAGGTGGCTTAGCAGAAGCAGCACCTGTTAAGGTCTGACCTGCATGCTGATGGAATTATAAAGTCTAGAACTGATGACAAAACCTTTGGGCTTGGAAACAAACCTAAAACAACAGCTGTGGGAAAAGTTCTTGCTTTTGCTTTCTCCCATGCAATCAGTGCAGTTATTAAAATTTACTGTGATTGCTATTTCCAGAGAAGATTTGGGAGCTGAACTGAGGGTTCCTTTTTCCAAGTGCTTTTTAGTGTTGACAGTGCGGAAGAGTCATCTGTGACAATTTTGATTTTTCTGTCATTGCCGCTTCCTACATGGGATTTATTTTTACAGGCAGGATCCTTCAGAATATTTCTTTTTTTAAATTCGATTTTCATTTAGCAAAGTAGCTTCTGTGGGTTGTCCCCACTCAGATATTTTTATACCCTCTAGAAAACTGAGTTTCTATGCTGATTATGGACATGAATCGCCATCTTCTGTGCTTTGCAAAGGAATTCTTTTAAATCCATATTATGTATGCGGATTTCAGCAAGAATTCTGCCACGGGCATTTCCAATGTCAGTCTACACGGATTTTTGAGTTGCATACAATGCAACAATGAGGTTTTTTTCTGAGGTGTGATATCCATGGATAAATGAACTGTGAAATTCATTTATCAGATAAAACATTATCATCTTTTCTCTTCCTTCTGTACATCTTTGTCCTCATTTTTGTGTTTATTTTTTATTTTCATGTCATGTTAAAATTGTAGATAACTTGGGGCGAGGAACACCATATTCTATTAGTAATATTGCCAGACATTTCTGAGTAGAATTTATGTACTAATGCAAATATTTAGCATTTGGGAAAAAGAATTGCTGTGTAGTAGCAAATCTAAGCATTCAGCTGTCCAGGAGCTCGTTAGTCCTCTGTGCTTCCCTAGAATCAGACTAAATGGTGAACACCAGTGAGGCCTTTCAACCACACAGCAAAGTTTTCCACAGGGCATGGGATTGCATTTCAGATACTAAGCAAATAAAAACATATATTTCCATAGACATTGTAAGGTGGGCCAAATACTGCCCTTAAGTATGTGAATGTATCTTCTCATATAGTTAAATTGAGCTGTTACTATATTCTAAAGAAGAATTTGGTGCCATTTATGATAGATAAATACCAATCATTTACATGTATCCCAATACCTGTATTTAAACTTACCTGTTTATTATCTGTAACTGTTTTTACCTTTGACTGTTGCATGGCCCTGTGACCACAGCATGATTTGATGAGCCCCCATGGCACAGATCCATACTAAAGGACTTTCAGGAAGGGGAACAGCTCTAGTACAGTCCTAGACCCACAGGAACTTAGAGGAACATGAGTTACTTGAAATTAGAGATTTAAAAAGAAATGTCATTGCAAAGGATTAAACAGCTAATGAGAAAATTGGTGGGACTGTGTCTGCTGCACTGTACTCTATTGTCTCTGTTAGTCCCAGGCAAACCTCAAGTTTTAAATCATTATCACTTTCTATCTTTTTCCTCATAAAAAAGTGCAGTTGCTATGTGCCTTCTCAGGAACTCTGCAGGTGGAAAGGTATTTTTTTTCCCAAGGGCAAAGTTATTCACATTTGACCAAAATAAGAACAATTACCATTAGATAAAACAATTAAAGAAAAAAAAACCTCAGTATACCTGAAACCTTTGTTTGGCTTGGAATGGAAAGCTCTGATTCACTGTAAACAACTTAATTATTTTCTTTCATTAAAAATTCAAGTCAGTTTTTACAAGGAAAAAGAAGCTAGTCTTTCAAATGTAGAGTTTGGTATCAGTTTGGAAGTATTAAAGCAAAATTCTCTAACTTTCCAAATATATTTCTTTTGGAAATTGCCAAAACATCATATTTTCCCTTATTTTATTCTCCACTCCCTCAGTTCTTTTCAGTTGGAAGTTTCATACTTTTCCCCCTTTGAAATACACCTTGTGCAGAGATTTTAATACTTGTTTCAGCAAGATCATTATCCAAAAGACAACTTTTGCTGCATGCAAAGGGCCAGAACATTAACAACTCCTACAAGGGCCATGGAAATGGTTTTGGTTTCTCACTTACAACCCACAAGTTCTCCATAGGCAGAGACAGTATCTCAGTCAGTTTTGATTTCTGACCTTGGTTACATTGAAATAATCCCCTGCAGATGGATGCTGCTCCTTATTAATCCTAAACATTTAATCATCAATTTGACTGGAAAGAAAGGGGGATAATTTTTTTTTTTTTTTTTTTTTTGTTGGAGAGGATGCATTTTTTGTGTTAGGTTGAGTAAGATTTCAGCTAAATTTAGTTACTAATTTCTAAAGTGATTAATTCTTCTTTAAACAGATGCTTGGGTTAAAAATCCTTGAATTTTTTACTATGTTTCAGTTGCAAATTTCCTGTTTGAAGCCGAAGTTAATAATTAATGAGAGTGAACAAGCAGGGCATGTGAAAGCACTGCCCCAAATGACAGCTTCAAAGTCCTTTAAGGCACCTGTACCTGACCTGACCTGACCTGTAGTCACACTGCTGCATCATTTTTGGGGGTTCAAAGGCAGGGAGTGACCTCTTGTCCTTCTCTGGGACCTTGAAATATTAAATGGATCCCTTATATGAATGGTTAGAAAATAAATCTTTAGCACAGACTGGCTGCTGGCTGTTTGCATGCCATTTTCCACATAGGTCTTGCTTTTATTAACTGTTATAAAATTCAGTCTTTTGGGTCCAGCAGTACAGAGCATCCTCCAGGACACCTGGGCTTTGTTGTAAATAGTCCTGTGAGCAGCTCTGCAGCATGCTGTAACTGAAATAATCAATAGGTATCCTAATGGACAGAAACAAAGTGTCCTTAAAGTGTAAACAGGGCTGTGTGAAACACAATAAAGTAAATTTAACTACTAAACTGTGTTAGCTGTGGCGAGTTTTCTGCAGCTGGGAAAAATAATTTATGTAACAATCGTTGGAGCTGTTGGACTTTCCACACAGATCTCGAAGGTCATCGGCTGAGTTGGGATGTTAACCTTTCCAAAGGTAAAGATAATCTTTTCTATTAGATTGAACCTCATTATTAATTTCCACTGCAGAGCTGGGCCACATGGGATATTTCTGCAGTCTGGGTGCAGCCCCAGCACAAAGTAGAGCCTGCAGCTCCTGAGCACCAGCCCCCATTTATCCACATCCTCAGCTCAGGGCTGGTTTTCTCCACAGCTGATGCAGTAGAAGAAAGAGTTTGGGAGCGTGGCTCCCTTCCTTCAGGCTGCATTTGCCAAAAAAGGTTATATTTTTAGGATAATAAATAATTCCAAAGTAGCTGGTTTCTTATTAGAAATGCTCTTTCAAGGGAGAATGGCTTCAGATGAAGTTTTGAAATTAATCATTTTGATTTGCTCCTTTTTTTAATTTATTTTATTGTGTTAAAATACTTTATTTCATAATAGTTCAGAGATGTTTCACCTAGACCTTGGCATAGCAGAATATTAGCTGTAATAATAGAATAAGTACTAGACTATAGCTTTTTTCATGTTATTGAAACAAAATGTAGTGCTGTATCATAACAACACGATCCAGTGATAATGAAAAGAAATGCTCCCATGTTTTCAAATCAAATACAAAAAACAGTAGTGTTTACAGGAAAATTGTGGGTTGTTTTCCATCTGGTTTTTTTTCCATTTAGAATGAAAGCAAACCTCAGAATATTCTTCAGAACTGAGAACCTGACCAGTGTCCCCTGAGATTGCCACCTTCACTGGCTCAGCTGCTGAAGCCATGCTAAATGAAAACACAAAATACCTTGCAAGACTCAGAGTCAGCCTCTACTCTTAAGGTGGCCTTTTGGGGCCTTTCCTGTGAATTGAATCTGGTCAGGGCTGCTAGTTAATTTGTGGTGCTCTTTATCACAGCTCCCTGACTACGTGATAGACACGAAACACAAGCAAATCATAGGCTGGTAGGGAAGAAAAGATTTTGTCACCAGGATTTGAAGTATGCATAAACTCCCCATTGATTTAAAAATAATAAACAGCAGCAGAGGTAGAGGGAGCAAAAATGCCTTACAAAATAAACAAAACAAGAAAATCAGACAAAGTCAATGACTCCGAAAAGGAAAAGGCAGAGCCACTCCCTATAAATAGTGATCCCATGGCTTTACATATTGATGTCCTCATTGCTGCAAGTGCAATATGGCCTAAAGAGCTTGTTGACCTTTAAAAAATATTTTAATTAGAGTAAATAATTGGTCAAATAATACTTCTGAAATTATCTTGCTGAAGGAATTAGCTCTGTTGTACCAAATCCAGAGAGGGAGCAGCATCTAAGGCTTTTCTCTTAGAAAAGTGTCATGGTCTCCTATAATTTCATATTCACTTTTAAAACCATGTCCCAAGTTTCTGCCCAGAGGGATCTTACCCTGTGATAGTGGAGGAAATGTACAGTTTTGCAGAGGAACAGGGATACACTAAATAACCCCTGCCAATAGCAGGATAGTTCGCTGCCAGCTCCTGATGCTTTTTTTAATCAAGCAGTGCAATATTGATGGCCTCTGCCCAAGCTCTTTTACTAATTGCCTTCCACCATGAACTCTGCAAATGTATGATAAACCCAAATTTCCTCCAAAGATAAGGCTGGGATAAAGATATATTTTGTGAGAACAGGCAAAAGACCAGAAACAGGAAATTGTGACAGTTAAGGTCTTTATGAAGATGTTTTCATTGATTTCACTGGATCTTGAGATGCATAATTTAACATCTTTTGCTTTAACTCACATAAAGAAGCTGCCAAGCACTCACCTCCTTACCCACAGTTTTCAGGGAGTCTGTAACACTTCCAGAGGAGCTGTGTTAAGGATTCAATGTTCTCTGCTCCTTTCCATTATGTTTACTAAACAATCATATTATCAGGTTTTTGCTATTTCTCATACTCCACTATTAAAGTTCTCAGATCTTCAGCACTCATCTACACAAATATCTAATTAATTTCAACCTCTGAAATTTGTGTTAAAATTGGTATTTAAGAGGGATTAATAACATAAATATGCACATAGCTGTAAGCTGGTGAGATATATTCTAACATTACAGGAAGCTTGGAACCTGATGGAAGACCTTTTCACAATTGCCTGCTGTTTCTTATAGAAAATATGCATTAAACAACCTACAGATTAAAAGGACAAGATACTTGAGCTGACATTTTTTTACCATCTGAGTTAACTGCTCTGTTCTCTAACTGTGAAGAAGATGACACTGCTTTCAATTACACACTTTATTCCCTGTTCCTGAGGGTTATCACTAATACACTTTGTCCTTGGAGGTGTTCAGAGCTTAGACTGTGCTGCAAATTATGATGAACAAAGCTAAACCCATTTTTTAAAATCCATTTATTTCTCTTTATGGACATTTACACTCAGAGGCCTTTTTGTGCCCTCTCTCCAGTTCCTTCACCATTTTTAGCCTTACTATGAAAGAGTGAGGGGAGCCTTTCTCTTTCAGTAGCTGCACTCCACTGGGGGATTTAAAAGCCAAAACTGCAGAGGGTGATGCAGACAGCTGCAGAAAGGGTCAGTGTGAGGTTTGGGTTAGATGGTGCCTGCTGCCCATGAGGAGAAGAAGGAGTATGAACGTGGCAAAGCACCAGTGCAAAGGGCTCCCTTATGGCAGCTCCTTGAGTTGGGAAAAGCTAATTTACAGCCTTTCCCCTGGAGAGATGGCACAGGAAAAAGCAACAGGATGAGCACCAGCTGAGGGCCCCAAAAGTGCCAGCTGGAGCAAACACCAGGGACGGGCAAAGAAGGTGAGGGTGGTCACTGCAGAGGTGTGTTTGCAGAGGGGGACCCATCCTGAGCTTGTGTCTGAAGCCTGTCCTCACATCCCAGCCCGAGCAGCATTGCAGGGAGATGCCAGGGAGATGTTCAGGACAGAGAGCACCGTGTCCTTCAGCCTCCTGGGCTGTGCAGGGACCCTCACCTGCTGATGCTGAACATCAGCCCTCTCCCACCAGCCTGCAAATGAACAGAGGGAGGCTGCTCTGACTGTGGAGGTGTCTGCCACCTCAAAGCATTCCACAATCCACTGTCCAAATGTGCCTGCTCATGGTGCCCCTTCCAGTGCTTGGACTCATCCAGAGCACCCATCTTTATAAATCTCTCTGTGCTCTGGGTGATCTGCCCAGCTGCCCTGGGGTCTGGCTGTTTAACTGCATTAAGGGACAGTAATTTCCTGGTGAGACAGCCAGCCATCTCCCGCATTTCTAAATTTCTGTTTAATTTCATTTTCAATTTTGAATTAATGTTTTTTTTCTCTGTGCATGTCTAATAGCAATTTTTCTCCCAATAGAGGCTCTCTGGGTTTTCTGCCTCGAGCATCAGCTCTGCATGTTTTGGTGGGACATCAGGTCCCTGGGTGATGCTGCCAGGTGTGTGATGGGAATGTCCCTCCATCCCTGTCTTTGCTGCACCTGGAGAGTCACAGCATCAGGACCTTGGCTTTCACTGTGCAAGATGAAGGAGGGCACACTCCTTCCCAGAATATCCATGTTGGGATCTGAGAGGCTGACAAATCTGCTTTGCCTTTTTGTTTCCATAGTCCCTATGTTTGGAGAAGAAAGTCCTCATGTCTCTCATGTAGAAGAAATTATGGGTCCCTTCCTGCAAGTGTGAGCAAGTTCCTTGTCCTAAAGCCACAGCTGTCATAGAATCACAGAATTGTAAAATGGTTTGGGTTGGAAGAGATTTGAAAGTCATCTAGTTCAAACCCCCCTTCTATGGGTAGGCAAACCTTCCACAAGATTAGGTTGCTCCAAACCCAATCCAATCTAGACTTCAACACTGCCAGGGGTGGGCCAGCCACAGGCTCTCTGGACACCCTGTTACAGTGCCTCACCACGCTCACAGGAAAGACATTTCCTAATCAACATTCTAAGCCCACTATTTTTCAGTTTAATGCCATTTCCCTTTGTCCTGTCACACTACTTCACTCTGGTAAAAAGTCCTTCTCCAGGGACCTTCATGGACTCCCTTGGTTACATTTCCCAGGGCTTCCCAGGTGCTGGTGGCAGAGATGGATCCCCTCTCATTTGTGTAGAAGCTGTGGGTGAACCATTCAAGGTGAGGGGCTGTCACCTCGCTCTCCCTTTTTAAACCAACAACTGCAACTTTTTCTGATCAGGGAGGACAGCCTGGCTTCACACATCTTGTCTTCACTCCATGACTTCTCAATTGCTCAGAAAACCTCAGTGTTAACCCACCTTTGTAAGCAGCCTTTGAGATGTGTGGCTACAACAAAAGATTCTGCGTGTTTGCATTAAGCCGTATGGGGGACTGTAATTTTCATTTTGCAGAAAGCACTCAAGAATTAGAATGCAGAGCTAATAAGGTTTTCAGAGAGGGTCAATTCATTGATATTACTGGAAGTCTCAGAGGTCACTCTTCCAATGCGCTCAACACTCCATGGCACAATTAAAATTGCTGGATCTCCTGCAGATATTTTCCATTTTAATTTACCGGCAGAACAAAGTGGAAAAAAAAACTTAATGCAGAAAACAGTGGGTTATGCAGTGCTGTGACATTTGCTCAGCTCTGTGAGAAGGGAAATAAACTTTCCAGCAAACAATTTTAAGCACGTCTTTGTGTTTAGGACTAACAGGTTTATATGAATGAGTCATGGTGCCATATTCTGTTTTTAAGCACCGTGACGCATTCAGCTTAAGCCTTTCTGAAGGTATAGCACAGGACCTGCCTGCAAAAAACCAGCTTGTCAGTGAGTGGGGAGGTCACATTCTGGCAGGTACAGCCTTACCTCCCTCCAGGCACTGAGACTTCAAGGGGCTCTGCCATGCCAGGGGCAGGATGCATGAGGGGCAATGCCAGCTTCCATGGACATGAGTGGGAATTCTGGAGTGATGGATGTCTTCAAGAAAAGCACTGGGTTCCCTACTTCTGGGTTGATTTTTCAGTTCTTAGCAAATGTGATGGGGTGGAACAGTCACTTCTGGAAGTGAGAGGGGGCTGGGTTCTCAGAGGCCCTGGTAAGGTGCCCTCATGTGTCCCCTCCCATGTCCACTTATTTTATCTCTTGATAAACTCAATGGAGACAAAGACCAGCTAAATCATCTTGGGATTTTCTTCAAGTGATTCAGCAAAACTGGAGCCTGCAATAAAAAACTTTTCTAACAAAAATAATGACAAGATGGGTCTGTAGACACTGCAGTACTGTGTTTGAACAAAGTGCAACTTTGATTTTAATCTTGAAAAACGTTCATCCTTCAAGTCCACATAATTTATTACCTTAGTCTTCTCCATGCACAGGTCTTTTCAAAAGCATTTCTTTTTACCAGAAATGTATTAACTCACTGGCCCTGAGCTGACTTCTCCTTTCAGCTTGACAAGCCAAGAATGTTTCCATTTGGATAAAAACTTGGAAAATGCCAGGAGATGGAGAAAACTTGTCTTTCATCCATGGGAATCACTTTGTCCACTCATTTCCCTCGCTATAAGCATGAGGTGAGTCACAATGAGGTCCAACTCCCACAGTGCCTGGGGGCAAAGTGCCAGGAGGCGATGAGAAGAATTAAAATGGATGAGAATTGATCCAGTATGAAAAGGTAGGAAAATCCCAAATGCTTCTGCATTTGCAGCAAATGCTGTCAGCTCCTGTGTTGTGCCAGGTTTCCTGAGAAGTACTCAGAGGTACAATAAGGTTTCTTTGTTAGTAAAGGCCATCACAAAGTCATTAAAGAGCAAATGGATGAAAATAGGTGTGTGCTTCCCAGTGTGGCTGAGCCAGGTCCTATTAGTTCCCTGTAATTGCTGGTGTAGTTACAATTCCATGGTGCTGTTGCTGAGCCCTCTGCACTGGTGTTTTCTCCTCCACACGCAAGAGCAATGAATCACAAAGCTTATTATTCCTTATCTAAGTTTTACCTCCAGGGAATTCAAATTAAATACCAGCAGGAGGAAAGCCGGCTCACTGCTGTGGGAGGATGTCAATATCTTAATATCAATTTGGAAAGATAAGCTCCCCCAGATTTAAATCCCAAAAGAGCCTTTGATGGACTGAAGTGCAGAGAATGGTCCTCATGCCAGTAAAGACTGAGCAGGTGCCAGGCCCAAGAATCAACAAATTTTTGTTGCATCATCTCCATTTTTAACAGAATTGTCTCAAAATACTGCAGTCAGCACCCACCTCAAACAACCACTGTGAAGATTACCTAAAGCTGAAGCAATGCCTTGAAGTCAAATCATATGTAGGAAGGCTACTTATCATTAAAGTGTTACTAATAAGGTTATTTTAAACTCAAACTGGGTTACTGAAGCAGTTTCATAAAAAGCCCCTGCAAAACATAGTATTTAGAGCAATGTTCGCTGAGAACAAAGGACTAACAGTCTGTAACAAAAGCTGCAGACCAAGAATTAGGCAGTACCTTTAATGGGCACTGTGCAGCAGCTGCCTCAGCCCAGTGAGGGCTGTGCCAGAGCCAGCCTGTGACGAGCTCGGTCCTGCAGAGCCCTTCCTGTCATATTTTTCTCTCCCAGTCCCAATTGCCCTTGCAAAAGTCACCACATCTGAGAAAATCCCACTGGTCATGATAGATCCAATTGGCTTTTTGGCTCTGTGTCCTGCTGGGGAGGGGAGGAAAATTGTGATGGCCAAGTTGAAGCACTCTGTGGTTTCTATACAAAGTGGAGTGGGGCAAGGGGTTGAGTTTAATTTTTAAAGTTTTATGAAATATTGAGTCCTTAGCCACGGTGCTGTCACAGAGCTGGGTTTGCCAGTGCTACCAGATCCAGACCTAGACTGGATTTTCTCCCTTCCCTTGTGCAAGGTGGTTCTGGCATCTGCTCAAAAGCCTGCCAAAGATTGTTGTCACTGCTCACTGGAGAGAGGACTGTAGGTGTCCCAAGCCTAGTGATGCTGTGGTTTTGTAGGCACACACCTCAGGAACCTTCACCTGATCCAGAGATCTTTGCTTTCACACCCTAAAGATTTGGAATCCTGACAAATGGGGATGAAGGTTAAGCCGGATTGTTTTTGTCTAAAATCCAGTGTGTTAAATGCATTGGGTACACAGCTAAGCTACACAGTATGTTTTCTTTTTGTCTATCTGTCTTTCCTGACTGTGGGAGATTTAGTTAGCAGTGGTGGGAGAACAATAGTGAGGAACAGACCCCTCAGTGGGGGTCCAGGGTCATCATGGCCGTGAGAATCACCTAAATCACTCTTAATGACAAAGTAAGCCAGAAATGTGAACATGGGGAGAAAAACCAACCAAAGCAAAATGAGACTCCTACACTTTATTAGTTAATTCCACACTGCAGTTGCAGCTATGCTTTTCCATTAACTTATAGTGAATTTTACATGAGATTGCAGGGTATGTGCCAATATAAAAATTATTTTGCCTGTAAAAGAGCCAAAATTACCTTTGCTGATGAAGATTCTCTCTCCACCCCATAGGCTCTGCATCCCTCAGGTGTCACCAAATCCCAAGGGTTTGCACTCCCACAAGCCTCCTCTTATCCCAAGCAAGCAGCTGATCCTGGGATAATTGCTGGAGCTGTTAGCAAAGAGCACAGATGAGGTATATTACTGTTGTAATGATAATAAATGGAGGCTTTCACTAATCCACACTGGGCAACAAGGCATTGCACTCTCAGAAAATGAGCCAGATGTTGATGTTGCTGTTCGAAACTGGGAAAAGTACAAAGCATTTCAGCCCATCCTGGGTTTTCAAAAGAATGCCCTTGCAGAAGAAAGGGGACCTTTCCCCCTAATTGTCTATGCATGAAGCTACCTAATACCTCATGGGCAACCTGGGCTTGCCTTGTAAGTAAACTATTCTAGACCAGGGCACCTGGAGATGAAGGCTGAAGTTGGATGAGCTGATGGAGTAGCACAAAAATGTGGCTGCAATGTGCAGGCCTGGCTGATGAGGGGCTGGTTGGGTGTTTGATTGCAAATATTTGTCACAGGACTCTACTCTGGGATGATCCATAATTAAATTCAAGTTAAAGTCCACAAAGTCCTGTGCAGTAGCCTGTCATCTGTTTTAATCAGACTGCAGCAGATAACAAACCCCTTTGTCTGGAGTGCAACCTAAGGGAAGAGCAGACTCATATCTGACAAAAAGACAAAGTGCAGGCTCGTTCTAAGTGACTGATCCACAGCAGCCCCTTGGGCCATGGGGCTACTGGCTTTTTTCTTTAGAAAATGGTTATTGCTTCAACAAAAGGTCATTTCTGGACCTTGGAAGGCTTCCTTAGCTAATTCACTTTGGCCTTCTAATACTCTAATATTTGTCCATGACTGTACTCACCTGTAAATAAATTAAGCTGAAATATTATACTGCACCTGAATCAACTGACTTCTTTGTTGGCAGTAAGAAACTCATTTTTCTGTGGCCTAGTGTTCCCTAGCAGTGCAATAATCATTGTATTTTTTAAGTTCAGGTGAAGCAGCATTCTGGATCCCCTTGCAACCCTGTTTGTTTTATTCACTTCCCTTCACTCTCCCTAAAGTCGTCTTAAATGAGAGCCCCAAAACGCTCATCTGTTCTTCTTGTGAGTTTAATTTACAATCATCCATCCTTGTAGAACCTAAGACTATTTACTTCTGTAAATAATTATTTAAACCAATTTTTATTCCTATGTCCATGTACTGTCTGAAAAGCAAAATATCATGAAAGATTGGGAGCTCTTTGGTTTATGATGGGTATTAAAGAATAAAGGCGGGGCCAGATAATCCAAGAAGGTGCCCTCCCACCTGGGTTTTTCTATGTTTCTATTAAAACAATTTACAAAACCCTTGTAAAACCAGAAATGAGGACAGGTTTCTCTTTTGTCCATTCCTATTAGACTTAAAATATGTTGACGATAAGTTTGTTTCTATGCAGTATAATTTTAAACCTAATTTTCACTTTAAGGTGCAGTAATTAACAACAAAATCTCTGCTGATTGGTGTGGCAGCAGCCTGGCCTAGGTACCATGAGGACAAAGAGAACATCAGGGAACGCCACGAAAAATTGGTTTTAAATTACACAAAGCTGCCAAAAATTTAATGCTTTAATTATTAGCTCATAACACCAAGTGAGAAAAGAAAATGCTGCCATAGTGACAAGGTGCAACACCAGCACTTCTGCACTTCTTAATCACATTTGTTAATTATGGTGACACATGCTGATGAGGAACAATGGGCTGGGGACTGCTGGTCCAGCATGCAGAAAGGCACTTGCAGGAGAAAGCTGCAGACAGGCAGAGGGGAGGGCCCAGAAGAGACAGGGACAGGGAAAGGGGCAGGGAAAAGGACAGGGAAAGGGAAAGGGATAGGAAAAAGGACAGGGAAAGGGACAGGGATGCTTTTCCTCGGGGCTGCTGCACAGGCAGAGCATAGAAGTCCCCCACTTACAGTCAGCATGGCAGGGGCTGCTATGTTCCCACCTGCCTGAGTCACCTGGGGTGACAAAGGTGTGTGCACAACACACAGGGGACACCCAGTTTTTGCCCAATCCTTATCCCATGCACCCACTGTGTGTGTGGGCATCACAGGAGTCAAAGCTCCAGCACAGGGGTGCACCCAACTCTGCCCCACTGCCCGTGGGGACAGCCCTGCTGCCCAGCACACCCCAGGGCCCTCACAGGGACACCTTCTGCAAGTACTTGGGATGATATTAGGAAGGATGCTGCATAGTAATATATACCTGGAATCTTCACATTTGCACTTCACTCTCCTCCATACACTCATATGGATCTTTTCCCAATTAGCTTCACTTCTATCTTGACAGAACCAAGACAGCAGGAAATATCCTGAATGTCAGGGACTTAAAATATAACCTCTTCAGAGCACGGTTGGATTCTGATCACAGCTGAGGTATCTAAATGATACTTTAAAGGAGAGAAATAATATAATAATAGATAATAACAAATGCAAAGTTTGTCATCATTAAAAACACAATTTTTATCCAGAGGGAATATGAGCTTGTATTTTGTTCTTTGCCATTAATGTTCTGCCAGTTAATGTACTGGTGTATAATTACCAACCTTCCTATCAATATACTAGTGGTTGTTTGAGTGTTTGGAGATACACACTGACCCCTCGACCCACAGCTTGCCCCTCAATTTATCAAATAGTGGCAGCCAAGGCTCTGCCTATTGAATAAAGAAGGGGTCACTAAAGGGAGCTCTGCAGATGCTGCTGTTTGCAACAGGAAAAATAAATAGCTGCAGCTTTGATCTGAGCAGTTAGCCTGTGCACAGCACACTTGTTAATTATATCTAATGGCACGATGTTGCAGTGAGATTTGTTAGAAACTTTTCAACAAAGTTTGGGAGCCAAGTGCTTGTAATTTTGTGATCTGTGAGGGAAGCTAGACAGCTCCTGGGAACATGTAACATATTCCTGAGATCTACTGAAATATCCTCAGGGTTCTGCCATGTGCTGAGCACTGCTGCCCCACACCTCAGACCATCAGCAGCCCTGCAGGACAGCCTGGCTCTGCCCCCAGGCAGCTGCTGCTCCCTTCTGGCTCAGGAGCACCCTCCCTTATCCACCTGTTACATTCAATGTCCACATCAGACAGGTGTCATCTGTGGAGAATAAAACACAGAGATAATTTATCTAAAGTCTCTAATATTCCCCATTTTTATAATATGTGTTGTGCATAGCTTATACAAAAATGTAAGGGTGAGTCATTTACAGAAGTGTAGTGTCTAAATGTAAATATTTTAGAAAACATGAAGGGTTTTGTTGCATTGCATATCTTCCCATGTTTTCTGGATATTTTGCTGATGGACATGTTTCTTGGAATGGAAATTATGGTCCTTTTGGAAACCGATAGGTCCCCTTCCTCAAATATATTTTAAAACTAAAGATCATTCAAAACCCTGTAAGTTTTGAATTAGGTGCTAGTTTTCAGCCATGTTAATATCTTCTGCAATGTTGGCTTTTTCTTTCTCCTTATGCCCATACGAAGACTTTTACATTTTCTACCTAAAGAAAAGTGATGTGAAGAATGTTTGGGTGTGGGGCATTTGATTCTACTTTGGGTAGATCAGAGAATCATAGAATTGTTTGGGTTTGAAGGGACTTTAGAGACAACGATTTCTGCTCCTCTGGCCTCAGGCAGCAGCAGGCACAGCTGTGACAGAGATGGAGGAGGATGAGCTTTACCTGCAGGGCAGCACTTGTGCCTCAGCAGTGGCAAAAAAAACCATCATAATGGGGACCTCCATTATTGTAAGTGCTCATAAGATAATTAACAGCAAAAATAAAACCAGTGAACAAATTGATCCAAAGCAAAGAGTCAGAGAGGGGACCTGTCATCTGTCAATTAGGAAAATACCCTGTTATATGCAGGCTTGCTGTTTTCAAAGCAAGGCAGAAAGAGCCAGGAAACTACCACAGCAACATAAAGGTGGTCCAGATGTTAACTGCAATGTTAATAGCTGTGTGAGTAAACTTCAAATATGAGATAATGTTACTGCAACTAGGAAGTCTTGGAATCCATAAAGTAAATGGAAAGAGAGTTGTGGAAGCTGAGAGACTTCATAACTGAGAAAAAAACTTAATAAAAAGCCCAAATAGGTGGGTCATGCCTTTGGAGTGAAGAGCTGTGCTTCCCAATTTTTACAAGTGCTTTGAAAATTGCAAGGGGAGTAGTTCTTGCAAAGTAAAAACATCTACCGATAAAATAGCTTGCAAACTGTACATTCACACAGAAACTAGGGCCAAAAATTTCACGAAACTAACTTCGAGAACAAAGAGATTTCCATTTGAATCCGGGGTGCTGCCAAAACATCCCTTGCTCACAAGTGTTGTGTAGAACATTAAAAAGAATGAAGTTTGTGTGTTTAAAGACAGATAACTTTACATCTCTCCTAAAATTCAGATGATGTAAGATCCCCCATCTGCTCAGCTTGTCCTCTGTGAGACTCCCTGCATTGCTTTAAGTTGACAAAGGTGTGTGGTCCATGAGAGGGGAATCCCCTGCTACGCTCAGGACAAGGACCTGGAGCATGGCCCAGCATCTGGCCCCTGTGACACACTCCCAACTCTCTCTTCTCTTTCAGACAAAGAAATAAAATATGAGTCAAGTCATAGAGAGTCTCAATCACATGCAAAATGTGCTTCTGGAATAAAAATCTCCAATTTTTAGTAAATATTGTACTTAAAGCTTCACCCCAAAAATTATTGCCGGGAAGAGCAGGTCTTGCCTTGACTCCAGCACCTTGAAGTCTGAGCATTTACTGACTTCTGGACAATGTCTGCTGTGTCTTCTGGTTGCCTTGTGCCTCTGAGATAATGCCCACTGCAGCCAGTTGGTCTGAGAAAGCAGCTCCGACAGGGAGCCAGGGACTGCTGGAGCCATCTGGGTGCGTGGATATCAGTAATGCCGCTCATGTCCCAGGGTGATTAAGGCAGAGATAATAATTAGCCAGATTCGCTGCTTTTGGGGATGTGGCAGCTGCCAGCAGGGAGGTGCAGACTGTGCAAACCTGAGAGCATCACCAGAGCTCTCGTCTCGCACCCAGCCCCTTCAGGGACCAAATTCCTTTTCCCAGGAAGATGCAAACTCGGACAGAGCTGGGCAGTGGAAATCAGCCTCTGGAAGACATTTTGTCTTTTCCTGAAGATTAGGAGGCATCTGCTGTGCTCTGGGTTTCTGAAATGCTGCTGACGCTGGCTATCTCAGCTTACAAATGAGGGTGAGCATTCTGTCAGGCTTTCAGGTAAATTGGGCTCGTTTTCACCTGCAGACTTGTGAAGAGGCTGCATAATCTTTTCATAGACCCTGAAGACCATCTTGGCTCTTTCACAGCTTGTGGGAAAAGAGATCACAGAGCAAGTCTGAGAAGAGCCCTGTACATTTTAATCACCTGATGTTAACCACAGAATTCTTAAAATATCATGAAAATGATGGTGAATTTTCAAAACAAAATCAACATCACTCTCTGTTCATAAATAGCAGCTATCCCACCATTGTAAATTTTCAGACTATGAAGTGTAAAAAAATATGCACTTTGAGGGGGAAAAGCAGAGAGGTATAGGAAAAAAAACTACCGAAATATATTAGGAGTACTTTTTATAAAGCACTGCCGCTTAATCCGTCACGAACATCTGATGAAGGCTGCTCACCAACCTGACAGGAGTCACCAGCACCATCACAGCCTGTGGGTGCCTGTGTAGCCTCTGGGATGACGCAGAAGGTTCCCATTTCTGTGCCCTGTGCTGCTTGTGGGCACTCTCAGCAGCACAGTGCTCCAGCATCATCACATCACAGTCTGGTTCCCAGGCTTTGGAAACAGCTCATGCAAGGAGAAAAGCTCTTAGCTCAATCCTGCTCGATCAGGGTGTGAGCCCGAGGACTCAGCTCCCCAGGCAGGTGAGGGGAGCACAGTGCCTGGAGGCTGGGGCCATGCCACAGTCGATGTCTGCAGTGCATAAAGCACCTCCATGGACCCCACGTCTCCCCACACACAGACTTTTGACCCCAGAGAGCCCTCAGGTATTCCTGCTGCCTGATGTTGTCTGGAACAAATATTCTCTAGCCTGGGAAGTTGACAAAGAATCAGCTTTCTATGGGAAAATGTACTTGGAAAAAAACAAGGGAGTCATGACCTCAGCTGATTGTCCCCCTGCTGCAGGGATGTCCCTGACACCTTTGGGACACCGAGGTTCCGCTTCCCACCACCACAGACACTCCCCCTCACCTCAGCACCCACCGTGCAAAGGCCAGCAAAGCCCTTGGTCACCAGCATCCTCATACATCTGCATCCTTACACAAGAAGCCTTTGCTCTCCCAGGTCATCTCCTGCCCACTCTTGCTTTGCTCCCAATTCTCCCTGTACATTCCTGGATTTCAGCAGCGTCTGGCACCTCCCAGGAGCAGCACCAGCTCAGCTAGGGGCTGTCTCCCCAGCTCCTGCCACCCAGAGCTGTCTGCTGGCCATAGGAACCTGGAGGAGGATTGCAGGCACCAAGTCTGCATCAGCCCAGCTGCGTGCAGCCAGGAAAGGGAGAGGTGCAATTCATCTCACAGCTGTGCTGCTTTTCCCCCCCTCTTCTCTGCCTCTTCTGTGAGAAACGCCAGAGTCCCACTGTGATTCCCTGTAAATTCTGCAGAGCTGGGCTGTGTGCTCCAGAGCAGCCTGCAGGAGCAGGAGGAGGAGCAGAGGATGTGGCACAGCTGTGCTGGCAGCAGCTCCCAGGGTGTGACTGCGGGTACAGGGGAGGGCGCAGCCTGGTCCTGCCCAAAGCCAGGCTGCTCACGGCTTCAGACACATCTCGGTGGCTGCTCTCTGGTTAAACCCGCCGTTCTCGTGAGCTAAACCCCCTCCTGCACATCTTAACACATCTGAGCTCCAAGAGGCTTACTACACTGCTAAATTAATGCTAGAAAAACAGCTTTTCACCTGCTGTCATATTTAATCTCTCCTTCTCCTAAAAACATTTCCTGAAAACGTGTAAGAGCAGGAACCTTCTAAGATATTTGTTAAGTGTAAAATACAGAAGCTACTTAATGACACCTTTATCTTTCCTCCTTTTCTTCTCAGATACATTCCAAGCTGTGCCCATTGTATCAGCCTTTCAAAGATACAGCCAAGCTGGTGCTGTTTCACACATGAAGCTGTCGCACCTTCATCATGTCAAGTGCAGTCATCCAGTTAGAGGGGAATGTTTCTCCTAGACGCTGGTGACAGGTGCCAAAGTCCCCTTGGGTTTGAAAAGTCTCCTTGGGTGCTGTGTGATCCTGTGTTACACAAACTTCTGCCCTGATCTACACCCCTGGTATCAGCTTGTGAAGGTGCTGAGTGCCTGAGCATCACACGGGCTGGGTTTAAGCCTCGCTTGTCTTGCATGGCTCAGCAGTGGCAGCAGCAATGGGCAAACTGCTTCTCTCTTCCATCTTTCATTATAATATATTTCCTTTTTATTACCCTTCCAAGCGGCTCTCACCATCTCAGACATTCTCATAATTTCTCAGAGTATTTTTAATGCTTCTTCCCGAGTTCCCTTCAGTTGTCTTTCACATGTCACAGCTCATATGGCTGGGGCTCATTGTAGTGCCATGTCTGTTCTATTTGCTTTCTAAATCCCTGCGGATTCTTGGGGTGATATTTCAGTATTTCTGAGTTGTCTTCTGTTTGTACTGTAATGTTTTATATGAAAATATGCTGGTCTTGAGATCTGTCAAGAAAAAGATGGCAATAAGTTAAACAGCTTCCCATATTTGGGAGAGCAACATCAACATATGAAGAATCAAGTGTTCAGAGAGTTTTGGGGCATGAAATTCCAAAGAAGCAGAGAGATCACAGGTCAAAAGTAGTGTTCTGTAACATTACAGGTTGCTCTGAAGAGCCCAAATGTGCCTGAATGTGGGTTATTGCATAACAGCTCTTTTCCTGTGAAACTCCCCACTTGAGGTTGTTGAACACCTGCATACCTCAATAAATACATCAAAATTAAAACAAATTAAAATGCCACAAATGAATTGTGCTCCAAATGCAGTAAATGTATTTCTTGACTGAGGTATAATTGAACCAAATCTGGACTTTCTGAGACTTCCTATTGCATTTGCATTCTGGTAAACAAACAAGCAAAAAATTAATTTGCAGATGTGAGAGTGACCCTCTCCTCAGCTTCTGGTTCCTTCTACTTCCCACAAACAAATCATTGTCAAAAATCAATACAGTCTCCTTATGGACAAAGAATTTCCCCTTTATTTGAAATAAAAATAAAAAAGAAAAAAAATTTGAATTCAAAGAAGGAAATAATGTCGACTTCTCAGAAGTCTCCTTCTCTCTATTTCTTTGTAAGCTTTCTTAGAAGGTATTTTAGCCACTATTTTGTGCAAAGCAGGCACGAAAATCTCTGATAGCAACACTTTCCATGAAGGAAGCAACCTCCTACCAAAAACCCAGGAAGGCAGACCTGGCTTTCCTGGAGACAAGTCCAGGGCAAACCTCTGCAGTGCTCTGGTGCAGAGCCATTCCCACATCCTTATCAAGGATCCTGCAGTCACTCAGCCAGGGCAAATCAAACACATTGTCTTGAAACCAAGCTGCCTTCTTTGAAATAAGCTGTGAACCTCTCCATGACAAGAGAATTTTCTTGAAAATTCTGGCAGGTTTCAAAGCAAAAAAGACTTTCTCTTTTCTCTCTGAGCTGATGTAGACTTTCACTTCACTGTACTCTCAGAGACCAAAAGGGGCCTACCCGAAAATGCTGACAAGTGTCAAGAGGTGATTCCTGACTGATGAGGGAGCAGAAGGAAGCACAAACCAAAACAGAGAAGAGAAATGGTCACACTGCTGCTATTTCTGTAAGGATACTGTTGATTAAGCAACAGACTCAAGCAGTGATTAGACAAGATACAAGCTCAAGTTGTCTTAACTTTCTTTAGTGATGGTTCATTAAAATTGTGAGAAATAAAACATTCCTGCATGAAGTTCTCAAAGCCCTGAAAGCATTGCGTGTCATAAGTTGAGGGAAGGAAAGTTTGTGCAAGCTCTCAATGCATTAGAGCATGAACCTCTCATCTTGTTAAACTCAGTAGAATGTTACCACAAATAGTTAGAAAATGTTCAGATATTTGAATAGTGTTTGTACAGAGAATTCTAAAATATTCCACAGTTACCTTTTGCTCAACTGCTTTTGAGCATAATCAAATCAATAGGACAGTACTGTACGTGACAGGGTACTTAACAAATAAACATTTATATAATGGTGAATGTGCCTGGAAATACAGGACTTTGTGTATAATTAGCCCAGGCACATCAAAAGAAGAGCCCAATGTCAAGCTGACACGAGCTCCCTCACTGGCACCAGCCACACAAGGCTGCCCTGCAGTGATTGGCATTTTGCCTCCCAGAGGGCTGGGCCTTTTAGGAACATTTTGAAGAAGGAAAGTTGCAGGCAGCTAAAGGAAGCCACCAGCACTGGCAGAGTTGGTGACAGGGAGGCTCATAGAAGCTTCTATGAATGCTAAAAGTTTTAGAGGTTTCTATTCAGTTAATAATTTCTACATATTTAATTGATGTAGGAATAGGGATAATACAGCCTTTTTCACTAAACACTCTGAAAGAGCTCAAGTTCCCCTTGATGGAATGTGCCTGAAATTTGCTCTCACAAAAATCACCCGCCCACAGACCCCTCCAGTCTTGGGTGTGCTGTCTCAGAGCATTATAAGCCAGTCAGAGACCTGGAATAACACAGGAGCAGCTACTGTTCAAAATGTCTTAATTTCCATGTCAGCCTCAGTTATGCTACCAAGAAAATCGTGTAAAATATGTAAAATAATCCTTTGTTTCTGAGGCAAAGGCAAAGGAAATGGAAAAAGATTATTATTAAGACTTTCTTTCAAAGGGGTGTCCCCTGCTAGCTCTCTCAAACCCAGAGAAAATCAAAATGACTGGGGATGAAATGAATATGTATGGCTGGTTCTGTGTTGCACT
The DNA here is from genome assembly GCA_037013685.1 of Acridotheres tristis. Classification (NCBI taxonomy): domain Eukaryota; kingdom Metazoa; phylum Chordata; class Aves; order Passeriformes; family Sturnidae; genus Acridotheres; species Acridotheres tristis. The sequence goes on along the minus strand of CM072899.1, from coordinate 7,112,711 downwards.
GATAAGAGCTCTCCAGCTCTGCTGGCAGCACCATCCAGCCTCACTCCCTGCTCCCTGCATCCCTCCTCTTCCCGGAGGCAGCACCCAGCCAGTGTGAGCTGCCTGCACGGTGAGGAGTGTGAGGAGGAAGGAGCAGAGCCAGCATCACCCTGGCAGGGGCTTTGGGTTTTGGAAAGCCCCCAGGCACTGCTCTTGTAGCTGGATGAGAACACACAGCCTTGTTTATCCCTCTGTGGAGATTTTCCCCTCTCAGCCCCACTGTTTGAAGGGAGGGAGGCACAGAGGGACCTGAAGAATGAGGTGATGCTCTCAGCTGCCAGCACAAGGGGCATCTGCAGGCTCCACAGTGTCCCCATAGCTAGGGATGGAATTGAGGTGTCTGCAAGAGGCACTCGCTCTACCCCTTCAGCTGCAGAGATCTCACTGTCCTAGAAAGTTAATCAACCAAGTATTGCTCTTTTGTACTTAATGTACAACTGCTTATTTTTGCCAGTTATCCTAATTTCTCATTTACCCCTGCCCCTTAGGGCTAGCAAACTGCCAGGGACCTCCCTGTTGGACACACAGCTGGACCTGCAAAGCCTTCAGGTCTCAGCATCACTCAGAGCTGTGCTCAGTGAGGCCGAGGGAGGTGACATGCCATGCTGTGCCCCTCTGTGCCACACTGCTTGTCACCAACCACATCACCTGCTGAGGCAGAGAGCTGTGCTCTGAGCTAAGCAGGTCCCACAGGCACTGTGCCACTTACAGCTGGGGCTTCTGGGCAAGGTCCTTCCCTTAAACACCGTACACAGCTTTTGTTTTGCATGGCAAAAGCAGATATGTTTTCATTGACTTTTCTCTTATACCCCCAGCATCACAATATCCCCACTCAGGATCTTATCCCCACTCATACATCTCTATTTGAGATCAGGGTTCACCAGTGTCCCATCAGATCCATGTCAGGATTACAACTCTGCTGCTCCATCCTTGGTTCCCATTTCCGTCATACATACTTTATGTCTCTCAGCCTGCTAGCAACAGATAGATGGAGAGCAATCTGTTCCAAATAATATGCCCTTGACTTACAGCAGAAGTGCTCATTAAAAGCACTACCTGGTGTTTTGATTCTTCTTATTTATGTCCTATATTTATTCCCCAGTGGTCAGATTTTCTTTGTAGTGAAAATGCCTCAAGCTTTCTTTCTTTGCTAATATTCATAACCTTACACTGTGTTCAAAGGCTGTGAATACATGGAACATGTTCAAGCCTCCACTGCTCTTTGAAGAACAGCACCTTTATTGTCTCCTGAGCCTGCTGTTGTGCTAAAAAGCTGCTGGTTGCTCACTAACTTTTAACTAACTTTTAGAAATCATCATCCAGTTTTCACATATCATGTCTTAACTATCATAACAAATAATAATATCTCCTGGGGACATCATCACAAAACAACTTGTGAATGTACAAATCTGTTAGACATGCCACATTTCAGTTTTATTACAAATCAACTTTGTATTTGTCTGAAAGAGATATAGAATCTGAGAATCACATAATCATGGAATTGCTTGGTTTAGAAGGACCTTCTTGTTCCAACCCCTCTGCCACGGGTAGGGACACCTTCCACTAGACCAAGTTGCTCCAAGCCCTGTCCAACCTGGCCTTGAGCAATTCAGGGAATGGGGGACATCCTCAGCTTCTCTGGGCAGCCTATGCCAGAGCCTCATCACATTCACTGTAAAGAATTTCCTTGTAACATCTAATCGAAATCTCTCCTGATTTAGTTTACAACTGTTCCCCCCTTTTCTATCATTATCTGCCTATGAAAAGGTCACAATTCACTGTTGAGTAACTCAAAGTAATAAACTTTGGTGAAAGCAATTAGAAGCACTTGTCTGCGAGTAGCTGTGATCAAATAGGGGAGTAAAAGTCTGTGATTAACCCTTCCCTCACAAGCTGCTGTCCCTTGGCCCAGCAGGGACATCCTGCCTTGTTCCTCCTGTGGGCTGGTAATGAGCTGCAATTTCTGAGTTACCACGTGGAGATGCTTCTGGTGTTATAAAAAAAGCTCTATGTTTAAACTCAGAGTTGATGCAATTTAGCACCACTGCTTTGCCTGCCAGCATACAGCATGTTTGTGCAATATCAGGGAGTTTCTTTACCAACAGTAGAGTATTAAGACAGCGACGTTGGCCCTGCAGGGCGTTGTGCTCCAAAAGCTATGCCAAGCCATGAATGGGAAGTTTGGAGACCTCACCTTCAGCCAGACCATGAATGCTGCACAGCCAGGCAACTCTGGAGCATGGAACTGCTGCAATAACCTCCAAGCCTACACCCCAAACCTGTGCAGAAACACTGGTTTATTTTCTTTGCTCCTTCATGTCTTCAGATGTTTATTCTTCATGACCTTCACATATTTGCCAGCTCAGCCAAGGATATTCCAAGTTAGAGCACATGTAATGAAATACTGGCTCTTTTTTTTTGTACATCTGAGCCTCAGACTCGGCCACCAGCTCAGACAGAGGTAATTCCAAGTGCTGTGGTGCCATTTCTGCAGCCCCATTTTCCGAATTTGTGGCTTTCCTGAACCACCCAGGTACAGCTGTACAAGGCTTCAGTTTGGATTCTCTTATTTACCTTGACACACACCTTTCTTTGCATTAGTTCTAGAACAAGGCCTGTGGTCAGGCCAGCTGAGATCCTGCAACTCCACAGCAGTTTGCTCCAGCAAGAAGGGAGCAGGAGACAACAGCTCCTTTTAGCAGCAGCCCCGGCACAGACACCTACAAGTTATGGTGCTCCAGTACATTGTCCCTTAGTGTGTACCCCAGACCCTTGGCATCTTATCAGCTCTCCAAGGGTCCCTCTATTATTTGTCCACATTCTTTTTCGACTGCAGGAACCCAAACTGAATGTTTTACATCAGGTGCATTGAGGGGAGGAGGAAGATTATGTCCCTTCTGCTGTGAAGGATTTCATGAAAGGTTTTGGACATACTCAGCAAGTAAAGTTAGGAAAACTATTTCCCCTCCTTCAGGGAAGTCAGATCCGTGCATGTGCATTTTGTGAAGCCACTTGACCCGTCCAAAAGAGCCAGATGCTGCATACCAGCCCTTTGCTGTTAGCTGCAGCTCCACTTTTTCCTTGGGCAAAGCCGAGGGGTTTATAGAAAAATTTTATGTGCAACCATGAATTAGCACAGGAGGAGGCAAGGGAAGCATGGTGATATTTGGGAAGGCGTAACAGACTCCCAGGATGGTGATGGTTTCAAAAGACAGAGGCTGAGTACCACCACCACCACCACCATCCATCGCCCAGCGCTCCCTGCGCATCCCTGGCCGGCGAGGGAAGCGAGCGGCTCCTGTCCCAAAAGGAGACGTTCGGCCCCATCAAGTGGCAGCTGAGCAAACTGCAGGAAAACTCAGCTCAATTGCGTGTACTTTAGCATGAAATATTCGTGTATTTTCCTACTGCCCTGTCACAGCCAGAGTTAGGCGCTTTGGCGAACAAAAAGGCTGCTGGTCACTAGTAACAGCCCCGATTTAAATAGCTACACTTCCTCAATGGCGAACATAAGAAATGCTCACTTGCTTTGCATTAATAAGTTCAGTTAATATAAGTATTAATTTTTTTTCCCTATACCGTCTTTTATAACAGCTGCTCTTCTCTGAAAGTGTTGCCAGGTTTGTGAGGCTGTAGTGTAATATACATGCAATTACGTAGTGTAATTCTTAGAAATGTAGCTATGATTACAGTGTGTGTCTCTTCTCACACAAATGAGTGTGTAACTACCCTATGTCCTGCATAAGCGGGTTACAAATTAAACTGTTTTGGGAAAGGCTGGTTTTAGCACCAATAAAGGTTGCAAATCACCCCATTCCCTGACCCTCAATCCAGCACAGCCCAAGCAGGGACACAAGTGCAACCCTGAAACACAGTTTTCCCACTATTAGAGGCTCAGTTCAAAATTAATTTTGGATTGTTAGACGTATTTCCCATCACATGAACTACAGGCTTAGAAACCCCCAGTGTGTATTTCAGCATTTGAACATTGTCACAACAGAAAATAGGTATGAAATGATGCTGTTACCGGCATTGAAGGGCTGTCCTGGGGTTTGTCATCAATCAATAGTTGAGATGCTTGACATCCTGGTTTCTAATGCTGCATGTACAGGTGGGGAAGAGCAGAGAACAGGCTCTGCTGTTAGCAAGTCTCTGCAGCTCAGCTCAGCTCAGTTTCAAGTACACTCAAGAAATCTTTATGGGACAGAAAGTCATAAGAAAGCCTATGAGGCTTGCACAGGAGGAAGTTTCCAGCAGTTCTTGCTGGAAGGGTTCACAAGCCACAACTCACAGCCCTTCTCTTCCCTCCTCTACATGCTGATCCATCAACAGTATAATGGCTTCTTGGCACGGTTAGAAGGGGTCTGTCCTGCTGGAAAAGCAGCTCCCTCTCCAACTAGAGGTCTGTGTTTCAAACTAAGCCAACCTGGGACCATTTGTTATTACCACCAGCACACTCAAAATCTTCCCATTAGTTAGGTACTTTCTTTCTCTAGAACCTCTGAAGAGTCTTGAAAGCAATTCTGTGATTTAATCTGTTCATTATTTTCTCTCCTCCTCACCTTCTGTTATGTTCATGTAAGGAAAAATCAATCTAAACCTTCCTTCTTCTGTGCAAATGAACACAGACCCCCTCAAGAAGAGATCAGCTCCTTTGCATCTACCTCAGCATGAGGTATCCCACAAGAAAGCCCTGCACCTCCTGAAAACCAAAACCTCACTTTTGATGAATATTGATCATGACAGTCTTGCTGCTTTTGGATTCAGAGCTCAACTTTCTGATGGATCACACAAATGGAAAGCCTTCCCAAGAGTCACCCAGTTAGAACCATTCCCATTGCCTTGGACCCAGTAGCTTGTGCTGGCAGCTCAGAGATTTAATGGAGGGCAGAGAGCTGGCCTTGAAAAGCAAAGAGGCTCCAGCATCCTGCATTGAAATTCAAAATAATTCCAATAATCTGCTGAAAGGTCACTGAATAGTGAGTAATTCAGCAGGCAGCCGATAGCATTCCTGGCATGGGGCCTAGTCATTCTCACAGATAACTTGATAAGTGGGGCCATTTTCCCTGAAAGACAAAGCTTGGGCTAGAAACACAGCCCTCTCATTGGGAGCTGGGATTTTTTTGGTTTAATTTCCTGTTAGAGGATTTCTAACACCCCCAAGGCACCCAGATGGATCCCAAAAAGAGAAAATGAGCGGATGCTGCTCCTAACTGCTGCACCAGTGAATTACCACGCATCTGAAATAGCAGCCAAAAAACAATAGCTTTGCTGGGGAAAGCACTTGTCTGGAGGGAGGAAGCAGGGCTCTGTTTCTGGGCGCATTTGGGCAAAGAGGGAAGGGGCTCAGAGACTCCCTCCTGCACTGCCACAATGCCTGCCTGCAGCCAGCAGATCTGCCCTCTCCCGTGCTGGGATGTGGCTCTGGCAGGTGCCTGATGCTCAAGGCATGCCCAGGGGGATTCCAGGTGATCCAGGCTGTTTCTCACTGTCCTCACTGCTGGAGAGGCTGGCACTGGCACCAGCACCATCTGAACACCAAGTAATTCCTCTTGCAGCACCTGGAGTGACACATCCTCCCTCCAGTGCAGGGAAAGTGGCTGCTCTCCAGGCCAGCCAGAGCTGACTGGGCTTGTGTGGGGCATTTGGGGGCAGATTCCCAGCCAGCAACAAGGTCACAGTATTGGATTCCCAGCCAATCTTCAGGTCAGTTTTTGGATGAGAACCAAGTTCAGGTTGAGAAAACAGCTGAGTTTTGTGTTTGTGTGAGACAGGAGAGATATGCAACTGCTGCTTTGGTCTAACAAACTCACTGTCCTTTACATTCCTAAGGATCTCATACAAAACCTCTGATCTGCTATAATAAATAGAGCATGAAAATCAGGTTTGGGCTGCAATTTTATCCATGACATTAGCTCTGCCTTCATTTTTTTTTCTCCTGCAGGGAGAAGTCCTAATGAAAAAGGCAACAGTCAATGCTAATAATCTAGGTAGTATTTTTCCTTCCTTTCTTTCAAGCCTGAGTCAGGTGGATTTCAGCAAGTGGATTTACAGTTCAGAGCTCTCCCATAAGCCCTCATTGCATGCTGGCTAAGTCACCACCACACTGGCATCTCCTAGTGCAGCACCTTCCAGTCCCCAGCGCCAGATACAATCTGCCTAATTCCCAATCTCGCCTCTTCTTGCAGCAAAATGGCTGATAAAAATCAAAATAAAATCCACTGATCAACTTCTTTCCATCCAAAAAGCTCAATTCCCTCAGAAAGGGTGCATGGGAGTCATCTACTTTTGATTGTTTGGCAAGGTTTCTGGGGCCTGGGAGATCACTGGTGTTACAGGTTTGGGTCACTCACCCAGGATTTAGGTCTTGCCCCTTTCACATCCTCACCGGGCAAGGCTTTTAAAAGTCTTTCATACACAGGCTGGCATCCACCCAGGGCAGTCAGGATGGGAGGCACTTTGCCAGTGAACTCCTGGTTTTGGGGCACACTGGGAGCATCCCTGACCATACTCAGCTGCTCAGAAGCGAAGTGGGGATAAAGTCGCATCCAGGCCTATCCAAAGCTGTAAAATCCTGATGGACTCATCCTGCTGGGTGTTTTGCTGTACTCACTCATCAAAGCAGAGCATGGCAGCACGGAGTCTCTCTCTTGAAAGGGACTGGCAGCAGCGTGGGTGGAAACACAGTCGTGGCTCCGATCAGATCATCAATCATCCCTTCACAACGTGGCCGTGGTGCCCCTCACTGAGTGAACAACCCACAGTTGCCAAAAGACCACATGGCCCAAGCAGCTGCTGAGCAGTCAGCCCAGCACATGCTGGGGACAGCGAGGGGAGAAGCAAAGCCTTCAGTCACTATTCCCAATTTAGGTAAGAACTACATTTGAGTTTGGTGACAGGCTTGGTTATTACCCCCAGTGTAACTGAACAGGGGTTTCATCTGCCTGCCAAATTCATCCCCAGTGGGAAGATGCTCCAAGCTCTGCTGAAGCAGAGGATGGTTTCCTGAAGTGCAAAGTGCTGTGGGAATGTCTGTGCAAATCCAGGCAAGTTCCTGGCTTTACAGAGATATTTGTTGTAGAGATCAAAGTAATTTTCTAATTCAGGAGAGAATTACTTAACTAATATTGTAGTGTGTTGCATGAAGAGTGCCTGGATAGTAAAACACTCCCTGGCTTGGCAGAAGTTCCCCTGTGGTGCTTATCTAGAGAAAGTCAGATTACTTTCCAGAAATTCATAAGCAGCAGTTCCTTTGCATCATAAAAGTCTCCTGTTGCTCCAGTAATATCTTCCAGAGGATTATTTTGGAAGAACTTGCGGGATTGAGGCCTTTGTGTCACTGCACGGTCCATTTGCTAGCTACAGTCCTATTAGTGTTCCTTTCAGCTCCACTTGCTGTGGGAAATCTTGCCTGTTGCTAATGCTACTGACCTCCCAAAAGACTTTGAGGTCCAGCAGTGGCAGACAGTTTATAAAAACAAGATGTTATTGCAATTAGCCAGAGCTGTTAAGCGCATCCTGGCAGGTAATGAGTACGTGACGTATGTCTGTACAATAATTCAGCAGTGCAAGAGTGCTGAGAAAGAGCTTGTGTTTGCTAAATGCTGTAGGTTTTATAGAAGGGAATGAGGCCACAGCTGCTTTTCAGAGAGGAGCCACGTGAGAGTGAAGCTGAGAGCTGCTAAGGCTGTGGGAAAGGACAGCCCCAGCCAAGCATCTCTCCCCACCCCTGTCACCCAAGTGAGGAGCTGGGGGCTGTCCTGTTGTGAGTGTTTGCCCTGGAGGTGCCCTGGAGGTGATAAATCCAGCACCCTGGGGAGGTTGGGGTGTCACCGTGGGAGGGTGGCAGGGGACCCACACCCCGAACACCCCCATGTGTCTGTGCCCAGTCACCACACAAAGCCAGGTCGTGATGTTGTCTTCTAAAAGGTCCAGGACTGAACCATGGTTGTGAAGTGTCATCAGCTCCTGCTGCCAGCACAGAAGTCCCTGCTGGCTCCTCCTGCACATCCCCTGTCAGCAGCAGGAAACCCTCCTCTCTGGAGCTGTTGTGTCCGGGTTAATCCAAACACTAAACGTACAGCTTGAGTGTGAATCAACATCATGATTCATCCTTCCTGCAATGGATCCTTTCACTATGATTAAAGAGCTATTCTGTAAGACATGAACTTCACTTAAGACTACATGGTTTATTTGGGTTTGGGAATACAGATGCGGTCCTGTTCAAACTGCCATGCCCGGGAGCCAATGACAGAATATAAAAATAGCTTATGCTGTCAGCATGGCTTTTTCTTATTTGTATTCTGAGTATCATCACTTTGGCAGGCACAGGAAGCTCTTCTTGTTTGCATTTTATTTTGCCTGCAGAAAATTTACAGTTCAAATGACTTCTCTATGCTTCATCAGACTAATCGGATGACAAATTGGTTGAGCTACGGAGAAGAGACCTCAGACAACAGAAAATTGTAATGGAAGAAAAAATTAAATGCCTGCTTTTGGTAGGAGCAAAGATTTTCCTTCGTACCAATCTCAGTTTTCATTTTTTCCTTCTGTGTTAGCACAAAGCTTTGTGAAATGGAAATCAGATTATTTAATCTCATTACAAGGATCTACAGGCTTGACCTCATCATTTTCTTCAGTGACACAGAGCCTCAGAAATAATGTCCTTCCTTAACCAACAGAAACAGCTACAGCCTCTATTTAATGCTGCACTTCCTGCTGCCACAGAAGCCTCGTGAAGCATTCAGAGCCAGGCTTATTTTTTCTTCATCTTATTTATCATTTTTGATGTCTTGCTGCTACCCAGAACAGGCAGTTTAACAAATACCCAAAGATCTGTCCCTTTTTCAGAAAGGAATGGGGAGATGGGAAGGGTTTTCTCTTCCTTGCTGTGCTGGGTGACCTTGCCTGGAGTGACACAGAGCAAAAGCAATGAAGATACATTGCCCTAGTTTTCAACAAGAGCTTTAACACAGACTTAATGCCAGATTTGGAGCTCTGAATTGCCCCTGAAAATAGGTTTGCTCTTAAATTTCTATGAAATATGTTTTCCTGTGCAAGGACTCTCTTCTGGGCTGGTGCTCATTTCACAGGCAGAACTGTGGCACCATCTTCTGGATGACTCTTTAGACAATAAATAATACCCACCTAAAGAAAAGATGCTTCTTTATCATTCCTAACAATGAGAACAGCTTGAATATTCATTGACTGTGCACTCCTGATTACAGCAGTCTTTAAATCATTTAATTATGCCATCCATTTTGGAAGCACTAAGAGCTAGTCAAACTCTTGATTGCTGAATTTGGCTGTGAGGGAATTCAGATTTTGCATCTGAGAGGATATTTCTACCCACAGTGCAATAACAAGAAGTGCCCCACTTACTAAACACAGGGGTATAACTCTTCCTACTGTGAGGTTATGAGCTCAGGCTATTCTGTGGTGAACCAGAAGTGAGTTATTCCACATCAGATTGTTAGTCATGAAAACTTCATTTTTGTAACAGGCAAATGGAAGAAAGAGGTACAAAAGGACTTTTGAAGAGCAGCCTGGGAATGCCTGTAAATGTAATGCACAGCCCAAGCCACCTGCTACTGCCTAAGACAAGACTAAGGAAACTTTGCAGACTTCTTAGAATCACAGCTTTCCTGAACACAGATTGTAGACCAGTAATTAGAGTGAAACCCCTAAGGCATCCAACCACCTAAGGGGAGCCAGTGGTGCCTTGGCACTAGGGAGTTTGAGGAAAAAATGCTGATGCACAGCAGCTCTGCTGCCCCTCAGCATCCAGATATGTGCACCCACCCAGTGCAAATATTCTCAAAAATATTTTTTTCATGTACTTGTGTCATTTTATTTGGTGGTGACCACTGTAAATTCTGTAAGAGGTGAGATTATCTGTTGGATGACAATTATTGACTGTGGGTATCTGTTACTTTTTTTCCCCTTTTTTTTCTTACAACACTCTGATATTGGTTTTGATTCTTCTTTACTGTAATAAAAATGTCTTTGGATTGTGGTTTGATTGAAGATAAGGAGCTGAAGACTGCAGAAGTTTTTTATTTCCTCTGGTGGTTACACCCTGAGAAACATGAAGCAAGTGGGCTACAATTTTCCTCCTTTCTGCCTCCCCTCCACATCTCAGAGCCCTCACTGGACCCCTTTGGGAACTCATTGCACCAGTTATCACCCAACTTTTGCCTGAAAGGCAAATCCAAATACTCAAATTACAGCTGGGACTCCACAGCTTCAGACACAGTGAGGTGGCAGTCACATATTTCTGTCCCTCCTACCTCAGGTGAGCTGCTTTTCCCTGTGATGCTCCAGGGTATATTCACCTGTACTATCAGTCCTCATTCTCAAATCCAGAGTACTAAAGCATCAGCCTATCTAAAGGATTCTTATTTCTCTGTGCTTGAAACCATGCCCTGTAATGAGGAAGCACAAACCACACTCCCATCCATGGAAGCCAGAGAGCCTGGACTGTGTGAACTGCCTTTTGATACCTCTTGTTATCTGTGGTCATTATAATCACACCATTTATCTTGAATGAGGGATAATTGGGTTGTTGTTCACAACTCCATACCATGGCATGGATGATCATTCCAGAGGAATGCCATGACTGGTGCAGCCTGACATTTACGAGCTGCTCACTCAGGGATGGAGACCTGCTGCACTCCCAGAACCAGCAGCATATTATCACATCAGATGAGATCTCATGCTGCTGGATCTGTAAGCAAAAGAGACAACATAGGTTGTCTCCTTCAGTGGCAGCTTGAAGATGAAATATCTGGCTTGAAATATGCAGGGAATCAGAGACCCAGCCCTACCCCCAGGAAATTCAGTTCACGGGACTCCTGTTTCCATCAGCAATAATTTCTGGGACTGCTCTCACACTCCTAGGGCATCCAGTACTCCATGTCTGCTGCAAACATCTACCCAGCTCACTCTGATATGATCAGCAGGCCTCTGGCCACCCCTCACTCACTGCACAGCCCTGCTCCTGTGCAGAAACCAGCTCCTGGAACTGCTCCAAGGTCCTCACTCGTCACTGTGTGCCACTTACCCTGCACCACTGCTAATCCTATCAGTAGCAGTTTCCCCACTCAGGTGTCCAGTAATTGAAAGTACTGGGAATTTTGACTTACATGCTGTGTTAGAGAAAAATATTATGGCAAGGCATTAAACTCCTGCTGTGAAATACAACACATGCTGGAGGAGAATGTCAGATATTCCTGCACCTTTCCCTATGAGGTTATACACAATCAGGGTACAGCAAGGCTTTTAGAAACATGGGCAAAAGTTGCCCCTCTCAGTGGCAAAACAGGTATGAACTTTCAGTGAAAAACCTGTCTCTCTCTCCCTAGATGTAAATTCCAACTATGGAGAGGAGCACACTCCTCTGCTCTATTTCTCTCTGTTCAAAATTGAGCTCGAGCTATGTAATGGAGCACAGATGTCTTCTCCATTTCTCTCTCCCCAAATTAGTCCACCTGCACAAAATAGCTCCAAAAAGCTTTTCATGTCATAGTCATCACATGTATTCGAGAAAGCATATGCATAGAGTCATTAAGGAACCTCTACAATGAAAAATCATGTATATTTTAGCCACTTGCTATCCTTGGTGTTATTTAGATGTCTTTTTATGCATGAACCCAATGCAAAAGTTCATAGGAATATACAGGTGCTTTGCTCTTCTAAGCCTCTAAAACACAGAGGTCCAGATGTTCTGCTGCAGATTAGAGTGGGACCAATGGTGTACAAGTGATTGCAATCTCCAAATCTAGTTATGTCTGGATCACCTTCTCTCTTTCACTTTCTTCACAATAATGTGTATGGCAGGGTCTGATTGCACAGATATTTTGGAAGAAGTTTTTATCTGTGTAAATTCAAGGGCTCCTGCATAAACAAATGTATTCTGGGCTGTACAGAAGTCCTTACAGAACCATTTCTTCTCTCTCTGCAACAACACAATTACCTATGAAGAAAGTCAAATGTCAAATCTGCTGAAGATCCAATATGAACCTGGTTTTCTTAGAAAACTTTCAAATAAAGCGTTTTTTTCTCCATTCCCACAGCCTCCAACACAAGACCAAGAGAGTAAATTACTCTCCAATACAAGTAATAAACCCTGTCTGCTTCACTCTGAGTTGAATGCAACCACCTTTGGAAATCATACACTCATCAGAACCAGGCAAGGTTTTTCTTCATTCTGGAAGAAAAGATTAATTGCCCAGAAAGCAGCTTTGGACGGTATGAAGTTTGTTTACTCACATCCTCTAAGAGAGGCAGAGACATGTCAGGAAACAACCTGGGACTTCAGGGTGGTTTGGTTCTGTTGAAAATCTATTCAATAGGAGAAAACAGTGTATGTGTGTCCAGCACAGAGCAAGGAATGAGAGATAAAAAACAATTATCATATTTAGATGAGAGATTAAAGGGGGCTGCTCTGCATCCTCTGGTGCTGACAGATCTCATTATTTAATCATGAGCTTTGAAATACTTAGGGATATTTTAGAGTTGTGGTCGCTTGAAGAGCCGTCACATTTTTTTTGATAAAAGATTTCACTCCTAAGATTGTATAAACTATCGATCCCTGTGTAGCCTAAATTTGACTGACAATTCTAAGCTTTATTTTTGCAAAACATTTTTTAAGGCGCCAGACCTGTGCTTAGGAACAACAAAACTGAACTCCTGAAAAAGTAAGGCAGACAATCAATAAAAGCTAGCTGGCTCTCCCGGATCCTCATACTGAAGCTGAGGTGAAGGCAGGAACCCAAGAACAGCTTGGAAGGTGCAGACAGTGAAACGCGCTCCATGCCGGCGCCGCGGCGGCTGCAGAAAGTGACATCTGGTCTGGGATAATCTGCCTTTCCTACAGTGGCTTTGTGCGAGGGAAGCACCGCTGATCTCAGAGGACTTGTTCCAGATTTAGCTCTGTGTGGGATCAGGAGGAGACTGGCTGCAGCTGCTCCAGGCTGCCGGCCCCGCGGGATGGAGCAGCCCCGGGTGGGTGCTGGAGCATCCCCGGGATGCCCCGGGACAGGGACACACCTGGGCATGGCTTCGGTGCCTCACTGCGCTGGAAGGGATGCACAGAGCAGAGGAATTCCTGATCCCCAGGCAGGAATTGTCCCAACCTCCTGACACACATCACAACCCCACCGCAAATCCCCCTGGGAATGGCCTGTGAGAAGGGGGCAGGTTACCCCCACCCCTGCGGCTCCGTTCCAAAATTGTGGATTCACTAAACTCCTCTCCAGAGCTCCAACACTCGTTTAAAGCCTTTGGGTGACAGCTTGCTCACCCCAATCCTTTCATCAGTATCTGGACACCGTTCTTTTTTTTTTTTTTTTTAATTTGCTCTTTGCTATCTCAAACTCACTAAGAATTCCAAAACCAGAGGTGGAGCAAAGCCCCCTCTGTGCCCTCTGGCTCTGGCACAAGGAATGGAGATGGTTACTGGTATGCATAACCAGGCATGCCAAGGCATTATGATGGCAACATAGAGTTAGTTTGACTAAATAATATTCTCTGTGACAAATTGCCCAACAAAACAAACAAAAAATATTAATATTTTTTGAATTTTTAGGCTTCCCTGATTTTCACTTTGAACTTCTTTCTGGCAAATTTAGATTAACATGTAAATATAATTAGGCATATAATTACAGGCAAAATTTATCCTGTCTCCATGGAAAACAGGCAGGTTTCCTATTCGATATATTTTAGGTAAGGGGTCTGATTCTCACTCATAGTGCATTCTTCATGTTGTGCCAGCAAAATAATCTTAGTTTTAGGCTCTTTTTACTTTACTCAAAAGATGTAAAAAGACTTTTGTATAGATAAAGGTTGAGAATGAACTATTGCTTTGTGAATTAGAATTGTATTTCACTCGAATTACAAGAGAGAGAAAAAATAGCTCAAATACAAGAGAAGTACTACATTAAAATGCAAAATTCATTTATTTTGACATGTATTACTGAAATGTTTATTGCTTATCAATAGTTGTCAATTTATGCCTTCCCCCCATGACCTAAATGTTTTGCTTTTACAAGACAAACATGGATTTCCTCATAACAAAGTGAATTGGGGTAAAAGAATTAGATGAATGATAACTAAACCACCCCAAACTCTCCTATTCACATGGAGCAGATTTTGCACTAGATGTCCTGCTTGGGACCTGTGAAAATCGTCCCAAGAATCTATTTTCCTGCTGTTGTTATGTGCACATAATTTTCATTACTGGTAAGGCTTGTAACAAAGAGAAAATGCCCTTTAAAAACAAAAGAATGTTGTTCTATTTTTGTTCATTCAGTGGCTTAATTGCATCCTTCATTTGGTGATATGGCTGTTTGTGGTAATAGAGATTTTACAGTAAGATAAAAAGAGCTTTCTCCCTGCTTTCCTATCAGAGGAAAAAAAGTCTTATAAAATACTTTTTGAAAAGCATTTAAATCACCTGACCTTATATTTTTGAATTAACTCAATAATTTGAGTTGATAGAGTGTTTGAGATGACACTGTAGATATGGCCCTGGTTTTAAATTAATAGGTCACAATAAGGCATTTAATATCAGCATTTCATGGTAAATACCGTTAATTTTTCTTCTGAGATGTAGCTGGTCCTGGTTCTGAGGGTTCAAACCGTCCAACAGTGAGTAAAAATTGTGAGGGAGATCAGCCCTTCAGCTGGGGAAGTCCTGCCCTTTGCCCCTTCAATCTGTTACCTGCCCATTATAGATTTTTAAAAATCCTTTCCTCCAGCACAAAAGGACTGGATCAGGTATTTTCACACATACGTATGTTCCTCCACTCTGGTTAAGACCTCATTAATATTTTAAGATTAAAAATTCCTTGTTTTAACAATTTCCTCAGAATTTATTCTTATTTTCCTTCATTTCATGTGATGTCTCATCCCTCCACCACATGAGACAAAAAGAGCCTGGAGACTTCAGTCACTGCCTGTCCCTAATCTGGTCCCCCTCAGGGCAACAGCAGCACTGGGGAGTAGAACATGCTGGATGCCACACTCCAGTTTTCTCATGGATACGTTTGGATTTTGAATTTCCAGGGTTCCTGTCTTAAAATCAGAAGGAAAGAGACTGTCCCACAGAGACTCACGAGGCTTTTGCTTTATTTATAGAGCATCCAAACCTAGAATATTAAATACTGCTGAGGAACAAGTCTGGGCTCAACAAGACAGATTTTGGGATATGCTCCTCTCCGTCACACCAGGAAAAGATGTTGTCAAAACACAATTGAGCTTTCAGTCTAAACACTACCAGCACTCAGATCCAGCTCAGAGAGAAACCACGAGACAGCCTACATTTCAGTAGAGGATCTGAACACTCTCCCAAGAGCCCTTCTGTATCAGGAACCCATTCAGCCAGACTTGGTTCCAGGTTCAAACCAAAACCCCAGACTAAACTCTCACTGCACAACCAGCATTTCACAAGGGTCTCTTTCACATCAGTGACAGCTGCAGGAGAGTCAGGAGAAGAAGAGCAGGGCAGAACCACATGGCAAACTCCCTGTCTGAAAGTACCAACATTTACCCATTGAATCCTGGATTTGCTCAGATTTTTTCTATACTGACAGCTCCCACACCACAGTACCCATCCAGGGAAGTGTAGGGATGCTTACACAGCCTCTTGGACCAGAGACCAACAGCAGACACGTGGGAATTGCTGCTCCTGGCCAGACAGACTGAGCTTGAGACTTGTGCCTTTCCATGGCCAAATCACACCACTGACTCAAAGCTGTAATCCAGCACATGAACAGCCAGACCCTGCCCTTCCAGTCACACTTGCTGAGCTCCCTGCTTAGGACCAGAACAGCTGATTTGGTCATTTTTATATAGATTTATGTACACTTCCCCATGCCTGGAAGTGTCCAAGCCCCCTTTGAGCAGCCTGGTCCAGTGGAAGGTGTCCCTGCCCATGGCAGGGGTGTTGGAACTGGATGGTCTTTAAGGTCACTTGCAACCCAAACCATTCTGTGACTCTCTGTGCATACATGGAGATTCTATACAGATCTCCAGCCTCTCCAGGAATTTCTGGCATATAGAGGTCATTGAAATAAACTCTATGGCACTCATAAAGATCAGACTGCTCTAGAAGTTGCTCCTGCCAGGGTAGATTTGGAGAAAAGCAGTGCAATATCACAACACTACCTTTTGTTGACAACAGCCTGGGGGTAAAAGACATTTTTTTATTTCCTTCTCCAGCCTCCCATTCTTCTATAGGCCTAGCAAATGCTCTCAGACAGCCTGAGCTTATCATTTCTCCCAGATAAGTTATTTCACAGGCTCAAGCCTTTGTTTTCCATCCCCCAGAATGACTCTGTGAGAGCTGCCATTGCCCCCAGCTCCTTCTGCACCTGGAGACATGTCCTTGAAGGACTTCAAATGCTTATGAAAACTGAAGCAGGAAATGTAGTCAAAACCTAGAGTTTGAGGAAGAGAGACAAGAGGTGGTAACACACAAGCAGGAGAACAGAAAGAAAGAAAACGCTGCATAATTCCCTTCTGCTGCTACTTTTTTAAGGTCTCAAAACTCAAGATTTTTGCCATTTCTAAGAAAAATGACCTTCAGCATGAAAAGAAAAATGTATGTCTCCTGAGAGGCACATCGCTATAAAGGTGACCAAACTAGGAAACACTCAGTAGTTTTACCCAGACTTAGGAACAGCTCTGTGCATAACCCACTGCTGCCTTACACAAGGCTCTATCGACCACTCTTATCTCCCCTCCAAAAAACAGGCAATAGTCCTGCTGGGGACTATCCAGAGCTTTCCCTACCCCTTGCTGATCGACTTAACAGGACTTTGGGAGGAGCAAACTCAATATAATCTCTCTCTTCAGCACAGCCCTCTCTATCTCTGCTCAACTCCAGCTATCTGGGATTTTTATGATGGGCTGTGTCTGCTTTCTTTTTAATTACTGTTTTGCTTATATCTCTGAGTTTTAAATTCCTTTTTGTTATTTTTCCATCCATATTTTTCACTTCATATTTCACGCTGCTTCTTCTGTTTGGTAACACCCTCTCACTGTGGGTTTTGTGTTAGTAGTCCCTGCCTGCTCTCTGTCCTGCAGGGTCTCCTGATGTTTCTCTTTCCAACAAAGTAGTGGGGTCTGAGTTCTTCAAAACAAACCCAACAGTCACCTTCTCTGTAGCATCAGGGACTGATGGGTGGTTGGACAACTCTCAAAGGGTATTTCTAACCAGATGGGAAGGCTAATTTACCCTCATGAAAACTGAGTGTTGCTTGGTAAGTAGGGGTAATGAACTGGCTGGGTCTCAGTGTTTTACAGCCCTTAAAAATAATTTTAGAAGTACTGACTAAACTCCCTCAGAAACAAATTGAGAGCAGGGTCTTTCCCCTTTCCCACTGTCTCTGGGGCAGAGGAGAGCCTGACCAGGGTTTGACAAATTGCGAGGATCCAGTCTCTGCTCCACTTTTGTGGGCATCTGTGAAGCTGTTGTGAAGTCATGGGTGGGAATTTAGAATTCAGTGCAGCACACTTTGGGCTGGGAAGAGCTGGTTCTGTGCTGGCTGAGCTGCACCCCTCCCTGTGAGTGCCTTGCAAGGCAAAGTGAACTCAAAAGGCTGTTGAAATGACCAGGAAAAAGTGTGCACTTTTTTTTCTCTTTTTTGGGGTATTTTAATCTTTCCACCAAGCCTAAAAAAAGCCCTTGATTTTTAAATTTATTTTGTTTATTCGTTCCAATTTGGTGAAACACAATTTTAAAAGCACACCATCCTGGGAGCAGAGAATGGATTTCAGTGTTCTCAACATTGCTATAAATAGTACATCAGCAACCAGCATGACTTGTACAACAGCTTTAGCCAGATTGCAAATCTGAAAGAAATTCAGATAATATTTAGCATGAGAAAGGGTTATTATATTCATTGTTATGGAAAGGAAGGTCCCCAGATAAGTTTAAAATTCTCTATCATTATAAAAAAGTTTATTTTATTACATTAATAATCTCCTGTTTTGAGTTGTTACCAATAACGACTTCAGCACATGCTGACAAATGGTTAGCAAAATTTCCAATTAGATGCAGAAACCACTTGATTAAAACCTGAAAATTTACAGCACTGCTTCTTGCTCAACCCCAGAGCCTGGGAAAGAACTTGTGAAAACTGTAGTCAGTGTGAGGAAAGCAAAGATAATGTGTGAATTGCCTGCAAGGAGGGCAAGAGTGGGGGCTGATGTTCAGGGACGTTATAGGCAGTTTTTTGAAGGCTGTAGATTCTTGCTTTCCCATAATTTACACTTGGGTAGTTCATTTTATGTTTCTGATCCCCAATAGCAGTATGCAGACAACTGCTCATTTCCTAAAAGTTCCTTGAAATTCTATTGCAGATGACAGGAACTGGTGCTGTGCTTGAAACTCCTCTATCCACGCATCAAGTACTAATTAGGTGCCTTTTACAAGAACATCCAAGCAGTCTTTAATGCCTTGCATGCCCAGACTTTCACCAGGTGGAACCTGCTGAGTGTTTTGATCTGATTTGGAGCATCCCCCCTTGCTGCTGTGACCTTGCCTGGGCTGCACACCAGATGATGCTTTGCCCCTCAGCCTGGCCTCATCTGCAGCCCTGTGCTAGGGGCACCCACTGGAAAGGATGACGTGCACTTGAATTTTCCCTGGATGGAGAAGAGGCTGAATTTTCCTCTCATAGTTTGTGTGAGAGCTCAGACCAGCAGGTAGCAGTTTCAAGGAGAAGGAGCTGCTGTTCTCTGGAGTGATGGGGCACCAGCTCCTGACTCCAGGCTAGGGGTGCATGGGGAGTTGGAGGAGTATTTCCTGGAGAGTGATGGTGTTTGGGATATTTCCCTTTGCATTTTTATTAGCTGTCATATACAGCCAGCTGTGAAAAACACCTTCTAAGTTACAGGGCTGTGCTGGTATGAATTTGGGGATTTTGGTGGATTTGTGTTTTCCATGTTATGTTATAGGAGATTCACACCTACCACGCTGTCAAAGCTTTAATCCAGACTGAAGGAGGTAAATAAACGCTCCCCTAGCAAGGAAAGGACAGGTGAGATACCTCTTGGGATACAGAGATGTGTATGCAGTACCTACCTCATCCCTCCTTAAGGATGTACCTGGTGTGAATGTGCTTTATTCCAGTACTGAGGAGCAAAGTTTGGGTTTGTGGTATTTCTCCTTCAATCCTGGAGCTGGCAAGGTGAGCCTTCCCCACCACTTGGCTAGCCCTGACCCTCTAATTCCTTAGCCTGAAAAGAGATTTTTCTCATGCAAGCCAGCACTAAGGTGGGTTTTATTGTTGTTCTTGTGCCCTAAACAGGCACTGGGCCAGGGCACAGCATGGGGACATCTCCCTCATGGGGCTGGGACAGCTGAGGGCATCATCCCATTCAGGATGTGGTACAATCCCCTTCCTCTGTGCTTAACCCAAAGCAGCTCTGATTTCTGCAGCTCTTCCTTGGAGCCAGTGCACTGACATTTTCCCCTCTTCCTTTAAGGAAAAAAAAAAAAATCTAGCATTTAAACATTTGCTTTGGTAAAGGATGAAATGGAAAAGTAGGTCAGATTTGAAGGATCCCAGCCCTGACAGTGTTCCTTCTAGAGCTCCAGACCCAGGTTTTTGGGGAGAGACTGAATATGACTGCAGCACTGCTTCTCACACTGATTTGTGCTCTTCATGTTCCTGTGTATAAAATCACCCTCAAAATTCCCAGGACAAGTTATATCCCCATGATCCTAAGGCACGAATTTGGTTGCCAGTGATACAGTGAAATGAAGTTACCCCTTTGAAACCTAGCTGGGTTTTACCATGAAGCAAGGTGGGTTTTTTCACTTTTAAATAGCCTAAGATAAATTAGCTGGAACCTAATTACAGAATGCTTTTGATTAAAGTCAGACAATGTGCTCTGGAAGCTAGGATCAAAAATGACAAGACAGGATGGCAGTGAAAGATTAGGAAGGAAAAGAAAAATGAGTGATTAGTTTTTAAAATCAAATCAGGATCGCTTTTTGCACATGGAAAAAAGGCTGCAGCCAAGTCAGGCAAACCTTTTGGTCTAAGAAAACTTGACTTTCAATAATATAATTTTTAATTTATTCCACAGGCATATAACTGAAATCCAAAAAGAAAAACTAAATATTATTTCTGCATCTATTCTTAGAGATCAGGAGAGAAATACTTGTGAGCCTTGTGTGAGATCTAGAAGTCTTACTAATATAGTTTGACTTACAGACATGATACTTTTGGTCAACATCAGCTGTGCAGCCAAGCAGCTGGCTGCTCTTGCCTTAATCACTGAACCTTTAGAAAGTACTCCATAATTATTTTCATGCCATACTCTGAAAATAACCCTGTTTAAAGAAATTATGCATATTACTAGAAAAACAAGTGCTGATTCAACAAAGCTCCTTTCAAAAATACTTTTGTACCTTTAGCTTAATAATGAGCAATAGCCTCATTGCTCTGCTGATTTGAATCCTGAAAACTTTTTATTGTCTGGCACCACATTGAGATGTGCAGTTTTTTCCAAGCTATTTTGCTCTAAAACAAGCACATGTGGGTTTCTGTATGCAGACTTTATTCAGCTTCTGAGGATGGAATATTCTGCAGTCCTGTGGCATTTCAAGTTATTTATCTTAGCATACAGTGAGGAGGGATTGATGTCCAAGCTTGGCCCTATCACTTGCATACAGGGAAAATTAAGAAATGAGATTCCCTGGGAAATTAGGTTTAATAAGGATTATTTATATCCAACACCTAGGATTTGAAAGTGAAATGGGGGAGGGAGCTTATGGATGTTGGAACCTGACTGGGGCCTAAGTCTGGTCTCTCCCATGGATCACCGTATGTGATTCCTGGCCATATGGAAGGCAATTCTTGGCTATCCCGAGGCCTCATATTTTGCTGCTATTCTGTTATTAATTTTTAGAGTGAACACACCAAAAAAAGTGAAGCCAAGCCATGAAATGACTGGCAATTGGCTTTGGGATGGTTGAGTGAACTCTGTGCCAGGAAAAGGTGAAAAGTTCCCTGGTGCAGAATACAGCCCCAGGGGAAAATATTGAAACCTAATCAAAATGACTGGGAGATTTAAAAACAACTGAAAGATCCAAGAGATGGCACCAAGCTCTCCTTTCTAGGAGATAATGTATTGCAAACAAATTTGATGGAGACCCTGAGAGGATGAAGTGACCCTTGACAGTGTGGATCTCGAGAAGAGTGACAGGTAGAGTGTGAGACTGAGGCCTGGCTGGAGCTGGGAAATCTGGTGTGCTAAGTGCCATATGGTCCTCCTAGCGCGTGTGCGAGACCTCATTTCCACACCCAACTGCTCACAAAAAAATTGCACTGGTGCTATCCCCAGTTGCCTTAAATTTGCTTCAAACTGGGTGACCCCACCATCTGGCCCTTGCTGCTGCAGCCTGGATGACCCACGGGTTGTAGGCTTTGTGCTCTGCCACATGCAAGGAAAGATATTTTTCTAATATTCACACTTTGTGCACACACCTGTATGCAGATACACCTGGCTTACATTTAATGTCCAGCCTAGGAGAACAAGAGATTACCCTTATCCTTTCCACATCAGCAGGTGGAAGTAAGATTTAAATCAAAGACATCCCAAGGAGAAACAAAGCCTCAGTGCCCTTTTCAGCCCCTCAAGGCTGGCATGGCTCTCCCCTGGGCAGGACAGGAACACTACCATCCCTTAAATTAGTGTCCCCACCTTGCAGTGGCTATTTCTCTATTCCCACAGGGAAAATTTAATCCAGAGCCATGTGCTGAGGAGTGGTGCTGGCACAGTTATGTTTCCATGGATCTGCTGCTTTCCAGTCCCATGTGCTCTGCAGTCCATGATTCTGCAGCAAAAGCCTGAATTCACTTGGTCTGGGTCTTAGACCACACTGTAGGAAATTATTTATGAGAACACAGGTTCAGGCAGCCCGAGAGAAGTCTAACACACATCTCTTGGCAGAGCCCTTTGAGAAAACCTTTCCAAGGTAGAAATGAGGTGTAGGCATATATTGATGCTTTTCCTACTGACACATAACATCTAACAGATGCAGCTCTAACACTTGCCATTAATCAGGGAAGCTTCTCACCTTCTAGCCAAATGAAAAATCAAGGTATGTGCTTCCTAGAAACAGCAAAGAAATCGCTGCCTGTAGCTGGACAAAATGCTAATCCTGAAATTAGGACTCTAGCTTTTAAACTTGTCCTATTAGGACTTGGGCCGATTAAGTTTATTTTTTTGACGAGCACTAAAGCTCCACTAGTATCCTGTGGAAAACTTTGGCCCCCAGTAGTGATGTAGGACTGGCATGGCTGCTTCCCCTTACAGCACTGTTGGACCCTTTCCAAGGAAAGGAAAGGGCAGGAGCCTTCTGTGCCTATGAAATACTCTGAGTGTTTCCAGCCTATTTTTCATTCAGCATCGAGATTTGTAACTGCACCTCCCTGGCTTTTATTGATTAATGCATGTCCAGCCCAGTCATCCAGGTGTGAGAAGAGTGAATATAATGTGGTGTCCTGGGGTACAACTTCTTGCTGTATCACCAGTAATTGCAGACTTATAATGTCTGCTAACCTGAACATACATTTCAGAGTGTGTATTACTATGTAGGATCAAAAAAGTGTGGAGCTTTAATGTCATTTTCAGACCAAGGTTTGTACTAGGATGCTCAAGACCTGGGATGGAGGTGCCCTTACTTCTGAGCTGACTGGGACAGTATTTAGAAAGAGCAGCTGTGAAGGCCAGAGACACTCTGCCATATCTAAGAACAAATGCTAATAGCTGTCTGGAAGAGTTAATAATGGCAAGAAGAGGCACAGAACACTGGCTATAAACCCAGGCTCCTGCCATGGCTCTGCAAGGATTTCCAGCCAGTGGGGGAGCTGAGGTGGGGATGGCCAAGCTGAGGAACACCAAGATGAAACACAGCTGAGATGGTGGAGAGGGAATGAGGGAAAAACCGCAAAACAGTATGAGGGAGCTCCTGTATCTGCTGAAAACCCAAGTGTGCTGGCCTAGAGAGCAGTGGGGGAAATAATCTCAGTTTGCAGGAGCATTTGCTTTTGTTTTCCTTTCTTTGATAATTTTTGAAAACTGAAGTTCAAGTGCTACTAAAATCTCAGGCTTATAGTTGGAGGTAATTTTAATAAAGGGTTAGTGAATTAGGCTTCCAGTTGTCTGTGGCAATCAATGGAGATGGGGAAGATGTTTTTTTCCAGAATACACTACTGATAAAATTAAGGAAAAAATATTCTCCATATCTTCCCCAGTCTACTGCTAAGTTATGGCTTTAATAAATGTTTCAGCAATTTTTTGAATCTATCAGGAGGTTTTTGAACTGCTTCAATACATCCACAGCTGTAAGTCTCTCCATGAAAGAAACCTATTAAAGGAAACAGCACATGAGAGTCACAGTAAACAGCAAATGATGAAACTTCCCACAGCCAAGAGCTTTGTTGTTGGGAATACCAGACACCAGAGCTGGAAATCTCTGCAGGAGAGAGAATGGTTACCCTGCTGCTCTTGGGGACCAGACTAATTCACACTCAATGATCCTTGTGGGTCGTTTCCAAAGCAAGATATTCCATGATAATTTCTTCTTCAGGCATGAGAACTGAAAGCAGGTGGCTTGCAGTGACCTGGCTCTGCTTCTCTGTACCAGTGGGAGAAGTTCTGGCTGAAAGTCAGACGGATGATTGTGCATCCCTGTCTGCTTGTGCATCTTGGAGATTGATGAATGCTCTGTCCTTCTGCCTCTGTGAGGGGACTCTGCCTCCCACAGCACTGGGCCACCAGCAGGCAGCTCCTAGAATTGCTGAGAAGTGTTTTGTATTTCCTAGACATTGTTATATAAATAAATAAAAACATACTTGATAATATTTTGTAGGCAAAATTACCCATTTTCCTTTCCTGTTTTTTCTCCTAGGGTAGAAAGAAAGGAGCTTAGAAAATACAAGAACTTTCAATTGAAAAAAAAAATGCAATTCTGACCTTAAAGCTGTTTTTGATAAGGTAAAAAAATTAAAAAATATTTAAATTTTTAAAAATCTGGACCCAGTTCCACTGCTACCAGACTTCAGCTGTGTTTGTTACAGATCTGTGATTTTGACACAAAATTGCCCACTACAAGTTACAGTGAAAACTTCATAAATTCATCTTCTTCTGACTCCCCCTCCCCCATCTTATTTACTCCAAGAGTGCATTTAGATTATTTTTGGAGGTTTTTATAATAGACATTTAGTTTGAGCAAAACTAATTGACTTATTTAACTTTTGCAGATGGCTGATTCCTTACAGGGAGTAAAAGCTCCAGGTATTTTTTAGGCACATCTCTGACCTACTTATGGTTGAAATCCTATTTGAGCACTGGTGTCCTTCTGGTGGCACAACCGGTTATCAGGGTGGCAGTGAAGTTGAATATGCAAATGTTTGCAGTCTCGGGCTCTCAATCTAGAAGCTGTTGTGCTCTTAAACTGGGTGATGGATTTGTGAGCCTTTACTGGGGCAGGGATTTGCTCCATCGCAAAATCCTCGCAGTGCCGTTTTACTGTCACGCGGAGCTGGAAATGCTGTCAGTGAGCGTGGATGGACACAGGGAACCTTCGCTCCTGCCGGGCTGTGCCGCCCGGGATGCATTAGAGTTGTTAAGGCTCTGCTGGGAAACGAGGCCAGGACAACAGCAAGGCAGAAAACGCTGTTCTGCTGTCAAGGAAATGCTCGAAAAGCAGGAGGGAGCGAGGGCTGAGAGCACAGAGCTGCAGCCCTGCGGCCGCGGGGGAGGCGAGCGAGTTCGTCCCGGGAGGGGGAGAGGGGACGGAAGAGCACAGAGCCGCGAGTGCCATCCCCTAAAATATTAATAGTGCGCGCGGGGAGGAGGCAGTTTGTTTTCTATTTTCTTTCTAATTTTATTTTTCCCGATGTCTTCCTTCTCCCTCCTACCAGAAATAAAATAATAAAAAAAAAATTAAAAAAAATAACCAAAAAAAAAAAAAAAAAAAAAACAACACAAAACCCAAACAATTCCAAGCAGGATAACAGCGCTGTGAGGAGCGCGGGGCGGCTCCGCGGGGCGGTGCGGGGGGCGCGGGCCCCGCCCGGCTGCTCCGCCCGGCCTGCGCGGGGGCAGCGCCGCGCATCCCGCCTGCCGGCCCGGACGGACGGACGGACGGACGGAGGCTCCGCTGAGCTCCGCCGCTCGGCTCCGCTCCGCGGGGCTGCGGCGCCATGGAGGCGGTGGACCAGGTACGCGGAGCCCCGGGGGTTGTGCTGGGCTTTGCTGGGCTGGGCTTTGCTGGGCTGGGCTGCGCTGCGGGGCGCGCGGAGCGGGCGCGGTGCTGACCCCTCTCTCTCTGTGTCTCTCTCCCTGCCCGCAGCTCGCCTCCGCAGGCACTTTCCGCGTGGTGAAGGAGCCGCTGGCCTTCCTCAGGGTGCTCGAGTGGGTGAGTGCCGGGCTGTAAGGGGTTGCGGGGGGGCTGTCGCCAAAGTGCGCGCCCGGCGGAACAGGTGGGAGCTGGGCCGGGCTCAGGGACGGGGACAGGGGGCGAGGGGCCGGGGACTCGCGTCCTACAGCGCTGTGGCCGGCGGGGCGGGCTGCGGGCTGCGTTTGTGGGTGAACCCCCCCATCCTTTTGCTGGCTGTAAACGAATTAAAAAAACAAACAAACCGAAAAAAACGACGCCGAGGAAAATAAAATCCTCGTTATGCATTTAGCAAACTTGTCTCTGGGCCGAGCGGGGAAGGAGGCGGATAATTGGTGTGCGGAGCAATGTCACTGTGTGTTGCTCTGATGCTCATTCGTAGTGAAGTCTGCAGGTCAAATGACATCCATCGCCAGTAGGTCTGCGGGAGCAGAGAGCCTCTCTGAACGGAAAGTTCAGAACATGTCATGGAGGATTAATCACATTCCCCTAACGCCGACTGGCTGGGGAATTATGTAAGGCGTGTATTTTGGGGGGCGCATCCCTGCGCGGGTGCGCTTATCCACATGTTGGCACCTGCAACGTGCAGGGTGCCTCTGAGGGGGTGTTTTGGTGTGCTGGGGGCAGCTACTCGCCCCAGACTCTGTCCCTGCTCACCAGAAGCAGCTCCTCTTCCCCGCTGGGCACCTTGAAGCATCAGGTCCTGTGGACTTGGGTGATGAGGATGTGGTGATGCCGTGGCCTGGGACAGGGTGGCCCCACAGATGGGTCACCTGATGCGCCAGTGGATGGGCAAGGTCTCTCGTGTTCTTTGCCCAGACCTCTAAAAACCCATCCAGAAGGGCTGCTCCTGCCTCAAGGAGAAGTCAGGACATCCAGGGCTGAGCCCCAGGCACTGGTCTGGGGGTGCTTCGGCCACTCTGCAGCACTCTCTGGGGCAGCAGAACGGGGAGCAAAGCTGTTCCTATGGCAAATAGCCACTGGGAGCGTGGTCTCTTGGCTGCCTGCCTGATGAGGCTATGTCTGATGGAGCTTGGGAAGCGAGCCCTTCTGGGAAGGACTCTGGGCTGATGGGCATGGACTGTGCCATGAGAAGATTGTTCCCGCCCCAGTGTGTTGGCATCCTCGGGACAGCCAGTGGGAACTCTTCTCTTGGCACTTTCCTGGGTCTGTAACTTCTTCCAACAGCCAGATATAAAAGCTGCCTTTGTCATGGTTGGAAGCCACAAGTAGAACTCTTCTGGCTGCTGCAAGTGCACGTTGGCTGTGTGTGTGTACACATACATGCACACGGGGCTGAGTGTAAACAGAGCTCTTCTGACACGGCCAAAGTGGGACAGTCCTTGGCAATAAGGGGGTGTAGGAGAAGGGTGCAGAGTGTGTTAACGTTTCAGATGATCTGAGAAATTACTTTCTCTCCATTTGGCATGTATATGTAAGTAGAATTAAGCACAGTTTTGTTTATGATATTTCAGAGTGTGGAAGACCTCATTTTTTAAAATATACTCGACAGGCTTTTTGGATTCCTGAAACTCCATCTCTATTCAATTAATCTTGTTACTCCCATCTTCCTTTTCTTCTCACCATGCCTCCAAACTGCTGTCCACCTCTCTCTATCGTTTCCAGTCTCAACTAATTGTCCATCTCTCCCTCAGACTCCTTTTATCAGCCTAATCATAATTTTAAACTTTAAAAAAAGACCAAATGCTCCAGTCAATTCTGTGTCCACTTCCATGTCCCCCGGCAGCCTCACAGACCTTGTTGCACTTGATCAGAACAGCCAAATTACGCCCCTTAACACCTCCCACTTGAGTCCTAGATTGCATCTTCAAGGAAATAAAGTTCATAGCCCAGCTGGTGACGCAGCAATTCTGGGCGTTGGGTGGCTCTCGTGCCTGGGGGGAGGCTCTGTGGTGTTGCAGCACAGATGGCAGAGCTGTGGGAGTTCCTCAGAAAGGCTGCTAGGGTGGAGGTGGTGCAGGCTGCAAATGTCCTCAGCTTGTCCATGCAGTCCAGCCTTGAATTTTCACTCTTGTTGTTTGGGCGGTTTGGGGTGGCTTATGGTCACTCTGGGGTGAGCATGCCTTTATTTGTGAACCTCTGCTGCTGAAATTCGTGTGTTTGTGGGTGCACACATTTGTGGGCCTGGAGGCAACTGAAGTGGCTGTGGGTTTCTGAGATGTGAAATTGTAACTGTTGCCGAATTAATCTTTAGGTTCCAGTTTACCTGTACTCTGGCTCAGACATGGACCTCTGTCTTGAGGAGCAGGGACCTTATCTGACCTCGGTTTCCTACTCTGATGGTCACCTAACACCCAGAGAGAAGCTGCTGAGATAAGGCTGATTCTTCTGAATATTCACAGCACTGTTATATGTTTTCATTTGTATTTCCCATGTACATTGTAATCTTATTAACAGACGAGAAATTGTGTTTAGAAGCCATTAAGAGACAACATTGGCTCAGGCCTGGGAAAGGTTAGGAGAAAGGAAAGAAACCAAGAAATTGACTTGTAGCAATTATGCAAGACTTGCATTTTTTGAACTCTACTTTGGCAATAAAGCATATGGATAAAAATCTGAGCTTGGAAAAATGCACATAGCTGTACTGGGTGAGGCCTGGGTGTTTCCAGTTTTGAGTCAACTCATGGCACATGCTGGGGGCAGGGAAGAGCTGTTTAAAAGCTGTATTTGTTCTTGCTCCTCTTTAGTCCCTTGGCTGTAACTCCACAGATCTTTGCATGAGAAGAATGTTCTTGTGAAGTTTATTTCTCAGATAATCCACTGTGGCACTACAACTAGTAGCAATGTCACAAACACTCATACAGCTTCATTTGAAAAATAGCTCTCTTATGCATGCACCCGACAATAATGAATAAGGAAAGATGAAAGAGAGGAAGTATGTTCATTCGTCTCCCTGGATTAATTTCAGTCCTGTGACTCTCTTGCATGAAGCATGTGTTTAGACTGCTTTTATTGGGGTCTGTAAAAAGTAAGCAAGACAAGCAAGTTTGTTACTTTTGGTATATTTGTTTGCACTTGCTGCATCTCTGGAGCCCTAGAAGAGGAAATTAAGTGAAAAGCAAGGTTCTCCCCATGCAGTGTAATGGGTATAGGAACTACCTGCTGTACTCAGGCTGTTACTGGCAAAAATATTTTTGTAAAAATGGGAACTTTGTATCCCTAGGCTGCAAGGGGGAGGCGTGGGTGGTGGTGGTGGGGTGTGTGGGTGTGTGTGTTTAATTACGTTGTGAATTGCCACAAACAACTTTCCTTCTGCAAAACCAAAGCGACCTGATACTTGTCCGATTTCCTGTAAAGTAACAGGAGCTGCAGTTCAGTTCATAATGTCTTTCCCTGTATTCCCCCATAAATAGCAGGGATGCAGAAACTCTATGGTTGTGCCAGTCAGGAGATGCTGTGATTGCCTTGATGGTTGTCTATAGGTTGGTGTTTTTAAAAGCCTTGCAGTGAGCTCCCATCTTCACCAACTTGCAGCTGTGTCTGGGCTGGTATGGGTAGGGATATTTTCGGGACAAAGGCCACACTGTAACTTCGTGTAAGCCAGTGCAGCTTTTATCAGGGCACCTGTGAATCGTTTATGTTGCAGGACAAATCTTGTGGACACTATGTTTTTTCTTAATAGGATGACTTGGAAGTGAATGCTAGGATGTTCAGTGAACTCAAATGCATCTGAGTTGTTTTATTTCTTGCCTTTATGCAAAAAATAACAAACATTTCAGGCCTTACATGACTGACTTTCATCACTGCTCATGAGCATCTTCATGGGATGTACCAAAGAGTTCCAAAGCATTGCAGGGCATTTGGACAACAAATCTCTGGTGGAAATTGGATGAAGATGGTTTGAAAAATCTGTGTGTGGTGCACGTGGACCTAGCTAACCTTGCTTTGCTTCCTTGCCTTCACACTGTGATCACTTGACTGGTGAGCCATGAAAAAAGCCAGGCTGTTGCCTGCCTGGCAAGAGTCAAGCTTGCTTTGATGGTACAGATTCTGAAAGGGTTAGCACCCCTTGCCTTGCACACAGATGTGTGTTCAGAAGGCAAAGGGAATCTGAATCTTGAAAGACTGATAATAAGTCTTGTCTTTTGTCCTCGTGCTGATTGCTCATCTGGCCGTGGAGTGCTTTTGTTGGATTCTATTTGCATGCATATGAATGGACATAAGTAGCTGCGTGCTTTCAAGTGTGCCCTAGAAAAGCCTAGATATCTTGAGATGCTGAAAATAAATGGGAAAGAAATAAGAAGGTAATGCTTGCATGAAGCATGTGTGATTAGTAGTTTGCTCTGTCTAGTGTATTATGGGCCTGAGATGTTTATAGTTGCTTGAGACTCTTCATCACATTTGCATATATTTGTTTGGTTTTTGCTTAACCAGAAGGCTGCTGGCTGCTCTGGTATGGGCAGAGACTTAGTTGATGGAGCAGGGTTAGCTTGCTGAAGCTTAATGCTCCTCATGGATGCAGGGTGGAAGAGTTGGGTGTTTGATCTTCTCTACTCACATATTGAAAGAAAGGCCTTTAAAAAAACTAATATTTTTTATTTTTATTTTATTTTATTTTTTATTTTGCTTATACAATGCTAGGATCAATGCTGCATTTAGGGCTGAGCCCATCCATCTTGATCTTGATTTAACATATACATGTTAAAAATGTATTGTCAAGTCTTTTGATGTCTGCCTGGGAATGTAGGTACTTAGCTATTCTTGTAAACTGGGTTCCAATTGCTACCTCAATGGTCTTGCATGTGTAGTGTCAGGTCAGTAAAACATGTGCCACTAAATCAAAAAATGTAAATCCATTTCTATGGTATTTTAATATTAGAAAGGTAATTACCGTGTAACTAACCCTTCTCTGTAAGCTGTCATTAATTGGATGATTTCTTATAGGCAGCTTAGCATAATGCATGCAAAATATGCTGCAGCTCTGGGCAGGCAAAAATTGCCACGATGAACCAACAAGATGTGAACATCCAAGAGACCTGAGCCATGGGAACAGGCTTTATTTGTCCTTGGCTTTGGGCCTGCAACTTCTGAGCACTTATTGGGGTAATCTGCAGGCAGGATACTCTGTCAGACAAGTTATTTTTATTAGGAGGAACCCAGGAAGTGGATTGTGCCATTAGACATCAGGCTCTGTGGTGTGCAATAGGAAGGATCTGAACAGTTTTTGTAGTCTCACAGAAGGCAGATGTGGAAGCCATATGTCACTCTGCCAGTGGGACTGGCACAAAGGCAGCAGAAGCACTAGCAGTACCTACATGGTGTTTTACTTTGTGGACCTAAAGACTCAACTTCTGCAAGTCTCATGACTCTGAAACCTCTGGCTTTGACAAAAGATACAGTTTTAGATCAAGGTAGCAGAAGAAAGATGTGAGCTCTAAACCCAGAACACAAGTGAAAGAACAAGAAATCTGCCTTGTGATCCCATATTTTATGCAGTCTGCAGAGAGCTGGCTGCTTTGCTGTTCACAACCATGATTATCTGCATGTGTATCTGGTTGGAAACTGAGAACTGTGCTTATCAGCAAGTTGCTGTTAAAATGGTACAAATGCTGATACAGGGGAAGAGAAAAGGTCAGCAGTGCCTGACCACGTTGCAAATAAATGACATCTTTCATCTGGAAAACGCCTACCATTTTCCATTTTAGGACTATGTTGTGGTGATGGAAGAGCTGATTTTAAAAGGTTGCCTAATAATTCATTTAAATCTTGATGTTTCTCAGGCAGCCCAGAGTGCAACCTGATATAAAATAATTATGTAGGGTTAGCACATATAGTTGAGAGAGAGGGCTCTAGGATCAGGACTTTTTGGAGTTACGTGCTGCTGCTGTGGAAGTACCTGGGAGAAACTGGTAAAATCTCATGGTAAGACATTTCAATGGCTGCTCTTATCCAAGTGCGGGTGTTTGAAGCATTAGGAAAAGAAGATGAGGAAAGAGAGTCATTAATGCTAAATTTGATTATATATGCAAACCAGGTTTCCATGAAAAGAAGAAAAAAAATGATCTGACTTTCAAACTAGCAGTAAGATGTGTGGAGATAGAGGGTTCTGCTATTAGACAAACACAGTTAAAGTCTCCTTGACAATTTTTATGAGGGCAATGTTTCAGTCATCACTCCTGTAAATCAACATCTGCATAATTGGAGCTCTGGGTAAAAGCCCTGCATGTTGACATCTCGGGATTCAGATGTTGCAGTTGGAAGAGGACAGGCTTGGAGATGCTTCTGATAAAACCCTTGTTCTTATTTGGATGCTTAGGTCTCTGGCTTAACCTGCAGTCATGGCAGGTGTGATCCCAAAGGGCAGGAGATGTTGCTTGGTGAAGTTCTCCACTGTGCTCCAGGGGAGAGGACCTTGAACTGAGCAGGGAAAGGGGAGAGGCAGGAAGCAGCAAACACTGGGCTCTGCACAGGGCTGGTGGTGGAAGACAAAGCTGCACTTCTGCAAGCCCAGCTTTCCCCTTGGGCACTGAATAAAAATGCTTCTTAGTATGGGCCTGGGGTGCAGTGTGGAAAACAGCACTTGGCTGGCTGTCTGTCCGTCCAGCCCAGCAGCTGCCAGAGGGGTCTTTACTCCTAGGGGGGATCTACAGAGTGCTGTTAAGAACATTAAGAACATTATAGAAAGGAACATACAGTGTGGAGATGCTGTGTTTAAGGTGTTTGCTCAAAGTGGCATATGTGCTGCAAAGTGTGACATTGTTGCTAAGGTGACAGTTTGCTTGCTTTTTGGCAAAAGCAAAAGAATACTGAATATAGGCAAACTGTAAGCTTTTGCTTTAATTTGCACAGTTTTATCTTCTGGGCATTGTAGAGACTTTTCAGGTGTGTGTTTGGAAGCAGTATTTTCCCATTCTGAATACTTCACTCAGTTAAAAAGCCAATAGTGCTTTCCATTATTATGGAAAATCCTAAATCATATAAAATGATGGGGATTCCAATTATTATAACTGTAGGTGTTATTTATGTCATTGAAAGGCTTTGATATATAACATTTATTTAAGTAAGGAAGTATTATCTAACAATATTTTATGTAACAACAATATCAGATGTTGTGTCATTAGCAGCCTGTGGATGCAGGTACATGGGTGCATGCTCCAGGTTTTTGGATAGGATATTTGCATGCATTTGCAAGTGCTCAAACCTAAGCTGGAATGGATGGTGTGGGGAGAGCTGTGGATCAGGCTCAGAGATTGGTTGTGGTGGGAGGGAACAGAGTGTTGTGTTGGACAGCTTGGTGTGGTGAAGCATTTTCATTATGCTGCCAGGGGAGAAGGATCAGCAGAGGATTAGACTGGTGTGGCCCCTAAGGAGAGAGGGTTTTCCAGATGAGCAGCCATCTGTGGCATGAAGCAAATGTTATGGACCTCAGTGTTGAGAGCAAAGCAGAAAGGTCTCCCAAGATGAATGTCAGCTTTGGCCCTTAAAGCAGCAGGCTAGGTGCATCACCCAGGAAAAAGGCTCAGGAAAGGCTGAAAATAATGTGCTCATTGCCCTTTATTGTTTTATCTTTCCTTTTTTCTGATGTTCTGATAGACAGATAAATGTGTTTCTCTGAGCAAGCTGTTCTGTCTGTGCCTTTTCCAGAATGCCTTAGCATCTGGGAGAAGACTGTGTTAGAGGCAGAGCCTGTGGGAGCTGTGAGCTAATACTGTGGGGAGCAGAAAGTGCTGCAGCCTGAGGCTTGGGATAAACATTGTGGGGGGCTGTGAGGGCTCCAGGTCCTAGGTGAGTGCTGCTGTAGATGTTCCAGCCCAGTTTGGCAGGGCCATTGCAAGGTACAAGTTGGTGAGGATGTCTTCAGTGATCAGACCATGACACAAGAAGACCCCATCCTAGTCATCCTGAAATATGCAGGAGGGAGGTAGTGTTAAGGAAGCAGGAGAAAAATTGAAGCAGGAAGATTTCAATGAAATATTATACATTTTCAGAGGAGAGTTGTACAGTCCCAGACCTGCTATCAGAAATAAATCTGATTTGACTCTTTTGCAAAAGTCCCAACCTGTCAACTTGATCTTTATTCTATAAGAAATACCAGAGCCTGCTGCGAACAGCCTGACTGAATATTCACTAGAAGTACTCAAAAGTCTGAAGTATTGAGGGTGAAATTCTGCCCAGAAAATTTCAAAATTAAATGCTACCCAACATCAGCAAGATCATTGATACATCAGGAAGTAATTTATAGTAACAGCTCTACAGTAGCTCTTTGAATTTCAAAGAGAAGTTTATTGTCTTTGTCCTGAGTCTTTTCTTTTCCTGATGTTAATGCTCTGCCCTCCTGTGTAATTTCCCAGTTGATGCAAATCCACAGTATCTTTAGCTTGAAGTGATAAGCCCCAGCTCAAATCCTTTGTCAGGTGCATGTTGGGTGCTTGTATTGCGGCCCCTCGTTTGACAATGCATTTGACGATCTTCACATTAGGTGAAAAGCCTTTGTGGCATCCCAAGCAGTACTAAAGAAGTAGCAAAATCTTCCTTTCTAGGTTCCCAAAGACCAGGAAGACATCTGGCTTCTTGGTTCAGCCTCTCTGAGGTGGGCTGTATGGTCTATGGCTGCCTTAAGCACTCAGCCCAAAATACCCCAGGAAGCCAGGAAATATCTTACAGTTATTGAACAAGCAAACTTGAGCTGTTTTCAGAATAATCTTCTCCCTGGCTGTGTGCTGGAGGGATGCTCAAAGCAAAACCAAACAAGGCAAGGCCCCCATCTGCATGCAAGTCTAAAACCACATCGTTGTGTACCCCTGCTCCTCCCCACACAGAGGCCATGTTGCACACAAACACCACTCCTTTGCATCAGTTTTTTACCCCATTTCAAATAGACTTTGTATAGAGGGAAGGGTGTCTTGAAGTGGTTGAACATGGCAAGGTCACACCTCCCTGTTGGGACTGTGAGAATGATGCTCTTGGGTATATTTCATGCCCAGCCCAAGGGGCTTAGGTTTGATGCTGGAAATTGGCTTATTACTGCAGAATATGTATCTAGCAATCATTATCCTTTGAAGCTGAGCAGATTCTCTTAGAATTTTTTAGGGACTTTGCTTGAAAACCAAAGCAAGCATGGGATTCCCCCACTGCCAAATCCAGCAGCTGATAAATCCAGCAGAGCTCTCCTGATTGCCATCTCCAAGGGCAGTCAGCGTGCTGGAATGGAATTAGGACCTGGTTTGAAAGAAGATGCCTGCCAAAAAATTAAACAATGGATGCCTTCCTGTTTAATTTTAACATTTTAATTAAATTCTTCACTGCTGCATGCCTTTGATCTTGGTGAGCTGATACACATGGTGTGTGCTGTTGTGTCGTAGCAGCATTTTGTTCTAATCTTTCACGCAGATGCAAGGATGCATTTGAGGATGGATAAAAGTGCAAAAGCTTCTCACTGCCAAGTAATGACTGCATTGCAAGCTGCCTTTTCCAACTGCTGACCCATGGGCACGTGGACAGAGGGATTACTCACAAGTATGGCTCAGTAGAGTTTCTCTCTAAACATATTAACTCCCTTTTATTAATCTTCTGTGAATGGTGCTGCAAGAAGAGTTTCCTTGATGGAATTACTCATTGAGAGGGTTGAGGCCAAGAGTGGAGATTTTATTGCAAAAGGGATTTAATTTCAAGTGGAATAATTAATAAACTTTGATTCTTCAGTCAGAGCAGAAGCAATGCTGTATGTTGTTGGATGGGCACATCCATCGATTAATCCCAGCCAAGTGCCCAGTTTGGGAGCATTTGGCAGGCAGCTGGCTTTCCTTGCAGCCAAGCACAGCGCAGCAGGAATGGTATTGGAAAGAGTTTCCTTGTGGATTATAGGCTGGGGCAGGTGATTGAGGATCATGGAGAGTATTTGTCCTTTGTGATTTGGGTTGTACCCAAGATGTCAGGGAAGAACTGTCATTGCTACATCAAAAGGAGTCATTGGTAGAGCTGCTTTGGGAAAAGAAATTTAATTCTTAATCTCAGTTTCCTTTGAAAACTGGCACTTGGGTGAGATCATGAATGGAGGAATATTTGTGACAGAAGCTACAATATTTCAACATAAAATATTTCTGTAAAGAGATATTCCCTACAGAAATGGTTGTATTCTCCTCCTCTGCACACCCTGCTGAGAGCCCCAGGCTCACTCCTGGAGGAGTCAGTGATGGGACCTTTCTGCCCATTGGAATGGTGTAGTCTGGCTGTGGCACCTGATTTCCAGAGCAGGGGCAGCGTGAGGAGCCAACCCAAACTTGCTGAAGGCAAAGCAGTGGTTTTCCCAGGGTGGATGTTGCAAGCCCTTACTGGCACTTTAGAAAAGTCAAGGTTTTTTGGAAAGATGACAGCTCGCTGGGAAAAAGACAAGTGAGTCTAAAATGCAGAAAATTGTTTTGATAGAAAATTGTCATCTGACACGTAAGTCCATGAGTGCATGCTGGTATTGCAGTCTATGCATACATCGTGTGTCTAGCCCTTTGCTGGCCGATTGTGGAGTTTTTCAGAGCTGTGCAGGGGCGGCACAGTCCACTCAGCAGAGAATCAGCATTCCTCAGCCTCTGTGTTTTGCTGTGTTGGCTCCATGGGCTGTGCACGGTCCCTGTCACTCGTGGCAGGCAGCTCTGCGGAGAGGGCGCCTGTTCCAGCACAAAATCTGTGCCTGTCCAGATTGCCAGGCCCTGGCAGGCAGCAGGAGCTGGCTCCACGGTGGGCTGACATATGCAGGGGATGCTGGCTGTGCCACGGGGTATGAGCCTCCTGCCACTGCTGCTTCCCGGGCAGGGATGATGCCATGGAAATCATGGAAATGAGCTCCTTTCCCCCGTCCTCCACGGCCCAGCGGTGGTCCCCACTGCAGGGACCAAGTGCTGTCACTGCTTTTTTTTCCCCTTCTCTTTTTTTCATCCTCTCCACCATGGCTTTTACAGCAGAATGGCAGCAACAGGAGAGGGAGAGGAGTTCGGGTCTCATGGCAGAACTGATCCAGCACAGCTTCTGTTGCTGGGAAATCAAATAGAAAAGCTCTTTCTGCCGTACATCTCACCATGGCATAGTTCACTCATTTCTAAAAATGGCTTTCCCTCTTCAAATTTATGTGCTCATTAGTGCTGGCCACCCATGGGTGCAGCGTTGTTTGTTCATGCAGCTGGAGGGGC
Organism: Acridotheres tristis; assembly: GCA_037013685.1. Lineage (NCBI taxonomy): Eukaryota > Metazoa > Chordata > Aves > Passeriformes > Sturnidae > Acridotheres > Acridotheres tristis. Next base: position 7,076,108 of record CM072899.1, on the reverse strand, counting down.
TCTGACAGAGCTCATGAATGTTCATTGTGCAGCTTAATCCCCCGAAAGTAGTGACTCAGCAGTGATCAGACATCTCTCATGGGACAAATAGTTCCAGCTATTCCCAAATTGCACTGAAACCCATGTGGCACTGGGCTGCCAAGAGGTAGGGCTTGACTACCCCACATCTGTATTGCTTCTGCACAGAGAGATTGCTAAGCATGTCCTGGGTGTTAGGCCAAGAGTACTCTTGCTTCGTTTAAAAGAGAATTTATTTTTTTTTCTGGGGATTTTTACACTCCACCCCATGATGCGCTTTGGGATGCATTCAGTTTTCTCTTCTGAATAGGGCTCCAGATGATGGAAATAAATTATCATAAATTAGAATAGATTGCACTCTTCAGCATCTCTACATCTGTCATTATGTTTCTTTAACAGTTCAGTTTAACATTTATACACACTCTGACAGCAGCTACTGGTGTGTATGCTATAAATATTGGCTTGCAGAAGACATTAATGGAGTTTAGGTAAACGTTTGATGCTGCTGAGATTCTATTCCATATGGTGGTATACAGAAAAATGAGATCGAACACTCCACATATAGTGGTCACATATTCCTATGGACTGGCCTCCTGGCGTTGAAGCAGCTCAACACCCCACCAAGAAAGTGCAAGTGCCTTCAAAGTGGAAGGTGAGATTCTTGCAGTCTATTCTGATTTTTACCACCTGTATTTGTCTGTGATGTTTAAAGCCAACATGCAGCATGTAGAGATGGGAAGTGCACATGAAAAAGAGACCTTAAAGAAGCATCAGTCAGGCAGCAAGGTGTGAGGATGCTCTGCTTTGAACATGTCTAAAGAAGACTCATGGGAAACCCAGGTGTCATATTGTTAGACAGTAACTGAGTGGCAGGGTGAAAACTTTGTGCATTGGTTGGTCACAGTTGCTAAACCTGTAATTTTTGACTCTACCTCGATGCAGCTACCACCAAAACTACGTTGAGGGAGTGTGGCATGAGGGTTTGACGAGTCTGACTTGCATCCCTCTGACTTACAGGAGGACAATCATGACAAGAGCCAGGAAGAAATGTATTCTGGTTCCTCTAGTGTTCCTTCTGCAGTTTAACAGAATTTGTGTGTCTCCCATAGGTTTGGGGTTTTTGCTTTGTTGGCTTGGTGGTTTATTGTGGTTTCTTTTGTTTTTTGTTGTGTTTGTTTTTTTTTTTTTCAGTTTGGTTTGTTTTGGGGGTTTATTTTGGGTTTTGTTGGTTTGGCTTTTTTTTGCTAATTGCATCACTTTAATTAGTGCAGCCTGCTGATGTGGCTGTGTTCTCTGCAGTTTCTCTGATCTCCCCCACTTTCAGACTAGAAGAAAGGCAAGAGGTCTGTGCCAGGCTCAGCACTGCAGAGGGGCAGTTGGGGTGAAGCAGCCCAGCCCCTGCTCCGAGATGTGGGGCCCTGGGAAACATCTGGCTCATCCTGACCCTGGGGCACATCTGCTGCAGAGAGCAGTGCCTGCTGCATTTGGCCCTGTGTAATGCAATGTAAATAATGAAGTAATAATGTACAAACTGACTCAAAGCAGGGCAATCTGAGGAGAAAGTGCTCTTCACACTGTAAATTGCTAAAGGTCTTTTTGATGCCAGTGAATTAAAAATCAGAGAAGAAAAAAACCCTCCAGTGCTGTAAGTTCAAGATGAATCTTTTAAAAGCTGCTGGTGGGGAGGGGAAGAGATAACTTATCTGAATGGAAATATATTTAAACTTTGTATCTTGTACAGTTCTGGGTTGCTGCAAAGCAAACAGTGTTTTCCCTGTCACTTGGAGAGTGGAGACATTTTTGTATAGACTGAATAGGTTTCTGTGTTGATGTTGCCCCTCTTGATCTTAATTGTTAGTCAGGTTTTCATTCCTTTGCAGGTTATTTCTTTTAAAAGAGGCTGCTTCAGATGTTTTGGTGATTCACTTGTTTATTCACACTGGCAGTACAGAGGAGCCTGGTGTGCTCCTCTATGCTGTGAGCATCTGCAGCCACCTTCCCCCTGACTGGGCAGAAACCCCTCTCTTACCTTTGAGTTTCCAGGTTTTTTTATTGCTCTGATTGCTTTGTGGTTCTTCTGCCTCAACTTTCCACTGCTTTTTTGCTCCTGTGGAGGAAACAGAAAAGTTTCATGAAACCATTAGCAAAATCTTTTTGCCCAGAGCAAAACCTTGCCCGTGAATTTCTTTTGAACGCTTACTTGTGTCTGAGCTTGAGGCTGGCATTTAGGTCTCTTGAATGGTGCTTTAAAGGAACTAAACTGTACTTAAAGAAAGGCAGCATTTACATTGGCCTGATAGTAAAGACACTTTAGCCCAGCCAGTGAAATTTTATGGTGAGCCTTGGTGCAGCAAGGAGCCCTTCAGCCTTCTCCAAGCTGAAAGAGGAGCTGGGCTCTGGGCAGCAATTTCAAAGCGTTGAAAGTCTTTTATCATTGCTGGTTGTATTTGGTTTTTTTGCATCTTTTGATTCTTTGTGGACTGGACAGTTTAGATCTGCACAGTCTGGGTGCTACTAGGACAGGCGTGGGTTTGTCCACGATGCCCAAATATAAGCCTGCAGAATTTGGGAAGGAATGTGCAGTGAGAGAAAATTCATGTAAACAATCTACATTGGATCACTTGCCATGAGAATATCTCTTTGAATTATGTATTTAATTAACCACATTTAAAAATATTTAGTTCTTATCTACACTGTCAAGATACTTTTGGCTGGAGAGGAGAGAAAGGAGGCCTTATTCTGGATGAGCTTTTCTGTTTTCAAATACACATTATGTTCTCATAGGAAAGAAGTCTCTGTACCTCTTTTTCATCAAACCTTTTAGCTTTCACATATGGCTGACATTCATAAATTCTAAAGCTGTTTCTTTTAAGCTTTCTACCCCTACTGTAAACCTGGAGATGACCCACTCCCAGTTCCCACTGTCACCTGTCCCTAGCTGAAAGGCCCTTTGGGGTAGGACGGGAGAAAAGTCACACTTTGTGCATTCTAATCAGTGCTGGATCTCAGAGTTTAAAAATATCACAAGTGAAAAACATGGATGTGAGTCATACAGAAAGCACCCTTCATTTCTCAGGAGGTAAAAATATCAGAAAAACACATTCTTCAGATGTTTCCTCCTGTTGAGAGGTAGCCACATCTAAGATTTTTCGTTTGAAGTGTTGAACCATAAACATTGGTTCCCTGCTGTCCCAGTGACCACTGGTACAGGAGACGCCTATTAAACATTAACAGCTCATACTGTGCCAGAGCTACACCAGTCACGGGGGTCTGGGTGAGCTTTACATGAAGAGCAAAATGTGGAGAAGGCTGCTATGTCATTTCTTGAGTCAATATACCCCAGTGCTCAATCCCAGTCTGCAGGAAATGCCCCACTTCTGGAAAGTTCTGTGCTCACTTTGGAACTAAACACTCATCCACATCTAACACATGTGGTGTCATATTCCAAAATACATATTTTGGTGGAATTACCTCTTTCTTTTCGGTCATTTCCTTTGCCTCTCAGGGGCTGCGAGACCATGGTTTTATATCAGCTTACTTTAGTGCTATGTGTGAAACAAGCATGTTTTAAAATGCATATGCATTTCCCTCTGTTTTTACAAGATTAATATTTGAAAGGTTATTTAATATGAAACTGCCTAAAATTGTTTAAATCTAAGACATGCTGGAGAGATCAGAGAACTCTTATCAGCTGTTGAATTAGTAATGTTGAATTAGAAATGAGAAAATCCTTTTCAATTTAAGTGGCTTTTCTTGGAACTTTTTGCATGTTTAATATCTTCATTCATCCTTCTCATAATTGTTCGAGTTTCAGCACTCCCTGAGTATCCATGCAGATGTGCACAATGCACACTGTTCAGGCCCTGATCCATTCAGCCAAGCTTTACATCCCTGAGGACCATCAGGAAACCCCCCAACCATTTGTCTAACGTTTTCCTCCTGTGGATGCAAAGATTGAGTCCTTAATGGATAATGTCCTTCTTGTGTTTGAAAAACCTTCTCGTGCTGCTGTCTGAGCGATTGGAGAGATCATGAGTGCTCTTCAGTGTAGACACTTTACCATTATCTTCCAAGAATCTTAAAAAAAACTTGAACTGGAAATAACATTTGCGTAATATTTTGTAAGAACGCTACCAGGAGGCTCTTCAAGGGGAATTACAAGTATTGCTTTTTTTTCTTCATGACTCTTGGAGGGGGTCAGCCTCTCTCCAGTCCCCCTTGATAACAAGCTGCTGTGGGAGCTTAGCAGAGCAATGTGTGTCCTGGTCACAGCAGATGGGTCTCATTTGTGTTGCCTAGTTGTGATAGGCAGCAAATGGAGTGGAGCCTGAGGCAGCACTTTGCTGCCTGAAGTTGATGCCTGATGAATTACAGAGATAAATAAGGTGAGAATCTACCTTTGCTTTTCACTTTGAGTGTGCATGCAAGTGTTATGTGGCCCACGTTTGAGAAGACAAAGTGAAATGAGCTTTCAAATATTTCCTTGAAGTTGTCTTAATTATTTCATTATAATGGTAAGGAACAAAGCAGAAGAATCAATATGCCTAATTATTACATCTAAATGCAAGAGAAATTAGTCAGTGAACTCTCCCTTCTCTGGGGAGGATTAATCTTCCTATGCTCTATTTCAAATGTCTTTCAGAAAAATGAAAGGCTTATCACCTAGGAAACATGCGGTCCTAATCGCCCAGGTCTGGCTCTTGGATTTATAGACGGTGAGAGGACTCTTGGTTGATCTTCTGAAGCACAAAATTAGATTGTTTTGCTTGTATTTAACCGTTGTAGTTGAGTTTTGTAGCTGGGTGATTTGAATGACAAGCACAGTTAGGACCTGTGGCTCCTGTCACCCTTGGCCAGCTCTGGTGAGCCCAGGGACCCACTCGGCACCAGGCAGTGCCATGTGGAGGGGATGGGTTGGATCCCAATGGGATGCTGTCAGTGGGGCACTGCTAATTAGCTCAGGTTCTCAGTAATAAGTGCTGTACTGATGAATCTGTCATACTTACAGAGCTGTCTCATTGCCTTTTTGATCACAATGTGAGGCTCCAAAACAGCCAGCATTTGGCTGTGGCCTGGTGGCACGCAGCCACAAGGTGATTACAGGTGATCCTGGCAGGACCCAATTCTTCACCCTTGAATTAGTCACTGGCTTGAAATGGCAATAATGTTTCCTGTGTGCTAGGTTTGGTATGGCAATAAATTCTGGTCCTGTCTCCTTGCTGTTGTCTTGCACCAAGCCAATAGCATCTTGTGATACTTTCTACTAGGTTGATTTTAAGAATTTCAAGCTGTGACACAGATGTGAGATGACTTCAGATGAACTGTTACATTAATAAATGAATCTTCAGCCTCTGCCCTCCATAAGATCTGACTTTCTTTAGATTTTGTCATTTGTAGTCATGTGTTGTGGTGGTGGAAATGCAAGTCTGGAAGTACTAAGATGTGCTTCCCTAAAATAATTCCAGATTTTGCATAGGCAGATCATGCCCAGGAATAGAAGGCTGGGTTTATTCCTTGCCTGCAAACCCAGCTTAGTGTAAAGAAGTCTCAGTAGCTGAAATATGTAGTCTAAATAAAAGCAAAAAGGGCCATTTCTTTGCATAACGCTGGGGAAATCAGCCTGACAGTTCAGAAAATGACATGACAGCTTGCTGTAGGGAAAACTTCAGTCCATCATTATTTTGCATTTTTGGGTTGCTTTACTAATGGCAGTTTATTAATTAGTTTTCATTTTGCACTCTTTCTTAAAAGAAAAGGATTCCAACTCATTATGTATCACCCTTGTACCTTTCTTTCTTCCCAAATTACTCTGGTAATCATGGTCAGTTCCCATCTTCCCTGGCTGTTGAGTTGATTAACTGGGTGATGCTGACTGGAGGGCATGGGATGGGCCACTGATGCACCACCTGATTATGTGGTCATGGAAATCCCTGGAGGTAAGACCTCTGTTATCAAAATAAATTGGGATTTTCTGCCAACTAATGGCTGGCGAAGCTTGTGCTAATGCTAGATTCTGATGGATGATGTGCTATGGAAGCCAATTAGCCTTTGCTGATAAGCTAGACTTTGATTAAGCTCTTCCAGGCTTTCTCATCACAAGAAACATGTACTACTCATTGAACATGCAAATGTATTTGTAGTGTGTAATTGCAAAATTTTCTAAAGGAGTGACCTATTTTAAACAGGGCTTTTGTTTCACTCTTATTCCTTCATTGCACTCACCAACTCAGTCACAGAGGCTAATTCAACAAACATAATTGACTGGTTTTAGGAGTTAAAATATCCTGCTGTTGAATGTTTCATGCTTCAAATATCGATTATAATGAAGACCTCTGTGGTGGGTATGTAGTTCTCTGCAGCCTCTCTAAAAGACTTGCCCTTTGCAGTGAGCCTTTGGGATGCAGAGGGCTGGCAATGCTGGAATCTGCAGCCCCAGCCAATTTAAAACTGATCTTGTCCCAATAATGCTGAGAACAAACTCTTTCTGTAGCCACAGGCAGGGATAACTTAGGCTGCTGAGTGTGCAGCTCATTGTACTTGATGGGAATTCAGTTATTGATCCAATTAGCTCCTGACCTGTTTACGGGGCAATTGCTATAATTAAAATTGATTATGGCTATGTATCGTGACTTTAATCTCTGATGCTGGGTATTTGGATATTATGGCCTGCCTCTTGTAGCTGATAATGGATTGTGAAGAGCATCAAGGAGTTAATGTATTTTCATACTCCTCAGGGATACATTTTCTGTGCTAGATTCTCATTTGTGGTGCTGTTAACTGAATGACAGTATCATGTTGCTTACCCAGGCATACATATTTTGATAGCTTTAGTCACTTTGTCTCAGAGATTGCCTGAGCTCCTGTACCTGCCCCTATCCACACCAGGGTGCTTTAGAAAAATCTAGGAAATGGACATTTTGTTTCCAGATGTAATTCATAGTTGTAGTCCTCAACTGTACCAAAGGCATTCCTATAGCTATCTGCATGTACCTCCTAGTTGTGATGCTTTTAGTTTATTGCATGCCTAAGAGCATGGAAATCAGAGTTGTATTCTGTTGTACACGATGGGATCCAAGTTTGGCATAATTACCATTTTCTGCTAGAAATGCCTTCCGAAATTCTCCAATCAGAGCAGTAGAAAAACAGAGAAATGGGCAGTGCAATGCCCCATCTGCATTTTCCCTGTTGTACATCTCATCTCCTGTGGTGTTGCTGTGGGGGCAGAGGAGGGGAGTGGAAGGAGCAGAGCAGGTTCCAGATGCACCATCTCCTGTGGTTTCTCCTCCAAACCCCCAGTGCTGCACTGACACCTGAGGTAGAGGTAATGGTCTGTCAGGGCATGTCCCTTCCATCACAGAGCCTCTGAGATGTGTGGATTTTAGGATGGAGAAAACCAAGGATTTGACTGCTGCAGAAACCTGTGGTTGAGACTGATCCTGCAGGAATAATCTGTATGATGCAGGTTTTACCCATTTTGCAGGTTATGATTGATGACTTCACCTTACAATGCCTTAGCACTAGGGCTGGTGGGTTCGAAAAATGCTGGATACAAAGAGCATGGTCACTCTTCCCTTGTGAGGCTTTGTTCCCCCAGTCTCTGCCCTCTTGCTAAACCAGCTTCCTCTGTTCCTCACATGAATAATCCCAGGATTTTAGCTAATGACCACAGAGCACACTTTTCACTCTGAAATCATGTGTCTATCCTCTTCCAAATTACCAGTTTTCAGATATCCCACTGGACTTTTGGCCTAAAATAGTCTGAACACTTGTACTGCTCTATGGTCATCACCAGCTTTCATGACAGGCTCTGGTGAGGCCACAGTTTGAACACATACCATTGCAGCCTTTATTGAAATTAAATTCCACCTATGGTAGGAGTGTTGCAAGGGAGGATTTCAGGACTGATGTTTGAGTGTAAATATCTGAATTTTAAATTAAATACTGCAGCAGAGAATTTTTATGAAATCTTGAGAATTGTCATTCTTTCCCATTCTATCAATAGTAACTGCAAGCTTGAGCATATGCTGCAAAAGGCATTGAGGTGAAGTATTCACTTAGAGAGAGAACACAAGTGCTTTTTTCATCTGAGGCAAATTAGCAGAAAAGGAGACAACTTCCAGCAAACTGTGGCTTCCGATCTACAAGCTGATAAAATCTGCATATTAGTCAGAAGTTATTTTTCCAGATTTCTGGTTCATTCTGTTTTCTGAATTAAAGATGCTGAAATTACCTTTCAGTCTTTTTAGTCTCTGTTTCATAACTAGTATACTTGGTGGGGAGGGGAGAAAACAAAATTATCACCACCACCATTATTACAGCTCATATCCGGCAGATTGTGAATGGGCTGGGGTTTTTTGGGAGTAAATCTAAGGAAGAATGCAATCTTCATTGTGACCATCTTCTGTAAAAATTGGATTTTTCTCAAAGAGAAGGTGTTACTTTATGACGAAAACCCCATCTGTTGGATTATTAAATCCAAACCCTTCCAGTTATTAAATCTAAACCCTTAATTGCATGGATTTTGGGGCATCCCACCACATCCTGTATTAGCACACTGGACTTTTTAAAATCGGAGGTAGGTGTGCAAATTGTGTGCAAGTGTGAGAGCACAGAGCCATTCTGAATCTTTGCAGTGGTGGATGTGTGTCTGTCCAGGGCTTGCTCCATACTGAATGAATTGCTGTGAGGATTAATGGTACTTCACTGATTTCACTTGCCTATCAAGGGGTTTAGGTGCCATGGCTTTTCCCAATTGCAGGAGACATCCCTAGCTGGGAGAAGGGGTAACATCCCTTGCCTCATTTTGTAGCAGTGAAATCAAGGGCTTGGAGGAGGAAATGCTTCCATATCAGAAAATATGTCCCTTTTTTGTGTAGCAGTCATCAGAGAATCAGCTTTTCTGCCAGAAGAAGCAACTGCTGGCTACAGCATGGGCATTGCTGCTTAGGTTAATTGCTAAGAGTATTTTGGCTGCAAAGCTTGACTTTTTACAACTTTGTAGCATTACAGTGACTGAGGACATCTCTTGACCTTCACTTCAGTCACAGAAGGTGTTTTGTGCACTGTTTTGGCATGTGCTAGTTTTGTGTAAGAGTTGCTGAGCCTGAGTTTCTGCCACATCATGACCTCTGGAAACGTATTTCTGTTCTCAGTGTTGCCCACAGAGCAGCTGGCACAATCAGAGCAAGTGCCATAAAATGAGTTGTCTCTCATGGTTTTTAATACTCCTCTAGTTTGGTGCTGCCTTTGGTTAGTGTATGCAAACTTGTTATTGGCTTTTACTGTGTTTATTATCCCAAATTTAAATTGTATTCACTTGCATAGCATGACGGGATGCACAAGGGGGAGGGTGCAACAGAGGTTATGAGAGAACATACACAGGATTTGCAGACTGGGAATATTGACCCACAAGCAGAAGACAGCAAAGGCCAGTTTGGTACGTACAGCCCATGGTTCCACTTTAATTAGGTTGGTTTGTGGCAGAATACTGTTCCACTCTTTTATGCATTGTTTCTCCAATCAAGAAATGATCTGCACTTGTGCTTTTCACTGTCTGTCTTTTTCTACACCTCTTTTGTCCCATTTTCACTGCTCTCAGCCTGATCATTGCCTAGAGATGTACATGCATTGGTCCATCACACATGAGGAGGATTTTTTTGGTTAAAATAAGTCTTTCCAGAAGTGCTAACATAGAATTCATATTTTATTCTTACAATTCACTCCGACTGATGTAAGAGTGGAAGTGAATTTGCACATTTAGATACAGCAAAGACTGTTTTTATCTCTGATGAAAAGCTAAAATGCATTAAAGCAGAATGTTTGCAGTAATTTTCTGTGTATGTGTGCATAAAGGCCATGAGGAGAAGTGGACCTTATCGATTTGATGACACTCATTATCCTAGAGCTATTTTTTCACAGGGTCCTTCTACCACAGTTCTAGACTATTTTTCTCTTAAAATCTGCTCTGACATGTTTGTGTTTTGGAGGAATTTTCCCTCCACAAGATGAAACACTATCCTGTCATCTAACTTATTTCTTTATTTTTTTACTTGTGGCAAATTCATGGAAGTTAAATGCTGAATTCATGGTGGGCTTGGAGGAATGCATGATTGCATTAACCTTTATGCACTGTTGTATACTGAAAATGTCCACTGTTTATTTTCTGTTCAGGCAAACTAATTGATTAAGCCAGGCAAGATATTACATCCACAGTGACACGTCATTAATAAAGACAATGTTTTCTAATATCTATATCATTGTGGGTTTTAAAAATTATTATTATTTTCAGTATGACCTTCACGTTGGTTTTGTCTGTTGGTAGGTGGAACAAGTAACGATGTTCTGCAGGGTTAAAACACTTTCTAACACAGTTGGAGTATAAATTGTGACTATTGGAGTAGAGAAGCAATGGGTGATTTCCATGCTCCCAAGATTCTGTTCTTCTGAAAGACCAGTGTATGTAAAACATCTTATGGCAGAAGGAAGATTTCAGGAAAAAGAGAGATGTAAAAACATGTTCTCTAGAAGCACTGATGCTGGAGGAGTTGGCCTGAACAAGCAAGCTTAGCCAACACCTCAGTGTCTGCACCCACAAAATCCGGGTGGAAATCTTGCTGGGCCAGGTACCAATTCTCTCAGAGTCATTCCTATGAGGTGGCATCACCATGGGCTGTCATCACCCATCTCCCTGACTTTGCAGCAAATCTGCCATTGGCAGTGGATAGAAGTTGCTTTTTCTCATGTTACTCTGGTAAGAGGTTTACAGTCATGGCTCTGGATGCATCCAAGGCAGGGAATGAGGGATGAGTGTGTGTGCCCAGCATGGAGCAGGGCTGGTACCCATCACCTGGGCAGGATACATGCTGCTTTTTGGAGCAGTTACAGCTGACATACTGCTGTGCTGTGCTGGAATATTTTGATCTCTGGAAGAGATTTGGTTGCCATTCAGTTGGATTACCTACAAAAATAACCCCGAAGCATTTTGGATGGTGGCAGAAGCTTAAGGCATAGTTCACAGGGAAGCATCTCCTCTGGAACTGAGCAAAGGAGGTGAGACAGCCTGATTTGGTGGTGATTTTGGCATGTGCCCTTCCCCTGCAACTCCTGGAAGCAAGGAGGCTTCTGCTTGGGAGCTGGGATACAAGAAAGCCTGCAGGAAACCTTCCCTGTAGGCTAGGGAATTACTCTGCCCATTTTAAAAATAAATCAATATATTCTTGGTTTAAATTTATCTTACCTTTTACATGCTTAAAACTTCTCTACCTGAAATGTGCAATGGAGAACCATTTTGCAGGGATCTGTCTGTAGGTTGAAAAAAGCCCAAACAAGTTATTTCTAGGGACACAATAATTTTTATGTTCTAAAATCAGAGACTGTGATTGGACTCTGTGTCCCTCAGGAACTTGTTTAGAGCAGATATACTCTCTAAAGATTTAATGACCAGAAGCGTTTTCCTCTTGTTTCACAATTACTTTTTTTTTTTTAAGTGAATACTTGTAAAACATGGGCAAAATGTAAAGCTGAAAGGAAGAGAAGCCAGGAATACTAAAGAGAGAGAGAGAGAGAGAGCACTTGCTTGAAAGTGTTGGCCAAGCAGCTGTTCATGCCTCCTATTTAGCATGAATGGAAGACATAGCCCTGATTAAAAATGGTAGGTAGCAGCTGCACAGCCTGGGCTAAGGATTACCAGATGGTTAACTCTGATTGACTTGTCTCCATGGAGCTCAGTGGGGAGGGAGGAATGGAATATCTGAAATGTGATGAACATGCTAGGTACACAATTTTTTTATAATGAATGTGCCAGATTTGTTTACATGCTTCTTGAATAAAATATGGCTGCTAGTTTGACTTAAGACAGACATCTTTAGTACATGCTATGTTGCAAAACCTTGCTCTTTTGATTGTAGGTGTGATGATTCCCCCTCATTTCTCCCCCCCACACCCCGGTGCTGTGATACAGCATAAAATAATTGGTTGACAGAATGTTGATTCTGCAGCACAGGGAGGATTTGCACAGATGGGAGTCAAAATATGTCTCCTTGCCTTATGCTAATGCCACCACAAAGGTTAGGGAGAAGTTCAGAACTGAATGTGGAATCCTTGTGCTGCTTTAGCTGTTGCAAAGTGTTTAAAGTCAGTACCTGGAGGAAGAATGCTGGATCCAAATGCTCTATGTGTCTGTTCCCTCTGTTTTACAGCAAAAGGATACCAGCACTTGCTACATATTCATCATATTATGGTGCTTGTGTGGCTGCTTTTCCTTGACATATGCCCATGGTGGCCAAAGTGGGATTTTTTTTCCTACCCTGGAAAGGGCTAGAAATCACAGATATCTCAAAAAATACTGTGGCAAGAGGATGATGCATCAACATGATTCCAAACAGCATTTTCTTAAGGGGCTTGGCTACATTTCTCACAAATGCCAAACAATTGTCCCTTGTTTAAGCAACATATTCTGCAGAGGCTGTAGCTATGTGCAGGGTGGTGAATTCCTCATAAAACCTGCTTTTGGGGTGATGGGAATTGGTCATTTGAGGGCCAGAACAGCTCACCGACCTCTTCTGGACAGTCCTTGGGAAGTAGCAGCCCCATGACTTGGTTTCCTTTCCCCTCCCTTTGATCTCAGCTCCTTTTGTTTGGGCAGCAGCTCTCACTGTGTTTTTGGAGAAGTCCTGGAGCTGTGGCACCCTCAATGCCATGGGTTTCATGGGCAAACAGTCCCTCACACTTCAGACTTTAGTCTCATGTGACTGCCCTGACTTGCATGGGAGAGGAAGAATTGCAGGTAACTAACAACACAGGCCAGTAATTTGGAAGGTAATACTTTGGCATGAATTCAGTGAAAAAAATAGTAATAACAGCGAATAATTTAGAAATGCCAAGACAAATACCATGTTTAAAGGAATGTGTCACCTCCAGCTGTGGGGAGTGGGAGACATTGATCGTGTGTTTCTTTATCCTCTGTGTTGAACATTTTTGCTTTGTGTTTGCATTACTTTTTAAAAGCAAAGTACAAATATGTCAAAAAGATGGAGCTGTCTGTTGTGCCAACTCATTTCCTCACATTTGAGTATGAATGGAATTGTGATGCCGATTTTTCCTTGTAAATGCTTTTTACCTAGAAAACATTACTCCTGAACCTGTGACACTTAGTACTCTATTATTGGTCTCACCTGAATGTTGTCACTGTATACAAACACAAATAAAATGCTAGTTCAAGCTACTGGTATTGATGAGCAAATGTGGGTTTTTTAATGTGGTTGATTTTTTTTTTTTTTAATTTTGGCAACTTTAGAGCCTCCCTCCTTCTTCCTAAAATACAAAACCAAACCAAGATGCCATCTGATTTTTTAAAGTGGCAGAATCTTAGAAGCAATAATTTAAGGTCTCATTTTACTCAAACAATAGTGCTGAAGCGGGGAGGTTGGGCTGGGGATGGTGGCCACAACCTCTACCCCTTTGTGGGATAAAATGTTTGTCTGTGGGTTTCATGATCCTAATGTAAGGAGCATCCTGCCTCCAGAGGCACCACAGTATTTCCTACATGTTTCGAGTGCAGAAAAAAATGCTTATGAGGAAAACAAACCCGTGTTTTCCAGGCTGAGCATGAAGCCTGTGAAATTTGTGGTGGATTTTGTAAGGGTTTTTGGTCTCCCCTTGGGAATTGAGCCATTTGGATGCAGGAATGTGGTGGACACCCACACCTGGCTCTCTCGAGATAGGAGGGTGGCTGTCAGGTGTCCTCATATCTCCTTTCTCCTGCATGCTGCTTAAAGTCTGATTTCTGGGGAAGACTCATCTTCAGCATGGTCTACTTCTCAGTGTACAACAAACCGGATTAATCTTAAGTGTCATGGACCAGGTAATAGATGGATGTGGTAAATCTGTTAGCAACCATACTGAAAAGGCTGAAACATTCTGCATTTGTGGACGTTAAGCACTGTTTGTGAAAATACACATTTATGGTTGGCCCACACCTTGTAAAAACAGCAAAAGTGGTGGCCAAGGAGAACTGTCCTACTTGGTGTTGGATTTTAAATTTTCTGATCGTGAGGAAAGGTATGGAAAAGTGCTGGTGTGAGGTACAAGATGGAGACAAAAGGTTTTTCAGGTGTAATGGGCACACTTAAAAATAACTCTGCTGTTTAGATGCATGAAAGGGAGAACAGCTGTTTGAGCTAATGAGCCAGCTTGGTGTGGCTGCAGGCACCCTGCAGAGAACTGCAGCCTTTGGGAGCACAAAGCTTCTCTGCAGCATGGAGGGGAGAAGCAAAGGCAGTTTTGTGAGGAAAGGAAGGAATTGGTGAGAGGTGCTGGTGCTGTGCTTCCTCAGCATCATGAGTCTTCAGTGACCCTCGTGTTGCTTCCAGTACTCTGAGAGCCAGGAGGAGGGATGGGATGGGATGGGATGGGATGGGATGGGATGGGATGGGATGGGATGGGATGGGATGGGATGGGATGGGATGGGATGGGATGGGATGGGACCCTGGTTGCCACAGCTGGGTATTTCCTTGTGTGACCACCACTGTGTTCTCAGGGGGCTGTCTCAGAGTGTGAGGCATGGGAGGAGAAAAATCTGCCCTTAGACATGAGGGTAATTTCTGCCTCAGTGATGCTTGGCAAAGCCACGTGTGAAACAGTCTTCACGTCTCTCTGAAAAAAGGCAAGACTGCCAAAATTTTGTCTGTTTTGAGTCAGGAAGGAATGTTTAAATCTTGAAAGTCTGTTTGCCTTGAAAAAGATACCAACACCCTAAAACTCAGATCTGGTCAACTGAAGTACTTTGATTTTGATGCGTTACGCTGTCTTTTCCATGTGTGTATAAATTTTGTAACACAGTATTTTTCAAGCAAAACTGTTCATTTTGAAAACTCAGAGTGAGGATTTTGACAATGTAATAAATTTCTGTAGAGAACATGTCATCCTTCCTGTCTACAATTATGTGGGACAAATCAAAGCTTTAAGGGAAAATCACACATGTGCAATAATAGTTCTTTGGGACTTTACAGCTGCATCATTTAATATGTTATTTCAATTTTAATAGAAAAGGAAAGGGCAAGTGTAGACCTGTGTATTTTGAGAGTCAATGGAAATTCCTCTTGGGGCTCAGTCAGCTAGTTTCTTGTTGGTGGGAGGGGAAGATGGACCTTCTGCTGTCCCAACAGCATTTGGGGGAATTCTCAGGAGCATCTCCCACCACTAATCCCCCTGACAGGAGAATGTCAAAATGATGTGGCTGATGGCACCACAGTCCCAGTGGGACATGTGGCTTTATCTGCTGAATAGTGGAGAAATGTAGAGACATTTGAATGCAAAGACAAAACTGAGGAGCCAGCAGCTTTGCAGCCTTGGCTCTGTGCACGTTCCTCATTGCAGCCGGAAAGGTAATGAAGGGGCACAGGTCAGGCTGGCAGCTCTTGGGAAGAAACAGGATTCACAAGGTGATCTTGGAAGGAATGCCAGGTCTTGGAGAGTACAGGTTTGCACAGAGCCTCCTCATGGGTGCTGCTGTTTTCCTCCAGAAGCAGCAGGTACCTGTGTATCAGCTGTAGGGCAGAGGGACAGGAGTGAGTGTGCCCCCTCCCAAAGGTGTGTTCCCAAATGTCCCTGGGCGGGGGGGAACATGCCCATGTGCAGCACTGTGTTCAGTACTGCTGTTGTAGCTATTATTAATGAGAAAATATGCCTGGCCATCAGAAGGTGGTCAAAATGTGTGGGGAGGAGGGCCAGAGCTGTAAGTGCTTCTGAAGATGCCCTTGACGATAACTGTTAATGGCCATGGGTTTTTGTGTCATTTACTGTTGCATGTTCTAAATACCAGTAAATGTGAAGAGAATTGTTAAACCATATTGCTCTGGCATGGTGTTGTGTTCTGGTGGTACAAGGATGCTTGATGAAGTCTCTGTGCTGTGATAAAATACCTTCCTTTTATTGAGCTACACATCAATAACTGCTTGGTGGCAAAAAGAAAAAGTATCTAACTGCTGCGTATGACTCTATGGAACAGAGTAAATGGAACAGATGCAAGTGGGTTTTCATTTTAGTGTTGTGTGCTGAGCTTCAGACTTCAGAAGAAACAGTGCTGTCCAAACCTTTTTGCATTCTGTATTTTGCCATTTTACTCTCAGTAAAAACCTGTCGTCTCCATGTCATTCTATCATAGATAACTCATTGCTTGACATTTTCCCAGCAATATTTCTAAGGAAAAGTTTTGTCCCCAGTAGCATAAACACAGTGAACTAGGATTTATGTGTTGTAAATAAAGGCATGGTACTCTCTACTGAGAAGAATATTTTGGCTTGAATAAAAGCTCGGTGTCTACATGTCAGGTGACCACAGCATCCTGCCCTCAGCACCACAGGATTTGTCATGGAATGAGTGTGATGAATTAACTGCTTGGAACTCAGCCTCTGTGTGTGTAGTTGTTTTATGGGTGCTTGCATGACTCCCTAATACTCAGTGTAAATCAAATCTCTCTTGCTGGCTGAGTGGTACCTTGAATGTAGACAGTAACAGAATTTGTCTTCTTAGAAACTGCCTTGTTTATTAGCATAAATTGACTATTAAAATGAATTGTTTGGATGGATATAGAAAAATGTGACAATTTATCAGCTTAAGACAAGTAGACATTGATTTTGTGTAAATCTAGTCCATGTTTTGTGATTATAAAGCAATACAGAGCTGGCTGAAAAGAAATTGCATCTTTAATGTGTGTGTTTGCCTTAGCCATATTAAGTAAAATCTTGACATTGCCCTGCTGCAATATAGGATACATCTATATATAGATCCAGTGGCTGACATCCCTGCCCATGGAAGGGGGGGTTGGAACTAGAAGATCTTTAAATTGCCTTTCAACCCAAGCCATTCTGTGATACATTATATATTTTTTTATGTATATGTAAGGAGAAAATGTATGTATTTACTCCTACATATGCACATACAGAAATTAGGTAGAGAGCATCTCTGTAGGAATGACTTTGAATTGTCTGGCTTTGAAGTGTCACCTCTGAGTTTGACATCTGAAACAAACCTTAATGCCACAAGATTTCACTCTGCTGCTGGTGTGTGGATGTGCCAGTAGTAGGCTGGATTAAATCTCATCAGTGCTATACAGGTCATGAGCAATATGGGTTGGCCTTGGTTGCTCTCCATGCTGCTCTATTTACATTTCTTTTTGCATGGATGCTTCCTTGCATCCTTAAGAGTAAGCTATGAATGGGAATCACCAAGACTTTTTCTAACCTGGCTACAGAGTGAACCCTTTATTTAGGATCATGCATCATGGATATGTGCAGACATCCCAGCATTGCTGTCATGATGTGTGTGGTCTCTGAAGTTCTGTATTTAAAGCTTGGGCAGAAGGTTTTACATGCATCTGTGCCTTGCATCCCTGCATTTTGTGTGCAAAAGCAACATTACCTCTAGGACTGTTTCTCCAACATGAAGTAGTGCTGGACTCTAATACTGCTCCTGGGGGTGTGTGAAGCCACAGGTCCTCAGGGCCTTTTGGAAATGTAGAGAAGTGCTTCAGCACCTTGCTCAGGACCCAGATACATTCTCTCTTCATGTGGTACAAAAATCTTGTCACAGGGGATTGGGGTGTTTAGTTCTTCGTTGTGTGGTTGAACCAGTTAAGGTGCACTTGGTTTATCCACGTGCCTAGGTATCTTGATGAATTCATCCCACCCTAAAGCATGTGCACGTTCTGTTGAGAATTAGATTTATGTTTTTTAATTTCTGGGAAAAAAAAATCCAAGTAAACAGAGTTGAGCAATTGATCTGGATTAATGGGGACCAACTCTATTAGCCTAATACAACACTAATCTGATTCCAAACTGTTAACATATTAAAGCTGCTTAATTATATGTTTGTTTGACACTATGTGGTAATCCTGTATGATTTAGGGTATATTGTCACAGCTCTTGACTTGCAGTGCCTCACCATTGATAAAAACACAATTAAAACCCTTTAGTGTGAGTTAGGCACTTCACCCTGTGCTGTATTGAAATGTGTCTTGTTGTAAGGGCTGCCAAGCATCCTCCCTTGCATTATAGAAACCACCTCTGTTGTGTGCACGAAAGCAAGGGGCAGGAAAGGCTGGTGTTTGCTATGCAAGGAATGGGTGTCTGAGCTGGGAATTTAATCCAGGGTTCCTGAGGAGGAGGTCTGGAATTACTCCTAGATTAAACCAGTAGGTTAAGGGATCAGAGCATATAGCATTTGGATGTATTTGGGCAGTTTTCTGGTGTTGTGCAGTATTTTCTATCTGGTCTGGATGCAGCAATGTTCCAAAAAGTGAAAAGCTTCCTCACATCTGCTCACTGTGAAGAGTGGGATAATGAGATACAAAATCAAGGCAGAGCACAAGCCCTCTTTGCTTGTTTGAGCCAGGCACTGTCAGAGGAGGAGACGCCTCTGGGAAAAATGGCTCAGCCCTTTCTGAGGCTCCCTGTGCAGAGCCCCTGATCCTGGGCTTGTGCAGAAGCTGCTGCCCTGGTCCATGGTGGGAACAGGACCAAATCTGGGACATTTCTGTCGCACTCACCGTGTATTTCTATGGTATTTTACGTTTTTCACAGCAGAATCCTTGTGCAGAATACAGCATCTGTGTGACTGTAGAGAACCAGAGAGAGAGGAGAGATTTGTGACTCCTGGTGATAAATCAACTGAACACACCAAGGTCACTTACTATCAAAGATCTCACTAGAGCAGTTCAGATCATATGTCTGTCCTAAAACCACAGGTAGCACCTCTGCTTTTCAGGCTGGGAAAATCTCCACTGTCCCAGATTACAAGGGGTTTTTTGACATCTTGTACAATACTCTTGAGATTTTTTCATTGCTATTAGGCAATATTGGTCTGCAGATTTTACATAATATCATTGAAATCAATACAGGTTGGAGGCATTTTTACTTATGGCTTTCCTTTGAATTGAAAATTTTCATATTTTTAAATGCAATTTAAAATCTTGAAGCATTTCTTGCAGCCTTGGTATGAAGATTTTAACTTAAACTTGATACAGGGCTTTGGTGGCTATCCAAAGTGAAAATATTCCTGATATGGCTGCCATGTAAAGTGATGCCTTTAAAGGAAAGCAGAGTAAAACATTTCTGGTTTTGTGTATCAGATTCCAGGGATTAATTTGTATGAAAATAAGGACAACATCCTCTTTGACCCTAATGGATAGTGTGTGCTGTGATGGTGCCTTCAGTTGACATAATAGTGACAATCTGAAAGAATATGATGACTTGAGGACCTGCCAGATGGATGCTAAGAGTTCTGAGGTGTTTGTCAAGGCTCTGATATTGGGATGGATAATCAGAGGGACAGAGAAGAGGAACAGAAAGTCCCGAATTTCAGATGATTCTGAAGATTACAAAGCCACTAATTTTTTTCACTCAGCAGGGCTTTGCTTGCTTCAACTGTAGGACCTGGGGCTTATCGACCAGTGCGGAAGGTCTGTCCCCAGTTAGAGACATTTGCAAACATGGCAGCTCAAATCAGAATAAATAGAGAGTTTTGAGTCCCTCTGGGAATGTCTTTTATATGCTGAGGCAGTGTCCAGATGCTGCAAGAATATTTCCTCGTTGATCATCTTCAAAGTGTGGCAAGTCTGTAGGCACTGAGTATAGTGGAAGCATTCCCAATGCTGGTGCTGGGTGCTGGTTTTGTGTATCCCTGCTCCATGTATGACATTTCACTGACAGCCTGGGATAGATTATCTCCTGTGATAATATTTTTTTTTCCAAAGTTCTGTAACTGATGCAGAAGCATTAGTAACTCATGCTTTCTCTCTAGTTCTTGCATTGATTGTTAAATGTCATGCATGTACATAAAGATTTGAGACTAGAAAGATGATATTTCCCATCTGAGTAGGTTTTCTTTCTGTTGCTTCCACTTTTTGGGCAGCACTATTTGCTTGGACATCAGGATAAGTAACGGTGCTTTTTACAGTTGTCACCTTTTCCAAGATACTCTTTAACTCTCATGTCTCATACCTTGTTTTACACATCTGGGAGCTAACTGGTCTTCAGCTGGAATTGTGGGGTTGACCCAAACCGTTTTCCCTCTGGAAATCTAAGACCATAACTGCTCAGTGGGTTGTTCTTTGATAGTAAAGCAAATGTTGGAATAGTAGGTTTCCCTGTGGGCTGGGGCAGGCTTGGGTCTCCTTGTTCAGAGACAGCACATGGCACCCTAAAGCCCCCACATCCTTCATGAGAACAGGACTTAAACATCACAGGTAGCTTGGGTTCTCTTTTTCTGTAAGGTGACAGGAATTGAGCTGTTGGAGTGACTAACACAGGGGAGTTAACGAGAGACCTGAACGGGAGCACACACAAACATCATGCGGTTTTGGAGGGGAAAGTGCCGGTCTTTTCTGGGTGTATGTGTGGTACGTGTGACAGTCGTGCCTGTGAGTGATAAATAGGCTGATAGAGCCGCATTTTGGGATCAGATCTGCGTTGATCAAGAAGTTGGTGACACCTGGTGGCGGGTGCTGGCCAAACCCGGGCTCCGCCTGACCCAGATTCTGTCACTGCCCTTTAAATGGGCTGCTGCAGAATTAAGGCTGTTTTCTGACAAGGGCAAAATGCCCCAAGTCAGAGTGACCGTTTTCCGAGGTTTTGCAGGGATAAAACCTGTTTGAGGTGGTTGTGTGCAGCAGCAGGAGCATCCCAACTCTGCCGTGGCTCCGTGGCTGCACAGGCAGGATCATGTCCCTGACACCATCTATGTGTTTGCCTTGCTGCTTGAATTTAGCAGATCCCCTCGTCTCACATCACCCAGAGTGGGTTATCTGTAAAGGATGAGAAATTTTGGGAAGAACAGGCTGTAACAGAGGTCAAGTACAACTGGCTTTTTATCTGGTATACTTTGGAGAAAATAAATGCCATTTCTACATATCAGAATTCTTAAGTTTTGTATCACCAGTGAATATGTGGACCATCTTATACAGAGAACCAATGAAAAATGGTATAATAGCATGCTTGCATTCATCCAGACCAGAGTCTAACTTGGAAGAAAACCTTTACCTGGTTAGGGGATTTTTTGGACCCTTTTTGTTGTAAGGGCCCTTCCTGCACCTGGATGAAGCCTGCCAGGATGGTGCACATATGGAGCAGTGGTTTGGGATGTGCAGCCACCACTGTTCAGGGTGGTGTTCACCCCTGCAGAGACAAAGAGGGACTCAGCCAGGCTGCAGTCAGGATCCTTGTGCATCTCAAAGAATAAAATGTACACTCCCAAAACTCTGTAAAATGAAAACCATTTAAAAGATGCTTGAAGTTTTCTTTAAAGTGGCTTTTCATCCTTTACAGTCACATCCCCAGAAGTGTAATGGCATTATATCAGAGAAACTACATGAAAGGGTTCTCGGGCAGGTAATGCTGCTATCCTTCCCCTGTGATGGATTTATTGCAAGAGATGAACTATAAAACATATTTCTTGGACAGCCTAAGATCCCAGTGTTTCAAAATCAGAGAAATAGAGACTTTTCCAAAATCCTGTCAGTTCAGTTGTACTAAGGTGTCTTTTCAGACATAGTTTAATATTTTGGAAGAATTTCATACTCAGTTTAATTAGTTTCCTCCAATTGAATTTGGATTTTGCTTGTTGGCTAAGTGATTATTCCCCAAACTGCCTAAGGCATCAAGTTGATCTTGACAGAAATGCTGAAGTAAACATTTTTATTTGGTAACTGTGACTGTTCAGAGCCGCACCACTGGTGCCAAACTGTTACTCGCTATGACAGCTCATTATCTCCCTGTTTCCCAGTTCTTTACATATCTTTTTGTTTGTTCTGGTGGGCTGAATATAGATGTGTGTCCATTTTTGTGTATATTACTGTTTTCTGCACAGCAGTGAAACCGTGTTTATTAAGTGTACAACATCTTTTGCAGTTATAGTGGTGCTGAGGCCAGTGGGGAGGCATGTCCTGGTATAAGCTTATTTTGTGAAGTCCAGGGTATTATTTATATATCTATCTATATATAAAAGCCATAAGGTATGTATATATTTTTAAATTTTTTTTTACATATATACATTTACATTTATAATAGTATGTGAGCAGCTCAGCCTGTGCATGGATGAAGATGACCACTGGTTCCAGTCAAGGTCAAGTCTGTGTATATCTGCTAGAAAGAGTCAATAAAGAGCATTCTTGATCTAAACACTTAGAGATGTCTTTCTGAGCACATCTGGCTTTTGGACAGTAACATTTTCCACTCTAGGTGACCTTTTTAATGACACACTGGCCAAGTGTATCTGCTGTAATCTATGGGTCATTGTTGGAATTGCTGTAAATTTTTTGTAACAATTCTGAATCTGTATTAGAGATTTCTTTTTAATGCTTCATCTCAATAAAAGTGAAAATACTAAGCACTGAAACTTGTTATCACTGCAGCTTGTTTCTATACTGTATTATTCAGATGGAATATGAAGATCTAAAACCCCATGTTTAATTGGTAGTTTGTCCCAGTTTTAGTTTGGAAGATGGCCTTTCAGGCACATGTGTCAGGAAGATGGGGCAGAGGGAGAGCTGTTATTTCCTTCTCTGGTTTGTGTTTCACTGTACATTGCTGCAGCTGGGTCACCTCGGCAATTGATCTTATTTTGAATGGGAGTTTCCTGATTTTGCCCAGGTAACTGTATTCGTATCGGATCCCATAAAATCTTGACAAAAGCAGACAAAAAGTGTTAGTTGTTTTTTCTTACATGTTAGGGGGAACAATGATGGGATCATAATTGCAGAGACTTTTCTAGGTCGTGTGATTATGCCACATGGATGGAGGACTCCAAATACAGGATGTATTTTTCATAAAGCATCTCTCATCTTGAACATCTTATGCAGCATCATCAGGTTGATGAAAATCAGTATTTTAATTACCTAAAAATATTTTTAAGGAAAGATGTTGCATTTTTGTCTGTGACCTGGGACAGCCTTGATTCTGATCTTTTAACCAAGCAAGTAGCTATTTTTATGTGTAAGCAGAGCCTGTAATCTGCATTACACAGATCAACAGATTATGGCATATTTGGGAAAAGAACCGAAGCAAACAAATTGAAAACTAGATATCTGGCCTTATCTAAGCAACCAACTGCCTTGCCACCCTCATAAGAAATAGGGACAGAGCCCTGGAGGGCTGCAGGTGTGGTTTAGAAACCACTTCAGAATGCCACTGGTTTTGGCAGGTGCTGCAAAATGCCACTGCAGGAGGGTGTCCTGCTCTCAGGGCATCCAAATATCTCTGCCCTGAGCAAACTCCAGATGCAACACGTTGCACTTGTCTACCAAGCTTTGATCAAAAGGATTCTGCCCTTGCAAAGCACTCGACTGAGAAGCTCCACTAACATGATCTGCCTGGATCCCGAGCCCTTACAGTGATGCCTTTTGAAGCAGCAATGTGATTTTATTTAGTCAGATAGGAAATGTTATTTATCTCAAAGGTTCAAGATAACAAATGCACAGCTTAATGTGCTACAGATGTGTGTGATGGTGAATCAGGGCCTTGGAGAGCTTCCAAACAGCTTCAGTGCCGGTGGTCATGCACTACACAAGCCTGTGACAGAACCCTGCTTTCCCTGCATGCCTTAGTGGAGTGGGAATGGCAGGGAAAGTTCAAGGGGATGTTATGAAACTTATCTGCTTCTCCTTAATTCTGTTCTGTTTATGTTTATTTGCAATGCATTTCACCAGTGAAAGAAACAATGAATAATTTTATGAAAATACTGACAATTATTCCAGACCAGAATACTTTTTCCTAAATCTAATTTTCTCAGAAGTGCTGGCTTTTTTCTTTAGTGAGCTGGAGTCATTATATTCTGTATGTATCTGTTGTCATAAAAATGCTGACAAAAGAATTTGCCAAAATAGCATTTGTTTGCATAAATTTAGCATATAAAAGCCTACTTGTGATGATGTTGAATACAAGGAAAAGCTATTTGCTATGAGGAGCACGGGCCCCCCTTTGCTGTGCCATCAGTTATAGCTCCAGTATCAGAGACAACCAAAGGTATTCCTGTGCATGGATTAGTGTATATTTATGTATACTGTGTGGTCAGAGTGGTATTTAATGATATTTTAAGTAGTGTGGAAGGGGCCTGTGTAGCTGCAGTGAGACACTGAGATGCTGAGGTGCCAATCACCTCTCTTCTGGGATACTCCTCCCTGTTGGGATCAAACTCCTGTGCATGGCAGCAGCTCTGTATGCATAAGGATTTTAGAAACCCAAGATTTTGCATGGTTTTGTCCTGTTATGTCCAATGTGGCAAATGGCTCAGTCCCCATTCCTTTGCTTGTTCATCTGCTGCCACAGTTTATTTCCTCATCCCCAATGCTCACGCTGTTCATGGTGTAAGAATATGGAAAAGAAAAAAAAAAAAAACAAAACAACAAAACAGCAAAAGTCCCCAAAACCCAAACTAAATTTACCAAACAAAGCAAAAACCAGAAAATAAATATGGGGAAGTTTAAAAGCTCAGCCTTATATTGAATGTGCACAGCTCTCAGACTCATTTCAGTCCTCTTGCTCCTGTCACAAGGGGAACTGTGCATGGGGGATAATTCCATATTAAGAGAATTTATGTTTATCTGGAGAACTTCAACCACCTTGATAATTAAAGGCAGGTACAAGGGGATCAATGCAGATGTTCAGAGGTGAGTGAGGAGGCAGCCAGATCTTCTTTAGCAGTGAGGACTGATGGAAAATGAGCAGCTGTGGGTGAAAAGCAGGATCATGTCCAGCCACTCCTCAACACGTGTGTATATTTGGAATGATTGTGCTCCAAGCCTGGCCCAGAGGGGTCTGTCTTCATGGATGGAGAGTGCAAAAAGAACAAACGTGTCTTTCCCTGATGCAGCCCACATCCAATGCTGTTTTCTCAGAGAAATGCTGTAACAGACTGAGCTCAGCTGCTGGAATGGCTGCTGTTGCTTGTGAGGTAGGGATAGGTTAGAGAAAGTCAAACTCTTCTGAATTGGCTCTGCCCCAGCATGGTTCACAGCTCTGAGGGTGCTGATGTCCTGGGCAGAGCACACAGGCAATGCCTTTTCCTGAGAGCTGCTCCTCTCGGAAACACCCAAGAAAAGAACCAAGTGTCCAGGCAGCATAGATGGAAGCTGGAGGATAACTCTAGAGTGGAATTGACACAAGGAATGTTTGCTGAGAGCTCTTTAATGAACTGCACTGTCTGTCCTTCATGGGCTCTGCAGTGACTGCAGCTTTGTAACTCAGGAGAATTCCCTTGCTTTTAATAGACGTTTTTCTGTTCTCCTTGGTGTTTCAAGCTATTCTATTACCCAGTTGTCTTCAGTGCCAGGGGAACGATGCAAAAGGTGAAGAGGTGAACAGTGGCATTTCTGGGCATAGCAAATTATCCCACACCAAGCTATCTGTGTGTGCCAAAAACGCCTCATGCTGTGCACATTGTGAGAATCAGAAAAGTCAGAAGTGAGTTTAAGAAGCTACTTAAGAAGCCCCATCTGGAATCCATCACAAGGAGAGCATCATTCTGATGTTCCTCATTTGGTGTTCTTTTCCCAGCAGGTAAAAGGGGGGTGCAGGCAGGGATGGTACCTCATGCTCATGGTCAGGCATAGCATGACACCATCTGATCCCAACTGCTGCAGATTTGCTCTGCATAACTCTCTGCCACTGTTTTGTCTTCCTGGGCTTTTCATGGTAAGTGCCTCTCTGCATTGCCAGCTTTTCATGGCTCGACTGACAAAGCAGTACCTGGGGAGGTGCTCCCTGAAGTCAGACTGGTGCTGCAGAAGTCCTGCATGTAATCCCACTCTCACACCTTGGGAAACTTGCCCCAGGATGTTCTATATCAATTCAGGGTAAGGGAATTATAATTGAAAGTATTTGTTACTTGTTACCTATGTTTTGACATTGTTCTGTGTAGATTCATTTCAATCTTCATAGTTATTAAAAGCATTTTAGTCTGTTTTCTCAGTGAGTGCACAAATGATGGTGCCTTAATATGTTTTCTGTTCTATGTTTGTTTAAGCAACTGTGACAAACTCCTTGGCTTTACAGGTGCATTTCTTGCTCTCCTGGAGTGCATCAAATGAGTTTCCTTCTCACTGCTGATGATCAGAAAAGTCTTATTCCTCTCCCAGGTGCTACACTCCTTACCTTGCCTGTGAAATCCTGCTGTTGCTGTCTGGCACCTGTGGGCTGATGTGGGCTGAGAAGGTGTTAAGCTGAGCAGCCACCCTAGAGGTGAGGTGTTGCTTTGTGACACACTTCAGTATTCAATTCACATTCCAGACAGAGAGATACACAAAATAATATACTTGATAATAAATTCTGATTTATGAAAGTAGAACAAAACTGCAGACTGATAAATGGTCAAAACAGTACAGTGATTGTAAAGGGTTTTTTGCTCAGCATCATAATTAAACTTCCCTTTGGGTCAAGCTGGAATCCCTTCCCTTAGTTTAAGGTGAAATTTCTTGCTTGTATTTATTAGAGGTTGCAGCACCTACCTTCTTCTTCCGTATGGAGAAGGAAATGCCCTGGGCTGGAAAAAAAAAGCCAAGTCCTGCACCATCTCAGACAAGAATGCAGCACTTGTACCTGTTTCAGAGCTTTTCTTGCATTTATTTATTGAACGATCCTGGTTTCTCACTCTCTCCTCCCCTTTTCTCAAGTGTTACCAGGCACAGATCATTTCTGAGAGGGAAGAGAGGGCATTGAGGTGGAACCTTGGGCAGACCCCATTTGCCCTGTGGAAGATGCCCTTGGTGAGTGCTTAGTGCTGTGCCATGATTGTCACATTTCTCTCCAGGTTCCAGCACATTGCTGAGGTAGTGCAGCGTGAAGCATGTGTGTGACATTTAT
Source organism: Acridotheres tristis (assembly GCA_037013685.1). Lineage (NCBI taxonomy): Eukaryota > Metazoa > Chordata > Aves > Passeriformes > Sturnidae > Acridotheres > Acridotheres tristis. The sequence goes on along the minus strand of CM072899.1, from coordinate 7,049,241 downwards.
GAGATGAGACAAATTCCTCTTGACCTGGAGTGATACATTTCACAGACAGGGAGGAGTGTTTCCTTGATTAGGTAGATTTAATTTTCTTGTATGGATTTGCACTCTCAGGGCATTTCTTCCAGCCTTCCTTTGATAGGGAGGATGTGTTCATGATGCTGGACTGCCACTGAGAAATCTGGGCTCATTTCTTGGCTGGGTCACAGACTTTGTGAGATGCTGGCAAGCAGTTCCTTCTTGTGCCTTGGCTGTGAATGAGAAGATCTTTTGTTCTTCTATCAGGAGCTCAAGGCTCTTCCTTTTAATAATGCACCAGCCTCAATGCTATGATGTAAATAAGGATTTCTTTTACATATTTCTGTGCAGTAGTTTGATGCCTTAAGGAACCTATAAATGGAGCAACACACACTTTCAAGATAATATTAGTATAGGAGGTAATATAAAGGTTGATCTTTATTGGAGGCCTCCAGGGGCAGATATGGAAAATGTCCATAAAACCCCACCCACACGGGGGGAATAGAGTTTCTATAAATTTAGAAAATTAGCATAATTGACAAGAATTCCAAATTAGAAGCACAGGTGATGAAGTAATTCCCCCTTCTGGTTCAACCCTTTTCTGGAGCCCCCCTTTGGTAATGACTGTACTTTGTTAATGAAACAGTGTCTCAAAGAGCTGTTCTCAGCCTTGGTAGCTAGGGAGAACCAAGATAGGATAGGGGCCCTTGGAATATCTTTTATCTTTCTTCCTAGGGAAAGAGCATGAAAAACTACTGGGAAAACTAGCCAGCAGTACAATATTAAGCCACAAATATATGTGTAAAGAATACAGAGAATATATAAAAGAAAAAGGCAAAAATCAGCATGGCATGGATTTGATCCATCACTTCCAATTATCTCCAGATTTTTCTTTTTCTTTTTTTTTATGAGCAGCATTATCCTGTCTCACATTTTCATTCTCCTTTGCCTAACGGTGATGAAGAAGAGATACACGTGGTGATAAAGTAGTTTCAGGGTGAGCTGGGGTGAAGAGCTTATCTGTTGCAAGTCTCATCTCTTTTAATCCTGAAAGGTTAGTTGGAGCACTAAAAGTACTCTTCTTAAATGATATTGGAGACAGTGTTCAGCTCATAAATATTTGTGTTTCATCACCATATCAATGAAAATCTGGAAAAATGTTATACCGTGTTGGTTCTGTCCTCACTGACTGTAAAATTTTAATTGGTTTTACTTTTGGTGCTTGTTAACCCAAATGTAATGTTGAGTTCCACGGGAGGTGAAATCTCTTCCAAAATTTTGGAAATAATTGTTTAAATAGAGGCATGGTTTTTGTGATGAATTTTTTCAAGACAAACAGTTTTCTGCTCTTTGCAGGGAAAAAGCCTCCCACTGCCTTTATTCATATCCTTAATTCAGCCAATGTGTTACAAGGATTGAGCTTAAAATCAAAGCACCATTAGGACTCAGCTGTAACTTTGCCTGCAATGACAAGATTGCTAAATAACTGTTGTATTACTTGTGCACTGACATTAGCTCTATGGAAGTGGCAGCCTTTGCTCTTTTTCTTTTTTTAAATCCACCTGCTCCAAAACATGCCTCAGCTGACACATTCACCCAGCTCAGGCTGGCCCGATCTCCACAAGCCCCAAACTGGGACCAGAGTTATAATGAGAAACCTGGGGAGAACAAGGTGGGTCTGCACAAGAGGCAACTGATGAGCAAAAAAGGCTCTGGATGAGAATATTGCTCCCCACAGCAATAGTCAGCATCATCTAATTTTGCAGTGCTGTGGTTATTTCAGAAATCATGTGCCTTATGGGTTATGGTCCATTTTCCCCATCATATCCCAGCACTTAATGCATGCAAAATTGTGGGCAGAGTCTGACTTCCATTTGATTTCAATGCAATTGGTTTTAGTCAAAAATCAATGTTGATTCCCTGAAAGCTGAGTGAAAGCAATCATTTTGGCACCCCTCATTGTCACTGTCTACAGAGCCTTGTTTAAGCCTGTGTGTGTTTGAAATCATGTACTGCACAATACTACTGAATTTTGTCTCCTGTATGGAGAAGCCATAAAACTCTAGTTAGAAACAATGGAAAAAAATTTTAATAAACTAGTATACTGATACTACATGATTGGCTGAATTAAGCATATAAACTTGCAGATTTTTTTCCTTATTTCTCACTCTTTCCTTCTCTGGGCACTTAGTTATTTGCAGTTTGACTTACCCCAGAACATGAGCCTTGGTGTCACCTGTTGTGTGTTGGTTTGGCACAGCCTGGTTTTTGGTAGCAGGGAAGAGCCACAGGGGTGGCTTCTGTGAGAAGCTGCTGGAAGAGTCCACCATGCCCAACAGAGCCAAGCTCTGATGGCTCTGAAGATGGACATGCTGCTGACCCAGTTGGAGAGGTTGGTAATGCCTCTGTGATGACATTTAAGAAGAAAATCAAAACACCACATGGGCAGGTTTTTCCAGGAGTGGTGAGGGGTCCATCCCTGGTGCAGCACACGGCAATGGCTGCCAAGGCTGGCGCCATCTCAGTGTGGCCATGGTGAGCCTCCCCTGCCTGGCCACCCCTGGGCAGCCACGCCGGGGGCAGCAGGGCAGGGGCAGCGGTGGCTTCTCCTTCCCAGTGCCCACATGAAGAGAGGCCTTGAACAGCGCCTGTGGTCACTGCGCTGCAGAGAGAGAGAAAGGACAGCAACACACACGGACCTCTTTGGAGAAAAAAGGCCAACTTTATTGTATGGACAACCTGTATTTAAAGTGTGTTACGTGCAGCTAGGACAGGACAGTAGTTCATTGGACAATTGGGAAAAACATCCTTGGGACAGCACCTCAGGATGTATCCCACAGGAAAGACACCAGGTGTTAATCTTTATTATGAATTCCATTCTGTTTTTCACCATATTATCACTCTGGGAGACTGCCTCCCTAACTGAAGCTGTAGTCAGCTTGTCAGCCTGAGAATGGACCTGAGAGTCAGGAGAAATGCAGGCCTGAAAAGGATTTCCAAGCTGTAATTCCCCAGCTCTGTGAATGTGTGTGTCCACAAGCGCCAGTGCCGCGGAGCCACCACTGCTTGCACCATGGCGGCAGGGCCTGGCCAGCAGTGGAACCATGACGAGCGACTCCCCAGCACAGAACCAAGACAATATCAACTTCTCACCACTGTGGGATCTTGCAAGAATCTTTGGATTAGTGTAACTTGCTGACAGTGGTGCCTACAAGCAGCAGTTTTCTTCTAATCAGAGAAGAGGAGGAAGTGAGGACGTGTGAGGGAAAACAACATGGCGGCACCGAGGTCAGTGGATAAAATGGAAGGGGAGGAGGTGCTTCAAGTGTTGGAGCCGAGATTCCTCTGCAGGCCGTGGTGAGGACTATGGTAAAACAAGGTGTCATTTTACAGTATGGTAAAACAGTATGTCCCCTTGGAATGCATGGAGTCCACGGGGGAGGCAGAGATCCACTCGCAGCCCCTGGGAGAAGTGCTCATGCTGGATGCCAGAGACAGCTGTGATGCAGTGGGAGACACGAATGGAGAGAGGGTCCCTGCTCCCAGAGATAGAGACAGGGACCTTGCTCCCAAACTAGAGCAGCTTAGCCTTCAAGACTGCACGCCATGGATGAGTGACCCATGCCACAACAGTTTTGGAAAGACTGTTGTTCCATGGGAGGGACTCCATGGCAGAGCAGAAAAAAGACTCCTCTCCCTGAGCGAACAGAAAAACATCTCGAGTGACAAACTGACCAAAACTCCCACCCCTGTCTCCCTGTGCTGTCACTGGGAAGGAGGGAGCGGCTGGGAGAAAAAAGGTGTTTTAAAGGCTTATTTTACTTCTCATTATCATCCTCTGACTCTGTTCATAATAAAGGCACTTTATATATTTTAATTTGAACCTGTTTTGCCCTTAAAGTGTTTTTTTCCTGGTCCCCATCTCAACTCATGAGCACTTTGTTAATTTTTTTGCTCTCTGCCCAGCTGAGAGCAAGAGAGGGTGAGCAAGCAGCTTTCATGGGTGCCTGGCATTTGGCCGATGTCAAACCACAACATACTGGAAGTGACCTAGCTCACAGAAACATCTCTAACTCTAGCCCAAAATTGTCCAGTAAGAACAGCAAGATGTGACCTCCAAACTGGGTATTAAAAGCACAGTTCAGGTAAGAGCCAGCAGTCCATTTACAAGTGTAATTATTAGTCTTAATACAAACTGGCAGGCTGGAAATGTAAAGGTCTTTCCTGAATTAAGATCTCTTCAGGCAATAGTAGAACTTTGCAGAACTCTATAAAAGCTATTGTCTCTTGTGAAATCAATGTCTTTGATCTCAGTCTCAATTTTAGGTTTCTACAAAATTAAACAAAACAATGCAAATATTTTAAAAGATAATTGGTTAGATTACAAATAAAGCAACTTCTTTTTCTTTCATATAGAATGTGCTGTTTATTAAAACTTGAACTTAAAAATACTTTCACGATAGAAGAAAATAGGCTTGTTAACTATCTGGATTTGCAGATACAAGGTGATTGTCAGCTAAAATGTCAGCTGATAAGGTAATTCTTTTAAAATACTTGGAAGCCACATAAGAAGAAGTGAGTCGCAGATGCGAGGCAGAGGGATGATCAAGGGAGAACCATCCATTATCTGCACAAAGGCCCAGATCCTCTGCATGAGACCCTGAGCTGGATCCCTTTCCTCCCTGCCATGGGAGGCACCACTGCCTGCATCCATGGCTTCTGGGAGAGACAGATTTTATGGGCATGAGAAACATCACATGAAATGGCACCTGCACATCTCCTCCATAGGATCCTCCTGGATGACCAGCTATGCCAAAATATCACATCAGCATGTATTAGTGGGCCCTGACCATGGCAGAGGGCTTGGAACTGGATGATCCCTAAGGTCCCTGCCAACCCAAACCAGTCTGTGATTAATTCTGTGATTCTATAAATGTCACGTTTAATATGGTAATATGTATAGTCAAATGCACACAGAGAGATTTGTCCTTTAAATTGTTTGAAGTCTCTTGTTTACCACTATTGATTCGTGCCAGCTTTGCTCTTATTTTAAATCCATCCAGGCAATGGTGTTCTTTGGCTCTGATGGTTCATACTCCTCAGATAGCAATTTATGTGTTTCATTTATAACCTCATGACAGGCCTTGTGCTTTGCAGTGACAAAAAGGCTGTTTTACACTTAAAATGATTAAATTGTCAGCCTCTGAGCACACAGTGAAAAATTGTCTATGTCAATTGTCTGTTTATGGTCTTCATGAGAATTTGCATATGTAAATCAGATATTTTGTTGCACAACCACATCTGAGTTGTGAATGCATCCAGGCAGGTTTGGCAGGTATGTTTGGGATAAAGAATTACTAAAATACGCTAAAAACCTGGAGGGTGGCTGAAACCAGGTTCAGATTTGGTCATTGACATTAAAAGGATGTTGATTTTGTAATGCTACTTAAACCTTCTTTGGCTTAATTTCATTTTATGCAGGGGTGTTAGTATTTTGTGTTTTCATTGATTGGGAACTAGTCCTTTTATGTGCTTTATATTGTTTCTGAATTATTACTCGTATACATGTACAGTTTATTACTTTAATTTTCATAAGCTTTTTCTTTTTTCTGGGTGATCTGTACTTCAGACTCAGCATCTATGAAAGAATTAAGTATTGTTTTTTTCAGGCTGGTCATGAGACTTTGCAGCAGACCTCGGAAATGCAGTGTAAATTCAATGAGCCCAGCACAGTGCTCCAACACCAGTGTACATGACAGCCACAGTCACAGAGGATGATAATGTAGATAGAGAAAAAAAATCTCTAATATTAATATACTACTACAATTTTTTTAGTAATTATTTGAAGAATATGAACAGTATCCATCTTAGTTCTCTGCCCAACTGTATTTGAAGGCAATAACCACATGCTAAATTGTTAAGTAGATACAGTGAAGATATTTTATCTGCGAATCTAAATGTTGCTCAGGTTTTACACAACCCCAGAGTTGCTCTGCACAGCCTCTTGGTGAGGCTAGCCAGTGGCCAGGGAAGGAGCAAGGAGCAGTAATTGATGAGCTGAGGAAGAACGCAGCCACACCTGGGGTGCACTTGGGATTTGTGAGCATGGACATAAGCGCCAAGCCCAGCATGCCTGGGGTCAGTGCAGGTGAGCTCAGGTCAACTCAGGTCAATTGAAAATTTAGGAGGCCATCATTAATTACAATTACAGGATCATATACAGTCGTTTTTAGGGGAGGGAGAGAGAAGGAGCATCAGTTTTGACAAAGTGGCTGGTGCAGGTGTGAGCTGAGCAGGTGATGTGCTCAGGTAAGCCAGACCTCCCTGGTCCTTCCTCTTGATTTCTCTACAATTCCTATGCAGATCTGTGGGGAAGGACTAAAAACACACAGAAGGTAAGTCAGTGAGAAAGGGGATCAAGAGATTTTAGGCTTACTAAATTGTACTGTGCAGTCTGATTTTTCTGTGTAGCCGCTAGAAAGAGCTAGGCTGCTCCTTAAGGTAAGTTACGGGATGAGGTTGATGCTGAGAAAATATCTGGAACCATCTGATTCCATGCAAGCATCCTTTGGGAAGGTGCAGGAACAGCTTCACAAATTCCCTGAAATGAGGCTCTGCAGGAAGGGAGTTTTGAGGAAGGGGATTGGTGATGACTGGGTGCCTCACGGACTGGAAGTAAGTTTCCTGCAAAGTGGCCAGATTGTAAGTGGGGCTGCAGCAAACTGAGAGAACTGAGTCATGGGCAGGTGATGCAATTTTTCCTGCCTTGCTCTGTGCTGGTTAGACTCTGGGAAATGGTCATATTTTGGGCTTCATCCTAAAAGAAGGAGATAGTTGGGAAAACAGAGTCAAGAAAGGGATACTAAAAATGAACTGGGAGTAGAGGGTGTGGGGAGAAAAGTTGTGGAGTTCAGGCTGTTTACTGTGAAGGGAGAAAAAGTGGTAACTGGAAAGAGGCAAGATCATGTTTGAGTTCTGCTGCGCTGCTGCAGAGGAGAGGAAGGGAATGGGCAGTTCTCTTGTCTGTGCTGTTTGGGAGGAGAAGACGTGCTATTAAGGGATATACAATTTTAAGAAACAGATGGAGAAGCACTGGGGTAGATTTGCCCCAGGAATTTGTGGTGTTGGGAGTCAGAAGTTAGATAAACATCTGCCAGAAAAGATAGAGCTGCCTGGCCTCTGCTCTGAGGGTCCTTTCAACCCTCTTTGCAATGATGACTTTGAAATCAAATTCTGCACAAAAATAAGACAATGCATTTCCTTTCCTCTGCAAAGAAGAAGATGCAGGGTGTGCCCAGGAGGAAGAGATGTGGAATAAAGTGGTTGTGGCAATGGAAAAAATGTGACTGAGACCTGAAACCAGTATTGTTTCCTTCCTTCTCTTCAAATATTAATAGACTTTTTTTTTCCATGCTATTAAGATAGCCAACATTATTCTAAGCTGTTGCCTAAGCCATTAATGCACTGTGCTCTGAGTTACATTTTGCAAATATTTTCCTTCCCCTCTTGAGAGATTTTGTTATGAAGTACCCTCATTGTCAGCAGAGCTGGGATACGATGTAGTCTGGTACTTCATGGACAAGTTCCTTAGACTCTGGAAGGAATAGTGACTTTCTGAGGCAAGACTGCTTTGCTTCCTTACCCAACAGTAAACAGGCCTGCAGGATGACTGATCTTGATAATAACAAAGAAAAACACACTGTGTGCACTGGCAAAATAATAAGAAAAGGATTTATGAGTGGTTTGGAGTGGGATTCTTGGAGCCATAATCCTCATCCAAGGGAGCTCTCAGTACCAGGGACGCTGTGGAAAAGTCTGTTGAAGTTAGCAGGTGTATACCACGCAAAAACCTTTGCATTTAACAGCACAAGAGTGTCAATTTGGGGAATTACAGTCCCTCCCACACCTCCTGAGCCAAGTGCAGTGAGCTGAGGTCCAGGTGATGTAATTGTGGCTGTTGGAGGTATATTTCTTTTCTGGAATGTCAATCCTGTGGTTCATGGGGTAGATGTGCATTCAAACAGTTCTGTTTGCTCACCTACAGGGGTTCTCTCAGCCTCGGGTCATCTGCTCAGAACAAAAGCTAGAACCTTGAAGGTTTCACCTGCTTGGAAGCACTTTCCATCTGTTGAGATGCTTCGCAGCAAGCCTGAGCAGCAGAGTGTCCGTGTGGTCCATAATTTCTGGTCTCTGTGATCAAAGCTTCCTGATGAGTAAAGCCTTTTTATCCTCATCAGTGATGGGAAGAGAACTTGCTGGGGAGGGACCTGTGTTATTTGTATTGCCCTGTGCACTCTGGAATGCAGAGAGCCAGGGCAGGTTCAGGCAGAGCTGCTGCTGCCTTGGCAAGAGGCTGTCATGCACCTCCAGGTCTTCAGTCTTAGTAAAGACAGAGCAGGGAACTGCAGGCTCTCAGTTGGCTCATTAATGCCTGTGCTTGTCACTCTGAGTGGAAATATATTTGGTGGCTTTTGTGTATTAACAGACTTTTGGTGTTGGACAGGTCTGTGGAGAATTCAGAAGCTGCCTGAAAGTCGTGAGTTTTTTCCCCTTGTCTCAGATGTGCTGAGGGTAAACAGCTCTGCCCTCTAGTGCCATTTGCCCGTTCTGGTAAAGCTGAACACATCAATGAGCCAGGGAACACAGAGCATCCCTTGGAGCACACTGACCTGTGCTGCTCCAGGCTGCTGTGGGCATCCCCGTGAGCAGCTGGAACCAGGACAGGAGGGTTTTAGCCCCATGCCAGGCAGGAAAGCATGGCATGTATTGGCATACCTGCTGCACAGCATCCCCACTTTCATTTCTGTGTTCTCCCTCAAACGACCCTGCTTAGCCTGATATTTGATATATTGCTTCCCTATTATGTTTGGTATGCCTTTGGGAGACATGCAGAAGAGCTAAATGATTTCAGCAGCTTTGCTCTTTCAGCCCCATAAATAATGAATTCATCAGGGTGAGAAAACACGTGCCCAGATACAAACACATGCAGAGCCCTGCACAGGAAAGGGAATAGACAGAAGCTTGAGATCCAAATGCAGAGCCCTGTGGCAGTAAACTGGGAACTGCTTTTTGGAGTGAGAAAGTGTCAGGGGGTGGGTGTGCAGTTAATTGCCTCAAGAAGAGGCCAAAAGCAATTAGGAGTGCAAGTGAGTGCTAGCTGAGGTTGGAAGTGATAAGTTGCTACCTGCTTGGCTTTTGGAGAAGGCCATTAGTTTGAAGGAGATGTTTGTTTTATCATCTCTAAGTTGTGTCTTCAAGCATCAGATGAAATATTTTGGTTGTGACTGGCACCCTGCAACATGACAAGGGCTACAAATACATTGTGAACCTGCTGGACAGCCTCAACTTGATGGGGGGGGGGATAGTGAGGTTTCAAAGAATCTAAATTTCTGCAATTTTTGTAAAAGTAAATAAAAAAATAAATGGAACCTCCCAAGTCTCACACTGCCCCTGCTGAGAGTACTTGCAGAGATGGTGTGTGTGCAACTAGACACCAGAGAATCCACCCATCCTTCCTCCTCTTCAGGGCCAGTTGTGAACTTCTCGGGTTTGCAAGGGCTCTTTCCTTGCTGATGCTTTGAGTGCCCTTTCCAGGAGAGATAATGCAGAGGGAAGTGTGAGCTGGTGTGGGGAGCCCAGCAGCCCAAAAACCAGGTGTCTGCAAACCTGGGCTCCACCAGGAAGGTAAAGGAGATGCAAGAGGTTCACCTGGGGAACCTTAGCAGTGTTCTGCTGGCTGGAGATCTTTGTGTTAACTCTGTTAAATTATTTTCTGGAAAAAATGGCAAAGAAAAATACACTGGTTTGCAGTTAGTCCTTCAAACATGAGTGCTCCTGGATAGCCAGGGGAGCCCATGGGCAGCTCTTGAGTTTAGCAAATGCTGGGACTCCAATTTTCTGGTCCATTTTAGCTTGATTTGCACTGATAAGAACTAGGGCATTTTCATAAAATTTGGTCTTCTGCCTGTAGCCACATCTAAAGGGTTTTACAGGTCAGCTGCCAAGATTAGGCTATCTTTTGTGGAATTGAAAATTTATTTGGGGAAGTCTGGACAATTCCATTTGGAGGCACTTTACTGCTCAGCAGGTAACAAGGAGGGAAAAAATTTGTGCGCAGAGCCTGAAGATAGTGAATTTCTGATCCTCACTGGTGCTTGGAGTTCTTATCTTGGTATCAAAACCATAACTACTTGACTATTGCATAAATAACCTTCCAGTACACATGCACTGATTTATTTTTTCCCCTTGCCACTCAGGCCATCTCTGACAATTCTTATGAACTCTCTTGACCTGCTGGATTTTTCTCCTTGATCTCTGAAGCAAGTGACATCTACAAGACTGTGCTGTCTGAGCTCCTTCCTTCTCCCCACAAATTCTGAACGTAATTAACTTGTCTTACCCACTTTGACTGGGGGTAAACTGTGTTCACTGTGGGTTTTGTGAACCCAGCTGGCTGGGCTGAGCAGAGGCCTCTTGGTGCCTTCAGAAGTTCACCCTAGAGCTGACAAATTAAAGTGGGGGCGAAGGGAAAGAAAGAGGCATTAGTAATTCCTGAGTTCAGGAGAAGTTCAGCCAGAGCTTTCCCCAGTAGCTGTCAGTTTCCTTCTCATCCCCCTTTATATATTTAGTTGTAATGATGAAAGTTCAAACACGAATGCAATTACAAGATAATTTTGCATCATTCCTAAGAGTGCTACAATCATTACAGGCTGAAATAATATAAGTACAAACATAACAGCAAAGAGAGAGGAGTGAGCAAAAAAGAAGTTTAGCGAGTTTTGGAAGGAAACAGAGCTAACCAGTTGGAGCTCATCTAGATGGCAACAGCAGGAATTGCTTTTCCTAACACGAGGTGATGCATGTCTGGAAAGTAAAAGTGAATTAAAAAGTTGCCTGATTAGTGATATGGGGGTGGAAAGGGCTAAGAGCAGACTGAAACAGTTAAGGTATCATGGATTTGCATGTACTTCATTTTATTCAGAGTGACTGATATGGGTATCTGTGTAATCCCTAGCTGTCTTTATTTTTAAAATTGTATTTGAGTTAAGCAGTTTTGTTCCTATTGCTGCAACAGAGTGAACAGAGTGGCCAGGGAAGGAGAACAAAGGTGGCAGCAGAGGGTTTGCCCCAGCCTGGAGACCAGCATCAGGATGTGCCAGGCTTTTGGACCACTGGTGTGCCCACCCTGACCCCATGCCCTTCTGGAAGATAGTCCACAGCATCAAACATGGAAGGCATGTGCATTTTATGGGCTCATTTATCCTCTGCCCTCTCCTGTCAAACCCAGGGCACGAAGTCCCTTGGGGTGGCTGCAGCCTTTTGCAGCTCCTGTTTTTTTTTTTTTTTTGTTTTTTTTTTTTTAATTTTATTTTTTTTGTGAATCCTGGTTAAGCAGGCTTACAGAGCCAGGTGCTGTATAATTAGTGGGAGCAGGTCCCTGTGTTTGCAGGCTGAGCTCACCAGGCTCTGCCCTCGCACTGTGCCAGACGGAGCCGTTGGTGAAAATGGGCACAGGTGGGCTGCTCAGTGAGATGGAAAATAATTAGGAGAGCGTTAGTTTTAGGTTGAAATAAATGGATTGTCCAGCTGTAGCTGCTGTAGAGAGGAAGCTGAATGTTAATTAGATGCCACCAGTAATTATGGTGATTATGTATTTTTTGAGTGGCTGTTGGGAATAGTTCAATTCACTTCCACAGGGTAATGTGAATGACGTTTCTAATTGGTTTAAGGAAGAGGGAAGGTAGTTATTTTGATTTTTTTATTTTTTTTAATAATGACAATTGCTTGGCAATGTAAAAAAAAAATGCAATGACAAAGCTGCTGGAGGAAGCAAAAAAACTTAAGTTGTTTGATGTAACTTCTCAGAAAAAAGGATTGTTCATTGAGGTAATAGAAAATGCTTTGTGTTTGCTGCAAGAAATACATCCTACTTTTCTACAGAGAAAAATTAGACCCTGGCAGAGATGGGACTTAAATGTGTTTTTCCATCTCATGGTGCATTTTCTTAACTGTGAGACGAGCAGACCTCTTGAAAATAACTCTGAATTTATTTTGCTGGCTTTCAGGCTTGTTTGATGCTTCTCTCCCCTTCTCGCACAGATAAAGGTGATGCCAGTAAAATTAATTGAAACAGTGATTTTGTAAGAGACTATTACTTATATTACTTGCCAAGGGCCAATTTTAATATTTAGATCAGAAAAACTAATTTTACAGGCTTGTCCATGCATGGGGCCTCTCTGAAACAGTTGCTCCATACATATTTATGTAGGCATTGTGATAAATCAAGTGCCCACATGCGAATCTGTTCAGCAATATCTGTTGTGCTCTATATTCAATTTTTCTTTCAGTTTTTTCTTTCAGTTGTAGATCAAGCCTCTCACTTATACCCTCTAGTTAAGACATGAACACATTAACATGCCACCCACTGTGTCTGATAACCTAACTAACACCTGTGATCTCAGACAGCCTCAGCTCAAATTCACTCTTAGCATTATTTGTCAAGATTATTTGTAGACTAGATTTGCATAAATTGCCAACAAGCATGTACTGAGCACCCAGACTTTTGTGGAATACTTTACTGGAAATGACTGGTGTGGGAGAAGGTTGTCCTCCATGTAAACCAAGTGCTGCTCCTGGGGGGCTTCTCATTTCAAGAAATATTAACAAATACTTGAATCTTACACACACAAAATGTGCAAAAGCCTCTGCTGGTTGGACAAGGACAGTCTTCTGCAATCCACAGGGAACGTCAGCCTAAAGCACTTGTGAGGCTGCCTAACGTGAAACTTAAAAAATGCACCATTCGCCTTCGTTCACAGGGGAAATACAGTACCTCAGCCCCTGACCTTCCTGAAGGTGAAGTTTGGAGGAGCCTTGCTGATGGTGATTCAGGTAAGACATTGCCTGGTGTTTGCATTGGCCATGTTACTTTCTATTAGGGGCATGACTGATTTTTCTGGGCATCAGGACAATACAAGATACCCTGATGACACACATGTCTCAGACAGAAATGAAAATGTCCCTAGCACAGCATCCTACATTTGAACTTTTGGGGACGTCAGTTGGAGAGGTGTAACATTTCACCACATGTCCCAACCCTTACTTTCCTTCAGCTTTGTTCTCCATGTGGAGTTCCTTCAGTGGTCCCTTGTTCTGTTACAAGGGACCACCTACTTCTTCGGGTGTGACTGGAAGTCCAGCCATTACAGAGCTGAGTGCAAGTGTTCTGCAGCATGAGATGGGCACATGCAGACATTTCTCCCCTGTACCCTGGCACAGGGGCAGGTCTGTGGCGTGGTGTGCCCTTCTCAGAAGCAGCTGTGCTTTGTTCCCATAATGGACACAGTTATGTAGGGAGAAAGGATTTGCACATCCCATGGAGCTGGAGCAGTGGGTGGGTTGATTGCTGGAGCAGCAGTGTGCCCCACATCTGGGAACAAGCCTTGGGCTAACAGCTGGCTGAAAGCTTTTGGTAGGTTGGATGCATCTGAGAGCATATGATTTGCCAAGGGGGAGGCTTCTGTCTTCACAACAGCCTGTACTTTCCTTAATTACTTCCATTTAGGAAAGTTGATGGCTTCTTTAACTGAACTATGTTTAATGAAAAATAGGTAGCAAGATGAATGCTTTGCTCTTGCATCTAAAATCCACTGATAATTAGAACTTATGGAAGTAGTAATGTACTTCCTTTCCATTTTTCCCTGACCGATAAGTCAATTGAAATACATTTTCATCCTTTTATCCACAGTACTTTAATTTGGGGAATACGGAGACCCTGCACATGTTTTTTTGCATGCCTGGGCCACTGTGCAAATGGGAAAATTGGGCTCACCTTGATTTACCCTCTGCTTACACAGCCTGTGTTCTCCTCTTCCAGATTCATCCTGAAGGATCTACTGCTGTTTTAAAATACACTGTGTCCCTTCATGAGGAGCATAGGACAGCCTGGGACTCTCGTTCCTCTTCTTTGAGGATGAAGAGTTGACAATTTTAAATGGCACACCACAAGCAGTACAGTCAAGAGGAGATTGGGAGGAAGATTGAGAGCTCTGGCAAACTTTGAAGAATCAGACCCCAAGGATGTTGATCTTGATATTAAGGCCTGTGTTTATAAGAGTGATTGCTTTGCCATGTTCTCCTTGAGGACCTGGCTGAGCATCCAAAGAGGGGACATGAGTTGTCACCTCCACTGAGGCAGGCTGGCTCATGCCACCAGATCTGTTTTGTTGCTATGAGCTCCTCTGTGTGCTGTGCCATCACCAACACTTGTATGAACAATAGCAGATTTTGCTGCTCCTGTGCCTGGCAGCCTCGGTTTTCCTGTTTGTCCTTTACTCTCCTCCTGTACTTGGACACAAGAATAGTTCTCAGTCATGCTGGTGGGTTTGCTTCAGCCCTGATGTGTTGGTGCTTCCCTCCTCTGCCCTCGCCATGCCTGGCACAGCTGAGGCTGTGGGCTGTGCTTGCTGGCAGGGAGGTGGCAGCTCACTGAAAGTGTCACCGTTAGGGTGACTTTGGCCATGACACGGTTTCTCTGTGTCTTTGCAGTCTTCTGAGTAAGGAGGTCTGTCACCCTGAGGATTCATTTGCACAAACACCATAGGTGAGAAATCTAACACTGTGTTGGGCCATGTTTATTTTAAATCTCAGGGCTACTGAGAGCTCTGTCAGCCAAGGCAGTCCCCCAACCCTTGGAAACACCAGGGCTCTCCAGGCTGGAGGGGGTGGGAGCTCTCCTGATTTGCCTGGGAGCAGCGTGGTGCTGCTTGGCAGCCCAAGCAATGCAAAAATGATTTTTCTATCTTGTCTTAAACAGTGAAGCAAGTTTAGTGATGGGGGGAGGACAGAGAAATGCAGCTCAGGAAAGAGCAGTCTTCCCAGAGAGTTCTCACAGTGCACACAAGGGATTTTTAACCCTAGGGACCCTCTGGATTTCTGTCTCAGGCTTGCACAGGAGGCAGCAGTTTCCTGTGTGGCTGCAGAGCATTGTGCTGGAGTTGGTCCATCCTTGCTGCGGGGTGGGAGAAAGGGTGAGCAATTTTCTATTTTACACATTTTTAAACTGGTGTTCTGTTTCTCTTACTCCTGTGTTGATGGACACTGCTGTTGTCCATCCCAAGGATGGCTCCAGGACCAGGCTGAGTGAAGGTTGGGATGCTGTACCCCCCGTCTCTGGCTGTAGCAGGTGGGGTGATGGTTCTCCCAGGAGGAAAAACACCAGATGAACCAGTCTCCCATGATTTCCACATGGATTTGGTGGTGCAGTGAGTGAGCTGATGTGCTCTGTGCTTTTGTTTGTGTGTCAGTCCCAGCAAAGGGAGGGTGTCCTCCAGGCAAGAGAGATGCCTCTGGAGCTGGTCCAGGTGCATGCAGATCCCTGGCACTGGGTCCTTCCTGGCATGGCCACCTTCCTCTGGGACATCACTTTGGGAAATGTGTTGTTTCCCATCTTTTTCTTACCAGCTCTCAGCAGTTTCTATGCATGCCCACCAGAGAGCAACCCCAGCACAGGGTTGTTGTCTCCAGAGACACAGATTGTAGGGCTGAGTGTGAGGTCAAATCCATCTTCCCTCACCCTTTCCAGCCCTATCATCTCATGCCAAACCTGAGCTGAACAGTGAGTTTAGGCCCTCTATGTCCTGGGCAAGAGGAGTATCCCACAGGGAAGGACATGCTGGAGGAGAGAGGCAGGAGACCCTGGCTGTGTCTTCTACAGCAAACCCAGTGCCATCTCCAGGAAAGGACCATGCCATGAATTAGCAAGGGACATCAAGCCAGGATGTACAAGAAACAAGGCTTCAGACAGAGCTTAATTATTTGGATGGCTGAAAATCTGATGCTTTTTGCAGTTTCCTGTTGCACAGACAAATTGTACTCATCTTGGAGAAGCGCCAAATCATTTAGTCTGGAAAAGACCTTCAAGCCCAACAGACCTCTCAGTAGGTATCTTTGATGCTTGAGCAGGTAGCTGGATATCTTGGTGGGGTTTTTTACGTGAGACTCTGTCCCAGTGTTTGGCTAAGGAGCAAACCCGTGTTTTTCATGTATCCTCAGACTTTGTGAGTGTTACCTCAACCTCAAGGCTGGCAAGGAGTCCCAGGGTAGGCAATCACAGCTAGGCTTGGAGGTGGGGTTCAACTATGCAACATCAAATACTTTAATTGAGCTGCCTGGGTCAGGAGGGAGGGATGGGCAGGACTGGCCTTTCCCGGGATAGGCACATTGCAAGGGACTGAATCTCCTGCGGGAAGGACCTGTCCCTCCCCTCTGTGCTTCCTTTGAGCCACAGGAGCAGCACTCACAGGCCAGGTCTGTGGTGGGTGCAAGGGTCTGTGGCACTGCTGAGCTGCAGCCCCAGTGCCTGCAGAAATGGGCTTTGGAAGAAAACTGAGGGAAGAAGCAACTCTGCTATTTTTATCCTTGCACCAGCCCCCGGGGATTTCGATTGACAGGATTAGTTATGAAGCCAATATTATGAGTTTAACTATGAGTGAAATAACACAACTTCTGTGGGAAGCAGAGTAAAAGAGGCAATTATACAGTAGTTTAATAACAGCGCGCTGCTGGCTGGGTAGCTGAAAACTTACAGTTGACTGTAATTAGATTTTTCCATTCTTCCTGTTAAATAGCTATAAAAATTACAACAGAAAATAATCTGATTCTCTTTTATTTCGTGCTGTTTTCATCATCCAGTCGGTATCCATTTGGCTTTCTGATTATTCTTTATATGGTTATAGTATCTGATGTTTAAGACATGCAGAAATGTCTTAATGTTTAAAAAATGCAGAAAGCACTAGGAATGAGGGAATGGCAGTAACACTCTTCTGAGCATGAGGAATCTAAGGGATGCTTGAATGGACAGTGAAGGCTTTCCAAATTGACTAACTCTGAATAACAGTTGGACTTCTAACCACAGGAGTTATTCCAAATCATTTAAAATTACAGTAAAAAATGAGATGTTAGGAATTAAATCCCCATTTACCTGTCTGTTATTATAACCTGCCAGGTGTAGATAAGCAAGAGGGATGGAGGGAGGTGCTATGGCACATCAGTCTGCTCTGGTCGCTGTCCTCATCTCCTGCTGGGATGGGAGTCCATGCTGTGATGTGATTCTGGGCTTCACTCCCACCTTAGGCTCCATGCTGGGACGGGAGTGTGAGTAGTGGGGGTGTTTGTTGGCTGGCAAAGAGCTGGACAAGGACAAAAATCTGTGACGTCCCTCAGATCCACAGGGCATCTTCTCTTCCCAGTCTTTGCTGCTCTTTCACAGCCCTGCAGTGCTGGGATTTGTGCCTTGCAGTGCTGGGGCTGTACAGGCATCTCATGTCCCTGTTGTTCACATCCCAAGTGATGCTTCCTTGTCTGCTGCCCTCCTTTCAAGCACTGTCCTTTTTTTTGTTTCCTCTGTGTCTAGATAGCAGTAAGTTTTCTCTTACAGCATAAAAACGTGAATTACTTTAGAAATATAGAGTTGTTAAACTTGCAGGGTGAAACTTAATGAGCCAACAAATGTGTGGCAGTTGGTGCTTATGATCATAGCTTGAAAGTGCAGCATTGCAAAAAGGGAAGAACTCTCAGGTTTGCTTTCACTATTGAAAGCTCAGGATGGGATATTTGCTTGGAGATTAAAAGTATTCTTTCTTTTGCTCTCCTTTACCTTCTAATGTAAAAGATCCAGGCATGATAAATGGTATCCTGGTTGTGATGTTGTGCAGGGAATTTAATGTGAGGTGGTGTTTTGCAGCTCTGGTGCCTGGTGGGATCTCTGATACACAATAAATACATTCTGTGGCAGCACACCCGACCTCACAGCACAGCATGTCTCTGATTTTATTGCTTTTACTCTGTCATGGCAGGAGCATCACAGTTCAGCTTCACACACGTGTTTCAGTTTTAAAGCACTGTGGAGGTGCCCAGAGCTGACAGCAGAGCAAAGGCCACCTCCAGGTTTGCCTCCACCCCATTTGGTTCCACTAGTCGAAGAAATGTGCAGTGCTTTTGGCAGATGCAAATGCTCCAGATGGTACTGGGAAAAGTGCAAATGGAAGATTTGATTTCGTCCCTTCCTCACTTTAATAAAATCCTGTTCATCTCTCTGGTAGAGTCTTTCTTTTTAGGGGCTTTGAAAAATGTCTTTCTTTCTTTTTTTTCCTACTCCTACCACTGAGCCTGTGACTTACAGTTTGTCCTTGTGTCACCGGGAGTTGTTCTGCTGGTTGTTGCAGTCTGCCATCCAAAGTGGGTATCTTCCATGTCTTTTTGTGCTAGCCTTTAAAAAATGGATATAATCCATTAATTACAGTGTCTGACTTTCTGTGTTGCCAGGTCTGAATCAGGTGGACAAGGTGGTGAATTGTGCATGGGGTCTGGACACCTGGACATGCTCTAGTGAAGTGCAAACTTTTAGTGTCTGCTGAAACAAATATTCCCTCGTGTTCTGGGCTCCTACTGGCCCTTGTGTGAGGGACAGGGCCAGCTCAAAACTGCTGGTGTTGCTCTTGGGCTGTGTCTGCTGCCCTCATAGGCATCATTCTTCTGCAAAGATCTGGTGGAATAGCAAGAGGCTGGAAGGAGTCACCTTCTGGGGCTGGTCCAACCCGTGGGCCACTACCTGGACCTAATTTTGGCTTGGGGGGATGAGGGAAAGGAGAGCTGTCATCTCCCCCTTCAATTCCATCTGGAATGGCATGTGTGCTCCCGGGCGTGTGCTGTGCTGATGCTCACACGGTGCCCGAGTCACCACCCTCTATTAGCTTATTCCAGCACATTTCCTTGTTACAAAATTAGATCCATTTTGCAAATTGCTGCTGCACTAGTAATTGAATTGAAGGGGTATTTTTGTTAGTTTTCTCTCCCCCCCACTTTTTTTTTTTTTTCACTGGAGTAAATCAGGAATAAGTCAACAGAATCAAGCCCTTAGTGCTTTCAGCAACATGCTCATTTAAATTGGATGCAAGAGGGTGTCTGTGTTTACATTTGGCCTGCCAAGAATCTCTGTTTCAGAAACTGGCTTACATAATATGTCAAAATTGGTTTACTCATTAGCATTGCAAACTGCGTGAAACAAGCCGCAGATTGATAAACTCGCAGCAATATTTGCATCCGGATCTGAGTGGCACAGGGGGAGGGGAAGTTCATTAGGAAACGTTCCATTTCCACAAGAAAAACAAATGGTTTCCAGTTTTAGATCTCAGACTTCGTTAATTTTCTGTCTTCCCAAATTAAAATAAAGATTGAGAGGGAAATGTGAAAATCTCTGTGGGCAAACAGGCAGCCTATCTTAATATTCCCTGTGCTGGTGGGTTGTTCACAGCAGTGGCTCCAGGTAGGCTGATTACCCTCTCCCAGCTGGGGCTCTTGGACACCACTGCTGCCTTGATTGATCCTTTCTCTGCAGCACAGGTGGGATGGACACTTTAATATTATTTATTAACTTTTCCAAATGTGGGGTGGCCACCGATGCAGTAGCATGGTCCAAAGGACCTTTGGTGGGGCTGCCTGTTCCTGGCTTTACCTGGGCAGGACAAGGGTGAAATCCAGCCTTGGGCAGAGCTGAGGACCCTGATGTGGAAAAACTCCAGCTCTGGTGCTCCATGACTAGACTGATGAAGCTCCATCTCCGCAGTGCAACGTGTGATTTTAGAATCTGTCTGTAAATCTGCACACACAGAGCTGGCATGACCAGGGGTTTGGGGTAATGTGAATTAAGGGTAGTTAGTGCCTTTGGGCTTTTGTTGTGTGAGTGTTGGATACTCCATGGTGGGTTGGGAGATGGTGGGAAGAGACAGCAAAGAGTGGTGAGGTATCAGATATTAGGAAAAATTTCTTCACTGAAAGAAACAGTAGCCAAACATTGGAATAGGCTGCCCAGAGAGATGGTGGAACCTCTGTCCCTGGAAGTGTTCAAACAATATGTGTGTGCTGCTTAGGGATGTGGTTTAGTGGTGGACTTGGCAGTGCTGCATGAAGTTGGACTCAGTGATCTTAGAGGTCTTTTCCAGCTTTTGTAATTCCAAGCTGATCTCGTACAGATGCCTCCCCTGAGTCCTGCTGTATCTGGGGATAAGTCTCTCCCCAGGCTGCTGCCTGTCCTGTTGCTGATGTCACTGCATTCCTTTCAGCAGCACTGGCCATGAGCTTTCCACAAAGTTGATGCAAATCTGTTAGATGTATACTGCTTTTCAGTAGTACCTAAAGTAGTTTGGAGCTTAAATCCAAGGAAGTTTTTTAGTTTGCTTTGAAACTCTCAACTCAAAAATCAGAAGTAAAAAGCTCTGATACAACACAGAGACATGGCATAGCAGTGCTGTTGTTGGCAGCAGCTCTTTCTGTGCTTGGTGATGCTGAGTCCCCATGCAGTATTTCAGATGAATTTTTGAAAAGGAATGTAATAAAGCTGGAGAAGGACCAGGCTGCAGTGCTGCAGGGTCTGCTGCGGCCTGACAAATGTTTCGTCTTGTTACCAAACACCAGCACATTCACTATCAGCAGTGTTAGAACTGATCCGCAGCATTCATGGTGTGTTACCAGTTAGGGAAAAAAGCAGCCCTTGGTTTCTTTATCCTGTGGAGTCTGTGTTACAGTGTCATTTGGAGGAGGCGTGTGGCAGGACAGGTCCTCATCTGCTGCAATCTACAGTGCTCTGGCTAAAGCTGCATCCCTACATCCCACGCAGGTGCCCAGGTGCAGACATATTTTAGAGGGCTGAGACATGGCAGCTCTCAGCTCAGCAAAACTCTTCTAATGTATGCTTTTCAAAGTTTTCAGAAGACTTTAGTGAGTTTAAGCAAGCAGTTGTTAGCTGTGGGAAGGGAAAATAAATTTTTTCACTGGAAAATGAAACGAGAGGTGTTTGCATTTCACTTACTCTCACACCTTGAAGCAAGAGGCTGGTCACCATGAGATACAGCGCATTTGAGTGCCAGCTGGAGAACTGAATGCAGTGAAGAAGGCCAGGAGCAGTGAGATGCATCAGCTGGGGAGCTGAGGCAAGCTGAGTATCCTTCCTGCCATCCTCCACCAGTGTACACCCACAGGCTGGAGAAGAGCTCCCAGGGCTGCGGGAGAGCCAGCATCACTCTTTGTGCTGGTGCAGTGGGTGGTAAGTTTCGTGTGGTCCTTGGTCACCTTTGACCACGTGGAGCATGAACGTGACTGCAGAGTGCAGCTCCTGCCTGCATTTATAAGGCATCAAAGGGCTGCTCACAGTGCAGGGGGAGGCAGATGCTGCCCAGCTCTGCAGAACAGAGTCACTGTGGTGTTTAATCTTCGTGGCTGGGGCTCAGGCAGTGTGCAGGTAGCTGGCGAATGTTTTTGTATGTGTTAAAATGCACCACGCAGCAGAGCAGTGCTTCAGCCTGAAGAACTCTCTGAGCATCACCTCCTCATGACAGCATCCACCAGCATCAGGCTGTATCTGCTGGAAACACAGGGCCACATCGACAGCAGTGACATCTGTCAGCCTGGCTGTGCAGCTCCTGCTTGTGGGAAAGGAGCCTGGAGTACTGTGCTCATAAAGGGTTGTCAGAGCCTCCTCTGTGCCTGGATTGTGCTAGAAGTGCCAGCCCCCAACAGATAAACTGTATTATCAAATGAATTCAGCCTCCTTGCTTTTGTCTTCAGGATTTTCCCTGTGAATTCCAGCACTTATTGTAAATCCCAAGCCTCTGGGAGAAAGCAATTGTGCTTCAATTTTGCAGTGAAGAGAACTGTTATCACCCCACAGGTGTATCAGTATACCAGCATGTAACTTCTGTCTCCTAATAAAAGGGAAATTTGCCTTATGTCACATATATTTGTAAATGTTTGATGCTGTGGGTAGAAAAGAGGGTAAAATAGTGATCAGCTCAGCACTGATCAGTAAACAGCACAGTATGGTTTAGTTTTGGTTACACTGAGTGGTGTTGGGGTAAGTGCAGAGCACTTTCCAAGAGGGATCCATAGATCCTTTCCTGCTCTTAGTGTGCTGGTGTCCTGAACTCAGAGCAGAGTTGTGGGACTGGCCTGAAACCCCTTTTGTGAGGAAGTTTGCAGTGACAAGGTGTGGGATTTGTGTGTGTGTAGCTCCTGGGGGGAGCAAATGTGGCACCTTCCCAAAGAAGTGATGTTTGGTTGCCACTGATGTGTCCAGCTCACAGGCAGGTGCCTGAGCTCATCCCTGATACATCCTCCTCCTCCCAGCACACATGGGCCACAGCACAGGTTTTATTTGGGTAGATTAATAGCACAAAAATTTTCCCTCTTGGTGCAAGGCAAACTATGGATTTCCCACTGGTTTTCTTTGATACGCAAAAAGGGACAAAAGCTCAAATTCCAGGATGCTTTGGAGGTCTAGTCCTGTGCAAGCACAGGGTGAGCTCAGCACACATGAAGGTGGGGGAAGCTTGAGAAGTCTTTCCCCTTTCTGGATGAGCTCCTTGCTGCAGCTGCAAGGCAGCTGTCTGAGGTGCAGTAAAAGGCATCTCAAAATGTAACAGAGTCCAAACAGCCCCCAAACCCCACAATATAGAAGCACTGCTCCAATGACAGTTTGGAGGAATCTTCAAGCTTTTTTCAACTTCAGCCTGAAACTGTGAGCTGAGTCTTTTCTATGGAGCACACGCGAGGGCCAAAGCAATGCTGCATCAGCAGTGGGTGGGAAGGGGCTGCATCTCCCAGCCCCCCATGGTGGTACCTGCACCACAACAAAGCAATCAGCCCCTCGCCGAGGGGAAACGGTTTCTCCACTCAGGCTGTGTGTAGTCAGTGTCTAATAATATGAGCATTTTGCCATCCCTCTGCAAACAAGTCTGAGGCTGCTGCCTGATTGGTATATCATCTCACTTTCTCTCAGCATTGATTTTCTTGCTCTCCTTATTTGCTTCATAAAAAGCGAGGCAAGGAGCTGATGCTCGCTTGCTCCCTCTCCCTCCCTCTCTCTGTCTCTCTCTCTCTCTCTCTCTCTCCCCTGTGAGAAGCTTTTGGGAGCCTTTATTTTTAGTATGAGACAAACCTTGCTTTATTTCAGGAGACGCAATTTGGATTATAAATCCTTTTGTAAATGTGTATGGTGATATTTGCTCCGGTAAGTTATATGCATCTCTATTTATTTGTCTAACTGTACTGGCTGGGGGAGAAGTGGGGCTTTTCAGGAATCCTGAAGCCCACAAAATTGTGTTTAGGCTTGGTTTCTTTGTAGTCTTACGCTGAGCCAAACTGTTCTGTGATTTTTAGATATGTTGAAATATTTTCAGTTTGTATTTGGCTTTGCAGAGAGGGATGCTTTGAAAACTTGTTTTGCACTTCATTTTACTGCAGAAACATGGACAATGATGATTAGAGGGAAAAGGAATTCTTATTTATTGTGTTCCTTCTGGCATTTTAAATCGAAAGGTGCCTCCAAAATAATGCAGAAATATTTGATAGAAAAAAAATCAGTAAGAGCTATTTAATATTGATCGAGCTGAAGTATGAAATCTGACTGCCTAGTACCTTAAATCAATCTAAAGTATGACAGCTTGGCAGCAACATGTTCCTCATCAAAATATGTTAATGAAATAAAGAAAATCTTTAATTAAGAAAATAGCTTACTTTTCAGAGTGTAACATCATTAGTACAGGTCAATAGACTGTTGCTCTGACTTTCTGCTCCATGCCTTTGCTTTTACAGCTCAGCAACCTCATTCCTCAGCCCTCCTGGTTAACTTGGAGACCTCCTTGTTACCTGTGAATAACAGTGAGGTGCAGTTATTTCTCTCTTCCCATTACAGCTCCTGGTGAGCTTTCCAGGCAGCACAAATCAGGGACTGTAATAGTGGGCTGAGGAGAACAAGATGTATACCTTTAACACTTTCAGACTACCAAATACTTGAGTTTGCAGCCTTATATTGATTAATTTATTGACACTTTAATTCTCTCATACTTGAACAGTATCCATGTGCTCCAGAAGTCTTTAAGAACTCCAACTGTAGCACAAGTTGGAGCTGCTATGAGAACATGTTTGAGTATGTATCTGCTCAGAAAATCAACAGATTAAACCTAGAATAGTCTGCTACTCTCATGATACCAGGGTATGCTAATAGATATATGAAGTGTGCTTTAATAAGATGTTAGAAGACTGTAACTGAGTTTATTAAACCCACAGGAGAAGGTAAGGATGTTGCATAAGCCCAAGCTAAACTCTTCTAAAATCTGAGAGCAATTTCAGATTGGCAATAACTGCTTAGTCATTTTAAGCTGCTTTTGGAAAGCTTTAATTGTCCATCCCCTTCTCCTTTTTTTTTTTTTTTAAAGTAATTGTTCATGTGTCTTCTCACCTGCTTGAAGAGCAGCTGATGGGAATATTTGGTGGTGTGCCCCTCAGCAGTGGCTCTGCTGGGTCTGTGCCCTGGCTGGGCTGAGCTGATGCTGGTGCACAGCATCCCATAGGCAGCCAGGGCATTCCACAGGCAAGCCCATGTGCTTTGTTCCTCAAAATGTAGTTAATAGGCACTCAGCTCAGAGGCTTTCTGGTGTTTTTGTGATTGCTGTTTCATAAGGACCATATATATGCAGAGCAGCTGCATAGCTTGAATGCGAGTGCTTGGCACAGAAAACATGGTACATAAAATGTGCTGTGTGCCACCACGCTAGAGAACAAGTACATAACAATAATTGTCTTTTTCACAGTCCTTTAGCTCCTCAGGTGTGGAGGATATGGGTGCCTGAGCAATGCACATCTCACACACTTTCTAAGCATAATGCAGCTTGCCTGAGGGCAGCGTTGGGCATTTCTAACTTTGCTCAGCCCTGGTGTCTGGCTCAGTGCAGTCCTTGAGGTGAGCAGGGCAATGGTCAGAGAATGTGTTTGGGTGACCTAGGAGGGGAGGGGGCTGAAAAGCAGAGATCCTGCTCCTACCCTGCAAAACTAAAGGCCTATTTTTTCTGTGCCACATAACTCATCATAGCAGGGGTGCCAGACTGCCCTGAAGACAGGTTGTGGTTTATTAAGGAAGGCAGTTGGTCTCATCCTAATAGCTTTGAAGCAGGAAAAGTGGCTTGAAATGGCTGGTTTGACTGCAGGCAGGGGCAAGTCTCATCCCTGTCCCTGAAGGCAGGTTGCCAGCAGCCAAGGGACTTAAGGCACAAAGTAAAAATGTGGTTAAGTACATTGCTGCAAGATTTTCTCTTGGCAGAGGAGCTTTTGGCTGAGCAGAAATGATCCCGTCAGCCCTACATCTCTACAGGGTATGGCTGACACAAACTCAGGGGGACAGGCAAGCTTACCCTGCTCATCATGTCATACATACATAAGTCTTCAGTGTCCATGGGGTTTTGTCTGTCCTTTGCTCATCGTTGTGCTGCAACGTGTGGTGATCCCTCATCTCCAGCTACTTGGTGGTAGCAGGTCTGGGGGCAGCTGCTCCCCAGCCCAGTACCACTAACCACGACTCGGCTCTCAGACCTTGCAGGAGCCTCCATCACCTCTCCCGGAGTGAGATACACACTCTGCAGAATGGCTTCAGGTTGATCTGCAAGCTAGGCTTGGTGCAACTACAGGGACAGGTTCACAGCATGGTGTTTTGCAAGCCTTGGGACTGAAAATTTGAGATTTGTACCGGTGGAGGAGGCATCACTGTCCCCTGCTAGGAGGTGCATCAGGGTTTGAAAGGGGTTTGAAACATTATTTTAGAGGTGTTTGGATCCCAGAAGCTTTATTTCCTTTGAGACCTGTCTTCCTGGCTGCTCCTCTAGCAGCTCAAACAATTCCTAGAGAAATTCCATAAATGCTTTTAAAAATTGATATCTTAAATATCTGTCTCCTTCTGAATGTCCAATACTCTTTTTTGAGCCAAGTCCTTGGAAGATGTAATGAGTACTTTCCTCACCTCTGTTGATGCTGTTTGGATCAATAGAAACTCTACAGGGGGAAAGGTATTTGTATTGATACTGGGCAGCAGCTGCCTGTCAGTGCTGGTGATGGCAGGTGGCACTTTATTGTTCATGCTACTCTTGATTAAGAGTTCCTATAGAATTATATGATCATTTTTTTCCAGGGAATTTTTCTGTGAACATAGGATAGTAGATGACAACCTAACCTGGAGTTTGGTTTTTCCTGATATTTTGCTTATGGGCTCTCTTTCCCTCAGCAAGCTGAGCACAAGTAGTTTCAAGCATTGTGAATTTGACTCGTTTTTGCATGGTGGGCTGGAGACTCAGCCGAGCTGGTTTGAGCAGAACTGGGGTCTCTGAGTGCCTCCTGAGTTCGAGGTACCACTGTGGGATGCAGGCATTTGGGAGCTGTGCCGTAGATTGGGAACAGGGAAGGGCCACGTTTCCATCGGTGCATCCCTGCTCCTTCATCCAGAGCCAGTGCAGGCAGCCTGGTGTGAGAGGAGGAGATGAAGCTGCTGCCTGGCAGTGCAGCAGCTGTGTCTGCACACAGGACAGGCGTGCTGAGAACCCAGGGGACACATGGCTGTGCCTGTGGTGGCACAGTGCCAGCCCTGAAGAAGCTGGAAGGGTCCGTGGGTGTGTCTGGGCTGCAGGTGAGGTTAGGGCTGGGGACACACCTCCCTGTAGAACCCTGGAGCTTGCTCAAACTTTATTTCCTTCCGTGTCCAGTGCAGATGGAGGGTCTGGCTCTGCCTGTCCTTGGTTTGCAGATGTGACCAAAAGGTTGCAAAGAGCCCTTGCACCTGCAATGAAACTCTTCGGTAGCTGAGCTCTAGGGCCAGAGATGTGACAGTACTTTGAAACTCTTCAGCAGTCCTCTCCTGTCATGTGCCACCTCTTATTTTGGAGGAAAAAGAAAAAATATGGGCAAGGAAAGAAAAGAAAATGAGAAAGATGTGCTAAGCCCGTCTGTAGAGACGGAGGAAGAGACAGGTGATCAGCATGGGGTATCTGCAGTGCTGTGCTTTCCCTCTCTTCTCTTTTCTAAACTGCTTTGTGTGTGTCAGGGCTGTCTGTCTGTCCGTGCACAGGCTGGGTGGGTGGGTGAGCCCTGTGCCACCTGAAGGGCTCTGCAGTGGCTCATCTGTCACCAAAACTCCCCGGCGCCGTGGCAAAGCAAATATGCTGCAGCAGGCTGTAAAGCTGTAAACATATGGGCACTAACAACAGATTAAGTGAGTGATTTAGTCTAAGGGGCTTGGTAGATTACCATAAAATGTATCTTAATTAGAAAAGCAATCAAAGTTGCACAGAGTCAATGAGGATGAAGCGTCTCTGTTGGCAGCAGTGAATGTTCTGTCCCCCATAGCAGGGGATGGGGATGGCAATGGATGCAGCTCATGCTCACTTTGGGGGAGTTTCCTGGGGTTTGCCCAATTCAGCCCTGAGTGCAGGCTGCCTTCATGCTGAATTATTTGTTCTTTGACCGATGAGACCATGCTGTGAGGTGCTCAGAATGAGTCTGATGGTGGACTCATGTTCCTTTAAAAGCATTAACAAACCAGAAACTGCTGAAGGAGAAGGAGAGCATTTGCACATATTCCTTAAAACTCTGTACCAGTGCCCAAAGACACACCTAAGTGTTTGCCGTGTATAGTACAGCTAGTCCCAGATAAAGGATTGGGGCTTCTAAGTGGCACCATAACACAAATAATTAATAAGTCTATCTCCCTCACTGTGTCCTTATCTTTTCAGTGAGCATGGCCATAATTAGCTTTCACCTGATTCTAAGTTTATAGCATGTTCAATTGCTTTTTCCATTCTCCTTGTGTTTTCTCTGCTTCCTTATTTTAGTGGTCCTGGCTTTATTCCACAGGCCAGAGTCTATAGATTAAAAAAAAAAAAAAAAAGCTGGATATTCATCTCCAGCAGTGCAGATGTAAAGACTGCAACAGCCAAAAACATATTGATGCATTATTGGTTTTGTACAAGAGTCTGTTTCCTTTCCGGGCTCTGGGAGGGTTTGAAGTACGTTGGGAAGTGGCACAGAAGATTTGCAGCAGCTGCTGGCAGCTGAGAGAAAGGGAAGGATGACTGGTTGTCTCAGAATTAAATACTTTGAACCATGAAGGAAATGGAGAACATTCAGGCAAGATTTTGAAACATTTTTTCTCGTTGTGTTTGGAAGTAGATATGGGTACAGGTTTCAGGGAACATGAGTTAAAGTGTGTGAATAAAAAGGAGACAGGCAAGAGGTGTGGAGCAGCACGGGAATGGGAGGATGTAGGGGAACAGGACAACTTAACCTGTCCAGATGAAGTGTTTCAGAGCTAGTGAGATAAGGACAATGTTGTTAGCATTTCCTAAATATGTTGTGTTTAGGTGTTGCTTTTTATGATTTCAGTGTGGGAAGGAGAGCAATACCATCTCTGGGGACAGTGTATGAGAGGAGTGGCAGAAAAGGAGAGGGAGGTTTTAATTTTAAAAATGCTTCTTGCTCAAAATGTTCCCTCTAAATTCCCAGAGCTCAGCAAAGCAAATGTTCATTTATAGCCCATCATCTTAATTATTAAAAAATAAATTATTTTTACCATGTGGGCTGATATTTAGCCAGGAGCAAATTCTTATTCCAGCCTTTTGCACAGAGGTGGGTGTTGAGGTCAAAGTCAGCTCCAGTGGATTTTTCCATCCAAAACTGGTTTGAGATGAGGCAGTGGGTCCCATGTTTGGAGACAGAGCCAGGGCAGGCGCGTGGGACAGCAGGTGACAGGCAGCAGATGACACCAGATAGTTCCACCGGAGCCTAGGGAGCTGGGAGGAAGCTACTAATGGCCTGTGATGAGCATGGACGTGATAATAATGATGTTAATGCCCTTCCATTCACCCAGAAACATCTTCAGGAATGTATAATCCCTGCTAGTCAATGGGCAATCATTAGGTCATAAATAATACAGCGTGATTGAAGGACAAGAGCCTTTCCTGTAATAATCATTTTCTGTCAGTGCTGACCCGGGGAGGGTTTGGTTGCAGTCCCCTCACTGTGGCACACTGCAGGGACCCAGCTGTCAGAGCATTTTCTGGTCACAGGAGTGCTCCAGCCTCTCAGTTCCGCTGTGTGCATCTGTCACCAGAGCAGGAAAATTCTCCTCAGGAGCCCAGGTCCACGGAGTAGTGCTGGGAAAGGAGCTGAAGCTAATGGGAAGAACAAAGGCACAAATTAGGCGAGGCAGCAGTCCCGGGAGCCATCAGGGAATGCTGCCAAGGGACAGTGGTGCCTGGTGGTGATGCTGGGAGAGCTGGGCTCCCTGGCTGGGAGAGATGCCTTGTCCCAGCCTGGGGTAGGTGTTGTGCACAGGGTGTACAAGGCTGCTTTTGCAAGCTGGATTTGTGCTCCCTGCCATCCAGTGCTGCAGTGTGGTGTAGCCTTGGTTGTGGATGTCCCTGTGCCTGTATCAGCCAGCCAGGGTTTGAAGACATTACATTTCAGAGGCACTTTCCCTTCACAGAGTGTTTCCCATGTGTGCATGCCACTCAGACATAATGTAAATCCCTGTGATTATTAGAGGGAGAAAATCCTACTCAGTAATAACTTGGATCGTGCTCTGTATGCATTTATGTTACATTATGGGCCATTTTAAGCCCAGATGCTTTTGAACCCACCAAGCACAAGAGGAAACGAGCAGCGGTCGTTTTTATTTAATTTTTATTTTTTATTTTATAATTAAATGTTTGTACTTGTTACACAATAAATCCCACATAATCAGACTGTAAAGTCTGCATAAAACCTGTTGTTTTCTGGAGGGAGCAGAAACAGAGTTATGCTTATGCATTAACCTGAGTGTTTTCTGGGTTGTTGCATATTACCTGTTAGTAAAATGCAAATTGACTTGAACTATTAGAAAAGCTCTCTTGTACCTCACCGTGGCTTTCCATGGTTTTGCCTATCATGGTCACATGTATTTGGTGCCAAAGCAGCTCATGAGACAAGAGGAAGGGGACACAGACTGGGAGTGGCTGCTCCAGAACTCTGGGCACTTGTGATGCTCTGGGCACTGTCACAATGTGGATCCTGCTAGAGACTGCCACAGTTGTTTTTGGTTGGGTTTTTTTTGGCTGGAAGTCTAGGACTAGAAAAGCTCTCAGACCCAAAAAGGAGCACATCTCTGCTGCAGTGACATATGTCACAGCATGAGTCATTCAGGGATTATATGTACAAATCTAAACATGTCTGTCCAACTTGTGCTCCTGTGTCCTTAAATGAAGAGGGCACAAAGGGGGAGCTGTGGAGGCTGCAAAGGAAGAGCCATAACTTCCAGGCTGTTCGACAGCCAGAGGGGAAAAGGGCTGCAGGTATGTCTGTGACACATCCCAAATGAAGCCATGTACACTCAGTAATTACCTCAGGTGCTCCTAAGCCTCTTTGCAGCACCTATCAGTGTCTTTTGTTTCATGGAAGTCATGTCACCAATGTGTCAATGTCTATGTGCTGAAAGCAATTTATATAATAAATTTAAAAAACCTTCAGGTCCTTGTAAATGCTTACCTCAAACCTTTGGCTAATGGTTAGAGGTGCTGGGAGAGCTTGGCAGCTCTGCCCAGCTTGTGTAAGTACCTTTGTATTCCAACAGCTTTTCCCTGACTCCAAGAAGAGATGCTCTATATGTGTCTCTATTTTCTGCCTGTTAACTCTTCATGCATGCTGCCAGCCTTAGCATTAGCTTTCAACTTTGTGGCTGACCCATTAAATACTGGATGAAACAGCTTGCTTTATATTTTGAACTTAACAAATAGGAAAGGCATTACACAGATTCTGTCTGGCCATCTGGAGGAACAGTGTTCTTTACCCCAACGAATGGCTATCTTATCCTCTCATATACAGTTGGGCTTTATTCTATTAAAATATAATGAGAAAAACTACCATACCATTATTTGGTGGAGCTAAATGGGATTTTTAGAATAATCAATGGAAGATGAATGGAACAGATAAAGGTTTTCTTCAAAGCAAAAGAGAGAAAATTGTCTCCTTGGGATTAAAGTATTGTATAACCAAGTTATTATAAAATGATCTTTGCTCACTAAAAATACCCCAATTTCATTTCCATAAATCTTCCCATTAAGAATCAAATCAACTTATTGGTTTTTTGGTTTTTTTTCATTATAAAAGTGCTAAGCACTAAATGAAGTGTTGTGATTTAAACAGAGGATGCTGTGGGGTTCCTGCCTGCTCTGGGGTCATCTCTTTCCATCCAGCTGGTGGCATCAAGGGCTGCTCTTTGTGGGTGCTCTAAAATGCCAGACAGGGGTTTATTGCTGTAGATGGCCTCATGAAGGCCCAACATCTCTGTGGGAAAGTCGTGGAGCAGATTGGTCTCCTCCAGGTGGATGACAGTGGCATATATGATTCCTCATGCCCAAACTTTGAGTTGCTCCCTCGTCCCTAGGCTTTTCACTA
Organism: Acridotheres tristis; assembly: GCA_037013685.1. Classification (NCBI taxonomy): domain Eukaryota; kingdom Metazoa; phylum Chordata; class Aves; order Passeriformes; family Sturnidae; genus Acridotheres; species Acridotheres tristis. The sequence continues at coordinate 7,017,927 of CM072899.1, read as the reverse complement.
CACGTGGACCAGGGCTGGACTGGCACAGGAGCCTTCTTAGCAATGCTGCTTTTTATTTATAAGGTGGGGACACTAAATCCCAGCAGTCAGGGTACTGCAGCTTTAGGGTTTGTTTCTCAGCAGGAGCAGAATATATTTCACCTTTCTCCCTGTATAGCTGGTGAAGGAAAATTACTCCAGCTAGTTTTCATCCCCCCAGAACTGCATCGGCTGTGATGCTACCCACCTCCAATTCATCAACCAGTCAAGTTGATATAATTAGGAATCCCAAAGTCAATAATCTGATAATCTCCAGTGCACAAAGGCTTGTATGTAGGAGAAGTGATTCCAGGAAGTCTGCAGCTCAGATCCGTGCAGGAAAAATGCCAGATTTTAAAAAAGAAACAGGCAGAGACCCAGAGGAGAGAGAGCTTTCTAATCCTTCATTGGTGACATATTTTGGGCCATCAGTTCTGCAGTAAATGCTTCCCATACAGTCATTTAGTGCCTTCAAACCTTCCCTTTACAGCCCTAATAATAATGTTCAATTACTGGTTCAGCCCTATAAATAAATAATCTCGGTTTAACGAGACACTCTGCGGGGTGAGTGATGCTGGCTGCGGGGGGACAGCTCCAGAGGCCTCGGAGCAATGTGCTCCCTCCTCACTCCACACATGCTCTTGGCTACAGTGGGAAATGTAAGGCAATGGAACGTTTGGCAAAGGTTTTGCAGTCTGTCTGTTATGGTGGTATGGAGAAAGGGAGGTCTCAGATCCAGAAATTATGCCAGAAAAACAGGTCTGCTTTTAAAACACTCTGAACGTGTAAAATTACTAATAATAGTGCAGGCATTTTGAATATTTCAGGTTGCTGTCTCAAAGTGTCAGGAGTTCCCCTCAGCTTTCCATGTTAGGGCAGGAATAGGGGACTGGGGGGACCTCTTTGGGAAAGCATCCAGCAGGTTCATTCCCATTTTCCTTCCTTGGTGCCAAGAGAAAGCATTGGAGACTAAACCACAGAGTGAACTGCATCCCCCATAGCCTGTTTTTGGCCACCACAGCTCCAGGCAAGACTAACACTTACTTTAAGACCTTGCCCTCCTGGAGGACCCACCAAGGAGCCCTCAGGCAGAGCAGGTCCTCTCCTTTGCAGCAGGATAGTTTTGGGGTGCATGCCCAGCATGGCTTCATCCTGTCAGCCAGCAAGTTGCCCCAGGCTGCTGCACAGGGCAGACGTGCTCCCAGGAAAAGCAAGTGGTTTATATAGAAGTTTTCATCAGTTTTAAATGACAGTGTTGTCTTCCTACAGGGATGTTTCAGCTGTAGCATGCACCACATAAGCCTTTCAACTTGCCTTGTCAGGAGCTGTTCTGCCTTCTCCCGGTGTGCAGAGCGAGCCTGTTGCTCAGCAGGCATTGAGGGAAATTGTCACAAAGCCAAACAGGGAGAAGTGACAGGAAATCATCCTGTTTTTCCCTTCCACGGTGGGATGAGTGATGTCCAGGGTCACATGCTGAGGCACTACCAACTGTTTAATTCACAGCTGGGATTTGGACTCCCTCAGGGCATCACACACCCCAAGCCCCTGCCCACTGGGTTGGGAAAGGAAGGAACCAGCCTTGAGCCTGCATAAATGACAGCACCTGACTGCCAAATTACAGGATTCACTGCCATTGCATTGAGCCCTGGCATTGGAAGAAGGGAGATGGTCCCATAAATCATATGATGGACCTTTCCCTGCCCTGTGCTGGTGTGAGAAGCAGTGTTGTGCTCTGCTGGGTATTACATTGCTATTTTTTCTCAAAGTGCTAAGGAGCCAACTGGTCTTTAAAATATGCTTGTCTGATTTGACAGGGAAGGCTGGTTTATTGTTAGGCAGTACCATGATAAATATAATTTCTGTTGGTTAAGTTATACTGTGGGATTATACTTCTTTACAAAAATATACCTATAGTCTAGGCCAAGGCTGGAGGTTAGAGAGGGAATACCACCATAACAGGATCTGGAAATGGTGGTAATCACTTTACAGAAATTCATTGCCTTATAAGTGTTGTGTTGGAGACCATGCGGAAGAAGGATGATCTTCCAGCCAGGCTAGACTGGACATTGCTCCAGTCTGTGGTGGGAAGCACAAATAATGTCCCTTCCTCTCCCTCCCTTCTGTCTGTGGCCTCATTGGGTGGGTTGGTAACTGCTTCCATTGCACACACTGAACTCATGGGATGCTTGGTGTGTTATCCCACATGGAATGTGCACCACTGATCCAGGCTGGGGACAGGCGTTTTCCATTTCCCTGCAGGGGTCCAGGCACATGTGAATGCACCAGCCTCCCCACTGTGTAACAGTGGCAAGGCACTAGCTGCAGCTGCAGGAGGGATGGGGAGCACAGGAGGAAGCAGGGTTTGCCCTGCTCCCATTCCTGTGGGCAGGAGTAGCCTGGCACAGCCAGGGCAGCAAGGATTTGTTGCCTCAAGGGCACCACATTTCTCCCACTCCTGCTGCAGGGAAGCCAGGCACAGGACTGGCTGTCAGACCTGAGCCTTGGCAGGCAGCAGCCATGGGATAACCCGAGGTAGCTGCACGTGGGGAGATTTATCTCATGTGAAGGGAAGAAGCAGGATGTGTGCACACTTGCAGATAGACCTAGTGCTGAGTGTGGATTTATAGGCAAAGAGTAAATAGGAACACGGGGAAACGCTTTCCCTTTCTCCATAAACTTTTCAATTTCAGAGCAGCCAGATTCAATAAAATTATCTCACAGATGGAGGCTTTATTGGGTCTGGCCCATAAAGCTCCCATTATGGGGTTTACAACTGCCATTTACACAAATCCTGCTATAATAAAATACAGTGGTGTTTACAGTATTCCTGAAACGGCCACAGAATTACTGTGTGCACAAAAATCAGATAGTAATTCTTGGCTTATTGCTCTGGGCACTCCTCTGACAACATAAAGCAGCACAAATTGGGATGGGGGGGAAGGGGAAATGCAGAGGTAGGAGGAGAATAATTATACTGCTTGACCACAATACCCCAGGGAAATACCATTTCACTCTGCACTCCCTTGATGGAAACTGTAAATAGGCTTCCTAAAGGTGCTTTGTGTCCTCAGCATGCAGCTGTGGAGGCTGGCTGGGCATTATTGGCAGCTGGGTGATCCCAGCCATCAGCAGCATCTGATCCAGCCCAGCAGGGAGCCAGGCTTGAGCTGGCTGAGGCACTGCTGGAGTTAGGTAGAAAAGTCTGCAGCACGGTCCTTTCCATTTTCCCACCTGCAGAGTGTGTGCTGGGTAAGGGTGGGAGCTGCTGGTTGTGCCTGGAGGGGTTTGCTGAAAAGCTTCTGGGGAAGAGCTGGTTGTGGGGCTGAAGGGTAAGTAAAGGCTGGATCTGAACTATCTGAAGGACCAAAGCTCCAAGTGCTTGAGTCTGCTGTCAGAGATGCTCTCAATAGGGGAGAGGTAAAACTGGGAATTCTGGAGGAGATATTTCCTGGGAAGGAATAGCCTGAGCTGTGTTCTTGGGCATGGCTCTGTGCCCTTGGTGAAAAAACATGATGACACCCATTATGCTGATTTCTAATTCATGATTAAAGGAGATGCATTTCAATTGCACCTCTTTCCTCTGCTTGTGCCCTTGCCAGAGCAGTAGCTGAGAGGTGGTGGCTCACCCTTTATGGCAGGTCTCACACCGCAGGCTTTCAAGTTCCCTCTGTATTTATCACTGTTAATCTTTGTGCCTATGTACCTGCAAAATATTTGCATTTGCAACTCTGTTAATTAGGCCAGAAAGCAGGTCAGCGTTCTCTCCTGTTCGCCTTAATATATTGTTTTCTGACCTCACCTCACAAATTAACCTGAAGTGATTAATGCTGATTTTCAGTGCTGTGCTACATGTAAGGGCAGAAACTTTTTCTACGTACAGAGGAAGTGTCTCATTTAGGATGAAGGAACAGTATTTAAGTTGTAGTGAAAACATTTATTTTGTAGCACATATTTAACAAGTCAATTCATAATGAAGTTCAGCTTTCCTCTTTTGCAGTGAGCTCAGCAAGAAGAATTGATTCAATCAAAGTTTTTATTAACTTTTCTTGTCATTAGGTACCTAAATACCTTTGCAAATCTATCCTCCATGTATGATATGCCCTGATCACACTGGAAATGAGTGGCAGGGTGGAAACTTGCATCATTTTCCTGTTATTCCCTGTGCTCCATCATGCTCAGCACATCACTCTGCACCCAGAAAGGGTCTCCTTGCCCCAATGCTCAGGTGTCACCCCTATAATCTGTCACTCTCTGGGGAAAAGGTGCACATGCAAAGCTGAATTCCAAGAAAGCTGGTGAAACCTGGGGCTTTGTTTATGCTGCAAACTGGGAGAACTAAGATTAATGGCATGCTTTGCAAAGCCTTGTGAAGCAAGAAAAGATCTAGTTTTTCTATTTATTATATTTTCAGTCTGTTATTTTGTCATTACATCTGCTTCCTACATAATTTTTCAGTGTCCAAAAACATAGTTTCTTTCCCAGATGTGTACACTCTTCGTTTCCTCTAGATTGCTGATTTTAGCTTATTTAATTGCAGATGGTATTGGGCATTTGCTTGCCATTTGCCTTATCTGCCCCTCTATAGATCTCACAGTAACTCTGTTAAAGCTAATGGAGTTACTTCAGAGCTATAGTGCTCCAACCAACAAAATCTAACCTGTCCTTTAATTTAAATTACAGCTGCATAAATAAACTGTCCCCATTTCTACTTAGAGTCTTCCAAAGAAGCCTATGTCAATGGTGTTTGAAGATACCTATGCCTGCTTCCAATTTCTTTCTTTGAACCTTTGATATAAAAATTGATGTGTCTCTTCCCTGCATACTCCCTCCTTCATTATTTCTCTCCTGGAAGGTTAAGATGTGGTATTGGTTTGCATCAGATCCACCCAAGCTTTTTTTTCCTTTCCAGTTTGCCTGACTTCAGCCAAAGTCTGGAATTCCTTTCTGCTTTGCAGTCAGTTTACTTCACCTCTATGTCCACTTTGGATTATGGTAGTAATTTAGGAAAAGTAATTTAAAAAAACACTGTATTTTTTTTCTAAGTCATACATTGATTGGGAGAGGGGCAGCTCAGTTCTGTGTTGTGCCACATAATGGGATGGCAGCTGTGTGAACTGTCTGGGTCTGCTATTGCTAATTCTGGTTGCACCTTTTAAAAACTTCTGCCAGTGTTTTGTTTGGGTTAAGGACTACTCATTATGTTCAATCAATATCCAGTCTCACCTGTCAGTGTCGTGATTTAAACAACTGCTTGGGTTGTGAATCCCAAACGGGGTTCAAAACAGGAGGGAAGAGCTGACATGCCTGGCATGGACAAATGGTGATGTGTTTGTCTGTGTGGCAACAAAGCTTCATTGTCATGGTTCTTTGCTTTTGGGAAGGGTGCAGGAATAACGTATGGTTTGCTTTAAATGCTTTAAAATGCTTTAAATGCAAGGAGTGATGGATAACGTGACCCGAGGGGGCTGGTGCTGCTGCATGGATCTGCTTGTGGCGGTCGCTGAAACGAAATAAAATAAAAATGTTGTTTGTTTTTGACAGCTTTTTGCAATCTTTGCGTTTGCAACATGCGGCGGGTACTCTGGAGAGCTGCGCCTCAGTGTGGACTGTGCAAACAAGTCCGAGAGTGACCTCAGCATTGACATTGCCTTTGCCTACCCCTTCAGGTAACCGCGCGCGGGGCCGCACTCGGGGCTGGGGCTGGCCCAGCCTCGCTCAGCTTCCCTTCACTCACTGCACGTTCCAGCTGAGCCCCACTCGGGGCCTCCACAGTGTTCCCGTGGTGTGCAGGAGGAATGAATTTGGTTAGACCTGGTGGGGATGGGGCCGTGGTAACTGCTGGGAGTGGCGGCTCAGCGGAGGAGAAGACAAGATTCCAGAGGCCAGGAAAGCTTGGGGAGTGGAAAGTGGCGGGCAAGGAAAAATGAAACAGCACATTGTCAGGAAAATTAATCCACAAACACCAGAGGTTTATGTCCAAAAAGGAGACAGAAGAGTCCTTTTACTTTATTTGAATAAAGGGAGAGGCCATGGGTCATTCCCCTGGGATCTCTCAAGTTTTTGGAGGATGCAGCCTCCTTTTTATCCTATTTTCCTGGCTACATTTCCCTTTCTCTTTCCCCACTGTCTGAGGTACTTGAGAGGTCCAGACCTCCTGGAATGCCTGATACCTAAGATTCCCCTCTAACATACAACCCTCCCTTTTAATTTTTAGTTCTTATAGAATTCATGGTTTTCCCCCATTGCTTCTTTCATCTTTCAATATCCAGTTTAATTTATCAGCAAACCTACAGTTTGTTTGTAAAGGCAAATATCTTTTTCCATTTATCAATCAGTGGAATCCTTCACATTTTGTTTCTTTTATCTCTCAGTGCTAGTCTTATCTACCAGCAGACCCACAGCTTGTTTGTAAAGACAAATCCGTCATTCCTCTCCACATCATCCCAAGATGAAAAACTGTAGTGTTGCCATTAACTTAAGCTGGAAATGAGAGAGGTTTCCCATCCACTGCAGTAGCAAGGATCTGAAATAACTACTCCAAAGGAGGAGGAAGTGAAAAACCAAAATGAGTTTGAACTATAATTTAAATGCTTTTTGAAAATTTTATTAATTGGCTGTTTGCATCTCTTGGTGTCTGAATGCTTTAAACCTAGTGATTTAGGAAAACAGTTTTTACAGGTTTTTTAAGTACATCTGAAAACTGTAGTGTAGTTATACATATATATATATATATGTATGTAATGTTCATGCTATTTAAAATCCTGCTTCAAAAGAGCATCTACAGTATTCTGGTTTTAGATATGTCAAGTCCACTGCAGAAACCGCTCACTTTTGTATAAGTGATTTCTTCAAGGAATTGAGATGATTAAGAAAAGAATGCATAATTCAATCTCAAGTCTGGTACACTATGACTCTAAAATTATTTTTCTTCCTTGGGAAATCACATGCTGTTTTGCTTATGATTGCTGTGCACAGACCAGACTTGAAAGCATCTATTTCTTTAACATGTTCTAAGATACAGAAAATTCCAAACAGTGGGAGCTGAATTTGATTCCTTGAAATGTTGTTCTTGCTTGGCATACATTTATTATTCCAAAAAGTCACATTTCCTGGTATTACAAATGTTTATTTTTTGCTTTGAACATGTCCACATTTTCTTTCATTTCTTCTTAGTATGCATAGGAGAGATCCTGAAAATTTAGTTATGTGAGTTTGTAATTTGATTCACTTCCAAATAGGTCATTTCTCCAACATTCATTACAAATACACCCTGTAGTGAAGTGCTTTTAGTTTGCATGATTATAAAATAGTATTTTATTTTAAAAGTCAATAGAACAGAGAGAAGTAGCCATCAAGTGTCTCCTGGTGTTTCACCAGGCACATCGACCATTGTTTCTAGAAGGAAGTGGCTGGATCTGCAATTTCCCACAGTTTTGCTTATTAGAAAACTGGAAGTAATTGATGGGTAATGTAACATTCCAGCATGTTGCAGAGATGATGCAAAATAGGGTTTATTTGCAGGAGGGATACAGCTGAGGCTGTGGCTGGCCCTTGAACTCAGCATGCACAGATGGGATGTGTGGCATGCACAATGGGGTGGTTGGCTACATGGTACAAATATACCTGAAATGTGCAGGAGAGAAGGGAGATGACATTTAGCTGCTGTTACAGGAGAAGCATGAATATACTCAGATTTTGTGCAATTTGGGATTTTGTTTGCAAACCTGAGGCATATGCAAAAAGTGTCCAGAGATGTTCAGATTGCATGAGGCAGCAGATGTGTGCCTGGAAAATCTGCTACCTTTGGAACTGGGTGTCATCTCAGTGTTTTATCTAAATATTCCTGTGACTTTCCTGTGACTATTCATGTGTTTGCTATTTTTGCTTTTCTCCAGTGTTCCTTCCACAGAATGGAGATGGGATGCTCTAAAAACAGAAGCGAGATTAGTTGGGAAAGGTAACATCTCAGAGCAGTGAATATGCTTGGAAAAAGCAGCTCAGAAAAGTTGAGGCTCTCTAATCAAGACTGTGCTCCTGAGGCTGAGGCTCCCTGCATGGGCTTGTAGGCATTGTTAGGCAGGATGAATTTCCCACCACTTGTCTTGCATTCAGGTCCATCTTCCCATGGCATTTTCCTTTCAAATGCCTTCACAGTCCTGATTATTGGCTGTCAGCTGGGGGAGGTGTAGGTGGAGGGAGAGAAGCTGCTGAGATCTGACACCCCACTGCTGTTGGGGCTGTCAGCAGTGACACTGAAGCAGTCAAAATACCTGAGCACTGCTTTTTATGAGCTGCACCTTCAAGCATGACTTGAAACAAAGAAAGTCGTGCTACCAGCTGCTTTCATTTCTGTTGCTGTGAATTTGAGGCTTTATTTTCTTCTCCCAAAAGATGAACTGCTAGACCTTGGCCAGTAGATGACAAGTGTCAAGAGCTTTAAGGTGGTAAACAAAGTAGTAAGGCTGAACAGGACAGCTTGGCAAAACAAGAAGGCTTGGATGTTTTGGAAATGAGATTGAAGGAACCTGAAAACATTCCTATTAAAGCAAGATCAGAATGGGGAGGGAGTTTTCCGGACTGAAAGGATGGGCATTGCACTTGTGACCACATGCTTCTGGGGCCAATCACCTGAGCTGAAGAAAAAGAGGATGCAGGAGGGCAAAACAGTGCTGGTGGGGTGTGGGGGTGATTCATGTGGCCTCAGGCCAGTGTTGAATGCACTGAAGCAGCACTGAACTCCACAGCAGGTAGCTCCAGATGCTCCCAAAACAAAGGAACATCTTCACGCCTGCTTATTGAGATTTTTTCAGCCCCAACTTACAAATTGCAAAAGCCTCCAGCAAAAACTAAAAATTAGTTCAAGAGAAATAATTAGTACAATTAGACAGGGAGTTTTGAAATGTACCTTTAAACTAATACTAATTCTTTCTTGTTTTGGTTTGGTTTGGCTTTTTTAAAGTTATGGATATATGGAAGTTGTGCTTGGCTCCTGTGTTGTCTTACTGCTGTTGTAACTCTGGTAGGAGGAAATTGTGGAGCACCAAAAAGAAAACCCAAAGAAACCGTTTTCGCAAGGTGGCTGCTTCTCATTTCTGCTGGAATCACTTTCTTAGTTAGTTCTGGACCTGGATTAATTTGCCCTTTGAAAAGGGGGAAGTGAAGAAAAGCACTAAAGTGTGCTAATCACTAGCCACTACCAGAGTAATCTGGTGCTTTTGCAGGGCTGGGACACTGTGGACACACACATTCACAGAGCTAGGGAATTACAGCTTGGAAATTCTTTTCAGGCCTGGATTTCTCCTGACTCTCAGGTCCATTCTCAGGCTGACAAGCTGACTGCAGCCTCAGTTAGGGAGGAAGTCTCCCAGGGTGATAATATGGTGAAAAACAGAAGGGAATTCATAATAAAGATTAACACCTGGTGTCTTTCCCGTGGGATACATCCTGAGGTGCTGTCCCAGGGATGTTTTTCCCAACTGTCCAATGAACTGTCCTGTCCTAGCTGCACGTAACACACTTTAAATACAGGCTGTCTGTACGATAAAGTTGGCCTTTTTTCCCCAAAAGAGGTCCGTGTGTGTTGCTGTCCTTTCTCTCTCTCTGCAGCTCAGTAACCACAGGACACAGGATCCCTGGGAGAACAGCCCCTGTGGTGGTGCCTGTGCAGGGTGGTTGTACCAGGGCTGTGAGGAGGCTGAGCCATTTCCATCTGAGCTTCTGCTCTGAGCTTGTCCTACTGGGGTGCAGTAACCACTGAAGAGTCTCCCCAGTACCGACATAATTGACCCCCAAATCTGGCTCCAGAATCTCTCCTGGAACAGGAGATTAGATGGATGCTTTTCCATCCACTATTGCACTGATTCATTTAAGCTTCCTGCAGCCCACGTCCATGACTCTGTAGTCACCCTGTAATGTGGAAATTAACCTGAAGTCTAAACCCTAATATCCTCCAACAGTGTTTCCTGGAGCTCTGCCACACTCTTCTACAGATCCTGCCAGACTCTTCCATGCCTAATCGGATATTTATAAAGATGTTTCAAATATTCACCTAAGGTTTTTTGTCTCATTTTGGCCTGATTCTAGTTTTATCACAAAACATTTCTTCCTTCCTCATGTTTTAAAGCATAAATCAGTCATTCTTCTGGATACCTGTATATGCATTTTGAAAGTTTTACAAGTTCAAATATAGAATCAATTTCTCTGGCCCTACAGTAGCAGTTTTTCTCTAGCATTAGGATCTGTGCTTGATACAAAGTCTATTGCAATTTTGGCACACATTAGGATGTTCATTAACTTGACCCTCACCCAGGCAATGATTCTTTGAGGGGTGGAAAAAAAATTCAGCATCTTGGGATTATTTGTTACTCTCACAGTCCATCACCCTTTCAGATTGGATTTGTCATTTATCCAAGTGCCCTGAAGCAATATGTTTTGTGTGTAATAAGAGTCCTAGTGAAGGTCCTATTTGTTTATTATTTTCTGTGATCCCAGCAACATTTTTATAATGTGCTTTGTTTTTCCTTGGGTTCACTTTGATAATAAGTGATTGAATAGTACACCTACTGGGTACATATTTGTTACTGGTATTCACTATTTTTAAAGATGCTTCTTCATCAGTCCTTCTAAAAGCAAGTATTTTTGATTGCTTAGCTTACTGAGTCTGTACCGAAGATTTTTTGCTACATAATTATTTGTATCACAAACTTGATGTTTTACTTGCAGCTGGCAGAGCTGCACTGAAGCACTTGGGCTTCTTCAACTACTGATTTAAATGAACCTTTGCATCTCAGAAGTGCTCTCATGATGATGTGCTGGGAGAGCTTCTCTGTGCTGATGCCATCACCTGCTCTTTGTGGTTATTCATCTGTCGTGGCCAAGGGAGGAAATCTGAGCCAGGCCATGGCTGTGGGTGATGCTGATGGGGTCTGTGGCTTGTGAGAGTGCCACGGGTCTGCAGGGCAATGGGAAGGGAGAACCATCTCAATACAAGCCCCTAAGTCTTGAGGCAGACCCTGGACTAAAATCTCTTTGCCTGTAGCTTTGGGAGGTGCTTTAACCCAAGCCTACATATTCAGTATATCCCCAAGTTAAGTTAAATGCTGAGTGGGAATTAATTTGGAGTATCTCTTGTCTTTTCTTGGGGCATTCATCCTGAAAACTACTTGGAAGATATTGCCCTAGAGGATGACATTGTTAAATTTTAAACAGTCTCACCTAAGGTAGTGGTTAGGTGAAGTGTGTGCAGGTGTTAGGAGCACTGAGCCACAGTTATGAGAAGGACAGAATAGGATTTCCTGGTGGTGCTGAGACCCTGATGAAAATATGTCTTTGCACATCTCTGTATCACAGCAGTGAGCAAAACAAATGTTTTCCATTTCATTCTAAATCACCTATTAGTATCTTTTCAGTGTGCTAGTAAAGCTGTCTCTTCAAGTGATTCTTCCTTCTGAAGGAAAAGGAAATTGTGTTTTATGGGAGCTTTTCATTCACTTTAAGCATCTCATTTGAATAAAGACATTCCCATTGAGCACCCTTGAAAGTGTTCACCTCATCTGCATGTGATGGGTAGTCTAGTCTTCCATTTGAAATATGACAGCCAGATCTAAATTGCCTACTTAGAAGCTACAAATTATAATTAAGGAGAAAGCATCTAACTTTTTGAGCTTTGCATCTATCTTGCTTTGTAAAAGGCCTCTGCAAATGTTAGCACATTTCTGTGCCAGTGTGTACTATCCTTCTATTTTTTTGTCATCCATTTGTAGTAAATCTTGCTTCAGAATTCAGTGAAAAACATTCCGGCTGAAAGATTATAAATGTCTGTGATGGCTGGGAGACTGAGAGCTGCTGATAAACAGAAATTATTTCAACTGAGTATTGCCTGCAGTGCTGACTTTCAGGCAGCTATGGTGGGCTCTGCTCCCAGACTTCTTGGGAGGTTGGAGATAGGAAGGAATAAAGTCACAGAGTCAGCTAACTCCTTAAGGTTTGTGTTTTATTTTGGATATCTCATCTTACAGAAAACACCCCTTTTGCAAAACCAAGCTGTGGCCTCATAACCCTCCTGTGCATAGACAGGAGCAAAAGCAAGCCAGCAGGAGTTGTGCACTGGCTCCAGGTGTAACCTGTGCCAAAATGTAGATGCCCCAGTTCCCAGGAAGATTTGGCAGAGCTCCTGGGAAGGTGAGAGGTGCTGGTTAAACTTTGCATGACCCATTCCAGTTTAATGAAGGGATAAATCTCCACCCTGGAACTTCTTAGAACAAAACCTGGTGCTTTTGAGAAGCAGATTTTGCACAAGAAGGAGTTGCAGGGAAGATTGGATGGATTTCAGAAGACCACAAGCTGTGTTACAGTGGTCCCTTTTGGATCTGCAGTAGTCTGGTGTGTGAAAACTGCATTAGTTTAATCCCTTTTCTTGCCAAAATGTGACTGCCTCATCTGGCACTGCAGATCTGGGGTTAACAGCTGAACTGATGAGGAAAATGCTCAATAATACATCACCTAAGCTGGAGATTTTCACCAATATCCCTGTTACATAAACTGGCTCTGTAGGATGGACACTGAGGGCTCAGTCATGGCTCTAATTATTTCCCACAACTGTTTCAAACTCTGATCTCAGCTGTGCTTTTTATACCTAATTTTGACCTCTTAATGAATAATTTACCTAACCAGGACTTCTACATTTTAGCTACTCTTAGTGGAAAGAGGAAATTGTGTGAATGAGGAAGATAATGTTGCATCCTGCTGGGTAAGATTCAGGAAATCTTTAAGGTTACAAATATCTCTGATTGTGACGCCTTCACAAAGTACCTTCATGATGCAAACTGAAACATTAAGATATATTTTTAACTAGGAAATAGGCCTTTTTTTTCCTCAGTTGTGATTTTTACATTCTGGTAATTTATAGCGCTATCCAGAAAATTGCAGCTCAGTTTTTCAAAATCTTTTTTTTTTTTTTTACCCCCTGGTGGAAAGCCAGTTAAAAAGATTTTATGCCATTGTGACATGAATGCAAGGACTTTGTGAGCTATTTAAAGTATGGCCCCAGCACTTCCCTGGCAGTGAAGAAATCAGAGACCTTGGTCAAGTCTCTGTACTGAAACAAGTCTGGAAGCAACCTGAACATGGAGCTTGCAAAGCCAAACCGAGCACTGATCAATGAGCTCTTGGTGTAGTTAGAGCTGTTTGCTCTAAATTGCCTCCTGGGCTGGGGAAAAGGTGATCCAGGTCTGCAGAATAAGTACTTTTCTTTTCAGCTTTGAATGAACATAGTTTGTAATAGGAAAGGATATTGCACATTTTTATAACTGGCTCTAGTGATTAAAGAGTGCATCCCATCGTTCAGAGCCCTGATGTGATTTTTGCTTGCTTGTGCATGGCTACAGATTACTGAAGTAATTGAAAACTGCAAATCAGTGTTCTCGAGTGTCCACAGGTCTTCAAGGACCACACTGACTCTAAAACAGCCTTCAGACAAAGAGAACGGTAGAATGGGAGAAAATTGACTTTTTTACTTGGACAGCTGTGGTCTGCAGTAACAGCTGTCCATGAGTACAATGTACAATGTAATTCCTATTGTCAAAGTTTGATGGAATTATAGCTGGTTTGATTAAAACAGATAAAAGTAAGGATGACTTTGTGACTTTTCTAGTTTTGAGGGCCTCCTCCTGACCCCAGTCAGTCTTCAAAATCCACTTTGCAGAAATCTTCAGGATTGGCCAAGAATGGTCATTACTGCTAGTTTGCACTTTTGGAACTGTGGACAAAGGCAAGTGCCCTTTTGTCACAAGTGAAGGACCAGAGATGCTTCCAGTCACCCTTTGTTCCTGCATGAGATCTATAGGAAACCACCAGAAATCTGATAAAACCACATCTTCAGCTTCCCTTTGAGGCTGACCCCGTGGTCCTCATCACAATGGTGTTGCTGAGGCAAGAGACCACCCACCACCCCCACAATTCCATGGCTGGTCTGGATGGCTTCTGGGTCAAACTGATTTGTAAACAGCCAAGAAGCTGCAGCCCAAGGGTGGCAAAATCTCTGCTCGTTGCTGCTGCTGGTGTTGGGCTGTCAGCAGGGACTCGGTGCTTGAGGAGCTCAGAGGAGAAGGATTTGTAAAACCGTGAAGTCTCCAGTTAAGTACTATTATTAACCAAGGACAAGCTGTTGGGTCCAGGCAGTATTTTTGTGATGGGGCAGCAGCTCTGCAGGCAAGATGACTTCTCCAGATGTTGAGGTCATCTCAGCTGCTGCCATCATCAGTGTTCTGCTTCTACTCTGTAGTTTTTAATCCCTTAAAACTCGAAACAAACATATCCTTGAATGCTGAACTGGGGCCACAGAGGAGGCTTGTTCTCCTTCACAGCTCCTCAGACTGGTCAGTTCTTGTCTTCTTGTCCATGTACAAACATTGCAAGAACACAGAGCTCATGGACACACAGCTGGAGGGGGAAGAAAAGTGGTAGAAACTTTCTGGAGATGGTGTCTGCTGCAGATAAGGGAGATGACTTTCTTAAAACTTTGATAAATTGTAGAGCTTTTCTTTTGGCACTCAAAAATTGGGCTTTTCATGAATTTGGATGGTCCAGTTGATCCCGACTGGCTGGTTTTTCTTCACAGAGGCTATATTTTATGCTTAACACTGTTTCAGTGCCAGAAAAATTCTTCATTAATTCTTTAGGCCAAATTTGTTCTTAAAGTGGAAGTTGATTTTGGATTTGTTAATATAAGCAGCTTTTTCACTATTTGAATTTTTAATATATATTCATGAATAGTCTCTGCCAGTATTGTGCAGCGATGGTGTTTTATCTGTGCCTGCCATGAAGGCTTTTCCTAAAAGTCAGACTTTAGACAACTTCCCTTGCAAATTTATTTTTGCACATTTTCATGCTGTCAGTACAGAAGTAACCAAAGCAGCCACCCTTTGGCTTTGCTTTGTTTGGTATTTGATCTCATACCCTGAATGGCACATGGTGACCCAGCTGAGGGACAATCAAACACATGCCCTTCCCCTTTTCCCTGCTCCCAACTCTGCATTTCCTGAGCAGAGGCCGTGAAGATTTCCCCAGGACTATAGGAAATGGGATGCATGGGATGTCTTTGGTCTCCTCTCACACCTGGATTCTACATTAATTCATTTACCAGGAGAGAAATGCAATATTTTTCATTCAGTAGACTCTGGAGAGGATGTCCAACCCCATTCAGCACAGCCCCACTCAGTGCCTGTCCTCTCTGGATTCACACCTCTGGACTATATGAGGTGTGAAGGTGCTGGCAGTTTGTCTGCAGGTCCATCAGCAGACCCACAAATCTGCTTGGCTCCTGTCTGGTGCACTGCTCAGCCTGTGCTGGAGCCCAGCAGCTCCCTGAGGAAAGGATTTGTCATATCCTTCCAAATGTGCATACTGTGACTGGGAGTTTCATTGGAGTCTTCCCATAAAACTCTACAGAGAATTTAATTTGATTGCTTTAAGTACATTAGGACAATATACTTGAGAAAATTACAGTTAAATACAAAGTAATATTGAAATACAACACAAAGGAGTAAATGTTGCTGCATCTTCTGTAATTGCGCTTGTATTTATATCAGCTGGTCTGGGGGGTGAAATTGCTGCTTTCAGGGTCTGTAGATGTGGATGAAAATGTATGTGGACACTTCTTGTCATAGGGTGAAGCATTTATGCTTTCAGGTGGTTCTGGCTGAACACCAGGTGATGCCCAAGAATTTGGAATACTTTTACATGGAGTTCATAGCCCATTTGATGGTGGGAGGGAAGGTGAACTGGAGGTGGAGTGAGCAGCTGCAGAATGTGTTGGAGTGCATGAACAGTGGATCAGCAGTCCCACATTGCTCCATGCAGAAACACTGCCCAGGGATTTGATACATCCATTTCTCAGAAATGGTCTAGTTATAGTCAATGACTTTTTTAGGCCTTTTCTTTATGATCTCTACTACTCATATTTCGTCTGTAGAGATTTAGATTTCTGTAGTTCTTTCTCTGAATAGAAGCTTTTGTTTGGCTCTGACAGGAGCTTCTTAGTTTGGAAGCTGTTCCCTGTGTCTGTCCAGAGGAGAGGGCAGCGGGAGGGACATGACAGCTATGGGTTCAGTCAGGATTTCATGATGGGACCAGGTAACACGAGATAGTTATTTATTTAGTTTTGGTGATGTAAATGTACGCCAGTATAGCATTTCCAGGTCCTATAATTTGCCTTGTTCCATGAACATGATCAGTTTTTTAAACATAATTAAGGGTTACCTTCCTTTTGAGATAGTAGCAAAGTTTCCCAGAAACTAGAAAATAGTTTGTCCCGAGAAACTAGCTCAGTGAAGGGAAATCAGAGTATAGTGCCACTAGTCTGTACCACAAAGAATTAAAGTGCCCAATGTGGGAAGGTATCTGGGCTGTATAGACTGGTGGAGCATGTCTTTGAGCACTGTGCTCTGCTTGCACAGCATGTGTTCCTGAGAAGAGCTGTGAAATTATCTTGGGAGAGAAATCTGGGTCTTGGATAAAGGCTTGGAAGTGGGGTGGGGATCACCCACTCAGCTTTCCCAGCACTCCCAGCAGCATGTGTTCTGTAACGAGCCTTTTTTTTGTTGGCTTTTTGGTGCTACGCTGGAGTAGTAGGGTTTGCATTCCTGCTATGTGCACAGCCTGGGGAAGCTCATTCCCACACGAGTCTGGATGTTCCTTCCCCCAGGAGTGTTGTGGAGGCTGTTTCCCAGGAGCTTTGTGCACACAGTCCCTGGGAGCGGCTCCTGCAGGGGGGATCTCTGCACTGGTGCCTTCTCCCCACCACCAGTGTTGTCCCTGTTCCAAAACCTTCAGACCCCATCCTCAAAAGAGTTGTGTAGCTTCTCTTCCTGAAGGCTGAGCACCTCAGGGAGGTCTCAGACTCACTGTATTAACAGGAGAAATGAAATGAGGGGGAAAGGGATGGAGCAGAGGGACCCATGTGATGCCCAGCTCTGGGAAGGCATCGTGGTGAACCTGCTGTGAGCTGCCTGCACTGGGGGAATTGTGCAGCACACAATGTGGTGTGCTGGGACAGCAGCTGTGCCTGGCAGCTTGTCCTGATAAACCAGTGCTGTAGGAAAACAGTGCTGGCCAAACATCTGCAGCACAGCTTTGTGCTAGTGAGGGCTGGGAACATGGCAAGCTAACAAATCGAAGGTATTAGGAGGGAAATATTTTCTATTCTTTTGACTGGACATAAACCAGAAAAGAGTGCAGGTTGCTACAGCTTTCCTGGTTAGCTTCCCAGCAGCACCTTCTGGGGTTTTTTTTTGGTCATGCTGCTCTGGACATGGATTTGGATGGGTATAAGCCATTCAAGTCAGCTGTGACAAAGGGGAGATATTTAAGATGTTCAGATGTCCAGGATATGAGCTAGGAATAAATATTTGCAAGATGATATATGTATTCATGTGAAATGACTGGTAGTGTTGAATAATTCCAGAGTGATGCAGGCTTTGGAATTCATTTTTTTTGTAATAAATGGAGAGGTTTTATTGAGCGGACAGAAGTTCAAAGTGAGATATTTTCAAATACTCTTTGATCAACCAACTCTATCCTTTCTTCCTCTAGAAAAGAAAGAAACAAAAGACCAGGCTTGGATTGCTGAGTCAGATGGTGAATTTTAATTTTGCTTTCTGAGGGGAGGAGGAGGATGAGAAAGCTGCAGAGCTCACTCCATCCATCCTCCTGAAGACTGGAAGGAAGCCTGTTCCTTGCTGTGTGAGCAGCCTTGCAGATAGCCAGGATTTAACACCAAACATTCAGGAATGCCCTGAATGGGGCATTCAGGGGAAAGTGGGGGAAGTGTTCTTTGCAGTGAGAACAGGCTGGGAAGTGTGTTGGAAGAATTAGTGGGCTCCAATTTCCTTAAAGAAAAGACTTCTCATTTGCAGGCAGATTTCTGCTTTGATCTGACTATTAAAGATGATTTTCAAAGTGTTTTTCTTAATGTAGGTAATATCTCTAGAGACGTTTTACAGGAATGATGAGTTCTGTTGCATGAGGAAAGACTCCCTTTATTTGTATTCTTCCACTAAACCTACAAAAAAATCCATATTTGGTACCCCAAAAAGGTACATTTGCCCAGGGACTGGCTGGCTAGAGGTACCAGTGTCAAAGCACACCAGCATAGTCCTGTGAAATGAGGGAAATCCAGTGTTTTCAGGGCTAAATAAAAGAAACGCCTTTACTCTGTGTCCCAGAGAAAGGAAGATGTAAACCCTTGTCAATTTTTGTGCCTCAGCAAATCAGTTTGACTTGCTGAGAGGCTCTGTGCATGTCAGCATTTCACTACTGTATTTTGAAATTTCATTTTCTCCTCATTTTGGAGATTATCAGCCAAGATAAACATTTCCCAAGAAACCCCTCCACAAGCACCACTGCACTAACTCATTTCTAGAGATGTATTTCTCTCAGGGATTTGCAGACAGTAAAGACAATTGACTGACTACCAGAAACAAATTGTGGGGAAATACAAACCAATGAAAAGATAATGGATCTCAGGGTTTTTGCAAGCATGTGTGTGGGTGTTGCAGATTTTGTTCCAGCATGTTGTAGACAAGTTGGAGGGTGGATTACAAGATGCTATTTTCAGAAAATAGGACAACCTGCCAAACAGAGCACTTTATTTTGCCTGTTTTTCTCTAGATCCTAGTAAAGGAAACACTAACCCCCATTGAGAATTTTTGGAGGCAGAACTTTATCTCTTATTTATTAATCCACACACTGATCAAAGCCCAGGAGAGGAAATTTGTGCTGGTTCATCAATAACTTTTGAGCACATTCTTATGTTAATTGCATGTTCAGTTGGCTTCAAGTCTAAGCCCTGTGTGCGTTGTTGCAGGGGGTGAATCAGACAAGATTAGATCACTCACCCTTCTGCTTGGGCTCTTCTGTGTCTGCTGGTGGAGTGAGCAGGTCTTTAGGCCAGTTGGCTCTGACCATTTTCATGCTCAAGGATCATCAGGGGAACTAAGCTGCACCAAAAAAAGTGGTGGGCTATGATTAAAAGAAAGCTGTGGCTTGAATATTGTTCTGAGGAAGTTCAGGAAGAAAAGGCAACTTCACATTCACATGGAGAGAGCACAACTTTTGCTCCCCCATGCACACGTCACAGCTGTAGCTTTATTCAACGTGTCTAGCTTCATGTATTGTTTTCAGAGCAAGGGTAATTAGCATCTGAAAATGTAACTGCTCTTCGCTATTGTGGAACAATGTAAAAATCCCCTTTTTCACTGTAAAACATTCCTGCCCTCTTTTGATCTTGTCAAGCTAGACAATACAGCTGTCTTGTCATCATATTTCCCACGGCAATGGGAAGTTTGCCAAGTGGTGGAAGAAACCTCAGAAGCCCTTAATTACTGTGACTTCATCAGTGAAACTTGACTGCCTTTGGTGGACTTAGTTCAGAGTGAAGTGAATTTGAGGGAATTTGGGCCTGGATGCCTTGGCCATGGCAGCTGGGGATGGTGCTGGTAACAATGGGCAGCAAGGATGACCTTAGTGCAGTCTGCTGAGTGTGGGGTGCAAGGTCACATTCCAAAGTCATGTTCCCATTCAAAATTGTTTCTGAATTAATAGCAATACTCAGTGCAGTACGAGGCAAAAAAACACAGGAGGAACTCACAAGGGGAAAGATTTCCCTAATTAAGTAAATTTATTATTGTTGTGTTCCTTATTTGCATTGCCCATCAATCAGTGAAAATCATTCCTGCTAATGCAGCCTAACAAATATTAACAAAGTGCAAAGGGTGTGATTGCAAAGGGCCACTCTTGGGACTCCTGATTTTGTTTAGCAAATGGAGAGTCAAAGGTGGAATGGAGGGATGGTGCTGGAAATTGGAAAAGCAAGGGTGGCTTGAAGGAAGAGGTGGGGTGTAAACAAAGAGAGATAAGATGTAAGTAAGAGGGAGAACAGGTAGAATTATATCAAAGTGGGAGGTGGAGGCAATTAATGTTTTGTGAGTCATCACCAAACCATCCTGCCCCCAGAAAGGCTGACTCAGCAATGTCGGTGGAAAAAAAAATCCGTTTTCTCTTGGAGATGCCATTCCAGATCAAAAAGGTTTCGATTAGTGAAACTGGATTTTCTGTCACTGATCCTCCCCTGCCTTAAAGAAACTTTTCAGATGTATCATGTAAAGTCACCATCCACCCTAACCACTGCAGGGCTTGGCTCCCTCACTTCCCTTCCCTGTCACAGCTTCTCTTCCCAGGTCTGAATCATGGTCTATTTTGGGGCCCTTTGCACAACAGAGATCTTGGTTGTTTTGACAGAGGTGAGGTGGCCAGAAGAGGCACCAATTACTGCACATCCTCTTAGATACTAAGGAAATCCAAAAAGAAAAGCAAGTGAATAAAAATAACTTGATGGAAGAAGGTTTCTGTGATCTCGTATCCCTGACAGGTGCCTGGCTACAAAAGCACTGCTGGGAAGGTACAAGTGTGGTGTTAATATATGAACATTTTTTCTGGCTTATGATTCAGAACGAAGGTGCAGTCAGGAAGACAGAGAGTAGAAAAGGGAAATGGTCTCAGTTGCTTTACCATATTATGGTAAAGGCTGGTGGTTGTTGATGATGATGAGATTGGGCTGAGATAGTGAACAGTCACACCAATACACAGCTGTTCAGAAGAAAGCAGAGAGAGCTTCCTTTTTAGACCATGCAAATCATGCTTTTCAAATCTTTCCATTGTCGTGGTAATGGTTAAAACAATACCACTTTCTCTCCAGACTGCAAAATTGGCATGACAGGCACTAGGAAATATTACTTCACCTTTTATCCCCCAATTTTAGAAAAGAACAATAAGCCCTGATGAAAAGTGTGTGTGTGGTGATGCCAGGAAACAGTGAAGTCAGGAAACTGATCATGAGCATTAGGATCTCTCTTGTGTTCAAATTTTATCAGGTTTTGCTGGCTTTATGCAGGAAAGGTGATTCAGCCACTGCTCATCTCTGCAATCTGGGAAGACTCGGTTTTTGTTTTCATCCTACCACTACTATAATGACAGGGAATAAAATCTCTGAGGCAAATAACTGGTGTTATTCATCAACCACTGATGAAAAGGTCCTGCCTACGTTTGGGTACATTTAATCAGCAAAAGCAAAAAGTCATCCAATCCTCCAATGTCCATTAATCCATCTTCTGTGATTTCTGCTGTGGGTACTTTGTTTTCCTCTGGGGAATTAGCTTTATATTTAGCCAAATATAGTTATGGCTTCTGCTGCCATTGGCTTGCTGTTGCACATGTTAATTGCCCGTGAGCAGAGGAATGTCTCCCAGAAGGCCTAATCCTTTCTCAGCACCAGACCATCAGTTCTTTAATTGCTGCTGGCTTCGTCCCCTCCACTCACCCTGTGCAGGGCCATCTTTCCTTGGGCTCCACGTCCCCACTGCTGTGAATCTGGGCCATGCAACAGCACCTGCCACAATGAGCCTTCCATGTATCCTTTCTTTTTCTGAATCAGAAATTAAAATTATTACAGAAAAAAAGGCTCTCACAGGAGCTTCCAGACAGAACTAGAAACGTATTAGCTCAGTCATTGATGAACAGTGTGTGAGTATGAAGTTAGGTTGCTTAAATCAGGGCATACAGACTTTTTCTTTGATCCAAGTTGTGTATTTCTGCTGCAGCTTGATTTTAAAAGCCTTTAATGTAGAAGCACTGTGTGGCTTGCAGCCCTATGGGCTAACAGCCACAGGTGGCTCTGCACTAGACAGTTTTATGCAAGGAATTTGTGAGCATCCAAACATGGGTATCCCATGGGTTTAGTACTGAGCCATAAGACCTGTTTTCTGCTGCCTGTATTGTAAGAATTCGAGAATCAAAGTGTTTCTCATGTTATCCTTTTTCAGTTGTTGCCATGGCAAAACTCCAGAGAGGATGGGGAGGGTTGTACCAAACCACTGGAACATAAACTTTTCTCTGGGATTGATTAAAAGATGTGTTCATGTGCTCAGTCTCACCTTGGCACTCGGGGTTCTGAGGAGCACAGCCCACAGCTGCCAATTATTCGCAGGGATCAATGCCCATCAGGAATGAGACAGAGCAAATGCGTTCATCTTTATTCAGACAACAGTTTCCATTTTCTGTACTTCATCTGCTGCTCTGTGGGATGTTTTCCAGGTTGCATCAAGTGAATTTTGAGGCTCCCACTTGTGAAGGCAAGCGCCGGGAAACGCTCGCCTTGATAGGAGACTTCTCCTCTTCGGCCGAGTTCTTCGTCACCATCGCGGTCTTCGCCTTCCTCTACTCGCTGGCTGCCACCGTGGTTTATATCTTCTTCCAGAACAAGTACCGTGAAAACAACAGAGGGCCTTTAATTGTAAGTGTTAGCAGCACTTGCAGTGTTTTCAGGCATAGCTATTCACCTCTTGCTTTTGCAGTTGTTGAGGTTTTGGCGTGGTCCGGGTGATCCAGGTGTCCTGCTGCCCAAAGTGTCTCTGCATTCACCTGCTTTTTTATCTTAATGGTGATTTAATGTTTTAACACCAAAGGTATAATGGAGGCTGTATGCAGGAGGAGTTTAGTCCTGTATGTACTTGTGAAATTCTGTGCTTCTTTCCCATTGTCCACAGTGATGCTGATCACACAGATAATGAACGTGTAGCTGAGTGGTAGCAGGATTGGGATCTCAGCCCTATGGCTGTGACAGCAGAGCTTCATTGGTAGGGAAAAAAGAGAAGATCTTAGGCATTGTCCTAGCAGACAGATGAAAACATGCCCCTGATCAAGGCTTAGCGAGGGAGAGTGCTTATTGCTAATTACTGCAGGGTTAAGCCAAATTATTTTGCTTTGGAGAATTATGTGGCTGTTTTCCTAGCATGACACTGAGCTCCGAGCATGTCTGTGTCTCCACACTGGTTTATGAGCCTTCCAGTTATCATCTGCACCCATCAAGCTGTGGCTATTCGTGCCTTTATTTTTCTTTTTATTGATTCCTGAAGGCTTGTGATAAAAAGCAAGTGCTGCTGTGCATATATTTTCTCATAAACTGAGACTGTAAAGTCAGTGAGGGCTGTTTTGGTCCAGGTGTCTGTCAGTGCATAGTGGCCCATGGTTCACCCCATGGTCCCGCTGGGCTGCCAAGCACTGGGTGCTGACCCTCACCTGAATTTGGGTCAGGTCTCTGCATCTGTGGGCTGTAGAGTTGCAGCACAGTTTCCCTTGCATGGATAACCCTCTCCCTCATGACTGCAAGGAGATTACTAAGGGACAGAAAAAACTTCTCTGAAGTCTTGGTGTGAAAGTGAGGGGAGTTTATCAAGAACCCCTGTAAAGAAAATGTTATCTGGATTTCAGAAAATTCTAAAGTTTATGACTGACAGAAACCAGACATTTTGCTGTGACTTAAGTGGCTAAAAGCCACCAGTAAAGAATATCAGAAATGTATAACAGGAAAAAAATTAATTGCCAATGCAGAAAAGCTGACTCTGTTAAAGGAAGTAACTACAATAACAGCCAGCAAAAGATTGAACTGTAGGGAGGTAAACTTAACATCTTGGGAGTTTGAGGGAAAGATTTTCCTGCTGCAGGGAGATGTGAACTGTTTTTTTTGACTTTGCATAATTCAAAACCAATGAACTTTTACCAAAAAAAGTTCTCCTTCCATATCAAAGGAAATTAATCCTCTTTATTTGGGGGGTTTTGGGTGTCATGGTTTTACCCTGGCCAAGTGTCAGGCACCCACGAGAGTAATTTGCTTCTTCTGCTACAGTAGGGCAGAGGAGAGGGAAAAAAAAAAAGAATTAATGAAGGGTTCATGAGTTGAGATAAGGACTGGGAAAAAAAAACACTCTAAGAGCAAAACGGGTTCAAATTTAAATATATAAAGTACATTTATTATTAACAGAGTTAGAGGAGGATAATAATTAAAGTAAGAAGTAAAATAAGCCCTTAAAGCATCTTTTTTCCTGCAGCTCCCTCCTTCCCAACGACAGCACAGGGAGACAGGGGTGGGAGTTTTGGTCAGTTTGTCACTGGAGATCTTTTTCTGTTTGCTCAGGGAGAGGAGTCTTTTTTCTGCTATGCTGTGAGGTTCCTCCCATGGACAAACAATCTTCCCAAAACTCATCCAGGGTGCAGTCCTCCAAGGATAGGCTGTTCTAGTTTGGGAGCATGGTGTGGAAATCCTCACAGAGCAGACAAAGAACAGGCAAAATAAACAGGTCCCTTCAGAAAGAGTAAATAAATAAAGTGCCTTGCTTCTTCTTGGTATCAAGTAAGATCTCATTTCAGACCGTCTTATCAAAGGATTTGTTACAGAATTCTTCCATCCTAATTTTCTTGCAGAAAATAATTCTTGCTTTTGACCAATGACATCATCCTCTGTAGCAATAGAAAAAGGAAAGAAAAACAATAGTTTTAATATGTCACGTTATGATGTGGCCACTTGCCTTTGTCCAGGACTTTCCTGAAACAGCTGCTGCAGTCGTGTCTGTCACAGGATGCATGGCACAATCCACTACAGCATTAACGTCACATTGACTTAATTTGTTCTGTGTAATGGACTGTAATTGAATCTACAGGTTAAATTTAACCACTCTCTCTTACCCAAAGCCTCTGTTTGCAATTTCCCAGTGTTTAAACCAAGGCTTTGTGACCTTATTTTTTCAGAATATAAAGATGCTTTTGAGTTTGTCCTACAGCAAAAGCAGCTCCTGCTGGTGAGTGGTTCTGGGAATGGCTGAGGGTTATGCTGAGGCTATGCCTGACAGGAGGAGAGTCCATCTTCCCCAGCCAAATGCTCCTGCAACTCCTGTGCCCTGCAAGATCTGTTGTATTTTGTATTTTTAGAAAAAAAGAACCTTTTTTGCCTGTAGCACATCCTTGCTGGTGTCCCTGGACACTGTCCAGTGCAATGATTGCAGCACCACAGCCTGGCTGAGGACAGGTGTGAGTCCCTCTGTGCAGTGGAGGTGTAGGGAAAATGCAGAGCCCCAGCCAGAGAAAAAGCAGGCAGCTGTAGCCAGGAGGAATTCATTGGTCAAAGAAAAAGAAAACTTGGAGTGAAAACCAGCTTCTCAGGGCTGCAGTGCTCACCTAAGGGATTTCATGTGCTCTGTGAAGGAGGCAGGCAATGTATCCTCCAGCTCCAGGCAGATGCTGCTCTGAACTGACGTGTATCAGATCAGATGTGTGATTATGTCTCATCCCTGAGATTGTTCCTTCCAAAGAAAAGTGCTGCAGAAATCTGTGCTGCAGCACGTGTTGGTGCAGGAGGCAAGGCAGGTTCTGGTTCATCACCAGGCAGGATCAAGTGCATCATTCACCTTATCCAGACTACCAGTTTTTTCTCTCTTAGTGAAGAGTTTGAAGATGATGGTTTCATCCATACTTTCTTCTGCAGTGCCTGGTTACAATTTCATAGTTAAAACCATTCCTGTTTTAAGCCTTGTATACTTCCTCTTGGCTTCATATTTTCTCAGTCTGGGATGACATCTGCCTTTAAGCAGCACCCTCTCAGAGCTGCTTTTTCTTCTGACAAATATTCAGGATTTGAAAAATGAGTATGACAGGAGAAGTCAAGAGAGGAAAAAACCCCTTTCACTTGGAATTTTATAACATTTTTTCAAAAAGCCCCTGCACAGGCAGTCAGAACACTGTCAATGCATTACCAAATTGCAGAAGTCTGACTGGGAGCAGAAGATATGATTATAAGGAATTGAATGATCATTAAGTCACAAGAAACTTGCAGGGAAAATTTCAGTCACAGATGTTACAAGCTTACTTCGTTTATACAGATACAGGGAAATGAACTGCATGTGTTGAGGTGTCAGTGAAGCATCACTTTAACTGGAAAAATATTTTAGCGTTCAGTGTGGAGTGAGGCATGATAGCAAGGGAATATTTCCAGTGGGAGAAGCAGTTAACTCCTTCCCTGTCTGTTTGGATGGCAATGGTGTGTTTATTCACTGTGCAGTAAACCATTTCTGTTGCCTGTCAGCTTTTGGGGATAAAAGTCTTCCTTTTGGTCACATAAAGACCTGGTTGCTCATCCATTCCCACAGGGCTGGCAGTAGTGAGTCCTTGCACTATGCACCCTCTGCTTCCCTTGCTGGGATCATCTGAGGGGGTTCATACAGATAGATGAACCTAGGAGAGGACCTTGGATTCCCAGTTTCTGAAGGAACAAGGAGCAGGTTACCAGGGATTCAGTACCTCATGGAAATGTGCTGTGTGTTTCTGAGCTCTGCAAACCACTCCTGTGATTTTCATTCCACTGTGAACTCCCACATGGTTCATGTGTGCAGCAAGGAGCTGGGCTCTCACCTTGGTGGGTACAACAAGGGCAAGGCAGCTTCTCAAGTGACTGATTAGTGCTCAAGAGCCAGAAACGTTTAAAAGAAATTAATTGGAGGTGGTGACTTAGATTTTTTAAGCCACCAGTTTGCAGTACATCCTCATGTCTCAGACCAAACCAGCCTAAGCTGGTTTCCACTTGTTTAACATTTGTTTAATATATGGGGAGACACTGCTGGTTTGTGATGAGAGCAGAGATGAGCTGCACCCTGGGACTGCCAGCCCAGGCATCTGTGTTGATGCTCTGCTTCAGGTCTGTACATTTGGAGCTTCTTGCAAGCAGAGACTAACCAATGCAGCTGTGCCGAAATTTTAGGGGATCAGGGATAGGATGCTTTCATATGTCTCTAAGAAAAGAAAGAATAGTCACAGTCAATGTGTATCAAACCCCATCCCTCAGACTTCTTACTTTTCCCATGGTTTCTTTACCCCATATGTGTTCCATTTAAAATCCACATGCTGACAACCTTATGTGCCTAGATTTGCCTCTGGGAAGTTATAGCTTGGCCATGAGAAACCACATGCATTTATGTATAAATGTAAATCACTTTATTAATATTCAAGTCAATTAATATAAAGGCATAAAATTATTCAGCCAAGAAAGGTGACTGACATAGCCCTGAAAAGAGGTACTTCATTTTTATAGTGATTACTTGATAATCTCATTCCAATGGTGCATAAAGATGCTTATATCTTAAGAAGATGAGATCTTTCCTTTGCATCTGGAGTCCCATGAATAATCACATTATGCAGAAAGACATTTGGTTCCTTACATATGTTGCAGATTGAGTGAGTTAAGTACACCCTGGTCTGCTCTTCGGACACCTCTTTGATTAAACATGTTGTACTTCTCACCAGTGTCCAGTTATCTAGAAAATAGAGAGGAAAAGAATAAAGAGCCATCTATAAAAACAAAGACTGAATCCTTTACAGATGAAAAATGAAATTAGGAAGAACCTGAAATATTTGTTTGCATTTCAAAGAGCTGTTTCAGCCTGCTCTTGTCATCTTTTAAAGCACAAGCAAGGGTGACCTTGCTGTACATGCTGGTGCCTCCCAAAAGGCTCTGCACTTCCCTGCCAGAAGCAAGCTTGCAAGGCCTTACACTATTGCAAGAAGCATGTAATTCTTTCAAAGCTTCATTCGGCAGAAAATCTGGGGTGGGACCTCGTTCAAACCGAAAAAGAGCTAAAATGCCACTGCAGGAAGGCGTTTGCTGCCTGCAGCAATCTGCTGTTGGCTGCTTTCCCAGCTGGGACCAGGGCTGTGGCTCTTGCTGGGGTAGTAGTTCTTGAATTTTTAGGGTGGTTGTGACTGTGAAAGCAGATCCTCTGAGTGGTTTGCTTCTGCTGGGTAAAGAAATGTCCCTCTGCTGCTGCGTGGCTGGCCATGAAACCTGTTGGCAGTGCTAGACAGGCTCTGACTGGGAGGGTTTATGGACCTCAGCATTTGCTCCCTTGGGGGCTGTAAATGTCTGAGAGAGTTTTCGGAATGGAAAGGGTCTTGTAGCATGAGCCCTGCATGGAAGCCAGTTACAAGGCAGCAGCTGCAGCTGTGTGAGAGGGGAGGGATGCCAGGAGTGCTCTGGCCAGGACAGAGCTGAGGTTTTGCCTGTTTCCAGCTGTGACTGCCCAAGACCATGCTGCCAGCCTTGGCTGGGAGGGAGAGCAGGGCACGCAGGGCACGCAGGGACACGTGTGTCACAGCCTTCAGGGGCTGATGCAGCCACTGACCAGCTTGGAGCAGATGAAACACGTCTCCTTTCTGAGTGAAAGAGCAGTTCCTACAGAGGCTCTTGGCTGGGTGAGGTTGTGCCAGACTCTGGGCAATCCAAAACTGTGCTCAGGAGGCTTAAGTGGCTGTAAGTCACTGCCCCTTTCAAAGAGGGGCATTTTGCAAAAGCCAGTAAGTGGCTTGATAGCAAGGAGAAATATTTCATTATGAAAAGAAAAGGCAGTCACAGTTCTATTCTAAAATGTGTAATATATAAAATTGTTCCAAGTAGGCATTTTTGGCAAATTCAGTAATAACAAGTTTCGACTTGAAAAAGGCAGCAAGAATTTATTTTTTTCCACATACTTCAGGATCTTAAAAAAGTCCCTCCTTGTATATTCAGAGTATTTTAAATTTTGTTTTTTGCCTTTCTTTATATGTTCCTATTTTCCTTCCTTCCCAAAGGCATCTGTAGGCAGAGCAGAGTATCTCAGCTGAGATCTGAGAGAGAAACTTGGCAATTAGGAGTGTAGTGTAATCGTACAACAATACACACTGAAGAGATCTGTAGACACCACTTTAAGAGGGCAACTACAAAAAATTACTTTGTTCCAAAGGAACAAAAGACTCACCCATGCTATAAGGATATTAAACATTGAAGTGCAAGATTTGTTTTAGTATGCAGGCACTCTGGCCTTAATTACCAAGGAGAAATTCCCCAGATAGACATTAAGCCACAGAGCAGCTTAGCTTGAAATTCACTTTTATTTTCAGCATGTCATTATCTTGTAATTCTGTTCCACCCAGAGCTGTGAAAATGTTCAGCCAGAAATGCAAACCCACTTGAAAATAAGAGAGGTTCAAGTTCCAGCCAAAGCTGAAAGTTCGCAAAGATTCAAAATAAATAGGAAGACACAAGATTCTAGTCATAGAATCATACATTTTGCTCCTTGCATTGTACAGGGGAGACAAAAAGTCCATTGAGAGCCTGAGTCTGGCTATGTAGCCTTGATGAGAACACCTACTGAAAAATCCCTTTTTGTCCTGTCTCCTTGGCCAGCTGCTGGCCAGCTGGTGGACAGGCTGCATGGTTTCCTCTTTGAGTCCCACTGTGCCATCTTTCACTTCTGGTTTGGTGTGTTTCTTGCACCCAGCCAGACTCTACAGTTTTTGGGAGTTCCTCTATACAAGAGCTGATCATGGCACCTCAGGAACAAGGACCCTTTCCCCAAGGCTCTGACCTGCTCTGAAATGGGGGAGTTTGTAGCAGAGAGGGCACAGGGTTTTAGACATTGTAAACACACTGGCACAGGGGAGCAGAGGAAGTCAGGCTGGAGCATGGGTGTGATGGGGAAGACAAGACCTGAGAAATAACATCAAATACTTAGTGCCTTTAGGGCCATCCCCCCAACTGCACAGTGCCATGGGATGTTCTAGAAGGACTTACAGCCCAGGACATGGGCTATACCAACAGTCAGACTGAGGGGCTCATGCAGATGCAGTAATTTGTGCAATGAGCCTCACCAACGTGGGGTCAAGGCCCATAAGCTCAGCAGCAAGTCTGTACCCTGCTGCTGTCACCTGCTTCAAGAACTTTGCTCTCTCTTAAAATGTCTTTCTTTTTAGCAAGTTTGATCTCCTGTGTTGCATTAGTTTTAGTCAGTTTGTCTCTGTTTGCATCAAATTTCTACCTGCTGTTGTGCCTGTCTTTAATTGGCACTGCCAGTTCACTGATTACAGAGCTGGATTTAGTTTGCTCTGAGTGTGGTGGCACTGGGAGAGGGATGCTTGTCATTTGGAAAATACATTCCCCAAAACTCTGCTGTGTCCCCATCTCTGGTGTCAGTCCAAAACAGCATGGGGGCTTGGAATTTGGGTTGATATCATGTCAAACCCCACAGCAAATAAAGAGCATCTCCCATCATCATCCGCAGCTCAGCAGACATCGCATGTTTCTACCAGCTGGAATTTTTAGGAAATGTTTGCAATTGAACTGTTGCCTCTAGGAATCTGTTTCTCATTCAGTGCTAAGACATATGAGATACAATAATTTCTTTTGCTGGAAATCTCCCTGAGCAGAAGAATTACTCTGGGCTATCTGCCTCTTCCCACACTGAGTCTCTTTGGGTGTTAAGGGAGTTGTCAGCTCCTGGGCTTCAAGAGAGCCCATTTGGGCAGCATGAAGGAGGTCAGAGGAACTCAGAGCTCAGTGGCAGACATGGGCCTGCAAAAAATAAATTGTTAAAAGAGAAGGATGTATCCTTTGGGAAAGCATCCAAGCACAGTTAATTTAATCCCATCTGTGTCAGTGGAGACATCCTTTGTTCATGGCTTTCCCGACTGGTGCCTCTCCTGTCACGACAGAGGCTCGTGCCCTTCACCCCTGTGGTGCCACCGAGAGCTCCTGCCCCAAATGCCAGGTGTGCTTGTAGGTGAGAATGGTGCTTCCTAGGGATGGCTTATTTCTTTGAGAAGCAACCTGAAACATTGGGTTCTTAATGAGTGTTTTCCCTTCCTTCCATGCACACCTTTATTTTGCAAGGGGGAAGGGGAAGCAGCCCCACGGGAGGTGGGATATCAAGATGCAGCGATGCAGTTAGTGGTATGTTAGACTTTGGCACCTCTGCCATCTGTTGTGGGCTGACAGATGGGATGAAATATGACAGCAGAAAGGCTCTTCTGTTTTAGCAAGGCACAAGAAAGCTTGAAAAATCACACCTCCTCCCTCCTTTCCCCCCAAACCCACACAACAACAGTGTCACTTGGCCACTTGTTCTGGCTAAGACAAGGAGAAGTTTATGGCTGTGCATGCTCCCGAGAGTCTTTCAAGGGGAAAGTGAGCAGAGTGGATCAGAGCAGAGCTGCTGGAACCTGGAGGGACCACCACACCTTCTCCTCTCTTTGCATGTGGATGGGAATTAGGAACCAGTGCTTCACTGGAGGAGTCTCTGCTTGGCAAGTCTTGCTGTTTACTTGCTCACTCATGGTAATTAGTGGCTGCATGGCTTATACAGCAGGGACATTTGGCCTTACCTGTGGCTGGTGAGAAAACTCCTCATCTGGTACCTGAGGATTAGCCAATTTCAGGTTTTCCACAAGACAGAAACACTTCCTATTGGAAACCCACCCTGACTGTCTGTAGGAGTACCCAGGGCAAGACCCAGCCCTCCGAAGGGCTCAGCTTCTTTACAGGCAGGTATATTTTGTAATTCATCCCAATGCACCAGCCTGGTGCTATGAACAGCCATGTTTTCAAGGCAGCTCAGCATCCTGGGTACCAGCCACATGTTAGTGGGAATCCTGCCCCAAGGCCAGACGTGCAAATGTCAGCCAAGGGGCTCTGCCCACTTCTGAAAATTAGCTCTGTGGGGGATGACAGTAACACAGCCTTCCACTAAGTAACAAGCTCTTGGTATTCCTCTCCTCTGACACAAGCTTTCCGTTTTCTGGTGATTTTTAATATTTTTTTCCTTTCCAATAGACACATCAGTATAATGCTTCTAACTAATTTGTCTTTTAGGATTTCATTGTGACAGTGGTCTTCTCATTCTTGTGGCTAGTGAGCTCATCTGCTTGGGCTAAAGGACTGTCAGATGTAAAGGTTGCAACTGACCCTGATGAAGTGCTGCTGCTGATGTCTGCCTGCAAACAGCAGTCCAACAAATGCTTGCCTGTTCGCAGCCCTGTTATGTCAAGCCTCAACACTTCGGTTGTAAGTGACTTTGATTGCTGCTGCTCACCCTTACCTTGCAGTGTATTTTCATCTTTTACCCGTGTATTGACTTAAATTGACTGGTGTAAACCAGTTATCTGACATGATTTATTTGGAAGTGCAGTCTTGCTGAAGGGAAAGGCAGGCTGTGACTCACAGCAGCTCTGCCATGGAGCAGCAGGATAAGTATGCAGGGTTGGGATGGGGAAAAGGCAAAGTGTCTGTCCAAGTGCATTGGTTGCCCCTCTGCTTTTAACTTGCTCACTGCAATTCTTTTGCAAAGGGGTCTGTGTGCTTCTTTAGGAAGGAGAGGTTTGTGCCTTACAGATTCCTCTAAAAATCCTCAAAAAGCAACATGAAATTGGACTTCAGCATGTTAAAAACAAAAAACAAACACAAAAAAATCCCTCTAGGCTTGACCAATTAAGATCTCTCTTTTTAATTAGTTTCTTTTAACTTTATCTTTCCACAATTTCTTTAAACTAGATTATATTTTCAAACAAAAAAATATTTGGTCTAAAAACTCAACCTTTTTTTTTAACAAAAAGCAAAGCAGACACTGTGTGAGCTTCAGCTAAGGGAGGTGAATTTGGGAATTTGCTGCAAAGCTCAGAAAGTTTTCCAGCAGGTTTTGGGAGAATAATAGAATCATTTAGGTTGGAAAAGCTCTCTAAGATTATAGAGTCCCACCAATAAGCCAGCACTGCCAAGTCGAGTACTAAACCATGTCCCCAGGTGCCACATCTACACTTACCCCATAGATGGTGACCCCACCACTTCCCTGGGCAGCCTGTTCCAGTGCTTGACAATAGTTTCAGTGAAGAGATTTTTTTCTAATAACCAATCTGAGCCTCCTCTTGCATAACTTGAGGCCATTTCCTCTTGTCCTTGGGAAGGAGGGGTTGGGAGCAGCTTTGCCTTCTGCAGGGTCCATAACATTAGGTTGAGCTGTGAGACTGTGGCTGCTGGTGACGAGCTCCTCTTCTTCCTCCCCCCAGGTCTTTGGCTACTTGAACTTTATCCTGTGGGCAGGCAACATTTGGTTTGTGTTTAAGGAGACGGGCTGGCATTCCTCAGGCCAGCGGCACCCTGCGGACACCATGGAGAAGCAGCCCGGTGGCTACAACCAAGGTGGCTACAACCAAGACAGCTATGGGCCAGCTGGTGGCTACAACCAGCCAGGCTCCTATGGCCAGGTGGGTGAATATGGCCAGCCCCAGAGCTATGGGCAGAGCGGGCCAACCTCCTTTGCTAATCAAATTTAGGGTTCACGCAGCGCAAGCTCTTGCATCCCTCACAAGTAGAGAGTTTAACAGGTCTCAAGTTTCAGTGGCGCCAGATTTCTAAGGGTTCTACATAAATTAATACTACAACACGGTGTTTAATGTCCAGTGAAGGTCTAAGCCCACCTCCTTTGGCAGATGGGAGGTGGCCAGGGGGCTGTTGGCCTTTCTTTCCCCGACTAGCCAGACACAGGGGATGTGCTCCTCGCCGGTGACCTGGAGTTGCTGTTGTAGTATGTACTGTAGAGATAACTTTATGGTAGTTTTGTATGTGTTAAGATGGTAGAAGCTTTTTGTAGCCTCAAGTCTGTAGTATTTAATATGCATAATATAATTGAATTTCCTTCTGCATTTTGGTGAAAAACGGAAGTGTTTTACTATGATTTCTACAGGTTATTCTGTATATCCATGCATGTAACATTGCACCTAAATTTTCAAAACTGCCTGTCTGTGACTCTTCAGAGCATTTGTTTTGGTTATAACTTTTTGTTTCAGAAGATTTTACTATTATTTCAGTTAACAGAGTCATCCATCCGTAATTTAGTGCATGGATAAGCAGTTTCATACTACCAAATGTCTGGACTGTGTAAATGGAATTTCTCGACTTCTGCCACTACATTTTGTTAAATGTCTGTTTAAAAGAAGTATGCATCTTTTATATATTTTGCAGAGTTGAATATATGGCTTACCCAAGTTCTGAATGCTTTGTAACTAAACTGTTTTTCCTTGAAATGGCATTCAGTAGTATATATGGTACCTGACCAATGTTTATTCCATTTAACTCAGCTAAGTATTCCTCCTATAAATCACTATTTCTATGGATGTTTTGTGAATCTTTTAACGTGAGCTGTGGAGAATAAGGACCAAGTAACTGTGTTATATGTTTACAAAGGTATTTATTTAACTAAGATAACAGAGGTGCAGATATCAGTATACAAAATCATGTGAAAACGCCCTGTTGCTTGATACAGCAACATGAAAACCGCACGTATTGTAGTGACCTTACAAAGCATAAATATTCCTTTATGCCCTCTTATGAGAAGAAAACCTTTCTGTCCGTGCCGTTTCCAGATTGTTAGATATCCCTCTGTTAGATTGCTGCTCTGAGCGCTAGCTTGGTGCTAATGGAGAATGTAACTGGATTGACCAAATAACCCAGGCTCAGAGGAGCTCATCCTAAAAGAGCCAGAGCCAGACTTGTAGCCTGTTTGGATTCCTCCCTGGGAAATTGAACCCTCCCTCACTCCAGCATATGGGATGCATTGACACAAACAAAAGCCTGAAGCACAATGTACTAATCAAAACTGATCATCTGCATTTCTAGATCGAAGTGTATCAGTATATAATCTTATTGTATGAGCTGTAATGTTGAAAGCATCTTAGCTTAAAACAGCTTAGTCTCTTCTATGATTGTTGTAACCAATTTATGGCTACTCAGTGGATGAATCTATATTGTGATATCTATTTGACCCTAATAAAGTTATTGCATACAATGCATGTTTTCAGAGTATGTTAATATTGAAATGTCACTGCCAAATAACAAAGATAATTATTAAAGAAAAATAACTATTCCTATGCCTGACCTTATTGGTCATATTCTTACTGTTTTCCAACACTTTTATGGGGATTGTTTTAATGTTCAGTGGAGTACAACACTTCTGCAGACACCTGTCATTAAAGGTCAGTATCACAAATTTTTTTAAAAAAATTAAAGTGTGCAGTTTAATACCTGCCTGCCTCTTTACCTCTCTTTCCACTGTCAGTAGGACTAGCCCAGCACTGTGCTAACCATCCCAGTTATGAGGATTGCTGGAAAGCTATGTGTGAGTTGTAGAGAAAACAAACTGGAATATCTAAATCTTCTCCTATTCCAAATGAAGGCAAAATACAATTTTCTGGGTTAATGAAAAATGTTATTTTGGCTCTTGGTTAATTTGTTTGGCGTTTTTTGGTTTGGGTAATTTTGGGGGGTTTGGGGTTGTTTGTTTGTTTATTTGTTTGTTTGGGGTTTTGTTTGTTTTGGGGGAGGTGGGTTTTTTTGGTTGATTGGTTTTCTTCTTTTAAGTTTGGAAAAAAGTTTGACATCGGCAAGTCAGGAGAAAGTGAAATTTGTGTGTGTGGCAAGGGGTGTGATGGGATATGTGCTCTTCATACTCTCTCCCACATAGTCCTGCTTCGACTCTTTATTTTTTGTTATAGTCGTTCTTTTAAATTCCCTTTCTATTAGTTGATGAGGAATATCCCAAACTAAGTTGATGAGGAAAATCCCATATCTAAGATTCTCCACTAGAAATAGTTTTTGTGTCAACTAGCTTTCTCTTCATGAACTTTTTCAGCTAAATAGGGTCCCATTCCTAAACTTTTCTATCCAATGCTGAGGGATGGAAATGAGTTTTGCTTTGGTTTATTCCTGAATTTCATTCAGCTGAAATTCTTGTGTAACCATATGAGCACAGGACTGCAACTGTCTGGAGTTCACAGTCCCGGACAAAGGGCAGTTCCTAATACAAGGCTGGGAACAGAATTAAGCTTATGTCATATTTTGAGTATTATTTGTATAACTCCAGGTCTGAGGTTTTCTCATGAAGGGCAGAACTGGTGGAAGAATTAACAAAAAGAGGCACATGTTTTCATGGAAGACTTTCCCTTGTTTTACCCAGTTGGCCAGATCTTCACAGCTACTTCAGCTCCTTGCTGCTGTACAGAGCAGTTGAGCTGGTTATTACCCTTTGGGGACTGTAGTCTTCGCTCTGAATTAGGAGGGAAGAATAATCTTTTCATCTATAGCTTCTCAGATTAATAAATTATGGCAGCAGCAAAAGTGAAAACAAAAATTATGCATGCACTTGGCTGCGTTATGTGAGAAAATGTATTTCAGTGTTTCCTCTGTCTTCCTCTGGATTTGAGTTTTATCACATCCCTTTGCGGTTATGGAGAAATTGAAAGTTTCTTTCAGCTGGAGATGGTGACTGAATAGCCAAGGGTTGAGCAACTGATGAAAAAGACTGTATTTGATGTTACCTGGATTTAAGACAAATAGCAAAGTAAACTCGAGCATCCTTTATGAAACTGCTGCTGGCAGCCTCGTTGCTTCCCTACTTCATCATTAGTATCTCTGCCAGTTAGTTAAATAACTAGGTCAGCCTGGGAGAGAAAAAAACATGTTCCTTGATCTTCTGTGCTGTCCCTCCTGTTTTCCCATGTGTTTCTCTTTATAGCCCATTTCTCAGCTACCCAAGGTGGCAGCGTGTTTACATTATCAAGTGTGAAGCTATGGGGGAGAAGCAGGTACATCTGGTGAGCGTGTGGGGAGAAAAAAAGCACAGGACTTTCTCTCCAGGTGCCTCAGAGGCCAAGGAAGGGGCACATTCACCTGCTGGTTTGGGTTTTGGTTTGGTTTGGTTTTCCCCCTTTGCTCTTGGCTGGGAAGGGGATGCACTTTGCAGAGCTGGAGCATCAATGCCCTCCATGGGAAGGTGCTGAAGAGGACAGGGAAGGTAATTCTGGGTACCACTGGCTCCGCAGCCTGCTTCACTTCCTGCCCAGCACATCAAGGAGACAAGGATGAGTTCAGATGCAGACACAGCCCACAGGGCTCTGCCCTGGCTAAATGAGGTTGGGGGTTTTGTGTGTGATATTTTTCCTGATGACCAAATCTCCTTCAATGTGGCTATTGAGCTGCACATAACAGAGCCTCAGTGATGACTAAGACTTGGAGAAAGTTTATGCTCTTGTTGCATGAATTCATATTGCAATTGCCTGACCTGATTAGCTTAATTATTTCCAATCTTTATATGCTCTCAAACTGAAAAAGCAATCCAGGATGTAGCCCTGAATCAGTCTTGGATGAAACTGTGATGTGCTGATGGAGGAGGCAGTGGCACCAACATGCATTGCACCTCCCTATGGTCTGCTCCTGACAATATCTCCAGAGTTACACAGTTAATATGACAGATTAAGAACTACTGAGTAAAAACTGCCACATATTATTTAATCCTCTTCTGAAAAAGTTCTCATACTATGCCATATCACGTTACAAGCATTTAGTCCTTTGTCCACTAGTTTTAAGATAGATTTGAGTCAAAATTATTTATGCATGTGAACGGATGGTCTACTTAGCTCGTGCTCTCCTCAACTTAAATATTCTTTTTTAGGATTTCTTTTTATTCCCTACTTCTGTTAAACCCAAGAGTTTTTCCTTTTGAAATACTCTAACATCAGCAATAATCTGTATTTTGCTATTAATATCTGGTGCTGATTATCCCATCATTTGTCAGTGCCATCTATCCTTATGATGAAGACCTTAGCATTTTGATACGACATTTTAATAGTTCAGCAGGGAGGCATCCTGTTTGTTGCATTTAGTTTCTGTTCTTACATTTTTATTGTTGTGTCCCCCATTAATGAGATTTTAGGGTTTTAAGCATATAGTTGCCTTTCTGAAGTCTAAATGTCCCATAATAAAACATTTCTCAGAGGGAAAATTACTTGGCAGTAGTATTTTCAGGATTAAAGATCATCTGGTTCCATCCCCCCTGCCATGGGCAGGGACAGCTTCCACTAGACCAGGCTGCTCAAAGCCTGTCCAGCCTGACCTTGAATGCTTCCAGGAATGGGACAGCCACAGCTTCTCTGGGTGGTGAAGAGTTCAAGCTTTTACCTGCCCGGGTGCAAGTCAGCAGCTCTTCTCCTGCAGCTCCTGAAGGGTTTGCTGGTGAAATGAAGCCTGAGAGGCCAGGAGGTGTGAGTGGATCTCCTGTTTCAGGTATTCCCTTGTGCTGTGTCCCTCGGATCCTGCCCTACCCAGGGTCACCTCTAAGGGATTCAGGGCTGTCACACACACGTTTCACAGTATCAGCCTTCCTGAAATGCAAAAAGCATTTCCTTACAGAAGGAGGGGAAAACTCCGGGAGAATTCCAAAAAGTGAAGCAGAGGCTGTGACTTTTTGCAGTGGCAATTATTTTAAGTGAACTGCCTGTAAAGATTTTGCAGTTTGAAGTGGCAGGTTGCGTATTTTGCACAGACAGGATTGTTAACGTGTGAAACATGCTAAAAATTGACCAATAAAGGCACCTGGATATTTCAGACATAAATAGTGTGTACCAAAATAGCTACAGAGCAGATGGCCTGGCTCCACACACACACCTTGCTGACCAGAATACTCGAGCAACACACACAGCCAAAATCTCACTGCCTTCAAAGCTGATCATCTGCAAAGACAAGGGTTATCCTCATGCTACCCTTTATCTGTCAGGCACAAATGCTCCTGCTAATGAGTGTATCCTAGAGGGATAATGAACCCAGGTTTGTTTGAACTTGCTACTACCCCAGCAAAGCAAATCACCTGTTCTAGAGCTCAGGCTCCGAAAAGTCGGTGAGATTAAAACAACTGTGAGCTGAAATCTGATCTATGGTGGAAAGATCCCAAAACACAGAGGGCTGGGTTTGCCAGCCTGCTCACAGTGCTGCCTGCCACTGATAAACAGACAACTGAGTCTGTTTATCACTCTCATTTTTTACCTTGGACACTAAGACCAAACATCCCCATTCCACATATTGACTGGGATGGAACGCTTTTCATGTCTCCTTGTATAGTTCAACAGATGTGAAAGGGAATTATCACTTCAACATGATATCAAGACTCTCTCAATTTTTTTTTTTTTTAAGGCTGATGGCAGATTACTAAGCCTGAATTCTTGTTTAATTTTAGTGTGTTAATTGATGGAATAATGAGCATTGATTATATGTGTTTTGGCTTCGTCATTGCAATTACAGGCTCTGTTTTATTCATGAGCCAGTCCTAAAGAATGCACTAGAGATCTAAGACAGCTTAAACCTCTCAGAAAAAGGCTCTGAATTGTTTGAGTAATGACACTCTTAGATGGAAAATTAAAGGTTCTCTTTTCCCATGCTTTTTAAGATAATTAAAATCCAGGAACGGTAAGGTGGTGAACATCCTTATTCATTAGCCTTCAGTAATTTAGCTTCTACTAAATGAGGAAAACATTTTAATTCTCTAGGCCATCTGTTGCAGTCTCCTTTGTGTGTCCCGTTACATAAAGTCTCATCATGGATAGTTTTAACATCAGTATTGTATCCTTTCACCGGGAAGGATGACCTGGATGAGGTAGTTGAAGTCACTACCTATTAACAGACCACCCTGGATTTAAAGTGGCTGCTTGGTCTTTTAAGTTGAAGTTATCCTGTCTAGACACCTCTAGGCAAAGGATCCGCAGAGAGGAGCCCGTGCATGGAGATAGGCAGTGTGACAAGCTGTGTTTTCTAATAGTGATATCCATGCCAATAAATAACAAAGTTCATTGGAGCCCTTCCAGTTCTGCTAATGTGCGACTGCTCTGCCATATGGCTCCGTGCTGCTTTTGGAAGCAGGCACTCTCTGTTGGGCTGGGAACCACAGCAGAGGCTCTGTGCTGGATGCTGCTTTTGGAGGTGGTTTGGAGGCAGAGCAGGTCTCTTTGCACTGTGATGGGGAAATAGAATAAATATTAGAGTAGAAGTGTGCTTACCTAGGATAAATGCTGGATCAGGAACTAGGAAATGCTTGGAATCCGACTGGCTGTAGGAATAACTCACTTTACAGCTTGAGGCAAGTTACATTATCCCACACTGGGACAGTTTCTCATTAAAATTATAATTTGTATAGATGAATGGCTGCAGTGTTGATGTTACTCCTGATGCAGTTACATCCCCTCAGATCTAAGAGGATCCAGGTTCCTTTATGGGTTTGGCTTGTTTCTGTCAAATTCCCCTATAAAATACAAGCCCCACTAGTTGCCAGCCCAGCAGTGCCTTCCAGGGGCTGCTGTAGACTGGTGTATTAACTGGCTCCAGGGTTCCCAGGCAGTGTTTACATTATTGATAGGCATGGCTACAAGCAGGCTGCCTCCACGGGGCAGAGCCTCAATCCACCTGCTTGCTATTACTCTGGTTGCTTGGAGATCACAAACACCCTGGCCTCGAGATGTGTGGCTGCAGAACAAGTGTTCCCAGTACGAAGCAGTACTCGGTCAGTCAGCCAGCTCCTGCTTCCACCAAAAAAGGCCCCACAGCTGCTGCAGGCATGCCCAAGGGGTAAGTCATCGCTTTGTTATGGCATCTGGGTGATCTGCCATTTGTCTTGAATCTCATTATCTGGGTGTGTTTGTCTCTATCACGTGCTCTGTAATTAGTTTCTAGCAATTCAGCACAAGGTAAGCAGGTTTTGGGTTTTGATTGAAAGCAGGGAGGTGCTTCTCACTAATGTGAGTCCTGCTGGAAATAAAAGCTATGTGCCTGCTCCAAACTGAGAGCATTGGTGAGGAGGGGATGGCAGAACCCTCTCTACTTTCCTGGGTGTGGGTATAAAACTGAGAAACCTCTGGGACATCTTTCATGTACATGAAGAGCGTTGCAATGTCCCTCACTTACAATAATCAGCTTTAGTAACAACTGCAGGCTATTCACTTACGTGAGGGATTAGAAGCTGTGTGATGTTCTTGTGCTGCTTGTAGAGGTCATTTTCCTTTCCACTGTGAAGGAAAGACACTCTCCCTTGGGAAGCCCCGAGTTCCTGGGTGATTAAATAAAACAGAAATGAGCAAGCTCGTTCACGGAGAAATTAAATACCCAACATAATTTACCAAGTGATAACTGTGCCTCTCTGCTTTCTCACCACCAGCATACCCATAGCCAAGCAGCTGGAATCAATAAAAGGTAAGGAGACCCCATCATAGCCCCTCAGGGGTTCAGGTCTTTCACAGCCACGTGCAGAAAGTTGTGGCAGTGTCACAGGGCTTGCAGAGGCCATGCAGATCCTCACCTGATCAAAGTCAGGAGGGTCTCATGGATCCCTGTGTCTTGTGCTCCTGTGTTGTCACTTCTCTTGTGCTTGCCTTTTCATAAAAAATCACAACACAAATCTTCTGCTAACAGAGGCTTGTAAGCATGCACAGTCATTCATGAGTGGGGGAATGAATCCAGCCCAAATGCCAAGAATGCCATAATGCTGGAGTGCAGCACTGATGCTCAGACATGGACATTGCTGTGCAGCCAGGCTTCCAAATGGGCCATGTTTTCCCTGATACAGATCTCTGGGAGTCCACATGCATCCAGGAGATTATCACCGTGGACTGTCCCCATGGTGTGGCAGGTCCTAACTGGATGCCCAGGGTCAGGGTAGACCAGATGGGTCTCAAGCCCATGCTGTGTCACAGCCCTAGCTCCAAAGGAAAGCTTCCTTCAGGGTGTGATTGTAAGGGATATGAGACATGTTGCTGGCCCACTCCAAATAAAATCTGGGCCAGATCCTCTGTGGGTATAAACAGTTTCAGTCTCATTAACTTTAATGAAACTACACAGATTTCCACCTACCCAGGATGGTTCTAACAATTTCTTTCAATTATATCTCAAAAGCCTTTTTTTTTTTGGATAAACTTTTCCTCCCTCCAGCTCTAAGAAAAGGCTCAGACCTTGAAAAGGCTTTTGCTACAGCAGCTTTGGTGTATAACAGCTATGCTGACCCCGAGAGCAAGCTCAGCAAAGCTGAAACCAAGAGCTTACTGCAGTCCCAGTTTGGGCAGTTCATACAGGTGAGGGGGTCCTGCTGAGTGGGTGGCACTGGGACAGCCCTGGTTGGGCATTTTGGGGGCAGGAATGGCAGCTCAGCCTCTGTCCTCAAAAAAAAAAAAAATCGAAAAAATTATCAAGTGGTAGGAAAAGCTATATAGGACTAAT
Source organism: Acridotheres tristis (assembly GCA_037013685.1). Taxonomy (NCBI): domain Eukaryota; kingdom Metazoa; phylum Chordata; class Aves; order Passeriformes; family Sturnidae; genus Acridotheres; species Acridotheres tristis. The sequence continues at coordinate 6,976,145 of CM072899.1, read as the reverse complement.
AAAAAAGAGCTCAAATAAGTAAACAACATCAGTCCATGGAGTAAACCCAAGTGAGACTTTAGGGACTTGGTACAAACATATTCTGTGACTTAGTTCCTTTATGTTGAGCCTGTCTAACACAGGGCCAAAGGAGCAGGACAGAAATAAACTTCAGCTGATGCCTGCTTGAATTTGTTTAAAGAAAACAGGGCAACTGCAAAAAAACCCCAACCAACCAACCAAATTAAAACCCTTGGCTGATGACAAGAGACTGGATTTATGAAGAGAAGAAGCCCATGGCATTTAAGGAGGTGTTTGGTGGTTTGCCAGAGCACTGAGCCAGCCCTGTGCCACAGAGCTGTGTTCACTGCAGCCACTCCTGGGGTTCGTGGGGGAGAGGGGCACAAAGCCCTCTCCCACCTGGCTGGGTATGGTGAAAAACCACCACAGCAGCACTTGTGGCTGTAAACTTCCTGCAGGGTGTTTTTTCCCCATCCCTTAATTTAAAAAAAAAAAAATCAAGCAGTAGGAAAAGCTATGTAGGACTAATAAAAAAGAGCTCAAATAAGTAAATGAGAGAGGTAATAACTTTACTTTCAAAAATAACGAAATCACATGACTGGTTGGGGAGGAGAAATTGGCACCAAACTAGAAACTAGGCACCTTATTGAAAAAGAATGGAAAATATCACTGGAAGTAATTAAGCTGGGGATCCTGAGATGGTTTGGAAATTATTAAGCTAAACAACTACCCTGGAACTCTAGCAAGGTTTTTTCATAAGAAAATATAAGTAATAGATATGTTACAGGATTTTAATAATCCATTCCAACAGGAATGCCCAAGAGGAGCAGTACTAAAGTTATGCCTGTAAAATCAACTGTTTCTGAGACCTTCACAATATGTATTTGTATATATTTGGATATTAAATTTAAGAGGGTTGGTTGGTTGTTTCCTCCTCCCAGTTTTATCAAGACACAGGACTCCCTTTATTTCCTAGCAGTCACCAGCTAAATCATCATTATTGTCAGATTTTCAGTCATAATTATGTGTCTTTTAAAACATATATACTGGATTCTGATGGAAACTTTGAGGACTGGTTGTTCTCCTTTCTGATTGCAATAATATTTCTGTTTGAATTTCTTTGGATACCTTTTGAAAAACCAATATGATTGTGGACATAGCAACCTGAATGGGAAAATAGAAAATACATTAATATTTACATAAGTATATGTCTTTTTTTCCTAATGATGCAATAAAAAAGGAATTTCATGCTATTTTTTTTTCATTTAAAATCCTCCATAGGGCCAAGAAAACAAACCAAAATACCAGGAAATAATTTCTTCCTTGGATGAGGAGTCAGAGAACAAAATTAATTTTGAAGATTTCATGATCTTGTTAGTCAGTCTCACTCTAATGTCTGACCTGCTGCAGGAGATCAAAAATGTGAAAACCACAAAATGATCTGTGATTTTAAAGAAGAAATGGCCTGGCACTATATGAGGAAAGCATAAGTGAGCTACACACAGAGATACCTGGTGCCTGGATACCCTGTGCTGGTCCCTTGTAAATGGAATAAAGTTGTGTCCAAACCTGGCTGAACTTACTCCTCTCTTGAAACCCTCCATGAAGTTGGTGCTCAGGGATTTGTGTCCACTACATTTGTGCTTTGGGAGGGGGAGTGTCTGGCTCCTGCTGGATCCAAGACCAGTTAACAGCTGGGAGAAGCCCCCAGCCCAGTCTAACGGCAGGGAAAGGCAGCCCATGCTCTCCCTGTGATAATGTGGGAGGTGATGGAGACACAGCTGCCAAAATGTGCAGCCCCATCCCTCGAGGCAGGGCTGCCCGGCTCCCTGGGGGCTTCAGAGATGGGTTTCACAGTGGGCAGTGACCACACAATCTGTTGCTGTCTTAGGTAAAGACTGATTTTAGTCTGTGTGATTTCCACCCCACCATTAACCCTGCTGAAGGGAGCATTTGTTTGCTTTTATTTCCTCCTCCAACTTCTCTCTTTGTTTAGAGATCACAATGGAAGGAATTTCAAGTCCAGCACTTGCAGGGCATCTTTGGCAGTGCTGTGCTTGTATGTCCAGGGGAATGACCCAAACATGCCAGCCCTCTGAATCTGCTGTTCCATGAAACTGTGAAAAGCAGAAACCAGATAAGGGATGGTCCAGACCAGGGATGGTGGGGAGAAAGGGTGGCAAATAAATTGTTTGTATTGGAACTGAGTGATAGTGGTTAGGGCCAGAGCCTCAGTATTAAATGCTCATCATCCTAATATTTGATTTGATTCCTACCTACAAAGTCCTGGCTCAGAGCCAACATTTATCCCACTGTGACATCCCTATGGAACACAAAAAGCAGTCACACCCCAGGAACAGAACAGCCTCTGTAAGGATTTAATAAGACTCTACCAAGATGAACAAGCCTGCAAAATGTTGCAGCCTTTTAAATTTTTTCTTCTTCTTTGGCTGGAAAGGAGAAGATAATAATGATTTAGCTTTGGTGCATGAATTTTTAACAGAAAGGGATCAAACAATCTAGTGTTAAAAGAGGGAAATTAGTGCCAGCTGAGTGAGATTTAACTCTTTGACATAAAAAGGCTCTTAGTGTTTTCAGGAGCTAAGACAATGTTTTCTAATGAATGATGATGAAAGGAAAGACTACATTAGAAGACCAGCAGCCAGTTGTTTGGAGAAGGAAGATATCTGCAGTGTAGGATGGAGCTGAAAGAAGAAATGTAAATGGGTATGGTGGATTTTGAAATGAAGCTCAGCAGGTAAAGTTCTGGGTTTGGACCTCAACCAACACCCTCCTAGGGGTGGGATCACTCACCTTGGTATCACAGTTTAACTCTGATACCCTGTCCCTGGTGTTACTCCGTCTCTTTCCCTGTCCCCTTGTTTTTTGGCCAGGTAGATTTGTGAAAACCTAAAACATCAGCTGATGCTTCTTTTCTGGGGTAGGAAGATGGACTGAATGTGAGTGTCTAGGCAGATTTCCCATTAGTCAGGCAAAGAAAACACAGCACAGCCCTGAAAAGATTCTCTGGGAGCCGCTGGTGATGCTGGAAGCATAAATTTCCTAATATCCCTCTCTCACACAAAAAAAAAATATTGAAAAAATATTGTGAAGCCAATTAAGAAGAAGTTCATTGAAATTGCTAAGGCTCTAACAGAGTTTTTGTTATTGCTGAAATGTTTCTAAATCTTGCATGACTTGAATTAATGCCTTAAGAGCCTTTTATCAGATCAATTCACTCTGTCATCTTATCATGTGCAAACCCTTTTTACCCCAGCTCAGTGTCTTGTGAGCAACATGCTGAGTCCCTGGCTTGGATCAAAAGGCCCTTGTGCTAAGCACAGTGAAAATTCAAAGTAAGAAGCAATTTCTGAACAACTCAATAGCAAAGATATTCAAATGGTAGGGAAGGAATCAGAGGCACAGAAAAACCAAGTTCCTTGTGAGCACATGTAGCAGAGCTGGAGCTGGCACTGGGCTCCTCACACAGAAGCTGAGGCACTGTGATGGTTTCTGCAAGAGTTTCTGAACAAAGTGAACAGGATATGCAAGGCTTGATCTGCACCAGTCCTTGAAAGTCCCACCTGATGCTCAAAAGCAGAAGGACATGCTTGGAAAAGCCCCAGCATCTTCTTTTAGTTATGAGTAGGCAGAAGTTTGCACCTTTACTGTGGAAAATGCTCTTTTATTAACTCAAAGTATTTGTGGCTGCCCTGGGCACTCTCAGCTATTGGCTTTGAAGCTGATCTGGTGCAGACAGCATGTCTGGCTGCATCCTCAGGGAGCTGCCTGTGAGCTTGCTTAAAAGGCTACTGTTGTGCTTTGTTTTGTTCCTAGCTCACTCCTGCTGGAAGCAGAGTTCATCATTGATTTCTCAGAGCAGAGCCCAACCAGTGCTAAGGAGTTGAGCAGCAGCTGAGTTGATGAAATCTGCAGGTTCCTCTTCCCCAGCAAGTGGAAACAACGTTTCAGTGTCTGATACCCTCAGAAGTGCAAGTGGCATGAAGAGCAGGCAGTCAAGACCTGACCTCTGTGTGCTTGGGATGTTGTGTTGGGATTTGTGCCCTGAGAGTGTATGAGCCTTGGGAGGTTCTGTAGACTTTGGATCTAAGCTTTAAGTTCTGTCCTGAAAAGTCTGAATCATCTCTGCAGTTCCATGAGCTTTCAGATGACTGCCAGAGGAGAAATGAGCGTCAGGGAGAATTTCAGCCTCAGATCTTCAGCTTCCATTTCCAAATATCAGCTCAGGAAGGCAGGATCGTTCTCATACTTTAATTAGCACACCTACAGCTTCTCCCTATGACTTTGTATTTGGCCTTATCTCTTTGGGCTGCTGAATTTAGAAAGTTTTTAAAATCTGGCTTTAGTCTAATCTCTCAGAGGCTCTCCCAGATTGCAGGGGAACTCTCCCATCCCAGTGCACTGACTTTGAGGAGTTGAGTCAGGGCAGGGCTTTGCACATTGAATTTTCTTCTGAGAGCCCAGGGTCACACACACCATAGATACAATTTTTCATAAGTCTTTCAGGGACATTTTTAAACTGTCTTGCTGTTACTATACCTTCAGTAAGACCTCCTATCTGGGGCATTGAAGTCTGGATGCTGAGGGAACCCTGCAGGCTGAGACATTTTCTTTGTCTCTTCCTCCCTCAGAGGAAGTTCAGTTTAAACTCGTCCTGGGTACATACACTTTGAAAGTACCTGTGTGATGCACACCCCAGCTCAGTGCTGCCATGTGTCCTGGCCCAGGAAATCTTCTCAGCAGCTGCATCCACTCAAGTGGTTGTTGTAGCAGGTCTCTTTGCAGAGAGACGTAGAGTTTTGCATTGTAGTCTGCAAAGAAAGTGGTTTAATTGTGGCTATATGGTAGGAAAACCTTCTCCAGGAGAGTTGGAATGACTTCTCCAGGAGTGTTTGAAAGATGCTATGTGGTACAACCCCTTAGGAGCTCACACAGAGCAGAGGAAAAGCTTTGTCCCAGAATTATGTTCTCTGCAAAGTGTCATAATTTGTGAGCCTCAAAGGACCACTCTGAAATGTCTCTTGAAAAAAAGAAATCTCTTTGTTTCAAGCTCAGTCAGGGAACATAGATGTAGAAGAGGCAGTGGTTTATGGCTTTTTGAATTGACAGCTTTTAATCCTGCATTGACTTTTACTGCAGTGTAGTGGGTTTACAAGGTTTCCAGTGAAGCTGTCTCTTCACTTTGCTCACCTGCTATTCCCTGCCCACTATATAAGGGTTTATATCCCTAGAACTGCGTCCTCATCCAGCAAAGGTAAACTGCAAATAATATTCAACAGCCTCTGGGCCAAAATGCAAATTTAGGTTTATAAAAAATGAGTGTGTGATTGTTTGTCAGAGATCCCCTGAGTCTCAAACAGTGTGAGATTTGTTCACTTTGACATCTTTGCTTTGACACCTGGGACTGGTGAAGGAAGTCCATGTACAGATGCTGACCCATTTCCTGCATTTGCTGGTGAATTTTTCTTGATCCAGTTGTTCTGCCTCCATCCCGATATAATGCTCTTTTGAGGTTTGTTTGAAGAAAATGTGCACTAGCAGACACATTCAGGTTAAGCATTATATCACAGCTTTTTTCTCTGAAGCTGGCAGGGGCAAAAACCACACTGGGGATAGAATATCCCCAAGTAAATATCCCTTTTTTCTTGGGACAGCGTAGCTTCTGTCATAGCATCTCTGGGTTTATACACCACTACGTGGATTATATAGGGCTTTGCCTAATTAATTAATAAAACCAAATTGCAAAATTGCTTTCTTATTAAACTGATCTCACTGCAGAAATAAGGCTGATTACTTCCCTGACAAATTTTAATTAGGCAGCTACAACAAACTGTAATAAAGAGCACAAATTAAAAACAGATCATACTAGATGTGGCTTTATCAAATGTTGTGTTAGTACCAGGCAACATACACAGTGATTAAATTACACAGAAAAAGCTCATTTTTTCTCCTCTGGTAAAGATCTATCTTCTTTCTAGTGGAAGAAGTATTTTTATAAAACCATTACATTAATAACCCACACATCAGTAAGTGTTTATTGGTAGTTGCTTTCCAGCAACAGCTCTTGTACATTCTGCAAGACTCAATCATTGAGGCACTCTTTATTCCTCCTTTAAATTTCTACTTGTAGTACACATGACCCAAGGTTACTGCAAAGCCTCTGAGGACAAGAAAGGCTTTATTACCTGCACATATACTCCTCAGTTTATCTTTCCTCTTTTAGCTTTTTAGGGCTTGGATCCAGCTCAGCTGAAAACAACATAATTTGATAATGATTTGCATAAGAATTGTAAGCAGCGGCCCACACAAATTAAGCATTAATTAATGAGCACCTAAAGCCTTCTGCTGAGTGCAGCCTGAGGCCAAGCAATGCTGGGAGTGCTCAAGTATATGTGAAAGAAAGAGTGGGTAAGCACAGCAAATTAAAGATAAATCCTTAATTCTTCTTTAATATCTCTTCCAGCCCTTGAGACTGTAGAAGAATTGTAGATTTCTTATCCCTGTTAGAGGATGACAAAGGTCAAAAGGAAAGCTCTTCCACATGGAACTGAATTCCCCCAGAAGCTCCCAGGCTCGTGTTGTGTCCAGGACTGGACTCTGCTCGAGGAGCAGTGATGCTCTGAGCTGCCCCCCGAGCAGGGAGAGGCTGCCCCACAGCTGGGCACTGTGTGGGTGCCAAGCGGGGCTGGGGGTGTTTGGAGTGTGCCCTGGGACAAGCAGGCAGCACCTGGGATTGCAGCAGGGGCAGGTTTGTGCTGCCTGCAGGGTCGGGGGGAATTCACCTCCTCTGTGGGAGTAAAGAGACCATGGATGTAACAGGACAGGGGGCTTTGCACTTGAAAGAAGGCTAAGAGAGACTGGAGGCTTTTGAAATCTCAGGTGACCATTTTCCTTATATTGTTGGATGCATACACCTAACACACTGGCAAAGGACTCCTAAGGAAACTGGCCTGGAGCTTCCATGGGTGGCAGCCACACTCTGGACACACCTGCTGCCTCTCACCCCCACCTGTCATAGCCAGAGCCTTCACAGGACAACATTTTGGCTCTGGTTCTCTCCTTTTTTTCTAGCCCCGAAAAATGTTTAGCATCTCTTCCTCAGGCTTTTAACAGGGAGCTCTCAGCTGCTACATATTTCAAATTAGCTCAGAAATTCTGATTAAAGGAAAACACCCTTTTTTTACTGAGCTCTTGGGAGAGATGTCAGGGTATTGGCCTTCTCGGGGAGAGCTGTTCTGTCCTGCCTTACAGGTATGTGAAATACCTCCTTGCACTAGGAATCTGTTAATATACCAGAAAATCATTAATACCTTAACAATAATTGTGTTAATTGGAGATGGGAGGTTGGTGGTGTCCATGACCTAGTGCAGTTGTGTAGCTGTCTTGAGCACAAAACTTGCATCCTGGTAGCCTTAGAGAGATCCAAGCAGGTCTTGTTTCTTTCCTTTTTTTTTTTTTTTGTGTAAGCAGCAAGAGTTTAGGAAAGGCAGGAGTGTCCCCTTGAGCTGGAAGCCACTTGACCTGTCTGTGAGCTGTGCTGCAACCTGGGAGCATTTTGCTGTTGACAATGACTTGGTAATAAGATTCCTGGAGAGATGTGTGCATCCTGATGAGTACCAGGAGCTAACAGGGGCCAAGAGGTGCCTTGAGATCGATTGGAGCAGGCAGGCAGTTTGTTAATGTAACGGGGGAGATTTAACTTGAGCTAATAAGGGAATGCACTGAAGCAGTTGAGCACCAAGGCTGCAACCTCTCAGCTCTCTGTAGCACTCAAAAGTGAGCTCTGCCTTCAGAGTCTCTTTGGGAGTGTGGTGGCTGTCCCTGCCTGCCTCATGTGCTGGTGCTGCCCCAGGGGGGAGAGAACAGGAGGGTTTGGGAGCCCAGGCAGGCCCAGTTGGGCTGGCACTTGCCTTGCTCTCAGGGAAGGTGTTTAACTTGTTGCTAAGATGCTTCTGCTGGCCTATTCCTGTGGAGCCCCACAAGCTGCTGTGCTGCCTCTCTCCACATCTGCCCTGGAGCCTGGTGCCCAGGGAAAGGTGGCAGATAATGGGGTGGGGTATTAGTTCATGTAGACCTGTGTATGTATATAAAATATATTGATTTTAATATGCATATAATATACTTTGACTTATCTATACACAAGCTATAATATGTATGTCATATATACAACATATGACTGCTAACATACACCTGCTATATATAAAATATCTCTATGTGCATATACACATATAAAACCTCTTCCAGTTTTTGCTATCCTGACTTATCTCACATATAAGCTTCGTTTTGCTTCTAAGTTACTTTCTAGGCCACTTATGACTGCAGTGAGCAGTACAAATCACTGGATATATTCCTTTTCTGTTGAAAAACTGGGGCTTATCTATAGTCTTGTGGGGTTTGGTTTTTTTAATCCCTCTATTTATTAATGCATTAAAAGATCCTCCTTCTCATCCTGTGACATCCTAGCAGCTTTAAGTGTCTTGGAGAGAGGCTTTGTTAAAAGCCCTTTGGCATTAAAATGCTGCTAAACAGAGCAGGCAATCATTCTGCTGGTGTGACAGTGCCTTCCTCTGCCAGGGACATCCTGGTCCCTCCCTGCTGCTGCTGTTTCTGACAAAGCTTTTCCCCAGCTTGCAGGTACTGCTCTCCTAACCTTCAGCAGGCTGTCCCTTAAACTTATTCTCACAATTGTCGTTTCTCTTGTCTCTGGTATTGATGCTAATGAGAGCAGGGTTGTCACCCACCACAGGCAGCTGTGACTGGCATCTCTGGTGGAAGATCCTTGAAAAATAATTTTTTTCTTTTTTTAATATCTGTGAGCTGAGTACTGCTTTACTGCCAGTGAGAGTGTAAAGAGTACAAAACCAGTTTTATTCATAACTTAATGCTTCTATTCTCTCCTTTTCTGCTAGTTAGAACCCAAAGGGCGCCAAATATTTCATGAGGATTTGGGACTTTCTTGGCACACACCTTTTTTTTTTTTTTTTTTAATATACTTTCTGCTCTTTTTTTTTCTCCTCAGAAGCTCCTCCACTGTAATCTAGCCCATTAGTTTGGAGGGAGGGGGGCCGTGATGATAGCAGAGCCTTGCTGCTTTGCCATTTTGCCTGTGACACACCGCTGTGTTCTGACTGTGTCTTGCTGAAGGTAATTACTATGGAAAAGTCATCAGCTCCTTCTCCAGACACACACCCCACACCTCCCCCAGCTGCACGTGTGCTAGCTCTGAGACTCTGCTCCAAAATCATGTGTTTCAATTATTCATTGCTTAATGGTTCCCTGGGGATGTAAGGAAGGCTGGGACTGTCTGGAAATACAGGTCCAAAGATACAAATGGTTTATCTTTACAAGAACAGATGTCCTGGAATTACCCTGTGTGATCCTGGTTTCAAGGATCATTGGTCATGGGGAGCCTTCACAGTGACCTGGCCACTGGGACCAGGGCAGTGACTGTCCCCTTGTCCTCAGCACTGGTGAGAGCACACCTCAAATCCTGGGTTCAGTTTTGGGCTCCTCACCACGAGGAGGACATTGAGGGGCTGGAGTGTGTCCAGGGAAGGGTCTGGAGCACAGATTTGATGAGGAGAAGCTGGGGGGGCTCATCCTGGACAAAAGGAGGATAGGGGGGGACTTTTTTGCTCTCTACAACTCCCTGAAAGGAGGTTGTAGTCGGGGAGATCAGTCTCTTCTCCCAGATAATAAGTGACAGGACAAGAGGAAACAGCCTGAAGTTACTCCAGAGGAGGTTTAGCCTGGATGTTAGGAAATGTTTCCTCACTGAAAGGATGGTCAGGCATTAGAACAGACTCCCCAAGGCAGTGGTGTAGTTTCCACTCCTGACAGTGTTCAAAAAATATGTGAATGTGGCATTTAGGGACATGATTTCATGGTGAACCTGGCAGGGCTAGGTTAGAGACTGGATTCAGGGAGGGTAGAAGTTTCTTCCAACCTAAACTATTCTATGACTCCCCACACACAGACTTTGTCCCAGAGACTGTTTGAGTGACTGCAGCACCACAGGGTAGGGATGCTGTAGATTGAAGCATCCAAAACAAAATTGTGGGGAATGTTTAACAAGCTTTTTTTTTCCCCAACAAGTTTTCTTTGCTTTACTGCAGGTCTCTTAATTTGATGAATTAATGTGAGAAGTGCTAATGTACCAGCAAAGACAGCAGGCAAAGATCTGTCTGCTGATCCCAGACACGACTAATTTCAGCTGTGCTGCTGAGCATGCTATGTGCTGATGCCACTAAAAACCCAGAAAGATAACAGCAGTATCTGTGCAGCCCTTACAGGAAGGTGTTTGTAGCTTTTCATTTCTACTCTCCCTCCCAGATAAGGCTGTGGGCAATTTTCTTTGAGAAGGAAGTGCAGGATGCTGGGACTCTGCTCCTGAGTGCACTGGACAGAGGTGCCCACACTGAGTGGTGACACTCAAACCTCCCTTCCAGAGGGGTTCTTTTCAGGCTGTGGAGGATGAACCCCATCCTGGAGCCTTCTGTGATTCTCCTGCACTGGCTGCCCAAGTGCATCCTCCCTGCTGCAACGGCTCTGGTCCTGCCGATTTGATTGCCTGCTGCTGGAGCCGGAGGAAAGAACCTCACAGCTCTAACATCTGCAGTCCAACCCCAGGGAGAGACCTAGATTTAAGACAAGTCAGAAGCCCCATGCTCCTGTTACTGTGCTGGAAAGGGGCCAAGTTAAAGTGTCCAAAGGGGAAACTCTGCCTTGTTCCTGATGTATTTGAGTAGGCAGCTCGTTGGCTCAGGCTTTCCACACATATACTGTATAATTTTACAAAACCTATTTAAAGGGTATGTAGTGATAGGGCAAGGGGGAATGCTTTTAAAAAGGCTTTAAAATGAGAGTAGGTTTAGATCGGATATTAAGAAGTTCTTTCCTGTGAGGGTAATGGGGTGCTGGCACAGGCTGCCCAGAGGTGTGGGTGACCCACTCCTGAAAGTGTTTAGGACCAGGTCGGATGCAGCTTAGAGAAATGTGATTTAGGGGAAAGTATTCCTCCCCACGGCAGGAGGGCTGGAACTAGATGATCTTTAATATCCTTTCCAACCCAAACCATTCTGTGATAGAAATAAGGGTCTGTTGTTGGGTTCTCACAGTGTTTCTAGAAGCAGCTCTCACATGGTCACTGTGCAGGGTGATGTGTTAGTTCTTGCACAGCATAAAATAACAACCTCAGTTTGCATATGGAAAAACACCTTTACAACTTTCTGCCTGGTTGAACTTGTCCACAGCAGGTTCTCAAATGATGCATATTGAAATGGAGCCACCTTGAAATGCCTGTGTCTCAAGAGACCTCCAAGCAGGGAGGACAAGACTGCTCTGTTGCTTTTTTGAAAGATAAATGACCTGGCTGAGAGTGACAGTCCGCTCACTTGAGGAGTGTTTAGTCATTTGGCATGAAACAGAACATCTAAACCATTAAGGTGTGTGGGCTCTGCAGTGCATAAATAAGCTACAAATTAGGGATTCTGAGTGGCTGCTTGCCCCTTGCATGCAGTGCTCCAAGTGATTAGTGTTCTCTTTGTCTAATCAAAGTTCCTCAGCTCAGAGCAGGTTTCTAATTTAAACACTTGAGTGCAACATATTTTGCTAAATTAAATCATTGCAGACAAATCATTGCAGAAATCTCTGTCTCATGCACAACAGATTCTACCCTCACCTTATATATGACTCTTTTCCTTGACTTTGTAACACATTTTCCTCTGAAGGGTAAATGATTCCTGATTTAAATATGAATAACCTTGGCTTTGCAATATTGTATCTTCAAGCAACTAATTTAAAATGTCTTCTAGAAAATGCCAAAAGCAGCTTATAACATAAAGCATGTGTGCAAATATTGTAGCACTGCTCCAAAAAGGAACCTTCTGAGTAAATGCCCCTTTATGCAAACAGCTGGTAGGCAAAGCAGTAAGTGGTGATCAACACAGAGATTTCCCCTACAGCCCTAACAGCATGTGCATCTTTCCTTCACTGCCCTGGGTCTCAGCTCTGGGCAGCCCTGCCCGCAGGCTGAATGCAGACTTTAAGCCTGTGTGATGAAAAAACCACCATGCTACAGCTGGCTGTGATCCAAATTGGAGAAGGCTTTTGTTCCCTATATAGCCATGGAAAGACACTTTAGGTGTCCAAGGCTGAGAAAGCTTATAAATGTTAATTCCTGTGCTTGACCCGATGTAAGAGAGAGTGTGCTGTGCTTGCTAAATGGTGACACCCAGCAAAAGGTACATCCTGGGGCTGAGGGATGCAAACAGAGCATCCTGTAAGCAGAGGAAGAGGGTATGGCAATGTATGTGCAGGGGGAGAAGGTTACCCTTGACTGCAGTGATTTAACTTAGAGCCTGACACAACTGTGTGTGGGGGCTGTAACTCACAAACAGTGGCTTTTGTAGGGTTTCTTTTTTCCTCTGCCAGAGGCAGACATCTCAATTGGCTGTACAGCAGCTGCTGAGCTGCTGCACTGGGCAGATGAGCACATTATTGCACAGCTGATGCAACTTGGCTCAATTTGCTGAGCTCGGAGCTGTGGCCACTCAATAGATGCCTGAGATAGCACAGCATCCATGGGAATGGGAATGCTGCAGCCAGCAGATACACTTTACATGTAGGGATTATTGGTTACTGGGCTTATCCTACAAGGGGAGTGAAGCAGACCTTTATATGCATTAAAATATTCAAGTATATGGTTTTAAAAGATCTGTGAAATTGTGGCTTAAAAAGGATTCTTGGGAGAGGATTATGGCAGTTAAAACCTTCTGGGACCTTGTGTGAAAAGGGTCAGCCCTGTGCTTTGCTCATGGAGGGTCTCTCATTGCCTTTCCTGAATCAGTCCTGGCTTTTTTGGAGCTCGGATACTTATCATCTTGGGAAGAATTACATCTTCTCCTCTGTGTTTTTGGCCAAGTTTTCCTATGGAAAGTGGTGCTGTCTTTTGTCCAGCATGGGATGGTGGCTGGGCAAAACCTGTCTGTCCCTGCCCAGCCCTGAAGAACCAGCAGGCAGAGGTTTGTGTACAGGGATGCTGGACTTTCCTCTGGATGTGACAGAAGAGTTCAAGGGCTCCTGTGTCAGGAAACACCCGTATTTCAAGGGCAGTTCATTGCAGACCAGGGACAGGTCTGGTTTTATCGATGGTTTGATAATCTTTCTGCCTGTTCTGTGACCCTCTGTGCACAAAGCTGGGGGAACACCTCCAGTCTGTGCACACCCTGGTCCAGGGCAGGGAGCAGCACCAGTCTGGGCAGAAGTGCCATCCACCAGCAAGGTGGGGGCAGCAGTCAGTGTGGAGCTGGCACAGTCAGGTGATGAGCTGCAAATTAAATCTTTCTCAACAAGCAGTTAGTGTAAAAGCGTTTTCAGGGTTGTTTGGTTGGTTTTTGTTTGGTTTTTTTTTGTTTTTTTTTAATCCAAGTGATCAACAACTCATCACTTCTGGATGTGTATGCTTCAGACAAGGGACTGCTCACAGATCATTGACTGGAATTGTTCCTGCCTTCTGGTTTTGATCTAAACCATGCGCTGATGAATGAGAGAAATATTTTTAAGGACAAGAGGATGGTGGATGCCATATTTCTGGTGTAAACTGAATAAGGAGGCATGTGCTAAAACTCACGGAAATTTTGTGAGCATCTCTCAGAAATGCCAATCTCTCCTTGGCATGTGAATAATCCTTAATAATGAATAAAGCTGTTGATACACCAAAAACAAATGTGAGGGAATAGTTTGCCAAAGGAGCAGATGCTGTGTTGCGTCCCATTGTATGGTTAAAACTCCCAGAAATTAATTATCCCCAAACATTTTGCTTTTCTATTAAGTGAGAGTTGTCTCATTCTGCAAAATTCTAGTTCATTTGAAGAAGCAGAGAGCACTAGAAGTAAGACAATAATTTCTGTCCATGAAATGAAGGCATTTTTTTTGGTTGGTTTTTTAGCAGGAGAAAACAATTTCTTTTCTTTAGCTTCTTTTAATCATTAAATACATTTCTTTTGAAGCCTAGATTTTTTTTTTCTTTTAATTATTCCTTCACTTTTCCCAGTCAGGCCACTAGCCCCCCATCAACACTATTTTAGGAGATACTTGCATTCTAGTGCAAAATTACCCTGAGAGAGACTCCAGGGAGTCTTTCCTGTTGTTGTTGCTGGGATCAGAATGTGAAACACCTCTGGGTGTGTTGTGTAGAAACAAATCAACCTTTGGAGCATGCTGGCTGTGCCAAACCATCCCTGTGAGCCCAGCCATGGTTTAACCCCCAAATCTTCCATCTTTCCAGGGGGAGCCCAGCACCACCACTGCTGCTATAAACTCCTTGAGCAGAGTGTAACCTGCTGTACTCACATGGGACACAGGGCTGCTGTTCTAGCTTGGCAACATTTTTATTTTTGCTTTGCTGTGGAACAGAATAAAAGGAATGTAAAACCTCCCATGACAGATGACTATGTGTGTGAAGTGGCACCAACAGGAAATAACTAATCTTTGTTCAGCCTGGAGAAAAGGAGGCTCAGGGGAAACATTATTGCTCTCCAAAACTCTCTGAAAGGAGGTTGTAGCCAGATGGGGGTCAGCATCTTCTCTCAGGTGAAAAGTGACTGGTCAAGAGGAAATGCCCCCAAGTTATACCAGGGGAGGTTTAGGTTGGGTGTTAGGAAATGTGTCTTCACCAGAAAGGCTGGAATGTGGGAACAGGCTTCCCAAGGGAGTGATGGAGTCACCATCCTTGAAGGAATTTAAAGGACATGTAGACATGGTTTGCTGGTGGGCTTGGCAGTGCTGAGTTCATGGTTGGACCTGATGGGCTTAGGAGGTTTTTTCATTCTGAATAATTCTATAATTTTTGCAATGGCTAATATATTTCTACTGTTGTTTTGCAAGCCTGTGTTGGTTAGCCTGATCCCAGTGTTGTCTCCACTTCACACACAAATGCTGCAGCCCGTGGGCAGAGATTTCAGTGTGCAGACACAGAACAGCACTCAGTGTAATGGGATGATTGAGATGTCTGGATTGGCCCCATCCAAGCATGGCCAGCCAGGCTGTTTTGGAGTCTGAGTCTGCAGCTCTTCTTGGTGCCTTGTATGTCACAGAAGGGCAGGGGATTGTCCTGCAAGTGTGTTATGGAAGATGTGGGGAGCACCTGAAGCCCCTGGCTGGGCTGCCTTGATCAACCCAGGGGCTGCTCTCTGAGTTCACATTTGCTGTTTCTCAGACACTGAATTACACCCATGGGCTTGGCAATAGCTGTGTGAATTTTAACCCTGATAACATAAATGAAATCAGCATGGTTGATGGGCTCATTATCCAGTCCTAGTCCTTTTAATACATTTTGCTCTCTAAATGGGAGGTAGGACTCTGCTGTGTTCCACAGACAAGTTGATCCAAAAGAAATGGCCAATAACTCATCCCTAACTGCAGTGAGCACAGGAGAGTATGAAGCGCATGAGAACTGCTCTCTGAATCCACAGTGTAGAGCTGCTCCAGTCCCCAACATAACACATTAGCTGGGAGGTTTGGAGCTCTGTCCCACCCGTCCCACTGCAGGATGCAATTGCCTTTTACAGGGAGGGCTCCCAAAGGGGCTGCTCATCACTGTTCTCTTCAATGTCAGTTGTAACCTGCCAGGCATTGAAATAAAACAAGCTGTTGGCACTGTAATATGTATTTATGTCACTTTCTGTGCACATCACAGACTCTATGGACCACATGAATCTACATAATCAATTTACTCACTGCAAAAAGCTGCAATTCACAGGCCTGACATGGCCAAAATATTAAAACTCCCTAGAGAGGCACTCCCCACCATCTAGACAGCCAGATACCTGCAGATTGCACCCTTTATCAAAATGGGTTTCCTTTGATGTTGCAGGTACAGCCCAGGGCTGTGACATTCAAGTAGTTTACATCTCTTTTAGCAATATGAAATCCAGTGTGTTAAATGATTTTCTCAGGAATTTAACCAAGGGGGGAGCTGGTATCAACATCTTTAGCCAGAAATGCTATAGGGGGACTTGAAGCCCCTATTTGACACCCAGGGGTCTGTTTGCCATCATTGTAAACACAAAGATCCCCTGTGGAGGCAGAGATGCCTGCAGAGCTCCAGCTGCCAGCAGTGCTGTGTGGTGGGAGGGGGAGGCACTGGGAAGCAGGGGAAGATGTCCCAGTTTGGACTGGTCGGAGGCAGGCTGAAGTCACAGCTCCAGCGTGTTGCTGGTAGAGGAAAATGTGGAGGAATTGCAGGTAGGGAAGGCTGGTCAGTGATGGCAATACTTCGAGGTACCTCCCATGAGATGTTTTGACCACCACCCCTCTGGTAAAGTCCCAGCAAAGCAGATGTGACAGTCCCTGTTAATTGCTGGAACTTGTGAAATTTAGAGATGTGTGTTTGTTTCCTTAACCTGTTAAATGGGCTCAAGAACTTTGCTGTCACATGATCCTAAAATGAAATCGTATTCCCTCAACCCTGAAAATCCTAGTCTTAACTTCTCCTGGGGCTCTGGGAAGCTCTTCTTTCTGGCCACAGCAAGGGGGGCTCCGCAGGCTGTGCTTCCTCTGGTGCATTGTGCTGCACTGAGCAGCTCTGCCAGCTGGGAGACAGATGTTGAACTAAAGCATTGAGGTGACAAAGCATGACAGGTTTGTGTGTATTTGGGGAAGCTCTTCAATTCCCCTGCTCTGTTAGTAGTTTATTTTACTTAAAGGATTGGCACAGCTCAGAATCTCTCAAAAGATAAAATATTGCTCTGTAGTCCATCCTAATTCACAGTCCTTCCACACAGCTATCATTTATTCAGGAAAATCATATAGAAAAATTACCATGGCTGCATGCTTTGGAGTGAGTGATTAGAAGACTGTAACTGAGCTGTAGCAGAAAAGCTGAACAAGGATCCTGGAGTCTGATGGCAAATGAATTGCTGGTTGTTCATAGGAACTTCTTTATCTGAGATTAATGACAGGAGGTTAGTGGCATCTTGCTCAAGACCCTTTTTTGGCTCTGGGACCCTTGCCAAAGTTTAGACTCCCATTCTGAGTGTTGACAGGCGGAGAGAGCACTTCAAAATGTGTTATGGACATAATTAGTTACTGTTATCACAGTTTTCTTAATTAGAATATCATAAAAAGGGGAAGTGTGATGATTTACACAAGGAAGACTGGAAGAGCAGCAATTCTAAAGGCTAGAGACTGAATACCAGAGAGGAATATAAAGGTTATCTGCCTTTGGGATGAGGGATGGTGCTCACCTGCAACTTTCAGAGGTGCTCTCTAGTATTGAGTGAGCATTTTTTTTTAACTTTCCACTAGCTCAGCCAAACTGCAGGAGCCTTTGTTCAGTAATTGCCCATCCATCTCCTGCAGGCTCACCCAGTACCAGGATCCTGGCAATGCTGATAACTTGCAAGTGTTAAAAGGAAGCCTCACTTTCGAAAAGGCTTCTTCCTTAATCTATGTTTTTCTTGCTGTTTCTAGACAACAGAAGCCAAGACATGGAAGTTATTCATTCTCATAATTGTGGAGAGAAATTATAGCCTCTTTTTAAAAAGAATGCAAGCAGCTAAAGAAACCCAATTATTTTATCACTCTCTAGCCTGGCTCTTATCAGGGCTGTGCCTCACTTCCCAGCCATACCAGCCTTTACAAAGCCAAGGTCTCAACTGTCCCAGAGCACAGCTTAGGAAGACCTGACTGCTCCAAGCCTCCACACCTGGTTGAAAGCAGGCCTGGCTTTCTCTGCCACACTGAGGTTTGCTTTGCTGCTGCAGGGAGGAGCATTTGACTGGCTTTAAGCCAAGCTCTGGAGCATGGGATGCCCTCAGTTATTTCTTTGGGGCTAGGGATCAAAGTCTTGCAACAAAATTTCCCCAAACTGCCACAAACCCAAGAGCTGTTTCTGGGCAAGCTGGACTTGGAGAAGGTGCTTTGGAGGAGAAGGTGCTTTGATGCTCAGCCTGAGCTGTGCCACACTGCCTCCCCTGCAGCTCCCTGCCATAGAGAAGCACAGGCAGGAGTGTAACTCTCAGACAATAAACCTGTTTCTTCTGTTGCATTAATCTTTTGTCTGCAAATAATGATTAATTGGATCAGCCAGGGAACAGCCCACACACTGGTTCCAGCTGTGTGTGTCAGTGGCCCAGTCAGATGGGGGGGATGGCAGCTCTGCAGGTCCCCTGAGCCCTGGGAACTGTCCCTCTGTCCCTTGTACCTCAGGCAGGAGCCCCTAGCAATGACAGGGAGCACTGTGCAATGATAAACTCGCCTTGCACAGAGCCATGGTACCAGCATTCTTTGGGATAAATTAATCCCCTTCCTCTTCCCTTGACAAGTCATTTCTGGTGTGACTGAACTTAAAATACCTAAATGAAATTCAGTGTGACTTTCCCCCTCCCCCCAATAAGGTAGTGACTGAATCATGGTTTTCTTGGAGGCAAAAACTGTTTTTTTTCCCTAATGGCATTCCCTGTGCATAAGGCTGCACAAACTCTCTCCTCTCTGCCTGTATCCGCCCCCTCCAGCACTGTGCACGCTCACGCTCACACATGCACTTGTTGCATGGTGGAATGATGGTTCTGGGAGCCAGGAGGTGTCTGTATCCATCACAGCTAGCTGAAACTACTGCTGCAAGTGCTGCCTGGGTTTAATTGCTGGGATCTGAGAAGCAGAGGGGGAAGTGCTGGTTTTGGGGAAGTGCAGGTTGCCAGACACAAAGCCACAAAAACATTGCATTTGCAGGGACTTTCTCAAGTCATGCGAGGCTGAGGTTCAGGCTGTGTCACAAAATAATTACAACAAGGTACACAGCCCTAGATGGTGAGAAGTGTCCTCTTGGGATTCCTCTGGCTCTTCAGGATTGGATCCAGGGAAACATTGCCCCACTCTGGATGAGTGATGGACTGGGTGTACCTTGGTGGCATGGAATGCTGCACAAGTCACCAGAAATATTTCATTGTTTGTGCCCTAATCTTACCCCTCCAGTGGGACATGAGCATGGGATCAGGCTGGCTCCCAATGGCATGTTTCAATCCCACAGAAAATACAGCTGATGGGATGGGAAGAGGAATAAGCTAATTTCTTCTTTACCTACCCCTTGTTTGTACTTCCCCAGCAATAAGTGAGCCCAGAGATGCTGTGGTGCTTTTTGAGACACCTTGGCATAAATCTGTGAAGAATTAGTGTGGTTCAAACCTTCTCCCAGGGAAATGTCCCTTTTTGCCTTCTGTGCTGGGTGTTCTTTAGGTGTGGATTACCCCTGCACAGCTGGAAACCCAAATTACTGCAGCTGCTGATGTCCTGCAGCTCTCACCCAGGGCTGATTTGGGATTAGGTGCTGTTGGTGCTGGTGCTCCCGTGCCTGTTGTGCCTTGGCTTTACCAGGAAAGAATGGAAAATTAGAGTGGGTTAAAAATCCAACAAACTTTGCACATTCATAGGGAAGGGACTGTAATTTTTGCATTTAACACTCTGTTAGATCTAATGGAAAGCTGATATTTTTCTGTAGGTGTGAAATTAACCTTTCAATAAAACTAAAAGCTATCTTGAGCTTTTTCAAGATGAAGTTTAAAATAGAGCAATTATGAAACTTGCTGAAAGACTGCCAAGTTTTCTTGTTGAAAACTGCTGCAAATGAATTATGTTTCCCCTGTGATTTACAGCACAGTGTGAAGGAACTATAGTTTGTATTTAAATCTGTTTCCATTAAAGATTATCTGCAGCTTACAGAATTTTTTTTTTTTGGACAAAATTGTCAAACTCCATCAGAGAAAATTCCTTTCAATGTTCCATGCTACAAATTGCTAAACATGGCATTGTTTATGAGTGCCATGTGTAGTAATTGTATGCCTTGAAAGAGTATTTTCTTTCTGAGAGAGGATAGCTGACACCAAACAAATTATCTCAATTTCTTGTTGAGACTGCTGGAGGCAAGCAGTGGGATGAAGGGGGATTTTCTTGCCTTAAATCCCAGCAAAACTGGGATTTTCCATGCCACGCTTCTTTATTCTCATTTAGGTTAAAAAAAGAGTAGCTGAAACCGTGAGGTTTTGCACTCACAGGTGTCCAGGCACTCGTGGTGCCTGTGCAGGGAATGATGTTTGTCAATGGGATTGTTACAGGACACTGGAAAAATTCATTGAGTCAGCATCCATTCTGGAAATGCAGCCAACTTTGCATCCTACTCCTAGAAACAAGGGATCAAACAGCAATTGAAAACTCACTGCTCTCTTTTACTCAGTAGCATTCACTGTAGACAGCAAAGGAGAAATTCCTGGGGATGAGGATTGGTCACAGTAACACAGCTGTAGTGTCTGGAGTGAAAGCTGCTCCATTGGCCAACTTTCTTAGAAATTGATTGAATTTTTGGTGAAATCCAGCTGATGGGTATGAAGGAAAGGAAAACCAGATGGGTCTGCAAAAGGGATTTTTAAATAAGGAGTTAACATTAAAAATATTCTTGTGTGGAAAGGCCTCATGTCACTCATGACACCTGCAGCTTCATTTGGATCCTCATAAACTCACTCCTCAGTGACCTTGAAAGCTTGATAAAGCAAGCCAGACCTCCAGTTCTAGGTGGTTGTTAAAAATATGTTCCATATAATGACAAGGTAATTCTATGTGGTATTCATAGCTGAGGTGAAAAGCAAAAGAGCGTTTATGTTTAGGATTTTTTTAAACTCTGAAAATAGTACGTTAGAAGCAATAATCAATCTCCTGTTCAAAGTTACCTCCATCCCCAGCAGAATCATCCCCTTCCCCAGGTATCTCTGCTCCTGTCCCTGCTGCAGCCACGTACCCAAATCCTGTAGCACCAATAGCTTTGTACTTATCCACCTTGCTTCCAGCTATGTGTGGGCTTGGGTCAGGCTGGACACCACCATAAACTGGGTAGTTTTTTGTAAACAAGGCACTTGGACTAAGTTTCCCTTCACAGATGGTGTTCCCAGCCTTTATTTTGCTTGAAGAGCTTCCCTATACTTGATGGACTGCTCTCTGGCACAGAATGAAGTACATCGGGGACCTGTCCTGGTAAAGACACAAGCAAATTATTTGCAGTCACCCCTGTGCCTCTTCATCTAATTAAAAATAAACCATTAACCTGTCAAGGTAATTGATATACTTGCAGTCTCTATAATTATCCTCCATAAATGTCTGTCAGCTGTACAAGGCTCATATTTTGCCATCCATCCTCACAGGAGACAGGCTGCTTACCTGGCCTGTGCAGGTGGGCTTGGTGCTTGCCATGGCTTCAGCAAGGTGATGCCCACTTACATCACTGGAAACCTGTTCTGATAAATGTAATAGCTAGCAGGTAACTCATGTCTTGGTAAAATTTGTCTGAGGGAGTATCATGATTCTTGAAAAACACAGCAAAGCAGCTTCTAAAAGCGATGAATCACACTTGTGATTGCATTTATGTCAGTCTTGCATCAACCTAGTGGTGAAATTTGCTGTCTGCAGGTTCAGCTGTTCTGGCACTGATTTAGATGGTTTAAATTATTAAAATGATGCTGTGTCTCGCTCTGCTGTCCCAGAGCTGTCTGTGCAGCCCCACGAGGGGCCAGCTCCAGAAAACACAGAGGACCTGATTCACTGTTAATAGAGTATGGAGTAAATCAAGCATCCAGCACAGGTACTGAGGGTGGGCAGAGACTCCCAAAAGAGCAGGAAAAGGACTTTTGTCATGGCTGTGTTGTGTGTTGAGTCAGAAGACAAAAGGTGAGTCACTAACACTGCAGAATTAAAACCTGAAGTGCAATGCTCACCATCAGTGCTCCAGCACACAGCTGTGGGCTCCTGGGGACTCAGCCTGACAGTCACAATTGTGCTGTGCAGGAACAATGGGATTTTTGGTGTATTTTTAGCATGCGGAAAATCACTAAAGGCTGTAGAGGAGAGAAAAACGGAAAGGTTTTTTTTCCTTAAAGGAAAAAAGTGCTTTTTTTTCTTCATGCAAATCCTCTGCAGGAACTTGAGCAGTGGGAATGCTCCCTTCTCCACGGGTGTTCAGATGGGGAGGGCTCTGCCCTAATGGATAACTCTGGGAAATTATTTGCTCTGCTGTCTGAAACTGCTCGACTGCACTTTCAACCATATTTATAAGCTGTCAAAAGGCTGCAACAGATACTGATATCTTGCCAAAGTTATTCTTGGAAAATGAGCTATACCTGGGCTTGTGCTATAAACAGCAGCAAGAGTTCATCAGGAACTCCTAAGTATAATAAATATTGAAAACACTGCCACACCAACAATCAGGAGCTTAGCAGCAGCCACGGGTTTGAACTGCTCCTGGTTTGTGGTGCACTGCCAGTAACAGGGGGAGGTTTTGGCTGCTACTTGATAATTGAGACTTCCCCTGTAATACTTCTGTCTTCAGTTATTTTCCTGCAGTCTTGTCAGAATGGTCAAATTATCTCAAAATAGGGCTAGGTTTTTGTGTGTCCACTTTGCCTGAATATTTTGCCTTTTGGGCATCCACAGCTCCTCTGGATAACCTGCTTTAGTGCATCTCTATCCTCATAGTAAAAAAACCAACTTTTTTCTTTATGTCTAATCTAAGGTGCAAGAGGGAAATATTTTTGCTGGATTTCTGAAACTATCAGATTCTTGTAAAGCTACTAATCTTGGAAGCTGATAAAAGAGATGAAAAATCCCATTTCCTATTTCATGGTTTAGCACTGTTCCTAAGGCAGTTAACAGCACAAGAGACATAATTTTCACAGAAACCTCCGAAGCTTTTTGTTGTTAAGAAAGCAATATTCTCTTCAACACACCTCCTTTTTCCAAGGTCCTTCAAGACTTCTGTCAACAAGAAAAGCCTTGCTCAACAAAATGCAGTTGAGAGGTTTCAACCAGCTCTCATTTTAGACAAATAAGTGAACACAACTCTCTTGACCCTGTAGAAGAGACTTTGGTATCAATTTACCTACTACTGCTGCCAAGTCTTTCTGCTTTTGAGTTACCAGAGAGTATCTTGAGTTAGTTGTGGCTGTCCCATCCCTGGAATTGTTCAAGACCAGGTTGGATGGGACTTTAAGCAACCTGGTCTAGTAAAAGGTGTGCCTGCCTAAGGCAAGGAGGTTGAAACTGGATGAGTTTTAAAGTCCCTTCCAACTCAAACTATCCTGCAATTGTATGAGGAATGGCTCTTGCTTGAGTTGTGCTGTGTGAAGTGGAACTCTAGACAGGATAAGGGGCTCTGCAAAGCCCTTCACACCCACCACTTGCACTGTTTGTGAGTATTTCCTGTTCTCACCACTGGATCCTGTTAGATGCACACGTGTAATAATGAGATAAAAGTTCTGCTGACTAAATGATGTCTCTGTAAAGTGGAGAAGAGAGTATACAGTTCAAAAAATTCTAAATTTCCCATCAAATAGGGGTAAAATCACAGTATCTACAGAGGTAGAGGGCCTGCCCCAGCTCCCCAGGAGCAATAAGAGGCCATTTAAGGAATTTCACAAGCTTTTTGGAGGTGGGATGATTATCATTATCAATTATTTTATAGCTAACCCTAGGGGAAAAAAATGCCTGTTAAAATCAGATTAAAGAGAATAGGCTTCTATATTTAACAAGGCCAGACAATATTAATATGCAAGTGCAGAGACATGGCTAATGGATAGGATTTGTTATTACTAAGGCAAGCTATGACTTCTTTGAGTGCCACAAGTGGCAGGGAAGTCACTGCTGAAGTGACTGGAATTAATGAGGTGTCTCAGGAATTTTGTCAAGTTCTCTATAAAAGTCTTTCCCTTGCTCCTGAGGAGATGGATATATTCAGAAAGAAGCAGAGAAAAAATATCTTTGTATCTGATTAAAGGCTGAATGATCATGAAGGCCCTGAGCTTAGGAAGATCTTCATGCTGAATTTTCATGGGAGCTTTGAACAGCATCAACCCCATTAACAAAGAAATACATCTAACCTCTTCAGTCTGCTGGTCTACCTCCTACAGCTCCAATCCATCAGGACTCTCTGGGGTATGAGCACAGTTAAAACAAGAGCAGTGACTTGAATAGACTGGACTGGACACAGGTTTTGATGTAGTTTTTTAATAAGGATTCTGCTCTGCAGCTTGCACAAAAGTTATTGTTTTGTATTTTCTCAGGGCCAGATTGATTGAAACATCCTATACCAAACTGATTTTTCTATGTAGCAATTATAAGAAGAACACAAAAGCCCAAGGTTTTCAATGTAATTTCTGAGTCAGTGGCTGGATCTCAGGTGGAGCTGCCTCATATCTTTTTTAGCTACACTGAAAGAGAGGATGATGTGATGCCCTACTCTCCTCTCCTCTAGAGGACACCTGATGAATTGTCACAGAAAGTAGTTACTCCTCCACATGTCCTACCTTGCAGTAATGGAAGGATAAATGCATATTTATTAGAGTAGCTGTGCTATGGTTGACTTGGAGACAACTTACTCACATACCCATGTCAAAAATGTTCTTTACATGTTTCTTGTTACGTGTTCTCTTATATCAGAACTCCTGAGGAAGACTCAGGTTCACCCCCTTTTCTGCTGCTGAACTTTTGGTTCCAGTGAGATCTAACAAGGGGGCATCACACTTCTTTAAATAGTATTTTCTTGAAGAAATTGAAAGGTCTCAAAGGCTCAGGGTGCATATTCGAGTGAATGTATATATGCATGTATTCATAATTTCCCGTGGCAACTGTCATCCTCTTTTTAATAAAAATTTCTCACACATATCTACAGATATATATAAATTGCATGTAGGAGTTGCTCTCTCCTGTATCCTAAGAAGAGTGCTGAATAAGTAAGGGAAGCTACAGGACAGAAATGTACTTTCCTGACATAAACACTGTGCCTGTGCTTAAAAGTGCCATCCACAATTAGCGTGAGCAAAGAGCAGCAATCTTTCTCCTGCTTTTTGCTGCTCTTTTACACTCAGGGCTGTGGGTCATTACTCAGCAAGTACAGGAACCTGCCAGGCTGCAGCAGGTGGATCACTGGCACCCGAGGATCTCTGCTTCCTGCAGGGGAGTGATGCTAGAGGAGCTCTGCCCCAAATGCTGCTGAGATGTGAGTGGGGAGAAGGTGGCCAAGGGCAAGGCAAGCTGCAAGGCAGCCCTATGCAGACAGCACAGACACAAGCAGAGAGGAAAACAGCTCCTTTCCCAGCGCTGATTCTTGGTTATTTTTATTTTAAAAATAGGAGATAAGGGGTCTGAACAAAGAGCTGAAAGTAAATAGGTAAGAACTTTATGATGCTAAGGAGTTGTATGTGCGGAACAAATGAATGACTTCAGGGTTTGCCATCAGTCTTTTTAAGATGCAACTTTAGGGTTCAAGAGGTTTTTTTCTAGTTAGAAGAAAAATGCAAAGTACCTGTTTTCAACATTTCAAACTGTTTTTCTAAACCTCAGGTTGTTAAGTGTGATTTTCTAAGCTGCAGAGCCTCAACACCAAATGTTCAGGGGTCCGTCATGGCACCCAGTACCTCACAAATCTTCCAGTTTACTCCAGACACAAATGAGACCTGCTGCCAGCATTGAGCCCTGCACAGGGGTGACAGGTACATGGGAGGTCACCTGCTGATAACCCCAGGGCCCAGAGCTGGGCTCTTCTGGGGGAGAAAGAGTCTGTCTCCCTTCCACAGAAGAATGCAGGCACCAAATGCACTTCAAATGCAAGCTTCCAGCAGGCACTAGTGACATTTAAGCTACAAAAAAGTACTTTTGTTTCCTGCTGAAACCTTATGAACCATGATTTGACACCTTTTCCACCAGCTTTGGAACTATGGTGAAGGAGGGAGGATTAGCCTTGAGGCAGGTCATGAGCAAGGACAGAAACTGGGGCTTGTTCATCACTCAGCTGATCACTTCCTATTCCAGGGCCAGTTATGAGATATGTTAATTTGAACTGGCAGCAGATTTTGCATAACTACATCTCAGAACACCAGTCAGCCCTAACATTTGCCATGGAATTTACTTTTCATATTATTAAACTTAATTATAAGTTTTACAGTGTAGTTCTTTCTTTAAGTTTTGCTGCAGAGATGTTCAATGCTAGTAGAGAACAGACTCATTGCAAAGAGTAAAGGCTGGGATTTTATTACTATTGTCTTTTGCTTGGGCTTAATGTCTCCACAGTGTAACACACTAAGAAATGTGGGAATTATGTCCACAGAACTTGCAGCATCCTTCTCTTCATGTATGTGACAGAACTACCTAGAGCTTTCATGTAGGAACAAAGCATTTACTGTTGATACTGGAACAATTTCTGTGACATCTTCTCTTTGTCTAGAACGTATGTATTTTATCCTCTCTTTGTAAAGGTAGTTCCACCAAAGTGTTTACCACTCTTCTAGCAATCTTCCCTGGAGAGGTTGCATTTCCCTTGGGAAACCTCAGACACCTGTGGAAAGCATTTCCCGTGTGCCTGTGGAGGCTGAGGCACGCAGCACAGTTTGTTCCTGCTGTTTTATGAGGGAGCTGCCAGAGGAGAAGGGGATTCAGTGCCCAGGGAGAGCAGGCACACCAGGCAGGAAGGCAGCAGCTGCTGGAGGAAGCAGAGTTGCAGAGTCTGGAGGAGTGGGAAGGAGCTGGATGAGTGAACTTTCTGCCCAGCAGCTCTTGTAGCTGAGGTTGATGCCTTGCCTTGCCTGCCCTTCTCTCGCCACCCAGCCAGATGTCACTGGGGGGCTGTGATGCCCCAAGGGAGAGGCTGTGGGTGACAGCAGGGGTCTCATCCATCTAAGGGACCCCTGCCCTGGGTGCATTGTGGTAAACTCACTGCCTGACAGGATTCACATCTTTATTTTCCTGTCCTCGCGTTGGTGATGCTGGGAACACTGATTCCATGTAATTAAGACACAGCCTCTCTTGTTCAGCAGGTTCTTATTCCCAAGGGTTACCTCTGCTAAACTCTGTGGGGACCTTTCCCTTGAGCCAGACCTGCAGGATGGGAATGTGCTCTCAGAAGTGCATGCCAGTGTGTTTGATTTTCCATGCAGAGAACGTGTCTGTGGGGAAGTGGGAGCATCCCTGGATGCCCCCAGGGAAGGGATGAGGGAGAAGCCTGTATGCTGGAAAAGGCAGGGAGATGAGGAGGGGGCTGGGCTGCCCTGACTGGGGTTTTGTCCCTCCTGTAAGCCAGCCAGCACAGCTCATAATGCTGGGTGTCAGGAGATGGAGGAGGCTGCACACTCCTACCTTGCAGGCAGGTAACCTCAGCTGCCATGAGCATCTCCTGCTGTAACCCGTGTGTCCTGGGAGCAGCCAGCACAGTCCTGGTGTCCGGTACCAGCACACTCAGGGCCCATCTCTGGTGGCCTCTGGGCCATCTGCTGGTGGCTGCTCTGCCCCCCCTGACCTGCCCCACTGCTGGGTCAAGCCTGGGCTTGGAGAGTGGGAATTCCTTGTAGGGTTTTTAGGTCAGCCCACATCTACATCTTAACACTTTGTCTGAATTCCTGAATGAAGAAAAACATAAAGTGAACCACAGTTTCATTTTGCACTGGGTCAGAAGCAGAAACTGGGGAAGGGATGAGCTTCATCCTGTTTTTAGTATTTTTAATATTGCAAAATGCTGAGTTCTTAGCCTTGTTATGCTTAATGATGTTTCAGTGCTTAAAATGCAGTTCTAAGTTTTATGTAATAATTAAATAAATCCCCACTGGTGCTTGAGGTACCCTCTAAAACGGTTCAGCTAAGCTTCTTGGTCATACTGGGCAATAGCTGGACCAATGATTTGAAGGCGGAAAATGTTAAAGCAGCACTTAGCTGGCTTTAGTGTGATGGGGGAAAGCCTGGTGAGACATTTGCTGGTCTCAGGATGTCCCCACCCAGTGTTGTGACAGAGGAATCATTGAAAGTGAAAGGAAAGCTCCCTACTCATACACATAAGGACTTCAATGAAATTTCCCCAAAGTCTTTAACAAGCAAGAAACACATCTTAATAAGCAAGAAGTACAGAAAACCTCCTTAAAACTTTAATTGCTGGTCTGTTACTCTGGAACTGGCAATCTCACTTTTATTGGGTCTACTGAACAGCTGGATTGTCAGCCACTGAAGATATTAGTTTATAATTAAAATGCTGGCAGTTCCTTAATTACAGGCACTGCTACAATATCATTCACCACTCTGATTTTTTACCTTTCTGATGGGGAGCATGAGTAATTATTTTTCTTCGAGATTTTCAAATAAAATATTATTGGAAAAGACACATTCATCGTGTCACTCTGCTAGTGGGAGGAGAGTGCTTTGCTAGTGCAATGCAGAGTGTGAGTGCTCAGCAGGTGACTCTGAAGGCAAAACTGCTTCCAGAAAGAAAAGCAGCGGGGTGAGGTTTTCAGCCATCCAGTCTGATGGGAGAGTAGAATCTGACATGATAAATCCTGTGATTGGTCTCTCCCCTTGGCTGCTGAAAAGCTGGAGTGGCTGCGCTGATGGTAGGGAGATAATAACACTGCCTGAGAGCTCAGTTCATGACTTATGTGCAGCTCTAACTCTTCATCTCCTATTTTGCCACAAGGAAAAACAGAGCACAATCAATAGAGGAGCTTTTTTAACCTGTTCAATGCTTTGTCTAAACGAGCAATAGCAGACTTGTACTCCAACTTTGGGGTTAAACAATTTCCCAGTGGTCAAATATTGGAACCGGGACCCATAGAGGCAGTGGGACTTTCATCCCTGGGGACACTCAAATACCCAGGTTTAGGCTTAGGGCAGTGAAGCTGGTTCTACTCTGAGCAGGAAGTGGGACTAGAGACCTCCAAAAAGTCTTTTCAGCTGAAATAATTGAATGATCCTGTATGGCCAGTTTAGGTACCTTAGTTTTACATGTGAGCTAAGAGAAGGCAAAGAGGAGCAGGTGCAGGAGGGGACAGGGGGACGTGCAGCATCCACACAGCGAGTGTGGGACCTGGTGAGCACACAGGAACAAACAGCTCAGTGTGACTCAGTGTCTTTCTGTCGAGCACACCATCCACGCAGCTTTACAGCCTTTTAGCAAACAAACACAACTTGCTGCCCTTTCACGCCCTGGGAATGGCTGCTGAAGTTAATGAGCAGGAGAAGGACGGGGTGCTGAGCCCAGCCTGCTGAGTCTGACGTGGTTAATCACAGGCACAGAGACTGGCAGGGAGCAATTTGGAAATAACACAACTGGGAATGTTTCTTCTCTCATTTGCACTGATGCATCCATGCAATCAGTACATTTTGGTTGGTTGCTATTATTTCTCAGTGAAATTGCAGATCTCTGCTCCATGTGCCCAGTCTCCTTCCTGCTGCTCCCCCAAGGGATGAGCAATTGTAAAGCAAAGAGGAGGAGGAAGTTTGACAATGGGTGGTAACAGGGCAATGTGAAATAGCGAGGTAGCTGAACTTTCCAGTGCTTCCCCGAGTGTCAAGACAAATAATATCAAGTATTTACTCCTCCACAGTGGCTCTGTGTTTCTATTGTTGGTGGGAGCGTGGGAGTGGAGGCAGCAGAGGGGGCTCTGGGCTGGCTCGATTGAGAAGCTGTGGTAGTGATGGGTGTGAGGCTGTGAGCTGCAGTCAGAGAAAATGGGAGTCACTGAGATGTGTGTTGATTTAATCAATTTAACCTTTCAGATGTGCATTGTACAATGCACCCAGGCAAGGTTTCCAGTTGCAGGGGGTGTGTGTGTTTGCAAATGTACACATGCCTGCATATATCCACACAAAGAAACTGTAGGTCTTGTCCTGAAGAACAGGAATGAGGAATGGACAATCAGCTCGCAGTTAATTGGCTTTGCTTTTCCTTTCTTTTTGCTTCCTTTCTGCTCTTCCAAGACAATAAGCCGGCTGGCTCCATCCCTTCCATGGTCACTCCCCGCAGGCAGTGCAGTGGTTTGATGTTGCAGCCTGTTCTTCGAGCACTCTGCCCTGAGCATTTGTTGTGTTCTGGCTGTTTGTCCCCATGGCGCTGTATCCCGTGGTTTCTGTTTGCCCCCAGCCAGGCTCGCTCTGCAGCTGACTACATGCAGGTTACAAGGGTTTTGAAATCCTCTGCTTACTGCTTGCGTTAGCAGGAGAAAGTAAATATTCCCATTGCTTTTTAGCAATTCTCATCCTCAGGAGCTGTTAGTGGCATAAACCATCTATCAGTTGGCAGCAGGCTACAGCAGCAACTGGCACACTTGAAAAGCCCATGACATTGGATTCTAAAGGATCTACAGGCCAAGTAAACACTGGCAGGGTCCGGGTCTGTGGGAGCAGGGAGCAGGCAGCCCCAGGCAGAGCCTGCAGTCCCTGGCTGTGTCACCAAGTCTGGGCTTGCACAGTGCAGCCTTGCTGCATGTCAAACTGCAGGGAAATGCTGTGCTGCCAAACAGCCCTGCTGCTTCCCGCAGGATTTTGGTCTCTAACCATGCTGTGATGTTTTTGTTCTTTCTTATTTTTAAATTTTTGTTATATCTGAACACTTTTGCAACTTCCCTGCACCATTTTCTGCACAGCCCCTTACCAAGATTGCAGGAGCTGTGTGATTTCCTTCCTAAAACTCTCTTGTTGGGTGCTAGCTGCAGCCCTTATATGATACCTAGCAAATCAGCATTATGTGAGAGGCTTGAAATAGAGGTGAACAGTTTTTTTTCTTTGATTTGGTGTACGATGGCACAGTGTAAGCCTGATGTTCTTGTAGGATTGGGGTCCGCGTTTAGTCCTATCAAGCTTAGGGAATGTCTCCACCTGCATTTTGAGAGATGATGCAGTGGAGCACAAAACCCCTTTTTACCTCTCTATATTTGGTAAATATGCTGGTTATTTGCTGTATTGGAACAAGATTACAAAGGGGTTTTCCCCATGTGCTTTGAGATCCTTTGCCATCACTTGGTGTGCTTAGTGCAGCAGCTGGCAAGCTTGATAGGTTAAGCAGCAAAGAAGAGAAAGGGAGAGAAGTCATTACAAGCTATATACAAATATAATCTGTCTATTCAAAGAGGGATTTGCTGACTCTTACACCGCCCTCCTGAACATGTAGTACTGGCAAGTCAACCCAAACACATCCCAAATATGCCTCTCTGCTCCCCCAGCTCTTCAGCACTGCTTTTCTGCCCAGGCAGGTCTTGGAGGGCAGTGCCCATCTGGCCGGTGCAGTTCCTGTCCCCCCTCACTGCTCCCTGTGCCCCATGCACATAAGCAAAGGCACCCACAGGCACTGCCAGAGCCCACACAGGGGAGAAAGCTTTCCTTGACTCTGCTGAGTGTTGTGGGCTGGGAAAGGTTGGTTGAAGTGCTGGGAAGAACCTGTTTTTCTGTACAAGAAGTTGAATGAATACGTGCCCCTAACAAGCTGAGTCCTGGGGTGCAGAACTTCTCTCATTCCTTCAGTGAATCCTGCTGCTGTTACAGACCAGCAAGTGGCTTTGCTGCTCACATTTTATTTGACTGAGGCACAGGTGTCCCAGGGAAGGTTTCTGTCATCAAAACCACCAGTTTGCTTTCAATCAATCCTCAAGTCACCTCAATAACATGACATGCCAATATGTCAGAAGGGCAGGAATCTCACACAGATGTACAAGCTTTGAAAAATAACCAGCCAGTGGGAGAAAAGCTCCAGCATAACTATTCTGCTGACACCAGGGCATTCGTGGGTGTGTGGGCAGGTGGTGGGTGCTCCCACTGCAGGAGACGCCCTCACTATGGTTTTGCACCTTGCTGGGTACAGGGGACATTAATAACCTGGTGTGGTGGTCCCAATGCTCCTTGACCCTTCCCATCTCTTGCAGCCACAATAACAGAGCAAAAGAGAATTGGTCTGAAATTCTCTGTGAATTCATGTACAGTGAGTCAGAAGAGACTGACATTACTAGGCACTAAGAAGAAAACCAAGACCTTTTCCCCATTTTTCTCTCATATAAGTTGAAGCATCTTCACCTCTGAATTTCCACTAGGTTGTAAAAGTTTCCTTAATGTAACTGGGAGAAGCTGCACTGGGCAGTGGTGGTTGTTTCCATGTGTTGGGTCTAAATTTGTGTCTTATGCTTGGTAATCTACCGGAGGCTTCTGTTTTCAGCTTTGAAGCTTAGTGTTGTTTGGGAGATTCTAGCAACAATACAGCATTTTTGGGAAGATAGTTTGAAATAGGAACTCATGCACAAGATTTTGGTGCAGCAAATGTAAATATGAATTTCATTTAGGCTCATGTAAGATGTAAGTGTAGTAATATTTTATGTAAGTCTTTGGGAAGGTGTCTGCAGTCAATTTGCCCTGCCAGACCATAAATCATATAGTTTGCTTTTATTCCAAATGGACTCCTAGTGGGGCCTATTTGTCACATGCAGCACACACTGTTACTTCCAGCATACACTTCTGATGAAACTTTTGTGTTGAGAAGAGCCAAATCCTTTGCTCCTAGAAGATAAACCATCCTTTTAACTTCTCTTGATGATGACTTTTCATTGCGAGAAAACTGGCGAAACATAAAAAAAGGTTGTTTAGGTAGTTTGCTTTTTATTTTCCCTTTATTGTGAGAGCAGTTTGAAAGCACATGTCTTTGCTGTTAAATATTTTAGGAACTCTCATGCACTATAACGCATTTAGCAAACTTTTTCCAAGTTTCTCACTGTGATGATGTAAATTCAGAGCAACCCAGCATGTAATGATCCTGAAACAACTCTTGCCCTGGTTTCAGGATGATGGGGCTGGATGTGTTGGAGGCAGCAGAATCCTGCATGCCAAAGGGTGCTTTTTTCCTGCTGCAAACACTGTCAGACTGCTCTTCCAGCCCTTGCATGGGAGAGGCAGCGTGGAGGGTTTGGGATCTGTCATCACCAGTAGGAAAATGAAGTATTGGATACACTTGTGTCACATCGTGTGGTGTCTCAAAGGGCAGAGGTTTTGGGATTGTACCTGCTGCTCCTTGGCAGTGTTTTATGTGGGTTTGGGGCATTTTATAGAGAGGCTTTGAGAATCAGGGTGGTTCAGGCCAGACAATGAAAATTAAGTGTAGGAGTGAGCAGGGAAAACTCTCTTGGTGCTGTGCTGTGCAGGCCCAGGACTTGGGCTCCATGAACATTGTGGATCCCTCCAACTCAGGATATTCTATGATTCTCCAGGGTTTTAACCCCTCCAGAGAGTGGTAGGACTGGCTGCACGTGGGAAACGGTAGTGAAACAAAAAAAAAAAAAAAGGTCTGAAAGGGCTTGCAAGGCTGGGAATGGGGCTGGTGGGATGCATGGATCCTGGGAAACGTTGGGAACGGGCCGGTGGGATGCTCGGATGGATGCTGGGATCCCGGGAACGGGCCGGTGGGATGCTCGGATGGATGCTGGGGTCCCGGGAACGGGCCGGTGGGATGCTCGGATGGATGCTGGGGTCCCGGGAACGGGCCGGTGGGATGCTCGGATGGATGCTGGGGTCCCGGGAACGGGCCGGTGGGATGCTCGGATGGATGCTGGGGTCCCGGGAACGGGCCGGTGGGATGCTCGGATGGATGCTCCGGTCCCGGGAACGGGCCGGTGGGATGCTCGGATGGATGCTCCGGTCCCGGGAAGCGCCGCGCCCGCCCAGCCCGGCCTCTGCTGCCCCCTGCCGGCCCCGCCGCCCTGAGAGCGGGGCCCGAGCCGGGCACGGTCCGTCGGGGTTTGGATCGGGATCGGGATCGATCCAGCGGCTCCCTCGAGCTGCCGTGGTTTGCGTTCTCCGAACGTGCAGCCCCTCACAAAAACTACACAGACAGAAATATAACAGATGTAGAAAAACGAGTCTGTTCCCAAGTTCCTTCCATCGTTTCACCCGGCACAGAGGTGCAAGGCTCCTCGTCCTCCCCTTCAGGACCCTGCTAGGCCAGGCCAAGTCCACATCATGCAGCATCCCTGGCTTTAGGATTACTCTTGAATATCCGGGAAGCTCCTTGGTACAAGGATGCTGAGTTTCCTCTTCTGGGATGTCCTTGTGTCCCATTCCCCAAGTGCTTTCAGAACAGCCTCACACAGCCCTGCCGTGCCAGCTCTGTTGGATATTTTACTGGTGCCACCAGGCAGGTGAATCACACGAGGCCAGGGTGGAAACAAGTCAAACCAAACCTGGCTCTGCCTCCTGGCTGCTGTGGCACTGCCCAGCACACAGGAACAGCCTTTCTGTTCTACCTTTGCACAGTGCCCAGCAACACACAGCCCTGGGCTACGAGTGGAGGGAATTCTGCAACAGTGCTAACAACCTTTATTAAAATAGACTTGGGAAATGAAGGCTGAGGTAACCCAAGAACACGTTTGTCAACCAGGGTGAAGCACAAAAGGTGGAGCACTTCTCTGTTGCTAACTTGCTTTCCCCAGGGTCTGTTGCATATAGATGTGTAAAGTGGCTCATACACTGGATGTGTCCCTAATGCAGCTAGTCTAGAAAGGAAAAGCCACACAGGTTCCCAGAGTAGATCTAACAGTACTTGCCTGCATTTCTGAATCTTTTTTGTTAGTTTTTTAAACTCATATGAAAAGGAAACCACCTGAGCCTTGAGTAAAGGAGGGAAAGCATGGTGCAAGCCAGCTGTGACGTCTGAAAAACTTAGAAGTATCTCAAATAACTTATTTCTAGCTCATAAATCTTTGGGATATATATATTTTTTGCAATTTTCTTTGCTGACAGCAGCTTTCTTCAAATTAACATTTGAAGATTCAGAGCTATCCCATCATTTGACAGTGTGTCACAGTGACATTCTTTCTCTTCCTTCTTCCATCCCTTCATGAAACTTGCTAAATCTGTTTTAACAAATCCTGCCCAAGTTATCAGTTCTGTCCAATGTTCCACTCTCTGCTGCTCTCATTTGGACAGGACAGAAAAACAACTCCTGCCATTGAAAATGTCAGTTTATCACTTCAGCAACTGTCTTTCTGCTTGTATTTTTGCATCCACATGACAAGGGAACTGAGATGGACCATTTAGGCATATAATAATCTTTCATTTTAGATAGGGTTAAGGCAAATCATAAATCCAGGAAACAGTTTATTAAAATAGTATGGTTGTTGAGATCCTGAATTTATGTACCCAGGCTTTTATAAATGTATATTTAGAGTCAATGCAGGTAAACAGCATGACAGGAGAGCTTTCTAGGCAGGGATGTAACAGTGACCATCATGTGTGCCTTGCAAACATGACACACAGAAAACTTCTGGAACAGAGGATTAAAGGACATGCAGATACACATTTCCAGCATGTGCTGGGCAGATTCAAAGCTGGAACCTGAGTCTTGGTCATAAAGCAGGTTAAATACTGGCTGATATATGAATTCCATTTGGTTTTGTTTCTTTTATGGTACTAATCTAATGTTCAGGAGGTTAGGGGTATAAATACTAAAAAAAATTGAAGGAAATATTTTGGGTGTCCCACTGAGGCTGTGTTTACAACGAATTGATGTTACTTTTTTCTTTGATTGACCTGGTGACATCATGTTCTTGCTGCCAAATTGCACTAGGGCAACTTGATTTTCTAGGGCAGTAATTTCTTTTCAAGACTGCATCACTGTAATTTGAACTAGAATATATTCCTTTGCCATGCACTTGTATTGCTTCTCTTGTGTACAACCCTTATTTCTCTGTAAATATTCCTTAGCAGAGGGATGGACTTAGGTGTTGGCATGTCTGTGGTCAGGTTCTATAGAGGGCAGTGCAAGTTCTGAGATAAGATACTTGACTGATCCAAGTAATTTCCAAAGACTTGGTTAAAACAATGAATGGAAAAATTTGAGATTTTCACGGTTACAGAGACTGTTTTTAACTGGTGAATATCATCCTCCTCTGCACCAAAATACTGTCCAGATAGCTCATGGAGGCCATTTCGACCACAAAAAAAATTAATATGCTTTAAAATTGTCCTTGAGTCCTTGCCACTTATGATCTTCATAATTCATACATTCAAGACCATGACTCCTCCCTGATTTGGCAATAATTTAGTGTTGATGCTTTACAAAATATTTTACCATTCCTCGTTGTTAGGAGGGGAAAAGCCCTGTACACTTAATACTTTTTGATGGTGTACTTCTCCTATTAAATGCCCGTTGTTTGCTTAGCCATCCCTCAACCTGCCAAGTGCTTGAGAAGCACTGCATGTCTGTACAGGCAAACCTGAGCTTCCCCTGTGTTCTGAGCTGACCAGCTGTGAACAAGAAGACTTTTGACAGCTTATTAGTTCAGGGCTGCACTGCCCTACTGAAGTTGTGTGACTTCTTATCCAGCTGGCTTGCCTTTAGGAAACTTGGAATGTGAGCAAAACAAGCTCAGATGTGTCTGTTCAGCCCAATCCACACAGATCCACAGCCACTGAGAGTGGGAATTACATAGCATGTAGGTTATAAATGTCTGAAGTCTCAATAGTGGAAATCCCTCTAGTGAGATGGCAGCTCTATTCTGTGTAATAGATAATAATAACAACAAAAAAATAATTCTGTCTATTCCATCATTATTTCACTTGAACCAAGTATGCTTATGGCACAGTCTGAATGAGATCCAAAATGTTTTCCTTTACCCAAATCACTGGAAGGTTCCATTTAGTAAGTGTTTTTAGAACATGACCTACTCTTGGCCCTTGTGCCTTCCTCCCTGCCTTACAAAAGCATAGAGCATATTCTATTATCTGCTCCTTTTGGGAAGGTTGAAACTTTTCTTACTTCCCAACAGATTGCTCAGACATCAGGATGATCCAGGTGGATGGACAGATTCCACTTTGCCTACTAATAACAAAAGTATCTCTGATTCTTTAATATCATTATTATTGCTTTACTGCTTCAGTGTTTTATCATGAGAAAAGAAGGGTTCCACCATCTGTTTCAGAAATTATGATGTATTTTGATAATAGTCAATTGACAGATAAAATCCAGAAGCAGATTATAAATGGTATTGGGATTAGATTCCTGGTTCTTCAAGAACAAAGCTTTTAAATTGAAGTTTTAAATGTGCCATTTCAAAATGTGACTTGATGTGATACAACAAACACAGCAGAACAAGGCTTGGATCATTGCAGTTCTTTGCATCACTTTGAGGAAAAAATTAAACCTAGAACAATATTACTTTTGTTTTTTTATAACCCTTAGTAAGCATTAATTCTATAGAAGTAATTTATTTTATAGGAAACTATCAAATTCTAGTCTAGTCACAGTAAGTTCTAAAATGGCAACTACTTGGAAAAACTAAGAGCATACTTAGTTCAGATTTAGGTCCCTTCTAGAACAGGGTATGGAAGCTGGGACTCATGAAAAGATGTACTGCCTTCAGTCTGATATCATGTAAGAAAAAGAGCCCTTATTATAAGGCTCTACTAAAAATAGGAAAATCTGTGAAAACACCTTTTATTGGCAAAGTTTTGCAAACACCTTAGTTCACAAGTATGGTGTAAAAGCTTCATCTTTTGTGAAACAAAGTATATTTATCACAAATTACAAAGTTTATGGATTAACACTGAGTGCCTGTCTGCAAACATCTACAACTGTTTTCCCCTGAAGCATATGCAAAACATGTATTTTTGTACAAAAATTCACAGCAGCAGTAGAAAACTATTTCCAGCTCCATCTCTCTTACTGTTGATTTCAACAGAAAGTGAAGATACTCGGACTTTCTTTAGTATTGTCCATCTTCATGTGACATCTACTGCTTGGCCTCTGCTTCCATCTGAGTTTCTTGGGATTCCTCAGCTTCTGAAAGTTTTTCATCATCTAAAATTCAATATTACTGTTAGTCAAACATGCTTGGTCATATAGACAGACTATATTGCAGAACTTGGCCTCACTTAAATATTTTATTTTGACTGCCTTAAATGTGGAGTTGAGCATCTCATTCTATAAAATGCTTGTTCAAACAAACAAAAAATCCTTCAGAATTTTTAAGGATGTTTTTAAGGATCTCTAGGAGCTGTTACTGGAAATATGGGGTAAATTCTATAGCATCAATTGAAGCAAATGGTACCAGATTGCTTCTACCCTTTCTTACTCTTTGCCTACTAATGGTTTATTTATTCTATACTGAAGCTATGCTTTGCACTAAACTGCTACTTCGTTCACAAAATCCTGAAAGATAATCTATATATCTATATATAATCTATTTCCTAATGAAAATGCATTTTCAAGACTAATACTTAAGCAAGTGCTAGTAACACATAACAATAACCTTCTGCTAAAGTGCACCTAGGATTAACAGTTCATTTTGCTTAAGAAGATCTAGACGGCCTTAGAGAATGAAAGTCTGTTCTTACAGCCATCTCTGCACTTAATCAGGTCATGCTCAGAGGCTGCACCAATTGTTCTGTCTTTAAAAGACATTACAAATATACAGCAAATAACATTTAAAACAATATTACTGGTAATAGAGCACAAAAAGTTAGTGCTGTTTTGAAAATATTAAGTATTTGTATGACAAAAGATGAGTACGACTAATTTCTGAATTTAGCTCTGGGGTCTCACTGTTTTAGTCCCTGCTCTATCACAGATTCAGTCTGAGTAGGTTGTCATTTACCTTCCTTGTATTTCAATTTCTGTTTAGTAAAGTCTCAAATGATACCATGATAGCAGTGACATGTTCAAAACTACTGAAATAGGAATTATAAAATTAAATTTGGAAATAAGCACAAGAATAATTTTCTGTAAGAAATACTTTCTGTTTAGCAATTTGAGATTTGGTTGTTTTTTTTTATTCTCCATCTTCATATTTTAAAGAATTCTGCTGCCTACAAATTAACCTGAAGCTAGGCAGGAAATAGCACAGTGGGCAGCTTGTAGAAGAAAAAAAATATCAGAGCAGTCTCAGGCTCTGGACTACTACAAAGGAAAAAATTCTGCCAATGCAAGAGGTCACCAGCCTCAATTGCACAGAGCTATCCCCCTGCTGGAAGTTGTCATTCCTTTTGATCTGCTAAAAACTATTCTATTTGGTTCTATTACCAAAGAATAGCACTTACTCTCCAAGGTTTGCTGAAGTTCATGGATGGTGCTCAGGAGAACGTGGAACTGCTTCCTTCTAAGTTCCAACTGGAATGATAAAATACATGTTGTAGGAAACAGAGAGCACATACAGCCAAACAACCCATAGTAGATTCTACATTAATTGTATTCCTAATGAACTATTATATAACCACCTCTGCAAAAAACCTACCTTATCTTCAACATTTTCTTTAATGTGAGAAAGATTTTGCAGTTCTTTTCCCAAAGCTTCTAGCTGCCTGAAAAGAGATTGTCAAGAGTATTCTTTAAAACTTCTGTAAAATTCTTGCAAAACAGATTTGCACTAAGTAGAGGAGAAAGAACTATAAAATAAACTGTTTGTGTAAACAAAACAAGTGAAACGATTTAGACTTCATGTAATTGTTAAACTATTATGTTCTTAATTTGTAATTTCAGGACTTTTACAAAAAATGTGGTCTCCAAGCTGGAATACAGTTGTACCCTGAGCATTTGTAACAATTCAGTCCTGACAAAACATGTTATTTACTTGACCCTACAATACAAGTTAAAGAATCAGATTCATAGAAACTTAAAATATCCTGATCCAGAACAGACCCACAAGGAACATCAATTCAAATTCCTGGCCCTGCACAGGATACCCCTGAGAGCAGTCCAAATGCTCCTTGAACTCTGTCAGGATTGGAGCTGTGACCACTGGGGAGTCTGCTCAGTGCCCAACCACCCTTTGGGGGAAGAACTTTCTGCTCTCACTTGAACTCAGCGTGGACCACCACAATCCTTTTTGAGGCAAAAATGTAGCAGGTACCATAATACACCTTTCAAATGAGGATGGAGCACCAACTCTTACAGCCAAACCTCCAGTTTGGCCCTTATACTTCTAATGCCTATCATAATTTATGCATCATGCAATGAGAGCAAACTCCTCCTTTAAAGGTGAAGTGGATAGAGGCTGATCATCCCTGATTAATTAGCAGGCAGAGTCATAGAGGGGTCAGCAAGGAAATCAACCTTTTTTTCCTGAAGCAATTTACAGCTGCTACAACTAGTGTGGGTATGGAAACACAAAAAGCCCTCCAGTCCTAAGTACCTCCCTGTGGATGGGAAAAGGTCTATTCTAGTGCTACCTGAGGGGGTTGTCTCTTTTTGAGCCAGCATGTTTAGTACCTCAGAGGGAATACCTGAGAGAGTTGTGTGTGTCCCTTTCTTTGATGGAAGCAGGCTAACAGCTTATAGGCTCATACACTGATTTTGGAAGCATTTGGTTTCTAGTTTCTGAAAAACTTCCCTTTGGCCAAATCTTGCTGTTTACACTGTGCTGTCAGGTGTAAGCAGACTGTGAGAGGACAGACTTTGTTTTTCTAGTGACATCCAGGCTACATCTGGAATTTTACTCACTTTACATTCCAGAGACTCTTTGCTTCTACCTTTCATATCTTCTTTTCTAAGACTCAGTGTCATTTCTTGGTCCTCTGAACAGCTCTTCTGATACCACATCTAATTACACTGTGGGCACTGTTTAGTACTTGAGCTCTTATCACTTCCTGAACTGGCTCCTATGCACTACTTGTGACTAAGATGTTAACAGCTTCTTTTGTGCTGTATGACTCATTGTTCCAAGAAAC
This sequence comes from Acridotheres tristis, assembly GCA_037013685.1. NCBI lineage: Eukaryota > Metazoa > Chordata > Aves > Passeriformes > Sturnidae > Acridotheres > Acridotheres tristis. The sequence continues at coordinate 6,935,639 of CM072899.1, read as the reverse complement.
AGACTCTTAAAAGCATAAAGAAAGTATTTTTCTGAACTTTGTCATATTGTGCCACATAACCTGCAAAAGCTATAAATGTAACTCTTGCAATAAACCCTTGTTTCTCCTCACAAATTTTCTCAAGTGTTTTTAGTGATTAAGAGGTCCATGAAAAGTGTGACATTGTTAGTGAGGCTTCCTCTACTCTGAATTAAGGGTGGACTTTGGGTCATTGTATCATTTTCTGTATGCTTTCCTACAGACTGCATTCTTACCAGCTATAACTTGCCACTCTTTCTAGCTTTGCTTCAGAAATTTATGCTTGGATATATTAAGCAAAATTAGAACAATCCCTCCAAACCTAAACAACTCAGCATTCTCTAAGATAAACAAGTATAATTTATCACAGAATTATAGAATAGTTTGGGTTGGAAGGGACCATAAAGACTACCTAGTTCCAACCCATTGCCATGGGGAGGGACAACTTTCACAAGACCAAATTGCTCAGAGCCCCATCCAAACTGGCCTTAAACACTTCCAGGGATGGGGCAGTCAAAACTTCCCTCGTTTAGCTATTTCTATTATTAGTTGACTTATCTGAAAAATTGCATTTTTGGTAGTTCTTTATTAAAGCTTCACTTGATCAATATCACATGCTGGCGAATGAAGTAAGAAGTACCTAAGCCTCACGAGAATTGCTTGTAATAATCAAAGTTGAAATGAAATCAAGGCACAGAAAAACAACTAACAAGAAAGAAACGTGTGAAATATTGTCAGTGGTTTATAGCTATTAAAAATGCTATTATTAGGGTAATAGTATAATCAAAACACTTCCATTTGCTATGAAAGGCTATGGAATATGAAATATGAAATGGCATTTTCACTGAAAGTGGGAACAGGATAAGTGCACAGCTGCACTTAAATGGGAACAGTAATCCCACACTGCATCTTTAATCAGTTTAAGAACAACAAACTCCTAGATGCAATAAGTCCTGGAATGCCTCTATGGCTCAATAAAGTTAATCTCCCCACAACTGCCCCAAAAGCACAGATAGTGATGCAAAGCCAGAATGTGACAAGCAGCACTGTGAGCCACATGCAAGATGAGTTGGACAGCAGGTAGGTCTGACCTGCATGCCAGGGCAGGTTATGTGTGGTGCACCACACAGCCATTTATAACTGGGCATGCAGGAACAGTGACCAGAAGGAAAACAGAAAAAAGAACCCAGGAGCTTTCTCTCATTCCACCTTACCTGCTTGTGTGTTATGCATTTCAAGTGACTACTGAATCTGGCTGGAGCAAGTTAAAGGACTTCCCACCATCTCCCTTTTCTGAGCAACTCACAGGTAAACTGACATCAGATGTGCATTTACACATCCACTTATTCACCTTAACAGTGGAAAAATTCCAACTACAGAACAATTAGCAATGCTTCTGACCCATACAGATAGGAGATTAAAGAAAGCTCATAAGGGCAGAAAAAAAGCACAGAAACACAAGCTTTTATTATGTCAAAGAAATTATATGAATGTGAAGAAAAATCAAACTGAAATCAAGGAAATGTCAAGTCTGGTGACTTCTAGTTTACTGTTCTATTATAATTTAATGTCGTTTTATACTTACTTCAGTGTTTCATGTCTGTCTGGGTGATGCTGTATGACTTTAGCCAATGCATCATATTCTGAAAGACATTTAAATAATTTTAATCTGAATGCTTGTGAAAATGCAGATTCAAGAACCCAAACTGAGGTATCACAGAATGGCAGATTCTTTTGCCTTGAAAAACTGTTATAATGTTTTTCAAAACACTTTAAGATAGCTCTGCACTGCTACACAGTCTTTTGTGTCTGATTCATAAACATTGGGTTTAGATAAAATCAAATGTCTATGTATAGAAAATGGTGCTGATGTTACACATGAAAATTATAGATTTTTAGAAAAAAGTATAAAATTATGCATTTAAAAAAAAATTTTAGGATTTTTTTAAAACTATCACACATTAAGAACAATATTATGGTTATACAGGCAAATAATACTGCCATTTCCTGATAGTAAGACCACACACATACCAAGTACCTCATTCACCTGGAGAAATTTGTGCTGCAGACTGGACAGAACATATGAAAAAGCAAAGACTTCAGACCTATGTTTGTGAAGATGTAAGAACTCCACATTCCTACTGGTTAAGGCTATTTTAATTTTCAGTAGAGTTCAAAATTATATACAGCATTGATCAAACAGTTATATTTAAAACCTTTCATGATATATTTCTAAAATTTTTTTGTCATTTATCATGAAAAAAAATTTTTGTTTCTTCTCAACTACTCATCTTTTAGAGTGTTTTAGTGTTCAATTAATTATGAGTATATCATTTTAAAAATAGGGAAAAATACACCTCTTAAAACAGGTGTTCAGAAAGGACACTGGTGTAGGTTTTCCTGATGCTGCATGTCATTGAGATCTGGTTCAATCTTGCCTGTATCATCCAACCAAAACTTTCAGTAGTGATTGGAACCCACCAGGCTGAATATAGTAATCATGATGCCTTGCACTTTCAAAAATTTAGAATGCATTTTCCAATACAATGTATTCTAAAAGATAACAAAACAATGAAGCCCACCACTGTAAATACAGACATGGCACCTCACCCTGGCGATTTTTTCGAATCCTTTTTGCTTGCAGGATTTGTTTTTTGCATTCAGAGATCTTCTCATGGGCTGCAGCTATACTATTTTCTTAAAAAAAAAAAAAAAAAAAGGAAAGACATAGTTATACTGAACTCAAACAATGCATAAAAATAAACTATTCTGCTAAACTATAAAAGCTGTTTGTGACATGGTTGCTTGTTAGCTCCATCAGCCTAAAAACTATATCTGCTTCAATAGGCTAAAAAAGCTCTTATTTGTATGTATTCTATATAATTATAAGATGCTTATAGCACATATATGAGTGCTATCTAGTAGGGAAAAAAACAAACCAAATAAACCTCCAAACCACTCATCAGATTTATATATTATATTCACCAGAACTGGCTTGAGCTTGTTTATAAGAGAAACTGTCAAACAGAAATCAGTAACATTTTCTCATGTTTACCTATATCCTTATAGATTTTTTCATAATTTTCCATCTCTCTCAGGTTCATGTCATACACCAGAAGAGTTTTTCCCATTGAAAATTCACACTGTGATAAAGTACTCAGCATTCGTTGGTACTGGCTGTATCTGAAAAGACAAGATATTTACTCTCAAGCAGCATAAAAATAGTTCCTAACTTTACAGAGCAAGAAAACAAAATTTCATGTAGCATAAGAGAGAGCTAAATAACAATTATTCGATAAAGAAAACACTTCAAAGATTAGTGTATAATTTTTTGGAAGTGCACTGTACACATTAATTCCACCATCTTGTCCTTATCAGTGTAAAGTGGGTATTAAAGCAGTGAGCAGTTTGACCCAAGGTTTATAAATTTTCCAGCTAAGGTTGGCTCTGTGACCACCGAAACAGTATTTTAACACTGCAGTGCTTCTCTGTATACACACTTGTAATATTGTGTCCTCTGGGAATTTATATCCTTTACTAACAGAGACCCCACAGAAGGCTGTCACTCGTACCTTACTAATTTAGAGTTTAAAAAAAAAAAAAAGAAAAAAAGAACGACAGCAGCAGAAACACCAGCAGTATTTCCCTTCCCTAACAGAACAAACGCAGAACTGCCAACTAAAATATCCGAGTCATGATCCTGTTATAAGAGCGGGACTCCCGGCTGGATCACGCAGCAGGCACAGCAATCCTGAGGGCATGCGAGCGGTGCTGGCAGATTTCACGATAGAGCCCGCAGCCTTCAGTGATTTCTGACCCGTCTGCAGCCCTCCTCTCCCAGCACAGAGCTCGGCGTTTGTCCTGGAAACACCTCACAGCCAAAGAAAAGCAGCTATGTACATTTTAACACGGATCTCTTCCAAATGGATCGAGCCCTGCTTTCCACCTCAACGCAAGCTAAGCAGTTCCCAGACTTAAAAAAAAAACAAAGCAAAACAACAGATACCCTTCCTCCTGAGATCCGGAATTACACCACTTAATGAAACTCTTCACCAACAAATTGATCCGCCTGTCGTCACCAGCTCCATCGCCATCGATCAGCAGCCGCTTGCGGATAACTTCATCTGAGGAAAAACTCCAGTTAAACCCTCACGCCATGGCAGCCGCCTGCCAGCGCCGCGCTCGGCTCCCTGCCGGCCCCTCAGGGATCGACTCCCGGAGCCGCAGCGGGCGGATCTGCTGAGCCGGGGGCGCATGGAGGGCCGCGGGGCCGGGGCCGCGATGGAGGCCGGTGTGCGGGGTGAGCGGCGCCGGGCAGGGCGCGGGGACCGCGGGCAGCCGCTCCCCGGAGGAGCGGGCGGGGGGCGCGGCGCTGAGGGGAGCCCCGGCGGGGGTCGCGGCGCGGGGCGGGAGGAAGGAGGGGAGGATGGCGAGAGGGAGGGAGGGAGGTCTCACCGTCGGTCACGGCCCCCATGGCGGCGAGTGCCGGAGCCGGCGGGGCGGCGGCAGCAGCGAGTGAGGTCAGCTTCCCACAATGCAGCCGGCGAGAGCGGCGGCCATGGAGGGGGAGGCGGCGGCTGCTGGGGCCTGAGCCGGCGGGCGGCGGACGCGCGGCCCGGGGAGGGCGGGCGGGCGAGCCCCGCGCCCCACGTGGAACCGGCCCCCTGGCGAGGGGCGGCCCCGCCAGGTGAGCGCCCGACGGGGGAGGGAAGCGGCGGTCCCGCAGCCAGGCTCCACCTCCCCGCCCCCGCCACCCGCACCGGCCCCGCCGCCCCCCGCCCGGCCGCCCCGCCATGCCCCCGGCACATGGTCCCGCGCCATCGAGGCCGCCGGGATCGGGGCCGCCTCCACTGCCCTCCCGCCACGGCCCTGGCTCGGGGTGTCCTCCCTGGGGTGCCCTCGTCGTCGCCTTCGGTGGTCCCGACCTCCCCGCGCAGGGCTCCTGCACGGCCGTGGCTGTGTCATCCCGCCTGCAGTGATGGTGGCGATGGCACAAGGGAGCAGGTGGTCGGTGCTGCCGTGGTGGCGATGGCACAAGGGAGCAGGTGGACAGTCCTGTCACGGTGCCCCGTGTCATGGATGTGGCACTGTGAAGGCGATGGTGGGATCCCCTGTGGTGGCTGGAGGGAGCAGGAGTGCTGCTCCTCAGTGCCTTTTCCCTGGTGGGGGTGTGGAGGATGTGCCCGTGGTGCAGATGTTGGGGAGCTGGGCTGACCTTCCCTGGCCGCCCTTGTGATCATCCCCACTCGATACTATGAAGACCAGCAGCAGGGCCTGGGACATGCAAAAAGTCATTATTCTGATGTTTCCTAGCGAGTTTGACTATGAGCAGCACATAGGAACAATAGCTGTTTCTTCGTGTCCTGGCAAACTAAGCTGGTGCTGGAAAAGGTGGCTAGAGGTGTCTGGAGAAATGTTAAGGTGTTACCATGTGTTGAGTTTTAGGCTTTTGGTCTGTAGGTTTGGATGCTGGTAATGTTACTGTAGTGTATATACTGTAGCTCACGGTACCTGAGGAGCTGCCAGAGCTTGACACCTTCCTATTCCCCTTTCATTTTGGTTTGGACAGTTAAGTGGCTTATGGTGTTGTTCTGCTTAGCGCTATTCATTGGCAGTTTTAGGGTGGTGGGGGAAATCAGGGTGAGAAAAGAACGAAGTCAATATATGCTGTAATCTGTTAGTTCCTGGGTTTAGAGCTGTGAGTGATTAGGAGGCACTTCTTTGTTCTGGAAAGAGGCATTTAACAGCTCTTTATGGATTTGTAGGTTGTTTCAAGTCACTACTTTGTCTTCAATAGGCAACTGATCAGGCCCTTTGGAAGGTGCTATTATTGGGAGTGGTCATGAAAACTCCGCCTGAACTTTTAGGAATAAAGCGTTTCCAATATAGGAAACTTGGATAAGTGGCTTCTGTTCTTTAAGTTTTTATGTACTCTTATGTGATTGGTGAGTGATATAATTTTATATGGAAACCTAACGATCTATCCAGTTACCCAGGTTTGGGCCAAAGAATGGGCCATGCATTCAAGAACTGTGTAAGTGCTACTGAAAATACTCACTTTAATGAACTCTGATTATGTTGCCATTTAGTTGCTCTGACTAAAAACTTTGTTTTTCTTAAGGCTTTGGTCATTATTACAGCCTAGTATTTTGCCACAGGGTGAGAAGAAGACCTAGCTGAACTTCTCTATGCAAATTTTGAACAGTTACTACCTTTCTTTATCCACTTACTTCCTTTTGAAAGTCTTAAGCATCTCAACACATCCAGTTTAATTAAGACTTCATATTTTTCTTACACCTCTCTAAGCTCTTTCCATTTTCTGAGCCCTTTTGGTTTTTATCACAGAGAAGTTGGTCCAAACTGAAGACTATTGTAGGTGAAAATCCACAGTTATTTATTTAGTTATCTCAGAACTTCTGTGTGGTCTTCTGTCATTTAATCCAATACTGTGTTTTCTTTTTGTTCGTCATTCCACTCTTGGTCTGATAGGCTTATTAAGCTATGCACAATGACAAATAGACAGTCGTTGAGTAATTAATTTAGAATACAGCAGTACATATGACTAGTGAATAATATTTAATGACTTTTGTGCCATTCTTCATGTGTTACTAATAATGAGCTTTTATGAAATTTTTTGTTCTGGGTCTTAGGCTCATAAGAACAATTTTGAGAACAAAGCCATTATTTTTCTTTTTAAGACAGGGTTTTCAGGCATCATCAATGTTCATTAACTTTTCTCCTTAGAACTGAGAAAAAAAAATTGGTAAATATATAATCAAGAATCTCACTAAGCTAGGTATTGATGCAACAGCCTATTCTCTCTCCTGCTCTATTTTGACATATTAAATATCCATGAGATGTTTTTGCTTGGGAAGCCAGTTCCAGCTTGCTGAGTTTCTATACACGTTTGAGAATTCACTGTGTCTTAGGAGTTTTTGTTTTGCTTTGCTCCATTTCCAAGTAGAATTCTTCATCTTGTAAGTGTGAGACAGCCCTTGTTTCTCGTGTGTAGAGGCTGTTGCAGTGGGCTCTATACAGCTATGTCTTAGCCATTAATTCAGTGTCATGTATGATGTACATCTCTGGAACAGTATTGACTTACTCTTATTTATTTGTCCTTCACCACTTTGGGTATTCTGTGCAGATTCTGTCAGCTGCAGTCTTTTATATAATCCTTTAAGTGACTAGCAAAAACACTGAGTAGCACTGGACCTTCCCTAAAGCATCTGTAGTGGAGATTCATGCAAGAGAAAAAAAAAATGTCTTGCACAGAGGATAGCACCTGACTCTGTGCCAGCTCTTTTGGAATAAGTACCTGTGTGTGCTTTTAACCAAGCTAAAATATGCAGTTTTCCTTCTTTCCCTGAATTCTTTTATGTGTGCCATATGGTAAGACCCTGGAGCAGCTTATACATAATAATTTGTTCCACATCTGTCCTTGTCAAAAATGTTAAATAATCCTCTGTAATGTTTCCAGGTGACTCTGGATGCAAGAAGTATAACCTAGGTAAGTTTAGTACTGCAAGATGTTACACGTGTGTGGAACTGGCTTTGATTTTTCATAAGTATACTTTTTTTTTGTTCCTGAAAATATGGCTTTTAAGTGCACTGATTTTTTTTTTATGAGGAAATCTGTTTATGCTGTAGTTTTCTTTCCTGAAAAACAATCTATGAGAGTAGAAGTTTAAAGTGACTTTATACCTCCTCCCTTTTTCTTTAACTGTGTGTATATATGATTTTTTTTCCCCAACCACACAAAAAGCTAGAGGGGAAGAAGCTTTTTATAGTATTCCAGGCTATAATGAACTATGATTTTTAAGAGCTAAGAAAACAGCTTTAAGTGTTGACCAGGTGGATTTAAAATATTTTTCTTTAGCCTCCCTAATAATTTATGAGGTGGTTTTAGATTCCAGGTTTTCTTCATGTTGACTAACTTCTAAATCAGACTTCTGTGTAGCACTAAATCTTACAGAGATCTAAGTATAGTAGGTCAGAAACTGCAGGGTATTTTTATCCAGTCCAACCTATATTCTTGTCAGAAAGCCATACCAAATTTATTTAGCGAGACCTATTTTCTGTAAGCCTATGTTTAGCATTACTTTTGACCACCCTCCTTTATATTTCTGTTGATTATATACCAGGATTTTGTGCTGACTGATACCAAGCTAACCTATCAGGCTGTTTTTCTCATTTTAAATTATGTTAGTGTTTTATTTTCTTTGCAGTCTTCTGTAGCCTCAGCATTTACTGAAAATTAGCATCAGTGTTCCAAGAGCTTGTCATCTCATTCTGTAAAAATTCTAAGACACTGGCTGCCTAATTCTGCAGATATTAAAATAGGCACTCTTGGCAGATAAATCTGAAATTTTTCAACCCAGTGATTGAGGTATAAAAAGTAGTGAGTGATTCTTAGCCTTGTAAAAAGCTTTCCTGACATGGACCCTTGTGTTTCTGCAGAGCCAGCCCATTTTCATAGAACTATAGCAGAACGAGAGAAGGGAAGGTGAAAATACTTGTTGTGACTGTAGTGATAATACCAATAATTTAAAGATGCAACATTTTGTTTTCTGAACAGTAATCAATTTAGCTGTCTACTGCCTCTGTTACCAAGATTGATTAAATGTACTGTTAATCCCATACTTTAAAAACCAGGCTCCTATCAGATAATAGTGTAACCACAGGTTATGGTCTACATTATTGGTTTTTTTGGTTATTTTTTATTTTGCAGCTGAAAGAAGCCTGTAAAATTCCAGAAGTTTTGGCAGAAACACTTTGCAAAATATTAGTCCTGGAAATATCTTGTTCATTAGAAAGATATTTTATCACCACTACATTTCTCCTGAAGGGAGAAAAGCTTATCTTAGTCATAAAAAAATAGTGCTGCATGGTCCTTTGAAATATTTTTTTCCTAAGTAAGGGCTCTGTGTCTTAGTTAATCTCAATTACACAGGTGGCATTCTGATATTGTCCTCTTTCAGCTCTCTTCACAGGAATTATGTAACAGCTTTCCGAATTTCATATCCAGATCCTACTGAATATTTATGAAGCTTGAGGATCAATTATTGTACGTTTTAGGATGATCTGTGACTAATTTATTAAAGCTTGTCAAACTCAGCTTGAAATTTCACGATACTGGGAGCATAGGTATTGAGTATAGAAGCCAGAGCTTTCATGTGCAGGGATGCAAAGGGAACTGTGCCTTGTGTGGGTGCCAAAAGGGGCTCTGTGTGAGGAGAGGCACTATGGGTCATGATCCTATTCCCAGGGGCTTGGTAGATTCCCACTTAGCGAGAAATTCAAGATGTTTTAACAAGAGTCTTGAGAAACTCTGTCATGAAGTTACTGAGAGACAGATTAGCTGGTTGGAATTTTCTTTTCATCTGAAAATCATTAACACTAGACTTCAGCTGCCTGTGCAATGGCTCGGAGATCCCACATGATGTCTGCATTCTGTGATTTAAAGTGACTCAGGTAATTTTAGGGTGGCATTTCATGCTGTTCTGTGATTCTGTTTCATGTGTTTTGTAAGAAAGCAGACATTTATTAGTTTTGAGGGTTTTTTGACAGGATTAGTCAGTTATCTAGCATTCTCATAATTTGTTGGCAGGATGTTTTCAGGGTGACTTTTTTTATTTTACTAAGGAAAAGAGGATATTTTTGTTTTTTCCTTCCTCAGTCCTTCAGTTCATGGCTGTGGTAGTGATCAGTGTTGTGCCAGGGTTTTCAGAGGAAGAGGTGGATGTTTAATGAGGTTTTACCTCTGACTTAGAAGAATTTGTCTTTGCTGGCATTGGGCCAAATGGTAAATATTTTTATTTAACTGTGGTTTGAAACATTGGATGAACAAAAAGAAAGCTGTGAATATCATATTTACATGTATCAAGTTTAAATAAATACTGCTAGTGCTACCAAGGAAATTTTGCACAACGATTGCAAGGGAAAACAGGCATTTCCTCCTTTGGAAAGCAGCTCTTGCCCGACTTCAGAACGGTGTTTTCTGAGTCACGTGGCCAGATGCTTTGACTCAGCTAAGAAAGCTGAATCAGAGCTATTGCACAGCTTCTGAGTCAGCTTTTTGAAGTTTAAAAAAATTGGTTGGTTAAGTTTGTTTTCTTTATTTTTTAAAAGCAGTCCTAAACTGTAAAAGATAACATAGAAATTTTACAAGGCTTTGAGCTTGGCCACATCATGGAAAGATGTTGAAAGAAAGGCTTCTATCTCAGGAGATGGAGAAAGAATATCAGATCTATTGATAAACATCTGCTTCATGTTTTTAATTGGGTTTATATTTTGCTTTAGATTATTTTATGGTTTATTTTTTTGTAATAGAGAAACTCTGCCAGTGGGTAATGTTGAAGCACAACTACAATTTACAGTTCCCATTAAACATGATACACTGACACACGTTCTCAGCCCCAATTTCTGAGGAACAAGCCTGAGCAGAGAAATAGAAATAATTAGAGGCATGATTGCATGCTTGGGTGATGCCTGCTCAGGTTTTTGTTTGTAAAATGTTGGATGAAATACAGGTGGCACTGTTTGGGCACTGGAACAGGCTCCCCAGGGAATGGCAAAACCTGGCAAAACACAGTGCCAAACCTGTTTGGGACAATGTTCTCAGGCACAGGGGGAATTGTTGGGGTGTCCTGAACGGGGCCAGGAGCTGGGTTTCAATGATCTTTGTGGGTTTCTTCCAGCTCATAATATTCTGTGGTTCTATGATTCTATGATCCTGTGAAAACATTGAACTTTGTTTCTGACCACTGTTAACCTACCAGTAAGGACTGGAAACAAACCAGAGTGGAGTTGTGGCCTTAGGAAGATGGCATATTCTCTTCACTTTTGTTTTCTGGTGTGCCAAATGTAGCTTCTAAACTATTGCTTCAATTGCTGTCTAAACAGATGGTTTAAACAAATATTTCAAGAGGAATGTGATGAGAGGATAACTGGGCATTTCCAGCAGAGACTGTCAGATCCAGAGGGGGCAAATCCAGGTTGTACCAAAAGGGAAGGCTGGTCTGGCTGAGGCCAGTTGGGTCATGTTTCCATGAAGGTGGGGAAGCCAAATTCTTTACTATTTGTTGGTGTTTTGTTAAAATTATACCAGCCAGAAAGGCTTGAAGGAGACGATGAATCTGCACATTTTCTACACAGTAGCTGAAGTAGGAATGTGCTTAAATCCTGCCTCTTTCCAGGGCTAAGCACCTTTCTCCAGGGAGCATTTTGGATTCACGCTCTCTTGAAATCAGGATCATAAGCCCTTTCTTTCAAAAAGGGAGCAAAGGTCAATCTTTGCTTTCAAAACCCAGGAGGTGGTGGTGGTTCTGGTTCCCTTTTCATCATTAGCAGAGCTGTTACCTGCTGGACTGCTCACCACATGTGTGGGAGACTTCAACCCAGCTATCCTCCTTCCTGAGGGGATTAATGCCCATAATTCTTTCCATCAGAGTGAATTTTGTAATCACCAGACTGTTGACTAGTACGAGGTTGTGTTGCTGTCAGAATGATAGACTGAACACAGCAGTGAAACCCAACACAAAAGATATTCAGTGACTGAGGACTAAGGTGTTTAAGGGAGTAATTCATAAAAGCAAACCAGTAATTTCAGAAGTGCAAGAAAAGAACAAGCAAGATAATTTTTGCATTGCAGGTCAGATTCCATTGAAAGACATACGAGTGCCTCCCTGGTAATATCTGTACTTTCTTTTCAAGCAAGGATAGAATTTGAGCTTGAAAAGTACAAGGAACAGAAAAAAAGCCCCATCATATTGTGGAGTATAATAACCTGCTTCATGAAATGTTTTGGTGAGTTACAAAAGGTAAATAGAAAATATTATGTCAAACATCAGGAAAAAGAGGAATTGAACACAAAACACATTTTCTATGAAGTATGTGTACATCCATATACATTTTCAGTTGAGATATGGAAGTAACTATATGTGTGCCCAAAACATTAAACCCAAAGTGTTATTTCTCTTAGTAGTAGTTATGAAAGTAGATAACAATGTATCTATTCTCACAATGTTTTATTTCAAGCAGGTTACAAGGTAACTTTTTCTTAGGTTTTCGTAGACACTCTATAAACAAGTGTATAGATTTGCTTGTTGGTTTGTTGTTTATTTTTTTGTGAAACATTAGTGCAGAATGCTTGAAAACCATGAGTTCTTCTTGGTCCTCTGCCTTTTGCTTTTATTTAAATAACATTTAAAATTTTGATTATACATGGAGAGAATTGAACTAATAAAAGAGGCGAGGCAGATAAATTGAATTTTATAACTTATATTAATAAAGATTGGCTGATAGGAGATTGGAGTAAAACAAAGCCATGCTATTAATAAGTATGCACCTGTGATTTTGTGGTTCATGGTAAATATTTTCACTTCACTTTCATTCCAGTGTCACTTCAGCAGATAAGAGTTGGTGGAGTTTTTTTTTCATTTTTGAGAACTGCTTGTGGTTTTTGGTGTGTGTGTGTGTGTGTAAATTTAGGATGACGTTGAACAATAATATATCCTGAAATAAAGTTGTGCACATATATATTAAAATGAAACAGATGAAAATTTTTTTTAATGTCATAAGTTTGATATTTAATTTTAGAAGTACCCAAATTGGACTTGAGCTGCAGCCATTTTGTCTGGATTGGAATAGGAGGATATTTATTGTCAGATCTTCTGGTGAAGCTTTTCTATCCTGTTGTTATGTGAAAGGCTTGCACAAGCAGGCGTGACTGACTGTAACTGTAGTTCATGTCATCAAACAAATGGAAGGAAATAGCTCAAGAGTTGTTTTCAAATGTTTACAGAAGTCTGTCCTGGTCTTGCAAGCCCTTGAAAGGATTTTGAACCTTGCTCAGCTTCTCAAATGTTGGTGTAGACTTACAGTGATAATACAGGCAACAAATTTCCCAATGACTGGATTATTCTTATCAAATCTTGATTTGTAATTTCCTCTCAGTGTTTCTAGGACTGGCCTACTAAATTTGGCACAGAGATTTTCAACTCTAAGACAGCCATTTTGCAATCTACACTTTCTTCTCTTTCTGCTAATAGCAGTTAGGGAAATTGCTGTTCTGCATCTTCTTTTGAGATGGGTGCTATGAGATTGTGTTGCTTCTTTGCAAAGACTTCTAAAAGTTAAGTTATCTGTGAATAAGCAGTTGTTCTCTGCTGGCTTTTGTGCAGGTGGTGTCTTTTTAAGCAGCTGCAATAACTGTCATGGCTTAAGGAAAAATAAGTAACAGGCAGCCCTAGCACAGGGCATCTTCTGGGAGATGTGGGTAGGGCACAGCACCGTGTGTTTGGTTGAGAAATGTACAGCAATTCACAACGAAATGTAATTTATATGTTTTTTACAAAGCTATAGAAATAGGAAAATATTACCTTAATTATGTGTCAGTGCAGTTAAAGGAATGGTTTGTATTAATCCAGTTGCCAGCAGGGCCCACATTTGGCTACACTCCATTATCCTTTTGGGTGAGAAAGGAAGAAGTAATTGGAAATTCCATGATCTCTGGTGTCGAGTCAAAGATCTTCCCAGGCAAGTGTCTCATGGAGAGCAATGTTGATATGAGATACAGTTGTCTGTTGTTGTCAGAGAATTTAAAGCTTATGAGTGATATTTGCCTTAGAAAAAGAAATATTTCAAAAAGAGAAAACATAAGTATTGAGACTTTGTGCATGTAAATATAAATATAATAAAAGAAAAACCTTATTTTCATGTGGTCATATTTTGTGAAGATTTACTTTGAAGCTTTCCAGTCAATTCATTACTTTTAATTTTCTTGCCAGTTGATGAGCATTTTTCTATGTTTCTGCTTTTCACAGCTCTTCTCTGAGCACCATCTCTGATAGAAATAGGGAACTCCATAGTTTTGTTACAGGGCACTGGGGCCAGCTTCCTTTTTATTTTTGTGTTCACACCATAATAATGACATTTTATTAACTCATGAACAGGACTTGAATTTTTAAAGTGATAGGAATAACATCTATGCTTTTATTTGTTTTACTTACATGTAAAATCACTGCATAGAGTAGGATGGCATGCCATGTTCTAGCTGAGCTTCCTAAACTTCCTTAGACAAAAAAACCAAAGTAAATCTATATAATAATAAGGATCCTGAGTTTGTGAAAATAAGTCTGCTTGATCTGCTTTAGTTTTGGAATAAAATATTTATTAACTGCGCATATCGAGGACATCAGTCTGTATTGAATGAAATTAGGAAAGGGGAGGTGTGGAGATGCCAGTGCAGTTGCTTGAAGACCTGAAAAAATCATGATGCATAAACAATGTGTTCCTGCCACACGAATGCAATTCCTTCCTTAAAAAGGAGACTATTCGGAGGGTGGGAACACAGATCTCTTGAAGAGCATTGCAAAGCAGGGTGGCAGGTGGAGAAATAAATAGGTCATATTGAGGCAATGAAGATTGATCATGGACAAACACAATTCTCTAGTGGAAGTATTGAAAGGCTGGAATAATCACCCTTGGGACAATGGCTTGTCCATTGCCCCAGGTCTTTAAGAACAGGTTTGATTACTTGTATTATTCCCACCAGGTAGCTTAGTTATCATGTCTTGGGGCTGAGGGATGGACTGGTTGACTTTTGGAGGTTCCTTCTATTTCTCCTTTGGTTAACAGATCCCTAACAACACATTGGACACATTTTGACAGGATCATGCTGAAACCTATTCTCCAGCTGTAATTCTCTCTCTTAACCTGTTCATCAGTTCTCTTTCAAATGGAATTTGTTCTATCTGTAAGAAAAGCTTTGGTAGTTGTCAAGGAAAGGTTGTGTTTTTCAACGTGGGTTTTTTGGCAGTGCTTCTTTCATATCATCCTCCAGGACAATTCTACAGTGAGTCCCTGTCATCCTTCTGTTTAAATATTATTCTCTGCTGTGGTGTTGCATCTAGGCCAGTTGGAGAATTGTTATTCGGCTTGGAAAAATGCTGGGGATTCGTGGAGTGCCTTGTGGGGGAAGGCATATCCTGAGTGTGGATCAGAATGAGCAATTTTTCCAGCTGGCTGCACTCAAACTGTTGATTTCAGTAACTACAGCTTGGCATTTAGTTCATACGTAGGTAGCCGTGTTCGACAGTGAGATTTGTAATTCCATTTAATTTCATTTTATCTGTGAACATGTATCCCCTTAGGAAAAATTAATTTCTTAGTGGGAGTAGTGGTAAAAGAAGGGATACTGTGGAACCTGGAGGTTGTGTATCTAATGGAATGATAAATGTGAGAAGAAATCCTCTGTTTTTCTAATGCTCGTTACCAGTCTGCCTGTCGGTGAGCAGCAGAGTGAGGAAACTGGAGAACTGATTTCTTCACAAGGCATTATTAGTCATAGCTAATAAATTATTTTAATAGCTGAAGAATATGCTAACACTCACACAGCTTTGGCTTTGCATCTGTGTATAGTTCACAGAGAAGGGAACTGCTACTGGGAATATTTTAAAATGCAAATTATTATATTCTCCAGGTAAATGATAACAAAAAAAATCCTTCCTTTTATTCTGTTAGAGAGTATCTAGTGGTTGTTTGACTAATGCTTGAGAATTAGGCACCTTATTAATAGTTACGTAAGTAGTAGTTAGAAAAAGATATGATTTTATACAGTATAATAAGCAGTTATGAATTAATACAGTTTATAAATGTGTGTTAAGCTTTCTGTGTGTCAGAAGTGCTGTTTGCTTGGGTGGGCTTTTGTAGATATTTAAGCCACTGGTATATTTGGGTCAGTGTAAGTGTATTTCTTAAAACGAAAATGTTAGGGATTTTTAATTAAGTTTCATGCCACTAAAAAGACATTTCTTGTCTTATTAATATCACTAATGTCATGAATGTTAAAGCCTTGTCAGTGTTTTAACACAGGTAGTCTTTGAAATTTCACTGTTACACCTTCAGCTAACGATGAGGTTCTGTAATCAGTTTCTTAGCGTGGCCCAGCATATTTCTTAGCAAATAAACTGAAACAGAGGATTTACTTGAAAAGCAGTATAGTACTATTTTATATATATTTTCCCATATATGCAACTTAAATATGTATAACAAAATAGCAGTTCTCAGAGAAAAACAAGAAGACATGAGCCAAATGCTTATTATTCAGAAGGCATGTTGAGAAACCTGACTAATTTAATCTTTTAAGTTGGTTGTAACTTTCTAGAGTGTGAGTTCTCGGTTTGTTTTTCTCTTTTGGCTGGGGCTGACATTTCTGTTGGTGCTGTAACATTTCTGTCCCGCCCGTGTGAGGCAGTGCACTCTGGCTCTAGGTGGCAGTCACTGGTAGGCAAAGGGAAGAGTCGTTCTGGGATGGATGCTGGGCTTGGTCCCTGCACTGATTGGCTTCTCCAGCTGGGATTTTTATGGTGATGGATAGCAATACAAATGTCACTTCTGCTTCTTTCCCTTCGGAACTGCGACAGAGATACTCTGAAGAAAGGAAAAAAAAAAAAAAAAAAAAAGTAGGAAGGGACAGAAAATGTTGCAGTGAAATTTCACAGAAGAGAGCTTTAGTAATGCTGACAATATGGAAGAGATTTCTTTTATGTCAGCACGACTCCTGTCCTAGTTTAAGAGACATAAATCTGTTTATAATGGAAGAAATACCAGTTTTTCACTAAATTCAGTTTGAAAGAGTTGAATAGATTGACCGAAGTGCAGTCAGATATAATAAGAGTGGAGAAATGTGTGATTGTAATTTCATTTAATTGAGTGAGGATTTTCCCACAGTCTTATGAAGGAGAAATAGTTCTCTTTTTAGCTTAAAACCTTGTGTTTTCCACCTTCCTTTGCAGTGTCCATCCTTTCTCAATTTCCAAGCTCTTTCCCGTCATTATACAGGTAATTCTCTTCCTTCATATTTGTTAGCTGCCTATCTCTTAATTCTCCACAATGTCTCTTCTATATAAATTAGGATGGGCTTTGAGGTTTTTCTTTCTCACTCTTGGTATAGGTGCTGTTTGCCTCCCGAAATCCTCACTGCTGGGCAGTTTGATAGAAAGTTGCTGTTGGGAAAGGCAGCAGTACTCAAGCAAATGAGCAACAGTTTCTCACCCCTTGCTGTGTAGGGCTGATTGCACTTCATGAGATGAATGCTGCTTGATAAGAAAGCTGCTGTTATCATAAAATCACAGTTCAAACCCAGGATTAGTCTATACATTTTATTGATCTCTAGATTCAAATACCATGCCAAATCACAGTCTTGTTTACCCATGTGGAAATCCCAAGAAGCTCTTTGGAAAGAGCTGGAGTAATTCTGGATGTACAGAGATATACTTAAGGTCGTGTTCTGGCTTTCAGTTTTAAAGATAAATAAATTACTTACTGTTATTTTGCATATTGTATTAACTACCAGCTCTAGTAAAGGGACTCTGATCCTCTAAGTGCTTTGCAGATATTCGGCAGGATATTTTTGCACTAAAGAAGTGTAATCAAAAACCAAAATATCTTAATTTTTTTACTTAATACAAGCCTAGCAACAAGCTTTTAATTTATTAACATACTAGTTTTAACTATGGAAAACTACAGATTTTTGAAAAGAAAGAGGCTTTAGCTGCAGAATAATAAAAAATACAAACCACCAAAAAACTCACCCAAAGATTTAATTAGTTCTATATTTTTACATGTTTATAATGAAAAGACCATTAACTTTTCCAGAGCCGAATTTTACAGCTCAGTCAAGTGCATTTCCAGAGCCAGTTTGAGAAATGTGGACCATCATTTGTGAGGGGAAGCTTTCTGAGAGTTAGGAGTAATTTAGTACAGATTTCTGTGTGAAGTTCATGTGCAAGAAATACAAAATAGAGATAATTCTGGTATTATGTCAAGATTATATATTAGGGTCACAAGTATCACAGCCCCTAACAGATTGCAGAGGACAGAGATAATGAAGAGTGATGCTTTGTGTTTCCAAGCCTTCCTTGGGCCTGGTATATAACTGTAGTTAAATCACTCCTCCTTCCTCAATTCCTCTGTCTGTAAAACTGATGATAATGATGTGGATTATTTTGTGTTTTGTTTTGAGATCTTAAGGGAATACATGGAAATGAAGTGGTAGGAACATGGTAGGTAGTAAAATAAGCATCTGTATTACAGACAGCTTTGTTCTGGCAACTGATTATAAAATTATTGATTCTACTGTTCTTTCCTATTGAGGGTGTCACTATGTACTTGTTCCACAGGATTGTAGGAAAAAAACTTGCTATTTCTTACACCTGCCTGTCTTTCAACTTCTCATTCAGAATTTATGATAAGGTTATTCTGCTTTTATTCTTGCCCATTACTACTCCAGTGAGGGACAGTTAAAGCTGTAGTTGGTAGAGGATAAGGACAGCAAAGGTCTGTCTTTATTTTCTCTATCTCCTCCCTTTCTATCTCTCTGTCTCTCTTTGGCCGTTGAAAATGTAGGTCATATTGCATCACCATAAAATGGAACAGTCAGAAAGGTGTTTGAAAAATGCTGACATCCTTAGCCTGGGGTGCATGGCAGTGTCCTTTGTTTACAT
This sequence comes from Acridotheres tristis, assembly GCA_037013685.1. Taxonomy (NCBI): domain Eukaryota; kingdom Metazoa; phylum Chordata; class Aves; order Passeriformes; family Sturnidae; genus Acridotheres; species Acridotheres tristis. Next base: position 6,917,115 of record CM072899.1, on the reverse strand, counting down.
GGGGAATAGTGCTGTACCTGTGTAGGAACCAGCATCTCTGTTAAGGTTAGTGGTATGGTACCTGAATTATGAGTCAGATTTTCAGATGACTTTCATCTGCCTGCAGTAATTTGAAATTAGACAGATAAAATGCAGCTACTCAAAATAATGATATACACAAGGAGCTAATTTGAAATCCTTAATCTGCAATAACTGTGACGGTGTCGTTTGAATAATGTTACCTTTAACAGAGAAGCTCAGTAATAAATTTTGCAAATCCTATTAATCATGTGCTCTCAATTGCCTTGATTAGGTGTGCCTTTCTGTCTTGAAAAGTATGTTTATATTATATGTTTGTATATTTTCCTTAGTTTTTTACTTTGTTACTGTTTTATTTAGTGCACCTTTTTAAATGATCCAGTCAGGATTTTTTTTATTTTAAAAATGGAAAATCCTGATGTCCAGTGCCTTGCTGCTAGCTACCAGGCTTTCATTGTTTGTGTTTCTGATGTAATAAAAGTTGTAATTGGCATGAAATATTCCTGTGGTTTAAAATGTAGAGCATATATTTTTCTTGTTTACAGACATATATAAAAACCATTTTAAAAGAAATTTATAAATATAATTTCAACCATCCATATTTATCTTAGTTTGCTGCAGTAAGATAATGTGTTTTAGGGATTGAACTTTCAAATAAATAGTGTCACAAATCATACTGCAAGATCTGGGTGTTTTGAAATATAAGACAAAATACTTGCTTATAGAAAATCTTGCATTATTTCTGAAACATGGTATGTTTTTACCTTTCTGTTCAATGCTTTGTGTGGTTTCACTTAAATTGTTGAAGTGGAATATGCAAATAAGGACTTTGTTAATCTTACTGCTGAAGAAGACTTCTAAGTTAAAAGAGAAATTGTTGGAAGATGAAATCAGTGATGACATGATTTGTTGAGGAAGATAATGAAAGCTGGTCTTTGTCTGTTGTCATTAGACAAAGGAAAATTATAGTAGTCAAAGTTAAGACCCATCAAGTGCACTTTGCTGTGCATAATTATTTTGCAATTTTTATCAATTATCCAAAAGGTGTTATTGTTTCTCCATTGATAAAGGTATTAGTTATGAAGTAACGTAAATATTAGTTATTAAAGTTTGATCCTTCTTGTTATTAATTATCTATGTGAATTTTAAATAGTTTCAGAATAACTTGTATCGTTATTATATTTTACACCAAATATTCTGTTACATTTGTGTTTGCACAAATAATAGTAAATATTTAGGTAATTCTGAGAAGCACTTGCTATTGGTATACATAGGAAATACACTAAATTCTTTGGTGCATATTTCTGGTACCTGAGAAGAAACAGAGTTAAAGTACCTTGGATAGCTGAGGCATTCGTTTTGATGCTTCCAAAAGTTAGGGATGCTCTATCACATACATTTCCATTTTCTTTATTTTAATGAGTTGATTTGCAATTACAATTTTCATGTAAATGTTTCCCCTTAAATGGATAATGTGCATTTGTAATTGTAACTCTGCCTATATTATATGTAATCTGTGTAGATACAGTTTTGACTGGGATACAGCTTTTGCTCTTCCAGGCTGTGGTTTCCTGTCTTGCATATCACTAATTCCTCAAAGTATTAAAGAGCAATTTTGTCCAAGTTTCTTTGATAGTGAGGCGATGAGAGTGACATAATGCTGCACTGGTTTGGAAATGCAGGCCTTTTTCCGTTTTCCTGGATTGCTGCTTTGGCTTTTTTTGTCAGTTTTCCACCTTTCAACTAGCTCTCCCTTTTCCAGGGTACTAAGGAGAGAGCTCCACCTGGCTTGTTCTCAATTATCCCACGACCTCCTTGCATTACTCAGCTGACAGTTGTGGTTGTAATTGACCTGCTGTAAATTCTCAGCAAGAATCATTCCTGTTCTCTGCCACCCATTATCCAGAGAAAGAGTTCTCTTTAAAGGGTCATTAAGTTGTCAATTTATTCTTTTGAGACTTACTCTTTTAGCTCCTTTCAAACTCAACTGCAGGTGTAATCCCTACAGCAAAATTCACAGGTGGTGACATAGTATGCTCTGATCTTTCATATACAAGAATAAAATTTTTGCTGATCCCTCCTTCACCCTTTCTTGTCCAATTCTTGACTACCCTATTTCTAGATTTGTCTTTGTAGATGTCTTCTGCTTTATAGTTTTTGTTTTCATTTTTGCATGAAGCAACAGAACTTGCCTTTTATGAAAAAGTAGCATTTACATGAGGATAAAAGAAAGAGTATTTTGCATGCAGAACTCTCATGTCCCCTAAAGAAATTGGGGTAGAGATGGAGGAGTGAATTACTTCCACAGCAGGCAGGTCATATGCTCAAAGGGCTTGGGACTTTGAGGCTAAACATTGAATGATCTTCAGGGAAGGGGATGATCCATATCAATTCAGAGTCTCCTGTCCTAAACTAATAAAGGACAAAAAGGATTTTTGGTAAACACTGCATTACATTTTCCTAGTTAGCAGCAGCAGGAGTTGAAGAGAAAGATTTATACTATAGTATTCAATGAGATTTGTATGTGTAACAAGGAAATACAGCGTTTTCTGAGCCTTCTACTGGTGTAGAAATTTGCTAAGGATCACTTCTATTAAGCATAAAGCAAAACAGTTCCTGCAGAGGGGTGAAAAAGTAGTACTGGACTTGCTCTCAAGTCTTGTCCATTGAAAACAAGAAAAATTTGGATTTTATGGAGTAACTAGAATATAATTAAATGAGGATGCTCTTCTTAGGATCAGCTATGTCACTGAGCAGTCAATCTTAGAAATGGTAAATATATCTCTAGAGGATCTCAGTAAAGGTAATATTAGCTGCTAAGCTGTGCTTTAAAGGAAAAGATGAAAAAAGGGTTTATCCTCAGTGCATAAAAAGACTTTAAAGATATAAACTTAGTTGGCAAACATCTTCCCAGAGGAGCAGCCAGAAGCCAGGAAAAGCTTCATTCAGCACCTTCCACTGGAGCAGAGTCCTACAGACTGGGGAACAGCTTGGATGCCCTCTTGGACTGCATTCCTCTTGTCTGGACTTTAGTCCTTTGAGGGGGAAAAAAATAGTTTTCTCTGAAGTGCAATCCAGTCCAAGCACTTATTTATATGTATCTTCATGGCTTTTTAGTGATGAAAAAAACCTCACCAGTTTAATTTCAAAGCTCTTGTAAAAATCAGTTAATTGATCTTAAATATAACTTGTGCACAAAAATAGTTGAACTTTTTTCTAAGTTTTAACAGGACTTTGGTTTAGCTTTAACCAGTTCAGCATTGATTTATGCTACACCAGAGCAAACTAGGATTAAGTTTAGTTTATATAAATAAGTTTTTAAGCATTGAATGAAAAAATGAAATTAAAAACCTGAGCTTGAGATGATAAAGGTCTCATTTGTGGGAAGGCTTCAGTCTGTATATTTCTCTAAATTCTTCATCAGTGGTTCAGAGATAGTCCCTGATGCTGATTACGTGAAGGATCATTTTTACTCTTCATGTTCTGTGCCATGGTGGTAAAGCTGTCAATGGCTGCATCCTGAGAGCCCCTGCTCCTCGAGTCGTGCTGTATTTTAGAAAAGTCCTGTGCAGAAAATGCAGCACTGTGGTATTTCGGGTGTGTGATACAGACACAGCCATGTGCTTGGGAAGCTGGTCAGTAAGAGTCGATGCAAGTGTGGTAACTGGGCTGAAGATTGAGGTTTCATCCAATGCATGCCTTTGTGGTAATGTCAGGCTGCCATTTAGAGAGCTGCTCTGTACAGGACACACCATAACAGCACCCCGCTTCCCTTTCAGTTTGAAATCCATTGCACAAACTGCGCTTGTAAAATTGATAAAATGTTTCATATGAGTTTTTAAATAGACACATATATCGTTAGGAAACAGAGTTAAGCTTTCAAATGTCTTAGTGCTGTACTCTTTTTTCTTTTCTTTCAGAATTAATCAGGTACAAGTTAGGAAAAGCTTCCAAAATCTGAACAGATGAAGATCAATTGATAAATCAACCCAGCGATTCACCATACTTTCAAGGTACTGTGACATGCTTAACCAAGTATTTTCCTTAAGCATAAGATTTTCATTCTTTAGATGTGAGAAGCATAGAGAACAGGATATTAGCAGGGTTGCAAAGCAAGTCTGAAGTGTTACCAGATGCAGTGGGGAGAGTTTTTTAAATGCAGATGTTTAATGTATATTTCAGTGGGAAATAAAGTGACGTTACAGACAACCTAAAAGGAGTTCAACTTGGCGTGCAACTGCCAAACTTAAAAAAAATAAAACTAAACTGGATTATATGATTCAATCAATTAGGTGAAATTATTTGGAAAAGTAAATTGTGGCAGACAGGGAATATAGTGGAATCAATATTTTAAATTTATTTATTTTTTCTATTTTAGAAGAAGTAATCTTCATTTTCTGAATAATTATTTTTTCTATTCATGTTTCCATGCTATATAAAGCATTTGAAGGCTATTAGGCTCTGGCATATGCCATAGCCTATAAGCTGCATCAGTCCTATTATTTTGCAAGTTCAGAAAGTGGAATTGTAATCTAAGACTGTACAGTTGCCTAACACAGTGGGTTTATTCTGCATGACTAGTGTTCATTGCAGAATGTTAGAAAAAAGAGAAAATTGTGGTAATAAATTGAAATTTTGTCTGAAGGGCTGCTAGTGCAGATTATTTTATCTGGTACTGCTAATTGAAAGATTATCTGTTTCTTTCTCTGTTTCCCTTACATTTATCTTTACTCTTTATCATCACGTGCATTTCACCATTTTGTATATTTTTGCTTAACTCCATGGAAAAAAATACTTCACTCTTATGCACAGATATGAGGAATCCAGACTATTACAGCCTGGCCAGTATTTTCTGGGCAAATCATCTTTTCATATATTTTAAAATAGATTGCAGCAGAAAGGCCCATTATGGTTAGCATGGATCTGGCCTGCAGAGCTTATTTAAGTGGCAGAGTTAACTTGGGCTCAAGAATTGTGAGAAATGTTTGTTATTGTCTGGATCTTGCAATATGTAACATTTGAAGCTGTAATACCTGAAGTTTTTATAGCAAAATGCTTCCCTGGATTTTCCAGCAACCTGAGAGGTGGCTGTCTTAGTGAACCCAGAGTGTCTGAGTTGCAAAAACTGGCTTTGTTCTTTCTACTTCCTTTCTTCTCATCACTTAATAAGGCCACAACATCTGTCAGGTTTTCATATAATCCTAGGATAGTCTATATTGGAATATTCCTCTGGACATCATCTGGTCCAACTTTCTGTTTAAGGCAGGTTATCTGAGGCCTGGTCAAGCTGAGGGTTAAATATTTTTGGCAAGAGAAAGCTCACAATTTCTCTGGGCAGCCTGTTCCAATATGTGATTGTCCTCACAGTAAATATTTTGTTGTTGCATCTGAACAGAACTTCTGAACCAACTTGTGCCTCTTGCCCTGTCACCTTGTTCCTTGTGAAGAGAGTACCTTCATCTTCTCTATAATTATCTTTTATTTCTTGGTAGACTGTGATTACATCTCACCTGAATCTTCTCTTCTTTAGGCTGAACAAACCAAATTCCTTTTAATTTTTTCACAAATTTTTCTAACTTTCTAATCTCTTTGTTGGCTCTCTGCTGGACCCTGTCCAGTTTTTTAATGTGTCTCTTGAAGTGGCTCAGTCTTCCAGCCTGTCACAATCTCTGTACATAGGGACACATTGGGTGGATCTATTTGTTTTACAGGTTTTTGTGTCACCTGCAAACTTGACAATGTATGTATTCTAATCATCCTGATGATTCTGAAAGATATCAGATAGGATTAAGCCCAGTATTGATCCCCAAGGAACTCTGTGACTGATTTCCATTTGATTTTGAGCCATTCCCACCCTTTGAGCACAGCAGTTTAGCCAGTTTGCTGGCAGTCTTAGGTCCCCATCTGTGACCTTTCAAACTAAATCTCTTAGCACCCTCGTGTGCCTCCTGTCAAGTCTCATAGACCTGCCCATGTCCAATTTGTGTAATATTTTGTTGTTAACTTGCTAAGCATATGGTCAGAGCAGGTAGTATCAGCAAAGCATCAGCAGGCAGCAGTCAAACATGAGAAGAAAGTTTAAATTTAAATTCCCTTGCGCCGGGGTTTTTAGGGTCCTTGGTTTGATGTTCAAAGCACATCAGAGGTTATGGGGCCTCAGCAACTTCCCTTCATAGATAGTGTGGCTGTGGCCTCAAGGAACTTGAGTCCTGTGAGCTGTGCTTGGACCCAGAGTCTTAAACTGGCAAGAAACCAGGCAGGGTTATGAAACCTTCTTGTATGGTAGTCAGGTTCCAGCAGAGGATCAGCAGTACCAAATTGTCCCCATCAAGTGCTTTGGTTTCAATAAATGGAAATCCAGCACTAATTGGCCTGAACGGCTGTGTACTTGAATAATTCTAAGTTGTAATATCATATTCTCTGTGTATAAATGAGAATCTAAAAGGTCATACCTGTTTGATTCTTCTGATTAAAATGATTCATCTGCACAGCTAGGTTGCTGAAATTGTTTTAACATTTCCAAATTCAAAAGGTAATTTCAATACCTTATGTAAAATTAGTGAACATTAGTTTGATTTCCAGATCATTAGCTGGGTATATTTTGTGTAGTTTTGCCTATTTACCTTTAACACTTGGAAACTTTGTATCACTAGAGTGTTTTCTCTGTAAATTTCCCTTCAAAAATTGACAGTATGTGGTGTCATTAAGCAGGGGAAAGATATGTGCTCCTCTATTCATTATTCTGCTTTAGCCCACTGTGTCTTGAATTCTTGCAGACATATTTGAAAGTTAACTAAAGAAGGAAGTGGTTGTAGTCTTTTGCTAGGTTCTTAATGCATGGTAATAACATTGTCTTATAATTTGGGTGTAAAAGTGTTATTGTGATGTTTGTGTAAACACATAAGGGCATCTGTTGCATTCTCACCCTAATGCAGAATTCTTTGTAGATTTACTTATTAGCCTCCATTCCCCAGTTCTTCCTTCTCAGAAAAGGATACCTTAAGTTAGTCTTCTAATCTTAACAGTATTGTTCTTTCCCCTGGTACAGGTGGTTTGTAGTAGGTATGCACAATAATTTATATTCCAGCATTTAAAGTAAGCTGTATTCCAATGCTTCTGAGCATCTCCAGTTTCACCTTTGAAGTGTTACTCATAAATAAAATTATACACATCAACCTGTTCTCAGGATCCGTGGGAAAAAGGATAATAGACTAGCATGATTTCTTATATAATTTTTTATTGCATACTGCTTATGATTAGTATTATTTTGCAGGATCACAATCCTGTGTATAGTGATAAAGGGAGAAGTTGCAGATTTCCTGGATGTCAGAGTGAACTGCAGATTACCATAATGTGTTTTCCTTAGTGTATTAATATTTTTCCATAATGAGTCTTAAATTAATGGTCTGCTTGTTATGGCTGGGTTGTTCTGTCTTCATCTGGATGTTTTGATTTATGTGAAGTTTTTATCTCTTGCTTCCATACTTGCCCAATTATAGTCTTATATTTCTCATACTGGAGATGCATTTTAAAATGCATAGAATGTGCTCCAGCGTTTTCAGCAGGAGCTGATGGGAGGGTCAGGACTTCAGCATATCAGCTGCTTGAGTTGTCACTTCATCCTGAATCCCACCTACCAACAAATAATGACATTTGTTCTTAGTTCTTCTTGGTCATTTCATACCTCTGGCTAGATAGAATTAACTTACTTGATTTCGTTTAGTGCCGTAATGCCCCTCAGAGCTTCTCCTTGACAGACTTTGTGTGAATTCGCTATTTTCCTTTCTTCTGAGTACTGATAAAGTGACACCCCCGTGGATTCTCCCTGTCTCTCCCTTTGCACTTCAACTCTCACATCCTTTCACTTCCATTGTGGAAAATCATCGGTGAATCGTATCATTGTACTTCTGCTCTTAAAAGAGTTTGGCTGCCGATTCATCCTTCCTTTCTCATTCCAGTTAAGAGTTGTCATATCTCAGGTCCTATACAGAGGCTGTCATACAGATTCTAACTGAACAGCTGAAGTAGGTGTTCCCTGTTTGAACGACTTTCCCGGACCACCTGGCAAAAGAATGAAACCTGCTGGTACAGGTGAAAAAATGCCTGCAGTGTCATGCCATGAAATAACCATCCGCTGCAGTTTTCAGCAGTTGCATGCTGTTTGTAGGCATACATTTCATCACAGTGTTGCCAGCCATGTTTAATATATTGTTAAATCTATTTAGTGAGCTTTAAAAATGTGAGTTTTCTGTATGTTTTATTTCCTGTTATTGTCTCCTTTCTTTGCTTTGCTTTTGCAGGTTGTGTTATATGTTTTGTTAGTTTATGCTTTCTTCACATCATTATTTGAGTGTTTTCTCTACATCATCCACTGTTTTCTGCCGTTTTCCTTCCTCATATTTTTCCTTCTCTACTTTCTCTTTGAGCTTAACTCCTCTTCGTGTTTTCTCTCTGTTCTCCAAATACTTGTTCTTATTCACAGGTGTGAGCAGTTCATGGTTTTTCCCACATTGTCTCAGTCCCAATGCTACTGCTTGGGCTATTTTGCTTCCTCAGATAAGTCCTTAGAACCAGTGGCATTTCCGAGCTCCTTTTTGTTCTGTTAAAGAGAAGTATTGGCTTCTAGGCAGTTTTACACACTCCAGTGTTCTCCCTGCTCCTGGCCAGGTTCACCCCACTTAATTCTGGATGTCTAATGCAGCTGCCTAATCTATGTGTGTGGCCATCCATGGCTACTTCTGTGGTCAGTGGGAAGAGAAGGGCTTCTTCAAATAGTGGTGTGCACCAGGAGGGGCCAAACTGATCCCAGAAGTATCCCTTCCTCTGTGCTGACCACCAAGGGAGCTTTGGATGACTGCTCTTCTAACTGGATGTCTCAGATTTGTAACAGTCACCTCTGTTAAAGTCTGCTGCTTGTACATGTGTTTTCAATTCTGATCTCCTTCTAACACCTTTCGGGGCTTTCTCTATTTTTTTGCCTAAAATAATCAATGCATCCATGTACAGCATTATGGAAACAATGCAAGGAAATTGAACTAGTGTGCTTTAAAGAGCACAAACAATGTATTCAGCCTAATGACTTTGAGGAGAAAGAAAGTTCTCGCTACTTCCAGTCCTTGTGAAATTAGTTTTTCATCTGCCTCTATTCCTGCTGTCTGACTAATCAGTCTTGTGCACTGAACTGATGAACTGATCCTTCTGCTGCCACTTCCCTCCCTCTGCTGGAATACTGATGTACTCACGGCACAGTGAGAAAATATTTCAGTAGCGGAAGGTTTACTAAAGGACAGCCTGAGGCCCAGACTGCAGAATTAGATCTTGAGTGGGAATATATAGGGAAAGAAGAAAAGCTGTGAAAGAGGGAGGCTAAAAATGCAACAGCCAGATTGAAAGAGCAGAGAAGAGCCATAAAGGGGATAATCAAAGCTGTATGAAACAACAGTGGCGTGTGCTTTTACCTGTGTGGCTGGCACATCTGGAGCAAGAGGCACTTCTGAGTAACTTGATGAGTGTCAACCTTAGAAACTAAGAAGTTGATCATCTATTGGCTTGTTAATGAAGTTAGTTAATTGATGTAATTTTGCCAATTTTTGCATAATTTGACATAAATACATCGGTAATGTTTAAAGAAAAGAATCATGATGTGTGAACATGAAATTGATTTGCCATGGTCAACTCTGTCATTGTTAAAGGGTAGGTGACGGTGTCTATGACTCTGTTTGGTCACTCGCCACTGTATTTGCTTTCTGATTTATGTAGAGTAAATAATAGCAAAATCCTTTATGAATTTGATGGACACTTGGACATATCAGTGTTTTCTTTTCAAACTGGAGCTGAGGCAGCTTTCTGACAGCTAACTTCAGGACAAAGGAAAGCTGCATGAATGAAGTTTGTAATATAAAGAGAATATTTGACACAGGGAATATAGATCTGTCTGTCACTTGCTTTATCCTGTGTCTGGAGCCTGCATTCAGCTATGGATACTATCTTAGACTCCATTTGTGAAGCACTGTTGAAGAACTAAGCATGAAAGAAATCATGCATAGGTTTTTTTCCTATCTGGCTTCTACACCACAAAAAAAAGCTGAGGTTCTGTTCAGAAACTTTTCAGCACCTGACAGATGTTTTTCTTCCAGTGATGTTCTTAGTTTTAATTATAAGTTGTTTTCTATATTTTAAAGTATGCTGCTAGATAATTAATCAAACAATAATGCACTCCATTCATCTTTAGACTCTGTTTCCATGAACACCTTTATTCATGCTCAGACTAAGATGAAGAGTTTTGGGAAGCTACAGACAGGGCAGCAAAGAGCCAGTTTAATTATCTGAAACATCAGGGCCCAACTCAAGAGGCTGATGGCCTTTGATAACTAATCCTGCTGCAAATGTCTGCAGTAGAAGTCAGTGTTGCTCTCTTTACCTAAATTTTATGGTGTTGGCCTTTTGTGAAGGAGCTAAGTTAGACTTCAAGTTGATCAGGAGGAGAGAAAAATCATGCTGCTCTGTATTAGATCTGCAATTTTACGAGATGTGACATAAATTATGAGTGACATAAATTATCAGTTGGGTGGAACACTGAGACTATTCTTATAATTACGGCCTATGCTATCCCATATGACTATGGTTTGATGAGCTTGAATTTATAGATCTTTTATATGCATAAATTTGGAAAGAAACACCTCTAGCTTGTATAGTCCCACACTTCAAATGAAAACAGAAAATTAAATTAGCTAAGCCTGCGTGTGTATGCATCTCTGCAGGTTAAACAAATGTATTTACAGATCTGATTTCTGCTGTGTGCTTTTGCAAATACACGTAGGGGATCTGTGAGCAGTTCCACTGACAGTGCCAGTCCCGTGCTCTCGAGTACCTCTAGAGGAGGCAGCACATCAGATTTACATATTTTTAGCTGTTCGAGGATGTTGTTACTGACAGTGACATCAAGCATGGCCAGAAATCGTTGCAGACCATGGCCTGACAGTTTGACATTGGTACTTGAACACTCTAGTGGAGAACACTCTGTAATAAATGAATTCTAAACCCAGGGGTTTTATCAAAGAACTTGATTTTGCAAAGGTTAGACTTTGTTACTTGGAGTTAGGTGGTACGACAGCATCCTTTAAGCCTCGCTTTTGACACGGCACGACGTCATCGCAAAGTTTAGGCAAGGGAAAAAAAAATAATTTAAAAAAGAAATGTGGAATAACAATGAGAAGGCCCTCTTCCCAGGAGACAGGTTACGGGTATAACGAGGGCAGTCAGCAGCGCGCAGGAAACTCGCTCGGTGTCTCCTCTGTGCCCGGGGCCGGGCGAGGTGCGGAGGGAGGGAGGGATGGAAGGAGGGGATGGGAGGGACGGAGGGAGCCGGGGGGTGGGGGGGGGACGGGGACGCGCCCGCCCGGAGCGAGTTTCCTGCTCGCCGCTGCCTTTAAGGAGGCGCCGGGTTTAAGGTGGAGCGGCAGGAGGGCGGAGCGCGCCCGCCCGGCTCCTCCCGCCGCGTCGCTCTCCGGTCCGCCCCCCTGGCCGGGGCAGCGGGTGCCAGGCGGGGTTGTGATGCGGCCGTTGTTTTTGTAGGGTCGCGGGGCCGCGCTGCGGAGGTAGCGAGGCGGCCCATGGAGCTGGGGTACGCCTGGCAGGCGGCGTAGCCCTGCCCGCCCCCGCTCCCTTCCGCCGCTTTGTTAGCGCGAACACAAGCGCGCCTCACCTACACGGTGAAGAGGAAGGCAGCGCTCCCCGCACAATAATGGGCACCCGGGCGCTGCCCCCCGGGCCGCCGCAGAGGTGAGTCGGCGCCGCCGCAGGGCCGCAGGTTCCCCGCGGGGAGGAAGCAGAGCGAGCGGGCGGGCTGACAGCGCCGCGGCGCTGCCTTAAGAGCGGGGCGCCACCTTAAGCGGCCGCTGACTTTTCTCGTTACATTGTAGCAGCGGAAAGAATGTCGGCGCGGGCCGCGGGTGACGTCAGGAGGGAGCAGCGCGGCGCGGCCGCCAGGCAGCGGCAGCGGCGGCCCCGCCACGGCGAGGGAGGAGGCGGAGGAGGCGGGAGCGGCGCCGGCCCCGCCGCCACCGCAGCGGCAATGGCGGCCGTCGGGGAGCGCAGGTCCCTGCCCAGCCCCGAGGCGATGTTGGGGCAGCCCTGGAGCCACTGGGTCGATGCTGCTAAACTTCACGGGAACGACGGTGAGTGGCCGCCGAGCACCGCCGCCACCCCCATCCCCCTCCCCCCCACCCCGCTCCTCCCCGGCGCTCCCCGCGGGTGCCCCGGGACGCACGGCGGGGTGCCGGGCCCGGAGCGGAGATCGGGTCCGTTCCCACCCCCGGCATTCGCGGCCGGCTTCGTTGTCCGGTGCGCGCCCCCCGGCCCGGCTCGGGAGCGGCGCGGAGCGGGCAGCGCCTGCCCCAGTTCCTGTAATCCGGGACACGGTGCGAGGAGGTCGGAGCCGGTCCCCGGAGCCCGGCGCCTCCTGCCCTGCATTCAGCCTCGGCGTGGGGCGGGGAGCTCCCGCCGCAGGTGAGGCATCCCCGGCGCTGACAGCGGCTGCCCCGCTCCGGGGCCCGGGAGCCCTCGGTCACTCTGCTCCTGTGTTTACTGTCGGGTGCCCACGGGCTAGTGGGCTGCAGGTTACGAGCGGGGGATCAGTCCTACCCTCTGGCTTTCCCATGGGTTGAGATCTTGTGGCTTTTTGGTTTTAGGAACAGCATTAGAAGAAAGTTTCAAGGAATACGGAAGAAACCGAGAAGCAATGCGACTTTGCCGAGAAGGTGAGTGCGATTCATTCTTGAAGAAAAGGTGCACGGAGAAGTTTTCTTCCTCGTAACTACTTAGCAGAGGGTCAGGCATGGGAAGGAGAAAGGATCAGAGTCTCCTATCGGTTTGGTTTTAGGACTGGTGGCCTGTCAGTGACTGATGTTATTAGCATTATTATTAAATTACTACATATTTTGAAAACTATGAGTTAGGGCATAGGCTGTCTTTACTGTGTTCCTGTATGGTTAGTTTTTTTTTTTTCTTAAGACTATAAATAGTCCTAAGGAAGCTCTGTGGCCAACACTGATAAAATCTTCTCTTGAGGTATAATTTTTTTTATTCTTGATACAATTCATGTCAGTATTTCAATACCAATCCCTTCCTCTGTCATGTCAATGTGTTCTGTTTGTTGCTTGGTACTCTGCTAAATGAGAGTGACCTTTCACCTGTGATTAGCAAAAGCCCATTACGGCCTAGTTTCTTGCAAGAGTAACAATGCTACTTGGAGCTGTAAGCAGATGATGAATGAAAGTTATAGATTATTATTTACTCTCAAACAGGCAGTGGAAAAAAGGAAGGAATGAATCTTATTTATTATGTTAATTTTTATTTGCTTGTTTTTCTAGTTTAATGATTGTTTTAGAACAGAGAAAGTTTTATAATCTTTCTTAATATTGGTGGTTCTTGTTTCCCTCTGACTGCCTGAGACGTGCCAGAGAAGAGGCCCAGCTGTTTTAAATGCTAGAGCAGCTAGACCCAAGTCATTTATTCGATGTTGTTAGAAATGGAAGACTGAGTTTGTAGACATGGTTTACAATCACGGGAAGCAGAACTTGCCAGCGACTTTAGGAGATGATCTGATTCAGCACTTACTGACTTGTGAGCTGCAAGCAGCAAATGAAACCTAAAGCAAGGTGGCACAGACTAGCAGGATTGGAAGGCAGTGATCCATATCGAGTCTGAATCAGAATGGCTATTTTTTGTAGAATTCCTAATGTTGCTAAAATTTGGAAAATGCAATTTCTAGGATCAGAGTTGGTGGTCAGTGGCATGGAAGAAAGATGCAATAAGCAGCTGTGCTGCAGCATTCAGATTCACTTGTATTGTTTTGCCATCTCAAGTGTACCTGTGAGTCCTTAGGCACTTGAAAAATCACTTTATTACTTCATTGCCAAGTTCCAATCTAATCATTGTGCTGGATATGTAATTCATTTCTCTGAATAGGCAAATCATTCAAATGCTAAAAAGTATTTACAACAATAAACACAAATTATCCTAGTAAAGATTTTACCAATAAGGATTTTCAAGCATTTACTCTTATTTCTACCTCTTAAAATGCAAGCATCTATGGTTTCCAGATTCTGAAGATTAACTGGCAGGGTAAAGAATAATCTATCCTATTTTTTTCCCACTGGAGAGAGATCAGGGAACTGTTTTTGCACAGGCTGATCACCGAGACACAGCTTTTCTGCACTGACTCCAACCATGTGAATGATTTGTAGGGTTATGAGTTGAAGGAAGTTCATAAAATACTTTGAGAATTAAAAGTGAAACTTAGTAGCCCTGTCAGGCTTCCAGAGGTCTATTTATTTTGGTTGCTTTATGACATGTGAATGAGACACTGACTTGGCATATACCTGTAGCTGGTCTGTAGGGAGCTTGGCCTGCTGCAAAATAGAGTTAAAGTAGTATTAATTAAGTTTAGATTAACTTAACTTAGGGAACTAGGGGAGCAGCAAACATGCCAGCATACATATGTGTTATCAAATAAAACTTTAAAAATACTGTAAATTATTCCTTTTCCCAGGAAGAATTTTGCATTCGAAATTGAGGAACAAACATTTATTAAGTAATTGGACTTTCTAAACCTTGGTTCTTAGTAGAGAAAGGTGAACCAAAAGTATAAATTTTGTTAAATCCACTTTAACCTCAAGACTTTTGTCGTGGTACCCCACAGTATTTTAAATACAAGTAACAGCAGAACTCCTTGTGTAAGAAAGTTATTTCTCTACAGATTGGGGGTTGACTCTGAGGCCCAGCTTCACAAAAGGATTTCAAGGTTATTTAGGCTAATTTAACCTTGCATTGCAACTCTTCCAGTTTGCATAAAAGAATTAAATATTCATGGCCTGGAGAGGGAGCAAAAGAAGGAACATGACTTAACAGCCTATGTATTAGAATTAGGTTCAAAACCAAGAACCATTTTCTTTATCTAACAATTGTCAGGCACCCACTGGCCTGTGTCCCCACTGGGGTGTGGGTGGTAGCTGTTTCTTTTCCCATGTGCTGTTTCTCTGCATCTCCTGGTGGGAATGGCCTCATCCTCAGCATGCCTGGTGGCAAGAGGTGGATTTCAGCCTCGCAGGCAGTTGAGTCTGAGTCTCCTGAATGAAGAGTGAGTGTTCCTCTTTTTGTAACACTGTATTAGAAAAGGGGCTTAACATTGCCTGCTTCTCCTTTTGTTAAGCTTTAAAGGCAAAGCTCGATGCATGCTATTTGTTTTCAAGGAATAAAGGAGGATGTAACTGTGTAATTCTGGGGCAATATTTGCAAGCAGTGGAGAGAGGCAGGATTTCAGACACATCTTTGTCAGTGGCACTTCCTATTTGCTCATCAGGCAGCTCCTCTCTCAGCTTTTTAGTGGTTGTGAAGCCTGATGAGTCCTTAATACCTGTCAATGATGTTAGTTCCATGCAGGGATCAGGCAACATGTCTCAAACATGCTTTTTTCTGTCTCTAACCCTCCTTGTCAAAAGCAAGCTCACATTGAAGTAAGAATTTGAATTTGGGCTTCCCAAATTCCCAGTATTTGTGTCTTATACTTCCCTGTTTCTTTTTCACTGCTCTTATATGCTTTCTGTTCTGCTAATACATAATATTAAATCATTCCTGCTGGGATTCTCACTGACCTTCATCAAAGTGAGAAACTCACTGGATACTTTCCTACATGTTGCTTTTTGAGACAGTAACAGTGCACACTGAGCTTTGATGTAGAAATCAGAGCTGCAGGAATAAGGTATGGGCCCAATGGACCTGACTTGCTCTTGGTATGGAAAATCCCCAGGAGATGGAAGTGAGAGAGGGATACCCAATGGGATGGGAAGATTTTACTTTAAAATAAACCTTAAACTTTACTTTGACTTTGTATACTGAAACCTTCTTCTGCTGAGCAATCTTATCAAGGTAAGAGCATGTTAGAAGCAATTGTGCTTATTAGTTATTTTCACGTGTAATTGATATGGCAGAATCTTTTGGCTCATGCAGCCACTTAATTACTTACTGCTTTGTGAACCAGCTAAAGGTGTGAATCCTCTGCCACTCACTTGTGCTGTGATGAAGCAAGGATAGCATGTCACATTATAATATGTAGATGAATTACAAAACTGCAAGGCAGAAAATCTCATCCTCTTCATGCATTTTTTCCTATATTTTAAAATGAAACTTTGCTGAAGTGCATATTCCAACCTTGTGTGATAGTGGGAGCAAGTGCCATCGGATGCAGCCAAAATGTTTTCAGACGCTCAGTTCATCTTGGAGGCGCAGTGAATCTTAAAAGGAGGTTGATGTTTCTGTAGTACCTGACACTGTTTGATTTGAAAAAAAATGATTCTTCATATCAAACCTCGTAATCAGTGCTTGAAACAGGTTTTCAGGAGATCCTTGCTAACTTATGCTGGATTTAGTTTTCTTTTAAGAATTTTTCTAGCCCATTGTTGCAAAGAGGATCTCTAAATAGAACTGTGCGTGTGAGTGTAGAGTTCATGCGTGGTGACTTTGACAGGCTTCAACAGAGGCAACTGTTGCTTCTTGCAAAATTTAACAACAGGTTGGCTCATTTTGCTCTCTGAAAGAGTAGAGAAGCTGTGGACAGAAACCAAAGTGAGGACCAAAGTTGTTTATTGGGGCTGGGCACCTAACCAGCTCCCACCACCCAAGGAACTCTTGACTCTCCCCACAGTAAAATTTCAATTGCTAAGGATGATCATGTGTATTCCTTTAAATAAAACGAAAACATGGGAAAAAACCCCAAAATAAGAAACTCAAAACCAAGCCATCCCCACCCCCAAATCTATACTGGGGAGTCAGAGGGAGACAACCCATGTACATCATCACTACATATACCATTAGTTATTAATTTGTGCAAGCCTTTTGAAGTGGTTGGGATAAAAGTCTGTTATATTATAGTGACTCATACTTCTGAAATACTTAAAATTATAAAAATTACAAGAAAGGAAACTATAGCATCTCAGATGGGAAAATAAAAGCATGGGGAGCAGGAAAGAAATTTGGTTAGACAATTTAAAAGTGTTTCTTTCTAATAGTGTATTTAGTGCATGCTGAAACTATGGTGTTTTTACTAGAGCTTAAACACCTCATTCTTTCAGTTACAGGTACAGCCCCCTTTTTTAGTTTGTTTGGTTATTTTTGTGTGTGTTACACCCTTTGAGAGGTGAATCCCTTGATATTGTCTATTTCAAGCGCTTCACTCGTGCTGTTACTATAGCTTAGAGTTAACTGGCAACAAAGTAGAGGAGGAGGACAGAACATCTGTAACTTGGGTCACAGGTCAAAATTGCTGTTTACTGTGGGGTAGCGCAGTACCAGGCAAACAGCTTTTACAGCCGTTAGACTATACTGTCTTAATAAAGCAAGCCTTGAATTTTCTATGGGAGTGCAGATTGTCAGTTTTTGGTAGGCACCTTCAGAAGACACTGGGAGGCTTAGTGACGGTAGGAGTCAGTCAGGAGAGCAGGTGGGAGCAAACTGTTCAGCATTGTGTCACCTGGTAACAGCTGAACTTCTGGTCTTTGACAGTTCATATGTCTTGGGGATAAAATAAAGGCTTTGTGAACCTCTAGGGCATTCAGCAGAAGCTTTTGAGGTTTGATTATATTAATTGCTATTAATGGAAGTTACCAGAGCTACAGTTGTAAGAGCCATGTGATGAACCCTTGTTCTTCTTGAGCTCTTTCTAGTCAGGGTTGAGCAGTGAAATCCAGGCCTGGGAGGCTCACTAGAAGCATCTTTATCACATAGACCCAAGGTCTAGAATTTTCCCAGCAGCAGGTTCCATAAATAATTAAGGCACTGGTGAAACTTCTGTACCAATATTAAGTTGTAAATACAAGTAAGAGATTGCATCTTATTTCAAATATAATTTTGTTTTTATTCAGCCTTGGGAGGTGCTTAGTTGAGTTGATTTTTTTTATGTCAAATCGTATCAGAGAGGTGCTTGGAGGGCTCTATAGTCCTTGACTATCTGCAAATACACTTGTGAGAATTTTTAATACATTTAAAGAAGTATTTTAAGGTGGTAGCACCACAAAGTCCCATGCTTCTTTTTTTTACATTCTGCGTAGCTCTTCACAGTTTGTAATTAGATAAATTTCTTCGGCATTTCATTGCATTTTAATTGACTATTTACACAAATTGTTTTAAGGTTTTGTGGACTGGTTATTGTAAAACAATTACAGGGAGACTTTAAAATTGCGTTGAACTGTTTAGAAACATTGTGGAGGTTTTATGAGATTGCTTGAAAAACATGCAATTTGAAAGGATGTTACTTCTGAAATTCTATGCAGTGATTAACCCTAATTTTTTTCTTGTTATTTTTTTCCTTTAAATCTAAGTTCTGTTTACAATATTTAATTATTTTTGGCAAGATGAGTCAGGCGTTATAAATAGAATATTGTGATGTTAGACTGCAAGTTAGAACTGTGTCATCTCATATGCTTTAAAGACACTTTGCAGGTTTTAGATATTACCATAGTATTAGTGTGGTATTGAGGGCCATGGGGACTTTGGCTGGAACCACAGCCACAAGACTGTCTTGATCTGTCCGTAATAAGTGAGGAGGCAGGATATTTTCTTTTTTTATAAGAATTTTTGGAAATAGTTGTCTGTACACATACATAACAGTCAGGAATTCACTGTTATCTAATGCTTCTTAAGTGGTATGTATGATTAGCTGGGTTATCCCTGTGCAGAAGAGGTGATGTCTTGATAATACTTGGTTAAAGATTGGCGTTTGTATCCTTTCTGTGCTATATTTAACAACAAAAACTCAGTGAGAGAAGAGCGATGCAATAAATATGTAGAAATGTAATTTTCATACAAGGTGGTAACTTTGTCATCTAAGTAGAGCAGGAAAGACAAAAAGGCTTAGTGAAGGGTACTTTTAAATAAATTGGGTTAAGAGGATGCAGATTACTCTCTCTAAGGTAACTATTTAAAAAGGTATTTCTTCCATTGCAGCAGATCTATAAAAGTGAATGTGTCCAGTTCTTACAGTTCTCCTGGCTATGCCTAGCCCGTGGCTGGAACTGCTGAAGGTTGTCTGGGGATAGGTGTGATCTCTTGTCTCTTACAAAACAGAAAAGATTTAATCTTTCGCAAACTATTGTAATATTTGACTTGTAATTAACTATTCTAAATAATCTGTAGGATCCTTGAAAATTGTTTCTCTTCCTGTGTAATGAATAAAATAATCCACTGCTGTGGAAGTTCCTCATATGTATGATATTCAATGTTATTTCCTAGGCATTTTTACAGTGTAGGTGACAGCACAGAGATGAATAGAGCTTTGTACTTACACTTCAAGTTTTTTAGCAGCAAGTGTTAAAATCTGACAAAGGGAATTCAAAGTCTAATGTAGCAGAGTAGCATGATTATAAAAGCAGTTGTCACAGAAGGCAATAAATTTATTGTAATCTGTGTTCCCACTGCCAGAAGGCTTTGCACAGTCAAAAGCTGTCCCTGCTTGTGCAGGCTGTGTGCAGCTGTGAGCCAGGACTGCTGCTGGTGGCTCTCACAGCGATTCTTGTGGCAAGTCAGACACTCGTGGTAACCCCAGATACTACAGGGTATGACAGGATGTGACTTCATCAAAGTAAACTGTGCATGCAGCTGCTCCCACATTGCTTGGAGTCATGATTGCTAGGTTTGGAAATGGCAAATATTCTGGGTTATTGGCTCAGGTAGATTAGAAATACTCAAATGCTCAGTTACTTGTGTGTGCACATGCCCATCAGCCCTGTGGAATAAGCTGCTTTGTGGTAACGTGCTCCAAATGAGAAAGATTTATTTACAAGCTCACTCCCACCCTAATCTCCACTTCTGGTAGTTTTGGTATTGCCCATGGATAAATTTCATTGATAATATAAAGGGAAAGGGATAATTGGTTATGCCTTGCTTTTCTGCTGGGGGGATTATATTAGGCAGAAAACATGTAGTGTTCTTGATCTGCTCTTCCTTCTGTTGCTAAGCAGGACTTGAATCTTCATCGACTTTAGTGCAACAGAAAATGCAGCTTTCTCAACTGGCATGGAAAAAATATGTACAAAAGAGCTGAAGGACTAAAATCCTGTAGGGAGCAATTTTGAGGTTATTGCTTTGGTTCTGAAATCTGGAGCTCTCATTGTTTTCTTTGCAAGCAAGTTGGTTGGATGCTTTCTCACTGATACAGTTGCCTGGAAGTCCTACAGCAGCTTGCCTTAAAAATGAAGTGTGGAGGCTTTAACGAGTTAAATTTGAAAATCAGGTCCTATTATGAATACACAGTAAATTGGATATTTGCTTTCCATGGACATCAAATTCTGTTGTATTTTACCCTTCATAAAAGTTTAATTTTCAGTCTGTGGTTTTGTTCATTGACTGCATAAGTGGCAGTAGTAGATGCTGTGAGCAGGAAAATGGGAGTTCTGGTGGTTTATTAAATGTTACTTGGGAATGTGGGGTCTTGTGAGCCACTGAAGTCAGATGGGTTTTTCTTGTGGCTGAAAGGAGGATGTAGGACCAGGTTGTGGGGCTCAGTGGGTGAGAGAGGAGACAGCCATGTTCACTGCAGCCTCACAATCAGACACCAAAGGTACTTCACTATGCAAACATTTAATTGTCAGTCCCTAGATATTATAGCCATGGCTTTGTCAAGGTGTATATACCCTAAATTACACCCTCTGGCTATTGTTTCAGGCGAAACTACTGAGGAAAATCTGTATCAGTTTACACCTAGGGTGTGGTTCTACAATCTATTTTTTTTTTCCTCCTAGTAATTCTGGATTAAGCACCTCCTCTGTCTCTGCTGAGTGAAACACTTGTGAAATAATAGTTGTATTCTAACTGTAAAGTTGTTTCCAAAACAAGGTGATGGCTGCTTAAAGGAGAACCTTTAATTTTCCATCACGTGTTTGGTTTGGAAATCTAGAATGACTGTGCTTGATAATGGATCTTTTCAGAGTGAATCTGATCCGATTTTTGCATGTCTGCCTACAAGACTGTATAGCATAATAGGTCTTGTATCTTGGTTATCTTTGAGTGTTAAAGATGTCATGTCAGTGAATAACCTCAGTGTAAATCAGGACCAGTTGTAAGTGGTGTATTGTGAAAACTAAACAAGTAAGAACTAGCTGTTGTTGTTATTATTAGTTAGTATTTTTTTTAAATTCCTTTTTCATAATTAGTTATGTCAGGAGGCCAGGTAATAGAAATTGAAAGCTTTTCTAACGTTCCTGAGATGGTTCCCAGTAACTTTGTGAACTGGAGAAAATATCATTTGAATTTGTGTTACTCTGCTGAACAAGACTTACAGCATCATTTATCTTTATCTCTTACTGCAGGGCAATTGCAAATGATGCCAAACGGAGAAAGAAGCATCATTTATGCAGTATACATAAATGTGTTCCATACCAAATACTCTTTTTATCCCTTCACAACAAATCTATAGTTGTGTGGAATATCCAGAAGCCCCAAATGCTGCAAAGATTTGGGTTAACTGGCAGTATTTTTGATGGAGTGTCAAAGGAATAAAAAGTGTTCCCAATAGTCAGACAGTGTGGGTGTTGGATTATTGAGACAGCCATATAAAATAATTTGGAAAGCACTTTTCAAAATAATACATTTTCCAAAGAATTTCTTCACTTTTCCCAGGAAATGTTAAAATCATCTGTTTCATTCCTGTTCAATTAGAATGACTCTAGAAATATATTAAAGGAGTTTAACTTGCCTCTGACAACTAGAAGGCTTTTCTAGGCCTTGGTTTTTAAGGAATATAATTGTGGGATTTCAGATATTGTTGTAGTTTGGCACTGGCCAAACGCCATGCACCCCTGACAGTCACTCAGTCACTCACTCCCCTGCTACAGCTGGACAGAGGAGAGAAAAATTTAATGAAGGCTTCATGAGTGGAGATAAGGACCAGGAGAAAACACTCCAAGGGCAAAACAGGCTCATCTTAGAGGTGCAAAGTGAATTTATTACTAACAGAATCAGAGGAGGATAATGAGAAGTAAAATCAGCCCTTAAAACACCTTTTCTTCCCCCAGTCCCTCCCTCCTTCCCACTGACAGCACAGGGACACAGAGCTTGGGGGTTTTGGTCAGTTCATCACTGAGATTTTCTTCCACTGCCCAGGGAGAGGAGCCCTGAGAGCCCATGGGGTCCCTCCCACGGGACACAATTCTCCATGAACTTCTCCAGCGTGGGTCCAGTCTCAGGGGCAGACAGTCCGACCACACCTGCTGCAATGTGAGCCCCTCCCACGGGCACACAGTCCTCCCAAAACTGCTGTGCTGGGGGTCAGTATTCCACGGGGTGCAGCCCTCCAAGGACAGGCTGCTCCAGCCTGGGAGCAGAGCCCCTCTCTCCACTGGGTCCTCACTGGATCACAGCCTGCTCCAGGCACCCCCCACTCCAGCATGGGCACCTTCCCCACGGGCTGGGGTGGATCTCTGCATCCCCCTGGATCCCCACGGGCTGGGGGTGGATCTCTGCATCCCCCTGGATCCCCACGGGCTGGGGGTGGATCTCTGCATCCCCCTGGATCCCCACGGGCTGGGGGTGGATCTCTGCACCCCTGTGGATCCCCACGGGCTGGGGGTGGATCTCTGCATCCCTGTGGATCCCCACGGGCTGTAGGTGGATCTCTGCACCCCTGTGGATCCCCAGGGGCTGGGGGTGGATCTCTGCATCCCTGTGGATCCCAGGGGCTGCAGGGTCACAGCTGCCTCACCAGGGTCTCACCACAGCCTGCAGGGGAATCTCAGCTCTGGCCCCTGGATCATCTCCTGCCCCTCCTTCTCCACTGACCCTGGTGTCTCCAGGTTGTTTCCCTCACATGTTCTCACCTCCTCCTCTTCTCTGGCTAGGAGAAAACTGTGTCCCACTTTGTTGTGATTTTCTTCTTAAATCTGCTATCACAGAGGCATTACCAACCTCTGTAATTGGCCCAGTTTTGGCCAGCAGCATCTCCATCCTCAGATTGAAGGGATCAGGGATTGCCTCTGCTGGACACAGTGGAATCTTCCAGCAGCTTCTCATAGAAGCCACCTCTGTGTCCCCTCACTACCAAAAAACAGGCTGTGCAAAACCAGTACAGATGTTCAGATAATTTGTATTTTAAAACATAGAATCTGTGTTTGAATGTGTCTGTTCTGCTCAGCTGAGAGATGGCAGTTGTCCTGCTCTCACTGGTATTAAAGGAAAGGATCTGAGAGGAAAGGCCTAAATTAACTTCCTGATAGGCAGCATTTACTTCATAAAAGTATTTAAAGATGAATTCCCAAAAGCAATTTTGTTTTTCATTTCTGTGAAGTTGTGTTACTCAAATCAACTGTCTAGAAATCCTGCTTGTTATGGAGCATCTGTTCCATGTTGTAATTTGTAGTTTATAGAGAAATTTTGAGCCAAATTCAATATATCTCTGTTACCTACCAAAGGTAGTGTAATATATGCTTATAATTTTTGTCCTAAATACAGAGTTGAGGCTTTTTGTGGCCAGGATTGAGGGAAGACTTTTACTACCAGTTGTGTGTGAGATTTTAAGGGAAATATCAATGTGTGAGCTGTACCTGACATGGTTTGATTATGGTTTGTATATGGGCTGGACAGAGCCCTCTCCTTGTCTAATATTTCTTCTGTAGAACCTGCTTTAACAGCCAGCTGACTGTGCCTGGCTGTTTCAGCACCACTGTTTCCATGGGATGTTTGGAGAAGTCCTAAATGCATCAGTCATTGTTTGAGAAATTTCCTTTTGGTTCTGCCTGAGTCCCACCTTGTGCCCTGAAATGTAGGGGCACAGACCACTGTGTCATTTACTAGAATAAAATTTTAAGTTTTGTTTCTTGTTTTTGTGGCCTGAATTTAATGATCTGAAGCGTTAGCTTGATAGCCTTGGAGATAAGAATACTATTTTTATCCTCAG
Organism: Acridotheres tristis; assembly: GCA_037013685.1. Lineage (NCBI taxonomy): Eukaryota > Metazoa > Chordata > Aves > Passeriformes > Sturnidae > Acridotheres > Acridotheres tristis. The sequence goes on along the minus strand of CM072899.1, from coordinate 6,893,156 downwards.
AGTAGCGCACAGGAGTAAAATCTTCGATGTGCTGTCAAAATGTCTCATCTGAGGCTTGTTTACAACTGCTTGGGATGCAAAAGGGGTTCTCTGTGCAACAGTGCAATTCTCTGTCCTGCTGACGCCATTCAAAATTCTCATGGATAACCACAAAAATATGAAGAAAGGCCCCTGTCCCAGGAAAGGGCATAAATCACAGCCTGGGTAGATGATGCCCTTCATTGTGAAATAGGAAGACATGATGGTAAGGTGCAGCATCAGCAGTTTTATTTATAACTTAATCCCTCCAAGAGTTTTCCCAGCCTCGTGTGAGAGGTGTTGTGAGCGAGGTGGCGCAGGGAGCGCGGCACTGTTTGTCATCGCCGTGCCTCGGGCTGATGTCACTGACTCACGGGAGCATTTGGGGTGTCCGTACTCTTATGGTGGCCTGGCAATACTCTTTCCTGGACTCCTTTGGCATTTTTCCCCAAGTGTTCCACGCTGTTGCTGGAAGCAAAAGCTTTTGAGCAATTTCCAAACACAAAGCGGTGCATTGTGGGCCAGCGCTGGGAGGACTGGATCAACAAGTTTGGCAGCAGCAGCTTTGGCTTCCTGCCTACCCTGGACAGGCACCAGTAGAGATTGCCTGAGTCTCCCAGTGAGTTTGAGCTGAAGATCCCAGCCTAAGTCCTGAAAGTCATGTGTGTGCAACTGCTGTGCCTGGCAGAGGATCTGCTGCTGTTGTACACCATGGTTTTGTTATCCTGGATATGTTTGCCATAGTTATCTTTTATCTGCTTTAGGAAGGTGGATGTTCTATTTGTTTTCAGTGTACTGGAGGGTGGTAAACGCTACAAATTTGTTAAAATATCAAAGGATCCTGTTTACCTTTCAGTTTTCTGTTGTCTGTTTAATCTTACTGTTTTCATCCTGAGTCATCCAGGGACATTTAACTGGTGCTCTGGTGTCCTTTTCTGTGTGTGTTTGAAATACCAACTCCATGTTCTTTGTTGTGCCTGTTCCTTAATACTGACCCCATATATCCTCTGTGACTTCCCCTTTGCAAATAGGCTTCATCTTGTAACACAGTGCACCAGGACCACCACTTGAGGCCTGGGGCTTTCCTGGGGGAGCAGGACACCACTTGCCTGTGTCTCAGTTGTGCACACTTGTGCTCTGGATATATCTAATCTTGTATTTGCATAAGGATGACTTTGTCGTGCTGCTTATATAATCAGGTTTATTGGTTTTATGTCCTTTTTGACATGAGATGTCTAAAAATTAAAGCTAGTGCCTATTTCAGTGCTTGTTTTCTGAAGAGTAGAGCATTTTGCTCCCTAGCTGGCCTAAGAAAGGGAGAAAAGTTCTTTTTCTCACTTCCCACTGTGTGTTTAGGTCCATTCATACATATCCAATGCCTTCTTCCCAAGTGTGATGAGTGCTGTTATCTGCACAGAGACCAGAGGAGGGAAGTAGTCTTAGAAGTATGTGCCAAAAATGTGAGTTGGACCAAACCAACTAAATCAAAATATTAAGTAGTCTGAGCAAATTATTTTCTCCTTTTATTTTGTTCAGAAGGTGTTACCTTCTGTGTACATCACAAGTGGGCTGGTGTTCTGGTTATGTTAAAGAGGCCCAGACCATGAAAGAGCAGAAAAACTACTTTTAAACAGTTGAGTCCTTTCAGGTCTTCTGCATGTATAATATGATCTAAATGATCTTAATTTTTTTAATACATCTTAATTTAAAAATATTAAAAGTTACAGTCCTTCCCAACCTGTTTCTGTTCAAGAGTGAAATAGGTGATTTCAGTAGTGGAGAGCTAGTGCCAGATATGGAAGAATAATACCATGCAGACTCGTTCACTCAGTGTTTTTGAAGTTTGTTTTTTTTCCCCTCTGTAACACACATATCATGTATTTTATGTGTAATGTTTGGAGATTGAATTTTTGAAGATTTTGTGAAGGCAGGCTCCAAAAATAAGGCAAATCTCTCCTAACAGTGAAGAAATAAATCTTGGAATAAGGATAGCAATGGGTGACATGCAAAGGCAAAACCTAAATTTCTTCTTTAGAAGAATTCAAAATTCCATAACAATAAAAAAAAAAAATACTCTTCCACAAAGATTTTTTTAGGCTGTATTGTGTTTGTGTTGTATCACAAATAACCAGCAGTGAAATTACTGCCCTTATTCTGTGAATGGGTAGTCTGATTTTTCTTCCCTGCTTACCTATTTAATTCATTTGACTGTGTGTCAGAGGACAGTTAGCAGGGATTTAAAGCCTAACCCTTCTGAACAGGTGGGTCCCCTCTTGGAAGGAAAGCTCTGATGACAGTAGCTCTGGATGTACTGGAATATATCAGCTGTAAGAAGTAAAGACTCAGGGTTTACCAGTTGCTCAGCTAGATAATTGAAATAGTCATATTTTTTTTGTCTAAAGGTATGCAATAGCCAAGTTCAGAATACTTTGTGTCCTACATGTGTGTTCAAACACATAACAATTAGGTTAGCCCTTTTACTGCACTATAACAACAAGGACACTTCTTTTCCACTTTATCTTTTGATCTTATTAACTATCAAAGTGCTGTTGGGTATTTTTTTTGCTATAGTACATTTATATGTCTGTTGCTGTGCAACTTACTTTTTTTTTTTATTGTTTCAAATCAAGTCCCAGTAAATCTGCAAAGCGAAAGAAGTAAAATTTAATGGAAAAACGAATAGTGCCTGCCAAATTGAGAGGAGTGAGGAAATGAAAGCTGGTATGTGAAAATCAACAGGCATCAGTTTCCTTATGGCTATATGAGGCATGATTGAAATAGTCTTATTTTTGAGGTGGATGTTCCAGTGCACGGAGAATGGGAGTGGCAAGGGTGGGGTGGTTTTAGGTAGTTGCCTTGCCTAATAAAAGAAAATATTGATACACAATTCAGTTGACAGGTCCTGTGTATTGTTCTCCTTACCTTTTTCTGTGTGTAGTTTTTGAACATGCTGATTTGCTCCCTCAGGTATCAGGTGCGTGATGTGAAAAGTGGCCAGAGTGTTCTTTGCCCAAAGCAGTGTTGTCTTTGCACAATTAAGAAATTAACACCATGCTGCTGTCACATGGGAGATGGGGCTGTGGCCAGCAGGGAAGAGATGGAAAGATGAGCATGTGCATGTCCCAGGTTGCAGGGAAAAAGGTGCACTTTATTATTGCTGAATTTCGGGGTGTTCTCCTATCACAGAAGATGTAGTCACGGGCACAGTGTGTTCCTCCAGTTCCCATTAGTAAGAAAATGTGTAAATGGAAGTGGCTGTTACTGCTCTGCTCCATCAGGTACTGAGTTACAGCCAGCACCCAGTCACATGGCTGGATATGTACAGTCACACAGCAAAGTGGCAAAAATGCCACACATATGCCAGGTTTATTTTCCCTTAAAAGCATGTCTAGGTAGGAGATGGGAGAGGCTGAGAAGCCTGGAACATGTTCACCATTTGCAGTCACGTCGTATCAAAATACTTCTGCTGCAACGAGCAGTTTTATGTAAACTGTGGGTTTAGGTTTAAATAAAACAAACTTCCTTTTTCCTACTCCAGAAGTACAGCTGCTGCAGAGTACACGGAGTGCTGTGTGTGAAACAGGAGAAAAATACCGAACCTCTTGATGTTGGAACAATTCATAATTGTATTGTGCTTCAGGCTGTGTGACTTCAGATAGATTTTAGACTATTCTGTGTGATTTATTTCAGCTTATTTGAGGCTGTGTTTGACTAGTAGCTTATCCAGAACTTTTCTCCCCCCTCATGGTAGGTTTTCTGCATAATAATTGAAGTGTTTCTGTGTACACTTTCATATTAACTTAGTCCAGATTTTAATTTTACTGTGCAAATTATAGGGTTTTTATTCCCTGAATTCAATTTCATTTTTGTGTCATAATTGCAAAACTCAATTCATTTTTGAGGGTTCCTTAAGCTATTTTAGAATTGGTTTGGGTTTTTTGTACAGAAAAATATAAATAATAGTTTGTTGGCTTTCCCAAAATACAGCAGTGTCACGATGAGATCATGCCAACTAAGAATAATACATGACTTTGAATGAGGATATCTTACATGGCAAATTTTGTGTTCAACATTTGTGTAATATACAAATTGGTTGTAGAAATTAAAAATATCTTTAGGTCTGAAAACTCATTAAAAAGAATATGGGAATGGTTTTTAAAGATGACTGACTTCATTCAAATTGCTGATGAAAAATTGATGTAACAGGATACTATGTGAATAGGGAGACTTATCAAGCTTTTCAGCAGATTAAAATAGGCTACTTGTGTTTCATTGAGAAATTTACTCATCAGTCTTTGTACAGAATCTTCTGTAAACTTCGTTGCTGAAATTATTATTCTGTACAATATACTTAGAAAATCTGTTTAATAGTTTGAATGAAGAATTTGACATGCCTTTTGTGTTAGATTTTTTTAAAAAGTGTGTAGATGAATTCATATACAAAGAATTTAACTAAATACTTAGATGTCTACTTTAATATGCTTTATATATAATTACAGGAACATTGAAATCTTGGGAGCCTAAAATTAGAACTCCCAGCTGTGCACTAGGCTGCAGGTGCACGTGTGCATGACACACTTCTCTTTGGTATCTGCTGCTCAGTTTTTATCCTTGGCTATGATACAGACACTTCCCAGAACTGTTAAATTTTAGAGAACTAAAATTTAATGTTTCATTCTGCATCCTGGCAGAGAGAGGGAGGAAGGGCTCTGGGGAAATCGCTGTGCCCGTAGCCTTGCACTGAGGATGGCTGTTTGGATTTGCCACCTGTGTGTGCACAGAGGAGTGTTGCTGCCTGCAGCAAACCTTTCTGCTGGAGGTGAAGCTGCAGGGGATGGGGTTTTGGGAATGCAACACAGCTGAACCTATGGCAAAGAGGTAGGTCATCCTTTGCCCCTTCACCAGGGCAATCTGACTTGAATTTCGGAAAAGCGAAGTAAAATCTACAGAGCTGTAGCTGTGGAAAGACAGACTGTCGTGAGTTTTGAAAGGAGACCAAACAGAGAGGAGAAAGAGAGGAAATGTCCTTTTGAAAGGAGGCAGAGAGGACTCCCCTTTTCCAGATGAGCCAAGCATTCTAACATGAGCAGAGATTTATGACAGTGATCAAATCTCGTAATGCAGCTCCTGTGCCTAGTTAAACCAGATTGTGGGGTTTTTTGGTCTTGAACTGAAAGTCATTTCTCTGAGCCAAAACTTTGAGGTTTGAGTATTCAGTAAAATGCTGGGTAATTGCTGTATTTGCTGAAGTGGAAAACACAGTCAAAACAGTTAATCAAGTCTTCAGCTGTTCCTTCCTTCAGCTGATCAATCAGCAGCTACTCAGTGAAACAAAGTTCATGCACTTATGCTCAGAACCCAGGGAGAGTTCTGCCTTTCAAATGTCCCCTCAAGTAGCTGGACTTCCAAAGCTGTATGTGCAGGAAATGTAAGTTATTTAATGTACAGAGCAGAGTTGGCAAGGAATTTTAAAAATGGGTAACCTTGAAGAAAATACTTCAGCAAAGCTTCCCTCTGAACCTAAATGAAACAGTTCAGATATGGGAATGTGCATTTGGTTTGTTTTATTTTGTATTAAAAGGCTGTTTTGTATCTGAGGCAACATGAGCATAAACCTTATGGGAGAGATGTTTTCAAAACAGTGCTTCTGTGTGTAGATCTGATCATTTTATGTTTTGTTTGTTTGATTATATATATGTTCTTTGCAGGCACAAATTCATTAGGCGTGTACATATGGTTCATAAAATACTTGTGTTCTATTAATACCTAAGTGTTCATTACTTGAAAATTTGCAGAAAACCCTCAAGTATGTATGTTTTGCTAGAGTCTTACTTTGGTTCAAAACCTGTGTAAACGGAGCATTCTAATTCCTATATGAGTTTAGTTATTTTGTTCACAATATCTGTTTAGAAATATTCTTCTTTTGTTATCATCTTGCATGGTACACAGTAAAAAAAGTGCAGTAGTTTAGTTTTACGTCATAGCATTGATAAGTATACAAAAACACATCTGTTCATGAATGATAAGCACTTGAGTGTTTCCCCAAAATAGTTTGGAAGATATTGTTTAGAAAATAATGGTTTCATTGCAGAAAGTGAAGTATCTGTGTATAAAAGGGAAGTTTTGAGGACCTGACTTGGATCACCTAATTTTTTTTTAATAGAATAGTCATATCAGTTAAAATAAGGCCCTATATTACTTTAAATAGATGGGAGCTTTATTTAAGATAACCAGGTTAGTTAAGATACATTGCAGTGCTGTTTGTAGCTGCCTCAGTGTTCAGCCAAGATTCTCCTTCTGCCTGAAGATTACTTGATGCTGACAATTAATGTCAGCAATAGATTCAGCAGGACTTACCTGCTGTGCAGATTTCTTGGCAGAAGTTTAGTTTTTTGGGCCAACAGCTGAGCTTTCTGTCTGAAATTTGCCTGGTTTTGGTACAGTCTGTTCCATGTGGTCCTCAGTGCTGGTTGGTCACCTTCCTTCTCCCTCATGCCTCTCCCTCAGATCACAAGCTCTTAAAAATAGTAATTTGGGAGGTTTTGTCTGCTTTCAGAGGCTAGATGACATGTTCACCACAGCCAGAAAGAGTAAAACAGTAGAAATATTTTTATTACATTATCAGCATCTGAGAGTACCTGAGACACTGTTACAAGCAAATTATGGGAGTTATCACAAAGTTTCTTTTCCTCCAAGGTGTCAGCTACTTTGTTACTACAACTGTGATGTTTTCTCCCCTTTTCTAAAACTGTCGAGATGTTAGTGGAGAGTTGTGTTATCTTAAATAAAAGTTCTACTAGAAGTATGCCTGTAGAGTAAGAGATCCACCAGTTAAGTTAAAATAAGGTGTACTTGCATGTTTTTTCCTTAGTATGATCAAGACTAATTATCTTCTAATGAGAAGACAAAACCCAGCTAGTACAGAGCAAATGTATTCAAGATAGCTGTTGGTGGACGTAATTTAAACTTACTTGATCCATGAAGTTAATAGTTCAAACAATCCAGATTTTGGCAACATCTCAAAATAATGGGATCTATTTCCAGTTTCCTTATATAGTACTTCTGAAACAGTTCCCTGATGTCTTAATGGAAAATATAGTAAATTGACAAGTTGGTACATTTACTGAAAGTGGATTTGGATCAGACTCCACTAAAAAAAATGAATTCTGTGTTTGGGAGGTTGTAAAGATAATAGAGAGTTATATCTGGGCTGTCAGTATAAATTTAATAGTGTCGGGCATTGTGATTTTAATGCATCTAATATTAACTATTGTGATTAAAATTATTCTGGAAGTATAACCAGGTTGGTGTAGTGCTGAAGGCGTTATGCTGATCTGTGGAATCTTTGTAGCCAAAACCTTTTACTGTTCACATCAGGCATCTGCCTACAATGTCCATTATCAAATTACACTTAGTGGGGAGTAGTATGTACATCTTTGTTATAAATCAGTCTTGGACTTTAAAAACTAATCTTAATAAGCAGATGTTTATGCTGAGAATGGATAGGGGAGAAGGAGCATTAGCAATGTTCTGGCTTAAAAATATTTCTGCAGAGCTTTTACATACTCCTTTTGCTTTTTTGGATCAACTTTTCTGTTCTTTTGTCATAACCTTGATAGTTTGTTCTTTGCCCTTTCACCTCTTGGTAGTTTTGCTTTCTCTTCCTCTGGTTCAGTTTTCACTCTCCTCCTTTGAATTGCAATAAGCAGACTCCTGGCAAATAGGAAACTGGTGTTCTGGTCTCTGCACACAGGCTGCCTTTATTCTTTTCCTCCAGCAGTTGCTGTCCTGGAGAAGATCTTAACCTCACTTTTTTTTTGTTGATATTTAATTTCATTTCTAGAAGGGATGTTGTCTTACTAGATACTGGGGTAGAGGGGCTGTGCAATGGTCCCAGTCTGAAACGAGACAACAAGATTTGTAGGAAATTTGATAAAACTGAAGAGTTAAAAAAGAAAATTCTAGTTAAAATACGTAGCTGTCATAGTCACTGAAATCTAGTGGCTAAATAAATGCAAGCTGCTGGCCTGTTCTCTAACTGAGGTAGTTTTAGCCTATTTTATTTGTTCTGTTATGTGTGATATTAAGTAATAGAATTGAGAGACTGAGAGTACACAGGCACAGTTAGTTTTAATGAGCACGAGTTTCTTTAGTGTAGCTGTCCTGAAAGAGAATGCTGGAAATAAAAAGAAATTATTCAATCATTTGTGTGTTTCCATAATGTGTTTCAGAGAAGAAGAGATGGTAGATCAGTGTAAGAAAATTTTCCAGATGAGGCATGCTGAGCTCCATTTTACTTGATGTACAATATGCCAAATTATCCATTATTGCTTTTTCTTTTTTTTTTTTGTTAGAAAATGATGCTACATTGACCTTTTTCAAGTAAGAAGTATTTTCCTTATTACATGCTCAACGACTGATGCAGTTATCTCAGAATTGTGTATGGCATGGGCTTGTTCTGGTCTTGGTAAATAGTGCAGTAATGCATCATTTGAAGTTATTTTTTTAAAAACTCAATTACATTTGAAAGGAGAAGTGAATTCTGCAGATCAGTGTCCAGAAGCTTCCTCTTATGGAGTAAATGAAGTTGTTTTAGTTTCTGGTGTTAATAGAACTAATGTAACTAACAGCTCTTATAATAGTATCTGTATGTTGATACAATGAATAAAAATACATGGGAAGTTTGAGGTATTGATTTAAATTTTTAGTTTGACCTTGAAAAATATTCCCAGATGGAGAGAGTTAAATGAGCCCAGCTCTGAAAGAGGAACACGTGAATCATGCTTGCCAGGCTCTTCCTTGAGAGGCACAGGCTTTACATAGTGAAATATTTCAAAAAGCAGTCTTCAAACCCAGAATAACAGTGCATTGAGATGATGCTGGTGAAATACTAGAAACTTCATTAGACTTCTAAATAGAGAATGTGCATGCCATGAAGTGGATCAGGTATAAAGTATTAGATGTTAGAATACCAACTACAAGATACATGTGAACTATCATAAATGGCTGATGGGAGACTGAAAAATTAGGCATCCATCACCTACTCCTGGTGCATACTTACTATATTAGTTTTATTAAACTGTTCTATATATTGTTCTCTTAGATTTTCATGGTCTAATTTGTCACTCCCTAACAGTACCACATGTGTGTTTGTCTTGTTGGAACACAGAATGAGAAGTAAGATTTCCCTGCAACCTGCTCTTGCCCTGCTCAACTAATGACAGAGAGGAACATTAAAGATGTGAGAGCTTACCTGCCTGAGAATGAGGCTCCTGGATTGGGAAGTGTGGATTCAGGTCTCTTCCAGTTGCCTTAAATGATCTTTGTTGGGTCACACTCCTTAAAATTTCAAAGTCATTGTTAAATTGCATTTAGGCCTCTATCCTTTGCTACTCCTTCACTAGTTATGTTGAGCTGTTGTTCTGATATATCACTGCTATAGGAGATCACTGTGAGGTACAAGATCTTTTACTTTGATTTGTGTGATCTGGAGTTTTGTGCATGACTTCCTTTGAAATCAGGTTGTGATTTTGTGTGTGCAGCAAATCCTTTTCTCTGTGTCAAGTGGTTTTACTCTTAGAATGGTCCTTTGTGAGATTATGTATTTCCTAGCATTCTGTCCTTGCTTTCTGTCACTTGGAGCACTTCGGATTTTAAAACCGAAGATATTTCACAGTGTAAAGGACCTCTGTAAATTATTCATATTTCTTGGGATCCTCAAACTGAACTAGGAAAACTTTTGTTTACATCCATTTCTGTCAATTTACAATCTCAGTTGCCATTTAAAATTGCAGTTCTGTATTGCCAGCAAATATTCACAGAAGGTTTCTTCTAGTGATGGTACTTGGATGTGGTGTCTGACTGGAGTGCTTTATCTTTGCAATCATTCTCTCCTATTAACGATTCCCCCCTGCATTCAGTACAAGCTGGTGTAAAGTCTGAGAATCCAGCACAGTCTGAAAGGTACAGCTCTGGGAGCAGGTTCAGGGGGTGGATTTACAGCTGCCTCAGCATCACACAGGAGTAGCCTCTCTGTGGGCTATTAACAATGTAAATATCAGCCAGTGCATGCTGTTACTGTCCCATTCATCCCAGTGTATTGGTACTTGGTGAAAGTGACCCTGGAGTATTTGCTTCTATGTATACACAGAATACCCAAAGAGAATACTCTTGCATGAAACATTAGCAGTGATATTTAAGCTTATACTTGTTTTCTTTCGTAGTTTAATTTTACATCACAGAAAGTAGCTATTGAAAAATAGAAATTTATTATTCTTATTTGTTTTCCCCTTCAGCATATATTTACTAGTTTTGCCTGGCTTGCAGTAGTTGAGTGTGCCACATGTTTACATGCTTTTTTCAATACATATAATATAAATAAATAAGCAAGAGTTGCTACTTGAAGTGCAAACCAGATTATTTGTTTATCTGATGTACCTTCAGTTGTGAAAAGGTGCTTGTGACTTAGGTGAAGGTAGCTATGATCTCTCTCAGCCAAGTTAGATGTCTTTAGTCATTGCATTTGAATCCAACTGCAAAATCCAGTTATTTCTGGTGTCATGCTTAATTTTGATGTAGCACTAGTAAGATGTGTGGAACACGTGGGATAGACCTTACGTCTTTTAAATAAAAGTATTTCATTTTTTTCTTATGAAGATACATGCTAATTCTGAAAGTAGTTTTGGTGTGGATATGTTCTCTGTGAGAAACAAAGTGGACAGAGCTGATGGTGTCTTTCTGTAAGCACTTGCCTTGAATTATGGCACACTCAGTGTGTAAAACAATTTATTTCATAATTGCTGTTCTATTAATGAACAAAGCAGTCGATGTTGCTAAATGTATACATAGGCAAATTAGTAGCTGTAAAACAAAACTCCTGGGGCCAGTTTTAGCACAAGAGTAAGTTCAACTTATTTTCTAAGTTTCTGTTAAGATATATTTTCTTATAAAAACCCTCAAGTAATAGATTTAAGCTTTATAAGAAAATAAGTCAATTTTTACCTTTAAATAGTGTTACAGATCCTTAGCCACATATTGTTTGCAGTTTCCATTTTGTCTTTTAATGATTGAATAACATTTTTTAGTTATATAAATGTAATATACCTTTAAGTTGTGTAGCGAATGCTGAATTTATTGCTCCAGTAGTCTCTGAATGCAGTTATAACTGTTACATAGATTCTTAACAAACTGTATTCTTAAAAACAAAATTGTAGAAACTAATTTTATTTGTAAAAGTCTCCAAGTATGTGTGTTATCTCCACAATCCACACATGCTCTGACATGCTCTTATCTCTGGTTCTCTCTCCTGTGTAGCTGTTCCATGGATCTCTGGCAGCAGATGGCTGGACTATAATGCACTGTTAAACAAATAAAACCATTAGGCATGTAATTCTGCCCTGTGAATGACTGTGTGTTTAAAATGGTTTAAAAAAATTAAATAGCAAATGAAGTTCAGTTTTGAATTCATTTAATAACATTGGAATAAAATCCAAAGCCCTTTTCAGAATACATAAAACATCCCCTCTTATGTTGCGTTTGTCTCAATTGAAGTCAGTCTTTTTTTTTTATTGCATTCTTGCATCTGGTATAAAATAATCAGTCCTAAACCAGTTTCCTAAATAGATGTTTTCTACAAGTAATCGCTCATTTTACATTTATCTTTGTAGTAAAATTTTGCTTTTGTAATACTCCAGCACAAAATTATCTATTGCATTTTATGCTCTTTTTTTCCCTCATTTTCAAATTTGATACAAATGTCTCTAAAATTTTGATTCAACACTAGTGTCATGGCTCTGTAATTAAACTGTTTTTCTATAATGGTCAGCAGCTGAGAGATGCCATTTTGTCTTTTTGTTTTTAGATATGCCAATATTTGGTCTTTGCCCGGCTCATGATGATTTCTATTTGGTGATGTGTAACCACTGTAATCAGGTCGTAAAACCACAGGCATTTCAATCACATTATGGTAAGTGCTTAACTATTTTTAATAATTAAGGGTGAGGTTAAATCAGGATTAAGCCTGGCAATTTTTTTTTAAATTGATGGTAAATAGATCATTAAATTATAAAAAAGTCAAAGAACATAACCTATATTTAATCATTTGATATACATTGTAATGCAGTTACATAAAGGTCTTGTTCTTTTTAGTTTTTTAATGCTTTCTTGAAATGCTGCATAGCTACAGTACAGTTTCAAAATGACATATCTAGTGTATTTCACAGCCAATATGGGTAGTGTGTTTATGTCTCTGTGTGTCATTTCTTTGTGTATTTATACAGATTATTTTTACATGGGTTCTGGTACAGTGTGAACTGTGAACTTAAACTGAAAGCTAAACTTACAGTGAAATTTGTGAAGTGTAGTAAGCTTCCAATAGCCAGTAAGCTTATTTATTTATTTTCAGAATTATCAATTTTTATTTGTTTTACTGGTCCAGTGGTTTTGTATATAAACTATGTAAGGAAGCTCTTGTTGTGTTGGTTGGCCAGTGTTTAGAGAGGACTGAGAAAACGTGAAGTGCTACACTAAGTTCAAGTGCTTGGTTACTTCCTCCAAGCCTGACTGGGGGTGGTTGGCAGTTCTGCTTTTCTATGCTCCTCTCAAGACTAGAAATTAACCTCAAATGATTTAATGCCAATATTTGGATAGGAAGTTTTTTGGAATTCAGCTTTTTGTGTCTTAAGAAATTCATGAGATGTTTTCTGACCAACTCCTAATAAACATGCTGGACAAAGCATCTTCTGAACTAGTCTTTCCTCCCCACGTGCATGTGTAATTGTACACTGTCTCTCTTCCCTAGGCCAGTGCACCTACTGGTTGGCTTGGTGTTTATAAGGATACGAGCTGGGTATGGGCAGGGAACCTCTTCTAGTGTTGGGAAAAAGGGATAACCTTCAGTGCATCTTAAATAATGCAGGCTTTGGCAAGAAAATACATACTTCTGCTTCCTCAAAGGAGAAGGGCCTTTCTGGGCTGTGCAGAAGGTGAACTTCTTATCCTTTCTCCCTCTCACTTGGCTTTGTGTTGTATTGCCTTATGGATTATAGCCCTACCCTTGCTTCTGGATCCCTGCAGTTGTGCCACACAGCGTGACTCAGAGAAGAACCTGAATAGGTTTTATGTCATAATTCTTAATAGTTTGCTTGTTATTCTGTGGATTGCTGTACTAACCAAATTTTTTAAACACACAGTTTTGTTGATATAAGTCTCCAGAGCTGTTGGGAACCAGAAGAAGAAAAGGCCATCTTGCTTTTCTTGCTCTGGTTGCTGAAAGCCTTTTTACTAGCCAAGAGCAAGTCTACCCCTTGCCAGTGAAATTCCTCACGTGTCACTGAATATCAACATAAGACGTCCAATAACTCGTTCTAAAATATCATATTAAACTGATTCTGACAGCTAAAAATAAATTTATGAGGGTGGACTGGAGGATAGCGAGTTCTGAGTGATAGCATATTGAATATTCCATCTTGAGGTCAGTAATATTGTAGTGATGGAGAGCTATGGATAGCTGCAGACACTTAAGGCTGTCTTTATGAAATGAGCAGGTCATCTCCAAACACCGTGTGACACACAGGTGTCTGGTAGGAAGCAGCAACGTGTTTGTCCTTGTGAACAGGTGACAGAAGCAGTTCAGGAACTGGATAGGTGCAGCACTGTGTCTTGAGCATGGACATGAAAGCATGGCATGTTGTAATGCTGCTTGTACTGCTGTTAGACTTGTTATGTGAAATTAATTCCAACTCTTCTGTAAGCACTATTTGCAATTTAAAAGGTGCAGAGTGAACAGGGAACTGCAAAATGAAGATATGGAAAGTAATTTTAAAAATCATAATAAATACTAACATAATAATTCCATTCTGTATCACTTTGTGGAAGTGTGATCTCTAAATGTGAAAATTCCTCTGATACTGGCCTTACATCAGTGGCAGGTTGATGCTTTAAGAGAAGTGCAGGAGGAGCGGGCAGGAATGATGAGGTTGTTCTTAGTGTTTCTCAAGCTTGTTCTGAACAATGAGGAGTCTGGCACGGGCTGTGGCGTGCAGAGGAAACAGGCGGGGTCATTCTGATGAGAAAAACAGGCTTGGGTGGGGTGAACATCATTAAAGGACCTTAGTTTGCCAATCTAATAGCCTCAGAAAGGTAAGAAGGCTGACTTGGTGATTTTGTGTAGCACTAGTTCTCAAAGCCTTAAATCAGCCTTCCCATTTTTTAAATCCTTACATAGTTGTCCCTTAATTTAGAAAATTATATATGAAAGCTGATAAATATGGCAGGTGATTGATTACCAGACAATGATCTATTGTTTTTAAATACTGTATAGCTCAGGAGAAGGAAATTGCTGAAGTCCTCAAAACACATGGTTATTTTAAAATAAAAAGTGTTTTATCATGACAGCAAGAAAGTAAAGCACTGTTTGGATTCACCACAGTCAGTTTACTCTGAATTAAGTTTTTTATTGATAGTATGATTTCAGGGATTTAAAAATTCTGAAAATTTGCGATCCATCAAAATATGTTATGTTCTTAGGGTATTTTATTTTTAATTGTTGCCAGACAAGTATTCGTCTCTTAAAATATTCTACAGCTCGTGGTGGTGTGTGTTGCTGTGCTTGGTGTTTTTGTTAATTTGTCATGTGGAATTTTGTTTTCTGAAGTAGCAGAATATGTTCCATTAAAATGTCACTTTTGTCATAGGAAAGCTAAACAAACTACTGGTTAAACCTAATGAGCTAATTAATTTCTTCCAAAGCATATTTGTGATAAACTACTTAACTAAGTAGGCTGAAAGTGCTTTGCAGGATATATGCTGTTTTTTTTCTCTGGACCATAAGTAGTCAGAAATAATTTAAATGTAACCTTATTAATTAGAATATGTCACTTTTTTAGTAAAATACTTTATTAATACAAATGACAGATTTGTGTATGTAACTGATTTTCTATTTCATGTGTTTGACTAGAAAAGACACTAATTTAAAAGTCTACTTTTTTAGGCAATGTGTTTGGGCTGTGAATTTCCATTTTAATTTATTCAGTGGTGTTGGTATATGTACTATGCTTGATTTGTAAGGTTGGTATGCATAACACCACGTGCAGGTTTGTTTTTAAGAGCAATCTAATCTAATCTAATGAGATATCTGAAGTCAGCCCGTGGTATAGCAGCTGGCTGGCAGTGCTGGCCAGTGGCTTTAGCCCCTTGGCTCAGGGTGGCAGCGCTGCTGGGGACATGGTGGGGCAGGAGCACAGCAGCCAGCCAAGGAAAAGTTGTTTCAAGACAAATCCTCTGTTCTGTCAGATCACAGCTGTTTTCATGGCGGGGGCAGGCAAGTGATTGCAGCCTTTTATTGCTCCTATTGCTGCTGTTGCTTTGTGAATGGCTGCACTTTCAGGGTATCAGCATCTTCTTTGGGTGAGTCAAGATCACTTCAGAAGTGAAGGATGGAAAAAGATACATTGTTCAGGCATTGAGTCTTGTGGGTGAAGCACCTGAGATCACTTATCATGATGACCTATTCCCAGAAAGTGTTTTTCTCAGAAGTATTTCTCTACACTCTGGGTGATCATGTGCCAGCTGTCACGCTCCTCAGGACAGCAGGATGTGCCTGTCTCCCTTTGATTTCCATTCTCTCCTCCTCAGAGACATGGTAGATACAGTTCTTGTGCTGCACCCAAAGGTAGCTAGCTCTTTGAGGAAGCCATCATGACAGTTATTTCAGGTTGTTCGTGGAAGCCCTGAAGTGCTGTGGTTTTCAGGCTGTGTGACCTTTTGTTGGCATTTCAGCTGTTCCACAGGTTTATCTCATCTCCCTGTGGTTATCAGCTTCCAGGCTAATGAGAGCTGCTGCTCTGTAGCTCAGAGAGAACTCAGCAGTATGAAAGTAGCATCAGCATAGAGATGTGTGGGGTTTCTTCCTTCTAACTTTACTTTTTTTTTTTTTTGAGAGGTTTTTTTCCCCTCTGTGCCTTAGTTTCTATGAATACAAAATAGGGTTAAACTCTTAGCAATAATAATGAAGGCTACCTGTAAAACTTACACTGAGAGTGCCTGTGACTCATGTAGTGATTGTGAAAACCATAAGTACGGTACGTGTTGGAAAGAGATGATGATAGTGTGTTGGGCTGTTGAGTCATTAAAAAGCTATGTCAAGTGTTTTAATTTACTTCCATGGGTTTGGCACAATGGCAAAGGTGAGCAACCACCATGAGCTTTACCTGCTGCTGCTGTCCTGAGAGCTGATGGGGAATTGCTTAAACATTTTGCTTTCCAATCAGTGCAGGTTTAAACCTGAAGTATAGAAATCAGAAGCAGAGTTACTCTATAGACATGCTCATCATCTTTTGTGGTTTCTAGGAGGCTGTGAAATTGGAATAGAGTATCACACAACCTTATACTCAGAGGGCACATCCTGGCAGTAGCTAAAGGGACGCTTGCTGGTTACTTGGGTCGATCCTTTGAGTCTGTTCGAGGTCTTTTGTGATTCTCCATCTAATTGTATAACCGAGGTCCTTCCTCCCTCTGCCAGGGCCCACACCCCCCTTTTATTTGCAGGTCTCCACTTCGAGAGTCCTAAAGGTGTTTTTTTGTGTTGGTGGTAAGTGCTTGGATTCAGAGAGAACACAAACACGTGATCCTTATGATTTTAATTGAGAAAAATGATCTCTTAACTATCTCTGCAGGTGCATTGATGTATTTTGGATGTGTATCATGCATAACAAGTATTAACAGTCCCTGCAGTGTTGCATGTTTGGGTTATTCTCACACTATAAATGGAATATAAATTTGTCCTACCGTATTTTTGTTAAATTTAGCAGTGGCTAATTGTTCTGAAAAATCTGTCAGTATTCAATGTTTTCAAGTTGTGTATGTATTGCTTGCTTAGAGTAGAATAAGAGAGTTTGTTTAGCATGGATTCATGGATTACAAAGTGAAAGATAAAGTGTCTGTACAAGGCAGCATTTGAAGCTGATAAGAAAAGAAAGGAATGTACTGAATCTTGTTCCAAAGCCATTGGACCTGAGGACTGGGTTGTTTGTTGCTTGGTTTTTGGGTTGGGTGGTTTTTTTGTATATGTGGGGTTTTTTTCTCATGGGAGACTGCTTGAGCTCATCCTCATTTTGGAGGGATAAGCCTTCATTATGGCCGGCATACTTTTGGCAGCAAGCAATTTGTTTCAGTAATTAATGTCCACTGTTCACTTAAGTCTTTTTAAAGCAGTGCAAAAAGGTTTTTTGTAAATCATAAGAATTTTCTTGGGTATCAGTGATCTTCTGTAGAAGTCTAATAACAAAAATAAAACCTGAATATTCTGTGGTGTGGCACAGATGTGTTGGAGCAATCTGCCAAGCATATTGCCAAACATGCACAGGTGGCATTTGGCATATTATGACTCCAGTTAATGTATATGTTTTAACAAATTATCATTGGCTTCTGTTGAGGAGCTTCTGTTTAAATGCACAGTCCTCTCACAGTAGTTCACACAATCCAAGTACCAGCAGCTGGATCTTAATTTGTGGGTTCAGCAACAACTAGTTTAACTTCTTGGTACAGATTTGTGAAATTCTGTAGCTTTTGCAAGAATCATCTTGGCATATAGCAGGAAATGTGCTCAGGGGTCAGCACAGGATCCATTTCAGAAGGAAAAGTTTCAGCTATTTAGTCATTTTTAAATAATACATCATTAAATCAGAAATTATTATAATGTGGAAATAAACTCTGTAAACATATTTTGAGCTTTGAAATGTGCACCCCCAAGCCATTAGCTGAATACCAAATGTGCCATGCAGATTTTACAGAGCGGTGGAGTTCAGTGCTGTGGTTACTTGTATCATCACAAACTGTTCACATGCAGAAGATTATTTTTGTACACAGAATGGCTATGGTCTTTGTTTATTACATGAAGGCACAGGGAGTCTGAGAAGTTGATGGCAGTTTTCTAGTAAAACTTCCTCCTCTTTTGTGGGTACATGAGTTTGTCAAGCTCTGGTTGAAGACAAAGCAATTTTTAAGTATCAGATAAGAAAAAAGGTGATGTTCAGCTTCAAATTAAGATAAACTGATTTTTCAGTTTACTGCTTATCATGTAACTTATGTTATTCTCTCTACAGCACTGTGTGTGTTAAAACAGTACAAACTTCAAGTGCTTGATGTGCTTTAGGCTCTTCTAACCTTTGGTTAATGTGAAATGAATTTTATGCTGTTCTGCCATAGCAGAAGACCTAGATGCAAAAATCCTTTTGGCTTAATATTGGCTGAAGAGAGAGTAGTTTTTTTTTCTTCTATTTTTACTGAAATGTTAAAATATTTAAAACAAGTCTAACATACAAAATTATGCAATGGTTCTATGAGAACTCTGCTCCTTTATAGTGATTTCCTTGCTGGATGTTTGCTTGGACACTAGGACTGACTGCTTGCTTTTCAAAATAAATGTTGATGGGGAAGAACAAGTGGGAAGAAAAAAATACAAATATTTATCTTTGTGGGAAAAGAAGAAGCAGTGCCTTGTTCTCTTGTATCACAGAAATAGTTGTTCAGCAAGAGGGAGAAAGTGTGTTGATCAACAGATTGGAATAAGATCTAAAGAGAACAAGTAATTCCAATAAAATTGCTATTGAGTGTATTTGACTATAGTTTCACTTTGAAAGAAGCCAGATGAGATAGCTGAATCAAGTCTACAATTAAACATTACTGACAATGAGAGGACTTAACCAATCTAGAAGTCAAGGTTGAGTTTCATCACTCAGAACTCATTTTGTGAGAGGAACAGCGCATGGAGCAGGACACAGCTCTCCCAGCCATCACTCCTGATTTTCTGCAGGGTCAGGGAAGGCTGTTCTGTGTCAGCTTACGTGATCCACATCCTTGGAAGGTTTCCTTCACAGCTAAAAGGGTTCTTTCTACCGCCTAAGCCACTCCTTCGGGCTGGAGCACAGCCAGGGGAGATGGCACACACTGAGGGCAGGCCATGGGCACACAGGGTCTGGCACACTGCCCTGAGCTGAGTGCAGGAGAATGAAGCTGCAACCTGTTCAAGAGCTGGGGAGCTGGAGGAAGCCTGAGTTGAAGTAAAAAAGGGACGAATTTCTGCTGTTCTGGAGAGATGGGAATGTATGTGTGAGAGCCATGAAGATACGAACTTGGTGTTGGAGGGTGGAATTAGTAGTAGTTTAATTTCAAAAGCAAACCACATGCAGATGTATTATTTATAAGGACTTTCTCATTTGTTTTTTGGGGAGAAGTGTGTATTCTCATGAACTGTGTAGATTATTCCAAGAACTGCAAACCTCAGATGAATACCACAGTGCTTTGTGATTCCAGGGAGGAGTATTCTGGGAAGCTTGTAAAATTGTTTTGAGTATTGAACTGTCATGAAGAAAATAATTTTGGTTGTTTTTTTGCCTTCCCCCCCCCCCCATGGAAGTGCATAGTTTCCAGCTGCACAGACTGTACCCTCTTATCCCAGCATCTGCCTCTTGAACAACTGCTGTGTTTGGGATGGTCTCTTTTTCTCTGCAAGCACAACTTCATAGGTCAGATAGGAAATCCCATCAGTTACCATCATTTACATTACTTTTTGCAAAGATACCAGTGCACCCAGTACAGCTGGCTGTGCAGTACCTGGCTGGGGTAGTGGTGCCCAGCTTTGGCAGGAGGGGGATGGCAGCTTGGGCAGGGCTGCCTCGGCACAGTTGGAATTAAGTGGTTTGCAGTCTGTGTGTGTGTGTCCGAGGAGGGGAAAGAGAGGACACCAGGGAATAGCTAAAAAAGGAAATGTAAAACAAAGAACTTGAGTGAAATACATGTAAAAAGAAATAGATGAAGACAATAAGGAGGAAGCTAAATAAGGAAGGTAGGACAAAAGTACCTTGGAGGAGGAAGAATGAAGTTCGTACAATGCTGGTTTTATTACTCTGTAAAGAGGGGTAAAAGTGGTGGAAAGGAAGAGAGGCTAAACAGGGCAAAACAAACAAAAGCTTTTTCCACAAGATTTTCCTCTCTCAATGTTTTGGCAACAGTACTATTAATGTGGTTTGTGTAATGCTGTGGTTGGATTTTGCACATTTTGGTGGAGGGTGAGGGCAACAAGGGTGTGTCTTACTTGAGACACAGCTCCTGGCTTTGTCACTGAGCATCAAGGGAAGAGATGGATGTATGCATGTGTATGCACTTATTAATAGTTCATCTTTTGATTTCATATGCATTGCTTTTACTGTTTCTGTTTGGATTTCTTCGTGCTATTTCACAATTCTCATTTTGTATACTGTGAATATTGGTTTTTAGACAGTAGGATGTATATGTAGCCTTCAGCAGCTTTTGCTATTAGAAGAATGCCCCCAGAGAAGACACGGTGTAGTGTACTAGGTGGAAGACAGTTATCTATACTGGACCAACATAAAAACAATATTTTGTAGGAATTTCATCTGCCACCTCAGGAAAAGTTGACAGCATTTTAAAATCTATGTTCTCACCGACAGCAATAGTGCACAGAATGGTAACCAGGCATTAGGCATGAGTCAAACTTTTGGAAAAATTTGGGACAATATTTTTCTTAACAAATTAAAAGAAATCTATAACATTTTGGTTTAAGCACAGCTAAAAAGTAGCTGCTACTTAGTTGGGCATTATGTCAAGTAGTTCTCACCTGTTACTTATTTGGTTTTGATCACCAGTTTGCTGATTTTTTAAAAAGAAACATGATACTGCCTTGAGGTTTTTTTTCTTCCAAGCAATATGATACACTTAAAATCTAACATACGATACGCTTTAAGTCTAGAAACTGTGTTTTTAAGATATAACCAGAAGAGGGAGTATATAACACTTTCTATACAATGAAATCTGTAAGTTTATTGACGAATAGCAATCAATAACCACATGACTTGTTTTTAAGTTAAAAAATATCGTAGAGTCAATTTCACATTCAAAATAATACAATTAATGCCATCTTTTAAAGCTTCTCATTAGGCTTAATTCTAACACTAAATAATTATATCCAAGTAACGTAAATGGCCTGGAAGGCAATTTAGATTTCTAAGTAGTGTGTTTTGTCTACCTGTAACAAAGATTCAAACAGCTTTTCAGTAGCAGTCTTTGATTAGCTCTTGCATTATCCAACTCTGTCAGAGCTCCATAACAATATGGAACAATTACAAAGCTATTTTAAAAATGTAGAAAATAAACAAATAGATAAATATTTTATGTAATTTTATGTGAGTTTGTGATAATATTATTGTCTAATAGGCCATCATTAGCTATCGCAGGGAGTAACAGACAAATTACTTCCAATCCTATTATCTGATATTGATGAAACAAATACATAATGTAGTGTTTGTATAGAAAATAACTCTTTTTACTCTATAATTTGTGTAGATGTTCCTGTAGTTGTTGTGCAGCTGGGAAGCGGGTTAATCTTTTCAACAATGCCAAAAAAAGTAGGAAAAAACATAGTGTGTCTAATATGTAAACTCCTGATAAATTTTGCCTATTCTGATGCCTTATGCAAGTTCTGCTGTGTCAGAGAGTACTGCTGGCCACAAAGACAGCAATGATGTTTTGTTTCACCAAGGTGTATTAGAGAAAGAAGGACCTCTCTTAAGAGATTCTTGTCCTATTTTCTGTTCTCTCTTCCCCAGATAACGAGTTGCCCAGGTTGGTATGACACTGTCCCTCTGCACTGCTTTGTAAAGGATGCAATTAGACCAGACTCCTGCAGGGTTGAAGCAGTTCCTACATAACTGACTTTTAACTTGTTTTTTGGCGAGATTGTCAGAAAACCTTTAATTCACAATTATATACAAAGTGGCTTTCTGAAAGGAAGCCTTCTCTTTTAGCCAGATCACCTAGTTGTGTTTTTACCCCACAGGATTTTCTCCCTCTGCCAGGCCAGGAGTGGTTTTGTGCTGTGTCCTCGCTGTGTGACTCTGCTGGTTGCAAAGAACCTGTTTGTCATGTCTGGTTCTTGGAAAACCCCTGGTTTCTGTGGATCAATGTGGTGATTTCTGTGCATTAGGTAGAAGGTGTGTCCCATTCGGGGCACTCTTCCACCTTTGAGCCTAAAACTTTCCGATGTTTGTGGATTATCTGTAGAGCTGGGTTGGAGTATGTGATGTACACAGAGAGTTTTAAGAGCTGTTCATCACTGTGTGATGGTACATATGGTATTCACATGGAATTCATGACTCTTCTCCTTGCTAAGAAGAAAATTGGCTGTGTTTCTTTTGTTACTATGTGGCTGAAGTTGTCACCTGAGTTCTTAAGCATTTTGATTTTCTGCTGTATTACGGTGGGCTTCATGAAGTAATTGTTTTTACTTCTTTCAATTTTCTAGATTATAATGAGAAGCCTTGTAGTACTCTGTAAAAGCTCTGGCCCTGCTCATTGGCATGGGACTAGCTAGCACTCGTTTTCTTCAGTTTCATTTTGGCTTGCAGCCTCTGACAAGCCACATGTAACCATGTATATGCCTGGAAAGATGCCACACTGGCCCTCTCCTGGCCTCTCAGGTCAGAGGAAAGGTTTTTAAACTGCCACAGTTCAATCCCCTCTCCATCACAGTGACATGTACTATGTGACCAAAGGTCATCATGTGGGTCAAGAAGCAATCCACCAGCTAGTTTCTAAAAATACCTGGGACTGGTTTATAGCAATAGAAATTATATAAACTTACATATGTGTGTGGTATTGCAAGGCTTGATGCTCACATCTTGCTTGCCACAGACTGAGAATGACACCTGGTGACGCCTAGGAACTGGTCAATGCCAAGTTTTTCTCTCTGTAGAATTGGTCTCTAATCAGATTAAAGATGGGCACTGACCTTTAGGGCCACACTCATCCCCTTTTTCTGTAATTGCAAGAACATATCCGGGGAGGCTGGAGTTGGCAGATAGTTATGATGTGCTGAAAGCCCTGCAGAGCTCCTGGGCTGTTTGCTATTTCCTCTGCCCTGTCCCAGTTGTCCAGATGGCAGAGATTCACAATAGCTGTGGCTGTACACTTGAAATCTAATGGACTCAATGTCCTTTCCTGATTTTTAGTCCCTGGAAATGACATAATTCTGTACAGAAACCTTCATTCTATGTGGACACACGTGCTACATGAGTAGCAGTTATATTTTGTATTTCTGGTGTAAACAAGCATGTTGTGTAAGTGGAGTTGATACTAAGGCATAAAATGCTGTCAGTTGATTGTGCACCAACAAGCCTGTCAAGTTGTTCCTCCGTACTCAGTCATCTATTTTATTTTGGACTCGCTCCAGTTTTCTGAAACCTGAGGAACTTCTGAGCTTGCTCACTTGGAAAAGAAAACATCAAAACCAGTAATCTTGCCCAATATATTTGTTTTGTTCTGCAGCATGTAAAACACTCTGCAAAGTGGCAGCTGCTAGAGAAGAAAAAAATCACGTATTTCAAAATCCGTTGCCTTGTGGTTCTGGAGGTTCTGGGAATTTAATTCATGCTGGTACTTCAGAGCAGTCGTTTCCAAATACAAGGCAGTGGCACGACTTCTTTTATGATTTTGCTGCTCCTTTACTAAGGCTGGCTTTGTGATATCATGTAGCTCATGAGGGGGTTCTTTCTACGCACTTCCCACAGCAGCAAAGTTGATTTTCTAAGTACCCACACTGGAGTCCTCAATTGATCAACTTTAAGATATTTGATGTTGGCTCAAGGCCCATTATTCTCTTCCTTCCAGGAAGAATAATAATAGTAGCCAATAACCAAACAATCTCTTAAAAGCAAAATATTTACAACAAAGTCATCTTAGACATACTAAATGTAAACATAAGCAGGCTGCAGTGTAAGCAAGCCCAGCTTATGCACTGTTTATATCAATCAGATGGAATTCCTTGGAAATTGGATTTTTTCTATGTACCCCTCAAAGCTTCTAAGAACTGGCAAACTGATCATTACTGCAGCTCACAACCCAGTTCGTTTTTGTGCCCAGTTCTTACACCCTGCAGCCCTCTCCCTAGGATCAAGTCACAGTTTAATTCTTGCTAGTCCTCGCTCAGTTCACTGCCAGCTTTGGCACAAGCAGGCGTTTGGTTTGTGACACTGTCAGGCCTTAGAGCCCATGGTTCTGCTCTTTGTCGTGGACAGAGCAGATGGTGCAGAGGCTCAGACTGAGTGGTCAGGACTGGGGGAGAGGGCAGGAATGCTTTTTGCCCGTGGCAGTATTAGCTCGCACCAGCCAGTTTAAAGTGGTTGTGAAATTGGTGCCTGAGTTTGCTGGATTTTGAGAAAGGATAAGTGAGTCTTAATATGTGGTGAAGACAATCAAGCCTGGTTGTCTGTGGCTTAGTCCTGTGTGTTTTGCCATCACTCTCCCATTGCAGCACCTCCTGCTCTGTGCACAGACATAGCTTCAGGTTTCATGTTGTGTTTTGTCTTTTTTTTTTTTTTTTTTTCCCTGCTAGCCAATTTAATAAGACACGTGCACAGCTGGGCTGGAATGTGCTCATGGTGTCCAGCCAGCAAAGATCTTCCTGCCTTCCTTCTGTAAGAGCACCGACAATTCCTACCTTTGCTGTCTGAATGCTGATTTTATTGTTAATGATAAACACCAGTATCTTCAGGACATCTCCCAGCAGGGGGTGGGAGGGCACCATCTCAAATCCAGTTCTTCAGTTTAACTAAAATTAGCCTAATTTTGAAATACAGAACACTGTAATGTAGACAAGTGGAAGGAGATATGATAAAGCTGCATTTATCTCATTTTATAAAACAAGACAAGAAATGTAATGCAAGTAAAAGATTGGCTGGAGAATTTTTATTCTTAAAATCAGTTTTTCTGGCAATGCAAAGTATGCAGGATAAGGATACTTCAACTTCTGGATTCTCTCCACTCTTCCAATTTTATTCTTGTTTGTTTGTTTTCAGTTTCTTGACATACTGCAGTACTCATTCATACCATGGAGCTAGTGTATGTGTGTGTGTATAGTGATAGCATCACAAATTATATAAATACCTTTCTGTGTTATATGTGTTCAGTGAGAAAATAAAAAAGAGGGGGTTGATGCTGTTCTTTAGCTGGAGTGGTAGGAAGCAAACTTTCTTCCATTGCAATGCTTTTGGCACAGTTCAAGTTGTCCTTCTTGGGTGATTGTGTAACACCAAAGACCTGGAAATTAGGTTCTCTGCAGTGATTCATATCAAACTGCTTCTCTCCCTCCTTCACTGTCCTGATGTCAGAGCAGGAGTCTCCTCTCTGCAGCCTCATTCCCTGGGAGCGAGCAGTGTGTGCAGGTGGGTGTTCTTTGTGTATGGATCTGCACAGTGCATTATCACAGCTTGCAGGGCTAATTTTAGGCTCCTGAACTCAGGTATTAACTGATGGTATGAGTGTTTATATTGAATCTAATGTTGTTGATGTTTCGGGGTTTTTTTTTCAATGGCTTCAAGTACTGTTGATAGAAAATAAAATCTCTTGCAATATTTAGTACCAGGAAAAGAACTTACTAATTTCATTGCCTTACATAATGGGTTGCTTTTACTACGTTGAGTAAAATTACTTCTGCATTTGTCACAGTACACTGGCAGCACGTGATTTCACTGTGCCACATGCACAATCCATTTCAAGGTGAAACCTTGAAATGCACAGTGTTTACTCGGAAGCCTTTAGACACTGCAAAACAGTAGGTAAAAATGCATGGATCGAGGCAGTTGGAATATATGCTCCTGCTATAACACAGACAGGCAAAAAATCCCATTGTATTCTCTGTGCCATTGTGTGCCTTCCCCTGGGCCGAGGCTGCTCTCTCCCTGTGTGTGTGTGTGTGTGTCCCGTCATGCCTCTCCCTTCCATTCCAGATCCTGCCTTGATGCCCAGCTGCTGGCGTTTCTTAGCAGTTGGGTTCTTTGTCCTCACTCTTACCCAGAAGGAAGACAGCTTTCTGCATTGTTCTATATGGGAATTACATTGCCTGCTCTTGCTCAGTTTATTTGTGGAATAAGCAACAAAATAAAACTTACCTGCCCTCTTGTCCCTAAAATAAGAATGGGCCAAATCAAAGGCTAAGAATTCTAGTTTCTAACAAATACATCAGTGCTGGTTCCCCACATAGTATTTTGAAGTCAAGAATTTTGTGAACCACTAAAATCTGTTGGAGACTTACCCAGTTTTAATTATGGGTGTGAAGTAGAGGAGTGTACAGTAGAAATAAATGCTCCAAAAACATGCATGCCTCTGGTACTAATTTTAGTGGTGGAAGGAGTAGTGTTTTTAAAACAGCATAATCCAAGGAAATGTCTTTGTATTCCTGAGTTGTCCTTAACAATTAATGGATAAGCGACATGAGCTGTCGACTTCTTGAAATTTGGAGCCACAGAGGAGCTGGTTGTTGTCTTCTATTCTGAGTGCATGGACATGGGAATGTTACTATTTAGTATCTGTGGTTTAGGATTTAGTATTAATTTCTAAGCTTGGTAATGGGAGCAGTAACCTCCAGGTTTCTGCAAGTTTCTTTAAATAGAGAAAAAAACCCCAACTCTAACAAAGCCCAGTCTGCTGAAATGGTACTCCCTTCTTCTGTTTAAATCTTCTTAATGAAGAAAAGTAGTATGCTAACACACTGATGCTAATACACAAAGGTGCTTGTACAAGCCAGCTGCCTCTCTTCTTAGCAAACTTCTTATTTTAGTGAAAAAGAAACTTTCTTGGTTTTAAAATGAATTTGTCTGTAATTTGATAAGTGAGGAAGACCAAAAAATTCGGCTTTGATTATGGTAACTTAAAATAAGAGCAAAAGCCACAAACTGGTTTTTCATATTCCTTTTGTCAGCAGATACACTGTAATTTTTAAAAGTGGTTACTTAGGAAATGGTTCAGAAATTAATCATTTGGTAAAAATTAGATTTTAGTGTCCATGTGCTGGTTTTGGGTGGAAATCCAAAACCTTGACAGTCAGACCTCAGAGCGTGGAGACTTAGGATGTGGAGACCCAACTGGAATTCAGGACAGTAAACAGTGAGTTTTTGCAGCTGGAAAAGCAGATCAGGGGTATGCAGGGATTGCAGGGTGGCAGGGATTGTGTCGCTCACGG
This sequence comes from Acridotheres tristis, assembly GCA_037013685.1. Lineage (NCBI taxonomy): Eukaryota > Metazoa > Chordata > Aves > Passeriformes > Sturnidae > Acridotheres > Acridotheres tristis. The sequence continues at coordinate 6,866,107 of CM072899.1, read as the reverse complement.
AAAACCCAGGGAGCTGCAGCTCTGGGGATGCTGGGTGCCCTCAGGCTGGGCCGTGTCAGCCCAAGGAGGGTGGCTGGTGACAGCCACGTTCGGTGGAGAAATGGCCCTGGAGCCGCTGGCGAGGCCTGGCCGCTGTCCGTGGCAATCGAGGAGCGTGCACAGAGCCTGGCACCGCAGCTGTGTGTGCCGGTGCCCGTGGCTGGCAGCAGGCCTGCGCTGAAGCCAGGCTGGGCACGGCTCCGGTGGCCGCCGGGTGCCCCAGGCCGGCCCGGCCGGATGCGGCCGAGCGCTGCCCGGGCTGTGTGCACGGCGTGGAAAATCCCACAGCGAGGGATTAAGCGCTGCGAGCGGCCCCGTGAGCCCTTCTGAAATGTCACCGGAGCCGTGTGGCACCGCTCCAGGAGCAGCAGGCAGCGAGCTGGCCAGGGCAGGGACAGACCCCGGGGCTCCGAGCCTGCAGAGCCGCAGGCAGGGCCCGACTCTGCCTTGGGTGATTCCCTGAAGAAACAGCCCCAAAAAGCCACGGCTCAGACTGGCAAGAGGAAGAAAAAAAAAAAAAAAAATAGCAATCAAACGTTAAACAGCCGATGGCAGCCTGGTCAGCCCCTTAGATAAATCAGCAGCTGTTAATCAAGATGTTAATTAAAGAAACTAGTAAGAGCGTGTTCATTTTAGCGGTTTTTCTGAGTGTGCTCACCCGTGTGATGTAGAAATCCGAGGGCAAACACTCGTGTTACAGCTCTGGCTGTGGGCAGGAGGGTCTGTGCTGTTTGTCTGAGCCCCGCAGGAAATGGGAAATGCAGCCACAGCCTGCATGTGTCAAGTGCAGTCATGTTTTTCATTTAAAAGGTTAAACTGCACAAACATTTTAGTTAGCACATCCTAATTACAGCGTTGCTCCATTCTTTCAAAAGGAAGTGTGAAAAGGCTGGTAATATTTAATTTGAAAGACACTATTGTGCAGGCACAGTAGGTCTGTGCCCTCATTTGACTGTATTAGTGATTTCCCTAGGATTTTGCTGCAGTAAATTTTTAATTAGTGTAAAGTTAACGTGGTTAGTGTTTTTAAACATGAAAACTGTTGTTTTATGCCAATTGTGATTGACCAGTGATAATAAAATAAGGAGCGATTATCCTTTTTTTATCCTTCAAAACTTACTAATGCCTAAAAACGTTAAATTTGGGTAAAGTAATGTTAGGATTTGACTTAAAAGAAGAAACCAAGTTATTTGCTTTCAAGTGATGTTACAAATTACATATTTACATTTCAAGAGACTGTTGGAAACTTTGGAAATTTGAAAAATATTGCAATACCACTGATTTTTTCCCACCGTCCTTTTCCATTGTGAAAGAGTTAAAAATTGTGTGCTTAAAACCTCAGAACAGGAAGAGGGGTGCTAGCTATGCAGGCAGAGCCCCGTGCTGCTCTCATTTCTTGAGTTTTTCCTGCAGGTGGGCACTCAGTGTAGAGTGTCCTGTTTGCCAAAGGGAAGCACGTGGGTTGTCACACCTGTAGGTGTGCAGGTACAGGTGAGACACGGGTGTGACATCAGAGACAGCTCCAGGAGCTCCCTCCTTTCTGTTCCATCAGCAGAGAGGGGCTAGGTAGTTGGCCAGTTTAAATATGAGCTTATAATTTTAGTTTTTAATCTTACAAAGCTCTCGTGTCATGGCAGTGGATGTCATTAGTTAGTCATGCAGTACATAAGAAAAATATTTGTGCTCAGTGTCTTTTTATCCTCTAGTTTCTTAATCAAAGAACGTGATTTCCTTAGCTGACATTATTATTTTCGTGTACACTGTGATATTTCCTCCTACCGCCAGCTCAAAACAAAGTCAATTCCCTCTTGTTGATCTCTTTTGTGTGGAGTTCTTTCCATTTCAAGGCCTTTCTTTTACTCCCATCTTCAGAACTTTATGCTTAGTGTGTAGCCCCCTTTGTATTTTGGTTCACTAACAGCTTTTTAGCAAGTTTTCATTGTCAGCATCTTTTCTTTTGTAGCAGAACTGAGTCTGACGGTCAGCATACAACATTTAAAATTTGCTAGGTGTAAAGAAATAGCTACAGGGGAAAACATTTAATTCCCAATCTGGCGTGAATAGAAGCATTAGGAAGATGAAAGCCAGGCAGGCATTTGGATAGGTGAGCTTATCTGAAGTCATGACACAGTATTATACTATGTGATCAGGTCTTCTAAGGAACATTGTTCATGCTGAAGAAGAAGAATATGGTGTTAAAGATGTAAATCTAATTTCTAGGTAGAGAATGGGCAGAGAGAGGGAAAAAAGAAGAAATTAGGTGGTGATTCTTCCCCTTTTTATTTGCATTTTTCAATACACAATTCTTTATTAATCCTTTGTTTACCAAAGTTTTTATTAAACTTTGCAATACTGTTGTGGTGTGGTATTTATTTTGAATTTGCTTTATAACTTTTTTGAAAAACTGAAGCTTTTCTTTTTTGTCATTCAGGGTAAACCTAAACAGCTGGAAAACTGTTGTCTTATATTTTTGAGAAAGCTGACCCACAGTGCATCTTGAGGCACTGCTGATCTGTACTGCTTACCTCTGTCTGATGCTCTTGTTTGTCACCACTGTGGCTTTTCTGAAGTTTATTTCAAATAAGAATTATTTTTTAATAGCAAAAGAATGACTCAATACCTGCCTTTTAATCAGTGCAGGTCTTGTCATGTCATCAACAGGCTACACAGAGATTAGTGTTCATAGTGTGGATGTTATAATCTCTCCATGGCCCAATTACCATCTAAGACACTCTACTGTCCTTCCATAATAACTTTGCCATATTTATATTTCAGTGCCTAACAGATTTACAGGACAGTTACCAACCATACCCCTTGACAAGTTCACTGGGGAATGGTACCAGAAGGTTGAGCTTGGATGTTACACCACAGTCTTTTTGAGATGTCAAGCCCTTGCATTTGGGTTTACCTGAGCAAGGATGGGGTGAACATCCTAATCCGGGTGATGAGGGGAGACATTCCAGCAGTTGTTCTCCCTGGCTCCATTTTTGCTTGTGGTTCTGCTCCATGAATAATTTAGTGTCCTGCTTCTATCAGTTTTCCCACACTGTTCTCAAAAGTTTTACTGGTCTGAGAGGGCTCTGAATAGCTCAAGCAAACCCGATGGGAGTGTCCTTAATTTCAGTTTGCCTCTACACAGCACAGAAAACCCCAGTCTGTCTGCAGGCTTGGAATGGCAGTATGCTTGATGCTTCAGAGGCTATTTTACATCTCTTGGGGGAAAACTCATGTATTTTAGGGAAGAATTTTAAATCCTGTGGAAATTGATTAAAGAACTACTTGTGTGCTGACTACAAGGGGGTTTTGAAAGGATTAGTAACAAATAAGGAAAAATGAAAAAACTGGTTGTGGAGAAGCAGCAGCTGGGAAAGGGAGATACTTGAAGGTTATTTATTTAAATACATTAATTTATTGTTAGATTCTTAATAACTGTGTTTGCAATCTGCTGCTCACTCTTTCCTGTGGTGGCAGTCTTGGATGTCAGGGGAGGTGTTTTGGGTTTGGGGCTGTTTTGCAGCAGGTACCATAGAGGACCTGGCATTCCTGCCCAGGTAGTGTGTGGTACTAAACAATTAAAACCCATCCTGGCAATGCTATAGTTATACCTTAAAAATTTATCCAAAATTAAAATTACATAATTATCTCTTCTTTGAAATATTTCAAAGTACTGAAGTTGGCATTCAGAATCTTACAAGTGAGGATGATCACTTTCTATTTCTCCTTCTCTTTTCTTAAATGGCAGCAACAAAACTGACCCTGCTTATGCATAATTTAACACAACTTTATTTAATATATTTTGCACAGTGATCTCTTGTGAGTAGATTTTAGTTCTCTAAAATAAATATCTAGACAAACTATAAACTTACTGTGGTGAATATTTCTCAAGTGAGGAAGTGTAAGACATAAGGTTGCATCAGCATTACTTGGCCATGATCTGTTTAAAAGATATTATGTATGCTTGTTTCTTAGTGCCACGAGGATACGTGACTATCAGTTGGCTTCTTCTTGTGGTTTTGCTAACACTGAGTGATAAACAATAATATCAGCTGCCAGATGCAAACCAATGGTTTTTTATGGAACAGTAAGACAAAGCATCTCAGGACATGACAGGCAGTACTGGTGCTCATCAGGCCTTGTTGGTCTGTCATACTGGTTGCTTGGGCTCCATAAATATTCTCTTTTGTACCCTTCCTGCAGAAGTGAAGATGACTTTGTTCAGCTAAATGTGTAAGGTCAAACACCACAGAGTTGGAGTGACCTCATCCTGACTTACAGTGTGCACAGAATTGATGGCATGATTAAAGGGACATCAGTGGAAGATTAAGGCAGAATCCTTGGGATCTAGGTCCCGTGATTAGAGCAGGATAATGAAGCAGCAATAAGTGAGTGAGCAGCAGATCAAGCTCCTGCACAGACCAAGCAGCTGCACCCTGCCAGGGTGGCAGCAAAGGAGGAGTAATTTGCCTGCTATGCCTGTGATTGTTTTAGCTCCTAGTTTCTCCTGCAAAATCCTCATGGATCTAATTTTTTCTTTTTTATCTTTGCTATGGTGAGATCAGAGTGCTGGTGGACTAGAGCTGCAAAAGGGATTTTAGTTGCTTGCTGAGTAAAATCTGGAGCTATGTTGAGGTGCCCTTCCATAGCAGTGTCTGTGCTCTGCTGTCATGTCACAGATCTGAGCTTCCTGGAGAAAGGAGAAAACCAGGTCAATTAGCTCTCCATTATTCTAGAAATGAAATACTCTTACTGACAAGAAATAAATTTTTTTATCCTCAGGTAAAATATATTTGTTTTAATATGCCTGTCAAAATTCCTCAAATGATAAGTCACACAGTAGCTCAGTATGATGGAGAAAAGGACAAGTTTGTTTTATGTGTCAGGATTATCATGCTTATACTTTGTGATACAGACATGAGACAACAATTGCTTAAGCAAAAAGGGTTTTTAATGCTTTGTTTCAATGTACACATCTAATCTGATAGTTTGAGGAGTACTCTTACACTTATTCTACACAATACTCTTAACCTGTGTTAAATCTTTTTCTAAATGTTCACTGAAGTTCCAGCATGTCTAACTGAAACAAACTCGTGTGTGTTCTCCTGGGTGTGCTTCGTTTTTACTGCAGCTGCACCAGCACTGACACAGGGCACTTTGACTTTTTGCCCAGTACTTATGTAAGGAGTCAGTATAAAAAAAATGGGTTTATGAAACTTGATCTGTACATCTTGTATTTGCTGCTCAAAGCTATTAATTGATGCCCAGAGAGAATGAACAGCACAAAATACTTGCTGGCTTTTGGGAAACAGGCATAGACCTGGGAGGAATGTCTTGAAAATTTTAAAGAGTATTGTTGCTCTTAAATTAATTTTTTCCTTAATTTTTTTGGTAAGCATGAAGCAAAGAAATTAGCATTTTATGAAAAATCAAATGCTTTTTTCTATAAAAGGGTATCATCTTTTAATATAGCAATAAGTTATGAATCACAGTACATCCAACTGTTTACTCATTGATAGAAGAATAAGCACTAGTAGCCAAACATAATGAGAAGCTTTCTCTTTTCTTTTTTTTTTTTTTCCTGCCCCTTCCAGGTTACTTTTTTGCATTTTGTCAGAGATTGCTGCATGTTTAGTAGGAAATAGACAATGGAAAATAGGATTTTTTAAACCCAAGAAAATTGGTAGCCAGACTAAGGGCCAGATGAAAATTTTTTTTTTAAAGCTCTGGAAGAGATTTATATTATCAATATCTATTTTATCAGGAAGTCCTGTGTCCTTTGGCCTGATTCATATATAATATTTGCTCAGCTATAGGACAGAGATACTGTGTTTTTCCAACTTGATAGATGGGAGCAGAGATATTGTTTGCTGGGATATCATCTCTTTTCACAGCTTTCTAGCTCTGCCCAGTCCTTCTTCATAGTGTAACAAACCTGATGCATAAATGCAAAGGTATTTAAGGAGGAGTTTACCTGTTAAAGTTTAGTGTTGAACACAGCTTTCATTTTAGACCAGATTCTTTCCAGTGCTGTGCCATCAAGGAAGACTTTCTGGTTCTTTGTCCAAAGCCAAAACTTAGATTTTTTTGATATTTAAAAAGCAAAACAAACCAACAACAACAAAAATCAACAGAAAAACCCACGGAACAACAATAAAACCCCTCCTTCCCCTAAATTTTAAATTATACACAGTTGCTGAAATGGAAATATCACTTTGATATGCTATATAAGCAATCACAACATTAAAAAATTATTTTCCTCTCAAGAGTTATGTGAAGGGATGCAAGTGCCAACCTTTAAAATTTGAAAACTGAACACCTGAAGATAGTTAGTTATATTTTTAAATGTTTTCGGGCTGAGACAGAATAATGACAAATGGAAACTATGTTAAATTGGCAGATTAGTAGAATTTATTATTGTAATATGCTTAGCATAAAAAGCATGGTAGTCTTGATTATTCAGTGACAGTTTGTTTAGTAATTTTTCCAGTAAAAACTGTGTCAGTCTGTCAGTAAGTATATTCTTAGATCAAATATACAATTCTTAACATGTCTGGTTTCAAAAATAATATTAACCTTCTCTATTAAGATGAGACGTCAGTGCTTTTCACATGGTTTTCAAAACAGTTCTTAAGTAGATTTCACTTAAGATCATGAATGTTATAAAAAGACTGAAAAATAAAAGATAAGTAAATTGTAGTAGCAGCACTACCTTAATTTGTATGTATGTCAACAAAAAAATAGGTCTAGGCAGGTTGTGAAAAATGAGCTGAAAAGACTTCTTGTTGTGTTGATAGACAACGTAAGTTGTGGTTATGCACAGAAGTGGCGAGTGAAGATTTCACAGCCCTGCATTGTTACAATATCTCTTTCAGAAATTGTCTCAGAATTTTAGAAAAAGTTCGTTTGATGTGTTGTTTTTCTGGGTGTGTGTGTCTGATGGACATCCTCTCTGACAGGTAGACTGTAAACCTGTGGGTGATCAGACATTAGCCTTAGTTCTCTTAAGTAATTTTTTTGTTATTGCCAATTTAAAACACTTTCTATTAAACTCACTTGGTTGAGCCTGGTGCTGCTGAATATTCATGCAAATAGCAGTGGCATCTCAGTTTGGTACCAGAACAGTGCCAGTTACAGCTGCAGAAGAGAAATATTCCTATCATCCAGATAAATAGCTGAGATTGCTATTTTGTCTGGTTTCTTCCTAATTATGGAATGCAAGGAGGTTGTCAGTTTTATTCTAGTCCCTTCTTCTTTTCATCTGCTAGGTTTTTTCAAGAAAATAATACTCTCACTTCCTTCAAACAGCAAAAGTCATCGTAAACTCCCAAGGATTGCATAGTCATCCGCTGGCTTATTGGAGATTATTTGTAGCTGTGATAAGCACTTGTATTTTGAATTTTCTAAATACACAGAATGTGGAGGAGTATTGAGTAATGTTTCTCATTATCTCACAGGATGTAGCATCACTGGACTCTAATGGCCCTCAAACAGTAACTTAACAGAGCTGCTCAGGGATTCTTGCCACTGCTATAAAAAGCCATTTGGCAATAAGCACTGCGTCACATTAGAAGCACAGGCATTTACTAGAACATAAATATGCTAAAATATTTCATTTACAGACTCTTCAGTGGCAGCTGGTTCTAGAAAACTAAGTGGATAACTAATAGTTTTAAATACTACAGTTTTAAAGCAGTTGTTCTTGAGAAGGGTGATGTTACTGAATTTGCTTGGTATTTTTGTAGAGCATTTCACACTTGACTTCTTGACTATAATTACCCATTCCAAAGTGATGAGTATTTTGCGAAATTTTGCAGAAGGTAGTTTGCACCCATTTTTACAGTTAAACAGGGGAACACACAGGAGTTGGTTCAGTTTCTTTCTTAGTCCAAGCTCTATATTCATTCATTATTTTTATTTTTCTGAGCTGATGAACACATTTCAAGTGCTCCTTCCAAATAGGTCATCTAAGCAGAACACAGATGTACCTAATTTACATTTCCCAGAGCGTTACAGGCTTCTGCACTGGACTTGGCTGCCACTCTTGGCTGTAGCTGTAGCTTCATGAGTAGCCTGCTGCTTCCACGGTTCACTTAAGTCAAAATCTGTAAGGTGATCCTGAGATTGATCGGCGGTGGATTTGGGCACCTCTAACAATACTTGGCTGCAAAAGATATGTTACCACTGCCTTTGCACTCCCCTGACGCACCTCTTTCTCATGTCTCTTAGATCTGTGGTTTTCATTCACTGGATTGCCAGCAGTGTCTCTTAAGTAGGTGTTGATTACACAGATCCTCGAGGAGCCACAGGTGTCCCTGTGTCAGTGAGCACACGGTCCATGTCTGTGTAGGCCGAGCTGGAAGCTGCCAGGTGTTCTGAGAATTTATGGTTCTGAAGAACTACCTTTACAATAGACACTATTTTACCTGAAATGGTGCTAGCAACATGAAAGTTTTCATGGTTTTATGTTAATTAAAAAACACGTCCAGTGACAGAATCTGACCTCTCTTAATTCATATACTCAGGTTTTTTGTAGAATATCTGCTGCTACTTTTGATGCTGCTGCTAAATAGAAACAAGAGGAAAAAACCCAACCAAACAAAAACCAACAGTGCTCAAAAACCCCAGTGTAGGTCAATATTTGAGCTGATGTTGTCAGAGGTGTTCCACACTGGAGGTCTGATAGATCATACCAAAAGTTTGTCATGAAGTAAAAGTGAAAATGTTGGATTCAATAGAATTTTGATGATTAGGAGACATTCTTACAGATAATGCTTATCCTGCAAGGGAATATGACATTTAAGCGTGCCTGGCCTGAGGATAGGGGTCTCTTGGCTTTGTGTATCTGAGGTCCAGATCTGATTGTTTGAGATGGAGGGAGAGCTAAGATTTAGTGGCTGAGATATGTAGCTACCAAAACGAAGAGATTTCTGTAACCCAGACCAGCATTGGGTGAAACCTCATGGATTACAGAGAGGCTTGAATCCTCTATGCTGTGTGTGTGGAAGGGAACCTCCCAAGCCAATAAAGGAAAAATGTTAATGGAGTAAATGAGATGAAGTATTTACAAATTCTTTCTATATGGGAGCTTAAAACCCCTTTTCACTCTTTCAGAAAGAAGACACAGCTCCTCCAGCAAGCCGCCTTTGACTCCTCCCTCCTCTTCAGTATTTTCCCTCATTTCATCTTTCCCGTCAAAAAACAAAGGTAGCAGTGGAAGTGGGAGCAATCGTTCATCCAGTGGAGGTACTAGTGCATCATCATCAAATTCCAAGTTGTTGAAATCACCCAAAGACAAGCTGCAGATCAGCGGAAACAACAGGTTAATGCATTCGGTACAGCACAGCAAAGTTCCCCATGACAAAATGTGAGTATGCCTTTTGAAAGAGAATTAAATGTCATTGCTTGCATAGACACTGCTAGGCCAAGAAAGTTTCTTTTTGTTTCAGAGTGTTTTTTGTTTAGAAGATAATAATTTTAAACTCCTCCAGATCTTTTCCTACAGCCTAGTCAAAGATTATAGTTAATTCTCATATCTGTGTTGAAGAAGAGCTCCTGCAAAGCTGTGTCTTAAATCACCATGGATAAAGGTCATTTTACTAGAGGCTGCTAGTTCTTTGATGTAATTTGCATACTTTGATCATAAGGGAGTTTTAGCTCTGTTTCAGGTGATTTTTGACCTGCACATGTGAGATAATAGCACTGCTGATAAAATTTACTGCTACAGAATGGTGCATTTCTCACTGGATGTAATGGGCCCATTGCAGTTGTTTTGGACAGTTGGCAATGATATTCTCTGTCCATGAATGCAAGTAATGGTTTCTGAAATCCCTGGACACTCTGAGGTGTCAAGGAAAAGAGGACAGAAGAGATTATGGGTATCAAAAAAAAGTGAAAATTGAAAAGATAATGGAGGAAGGTCTGCATTTATATTGGGAATAGATTAGAGTATTGTTGAATAACATATTTTAGCTATTTTTTTCCATTTTTCTCTCTTTGTTTTTCATAAATAACAGTATGACTCCATCTGTCAAAGTGGAAAAGATTCATCCAAAGATAGATGGTGCCCAACTGAAAGCTGCTGTTGGTCCAACTTGTTCTACTACTGTGAGTTCCTCAATAAAGACTGGCCTTAATTGTCCCTCAATACCAAAGCCACCCTTGCCTTCCCCTGGACAGATACTGAATGGTAAAGGTCTTCTCTCTGTGCCTCCATTTTTGGAAAAGAAACCTGAAGAAAATACGAATAATAGGAAATTTTTGCATAAAAGATTGTCAGGTAATTTTTAAAAAATTATTATTAGCTATATTATTCTAAGTAGAAATATATATATGGAAATAAGTTCCAGAAGTAAATTAAAACTCCTGTAATACTGTAACTTATAGTAAGAGTTTTAAAATATTATAATTTAAGTCTATAATTTGAATTTGACATACACTTTAGGGATGCAAATACCTTGAAATTGGCTTTTCCTTTCAGAAACCTGTACAGATCTCAAATGCCTGTCAGCTCTGACAGTTTTAAAATTACACTCTTCTATCTCTAAAGATTCTAATTTCCTTCTTTCTATATGGAAGGTCCAAATATACACAGAAAACAGAACAACTAGCACCTCATAAACTCAGAAATGGAAACCCAGTCTGCTCTTCACACCTTTTAACATAATTATTTTGAATGTTAGTAGAATGGTATAAAAGTTCTTGACACCAAAGCCAACAAGCAAAAACCCACCATTTGTTTGTCACAATCCATAATGGTGATCTCTACTCCTAAGAGACAGCATCAAATCCACCTTTGAGGTCACTTACAGGTGTTTGTAGACTTGAGATCTGTATTTCAGCACACCATAAGCTTGCTGAGAGTGTAGAAAAAATCATTTGTACAATTTTCTTGTGCATTTTTATTTGTACGTTTCCTTGTGTCATATTTGAAGTTTCCAATATGATTAATTTTTTGTGATGAGACTAAATGTTAGTATTTCAAAATGTCTTTTGATAACTTTTCAATACTGTGTCTTTGACAGAGAGAGAATTTGATCCTGATATATACTGTGGTGTCATTGATGTGGAAACCAGGAAACCTTGTACTAGGTCTTTAACATGCAAGGTAGGATATTTGAATCAGGATAAGATTATCTGAAGTTTTTATTCAAATTCTTGAGGAACATGATAGAAAACGGAGAACTGCACATTTTTGCTGTTGGTAATTACCACAGTAAGTGGTGCCTCTCAAAACATGTTGCCCAGAACCAAGAAGAAATTGTTTCTGAAGTTCAGTTAATTATTTATTCAGAAAGTATTTCTCAAAGTAACCTGGAGATTTGTGTTTTTGTATAAACCCTTTAAACATGGATGTTGGCATGGGACAAACTGTGTTATTCCACATGTAGGTAGCAGAAGGCCAGCATGTTCCTCTCTTTGGGGGGTAACCTTTGAGTTGCAGATCATGAATTTTCAAATTCCTCATAAGCATTGGACATATTGCTTATAAAGGATTTAAATAATTCAAGCCCTTCCCTTCTCACACCCTTTCCTCTCCCCCCAGCAGAGTCTACAGCAGGTTCTTGATAGGAATTTGTGTAAATGCTAATTCTGCTGGATGAACTGCTACAACCAGCTCCTGAAAGAGCCATGGAGCACACCTAGAGGTCAAACTCTAAATTAAACAATCATAAAAACTTTCAGTCAGACAAATTGTATCCTCTGGCTCCCAAACCCTGGGGGACAGACGCTGTCACTTGCTCCCAAGGAACCAAGAATCCAGATCCCCTGCACTTGTGTAACATTTTGCTGCTTTCCTGCAAAGCAGCTCTACCCTCAGTTTGGGAAACGTCTGGTAAATAAACCACCTACAGAACAAAGGTAAATGAAGCTGGCAGTAATGACCCAGAGGAACTGAACTTGAACACATTGCCCTTTTGGAATTACAGAGGGGAGGAAATTGTTTTGCTAACAGAGGAGGGGAAAGCTGCAAGATTTTACAAGAGAAATGGGCAAATCAAAAGTGAAAGAGTAAAAACATTTCTCAGCAATGCTTTAGAATATATCACTCATAAAATAATTTTTGGAATTGCTATTTGTGTCTGAATTATGTGATAAAAATTTTTACCTACTAAAAAGAACCAAATCAAACCCTTTGTGCCATATGAAAAAGGTGTTGTGTGTGATTTTAACAATTCAGAAAAATAGCTTCCATTTACTTCACCTTACTTTGAATTGTTGCCATTTATACACATACACATCTTACTGTGTAGTGTTCAGGGCACTCAAAGAACTTTGAGTCCTTACTGACTCTGGATTCCGTTAGATGTTTTGAATTCCTCAATATCTATTTGATTACTTTGGTTTTCAAGGAATATATTAGTTTACAGAAGGAAGCACAGTACTTCTATAAATATTTTTCAGGTCTCCCATTAGAAGTCTGATTTTAAACATTACATTGTTGAATATTTTTTTAAGTGAAAGTAAATATTTTCTCTTTGGTTTTGCAGGAGTTGGCAAATTAAATATCAATGTAAAAACAGGTTTTCGGTTTAGTCTTAACCTTATTAAAAATTTGGCAGTTTGGCTTTTAAAAAGAAATTTGAAAGAAGCCTTTTACCAAATTGGTGGTTTTGTTACTCTGTATCGGACAAGGATATAATTATCCACCAAGCAATTTTAAAAGTTTGTTTTCTGAGTCATATTTCCATTTGTTTAGTAAACCAGGACTGTGATAATTTTCTGTTTTGGAGCTCTAGACACACATTTTGAGTGTTTGACTTCCCCAAATGTCATAGCCTGAGATTAATGATTTATTCCTGGTTCTGCAGACACATTCCTTAACCCAGCGGAGGGCTGTACAGGGTCGAAGAAAACGATTTGATGTGTTATTAGCTGAGCACAAAAGCAAAACCAGGGAAAAGGAACTTCTTCGACATTCGGATCATCATCAGCAGATGCCCCCTCTCAGGGAACCACATCCCTCGCCTACTAAAACTTCCCAGGAGCTGCACCAAAATTCTCATGGAGTTACTCTTACAGAATCAAAGCCTTTATTACCTAATAAACCCAAACCTCACCCCCCCAGTCTTCCAAGGTAAGGAAAATCTGCAGATGCAGTGGTGTGAAATGAATACTGGGAGCTTGCTGAGATGGATTTTGAGGGAATGATATGGATCTGTTGGACAGGGCAGTGTGTTTGCTCCAGGCCTGGTGCCTGTCTGCAATTAGCAATTACCTGCTGAGGGTAACTCCTGCCGAGGAGGGGTTGGTGTTTGCAGTAGTAAAAACTGACTTAGAATCAATGGAAGTGGTTGAGCAACAACTGGGCAACGCTGCTTTTCCAGGGGTACCACCATACTCTGTCCTGCTCCTTGGCAGGTTACAAAACTGTGGACAACACCAGGGATCTGTTAATGTAGATTTCTTTCTCTCAGTAGCAGTAAGCTCTTAAAAGGTGGGATTTTTGACTGGGCTTGGATCAATAACACCTGGTTACTGCTTGCCTTGCCCAGGCCTCCAGGCTGTCCAGCCCAGCACAGTGGAAATGCCCCCAGTGAGTCTCCTTCTGTCCACGAGTCCCCACACCCTCCCTTGCCTGCAGCTGAGCCAGCATCTCGGTTATCCAGTGATGAGGGAGAATGTGATGAAAAAGAAGAGCCTGTTGAAAAACTGGATTGTCATTATTCAGGTCATCATCCTCAACCAGCCGCTGTACGTTTGCAAAGTTACCTCAGTCTCTCTCTGGCTCTAATTGTGTAAACAAGTTACTTTGGGGTTTTACAGGTGGTTTTCTGTGGGGTATGTGATTTTGGTTTTTTTTTTCTTTTTTTTTCCTTTTTCTTTTCTCCTCCCTATATTTTGAGAAAATTATTTTGTGGCCTAGTAGGCAGAGAAGGTTTAACTAGTTGCAAAATAAACATGCTAAAAAAATGTATTCATAGCTGACTTTCCCAATCCAAATGAAACCCAAATGCCAGAATACTAAGGGTGAAATTGGTAACTGCTCTAAAGGGCTGTGGTTTTGGAATAAGGACATGTAAACAGTGTCTTTTTGGTGCAGTTTTGTTATTGGACTCCTCCTCCACACCCACGCACTCAAGTTACCAACATCACATTGAAGGTAGCAGTAAGGTATGTTAGTATTTAAATTTTGACAAAAGTTAGTATAGCTAGCAAATTTATTATCCAGCCTGGATGTCAAATTATATCCTTTTTTTTAAAAAAAACAGACTTCTAGCTGATATCTGGTAGGTCCTCAGAAATAGATGTTACATAAATATGTGTGTGTGTATAATGTTTATACATAAACAGACATACTGCTAACCTTCTCTGTTTAATCAGAGGAGTTCTAATTTGACTTCTGTTACATATGGGAATATCAGAAGACAAGAAAATTATCTCAATATACCAAGGCCAAAAAATTTAAGTAGTTCTTGGGCCATAGATATAAAAATTCTGATTTCTATTTTTTTATCCTCTACTTAAACATCTAAAAGCATATCTATAATTAAAAGATTGTTATTCAGAGAGTTGTTATTGAAAGTAGAAAACACCAATAAAAATCATGTCTTTTCAGTTTTGCACATTTGGTAGTCAGCAAATTGGAAGAGGTTATTACGTGTTCGACAAGCGGTGGAACCATATTCGATGTGCACTTGACTACATGTTGGAGAAGCATCTTAATTCACAGATGTGGAAGTGAGTAGAAGTGAAAGAGTTCTTATTCTTCTTGGTGTTTGTAAATGTACGTGGAACCGTGTGATTCTTGTTAAAGAACAGTAATCTTGTGTTCAGACTGAAGGTTGATGGTCTGTGCTTTACATTTTTTCCAACAATTAACTATCAGTTTAATAAAGTCTTTCAGAGGCATTAATCAACCCCAAGATGCAAACATTTTAAGGTACCATTACTAGACTATTAGTCTGAAGAATGGTGGCTATGTGGGGTTTTATCTTTGTTTTTCTGTTCACCTGCAGGAAAATTCCCCCAGCATCCAGTAACACAGCATCAGTCCGTGCCCCACATCGGACAAACCTGATGCCTGCTCCTCAGCACGGTGTCAGTGCAGCAGGGTTCCTCTTACCCACCACGGTTATGGCATCGCCAGCGTTGGTCTCTCCTTCCTGTGTGTCTCTGAACAACAAATCGGTACCATCCCACGGGACGACACTCAATGCCAACCCCGCTGCTCTGGGTGCAGTGGATCCTGTCTGCAGTATGCAATCAAGACAAGTGTCTTCTTCCCCTTCAACACCTACAGTGCTTTCCTCTGTACCTTCACCTATGCCCAGCAAACCTCAGAAAATGAAATCCAGCAAATCTTTTAAACCTAAGGAATCTTCTGCTGGCAGTGGCACCTGTAACAGCACCGGCAGCGTCAGTAGCAGCGGCGGCTCAGGAAAGAAGCGTAAAAACAGTTCCGCACTGCTCGCACCTTCTCATTCCACAGAGTCCTTTAGAAAAAACTGTGTGGTTAACTCTGGAAACTCTGGGACCTCCTATCATCCCTCAGTGACAGCTTCGTCCCACAGCGTTGGCCTCAACTGTATGACTAGCAAAGCTAACTCTGTTAGCCTCAAACATGACCAATCAGGGAGGGGTCCTCCAACCGGGAGCCCTGCAGAATCCATAAAGAGAATGAGTGTGATGATGAACAGCAGCGACTCCACGCTCTCCTTAGGGCCATTTGTTCATCAGTCTAGTGAGCTGACTGTAAATTCACACAGCAGTTTTTCACATTCACACACTTCCCTTGACAAATTAATAGGAAAGAAAAGAAAGTGCTCACCTGGTTCAAGCAGCATCAACAGCAGCAGCAGCAAATCAAACAAAGTTGCCAAATTGACATCGGTGAACAATGTTCATGCAAAACACACTGGTGCAATCCCAGGGACGCAGGGACTGATGAACAATTCTCTGTTTCATCAGGTAGGAAACCTTGTCTCAAACTAAGCCAGCATGAAATGCCTCCTCACATGCTTATAATAACATGTGTTCTCTAAGTGTTAAATAGATAGCCAGTTCCAGATCCTGCTCAAGTAAAAGGTGGTTCTTCTCTTTGTCCAGTACTCATTTTGAGTGTTCTAAAGGTACATTTATGCAAGACTTTTATAAACGTTCTAAATTAAAAAGCTGCACTTTAGGAAAGAAATCTTAAATGGGATATTTCAAATTCCTTATATGCTGTAGCCTGTGAATTGCTTTCAGATAAAATTAATTCCTCTTCTTTTTAAACCCTAATATTAAAAGTGAATCTTGCCAGCCTGCTGTGGAACTGTGTGCCTCAGCCTGACTCCTTGTTTCTGTGTCATTCTACAAAGTGGAACATAATGATGCTGATAACAGAACTGTGATACTGTGATAAAATAAGCCTATTATCCCAAGGTGTCATTGACTAACTTCTTAGTAATAATGAGATTAAATATAATAAATCAGATAATAAACCTTTTTAGTTGGTAAGGCAAACAGATACGCTATAAAAGAAGCGGATCTCAGGAGTATGTAAGATCCAATTTTAAAAATTAGTTTGGGGTTTTGATTTTTTTTTTAAACAAATCTCACTGGAAGAGTAGTGCATTCAGGATGAAAAATCCAAGAAACTTTGTTTTCTCTGCTGCTAAAAACTGAAATCTGTGCCTAGAGAGCCAGGAGGTCAGTAAGAACTTTTTGAGAGTGGTTTCTTAACTTTCAGTTTTGGCCACAGAGGAAGATTTTCACCTTTATGTGTGTTTACTTAACCAAAAAAAAAGGCTTCGGATGGCTGAATTTATTTTTGGACTAACCTAATAATTACTATTTCAACTATGCATTATAAGTAAAAGAAAAATATAATTTGAGTGTACTAAGAGGGAAAGCATGCCATTATAACTTTGAAGAGTTTAGTCGAGGATTTTCGAGTCTCAGAGAGGCCAACCTCGTGTTATCAAAGTTGCTTTGTGTCCAAGATTTTCCCCCAGATAAGCCCTTGTTAGCCACAAAATGTTTGTTTTCAGTGCCTCTGAGGGCCTGGCTCACTGATCGTTGTCTCTTTTCTTGCCCCCAAGCCGAAGGCCCGTCCCTGATAGCTGAAGGCACCATGGTGAGAAACAAACTGGACAGTTTTCACTACAAGCAAAACCTCCATCTGGATTTCTGGACTCCAAGATGCCTTGAGTTTTCCCAACTTCCCATGGTCCTCAGGTGTGGAAATCTACTGGACTGTCACTTAAACAAGGAATTTCCCTGAAGCCATGTCTGTAGCAGTGAATATTCTAGAAATGGACACTGGATGAAGTTCAGCCACATAATTGCTCTTATCAGTGTTAACAGTGGTCTGGACTGTTTGCTACAAATCTGTGAGATTTTCCTTACAGGAGTACATCATGTTGCCACTATTTGACATAGTCTGGCTGGGCAAACAAATGTGTTCTGGGGGGAAATAAACATTACTGTGGACTTATTTTTATACTGATGGTGTCTTTTGTAGGTGATAGCTAACCAGACAGACACCCTCAATGGAGAGGACCCCATGATAAGGGGAAAAATGTGTGAGGCACAATGGAAAGAAGCCCTCAAGAAGGGAATATGGCTTTAGTGTTTTTATAGCAACGTTCCTTTAAAGGAATATTAAAAAATAGCACAATTCAAAAAATAGTCTGTTTTGCCCAGCCTTTTGCAGGTAATTTGGGATAAGAAGCTATCAGGAGTTTAAAACAAAACAAACCCAACAAAACCAGAAAAACTTGTTTGAGGCCACTGCTCAGAAAACAAGTATAAAAATGCCGTATTTGTGTGATACAAAACCTATTTTCTATTCTTTTGAATGAGATTTTATTGTGGAAGAAAAGTTAATTTTGTTCCTTAAAAATTCCAAAAATGTCTAACAGCAAAGGCAAATAACCTCTAAAACTCTATTCCCAAAGATCATATTTATTGACCTATACTGTATACCACAGGCCTTTGTTGTTTTGTTTTTTTTTTAATACCTGTATTGGTGAAATTAGGCTGGATTTGTCTTCCTCTTCCAGCTGATAAAAATTAGCCCTTTTAAAACTGAATTTTTAAAATATTTAAATATTTTCTAATAACCATAAAAGTCAGTTTCTTTCTGCATTGTTTGTGTAACAAAATTGTTGATGTGTGATGCCTCCTACCACTTGGTAAGATTTTTTTTTTAGTCAGAATTCTGGAATAAATGCCAATTTGACAGCAGAGTTCACTGTGAAGCACTGGTTTGTGCATCACAGTTATCCCAGGCTTTATGAGCATGGGGGGCTTTAGAGTTTTGTATAATCCAGCCAATTTTGAGGAAGTATTTTGTCTTGCTTCAAAACACCTCAAAAGTTAATTCAGCCAAAGGGCTCGTATTATGGTTTGACTCATTTGGATGTTTTAAGTTTTTAAACAGGTAAAGGCTCAAAACTGACTAAACTTTTATTAAGGGGGCAAAGCAAAGGAAGATGAAATCCTAACAAAGAAGATTTTTATTTTCTGCCTTAAAGGGGCATCAGCTATTGCTGAGAAGAGACAATCTGAGCCTGTCCAACTGTTCATGTAGCCCAGCCTTCTCCCCATTCTGGTGGCAAGTAGTAAGTACATCAGGGAATCCAAAGCCACTCTGAGTAGCAGTTGCTTAGTTGTTTACCTAACGATGCTTTCAGTTTCTCCTGAACTTCCTATGAAATCATTGTTATACAGCAAAACAACAAGAAGCCTCTATGCAGACACTTTAGCTTTGAATTGATACAAAAGATCACACTGAGAAAGCAATGTACTAGAGACTCTTATTATGCAAACTTTAAAAAAAAGTAGACAACTTTTCAGGAACAAAAGGATTCGTATTTAATAGGATGCCCTGTTGAAAGGATTGTTAGAGCTGCGATTGGTTTAATGTGAAAGGAACCAAAGCGAAATGCCACAAAAAGAAATCTAAGTGTAATAAATCCTGCACGTTTGGAGAGAAATCCTTGCTCTGATGGAGTCCCTGGGGCAGAGCTTCCACTTCAGGATAGCATCAGTCACAAGTGCAATTTGACTCTTGGTAGAAACAAAGGTAAAGGAAACAAATATTCGGCAAGTTTGGATGCTGGCGAGTTTGTGATTGAACTGTCCTCTGGTTTTTAAGGTTCTCTTGATCTGAAAGCAAAATGGTAAATCTGTGCTCCTTCAGTAGCATGCAGATGTGGACAAAGTGAATTCCTGATGGCTGCTCCTCCAGAGCCTGTGTGTGCAGCCACCTGCACCACGTGGGCTTGAGCCACTGGAGCAAAGAGTCCGAGCATAAATCCTGCCTGCCCTAGACCTGCTCTAAATATTATGTTTTAGATCTTGGTTATAAGCAGAACATTGTTCCTGAAGCTTTTATTGTCACATAGTTCTTACTGTAAATAATTAAGGAAGCTTAAAATTAATTTTCCTTGCAAAATTGAATTTGCAGTGGCTGGGTTGTTTCTAGACAGATTTTGGTATTAATTTAAGAGATACAGTTTTTATAGTCTTTCCAACTTCTCGTTATGACTCCTGCAGTTTTCTTAACCTAAAAAATTGCTGCAATGATGAACAAAGAATTATACAAGAAAAAAAACATACTTTTGTATCTTTATTTTGGAATTTCTTGTTCTATTATAAATATTGAAGTATCCCTATTTCAGAAGACATATTTTGTTAATTGATTGTACATATTTAAATATGTATTTTTGCACAGGTCTTTTTTTCTTATATCCAGTTTTGGTACAATTGAGATCATCTAGTATTTATTTATTAATTAATTAAAAAAAAAAAAAGCAAATACCTTTTTATAATTTGAAGTGGTTCACTGCCAAGCCAATAGTTAACATGCCTACTTTGCAATGTAAGGGATGCCTCCGTTTTGTGAAAGCTGTGTCCCTTTTCCCTGTCTCGGGAGTGGGTGGATCCACGCCAAGGATGGCCAGGTCCCTTTCCTGGGAGCCTGGAGCCCACGTGGTGGATGTGGCATTGCTTCCCAGTTGCCTGACTCCCACAAGATCCATTTAGTGAAGTGACACCCTGCTTCTCCTTTTTTAGTGTTCGTGTGCGTGTGTGTGCGTGCGCATCCGTGTGGGTCTCATGTGGTTTAAAACTAACGGAAAAACTGAAAGTGCCTGATATAACTAGTTTTAAGCTTGGACTGTTTAGACAGCTTCTCCTTAAAAGACTTGAATGTTCAGTTGAAATTTTGGAGCTTGCTTTTTCCACCTATATAAAATATATATATGTGTGTGTGTGTGTATATATACACACATGCATATATCTATATTTCTAAAATTAATTAGATGGGTTGACAAAAGAAAGCAAATTTTGCTGGTAGCTTTTATAAATCTTTTAATTTGAATACCTTATGTTGGAACAATCCCATTGATAAGTCATATTTAGTATAATGCCAAGGGTTTGAAATATGGTTTTAACCAGCAGTTTATTTAACTGTCTCATTCTGGGAAGGGAGGGAGAGCAATACTCATTAATCAAATAATTTAGAAAAAGTTTTAAATTGTTGGTATTCTAAAATGAAGAAAAATCCCCAAGTAAGTACCTCTTAAAACCATGGAAAAAAAAAAACAAAACAAGATGTGATTTCCAAATGACATTTCTAAGGCAGTTGTCTTCCTGTAAGAGTTCTCTTGCCAAGGAATCTCTCGTCTTTTACTCATTCTGTCCTGGAGGAGGGAATTGGGCTTAGAAAGATTCTTAAATGTTTCACTGTTCAGCAGAAAATAATCATTTTTACCTTTTGTGCGAGATATTTTATGTTTTAAAGATAATTTTGAAATGAGCACTACATAATGTCAATGTGAATGTAGGCCTTGGAAGCATCTTGCTCGGTGTTGAGCCTGGTTCTAAAAGCAATCTCCTGTGTAAAATGTGTGAATAGTTTGATAATTTGTATACATAATCAAGAGCATCTGATCAGCTGAACTCTGTGTTGGCTGCTGTATAGTACATGAACAAATGTCATGGGATAGAAAAATTACTTTGGATATTTAAAAGAAAAATAAATATATAGTCTATTTGTTTTGTAACAAGTTTCTGTAAATAAAATAATTTATACTATTTATAAGAAAAAGTTGTGCTTTGCTTCATGAAAAAGATTAGTTTGTTGAACAAACATGTTACTAAACAAGGCAATAAAATTAGGACTTTTCAATAAATGAGGTTGGTTGCATGGAATATATTATATGTTTCTGCTTCATTATAAAATCCTTCGCTATTAAAGGAAAACATTATCTGTATCAGTGCCTATGTGAACTAATTTCAGAGAATTGGATGTGGTCAAATTCTGTCACTGTCCCTTGGCATCACGAGTCAGCCTGGTAGGTTCAGAGCTTTCCATCCTGCAGGGGTTTGGTTGGTGCCTGGTTTTGGGCAGTGCCTGTGTCACCTCTGCAGCACTTTCCTGTGCAAGGACCTTATGTTACTTAAGGTTCACACTTTATATTATTTTCTAATCAGAATAATGAGCAGCGGCCTTTACAGCCCCAGGTGTGCTTATATTGAGTCATCATGTTTCCTGGATTTTTTTTTCCTCCCAAAAAAAGTGTCTTCTGTGTTTTCAGAGTGTGAATTCAGCAGGTTAAACAGTGCTGCAGAGCTTTCCTCTGCACGGGACTCGAGTGTGTGGGTGATTTCAGAGCCGTTTGTAAAACTGCTGTGAGTGGGACAGGACTTCAGAGTGACATCTGTGGCAAAGCTTCCTTTATTCTGTCTCTGGTTTGTTTTGGTTTGGGTTTTTGTCCCCCTCTTATAACAAGTTTTTCTTAATATTTGGAGTAAATGCTACAAGATGCAAATGGGGTTCAGACAACAGGCAAGTTCTGCTTTGTCTTTTTATGATAAACACCTCTAGTAGTTCTACTTTTACTTTCTGCATTACTCAATATTTTAATTTCTTTTTTTGTCTTGCCTTCTTGCAAATCCTTTTCCTTCCTAGTAGCAATGTTTAGCACCTGTGCCTTCCTGCATGAGCTGCAGCTGGTTCTGCAGAGCTGTACAAGTGACCACAGCCCGGAGCGCGTGGGAGTCGAGTGTTTGCAGCCGAGCAGGGCTCTGTGCTTGGCATCGTGTTCAGGCAGGTTCGTGACTCTGAGTGCTTCAACACTGAAGGAGTAACTCTGCATTCAATACAGGGTTCAGCGTCCTCTAAAACTGGCAAGGTTAAGAAAGGAAAAAAGGTGCATTCACCCTGTGTAACCCTGAGCTCTCGGAGCTCTGTGGAATTGGAGCATCCTCCTCTCCCCTTCCTTTGCTGTGTTTGGTGCAGTGCAGTGCCAGGGAGCTCTGACCCTGCGGCACAGCAGAGCTGCGCCTTCCTTGGGTTCTCTCTTGTGGTGACTGTTCACTAAAGGAGTTAGTGATGAAAAATGGTTCTGACCAGGTGCTGGAGTGGAACCCAGTAAGCACAGATGTCCCTGAACTGGGTGGAAAACAGCTTCCCTCCCATCAGTCACTGTCTCATAGGAAAATACTCCAGTTTATATTTGGGACAGTATTTGGTGATGTAGGAGACTGCCAATGCACGCAATGAAACCCCAGGGTCAGAGGTTCCCTGTGTGTAGGGTTTGTGTATTTGTGCCCTTTGCATTTAGTATCAAAGCGGGGGAGATGTGTCCCGGGAGCCCGAAGTTGTTTGGCTTTTTCCTGGTGGAGCCGTGTTGGGCTCAAAGGCTACAACGTGACTTTGGCAGGATCTCTGCGCTGGTTGTGCAGCCCTGGGCGAGGGGTGGGGATTGGCCGGGTGCCCTGGGGCTCTCTGAGGCCGGAGCGCCGCTCCGTGGGCGCCTTGTTTACACCGAGTACCAAAACAACCCAAGGAGGGCTTGCCCTGGCTTTATTTAAATGCAAATTCCTGTTGGTTCATTATTATCACGTTCTGCTGCAACAAATAATCAAACACATATGGCTTGTAGGATCCACCGTGAGACACTTTATTTTGACTGGATGCTTTTTTCAGTGCTTTGGCTCAGAGCTGTGTTAGCTGCTGGATTTGTTCCTAACAAGCAGCATGGGAGCTTTGTCATGGAAAAGTGGCATATGCTTGGTCTTTTTCTGACCCAACAAACTTCGAAAACCTTTAGGGAACTTGTTCAAACTAATGTGGATTGAAACTTTATTGCCAAGGAGGAAAAACAGCCTGAGAAGTGCAAGTAAAAAAGCTTTGTCCAAGCCTATAAGAAATAGCTGGTGTTGATATTTGTGCCCAGATTGATACAAAAGTTTTCTTCGACATCAGCAGGGACTGTGTTGCTGCTTGGGCTTGGTGGTCTCTGATAGTGCTGGAAGATTTTTGTCCTCCATTTTGCAGTTTAGGCCCCTTCACCTCTCTGGTCCATGACAGGTGGCTTTTTCCTAAAGCCAGTGCCTTGTCCCTTGCCTGCAAGGCTGGACCTTGTGTTCAGGGAGAGAAGCACCAGAGGTGTTGGCAGGTCAGCCAGAAACTGCACAGAGACTTGCACAGAAACATTTCAACTGGTTTGTAGCAGAGCTTTACTAACAAATCCTAAACCACCTCATCTCCTGCCCTTCCCACCTGCTTTCCCACCATTAATGCAGGGAATGAATTGCAGAGAGAAGTTCAAGCTGTGGTTTGAAATCTTTGTCTGGTTCTGGCTACCTTGTAGCGAGGGTGAAGTCAGCCTTGCAAAGCGAAATTGGAGAATGGCATTAGCTCAAGGAACTGCACAAGCTTATATTACAAGAGAGAATGTACAACTTTGGCATGTGGACTATAAATCCATGGAAAGGTGTCAAAAGCGAGGCATGAAGGCCTGTGTCTGCAGTGCAGTGTTTAATCAGAGTTAAATAAGGGGAAATCGTGAGAGCAGATAAACAGAATATAAAACTAACATGATCACGGGACAGTAAAAATCATCTTGAAATTGCTTCAGGAAGTAGAAATTCTAATGCTTCTGGTTTAACATGGAGATGGAAGAAGGCAGTTAAAAACAACAGAGTAGACAAAATTATGCCCTTGATCAGCTCAAGGCCTGACCACCCTGGACCCTTCAGCCTTCCCACTCTAGAAAACCTGTGTATCAGATTATTTTTATTTTTCAGGAGAACAATGTGAGCAGAAGCACTGGCTAAACTGTGTGCCTCCAGTTGTGGGCTTCAGGAGGTGCTGCCTTTCACCTTTCACAGAATTTTATCCCATCACTATTTGGCATGGCTGAGAGGTTGAACTGCTGCACAAAGCCTTAAAAGGTTCTGCTAAAATAGCTGCGATGCTTTCCTGCCAGGCCTTGACACAAAAACCTTTGTCCAGAAAGGATCTCCCTGGATCCTTTTTTGCAGGATGTAGGCTGAGATCAGGAAACGTGAAAGTAAGTTGGGATCTTTAAAGGGAGGTCTTTGCTGTAGTAGAATTGTACACTTCTGTTTGGAACATTATTTTGCACCCACCTGAGCAGAAACACTGGATTCTGAAATGCCACAGTTAGGATAAAATAGTTGATAGCTCTACAAGCATCTTAGAGCACTAAAACTCTTAGCAATGTTTTTATTTTCCACACAGAGTAGGGATTGACATTTTTTTTTTTCTGCTGCTCTTACCTACGCTAAAAGAGCAGCAAGATTTCTCTGGAATGCATGAAGCCCCTGTTAGCCTAATTTTTCTTGAGTAGGTTTCTATTATCTTTACAGTTAAAAAATACACAGTAATATATATGCTGAATGGAAGCTTTGATGTAGTTAATTAAGGCCAGTTCATGTATAAATATGCTAGAAAGAAAAATTTATTTGTGCACCAAACAGAAATTTCTCAAGTCAGTAGAGACATGAATGGTATGTATGTATGGTTTTCTAATAGGCTTCACACCTGCACCTATGGAAGGTAGAAACATTCCCAAAAGTCAGACTGATTAAAGCTTTCCTCTATCTGGCATAGAATAGATGTAGAAAAACAAGAGAGGTTATTGCAGGTCTGAAAAGTCTGAATATGGAGTTGTATCAATTAAAACTTTATGGGAAATGGCATATGTGTGAACACACAAAACAGAGACTCATAGCTGACCACATGGTAAACTACAGTTCTTGTTTATTACTCTGCCTATTCTGAAGAAAGATCAGAATTCTCTTCTAACTAGTACTGTCTGAAATGTCAGTCGAACTCTGGCTAAATACCTGCTTCTTGGAGGGGGAAACAACCAAAACAGCTTTGAGTAAGTAGTAAAAAAACCCCAAACTCATGAGGTTGTATTTTGGGTTTCAGAAAAGTTCATCAGAGAATAGTAATGGCCCCTCAGGACCCAGGGGTCCAACCTTGGGCAGGCAGCAGCAATTCCAGGACAGGAGACCCTCTACGATTTTGCAATGGGAGGGGTGGGCAGGGGAAATTCCAAGCTGTCCTGTCTGTGCCACAGTAGCTTCCAAATGCTAGGATTGCTCTTTGGGTACACCTACCTGCTGGGGCTCCTTCCAGCACTGAAGTTGCAGTGCATACAGGCTGTAAATGTTCCAAATGCAGTAGCATCAAAAGCTCACAGAACTCACTCATAGGCCTTCTTCGGGAGGAGGGTAAAAATCCCTAAGGGCAGGCCAGCAGGGTAAACAGCTGCTGCTGGAGGCTCTGCCATGCCAGAAACCATGTGTCATCAGCATGGCAGCAGCCTAGTGAGACATTCATTCCTCAGCAGCTGTGAAGAAAGGAACTGTAACCCCTGCAGTACCTGGTCAGCTCTGTCAGACTGCAGTAATCCCTTCCACAGCTCCCTGTATCACTGACATCTGCAAATCTAACTCGGGCAATAATTACAAATGTAATGCTTTGCTCACATGCTGACTTCCTTTTCAAGCTTGCAAAAAAATAGTTTAAAGAGAGAGGCTACTTCTATTACAGTTGTTCCCAAAGTTTCAGTCCCACAGTTTCTGTGGTTATATTAATGTTTCACCCCAATCACTTGCATCCTTATTCCTTCTCCCTTAAGCTGTAATCCCTTCATTGCAAGACTCTGACCTGTCTGAACAGTGTGCACTCTTCACTAACATTTCTGGCCACTTTACTATTATGCAACTGATTGTTTTCACCTCTGATTCCAATAAGAAAGTCTTAAAAGAGCAAGCATAAAATGGCTGTGACTTCTCTTTGTTCACAGGTTGTGAGCCTGCTTTGCTGTTCAATATGGAACATTGGATATACAGGCAAGGAAAGGAACAAAGTCTTTTACAAGAGATCACCAATGGTATCATACATTTAATAAATGAACTGGGTTCCATACACCAGAACAGAACAGTGTGTACATAATGAAGTGGAAAGTAAAAACACTACCTTTCTTGCTAGTTATTTTTTTCCCTACAGTATACCAAGTTATGCAATATATTTATAGGTTACTTCCAAAATGTTTTAAACATCTAAATTTTGCATTCCCTTGCATTAAAAAAAATTACATATTAATTACTCGGGAAAGTTTCTGAATTCTGTTTAGCAGCAAATCTCCTTTCTTGATGGTTTCTTGGTACTGCCAATTCTTGCTATCAGGCCTAGGAATCATGGGGGAAAAAAGAGGGGTTAGAGCTAAGAATATGATTTATACCAAAGCATTAAACATTTCTGTAGTAAATGTCATCAAACTATATAGAATTCAACTGGTCTGTTAAAAACAACCTCTAGGAATTGTTACATACCTGTTAGTTTCTACAATCTCATTTACTTTGTCTATTTTGCAGTGCAATCGCCCAGCTGCAATAAATCTTGAAAGCTCCCTAAATAAAGAAAAAAAGTTGGTTAAATCTTGTTTCCCAAAGGACCTGTAGACCTAAGAGCACTGAAACTGCTGTTACACCACACTGTATTTCTGAAGCCACAACCTCTGGATCTTCAAAAGGTATCTTATACATCCTCATCTTATCAGGGCTTGGACATTGCACCCAAAAATAATCATGTTAGTGGTGTGAACACAAAACCTCTCTGTTCTTTCTTCTCAGGACAAAGTGTTGTACTTGAGTTAGTGAAGCTTACCACTGAGCTTTGTATCAACTACTCTTCAAATCCAAAGGCAGCACTAATGCAGCATGGCTATTTGGAATTTATCCTGAGGTAAATATCTTTATTCCATTCAGTTAATTAGCTAAGTATCTCAATTATATTTAATTCTTTAAAAATGCTTTAAAAATTTTTATTACTATTGTTTTGTTTATAAACAGTGGTCTACAGCACCGATGGTAGAAGAAGCTATTCCTGTGCTCAACAGTAAGATAAGTTACAACTCATAATAAATTACTAGAAAGCATAAGAATTAGTATGACTTTAAAAAATTCCTTTTGAATGAAATGGTATTTGATTTCTCTTGAAACACTTATTAATTTCTGAATATTTCAAGCAGTTTCATATTTCTGTAAGTTTTCTGTGTTAGAAAACCTGAAACAAGAATAACTCTTGTGAAGACATTTGAAATAATGTGCTTCATGTACAGAGAGTAGAAGTCAGTTTCTTATTTCACTCACCACTTAGTTCTTATGTCTGTTGGTTTTATTCTAGAAAAGAATTTCAGATTGGGACTGCAGGGTATGTTTGATTTAAGTGAAAAACATCAAATCCTGTCCACATAACAGAAACGATGCAAAATGAAAGAGGGAGACTGGCAGAGTACAAAAAATGTGCAGATCCCCAAAGTTGGAACAGCTCAGTGTTTGTATAGTTGTGAACTAACCTATCTAAAATCCTAAGTTTCATAGCATATGGAGGTCAATAAATACAGCAATACAAAGAACAAAGTAATCAGTAAAATACCAGCTTCTCACACTCTTCCACAGAAATGTAACTTGGCATATTTAGAATACAAGTGAATAAAGATTTTTACTCATAATGAGATAATTTAAAAGGTATAAAGGCAGATCTCTCTGAACTGAAAAAGCCAAAGAACTTACTGATCTATGAATTCTACACTGACTCCAAAGGCTTCTGCCATGTACCCTAACGTCAAGGACCGGTAGGACTCGAGCAGCTGGCTGTAGGCGTGGATTCGCATTTCCCGGACGTAGTATCGGTAGTGAGGTGCAAACAGCCAGTCTTTCTTCATCTCTTGCTCTACAATAGCTGAAAAGAAAAGAAAAAAAAAAAGAAGCAAAAAAGAAAAAAAAAAAGTCAGTAATTTCTAAGAAATATCAAGTATCAGTTCTGTAAATAAAACACATGGCACCAGTTAATAAGTAATAGGTGTGACCATAACTACATTGTATTCTTGCACTCCTCAAGATATGAAAGGGATTCTGCACTAAAGAGAAGTAAATTCATGTAATCTGTATCAGTTCAGGAACCAGGAGCAGTAAGAACATGCAAACAATATTGTGGCAGAGCTAATGGGAGCCTTTAATCAACACAGCATCTTTCTTTCAGGGGGGAGAGGGATCCCTTGCTGAAGGCAGGAGCTGGATCAGCACAGCCTGGAGCTGAGTAACAAGCACAACTCGGTACGTAACTTCTTGAAGAAACATTGTTACCCACACCTGTATAAGGACATAACGTTAATCTTCTGCTACTAGCTCTTAAATTAGTTGCAAGGATTTCCAGGCACTGATGTGATTTTTTTTTTTTCCCTAACGTCATCGGTTCTTGGCTTGGGGTGAGGCTGCCAACAGCAAGATGCTCCCCATTAACTCAGTCTCATCCTAGTCTTCCACAAATCAAGGGTTTTTCCTTGCTTTTTCTAAACATCTTATTTTCTTGTATTCTAAATCTCACAGCAGAAAAACGAGCAGTCTGAGAACTGGCAAGAATGAGGGTTTTCTGAAAAGCTTTTCTTTGGTGTCACCCTTTTAAACAGAAAGCTTTCAAATCTTTCCTGATCTGGCTCCTGAGGTAAGATGGTGTTTCATAGCCATTTTCAAAGTGCTTTTTCACCTAATCAAATGTGACCTTTCACAAGGCTCATTGGATGAGAAATTTGTCTTTCTTTGCTTGAAAAATCAAAGCAGAAAATTTTAGGTCACTGTTAAAAAAAATATCTACAGTTTGTTTTGTCTGCACATAGCTCTAGTTCTAGACTGTAGCTACACCACAAGAGTAGTGTATGATCTGAATCAAGTAAATGGAACACCCGAAGCAGTGCTGTGGGACACAACCCAGCCTTACCTAGTGACTGGAAAAAGGCTGAATAACGACATTCATAAAGAGAGAAGAGATACTGCCGAACAGCTGGCAAGCTGTGCAAGGCTTCCAGGATCTCTGCTCCTTTAATCACCTGAAAGCAAACACACATCTTTAACCACCATCCCTTTCAGCCTCCAGATGAACATGTTAAGGAAAGGCTCTGTCACTTTGCACCAGTGTTTCCACGTTCTCTCCTTACCTTCTCCCTCAGGTCAGGCCTGTCCAGGGCAATCATGCTGACATACACAGTGTATGTTACAAAGGTTTTGTAATCCATCAGTTCATAGGATGTAAACGTGGAAACTGTATCAAGGAAGAGCTCTGCTGCTTGTTTAAAGTCTCGAATGGCTACACAGTAAAGGCCCTGGTACACCTTGAGACGGTTTCTCCTGTCCCAGTCTCCTCCTTCTTCTATTAGACTTAAAATAGAACAAAGAATATTTACATATTATGAATGTGTCATGTAATAAGTTATATGAAACAAACACAAATCAACTGATACCATGAGATTCGAGAAAGAATAACCTGGTTTATGTTACAGCTTGTTGAAATAGCCCAGGCTTTGTATACTTGTTGGCATAGGAAAAGTGGCTTCCTTGGGACAGGAGAGGCCAGAGTCTTTTGCACAGAGCAAGTTTCAGCTGAAAGAAAAGATTTACAGCCTCTTCAGCTGTGACAACAGTCTCTGTGGATGTGCAGGTAAATATTACTGTCGGCCTGGACTATGGCAACAGATTTCCACTGCCTTTGCTGCTAAAATCAAAGCTGTCCAACCAGCAACATAGGAAAAAAGATACAAGTTGCCACTTTTTAAGGATAAGCACAAAAGTGGCGTGGCTGTAAGAAGGGCAGGGATGAGACAAAACTGCTGAGAAGGAAACACAAAATATCCCTGCCCAAGGAACAAGAGATGCAGGAACCTCCTCTGCCTTGGTGTCTCATGGCAGCAGCAGAGACACTGAACCACAGCTTGCTACAGGAACTGCTGAGGTTCAAAACGTTGGGAGCACAGAGACACTGAAGCTACCAATGGGAACATGGGAAGGACAGTGGCACCAAAACACACCATGCTGCTCTTGCTTCTAGAGGAAAAGGTCCCTCTTTACAGAATCAGCTGGGTGCCACTGGGAGCAGCTAGACTTAGCTGACTAAGGCACAGTCCAGTCACACCTAAAGTGGGAGTGGGAGCTGGGCTACAAATACAAATTGAGCCAGCTGCTAGATAACAGACACCACAAAATCTTAACCTTTTTCTTCCCCCCCATAAAAAAATTCAGGAGTAGGAAGTACTCTAAAACAAAGTAACACCCACCCATCACTCTGATTCTCATTCACAAGCAGTCCCAGTCATTTCTGGACAAAAAGGTATTTATCTTCCATTTCTTTTGCTCCAGCTTGTTTCAAAAGGGCTTTAGTGCACTCAGACAACCCAAGCAGTACCTTTTTGCCTTTTCAATGTTCCGTGTGATGAGGTCATTGTCCATATAAAACAAGCCAATCCTTAGCAGATAGAACACGATATCCAGGCGATGTCCCAGGGCCACGGTTTTGTCATAAGTCTTGCGGAATGCAGTCAGAGCTCCCTCCTGGCAAAATAGTACTTGCTACTGTAAGAATGCTAAAAGCACCCAGAACATTCACAAAGTACCTGTTTTAAGAACATGTGCTGTCTCCCACTGGTAGTTGTGACTTTCACATTATGCATTCTTAATAATCTTAAGTTAGAAAAGCTGTTCCTCATGTATCTTTTAATGCAAAAGACTATGAAAATTTACTCTGTAACTTGAAATTCAGCTGCACTATCTAAATAGCTTGGATAATTCTAAAGAGGCAAGGAAAGTGAATAATGGTATCTGCAAACTTTTCCCCTTGTCAAGAAAAAAGCTGGTTTTTTTCTAGGTAATTTATGCTTCAGTAAGACCCTCCCCTATCTGTCAGCCATGTGTGAGCTGTGCCAGAGAGAAAATGCTCTGCAAGTCCCCCAGTGCTCACTGGGACCTGCCCAGCTAACAGGATTCCCGTGCAGTGTTTTCTATGAGTCCATAAAGCCTCTGCTGTCACCAACCTTGTCCCCAATCCTGCACAGGTACTCAGCCTTGGCCATCATCGCATCCCGGATTTCGCTCTCCCCCAAGATCTTTTCTGCATCCTCTAATTCGTTGTCGAGACGTTTCAGTTCCTCCTCATTGGCTTTCTTCATTTTGTTCAGCAGATCTGTGTCCATCTGCCACTCAAGTGACTTGCACAGGGCTTCGTAGTATGGAGCCATGTCTGAAAGAGAAGCAAGAAGAGTTCTGCTGCTCATTGCTGCAACAAGAGTCTGCTTGTTCTTAAAAGGACAACATGACTGTTAATGCCAGAGATGTCTCTTCTATGACCAGGTACCTGCTGAATCCAGACACAGCAGACTGTTTCTGCAGGCCTTGCCCCTCATGCTTTCTTTCACTGATCCTTTTTCATCACTGCTCTTTACACTGTTCCCATTTGTACTTTCCCTGCCTTGCACTGGGGTGGCCTCACCTCGAGTTCTGGGGGCAGTTTTGGCCATCACAATACCAGAAGGACATTAAGCTGTTAGAGGGCATCCAAAGGAGGGACACGAACATGATGAAGGGTCTGGAGGGAATGTATAAAGAGCAGCTGAGGTCACTTGGTGTGATCAGCTTAGAGAAGAGGAGACTGAGGGGAGACCTCAAAGATGTCTAAAACTTCCTCATGAGACAAAGTGGACGGTCAGGCGCTGATCTCTGCTCTCTGGAAACCAGGACCTGAGTAAACAGCATGGAGCAGTGTCAGGGGAGGTTTTGGATGGAGAACAGGAGAAGGTTCTTCCCCCAGAAGGTGGTCGGGCACTGAACAGGCTCCCCAGGGCAGAGCTCATGGAGCACTTGGACAGTGCTCTCAGGCAGAGTGGTGTTGTTGGGAGTGCCCTGTGCAGGACCAAGAGGTGGACTTTGATGATCCTTGTAGATCCCTTCCAGCTCAGGATGTTCTGTGCTTCCCTTTATCACTCTGTGAGCACAGCAGCCCATGGTGCTCAACTCACAGCTCCTACAGCCTAGAACGATGTAAGAGTGGTCGGAGCTGGGGACAGCTGTCCATGCCCCGGCGGAGTCAGTCCCGTGGGCAGAGCGATGCCGAACTGCGGGGGAACGTATACACAAACCCCTGCCCGGGGATCGATGACCACAGACAGTCACACGGCTGCCCCACAGGCACACGGTCGGAGCGGGGCCGGCGAACACACACACAGACCCACACACACACAGACCCACACACACAGCCTCCCTCAGGCCCCACTCACTGTGCTGCCGCACCGCCGCCATCAGCTCGTCGCGCGCGGCGGGGTCGGGCGCGCGGGGCCGCAGGCTGAGCAGGAAGCGGAGCTGGGCGATGCGGAGGTCGGGGTTTTTGGGCAGCCCCTCCTCCTCTAGGTTCTCCAGCGGCATGGCGGCGGCGGACGGGGGCCGCGGGGCCGGGGCTCGGCGGGACGGGTGGCCGTGGGCAGCGGGAGGGGAGGGCGGCGCGGCGCAGTGACTCAGCCGCGACGGCCGGAAGCGGCAGCGCGCTTCCGCCGCGCGGCGCCCCCTGGCGGCGCGGAGGTCCCCGGCGGGCAGCGCGAGTGCGGGGCGGCCCCTGGCGGCGGCGGCGGCGGTGGGGACGGGCATGGCCACAGGGGACACAAACACAGAAACAGCAAAAAATAACAGTCACAGCCACAGGCTGCACAGGGAAAGTGGCTGCCCCATCCCTGGAAGTGTCCGAAGCCAGGGGAAAGGGCTCCTGGTCTAGTGGAAGGTGTTACTTCCCATGGCAGGGAACTGGGTGATGTTCAAAATCCCCTTCCAACCAAAAGCATTCTGTGGTTCTATGATCCCGGAGCACACGATACAGAGGTGTGTTCAGACAGTTCTGGAATATTTCTCGTGAGTGATTTCTAGTTTCTCCGCAGCCTCTCTGGACAATCTGTTCCTGTGCACAGGAAGGTTTTTCCTCGTCTCCAGGTGGAACTCCTGAGCATCACTTTGTGCCGTTGTCACTTGCCCTATTGCTTGGCACCACTGAGCAGAGCCTGGGTCACCTGCTGGGCACACACACATTGTTGAAGTCCCCCTCAGTTGTCTCTTCTCAAGGCTGAAATGGCCTAGGAATGGCCTGTCTGGTGTTTGAGTGCAGGGGAAGGACACAGACCTACAAGAGGTCACAGGAAAAAGTGGATTTGTAGCCTTTGTAGTTTCAGAAAGGAGCTCAAATGTGTTACACCAGAGCTTGTGGCTCAAAACAAGTAGAAGGCAAATAAAAGGGGCTCTAAACAGCCCTGGTTTCAGTTGTATTTCATCCAGGATGGTGGGGAAGTCATACCTGACTCTGGCCTGTGTTCACCTACTACTCATTTGGCTTTTCTTGATGTTTCTCCATCTGTTTATTAAATATCTTTGATTTTGTCTTTCCTGACTTCATACAGCAAATACTGCCAATGCTGGAGCATTGTTCCCTCCCTCGGGAACATGAAGTAGAGATGGTGGCAGAAGGGCAGGGTGGTCCCCAAGTGTCACCCCCACTCTACTGGCCCTGGTCCTGCCCCACTCTCCCTCCTTACCACAAACTGTCTGTGCCACATGTTACAGATGGGACATGGCCTGTGCCTCCATAGCCCTGTGTGTGGAGTCCTTGAGGTTCCCCCCCAGGTGATACCTGACATCAAACCCTTTTTTAATCCTTATGAATCTGTATTCCCTTGGAAGCTGGTAATAAGATGAAAATATATTTGGTGCTTTTGGAGTGGAGCACAGCTGGGTGGTTTGGCAGGCACAGGGTGCTTGGCATCTGTGAAGGGCATTTTTGGGTGCCCAGGGCTGTCCTGTGGGATGCAGGATCCCAGCCAGACTCCTGGACCACGCTTGCTGTATAGCTGAGCTCCTCCAGACACATTTTGGTGCTATTTGTTAGAATTGGGGTTTAAGTACAATGCTGTTGGCTGATGCCTCTATTTTAGAGTTGTGCTTTGCATCTGGGTGATGGGAGAAACAGTTCCCTTGACTGCTTTGGCACTGTGTATTCCCAAGATTGGCTTCTGTATATTGGGCATGAATTATTTAGGAGATCACTGGAAAAAACAGTTGCCTGCTGTGTTTTTGATAAGTGCTAGTATTTTTTATGCTGATTCTGACTTCCCCCCCCCCCTTTAATTTATTGTCTTGTACTTACAGTATTTTAGAATAAAATAAAGAAGAAACTATGTTTTAAGTTGGGCAGTGCCTTTGTTTCTTTAAGAGCAGTCATTTTTTCCTTTGTCTTCTGTTTCTCTTTTTGAGCTGCAATCGCTTTTGTATCGATTGTGCAAGGAGCAATGGCTTTGATGCTTTGTGGGGAACAGCACGCAGATCTTTTGCAGCAGTGTTTATGTTATTTGCCCGTTGGCCTTTGCATTTGCTCAGAGGTCTGTTAATTAGTTTTATTTATGACAGACACTTTTAGTCGCCTTGCATGTTCTGGGTTGTTGCTTTTTTTTCGCATCTTGTCCCCAGCTCCATTCCTTAGACAGCGTGTTCTGGAGCTAAGGAATGCTGTTTATTCTTTGCATGCCTTGTTTGGGAAGAAAAGGATGGTTGGGGTTTTTTCTGCTAAGTAAGGCTGATGTTCCAAGTGTTCAGGCATTGCACACATGGGTGAATGTTGCTTGTGTGAGTGGCTGAGCTGGGATTAGCTCACAAAAATTGAAGACGAAAAAAATTGAACCAGCTCCAACATACAGTTATTACAGACAGTCCCTGCAGCGACGGGTGGAAGGTGGAAAGTATGTGCAGCTCCCTTGTAAGCAGATAACCTGGCTGTCACCATAGCTCTTTTCCTAATCCCTAATAAAGATTGGTTTGCAGCCACAGTTGGAGGTCTGCCCTGTTCCAAAATTCACATCATTCATAACCATTATAGTTCTGGCCATTCTCACTGTCCACAGAAACACCCACACCCTGTCAGCCTTGCTGGGTTTGGTATCCTCAGCTCATTGTGGCAGTAAAAGCCACAGATTCATTATGTACTGTGGGAGAAAAATTTCTTCATTCTCACATTTCTGGATTTGCCACTTTTTAATTGACTAAAAAATAAACTGCTAGGTGTGAGAAGAGTAAGGGAACTGAGTTTTAATTTTTCTGAGTTTAGTTATTACTGAAATGTCGTGTTTTGGTTTGTATCCATATGAAACACTAGTTAATTTCCCCACACAGCATTCATTGCTTGTAAATATTTGCCCATATTTTCATATTTATGTGTATTTCGGCAGTAACAGGGAGAAAAGGAGCTGGGTACACACTTGTGATATTCACTACTAAATGTGAAAAAAATTCAGGGAGAATGCTTATATCTCAAATATTTATATGATTAAATAAGGCCTTGTGGTGACCATAATTTAATGTGGTCTTACAGCATTCAGAAGGATCCAATTTTTTTTTTTTTCAAAAAGGGATCTCAAATGATTGTTTATTTCCTTACAAGATATATCAAGGCAGTGAGGAGCCCTGTGATGGCCCTTAGTATCTCTTTCTCGAGTGACAGTATGGATGTGCTACAGGTGGGGTCCAGACCCTGCACTGCCCTGGTGATGCTCACATGCATCAATAGGTTTGTTTACTCCTTGCAGTTTCCTGGGTTGGACACATCTTGTGTGGTCAGTGCCCCAGAGAGCAATCATGGGCATCCCAAGTAATGCCACCCTCCTTGTTAAAATTGTTGTAGCTGTGGGAGGCCACAAACAGGGGTAGAAGTGCAACTACAGATTTCCAGATCTCCTCCTTCCCCAGTAGCAGCTGTTAGTTAGTAAATGCTACCCAGAGCAAAGTGGCTTTCTATGTGTCTGTGTGATGTTGCTCCTGCTTGTGTCCTGGCTCTTGGAGCTGTGCCCAGGCCACCCCGATGTCCATCAGGACAGTCAGGCACAGCGTGTCCAGCTGGGGCTGAGCTGCCACAAGGTGCCAGTGTTTCAGAGCAGTAACTGCACGCTGTCTCTTCTGAGTGCTTCGCTGGGCTGTTTTCCCCCGCCAGGGTCACAAGTGAAGCCCTGCTATCACTGAATGTTGATTGAAATCTTTGGGAACTGGCAGCCTTCTGCAGGGGCACAGACCACCCAAAACCTGCTGTGCCCCTGCCCAGCCACTGCCTGGCTTGCAGACCCCTGTGTCCAGCCAGACACCACTTTGCTGCTGGCAGGGATGTATAACATACCTGTTAAGGTAGTGTCAGGAGCCGAGTATTTGTGCCATCAAGGGAGCCAATCTGCGTCTGTCACCAATCCTCTCTGCTTGTCCAGCCCTGCTGAGTGCAGGGGCTCTTCTCTCCCAGCCCACAAAGGGAAAAGCTCCCATCACTCAGGGTATGTGGCACTTTCCAGCAGCAGGTCACAGAGTGCTCCCCTTCCCTCTCCAAGGAGGTCCTGCAGCCCTACCTGGCTCTCCCAGGCTTCAGAGATAGGGACCACCCTGGCACTCTGAGCATCCTCTGCAGATCAGGATCTGAGCAGGACCCAGGACTGGACCCGAGTGCTGCTGCGTGACTTTAATTCCCATTGCAGAAGGCATGAAGGGCCCTGGAAGCTGTTGGACCTGTCCATGCTGTAACAAAAAGCTCTTTGTGCACAGCCACCATGCTGTGAGCTGCAGGCTCACCTCAGCAATACCAATTATGCTTTCATACCCTGCTGTCATCCTCAGGCATCTTCAAGGCCAGTGCATTTGTTTCATTTGCAAGGCTGGTTTAACTGAACTTGGGAAAAGATGGCACTTGAATCACATCTGGCTTCATTCTTCACCCTTCAGTAATGGAAGTGTTGACAGCAATACTCACAGTGGCACTGTATAAGCATACAAGTGTTAGGCATTGATTTCTTCTGAATAAGCTCCTAGAAGTTGCCTGTTTTCCTAGGTAATTATTGTTGGCATAGGTATGGCTGTTGTTTCAGGAAATCTGGCTCTCACAAACTACAGTCTGTGTCAGGAAGAAATGAGAAGCACAGGGTCGAGCCCTCTGCTAGTGCAGCTCCACGGGCTGGCTGGTGTTAAACAAGCCCTGGCACCAGTGTAAGAATAGCCAGAAAATGCCTTTGGAGTGGGATTTCTGCATCTCTTGACCTCCCTGATATTCTTTTTTCATCCTTTCCATGTTACTAATTGCATCTGATCAGCCAAGTATTTGTTTCACAGCAATTAGTCTTTTATTCCCTTGCATATTTTCAAATCAGTAAATCCTTGTTTTGAAGGACAACATTTTACATAGTGCCCAAATTAAATCTTTTTCAGCATTAGAATCAGGATGTTCCAACAAACAGACACGTTGGGGGAGTTTACTACCCTGGGAAGAGAGGACTCCTGCATCATTACTTAGAGATCTGAAAAGCTATTAATGTGTAATGGCCATGAGAAATCAAACTGACAGGTAGGGGCAGTGGAGGAGCCTCTTCCTTTGCTCCACACCTCTGGCAGCCCTGAGTGCAGGGAAGGGTGATGGCACACTACTGCTAGATATATTTAACACTATTGCCTCAGGAAATCTCAGGGGAGAAACTGTTTCTGAATAGGTGAGAATCTAGTGGATTTGGTGCCATGAAGACATGCAGCAAGTGACAGCTCCTGGGTGAAATGGCGAGTAGGAGAGAGCTGCTGGCACAGGGAAGTGAAATCCTGCTCAGTGTCTGTCCCATCATCAAACCAAGGGACACTGAAATGACATTTATGGAGATGTGTAAATACACACACACAAGTGTTTTATTCTTGAGCCTTTTGTTTCAGATCCTGTGTTCCAGCTTGCCTGTTACAATGCAGAAAGAAGGTCCATGGGAGATGGTAGCCTGCGAGTCTGAAATCGAATTGAGGTCTGTTTGTTGCGTCCTAAGTATCGATTTAGTTTCAGAAAACAGATACTCTAGGCCAACCCACTTATGTATTTGTTTCATACACAGCCACAGCACCCAGTGTTTCCCATGATAAATGGTGTCAATTTTATCACAGGCTGGTGCTGGATCTGGCCCGCATGGAGCACAAATATTGATACCTCCTCCAGGCTGATGTGACAGTTTTAGGGGGTACTATGCACAGGGTAAGGTGTGCTGCTGTTTAAGGTATCCTATTGCATGTAGAAATCCACAAATCTTCATTAATTTGGCAGCTCCAGCTATGTGTCAGTGTCTGCCTTTGTTTTTTAGGTAATTTGTGCTGTACACTTTCACCCCATGATTGCTTTTATTGTATATGGATCCTTCTGTTGGGCACTTCTCTGTTGACTATGATTACTACCACATCAACTGAAAACGCTCCTGTACTGTATAATTAACTTTATCTGCTTTGCTACAATGCCTCTCACTGGTAATTACACTCACTTCAGCTCTTTCACTACATTTCTAAGACTTTAAGAAGTGCTGATTACTCTTGCCCAGCCTCTGTCCAAACTGGAGGGGTTTTACATGTGTAAAATGATATCTTTTTCCTTGCAGCAGTCCTGGCATAATCTGGATATTGATTGTAATACATATAATGTGATCTTTAAATAAACCATCTGTTTGGAATACATTGGGGTTTATATGTGCTGATGGCAAAAAAAGCTTATTTAAATCCTCAGGTTGTTGGTGGTTTGATGTGATAGTTATCAGTTTACTGAGATAATTTGAAATTAAGAACAAGGAATTTGAAATCTTTCAGTCCCTTGGGAAGCTACTCCATTTTCTTCCTCCTTAGCTCAGCCCTGTCAGCCTTCCCTGTGGTTCCAGAGTGACTTTTGTCCTTTGATGATTTTTTTAAGCCTCTTTTTCTCAAGCAATAGTCTCATGCGATTACACCCTCTGCCATTAGCCTGTGTGTCTGTGTTCTAATGCCTTTGAACCTCTTGGTCAGCTTGAACCAAATCTGATAGATGTTGTGAGCTCCTTAGAAATGTCCAAATCCTCAAAGTTACGTGAGATCAGGGAGGGCAGATCCAAACTGGGAAGATTAGCCTTTTGCTCAGCCAGTGTGTAGGGAATGTGGCCAGCAGTGAAGATTGCTGTGTGGCCATTGCAGGGTGCATGGAGGAATGGGAAATACATAAGATGAGGAGCAGAGGAAGGAAGAACTGGAGATCTCACCATAGTGGGGATGGGGCAGAGTGGGGAGAAGGGGTATGGGATCTGTGGAAAAGCAGCCTTCATCCCTGACTGCTCACATAGCAGCAGCTGCCACTGTAATTGCAAATATTGATGTATTTTCCACAGCTTCTTTTCAAACACACAGGCTGGGGTTTTTTGTTTGGGTTTTTTTTTTTTGCTCTTTATAACACAAGTGATTTTCACATCGTGCAAGGAAAATTACTTGGCTGAGAAATGTTGTGTGACTTCTATTGAGATATAACAGCAAACCAGCCACACGTTTATTAATTAAGGCAAAGGGTGTTTGACACAAACCATGGTGTGATGGTTTAATATTGTGTTGTCTTCTAAAATAAACCCAGTGTTGAATGACCACAGTCTGAACATTCTGGTTAGTTCACAGGACGAGGCATTTCTCTAAAATGTGTGGGAATTTAACTCTGGCTGTTTTTGCAGACTATTGGAGTACCTGGAGATTGCCTGTGAAATGCCCATTGGCTTGGACACCAATTTAAATGAGGAAGATGCTCTTCTTTCCTTCTCCTGAGTTCACTTTGAGCCGCAGAGTGAGTGGATTTCAGGGTGCACAAAGTGCCTTGTGCCCGGGCACTGATCTCCCTAAATGTTTTGCTTTTACTAATGGGCAAGTTGCAAGCCTGAGAAACTTCAGTTTTGGTGGAAATAGCTGGATTGTTACTTTAGGGGGTTTTATGTTGGTTTTAATAAGTGAGCAGAAAATTCAAACCATCTGGAATCGAGAGTCTATCTCTGTGCAGTGCTAGAGGATCCTCCTCAGCTGATGGAAGGAGCTCTGCCGTTGTACAGAGTGACTTTGGGAAGCAGAGAACTCAGGTGCCCGGAAAGATAAATACCTCCAGTCTATTTCTTTCTTTCATTTGCAAGACTAACTCTGTTTTCACAGAGTAGGAATATCCTTCACCCGTTAGAGGTGAAGAAAACTCTCCAGATGATTTACATCATGACTCGAGATCAAACCTTCAAAGGTCAAAGAGAAAGGCCTTAAGCAAGGAAAGTGTGATTTAGCCCTCTATAAATGCTACTGTTATTAGTGGCATTACGTCAATGTAGGTGACTTCTGGTTGCATATTTAATCTTCCTGCGCTATAACTTGACATTACTGAGTAAAAAATCCCATGTAATTAATTCCTTTTGGTATCTTTCTATGTTGTAACCTCTCGGAAGTAAAGAAACCTGTACCTCCTGGTATTTCATAAATACCTGGTTCATGCCCTGTGAAGCCCTGACTGGCTGCAGCATCCAGCCTCTGCTGCTGTGGCAGTTTGCCTCCTGTCTCTACGGTACACTGCTCTGCAGATGGGGCTGTGTTGAACTCTCTCCCCCTGTAGCTGATTAGAATTGCTTCTTAGCTAGGATTACTTTTCTCTCCATTTCCATTTTCCTTTCACCTCTCTCTTGACCTTCCCCTCCTCATCTTTTGCTCTCTGGACCTTTGTTTTTTTCCCAGTTCCTTGCACTTGAGTAGCAATCACTTCTGGTGAATGAAATGGTTCTGCTGTTGCCTCCTTTTGGGGTGTCATTTGAGTTACTGATCATTATATTTTACACAGTGTGGATATGACCAGCTGTCTTGGTTTGAAAGACAGGTGTCTGTGAAGGACAGCAGAAGCCTCCCTTGGAATGGAAAATATGACCCCCTTCCCTCCGAATTATTATAATTTTGAAATTAAGGGGCTTTCAGACAAAGACATGGAAAAAGGAGTAACAGCTCTTTACTAGTACTTAGATACATAACACAGCAAAAAAACAACAGCAGCAGCAGGTCCAAACAGAACCACAGGCCCAGTCCCAGCCTCTCTCGGGCTCTTTCCCCTTGGTGCAGTTCCGGGCACAGCCACCAGGGGCGCTGCTGGCTCCCGGCCGGGCAGGGGGCGGTGATTCCTCCACGCCTGCAGGGGGAGCAGATGGAAAAATGGGCTGGAGCAGGACCCCGGGAGCGGCGGCTGAGATGGCAGAGGCAGGCACACCCCACAGAGTGGCAAGCAAGAGGAAACCAAAAACTCCACAGCCTTAGCTGGAGCCGTGGGGCTCAGGTGGACACAGGGTGCAGGGTTAGAGTGTGGTGAAAAAGCACCAGGGCTGGGCAGTGGCAGCCAGGCCTCTCCATACAGCCAGGGAAATGCGTCGTCCAGGTAGGGGAGGCGGTCGTGGTCCCAGGTTTTTCTCCTAAAGCACCCAAATAGATGGTGAGAGTCCTCTCCAGTCAGATCAGGTGTTAATAAGGTCCCAGTGTCATGGCTGCTCGCTCCTACGAGCAAAGGCTCACCCAGAGTAAGGAAGAAGCAGTACAGGGCTGGGCTCTGGCCGTGGCAGTGAATTCTCCCTGCAGTAACAGCTCAACCGTCCTCGAATGCTGAGAGTGAGAGAGAGCTTGGAGCTGCACCCAGCCCCTTCCCCCAGACCAAAATCTTGTATCTCTGCCCTTCCCAAGAGAATGCCTCTCAGCTGCACATCTCTCCCTCCCTCTTGGCTACATCTTTTGTCTGTCTTACCTACAGGTCCTTATTATCTCTTAGCAGCACATGGGACAAAATTCCATGAGAGATAGAAACAAAAGGAAAAATCCTAACCCCCAACACTAACCTCTAATCCCCACCACCGCCACCAACTTACTGCTGCAATGCCAGAACACCTCTGGTACTCTTGAACTCTTTTTGTCTTGCCTGCTGAGACACACTGCTTGGCCCTTACTAGGGCATATATACAATTTGCCAATGCAGGATTATTCCTGGTTAATTCAGTGTTTATTCCAGCATGGCACAAGGACTGGGGTGGGATTATCCTGGCCCCAGCCAGCAGCAAGTGCTGCTGAGGGATGTAACATATATTCTGCTGCTTCTTGCATCTTCCAGGTAACATTTTCTCTGTTACAATACAATTCATTCCTCTCCAAGTATATAAACGACCTTTTAATGTTTTCCTAGTGTGACCTGCATGACAGTACTTCCACATCTCACCTGCTTTCCTCTATGTTCAGGCTGAATCCTGCCCTGTCATACCCAGCACTATTACATGGAAGTTGTACCAGCTGCTCCACTTTCTGGACTGGCACCCCTGCTCCTTCCCCTGTGCTTGCAGCTCCTTGTACTGGCAATTTTGGCTGGAATAATATCCCTGGATATGCCACCATCCGTCTGGCACGGGGAGGTGATCCTTGGAGCACAGAAAAGGCACTTTGTGAAATGCAGTTTGCTGCTTTTTTGAGCAGGGATGAACGTGTCTGGTTTGTGGCCATCTCTGCTTGCTGGGAATTGCTGATTGCCTCCCTGTCGGCTGGAGGCTCTCTGGCACAAATCCATTCTGCTGTCGGGTGCTGGATCTCACCCTCTCTGTGTGTTTTCTGGTCACAGCCATCCTTGGGCAGATGCCATTTAGACACTGGTCCAACTCATCAGACAACTTGCTTTCCTGCTCAAGGCCTTGGACTTCAGTCAAGTTAACCTCTGAGAAACCTTCTCATCTTCAGCTGGATGCAGGAAGGATTTCATTTGTGCTGCCTTCGCTTTTCAGTATTTTTTTTCTGGTAGTGTACATATGTTGTGTATACACCTATATATGTATGCACACTCTATGTAGTTAAAAATATGCACTCCATGCTCTATGTAATCACACACACGCCTAAGTTTATCTGTCTGTCTATACATCTGTATATATGTGCATTGTAAATCTTGTAGGAGTCATACTTGCACTCATTTTTCTCTCAGAGATTTTTTTTCTCCTGGAGTGTTCCCTGAGCCACAGTTTTGTGGTTTGCCCCATTTTTCCCTTTAAAATCCATTTTCCAAGAACATCTAAAATTACTAAGCTGTTTATTCAGTTGCCTTTTGATGTCTAGAACCTTTGCAAAGAAATATTCCAGAGCAGCTATTTTCAGCTACCTTTTTCATACCTACTTGTGTTTTGTGCTACTTTACTTGTAGTTTCCATGACAATTATCCCCAGAGTTAGAGGCAGCCTTGCCCTCAGTTGCTGTTTTGCAAAGCAGCCATTGCTCTTGCCCATCTGAGAATCTGAGCACAGTTCATGTTTAATACAAGTTTTTATTTGTATAGCTTCTCTATATCCCACTAGCACTACTTGGGTTCTGCAGGTTCCTGTAATATATATTGCATCCTGCCTATTGCCATGGGAATGATCTGGAGGGCAGAGGCATCCCATCCTTACAAGGAGAAGGATATTCTGGCTGGTGGAAGAGGACACATTGTCCACAGAAGGACTCACACAAAGCATTAGCTTCACCTGGTGCAAAGTATTCCCAACAGGAATTCCCCACAGTGCAGTGGAGCCAGGTTTGGTTCCTGATGGGATGGAGGAGGAGGGTGGGCACCACGGGTTTCTGCCATGTGTGGTGCTGGTTTGTGCAGAACCTGAGCCCTGGCTGGCTCCTGCCCCCCATCCCCCAACACCGACTCCCCACTGGGCACAGCCTCTTTTTGGCCATATCCTCCTTTCTGGGCACAGGATGCCATGAAAATAATATATTT
Source organism: Acridotheres tristis (assembly GCA_037013685.1). Classification (NCBI taxonomy): domain Eukaryota; kingdom Metazoa; phylum Chordata; class Aves; order Passeriformes; family Sturnidae; genus Acridotheres; species Acridotheres tristis. The sequence goes on along the minus strand of CM072899.1, from coordinate 6,822,384 downwards.
TTAATATTTTGAACTGTATACTCTTTAATATATATTTCAATACCTTTTAATGTAAATATCATCTTGGTGTTTTCCTCTCGCTCATTCCCCTTTTCCTGTTTTCTCCATCCCACCTCTTAGTGACTCACAGCAATTTTTGAAGTGCCCAGCAGAAATCCTTTGATATATTATCCTTATACATTTCCTTACTATCCTTATCTATTCAGTCTGCTACATGTAACTGAGTTTTCTGTATGATCTACTCTCAATCCTGCCAGTACCTCCTCACCCTTTCTGTGCATCTTTTTTTTTTTCTTTGGTTGACTGTTTCCTTCCAATTTTCCATGTGCTGCCTCCTTTCATTCTTACCTACTTGCATCCTTTCCACCCACCACCCCCAGTTTCCTCTCCTGAATCCACTTATGTGTAATCTAAAACATACTGCTTGAAAGTGGAAGCCCAGAGAAATATTTGCTCTGGCTCTCACTAGCACCTCTCAATGCCAGTGAGCTCTGGGACAGTGGATTCTCAGCCCTGCAGTAAAATGAGCTTTTCCTGTAAGTTTAAAATTTGATTCTTTCTCACAAGCTACAGTCAAAGTGATTGTCAGCTCAAAAAGTACCTTTTAACTAAATTCAAAGGAATGCATTCAGAGCAGATTTTTGAATTTCCACATGATAAAACTAATTACAATTAGCAGCTTGTTACTGAAACAGAAAACATCCAGAATGCCACAATATTTGAAGTTATATTTTAAAGGAAAAACACAGATCACAGAAAAAAAGCTTCAAAGTCTAAACTGATTATCTTCTTAAAGAGTCTTAATTGTTTGTAAGATAAATGGGAATGAAGAACTAGGGGAAAGAGAGCTCTTGCAGAGAGAGTGGGATCTGCCACAGCACATGAGCTGTGAGTGATTCAGTACTGAATAGCCCCAAATTACCAACCTACCCACCCAAATGGCACCACTGACCAATGGCCCAAATACCATCACTAAACAGTGGACTGACTTGGCTTGTAGTGTGGCAAGGGAGACTGAGAGCTCCCATTTCAGGTGGCTATGGGATAATGAATGTGTCTGCTGGTTACTGAGAGCAGCTCTTCAAAGCTCCTGAAATGTTTGCTCATCCTTGTATTTGCTGTTACTCATCTCATCCTTAGTCAGACGAAATGCAGGGTTTTGCAGTCACGTGGAGTGAATTGCTGGGTGAGTTCCTTGGCTTGTTCTACTGGCTGCTGGAGGTGATCTGCATGGATGCACTTTGTCAGTCTGATCCTTGCACGGTGTATTGCTCACTGTGAGATCCAGCCCAGCTACAGCAGGGTTTGAGGCACTATTCCTTGTCTGATGTGCCTCGCCACAGACACCCCCTTGTGGGTAGCTTTGGCAGGAAGGGGTTAACCTCTCTTTCCTGAGGATCACTCATGTTTGATGTTCTCCTGTCCCCATGCTCCCTAGCTTCTTAGTACAACTGTGGTAAGAGCTCCATTTCCAAAATGCCCCATGCCAAGGGCTGTACCCAGCAGCACAGCAGCTGGTTGTGCCAGGATGCCCACCTGGACTCCTCCGTGGGCAGTGAGGGGCTGGTTGCCTGTTTTGACAGTGTCTATCCACACTTTTTCCCAGCCCAGCCTGGATTGTTGGATGGGCTGTGGGGAAGTACAAGGGGTGGCAGAAGAAATTAGAGGAAAGAAGGCAGTTGAGGACCAACTGTACATTCACCAGCCCACACCAAAGCATTAGCCAGGAGTGGGGCTGGGACGCCTAAAAAAAGGGCCAGGGTGAGTAATGGGGAGATAAGGAAGAGAAGGGGAAGGTAGCCAGGCTGGTGAGGTGGGCCTGGAAATTTCATCTGGAACTGAAGCTCCCAGACTGCATCTTTCTTTCCCTGTGTGGTTGGACTTGCCGCAGTGCCCCAGGGAGGTGGATTTTGGAGGCAGTCACGGCTTGCTCCTTCTCAAGCTGTGGTGTTTATGGCCTTCTGTGGTTTTGGCACACAGTTCCTGTTTCAGCTTCTCCCCAGATGCATGATTTGGGTATGAAGGTTCCCTGTGGCACAGGGGTCTGCTCCCGAAGTCTAAGGACTGCATGGGCATTGTTACTGGTGACTTTTCCAGAATCTCTTTCCAATGAAGATGGAGCCAAGATGTGGCTGCCCTGCAGTCCCTTCTGTTGGTACAAGGCAGCTAATATTTTATTCCAAGTTGGATTAATGATGAAAATGTGCTGGACACTGGAAAGAGATGTCTTGAGCACACAAAGCAGCTTACAAGCCTGAGAAACAAGGAGGGAATTTTTCATTTGGCAGAAGAGCATGCATAGCGAGCACTCTTGTTTTTAATAAGTTCACAAAGCTTTCTTGAAAGCTAGGCATTTTTTTTCCATCCTGAACACATGAGGTATTTTCATTTCATAATAAATGTATGTTACGTCCAACCTCCAGAAAGCCTTTCACATGAAAAAAAAAGCAAAGAATATTTCAGATTCTGAAGTGAACAGGGTGGAAGTAATCATGAAACAAAATGCTGGAATATTTGCACCGTGCTCAGAGATTGTGTGGCATCTTGTATTGTCTGAAACAGCACCAGATAATAATCACAAGTGCAAACCTCTCAGACTGGGGCAACAGGGAGAGGAGCCAATCTCTATGTCTCCATAGAGCTGGAAGAAATTTCAGATATTTCTGTTTGTCTGCAGAACAGCTGGGGACTTCTCAGACATGAATCTAATTAAGCATATTCCTTGCTACAAACACTTCAAGTCCTATTTCTGAGATCCAAATGTCTTTCCGAAATGAAGCCTTAGGAATATTGCTTTCATGCAGCCTGCTTTTTCTAATTTGGTCTGGGCAAAATTAAATTACAGTATAAGCTCAGAGGAAAATTTACTGCAGTCAATAATATTGATTGATATTTGGGTATCAGCATAATACCATGCATTAGTGATAGCTGAATTTGATCCACACGCCACGAGGGCTGCCAGCAGCAATGTGGGTATTGGATTGGTCAGGTGACATTTGACATGCCTGGTCCCCTCCATCCAGCGATGGGTGTCCTCCCTGCCATTTGGTACTGGTGCCTGTCCCTGCCTCCTGCCCTGCCCTCAGTTTGCAGGTGGTCAGGCTAGGACCAAAACTCAAATATTGAATCTTTTTTTTTTTTTTCCCCCTGCTTGCCACATCCCAAGGTTTAAAACAGAGCATTTATTTTCTCAGTAGAGAAAAGGACTTCCCACAGCAAAGGGCTTGGCTGGAGCCATTTCATTGTGCTGGGATGTGAAGTGATGCAAGCCTGGCTGCCCGAGCACAGTGTGAGCAGCTGGGGCTCCAGCCTGCGGCACATCCCTGCTCCCTCTGGCACTGGGCATACTGAGATCCTTCAGCTGTTTTCATGGCACAAAGCCCTCATAGCACAAACTCTCCTGCATGGCTCTGCGGACTGGCTGCTCATCCGGTAACCGTGCCCAGAACACAGGGCAGCTGTGCCCAAATCAGCCCTGCCACCCCCTCACTGAGACCCCCCGGGAGCCCCACCCCTACCACAGCTCTGCAAACCATTAACTTCCAGTCTGCAGCCACTTTGTTTTCAACTCTGGGTCTCAAACCAATCCAGAACAGAAAGAACATTCCCACTTGCTTTCTTCTGCTTGTTTTGTTTTGTGGCACAAGATTGCCACTGACTTCTCTGCCACATGTGGAAGCCCTCTCTGGAATTCTTGCAGATTTGAAGGAATCTTTTCCTGCTGATATTGCAGGGAATACACTAATCTGAGCAAAAATCCCAGTATTGATGCATTCATTACAGTTTTAATCTTTTTCCTGCTGTCTTTATTCCACTCTTAATCCAGTTGAAGCCAAGCATGAGCCTTGCAGGAGGCTGGTCCTAGGCTTCAGGTCCTGCTCTCTGATGCAGGTCACAGCCATGGCAAGGCTCCCTGGCAAAGCCACGTCCCCATTCCCTCAGAGCATCTCATGCAACTGGAAAAAACAGATAAGCTTTCAGTCACATAAGCTTGGCTCTCTTATATGCAAAGTTATTTGTCTGTGCTCCTCAGAGAGTTTGATTTGTGTTCATTTGCATGTACCAAGTATAGTGAAACCCAGTGAATTCTCCTGACATGTTTTCACTCCTGCAAGAAACATGATGGGAAGTGGAAGATACGATCATCTCCCTCCCTAGTGGCATCAGTAAGTATCACACATATCAGATGAAACCCTTGACATTTTTCCAACAGTGTGAAATTTGCTTGAAGATGCTGGAAAATGAGTTATAGATGTGAAAGCAAGGCTTGGAATATGAATGCAAACATGTTAACCCTAAAACCAGTGCAATTTGCTTTCCCTGAAATTCTGATGTGTGGAGCTGGAGGGGCTGGCAGGGAGAACTCCCACCAGAGAGCCTGGGGGTGAGTAAGATGTGGGCCATGAGACAGAAATGCCTTTTGGCTCCTGAATAGTGATGGATAGCTAAATCCTGCCCAGTGATCCTCGGGGATGCACCCCAGCAGTGAGGGGGGACATCACTTGGGGGTGCCTGGGAGCTGTTAAGTATCTTGCCCTAATACTGGGGTGCAAACTCCTGTGTCAGTGTGGCCCCTGGGGAGAGCTGCCCTGCAGCTTTGCATGCAAAAAAAATATACTTTTCACTTAGCTGAAAAGATAAAATCCCTCAGGGGTTGCTGCAGTATGATCATCCACCTGTGAAAGATTTCAGGAAAGATACAGGTTGGGGATTTGAAATGCTGTTGTGGGCAGGACTGAGCCTTTGATATAGAATTTAAGTCAGGACTCTTTTATGTCTTATCATGAGACAGCTTTTAGTGTTTTTACAGCAAAAACTCTCCAGGTTTTCATACATTTCTGCCCCTGACATACTGAAGTTGAAAGGCACAGTAGGGTAACAATTTTGGATTTTCCATGCTTGCATTTTGGGATCTGTCATGTTCTGATGATGAAACGTCATCCTGATAGAGTAACCCCATTTGAGCATGGCACATCCCACTCAGTCCCTGATTTAGGGGTGGTTTATTATCCCATACAATTTTTGGGTTTTTGATCTGTTTTGTTTTGTTTGTGCCTGGGCTGGCTGCTGTCCCTGCCCCAGCTCTCATCCTGCCTGGCTCTGGGGCTGTTGTGATAAATGGGAGCCGAGTTGGGGTTTCTGGAGGGAGTTGGGTGTGGGGTGAGACACAGCACTTTGAGTGCGTTCTGTTCCACTGGACACACACGGCCGGTACCTCTGACCAGGGATCCTGCTGTGGGTTTGCCTGCTTCTTTTTGGGTCATTTTCACTTTGGTACTGTGACTGAGCTTGCCAGCTGGGCTCCTTTTGCTGCTCTGCTGTCGGGAAGCCCAGAGCCAGTGTGTGCCCTGCCAATACCCGGGAACATCCTTGTGTTCCCACTGGGAGCTGCCCTCACCCTCCTCACAGCCTGGACCCAGGGATCAGCCAGTGAGAAATCCTGAGGAATTTCTCTCTCTGTCATGTTTGTGAGCCTAGGGCTGCTGCTGCCTGTTCCCCACCATGCCTCTACTGCTGCTCCAGGTGTTTTTGCTACACTGGAACCGTTTCACTCTCTGCCTGCTGGGAGGTCCTGCAGTCTGGGCACAGCTGTAGAGTTTCTACTGCCTCCTGCTTGCTGCCCTAGGGGAGCCCACCCTGCCATTCCAGCTTGCTGCTTCAAAGGTTTCTTGCTACAGCCCCTTTTGCCATGCAGAGGGGCACCAGGGTTGGCTGCCCTGTGAGTTGTAAAGCAGCCCCTGCCCCGTCCCTCTCGGCCGCCCTGCCCGCCATGGCCGTGTGGGGAAAGCGCCCCCTGCAGGCGTGGAGGAATCACCGCCCCCTGCCTGGCCAGGAGCCAGCAGCGCCCCTGGTGGCTGTGCCCGGAACTGCACCAAGGGGAAAGAGCCCGAGAGAGCCTGGGACTGGGTCTGTGGAGGGAGAGTAAGGTTCCACAGTCTCAATAGCTAGCATTTATTCAGTTTTTTGTTGTTAATAAACTGTTGGGTTTTTTCACTTTTGCCCCCTGTTCTCTCATTTATCTCAATTCTTTCTCAATCCATTTCTCACATTGGAAGAAGAAAAGGGCGTTATTGAAGCCCTTTAGACCTTAGAGGAAATGCTCATTCCAGGGCATTTTCTCTAGAAATGTATCTTGAAACCAAGACAGTCCCTTTCAGCCTCCTCCATGGATATGCCTAGGGCAGCAGTGAGCAGCAGTTGCAGAAAAAACGCTGAGAGACACAAGAAATACTGTGCATTTTAGGGAACAGACTAATTGTAATCCAGAGGAATTGTTGAGGCAATTACACTGTTCAAAGTGGTTTCAGTGCCACTTATTAATTTCTTCTGCATTATCCTCTTGCTCCCTTGGAGATGGCCTAGACATAAGTTGATTGCAACTGCTGCTTGTGAGAGTGCAGCGGTTCCTTGGGAGCCATTAGGGATACAGCATCTGCTGGAGTTGCCATGGAGATGCCAAGACTGATTGTAAGCCAGGTGAAGTGCTCCTGCTGCTGCTGGCTCATCCCTCGTGGGGGACATGGCCACACAGCCTGACATTGGGGCGGGAGGAAGAGCAGCCTCAGCCTGGGCAGTTGTGCTGCAGGCAGGGATCAAAGCCAGGTGCTGGTGGCTGGAGCAGGACCCATCACCAGAGTGGTAAAGCTGTTGGGAGCAATACAAAGTCCAACATCTACATTTGCAAAAGGAGATTGGCCACAGGAGGGGTTTGCTACACCAGATCTCTGTCCCAAATATCCTGGGTCCAGCCTTTTGCAGGTTCTCTCTGGTTGGTCTCACTGACCTGGCCAGGAGTTGCTCCAAGGGAGCTGTGGCTGTCACTGGGTGTTCATACCCAGAGGAGGAGGTAATTCCTTCTGGGGTTGTGTTGTAGCAGTGAGAAATCTGGTCTTTTAAAATCTGGCAAGCACAGTGTGACTTGAAGTACAGTCTGAGCATAAATTAGCTGTGAACACATTTGTCTGTGGCAGAGGGAAGGTGGCTCTTTGGCAGCAGGTGGCTTGGCTTGCTTTTATGCAACAGATATTCTGTCTTCACTTAATAAACTGATAAAAGGGTGATGCAGTTGACATCAGGCTCATCTATTCTGAGATCTGGCATTTGGGAACATGGTTTCACTGCCTGGATTTGCCTGGAAGCGTGTGCCATTTCACAGGCAGGAAGGTCCTTCACTGTTAATAAATTTTGACTGAGATTTAATTGCAAGATAAGCAGGTGGCCTCTGTGCCCCAGCTTTTCATTGCAACCGCTGCCTGCATTTGTGGTTTACCCAAAAAATCAGACTTCTTGCACCCGGTGCTGCCCTCTCCTTTCAGGGTCTAATTTCAGGAGTGCCAATCAGACCACTGGAGCACTGACTGGGATGTATCTGCTCTATGGATGTCATTACTTTATATACATCCCACTTTTTATATATCTATATCTATCTATATATATGTATCTATATCTATCTATATATCTGTGTGTATATATATATATCTCCTACTTTATAGATATTTTACCTTGACACTATGATCACCTCCTTTGAAAGTTAAAACAGTTCTTATGTATTTCAGTAATCAGAGTGAAGGTCAAGAATCCTTTTTTTCCTGTCTTCTTTTGAGAATGGTAATGGAAAAAAAATATTACCTGATATTAAAACAGGGTCAAAAAACCGCAGATAAATGGGACAGAGCATCAAGGAGACCTAATTATGGGATTGAAGCTATGGCATGAAATAGGTAAAAATCTCTCAGGAATTTGTATCTCCTTTTTATTTTTTTTTTCTGCAAAGAACTTTAAATTCTCTTTTCTCACCTGAACCTTTTAGAAATCAGTATATTTTTAGCTCAAAGTTGGAGACAAGGACCAAATGGCCTTGGCATTAAATGTTTCAGTTGTCCAAAAACAGTTGGAGAGGTATCACATTTCCCTCCTGGTATTCAGGACTGGGTGACTGACCTTGGAAATGTGGGGGAAGTCAAGGAAAGCCATGGGGCTTCTTTCCTACCATTTTAAATTGGAGTTTTTAATCACCACCACCACCACACATCCAGTTGTACTTTATACCATCTACTCACTTTGTGTGCTTAATTTAGAAGGACAAAATATTACACCATGATTGCAGCAGTCAGTTCATCCTTGCTGTGTGTGGGTGGGATGGGCCATGTGGACCTCTGGTGGGAGGTGTTCCATGGTAGGGGAGTGGAACTGGATGATCTTTGAGGTCCTTTACAGCCCAAACCATTCTAAGTTTCTGTGTTTGCAGAGTCCTGTTTGCACACTCAGGAGTGACTGTTCACATTCATACTCAAGTGCTTGCCCATCCAAAGGTTCAAACCTGATGGTGCAAGTGGCATTTGGCAGGATAGATGGGTCAGCCAGCCACAAACCTCAGAAATTCAGGTTTCTGAAATACAGAGACACAGTCTGAGGGAGGAAATTAGCAATCACGTTAAGGTTGAGTTGATAAAATGCCCCCCATGCTTGTGCTGTGCTGTGAGAAGAATGAGAAGTGCGTGCTCTGCAGGCGGGCAGAGGCCTGGGAAGATGCTAGTGGGCAATCCATTTGCACAGTCCTGTGCTGGGAAAGTGGTGGTAATGCATCAGTGAGAGGGAAATATTACTTTGCGGGTATGTAGTGTCCTCCCACTGCTCCGGAGGCTCCTCATTTCCCGAGGTGCTATGAATAAATAACACAGTATGAAAATACAGGCAAGGTGTTTATCAGAGCTGTTAGATAGAAGCACATCTGGAGCTGATTTAGACTGGCAATTCTGCCTATAGGTTAATGCAGTGGCTTTTGGGAACATCACTTCTCTGGAAAACCGTGCATGCTGGTGGCGAGAGGGTATCATGCTGGTCCCGTGCTTATCTTTCTTTCAGGAAAGAGTCCTGGGAAATCTTTCTTCATTTTGGTGAAATGACTAGTGCCTTATCATTCAGAGCTTGTGGGATATATCCATGCTGTTATTATAACATATTATTTCTTCACAGTTCCTCATATAAATGGTGGAGGCTGTGTGTGTATGTGCAGGAGAGAGAAAGCTTTGTGCCTCTGTAAATGAAAATCCATCTGTTTTCTGTTTTCTGAGGTGGATGCTCAGTGCTGGGCAGAGGCTGCTTGCTCTGGTGGTCACAGTGAGCAGTGGTCAGTTGAAGTTGTAAAGCTGCAGGCACCAGGAGGGAGAAACTTGCTCGAGGACAGAGATGTGGCTCCTCTGGCAACTTCCCAGATCCTAAAGCTGCCCAAAGAGCAGCTCAGGGTACCTGGGAGGTTCCTTGTTTCTGCAGCAGAGCTTGTTACTTGTTCTGTGGGGACAGGACCTTGGGCAGCCTCCTCCCACTGGCTTGTGGAAAAACACTGGCCCCAGGACAGACCCTCAGAACAGTTTCTTTATTCCCAGCAAACCTGGGGATGTGAATTCCACTTTGATGTCAACAGGCAGGGAACCTGCTGATGGTGCTGGAGGAGATCCAAAGCTGTACCAGCACATCCCAGTCCTCCCAGTCTTTAACCAGGTGTGGAGCTGGAGGTGCCTTTTTTGTTGGTGGCTGCACTCAAATCTTTCAGGCTTTAGCGACTCCCTCAATGACAAGTGAGTGGGTGAGTGGGGATTTATTGGGAGATGGAACTTCTCTGCCAAGAGCAGAGTGACAGCCCCTCACAGAGACCCAGAGGAACACCGTGAGCTCGCCATCTAGCAGGTTGTTAAAAATAATTTTCATGAGAAAGCAGAAATCTTGGTCTTAGAAAGACTGTGTCATTTGCTAACCAGTTTTCCACTTCCAGCCAGCCTGTGTCACACGGAGGATGCTCTGACTGTCTTGCCAAAAGGCCCAGGCCACACCAAGGGGTAAGTGCTCCTGTAGGCACCAGCCCTTTTTTGTTTCTAAAATGAACAAAACCTCAGACTTCTGGGGTTCACATGTGCAGGGACAATGGAACATTTTCCTCTCTGGACAGAGGATTTACCTCCTGGAGAGGACCCCATTCCCAAGCACTTGGTGCTTACAGCACCTCTGGAATTGTTTGATTTTGGAGCCTCGCTGCCTTCAAGCCTTGGCACAAGCTCCTGCTCAATTTTCTATTATTTTTGCCCATTCTTTAGCTTGTTTCATTCCTTATCTCAGTTTTCTCGTATATGTGATTGAATCCAGTACTGCTTCCTGATCGATTATGGAGATCTGGAATATTTAATTGAACTCTGGTTTTAAAACTGTCACCTGTGAAAAAAAGTTGCATTACGTGTGGAAAAAAATCAAAATTTAAATTTCTTTGAAAGGGAAAATGAGGTTTGAGCAATTTTCATTGTAATCTTCATGTCTTAAACCCATCTCAATATTCTAGCAATAATTTCGGGTTATTTTGACCTGAAAGAATCAAAGTCTTTCTTTTTTGACAAGACTGACAGATGCTTTGACTGATGATAGCAAAAATCAGGTCTTGTAGTCTAAGAAATGTTACAACATGATTTGCATACAAACAGGGACTGAGACAAGCTCTTGAAAATCTCTCGCACTTGCAAATCCTGACATTGGAGATGAATAAAAGCAGTTTTATTCCCTGAGCCCAGCGGATGCTCAGCAATAATGACATTGTCATAAACATTGGTTTGAAACTCCAAATTATGAAAGTGAAACTGGGAGATTTTTGCCTTTTCCCCCCTAAGCAGGCTTTCCCCGCCCTCTCTCAGCTGTTAACAATTCAGGAGCATTAAAGGCAGAGATCTCTGGGGCTGCAGTGAAGCCCTGTGGGGAGCCAGGCTTGTTTGCTCCAGTTCTCTGTGCATCCCAAATCAACTTCTCCTCTTTGTATCTTTTGCCATAAACAATTATGTTCATAAATATGCAAAGATTCGCTTCCTCTGTGCAAAACCCTCTACCATCACAACTGGGCCAGGTGGTGAAGCCAGGCTCACTTATTCCCAGCACTGTGAATTCCAAAATGAACTGCTAGAAGACCAAGTGTTGGGAGAGGAGGCTGCTCTAGTGTGCCTGCCCAGGGGGCTGCCCACTGCCTTGCTGTGCCCAGTGAGGAGAAAGCTTCTCCCCTTCCCCTTTCACTTCCTCTTCTCCTTTGCCTTTCTGCTTTTCCCTTTCCCATTTATTTTCCCTTTTGCCCTTTTCCCTTTGCATTTCTCCTTATTTACATTTTCCTTTTCCTTTTTTTTTTTTCCTTTCTTTTCAGGCTGGCAGACCCCACCAGTGCTGAGCCATCTCTATCCCAGGCTGGGGCCACACCAGCACTTTTGGAGGGTCTCATTGAGGTTGCCCACACTCAAACGCTGCTGTGCAAAGGCCTGGCCTTCCTGGCATATAAAAAAATTTGCCATTTCACCCATGTGTTACCCAAGGATGAAGTTTGAATTTAACTCCTCAGTGGTGGGTGAACAGAGGGGTGTAGAGCTTCAGTGGGGGGCACACGGCAGGATTGCATCTGCTGCACCAAAATCCTGAAAATTTTCATCTAAGCCAAGAGGATTTTGCAGTGACTCTCCCTGGCTCTCCTTTCCTCCCCTGTGACCACACGAGCCATGAGGAGTGTGAAATGCAAGTGTTTCACTCAACATGTTAAAACTGTTTGCTACAAGAGTCTATGAATTTAGTAAAACTTCCTAAATGTTCACAAACTGCTCAGCAGGCACATGATGAAGGATGGAGTGGATTGAGGGAGCAGGATTTACCATTTTGAAGAGTCATCACATAAATTATTCAGCAGCCCTAACGTGCCCAGCTGTGTTTACTGTCCTGGGCCAGGAGCTCCAGAGGCTGCTGCTCCCAACAACGAGCAATTTTGCTGCTTTGGCTTTTGGTGGGGAGTCAAGGTCAGACCTAAGCCAGGCAGATGGGGCAGGAGGATGGGGGGGCTCATTGGGAGCATCTGACAGGAAAAATCTCCAATACGTGAACGGCCTTTCCAGCAGGCACTCTGTGCATTGGGAACGAGCAGTGCTAATTATGGAATTGCAGCAGCTCCAGATGTTTTGTGTATGTTTCAGTCTTCATTTACTTGTTTTCTGTGCCGAGTTACGTGGGATACTGAAAAATGTAAATAATGAATATGTGATGAGCAGCAAGAATAAATCCCTGCCCTGCCTCCTTCTTCCAATAAAGCTAATTAATCCAAGTACCAAAATAAAAACTGCTTGAGTCTGCTCCAGCATCAGCTATGAAAGCGTTCTCATGAGCAAATAATTGACAATTAAGGCCCAGCTTACAGAAAAGAAGAAAAAACCCAAGTTGTATAGAGCTAAAGCTGTATAGCAGCAAGGATCTAAGGGAGGAAACAACTCTGATAGAAATTGCTGGCATGCACTGCCAACAAAGCTGGCTCAAATCCTGAGGCACTGGTTTAAATCAGAACTCTTCTGCCAGCCTCCTTCACCCCAGATTTTTAAGTTGCTTGTTGTTAAAAGCATCATGGTGGTGGAGATGGAGAGACTGAGGCACAGAGCACACGCAGGGCTGACAGCTGAAGGGATCCCTGTGTTTGGGGTGGGAGTGGGTTGCATGACTGGGTTTGTTCAAGAGCAGGACATGTGCTGATACATTCATGGCCTAATACACAGCCCAGCCTGGCTCAGGGCTGGCTTTCTCCTGGGTGCTCATATGGGATCCCAGTCCAGAGGGCTGTGCTTTTGACTGCAGGAATTACGTGGGATATATATACATACACATATATACTGTGATCTGATGTGTGCTCTTCAGAGTTTAATGCTTTATTTAGACTGAATTAACTTGCTTCACAGGGCTTTGTTTATCCATTTTAATAAATCATCTCTTTCAGCTAAATCTTGCCTTAAGAGTTGATCATATCCAGAGCCTCTAAGAGCACAGCAGATATAAATATTTGCTTTTACAAGGGGAAAATTCTCCTGAGAATGCTTTAGCAACTGACTGAGTTTGCCTAGAATAGGAAAACTGGTAATTTGCTGAGTGCTTAATAAGAAGTGAAGAAGCAGAAAGGTGGAGCTGCCTTTGGTCACTGACCTAAGGACCAGTGTCCCATAGGTGGGTAAAGCCTGTGACCTGGCTTCCTCTGCTCCTCCCAGCTGAGGGTGAAGCCTGGACAGAGAGGAAGCTGATGCTTTAACAGGGAAGGAACGCACAGGAGTCCATTGTTGATGGGCAGAGGCAGCAAATTCAAATAATTTGAACTTTTAACTTTTTTTCCCCTCCTCAGAGATTCAGACAAGCATTCTTGGCCTTCCTTCCTTCCTTCCTTCCTTCCTTCCTTCCTTCCTTCCTTCCTTCCTTCCTTCCTTCCTTCCTTCCTTCCTTCCTTCCTTCCTTCCTTCCCTCCTTCCTTCCTTCCTTCCTTCCTTCCTTCCTTCCTTCCTTCCTTCCTTCCTTCCTTCCTTCCTTCCTTCCTTCCTTCCTTCCTTCCTTCCTTCCTTCCTTCCTTCCTTCCTTCCTTCCTTCCTTCCTTCCTTCCTTCCTTCCTTCCTTCCTTCCTTCCTTCCTTCCTTCCTTCCTTCCTTCCTTCCTTCCTTCCTTCCTTCCTTCCTTCCTTCCTTCCTTCCTTCCTTCCTTCCTTCCTTCCTTCCTTCCCAGCTCTCCAGTGACTCCCCTTTGTACTCAGACTGGATCTGAATTCTGAAATAGTTTTAAGGATCTAGGTTGAAAGTGCATTGCATTTAAAAAAAAAAAATCTTTAAAATAAAAGCCTCTGGAATTGCTCTTAGTTAATGAGCTTTTCCAGACATGGAGGATGGTCATCTAATAGGTGGCAGATAATCTTCAGGAGAACGAGGACACCCTAGATTTCAAGAATAGCAAAGTTGTATATAATTGCAAGGAGCTGGGAGCTTTTTTTAGTCTAAAAGAGCAAAGTTCATCAGATAACAGGGCAGTTCAAAGCCCAGGAGCCCAGACTAGCTGAGAGCTGGGGAGGGGGCACAGCACCAGTGCCAGGTGGGTGCTGCCAGCCCCAGACTGCATAGGCATGGATTTTTGGGGTATTAAACTGTGAGGGTAAACGTGTGCCTGCACTCAGTCTTTGTCAAACTGATGTAATTTATTAACCCCGACTAAGCAATGTTGTCCCTCCCTTCATAGGCAACTGGGTTTTCAAAGCCAGTGAGCACTTTGGACTATGCCAGAGCCACTTGGGACTTCAGCAAATGTGGATGATAATTTCCAGACAAGGTGAATATTTTTAACTTCTGATCTTCTCAACTCATTGTGATGTGCCAGGTTCAAGGCTGTGTGGCTTTTGGCTTCCTGAAAAACAAGCCTTAGTGTGCTGGAAGCTTCCCTGCACAGCTCTAGTGACTTTTGGGCCAATACGTTGTCATGCTGGAGCATTTCAGGTGTTGCAGGAACCTTAGGGAGCCCCCCATGTCTGCTGGGGAACACGGATGTGAAGGATGCTGTGCTCCCACATCACACAAGTCGTGGCCAAGTGTATGATGTGAACCTTGACTTTGCAAATGAGATGAACACCATCCCATCCCTTGGTAACACTGGGTGGCTTTTGCCAAGGACTTTTCGGAGAAAAAAAGAGGGAAAACAAGGGACTATTTTACAGAAGAAAATTGTGATAGCAATAGACCTGATCAGATTTAATTATTTTTGTAAGCAATAGTGACAAGTGTGGCAGGCTGGGTCTGGCAGCACAGCTGTCTAGAGGAGCCCAGCAAAAAGCTTCCTGCTTGGCCAAACCAGGGGAACTGCAGGTGACCCCAGGGAACCTGGGAGCCACTGACACCCACCCCAAGCTTTAGGTGGTGTCACCTTCACTCAGTTCTGGAGAGGCAAAAGCAAACGTCAGCACGTGTGCCCCGCTTCTGAGTGCAGTGGGCACAGAGAGGGGAATCAGCAGGGCCAGATGGCAATGGAGCAAGATTTTACAGACTTGTAGCTCCATCCCTCAAGCTCAGTGGGTTTGTCAGAAATGGTTAATCATACTCCAGCTGGGCTAAAAAAAAATCACTTCTTATTTATTTTTTAATCATGTGCCTCAAAGTATACTGGACTTCTGGAGCCCATACGAAAAACCAAAAGGGTTTGGAAGCTGCATTTATTGCTGAAATTTGTACCAACTCTGACTCTCCTAGAAAAAGTGATCTGACACCTTTCTGTGGTGCTGGTGAAGGGTCCATGAGAGGGGAGCATCACCCCAGAGACTCTTTTCTCCCCTGTTTGTTGCCCATCTGTTCCAATTCCAGCACTGCATTAAAACCATGGTGCATTGCAGGGATGCAGGGATGCTCTGCAGTGAGAACCAAATTTTGAAGAGTTGCTTCCAGCAGCAAAACCACCGTGTGAACAGAGGTACTGTGCCTGGGATATTAGTAGAGAAATTGCATGTGAAGATTGCTGCAATTCTGCTGCAAGGAGTCTCTAAACTTGTTCTGTCACCCCTGGGGAGAGCAAGCAGGGGAAGGGGAAAGGCTGGGGATTCATTTTTTATCATTTGCTGAGCAATCCAAGTTCCTGCTGCACAAGAGCAGCTCAGCTGTACTGGATCTGACAGGCATTTGTCGTGCTTTTAATCACTGACAATGAATTAAACGGTACATATTAAATTCCAATTATTTAATAACCTGTAGTTACAGTGTCATATTTGTAGCTGTAAGCAATACCCCCATCCAGCTTAGCAGGTCTGTTTTGGAAAACATAGAAAAATCTGTGAACTTCTAAGAAAAGGCTGTTACTTAGACATTACAGGTTGATAGTCTCCCCCAGTATGCCACAGGCCTAGCAGGGATTTCATCTGAGCTGTGCTGCCTTTACCAGGTGAAGATTTCAAGACAACCTGGAAATGTTCAAAAGCTGTGTGAATATTCTTGGGAATATTCTTTAGTGGTGAACATGCTGGTGACGGGTTGTTCTTGCTCAATGATTTGAATTTTTTTTCCAACCTTAATGAATCTATGATGTGGCTTTTTTAACAATAAATAATGGGTCCAGGTATCACCACACCAGGTCACCAAGCCTGGGGAATGTGTGGTGTGCAGGAGATGCTCCTGCACCAGCTTTCCCTGCCCATTAAAATCATGTCAACGATGGAGCTGAGCTAATCCTTGTGTTTTTATTGCAAGACCAGCTCAGTAAAAATCAAGTTTTCTACTCACAATGAGCCAACACTCCTTAAGAGCAAAAAACATACACGAGACTCTTCCCTTTGGATGAATATTTCCATTTATTCCAACTGGAAAAAAACATTTTTTTAAATATATTTAAGTATCATTTCTTTTTTTTTTCTTTTTAAAGGAATAATAATTATCACATTGTCCTTTACAAACAACAAAAAAATTCCTAGCAATAGTCTGTGGTATGGAGACATCCATCTTCCAGATTTTTCTGCATCTGCTGCTTTGAGTAGGCATGGGGGTGACCCTGTGTGTGCCCAGGGCTGCCAGTGCCATCCCTGCAGTGGGATCCACATTCCCAGGGTGCAGGGAGGGGCTGGCCTCAAGGTGCAGGGACACCCTGAGTTGCCAGCAGCACATGGGGCGAGGGCAATGCAGCTCCCAGTCCTCCTGTGGCTCAAAGCCCAGCCTGAACTTAACCCCCACAGGTGCTTTGGGTGCCAAGAGCCCCTTTTGCAAACGTGCTCCTTTCTGGAAAGCACTGGGACAACGTGGCCTTGGCTTGCAGCTGGGACACGCTGGGATGGCAGAACCCCAATGATTAAAGCACACAGAGAACAAACTCACATCCACCAGAATACAACACAGCCGAGCCCTATGCAGGGGCCCTCTGCCATGGCAAGGGGCTGTCCCCCCCAGGGCACAAACCCTGGCCACAAACAGCCCCAGAGGGGCGAGGGCATCTTGCCGGGCAGGAGGGGCCCATGGGGAGCAGTTTGCAGGTGTTCTCTTACATCTTAGGCAGGAGGCAATACTGAGACTTCCACTTGGTAATGAACAGCAGTTAACATAACCCAGGAGACTAGAGCACCATAAGACAAGTCTATATTCAAAACAACGTCATGCTGACATCACACAATTGCACCATTTACACTTTATTTACTCCAAATAATAGTTCAATGTTTAGTAACTTCAGCGTTCTCTACAGAGGTGTGAAATTCCTTCTCCAGCTTTGGTAATTTACAATGTTGCAGACATTTGGTAGTTCTGGTCTTTTCTATTTAATAATAATAATAATAATTATAATTAAAGGTCCCTTTTGCAGCTGTCAGGGGTTCCTGTATCTGACTGACGGAGTGTACCTGCAAATCACAGGCTTCAAAATGCCACTGAGGCTTGTCAAGATTTAATGAGTCAAAAAACATTCTGTTTATTGACCAGGATCAAAACAAATGAACAGAAAAAACGGGTTAAAACAAAAATAACCCTCAAAACCAATGAAAACTCAGACTCTCGCTGATAAACTTAAGGAATTTGATGATGAAATGGAAAGGGGGATGCAAAGTACTGTTTGGTTAGCTCTGACTGAAAACAATTCTGAACGTGCATGCATTTTCCCAGTGACTCCTAAGATATAGAAATTCCTCTGATATTACAAAATACAAAAATATTTTCTCCAAACTCTCATTTACATCGCATTTACAACAATCATGGAAATAACTTAGGCTCCCACATTGTCCAAGAGACAAATCACCTACCAACATGGGTAATGGAAAAGAAAAATGTGGTGGAAAGCAAAAGCTACCAGCAAAAACTGATGCTGAGAGTCAACAGTGGCAACCAAAACGTGCGGACAAACAGAGCTCAAGGGGGTGGCAGTATCTGGGAGAAGGAAGAGAAACTACTGGGTAAATATTACAGGCTAAAGTGAACTTTTAAAATTTTTATCTCCAAAGTAAGATGTGCAAAATATATTCACTGTGCCCAGGATTATGACTATTTATAGAAGCCGGTCTACAACCTTCTTCCAAATCCCTACTCTTCGGGCCTTTCTTTTGTTACAAATAAAAGCACTTACATGATCTAAAACAGTGCAAGATCGTGAGTTAATTTACATTCTCCCAAGGTGCCTGGCAAGGATGCCATTAGGATATGATACAGTTCTTGCTCTTCTGTCTTTTCCGGCTGTGCAACTGTCCCCTGGCCCCCACGGTGGAGGACTTGGGCATGCTGTACGAGCCGTACTTGTGCAGCAGCTCCTCGCTGGTCACGTACCGGAGGCGGGCAGGCTGCGGGATGGGCTCCCCGAGGAAATAGCCCTCGTTGTCGGACTCCGAGGAGGAGGAGCAGGTGGAGCACCAGTCGTATTCGGCAAAGTAGGGCCCCCATCTCTCACCCAAGTGGTTCTGCAAGGCAAGATCCGACACCGTCCGTGGACAGTGGCCGTAGACATCCCTGCAGGGACCCTGCTCCATGGTCTCCCTGCAGCTCCTCTGGTGCATGAAGGGGTCGTAGTCGTCCCTGGCTCGGAGCGAGGGTCTCTCCTTCAGGCGGTAGCACTGCTCGCTGGCCAGGTGCAGGGCGTTGTCCGAGCGGGAGCGCCGGGAGCGCCGGGGCCGGTGCGGGCGGTAGTGCCGCTCCTCGTCCCGCAGCACGGTTCTGCGGCGTGTGCGCTCGCTCATGGGGGTGTGCCTCGGGATCTCCTGCGCCCCCAGCTTGCCCCCGGGCACCCCGCTGCCGTAGTCGAAGCTCTGGTGCATCCGCCCGTGCGATGGCCGCTCTTGGTAGCCCAGGGGGCTGGCGAGGTCGTGCAGGGTGGGCTCCATGTCCTGGTACTGCTGCGCCGACAGCAGGCTGCGCACCGACTCGGCGCTGCGGAACTGCATGGAGGAGTTCAGGGTGCCCATGTTGCTCATCTTCTCGGAGACATTCATGCCCGAGTCTTTGCTCAGGTCAGGCATGGAGAACCTGGAGAGGTGCTCCTGGCGTTTGGCTCCACCGTCTGCTGAGAGGCCTTTGTAGGAAAAGGGCAAAGGGAAAAAAAAAAGGAGTTAAGAAAGAGAATTTTCTGTCAGCGGAGATGCAGGGTGGAGGCTGGCTTTGGCCCAAAACTTTTGCTTTAAAAAGTAACTCAGTGGTATCGATCCTGTCCTGAAGAGCCCTTTTTAAGAGGAGGATTTTTATTTTTTTTTAAAGAGCAGGCAGTTCTTCCTTTGGGGAAATCACACCAATTTAAGGTGTTTTGAGTTGGACTCCAAGCAGCTTTTCACGACTTCCTTTCCCATATGTCTACACTGTCTGCGACTTGATAGGAATAACCAACGATGCCAGGGAGAAATCATGCGTCAGAGGTAACCTCAGGCCTCCCGCATGCCGAGCTAACTAGGGTGCCATGATCCAGCACTCACACCTTCTGCAATGACAGCACATTTTGGGGGACTAAACAATGTCAGTGGCAGATGAAAACGGGGCTGCTGACTTAATTCAGGGTTGTCACTATGCGGCACCTCACGGGTCCCCTGAATGACACCCGAGGAGAGACCAAAGTTACAGTTGGGTTTCCCAGGAAGCAAGGAAATACCCGAGCACCAGAGGGTCTGCTGGAGCTCCCAGTGAGCAGCAGGACAGTGGGAGGGTAAGACTATCCCTGCAGATATCCAGGGAGATTGCATTGGCAGGAGCCAGAAATGTGAGCTCCACCTTGATGGGCTGCCCTGCTTGGGAAGGTGACCCGTTAGATCTCTCCAGTGTGCCACCTCCTGCAAGGTGCTTTCCTTCAGCCCAGGAAGCCTTCACCTGGCAGCAGGGAAGAAGTGGGGTGTCTGCTCAGCACCTGCCTGTCAACAAGAAACTCAACCCCACGGTGCCCTTTTCCTTGGCTTGTTTTATGTGCGTTCCTAACTATTTTCTGACTATCTCCCCGTTGGCTTGACAACTGGCAGCAGTCAGTGGTTGCATTGCAAGC
This sequence comes from Acridotheres tristis, assembly GCA_037013685.1. Classification (NCBI taxonomy): domain Eukaryota; kingdom Metazoa; phylum Chordata; class Aves; order Passeriformes; family Sturnidae; genus Acridotheres; species Acridotheres tristis. The sequence continues at coordinate 6,802,620 of CM072899.1, read as the reverse complement.
TCAGGACAAGATGTTTCGCAAGTTATTTCAAAGGAAATTCGTTCCATCCCAAACCAAATGCGGAATGTTTGCTTTGGCACCCTTCTCCCCATCCCTCTCCGACAACATTCCGGTGCAGACCCAATGCACAGAACTGTGCACCGTCAGCAGAATTTCCAACATGACGCACAGCCTTTATGCAATTGCCAACAATTTATGACTTTGTAAATTAATTATAAAAAATAACAACCCAGCCCACAATTCAAGAATAAAGCCCTTTTTCCCTTAACAAAAGCTGCTTGCATTTCATCAAGAGCTCAGCTCCTTTTGCATTAGCTGCTGCTGCTAAACCGGAGCAAGAACAAGGGTTGCTGTCACTAACCCCACTCATGAGCTGCTTAAGGGTTTCCTTGGGCTCAGCCTTGAAAAGATCAACAGATCCTGCAAAGCTGTGCAAAGTTTTCCAAACCCTGCTCTCAGTGGTATCAGGGAGAGCTTTACCTACTACTGGCCCTCACATGGTTTGGTGTTGCTCCCTGAGTCCCAGCTTCTTTGCTTTTCTGCTGTTAATGGAGATCTTTTCGAAATTCATTATTACAGAGGAAGGTAGAGTGAAGGTGAAGAGGGAGAGGCTGGGTTAAAAGAAAGAAAAGCCATGGATTTTTTTTGAAAAGGACACACTTTTCAAGTCAACTTCATGCTTTCTTTCGTCCTCCCTAAGTCACACTGACTTTGAGTGAGCAAGCCCAACCCCACCCACTGCCCTTTGGAAAAAGCCCTGGATGGGCTTCCTGTCCCCTTTGAAGACCTGCCCACCGACACTACACACTCCCATTATGTTTCACAGCCTGTGAACCCAGTGAAGGCATCTGTCACATCAGGCACTGCTCCCCATGTCCCTCCTGTGCCACTGTGGAAGAGCCCAGCAGCCCCTGGGGAGGGAAAAACAACTTGGTAACGTGCACAAAGACTTCCTGAAAAGCCAGAGCAACAGCAGGACTGCCAGCAGAGCTGATCACAATGAGAATCATGGCTGTTGACAGCCCAATGTGGCCTTAATCACATCTGTCAGACAATAGCTGACACCAAGGAAAATGAGCCCTCGGTGACATTTATGCAGCACTTCATTAAGGGAGCCGGTGCAGCTCCACAATAAGAACAAGCAACAGCAGTGCTGTGCAGAAATACAGCTCCAACACCACAGGATGCTCCTGTGGCATCAACAGATTCATTTTAGCAGCATCATTAAAAAGGGGCTGACCTTGCTTCACTCACAGGGGTGTGGCATGAGCTGGTGCTTTGCTCCCAGCTCCAGCCATATCAGATGGTACCCGTGGGTCTCAGCTGCCCCTCACAGCCATCTCCCTCCTGTGGTCCTGCATCCAGCAAGAATAAAACGAGTGTCTGGACACAGGCTTGGGAGATATGGCAAGAGTGAAATAGTATTTTTGAATTAAACAAGACATTATCTGTATCCTTCACATCACAGGCGGGAATGATGTGGCCAAGATCAAGCAGGATGGCCAGGACAGAAACCTGTTTCTTCTTGTGTACAGTAAAGCAAGCTGTGATAAGCGAGGTGCTCCAGCTAGGGAAGGGCAGAGCCAGAGCTTCACTGGTTTAGTTTGTGCAGGACAGGGGTCTCCAGTCTCTCAAACATCTCCAGCAGACAAACATGAGTGCTTTAGTCTCTTCTCCTTAGAAGGAAGCAAAGGGCAGTAAGTTCAGACAAGGATCCCGTGACCATGTGAATGGCTCATGCTCAGAGTGCAAGGTTTAATCAGTCATGGGGATGTTTCTGGCTGATCATTCAGACAGCTTGATTATAATTAAGCACAAGCATTCTGAGATCTTGATTCGCTGGGAAAATGCTGATTGTAAGAAGAATCCAGCACTTAACATGTCCATCACATTTGCCAGCACAAAGAACTTGGGGTGTGATGGAGCCCGTGCTCGGGAGGCTCTGATGCAAAGCCAGTTCAACATTCAGTGGCTTCATCTCTCCATATGACAGCATGGAAAAGGCTCCATGCTGAGGGCAAAATACATCTTCCCAGGTAGACTGGGTAGGCTGCACAGGCACAAGCCTTTTTATTGGGAGCCACACTTGGAAGTGACCCAGCAAGCCATGCAGCTGCGAGAGTGAAACTTTATTTTATCTGCCCATAGTGACAGCGAAGGATTTATTCCACTTGCTCAGGAGCAAAGCTGTGCTTTTCCAGCTGAAGGCACAAAGAGCTCTGCACGGCTCTTATAGTGCCCACAGCAGGTTCCAAGTCCAGGATGCAATCCACAATCCTTTCAGAACACAAAGGTGTCTCCAGGCTGAATTTTACATTTATGCCAAGGCATTATGAGCAGGGCTAGACCCAGATTAGTTTTTCTAAGGTCTCAAAATGTCCCTGTCTGTGGCTCTCTGTGGAGCCACAAGACCACAGGAGGCATAGTGGAAACAAGCCAGAAGTGCTCCAGTCTGACCGCAGCGAGATCAGGGGATAGCAATAACCATTTGTCTAAAAAAATTTCATCTAGAAAAAATAACCTGGGAATAAAGTTTGAAAGAGCAGAGGTTGTTTAGTCTAGAGGAGAGAAAGCTGAAGGGGATATAGTAACAACCTTCAAAGGCAGAAAAAAATGCTTGTGAAGAGGACGGAACACATTATTCTCCAGGTCTGCTGACTCCTGCAACTAAAATTTCGGATTGGAGGAGAAGAAAACTTTCTGTGTAATCACAGCAGAAGGTGACTGGGGCAGGCTCTGGCACTGGAGGGATTCCCTGGCACCCAAAGGCAGTGAGTGCCCAGGCACATGCAGGGTGTCTCCAGATTCCTGGTCCCACACTGCCCTGGGTGGGGTGAAGGTGGCACCAACCCTTGTCTCCTGAGGTCATTTACCATTCCAGAGCCACACCCATCCATGAGGCCACATCTTCTTGAGTTACCAGTATTTATGTGCAGCTGTTGCAGTTCTCACTTAATGAAGTGTTTCATCTGGGAATACAGCTAATAACCCAAGAGAGCTGCAGTCTGGAAGAGCACACGAGGTGAGACCTCACCATACAGCCCTGACTTTCTCCTAATGAAGAAATGTGAGAATCTGTTTCCCAAGGCTATCCAACAGAGCAGGAACCCTGCTCTGGCCCATGGTGTGAGATGGTTGTTATCACATTACCAAGACCATTCCAAAGGTGCAAACCCAGGTATAACATGCTGACCCCACCAAAATTTACTTCTGCATGATGCTCTGAGACACTGAGCACAGCACTGTTGGCTGCCCCAGAGGCTCATGCACTGGAAGAGATGTCACTGCTGCCTCCAGCACGGTGCTTTGGCTGGTGGCCGTCCTGGAGCCAGACTGGTGCCAGCACTGCAGCACACGTAGACACAGCAGGTTTTTCTGCTGCTGCTCTCCACTGCATGGGGCTGCCAGGCTCAATATTTCACCCCGGAGCCATGGAAACACACGCTTTTCCAATGAGCACAAAGGAAAGCTGCAGCTCGGCTCTGGGTGCTCGACTGGAGCTAGCTGCAGCACCAAGAAAATCAAGCAGGTTTCTGGTTAACATACAGGTTCACTAAGGACACCCTATATAATCCTCTCTGAAGTCCATCCCCACCCCTCCTGAGTGCCATGTTTATCCCATAAACACTGCCAAGGGAAATAACACCCAAATAAGCAGAGCAACAGCACAAAGATACCCCTGGTGAACATCATCTCTACAACCTTGCCACAACAAAGCCCTCAGAGGTGCTCCAGTCCCACTGTGTGCTTTGCTAAATGGGGGCTGCAAGTTGCATTATGAATTATTAAAGCATTCGGCAAATGACAACAGAGAGGCCACAGAGAGAGACTGGGCTGGGTGTGAGGCTGGGAATGGAGCCCCCATGAGGGGAAGCAGCTCCCAGCCTCCATTACATCAAACTCCCCGTGAAGCTGTGCTAACACAGGGTGAGCCAGCATCCCACTGCAGGAGAGCACCAGCCATGGAGTGCAAAATATCCTGATATAGGATATTGCAAATGAAAAGGGCTGTGCTTCTTGCCTTAACATTTATCACAGCACACACACACATCTGTGCATCACAGCTCTCACCACAGAGCCCCACAGAGGTGCCTGCCAGCACCAAAGCCCGACAGCCAGTGTTTAAATGCAGCTATAGATGCACAGGAGGGTACAGCACAGCATCCCTTGTGTGCAGCCCCCTGTGCCAGAGCCTTCTCTCTCACACAGTGTCAGCCATCCTCACCACCCCTCGAACAGGGTTTATTTCAAGGTCAGTCTGTAGAACTAGAAAGAAATATAAGAAGAAACAGCCTGCACAGAGCTTTGTTTATAGCTCAGCCCCGTCTCACTTCTGAGCGACCTCGGGGCATGAAGAAATAAAGCAGAGCCTTTATGTAACTGGAAATCATGGAAAATAAACAGTTTGGGGGAAGACAGAGCCCCAGCCAAGTGGGTCACAGTCCCAACCGGACTCCCATGGTGTGTCCCCATGTGTGACCCATGGATGTCACTGGGTATTTCCCACACAATCAGTCCTTTCCAGCTTGGTGGAAGAAGTCCCTATGTGGGTGCTGCTTGGAAAAAGGCTGGATTTTAATCTGGAAACCCCCCTATATAGCTCCTTTATCAGCACTCCCATCTCCTGCATCCTCCCCAGCTGACGGCCAACAAACCATGATGGGGATGATGCTTCCCCCAGTGACATCTCCCAGAAGTCCATTTTGGTTCTCCCTCTGGTTTGCATTACCCCACCTGCTCTGCATGTCCCTGTGTGACACTGAAGGGGTGAAGTCATGCAAGAAGATGGCCCCCGCAGCAGGCACTCCAAACCTCCCACTGTTGAGTGGCAAAAGGCAAGTGAGAGGGAGAAAAAATGTTCCTGACAGTTTTACACTGGTTTGGCATTGGGCCTTTGGGGTAGAAAACCTTTATCTTCACGTTGGTTTTGAAATTATCTGCCCTGGATTAGGAAATGTTACACCTGTGCCTCAAAACTGCAAGAATTCCCCCCAGGGATCTGATCTTCCAACTTGGAAGCAGTTTTGTGCTGGCTGTGGCTGGGAGAAAGAGAGTGATAAGAACATGGCAGAGAGCTGGGAGCCTCCTATTTTCATAGAAAAACTCAGGAACAGCCAATGTGTCACGTTTTGGATTGCATAACTCAGCTGGAGCACGTGGGGCAGCCGTCCTCTCCAGCCCAGGGCAGGGAGGAGCACACAGGGAGGGAGACCAGCATTCAGACCCCTCACTGCCATCCCTGAGGGTGCTCAGGAGCTGCTCCCAAGCCCCCAGAGCAGGAGAGGCTGGGTTAATTAATGTCTCTCCAGAAAATACAGCCCTGGCCCTTAGTCGAGGCTTGTTCTTACCCTCACCTGCCCTGTAGCTTTTAGTTCCCCTGCAGGCAGAGCAAGAAAAGGGACTGGAGACAGATGATGCTGTCAGGTCACTCTGCAGCTCAGACGTGCAGGGATCAGCCCTGCTCTCTCTGCTTTCTGGTTATATCACAGTTGCTGTCTAGTCCTGGGAAAACAAACTATTTGGGCTTTTGGGAATCACACAACACAGATGACAGGACCAGTGTGTGCCACAGTGCCACAGTAGTGAAATTACATTCCACCCTGTAACAGCACCAGTTTAACATACCTTTACACTGGATTCATGCCTGTGACAGATGTTCCCCTCACCCAAACTAATTTTCTCAAGGAATCCTTAAAATCTGTTTCTTCTTTTGCATACAGCAGTGGCATTCAATGTGACTTCTACCTCCAAAAGGCTCCTGCTCTCTGCAAGCAGCACACAAAGAGACTGTTCCCAGAGAACAACATTTAGCCTGCAGGTACTTTCTTAAGTGAGCTATTTGACCAGCTGTCATTTTGTGGAAATAACTGCTTGGAATCAGCAGAGATCAGCTCTTGATTTCTAATTCCACTGCCACACACATGCAGCGACTGCAAAACCTTTCTGGAGGGAAACACAAACACAGGGAGCAGGGCTGATGGGCCAAGTATCTTTTGGGAAGTGATTAACCTCTGGTAGGATCAGGCTTCTCATCATGAGCAAACCTTCCTGGACAAATTCCATCTTAGCATTGTCCCAACTGCTTAATGCAGGGAGCTACAAGGCAAACATTGCTATAGGATCCACTGGCTTTTGTTCTTGTTACTGCCATTAAAAAAAATTCAACAACCCAAAACCCCCAACAGCAGACAAAGGAAGCACAATATAAAAGATAATATAAAGGAAAATCAGAAAAAATGAGCTCTCTCTTAGAAAACAGGCTGAGAAATACTGTTTCCTTTTTGCTTCTCCATCTAATGGCCACGTAGTGCAGGAGGATAGTGTCTCTAAGAAACCATAGCAAACTGGAGTCTATTGTAGCCTTCAGCTGATGGCAGGATAGGGATTTTCAAATAGACTGGAGTCTGTTGTGGCCTTCAGCTGATGGCAGAATAGGGATTTTTCAAATAGAAACAGGGAAGGGAAGGAGAGATGCCCTCCACCAGCAAGAGATACTGCCCTTTGCCATGGGATGTGCTTAAATCTCATCGGCATTTGTGGCAATTACACAAGCACAAACCAGAGGACAGCAGAGACACTCCTACCTAATTCAAACCCCGACACAGAGCACAAGCAGGGTCACAGCCACCTCTGCCACTCTGCTGGTGCCCTACAGCCCAGGGTGACAGCAGAGCACGGCCCAGCACTGTAAGAGCATGTGCCCAGGATTAACATGGTGCCTCACCTCTTTACTAACCCATGAAGAACTGGCTTTAAAGCGATTAAACAGAGCCTTTTGCTAAGGTAGAAACCTGGGGTCTTGCAGGAGATTGGGGTCACGTAGATCTTGACCCACACAATGGCTGACCCCAAAATATTACAGGGAACAACATCTGCTCACGGCAGGCAGCCTTCCGGCCAAAGGACAGGGATTACTGCTGCACAGCCCTGAGTCATCTGCATTACTGACTGTCTCTGGCTTAATTAGCAGTTAAGTCGTAATAGAAACATCACAGCAAAATCCGCTGCCAGGGAGGTACCAGCTTTTAACATGTGCTCTCCAGGTCAGGGACTGTTTCCCCTTCAGCTCCCTATAAAAAACAGACTGTTTTCAGTGATGCCTTAAAACCTTACATGGATGCAGTGTTAATTATTTCACTTTATAAGGTGGAGCAACTGTGCAGCATTGGTAGCGCAAAGGGACTTTGTGTGTGGATGCCTGGGAGCTTCTAGCAAAGCACAACTGGAGGATGCAGGGTGGAGGACATGGGGTGAGCCAGATCCCCAGGCTGTGGCTGGGGGGGAGCTCTGTGGAGAGCTTGATCAGCCACAGCAGGGAGTGCAGGGATGGGAAAAGCCAGGCAGCAGGGTGCTGTGCCCTGACATCACCTGCCCAAAAACCTGCTCTCTCACAGACCTCATCCAGGTCACCAAATCTCCCTGTCCTCAAAACACTGCCAATTAAATGGCATGATAATTGTGTCCTCCATAATTGCAGACATGGCCCTGGGAGAGCTGCCTGTTGCTGCTGCAGTGCCCCCAGCACAGCTGAGCCAGCTCCCAGAGCAAAGGAAATTATTAAGACCTTACACATTAATAAAAATATTATCACCTCACTCCACAGAGGAAAGGTGAACACTTGCTGCAAGCCCCATCATGCTGAGCATCTGCTCCAGAAAGCAGCAAAGCAGCAAGCCATTAAGACAGTCACTGACCCTGAGGAAACTCAGACTCTGGCTCTGTATGGTGGATGGATGCCTTTGGGAGGTCTCCCTCCCTGCATTTTAAAAAGGGGTTTCTAAAATGACAGGCAGAATGATTTTCACTTGATATGAAGGCCTTGCCATATTTTCTGTGTCTTGACCTATATCCCCAATAATATGTTACACTTCAGCTCCAAAACATGCAACAACCTCTCCACTGCTCAAGGATTGCTCATCCAAGCTTGGTGTTGCTCAAGACTCTTTGTACTGATGGGGTTTACACAACACAAGTTTTCAGGAACACAAGAGGCTTTGGAAATGTGGAGCTTTGCTTAGGGAAATCCTGTTTTAGAGAGCAATTCCCAATTCCCTCGCCATTTCACATCTATTTTTCCTCTGTGTGTATGTGAGACTGTTCAAGTAAAACCCTTCTCATCTCATTAGCTTCTCCTCTACCCCCCGTTTTTCCACTTGCTGGATAGGGAGATCCTGGCTGAAACAGAGATCATTTCACATCTTGGCATGGGGCTGGCAGCTTCCCTAAACAAACACACCAAACCCCGGGTGCAGATGAGGAGGCACGGGCGTAGCAGAGCAAACCTGTCCATCCAGGCAGGGCAGAGCCCAGAACTGGGATTCAGGGGGGCTCAGTTCTCTGTGGGCTTGGCAGTCCCCACCACCCATTGCCATATCCTGTGGGGGATCCTCAGGACCAGGCACAAACACCCCACAGGCCATTCCCTGCCAGAAGAAAGGCTCCACTTTGCAGGGGTTCAGACAAAAGACCTGCCAAAACCCAAGAAATGATTGGCTGGAACCGAGAAAAACCAGGGGAGCCTCTAAGAAAAAGCAAGGCAGTTTCCCTGGTGAGCAAAGCAGGCTCAGTATTCCCTTTTCTGAGCAGTTTTGCACTGAGGGACGTGGGAGATGTGGTGGGTGAGTGAAGCAGAGCAGGCTGCAGGAAGGACAGAGCCTGCTCAGCGCCAGCTGCAGACCAGAGCCGCACACAGACACGTCCGTGCACACACACACACACCCATCCCTGCAGCCACGAGTGAAACCCAAACATGTTTGGGGTGAGAGGACTGAGAAATATGACCCTGGGATGTGCTCGTGAGAAACAAGCTCAGCCTGATGGGACAAGCATCTTGCCTGGCTTTTCCCTGCAGTTTCTACCAAGGGGTTGGGGAAGAGGAATTAAAGAGCTCTGCATAGAGGGGGAGGAATTTCTTTTAACTAGTCACGTGTTTGAGGACTGCGTAACATTCAAAAAGGGTTAACTAGGCCTATTTCAAAGCATTCAAAAATATTTTTAGCCTGCAAGGGCAGCTGACAGCAGTCCTTCAAGTGCTGAAGACTGGAATCTGTCTCTGTGTTAGCACTTGGCCTTGGTTTTCCCCCTCTCTTCACAAAAGGGAGGATTAAAGAGCTTGAAAACATTTGTTTTGAGCTGCACAGAAAGGCCAGCCATCTATAAAGTTCTGCATTTGGTAAACAAGCAAGCACATGGAAAGGAACTGTCAGGCTTGTTGGGACCAGGCAGACAAGGCTGTGTCACTGAGCAGTGGTCCCCAAGCTGTTGGTCACCCTCATATTGGGAAAACACTGGAATGCAAGGGACTCAACTGCAAGGAGGGCGTGCCAGGGTGGTCTCAGGGTGGCAGGAGCAGGGGTGACATACCTGTAGCATTGGAGAGTGCCAGGGACTCCATGGAGCCCCGGGGAGTCTGCTCAGTGGGCGTCAGGTCCTCTGTGAACTTGAGGGCATTGATGGGGTGACGGGTGCGGCACTGCGACGTTGGCATCCCACCCTCCTCTTCCTCTTCATACTTGGGGACTTTGACACTTCCTCTGGTCTCTGGGAAGCTCTGGTTGGACATGTCACTGTAGCTCTCCTGCGAGCGGAGCCTCCCTGAGTAGTAGTCCTCTCTGCAGTCCTGGATGAAGCTGCCACCATGGGTCTTCATGGCCAGCGAGGAGCTCCTCTTTTGGTTGCTGAAGTGTTTTGCCCATAAATCCGACTGCGAGCCCGGGACCTGGGTGGGGTTATAGGAGGTTCTTATGTTGCACTGGCTGAGAAGCTGCAAGGGGGTTTGAGACTGGCTTTGCTCCATTTTGCCCCCATAGTGATAGAGTTCATCCCGGCTCCTCCACAAGTGGTCCCTGTTGAGGCTGGGTGTCTGGCTGGCCAGGCTCAGCAGATCCATCTGCAGGGACAGCGGGTCCACGTCTGTGGAGAGGCGGTTGGAGGTGACCTGCAGCTGGTTGCAGGGGCTGCGTGCCCCCTCCTCGCCCTTGCCCTTGTTCTTGCCGATCTTGGCGCTGCGGCGCGATTCCTTGGCTCGCGCGCTCTGGAAAGCCGAGTCGGAGGAGTCAGAGCCATTGGGGTCATCACCGATGCTGCAGGCCCTGGAGCAGAAGATCTGCCCCTGCTTGGGCAGGAAGGGCCGTCCCAGCAGTGACTTCTTGCACTGGGCACAGCAGAAGCAGGTCTCGGTGGCGTGCCAGTGCTGGCCGTCATACGTCATCTGGCCCTGGTCAATACCTTGAGGGAGAAGGTGCACAGTGTCAGAGTCATCAACACTGCACTTAACACCTGCATCAAGGTCAGGCTGGATGGGCATTGGAGCAATCTGGTCTAATGGAAAGCGTCCCTGCTGGTGGTGGGAGGTTGGAATGAGATGACCTTTATAAGGTCCCTTCCAACCCAAACTATCCTTTGACTCTATGATCCCCTATGAGAGATATGCACTCAGCCTCGCTCTTGAAAGCCCTTTATCAGGGCTTCTCTGATGCATGAAGTTAATCCCATTTTTAATTCTTCCCAATTCTAATTCCAGGCCTTTGCTTGGGAGTTACTCAGTGTTGTGAAAGGCAGCAGAACCATGCCTCAGGCTATTTTGTATTAAATAAGGATATTTCCGATCATAAAGCAAAGGAATGCAAGAAGTTCCCCATAAAGTCCTTGAAGTAAAAGCAATATGCTGTTTATTAAAAAAAAAAGCCTCCAACTAAACCGTAATGAGGAATTTGTGCTGACTTGGTTAAGTATGTAACAGAGCAGATGACATCCCTGTTCCTTGCTGCTACTGTGGTCCTATCCTAACTTTACTTTAGCTTCTGGGGCCTCTTACCCAAAAGAGAATGGAAAGAGCTGGCCCCAGGGGTCGAGCACACACCCTTGCCTTGCACCTAGCCACATTTCCTGGGCTGCTTCACCAGGCCCCTCTTGGGCTCAGTAAAGGAATTGACACAGTCTGTCTCCCTCCAGCCAAACCCCAGTGAGCAACAACTGCACAGTGCTCTCAGTCAGAGCTGTGAGCAAAGCTCCCGAGGTTTCAATTATAATGTTTGCACACTTGTTTAAGCTGCTGCTCCTGGCCAAAGCCCTCGCTGCCCTTGCTCCCTGAGAAACTGCCATGCACAAAGTGGGCTGGCTGGCACGGTGGGTGCTGCACCCACACGTGCACAGCACGTGCCTGCACACCTGCTGCGGGGCCAAGTGCTGCCAGGTAACTCATAAATGAACAGTATGTTAATGGCCTGTTTTATTCCAAGCAAAATTAGGTTTAGTATAATCGTTTTTTTCCTCCCCTTATAGTGAGCAAAATGCTTTTATACCGATGGGAGTGCTACACCTGTGGGCAAAAGAGAGACAAGACGGGGGAAGGGATTTTATTAGCTTCTTTTCCACGGCTCAAAGCCATCTTGCAGAGAAAGGAGTGCACCTTCTTTACTCCATCCTCACTTACCCAACCCAAGCCTTACAAGACATGCTTACCTCTGATTTATGCAGCTCGTTGGCACAGTGCTCAGTTCACTACTATGGGCAACTTGCAGCAAAATGGTTGCAGTCCTTCCTTTGCTAGAAATGTGCAAATATGCACCAAACCAGACATTTTACCCTGAAAACCTGACGGTCAGCAGGCTCCAGCAGGCCAGCTGGAGTGAAGGACAGCAGATGGGGGAAGCACAAGAGAAGGGAACATGCAAGAAACATTATCAGCTGCTTCTTCACCTTTCTGCAGCTGAGCTTTTGGGAAGGATGTGCTGCAGGTCACAGTAGATGCATCCTCCAAGTGCTTCACTGAAACCCTGTGTTTCCCCTCCCTGTGCCATCTGGCTGCTGCACAGGAGCAAAATGTTTGGGCTTTTTTTCCTCTGCAGCATATGAAGTATTTGAACATGTGCCCTCCATGGACAAAGGAAGGGCTGTCTATGTGCTCACTGTGCTCAGCCAAGTGGCAAAGGGTGTTGGGGAGACCAGCAAGGTGCTTCCCAGCCCGCCCAGCTTGGGGACATCTAGCCTCCTGACTGAAGTGCATTTTAAATCACTGTTCTAGGAACATAAATTGACCCTGATGCATTATTTCTTTCTGTCTGAGTACATCTATCTGCAAGTTGATTGAAAAAGGCTCAGAAACAATAATGATGCCTAATGAACAAGCATCTTTTCTGACAGTAGCTTATCAAATCACGTGATCCTTTGGCAAGCTTGGATGGGAAAAATCTGAGTCAAAGAGTCAGGCTGTTTACAGGAAAATGAGATTTAAAGGGAAAAAAGCATGCCAGAGAAATTTTACTATGCCAGAGAAAGCTTTCACTAGCTGCCATGGCTCCTGAGGTTGCCCTCTGATAATCCTCCCCTCTCTGACTACAAAAACGAATAAACAGTGGTTTAACCAAATCAATCACCTTGGTGGGACGGGAGAGAGGCACAAGCACATTTAGTTGTCCCAGCCGTGCCTCGTCCTGCCCGCAGCCCCACTGTGTCAAGGACTGACTGCAGCAGCTCCTGTCAGCAGCCAGCTGCCCCGGGGCTGTGCCCCTGCACGTACCGATGTGCTGGGCGCAGGTGTCGCAGTACTCGGCGTACAGGGACTCGAAGCAGCTGCAGCAGTAGGGCCTCCCGTCCTTCATGATGTAGCGCTGCCCCCCCAGAACCGTCTCGCACTCGAAGCAGCAGAAATGCTTCATGTGCCAGTGCCGCCCTTCGGCCTCAGTGCACTCGTCGGCAAAAATGATCTGGGGGAAGAAGCACAAGAGTGGGGCAGAGTTGGTTAGAAAAGGGGTGCAGACACCAACCTTTGTGTCTCCTGCATGGCAGCTGTGCCCCTTTGTTCATGCAACCTCCAAGTTTTACAGCTAACTCCACCAGTCCTGCATGGGAAACTCCCATAGTTTAGTTTGTGGCAGGGGCACCCATCATTTCTTAGGAAAATCCATTAAAATGCAAATTCTTCAGAAGCACGTAAGTGCCCAGACTACAAAGTGTTAAGGCAGAGCTGCAGTAATGTGCTCCTAAGCTCACCCATCAAACAGAGAGGTCGATCAGGGTAATAAACACACTTATATACAACCTATTGATCTGGTGGGCTTCTGACAAACACAGCAGCTGCTTACTGGAACACAGTCACCCATCTCTCAAATAGGGACCTGACCACAAAGGATGAGCAAAACACAAGGAAAAGTGGCACCTCTCTAGAGAGGAGGAAAGAGGGAGCTACCTTGGCTCCTCATCTTGCTGCTACCCCAGACTGAGTGCCTATAAAGATGATTACAGTCATTATACCAGTGAGGAAACTGAGGCTCAGAGTGCTGTTAAGGATGAGCTGGAGAAGCAGCCATCTAAAACGTCTTCAGCAGATGCTTTCTTGCTGTGTCTTCTTCTTAGCTCCACCCCATCTCAACTCCCAAAGCCAAGCCAAGGGAGCCAACAGCCCCAGATCTGCTCCCTGGTTCTCTATGCTGGCACAGGGTACACCAAAAGATTTTCCCCTGCACACCCTCCTACGCCTGAATTACTGTTTCTCACAATTAGTACTTGATGTTTTAAGGGAAGATAAGCATGCTAAAGAATGAGCCGAATTAAAGAATTAAATGAGAATTTGCAGGGATAAAAAGTACATTAAGAAAAATTACCAAGCCTAAGCCACAAAGAAATAGAGCCAGTTGAATGGTTAGGGGTTGTCTTTCACTGGTAACACTACAAATTTAATTGGACACATACATCAATGCTCTTTATATCTGAAGTGCATATAGCCTTGGATATTTACTATTACATGCTTACAAGGATGGGACATGGTATTTTATAGTACATACAGTTTTCCACGCTATGGTTTTCATAACTTCAAAAACCAGAGCAATTTCCTTCACCAGCCTTTTAAACAGAGATTGACACTTGAGAAATGCTCAGAGGAGACTCTGTATGGTTTTCTATCTTAGTTTTGTATTCTATTTGTTCAGCTTCCTATAGCCTGTTAATCGCCTCTCTCAAAGCCTATTTCAGCTCGGTGTGTACTCAGACATGACCGACTTGTAAGAAACAGAGCACTCATCCCACCAGGGACTTCTGAGGAAATGGAGGAGAAGGGAGGATCACCACACCCAGACGGGCTAAAATCACACAGCCAGGAGGCTGTGCTTCTACTGGAAACACGCATGGAAACCCCCCAGCTTCCTGTGTGTAGATGAGGTCCTAACTCATAACAGTCCTAGGCAGACGGCAACTAAGAATACCTGAAACCTTAGGAAAAGTTCGCTCCAACCCTTGGCAAAGCCAAGCCATCAGTTTGGTGTGCATGCCTCCATGAAAAAGCCGGGGATGGAGGGGAAATGCCACCCAACCCTCCTGTGCCACCCCAGCGGGTGGCAGCGCCTGTGGCAGACGCTGTCTCTTACCTCGTCGCATGCGGCACAGCGGGGCTTGAGGCACTCGGCGTGGTGCCTGCCACAGTAGATCTTCCCATCCTGGTAGAAGTAGATCAGGTCCACCAGCAGCTCGTTGCAGACACTGCAGATGAAGCAGGGAGGGTGCCAGCAGACGCCGTGTCCTGCTCGTGAGGCGAAGACGGCCATGTCCCCTCCATTGATCTGCCCGCCACACTGTCAGAAAAGCCAGGGATTAACAGAGGCGTGGGTGACCCCACTGCCACCCATCACCAACAGGATGCTCTCACAATCACTGCCCTGCATAATGCCCAGAGCTGAACTGACAATTCCATGTGGAATATCCTGAAAGGGGCCCTGACAGACCCCAGCACTCACACCTGGAAGGGTCACAGGCAGATGCGTGTTCCATGAGTGTCACTATACCATGGAATGGTGTGACTCGGAAGGGACCAAAAGATCAATCGGTTCTGATCCCCCTGCAATGGGCAAGGATGCCTTCCACTAGACCAGGTTCCTCAAAGTCTCATGCAATCTGGCCTGAACACTTCCAGCGACAGAGTATCCACAACTTCCCTAGACAACCTGTGCCAGTGTTTCAACACCCCCTCAGGGAAGAATTTCTTTCTAGTATCTAATCTAAACATGCCCTCTGTTGATTTAAAGTCATTCCCTCTATCAATATATGCCCTTGTAAAAAGTCCCTGTTCAGCTCTCAGGTATCTTTTATGTACTGGATAGGTTTTTAAGGCACCTCATAACCTTCTCTTCTACAGGGTGAACAGCCCCAACTCAGCCTGTCTTCACAGGAAACATGCTTCACTTAACTTGGGTGATGCAGGTACCAGTCCATCAGCCACTACCCACCTGCTCACAGATGGCTCCTGTCATAGTCACAGGGAATGGCCGAACATTGCCTCTCCCTAAATTTTCCCTCTTCCTCTGGTTGCTGAAGAGTTTGAGCTCCCTCTTCTCCTCCTCATCCAATGAGTTGCAATAACGGACCTAAAAAACACAAGTGATGCTCAGTGCCTGTGGTGTCCCTGGCTCGCTGCCCAGTGAGGCAAAGTTCCATGGGCCCTGCAAACCTCTGCCTTTGGCTGTGGGGAGGCTGGAGAAACAAAGGTACATGGGCTTCAGTTATCTGGGGTTTGGTCAGAATTTCAAGCGGTGGAGATAAGAAAAAAGGGCAGCAGGATTGTTGCTCTTTGGGTGCTCAATTTGTAGAAAAGTCTTAAAAGTTCTCAGAGGACCACCCAGACCAGCAATTGGACTGATGGTTTTCCTGCTTTCTCCATCGGCCTTCTGTGGCAGAGGTTTTCATAATATTCCACTGGCATTTCTAGAGCACAGACCCTTTTCTCTGCATGAATGACAGAGTTCCAGTGACTTGTGAACGATTCTTCCAGCACAGGATCAAGCCTGCTCATTTGTAAAACCTCTGCACTGCAAGGTAATAAGGAAATAAGTAAAATAAAAGGATACAATGAATGATGCAATTTCCCTGAAGCTTATAAAACTCTGAGGTTTTCCTGGCAATTTCCATCCTGCAGGCTTAGGTCTTGGCTGATTGCATTTCAATAGGGAATACAACTGAAGAGCCAGGGAGGTGAAATGTAGCACCAGTACCCAATCCACGCTCTGTTACTTGGGAAAGCAGGCTCATGGAGCTGAGCAGGGTTATTCACATGAGCAACCAGCACACCCTGAATGTTCAAAGGAGCAAAACTGAGCATGAAGGGAAACTGGATGCAAACTCTGCCAATTTGCAGAAAATACACGCAGACTTGCATGTCCAACTCGCAGGAAAACAGGCTGCAGAAGCAGCATTTGTGTGTATTTACTCATATGTTTTTTGGCTGTCAGAGGCTGTGGGTTTCCAGCAGCTGCCAGGGAAGCAGGCAGGCAGGGGCCCACGGGTGTACGGGAAGAAGTCCCTTCTTTGTGCCTGGAGCTCGCCCCATGCTGACAGTGCTGTGCCCATGGCATCCAGCCACATGCAGGCAAACTTGTAAAAATCTGACTGAGATCAAACAAGTTACCTGCATGCGTTTCCCAGAGCGGCTTCTTCAGAAAGCAGCGTGAAAATAATTCTTTTTGTTTACAGAGGGAAATTTTGTGGGTTACCAGAAGCCAGTGTTCTCACTGGTGAGATCAGGACGTCAAAGACCAGACCCTTTTTGCTGCCTCACATCATTCTTGTGAGACATAAGAGGGTTTATTTTGCTCTGACTGGTTTTGACTCAATCTGCGGCCTCAGCGGCTCTCCCAGCTCGTGAGGCTCAGCCCAGGTGAAACCCCTCCTCAGCACACTCACTCCCACTCCCACTCCAAGGTGAGTCGGAAGCAGCACCTGGGAAAAGGCTTTTGCAACTTCGGATCTGTGTCTAGATAATCTCAACAGCATTCCAAGCCACTTTTAACGGGGTTTTGGCCTCCAAAGGCTGAGAAAAGGCTTTTATTTCAGACAACTGAAATAAGATTATTTTTAAAAATTTTAACTTTAGAAACAAACAACTCCCTACCTCCAACAATCAAAGCAGGGAGCAAATACAGCAACTTAATACCAGTATGATCGAAATTCAAGTATATCCCCCTGAAAAGCAAAAGGAGTTGAGAAAGGAAAGCCATGCTTCCCACAAGCAGCCCCAGGAAGAGTGTCCATTCCCCACCCGCAGCCCTGCTGATGTCCAAGGACATTTTCTGGATACTGACCTCATTGTCATGTGGTGGCAGCTGGTGAAGAAGTTGCTTTATGCGAGATTTTTCTCCCGGGCTGTTGACATAGGGAACCTTGTCCTCGGGCAGGCAGCTGTAGTACTGGTGCACCTACGGAGCAAGAGAGGGGACTGCAGTGGGGTTCCCTGGCCGAGCCCACGCCCCTGTGCCCGGCCAGCAGCCACCCCCTGCGGCAGCAAGCGCTGGGTCTTCCCGAAGATTTTGAGCAGGGAAACACAGCCAGGAGCTGCTTCGGGTTTGTTTTCTTTAGTCCTCCAAGGCAGAGGGCTGGCAGCCCCGGCGAGGTGGGCACGTTACCGTTTGCTCTGTCAGCCTCCATAGCGTGAGCATTGTGCCGGCTGCGGGGATGTGTCGGCACCTGCCTCGGCAGGGAGGTTAAAAAGGCTGCGCCCCAGCAGTCTCCGTGTTGCCGGCTATCTCAGCCTCCACCTCCATCAAACCCCTCCGGGCTTTTTTCTGCAGCAATTTGTGGAAATAAACAGCAGATAAAATCTGTTGGAAGGCTTAGTTTTTCTCTTTCGTCTCAGAGCGTGTAATTAAAATCAGCTATTAAAAAGGCAGAGGAGCAGCGTCCCCGACGCTGGGAGCGCAGTGCAGCCCAGAGAGGAAGCACACCCTGAACCCCAGCATCTCTCCTCCGACTGCCACACCTGGGATGTGCACTCAAGGGCCGGGCCAGCTCCGGGAGGGGACTCGCTGGCTGAGGATTCGCTCTGAGATGGCCACGGTGATGCTGAACAGCTTGGGAAGAACCAGGAGAAGGGAAAGGTAAGGGAAAGCTCAGCTGGGATTGGGATTTGCTGCAGCCCCAGATGTCTCCAGATGCTTGGGCAGAAGCAGAGGGCTGGCTGGCGTCCTTAAATCTACTCTTGGCTAGAGAGATGCAGGCTGTTCTCCCAGTGTGCACAGCTTTCTGCTTTGCCATGGTGGGATTAGCCCTGAGATGCTCCCTCAGCTATCAGCAATTCATTTTGGAGTGGCTGCACTGCCCGCAGCTTTCACAGGGCTTTTCCCAAATAACACTTTATTTGCAGTGATTTCAGATCAGCTTTTTCCCTTGCTATATGCTTTGGACTTTGGCCTAGAAAGCATCACCTGGGCCAGCTCTCTCCAGAGAAGCCCTCTCTGCCTGCACAGCCCCACAGCATTTGTGGATGACAAGCTGCTGTGGGTCACTGGGAGGAATGGGGACAGGCTGGTCACACAGGGCTGGCTGGCAGGGGAGCTCACCCATGGGCTCGCAGGCTGGTGAGGGTGGCTCACACGCAGTTATCTTCTATAGGAAGAAATACTCTTTTGTTCCAGAATAGCTATCCAAAGTAGCTTTATTCAGGAATTATTGCTCTGCATTCATCTCACTCTCTGCTCTCATTCAGAACTACCTGTGAGCAAGAGCTGCTCCAGTGGTTTTCTCAATTTATGGTTCCTCCCAAATCGATGTCACCATCCACCTTTCCCCATCATCAGGTTTTCCAGAAAGGGAGATTTTAGCAGATTTCCACATACAGGTCTGCAGTGCTGATGACAACGGAACTGCTTGTGTCACAATGCCAAGGAACATGCTGAGCATATGCCACTGCAAAACCCTAAATTTGTTTTGCTAAGACACAACAGAAACAGACCCACCAGCTATGGAAACTGTCAAAGAGAGAATGGCTGCAAAGGATTTTGTTATGTTGAAAAGAAAACAAACTACATACATTAAAATACTTACTTTGCATTTATAGAGCATCCTTCATCCAGAGACATCAAAGCACATTAAAAACACTAAAATTCTTATGCTACACAAGGTAGAAAATACACACATTGCAAAGGACTAACTGCAGCATCATGATGTTAAACGAGGTCCCTAAGTTCATTCAGCAAGTCTGTAGCAGAGTTTGCAGTTGAAAAATCTCCCAGCAATACTCCAGCTGCCACACCAGACCCTTTCCTGGGCTGCCAGGCTTCCACACGGCCACTCTGTGCGTGCCTGACCAGCACACACTCCTGCTGCCTTCTGCTGCCAAATTCCCCACGTGCAGAGAGATTGCTCACTGTGCCCTGTGCTCACATTGGTTAGCTTGTGTTTTGATTTCTTGCAATGAAGTTTTTTTGCCCACCAAGTCCTTCAAGTTGGTGGAGACCATAAATTACTTTTTTTTGAAGAGCCGCCAAATTACTAAAGCAACAAGACCCAAGACGCTCACCCTGGGCAAAAACCAAGGATGGGAGCTCTTCCTTCAGCTGCCAGGGTGCTGCCTTCCTGGAGCACAATCCAGCAGGACGTACGTGCCCAGCTCTGCTCCTGCTTCCGCTGGGAAGTTTTCCATTAAGTCTCAGCAGGACTGCAGGAACTGGTTCCCATCACACCAGCAACATAGCTTGGCAGGGATGGGCAATTTGGTTTGAGAAGCAAAACAAAATAAATACAACAGGCTCCAACCTGCGTTCTGTTGCCTGAAATAACCTGAAAGGGTTTGCTTTGGATCTGCATCAGCCAAGGGGACCTTCTACAGGAGTGCCCATGGAGAGGATGGAGCAGAAGCAGCTGCCAATCCTTGTCCAGTGCCTGTGGAACATCTCGTGGGGAGAAAATCCTGCCAACTGCTTTCTCCAGCCACTACCCTCTTCTGGGGAAAAACTTGAACCAGAGGGATGCACAGATCCTTTCACCTGGGACATCACTTCTATCCCAAGAGATCCATCCAGAGGGCAGATGAAGAGCTGAAGAACACCCCTTGCTGAGGCTAACATTAGGCCAGGTCTGTGCATGTAACACTCTCATCCATCACCCATTCCCATGGCATGAACCCAGCTCCTTGGATGGGAGACCCAAGACTGGGAGGGACAGGGTCACAGGCTGCCAGTGTCCCTGCCTCTGTGCCCAGCTGGCTGCTGACAGCATTTCTGACCTGGCATGGGAGCAGCTGGCAGCTGAGCTGGCACAGACCTGTGAGATGCTCAAAAATAAAGAAGGAATAGGGGATTCTTAGCTCAATCTGACTTTTCAGGGTAAAAGCCTGCAGAAAGTGTTAACTTGTTGCTGGAAAACTAAAACTGCTCAATCTGCACTTTGTTTTTGTACAAAAGGTCACTGTTTTATGCTAAAGTAACTCCTCCTCCATCCAGCTCTGTGCTGCAGCACGCACAAGCCTTGTAGCTGGTGAGCCTTGCAGGGCCAGGGCCAGGCCCCCCACGTGCCTGCTGATGGCTCCAGTGCCCTTACAGGCTCTGCAACAGGAGGTGCACCCAGATAAGGATAACAGTGCGGGCAGTGACCCCACAGAGATAACATTTCCTCTTTAAACTGTGCAGTATCTGTAACTGTTTTATTATTAAATACTTCTGCTGTACAACACAGCAGCTCTGCATCCTCCTATTTCCCCTCGCAACAGATCTGCTCTGCCTGTGATTATCCCAACAAGCATCATTAACACACAGGAGTTAAACCTGCGTGAAAAACAGGTTTTGAAAACCTGGACTAGAGTTCATCCTCAGTTTCCCCACTTGTCCCACTTCACTCTGACTTCTGCTCACATCTGGATGACAGAAATCCCAAAGGAACTGGAAAACATCATGCTGAGTTAAAATAAGGCTTCAGACAACATTGTAAGGTCGCAGATGCCATGGGGATGGTCTGGCCAGTGCACTGGGCACGGGGACAGCTGTGGGTGCTAGGTGCCATAGGATACTGGGGCAGGCTGGGCAAGTTCCATCCTGCCCCAGGGAGGTCCCATTTGGACAGGCTCCGTGCTACCAGAACACGACACAGCAGATTCCCAAGGTGTTATTCTCACATTCAAAAGGAAAATGTCCAAACACTAAGTTTTGCTAACAAAAATTGATATACATTTTAGACATTAATAGCGGCTTGATGCTAAAAGGGAGGAGGGGAAGAGGGGGGAGGTAGAAATTAAAAAAGAAATAAACCAGGGAAAGGAAAGAACATAATGTAAAAACAGGGTAGGAAAAAGCCTTTAAACTGGAGCCAACTTTATTCAAAGGCACTGAGGAAAGTAATTACATTAGTTTACAAATGCCTTTGTGTTCTGTGGTCGTCTTAGGTTTGGGGTATGTTTCCAGTTTAACTTTGACAGTTTACAAACCTACCCTGGCCCTGCTAAATAAAGGCAGGACTGCAGCTTGTCCCAGCGGTCCCAGGGTGACCAAAGACAAAACCCACACCAGTACATCTGTGAGCAAAGCCTTACACCTCCTAGAAGAAAAAGTTTGCAAACATCCTGCAAATTCAAGCTATTGATGAAGGATCTCTTTGATCAATGAATTAAAGGAGGTGGAGGGGAAATATCATATTTCTTACACCACAAATTGCTGTTGGGAAGTAGCATTTGGTTGTACTCTCCCCTTCCTAAAGCACCCACCAAACCGGGCTGTTTGGGATGACTCTATGGCTGGGATGGACTACAAAGGAGCACACGGTGTCCTGGCACGGGTGCTGACTTGCTCAGCCCTCACAGCTCCAGCACAGCCAGCTGGGCAATCCCGCCTGGCTCTCGTGAAACCAAACCAAACCAACTGCAAGGCTTTTGCAAAGAGCCCTGTGAAGGCAGGACGTGCTGGCCTGTGTGCAGCAGGGTGTCTGAACGCAGATGTCCCCAAAAAGGGGACCTTGGTGACTCAGCCACCACTCAGGCACAGGGCAGTAAATCATCACACACAGTGGACTCTGTTCAAAATACAGGCACACCAGCATTCCCCAACGTTCCCCCCCATGCCCAGGACAGCATCATTTCCCCTGGGAACTTGCCAGGGTACCACAGCCCTGGCAGCCCATTCCATGACACCCAGCGATGTCACTTGGCAGCACAGGGAGCTGGTGGCACATTGATGTGTGCGTGCTTAATTGTGGCCCCTTCTCCTGGCTCACTGCTGCGTGCAAACTCCCACGGGATTTGGCTGCTGAGGGAAGAAGGCGGCCAGTGGCTCTGACAAGCCTGTGCTGGCCCAGGCGAGCAGGGCTGCTCCTGTGGCTTGCCTGCTCCTCCCCAGTGCCAGCTTCCGAACAGCACACGTCAGGCTTTAATGATCCTTTACACTGAGCACTTAAAATTGACAGAGAAACAAACCTGATGCTTTTGTATGTTTCTCATTCCTGCTAGCCTCTCTTGGAAAAACAAGGAGGGAAAAAATCCCAAACAAACCACATGCAAATAACTTTCCCAATATGTCTGTGAAACATTGCAAGTGCTCGTACATGTTGACTCACACAAAAGCTCCACAGATGACAGCACGTGTGAGCCTGGAAAACGGGTTCAGTGTGCTTTGGCCCAAGTCTGGCATGTCGTCCTTTTCCAAGGCCATTAGGATACAAAGCACCGATTTATTTTTTGAAGCAAAACAATCCTTACAGCAGGGCCAGATGCTCTGAAACGAAGAGTGGGAACTGCTGGCTGGCTCTGCAAGCGTGGGGTGCAAGCAGGCACGCAGCCTGGGGAGATCCAGAGTGCCCCTGAGAGCCCAAAGGCCCAGCTGGGAGCAGGTCTGCATCCCCCCGGATCTGTGAGCACCCAGGGGCCGGCGCACAGCAGCGGGAGGCAGAGGCGATCCCGGCGCCGGGCAGTCCGGCATCCCGCAACGCTGGGTTTGCTCTTGGAAACCCACTCCTAACTCAGAGGGACAAAGGCAGGGAACAAAGGAAAAATCATTTTTCCTAAGTGCTATTTGTTCTGGCACGCTCTGCGGCTTTCCGCACGCTCCTCTCCCACGGCTGACGGCAGCTGAGGCGTCTGAGGCTGCTGCTCCCCAGTCGAGAGCGACATCCATCCCTGCCAAGCCTTTGGAGCAGCCCTGGGTCTGTAAGAGATCCTGCGGAAGCGCCGCTTCCTGCTGGCATCAAAGAGCAACGCTTGAATGAAGGCCCTGCGTCCACACGTTTTAGACTTGTGAAAGCCTATGACATGATTTTTCTTTCTTTAAGCAGAAATTGAACTTGGATTAAAAAGAGGCAGATCAGTGCTTTCAACAGCATCGAGAGGTCTATGCTGCGAGGTCCATGCAGGGCTCAAGATCCCCTGGAGCATCAGGAATGATAATGATCATCTGCTGCATTGATCATCACGGATCATTCCCCTGAGTATCCCACATAACATGCTCTTGGATTTCTAAGGCATGGGGCAGCACACCAGCCTAACACTGCAATACAGAAAAGCTGTAATTGCACACTGGAATAAAGCTCCAGGAGAAGTTTCTATTGGGGAGTGAAGGGTTTTTCAGTTTCCTTTTCCACTCCCTGCCTTTCACCTCTGCTGACCTCCACATATCTTCTTCAAATTTCAGAATCGAGCAAACCCTGTCAGGCCAGTGGTTTGGTTTCTGTGACCCACCAAAAGTAGCTGATTCCCTCCCTGATAATAAGATTGTTCAAGGATTAAATAATTTTTACAGCTTCCATTGGCTCACCATGATCAGGACAACACCCCAGGATACAGAAATGGATCAAAATCCAGGCACATGGTTTCGCCATAGGCTCTTTTGCAGCACGGGATGTGCTCACACTTCTCCATCCACTCTGTTCCAGGGCAGGGGAACAGCTCCAGGACCTCCTATCCACTCCAGCTGCCTCCAAGTCACACAGCATGGCATCACAGGAAGAAACAGCATTCCGTGTGCATGCAGCAGCTGGGAAGCATTCGGCACAGTCCGATGCCTGGAGGCTGGGTTTAGACAGCTCCAGCCTTGAAATAAGAGCCGCTAACTGCCAGGCTATTTAGATACTGAGAGAGTTCACTGGGGAGGTGATGGACTCACCGCTACCTCAAAGTGAAACTGGAGAGCTTTTCAAAATGTACTGAAAGGCAGCTTTTGGGTAAAATACTCCAGCGTGCACGTGTGTAAGGGGGCAAAATGAGAGGCAGCTGCAGAATAACAGCTTCTCCTCAGGGCTCTCAGCTTTCCACGCACCCTGCTCTGCTCTCAGGATCAGGATCTACCAGGAAGGAAGAGTTCTTCATGGCCCTTCCTCTACCGGGCTGTAAATTAGCTTGTCTGCTCCCCACTACTACACAGCTTTGGGGCACAGGGTCGCTTTGGTCTGTTTTACTCCTTCCTTGCCGCATGCAAGACTTCAGTCTCTTGAGGAGTGAAACACTTTGCTGAACTTAGAAGGCTCAAGAAAGAACGAGATGGTATAGTGACCTTGCCACACAGGCACAAGTGAGACACATGTCCCCCAGAGACGCCTGGCCCAGACAATGTACTTTCTGCCTCACCAGAATGGTGAAAATCTTTATATAAGGTGTAAATGCATGTTCGGTGTAGCTTCATCTCCATTCTCCTTTCCTCACTCTGTGACCTGAACAGCAACTGATGAAACTTGGAGGTTTTATAACTTAAGCCCTTGCAACAGGTCTTGCAAAATATCCAGAAGAGGGATTAACATGTATGTTAGCGTCTGAATAAATTCCCTGTAACAGCTACAAGTTTCACACCACTGCAAAGCTCTTGAGGTCCAAGCTCTAACGGCTGCCTTAGAGAAAAATGGCCCCCTGAACCTTCACACTGCTAATTTCAGCTGAGATTTTCATAACTTTTTAAGGGACTCAACCAGAGCAACCGTGTTGACAACAAGAGGGAATTAAGTTCTTATGGCACATGCAAGGTTCTCAGATGTTGGCATGCCAGAGCCATACAAAAAGCCACACTGAGGCTAAAGTAGAGCCCCATCTTTTGTTTAATTGGAAATTTCTGCCCATAACCAGCTGCTCCTAATACTGAGACACAATAAAGATAGAAATCCTAAAAAATCCCTTGTATTCAGAAATTCAAAGTGGCATGTTATAACCCCTTTGGATTTCTCCAAACCACAGCCCCAAGGAATGCAAGGCTGCACATTCACATGTATTTACACATGCCTTGCCTAAAAATGTGAAAAAGCACATCACAAAAGGACTTATTTTCAATCATCTGCCCTCAAACTTATGTCAGTGCAAGGAGGATCAGCTGTCAGACTGCCAGCCCCAGCAGACAAGCTGACTCCCAAAGATGTCTTCCTCTGTCTCTGCAGCCAGCCTCAGTCTGGCATTTTGCTTTGCTGAGGACACACTTCTAAAGGTGTTTGCCCATTTCAGAACAGTTATTTCTTTATCCAACCATTGAACCGCAGACAGAAAAAAGGAGCATTTCACAAAGCCCACATCCCCTTCTTGGCTTCTGTACAGCCATCTCTGCCATTCCCATCTTCATCCCTATCTTCCAGAAGAGAAGTCCCTCTTCTGCCATATGACAACTTCTCATCGAATTCCAATCCAAGTGGGATTAGACCCCACAAAGGCCTCCTGGCCATCCTGTGTAGCTGATTGCTAC
Organism: Acridotheres tristis; assembly: GCA_037013685.1. NCBI lineage: Eukaryota > Metazoa > Chordata > Aves > Passeriformes > Sturnidae > Acridotheres > Acridotheres tristis. The sequence continues at coordinate 6,777,226 of CM072899.1, read as the reverse complement.
TACAAGAAACCCTATTTCCTTATCACATTGTGATTTATGGAGCTCAGTCCTGGGTTTTCACCTGTCGCTCTCCTGGCTGGCAGGTTGTCACTGAGCCTTACAACTCTGATGGTTTCAAACCTCTTCCAATTTCCTGCCTGAATGCATCTGGAGACAGGTTATGTCTATGTTCTTGGGCTAAAGTTGGAGCTTGGATAACTGCTCTTCCCTCTCTAATGAACAGGGAGAAGAACAATTCAAATGAACAATTTGCTAGGCTGGACAAACTAAGCTCTTAAAGTCTTGGAGGCTCTTCAATGAAACAACATTTCCAGTGTCCTTCCAGTTTATACCCCTCTTTCTTGAGCAGACATGTCATATGTCATACATTTTAGTTGGTTTACCAGAAAAATTTTTAACATACCTTATGCAGGGGAGCTATCAATTTTTTAAATTACTATCCTAATCCCCGTGTTATAAATGCATTTAGAAATATATTGCATTTATGGCTTTTGAGTAAAGCCCTTTTTAGTCTTAGAGTCAATGAGTCTTTAGTCAATGAGCCACAATATAAGGGATAAATAACTTCCAGCTCCACTCCTCATTACAATGTTCGGATCAGTATCTGTGAACACTGGACCAATGCTCTTTTTGTCTTCAATACTGGGCATTGAGCAACCAAGATGATTTTCACTAGTGACAGGTATCCCAGACCAGCTGATGCCTGAGTAAGTGTCCAGGAGTACAGTGAGACCTTACAGGTTTGAGTTGATTCCCCTCTAGATGACAGCAATTTAAGCTTTGGATTGAAAGGACTCTTCAAATACTGAAATGACCTGTGGACACTGCCAAAAAACGATGTCATGTTTGCAGGCCAACTCCTCCCCACTGAAATCCTGTAAATTGCTGTGTTGAGTGAGACGTGAGCGCTGTCTCCCAAGAATAGCGAGGTAGGAAGGCTGTCGTCCAAGTAAAATAAGAAAACTGCATTAGTCTTTCAGGGGAACACTTACCTCCCCAGTTCATATACTGCACAGAGATTTTAATAAAGTAGAATATTGCGGAAAAAGTTGTTTCATTTAATCTGCTTCACGTCCAAAAAAATACAAAAGCGAAACAGCAGGAGGCAGAGAAAAATTCCCTGCCTGTTAATCTGTATTTTCAGCCCAGCCTGACAGCAGTACCCTCAGCCAGAACAGAGCCCACCAGTTGCCCCATGGCAGGCACCAGCCTTGCAGAGGCTCCACATCACATGCACACACCTGACTCATTGACCCAAAATCCACACATGTCTGCAGAATTACACATCCCCAGTGAGCTGCTGCAGAGGCATCTCCTACCCCCATGGGAGGTAAATGGCCCCTCCTGCACTATGGGGCATTCCCAGCCACGGGACAACCATTCTGTTATTCCATGAAATTGAGGGTGCTGCTCCTCACCCAGGGACACACACCAGGCCTGCAGTGTGGCTCCTGCACAGCCCAGGGAAGTCACACCTCGCTTTTGCCATCTTCATGGCTCATCTAACACGTGAAAAGCCATGAAGGGCTGGGGATGAGCTCTGCTGGACGGATTTCAGGGCTCTGCTTATGGCTGCTCTTCATCTCCATGGTGATTAGAGATAGGTCTGAAGTGGCAAATTTGCTGAAAGGCCCAGCAATCAGACTGAAGAGTGCACTGAGGAAACAAGCAATACAGACTGAGGAGCACCATGACCTCTGCAAGAAATAGATGCTGGAAGAACCTAAGAATACATTAACCTGAGGAATGCATGAGATGTCAGTAGCTACTGGTAGAGCTAATGGACTTCTATGTCCTCCTGAGTGCCCCAAACTCCCTGATGCCACATTTAAAGAGCACCTAAGAGATCAAAGAAGCACATGGGTCTCCTGCAATATGTCACCACCATGCTGAAAGTGGGTTTCAATGGCCCATGCCACGATATACTCATTAGAGACCATGTCTACCTGGTCAGGTGCCATCTGTCACTAAATACCTGTATTTCCACCCAAAGCTACAGGAACATGGGCCAGCTTGTGCTCCAGAAGCTGCTGACACGCCTGGTCAGAAACCAGCAACGAGAGCAGGTGGCACCAGCTTGGGTATGGTCCCCCAACCAGGAGAGACCCCCAAACCCAACCACTTCATGTTGCCACAGCATGAAGGACCAGCAGAGCTACTTCAGAACCATCTGCATTTCTCCACACACCACATCTTGTACCTCCTGTGAGGCAAAAAAAGAGCCTCTGACATAAGGAAGGTGACAGAAAACAAGGCTGCTGCCTGATTTGCACGGTTGGATGGCACTAAACGAAACACATGGTGCTGTGGAGTTTCAAGTGAGCACTGAGCAAGGCTTATAAAGACAAAGAAGAAAAAAAAGAAACAAGCCACCAAACAACTGGATTTTCTCTAATCAGACAGATAATATTTACAGCCTACGGGTGGTGCCAAAATATTTCAGGAAATTCCTAAGCCTGTCTGAATAAAAGCACAGGAAAAGACAGTACTTAAGGACAGCAACTATGGCAATAAGAATGAAAGCTTTCCACCCCCTTCCAGCCTCCTTATAGAGTTTAAAATTATTGCCATATCATATCATACTGCAATAATCAAGGCTAAGCTCATTTTGCCATCTCCACTGCAAATGAAGTTCTGAGTTGAACATATAAAAGACCAGCATAAAAATCAAAGGAATCATGTAAGCTGGAAGGAGCAGAATGAATGCACACTCCACACAGCACACAGAGGTCTAATCCAACCCACTCAATCCTGCATCAAGAGACTTGAGCTTTATTTAAGCTGTTCCTTCCAGTAAAGCATAAACATCATGCTTGGAAAACCCAAACCACAAAGCTTTTGGCCCATTTTTCAGAGTTATCTACCAGCTTTGACTGTCTGCCCTGGACTTACCACAGAGAGGAGGAGTCCAGGAGGGCAGAACACAGGCACTGAGCCCCTGGGAAACACTGAAGTCCCATTGCTTTTTTCCCAGTGAAACACTAGATATGTCTTTTCCCTTGCACAACCACAAGAAATCCCATCCTGGAGGTATTTTGTTTCACCCCTCTCCATTGCCAATTACATCCACAGACACAGAAAACCACAGGTCCTGCAAGGATCACATGTCTGTTTTGTTCCATTTGAGCACTCAGACCAGACCTATCCCCACAAGTCTCTCTAGCACCCCCAGAAACAACCACACACAACAAGTGCTCGCACCCCTAGAAGAAAAATCAGGTAAACTATTTCCAAAGAACATGCAAAACCAATTATTTTCTGGTAGCTGGGTGGTGTCATCATTACCTGCTCAGGCTTCAGGCCGGGGGGGACCCAGGCATACTCCTCCAAAGCACAGCCTGAGTCGTCATCAGAAGTTGAATTCCTCTGGAAGTCAAACATGAGCTTCGTGACTGTCTTCTCCATCTCCAGAGGCATAACTGTTACAATGTGCTCTTCCTGGGAGCACTTACAGTGAAGGCAAATCTTCCTGTAAGGTGAGGAGAAAGAAAAAGAGATGTCCTGGTGAGCAGTGCTTTAAATGAGAAAGTGATTCCTGCCAGTTGCTGGCCTGCAGAGACTAAACTCAAACCCTTTCTTACGCACAGGCATTTTGTAACACAGGATTTGTCTCTCTTATGAGGAGGAAATAAAAGTCCCTATTTGCTGTAACAACACTTGGCAATCCATCTGAGTTAAACTGCCCCGTGTTTGGGGATATGCAATTGCTTGTCCCTTTACTGCACCACAAAGAGTATTTCCAGGGGCCAGCACAGGCACAGGCCATGCCTGGTGGGGTTGACTTGCCAGCCAGAATTGAAGTCATTACCGAATTTAGGACAACTGAGCACTTGGCTAAAATGGGAAATGGTAGATTGACTGGGAAGCTGTGAATGACAAGCCTCTTTAGCATGCTGATAGCATAAATTTGCTTATTAAAGTAGCATAAAAATTGATTATAGTCTGAACATATAAAGCTAAATTAAATTAAGGGAGGCTACAAAACCCCCAGTCACACTGCAATGATTCTTAACCCTCTAGCTTGGTGGCACATGCCACAGCTCAGCAGCAAGGGAGGAAAGCACAAGAACTGAAAGAACAACCCACAGGTTGCAATTCAACAGCCATTAGCTTAATTCACTGCAAATATCTGCTGTTCCTAACACTTATTTAAAGGGGCTGTTCCTGCAGCTTGTGGCCTGTGACAGATTTTCTTCACAGGCTTGAAGCTGAACTTTTATCTGAAGGGCTGCAAGGACAGTACAGACTCATAGGATGGTTTGGGTTGAAAGGAACATTAAAAGTCATTTAGTTCCAACATCCTGTGCATGGGCAGGGACACCTTCCACAAGACCAGGTTGCTCAGAGCTTTATCCAGTCTGGTCTTGAACACTTCAAGGGATGGGACATCTCTCAGTTCTCTGGGCAATCTGTGCCAGGGCTTCACCCCTCTCACAGTAAAGAAGCCTTCCTAATATCCAATCTAAACTTACTCTGTTTCAGTTTAAATCCATTTCCCCTTGTCCTATCACTATATGCCCTTGTAAGAAGTCCCTCTCCAGCAATCCTGCAGGCTCCTCTGGGTACTGAAAGGCTGATAAGGTGACTACAGAGCCTCCTCTTCTCCAGGCTAAGCAATCCCAATGGTTTCAGCCTTTCCTCACAGGACAGGTGTCCTCCCTCTAATCATGGCACCCCTTCAGCACAGTAACAGCGAAGGACAAACCTGGCTGAAAACATCCCCTGCCAAAGAAAAAGAGGTTAAAGGGAATGCTGATAAATTGGCTTCTATTTCTGAAAACTCAATGCTTTTCTGCAGGCTGGGTCAATGGTATCTATTTTAGAGCAACCACACAGGATTCTGAATTAATTTGCACTAATGAAGCACCACTGACTTCTGAGGAATGAGATAAGGTTTCACTTGGGTAGCAGAAGGGAGAAATAATAAGGTACCACACAAAATCAAGGGAAAATTTACAGTTGCCATTGCAGGTTTCTCTGCTCCCCGGTAGAAAAAAGAAATTCAGAGGAAAGCAATAGTTAAACCTGGGAACTGGAATTTTTAAACACCTTTCCCTCTCTTTCACTGCTGTATACAAGCCAGCTAAGCATAGCAGTGCTCAGATCCAGCTTCAAGTCTAAATTTCCATTTGGCCATTACAGAACAAAAAACGCACTCTAGCAAAAGTCAAGAGGCTCCGTTAAGTCAAGCCAGGGAGATTTGCCAGATTTTCCCATTTCCTGCCTTTCATCAGATCTAAACCACACAGCAACCCCCACACACTCCAGCGTCTGGTTTGCGTCCAGTCAGGGAGTCTCGGCATCACCTCTGTCTGTTTCCTTAAAATATAATCAAGGTACCATTTCATTTGAATATTTTAATTAATCAGCTACTGTGGAAGGGTGTGGAAGGGGTACTCTGCCTCAGTAAAGTCGCTGGTATCATTGCTGTTTCCATCTCATTTCATGATATGATTAAAATCATAGGAAACAAGATTTTAAGAATAATACATAGAGCCCCAGATTTGGCACTAGAGTTAGTCATTCTAAGGGAGTTCAACCAAATTTTGACTTTTGGGGTATTGATCATGTGCTTCAAAGGGGGACAAACCCAACAGTCCACTGGGAGCATGAGCATTAAAATGGGGGAAAAAGCCAACCCACAGGCTTCTTCCCCCTTCCCACTCTAGATACACCCCCTCCCCATCCATCCCCCCATGGGAGATGGCAGGAGAGCATCAGACATCTTGGCTTTTAATAAATTAGATAAATCAGGACCTGTAATAACAATGTCAAAGAGTGAATAGGTAAGATGTATGATCAGTTAGACCCCAGAGATCACTCCCACCCCCATCCTCCCAGCTCACACCATGTGCAGCCAGGAGCTTGAGGACTGGCCAGGAAATTGGTGTACCCCACCCTCCCTCCTGCCTCATCAGCCAAGCAAGTACTGCCAGTGAGTGGCTTCTCTGGTCAGAAAAGCAAATGATGAAAACACCACAGGTAGCCTATCTGCTCAGTAGTGATGTTCCCAAGACAGGACAACTTTGCACCATTAAAACTTGAGCATCTCCAGGCATGGGGTTTCTGACACCTCCCTGGGCAAACTGTACAAAATTCAAGATCTTTCCTTTGTGATATTCAGCTTTTTCCCCCTCATTAAAAGCAGATGATTAACAGCTTTAATTACAATTTTCTTTACATTAGGATATGTTGTTTCATGGGAACAATACCCAGCGTCCTAGGAGTGTCTTTCCACTTCTATGATCAGGTTTCCATGACTTCTTCACATAGGTCTCACTTACTCAACTTTATTTTATCATCTTCCAGCTCACTATAATTAAAAATAATTCCCCATAGCAAAAATTTAATATCAGAATGTACATTTCAAATGTGAGATGAAATTGAAAAAGTCGTTTTCCCCTGCCACACTCAGAGCAGAGCCGCAAGAAGCGAGACAATGCACGCGTCAGCACTCGCCTGTGCCTGCAGTGACCACAGTGACAATGTGGGTGCCACTGCCACAGCAGAGAGCTGGTGGGTGTTGGAGAGGAGCAGGGCCATGGCTGGCAGCCTGCCTGGCTGCTCCTGCCAGCAGCAGCTCCTTAGTCACTAGTGCAGGACGTGCAGCACAGCCTGCAGGTGCTCAGCACATCCGTGTGTCACACACTTTACCCTGGACAAGGAGCGGCAGCACAGTGAGGTGGCACCTCCTCCAAAGGGAAATCCATTAGCTTGGCTCTGGCCAAGCCTCACCACCACCAAAGCCCCGGCAACAACAACCTCTGCTGCCTGTGCAGCCTTGCACAACTTGAGAAGAGCGCAGGCAGCTGGGCTTTTTTTAGCAAGAATAAATTAACACCAATCACTGTCTGGAAATCCCGTCTTCATTCATGAGCCTTTCCATCTTGCTCTTATCCCAGGTCTGCAAGCTTGTCTCAAGGAAGAACCTGCCCTGGTGACTCAGAGATATCACCAGCGCTGGGGAGGAAACAACGAAGCAGGGATGGCTGACAGCACCCCTGGCTCTGAGCACAGAGGGTGAATAAAGGAGCTTTTAAGCAGCTGTAGCTTGTGGACAGGGGGGAAAGGCAAGCAGGAGCCAGGCTGCTGCAGGAGGCACGGGCTGGGGAGCATCAGCAGGGCTGCTCAGCACGGAGCTCACACAGAGCTGTCCTGTAGAGGGGCCAGGACGGCGGGAAGCAAATGGGGAGAAAAAGAACATTTCCTGGTGTCAGATTTAGCTGGAAAGGAGCCTGCCTTGAATTGACTTCACATGGTACAAAGCAGCAACGTCTCAGAAACAGACTGAAAAATTTCTTCTCCTCAAGGCCAGCGAAGTTACAAGATGGATGTGTTTTATTTTGCATTGCCTGCTTTTACGTGGTGCTCCTGGCAGAGTGGGTAAATCCTCTCCTTAGAGGAGACTTTAAGCCCCTTCCCAGTCACATTCCTACCCCCACATTGGTGTAGGAGGAAGGTGCAAATAGATCCACCACCCCACGCCAGCCCTTTTCTCTCTAGAGACGAAAACAGGCACACAAGAGGAATCTGAAGCAAACAGGACCCAACACACCAAGCAGAGAGCCTGGCTTCGAGGTACCTGCTGCTTGGGATGCAGAAGTAAACTCCCAGCTTCAGTCCACCTACGCAGATCTTGACACGAAGCCAATTGACCCACGAGGTCTCTGGGACGAGGCAGCCCCTTGTTGTACAACCTTACTAGCAATGCACAGCCTCTGCCATCTCTAGAGCCTCCCACAGCCCTTTCATCTCAGCAATGGCACCAACAAAAAGCTAAACCATGCTGAAAACACTAGTGCTGTGCAAGAGGCTCTGGAGAGAACTGTGAGTGTGACCCCAGCTTTCTGAAGAGAGATGAGGTCTCCCTGCTGTGAAAAACCAACAGACTCCAATTGGGGAAAGCACAAACAGAGCTAAAAAGTCAGGGAAGAGAGATGGAAGGCAGTCTGTCACCAAGGCAAAGGGGATCCTTGCCAATAGTGTGGAGCTCCAGCAAAGGAGCCACGTGAGCTCCCTGTCCCCGCGTGTCAGGACTTGGGGTGCACAGGCAGGATGGGACTCCCAAGGATGCTGAGGGCAGCACATCCCTGCCTGCAGGAGAAGCTCCAGGCTACAGGACTCTTCTCTTCCCGTTTAATACGTGGGCATGCAGAACAAACCACAGCAAACAGCACCAAGGCAAAGCCTGCCCAGGCTGGGGTCCACAGATATTCTGAGAAGGGAAGCCCAACACCGCCCAGTAACAGCAGGAATGAAGGCAGAGTTTAAAATTGTGGCAGAAATGTTAAAATTCCTCTCTGACAAAGAAGGAACTCGGTAAACAGCCCTTATCACCCACCAGCGGGTGCTTATCTCTGCTTCTCACTTGTTTCTTATGGGATGGAAATAAATGGGCTGTATCAGGGAGCAGCTCCCTCTCCAGACAAAGCCAGAAGCAGGAATGCCATGGCCGTGCACGGCCAGGCGACGCCTCTGCTGTGCTCCCTAATACAGGATTTGCATGCATTTGTGCACACATTAACATGCAAGATTTGGAATCGCTCAAAAAGCAATTGTCTGCTCCGCTCGGGTGGGGTGTGTAAATGCAGACGGACAATTCCCTTCTCACTTAGCTTAAGGCATCCATGGCAGCCTGATCTCTTTCCAGCATCGTGCCATCATCATGACTGCAATAAGGCTTTTGGGTCAGCTGTCAATCAGTAAATCACAAAATTCCAAGACCTCTTGGAAAAGGGAGAGGAGGCTCAGGATTTGGGGTAGCTCAAATGACCCCTGAGTCTCTTAACAAGGGTATCTTAATATCCCTGCCTATCTCCTCCCCTCAATTGAGAGCTAATGAGGCATCTTCCCACCCCAAGTGAGCTCCAGCTATACAGACCCCACAGGCAGGGCAAACATTCACCTAAAGGGAAAAGTTAACAGTCCTCCCTGCCACAGGGAGAGGCCAGCAGTTCTCCAGCACAGGGAAACTGAGGCACGGAGCAACCACAACCAACATCCAGCTGTGGTTTCCCCATGGACTTCCTAAACATCAGAGGAGCCCCAAGCTTTTGTGCTCAAAACAGACAGTTCTGGCTGAAGTTCTGCCTCTCTCTCCAGCTTCTCTAACACTGTATTTTGAACCAAAGGATCCCAGCAGCCCCCATCCAGTGCTGCCCATGGCCTCAGGACCCATGGATCTCAGTGACAAAGGGGCATCTCTCCAGACAAAATATTTCTGCAACTTCCCAGCTCTGAAAAAACCCCAGCCTATCAAGTGGGAATGAACTGCAAAGACGTTGTGTTACCTGGGTAGAAAAGGGAGCTTAGCAAAACTTTTATCTGCCCACTGTGGTGCAGGAAGAGGAGGTGAATTACACAGGTCACCTATAATAGTAGAAATTCAAAGTGAGGACAAGGTGCCCTTGGTGGCCTGCAAGGACAGTCAAGGGATGCCAACACTCACTTAACACAACATGTTGTGGGAACAGCTGGCTTGATAGATCAACACCAGGTGGTAGCAACAGAGCTGGCAGAACAGTAATGCCAGGAAACCAAGGAAAAGAGAAATAAGCCAGGAAACAAACCAGTTGCAATCTACAAATACAAGGCCCCCAGATCCCAAAGGCCATAGGAAAAGCACGTGTAGCCACCAAATCTCCATGAAGGTCCACACTAGGTGGGGAAACACTAAGAGGATGGAGGAGTTGGAAATTAGACTCTTCTCCATCTTCCCCATCCACCTTCTCCTCTCTCCCTCCTCGATTTCCTCAAGGCAAGTCAACTTTAGAGTATTTTTTATTTGTAGTTCCCCCTTGACTCCTGCAATGCCCACAGCAGCAGTTGTGAAGGTATCCAGGATGGCATTGATGCTTTTATGACAAAGCCCATTTCCACTCCTGGAAGAATTCTCCTCTCCTGCTGATTTGTCCATGGTTGGCCTCAGGCTGGAGACTAATTTTATTTTTAAAACTCATCCTTTACCAATGTAAAAGCTATTCTTGCTTAATTAAGAAATAGAAGAATAAAAAAAGAACTATCCCCAGTACTGCCAGTTGCAGCCAAATATGAGCAAAAGCAGCTTTTGAGGATTTTCCATTTGCTTCGCTTCCATCATGCATCAGGACCATCCCTTTCACAAGCAGGTAGAACTCCTGCCCTGTCCCCAAACCACTGCTTCCCCGAGGCACAGCCTGGGGCAGCCTCCAGGCTGCTCCCAATCCTGCTGTCTGTGGTCTGAGGCACCACATGGCAGACAACAGCCACCAGCACACCAGAGGCAGACCAAGAAATTAGGACAAAACACAACACAATGCACAAACCCCCTAAATTCCTCATCTGATCTGTCTGGTGCCCTCTTAGACAAACACAGAATCACAGAACCACAGAACAAAGCTGTGGCCAGACCTTGCAGCAACAGCCCAGGATGAGAATAAAAACATGACCAACCTATCCAGCCTGTGGTAAAGCACAGTGGGGGTTGTGGGGTGCATCACAGGCCATTTTGGAGAACCCAGGTGCACCCCACGGCTCTGCAATGAACACAGGTCCCAGCTTGGGCTCCAGTGAGCTGAATAAGAGCAGCAGGGTGTTGAAACACCCTCCTGACCTGAACCACGCTGCCAGGCTGCTCCCATGAGCCACAACCCCTGACACAAACTGAAAATTCTGACGCATAAAGATGAGATGGTTAAATTAAAGGATATTAATAACTCAGCAGCTCTCAGAAGAACTCTCAACTTGGATCTCTCAGGATATTGCAGAAGATTCAATAATTTTTTTTCATCATAGAGGTTAGACAGAAGCGGGCAAAGTGCTACACACCCATGTGAGCTGCAGATCATGCAAAGAGAAGAGGCAGAAGAAGCTGCAGTGAGCCCCAGCCTGTTGCCCAGCCATGCTACCAGGAGAAAAGGCATCCAACAGGCTGCTCCTTCACATCCAAGATGATGAAGGCAGTCTGCCAGCTCACAGGCTTACCGCTACTCTCAGCATATTTATATTAGGGTTGTTTTTTTTCCCCTTAAAGGTCCAGCTCTTAGCATACAGAAACAGTAATAACCACATATTTTTCCCCAGTCACGGAGAAGAAATGCAAACCACTAGTTTACAAGTTGAAGAGAAGAACAGGCTGAGCAGCAGCAGCAGCAGTAATAACCCTGAAGCTGGTGGGCAAACAATGCTGAAGCCAAGCTCATGAATATAGAAGGCAGAAGAAGGTACAGGACGGGCAGATGCAGGGGCTGTGGACACCCAAGAGGGTTTGGTGTCCCCAATGGCAGCACAACCCCAACCCCAAGGATCCCAGAGAGCAGTGGGGCCACTGGCTGATGGGGATGGGACAGGGGAGGTAGTGGAGGAGCAGGAAGAGCAGAGCCCTGAGGAACTCTCCCTCTGGGCTCCCCTCCAAGAGCCAATTCGGGTCTGTGCACAAAGCCCTGCCCTACCCTGAGGGTCATCTTGTCAGATTTTAATGGGTGTCTTTTCAGCCAAACAAGATGGAGAGCTGTATCAGGTATGAGGTCCTTTCTGCTTTGTTCTTAACTGAAGATGAAAATTCCAAGCCTGGGGCTCCAGCACCCTGGATCCAAACCCAGCTGTCCACTGAGAAACCTGTCTCTGTGCAGCATGCGGATCGTCACTGTTTTCCCAAGGTTGAATAACTCTGGGCTCTCCACAGGCAGTATTTATCTTCCTGCCTCTCTCTTTCCCCCATCCCATTCCAGGCTCAAAGCCCATCATTCCAGACTAGCTAAGCTACGTGAGTTCCCAGCGACCTGCCCCAGGGCTATACCTGCTATTTTAAGGGCCTTCACTTGTATTTGCAGCATGACAAGCAGAAACCAGTAAACATGCTGCAATCCAAGCATCTCCCAGGCCATACATCCTAAAGGAAAAAAACCTGGCTGACAGGCAAAGCGCTCAGAAGCAGGATGAGCTAGGCTGAAAATTGTCATTATTTCAAAAGTTAAGGCTCAGACAGTGTCCCCTGAGGCAGCTAATACTGACCCACAGTGAAAGCAAACACTGCCAGCCTGATCCGTGCCTGTGCTGGCTGAGCCAGAGCCAGGCTGCCAACAGCAAATGCGCAAGGCTGGGTCATTCTGCTAAGCCCTGGCTGGCAGAAAACACACAACGGGAGAAGATTAAAATACGAAGCAAAATATAATCTTGTTAGCTGCAGACAGTTTTACTTTACAAATCTTTATCACAGGCTCAAGCTGGCACCCTTATAAACACAATGCAGTGATGCGAGACATGTAAGTGCTCCCACAGCAGGCGAAATAATCGCCGAATGAAAATAAGTCAGATAAGTTACAAGATAACAGAGCTAAAACTGAAAGGATGACACTGCATCTGGTGCAAATAATTATTTTGGCATTATTCTGTCCAGCACTAATCCTCAACTGCTCGAAAAGATTCAATCACTGTTTAGCACCGCCAAGGAATCATGACCAGAAAACAAAGAATAACTGGATTAAAATCTTTCCATGGTCACAGGTCATGTCTGTGTCACATCTGCTTAGAATGTTCCTTCAAGGGACAAGAAAGAAAAGGAAATTGGACTTGAAAAGATTGCACTGAAAAACATAACCCCTTCGTTGCAGTTCTAGGTTGGTTTATAGTTTGCCATTCTGGCATGAACAACAACGGCTTAGAAAGATTATTACTTTAAAACTTCCTATTCTCAGGAAGGCAAAACCATCAAAATAAACATCTGAATGGCAACGTCCTCATTCACAGCCCCAGCTTGCATGCAGTCTGCTCAGAAAATGTGCAGAAAACCCAGGCTTCTACGGGCTGCATTTACCAGAGCAATACAATTAACACCAAAAGATGAAGATTTTTAAACTCCTATTAGAGCCAGCTGAGCCTTCCTGATTATTTTTAAAACGAAAACTCCATTACAGCGGTATCAGCATTTCTCCCTGACGTCCTGCAGCTGCAGAAATACAATTTAACAATTAACCTTTTACATCCAGACCAGCAAAGGCTGGAAAAACAGCGCAGCCCCTCGCAGCACATCGGGCAAAGTTAGCAGGCAGCTGCGTGCATCCATGGAACGCTCCTCATTCCTCCTCTCCCTTCTACTTTCTATCCCTTCTAAAAATCCGCGATAAATGGGAAGCGGCTGGCCCACGGCAGCTCCTTACCTGTTCCCAGGGGCAGTGACAGCGCGGGAGGGAAGGGTCTCCGGTGCTGCCCGGCTGTCCTAGCTGTGCCCGGTGCCTGCGGGCTGCAGGGATGCTCGCAGGACCAGCCGGAGCACCGCAGTGCCATAAAGCATCCCTGGCTCCCGGCTCTGCCCGGCGCCAGCGGGGCTTTGTCGGAGCCTTTCAGAACAGGCACGCAGCGCGTTCCCGAAGGAAAGCTGCCCTGGAAAAACGTGCCATTCCTGCCCCGCGTCTGAGGCTTGCGCGTCAACTGCCTCGCTTTGAAATCCGGCTCCGGAGGGTCCCTCCCTCTCTGCTCCCAATCCGAATGAATCCAGCAGCTCCCCCCTCCAGCCTGCCTTTCGCTAAGTGACCCTCGGAGGTGGCGAGAGGATGTCCAATTTGCTCGCCGAGCGCAAGGCATTAACGAGGAGCGATGCAGAATAATTGGCGGCGCGGGAGCGGCGCGGGGCTCTGCTGTTGCATTGCTCTCCTCTCCTGCATGTTAATGAGCAATGATGTCAGCAAGCCAAAGTCACCGCATCCCACCCGGGCCGGCGCCGCCGACCGGCCACACGCCCCTTTATTTACATGGAAATCAAGCCCGCTCCCCGAAATCAATAAATCCTGTTTAGGCAATGGGAGAGAGAGAAAAAAAATCCTTCTCGCTCTCGCTTGCGTGTTTCAGAGTTGGCTCCACACCAGCAGCCCAAATTGAACGGTGTGAAGACACTAATTATCCCTCCCTTCTTATTAGATGCTGACCGAACCTCAACTTGCTGTCAAACTTCAGGCACCGCTCCTTAGGTACGAGGGATGTTAACGCAGTGATCCGCTGGCTCCGAGCAGCACAGCATTTTTCTCCTGGCTTTCACTGCCCTCTCTCAATTATCTTCTACAGTAGTTTGCTACGATTCCCTACTGGTTTTCAGACGCAGCATGTTTGTGACCAGCAGGGCTAAATATTCTGGGGAATACAAGTTGTTAGCGTGGCATTTTGGTCACTGCGTGTTTTAATATATTTTCTCTCACTCTGTTCATGACAGATGAACGATTCACACCTTTTTATGTGTGTCTCAGGTGAGTACTGCGAGCCCCAGGAATACACCACGTCAGCAGGGGGATGCTAAGCCTCTTCCCCCTGTGTTTCCTTCCCTTTGGAAAAGAAAACGCAGAGAGGGAGCTACGCTGCCAAATCTCTTGCGTTGTTTGGGAATTCAGTGGTCACAAATGAATAATTCGAGTCATCTGGAGGACAGTGTACTGCTCAGTTTGTAGCATTTGCAAAAAGCGAGTGAAATGTAAAAAATCTCGTTTCTGTGGACTCAGAAAACCTTCACAGAAAGCAAATAAAACTTTCCCAACACATAGCGCCTCTTGTTGAGTAATACACGTGGTCCGGGTAGCTGGGCTCACGAACCCTGATTGAGATGGAGATTGAAATGCAATCAATTTAAACTCTGGGTGGAACCTTGAGACAAGAGGCTGTGAACTGCCAACCTTTGAGATAAAAAAGGCCGTGAAGATGGGGGATGCCAGCCAGAAGAATGGACACTGAGACACTGCAGGGGCTGGGAATTGCCGACCTTCTGGATAACAAAGGAGTTAAAGACCAGTGATGCTAGTGGGGTGGATGGACAGGAAGAGGAGAGCAGGAGCCGAACACGACTCGGGGGCAAGAGTAAGACTTGCACCTGGGCAGACTGGGAGAGGACAAAACCCCAGGAGTTCCTTTCTTGGAGGGTTCTTCTCCGAGGCACCAGCTCGGGCTCTGTCTGTGCTGCTGCCCGGGAATAAATGGCTTTATGGAACAGGGCATCTGAGACTGCTACGGGAAACGTGGGGCTGAACCGGGGAGGAAACCTGGTCTGGCTATGAGTGAGGTGTGTGGGGAAGCCAAGCGTGGCTCTGTTGGCTCATTGGAGCTGCCACCGTGAAGGGAATTCAGTCTCAAAAGTCAAAGTCTCTGGCCTGGGGAATGTGACTGCCAGAGAGTCTCGTGAATGGTCAGATTGGGAAGTTTCCTTAACACTCTGTTGCACGCTCCTGACTTTTGATGCCTGACTCCAGATTTCAGAGCTCTTGATTTTGGCAATATTAGCTATGTTTACAGAACACAGATGCAGAAACTACAGCTGTGAGCCTTTCTGCAGCCTCAAATGCCTTAAATTGTTATTATTAAGGCTCATAAATTAGGTTTAATTACATGGAATTACACTCAGAATCTCAAGTATGAGATCTTCAGCTGGGACAAACCAGCCCAGCTCTCACTAAGAGCCTCCTCAACTTACTTGGCCAAGTGGGACAAACCAAGAATGTGCAGAGATCTGAACTCTCTCTCTCTTTTTTTTTTTTTCATTTATATTAAGTCTGAGCAGCAAGTTCAAGAGCTGAGCACTGACTCTTAGTGCATCCAGCCAGATCAGACCTTCCTTTCATGGAGCAGGGGCTTCTGCTGGAGATGGCTGAAGTGCTGAGGATGGTCTCCTTCAACTCCTCCAACTACAAAGAGCAACAGAACTTGTAGGAAAAATCTTCCCTCATCCTTCAGCTTCCTAAACTGGCCCATTTTGCCCCTTCCAGCCTGAATCAGCACTGAAGGCAGGCTGTCAATCTTGCCTCTCTGTGGTTAACATGCCATGGCCTCAAGATGATTTACTTTTCCTCTTCAACTCAGAACATGTTAATTACAACACAAAGGGAACGAGACAAAACCGAATTGGGTAAAAGCAAACCAAGAAGCCTGCTTATAAAACGGTAATGTTGAGCAGAAATGCTGTAGAGCAGAAATTATTCGTGTTCCCTGGAAACATATCCCTAAAAGCACACAGCAGTGACTCGGGGCTACAAACTGCACAAGGAACACATCCTGCTCCATAGGACACGCCCTGTAGGCACTAATTTTCACCCAACAGGAGTAAAAATTTATTGGCATTCACTTTCAAGGAGGAAAGGCCCTTTAGTTGCAAACACTTTGGAAAAAAGTCTCTATTCGTGCTCCAAGAGTCTCCTCAGCCATCCTTGCCCTCAGGGAAAATGTTGGCAAGGCATGAGTGTCCAACCACACACTTCTTGTATAACACCCTCTGTGCCACCATCTACAGCAGCTTCAGTCACCCTGCACCAGCCTGACATGATCCCACCCCAGGGCATGTGGCAGTGTCATCCCCACACAACCAACCATCCTAAAGGTGAGTTCTGCTTGGCTTTCTGATCATCGGCACAAAGGGATCATACCAGGAACTGCAGACTTTTCAGTCTAAGCTCATCCACAAAGATAAAATGGATGTGAGAATCACGAACTGAAGTAAAAGATGAGTAAAAGACCAATGTCTGTAACAATTCAGCTGCAGGGCTAGCTGTGAGCAGAAGAGCTTTGTGTCTCCAAACAGCGGCTCTGATTGTCATCACTCCTGACAGACTTCTTGTTCCAATACTTGCAAATCTAAATATCCACAAAATCCAAGGAACAGCCTCTTCTGAGACAAGAAATCAGATTAGAAGCTGTGTAATGTTTGGACACACAACTGTCTCAGAGAAATGGAAATGAGCCTTCCTGCTTTGAAGGCTGCTGGTTTGCTGGCAATTGCTCCATATTACCATTACCTACTGTGAGACTTGTGAAAAGGTCATGTGTTGGAATAACTCCAGAAGGCACACAAGATTTCTTAACGGATTCTGCACATTATGCAGGTGAAATGGGTGTTTCATTAGGCAGCAAGGAGAATACTGAGCCGGTGGAGCACATTATCAAAGGTTAGGTGAAGGACTTGCACCATTATAAGGATGGATGCTGACAACTGCCAGCAATGAAGCAAACCAGAAGTAAAAAGCTGCTAAAATAAAGAAAGATCAAGAGTAAGAAGCCCCTGCTCCAATCCAGAGGTGTGAGACAGACAGCTCTGTTTGTAAATGTTGCACCATCTTTCTTCCCTTTGTTGCTAGTTTTAACGACAAAGAGCCAAACTCAGTCAATTCTAAACTTTCTGCCAATTGCACAAACTCAGACCTATGGCTAATTTAACAAATCATTGCAAGAGCCCATGCTTCATAAATGCTGTGTTTCACCACCCTGATGTATTGATTGTCTGTCAATCAAAAGGGTTCCACGTGACGATGTTGATTCTCCTGATGACAATGGAGCACAGCAGAGCCACACGCAGCAACAGCAGACTGCTGTCCTCAAGGTCACTGGGCTACTGACCTGATGAATGTCAGATCAAGTTGCCTTTCTGAATTATTTAGTGAGCATCCTCTGCAGCACACCGGGGCACTGCACAGCACTGCTACCTTGGGATGCCACAAGAGGCTTCAGACTCTGCCACCCCAAAATGCTGCCCACAGGGACACAGACTGTCCCTTGTACGTCACACACCACCAGCTTGTCCTGGACCAGGGGGGTTGCAGGTCCCCACCACCACCACTGAGCCCATCCAGGCTCACAGCCACAGGCATAGCAATAGATTACTTTCCCATTGCTCTTTCTGACCACAGAAATGCAGAATTGGACACTACAGTGGGTTTTTTCCACTCTGTTCCCACACTTGCCCTGTAATTTGCAGAGCAACCCCCACTGGCAGAGCCAGTGCTCTCAGCCCAGTGCCAGCACAGTATGAGCCCAGTGTGGTCCCTGGGCACATGGCAGTGACAAGCAGCAGAACAGCAGGCTGGAGAGGGAACAGCTTTGCAAACACTGGATGGGAAAGGCAAGATGACTGCAAAAAGCTGTTAGTGACAGGGAAGGGAAATGACCCTACGTGGCAGGGTACAGCCCCATTCTGCCCAGCCAACACCTGGCTCTTCAGGAGACACACAAGGATGTGCCCACGGTATGGGGAAAGCTCTTTGGAGAATCTGAGTCATGAAACACAGTTCAGGACTTTAAATGAGGATGAGCTTTGTTTTTTCTTTATTCTTTTGAGCAAGGCAGCAAATTCTTCCTCACGGCTTTCAATGCTAAAAGCAGAGATGTCTTATCACAAAGAAAAACGGGGTAGACAGAGAGGCAGAGAGAGCAACATCAGATGCAGATCATTAATCCCCAAACTTGGCCTCCTCCACTTTTCCTCAGGACTGCCATTTGAACCTTCCCGTGGCTGCTGCCTGAGACCAACCACCACAGACCCACTCCTCTGGCTGTCACCACTGCTGCCTTCCACTCGTTTTTGGCAGAGCCATGGGTAAGGATCTGTGCTGTCAAGTCTGCAAGGAGGAATTCAGTTTTTAAAAGACCATCGAGCCCAGCAGTAGCTGACGCAGAAGGGGAGGTACAGCCCATATGCACTGCGGCTGATTTTAGAGACAATTTTCTGTTTCCTACCAACTCACCCAGCGAGACAGCCTGACCCTGGCTGGCACCACAGCCAGAGCTGGACAGCGAGGTCTGGCCATGAGCTCATGCTGTGCTGCCCATGTCCTCTGGCAGCACTGAACCACACCAATGCAGGGATGATCAGCACACTGTGCTGACTCTCCTGAGCACCACTGCCCGGTACCCCAATTCCCTCCATGGCAAAGCACCCCAAAAGGAGCCTCACCCACCAACTATCCCCATCCTAGCACTGGTATGACTCACAGAGCACACCAACAACAGGGTTTCATCAATCACTATCTCTTCCTCTCTCTCTCTCTCTCTCTCTCTCTCTCTCTCCTTTTTTAATCACCTTAATGTAAGAAGCTTTAGAGGGCTTAACACAATAAGGCTTTCATAGCCTCCAGCTTCCACTCGGCACTAATATGTTTTTTACTTTTATATGTTGAAATCAAATTTGTAACTGAATGTGAACAATCCAGATGCTCCTGTGGTTTTCTCCCCTTTGCTAGCCTGATAGGCTTCTCATCTGAACACTTTTAATAGTGTCCTTTAATGATGTCTGCAAAAGCCTCATTAAAGCACTCTATAGTAATTTAAGCTAAATAAGCTCAACACAGTTATTTTTGTAATCACATCATTTTCTTGGGGCCTTTCCACAAACAATAAAGTGTTCACTGAAAATATGTTACAAAGGAAATGCATAAATCTTCAGCTTATCTGGTGGTGTGTTGTCCAAAGATCTAAACCTTTGATCAGCAACAAATTAATTTTCCATTTACACAAAATAAAAGACATATTTTCAGGATAATCAACTAACCCTGCAAGTCTGCATTGACATGTGCCTTGGCAGCAGCTCAGGACTCCCTCACTGCTGCCCTTCTCCCTGCCTGACACTGTCATGGTCGCTGTCACATCAGATGATTTTTATTTTATTTTTTGGCTTCAAACCTGTCTAACAGAGTGTTTCGGGTCAGTGGTTATGTACTGAGGAATTCTTGTCTTAAGTCACTGAGCTCTCCTCTGCACTAGTCATGCACTGCCTGGCCCCACCACCGAAGCTGTGCATCCCCCAGGGCCAGGGCAATTGACCATCTCCATGCTCACAGGCCAGTCTTGAGCCAGCCCAGTCCCGGATAAATAACACAAGCCTGGTTTTTACCTCCTTAAACCCGACTGTGCACATCTTCCCCGGCAGCCAGCAGGATTTTGGTGCTTCCCTCACTTTGGCTGGCACCACACGAGCCCCTGCTCCCAAAGAGTGCTAAATGCAAAGGGAGGTGGGAAATTCAACATATTTTTGGATCCAGCCAATTCTCTCCTATGATGTCAGGGAGGGAATCATGCACACCGGGTTAGGAACAAGAAGGGGCTTTTGCAAGTCTTAAATTTCCCAATGTATCTGCAGACACAGGGAGATCAGATGTGATCTGGAATGCACCTGGCTCCTCACCTCCCAACAGAGCAGTGGGAGGAAAGGTGCCCAGACGGGTTATTTCACCCCTGAGAGCAAGAAGTGGCCCTGGTTGATACAAAACCAGCTAGTGCCAGCAGATGGACTAGCATGTGCTGTTTCAGTACACCTCAAACTCCACAAGACTTCTAAATCAAGCCAACCTTGATTAAAAAAACCCCTCCAAAACATAGAAAACAATGAAATTCTGAAAAGTGGCATCTCTATTTAAGGTTGGGTGGTTTCCCAGCCCCAGCCCTCTTAGGATCATGGCCCAGTGCCCTTCCTGGAACGCACACAGAGGGTCATCCTGTCTTAGGCAATGGCAAGGTTCCCAGCCTGGCTGTCCCACTGGCTGAAGCTGGATGGAGCTCCTGTGTCCTCCAGACAGCCTGGCAACTGCACACACATGACAGGAGATGTTTGCTGTTTTCCCCTTTGTTTTAATTAGTAATAACAACTTGTTATCGTGGCTTGACATTTGTTCATACTTAGGAATAAACTGCTTCCTTGAATGATATGCTGAGATTACAAAAGGCTTTCTATGTTTCTGTTGGTTTTAGTAGCTCACAACAAACCATGAAATTCATTACTCTTGCCACAAGCACCCACGAGATGTGCCAACCAGGGTGTGATTTATACACAGCTCAACTCATGGAAATTAAAAGGTTTTAATGTTGCCTGCAAGAAGTCCAGGGTTTGAAATCTTATACAGCCGAACTACAGAAAAAAGAGAATCTCAGATGCGAGCCACTGCATTGTTTTATCTGCCTAAGGACTCAACATTAAAGTCAGTGTAAAAATAATTCACTAAATGTTAATTAAGTGTATAATTAAGACAGCCTTTTTAGTGATAAGCCTTCTGGCCTGCAAATTACTTCATTCTCATCTGTTTTTAACTGCTTGGAAGCTATTAAAGGGATGGTATTTAACAGCAAAACTTTTCTGCTACACTGCAATTCGTCAAAGCATTCTCACTGAAAGGAATCACTAGAGAACAGCCTGTGCCTCACCATCCTTAATGGGAATGGGCTGTCAGTCATAGTCTAGTCCCATCTCTCCATGCCGTGTCAAGCCTTGTACATCAAACCCAATACACAAATCGCCAGCTCCATCAAGATCATTAGAGCTGCTCAGCCCGTCAGGGAAAGGTCAGCACGTCACTGCCAGCTCCAAACACAGCATCAATCACAGCCCTCATCAAAGGCAGCCTCGGCAGCAGCTGCAAACCAGCATCCCTTCCTCCTGCAGCAGCCTGTCATCCCCTAAACCTTCTTCTCTTCTTGTAGAACATGGCCGGGCTTTTATCTTATCATCATCTAGAGGGAAACGCAGCTATATAGTCTGCTCTGGAAACAGGGGGATCAGCAGGAATCAGCACCTGCAGGGAGGGATTAAGACCATATCAGGAGAGGGCTGGCCAGAAACGTGGCCAATGATTCCTGCACTGGCTCCCTCCTCCATGGGGTCCCACAGTGTCCCCACTCCCCTGGATGGGTCATCCCTCCTCACTGTGCCAGACCCAGACCCACACACCTGGAACAGTGCTAGGGAAGGCTCAAAGCCATCCTGTAGGATGCTGGTGTTTCCATCACAGCCACCCCGAGGCACAGCTTGCAGAGACACCACATCACCCTGCCAGGCTGCTGCTGGCCTTCCACCAGCCTCAGCTGTGGGGCTCCCAGCTCATGCCAGCCCACGAGAGAATCCTGCCCACAGCTCAAGCACCAGGAGGGGTGGAGAAATCCAACTGCTGGCAATTAACAGGGGACACCAGCAATATTGAATGCTATGGCTCCCACCAGCCACTGCTCATTAAACATGATGAAACTACAGGCCATTTCTTCCTCTTTTTTCTCCTACCAAGCTGTGTTGAACACGCAACATTATCTTCAAAGGGCAAAGCAAAGATGTTTGCTAAACACAAGCAGACTAAATTCATCAGCCTTTTAGAAGCAATTATTGCTGCTGGAGACTTAGTGAGTCCCATTGTTTTGCAGCTCAGCCAGCTTCTTTGGAGGAGGCTGTTCTGCAAAGCCAGCACCCTGTGACAAGGCACAACCCCAGGGAAATAAATAACAGGTGGGCATCCCAAGGAGAGGGGCTTTCTTTTTGCTGAGTGTTTAACTTACAGGGTCTCCTTGCAACAAAAAACCAGCAGTTCAGGGCCAGCTGGGCTGCTGACTGAAGGCAGGGCTAGCCAGGCTCCTGCAGCAGAGGGTTGAGGCTCTTTCTGGAAAACTATGGATAGGTTAAAGCTGGGAGCCTTCCTGTGGCATGCCCTGACTGGAGGGGATTGCTCTGACCAGTAGTTAGCCTGGTTGCACTGGTACAGGGCAAAAAGAAAAAAAAAAAAAAAAAGAGGAAAAAGGTCTTCTTCCCCCCAGCCCAAACAAGCTGGCACACTCTAGACCAGGGTAGCTCATCTGGCTGAGATTTTTAGAAATGTGCAGTTGCAGAGTACAGACAATGCCTCCCCCTACTATGGCTTTAATTCAAGGCAAACAGTTCAAACCCCAAAATCCCTTCTCTGTACAAACTGCAATCATTCCCTTGTGTCAGTACGGAGAAGAGGAGCGGGAGCACTCTGGGCTCTCTGGGGTAAGAAACACTTCAAACGTCTCTCAAAGAGAAGAGCAACCATGGATGGCCAACCTGACAGATGGGGGCAGGAGAAGGGAAGCTCCTGATACCAGCGAGACGATTGTAATTAGTGTCATAAGCAGCAATCTCAGCCCAACAGCTGCCTTCCCCTCCCCGGCGCCTGCTGCACGCACCAGCACAAACCATGGCCAAGGATTTTGACACTTGCTGCACTCTGAGCATCTCTGTTGTAAAAAAAGTTCTGACTTTGACAGTCTTCGTTGCACACAAGACACAGAGCAGAGCACTCACGTGCTTTTCCAGCCTCTCCACCTCCACCTGAGCGAGCAGCACTGTGTGCTTACAGGAGGGACGTGAAACTGGGTTTAGTTTTGATGTCAATTATGATTTTGCCTGTGACTTTGAACAAAACGTTGTTTCCTCTGTGTTGAGGCAAGCCTGCCATACTCAACTTTCTGAAGTGCCTGAAGCCTCAGAGACAAGCTGTTCTACACAAAATGACAAAACATGCCAAATACAATTTTCGGTGGGCATATACAACCTTCCTCCACTGATGAGTATTTGTCTAATGTCCTTCCCTGACACATCTTTAAGCTAAATTCCCTTGAAGAACAACAAAGTTGGCAGTGAGCACACAGCACAGAAAAAACTGTGTTCTTCCACCAGTTTTAGGAGCTGGCTCAACATCCACAGTCAGCCCAAGGGTTGCAAATCTGCTGATGTGACAAGCTACAGGACCTAAATTGCAAAAATATGCTGTGGCTTAGACCCAGACTAATTCTGAGTAATTTCTGATGCTCAAGCTCCAGGGGCGAATGTTCTTCTCACTTCCTTTCTGCTATCCCTTGGCCTAATGGAGGTGGTCAGGGGAAGCAGTCAGATCCTCAGGGTATCTGCGTATTTTGGCAGTAGTTAAGGATTCAGTTCCCAATGATTTTTAGTGGGTGTTAAGACACTCAGAAAGTATCTGCTGTGAAGATGTTTGGAGGTGTGAGTTCTAAGCTCTTCAAGCAAGGGACTGTTTCCTGCAATGCTTAAGAAAATGAGAGTACGGAGACAACAAATAAGGACAAACTCGGAGAGCAGAGAATGTTTATGTTGAGGAAATTTAACCCCTCATGAAAGGAAAAAGCCCAGGCTGGGCAGGAGAGTACAGGAATAAGTGCAACCAGGAGGTTTGCTTAATGTTTCCTGAATGACCATTTAGGCAGTGAAAAGTCAGAGGCAAATTAATCAAAGCCATCTACGTGGGGTGCCACAAGGCATCACCTCATGCACAGTAAAAAACAGGACAAACCAGAGGCTGAAGCTCAGTGAGAAGCTCTCTGTGCTGCACATCTGGCACAAAACCACACCACTGTCCTGACTGCCATCAGATCTCCTTTCTCATACAAAGGACAGGGGAAAGGTATCAGCAAGCCAAGAGCGTGGCTACAGTCAGACCTTTCATTTGCTGCTCTGCTGAATGGTGCCAGTGGAAATCAATGGGGATTTCAAGTACATAAATGGATCACAGAGACATCCACATTGAATCCATTTACTAATTAGTCAAGATTAACATTTATTTTATCCAACAGGCATTCAAGTAAAGGAGGTAATTCTCTCTCTGTATACGTTTCTTTTACACTTGTTAAGAAGTAGGACAAGGCTGTCCCCTGATGACAGTAATCCTAAAAGAACTTTTGTCTCCATCAGGGAACGTGCTTGTGGGTGTAGCCTGACCTGGGCATGCCACTTGCTGTGGCTGGACAGGGCCAACATCACGGACCTTCAGTCCCAAATCCCAAATCTGGCAGACCTGTACAGCTACTACAGCATTTGACATGAGCCTGAGACAAGTCTTGGGCTCACAGCACTGGTCTAAAACAAGGCATCCTAAAATCTAACACAAGACCCCATGTCATCTCAAAGGAAAATTTAAACCATCAGGCTTCAGACCTTCCATTAACACTGTGGGAAATCTAATACACTTTGCTGTTATCCTGTATCTGAGGATGCAATGGCCAGCAAATAAACGTATTTCAACCATTTAAATAGCTTCAGTTAACAAATATAAGAAACACTTTTGATTTATAGCACCAGAGTAATTTGATACTTTCTATGCTGTTAATGAAGCAAGCATTAATACCATTTTATCATCAGTTCTAATCTTCCTGGCATCATTTCATGCCCACAGAAAACTCACTCTGTAACTCGGTACCTACAGCTCATGTTGGACGAGGCCCCTGGCCACAGCTGGTTTCCAGCACTCTGAGAACTCAATCTCTGCTAATCCCAGCCCTTTACATCAACTCAGAGCAATCTAAAAGGAGACACATGAAGTCACTTAGGCTTATCTCTCTAATTGCCTGCCTGCGAACCAGGGGTTCAGTGTCAGCCACTTGCACTCTCATAAGACACGGCAGCCAGAAAAAGCAGACCTAAAATATTTACCACAAGCATTTTGAGAACGGTAAGTGAAACTACTGAAATCCTGCTTACTGCTGCAACTCCAAATGCAATGCCAGCTACGAGGGACACATCTGGTAACAAAGCCAGAATTCATGCCTTTCCTCTGCTGCAGCCCTTTCCAGGTCTGTGGCTGTGCAACACAGACTCCAATTCTCTCGGCAGCTTTTTTGAACTGCCCAGTGCCAACAGAGTGAAAATGTTAATGAATACTGTCCCATAAATACTTAATGCACATTTTCCTGCGAGTCCTGCTGTGATTAAATAGCCACCTCATTACTCAGTACCATCCTTCTTTCTTTTTTATCTTTGCACAAAATACCAAGAGTTGGAACTATACCCATACAATCTGCTGGAAACATCACTGCATAAACCAACACCAACAGGGCAAAATCCAAACACAGATTTCCAAGGAATGCAAAGGGTAATCGAACCCTGTTAAGAGCAAATATTTCCTCTCAGCTACCTCCTCCCAGGATCAGCAGAGGAAGAAAAGCAGAGGGGACAAGCTTGCAATATATTTTCTTCTTGAGTCTAGTTTATTTGGTTTTAATGTCTTTTGACATTGCATTTGGAGGTCCTTGTTACAACAGGGGTCCACTGCAGTTACCCTCCAGATACATGAATCCCTGGGTACCACTCTGGGGCTGGCTCTGCTCTGACACCAACTCCTGAACAGCTGCAACAAGAACTCTGCTGTTCTCCCCCATCTGTGGCTTGGAGGGTGTCCATGATTTGTCCAAGGTTACATAAGCAATCCAGGACAGATGTAAGGGAACATGGATCACCCAGAGGCATTGCTATATTGGTGACCATGGTGTCCAAAGCACAGCTGACCACAAGATGTACCACGCCTGCTTGCACAATATCATGACAATCATTTAGGAGTCATGACATATAAATATTAGGATATTGTTTTCTGGACCATTAGAATTCCTGTATTTGAGTCCTTCCCACCAACCCTCAGCTATTTCACAACCCAGAAGCTGCAATTCCCCTGGGATACCCAAGACCACAAGAGTACTGAGAGCCCAGAGCCAGCTGGGCTGGCAGCACTGGGGCTGGGGTTTGTGTGTGCTGCCAAACGTGACACGTGGGGTTCCCAGCACTGCCATCCAAGCAGGTCCCAGCTGGAGTGAGTGCTGGTGCTGGAGACACGTTTGTGGTTTTGCTTTGCAGGGTGATGCTCTGCCTTTCACATGGGCCACAGGAAATGTTTTCTCTGACAGAGGAAAGTCGTACAGCCCAAATTCATGCCAAACGGCTAAAAATGTAGAAGACTCAAAGGACTAAAGCTTGTGTACGTCAGAACTTTCGGTAATTCCTCCCAAATACATAATTTTTTGGCACTTCAATGCTTCAATGTAACTGAAGGGCAAGCATTTAGTTCCATTTTAGCTGGGAGAGTCCCAGCTCCTGTCTCTCCGATTTAAATATGGAAGCAGGCTCATTACGCAATATGTGTTTCAGCGAGTTCTGCGCCAGGCAGAGTGTGAAGCTAAGGCTAACGAAGGGAATAGCATTAAAGGAATAAACAGTATTAAAGCAGGAACAGTACTAACGCCAGAATAGGCTGGGCTGAAGCAGGGGCTGCTGCCACATGTATCACGAGTGTCCAAAGAGAAACATGTCCAAAGAGAAACATGTCCAAAGAGAAACATGTCCAAAGAGAAACATTTGAGTCTCTTTGAGATTCAGGGAGAAGTGCAGCAAAGGACAGTGTGTGGGGAATACTGGTGAGGAACTGGTGCCAGCTGGAGAGGTTGCTTTTGAAGTGCTGTGTGGAGACACTGGGTGGTCAACACAGTGCCATGTGCTCATGCATGGGAAATATAAACTCCACTGACGATTAAAAGATACTTTATCCCCTTCAGAATCACTGAGACACAACCCCAGCCTCAGTCAAGTTAATACACACGAATAGGGCTTTCAAAGGACCACTTCAATTCATTTTGTTTGTCTGCATAGCACAGATGCCAGGAATAAATGTACATCCACATCTTATTTCAAATTCGTGCTGCCAGGAGAGTCATCCCCCAGGAAGCACCAACATCTCCTGGAGTCAGAGCCACACACACCAGCACATTTCCACTGCCACCCTTTGAAAGAGAAAAAAAAAAACTTTTTCCCCCTTCTCTGGGTGAACAACTAGACTCATTTAAGGTGTAAGTAGATGAAGTAGCTAATTAAGGAAATAACCGATAACTTAAATCAAGATCATTAGAAGAAGCAGCATGTTGCTGCCATTACTGAAATGGCAGCTGAGCAAAAACATGCTCACACAACCTGCGACTTCAAAATCTACAGTCAGCCTGATCCACACAGGGAGAGCTTCCCATGCCACCCCACCACTGGGGCCAAAACCACTGAGGAAAACACTCAAATCTCCTGGTAATTTCCTACAGTCTGAACACTTAATCATCCCCAGCCACCACCATAAAAATCCCAAGTGAATGATTCACATGTTGAGAGAAATTCACCATAAGCAGCAGCAGCAGCAGGAGGGACTTCTGCCCTAAGATGCAGCCCCTGCCTGCTTTTGGCAGCGGGGAGAACAAACCCTCTGCAGAAATAAAATCAAATACGTTGGGCCATATGAATTTTGCTTTTGGCATCTTGTGCTGACTGTGCTCCTCAGCCAGCTGCTCCCAGGATGGACTGGGATTTCTCTACCCGCCCCCAAGGGGTGTTTACACACCAGTGCCACATCTCTCACTAATTATTCCACCAGTTGCACAGACAAAACATCTGCTCAAGGAGAGGAGGAATCCTAAAGCACACAAATAATTTGCAGTGCCTAAACAAAGGCAAATAGAGGATGCTGTTAAACCCCTACCCCCCCCCAGCAAACAGACTCAGCAGCTCTGCCCATGGGCTGCGGCTTCCTCTGCCTTCTCCAGCAGGAATGAATCCTTGTTTCCAACCAAAACCACAGTTTGTTACTAACACAGCCTCCTTCTGTTTAATTCCTAAATTATCCTAAAGCAACTGAAATCAGCAAGTTGATTAAGTACTTAAAACACTTTGTTTCCTTCAAAAGAAGCTTTTGTTTTGCCTCAAAGAAAATTGGAGACTTTCTCCTGAATTCATACTAACAAAGGCATAAGAAATCCAACATCCCAAAGTTAAAATACCCCTTTATCCTGCATTAAACACAGCTGCCAAAGACCCAAAATCCGCATTCTGTCATTCCACACATATCCTTGCAACAGCTGAGAAGACACACAGCACGTCTGGAAACTCAGAGCTGAAGATAAGCTGCAGCCTCCCGCGGGGTTTTACTCTTCATGGGTTTTAAAGAGAGTGAAAAAGCAGGAGCAGCTCAGGGACTGGCGATAGACGTCACGTCTGCATCAAGGCAAAGTTTTACAGAGTCCGGATATTAAGCCAAATGTTACAGAGGACACAGCACAGCCCCTGCCTGCCCCTGGACTCTGCCTGCAAAGGGAACCGATGCTCGCAAAGGCAGGCAGGAATCAGAGCTGGAAAAGAAAACCATTTCCTCACGCCAACATTTGTAAAGCATTAAAGCCACTTACACTTTCAGATGCTGTGCCCGGGGCGCGATGACTTACCCCGGCTAAGCAGGCATTCACACGCTGGAAAAGCCCCAGGGAAGGGGCGAGGGCAGGGGGAAGGAGCGGCAGGACAGACCCTGGAGCATCCTCAGCGATGGCAGAACGCGGAGCTGGGGCTGCCTGTGCCCGGCCAGGGGCTCTGGTCATCTGGGGGGGCAGGTCCCTGGTCCCAGGCTGCCGGAGTGACGCCCACCACAGCTTTAGCTTATTGGTGAAAACCCTAAACCCTGATCCAATCCTGTCCCTTCACCTAAATGTAGCTCTCTGCAGAGGCAACATCCTTCCCAGTTTTGACTAGCGGTATGAAAGCAAAGTTACCTTGCCAATGTATAAATCACACAAAGACAAGCAATAAAAAATACACCCCCATGCTCAGTTTTATTTCGCCTCTCTCTCACAAAAAAAGTTTCTTATTTACTTACTTGGAGCAACAGCCATGTGAGAGCGTTGAAGAAAGCTGGCAACTCTCAGCCTGTATCACCGGATCAAAAATCAGTATGGTAAATTTCAGCATGCCAATAAAAGCACTATTTGTAAGAAAGCCTACCAGTGCTCCTGTCACATCTGGGGCAGGGCTGTAACACATACGGAGAAGGTTTGCAGAAACCATCAGCACATGGTTCCTGAAGCTATACTGAATTTCACAAAGGTAACTACTGAATCATAAAATGCTGCTGGCAAACAGCCTGGCTGGCCAAAACACACGGTTTGCCTTTTTTTTCAGCCTGGTGCAGACACTGTCTGTAGAGATACATCTTTCTCTGCTATACACAGACCTCGATGCTTGACCCTGATTGACACTCGGGCTCCAGAAAGCACAGGGCTGCAGGCAGCGACCTGGAAACCTGCATTCATCTGCAAACAACCGACAGGCAGGGATAAAAGCCTCTCGTGCAACTGCACATTGCTGCACTCAGTTACAGATGTGCAACCCTGGAGCAGCTCCAGAGCGTGGGCTGGCATCTGGGTGACCTCTGAATGTGCTCACACAGCTCCTCCAAGCGAGGGGGGAGCCAGTGGTCTGCACTCCAGGTGTTCCGGAGGACAGGCAGCACGATCCAGATGTGGGCAAGCTGCCCCAGCCCGAGCACAGGCTGGGGATTCAATGAGGTCTATTCATGGAGCAGTGAGCTTCCAGGAACGCAGAGGAAGCATTTCGGAGGGGTATTCCCATTGCAAGTCCAATAAGCCTCTTTGCATTCTAACCCCACCACCACTGCAAGCTTTAAATATAGAAGTAATCAAAATGTACATTAAAAGAAGAACTTAGAACTTGGCAGTGTTAATCTAAGAAACATTGCACAGGGGAGCAGGGCTGGAAGAGCACTGGCAGCCTCGGGGAGGGCTGAGCCTGGCTCTCCAGGAACAAAAGCAGCTTACAAACCAGGTTTGCCACGTGAGAGCCTAATTAGAGACCGAAGCCCACACAGCAAACAGACAGACTACAGAGGAAATTGGAGTCTAATTTACATGGAGAACGATTACTTACTGCAACCAATTAGTGTCAAGCTGACTGACAGACTACCCAAAATATATTCTCCCCACCCTCCCCTGCAAGTCTGAGTTTTCCCCGCGGTGTTATTTAACCTGGGTTGCTTGGTAGGTGAGCAGTAGCACCTCACCACAGGACATGGGACAGCAAACAGGGACCTTCTGAGCTTCTCCATGACAAACACAGAGTTAAAGCCACCCTTGTGCCACCCGGTGCTAGCCTCAGCCGAGCCAGACTCAGCATCATCAGAGATCAGTGTAATGTACTTTCTCCCTGGTCTTAAATCCTTGAAGGACACCCTGAAGATCCCAAAATTAATTATTTAGGAAAGGTGCTCACCCTTCCCTAAACATATATTCTGCATGGGGACTTTCACACCCTCATTTGCAACCACACAGTAAACTTCACACGAAGGTTGTGTCCACATAGCCTTTGCAATGTGCTCAGGCTGTGGGTTCTGTGTCCCAACCCACGCTGCTGGTCTCTGTCACAAGAAACACCATCCCACAGCATCACTGCTGCTACTCGGGACACTCAGCTCCATGTACCTGCTCGTGAAACAGCTCTTTGTTCCCAAACCAGCCTTTCCTCTCTGGCTGTGCTATTCCCCAAGCACTGGCAGTTCCATTGCTGCTCTCTGGGGAAATAGGGAATGCCACGGCTGCTGGAGGGAGCCAGGTGGACAGGGAAACTCCTCCTTGGCAGGCACAGCACAGGGGTGCCCATGGTACCATCAGTGCCTATGCTGGGCAAGGACAACACCTTCACTCAGGGCATCCCTCTTCAGCTGTCCTGGAAGAGAACCACTTCATCATGGTTCCCAAAGTACAAGCCTGCTGCTGGTTCTGCATAAAACCTGCCCCTCCTCCCTATCAGTTAGTACCCAAACTGATAAGCAGACTTTACAAACCCCTGAAGTGCACACATGGAACTGACCAAATGCCATTTACCTTCCTTTTACTGTTGCAGAAGAAAGAACTCATTCTATCATCATTTTTCCCTTCCCAGCACCACACTCATTATTAACAGGACTGACTAATTGCTGTCCTCTGTTTCACACCCTGGCACATGCATTTGGAATGCACAATGACAACAGCATTTCAATGCAACTTGCTGTGTTATTCTTCACAGATTCCTAAGTAAGGTCTGTCGGAGCAGCCTCTCTAGCTACTCATCAGAGAGCTCTTGTGTACACATGCTCAGGCACACAATGACCACATTTTGGATATTTGAGACCAGATAATCAACCCTTCCTTTGAGAAACACCAATATAAAGCCTATTTAAAGACTTTATGAGTCCTCTGCATGGATGAGATAAACATTCTGTTAATCTCTACAGGCTGCATGGATATTTGGTATTTTAAACACAAGTTATCCTGAAAAGAAAACTTGGAGGAAATGCTTGGTGAAGTTTATCTAGTAGCTGTTTGGTAATATCTGCAGATAGTCAGGACTGGGATAAAAGATGGGGTAAAAACTTCAGCAGGAATCCTTTGTATTTCAGCTCACTTCACATCAATGGTGCCAAATAAACTTACACCACAGGAGCCCCATCAAGAGAGGCAATGCAGGATCACCCCACCCGGGTCTCCTTAGGACACAGACACCAAAAAGTTGAAAATCCTCGCGGCTCTGGCCTCCCTCTTGGTTAAATTAAAAGTCTCCATTAATTACCAAGTGGATGCAATGAAAATGCATGTGTGCTCATGCTTCTCAGAATTAGGCTGTTAATCTGGTGTTTGTGCTCCTGGAGTTTATCTCCTCCACACCTCCCTTCTCCCCGGGGAACTGCCTTGCTGCCACTTTATCTGCAGCTCTAAGGACAACAAACACGGCTTCGTTTTTAAATTCCCCTCCAGTGCTTCCCCTGAACCAAGCTCTTGAGGGAGGGGGGCTCTACCAGCTGTAATTCCCATTAATTCCTCTTATGATTAACAGGTCACCTCACTCCACCCTGATGACAGTGGGCTTCGAAGTCCAACTCTATCAAAATTATCTGGGCATAAAAGACAATCATTACAGGAACAAACGCCTTGCTGAGACTTTTATCAGCTGTGTGCTTGCTGCTCGCTGTTGTGCCACTAATTTAGAGAGGCACAGGCTTTAGAGGGAGTGGGGAAGGCTTCAGCCTCATTGCTCTGCAGTGGCTCCAGGCACAGGAACCTCTCTTCTGTGCTGGGCTGTTGATTATAAAGCTGTGGAGGCAATCACTCCTGGAGAGGGCAAGGGCAGGTGGGAGTGCAGGGAAATTACAGAAACATTCTTCTGAGTGCATCCCATTAGGGCTGGTGGCAATTACACATGCTGATCAAGGAGGCAGGCTTCCCAGAATCTGCTCTAAAATTACTAGGAGGGAAGGGAAGGTGAGAGAAAGAAAGAAAAAAGGGAAATAAACAGGAGCAGCAAAATAACCCTCAACAACAGCTGCAGACATCCCCTGGCTCCTGGGAGCAGGGACAGCAGAGCCACCTCCTCCCTGCAGGCAACCTGTGCTGGTGGTCACTTAGGGGAGACCCACAGAGTTAAAAGGCAGTAAGGCCAGCTGAAAAATGCTTGTAAAAACGCTAATGGTCTCAGGTCCTGCTAAGCCACCTCAAGCACTGTTAAATCACTTTTACTTGCTTTCTGGTGGGTTTTGCTTAGGTTTATACTGGTGCACTGCACATCCCTGTGTGCAGGTCAAAACCTGTGTGGATCCACTGGCTAACCCACAATACAGGCATCACTGCCAGGCTCTGCAAGTTGTTCTTCCTCTTATCATTCCACTTTTCTCACTAGTTCCACAGGAATAAATGAAGAAACCAACTTAACAACATCTCCCTTTCCATGTGCACTATTGGGAGTTATTGTAGTAATAAAAACCAGAAGGAAAGGCAAGAATTTTCATTGCAACCACTGTGCAGCCTTGCAGTCCTGACCCTGGAACTCCTGACAATGTGTCACCACACATTATTAAGAAATATTCACATTAATCCCAACTGTAAAGCTCTACTTTCAGCCAATTAAACTGCCTGAGCAGCTGAGCTCTCCTGGAGACCTTTGTACTCTCCTTTTTATTTTTTTAAAAATGCTCTCTTAGGGAAAGGAATGGTTTCTGCAGAGATGAGCCACCCAGCTCCTTCCAGCCCCGCCGTGTGTGTATAAAATGTTCTTGGCTGCTTTCAAACACTGCACATTAATCTGTGCGATGGAGCCTGTCTCCTTCAGTGTTCCATCATTTCTCTTCGAGGCAGGTGAGACAGAGCTGTTCCACTTGGCATCACATACCCTCCCTGCCTCCTTCCCAGGTTTTTCCTTTGTTTTGTTAGTTTGTTAGTTTTGTTTGGTTTGGGGGTTTTTGGAGTTTTTTTGTGTTTTTTTTTTCTTTTGGTATTGCCAGAATAGCTCACAAGCCACCACCCCTGGCACGCCTGGACCTGAAGAAGAATATATTGCTGTAGCAGCCCACAGATATATGAGACAGCCAGGGTGCTCATAAACAGAACTGGAAGATTATGGTTTTAGTACTTCAAATTATGAAAAATATCAGTGCTCCCTTCCTGCAGCTTAGGAAATATAACTTCTTTCTCCCCCAGCCAGTTCTTTGCCTATGTCTTAACCTGGAGGCACAGAAACTGTTTCTTGAGTTAAAGGCTGCTGGTAACAAACCCCAAACAGGTGTTTGAGTAGTGATGACTGGGATTTGTTTGTGAGCAATGCGAGCCCCACTGTCTCACCCTGAAAAGCTCTTGCACTAATAAATCAGAGTATCTCCCACACACAAAGGGCTATCTGATACAAAGCCAAGTGTTTTCACTAACCCCACTCCTGCGACATGGATTTTCATGCCTGTCGGCCCAAAATTTGCTCAAGCTATGCCAGCCAGGCACCTCACTGGCTGCTCACATGTGTGACCACTACCACAGCCAAAGTACCTTCTGCACTACCCGTGTGCCACCAAAGCCCAGACTGGCAAATCATGACATTTCTTCAATCCTTTATTAAATACTAAAATATTCTGCAGTTGCAGCCAGTAGGGTTCCCCCCAGAGGACGCTTCAGCTGCAGCCTTGTCTGCTGGGAAGTGTAACCTTGGCTGTGCCTCACACAGAAGAGATGCATTCATTGAGTGGCTCCTTGACAATAGTTATGAAGGACAATTCCCTTCCTCACCCTGCTCTCATCACCTCGGGTACTGCACTCCATGGAAACAGCCAGAGCCTGGGGAATGGAGCAGGAGCTGAGCAGAGCAGGACCACAGACCTCCTTGACACCCAGTGCCAACTGCCTGAGCTCACCTGGCTTCACCATGAGAGGGATGAGCACCTCTTCCACAGATGAGGCTTCCCAGGAGGGCACATGGATGTGGAGGATAAAAGCTGCCTAAGGATGCACCAGCATCCCAAGCCCTGCCAGTTCCTGGTGATCCAGCAGCCGCCGGCGTCTGCAGCACATCTCGTGTTCTGGAAGCTGCAATGGGAACACCATGCACTTTCCCTTTTTTTTCCAAGCATCCCTAAATCCTTGGCTCCCGGCGTTTCTACAGTGATTAAACACACAGTTCTCAACACTGAAACCCCATAAAAACAAAAATCCATATGGGGAGTGTCCCCATAAACCAGCTGGTACCTGCCAGCAGCTGTAATCTCGGTGCCATCAGATCTGCACAATAAATGAGTTCGTTTTACTGGGGAAGGGTTTTGCTACAAAATGGAAATCAAAATTGGCTTGCAAAGATGAATGATGCCTGTGAAACTTTTTTCCTGCACTTGATTAAATACACACAACAAACCCATTTTTTTCTACTTGAACGATAAATTCAATAGTCTAAAATTAAGCCCAGCAGGGTGAGTAAGATCCTGTATAGATTTCAACAGATACTATCATTTTTTTTTTTAACCTGACTGCAATGTATACACTTTGAAAAATCACTTGAGTACCTCTGGCACTAAACATAAACACAGGGAAAGCTAAAAATCATGTTGTGTTTTTATCTTGATACATCCTGCACCGCAAAGTACAGCCCTGGTTTGCCATTTCATGATAAACCAACTCTTTGCTTTTGATCACTTTACTGTGTAACCATGGATGTGAATGTACATTAGTATCACGAAAAGAAAACGGGAGGAAAAAGCCCAATCACAGAAGCATACCAACCTGAACCACATGCTTCCCAACCAAAGGGTATTCGTAGATACCAGAATTACCATTTCTCTTCAAGACAACTGATCCTTTTAATGAAAATATAAGAAGCCCTAGAGAAATTCTGGTTGATCGTTATTAAATGCACAGGCCTCATGCATTTTTTTTTCCAAGAAAACGACTGAAGCTTGGCTTTAGCATAATCCTGAAGATTATTTACATCTTCTGTATTTTTTTCCACTGCTGCTGAATAATCAAGGCTCCTTGGAAAACCACTGCCAGAGAAACATAAGAGGGTTTTCCCTCCCTTTTCTCTCTCTTTTACCTGCTTTTATACATTTTCTTGCACAGGAGCAGTGAGGAGGTGTTGGAGGTTAGGATTTTTCCTTTTTTTTTTTTTCCTTTCTCTCAGGGAATTTTGTCCCATTTGTTGCCTAAGAGATGACAACGACCAGTACTCAAGAGACAAAAGATGTGGTTGGGAGGGGGAAGGGGGAAAGGGTGCAGTAGGCTCCTCTCTTTGCTGGGGGGGTCTCTGGGGAAGGGAAGAGACAGCTCGAGATTTTGGCAAGCAGGCATGACAGAAATCCCTGGGGAGCAGCTAGGAAGGGGCAGTGTCTGAATCTCCCTCCTCAATCCCCAGTTTCCAGACATTTGATGAAGGGGAGCTTAGGTTGCCTTTCAAACTTTTTTTTTTTTTTTTTCAGCACAAAAACCTAAGAGAGAAAAGAACTGTGGCTCCTGGAAAGGCAATGGAAGGAGCTGTCTCTCCTCTTTGGAGGAAAGAGCTCCAAAACACTGCAAGTTCCCTGAATATCGGGATGCTTTGGGGAAGGAATCTTACAGGGATGCTTCAAGACAAGCACTTTGCTTTCTGCCTCAGCATTCTTTATAATTTTCCATCACGCAGCCTCCCTTCCTCTCCTGTTTCTGCCCTATCCACTTACACGGCTGTGCACAGGGAATGAAAACAATTAAATACTCTTAAACAGGCAGGGCTGCAACTGGCACGATAATGAGGTCATTATGCACCTAAATATGCTTTCTAAAAATAAATTACATCCAGGTATAGAGATCTCCTGGCTGCACTCTGCCCAGGGAATTATCTTAATGCAAAATCTCTAACAGCCTGGTTTGGTTATTTCAAAGCAAACCCGGCCTTGCCAGGACAATTACAAGGGCTTGGCTGATGCACAGCATCACAAATTTTGGCTCCTCTCAGGTCAGGGGGAAGCCAAGAGAGCCAGACCCTGTGTTAGAGCCAAGGGTCACCTCTGAACCCACCAGAGCACAGCCAGGTGCCATCCCAGGTCAGGACCAACACCTCCTCCCACCTGTGTGACATGTTTCCTGTCACCAGTGTGGGGATAGACACTGCCCAGGTCTTGCCTAGAAAGGATCCCATCTGGTGAGCAGACTTGGTTAGAATTACACAGCAGCCCGGGCTGCAGGAGGATCATTTGTAGTAATTAGATGCATGATATGGGCACATGGGAGGACATCAAAGGACACTGGTAGCTTCGATGGCACACATCTCTTTTTTTAGTGGTCAAGAGGCATAAACTCCTCTGTGCCCTTGAGCTTCTCTTAATAAACCAAAATTATACAGAATTATTTTTTTGGCAGGGTAACCAGGTAAGTCATGACAAAAACCACTCCAGGGGAAAATTAAGGGTCAACATTTTTATTTTAACATGTGCAATTCATAGAATCATTTCGTTGGGAAAAGACCTCCAAAGACCATCGAGTCCACCCATTAACTAGGACTACCACAGCCACCACTGAACCCTGTTTTGAAGTGCCACAAGAGACCTGTGCATGTGTATGCACAGCCACACACATTCCCTGCTCCAGTGCACAGCCATATGGGCTGCTCTGCTTCCCCAGTCTCCCAAACTGAATACAAACAAGGCTTCATGTATATTGGAATCTGTAGGAAGCTTAACATTTACTTGGCTTTTATGTAAACACTCACGTGAATTACACAAGTTTCAGCCAAGAGTCTCAGCACCCCACTGTGCTGAGCCAGATAATTCATTACAATTAAAAGCAGACAGGGAGGCAATCAGGCTCACCAGCACTGGGTGGGTATGGATTTGCTCTCCCAAATGGTTTCCAATGTGTCTTCTGGAGGAAACCTCACTGGTATTTGCAGGGGAATGCTGCTCCTGCACCCAGGGCCAGGCTGTGTGAGCAGGGACCTGGGACACAGACATGTCCCAGCCACCACGGGAGGATGTTTTGGGCTGTGCCTGTGTGTGCACCATCAGAGTGAGGCAGCACCTGCTGAAACTCACCTTGCAGGCAGGTGAGCACTGCCCTGGGTACAGACAGAGCATCACATCCTGGCGAAAGTACTTCAATAATAACAATACTGATGATAATAATAATAATAAAAAACAAAAAGGCATGTGGCTATTGTTTGGGATATATGGTTTAGTGCTGAGTTAACTGTTTTACTCATGATCTTAGAGGTCTTTTCCAACCTTAAGGATTTTATAAGAAAAGAACCCCCCACCATAAGCACATGCATCCCCCCAGACTGCAAGGCAGCATCTAATCCCTGCATCTCTGCTTTTCTCACTCAGTATCCATAATATGCTAAGCTATTAAAACTATCCTATGGAAAGTGCTGTGGCTTACTGTGCTGAAGACAAGTGGTGTTATCATTTGGTATTTCTTCTTTTGTTATTACAGTGAGCCTTCCTACATCTCTGAAAATAATCCAATTATTGCTTACCACTGGTAAGGTCACTGTTGCTTTGAACAGAGATTTGGGTAATACTCTGATTACTCTTAAGCAAATATTGCTGAGACTTGAGCAGAAATTTCAGAGAGATTGAAAATCCATTTAACTGGAAACCGCAGATGGGAAAATATTCTCACTCTAGTGGATATAAACAACAAAAAGAAGGTATAATTTCTCTATCTTATTAAAAAATATTGGTTTATCTGAAATCAACAGCATAGATATATTCAGCTATTAAAACAATATATGATTTCTCATATCATATACCCTTCAAAATACAGGAATCATTGAGTCTTTATTAAATGTTCTCATATGGGCTTCCAAAGGTATTGAACTACTTAAGTGCAATATATGGAAAACAGCAAAAGGTTTGTATCACTTGTGGGAATAAAAGAGCTCCTGAAGAAAAGCAGATATCAAAGATCAATCTATAATAAGGAAAGGAATTTTACATCCCTTACAGCAGTCTTGGAGATAATTTTTCTGCATGGAGCAAACGAGATAACAGCAAAATCATACAAAATACAGATGGTGCCAAGAAAAGGTGTCTATTATAATTCCTTTGGTGCAATTAATCATAGGTTCTTTACTGTCAGACCATCTCCAGGTAATGGCAAAAAAAGGAGGAAAAAAACCCCAACTCTTTTTGTTATTTTTCCTTAAGAAGGAATTAATCATATTGTCACTGGAAGATATTTTTTCTGACATTGCTTTACTTGAACTGGCCAACTGATTAAAAACAAAACACAGCAAGGACTTGCCGTCCTTCTGCTGAAAGAATGGAGAAATGCTCAGATTAACCCCCGAGTATCCTGACAGCTAGGAATGACCCTTCTCAGCAATACCACCAGAAAACCCAAACAAGCATCCCTGGACAGGGGGAAACGATGAAAAATTCCAACAGCTCTGGGGGTGGCCAGGGCTGCCTGACCCATGGATGGCTTCTCCTCCTCTCCTCCTTGCAACCACATAGTTTGAGTTTCCTCCCAACATCCCCACAACACATCTTCATCCCACAGCAGGGATCTGTTCAGGATCTGGGCTGAACTCCTGCTCAGTCCTGCTGGGTTTGGCACAGTGACACCCCTAAGCCCCTTTTGGAGCTGCATCTTTTTTTTCTCCACATTCTTCCAGCCTCACGAAGCTTCCAGCACGGCAGGCGGATAACGCCAGGGCGGGATGTCACAGCGCTGTGCCAGGAGTGAGACAGCCAGTGACACATCCCTAGGGACACCTGGGGACACACAGGGTGAGCAGGCACAGTGATATGTCCCTGGGGACACACAGGGTGAGCGGGCACAGTGCTGCACCGTCTCTCGCCTAGGAAACCTGCCCCGCCTGCCTCACACGCGCCAAAATCCCAAGGGGATAGTGAACAGTGGAAATCGCATCAAGAAAACCTATTTAAAGTGATACCCCACTGCCATGCAGCAAAGGAAAAATGTGTGCCTCAGCCTTCCAGATGACTCTATTCCCTCCAGAGAGCTGCCTGCGAGCAAGCTGCCTGCCCAGCACCAATGAGTGATATGGCAGCACTATCACAAAGCCTAACCCTGCCTTTGTCCTGCCAGTCTTTGCCTCCTGCCTTCCCATCTTGGACCAAGAAGGGGACAAAGAAGGCCTGGAGAAGAGAGAAGCACTGCAGGGCAGCCTCTGGCTAATAAAGACACCAGGGGAACAGGATGCTCAGGGGATGGGGATACCCAGGGGATGGGGATGCTCAGGGGATGGGGATACCCAGGGGATGGGGATGCTCAGGGGATGGGGATACCCAGGGGATGGGGATACCCAGGGGATGAGTAGATCCCAGACAAGCTAATTCCTCACTGATGGTGCCATGGGGCTCCCACTCATCTCCCAGCTCTGGCTTCTCCCCTCTCCCCGCAGCCAGGAGGCTGCACAGAGATTCAGGCACGTTTTGCAGCAGGAGGCAATGCTCCCATCTTCACACTTAACATGTTTTCTATTTTGAACCTCAGTCCCCATGCCTTTCTCCCGGTTGCTTCTTGATGCTTTCCTCATCAATGCCCACACCCACTCTGCGGCACAGACACCTGCAGGCTTTTAATTGCTCCTGGATTGCCTTGATTAGATGCTTTCGGGAACCTTGGACTTTTCTCTCGAGAGGTATCCAAGAGACGGGGATAAACTCACAGTGTCAATCCAGAGTGCTGGCCTCTGTTCTTTCCTGTACACACACACCACCCCTGGGCATCTACAGTCCTATGAAATCAGCATGCAAAGGGTATAAAATACTGTCTAGCAGCAACTACACTTCCACTGGGCTAAGGACTCACCCCTCATGGGCTTGTTTCTACAAAACCCTAAGTATGTTGCCAACTAATCCCTTCTTTCCTACATAGTAACTATATCTGGATATTTTTTTTTCAGCTTTCTCTGAACACCTGTTTATTCAGAGGAAAAGCAGCAGCCTGAAAAACTGGAAACTGACTAAGAAATAAATTGTATTAGTGCCTTAGGAAGAACATGGGCTATTTTAAGCACATTAAGACTGTTAAGTATCAGCAAATAGAGGAAGAAAAAAACCCACAGTTTTATACTTCTTGTTAATGGCACTAAACCCCAGCACACAGGAAAGCCCGTGGGACAGGATTTTTGAAACCATTCTGTGAGCTGCAGAATAACCTCCAGGTTAAAAGTGCATTAAGACAATTATAATCAAAACATGTCGGTCGAGGCTGGATCTCAAATCCCCTTTCAGGGACAGGTTTAGTTTCTCAGCAAGTGAGCACAAACAAACCACACCATTGTTTTGCTGCTAGTGGCAGGAACAAGCTGTCCTGGCCACCTCGCTGGGGCTGGCACTGGCACAGGGACCCAGGATCTGCTGCTGCAGGATGCAGGTACTGTGGGGGAGCCTGGCATGCCAAAGGAGCAATGTCCAAATGCCCAGGCTCCTCACAGCATCACCCTTCCACAAGGTAGTCTGGGTGAGACAGGCTGAGCTCTAAGAAATGATGGATAGCTCTGATAAATGAACAGATGCAGTGTCCGAGGAGAGCCAGGGCAAAATGCAGAGCCAGGTAGCAAGTGTTGCCTGAGACTATGCTGGCACAGTCCAGCCTCCATGCTGCCACGGTTTTCAAGCAAGAAATAAAAAAATAATAATTATAAAAGCCCCTAAACTCAGCTGGCAGATCACTTCTACAGACATTTGCACAGACACTGGAAGAATATCCAAAGTATAGTTGTGTCTAATATTTTAAGTTTGCAAACAGCACCTCATAATGCTGACTGGGTAGAGTACTTCCCAAAAAAACTTCAGAGTCAGGAGGACCAAGACAGGATGCATTCTAACCTGCTTTTAGCCAAGGCTGTCTAAATGTGAGGAACCTGGGGAGGCTGCAAGCAGGAAAACAAAAACAGTAAGGCGGAATGTAATGCAGAAACCCGAGCCGGCTCATTAGCGTGGAAGCAGCAATCAAAGAGCTCAGGTCTGCACTAACCTGGCCAACCCAGCCCAGCAATTTAACCCAGGGTGGATAAGACTTCACTGGTGGTGCCATGCCACCACGCAGACCAAGGCAGCTGAAACAGCCAGCAAACACCATGTAGACTTGGATTTCATAAATCCAGTCCAATAACCAGTTGTGCAGAGCAAATACACGCTGAAATAATGTCACTCACAATATCAAGGTTCTCATCAGGGACGAGCATGTCATGAATCACTGCTGAAGCCAAATTTAAAAGGATATTGATGCCCAGGAATCCCATTTGGTGCTCATATAACATATGGCACATGTGAATTTTATAGCTTTTGTATTAATGTGCCCAGAATGCCATCACTTTGTGAGATTTCATGAAATATTAAAATTAATGAGGATCATTTATTTTACAACTCTCGGCAAAGGCCCTGGGAATGATGAGAACCTCCCTATTAAATTCACTCAGGTTTGTGACTCGCAGCCCTAATATCTGGCATCTGTTTACCAAGTGAGAGAAAAACACGATGTTTTTCAAGCTGGTTATTTGATGGATTGGCCTGAATTTATTTATTAAGGTTTCTACAATCCATTATCACTGCAGGAAACAGAGAGGGAGGGATGATTGACTAAACATGTTTATCAAACCACGTGAAATCTACAGAGACATTCAAAACAATTCTCTAGCCACTGTAGAAAAGTGTCAAGCATCTTTACTGATAGCCCAACTGTGCATTGCACAGTTGGCTTTCAAAGACCCAACAGAAGACTATGATGTATAAAGACAATATAGGAAAAGGCTGAATTTTCATATCTTGTGATGAATACAACAGTGCTAGAGTAATTTCTAAAGGACTCTGCCCACCTGTGTGCAAAACAGTATTTGAGATATCAGCAGGTGGCAAAATGCACGTGGTGCCAACACACAAACCAGCAGTGACAGCACTGGAAAGCAGCCGGGGCCAAGATATTCCTGCTAGAATGATTACCGTGGAAGAGAGTGGTTTCTGCAATGTGTATCCGGGAGAGCCAAAGCCAACAGCTGCTGGGAACTTTGAACAACCACAGAATTCGACAGCAAATCTCTGATGAATGGTTAACACCTTGCAAATCTTCTCGAGAGCAGGGAATGGTACCGAACTGGTAGCCTGCTGCAAAACTGTGTGTGCACAAGATACAAAGTCAATGTTTCAACCAACTAATAATGAGAAAAGAAGGGTTCATGCAAGGTCCCTGAGTGCAGCCACCTGCCCCAAGGGGAAGGGGATTGATTGTGTGAGTAATGGTGTGCATCCTCGACCTTGGCTATGTCTGCGCATGCAGGAAGAGGCAGCGGAAGAAATCAAGAGCAGCAGGATATTGTTGTGTGCAACAGCCTCAGCTGTGCTCATGTCTGAAAAAACAGTTAGCAACCCCTGTACCTGAATCAGATCACGCACCAACTTCTGCAAAGTTTATTATTCTCTTATTTCCTATTGCAAATTGGTTGACTGAAATCCTCCGAGCTTCACAACCAAACAAATCATCCTAATAAACACGAACTGAAGGGAATGAATGGGTGGAGACACATCTGCTTAAATGAGCACACAACTGGTAGTTACTGAACAGACAGCTATGAAAACTTGAGTCTCTGTCTACAGAGATGTTTCCCATTAAAAAAAATCTTGTTAATACCAAATACTCTTGGACTGCTTTTCCACAATGTAAAAAAATCATGTGCAAAATTACATTCTACTTCCAAGATGCCATACACATGAACAGCAGAAAAATAATATTATGAAAAAGGAATTTCACAGTTCATGTTATTGTGCCAAAAAACAGCTGCACTGCAACCAAACACACCAACCACACCATCCAGGAAAGAGCCAATATCTGCCCAACAGCAGCCCCCAGTCAGAATCACAACTGATAAGGAAAATGATGATGATAAATTAACTTGGACCGACAACAACTGGCTCTGAATTACACTTTGATTCTATGATTTCCATCTCCCAAGACACACATGCTCACTATATTGAGAACATATGGTGACATGGTGACACGTGGATTTGAATCTATTTCAAAGGTATGTGGAATCACATAAGCAGAGCAGGAGTGTGTGCTTGCTCCAGCCAAGATACTCATTTATTCTTCATATGCATTTATGTGTGGGAATGGGCTCGTCAGCATCACTGCTTGGTTCATCCATAATTAACATCTGGAAGCCAAAGAGAATAAAAGCTGACACAAGATCCAAGTATTCCAAAACTCTGCAAACTCTCTGGATACTTGAAAACTAAAGAAATATCTTAACCTGAAAAGGAGAGTTTCCATTCCCAGTTTAAACTTGTGCTAAATTATACAGACATGTTGATCCAGGGTGTTGACCCCATGTCTCAGCTGATGAGGGATGACCTTGCAAGATGGAGTGATCACACAGTGATGCAGAAATGAGAAGATATTTTGCTTTAATGACTGTTTTCTGGGAAATGATCAAGTGGAATCAGCCATCACCTCTACAGTACTAGGGCTTGCAAATCCATGCAATGCACCAGCAAGGTGGGATTGCATGTGGTATAACTGACCCAGGAGCAGATACAATCCCTGCTCACACCTGGGTGAGGTGAGAGGCTGAGGCTGGTACACAGTTTGCTTTCAAGTAGCTGTCAGAGATGGAGGTGAAGTCATCATGAAGCAGAAGCACTGTGGTGACTGTGAGGGGAGAAGGAGGATGTACAACCCCCTACGAATCCTCAGCCTCGCTTTTATACCAAGCAATTAGGGACAGACTCCTTTCACCATAAACATGCTTCTTGTTTGCAAACAAAACTAATGCCACAGCAAAATCTGCAGAATGTCAAGATGAGTCTGAGATACGTTTTCTCCCCTGCTACAAAGAGAAGATTAACCACAGTACTTATGGCAACTCACATTTCAATTAGTAAGAGCACTATCTTATGAATAAACCCAATTATCAACTATCAAAATCCAAAGCTTCCTACAAGAAGGGTTTCATCAAATGAGGAAAACAAAGCCTCACTTGCTGTCAGCAGAAGGATGGTCCATCTTTACGTTCCCAGATGCTCTGGGCATTTGGCATCACAACCCCAACACAGTGAGTCAATATATATGTCATATATATTACATATGTTACATATCAGTACTTTGGGTCTCCAAAGGCATAGGACTACAGACCCTCATCGACAGCAAAGCTTTTGTGTGCCATTATCCATGTAGCTCATGCTTCCAA
Source organism: Acridotheres tristis (assembly GCA_037013685.1). Taxonomy (NCBI): domain Eukaryota; kingdom Metazoa; phylum Chordata; class Aves; order Passeriformes; family Sturnidae; genus Acridotheres; species Acridotheres tristis. The sequence goes on along the minus strand of CM072899.1, from coordinate 6,732,663 downwards.
TCTGCCTAGTGTAACTGTCTTGGGTGATTTAAATAAGAACTGAAAATCTTCCCACAAGACTGAAGCAGCACCATTGAATTTGTAAATATCTTGGGCTCCACAGAAGGATGTTAATGCTAATACAGGGAATCTGATGCAAATGAAAAATGAAAAAACCCTCATTACAGAGTTTCTTGTAATGACAGTGCTCAAATAAAACCACAACAGTCTGCTTTTGATTAGAGCAAGCCATTTAGTGCCGCTGTTATTATTTGTTGTTTCTATAGTTCCTTGGGTGCATACCACTCTTACCAGACAAACACAGAGAGGGGCTCAAAAGCTTCTTCACTGAGATAACAAATCCTGCTGGATTTCAGGAAGGTTGAGCCCATGCACACCTCTGCCCTCTTCCTGGTTCCAACAGAGCTTTCCATATGGACTTGACTTCTCTTTTCTCCTTTTTGGAGGAGTGGGGTTCCCTTATACATTGAGCTGCACTGGGAACTTTCCATGTTCTCCTATCCAGCAGCAGAAAAAGTCCTCACTTTTATTACATCTGGAAAAAATTCATTAAGGAGAATTGTTTGGGGTTCATTTATGTGTAGTGCCATGGATGCCAAAAAAAGGGCCCCAGGTGAACACCTCAAATTAAAGCACATGATCCCCATCCAATTGCCTCCAAGGTACATCTACATGGCCAGCACCCAGTGACCCTTCAGCCAGCACAGAAATTCCCTTCCTTCAGACTTCTGAGGCTTAATTTGATTTTTTTTTTTTTTTAAAGAAAAAACCCAGCAAAACAAAAAAACCTCCAGCAATCTGTTGGGTCAGAGGGTTAGAAAATGGGAGTCCAGCTTTAATTAGGCTGTGGTGGTTAACAGCCCTGTAAGTCCATGTTATTACATTGCATGCCCAGATTTGTGACCTGGCACGTGCCTTTGTTTGGCTGCAGGAGGTGACACCAGGCACACAAAAGCAGCTGCACAGCTACAGGGTCAGTTTGTGCAGCATTAATGAGGCAATATAGATGATAAGGAATACATCCAGTGCCTGGATATACCGAATGCTCGGGGGAACTGGGCTCATATTAAACAACAAAATTGTGATCTGTTGTGTAGGGATGCAGGTCTGAAAGAATGGTTTCCAGATGGGACCACACCACTGGTAAAGAGAGATTGAAAAAAACCTCTTTTTAAATAAAACAAAAAAAAAAGAACAGGATCTACACATACATTATAGCTATAGCACACATATATCTTGCTTACATTTTTCCAAAGAGCCTTTATGACAGCTCTCCTATAATTTGTGCCCCTTTTGTATCAAGATTTCTCTTTTAAGCATAAGCTATTTTATTGATTCAAAATGGGACCTTCTACTTTAGAAAAGAATTTGAATGAAAATGGCCACACCTTGCTTTTGTCTCCCCCCAAATTCTTCCAGCTCTGGATGGCTGGGATGGACAGTGAGGCTAGAGCTCAGACAGAAAGAAAAAAAAAGGTAAAGTTGTTTTAATTTTATAGTACTTCCATGTGCAGTACATAAGCCCCTATTCAGGGTAAAGAAACCCATTGTGGAGCTGGAGGGAGAGAGTACAGAGATCTCAAAAAATACATCAAACGATTGAACTGTCAGATTTGGCTCTTTTCTATTACAAAGGCACCAAACAAACACTTGGAATTAATAAAATATCATTTAGAAAGGCCATGTAATAACGAGGCTGGTAATAAATCATGTTAGCAAAGCATCCCAGTACAAACTTGTGTGTTAGAGCAACAGATCCTGGGAGTATAACAGTGTTCTCCACTCCTCATTATTAAAAACTTGCTTTGTTGCCATCAACGTGCTGTTCTCAAAGCTGTTGTAAAATTTCCTGCTTGTCAGTGATTTTAAAGAAATGTTCACTATGGGTTGAAATTCCCACCCAAAGCTTGGGTGGCTGTGGGGCAGGTCACCACGTGCCTGCTCCTCCTGTCTGCTGCACCAGAGGAAGAGGGGAACTAGGACAGTGAATCCTGACAATATTTTACCTATTGTTACAATTCCACAATTTGATTTCCACTCCACTTCTCACATCTGTTTGCCAAATCCAGCTGTTTGCTTATCCATTTCATTTAAACATTATTTTCCTCCTCGAGATAAAGAGTTTATCAGTGGAGAGATACTCTACACCAAACGAGGGCTCTGAGCAATATTCCACCCTCTTACTTATGTAAATCCTGTTTATTAATGACAGACACAGAGTGCGACACCTGAACCAAGGCCTGTGAAACTCTGCACCCACACTTTGGCAGAAAATCTGAGAAATGTGGGAAGCTTTGATGGGGTGGAAATCAGAGGGAACCCCAGCTTGCTACCAGGGAGCTGCTGGAGCTCTGAGCACATTGTCATGCCAGGCAAGCCTCTTAATGCACCATGAGCCAGCCCAAAATGCAAACCCATTTTCTGCAAGCCCCAAGAGGTTCTAAAAAGGCACATTTCTCTGAGTGGAAATGTCTGACTGTGGCAAGGTCAGGAGAGCTTTCTGCTGGGTTGTCACCATTTTACCCCACAGCTGGAGGGAACCCTGCCACAGGAATCGAGTGAAATAGCACTTACAATATTATGGCAAGAGATTTGCACCACAGATCAGCAGCTGGTGTGATGAAAACCAATATTCCCCAGTAAAATGGTATTCCCTGAATGACTGGCCAGGCAACTCAACCGAGTTTAGTACAAAAAAGGAAAAATAGCTACAGGTCAAATTATTTAAAATCCTGTGTAACTCCTGTTTACTTCACTAACAACAACAAACTCACTTTTCATCTGCATTACTTCAGCTGTTTATCAGAATTTCAATAAAGAGCTTTCTTCTTTTTCTTATTCCTGTTTACTTCCATTTTCTACTTGGAGATTTTAGACCAGCTTTGAACATTGGCTCCACTCTGCTGCTTTTCATCTTGCACCAGCAGACTTGCAGCCAATTGAAATAAGGTAACTTGTCCTCTGCTTGGCCCTGGGCAGAGCTCAGGGCAAGGTGCAACTCCCTGGATAAACGCCCTGTGAGCCACTTCGTTACTGAGGCTGGGTGCCAGCTAATTAATCGACCTTATCTGTTCCTCTGTACTGTATTTATCCAAGGCAGCCCCCCCCACCCCAGAAAAGCTGGCTGCCTTGCAGTTACAGCATTCAGATGTTATAAGTTCATGAGCCAGAATCAGTAAACATGATGCAATTATAAGTTAGTGTGGAATATCAATTTAAAGGGTCCTCAAGAGAAAAAGCGCTCCTAGATAAAATGCCTCATAAAAATGCACATAATAGCACCCTGGCTGCAGCACAACCAACAACCCAGGATTGCATTTTATTTCATATTGGGTGAGTTACACCCCAAGACAGATATCTGATTCTGCCTTTCCCATCCAGCCATGTATCCAAGGTCCACAGCCCTGGATCTGCTCCCACTTCCCAAGCTGCTTTGACTGGACCACACCAAGCACTCAGCCATTTGGAAGACTGACAGGACGTGTCTTCTCCTGTTGTACTTCTTACTGTTTCCCAGGGTTTCTTCTGATTTTACTGTCATGTTAATTCTCCTGAAATCCTGTGATAATCACCCTTAATCCAGCTGTCAGCATCCCAGCTTTGTTACCTTGCATTTAGTCCAAGGAAGGTGTGAAGATGTTTTATACAACCGAGTCACAGACAGATGAGCTTCTAATTGCAGAACTGTTTCTACTTGCAAACCGATTTCCGTAAGGGAGATGAGAAAGCCTTTGCACACCCTGCACTTTCACATGGTCAGCACATTCTCTTGGCCCTCCTGGCAGCTCAAAAAACCGCTGTCCACCAGCCTCACTGCCTGCCTGCAGGACTGGACAAGTCTGTGCACCAGTGGCTTCCTTCCTTCTTCAGAGGTCTCAAGAAATTCAAGAGGTTAAATCTCTAATCTCATCAGAGGGCTCTGGTGAATCATAGCCTCTCACAGTCTGAGGTCATCAACATGTGCTCTTAGTTGCAAGACATCTCTTCAGGACGCTCTGCCCTACACCTCCAGCAGCTGGTGCATGGGCTGAAGGAAGGACACCTACACACCTTGGGAAAAAAGCCCAGCTGCAAAGCAGGCACCATACAAACATGTGCCCAAAGTGCTTGTAATCATCTCGAGGACAGAACAAGTTTATAGAATTGCAGAATTGTTTAGGCCAGGAAATACTTTCAAGATCATCAAGTCCAGCCATTAACCCAGCACTGCCAAGCCCACCACTAAACCATGTCCCTGAGAGCCTCTTCTAGTCTGCTTTTATATACCTTCAGAGATGATGACTCAACCACTTCCCTGGGCAGCCTGTTAAACGCTTGACAATCCTTTCAGCGAACAATTATTTCCTAAAATCCAATCTAAACCTCTCCTGGTGGAGCTTGAGGCCATTTCCTCTTGTCCTCTTGCTTGTTGTCTGGGAGAAGAGGCTGACCCTCATTTCACTACATCCTTTCAGGGACTTGTAGAGAGTGAGCCCCTCTGAGCCACCTTTCTTCCAGGCTGAGCCCCCTCTGCTCACTCACCACTCCTCATAAGCCCTTAGGAGTGCTCCTCCCTTTCATTTCTGCCAGCATCTTCTGAGAGAGCCCTGTGAGCACTGTGAGGAGCCTCACCTGTTGGAGCCAGCATTACACCTTCCTTGCCCTCAGCTCCACAACAGCAGGAAGAGCTGTCAGGGTGTGCAGACAGACCCTGATACAGTGACTGAGCACCACTACAGTCACAGAGGTTGGGTTGATGTGTGATGCCCTGGGGGGTCCTGGGGCAGGTGTTGCAGAGAACAAGTTTTGGGATCGCCTGGTAGAGAATCATCCCTGTGCCTCTTCCTGGGCTCCAAGCAATGAGACAAACTGTTTGAGCATTTGGGCAGAGTGCTATCCCAGCCTTCCATGCCAACATGTGCCAATGCCATGGCAACTGGTGCACTGAGCTAATGTTGCCTGGCCACAGTTACATCACCTCACCAGAAAGCCTTTGCCTGGCATTGCCCTTGCTCCCTGCTCTGCCTGCAAGGGGAAAGAGACCAGCATCAAACTGCAGGGCCCTTCCAGCCCCTCCTTCCAGCAAAAGTGACAGGTGATGGAGCTAGACCTGGCAAACTCTCTGCTGCTCTTCTACTAAAAACTCCATTCCATGGGGAAAACAGAGGTGTGTGAGCTGGAGAGGCAATGCGTCCCTTGTATCCAGCACGGCCCCTTCCCTTTGCCTCTCCCCAGAAGGTGTTTAAGGCAGCTCAGCAAAACATCCCAGACTTGGGGCTGGCTCCCACCCACCAGTATCCACACAGGACCCTGCTTGGCTGGACTGGCCAGCACCATTTCTGTGCTCTCTGTGTGTGGTCCCTGATCAAGCACCATCTGTCTTGAGTTTAGCTCAAAAACGCTGCAGCCCCACCAATTAAAACAGCCTGCAGAGTAAAACCCTGAATAAATGTGAAGTTAAGCAAATGATCAGCAGCGAAGATAAATAACACAGGGATGGGTCTGGCACTGAGGTGGGAGGCAGAGGGGCCAGGACACCCCAGAAAGTGACAGCATGGACCCCAGGTAGAGCCAGTCCCCTTCCCAACCCTTAGACTGGTGACAGTGACACCAGGAGACCGCTCACTTTCTTCAATGCAGACTTAACTGTTCATTTTCTGCTGCATCACTCACTACTACAATGTCAGGTGAAAATACAATTATTATCCAGCCTGCCTGGCATCCTCCCCACTCCAACCATTCCACCTCATACTGGAGAACAGGGTGGGATGCTCCCAGTGCCTGAGAAGATGCAGGAGCTCTAAGGTGCTCTCAGAGGAGCAGCTCTGCACCAAACTCCTGCTGCACAGGCTCCATCCACCCCACAGGCACGACAGGATGATGTAACACACCCTTGCAATGGCACATCCTACCAATACCACTGGAGAGGTCCTGCTAGCTCCAACGGGAATGGGACCATTTCTTAACCTAGAGGATGCAGGTGGAAGCTACTCAGTGGGGATAGTTTAGATAAACATCATATAAAATAGCTGAATCCCAGTTCCTGTGCAGAAATGTATCTGCTTGTATTTACCACCCACATACTATTTTATTAAGACATAATCTCAAACAAGAATTGTTGCCATTGCTGAAGTTTATTTTAACATATGGCCAACTGAGCCTAAGAAAAACATGTAAAATACATTTTAATGTGCTATTCTTGCCTAATAGTTTTTATAATTTTTAAAATGTGCAATATATATTTATACATTCCAAACATTTGGGGAGGTGTACATTAAAAAATTGTATCAGTCACAAGTTGACTGTTAAATGAAAAAAATACTGTGGTTCCTTTGTGTTAGTCCAAAACCACTAGCGTTGCATTAATTTTCAATAGGTAAAAGGTAGTTTGTGGCTTCATAAATTCTCTTCAAGACATGGTAATTCTTACCTGGTCACAGCTGTCAGACATTGATAGGCTATACCAGGGTGATGGGTTTTAAAACCAGAGATGGATGTCTTGTGAAAATCCTGATGTATTTAAAAGGCTGAAATTTTCTTTCAGTCCAGAGAAAGCCCAGCTGAAGTCCTGGCTGGGGTTAGCTGCTTTCTCTACAATTCAACAAGGCACTGAAACACACACCTAATAGTGAGTACAGGAGTCAGTTCTGCTGCCTTTGATAAACCACGTGTGTGCAAGTTTAAGCACACAATTTGCCACATAATCACAGATATCAGGACCCCATTAACTGAAAATCATTTGCAGAATGAGCATCCTTGGGGTTTCCAGCTCCCTCATCCCATTTGCACACAGGTACGGTGCAGGCACCCATCCCAGTCCTGCACACAGGATATGCTGCTTGCTTCCCCACTCCCAAATTATTCCCTCAAAAGAGTGGCGCTGATCATCCTGACAAAAGTGAAGTGCAGTAACACATCAAACCACCCTTGGGCTGCCCTGGATAGAAAGCATTCCCTCTATCCAGGTTGTTCAGAGTTGCTTGCTCCTAGCTCATTAGTGACCACACCCAGGGCTGGAAAAAGTCCTTGTCAAAATCATGGATGAAGTTACAGCTAAACACCTCTTCATGAGCCCCAGCTTCTCATACTTGAAGGGACATGGCTCTAAATGTATTTACCCTCACATGAAAGCCCACTCCGCAGAATTTAATTGGATACATTCTAAAATATCAGCTTTGTTTCTTCACCAATAAACCAGAAAGCTGCTCTCTCACATGTTTATTTGAAATAGGGATTTAGCAAGTATTAAATGCTCTCCTCTTAGCTACAGTTCCAGGCCAGGATTGAAATATCTGTGTTGCAAGACGAATTCTAGCCTTAAACCACATTAAGCACATTCTAAAAATGGAATAAAATAATCAATTCCATGTGCAAATCTCTGCCCTCCTGGTAACCTTCCTGACCCAAATACAGCCAATGCTCTGACCGGCATGGGATGGACCCCTTGCCGTATGCTTCAAGTAAAGGAAGCCAGAAAGCCAAGGCAGAAAACACTCCCTAATTTTTGCAGTTTTCAGCTATTACCCTCAAAGGACAGAGGGTTGGGGAGGATGAACTCTGAGACCACTTGCAAAGGCCACTCTGCACACACGCAGCATTCTTTATTCAGCACTTACATATTGACTAGCATCCTGTTTTGCTGTAAACCATAATATTACTTCACTGCCGTCTGAAAAATGCAAATTCCAGCAGATCTGGCAAAACACTTTAGCCACTGCTTAGCTTCCAGGCCAGCAGTTGCTCAATGGGGCTATTCATAAGCCCTGCACAGACTTTAATCCTTTCTGCACCAAGCAGTGCTGAGCTCTTTGCCTGGCTGCAATCTGGAGTTCCCGGCAGGAGATATTTCCTCTTCTGCCCTCTGGCTTTATCTCCTCTCTTCGTGCTGCACATGATGCAACAGCCAAAAAACCCAAACCAAACAAACAAAACCAACCAAACAAACCAATTACCCCCCAAAACCAAACCAAACTCAACTCCCTCCCCGCACAAGAAAATCATAAAGAATGCAATGACTTTGATTTGTTTTCAGTGCTGGCATGAGGGCAGCCACAGGTCAGCACAAGCAGTGGGCAGCAAAGGATGGTATTGCTGATCCCAGCCTGGCTCACCATTACAGACACAGCAGAACTGTCATTTTGTATATTTCTAGGACACCACTCACACACAAAACATTCAATATTATCCTTACATTAGGCACGGGGTTATCATTTTATGAAATGCATTTTTAATTCCTATTTTTTAAAGAGAAAAAGGAGAATCATATAGCTTTTTACATCCAATGAATCAAACTCCTTATAATTAGACTGCTGGTTTCCTAGGTAACAAGGATCCAACTCTCTTTTAGGTGAAGTAAAAATAAAGAATAGCTCCATCCAGCTACCAGAGTGGTGTGGGCACTTTAAGCCAGTGATGGGATGGTGCTGCAGACACGGTGGAGCTCGGAGCACCCAGGACAGTTCTGCTCTGCTGCCAGTGCCACCACACTGGAGGAGGGACACACAGCAGAATACGGTCTCCAGTCCAGCCAAAATCATGGACAAGGTGTAGACAGGGATTTCTCCAGCCTTCCCGCTGGTGCCTGTGTCCCCTTGGCCCAGGACTCCACTGCTGCCACCACCTCTCTTTCTGCAAGAGCAGCATCGCCCACACCCCTCCCCGAGGGCTGCAGCCTCCTCTGTGATGACTTCACCTCTAATAATAACTTCCAGAGCCCCGTGGACTCCAGAGGAAAATAAACTCCAGTTACTTTTCCCTTGTACACTCCTCTTATTTTAGGAATTTGATGTGGGTGTAAAAGAAAGAAGACACACCTATCATAGCCGGAAAAAAAGCGCTGTGGGTATGATGTGACTCTGGCAAGCACAAAAGTGAATCACAGGAGGATCTGCACCAACTTTCCAAAGCAGTAATTTGCCTGGACCAGGCTTCTGTAACAGATGTTGCCATTTATATATGTAATTTAGTATTGCTTTTTGAAATACATAAGGGTGTGTGTGTCTATGTGTTTGTGAGTATTTGAGTGTGCAAGAGTGTGTGATGAGTGTGCAAGAGTGTGTGAGAGTGTAGCACAGTCATTGCACAAAGTCACCACTTTTTCACCGGGGCCTGGGCACCTGGAGAGCTCAGATGTCCCAAAGCCCACCAGTCACTGGTATAAAATGTGAACCTGGTTATTTTCTGGATGGTTTCTCCCTCTTCCCCTGCTTCTGGCAAGCCAGAGCCAGAGCCTGTCTCGAGGGAAGCTGAAGGGACATGGCCAAAGGGACAGCCCCTCTCACAGACAGCTTGACTTTGTACAGCCCATATAATGTGGAGGGAGTTCCTGGCCTCCCTCTGTCACCAAAGTCTGGGAGATCATTTCCAGTCAAAGCACTATGGACTTCTGCAGCCCTCAATATATTGTACTGCACTGCAGATGTCAGGTCAGAGTCATTCACGCAGTCAAACAACCTGGCTACATCCACAAACCATCTAAGCATCTGAGCTACCAGGATGCCTTTTGAACAAAACAAACCCAATTATTTGCACAACGTTGGACAGGGGGTTGTTCATTTCTGCATTTCACATCAATGCCTGTGATGTTTAAATGCTTTCCAAGAAAAACCTTTTCCTTTTTTTGCTTTACATCCAACCACAAAGCTTCTTCCTTATCTATTAGGAACCTTTATTACAGATAAACTGATGAGAGAATGAGATAGGCTGAGTAAATTTGCAACTGCTGCTATTCTATAAGCCAATAGAGAAAGGGAGACAACTTGTTCGAACTTCCAAGTACTGCTTTGAGAAGAAATGTGGCCATCAGTGCAGCTCTGGGGCTGGCAAGGACCTGTGGGCAGCCTGGGAAGGTCTTTCCCTGTCTCTCCTCTGCTTCCCCACCTGGATGCTGTGACCTTGCTGAAGGAAGTTCCCTGGGCTCAGAGTAACCTCATGCAGGGCACCAAGCCATGGCCAGTGATGCTGTGGATGCCAGAGGTCCCTGTGGGCCCAAAGGAAGAAGATAACTTACAGGACAGAAAGGCCCCAGGGACACCTAACACCTGGAAATCACCATGGTTTAGAAAGCCCCCAAACTGGAAATACTTTGGGTGTGGGAACACATGTGAGACTGTCACACTGCTCTCCCGCCAGCACTGTCACAGTCACTCCCAACTACCTGACTCACCCCCTCCTCTCCACTCTCAGGTTGTGCTCACCTCTGCATTCTAAGAACCAGAGCACCTTGTAAATGAATGTTTGCTGGTCTGGTTTTTTAGTTGAAAACATAGAAATGCTACATTTGACAAGTCACTCCTTTTGCTTCCAGAAACTTTTCAGATCTATTTCCCCACTTCTCCCCCAAGTGCTTTGGCTGGTTATCAACAGCAAGGAAGTTTTTCAACCCAAGCCTAGCATTAAATAAAGCTCAGATTCACGGGACACTCTACATAAACCCAGCAGAGACATAATGTGGCATGAGGCATTTGCAGAATCCACTTTGGAAATCCACAGAGGTGCTTAAAAAGACATCTACCCTGATCAAAGTGATTTATATTTTTCATGAGTGAGCAATTTGCTTACTAGGAAAGAGACAAATTTAATTTTTAATTTGATCCCCATCAAAACAATATTTTCTTGTTGCTATGACAGCTGAAAGGAAAACCTCTTCCCTTGGCACAAGCCAGCTAACAGCACTGCAGCACATCCCCCAGCAGCAGCTCAGGGAGGGAACACAGCCATGTGCATCATTTTTGGCTCTTGGTGGCTTTGATTTGATGGGATTTTTTAAAAGGACATTCTGAAGCCAGGAAGTAGAAAGTGTCTTTGGAGAGACTGAGGGGAAAGAGCTACAAAAGATGGGAGCCTCATAGTGCCTGTGGGACCGTGGGCTCCCCAAAGCCCTGTGGATCTCTCCAGGGACCCTCTGGGTTTCACCACAGGCTCCTGGGAGCAGCTGCCCTGCACCATAACCCAAACTGCACCTCCAACCCAAGATGCACAGTGCTGGGAGGGGAGAAAAAAGACATCTGCTGACCATCAGTAGATATGGCAAGACTCCAACAATAATAACAGAAAGGGCTTAAATACATAACAATTCTTTTCCTTCCACTCCTCCTCCATGGCTACCATCCTTGCAGAACTGAAGAAGTGCCCTGATGAATAAATATCTTCTTTCCCTTAGCAACAGTTAGCAACAGAGTCATGGTTTTTTTGCCTTGCTCACAAGAAACATATCTCAAACTAACATAGATGATTTAAACGGCAATAAATATAGGACGTGGGTGTAATCAAAAATCGCTGAAATGCAGATCGCACTTTTTAGCCTGGGATATTTTAAAGCCCGAGCAAAACTGCCAATGATCTGTACAATGAGCAAGGAGAGGGCTAAAGGGGAAAGGAAAATCACAGCAAGATTTGAGGAGGACAGAGATATACTGTCCATTCCTCCAGAGAAAGCCGAGGCCAGGAACAGCGATGAAACCTGAGGTTTGCCTTCAGCCTTGAGTACAATTTGAGTTTCTGCAGCAGATTTCACTTTTTACAAACTGCAAAGGTTGCATATAGTAAAAAAATCTGTTAAATCCATAACCCCAGTGCACAGCAAACGTATTCTTTTCACGGCTCTATTCCTTTAACAGTTCATTTAAGATGTCTGCCTTGCATTTTTCCATTTGGTGTTGGGAAAATGTTTTCTTTCACCTGGCATAGAGCCCAATTCAACAGAAAAAGAAAGCCTTCCCCGTTTCCATGGGGCCCTGCAGTATAAGACATGGGACTGATTTTACCTTTAACCAGGCTACTTTCAGCTCTGCCACCAGTATTTTGGCCCCTTTCCTTTTGCCCAGGCTCTTTTCCTCCCTGTCATTTAGAGGATGAGTTAATCCTTTGCTGGTTCCTTGATGTTACCATCAAGGGCAATTCCCAACCACCACCTCTGCTCCTCTAAGGGTTCATCACCACCTCCACCACAATCCATGAGAGCCAACTCCTTGCAGCCCTTTCCATCCCACATCCTCAAGCCTTGGTCCCAAAGGATGCAAAGCTCTACTGCCACCAGCAAAGCATTATAAGACATGGGTCTAGCTGGGGTTTTGGTCACACCTCCCTGCTCTTTCTCCACCAAGAGAAATATTCCTGATTTCCATACAAATCACAACAAGAATCACAGCTGAACCACAGAGCACAGCCTGGTTTCTACCCAAAACTGAGCAATGGCAAATATCACTAACTGCAAAACAAAACCATGGCATGGTCCTGCTGAGGGGCAGCCTGAGGGTCCAGCAGGTCTATGGGAAAAAGCAGATCTTTGGGATGCCTGGCTCCCACAGATACAGGGGAATGACAATTGGAGCCAGACAGTTCTAACATGTCCTGATTTTATTTCTCTAGAGAGAGATAAAATAACGTCACAGGTAAAAAAATATCTCAGAGAGATAACAGCATTTGATTCCTGCTGACTTTTTCAGGATAAAAAGCTGGTTTAATTTTTTTTTTTTATTTCAGACTGAAGCTGGAGATGGCAGAAAGCATCTCTGTAGCCAAGGAAGCCCAGCTCCCCAGCTGACACTGTGCAATGCCACATCCCCTTTCCTCATTCAGTTCTGTTCCAACAATGAAAACCTGTTAGGTGCTTTTATCTAATTACCTACTGACTTCAGAGAAGCAGCCCCCCCACTCAGTGACGAACTGAGGAATGATTCCCACGTCACACTCTGTCCAGACACACACGTCACAGGGCTGTGCTGTATGGATTTGTAGCTAAAATGACTCAGTAGAATGATGCCAGCTGTGCTGACTGAGAATTGGGCTGCTACGTGGCTTCCTATTGTACGTAGATGTCTAAATCCCTAAGCCTGAAGTAAAATAATTTATAAGCTTCAGGTAGAAAAGATCTACTCCCAAATCCTCATTGCTTTTCAATCCTGGTTTCCTATACTCTTTCTGCATTTAATGTGCCCTTAAGGTGGGGATTAGGCAGACATTTGATTACATCTTTTATGTTTATGGCAATTCATTTCCAAACCTTTACAAACTTTAATTAAATGCTACATTTTTACCGCTTCATCCTGAATTGAGAGAGAACAGCAGAGGAAAATCTGTTCTCAAATAGAATTTACATTTCTAAAGCACCTTTTTCCATGCTAGCACCTTAGGGCTACTGCATAAAATCATCCTGAGCTGCCTTAAGATATATCAGTGCAGACATCAAAGCAGCTCTAATACCCAGCTCACACAGACCTGCACACAGCTGAGATCACTGCATTTCCAAGCACAAAATAAAACAGTTCCTGCCAAAACCAATCACTGATCCCCTCAAGAGGTGGCTGTGGGGAAAGTGAGAGCTGCAGCCAAACTCCAGCAGTAAAACTCAACCTTTGCCTCTGAGAAGGCTCACAGGAAGGGGCCTGGTAGCCAAAAGCCTGGCACCTTTATTCAGTCCTACAGCCCCTTTCTTTAGGCATCTCTGCTTAAAAAGATGGATATACACAAGAAGAGATACTGTGGTGTTCCCATGAAGATGAAGGGGAGCTGAGCATTCCCAGTGAGGAGATCTCAGCTAAGCCAAAGTTCTCCAGAACTGAGAATGACCAAATAATCTCCAGAGGTAATCCTCCCTCGACTGTAAAGACTTCCAGTGACTGGGAAATGTAACGCCACTTCCTTAAAATCTGGACTCTTTTAGGTTGCAGTTGGGGTCACCCCATCCCTGGCTCAGGGAAAGGCCACACACCTGCATGCATCATCTCCGTGGTCACTTTGAAGAGGGACACAACCCAAAATTTCTCTCTGCTCAGCATTTAGGACCAAAGACATTGATTTTGAAGCCAAATTTTAATTGCAGGTTGGAAATTGGGAGTTTGTCCTATTTTGAAGTCTGGGTGCAGCAGAAACCATTCTCAGAAGCTGTCAGAACAAAAAGACAGGGATCTTGTAAGATTAGCTGAGCTCTGCAGCTTTGCTCTTTGGGGCCAAGACAGAAAAATTATATCAAATTTTTATCCCTCAGTAACTTATCCCTCAGTTAAGAAACTCAAGCCTGGCTTGAACACCACCACATCACTGCAGTCCATCAGAATAAATTCCAATGACATAAGGAGAATACTAAAAAAGGTTTAGTTGAAAATCTCACAGGTCAGCCAGCATCAAGGTCGAAGCTGCAGACACTCCTGTGCAGACATAGAAAACAATGAATCAGTAGCAAGATCTTTGTTTTCTGCTTTCCTGCAGCTCTCTGCCCATTCTTTCAATGGCACATCCAGTGATGCTGTGCCTCCTTTGCTGCCTCCCCATCTTTCAGCATTCAGGGTGGCATGGTGAGATGAGATCTCTGCAGCTACAGATGGTGCCACCCGAGCTGGCAGGGCACCCCAGCTCCCTGTGCCACAGCCAGCCTCAAACCCTTTAAACAGCTTGGGAGAGGTGGGATTTAAATCATTGATCACCCTTGGTATGTCCTCTGTGCTGAAATTTCACTCCTTGGGTTACCAGTGTTGGAAGCACCATGGTGCACGGAGTGTCCCACTCTGCAAACTCACTCATTGCTCACATCCAAACAGCTTCACTTTTCCTGGATCACACTAAGGCATTTCCCAGCAATAACCATGGTCAGGCCAAATTTTGGCCTTCCAGCTGCTGTTGTTGCCATCAAAGAGCATTAAGAAGATGCAAAGCTGTGTTTCACTTTGCCTAAAAAATCCCACAAAGGCCAGACAACTTTAATTTGAAAACTTTTATCACAGGTCTTGCACTGATGACTGCTCTCTCGGTCCCTGGGAAATTCATGACATGACTTCCCCGAGGTCAGGATTTCACTCCAAGCTTGGAAGATTTCAGGTCAAAAGGGAAGTTTCAGCAGTTGCTGCGTGCACTCAGAGGAGCGGCTGGAGCAGGAAGCCAGTGTTTAACAGCACTTGCAGCCCTGCAAAATTTTACAAGACACAACCCTCGCATTACAGGACCCATTTCTTTCTTCATAAAATATATTGGGCCTTTCCACAAACTCCTTTTATTGGTCCATTTGGCTATCACTCCTTTTATGAACTACTCAAGCTCCTGGATCATCTGGAAAAGAACCACAACGATGTGCTAGCCATGGCTAACAACCCTCTCTGCAACCAGGGCTGGGGCACTGTGTGCCAGGGCAGCTGGATTTCATCCCCTGAAAGGAAGCATGCAGCATCTTTTTAACACAGTTCTTCCCACTGCCTAAGATTTTGGAGTCCTAAAGTGGAGATAAACCCCCCAAACCCAGGTGCATTTATGCCTTTTGCTTCAGACCAAAATCCACTTGGCAGCAAACGAGCAGTTAAGACTGGGGTTTTTTTTTTAACCAGCCTCCCACATCTCTTCCATGGGGGTCCTTTAATTGATCTAGTTAAAGAGCAAGCTTACATGGAGGTCCACATGCTAACATAACAACATATTTTAACTGTGTATTTAAATAGTTTCATTTCTATTGACACTGGCTAAGGTGAGTTCTAAAGCTTGCTGGTCTCCAGCACAAGGCTGGACAATTCACAAGCTCCGCATTGCCACATCTCCTTTAACAACAACAACAGAACATTTCACAAACACTGTTTCCCAAGGAGATGGGTGCCTGAGGCACTCTGTGTGCTCAGTCCAGTGCTTTGTGGCACGGTCAGCACCAAAAAAAGACCAGCAAAGCCTTACAAGAAAGGAAAAGCCAAGCAGCATGAGCAGGTAAGTGCCTGGTCTACACACATGCTCCTGCCCAAAAGCCTGGAGCCAGCAGGGCAGAACCAGCATCCTGTGCTCCAGATGTGGTGCTGCAATTTGCTTTTGGTCCCAATCCCAAAGCTGCAGCAGTTCATTCCCAGCAGAGCTTTCCCAGTACCTCCCAGCCCACCAGAAGAGGCAGGAGCATCTCACCGGTGGTGGCAGCACCATACTGCTCTCACAGCCCCAAAACCACACAGTCCAGGCATCACCATAATGGGAAAAAAACCCCCATGCCAGAGCCCAGCTCCAGTGACACCCCCACAAAGGTAATTATCCAGGCACAGTGACATAACAGCATCTTCATCCTCGTGAGAAGGTGCTTTGCAGCACGTGGGCCAGCTTGTATCCTTGGAATTTCTCACCTATGTCATGTCTGAGCTATACCAAGCCCTCGTGAAACAACCAGCCAAGGGCGAACAATCCCACGGTGAGGCTGTTTTAAGCCATGTAACAAGGAGCTCTGCTGCCCTCCCAAATAGCAGGAGCTACTTAAAAAAAACCCTTACAGTTGTAATCTTGGATTACTCCCTACCACCCAAATCCATTTCATCATAATTAGCACCCATTATTATAAAGCCCCTCCAGCATTTCCATATTTCTCTGATCATTACACTCTCCACAGATACTCTGTAGCAAAATCCACCCAGCTGTGTATTTTGCATAAACTGGTTATCTTGAACCACATGCCCTCTCATTCTTGTTACCAGCCCCATATTTTATACAACAGTCTTGACACTTCCAGCCTCTTGGAGAAACCCTGCTTTGAGAGATTTAGATTAAGCCCAAGCAGCTCACTAGGGGAGACAGGAGGAAATCTGAATTCCTCTTGAATTAATTACTAAAATCTGAAAATTCAGCATGGCATCATATGGTTTTATCATGAAACACGTCACCCAAAGCATGGCACAAAATCCAGCTGCCCAGAATACTTGACCAGAGCTACAATTCAGTCAAAAGTTGATCAAGGACTTGGCTTTGGAGTTCTTTATTCCCTCTTAAAAGAAAAACACAAGGTGCACTAAGAGTTAAACTAGAAACACACCTTGGCAGTGCCTGAGTAATTAGCTAAATGGAACAAAAATGAAAAAAAGTGTATTTTTGTTGGAAAAAACCTATTACAGAAGATGAGATGGCCCCAGTGTCTGTGATCAGCTCTGGACCATGAAGCTCACACCTCCAGGATGGGGTCCCTCCTCTAGCAAGGTGCTTCATCTTCCAGCTAACAACACTCCAGCCAGCATCCAGCCCTTCCACAGCATCCTCGGGGCTAGGGCTGCTGCACAAACCCCAGTATTTTAAATTTCCTTACACAGATAACTTCTACGGTAAAGAAAAGAACAATCTCAGGGACTTTCACAAGAACCTTG
Source organism: Acridotheres tristis (assembly GCA_037013685.1). NCBI lineage: Eukaryota > Metazoa > Chordata > Aves > Passeriformes > Sturnidae > Acridotheres > Acridotheres tristis. Next base: position 6,715,597 of record CM072899.1, on the reverse strand, counting down.
CAACTCCACAAGCTCTGGTGCTGCTGGGAACGAGACCTCAGCATGGCAAACTCCAGCACAGAACCCCAGATCTACTGCTTTTATAGACAGAAGGACTCTTTATTCTGCACCCTCCAATACTATCCGTCTTTCAAGATCTTTCCTTTGCTCGGGTAGTTCCCAGCATCCTAGGCTGTCACCAGACTCTGTGCCTTCAAGAAGATGAAGATTGCAACCCTTCACTAGCCAGGGCCTCTTCATTTTCTCCTCTCAGCACACTTCAGTCCCCTCTGAAGCTCAGCATAACAGCAGGCAGAGCATTAATCAACACAACATGTGCTTCACCCAACTTCAGCAACCACTACGAATATTTAAGTTTTACATTATGTGCTGGGATTATTTTTATATGTACGCCACCCTGTGTCTTTTTATATACACACTCACACCCCTGTATAAGCAAACACACACACAGAGTATTTAATTTCTGCAAACTCTAATTTAAGCACAGGGATTTTTTTTTTTTCCCTTCGGGCAGCTGGAGCAGCAGCCAAGTAGTACAGCAGCGATGCCGAGTGCCCTCTGCTGTACATGAGACAAATGCTTCTTTGTTTAAAAATATTCTTAAAATACTTATAACTTTCTTAGGAAAACAGTTATTAACATTACATTTGATCATTTCGAGCGCAACATGCCACCAGATTTCTCCTGTCAGACTGAAAGATTCATGTCTCTTCCAAGTTACATCAGCAGAAAGTAAATAAGTCTGGGCTGGAACTGCACGGGGTCCAATGTGAAAATGTTTTATTTATATACTTGAAAATGAAAAAGGGAGATCAGAACAAACAATATAGCTTTATTATTCAGGCATTTATCAGATAGCCTTCACACTTCAGCAAACCACACATCTATTAGAGATACAAGCTGAAACTGTCACGTGGCAATGTGAAATCATTTTTCTATTGTAAAGTAGCATTGTTCCTGGTACTGGAAGGAAAGATAATATTAAAACATATTCAAATATATGTATTTCGAACTGCTACACCTTGTAATAAATTATGCACTTGATATTAAAAATCCAAGCTATGCTGCACAAACCTGACTTTGGAATATTAGCTCTTATTGTCTTCTCTCGTCCCAGTTCTTCACATATCTGACATTTAAAGGGGCTGTACTTTAGACACGTGGCCTTCATGGCACTGAACACAGATGACACGACTCAGCCACAGCACTGTAATGAGTGCTCCCACTGTTTGACAGGTGAGAAGAGAAAGGGAATCAGCCTCGTCCCCCTCCTGCTGCTACTTCTTCAAATGTGTAATTTCAAGCAAAAGTCTGACTTTGATTGAGTTAGGGTTTTGCAAAAACAGGGATTAAATCATCTGCTAAGTCAGGGCAATATAGGGGACACGGAGCCCAGTAGCATCTCTGCACAGCTCCACCCAAGGCACACGGGCCAAAGAGCAGCCAGGTCCTTCTCCACAGAGCAAACCCTGCACGACAAGCACCCAACAGCCTGGAGAGGTCAGAGCAGCCCTGTCTGCTCCACAGCCATCAAAACCCCAGTTACTGGCACCACGATGTATTTTCTCCCTCTCTGTGTCACGCTCCCACAGAAGGAGACATCTTTTTTTAACCTGTCTCTGTGCAATACCTCAGCTCTGCAAGCAGAGCCCATCTGCTTCACAGAGCTCCGTGAGGACACCTCCACACTGCCCTTGGAGGGTGGGAGGGGGACAGGGGCGTCCCAGCACCCTTGGGTGCTGGCTTGAGATGCCCAAGCCCCCAGGTGCTTCCAGGCAGCCATCCTGTCCCCGCCAGGTTGAAGAGCTGGCTGTCCATCAGCACAGTCACACCAGAACAACTGGTTCCTCATCCCTTCCAGTGACTCACTGCAAAACCTCTCCATTTCCAGCATTTGTATTCACTTCACAGCTTGGATTTCCTAGAGGAGGCACTACCCAGGAAAACAAGCCTCCTCTTACACCCTCCTGTAAATGTGTCCACATGAAGCTGATCAAAAATATTCCAGATTATTTTTTTAAACAAAATCTTTTACCAGTTTTTTTTTTCTGCCAACAAAACGCTGTGGTTTTTTATAACTTCTCATCTTGCTCTTCTCACAGATTCTTGTCCTAGATTCCCTGTCTTGGTTGAAGGCCAAGCATCACTAACTGAGCCAGAGGGAATATAAAAGCATCTTTCTAAGACGCTATAGAAAAGAAGAAGAATTGGACCCTGGGAGACAATTCGCTTTTATGCCTTGGGTATTTAAGGATCAAACGCACATTTGTGAGCTGACACCAGGTAAAGAGACTTTTGAGACTTTATGGCATCTAAAGAAGCCTCTCAAAGCATCTTTTTACCAACTAGAGCAGAAGAGAAAACAAGGAGCAGTGACACAATCCCTAGTGTGGCTGCCAAGCCCCTGGGGACAGCAGGGCTCATGGGCCACTCCTGGTGACACCAGCGGCTCTTGCAACCACTGCTCCACTTGCAAAGCAAACAGATGAAGGCAGGGAAACAGGAACCACCCAAGACATGCTGAGGAGGTTTCCTATGGTTACTGCTGCCATGGAAATATTTTTTTTGTTAGCTTGATCTAAATAATCTCTGGCTCCTTGGCTATGCTTCCTGCAAGGTTGGGTTGGATCCTTAGACCTTCACCCTGCTGCTGGAATGTGAATGCACTGAGCAGTGACCACCTCCGAGCTGGTCCAGGAGCATCTCAAAGCTGAACTGCTTGAGCTTTCCTCTGGACTCCCTGGAGCCTGTGACTTGGTTTCAAAGAGAAGAGGAGGAAAGAAAGTGGAGGGAGGGGAAAAGACATCCCTTACTAATTGCTCACAGCTGTGTCCGAGCAGCTCCACTTCAGCTGCCAGGAGCTGCAGGCTCCAGAGCAACACAAACCCCTCACAGGGACAGGGACTCTGCATCCATCCATCCACAGAGCTCTGCATAGGGATTTTAATAATTATACTTACACACTCCCCTTATCAGCAAGAGCAGCCATTATGTTTTTTATCGCTGCAGCGGCAGCATCCACACAAGGGCAATGGATAGGGGATGAAATATTTGCTGCAATGGCTGAGTACAAAGTGCCTCCCTCCGCAGTGAGAATAGTAATTGTCACACTGAGCTCTCCAAGTGATAAGCTCTGGTATCAGGGTCCTGTGAAGAGCAGAGCCACACGTGGGAATAAACAGCTTCTCCAGCAGCAGAGAGGAGCACCCTAAGTTTTCTGAACACCTCTTGGCCCAAGCACCGGGGAACTGAGAAAGGTTCTGGCCATTAGGGCTGCACGTCTGGGGTCTGCAAGCATGAGAAAAATGTTCTTTACAGCCATGCTCATGAGGTTTACCCTGAAATTAGTTTTCCTCACATCAGACAATTCTGCTAATGTTACAAATTCCTCCAACATTAGATAGTGACCGCAGAGATGCTATGAGCGCAGGAAGAGTCCGGCTTTAGTCCGGCTTTCCACCCGCCACGGCCGGGAGATTATTCATTGGAGAAAAAAGCAAATACCCAAACGAGCACCACAAATTGCAAAGCCAGCTGCCAAAGGTCTCAGCTGATACTATCGGCCATCCTTAAACTCGGTGATAGACTTACGAGCCAGACAATGAAAACGCAATGCATTATTTGAAGAGTGACTCACTGGTGCAAGAAGGATGGATTACTGGGCGGGGGGGAGAGTGTGTTTGAAAAAGTCTAAAAGACTGCAGATTGACTTTTTTAAAGGCAAACAGAAAAAGAACAAAACCAAAGAAAAACTCTTGAAAACACTGAACGGACTCTCTACAGCCCAGAGCAACAAAGAGGAGAGCAGCGCTCAGTGGCATCGGCCAAAGAGCTGCGTCCGGCTCCTCCAGCGGGGATCCCGGCTGCCAGCCCTTATCCCACCAAAGCGCTGCCTTGGCAGCTTTTCCTTTCAGGCCACGCCACGCTGGTGGGAAAGGCCTGTTGCAAACCCTCTGATAAAGCAGTAGGAGTGTTCCCGCCTGCCCAGCCCACGGCACAGGCAGCACAGCACCGCCGGGACAGCGGGACGCATCCCGCGGATCTGCGCGCAGGGCAGCAGCGCTCAGCACGGGGATAAAGGATGCCCAGGGCAGGGAGGACAGCTCAGCTTTGCATGTCGTAGGACAAGGGCAACTCTTCATCTCCCACCTCCTCCCTCTCACCAGCTCAGCAGAGGCTTCAACAAGCGATTTCACCCATTTCCCTGGGCTTGTGTGGGTGCACGGGGAGCTCAGGACTGCAGACATCCAGCTGCACCGAGCTGTTAAATCAGTTCACCATATCCCACTAAATCACAGCTCCCAAATCCATGACCATAGCCTCCAGTACCAACTGGTGTCTGCTTCTAGGAGAGCCCAGTGCAAGCCAATCCATCCTGCTTCCAAGTTTTGTGGGTCTCTCTCGGGCAAATCCATCTGGAAAGGCTCCATGAGGAGCTTTGCCAGTGTCCAGCAGCACAGCCCCGTGTTTGAGGCACCAGGAAAGGACTAATCAGCCAAATTCTGCCTTCGAGATGGCAAACCTCACTCGGGCATACCAGGCAGGTCACATTCTACTCTTTGCATACCAAGAAGCAGTTGTAGTCTTTTAAAAAAGAAAAAAAAAAAAAAAAAAAAGGGACCAAATTTAAAAATTATTTGTATAGAAGTAAAATATCACACAAACTCCAAATTCAGTGTGTCTGCTCTGCAGACAGCTATCCATCATCAGTGTCACAATTCACAATCACACCAGACCAGAAACAGAATAAACCCCACAAAATCAGCCCAAATCCCGCAACAGCTTATAAGTGTTTTTTCACACCATTCATAAAAATAGAATTGCACAAAGCCACTTCAAAACAGACAGAAAATCTACCCACACTGCCTGTTCCCTAGGAGAAATTCTGCTTTTCTGGCTTTTGCTGGTAGCTCAGCTCAGCGGCAATGGAGCTGGGCAGAGCAGCTCCAGTTAGAGCAGCTGCAGAGCAGAGCTCTGTGCTCAGCTGAAATTCAATCAACAAGTGTCCAAACTCCTTTGAGTTCTTGCAATACAATCCTGAGTGGCTTGTAAAGGACTTCAAACAGGCTCCCTGGGCTTGCCCGGAAACAAGTACATACCTCACCTGCTCTTTTGTACATTGCATACAAAAAATTAAAGAATTTATTTTAGGCTTTTTGCCAGCGACAACACTGCCTCTGACACTGTAATGCTCTGGTAATGTGGATACTCTGTCTCCCAGCCAACACAAACAGGATACCTTATCAGTCTTGGCTGTTTTAAGTGCTGTTTCAAGTGCTGTTTCAGCAGCAGGGCACAAAGAAATGGAACCCACAAGTCAGAAAAAATGGTTGGGAGTTCCTTAAATGCAACTGTGCACTCAACATGTAGGAAAAAATTGTCCCAGGGCAGGATAAAGCTGATACCTACACCACAATCTATCCAAACTCCCATCCCAACAGCCTGGCTGCCCCTTGGTAGGTAGAGGTGCGGTTGGAACAGTGGGAGCAGCATGAGCCATCACTCATTACCTCTGCTCCCTCTACTACCATGGGCGTGGAAAGTCCCAAAAAGACAGATTTTCCAAACACTTACACAAGTGTTTAACCTCGCAGGTGTAAGAAAATAGGACAGCCGAAGTCACTGATGCCAAGCCAAGGGCACAGTGCAGCATCCCCCTGAGCTGAGCCCCAGTGCAGCCACCCACACCAAACCACCCTGGGCACAGGGGCTGAAGGGCTCTGACTGTCACTGAAGAACCTGGCAGGGAATGGCTTCTCCTTTCTGAACCTGTCACCAAATGAGCACACAAAAATAAATTAAAAACAAGCTAATGACACCAACTGCTTTGTGAAAGGCTTTAAAATCAGCAAAAGAAATCAACCTCTTTTTTTTATTATTATTTTGCATCCCCTCCGCCAGGGTCACAGTATCCTTGGGAAGCAGGTGACTCCTGCCCAGCCCTAGGGACAGGCACAGGTCCCCTAGGGATAGCAGCACCCTTAGCCCTCTGCAGCCCCTTAGGGACTCACCTCAGGATCTGCATTGGGCTAGACCTGCACTGGCTGAATTTTGTCCATTTCATCAAGTTCCCAACTGCAAAATGATGAATTTTATAAAACCTTCCAGACTAGCACAATTCACCTTGGCAGTGATAGGAACATCAGCCTATTCAAGATAAGGCATTGCTATTCTCACATCTCCAAATCCTTTCAAATAAACATTAAGGAAGCATGGAATATCTGAATTCTAAAGAAGTGAGGCACAAAGCCTGTTATTCATGCCAGGGAAAAGCTGGGAGTGTGTGTGTGTGCAGGAGACATAACCTATGAAAAATGCTGAAAACATATGGAAGCAATAATCTGTACTTTTTTTTTTTTCTTTTCTGGAAGTAGAAACAAATGCTTCAGAATTCGGTGTTATTCGTTCATGTGCTGTGTTACAAATATTTTTATTTCTGCTCTCTGGATGAGGAACTAGGCATCAAACTGGAGACCCAAAGGCACCCCAGGATGCATACAGGAGCATGCTGTGGTGTACCTCCCCTGGGCAGGATCAGGGCTGTAGGAATGCAGATAAAGGCTGCAAACACACAGAATTTCTCACTGCTCGTGCACAGCAATGTCCAGAGCACTGGGCAGTGAACAAACACACAAACAAAACAAACCTCCACTGCCATGAGCAACTCCCTACCTACAGTCAACAAGGCCGAGAAGGGAGTTGCAAAGTGACTTGTGCACCATCACCAAAAATGTCAAACATCACAAGGCTTCTGGTCCACCACCTCCTTCTGGGTCACTGTCTCATGACACACTTCTCTTCCTTGTCCATAGAGTTTTGTGATCCAGTGGTCAATCACAACCCTCCTGATAAGATGAAAAGTTCATCCTTGCAGACCCTCCCTGATCCAACAAGGCCAGATGAGATCAGACTTCAGCAGGACTGACTGCAGTAGATTATATCAAAATGCTGAGTTATGGGAATGAATAAATAAATGCTCAAAACAACTGTATGCAGCAAAATCTGTTCATATGGAATATTACTGAATACTGCATCAGGTCACATAAATTTGTCCTGGAAGGCAAGGGGCAGGGACTGTGTGCTATACAAACTGATATTAAGAGCACGACGTGTGACAGCAACGCATGAAGAGAAGCAGATCTCTTCCCTGGCAAAATGTGACTCCAAGGGACAAAGATTGCATGATGTATGCATGGAAAAGATGCTCCAAGATGTAATACATAATCTCACACTGAAACTAAAACCTTGGCAAACCAGTCTTTGTCTTTATGTCATGTTTATTACTGCTTTTCAAATGCTTCTGCAAACCAGAAGAATAACTATGGCAACAAAGACTTCTCCAAAGGTTTTCAGACTCTATTTTTAAAATTGTCTTCTCTGTCTCAGCATCCAAATTCCTTCCCTCAGAAACCAGCCGTATGCCACTGCCTCTGCAGACTTTGCAAACCAGGTGGTACATCCCTCCTTCCTCACACCAAAGCTCAAATACCATCCTGAGACCTGGGTGTCCTGCATCTATGTTTTTAGCTGGTGGGTTTGGAGAAGGCAGAGAAGCAAGGAACAGCAAGGTCTGTTGAACTGCAAGAGTATTTTGCAAGGCTTTCTCCAGGAGCAAACAAACCAAGGCTCCGTGTGCTAAACACATGCCAATCTCCCCACACGAAGGACCCGCTATTTTAACTGCGGCACTAAGGCTGTAATTTTACTTCACCCAGAGTAAATCTGAAATTAGTTCTTCACAGTGAGCTTAACAGCAGCAAAAGCCAACCATTTGTCACCTTTAAGGTTTGCATATTCACACTAATTGCACCAGGACTAGGTTATAAATTCCCTTCCCTGCTCCTGGACCACCTCCCTCGAAGGCTTTTCTCTGCAAGACATTATGCAAAAGACTCTCCTAATGGCTATTCATTCACCAAACTCCAGTGACAGCTTTATTTAATGCCAAAGCTTGTTAACAAGCTGAATGGCACACAGTTTAATGTAATGCAGATCTGATTAGAAAACAGCAACCGGGCTCCTAAGGAGTTCAATTTTTATTGAATTTGATTTCCCTTTTTCCACACAAAGCCACCTTTATTAATGAGGATTTGGTTACGTACATGCCATTTCCATCTTCCAGACTGGAGCCCACACAGATGAACTCAGTCCTTCTGCTCTTTGCTGACAACCCACCACAGCAGAAAGATGAGACAAGAGGAAGGAATCATTTTTCTGCTCGGGCCATGAGAAATTCAAGGTTTTACTGGTTATAGTTTGATAGTTGTGTCTTTATGGACTTTGTGTCCAAGGAGGGTGGAATTCAGTCTTCAGCCTTCTCAGACAAACTACTTACTTGTCCTCTTTTGAACTAAACGATTTAAAACTAAAAATTGAATTTCTGCCTTACAACAAGAGGCAGAGATCTATGGTGTGCAGAAGAGAGCTTTGACAGAGTAAGATGTAGGCTCCAGTTGGGCTCCAATTTAACCGAGGTGTTTTCAATTCCTTGCTTTCACCAGATTAGCATTAAATATACTGACACTGCTACAGGATAATTCACCCACTACCTTGAATGCGGGATTATAACTTCAGAGCAAAATTACGAAGATTCAAAAACAAACTTCAAAAACCAGGGACGTTATTTAATTTTTAAACAATCGCCTTAATCTTCTTTTTGCACATCCCCTGCAGTACAGAGACCAGGCTTATTCTGAAAACAGTTCTGCAGAATATAATTTATTTTCAAGAGGTTTCCCTGTCTCAGGAAGCATGCCTGTGCTTCCAGGAATGATAAATGCAACGAATGCTCAGAGCCATCTTTGAGAAAAGTGGCTTTTAAGGCAACACAGAAGCACAGGAATCTTCGTCTAACAAAGCAATCTGCCTGCTTGAGGGAGTGCCTGCACAGATCACACCTAAAATCACAGGTAAGTAGAAAATACACAGTCCAGCATAATTAGGTATAGACAATGCCTGTCTCAGAAATGGCTTCAGTGTATGCAAGTTCATAAATTCTGTCTCCCTAAAGTGTTATCACCACTCTGCATCTTTGAAGTAAAAACATCCCATTTACATTTATCAGCAAAACTCTGCTGTCAAAGGATTATAAAAAGCCTTACAAGTCTCTACAGGTCAATTGATCTGGATTTATATCCCTAATCTGAGGATCTCCTTGTTTTCTTTCAATCTCATTCTGCATGTTCAGGTAAGCAGCCCCACCAATCAGTGACTGCAACATCTCCTGCACAGAGGGCACAGGCTCCTCAGCATGTTTTCAACCTACAAACTACTGAGAATAATTTGCCTGCTTACCTATTCCTGGCATTAATAGACCACTGGCTAGTAAAAAAATGAATGCATTTCCTCTCTATTGTATTCTGGCGAATAGACTGCCTTTATTTGGTTTAATTGCGTAATTACTCTTACATCAAGGCAATTAAATGGGAATGTCTGCAGGAGGGCTCTCAGCTCATCGAGTCCTGGTGTAAGGTCTAACCTGCTCAGTGGGATGCAAACCCGAAGCACACAGGCTGTAATGCCTCTGGGGGCTGACCCCACCCATACCCAAAGGGGCCCCATCCTTCTCCTGCCCCCGGGGACATAACCACTTCATTCCTGAGAGAAAGCTGCTGGAAAAATCCAGATTGTGTTAGCAAAAAATCCTCTCCCATGCCTGGGGTTCCTCAGTAAAGGAGATGGTTATGGGTAGTCCTGGCAGGCTGGAGACTCCTGCACATGGGGTTTGGCAGGATGTGACCCAGAGGGTACAGCCTGAAAAGAGCTGCAGCATCCCTCTCATCTGACACTCCCCACTCCCTCTGTGCCCCCCTTCTGCTGGACCTTTTGGCCTCTGGTGGGATGCTACCAAAATTCACTTAATTCTATAAAAGCTACTGTACAGTTGTACTCTCTGACATAATGAGACATGAAGCACTGCACCTCCCAACTCCTTGTAGCAGGGGAGAAATACTGCTGGTGACCACAGCTTTTAATCTTATCCTGCATTCGAAAGTTCTCCTTGACACTTTTAAATACTACAAAGCGGCTCTGCAGTGACACGAGGAAACCCAGGACAGCCTGAGGACCACGGCAAGCCCCACCTGCTGCTGTGCATCCCTCAGGGCAGAGCTCAGCCTATGGAACCCGTCCCACCACACCCTGGGGCAAATGCCAAAGGGAACAATGATTTGCAAGGCTAAGCATTAAGATACAACTCAACAGGAATATATCAATCCCCCTTCTTGTTCTGAATCCAAGCTTTAATCTGGTGAGACACAGCTCTGAGAAGTAGGGCAGAGGCTGGGAGGAACGCCAGGCACAGCAGATGCTGGAGAAAAGGGTATACCCTGAAAAATAAGGTTAAAAGGTCGCCAAGGGCTCCCTGGCCTACTAAGACTGTGCAGAGCTCCCAGAGCCCACAACCCAGATTTAATATCACCAAGTCCCAGATCGCCCATCAGCAGGAACTCATTTCGAGGCAGCAGAACGTGGGGAGGGGAGAAGGGGCTGACCCAGGAGAAGGTCAGGGCTTGCTGTGCTTAGCAGGCACCGGCACTGCCAGGTTTGTAAAGAGACACAACAGAAATAGACAAAAGTACTTGTTCATTCCCACACACTCCCATCCATTCCAACAGCGAAATCTCTGCTTGGCATCACTGACAGGGGAGGCAGGAGTTTCACACAGCGGTTTGGTGCAGACCGCCAGAACCCCTTCAGCCCCATTTTTCCCTTCCCACCCCACCCCACCCCGGCTGTCCTGGACAGGTGAGGGCGGCTCCAGCCCCCGGCATGACCCGGAGCAGCAGGACGGGCTCCTGACCGCAGCGGGGAAGCTGCGAGTCGGTAATTACCAAACCAGTTACCCCAGTCCCGCATCTGGATGCTGCTGCGCCCCGCACCAGCGGCGGCCACGGGCACACCTGTGCGGGGCTGGCACACCCGCGTCCCCAGAACCCCCAATGTGGGTGGGCAGCGCGCCTCGGACTAACACAAGCACCCCCAAAATAGCCACACCTGCACCCCGGATGCGCAAGGAACTGGGAGGGAGCCGCAAAACCCTGCGAAGGGAGAGCAACGATGGGACCTGGGGAGACGGGGGCGATGGTTCGGGGGTACTCGGGGTCTCGCCGGGCCTTACCTCCACTTGTGCAGGGCGAAGCCGGGGCACTGGTCCCCGCAGGTGTTGCAGGGCTGGCCCCGCTCCGGCTCCCCCGACGCCGTCAGCTGCAAGGAACAGCAGAGTCAGCGCCGGCTGCGGGACGGGGGCGACGGGAACAGGCACCCGGGGATAAGGAAAGGGGCACGCCCGTGGGAAAGGCACCCGCACGGCTGGGACAGAGCAGGGGAAGGGCTGGAGCGGGGACGCACCCCGAGCAAGCGGCACATGGGAGCGGCGGGGACCCGCGGGGCGGGCGGCGGGACAGAGCCACAGGTTGGAGCGGGATGGGGAGCGGGGGACGAGGGGACAGAGACCCTCCCGGCACTCACCGAGCGGCTGGAGAGCCGCTTGCGGGAGCCGCGGCCGAACATGGCAGCGCTCCCGGCGCGGAGCCCGGCGCAGCCCAGCCCGAGTGCGCGGCAGCAGCGGCCGCCCCGTCCGGGCCCGTCCCGCCCCCCCGGCGGCCGCCCCTCGGCCGCAGCCCGCCCCTCACCCGCCCTCGGCCCGGCAGGCACCGCCCCGGCACGGACCGGATCCCCCTGCCGCGATAGGGACCGGCTCCTCCCTGCCCCGGCTCCCTCCGCCCCGCCAGGGACCGGCTGCCCCTGTCCCGGTTCCCCCCGCCCCCGCACGGACCGGCTCCTCCCTGCCTCGGCTCCCCCTGCCCCGGTTCCCCCCGCCCCGGCACGGACCGGCTCCTCCCTGCCTCGGCTCCCCCTGCCTCGGCTCCCCCCGCCCCGCCAGGGACCGACTGCCCCTGTCCCGGTTCCCCCCGCCCCGGCACGGACCGGCTCCTCCCTGCCTCGGCTCCCCCTGCCCCGGTTCCCCCCGCCCCGGCTCCCCCTGCCCCGGCACGGACCGGTTCCCCTGCCCCGGCACGGACCGCTCTCCCCGCCCCACTGTCATCGCTTCTCTCCGGGGCTCTCCGCGCTCCCCCGGGAGCACCGCGCTCCCCCGGGGCTGGAGCAATGTCCTCGTTACGCTCCGGAGCTCGGGTGTGATAAAGAAGCTGAGCTCGCCAAGGGCAGACGCACGCTGAGATTACCTGCGCTGTGCAGGGGGGTTTTACTGCCCCAGGCCAGGACAAGCATCCAGAATTCCTGCCGGGCGTCTGATCCCCTCTTCAAGGAGAACTGATTTAGCCCACAAACACGAGCACGGTTCAGGAAAAAACACTGTCACAGGAAATATATTTGCAGCCTGAGATGCTGGACTGGGACACAAAGCACCTGTTACAGCCCCGGAGTTCATGGTCCCTCCAGAGCTACTTATGGACCAGCAGGGCTGGGAGCCTGGGATCGATGGGGCTGGGAGCTGTGATCCTGGGATCCGTGGGGCTGTGAGCCTGGGATCCATGAGACTGTGAACTGTAATCCTGGGATCCACGGGGCTGTGAGCCGTGGGGCTGCCCATGCATCAGCCCACTCTTGTCATTTACACAGTGCACTGAAAGCAATGCCCACAGCCAACAAACACCCCGTGCCCCTGGGGTTTGCAATCAAACAGCGCATCTGGCACAAGGCAGAGCAAAATGAACCGGTGGGGAGAGGAGGAGCAGCAAACGCTTCACAGAGCACAGGGCTCCTCGGAAACTCTTCCCCAGTGGGGCTGGAGCAGCTTCCCCATTAGCATTTCACAGCTTCACTCAGGGCTGTGGTTGTTTGCAGATCCTGTCAGCTCCGTCCCCTCCTTCCCTGCCTCTTTGTTCCCTTGCCTTGCTGCCTCACAGCTGGTTAAAATGGTAACCCCTTGATAATTTCTTTTTTCATTTAATCAGTTCTCATTTTTGTCAATTCTTCTCTTGTATCTTCCTCCCTATGAAGCTGAAATGAGGCTGGGGGCTCTGTAGCTGAGATAGCCTTTTGGAGAGTCTCAGACAAAAAGTTTTGGGGAGATTTTTACTCTTTCCTGCCATAAATACTGTGCTTCCTTAAAAAAAACCCAAATAAAACAAACAAACCCAACCTAAGAAAAAAAACTCCACATAGAGAATTTTATCATGGAGAAAATTTCCTTTTTCACAGGCTTTCTTCATGGCACTGGGAAAATATTGAATGCTCCCTGCTCTGTTTTTCTGTGGTTGCTATTTTTACCTTTCCAAAACCCTCCAAGCTTCCCTCTATTGCTCCCTTCTGCTAAATTTCCTCATCATTTTCCTTCTTGGTTTCTCTCCCAGTTTCCAGCTCATACAGTGGTGCATGAATATGTTATAAGCTCTCAAGGGAAGAGGCGATCTCTCTAAGTATACATTTCCTCACACAGTGGGCAACTGGTTGCAGACTGGGGTTTGACCTCACGTTGAAACATCTCTACCTACAGCCAGTATCCAGTGTCAAATACATCATCAGGGTGCTGAGTTACTGTTATCTCTACAGAAGGACAATGGGATTTCAGGGAAAGGGTGTCATGCAAGAGAGGGCCTGAAAACCTACAGCACTTTGGGTGTCTTGCATAAGATTCAGAATATTTAAAACTCCAATTAAAACTGCTGAAATAAAAGCAGTATTGGGTACAGGACTTATAACAAGATTCAACGTGCTGTGGGAAATGCTTTAAAGGTGACCTGCAAATCCTCTTTAATTGCTCTGCTGTTGCAAGAGATGCTGTGCGCCCTCAATAACAGGGCTGGTGAGGACATCTGCTATGAGTTTAAAACAGAAAATGTAAGTCAAAGTTGGAGGATAAATTCCTTGGAGGTGTGGCTGTACTGAATCACAGCTCCAGTCTGCTGATGAAGATGGAGGTCCTAAATTGCTGCCTAAAACAAGGCTGGCTGGTCCCCTCCCTCCATCCCAAGCTGTCCATGAAGCTACCAGACTTCCCTGCATGCTTGTGTCCTCCAGGCTCATGCCAGCAGGTACTGCAGGCACAGGGGGTGGCACAAGCAAAAGGTAGGGGAGGCTCTGAGCTTGCATCAGTGTGTTCAGAAGAGGGAAGATGAGGGCTCAGCCTGGGAATGCAGAAGATGCAGATAAGAAGGATGAAGGGTGCTCACTGCTTCTGCTCTGCTGTGCCTGTAGAGAGATCTGGGGAAATCAGGTCCATGCAGAGCCATGAAAATGTTCAGATAGCACAGACCCCAGTGAAGTCAGGTCCTTAGGGACTCCTAAATATCTCATGAGAAGAGCAATTTCTCTCTGGTCTGAGACATCCCGGGTAAATGAAGGGCTTCTTGAGATGACTCCATCCACTTTTAGGGATGCTCAGATGCTCCATTTCCATAAGGAAACAGCCAGGCCAGAGCATCATCTCTGGGATGCATTTGGGAAAGGGAGGGGATACATTATCTCATTGGCCTGAATGCTCCTCTTCTCTTTCCTCCCCCAGAAAAGCTGCCAAGAGTAAAGATCTCTCAGGAAATAAACACCCACTCCCTTGTTCTCACCATGTGCAAAGGGGATGATGCACCATCCTGGCATGGCTGGGTGGGCAGGGGACAACAACACAGCTCCAGCCCTACCTGTGCTACCATGAGAACTACTTTCAAAAGGGGATTTTGCATTATTATTTTTATAGACATGGAGATCTTTCTCTTGAGTGGAGGCAGACTTAGCTTGGAGGTGGGGGGTGTCAGATACTGCTGTCAAATAGGCTCAGAAACAGACACACATGTATAATCCATGCTAGACAGTTTGTCTGACAAATTATTGTTTCTGCTGTCACTTAAATTGTTCCATACGTCATCTTTCCCTCCCATTTCTGTTTCAATCAAACCTGCCTCGAGATGACTCTCCTTCCAGCCCTTTTCCTGACTAAACCAGTTTAGAACTCAATTTGCTCCATTCGTGCACTGTGAGTTGGACCCATTTCCCTTTTGAAGTTGTGGATGGCCAAGAGGAGGGAAATGACAGGGATGCTCTTTGCTTTCTGCTCCCTGTTGCACCTGATACTAGAGAAATAATTATAATGAAAATCAAAGAGCTCAGGGAAAGGTAAAATGCAGCTCCTGTGTTAGCTTTTGGTCACAAGGGAGGAGGAACAGGGCCTGGCATGGGATAGAAGAGCAGCCTGAGCAGCAGGGCAGAGCTGTCATTAGGGCCCTGTTCTCCTGGTGGCCTCCATCCCATGCAGGACAGCAGCATGTGCAATCGCAGCAGTGATTGTGTCCAAGCCCAGTGGGCAGTCCTTACCACCCACGGAGAGGAGCTGCAGGTCCACAGCAGTAGCTGCAGCCAGGAGATGGGAAATATGGGACAACTTGTGCTACCAAAGACCATGGAAAGTCTGCCCTCAGCTCTGGTCCAGCAATTCTGGATGGGAGCTAGCTGGCAGACAAAACAGTTGTGTGTGTGAAGCCAGGAAAATTTGCTAGTCTTTCCAGGAAAGTGCCCCTGGCTCTTCTATCCTACAAACCATGCCTCATGTCAGGAATTCACCTCCAAAATACTCACATGCAGGAAGCTCTCAGCATCCCTCCATCAGCTCTGACACCCCTGTGCCTCTTACAGTCCAGCCCTGACCATCAGCAGGGGTAGCACCGAGAGAAAGCACTGGAGTAAGGCAGAAAGCAGCTCTCATTTTGATGCTGGACCATCCATTTCTCCCCTCTGTGATGTCAAGGTGAATTTGGCTGTTATATACTGAGTCAGTCCCCTCGTGGTCCCTCCTGCCAGCAGCCTGTGCAGGTGAATTACAGCTCAACATGAATCCTGTCTCCATCTAGTACCCTGAAGGTAATAAATGTCTGACTGTTATTAGGAAGTTATTGTCTGAAGCCTTTCAAACAGCAAAAAGAAGGCTTAAAAACACCTCTAAGTGCCACAGCTGCTGGAGGAGTGTGCTGGGGACCAGGCATCTAATTTGCTGCATCATTCCTCCACCAAGCCTCCTTCTTCCTGGGTAAATGTGCCCCCATGAGGGTCTTTTAGGAGTTCTCAGTGTTTCCACTCATTCCAGCTCCAAGATTGCAATTACTGCAGGCAGAAAAGGCTGTGCACAAACCCCAGTTTGAGGTGGGGATATGGAATTTCAATCTGTGCTGTGCATAACAGGAACCCAGGCCGGGATGAATCATGCTATGTTACTTCGGTTTTAAATTTTTTTTGCACTGCGTAGGATTTTCTGGGGCATATTCCATCAGGCACGTAATGGTCAGATTCACTCTGAACGTTTATTACATGGTTACTTTGCAGTACACACACTTCAAATGTCACAAATGGCAACAAAGTGGGCTTAGCAACTTAACAAACCTTTCTACAAGTTCTGTAGATCACCTTACATTTTCTGAGTGCTCTTTATCACAGCCATTTGACTGCTACTTTTTTTGTTAGATTTCTCTGTTCTGAGGTATTTTGATTAAAACAGTACTGAGTAATTTCACCTTTTTTTCTTTCATCAATACACTCATTTGTAAATATCCCAGGAATTTTTTTGTGTCCTCCCACCCAGGAATGCAAATGGCCATTATGTACTCCCCAAGGTATCTCCAAATAACCCTTCTCCTTTTAACCTTAGGGTTTTATTGTGTTAGTTGCTAGGTAACTGAGTAAGATTTATAGCCATCTATTGTTAATTTTGAAGGCGGTCTTCAATTTCCCTGTAAATAACATTTGGGAGTTGGAGTCCACACCAATAAAAACTTGGAGCCCAGTCCCACTCTGTGGAGAGGAGCACCTGCCATGAAATGCAGAGCCAAGTGGATACATAGAACTCACCCTCTCAAAAAGGGACCTGCCCCTCTCAGGCTGGGCATTGCTGAGGTGCTGGAGGGACCCTGGCCTCTGATGCCAGCGTGGCAGAGTGTCACTGCCTCCTTCCCTCCCTCCTGCTCCATTCCAGCCCCTCTCCTCTTCTTCAGGCTGTTGCTCCCCAAAATGAAATGACAGTGCTTCAGCTTTTCCCAGACGTGTATTTCTCTACTGTCCATCTCAGGAACCCCTGAGCACAGCTCTCCCAGCCTCTCTGACAAAGGACGGTGGGACATGGCCCTGGCTCATATAGTTGCTTAATGCCTTTCAATTTGAGGCTAAACAAAGCAATCAGGTGGGACTCTGCCAATTTGCACGCAACATCCTTGTGCTATAGCAACAAGTAATTTTCTACTATCCCCCCTCACTCCCTGGAGCTCTCTTTGGTGCAGCAGAATTATTTGCTTTGTGCTGCAAATTCACACTTCTGCCATGCTACTTTGACTTTTCAGGGCCATTTATGAAGATAAGGAAAACCAAACCAATTTAGGGTAACTGGCAGAGGGGCACGTGTCAGCAGGCACGGCAGGAGGTGAGCTGGCAGGACTGAAGCCATCCTGCCCTTCCCTTGCCACAGCACTGGAAGTGTCACAGATGTCCTGCAATCCCTCACATTAATCATTCATTTGCCACCCTGCAGGTGGAAAGGTCCTTTTACTCGTTTGTAAAGCTGTTTTGCTGTCTCTTTTGATTGGGAGAAGAAGAAAAGAGTCTTTTACTTACCGTTTTACAGGGTTGAAACCTGCTTATAAATAGAGGAGAGAAACGCCTAGCAAAACCAGGCTGCTGGTGGTAGCTCAGATCACAAGAAATTAGGAAGCTGGTAAAAGGGAAAACTCAGAAAACCTTGTGGCCCTGAGATGCCAGAAATGGTTTCTTTTCTGGACACCAGTGTTATCACGTTTTATATTGGTGCTACTTTTGCTTGCTGGAGCCACCAGCTCTTTAGCCAAGGCAAACAGCCCAGGACATACCTGGTGTCAAAAGCTTCTGATTCTCCCAAGTTAAATGCCTCCATCATTTAAGTCCTTGAAAGGCCCAAGCCATTTGGAATGATCAGATGGGAAAATGCCATTAGTGAAATCTGAATGCCAGTCGTACCTGGAAAGCTTCACATACCACTTGCACAATGTAGAGGAAAGCTGAAGAGGAAGATACACTCAGGTTATCTTGGGCAGCAGCCTCTCCAGGGCAGGCAGGCAGGCAGGCAGCTCTCAGGGGTTATTCCAGGTGAGCTCTGCACCAGCACAAGGCACACCCACTGCATTTTTCCACACAGAGCAGGATGAAGCTGTCGGTGTTGACAAGAGCTGTTGAAATGTCTTGAGGACACCCCACTTTATGCAATTCAGTCAGCAGAATTTAGAAATATCTCTAAAAAGTGGATCTGAAGGGTATCACCTCTCCATTTGCCCTACCTGAATGGAGCAGCAGCTCAAGTGAGAGTCAGCAGAGTGATCTGCTGGGGTTTCCTTAAATCACCTGTACCACTGATCTGGGTGGACTGTCCCCCTGAGACACGTGGATTTGAGGAGACATGGCATGCTCAGGGATACCCTGGGAGGAGAACAGTGAAGGAGAGACAGACAGCAAAGTGTTTCAGCAGCTGAGCCCCAGCACAGGTAAGAAGAAAGGCCATTGCCTCCTGCTCCCACAGACAAGGCTCAGACTCACTGTGCTGCTCCTGTGCTGCCAGGCAACAAACCTCCATGGCCACTGCTGCCCTCTCCTTTCAGCAGCTCATGGTTTGTTATTCTAAGTCTCAGTTGTTTGCCAGCTCAGCTGTACTGTGTTTTCTGAAGCAAGGAAAGATTGCCACCAGTGTGTACCTGATTGTTCTAAGCAGGCAAGGTGTCAGCCCCAGTGGGAAGTGCAGAGCTGCATGCTCCCACCACTGCACAGGTGGATCCTGCTCCAAAGGGCTATTCAAACTCGGGACCAAGCAGAAAAACTTCATCTGGGAAGTCCAAGCCATGCATGAGGCCACAGCTCCAGCCTCTGGCAGCATCTGGTACCTGCCTGCCCCCTCTGCTGCAGGCGGCCTCGCTCCCACCTGCGGGGGGGGCTTGGAGGCACCACTTGTATTTACTGGTACCTGTATTTGCCAGCAACAGCAACTAACCTGGACATGTCTGCTCCTGCCAGTGAGTGTGCAGGGAGCCATTCCCACTTCCCTGCTACCGGGAGTGGGAGCAATGAAAGCGTTTCACAGTCAATGCTCCTTTCCGAGTGGGGCTGGGGAAGGCAGGCAGCGAGCAGTGAATAGCTTCAAAGAGGAAGGTCAGCAAGCCAGTGAGGATGGATTAGAAAAGGACAATGCAGAAAAGACCTGATTAATTTAATTGCTCATCTGAAATGTAGTCGCAGACTAAAGAAGGATGAAGAAATTATAAGCATATGAATGGAGCCAAGTAATGATTTTAAGAGAGAATGTCAGAGCCCTGCCTCTCCCTGCACCCTCTGCCCCACATACAAAGGTTTTTGTATTCAGAGATTACTCCAGACTTCTGGCTCTTCTTCTCACACTGTCTCTTCAGAAATGGAGACACTGACTACCAACACATGTTTAATTAGCTGCAGCTTCATCTTGCTGCTGGCGGCTCAGACTGATCATTCGAGCCAGGCGTGTGAGAAGGTGTAATGTGGAAACCATTCTGCTCCCAGCAGAACTGAGGTTTTCCTGGTGGAAATGGGCTGATGGGCATGGCCTCAGCCTCTGCACTTCATATCCTGCCTTGAAGGACTTGGATCAGTGTCACAAAGGAGAAATACATTTCTACCTCCCCTTGCTTAAAACGGTACCTTCATCAGATCTTGTACTTACAGTCAGCAGATCACATCTCCAAACAATTCAGAACCAATATAACTAGAGAGAGGCAGAAGTAATTTCATGGAAAATTTAACAGGTCGGGGGGGGGGGTGGTTTTGTTTGTTTTTCAATTGGAACAAACAAACAAAAGAAATCTCCCCAGGAAATATAGTATAAAAGGCATTTGGGTTACGTCAAAATACTATTTTTTTCTTTTTTCTTAATTTTTTTCCCAAATCTGTGCCTTGTGTTTGCTAATATTAAATAGCTGAAAAATTAAGCCAACTTTGAAGTGGAAACTCAGACTCTTCTGTCAAGGCTGAAAATAACTTCTTAGTATTCTTCATCTCGCTTTTGCAAAGAGAGGTCAGAAACTTGTCAACTAAATCTGCTTCTGGAAGGCTACAATTTAAATTGCCTGGATCTTTTCACAGGCAAAAATACTTGAAAAATATTGGAGCGAGACTGACAGGCACCACATTCGGTGATCAGCTTCTTCCTCCTGCTCAGCGCAAGCCGGAGAGCTGCCTCCAGGAATTTCATCCCCTCCCACAACGTGACCAACACTCCAAAGGGTTGTGGCTTCTGGATGAACTCACCTCTCTTACAACGACCTGGTTGAAAGAGTTCTCCATTTGAAGAGTTTAAGTGATGGGAGAACTTAAGGCCTGGGCTGAGCCACTGCAGCTGTTAATGACTGCTGGGTTGGGTTGAATTCCTGTGCCTTTGCCTGGTAATGGGAGGTGTCTCACCTCGGCGCTCTCCCCCTGACAGAATGCTTTCTTCTGAGTCAGCCCTCAATCATCTGTTTGAAGAGTTGTGTTGGAAAGACACAGTGGAACAGGCTTCTCTGCACTCTTGAATATGATTTTCAAAGCGTGGCTATGAGGAAAAGAAGGAAAGGAATCAAATGTCCTGATTTAGGACTAATTCCTTGAGACATGCCTTTCCAACAGCCTTGAACAAAATGTTCTGTAGAAGAAAAATGCCCACCACTGGGGCAGAAAGCCAAAGTGATCAAACAATCACCTTTATCTCTGAAGCAGCACAAAGAGACTGAAGAAGAGTGCTGCCATTGTCATAGAACTTCAGCACTAAGCACACAGAACCTAAGCACTGAAAGTGTTAAAATGACCTTTCATTATACGAGGCTGGAAGGTTAAATACGATTCAGGGTCTGTGTGTTAATTCCACAGCAGTTCACATTTAAAGTCTTTGCAATAATAATTTATTAAGGATAAATGACAGAAAGACACTTTAACGAGATTGGTCATTTAAAATAAGAATTGAGCTTTTGAAATACTGCATGCTCTGTTTTCTGCATCTGACAGTGTTTCAGACACTGGAGAGGAATCCTCTCTCCTTTGAAAACACAGAAGCTGAAAAAGGTTGCCAGCACTAAGAGATCTGCAGCATTTTCTGAGACAAAGCATGAGGAACATATAAGGGAAGACAGAAATTGCAACTTCACTCTTACCTGCAGTATCTGGGGCAGTGGTGATGTAAGACTGGTTGCACTTCAACATTCGACTGCCATCCTGTGAGGCAGTCCCTGCATTTCCCTCCTTTTAAACCAAATTTCTCCTGCCCAAATTATTGTATATTTAACACTATCTTTTCCAATTTAGAAAAGTTTATTTATTTTTTTTTTTTTTTGCACAGTCCTTTCCATAATACTGTAAGTGGTGTGGACCAGGCCCATTATCCCAGATCACCCTTCAAAAACATTTGCAAAATGAACTGCTTGTCTCCCTTATATGCCATGTCAAAGGATGTCCCTGGTCATTGAAGGCAGCACCAGATGTCTGAACAATGCATGGGACATCTCTGAGATGTGCTTGTGTATATTTTGCACCTGGGATCAGTCCTTTCTGGACAGAAATTTGGGAGCATCAGTCTCTCCAACCAGGAGGACATGAGTGGGTGGTCATGGCCATTCTCTGTGACTCCAACATAGGTTCGGGGTAGGGCTCCATATAAACAACATTCTTCCCATCCCTCTTTCCTTTTGCATGGGACAATCAAACCCAAACCTTGGAAAGAAACACCAGCACAGAAAGGAATGTTTATCATTCAATGTATTATTCCCTTGTGTACAAAGTATTTTGCCTCTATAGTAGCTCACAGGTATTGAAATACGATGGCAAATGCAACAAGACCATACAGACATGTCATACAGGTATTCTCATTTCCTTTTGAGTATAAACAGAAAGAAACATTGTACAGGAAAGTGCTTGCATAAAAATACCTCAGTTTGTAGAAAAATAATGGCATTGATATACAAAACCCAGAGTTCTTTCCTGAACGAGAAATGTCTATTATTTCTAATCTTCAAAATCTGCTCTATCTAATGATGACTGTTAAGGAATGTCAGGATCAGTGCTCTGTCATTTTTTCCCTTATAGTTTATTTTGTATTTTTTTAGGTTCTGCCAGCTCTGTTAATAGCTGCTCTAAAACTACATGGTAGAAATGAATGTGTACGGGTCAAAATAGTGTTTCTTTTTATAAATAGCCATTCACTTCACTTCACTTACAGTGGTAAAGCATCACTATTTCTTTCTAAAGTCCATAGTGCAATTTTCCCTTTTCCCCTACAGAATTTATACATTAGCAATTATCATCAGAAAATCACTATTCCATTATTACTCCTTTCCTCTTTCCCTTTTTTCTCTTTCTCTTTCCCTTTTTCCTCTTTCCTTCACCAGTTCCACAGCCCTGCTTGCCTGTGAGATGTCTCCCAGCTGACAGGAATGTGTCAATCCCTGATTGTCAGGCTGACAGTTTTCACTCCAAAGGCTGAACACAGCCTGGCACACACAGGTTATGAATCCAGGGATCAGATCGTTTATCACCATTGATCCGACTGTTTTGTAACACACTGATTACACATCCTTTGAGGAGCTCTGTAAAAGACTCACACAAGTTCCCGAGGTTGTGTTTGGTAACTGCTTGCATCCAAAATGGAAAGAGTTATGTGGAGTAGCAGATAAGCCTCTTTGGTTTTCCAAACTGCTGGTAATTTTGTGCTGAAAAGCTTCCTTTCCTTGTACTTTGTGCTCCTGGCTGCCTCAACACGTAAGGTGAAAGGGCAGCATCTTCCTATCACTAAGTAAAGTTGTGGAGAAGGAGAGAAGGGACATAGTCATAGACTACAACAATAGCCTGGTCACATCACCCCTGTTCCATGTGCTACAAAGCTCTGTGAAAGCGTGGCATGCCACAGGCACAGGGCTATGTACAGGCAGAGCCACCACACAGGGACACGGCTCCTCAGCTTGATTAAAAAAAAGCCAACAGCAAATGTCTGGCTGTAGATGGGAATGGGGAGAGGCAAGGAGCACAGATGCCTCACCAGGAAGATCCAAAGCAACACAGGAGTAGGCGTAAAGCAGCTTGCTTTTGAAGGGGGGGCAGAATCATCTGTAGGTACAGAGTGATCTTGTTGAAAGGAGGCAGAGAAGCCTCCCTTTGCAGATGGTCTGGGAGTGAGTAGGAAGCTGGGGAAATGCTGCAAGTGCCTGCAGGGGGGTACCCTGGCCAAGAGAAGGGGTGGCTTGGCTGGGCGTGCTGTCCCCATCCCTGCCGTGCTGTCCCCACAGCCCTCACCAGCCCCATGGGGAGGGAACACCACAGGGATGCTTTCAGCTTCATGCTAGGATTTGGTAACAAAATCTGTAAGAAACTGCATCTCTTCTGAGCACACAGCCCAGGGAAACATATGGCCTGATCAGCCTGTCTGGGATGAGTTAATACCCTGCTTCCAGATGGAGTCAGGAAGCACAGTGGCACATGCAATTAGGAGACAAAGATACATTTTTTTTTTAAAAGTGAGTTCACTTCAGAACCTTAAAAAAAAAAGGGGCTTGAGCTGAAGATCCATCTGCAGGAATTTTCCTAAACCTGGGGTAGATCTTGATAGATTTGAATTGCCTGATAATTTTTCTGCTTTATCCCCTTCTTTAATGATAAAGGCACTGGATTAACTAAAACTACAGAGCATTAATAAATATCATGTTAGCACCAAACCAGTGCTTTCAGCACTGGCCACAGAGGTCATGTGAAATTCAAAACATACCTAAAAGATAAAGATTGCTGATGCAACTAGCACAGTATTCATTGTCATGTTTTCCTTGAGTGCTGTCAGCCTAACCCCTAAAAATAAAAATTTAAGCACATTTTGTCTAATTTCCTTGCATAAAGACAGATTGAAATGCCAAAAATACCCCTATGCAGATTGTGTAGCACCGTGGAGGGCCAAAGCAGCCCATAACTGAAGGAAAATTACTGACTGAAAGTAAACAACTGAACACAGTGACAATAAAGTATCACTTGTCATAATGCTACATATAATGTAGAGTATGCAAAATGCAGTGGTTTGACTGCAGGATTTAACAATAAAAAATAAAAATAGTAAAAGCAGCCTTAATATAATGATTTTAAGTACAAAAATATTAAATCAAAATAAATAAACCCAAACATAAATATTATACTGTACATTAGGAATATGCAATCTATATACACATATACACAGATATAAAAGTGGAAGGCAGAGGTATTGCATCACTATCCTTCATCCATCTGTCATCTCCCTTGGCTGCTCCCAGAGAACCTGGAAAACAGAGAAAAGGTGCACATTTGGAGTCATCCTGGTCTCTGGAACATGTCACTAGAGAAACTGGCACAAGAGCAGAGCAAAAGTGGGTGCCAGTAAGGTGGAGAGGCATTTCCAGGTGACAGTGCTGTATCCACAAGGGTTACTGGGGGAGCAGGGGATCCCCCTGGGATGCTGTGTGGGGTGGATGGCTGTCACCAATGCATTTGATGTCTTTTTGCAAGCATGGCCTGATCTGCTCCTTCAGGGCATTTTGGGGAAGATTTTCCTTCATGCAGAAGCAGCTGAGCACTCACCACTGCTATAACACCTGAATGTCGAGGCCTGTTCCAGATGATGGAGTGCACTTCCCACAGTAACCACCACATCTTCCTACTACTTTGGTACCATCCTGCAGGCAAAATCAGAAATAACAGCTCAGTAAGAGCTCAGGAATTCCATGCTGTAGAAGGGCCAGATCTGGGTTACTCAAGCCATGGTTTCTAGGGTGTATAAGAAAACAAATGATGCCAAAATAAATCTATGAAATCACTGCTATGTTCAAATATATACAAACGTAATTCTCTTTAGTGCTAGCACATCAGCACTAAAGACAAATAGTGGACACAAATAGGAAAGGGTAGGTTTGATTTATTAAATTGAAAGCTGCCCAAGGAGAAGCCCATGTGGAGGTATCTCAAGGGTATTTGCTTTCTCCTGTTTGTCCCACAGTGAGGAATAGTAAAGAGTAGAAAACTTGGCTCATGCAAGAGCAAAACCACTCTGTGTCAGTAACAACTGCTCAGCTCTGCCTGAGCATGGAAGGGCATGGAAAGGGTATTTGCAGTTAATACCAGGAAACAACCACTGGGAAGTGAAATGGAAGAGAGTGGCTCCAGAGACAAGAGAGGAGTGAAAGTGATGGGGTAAGGTGATGTCATTTGCTGAGGTGCCAACCCTCCTCTCCTGTCCACAGCCAGAAGGGCTAAGTATGGAGTGGTCCTGAGGTTAACCTGGTCTCCAGGTGAGCGCAGCAAGCAGAGTGCAACTCTGGGCTTGAGTCAGGAGATTAATACCTCCATCTGGCCTTCCTTATCTCACCTCTGCAGAGTCTTTCTCCTCTTGGTCATTACAATGGACAGACAATCCTTGAGGGGAATTCAACCCTCAATTACCAGAAAATTGGACTTAAGCACACAACAAGCTTGCGCAAAGCATTTATTTTTAAACGAGCTCCACCCTGCCCTTGACATTATTGATCTGTGACTGCAGCAGGCTGCTATCATCTCTTCTCACTACACCGTTCTTTCTTCTGTTCCTGCAGGCAATTACACCCTTGGAACAGCACTTGACAGATGCCACCAGGTGATGGAGGATTTTTGAGTACCCCTGTTCCTTAAAGTTTATTTTAATTCTGCCAGCCATGATGTTTTCTGCAACTCCAAAGTTGACTTCTCTGGAAGTGATATGTAGGGCCTGTGCTGGTCCTCTTCCACCTGTAACATGCTCAGATCTGTAGCATTAATTCTCCTCTAAGAGCACCAGCACAGAGGAGACTCATGCTCCCCAGAGCCAGGGGGGAGACTGAAAGCAGCACAGGAGAGGATATTTTGCAAATTGCTGTTTATTAAATGATGGTGACCTCCTTTGGAGAGCTTTAACAGGGGCAATTGGGATGACTCACATGAAGTAACAGCCAAAAAAGCAATTCTGGGTTTCTACCATTTCAGAATATGACACAGAAGCAACAGAGTGAAGGCACAGAGTGACTGCAGGAGGTGTTAAAAGGCAGGCAAAGTACAAATATGGCTGTGAGAGACTGTAAAGGGCTGCCTGGCTTACCCTGAGGCTCCAGCCAGCAGAGCCACAGGCAGTGACAGGGGATGGCACCTCTGCAACACTCTGTGACTCGAGACTTTGCCAAGGAGATAAACCCAGACCAGACCAGCAGGAAGGTCCACATCCTCCATGCCTTATCAGAGATGTGTTGAGAACAATTCCTACTCAGGGCATTTGCCTGGCACCACACCCTACCTGCAGGTCCAACTCTGCTCTGCATCCCTGACCCTGTCCTGCTGCCCTGCCCTGTAATGCACACTCCATGCTGGGTATCTCAGGCAAATGATGAAGGATATGTCTGCCCCACAGCACTCGGTGCTTTCAGCTTCACAGTTAATCAGGCTCACTAATTAACTGCAGTAACTGATCAAGTTAAACCCGCGAGGGCCTCACCCCAACTATAGTTACATGCAACACTTTAATGTCAGATGTCCATTTTTTGTTAGCCTCTATTGGAAGATGTTGCCATGAATGACAATGTGGTGATTAAACACTTCTGATGAGCAGGTATAGCCATAATTAAAGTTACAACTTACTGGGGATTTCTGAATTTCGGACACCGCGTAATTCCCTTGTGAGAGCCACTTGGCTGTTCCCACTAGGGACAGGCCTGTCCCGTACAGGTCTATGCTGAAGCGACCCTAAAGAACAAGAAGAGCCCGGTTATCCCAAAATTCCATGCTGCAGAATCCCAGCATGCCACGGTGTTGGTTTTCTAACAGGACCTTGACAGCAATGTTTTCCTTGTTTTCCATTGCTCTGACCATGATCACTGTACAAATCACACCATGGCTCACATTAGGAATTTCTTCTCCTCGGTGGCTGCAGAGAAGGAGGGGCTTCAGATTGCGTCTGAACTGCCTTTCCCCATCAGGTTTTTACTGCTTTACCCCATTTTTGCAGTTTCCTGGTTCTGCATTGCTTCTTCTCTGCCAGCTGAGGGCATTGTTGGCTTTCCCATGGCAAACTGCAGAGCCTGACGTGCTCCAGCAGCTGATGGGAAGGATCCTCAGGGATGTGCTGCAGCCGCTGTCACTGCTCCCTCCTCGACTGGAGAGGGCACACTTGTCCTTGTTTTCCTTATTTTCCACTGTACTCCCCCCCCCAAAACTAGTGAAATAAAAACTCTTCAATTCGCATATTTCTTTAAAACACTTAATTCCACCCTTTCTCAAAATGAAAAAGATAGATGAGAAATGAAGGACTATGCCAGCATCCAATGCTCAGCCCCCCAGCCCTCCCCTCACCCCCATGGCAGACTCCAGTCCTGCTGATTTCTGGAGCCACGGAGGGATCCTTTGGACACATCCCCAGGCTGACCCACAGCCCAGCACAGCCGGGCAGTACCAGATGGCTGTTAGCTTTGCACTTGCTGCCTTGGGGATGCTGATTTTCTGTCAGGAGCAAACTGTCTGGGTCAGGTGGATGGATATTAACATTTATGAGCATTCCTGAGGTAAGGAGTCAATCCCTAAGCTGCTGAGCTGTGCAGGAAAGTGTCAGCTCTGAAAGCAGGGAGGGAAGGAGATGGAGAGGTTTGCCCTCTGCTGTCTGCTGCTGCGACTCCCTGTTAATGCCCTTTGTTAATAATGCCCACCTTGGACTACCCAAACAGATCACTTATCATCCCCAGCCCCACAAAAAGTAGATGTGCTGGGAACATGCAGCAAGCCATCCCTGACACAGAGTTATTTGTCTCCTACATTCTTTGGAAAAGCATCTATTCCCTACTACTCTCTCTGCCCAGCATTTCCACCAAGTCCTGTCATGGACTGATCCTCCCGTCTACAGCTAAGCAGGTAAAACCCAGCTCTCCCCCCACAGCCTCTTTCTTCTTCCTTTTCTCCTTTACTGGGAATGCCCTAGGGAATATCTCTTAACCAGCCAACGTCCTGATAACATGGAAAATGGAAACTACTTTCTTCATGTTCACAAAGGGAACTTTCCCCATCACTTTCTCCTTCTTCACAAAGGGAAAAGTTTCAGACCGCTGAGATAAGAATGTGCCACTCGCTGAAGCTGGGCTGCTGCGATCAGCAGTAATTAATAGAGGGCCTGAATATAACAAATGGCACCAATTCCTGTTAAATGCTCTTGTCAAATACCTGCGGGCATTTGGCAGCACTGTAGCAGTCCCCAGCAGTGGCATAAGGAACAGGTCGTCCATCATGTGTCTGTGCAAACTGTAAATCAGTTGCTGTGGAGAAGAGTTGGTGAATAACATGGAAAGAAAGATGCAGGCAGAGAGACAAAATAAATGTAAACATGCTCTTCACTAATGTTTAAATTCACCAAAGCTGGCTTCCCACATAAATGTATGAAGCCAAGACTACTATATTTTTATGAAATAAAGATCACTATATTTTTTAATATTAAATCTCCTGATTCATCCCACGTGTGATTCCCAGCACATGAGCACTGAATTTAACAGGACGCTTACACTCAGCATTTACAGTTCAGTTTAAATCTGTTGATGATTTAGGAACAAGGTATAAATAACAACAAAACTCAAACCCTTGACTTGGGGTTTATTTTGCTATCAAAAACTTCTCCATTTTCAAGAAGGCTACAGCACCTTCTAAATCTCTCTTTTAAACAAAAGCAAACAACATCTCTGCTCTCCCGGCTGCCCCAGCCCGAGGTCGGATTTTCAAAGGGAATTGGAGTATTTTGCTCTGGAGGGATCTGAAGTAACTGAGACTCATTTAGATGGGGATGTGAGATAGCTCCTGCCTGACAGAGGTAGGTGCCCAGCTCCTTTTGAAATTCAAAGGGAGCTGGTATCAAATTCCCAGAGGGTGGTTCCTTTGAGATCTTTACCTAGGAGCTTTTACAGATTATTAGTTGCTTTTTACAGATTGATAGACTGGGAGGTCTTGAAAATTAAGTGATAAAACCCACTTATCAGATAAAGAGTCATTTTACAGGGAAGGATTTTGATTTGCTAAAAAACCACTTAGCTATTTACTGAATGAACTCCCAACAATATGCTGTATTTTTAAAACATTTGCTGGAAACTGATAGCAGTGGAGTCAGGGGGACTGAAACTATAACCCCATGGAATGCTACAGGGTCTCTGGTGGTGGAATGGGCTCCCAGCTCACAGGAATGACAAAAGAGACTGTGTCTTACTCATATTGCACAGTTATACTCTCTTTCTCCATTGCAAATCCATGTCCCCAGCCCTTAACACAAGTTACTTCCCCGTGGTCTGGCTCTGCCAAGAGACTTCTCTGCCCTGGCAACTGGGAACAGAATCTCCACCCCGGTGGAGACTCCTGCACTGGGATCTCCTGACACCTCTCTCAGTAAAATGCAGGGGATGGGGGGCTGGAGTTCCTCCCTGGTTAGGCTTTGTGTCTGAGTCCAGTCTGAAAAGAGGGGATCAAATGAAAGACATTAAAATCCTTCACAAAACACACTGGCCTTCTGGGAGCATGCAAATACTCATTCTGCAGATCAGATACACCACCTGTTTTACAGAGAAATAACATGACCATCTCTGATGTACTCAAGTTGCAGTCCCCAAATGCAAAGCAGCAAACAGGTGACCAAGTCTAAAAGAAGATTTTAACAGGAATTCTCAAGAACATTGCTCACTAGTGTACTACTGCTTGCTTGTAGTCACAGCTATATTTGAGTAAAATAAACATTGTTTTTTAATGGCAAGGCCCTGTTTTTACTCACTTATTATTTGCATAGTGTTCAGGTCCAGCCTTACTTTGCTGAAGGTGGAAAACCCAGCTGCTGTGTAATCTTTCCTACACTGGCAGTCTTCTCGTCTGCTCCCATTATACGGACACTCGGTCGGGTTATGCAATCTAAATCAAAAGAAAACTCTTTCTACTCATGACCAGGAAATATTGCCATGGAAAACAAAAACACTGTGAGGTTCATGATTACAGAATTTCTTACCTGTATCCATACACCTCTGAAAAATTCTCTGCATCCCCGTTGACAAGGGTCACATACTCCTTTGGGCTGTCAGTCTGCATCCCAGAGCAATACACCTGAGAGAGAGAGGCCAGAACTGTGTCATGTGCAAAGGCATCACTGAGACAACCAAAGACAGAAAACCCAAGAGTGGAAGTGAAGACCACATGCAGGGTCCTCTTGAACCTTTAGAAAACCCATTAACTATCATTCTGTTGCTGAAATGCACCTTTAATGTCTTTCCTTTGACTTGCAGGAAATATTCACCATCTTCAGTGACACCTTCAAGATTTTTAACGTCTTTGCAACTCCTTGGTAATTCACCTGAAACAAAACAGAAATACTTGTAGTCACTGAACAACTATACGTCAAAATTTATTTTGGAACACTCTGAGGCTTCCAAAGCATCAAAACATCTTTTTTATTTGTAACAGGTTTCCCTGAAGTGTGTTAGTGCTTACTTGGATGGCTCCCAATGCTTGGAAATACTGCAGATCTCTAGGAATTTGATGGGAAAAGATGCTGGAGCCATGAGAAAGGCAAAAGAAGGTGTAAATCTGCAGACTTACAGTCATGGACATTGTGGCATGTCCTCCTCTCTTCAGGTTTCAGGTCCACATGGCACAAGCTGCTGACCTGGTCGTCGTTGGTCAAACACTGCACTGAGCGGTGCATGACCCCAACTCCACAGGTGACAGAGCACTGTGGGACACAAGACAGAGATTCCTGGTTTATCTCAAGGCTTTATGGGCTCCAGAAGAAAGAACAGAGACAGATGGTTTCCCTTGTACCAAGAGACAGCAGCAAAGACTCCAGGCCTGTGAAGTGTTCAAACACAGGCTTAATTTTAATCAAATGAGTAGTCCTTTTGGTAATTAATCCCCTTCTTATTATCATTGATTACTTCAAGACTATCATACTTTGCTCAGTGTTTGCACACTTTGCTGGATGAGGCAGTGGGTTAAAGTGAACCATGTGCTCAAGTGAAATTGCTTATTTTTCACATTAGGAAGGTTGTTGTTTTATATGCCAATTGCACAAAAAAAAAAAAAAAGAAAAGAAAAGAAAAAAAAAAAGAAAAAAAAGAAAAGAACCCTTGAAATCTTCTCTCCCTGCTGAGAAAATGGCTACATCTGTGCAAACATTGGGTCATCCTCAAATCACCCAGACCAAGGGCAATCCTATGGCTGAAACTGCAGAAATTACTGGAGCTAACAAGCAGCAGAGCATCCAGCGACAGAGTTTGGGCTAT
The DNA here is from genome assembly GCA_037013685.1 of Acridotheres tristis. Taxonomy (NCBI): domain Eukaryota; kingdom Metazoa; phylum Chordata; class Aves; order Passeriformes; family Sturnidae; genus Acridotheres; species Acridotheres tristis. The sequence continues at coordinate 6,684,344 of CM072899.1, read as the reverse complement.
GAGAGGTGGGAGCATCTTGCTCCCCATCCACAACTTGCTCTTTCAAGTAGTTGAGAAATGAAAATCAGCTCTTTCTACAGCTACCAGGTTAGGCTATAAAGAAAATGAAATTGCTCATCCATTTAGAAATTATTATTCTAAAGGAATACACCATGAAGAAGATGGTCTTCAATGGCTCATGGTATTCACAGCTTGGGCATTTACTCTTTATCAAGTCCAGTTCCATAAAACTTAGCTAAAGTGTGAGTAGGACTCTCTCTGTCCATCAAAGGTGATGGTATTTTACATTAAATCCCTTTCAAAAACACAGATGACAAGGGTCATGGCACTTGGTGGTCACTGGGATATTTAGCAGCCCAAAATGAGGAGAAAGGTCTTGCTCTCTGAAATGAATGCTCTTTGCAGTGAAGTTGGATTAACGACTTGGATATTTTGCACTTAAATTCTGAGGGAAGATACCAATTAATTGAGGCTGAGCTCTTTGCTGTAACTCCTCTGTGCTGACTCACAGGGAGGATCTGAAGCTTCCTATGGGGCAGTAGGAACTTAGGTTTCAAATGGCTTTGCCAGTTACCTTGACAACTTCTACTACATTTGACTTGGCTTGACACTCATCACCTTGTAAAGGTTTGACAAATTCCAACAAATGCCTGAGCTGGGTTAATAAATCAAGTTTATGGGAGAAACATCACATTTCAAAGAATGTCAGAAGCCCTAAGAAGTGAAATGTTATCACCTTAACTAAAATTTGATCTTGTAGTTCAGGTCCCAGAAGAAGCTCAACACAAATAATTTTAGCAGAAAGGCCAAGCTCTTTCCCTTGACCTGTCTCAGCATTTATGAGAAGGAGGGGCAGAAAAAAAGAAGAAAAATAATCCTTTTAAGGCTCAAATGACCAGTGTTTCAGCCTAATGCTGGCTCCCAAGTCTTTCTCATACACGTGGCCAAGTGGGATCAACTGCAGTTGCCAGTGACTCACAAATTCTTCTAGCACAAAGCTTTCAAACCCTTGTATTCTGCAATGACCCCACTCTTTGACTAAGCATTCAGCATGGCCATCAACACGGCCACAAATGCTGACTACATCCCAATTTTCATGCATGACTTTACTTGTAGCTGCTGGGACTCCCCCTATGAAGGGGTTCAGTCTGAAGTATGGAGTCCTACACACACCAGGGCTGCTGTTGCACCAGAGTATTCAATACATTAATTAAAGCAGCTCTATAACATTCCCCTGCCAAAACTTTGGTCTAAAAATCCCAGGTGTTTTTAGACAGGTTGTTCCAGTCTTTTTGGCCAAAAAACAAAGTTGCCCAACTTACGCTTCCCCAGTTGCCGACGCGCCAGGAGGCAGAGATGGGGCACTCTCCGAGGTAGCAGGGCTGGATGTTGGGGGGCTGTGTGCCAGGACAGTTGACCATGTTCTGGTAGCCATACTCGTAGTGGTCCTTCCCGGTGTAAATCTCACTGCAGGACACGAGGCGCTGCCTGTACCCCTTGCCACACGTGACGGAGCACTGCGGGCAGAGGAAATATCTGTGAGCACCACTTCCACTTCAGGAAGGCTGGCCAAAATGGGAGGAGAGGGAGGAAACCAGGCCTGTCAGCCTTTAGCACAGGAAACTGCTTCAAAGGATTACTGGTATCTGTTTAAGCCAGTCATGAATATTGTAAGTGGCTACTACAAGTGGGCTAGTGCCTGACACTTTCCTTGAGCACCCAGTTCCTCTCTGGGCTGGATCTACAGCTGCTCCAGGACTCTCTACTCCAGGCTGGCTCCAGGGCACGTGTTATTTCTTCCCAAGCACAAAGAAAGGAGCAGAAGATCCTTGGGAATTTGGAAATGTCTCTATTAGTTGGTTTGGTGGTGTCTTTTTGCCATGGAATACACAGAGATAGAAAATGGTCAAGGCTCACCCTGAATTGCAGGTACTTGCAGGAACTAGAACAATGAGAAATTTTTCATTGTAATTAAAGGATAAACAGCACTTCTGCCCTCCTCCTCAAAGGGCTGAGTGGGACCTGGGGAGAGCCAAACTCTGGCTCTGTAAGCCCTCTTTACCTCTCTGTCTCCATGGGCCTGAGTGCTCCCAGGTGGTCTCCCAGGCACTGGGAGTGGGTAGAGGGTGCCTGGACAAGGAGCAGACAGAGCTCCAGCCTCACAGGCACCTCCATATTTCCCTTAAGAAACCACTCAGGAGACCAGGCTGCTCTGAGATACTTTCATGTCTCCATGTTTCTCCTCCTTGTGCTATCTCAGGTGGCTTGTCTCTCCTCCCCCTAAGTCCTGGCATGTTTTCTTTTTTCCCTTTTCTTGTTTCTGCTTTTTAATCAGTGCTGTGTCAGCAGCTGCCTTGTCATTTCCCTCTGCTGTTTCTCCAACTGGAAAGTAATCCTTCACTGGCTGCAGAAGGAAACAGGCTGAGATTAGCCTGGGTCCTCCCGCATGCGGCGCCTGCTGCAAGGAAAACTCATCTATTTTCCTTGCCTCCCAGCTGTGAGGGTGAATGTCCTGCTTTCCCTCACTCTGGGTCCTTGCCTTGCCCCTGCAAAGACAGCTCTGAGTAAGGATGTGCCCCCATGGTGACCTTTAGGCTTGCCTCTCCCCCATGGTGCACACCTGGATCCTTACACAACTCACAGGGCCCCAGAGCCCCCAGGGAGTGGATGGGAATAAAATCAATTAATTAAATAAATGAAATAAACCAGCAGAAAACCAAAGAGGGTGCCTCCTGAATGCACTGTGCTTTGGAAGAAAATTGCCTCCAGATAATATTAGCTAGGACCCTGAGCACGCTGCTTTAAGTCTTCACTATCCTGGTTGTCTCCCACAGCACTGCTCCTTTCTATCCAACAGCGAGACTGCACACCAAAAAATAATAATTAAAACCCACAACGCTGCCTTGCCACTGTTGATTTGGGTTGCAATACCTCAGCAAGGGCAGCGTTGAGAGGAGGAGAGCATGGCCTGATGCAGGGACGGGGATGCACCTCACCTCTGACCACTCTCCCGTGATCCAGATGTACTCGCAGGGGGGCAGCCCGCAGCTCTCCAGCTCGGGGGGGCGCTTGCTGGGGTCGCAGTAGCCGCTGTTCTGCAGCTGCTTGTTCTCATCCACACAGAACACCTTGCGGAACCGGGACGCCTCCCCGCACGTCTTCGTGCACTGCGGGCAACAAACAACAGCTCAGGCAACGCCAAGGGACCCCAGGGAACGAATCCACATCCAGAGCCAGCCCTCCTCCCTGCAAGCCCTGCAAGCTGTCACTGGTATCACCTGGGGGAGAATTTTCCACCAGGACCCTGCTGTGCCACGTGCTGCTGTCTGTGACAAGCTGCTCCTGGCCTCTGGAGGTACTAACCCAAATCCACAGGAGACAGGAGAAACCAAGGCTGCAGGTATTGGGATGGGGCAGATGTGGGGTCCAGCTGTATAGGATCAAAAGATGCAGGACTGGGCATGCTGGGCCAGGAGATAGGGCAAGGGGAGAAGAAAGGGGCCAACCCCCATTATTTCAGCCCCTAGTAAATATAGCTGTTTGGAGAATGACAACTCAACCATCTCCCTCACAAAAATCACACACTGCTGCACCTTTGGCTGTGGCTGGTATGGGGGGGAGCCCCTTCCACAGTTCCATGCCTTGGCATGGGGACACACAGAATCATAGAATCATCACAGAATAGTTTGGGTGAAAAAGACCTTAGAGATCATCTGATTCCAACCCCCTGCCGTGGGCAGGGACACCTTCCACTCGAGCAGGTTGCTCAGAGCTTCACTCAGCATAGCCTTGAACACAACTCTGCAACCACTGCAGTGGAGGCAGCCCTGCAGGTTTATTCTTTTTTAAACACTACTCTGCCTGATATTAAGAGCAATCCATGCTAGCCAAGTACAATTGCTCCCCAGGTCCTTCTGGAGACTTCAAGGACTCAGTTCTTTCTCTGCTTGTCTTGGAAAAACGAGCCTGACTGTGAGGCTGTGTTCCTGGGAGTGAGGCTGTCCTTGGAGAGCATCTTAGAAAAACACATAAAACAAAATAAATCAGTGTAAGAGCAGCTGTCTAGATAAAACCCTATTTTCTTTTCGTTATTGCCTGTAATGGACTTCTAACACTTTCAGCTAACTGGATTAACAAGGAGAAAAATGCATGAAAATAATCATTTTATAGAACATGTAGGGAATGTCTTCCCCTTAAGGAAAAGGATAAAACATCCAGTCAGAGCATCCCAATCTGTACAGAAACACCGTATGAAGACACCTAGGCTTGGAACACTGTGCCAGTTTAATCTAGTTAGAGTCTTACCCTCCAAACATCATTTCCAGCCTCCCTGAAGCAGCTCTTGCCCTCCTGGCCAGCCAGCAATTAGGAAGATCTTAGTGGGTTCAGCTAATTGCAAAATGCAGGCACTGTCATGGCCCTGTTTCAGTAATTAGCTGTCAGAACCAGGATTGTAAATTATTTGAGAACATTGAAAAATCAGATCAGTCTGTGGCAGCAGCAGCAAACCAGGAGAGCAACAGTGAGCACAACATGATGTTTGGTGTAAATATTTAAAACTGGGGCAAAGTGGAAAGGGATGGGGAAGGAGAGGCAGCTCCACAAAGCAGCATTTATTCCAAAGGAATAACTTAGGAGCTCTTAGGCAACAGTCAACATTGCAAAATCTGCAGTCTGCCAGAAGACCCCAAGGGCTTTGTGTGCTTTCAACCTTATTTACTCTCTTGCTTTGAGTCCTTGGAGTGGAAGCTCCTTCTAGGTCTGTGCTGAAACATGGCAATCCTACAGGGGCTGGAGGAATTTGCTAGAGTGTGATTTCCCCAGAAAGCAAAGTGAGCTATATTTGCCCATCTCAGATTATCTCCCTATTACATAAGTAAAAACTGAAAGGGGGTCACTGTGTGTGAATATGGCACCAATAAGCCCCATCATCAGGGAGCTTCCCTGGCAGCTCTCCAGGCACCTTTAGGGGCAGCCTGAACCCCAATCTTCCTGCTCCTCCCTAAGGAGGGACTCTCCAGCACAGTGGGAGTGGGGTCACAGGATGCTCAAAGATTCCCTCCTCTCTGGTTTGGCATTTTCCAGCCCAGCGAGGGGTCAGCAATACAGGATGAATTGTTTCAAGGTTCCTCACAGCCAAAGGACACATCTTGAGAGGAGTGAAAGAACCAAGCCTGATTTTGTCTCATCAAGAATGTGCCCATCCTTGCTTAAAATCATTACTTGCTGATGAGAGACTGACACTCCCAAGCACAGGGAAGCCTGATTTGGGTTTGTCTGTTTGTGTGGCCAAATAAACCTGAGCCAGCTCTGTGCATTTTGTCATCATGAGAAATTGAAAGTTCGGTTATTTGTATTTTTAAGGGTGACAGGCAATTAAAATAATCCCACTGAAATATTAAATGAGGCTCAAAGACAGTGAGACCATCACAAACTAAATCAAAGAGAAACACTGCAGAGGTTCCAATCAGCCACCCCAAAGTTCTAAAACATTATTCATGTAGAAAGCAGACAGTTCAGCTAGCATGGAAAGGCTATTTTTCCTTTTAATGCAGTGACAGATATTGCAAGAAATCTCACACGAAACAATGGGGCCAGGCTATAACAGCTATTGATAGCAAAATCTGAAAAGCAGGTCAGGCATTTGACAATATTTGTCTCTTTTGCCTCATTTCTCGAATTCTGAACTGTTTTCCTGGCAGTTCAAATTAAGGATCATTTCAGGCACTTCTGAAACTGTTTTAGAAGAGCAATAACAATAATTAAAATAACCCCAAAGGCATTGCTTTGCAAAAGCATTGATTGTTTTCTTCTTCTTAAAATAACAATCTGACACAGATGAAATGTACCCCCCATGCCATGAACGCTTGAAACATGCCTTGGGTAACTCTGCAATTCAAATCAGGCAAGGATGGCACAATTTCCTCCCAAAAAGCAAATGTCAAAGATTCAGGAGTTGCAAGGCAGCTTCCAGAGCTGTGCATTGTCCTTCCACAGAGGCTCATACTAAAGAAAAAACCCTTCTTTCCCCCAGTTTTCCCTTTTTCTTTGTGACTCCAGTCTGAGTTTTATTTTGACATTAGCAAGGCTCTTTCTATTGACTTTCTTCTCCCTGATGGGGGCACTGAGAACAGGTGACTAATGGTGACACACCAACAGAGCAGTAAATGGTTTCCAGTAAGTTTCATATTCCTTCTCATTGTCAAGACCAACACTTTTTTCTAAACAACAACAAAAAGGAACAATTAAAAAACCCCAAACCCTCTTGACAGATTCCCTTTAAAGATAAGAAATCAAGAACAAGACAGCACTGAGATGTTATTTATATCCCGGCTTCCATGTCAATTAGGGTTCATTGCTGCTCCCTTGCTCAGAGGATACCAATGCAATCTGTGCCTCCTCATGGACAGTGCCTATGGCTGGGGGGGAGGTGCTATTCCTTTTTTTCACTGTGTACATCAGAGCAAAATAAGTGGTGCCTGGAAAAAATGCTTGGAATCAGCCAAAGGGGCAAGCTCACATTGGGCAGCTCCTGCATTTTCCTGTTCATGGTTACTTATGAGGATGAGGAAGCTTCCAGTTCATCTTGCTAATAAAGCTCCCTTGGAGAAAAAAAACAATCTCCACAATATGCTCAAAATTTCCCCAGTACAATGGAGAGTCTTGGAAAACTTCAGAAAACATCAGTATTTGTATCCCATCAAGGGCTTGGAAGGGTGGAGGCAGGCACCTCTCCAAACTGTTTTCAGAAATTGCAAAAACAAGGGAGAGATGGCAAAATTTGGTTGAAAGTTGGACTTCATGATTTTTAATGATTCTGAGATTCTACAAAAAGATGGGGCAGGAGCTGTTTCTTTTCAGGGCTGATTAAACTAGTTAAGAACTGGCACTACATGCTGTTTGGTGAGCTCTTTGCTGCCTTTAAATTTATTAGCTGAACAAGTTAATGGGCTCTGTAAAACTAAAAGTTTGTTGCAAGGAAGTGGCTGGAGCCCCGTCAGCCATTCCTACATTTCCTTTTCTGGCTGGGATGTTTCCATCGGGTACCACTGTGTGACCAGCCTGGCTTTGCCTCCTGCTGCTTCCCATCACACTTCCCTGTGTACTGGGAAGCAGCTGAGAAAGGGCACAGCCCCCTCTGGCCTCCTGCAGTCCTGGCCGGGTTACACAGGATTATAAACCAAATTCCCCAGCACTGCTGAGATTGGGGAAATGAAGCTAAACTTGTGTGTCCTGTTCCAGTCAGGCTGAGGTACCACATGCAGGGGCTAAAAATGGAAAAAAACAGAACGAAAAGAATCATTTTGGGGTCTGGTCTGAACTGCCTCTGCCAAAACCTGCCGTGCATTTGAAGGCTGACACAGCACCCTCTTGGCAGTGCACGGGAGGGCTTCTCCAGCTCAGAATCTCTTCGCCCTCCTACCACCCACCAGCCTTGAGACCACTCATTGCCCACACTGCAGGAGAGCTGGAGTCACTCCCTGAACCACTGGAGCAGCAGCTTTATCCCCAGTTCCAGTCCCAGGAGCTGTTTTTGATGGGAACTGATCCTAGTGACAGAAAAGCATCATCTCCCAGAGAAGATTTGATCTCAGCACTGCTTGTGGCTTGATAAAGGAGCAAAGACCGGGAGCTCAGTGAAAGGATAGGGATGTCAGATGGAGCTGGGGTAATGGGGCAGGAAAGAGGGAATTACCACTGCTCCCTAATTCCTCCAGGCACAGGGCTCAGGCTGGAGCAGCACAGCAGGGCTCTGTCTCCTGGAAGAGACCCAAATCCCTACCCAAAACCTGCTCAGTATTTGCATAATCCCAGCCAAACACAGGGAAGCACGAAGCAATACATTAACCCTACAGAGGCATTTCAGCCAGCATGCATGAACCTTCCCTCTGCCTCTTTTTATTTTTTTTTTTTCTTTTTTTTTTCGGACAACCCCAGGTTGCAACCCAAACGCCAGCGCTCCCCAGCCTCAGCATCCTCCGCGGCTGAGAGCACAGGAGCGTGACCCCGGGGCTGGGGAAGGGGGTCTCCGCTTACCTCCTGCCATTCTCCGGCTGCCCAGCGGTGCGTGGGGCACGCAGGGAGGTGACAGTCCCGCTGCAGGGGTGGCCGGCTGCCCGGGTCACACTCGGCCTCCTCGGCTGCCTTGGGGCTGCTGCTGTGGCACTGCACGGAGCGGCGCTGGACACCCCGGCCGCAGGACACGGAGCACTGCAGGGAGGGACACAAGGTGAGTGGAGCTCCCCAGCACACCCAGCACGGTGAGTTCAGGGGTTCAGTCTCTGCTCTGGGCTCCAGACAGTGATGGTGAATTCAGGGGTTCAGTCTCTGCTCTGGGTTCTAGTGATGGTGAATTCAGGGGGTTCAGTCTCTGCTCTGGGCTCTAGATAGTGATGCTCTATCAAACTTCCAAGTGAGGCTTTTCATTCTGTGAATCTGAAGCCAGTGGGAATATTTGCCGTTGGCTTCAGTGGGGTCAGGACTTCCTGGACAGGATTTTTATTGAAAAATCTGTTTTTATTGCAAAATAGCGGCGCTGCTAAACCACCCTGACACGCCAGAGGCGGCCAGGCTCTGAGTATTGCTCTGAGTATTGCTCTGAGTATTGCTTCTCAGGCACTGGTTCAAAAAAGTAATAGTTCAAAATACATCAAATGCCACAAACAGAATGGGCTTTAATGAAAAGCAAACATGGATTTTATAGAAGAAATTGTGTAGCTGTAGAGAGGGAAAGGTATGATACAGCTGGGATTTCTTTCAGCATGCATCTGAACATGCACATGCATCCAGGCAGGGAACACTGTTAATTTTTGAAAACAAATGTCTTTTTGAAATTAACTGCATTTCACATTTCCTTCATTACACTGCGGGCACATTTCTCCCAGCTTCAAGGCACAGCAACAAATGCCTGAATTTTTCTGTTTCTCAGACATCTTTAAATTATTAGCTATACTGTAATACTATTAACAGCTTATTTTTTCTTTCACGCAACATTTCTTAGTGTTATGACTGCACACTAATATGTTTGGCAATACTTAATATTCCTCTGGAACAGATTCCTCTTGGCTAGACCTTAAAGTACACTATACAGATTTGGAGTAAAGAGAATTTGCATTTATAGAAGAAAGTGCATAAAAATTAAAGGTATGTATTAAAAACACAGCTGAATTAACAACTAATATTAAGTATTTACAACAACTAATATTACTTATTAATGTATCAGGAACTAAGAAAATAAGTTCATAGCCTGCTATTGCAATGTCCACTAAAATGAGCCTTCTTAAGTCAGGGAATTAAGTGGTGCCAAATGGGGAAGCAATTCCCTCTTCTGTATTCCTCCATAATGCTCTTTGCTTTACTACCCAAATGCCCCATAAAGCCAAGAGAACCAGAGAAAAGCTGACTGTGACTATATGTCTGGCTTCAGATATTCAAAAGAGGGTGGGAGTACTTTTGTGTATCTTTTGAAAGCAGCAGTGAGATTTCTGTCACTAGTGATGCAAATACCTCCCATATGCTGCTGCTTCCCTGGGATTAACCTTGCTCTTTGTCCTACACATTCCATAGGAGACTTTCAAACAGAATAAAGGCACAAACATGGAGAAACATACACACCAGGATGCCTACCATGCTCTAAGATATCTTTTGAGTTGCATTTATCACCAACATAAAAAGCCCAGGTATGGGAAAAAGAGCACAAGTGACACTGTGGCTTTTTCATGGGGGGCCAGGTGTAACACCTGGGTTTGGGGACAGGATGGTACCTGGGCTGTGCCAGAAGCTCTACCTGATGCTCTACCTATGTTTTTAGACAGGGCTGTATTTCAGCCAGTAGCTGAAGTATGCAAATACCAGACAGCCGAATAAATATTGGTATTTTTGTTAAATGAAAGGCAAATGGTCATAATTGACACCAATTAGGAGAAACAAACACATTAAATCTGACATTTCAGTGCAGACATAAACACACTTAAAACTTGGAGAAAAAGCCTTTTTAGGGATATATAAAAATTTATTTGCTCCAGGGAAGTGGGTTCTTAACAATCTAGAAAATAAGTAACCACCCTTTGAATACAAAACATCCAAAGTGAAAAAAACCCTAGGATTGGAGCACCAGCATGGGCAGTGTCTGACTGAGACTGATTTTTAACCATTCCTGTATTTTCTGATCTTCGTTTTCTCAGTAATTCCTTTTCCAAAAGGCAAAAACTCCCAACACCTCAAGGTATATGCAATGAGTCCTGTACATATATAGTGACACAAGGATGCACTTTCATGGGAAAACCTTGCCTTATTTCTCATGCAGACTTTTGCTGGTTTATTCAGGAGAAAAAGCACAGCAGCTCAGCTTTGGGAATAACTTTCTGAGACATATAGATCTTCAGAAAGTGAGGGTTTTTTTGGATAATATCTAAGTGGAAACTGATCATGGTTCCTATTTGCAACAGTGGCACCGGTGATGGGAAAAGTCACACGGAGTTTTCATGCCCACTTTATACCCTGATCTACTGTGTATTCAGAGCACCAAACTGTCTGTTTCATGCTCTTAATGAAAAGTTCAGGACCTAAATCCAGCTTGGCTCCAAGGCATTAAATCTCTGGCAAGGCCCTGAACACCCCTTACAAGGGACCCAGGGCCACCACTCCCAGCCTGTGACAGCCCCAACTCTTTATCTGTCACAGGCAAAAAAATACTGCCAGCACCAGTGAGGCTCAGAGATCCATGTCACAGCATTTCACAGGGCTTTAAAAAGCCCAATTTGACATTGTAGCATAAATGTTTCTATACCTTTATTTTTTCCCTAAGCAAGAAGCTGGCTGGCTGAGCACATCCTGCATCAGGAACCTGCTGAGGGGCTACTCCTGGAGGAGCCTGTTATTAACATTATCATTAGCATACAAATATTCCTTAATTGCCTGGTCATAAGAGATTACTTCAGACTATAAATCACCTCATCCTCCTCTAACATGGGTTCCTTTCTCCAGTTGCATAAAACTAATATCCATGATGCCATAAAAGCTGAGAATTTTAAACCACTTACTTTTATCAATTAATATTAGTGCATTTTAATGCAATTGACAAACATTACATTATTATGTTTATAATTATTAACTGTAAAAAACTGCTTTCAAGAGCAGTCACTTTAAATAAGGTGCAAATTGGATACCACAAAACTGTGTAATGGCCTCACATTTCATTTCAGTCTGGCTCCTGTATAAAATTGAGGTTTCAGTCCTGAAGGTAATAAAGGCAATAATATTGATTTAATTTCCAATATGGGAGCAGTACTGTGGATTTCACAGGCTGGATGCTCCTATCCTCAGGTAAAGAATCCAGACCTCAGTAACTGAAACTCCATGGTGAATGAGCACTTAGTCCTTTACTCACATAATGGCAAATACTCCTATCCTGTGAATCCAAAGGTAAGGATTAAAAAACCCTAATACAAGTCTGAAAACAATCATAGATCATTAATGGGTTTATTGTCCTTTTTATTAGTGGACATAAATCAACAGCATGCTAACATTTGCATTTGTGCCTGTAGCAATGTTAATGGTTTGTCTTTCAGGGAATTTGAATACAGCAAGAATGGGTGTTTTGTACCTAAATTTGGAAAACAGAAGGCAAGGGACATGATGTTTTACAAGTTAACAGTTCATTTAGTCTAGGATTTTCAATAATTCCTCTGATTAGCACACTAATGAGGTAGAGGGACAAGCAAGGTTCAGAGTTAAAAATGTGATGCAGCAGATTCAAGGTGATGACAAAGACATTATTTTCAGAAAAACAAGGATTCAAGGAATGCTTTCAGCAAGCAAGATGTTTAATAACTCAAAATACTTTTTCATTTCCAGCAGCCTCTGCTCTATGCATCACTGTCTGACTTTAATGAGGGAAAATCAAGCAATACGTTTATTTCTCAAAACTGAGGAAGATTTGACTTGAGATATGATATTTAAATGATATTAAAACCATGAATAAATAGCAGATCCTCCTTAATATTATATACTAATGACCTTTCTAGCAAAAACCTAAAATATACAAGGAACATGCTTTCAGATAGACACTAAAAGCAAGCTGCCTAGTTCTCAACTGGCACAAATCTGTGCTGCTCCACTGCTGTCCATGAAGCTACACTGTTTTACACCAGGATCTGGCCCAAAACCTTTACCCTGAGTAATTCATGAGGACAGAAGTGACTGGAAAACCAGGCTCTAACCAATTTGATGGAGGAAGAATACCAAAAGGTGCAAAAGGGTACACAGCATGGCTCACCTGGCCCCAATCTCCTGCTTTCCACTTCGGACATCTGCCCCCTCTGCATTTCTTTTGCACGTTGGGCTTAGCAAGGTGTTTACAATTCTCTTCTTCTACATGCCTCCCTTCCTTTGACAAACAGTACACACTGCGGTGCTTTTGGCCCCTTCCACAGGAGACAGAACACTGTAAATATAAAGTAACAACAGATCAGCTTTCACACTCATATAGGGGCCGTGGCTACCAGGGCATTTTCTTTTAGCTGGACCAAAAAGCACCTCCCCAGGACCCCGGCAGGCTACACAAAGCTTGAGGTGGGTGCAGACACTTAATATCGTGTGGTATTCTTAGTCAGAGCCCCAAAAAATGCCAGTATCAAAATAGAGAAAACAGCTGACATTCAGCAGGGATAACAGGCTGAATTCCTGGCATTGCTCCAGTCCTTTCAAAGGAGCAGAGTCATCTTACAGGGATCAAGCCAGGAGCCCTCAGTATCTACTTAGAACTTGAAAGGAACCATTTCCATTTACCTTGGTACAAAGGGATGTCAAATATTGGTAAATCAGGAGGGTAAAGTGTGCTCTGCACCTTCACAGAGGGAAATAACTGCACAAAGGACAAGGCAGAAAAGTGCAGCATTTCCTTGTCCTTAGTACATAAGCTCGTGTTTGTTTTATCAGTGTAGTCTGACTTCTCTTTTTCTCTTCACTAAACAGACTAAAATCAGGACATGTTCATCCTTAAGATTTATGCATTTTGAAAACAACTCAGAAGGTGGCAAGAAGGCAGAGCCTGAAGAATCAAAGCAAAAAGCAAACCAGCAGGTATGTTAGCTGCAAGCTTTGTAGTGAAGCAACTAATTTCAACCTCCCTCTGCAGGTTCACTGAGCTTTTTCAAATGTGACCACTTCTGGCATGCAAACCCCAAGCAACTTCACTTTGATTTCAGATTAGTCTCCTCCAAAGATTTAGGAATCAAAGGGGTCTGGAATCACGACACGAATTTAATATGACAGTTTCATGTAGAACAAGCCTCTTACTCAGCATGATGCACCCAGAGACTCAGCTTCCATTTCTTCATTACATGCTATGTCATAAGCAGACTGGTTTAATCCTTGAGGGCAAATACACTGTTTTAACCATCTCTCCATATAAAATGTTCTGCTTTCTTTTCAGAATGGAGAAAACACACAAAAATGAGGCTTCAACCTTCATTTTGGAGTCACTCCATCAATATATTTCCCAAGAAATATATTACAGCTCAAGCTCTTCCCAGCCTATAAATACATTTGAAACCTAAAAAATTTATATATATAGCAGCTCTGGAAGAACCACTAGAATAGAAATTGGCATATACATTGACACCTGTGAATATTTTATAATACAGCCCTACTTACAGCTCATTCAGCCCACAAAGAACCAGCGAGAGAGCAGTTTCCAAATGGAAAAGTTCAGACCAATGTGGAGAGAAATGGATGTAGCTCCTAAAACCAGACGCTGATGCTTAAAAGCTTGTATAAAAGACACCCTTAAAAAGGTTGTTTTCCTGCTGCAAGAGTGTTACAGATTGACAAAAGATCACTGAGGTCCTGTTGATCAACAGGTTTAAGAGCTGTCAATGATGCAGCTCTGAGAGGCTGAGCAGGGATAGCTGCCTCTGAGTTTTCCTGAGCCCAGATCCAATTTGAAGACAGGCCAAAACATCCAATAAGCAATATCCGACCTTGCACTGAAAAACAGAAGAAATGCTGTCCCTTGCAATAAAACAAAATTTCCACGAGTTACCCAGATCCATAAACTTCACTTCTTTTCTTTAGCATCAACAGAAGAAAGATCAAGCTAATGCTACCCTATTTTCATAAGCCTTCAAATTTCATCAAAAGTTAATTTTTTCATTCTCTCTACTTCTCTCCCCAGGTAACAAAAGTCAGCAGTAAGACAGAAATGTCACATCCTACAAATCCCAGTTCTTAACTTCAAATATTTTCATCCATTTAACATCTTTGGACTAAATACCAACACTGATGCTTAAACAAAAATTCAAGTGCTCCTTGGTGAACAGTCTTCATGCAGGTTATGCCACTTTACTGTGACAGCCAAAGTTAAAGAGTAAATTTACAGCATTGATCAGGACTCTCTCGTGTCCCACATCCTGAGCTGGTACAGCCCAGAGCATCCTTAATTTAAAAAAATACATGGGATCCCACTACTTATCTTAAAGTAAGACTAATCACACTGTGCAACAATGCAAGCACCTTTCTGAGGACCTGAAGCTGTTTGATAAATACTTGATCTCACAAACAATTTGGTACTAGTTATTTCCAAAATTGTTACTCCCCTTCTACAAGATGCTTAATTTTGGCGTGGAGCCTGATTCTGACATTTATCTTGTGATCCCATGATCAAACAAGTCTGCGTGCAAACCTCGGTGCACTCAGAGGTTGAGGCATAATTTGCTTAATTTTGTTAATACTTAAATGTAATTCCCAAGATGCTGGAATTAATAATTTCTATGTCTGCCTTTAATATAAATCAAATTTAGGCAGCTGTGCATTTTCAGATCTAAACCACCCGTTTGCTTTCATGCACATTTGAGTTATGATCTCATTTTTACTGACAGAAAAGAAAGGTTGAATAATCTAATTTAACCAAGTATCAGAGACTGAAAATTCCTTTGCAAAGAGTCTACTTAATAACTGCCATCTAATTCATCTCAGGTATTCAACTTTTATCTGGCACATAGATTTTAAGCATATGTGAGCCACATGCAAAGCATAATTTAATACTGGGCTGCATCTCAACTCCATGTGAGTCAGGGAAGTGCTACATCCAACTACCACCATCAGCCTCATCATTTATTTTGGACCCCAGAGAAACTTTGCATTTCATTAACAGGATTCTTCGTGGCTGCAAATGCTGCCTGCTTATGGTACCTACCAATAACAGTACCACAATGAGGTAAGCTTTGACCTTGCCTTCCTCAAAACATTTGGCAAAATCACTGTCTTCACAGTCCTCTTTTTCTTGACTTCTTTCCCACATCCCCCAGAGAAAATGCTTCCAAGTACTGGGGGCAGACAGTGGTTCTCTGGAATAACAGCCTCACCTTATCCAAGGTTCTCTGAGTCAACAGAAAAGCCTCTATTGGTTTTAAACACCTCTGAGCCAGCCCTGAAGGTGTAGCGAGGTATTGTATGGAATTTTTTCACTAACCAGCTTCCTAGAGTCAAGGATCACATGCACTTGAGCGTGCCTGTGGTCAACTTGCTTTTGCCTCCACTTAAGTTTGGGAAAACATTGCTCTGAAAGGCTGTTTACAGCCTGTGATTGAGGCACAACAGCAAACAGCACCCCTGGCTGAACGTGGGAGGACAGTCAGGCATGGAGGATGGTGTGAAAACAACAAATTGCACTGTCTCTGTAAAAAAACCACCAAAAAGTTTGCAGCACATAAAATAATGGAGAAACAGTATTTCAAAAAATCAGCTATATCCATCACTCTACAACTCTAGCAAACCTTCCCCTTGTTATTACCTATATTATCTCCTAAACTCATCACAGTTGCACCTGGCACTTCACATGGAGAACAAAAACTAGAGGACTTTCCTAATAGCATCAGGATCAAAGCACTTAGTACAAATTTAAGGGCTTTATGTTTATTGCATGATTAGTGTTGTTAACATGCCAAGAACTGGAGATTGGCATGCTGCTGATACTTTCAAATAAATATACTGCCTAGTTTAAATAAATGCAAGGAAAAAAGTTTAAATAAATATGGCAGAAATATTTCCATATCAACTATTTCCATACAGGTGCTGAACACGAGGCTGAACATCTCCTGCAATGCCTTGCTCTGCTCTGCCTGTGTTTTTGTTTCCACAAAAAATTTGTTTTCTGTTTCAGAGTTTAGGAGATGATCATTCTCTTTTACCAGGTGTGTGCAAACTGCTTTAAAATAACCCTTTCTGCATTTCCCGATCTGATCGAATGGAAGATGAGGGCACATCTTGTGCATTAAAAACTCCCTAAAATAGAAAGGCTGCTACTTGATGCATAGGGCTGGCAGCAGGAAAAAAACCGCAGAATATGTTCAAAATCTCCTAAAAACTTGTACAAAATTTCTGGTGAATTTCTGGGAGCAGGGTCAGTCCAGCACCAAGAGGACTCAAGAACCCTGGGCACAAATGAACAAATCTCAGCAAGATGAAAAAGGCACCACAGAGCAGCCAAGAAGAAATGGAATGACTGCTCCTTGTGAACTTTGTGCATTGAAGGGGCAGCTCCACAAAGGGCAGAAGGGCATATCCCAAGCAAGAACCTGGGAACACTCTCCCCCAGAAGTGAAAAGTTGCAGAAAATGCTGTCAGACCACATTTCAGACCCACTGTGCATCAGCCAACGATTTGGGAGGTATTTAAGACAATGAATGCAAGCTGTGGTGATCACCAAATGAATTTCCAAAGATAAGTATGCTCTGATAGCTCAGCAAGGGCAGGGCTGGGAAGGATTAGACTAAAATGGCTTTATCAGATTCTGCCAGGAGCAACTTTTTGGAGGAAATTAAAATCAATCCTTGTAGATTTAGACTTCCTCACATTAAGGATTTTATGGAAAGTCAGCAGCTGTAAGTAAGCCCTGGTTCATCCTTTCCAACAATCTGAGACAAAATGTGTTGGATGAAATAAAGCAGAAAAGCAACAGAGCCCTCCAATGCTTTACACCCATTTTCCAAGAGGTTCCTGGATTCCAACAAACTTCTCCAGCTACAAGCAAACCCAACAATGTACCCTCATAGCTACCTTTCAGCAGTCTATGTATCACCTTTTACTACCACTAACACTGCTGCTGTCAGATACTGAAACCATATCCCAGTGACTTCTGTATCTCTGAAGTCTCTTGAGCACAAAGGACATCAACAGACACATCACCCAGGAAAGCCTGGATCCTTCCTCACCACCTGAACCTTTACCAGAAATCTTAAAATGCTGGAACCTTTGTGTGCTGTCCAGCAACAGGGGCTCTGTGGCATTCAAACCAAATTAACTTCACAACAGCAAGGTATTTCAGCAGGTAATTCTCTTGGCTTCAGTGAGACAGGCTAAAAGCAAGGCTGCAGCACTTTAGGAAATGTTTTGGAAATATTTATTGCTGCTCTGAAGCCCCCTTTCTCCTACCAATGTGTTTTAGCATGGTCTTGAACCCATCTGCATGGGCATGGTGAACAATCCATAAAATTGGGTGGGGATACATGCAGGGCAGGAGTCACCCAGCTTGGCTTTCCTTTCCTGACAAACTAAGGAGCCACGATTTAAGGCACATGGGTGCTGAATGTGTATGGTTATGGTGATTTTAGCAGGTGAATGGCCAGAAAATACATGTGATTCTTGTACATTTAAAAGGGAACAGGGGTTTCTACTTTCAAGGGAGGGCAAATGGACCAGAGACCTGAACACAACACACCAAAGCACTAGACTTCAGTTTCAAAAGAGGCTTTAGAAATGTTTAATCCAAATTGACTCCTCAGAGAAATGGGGTGATTGAAAAAAAAGGCATGAACATTAGGGATTTTGGAATGTATAGCCTGAATGCATTTGTGAGCACTTTCCAGAGCCCCTGTGGAAGCGGGTTCTGAGGAGCCCTTTTAGAGCTGGAGGACAGTCCCCAGTCTGAACAAGAGAGACTTTGCCCCAGTATTCCCACAGAGCCCTCACTGCCCCAGGCATGGGAACTTCCATGCTGGCCTGCCCTGTCTCTGCAGTGCCCACAGGGACTCCATCCTCCAGAGGCTCTGGTCTTGATTTGAAGCAGAGGCACAGAGCTTCCCAAGTCATAATTTGGATCATTTGCCCTTTTGGCAAAAGGGAGAAATGAAACGATCCACTAAATCTTCACCTGCCCACCACCAAACTCAGCTGCAGGGACTGGTGAATGGCCTCAGATGATGTCTTATAACACATTAAAAAAACAAGAAAAAGAAAAAAAGGAAAATTTCTCAGAGAAAAGGGTCCAATTTGATGTGTTGCTGCAGTGGAAGAAAGAGCTGGTGTGTCTGGAGCCCATTGCTCCAGCACAAATTGCCCAGAGGAAAGGATGCTCTTGGGTTCTTTAACTCCTGCAAGATTTAAGGCCCCGAGTGCCAAAGTCAATACAATAATTTCCCCAAGTTGGGAAACCTCACAAGATATATGGGAAGAAAGAGGTAACTGCAGCAGGAGAAGCCATGCATCTCCTCTTCTACAGCATCCACCCAGTAAGCAGCACCTTCTCCCTCTTTTCCCTGCCCTCTTGTTACACCACAAAGTACTTCACCAGGCACAGAAATTAGCAGGGCACTGAGCATACAAAGCTCTCCTAAAAGCTGTGTCTCTGCCCTGCTCCACACTATTCACCTTGAACAACAAACAAACAAAAGCCCCATAGAACCATTGCAGGTCTCTCTAGGGAGGGAGGCATTAGATG
Source organism: Acridotheres tristis (assembly GCA_037013685.1). Lineage (NCBI taxonomy): Eukaryota > Metazoa > Chordata > Aves > Passeriformes > Sturnidae > Acridotheres > Acridotheres tristis. The sequence continues at coordinate 6,665,626 of CM072899.1, read as the reverse complement.
GCATTTCCTCAAATTAGGAGATGTGTGAGCTACCCAAGGATGCCAAAACAGTGGGATGTGGAAAGTACTGATGAAGCCTATTTTCCATGCTGTGGCACTTTCAGGAGAGTACCAATTGAAGCAGCAAGGTGCCTCAGCTAACTGACACTTCATATTTTTAGTGAATAGTGGCACTACAATGCCATTTAGATATTCTGTTCCAGAATAGGATTTATCTGTGTTGGATGGAGTAAAACACAAAGTAAAGATCTCTCCAAGAAATGTCAGCCCTGTTTCACAGGTGTGCATCACACTGGGGGGTTGTAGGAGCACTGGGCTGCTGCTTGCTCCCTCATTTTATAGAAAACAATTTTGCTTAATGCACTAGGGATAAATATTGTCAACCTATTGTCTTGGGCATCAGATAGATTTTCATCCATGCTGCTGGCTCACTCACCTCCCCTGTGAGCTAGTAAAATTAAAATGTGAATAGAGCTTTAAGTGCCTTTGGAACAGGACTGACTACACCGTTTTTTCTTAATAACCGCACAAATCAGTCACTGGGAAAGTTAGAAGCACAGAAAATCTCTTTGTGCTTAGTGTCCCTCACTGTTACACATCCTTGTTTCTAAAGCCCTAGGATCTGAGCAACAGCAATGACTGCAGTGTGGAGTATTCAATGTGACTTTGGAAAATGGGCAAAACCACAGGCACACCTCCCAAAACCCAGCTCAGGGATCTGCTTGAAGATGCTGCATTTCACAGCTCATCCCTGGAAGTGTGTTACTGCTTCAATGTGTCCCTTGCAGCCTAAAGCATTCCTGTACTCAGAGCTAGTGCTTTGGGAGACAAATATTCCCAGCATTGCCCTTTTATTTATTGCTTTATTTCTCCTGTGTGGGTATGTGCAGATGTGCAGGAGATCTGCAGCCAGGAATGGGCCACCTGTAACACAAGGACTGAGGCCAGTCATTGCTGAACAGCAGCCTCACCACTTGTTGTTTGAGTTTAGGCCTGGAAAATTACTATCTTATTGAGAAAATGTCTGAGAGGAGATGTAAAAAGGCAACCACAGAGGCATGCCAAATGCAGCCAAACAGCCACTGCACTATGGGAAGAAAGAGACTGCTCTGAGTGGGAAAGTGCACTGAGGAACCTGGGGAGAAGGTGCACAGTCTGGGGGGGAAAATGGATGAGAAGATTTTAAAGATACCTGAAAATAACCTTTGTGAGTCTAACCACTGGTCCAGCTCCTCTCTGTCCTGGCAGTAGCAACAGGAGAGGCTGTTGAAGGACAGCAGATAAAATTCTCTGCAGCTCCTTTCCCTGGTACTTCCCCTGCATTTAGTCACTGGATTAGGGAGGCCAGAAGGGACATTGCTGACCAGTCCTTTTACTTCTCCATCAGACTAAAAGGTCATGAGGGGTGTATGGACCAATGGGGGCCTGCAAGGGGGAGAGTGGATTGCAACAGCTGAGCTTTAAGTTGCAGGAAATCAGTCCTGTGAGGAGTTGATTCAGGATTCACTAAGGAGTTGGGTCAGTGTTAAGCACACCCCAGGGTGGTCCCTCACCTGCAGGGTGCTCCTGCTAATGGAGCATCATTAGCAAAGAGGAGACAGTACTGATAACAAAAGTATACCCATATAGTTCTCCTTATTTAAGTAGAAACAGAAAATGAAAGATGGTGATAACAGGCAAAAAATAAAAATGGAAAGGAAAACAAAAATTGGAGATTTTAAGGTAAAAAGAGAGGAAAAAAATGATGTTCCTCTACTGGGCAGCTGGGTACCACTGGCTTTGCCCACCTGTGACTGCCTTGAAGCCACTAGCTGTGGGCACTGAGGTGAGGAGAGAGATGCATGAGCATCCATCACCAGTGCCTTAGAGGAGCAACAGGCTGAAACCCTTCAAACAAAACCCCAACAGCAGTTCAGCAATGCTGCTGTCACAGCAAATTCATTTTCTGCAGACGAGAAGAAGGGAACAGCAGAGTTATATACACTTGCAACCAAATCTGTCCCTGGTTATCAGTTCTGCCTTAGCAAGACCTGACATCCTGCTGGCTATGAACATTATCAGAACAATGATACAGAGAATATTGCTGTTGAGCAGCCTATTTTCAGCCAGCTGCATGGGGGAGGCATTTTGCAAACAATATGTTGAGGCTTTAGCAGAATTAAATACAAATAACCTAAATTTTCCATTGATACCAACTTTAAGATTAAAATTCCAGAGTGCCAGCTGCCTGACACAGATGTTGGCCAGGCAGTTCTTCCACTTCCCACCCAGTTCAGAATCCCTTTGCTGCTCTATCCCTGTGTGCAGCCAGAGAGCCCTGAACAGCCATCAATGCCACCAGCTTCATGCCAAGGGAAACCAATGCTGTCCTAGCCCAAAGCTGAACTCACATCCACAGTAACATAGTTTGGAACTGAGCTGGTTAATGTTCCAATTACTTGACAGTAAGCTTCTGATTTTTCATTAGAGCAAAAGGCCCTCAAAGACTGATACCAGCACCTCTGCCTACAGGATACAGAGCTGAGAAGCAGTGAGAGCTACACAACCACTACACCAGCAGCCTGAATTTCAGATACCCATGATTGACAAGCACTTGACAAGGCAGACTACTTTCAAAATTATAATACTTTTCTGGAAAAAAACCCAAACCCCCAAATAAATCTATACCTCACCCACCCATTTTCCAGAGTTCAAAGTCAAATGATCACTGCCCTGTGCAGTGAAGCCCAGAGGACTCACCCAACTGAACCAGGGTGCTGTGAGATGTAATTGTTTTACCTTATCTGTGATCATTTCCTAACTCGGAAAGAATGAGAAGCCCACAACAAGTTAATTCAGCATTATTCATAAATTGTATCAGGATACAGTTGGATATTAAGGCAAACTCAAAATACCAGAGATTATTATTATAAAAATAATGGAGCAGATCTGCTCCAAGACAGGTGCTTTAAGGGAGGTTATGCATATATTTTATATATGGGTATATTTATTAAAACCAAACCTCAGGTTTTAAGTGGATAATTGGGTAATTCTCGTTGTGAACATCTCCCTCATTCTGGAGAACATGGAAAGATATCCTCTCAGGATTCAAGAGCGTGTATGGAGATCTGTATTCATACCATAAAGCATTCAGAGGAGAAAAAATACTCTCTGTATTCTGGTGACAGTCAGTGCACGTTTTCTAAAGCATGGTTTTAATAAGGTCAGGTCTATCACATGGTGTACAATTCTGCAATGGGTAAATACATGTTCTTAAATAAGCAAGGGAATAAAAGTATCACCTCTTCTTAGTCCTCTTTGAACATACATTATAACGACAAGACATCTCACCAGTCTCCTGTTGTAAAATTATCATTTACACACATAATATCTTTATCCATTTAATTATCTCTTCCAAACCTGGATTTAACCAGCCAGATAAAGATCACTTGTTTACTGTACCAAACCCCAGTGAAATTTTACCTGAGGACTGCAGGTTGGATGCTTCAGACTTTCTCTCCTTTAATTTGTATTTTATAGTACTAATTTCACTGAAACTTGAGTAAGACTAAGCCAGTCAGATGATTGCAAGAAATTAGTTACCCAAACTTTGTAATTCATACACTTTTAACTGTGTTTGTTTAATCATTGAGAATGACAATTTCTGTTGGAGAACAAAGCAAGTGAAAAGAAAGCCAGATAGAAGATGGAACATTGCAGAACCGTTTCAGAAAATTTAGCAAAAGTTACCAAAAATAAGTATATGATCTGAATTTAGCAAAAGACTCAAGAAATCATTATACAAATTCATTTATGATTACATTCTATGTGTCTTTAATTTTCACTGTTCAACATTAACATTAAACATTGTAAATGTATGCAATATTTATATAAAATTAAATAACAGTATTGGAAAAATAAATACACTTTTACATAAATACATAAATCCATACTGCTGAAAAGTTTCAGCTAACTATACTCTTGTTTCAAAAGTGACCAAAAAAATATGGTAGTGACACTCCATCCCAACAGATGAAGTATGTACAGCTACAGAATGTTTGCAACCAATGACAGAGCTAAAGCAAGTCCAGGTGATACCACACTAAAGAAGAAAAATTTGGCCATTACTACCTACAGTAGTAGCACGAGGTAGACATACACGTGGAGTGTTCTGCTGGAGGGACATGAAGCCCTGGGGACCCCACAGATACTTCTCAGTCTTCAAACAGTTCTGGGTCCCCTACATCAGAGCCCAAGGACACCTCGATGAATGAGACTGAAAAATCCAATCAGTTCATGGCAACGACGGGGGCTCAGCCCTGCAGCCCCTTCCCCAGGGCTGTGACCCTGTGCCAGCTGGGAGGAGACACTGCAGGCAGGACAGGGTGTCCCTGCCCTCCACCTGTCTGCCAGGTGTCCCACCTGCTCCCAGGAGAGCAAGGACAACCCACTGAGACTAATACAACAGAGTGGAGCCAAGGGAACTTTTCCTGGGTGAAAACAAAACCATCAGACTAGAGGACTGCACCCTGTGCTCCCAACACTGAGAAACAGGTGCAGCCCTGGAGCCTGCTCCTGAACAGCCACCAAGAGGCTGAGTGACACCAGAATGAAACACAACTCTGTCCACACCTTTGGCTCGTGTAAATGGTCCAGCACAGGTAAAAAACAAGGTTGGCAGCACCTCCCAGCTGGCAAATCCTGTGGGGCAGCCAGCACACACACTGCTACCTCTGCTCACCTCACCTCGCTCGTCCTTAGCACCAGCCAGGCTGATGGACAAGGGGCACATTAGCACCTCAAATGAAATATTTCATAGCACTGTCTCTTGTACTGGTGAAGCACCGGATACGCACCAGTCCAGAAGTTTTATGGCTATTGCAGAACTCACTGAGGTATGATAAAAATATTGAAGATTTTTACTGAAAGCACCCACAGAAGGACAGCAGGTTTTGGCAAGATGACTTTCCAAACTATGACAATTAAGGAACTCCAATACATAAAACAAACAGGCCTCTTTTTTCTTTTCCTATAAAGTGCTTTTGAATCAGATTTTGTTTTAAAAAAAGTCTTCAAATGCTTTTATAACAAAATACACAATGAAGGTTGACATCTGTTTGAAGGCCACTCCAGAATGGACAGGTCCGTGGTTTTCCAGGGCTCCAGAAGCACCTCAGGTGGTACTTGCTTTGGTGCAGGATCAGAGCAGAGGTTGCTGCTCTGGGCAGGGAGAATTGCAAAGGTGTGGCACTCAGAATAGCACCCCAACCCTGTGGTTCAGGGCTGCTCTGTCCTCACAAGAGCATCTCTGTAGCAGACTCCTCCAGCAGCAAGGGAGCAATGTAAGACACCTTTGCTCCAAATACTATTTTGTTATGGGCAAACTCCCAGGATTTTTGCCTTCCAGCACCTTGCTGATCATTTGCTGGTTTAGTGATAGAGCAGCAGCTGGAGATTAAGCTAGACAATCACTCTCCAGAACCAGAGAGGTGCATGAGAATAGCTTACAGGTGCTTTTGCACTGTACATCACAGTCTTATTATATACACAGGAACAAAAATAGAGCACAAGTGTGAATGCACACGTTTCTAAGTAGGTCTCTCTGTGTGCAGGCAGGGACATCACACACATCTATAGACTCTTATACATGCCTGGGAACTGATGCCATTTAGCACTTATCTTGCTTTTGGTAGAGAACACAGTAGGTACCCAGTGCAGTATTACCATTAGAGAGCAGAACAATTCAACTTCAATGGAAATGTACTGCTTAATTCCCAGGTTTAAATCCAGGTTTAAATATGCAAAAACTTAGAACCAAGATTCATAATGCACAGCACTTGCACAGTGTAATAAAATGGACAAAGGTGGCTATTTAGCAGAAAGTGCCTTTTAAATTAAAGGACTCAAGCTCCCCTAATGTAAGCCCTTCCTGAAAAGGTGTTATTTTGAATATATTGTAAATAATCCTCTGTAAGTGCAGTTTTAAGACATGAAGCAGCATTAGCACCTTGGTTTGAAGCAAATTAAATGTTGTTAGGGGATATCTACAAAACAGTTCACAAAGAGAAAGAGTTTATGGTCGTACCGAGCTCCAAGGACCAGCACTCCAGGCAGCATCTCTAGGACAGTCCTGCACATTGCACTGCTCTCTGTCTGGTGGCTTGTCAAGGATTTCACAGCTCAGATCCGTGAACCTTTCTCCATTAGGGCGCTGGCACACCACCAGCCGTGTCCTTGTCCCTGCTCCACATGGCTTCGTGCACTGCAAGTCAGCAGAGGACAGAGCAATCACCGTTGGGACAGCAAAAATATTGCTCACTTGTTGCCTGAAGCACTAGCACCTCAAAAAACCTATGGTAGTTTCTGTTCCCAACTAACCCACTCCAGACAAATCCCCCCTTGTGAGCCTGAGATGGACCTTCAGCTGCTTCAGCTTCTCTCCCCCTAAAGCTGTTCATGCTGCTCCACCATGATATTGCCCGACTCATTGTGACAGTGGAGGATTACATCTCCAATTGCTCATCTCAGATTAATTTTCAAAAGGGAGCAGTGCTTTTATTACAAAAAAAAAAGGGCTTCAGTTAAACTAGGTTTCTCATAAAAAAAAAATCTTCATTTTTGTAAAACTTACTTTTGCCTGGGAAGAAAGTCTTCCCATGACAAATGGAAATGAAACCACCACTCAGCAATTGCTCAGCTTCACTCATTTATCAGAGGCTGCCCTTCAAGCTCCAATCTTTCTAATAAATGTCAGCACAATACCCCTCTCTTCTCCCATTTTTCAGCCACCTGCTAATGAAAGTCTTGCCCCGGGCAGGGAGCCCAGATGGATGGTGCACTCACCTCTCCCCAGTTGCCATAGACCCACTGAGGGCAGGGCCCCGATTCGCAGGATCTCTGCTCCATGGGTTTGCTTTTCTCGTCGCAGTTATTTGCGGTGTATCCATTTTCATCCTGGCACACCACGACCCGCCGCTGGAACCCCCCTGCACACGTGCTAGAGCACTGGAAGACACAATTGCCCACGGCTTCATTGAGTCCAGGAATAAGTTTGCATTCCCAGCTTCTTCCCAGTGCCTTGCACCGTGGGAATGCACCACTAGAAGTTTAATACAGCTAACAGGCATTATTAAAGTTCAAAACCCAGCTATTGCTAATAGCAGTGCAATGACTTAAGTGCTGACTAAGCAAAGAAAGTAAATGCCAGCCTAGTTTCAAGCAGGTGAGTAATCCCTGCTGCAGTGTTTGACATCCCATTTGTGCTTAATTCCCTTTAGAGACTTCCACGATAAAGCGTTGCATACTGTTTGCAGTGAGAGGAGCTGGCATCCAGGCTCTGCTGTGCTTTGGCAACAACTCTGCACAGCTGTAATTGTCCCAGGAGACAGCCAAGAAGCACAAACTGGTCTTTGCCTCATGGAAAATGATGCTGTCAGCTTTCTGCCTAGACTACTTTGGAGATATGAGGTATGAGAGGCTGACAAGTGATGCCTGAGCCCTTCTGCAACACTTGCTTGTGTGAGCAGAGAGCAGTGGGGTGAAAGGTTCCTCTTTCTATTCCCTTTGTGCTTACTTTAAGGAAAGACTGGATTAGCTTGGGAAAGAAACAAAACCGAACAAAACCCAGGAATAAGAGAATCAGGGCACTTACAGCACCCCAGGGGCCAATCCTCCACTGATTGCCTCCTGGTATGTGTGCACGGTTTCGGTTGGGGCTGCCCCCAGGGTGCGGTTTGAGGCGATGATCCGGATAGAGGAAAGGGGAGATGGGCCTGCCGTAGTCATGGCTGTTTGGATGACAAGGAGACATGGAGCAGTCTTGCTCGGTGGCAGGGAGGTCGTCTGGGTCACACTCGCTCCTCTCCACCAGCTGGTCACTGTAATTGACGCAGATCACTTGTCGCGTTGCCTTACCTTGACCACAAGTCACCGAGCACTGCGTTACAGTGGGAAAAGGAGACACAGTCACATTTCCAGTTTTGAAAATCAGCTCTTGCTAATAATGAACGGCAGAAAACCCAAGTAACCTCACTTATAAAAGGGCAAGCTCGACAGATTAATGAAGCACATTTCCAGCAATGAGGTCTCTTGCAAGAGACAGCATGATGCTTACAGAGCTCCACTCCAAGGCTTTCCACTGCCCGCACGGTGTCACGGTGCACACTTCTGTGGCTGATGGCTTTGGAAGGTGGAAACAAGCTGACTCATCGGCCACAGAGCCCTGATCATCCCGGCAGCTGACGTATCTCATCCGGGTTCCCTTCCCACACGTTGCGGAGCACTAGGGAAGAGCAAAGAGCACTCCACTAGGAAGCTGCCTGACATACATTGCAAGGACTTGGTAATGAAAAGTTGGGCATATGCACTTAAAAATATCACATTGTCTTCTGTAAAATAATCTTGAAAGTATTATGATGTGTGCTTACCGGTGTCCAGGATCCAAATCTCCACTGTGTCCTGTGAATGCCTGATATGACTCTCTTGGCTTCGGGACTATTTGGATGGGAAGGGCATACAGCTATTTCACAGTCCTGTACAGGAAATACATGGAGGAAAAGCAGGAAATAAAGAATTTGCAGATGTTTTGATTAAACCACCTCCTCTTCAATGTAATTATGAAGAACACACAACATCTTGAAACTCTTGACCTGCACACGTTGTGCAGGCAGACTTCCTCCCTGCATCCTCTTGGTGAATCAGCAAAACCCGGTATCAATATCCTGGGGCCTTCATATACAGTACCCTATGTGGACGTTTGACTTATTAGGTACTCTACAATAGGGATCCCCATAACCATGTACCATCTCCATGCATTAAAACCAGATGTTTTTGAGGCAAAAGATGAAAGTTCATTAAGGGTTCTGGCATGAACACACATCTGCAAAACAGCAACTTTATCTCCCTTCAAAGCTCTCTTCCTTCAGCGTGAGACCTGCAGCCCACACAATAAAGGTTATGCTGCTGATGGCAGCCCTTTGATTCCCTGCAGCCCACCAGACCACCTGTATCCATGTACTGATCTCCACCACACACCAAGCAATGGGAAGTTTTGGGGACAGACATGTCATTCTGTTCAGTCTTTGTACAGTGCCTCACAGGAGGGCTCATGTCCTATCTGGACCTCCTGGGAGGTCTGGTGCCAGAAACTATGAACATTCATGACTTTACTCCATTGAGTAGTCCTTGCCAAAAAGGAAATTAATAGTGATTGTCCCTATGAGGGGGAGAGCAGCTTCTGACAAATGGCAAACTCGATTTCCGTTTTGCTGTAATTTCACTTATGCTGGAGGCATGCATGCCAAATGATGGCTGATGATAGGTGGGTTTGTTACCCCTTGACTGTAGTGCAAGTGGTCTCCATACATGGGAAAAACAGCTCTTTCCCAAATGCTGTGGCCTTAGTTAAACTCTGTGAGTTCATGCAACACTGAAGCTGGGCTGGGCATGAGCACTACAACTCTCCTAGATGACAGATAGATGGAAATGTTCTGTTTTATTCAGCTCCACCAGACACCTTGCACATATCCTCTGCTTGAAATAGGAATTTACATGTTTGCCTCCAAGTACACAGCATGGAAAGCCTCTTCAGCAAATTTGCAAAGGGTGCAACATTTCTCAATTTATCTGGCCAGGGAGGACGTGTCTGGAACTGTAGCTGTCACAAACATTAAACTGTCACATGAAGCAGACAAGAAATTACAGCCTCTCACTATCATTTGTAGTGAGGGGCAACAGCAACAGTCCTGCAGCCACATGAGCCCAGACTGCAGCCAGGCATCCTTGACTCCATGCAAGCCAAAGGAGGTGTCTGCTGTGTCAAGACCTGAACCTCTGAGGGCAGTAAATAAAGGTTGTCTCAACCTTATGGTCTTTTGTTATCCCATATTCATCCACTGCAGCTTCTTTAGTTCATGAGCTCTTAAGAGTCCAGCTCTAGTGCTGCATATGAACACACCCTCACATCCCATTGCATGACTAGAGCTCCATGGATATAAACCATAAGCAAAGGTAATTAATCTCCACACACAAAGTCCTGATACCCTCCATAGGTTGTCTGTTGCCTTTCTGGCAGTCTGGTGCTTCAGAGTGTAAGGTGAACCACACGCAGAGGATCTGGATGGGAACTCCCTGGACACAGTTTATCTGTCCCATTTCTATCAAAGCAGAGTGCTGTGCTGCATCTTTGCAAGAACCATGAGCAGTCCCAGGCAGTGCTCTGCAGGGCTGGCATTCAGGGCAAAGCTTTGCTGCAGCAAGGTGTCTCCTGAACCTGTAGCCTGGATGCCTCTATACACACACTGGGAAAAGACAGAGACAAGACAGCAGGATTTACCTGGGTATCTGTAGGCCTGGTTGCAGCATTACACTCATTATCATCCACCACTGACATGTAGGTGCCCACAACACACTTCACTGCTCTCATCTGGTAACCTTGGCCACAAGTCACAGTGCACTGGGAGAAGACAGATGGGAGAAAACAGCACTGGGTGTGAATAGGTGCTTTGGTTAGAAAGTATTAATCAGCACAGCCACCGTTTAGGCACGTAGCAAGAACAGCAAAAACTAAAAGACAGTTTCCCTTCTGGTTTCTCTCCACTTCATGCATTTCAGCTTTAAATTAGGTCAAAGTTTTAACTCGCTGCAGCCGCCAGTGCCTTGCACGCTTCACTTGCTTCTTTGGGAAGGAAGGTGTGAGCACTGAAATGATTTACTCTGCTGCACACATTAGAATCAGAGTCTGGTAGAACCTGCATGATATCCTTCTTTAAAACTGGTTGTTCAGCCCCATGGTAGTATGAGCAGCTAATGAATAATTTTACTGATGGGAAATCTGTATGACTGGGACAACTGGTCTGGATTTGTTTTTTTAAGTTAAGAACTAACAGCTTTGTGAAAAAGCAGATGCCAGAACACTCTGGGAGGAATGAGTAACTTGTATTTTAACAGGAAAAAAACCCTCACTAACCCAGAAACTGGAAAACATTAAAAGCAACAAAAGTTATTCAACGTGCACAGCTTTTCTCTGAAAATTAGGCCATGTATTTATGTGCCTAAATATGGATTTAGGAGCGTAACCTTGGAAACCCCTTTTTTGCCAATTTAGTATGACAGAGATTAAATTTAGCACAAAGGGCAGGTACTGTTATTGCTGCCTATCCACTGAACCCAAGCAAACAGGGCTGCAAATCAATTAACACAGTCATGCTGCTGAATTTGGATGAAAGCGCAGCACCCAGCCCCAGCCACCCTGATCCAGGTCCCCCCAGCCAGGAGCCCTGTGGGGCTGTGTGGTACCTGGCCCCACGGCCCCACTTGCCACGAGGCACACTCCTGCTGCTGGCACATCTGCACCGACTCTGGCTTCGTCTTGGGGTCACAAAACCTGTCGTTCAATCGATCTTCTCCAAACTGGCACCATGTCTGGCGGTGCTTGTGCCCTTTTCCACAGGTGACCAAGCACTGTGAAGAGAAAAGTATAAGTTCAGGTGGTGCCAGGGATGCACTGCCAGCTCAGCACCTGCCCTGGCACTGCAAAATAAACCTGGAGACCTACTGCAAGAACTGCTTAAAAAAGCCTGGTGCTGAAGTGCAGCTCTTTAGTTAACATCAACATGTCCCAGAAGAGAGGGGAGTGTCTTGTCAACAAGAAGATTGCTCTCAGGAGCTGGTCTAGAAAAGGGGCTGGAGCACGGAGAGCAGAGCATGGACAAAGTGAGACCACAAAGGCTCTTGACTTCCAGCAGCTGTGAGACATGGGGCAAAGGCACAGCACTGCCCTGTGGAGTTTTAGCTGTGCACAGCAGGGTGCCTCTAAAAAACTTGTTCTGAGTGTGCATTTTAAGGGTCTTGCCTTCTGCAGGCTGTGAATGCCTCTTCCACTGTCCTGGTGTGGCTTCAATCAGAAGACACGTTTGGTAGAGAACAGTCCCTGTTCCTATTTAATTGCTTTCATTATGCCCTAAAAGAACACGACTCGCAGAAACAAGAGAAATTTGGCTACAATGATGATGAGCACCCTTTGAAGACTTCTCTCTAGCACCCCCAGTCCTGCTGCAGAGACAAACCTATAAAGATTTGTTGCATTGCAAAAAACACCAGCAGCAGTGGAAGAGGTAATAAACAGCAGAGAGAGGCTGAGCAAAACATCAGCAGGGTGCAATCCTGCCCTCCAGTGACAGCCAGAGCTGCCAGGGTTCTTGAGGACAATCTCAAGGGAAAATGAGGGCAGAAGATATTTTTCTTCCCAAATGTACAGCAGAACTACTGAAAAGCAGGGGAGAAATTACTGCAGGATTGGAGAGACATTAACTCCCTGTGGCTTTGCAGGGAGGAAAGTGGCCACTTGACCAGTGGTAACAAGGCCAATGACTTTGCTGCCTGTCTGAAGCCTCCTTGTGCACAGGCTTGCCACCTTCTGCAGGAGGCACAAACAAATCCTGACAGACGAGCAGGGATGGAAACACTTCTTTGCAGACACCAGCCCCTCAGGGTGGAGGAGCAGCAGGGTGAGCCCACCCTGGTGACCAGCACCTACCTCGGACCAGTCACCAGTTTTCCACTGTGGGCATGAGAAGTCACTGCAGCGCTGCACCGTCAGTTTCTCCTGCTGGCTGCACTTGCTGTCGTCCAGGACGTCGTTGTAGGTGTTGACACACATGGCTCGGCGGCGCCGTGTGCCCCCGCCGCAGCTCTTGGAGCACTGTCAGGGACACACACCCAGTCAATATTCCCTGCCACTCTACTGCTAGTGCCTCCTCCCTCTCTGCAGTCACTGTGGAGCGACTGCAGGAAACCTCCGGAACAAAAATTTATACTTTAGCTAACAGGCTTTTACTTTATGTATTCCTTTAAAAAGCTAATCTTGCTAAGCTTAATAAAATGTCGTGGCAATGCGTTTCATAAATTCATTTTAGGTTATAACCCCATTATTACTTTTACAAGTGTTGCCTTTCAGTTCTCCTAAATGGCTGCTGCTTGTTCTCATTTTAAGAGAGATTAACTTTCTCTGACCAGCCAGTCTCCCTTCACTGTGCCCTCCCTGGAAATCCCCAGGCTCGTCAATCTCTTGGTGCCTGCATTCAGGAATTTTCTTGTTCATGCAAAAGCTAAGACGTGTAAAGGAAGCAAATTTCAGAAGTCCTCTGATTATGGCAACATGTCCTCCCCAGCTCCTGGCAGTGGTGACAGCTTTGTCGGCAGAAGCCAGCTAGCAGAGCTTCATGTAATGAAGACTGATACTTAAAGTGTAGATTACTTGCAGTGGGAGGTAAGGAGTACCAGGCTGATTCAGATTAGAGTGTCCTCCAGAGGAAGCAATGAAAGCAGAACCACTGTGGCCATATTTTACATATATTCTGTTAGGAACCTAAACAGCCCAATGTACTCCTGTGCAAGGAGCAGCATTTTCCGTGCCACGGAGCATCCCTTACCTCAGTCCAGGCCGAGTACCGCCATCCTCCCACGTTACAGTCCCCAGTGCACTTCTCCCTCGTGCTGGGCTTGGCCTGGCTGCTGCAGAAGCGATCGTCCACCTTCTCAATCTTGCCCTCCAGGCGGCTGTACTTGGAGCAGTAGATCTCCAGGGTGCGGTAGCCCAGCCCGCACTGCGCCGTGCACTCGCTCTTCCTCGCGATGTGCCACCTGTGCCGAGGACAGCACACATCAGCCCTGGCCCTGCAGGGAGTGTGCTCAAGGGTGTTTGATAGAAATAAGGCATATATGCTCTTGAATAGGAAGCTTTGGTTCTGGGTCACACTTCTTAGTGTTTTGGGACTTAAAATTACCCTGGCATTGTTGCTTGGAGGGGAGGAACTGTCAGCAAGTCTCTCTTAAGCAACAGAAGACAGCAGGGCCACATGTAACCCTGTGGGACCAGCCAAGGTGGCAAGGGGCGTTCATGGCCAATGAAGGAACAGTGCTCTGAAAGCTTCTGAAAGCTTTCTACCCCATGTTCCCCTCACCTACCACCTTAGCCACTAGAAACTAAAAGCTACAAAATACAGCACCAGAAAATGATCTGCACTGGCTTGAGAGGTGTTCCACATTGCAGGACACCCACAAAGCAGTTTCAGCTCTCCAAAGGACAAGCAAATGACTTTCTATAAGACACTCAAGCCCTAGCTGTGTCAGCAGGGATTAGAAGTGTTCTCTCTTGACAGACAGATTTCTACCCTGCTGCCTCCTCTGTGAGAAGGACAAGGATGGTGCTGGAAGCTCCCCAAGGACCCACCTGGGGACACATCCTTGCTTCACATCAGCCCAGCTCTGGAAAGAGATGCTGGACACGAGATCTGATCCAGGGAGGATCCTGGAGACCCTGAAGCCAGCAGGAGCCCATTGTGTCTCACATCTGGCAGGGGTGGCTTCTGGGGAAAGAGGCAGTGACATCCTCTGGGGGTCCTGGAGACCCTCGGGATGCTGCCTGTGCCTGTACAGGGAGCACAGAGACCCATTCCCGAGCCAAGAGAGCAAACTATCACAGCCCAAAGAAAAGTAAGATCAAGGGGATTTGGAATCAACAGCTTCTGACTGGTGGGAGCCTCACATCCCTGCATGCTTTTCAGACTCCTGCTTTGCCCTTCTCAAGTTTCCAACCTGTTGCAATGGCAACAGCTGTTACCTCGACAACCCGGCCCCGCACAGCCCCGGTTTAACAGGGCTGGAGAAACCCCTCGGGAAACTCGGCCATCTGAATTGCTTCACCAGCGGCTGCTTAATGCCACCATATTTAAGTCTCAGAAAGCAAAACAGACTGCTTTTTAAAGGAAAATGGGTTGTGATGATTTAGGCTGTGCTCCATCAACTCCAGCTTTCCAGGAATTGTCTGGGGACAGCCCCAAACCCATTCTACACTTAAGCCTATTCTTTGCTTTAAATAAACAGTGATAGATCCAAGCCATAGCTACGTTTTTGCTTTAAGTATATGTTTTCCCCCTCTTTGCAGGCTGTATGTAGAATGATCCTGAGCATTCTCTGATCCATGGAGATGCATATTTCAGGCCCTGTATTGCACAGGGAGATTTTTCAACATTAGAGAATTTTTGTTATAGTTAGCCCTAATTGAATCCAGCAAGAGAAATGTAAAAACATTGAAAAGTGCCTGTCAAAACACCACTGGTGGATGACAATCCTTCTTGGTTGACAAAGAGGCAACTACCAATCCTTTTCTTTTTCAAAATCTAATACAGGCTGGTGAGAAAGGGAATAATGGTGAGAAGTGAAAGAGGAGTAAATAATGAGTACACAATGTTATTTATATACATGGCTGAGCACAGTGCACCTTAGCTCACACTCTGTGTTACAAGGCTCGGTGGTGGGCTCAGGCGGGGGAATTCGATCGCATCGCTGGTCCGACACCGTGAGCTGATCTGACTCTCTCTTACACACAGGCTTCCTTTTTCGTTCTCCTGCACAGAGAAAACCAGCACTTGGCTTGAGTCATGCAGCAAAATGATCAATGCACTTATTTCTCTTACATCTTTTACAGCTGTATTTAAGAGATGTTTAGGTGTGCTTTTCTACCCCTGTCAGAAACAGGAAGGGGGTTTAAGACTGAGTGGAGCAGAAGGGGTTTATCACAGATGGGATGCACACAGGCAGAGAGCTGCAGTACCTCCACAAGGATGGGCTCTGAGTGAGTATTTAGCAGGGTGGGCACTGGCAATGATTGGATGCCAGACCCAAAACCAGACACTGGTGCATTTTGTAGCCTTAGGAAATGCCTCATGACCTATTCTGTGCTTCAGCTTCCTCACCCGCAAACCAGGTTGTGATGCTCACCTGGCTGGGAGGGGCTGTAAGCACCCTCAAGAACCTCAAGAAACCCAGAAGCACCTTGTAGGATGTTACTCTCCACTGCAGACTAGGGAAACTCTCATAACCACAGGGTGAGAATCTTGAAGAAATCAGAGGGAATTTAACAGCAATGCCCAGACCCCAAAGGAATCCAGGACAAAACGAAGCCTTTCCAAGCACCCACCTTGGCAGAGCTTACTGCAGGGCTGCCATGGGCCATGCTCATTCCAGTAGAACTGCTGAGGCTTGTCCTCAATAGGAATATTGAATGTATAACGAACGTCAGGATTGTACAAATTGCCCACTGATAAAACCTGAGAGGAAAAAAAATGAAGCAGAGTAAACCAACAGATACCACTGCCCACTGTTTTCAGTCCAACAATGCTGAGCAGACTTGTCCATACACACAACATATACTTCACCTGAAGTGTTATTTCTTGCTCAATCCGATCTGTGGAATTAATCCTTTCAATAGTATTATCGGAGCCGCTGTATTCGATCACAGCATTCCCAACTTTGATTTCCCTTTTAAACATACTGACGACAAAGTCTCCATTTAATATAAAGTCTCCTTGACTGTTAGATAAGGCTGCATAGGTGCAAAAAACAAGAACTAAAGAGGCAGAATTAACTCATACGTACACAACAACGTGGGTCATGTGCTCTCAGTGCTCCTTTCCCTTGGGGGTGGGGGAAAAGCCCACTGGCACTCTCAAACAGAAAGGATGTAAAGTGAGCAGCAGAGCTCTTGCAGACATTGTGCCTTCTCCTTTTTCCACTGGAAAGCCTCCTAAAAATGAAGGCTGAATTCCTGAAGTTGTTGCTAAACAGTTCATCGATAACTCAATGCAGAGATATCCAAAAGGCATTCTGGGCTGGCTGCTGCAAGGAGCACATATAGGCTGTATCCCCATATATACCACAGAAATAATCCTGCCCAAACCTTTTCATTAGCTGTGAGGATAGGGTGGCTTCCCTGGTCTTTTCCAGGTGTGTTCTTAGGGTAAACGTATGCACCCTAATTAGTTAAACATAATTTTCTAGTATATAATTACAGGGAATTTGGTCAGTATCTCCCCCTTTGTTTCTCTCTCCCTCCTCCCCCCCATAATTTTTATTATTCCAAATCTTAAGGTATGTGAGAGCACTGGAGGCTTAAAGCCTAAATGCTTTATAAAAGGAACAGTTTCCTGAAAACAGCAGTCTGCTGCACAACTTCACACTAATGCGATTATGTAGCTAATTTCCTAAGTTAGTTTCCCCACCATTTCACCCATCACAGTTACATTACTAAAAAGCCCCTGTACTGAAAAATCTAAACACCAAAACACCAAAGGGAAGGTTTTTTCCATCAAATGAGGAGAGATAATGAACCAAAACACTGCTCAGTAGCAAACATAGACGAAGAAAACTTCACAAACAGAGGCTACACTCAACCAAGTTTCACACTTTGGAGGTTTCAATATTATTAGGCAGTAGTAAAACTCATTAAAGGATTCCTTCTCTTTTACTGTATCTCCTACAACAGTAGGTACATCTTGGACTTGATGACAACATCAAATTCCTCCTAAATTGTTAAGCAACTACAAGGTTCACAGTAACCGAGGGCCCAAGATTTCACACTCAGTGAGCTGCAAAGTAAGTGGACACATGCACACTTCTCATTTGCTTCCAGTCAGGCCTAATGTGAAGAGATGCTTTCCCAGCAATATTAAAGCAACATTAAAGAAGATTTGACTTCATTGTTTCCCAAGAAGATTAAAGGCCCTCCAAGAAGAGCTGAGAAGTTTGGGGCTCATTCTGGGGTGAACCAGTTTGAATAGACACAACATAGGGAAGATTGTTTTTTCCAGGAAAGAGGAAAAATAAAATTTGACTTCCTCCTCCATGACAGAAAACTCTGAGACCTCAGTGACATTTTTTCGGTGCTGATGTGCACTCATGCTGCACCACCTCAATTTTTTGCCTCAATGAAGGGTCCAGGATTCAAAGATTTAAGTACAGGACCCTGTGCTACTGGAACACAGCTGGTGGTGCAAGGCACAAGGTGTGCAAAAGAGGAAGACCAGAGACTCTGAGACACCCCAAACAGGACTTAATGTCAAAATCAGCCTTCAAATGGCAAGTGTAACATCAGCTGAGATGTTTATTTGTATTGTCTCTGCTACTGAACCAAAACAGAACTATCTATGGGATGGGTTAGTGATCATGGTGGAAAGGACACTCATGCTAACAGCATATATGTGCATGTAGCAGAGTGGTCTAACACAGCACTACAAGCATTTTCCTCTGCCTCTAAAGACACAGCCACAGATAAGAGAAAACAGTGACTATGAAAGTCCAACAGCCAAAGGCCAAGTTACTGTTAGGTTTAAATCAAACCAACATCTTTGGTGCAGGGTACTTCTTTACAGTTATATGTCACTATCAGGCAGGGACAAGAAGGCCTCACTCTAAGTGAAATCAGAATTATTATTCTCAGAAGAATAAGAAATAATTTCTCTTTGTATGTGTTTGCACAAACATCTTTCAGGACATGGCACCAGCCAAAGCATGATGACAGAGATAAAGCTGCAGTGAGGAGACTCCAGCAGAGCTCAGAATCCTGTTTAGTTCCCAGCTTTGTCCCTCAGCTCCCACCTAGGCTCAACAGTCCTTCACAGCCCCAGACACATTCTAAGGGAATATTTCTTATAATTGGTGAACCTCCCAAACTTTGCATTTAGGATGGCATGAACGAAAAAAAAAAGGAACAAGATAAGGCTGAATGTTTGGCAGACATAGAAAAATTCTCACCAAGAAAACATCTCCCTTAAATGAGTTCTTCAACCTCCCTAGTGGAAAGCTGCCAGTAGATATATCACCACAACCAGACAACCAAGCAGATTTCTGGAGTGAGATAAGGAGTACAACTCACCCAGGTAGTTGTCATCCTCTGGTTTCCCTGAGTAACTGTGCTGACGCACATCAATATTAGTGGCACCAGCTGGGATGCGAACCACAATGTTATACCCTAGGAAAGATTTAACAGAAAGTCAAGGCTATTACACAAGCATTTGATTTGTTTTCTACAGGGGAAGGGAAATGAGTTAAGTTACCTCATGTTACACAAGCTGATACTTTTCATTTAGGGATAGCATAAGTAGTTATAAAATGGAATATACTATAGCTAGAAGGATTTTGTGTTTTACATCAGTGTTTTTGTAGATTAAGTGTCATAATGGCTTTTATAGGCCCACATTTTTCACTATAAAGTTTTTAGCAACAGATTCTTACCATAATGCACCGTGTTAAATGTGCCTGCAACAGTTTTGCATGAAGAATTATCCCCACCACAAACACCACATTTATCTCTTCTTGCTTTTGAATTCAGCACATGATCACATCCAGCTTGCTTTAAGAGAAAAATTGAAAAAAATAGATTGAGCAAATACAGACTAGAACAACACTGACAAATCTCCTAATTAAGGCACACAAAAGCCCTGTATGCAAAAGGCTGCCGTGAGATAAATTGGTTTGCTTCCCCACATTTTTCCACTGATTTACAGTGTGGCCATCCCACAAGGTTTTACAACAAAAGGTTTTTTTACAAAGCAATAATCAGAACAACTGTTTGCACCAGGTAATGCCCTCACTAGAAAAAAATTCTTGCATCAATTGTTCCCATAGAGAAAAGTGCAAAGAACAATTGTGAATGGAAATGTAGGGCTCTGGGGTCTGATCAGGAAGAACTGAGGCAAAGCACAGAAGGAAGCAACACTGGGATTTAGGCTGAGACTCCACAGCCCTCAGTAACTTAGGGCAGGTGTACCAACATCTTCCACTTGAGTATGTCCCAAGAAGAGCTGGTGAATAATCTAGAGTAAGATGAGGAGTATCTGAGGGGGCTGGGGAGCTCAGCCTGGAGAAAAAAAAGACTCGGGAGAGATTCTCACTCTCTACAACTACCTGAAAGGAAGCTGTAGCCAGGTGAGGGTCAGGCTCTTTTCACAGGCAACAAGCAACAGGACAAGAGAAAAAAGCCTCACGTTCCATAGGGGAGGTTTAGATTGGATGTTAGGAAATAATTCTTCACCAAAAAGGTTGTCAAACACTGGAACAGGCTGCTCAGGGCAGTGGTGGGAGTCACTCACATATCTACATATTAGAAGACATGTAGATATGGCACTTGGGGACATGGTTTAGTGGTGGACTTGGCAGTGCTGGGTTAATGGCTGGACTTGATCTCAAAGGTGCTTTCCAACCTAAATGATCCTATGACTCCATGTGTGGCTCTTCAGCAAATCTGGAGGTTGGCACAAGTTTCAGACCATTTGGGGCTTACAGAGCCTGCAGATGCCGCTGGCATCCTCTGAGTGAAGAGAACATGCCAACAACTGCCAGGAGCACGGTGCAGAAGTGCCCTACACGAGTGCCACGGCCGTGTGGCGAAGGGGAGGGACAGCGATTACCCGGCAGAGGCCCTGCACGCAGATGTCGTCGGTGTCGGGGCCGCAGGGCGTCCCGTCGATGACGCGGTCCCGCAGCTGGTAGTAGGCTGTGCTCCCCGCCACCCGGCAGAACAGCTTGCAGCGATCCTTCATCAGGACTGCGGGGGAGGGAGGGACACCGGGAGCACGTTATCTGAACACCCTCACCCCTAGGCAGCAATCCAGGAGGCAGGAGCTGCGTTCCCCCCAGCCACTTACTGCCGCTGTATTTGGGAACCCAGCGCACGTTCGTGGGCAGCCCGTTGATGTTGAAGTGCTTCCCATCGAATTCTGCGCACTGCTCATCCCGGAAATCCTTCTTCAGCTTTGAGCACGGTTCTGTGTTGCAGGATTTAAACTTCATGCGACGTCCCACACAGTATTTCCCACCGTTTTTGGGTCTGCAGAGACAACACCAAGCTGGAAATGAGGTGGAGTTGCAATTCTGCAACCTGTTCAGTACAGTCAGGATTTGCAACAGCATTTTGTGGGCTCTGTCTTTGTGCACATCTTTAATCAATATCCCAGGTTAACAAGCAGGACATGCTATGTTGGTGTCTAACAAAAAAACCTTCATACA
Organism: Acridotheres tristis; assembly: GCA_037013685.1. NCBI lineage: Eukaryota > Metazoa > Chordata > Aves > Passeriformes > Sturnidae > Acridotheres > Acridotheres tristis. The sequence continues at coordinate 6,644,803 of CM072899.1, read as the reverse complement.
CAATAAAAAGGGATGAAAAAGAGAGTATTTGCTTTCTGATGGATGCCATGGTAGTGAGAGAAATCAGAAAGGAAGAGCAACATCTTCTTCCCCAAATCCTCCTTCTGAGGATATGTTTTCACACTGAGGGATCCCATTCGAGCCCATGTCTCCTTACAACCCCATCCGTCCCATGGATTTTGTGGCTGACAATTTGCCTTTGATCTAGTGGGTTGCAAATAACTAAACATTACAGGAGAAAAGGCTTCCTTCCCTGCAGAGGCTGAAAGGTCAGGCAGCACTTAGTCCTTCACGATTTCTAGCCCCAAATGTTAGAAATGTAATGACAAGCACTTTGAAACAACTTTACCTCCATATATTCCAGAAAGCACCAAAGATGGCCAATAAATAACTTACTCCCATTTTATAGCAGGATGACACTGGTATAAACTGGGAAGAGAGATTCCCATCCCATCCAAGCCACATAAAACCCAGTGGATAAGCCTAGGAGAAGCTATCATTTGAAATTTCCTGACTCACAGATTCAGGGCTGTAGTCATAAAACTATTTTTCTCACGTGTAGATGAAGCTTTTGCCAGAGAACATCACTCTGGGGACTGAAAGAGCCTCTCCCATTCCATCTGCTGCCAGCAGTGGAGCAAGAATGAGCTGCACACCAAAATAACCAAACCTACATCTTCTACCTATCCCCTGAAACATGAGTGCTCGCACTAGCAAAAAGTGCAATGAGATGGGTGACTTGCCAGGCTTCAACATCCTGGCACCTACAACTCCTGCCTTCCAGGGCTGTTCTTCAGGATCAGCTCTGTCTTGCCTGGGGACCAGGTGCCCATCAGTGCTCTAGGGAGGCTGGCAGAATGCTCCTTCCCTTGGGGCTCGGTTGGGAAGGAATACACACAAGGTTTGCACACTTGGAGAACTCTTCAAGATGCAGATGAATAAATGATAAATGGGAAGCACTGCTGCCCTCAGAACAGAGATGCTCACCATGAGATCTCCACGTTGCATGCAGTCACAGCACCTCTAACAAAAGGGACAGCACCCCCCTGCACATGCACAATGGTCTCTACACACAGTGAGTCAACAAGCTCCTGCAGCTGAACAGAATTTTTTAGCATCTCTGCATCTCCACCACCCAGGAGGCCCAGCAGTGCCTTTTCTCCCACAAATAACAATTCTTCACTCTTATGCTGGAAAATTCATTGTGACTCAAGTAGCAGAGTTTCTGTGAAACAAATGAGAGGCAGAAGCACAGAACAGTTTGCCCTTGCCAGAAGATTGCCTGCAAAAGTGGGAAAGGCAGGCAGACTTCCCACCACCCCATCAGCATCACACTAGGGATGCTCACAGGTTTGGCAGGAGTTGCCTCCCTGAGCAGCTGCAGGTGAGATGCTGAGCACCACCAGTTACACACGTAAGATTTTTCCTTCTAGTATCCTCCCTGCTGTGGTGCAGACCCCTCTAGTCTTATCCTAAATGCCACGGGGTATGATTTGTCCTCAGGCACAGCCCAGAGCAATAGCTACAAACACCAGCTCTACCTGCTCTCAGGCAGGTCTCACATGCCACCTGGAAGTGAAATGCCTATCATTTACAAAGGTTTCTGGTGTTTGCAATTAAGCAAGTACCAGTGATAAAAAGCCCAAGCAACTGCACAATGCCCACTGCAGATTCCTGATTACAGACTGATTTTACACCTTTATAGTTCCTAGTGAGGAGTAAATCTAAACCTGGTTTTCACTGATTTAGTCTGTTGTCCACCTTGTTATGACAAACAGCCTCAAAGAATTTACTTGATTACCCCTGGGACAGCTCCAGGGCTCTTCCAGCACAGCAGCCCCTGCAGACACAGCCCAAACTCCTCCTTGCCTTACAGGCACAATGGCAATTGCTGAGGGTTTCCCAAGACCAGAGCCCATCCCATGGACTATTCCCATGCATGCACATGAGCTACCTCTGGCTACAAAGGGACATCTCAACCACCTTACTACACAACACACCAGGAAACGTCTTAATCATGGCAGCAGCACAATCCAGACCTGGGTAAGTCTGAGTCATTCATGGGGGAATTAACAGGATTCATCATTTTCACTGCAAAAGCATCTATAGCTCTGCAGGACTGTTGCAGTTTGACGAAGCCTCTGAGTTATACAAACCTTTAAGAGGGCACTTCTTTTTAAAACAATTGCAATTACAACCTTTTTATGGCAACCACATTGCTTCAAATATAAATCAATTAGTTAAGGAGAATACAGAGAAACATGCAGGAGTTTTTTTTTTTTTTTTAAAGGTATGTCTAATAAAATCCAAAAATTCCAAGTTACTATTTAGTTTTTTCTTCTCTAGACACAACCCCTGAGACTGAAATAACATTGACGCATGGACATAACACAAACTGAAGGATGCTCAACTTTGCCACCATGTTGCAAACTGTCACCTTTGTAACCCTGGCAGTAAATCTCTTGCAGACAGTGCTGGGGGCCGAAGCACAGTCACACTTCTGACACTTAAAAACAGCTCCAAACTCCCCTCAAACAGAGTTTGAGAGTGTTTTTAACCAGCATTGCTTCTCACAGAATCTGAGGGGCAGAAAGAGCTGACCCTGAAAAATAAGTCACCCTCATACAACATCAATTTTCATCGTCATGAAGAAATACAGAATACTTCATTCTCTGTAATATTTTTACGGATCATCAACAATGTATCACAGAGACAGAAGGAAAAGCAGTACATGCATAGCAACCTCCTTGTTTTGCTTACATTTCCCTTCTCTCTGAATCATTTATTTGACCAATTAACAGCCAGCATGGACCCACTTTCAGTCCAGTATCATTTCCCTGACAAGTTCTTGCACACACCCTAGACTCAATGCACTTCTGCCAGCAGCCCAGAAACTCTCAGGCTCCGGGAACGATGGGGTCTCATCCCCATTCCCACCCCAACAGGTCTGAAGTACATGATGCTTAATTAATCCATCACCCTGAGTATTTTCACTTGCAGATTTTGAGGCAGCACGCAGCAGTCCAGGAGCACCAGGTACAGACACCCTGCCAAGCAGTGCTGTTTTGGGGGTGTTTTGCACCTACCTGCCCCATGGGCAGCAGCTCTGCCTGGGGACACTGAGGTTGTCACAAGGAGAAGTCCCAGGAGAATTAACTGCAGGGCACATTTGCCCATGTACCTGTGCTCATGTGTGACTGCAGAAAAATCTGTGAAACTCCAGTGTGCACAGATCAGTTTGAGATATCCTTCCCCACATTCCAGGAAGCCCCAGGACCAGGAATTGGTTGATGGCTAGCACAGTTATCTATACATGTGTTTACATGTCAGGCTCAGGCAGTTTTCAGCACAGGTGGATACATCTGTGATAGATTAAAATGCAAATGTGATCTGACTCACATTCAGAGATAACACCCCCCCCCGTCCAAAAAGCCATTCCTGAAAGCAGGGCTTCTGGTATTGACATCTTATCAAATATGCCCTTTCCCATAATTCTGCAACATATCTTTCTTTGAAAACCAGGGCTTGCACCACAGACCCTCTGATGATGCACTGCAGCCATGAGCTTTGTCCCCCAGCCAGGCTCAAATTCCCATGTGGGCAATCTCAGTGGGAAGGGTCTGCTCTAGTTAGCAAACACATTCCTTCAGGGTATGTCAAAACAGTCTGTTGCCATTCCAGAGGCTTACAGCTCTTCCTGCATCCCTGCAGGATACACATCCATGTAGATGTCAGAGCATTCCACAAAGAGGGGCAGGAGCTGCAGCCTTACTTTCTGTACCATGGAGAGAGTGGATGTAATTTTCAATGCCGGATTTAACACAATTTTTTACTGGATGCAAGATCCCACCCCAGATCATGATGCACAGAAAAAACTTTAGAAATCTAAACCATCTTTGAATAGAAAAGATTTTTTGAGAATTATTTCAGACCTTACTCGAGGTATCTGGGTTGGGTTTGATGTCTTCTACAACAGAGAAGAAACTGTCTCTTTTTGAAGCACTTTGAGAAGGGGAAAAAGGCAAGAAAGTATCCAGTGGGGTCTCATCTATTTGCATCGTTTTAGCAGCCCCATGATAATGGGGACACAGGTGGTGGGAGCTCACACCATGGTGTCAAATTACAGGCACAAACCAACAATCAGCAGAAAGTTCTGTAGATGGTGCCAGGACAGACCTCTCCCTCCTGGTGAAGGGGCTGGAAAAGAGAGACCAGTGCCAGCACAAGGCTTAGGAAAGGGGGCCTGGAAAATAACCACTAACAATCACAAGGATTTCTCGGGCTGCTTGGTGCCGAGTGTGTTGAGGTGCTTTTGCAAATCCCAGCCAAAGCAATACACCTAACTGAAGCACCAGGATACAAACCATAAGCTATCAGGGAAGATGGAATTTCAAATCTCTTGGCAAGCCTTTAGGAGATTTTCTATCACAAAATGCTATCAGTCTGAATAGATGCCTCTCAGAAAACAGGAATAGATCTCGCTGACAGCATCCAAAGTTTCAGCAGCAAAGCTGGCAAGCTGCTTTGTTTTTGTCTTTCCGTGGCTACCAAAGACCATATGGAGTATGCTGACTCAGCACAGCCAGATGAGAACTCTTTGCACTTGTGTTTTTCTTAGTGTTGTTTTAATTAACGTGCTGGTGTCCTACTCTCTCAGCCTCAACTTTTGACACTTGCCCAGCTGTGGTGAGCAGCCTCTCCTGTTACTACAGCCCTAGTGTCACAGGTATAAGCTCTCCCTTCTCCCATTAGCAGTGATGAAACTATCACTGGCACATCCCTAGTGGCAATTTCCTTGGCAATAAACCATCCAACACCAGTGATGAGAAATAAGAATCTTTTTAAGACCCCACAGTGCAGCCAGCCCCACAGACCCCTCTCCTCTCTGTATCTCAGTCCCAAATAAAAGCCCAGAAAGCCTCCTGCCCATCCCTTCTGCAAGAAGGCAGTTAAACAGAAACCAGCACAATTCACAATTTACGTAAACAGGCTGCTTTCAATACCAGTTGCTCAAGCTATTACTATTGCACCAACTACATATTTGTCTCCTTGAAGCCCACAGCAAAATTCCCTGCCATTTCAAAGGGTGCAGGATTTGGCATTCTAGGATGATAGCAAACATTTTTGAGTGCCACTTTTTAATGGGTCACAGATTTCTGCTGAGGTTTGGCTAGTTTGCACCAGCTGAAATGTAACTGTATAAAGGATCAGCTGCAAAAACAGCCAAAAGCTGCAAAACCAGACAAAGCAGGACTAAAACGGTAGAAAACTGTATTATAAAGGCCTGTAGGAACAGCTGCAAAAGCAACCGAAGCAGGGGCAAAATAGTGAAAAGGGAAGGCTCCTTCCTTTCTGAATCACAGCACTGGAGAAAGAAAAACACCTCTGGAAGTGGGACCCCAGCTGTGCCTCCACAGGAAAACAGAAGGCAATAAACCCATGGAGGTATCAGCTTTTTATTCCTCATTGCTGAATGGATCCCTTTTTAGAGCGCTTCACTCACACACACCAATAACCGGATTCTGCCTCACCCATGCTGGGCAAAGCCACCCATCCCCAGGGCAGAGCCACCTGTCCTTGGCACCCACAAGGACTGGGGACGGCCAAAGCTGATTTCAGCCCATTTGGGCAGCCCACAGTGCTTTTCCCCACGTGCCCCTCTGTGCACTCACTCGGGCCTGTTGCACTCCCGAATCGCCGTCTTTATGCCGCCGCCGCAGGTCCTCGAGCAGGTCCCGAAGGGGCTCCAGGTGCCCCAGGCTCCGTCTGTCACCGGCGCCTCTCGCTCCCTGGGCACGCACATCCCGAACCTGCAGTGCTGCGTGGGAAGGAGAGACACGGCAAAGGTGGGACTGTGCTGCTTTGGGTTATGAGCGACCGACCTGGGCAGCAAGGCTCAGCCTCGCTTATTTCTCAGCCACGAGCAATGATTTTGCGATCAAAGAAAACTGAACTACTTTATATTTTTGTCTGTCGCCCCCATATTTTTCTTTCTCCATACACTTAAATGGCAAAGTGAAGGCAAGGTGCTGAGTGTGTGGAATGATTTATGGGATGAAGATTGAGGACAACAGCAAGCACTGAATATTCCCTGTTTACTGGTGCTAAGCAGCACAGCAAGCCTATGGCATTGGCTTTTCACAAAGCTGCTCTGTCTGATTTCCTGGAGAGCCTCAGAAACTGTGCTGTGTCAGGAGAGGAGACAGGCAATGAGGAGAAACACCAGGGAAAACTCAAATGTCCCCACAGCTACCCAAAGCAGAAAACTTCAAAATCCAAAAGGCAAATAAAATAGAAAAATTAATTCCTCAACCCCAAGTGCTTTTTTTTTGTACTCAGACATAACACGGGACTTGCCAAGACCTGGTGTACACTTCTGTTTTCCAGCTATGACTCTTGTTTTCTTTTGTTTGGAAACCTGGTTTAAGTTACCTTGGCAAGCCCCCGTCCGTGTTTCCATGGTATAAATTGTGTCCTTTGGGGTATGTTTACTAGATGGACTGCACAGACTTCTGCAGAAGTGAGGTCTAGGGAAGAGTCACATTGTGGCCCCACCAGAGTAGAGGAAAAATGTCCCCTCTCAGTCAACCTGTAGTGCTTGCTACAGTTAATTTAAACCCAGAGACATGCAGGTGCCTAAATCTTTGTAATTATGGGAAGCCCAAACATTGCTGATTGCTCACAGATTAGAAGAGGCTACAGACTACAGAATACAGGTAGAGAACATTATTAAATGCAGTATTTCTGTGCACCAGGTGCTGTTCAGATCTGATGACCTGTATGGGAACAAAGTAAAATTTGCCAGCGCACTGTGTTTTTCCAGCCCTTCCACTAATAGCACAAGGTTGTATCAAGACACACCATAAACTCATCCTGCTTTTTTAGACTTTAGCCTTACGAACCACCCTGGATAAAACTATCTAGGAAAACAGAGCAGAATCAAGCTGTCATGGGGCTGTGCATCCCACAGGACACCAGCTCTGCGGCACATGGGACACCTTTTGCCCATGAAGGCTGACTTGTTACATAGCTTTGCTGATGAAGAAAGCTGATGTCAGGTGCATTTCCCCATGGACATGGTTTGCAGTACAGCTGAAGAACTTGTAATTTGAGTCCTGCATGAAGTGTTTGCTCAGAGACAAGCATGGTCTCTAGGCTGTAAAATGCCCTAGATTTGCTTTCATCTGAAGATCTGATTCCCCAGATAAAACTGAGCAAAACCCATCTGCTACAGTTAAGGACAGCAATAAAATCAGCTGAAATGCCTGTTTCTTTGCTGCAGGACAAACTTTTACAATGCACAACTCCTCCTGGCATTTTGAGGTTGAAAACCTGAAGGTTGGGGTCCCTATACAGGTCCAAAGAGATCTGACAGCTATCATTAAACAACAGGAATACATGACACCAATCCAAAAGTGCTGTCCCAGTGGAGAACTTCTTCCCATGTTGATGCTCACAGCTAAAGATCTAACCAGAGTCACACATGGCACCACTGACCCAGGGAAGATGACTGAATAGCTAACTAGGGAATGAACACAGCTAACAGACCGTGACATGACCTATATGTCTCCCATCCCATGGTTGAGTATTAACCAGGAAGTCATCTACATCCATTGATTTTATTAAAAATTTGGGGTTTGGAGTTGATGATAAAGTGAAGCGGAGGAAAAGAGCAGCTGTTTTAAATAAATGGCAAGATTATCTTATGACAACGCAATGGTGCTTCTTGGAACCACACTGTGAACAGTCTGGCTGTGCAACCTTTGTGCCTTTTGTATTTTAAAAATAATTTCTATGTTGAGATACAGCAGAAAGACTAAAAAGCCTGCCAGGGTTCTCTTTCCTATAAGCTTACAGCTCACAGAATGAAGAGAATAAAAGGCAGATTGTCTGGAGCAAATTCAAAACATCTTAGACACACAGTGGAGCTGCAGAGCACTGGCAGGGATGGAAGACATTACAGCAGACTTTCCTTTCCTTTGTCTTGCCACTGGAGTTCCAGATAATTCTCCAAATCCAGCTCCTATCCTTGGGCTGGCTGGCTGAATGGAGTAGCAGGGGGCAGCAGGGGCTGTGCAGCTCCATGCATGCAAAACAGACACACTACCTGCTGCCACAGGGCAGCAGGCACAAATCATTACTGCTCATCTGCTCTTCTCTTACCATTCTTTAAACAGCCCTGAAAACCACAACTGAGAGTGGCCCAGATTTACAACCCCTTTATCTTCTTTCAGAGATTTATCTCCACCCAACAACGAGCTGGTTCTGTGGAACACGGTAAAACCATCACCCAGCAAAGACAGACTCTAGGCTGGGCTTATGGCTTGATTTAGCAGTATCAGATTCAGTGTCCTCACATGAAAAATATGTGTAAGTTAATACTCCAATGTTTTTTAATGCCCTTGATTTAAGAGTAAATTTAGAGCCTGGTTAAATCTACATCTCAGTAGTTTTAGCTAGATTTTTTTTTTTTTTAGCTATTCAGGCTCTCTTACTTCCAAAGATATCTCCATAAAAAATAGTATGGTATTTTCTCCATCTGCCAAACCATACAGCACAGGCTTTAAACATGCAGACTTGAGGCATTAGTCAGCAAGTATCAGTTTGACAGTGTTCCTGGCCACAGCAGAGTACCAAAATAGCAATTCTCACCAAGGAAAAGCACTTCAGACTTGCACCTCAGTATTTTACAAGCCTAAGTAGATACCAAGCAGGGCAGAGTTTATGATGATGCAAACTTAAAGCTTGAATTAGATGAACACACAGACAGAAAAATTACTCCATAGAGCCCTTTCGTGGGAATACATTTAAATGCCCAAACACAAGTGGCTGCATTAGCTTTTCTTAAGACCCCATCTGCTCCCAGCTGAGACGTTCAGATCACACTTGTCTAGTTTGTCTAAACTTTTCAGAATGTCTAAATTTGTGGCCTGAAATGTTTTTGCTCACATGGTCTTTATTAAGAGTCATGCAGCTGGACACTGCATGACAAGGGGCAGCTCTGAGGGAGTAATGATCTGCTCAGCTGCTGCTGTTTGCACATCACTCTGGTCATATCCAAGGGTAAGTGCAGGTTTGCTGCAGCTCAGATTTTTAGAATTTCAAGAAAATCTCAAAGTTATTGCTGATCTTTCAGCAGTGAGCAGATCCCAAGCTCTCCAACAGAGCAGTTGAGAGCACAAGGTCTCAAGTCACAGGGATTCTGCAGATACCTACACTCAAAATGGAGATATTACACAGAAATCCCAGTTACATCTCTAATGCACATTCTCAACCATAAAAACAACTCTGCAGTTGCACTTTTCCCTAAGAAAGGAAGGCAAATTGATACATGATGCTCATTGTCCTGAAGGAAGTAAGTCAAGTGTCATTGAACAATTGAGTTTCCAGACACATGCATCAAAAGATAAATTTTGAAAGAGTTCCACAGCCTGTATGGAAAACTATATTTAAAACAGCATCCAGAATTTTTATTAAAGTACATTTGAGAGCCTATGATTTAAAACCTTGACTCTTTCTGAAGAAAACATTATTATTAATGTTGATCTTAAGAGCAAGAAAAGCAAAATTTTAAGCTATAGCATGTAGAATAACATCACTCTATTTTTACTAGACACAGATGGAGAATGGTAAGAACCAGTTAGCATTTCTATTCAAAAGCTTCAGCAACTCAATAAAAGAAAAATCCTCTCAACTATTTTTCTACAGATACAAACAACTAAAAATTAAACACTTATCCTAGAAACCACAATGCTAGCTGGAAATTAACATTGCACATGGAAATGGAAAGTTTCTATGAATTACTGCTAAAAATGTTCCATACAGAAAATGTCAACCAATTCTATATTTTACTCTGAAGTTGTCAAGATGAAAAGCCAGCTGACAAGTTTACGTTACACAGAATTACTAATTGCTCACATCATATAGGCAATTTCTAACAAAAGTTTAGGGAAGCTTTGCAAAAGTTTTGCTCAAAAGTTCACTCAAGGGCATTAATTTGAAAAGATAAGCACTCCAGAAGGAATATCTGCTTTAAACAATGTTATGCCAAGCAGCTGACTTAACTTATATTATCTGGGCTGGAGATGCCCCAGGCACCACCAGGCTTAAAACTCATCGAGCTGCTTTGGGTTTCCACCACTGCAGTCAGAGCCCTGCCCCACACAACTGGCATTAGGGTAGGATGATTTTGACTGACATGCTCAGTCTGAGCCCAAGGAAACAGAGCCACAAGGTACAAACCATAAGGTATTACAGACCTTTCCAGGCTCACATTCTGTCCCATCAGCCCAAGGTGTGTGTTGGGTTCGACATCCCTTGTGAGCACCATCGACGTTGATACACCAAAGTCGCCGACACTGCATCTGCTTAAGTGATTGCAGAGATCAAAACATTAACTATGTGCCACATGCCTTATCAGACAGATGATCCTTTATGAAATTACCCCCCTAGGATTTATCATTAACTCACAAGCTTGATAGTAAGTTGATGGATTGTGAGTCTGCCATTCATCCAACCCCAGGAGACCTTATTTTGCTCTGGCAAAACCAGGAAAAATAAAGTGTGAAATTTCACTTACCATATAGGGGCACACTTGGGATCCGGGTCCAAAAATTAACTCACATTGTTTGTTGACGTCATAAATCAGCCCAGGGAGCTGCTGAGGCAATGTGTAAGTTCTTGATGAAGGTTCATCAAGCAAACACTCCCCATAACCAGTGCTACAACACAAATCAGAATAATGATGTTAAACAGGAGGCAGTGAGATCAGAACACACTTGTGTTTGCCTGAATTAGCCTTAGGGCAGTTGCACACCATGTTTGCCATATTTAACAAGCACTACATGAGCTATTTCAAACTCAAGCACAGGAGGGTGTGTTACCCATACACCACCACTCCTGTGCTGTGACAGCAACCATCCACCACAGCACAGTCAGCTACCATGGCAAAAGCATTTCTGAGTGTGCATTTAGTTGCTGAGCAAGCACTGGCACATTTTTATAAAGAATTCAGAAAGAAAAATCACTGATTAGCAGAACTGCCCAAGGGATTGAGCTCCTGGATTTGCCAGAACACCATCATGGCTCTCACTCTGTTCCACACAACACACGGGAAGGCATCACAGCAAAATGGGCAAATCACTATGCATCAAACTGACCCGTGGGCTCCTGGAACGGTGTTCCCACCATGGATTAGTGCCAGGGCTTTATCTTGACCTGTGGAGCAGAAAGGCAGATTCAATCTGCCTTCTAAAACACAGCTCCGTATCTGGGCCACAAGGCTTGGAAAAGTCATTCTTCAGGTTTGAGGAGAACACACATTCCTTAAAAGCAATATCCATGGGAGAAGACTTATTCTTCCCCATTGAGAGGCTGGTCCTTGCCAGCTTATCATGAGGCTGAACTGGCAGGGACTGGATGCCAGGGGTGCATTCCTGCTCTATGTAAAGGATGCGTGCACACACAAATCCCTCTGATTTCCTCCAAACGCTGCACGCTAGGACTCCAAATTAACTGAAGAGCTCCATGGGACACATGGACATGTGAAAACAGCCCAACACATGCATATGCAAGGCCTTACTCCAGAAATTCAGTGATGTATTTCCTACTGCATTTTGACCACATCCAGGGATTGGTATAGAAGTTCAGTGTTGGTGCCATGACATGCTGTTGATTTTTACCTCCATCTTCCTTGCACTTGTGATTGTCATCATGTGGCATGTTAAATCTAAGAGGAAAAGAGCAGAGAAAAGCAGAGTCAGTCAAGAGGCAAACATCAAGTATTTAGCATAGCAAAGGCAGCAGTGTGAACTAAATGCAAGCAAACCCAAAAAATTTTCCTAAATATGCTGCTGACAGATATTACAGAACAAAAGTATTCATACACACATATTCACAATAAATTCAGAAGTGTTAACTAACAGGTTCCTAGCACTCATCCGGAAAAAGCTGTGCAGCACCCTGCTAAGCTCTCCACTCCATGACTGCATATATTTAGCCAGAGAAGTCCCCCAGGAAGCCTGGAGCAAGATGCAAATCCAGCTGCAGCTTCCTTTTCAGCTGATGGTTGCTATCCTGCAGACAGGCTGGAGTCTGGCCCCTCTTTCATAAAAATGGGAAATACTCTGGAACTGACCACAGATCCAAGAGCTGATCTGAGGCAATTCTGAAGGAGATGATTGACTTGAATCCACTGACTGCAGACTCTCATGTACACAGGCAATATCGGGTTGGATGCAAAGTATTTTCTAATGCAGTTGAATACCCTGGGCCACACTGCTGCCTAAGCAGGGTTGCACCAGGGATAGACTTGGCTCCTACACTTTATGTGGCAGGTTTACAAAATGCCAGCAAGCATTGGTATCAGCAGAAACCAACATGAAGTTTGCAGCACATGACACCTTGAAGAATGTGGTAAATTCGCTAAAGACAGAGCGGCTTAAAGCGCTGCACTGTTTGAAGTGGGGAAGGAGAAGTGACCTGGTGTGATCCTGTGTTCCAAGGCTGGGGAGTTTGTATTCCATTAAGATTACCTCCAACAAATCATCTTTTCACTCTGCTCTCTGAAAAAAAGAGCACAGAGGCATTTCCTGCTCGGGAGCACTGTTAACCCCCCCAGCAGCTCTGGGGCAGCACTAGCGAAGGAATCAGCCACAGGTAAGTGTGGGGAACACCAAAACTTGAGGGACTTTCTGTCAGGAAGCCTCATTTAAACAAATACTACTGTGGTTAAAAATATGTCTTAGCCAGCTCTCCATGAAGAAAAATAGAGTTTAGAACAAGGAGAGATCTGTTCCCAAGTATTCATCCATCTCACACCTACAGACCTCCACTGCAAAGCTGGCATGTAGTGGTTTGGGACTGAATCAGCTGCCTAAGGTTGCAGGCAGGGGTAAAGGACTAGGTGATCTAAGATGATGTTTCTCATGACTGCTTAGTAGTGAGAAAAAGTCTCAGTAGTGAGAAAAAGGCAAAAATCGCTTGAAAGAAATTTCCGCTGGAGAAGGTGAATGGCAGCGTCTCTTCTGGAGATGTCCAGCAGCACAAGATTTTCCATAGTGAAAGAGTTCAAGAGCTGAGTCAAGCTCACTTATACACCTCATCACCTCCCAGATGCCTTGGATAAGTTCCTCCTTCACACACAGCTGCTGCATTGCCTTCACTAGCACTACAGAGAGCTATGGGACAAGCTGTGGCAGGCTGAGGACCTGCTCTCAGAGAAGACTTCAGTCCCAAAAAATACTTGAGATGTGTCAGCATCTCTTGCCCTGGTCCTCCCCAAGGCACCCAGCACATCCCAACTCTGCCCAGAATCCTGGCTAGTTCCAATGGCTTGGTCAAGATGTCATTGCTTAGGTGCTGCTTATGGTACTCTGTCATTCTTCCTCCCCAAAACATGGTCCTGCTGGTTTTGCTGCTCTCAGGTAAGCTCCAGAGCACTCCACAGTTTCATCTACCTCAGTGGTGCATCTTCTAGCCAAGTATATTGATCTCCCCTACAATAATTAGGCTCAGCAGTACCAGTTCCCAACCTGGCTGGCAAGCCCTAGTTAGCGTAAATATTGGGCTATTTAAATGTATTTACATAAAACATACACATGGCCAAGTTCATGTGCTATCGTGAAAGCAGTGCTCAGTCCATTATCTTCACTAATTGAACAGCTCCTGTATGGATCACAGACTGTGCCCAGCTCTGCCAGACCTAGAAGAGAACACAGAGGTTTATGATAGAAAAACAAATGCCACTCACAGTTCAGCACAGGCAACTAGCATTGTCACTACAAAAAAAGTTAATAGAAGACAAAGAAAAGGTTTTCCTTACCCAGAGTATCACATTTGTCGTGCGCTCTACAAATATCCTGTCTGAAAGGAGAACAGACCTGACACATTAATTCTCAATGCAACAGTGAGTTAAGGTACAAGCACACTAACAACAGCAGAAACAACTCTTGGTCCTCCAGTGGACCTTCTCATGCTGGTTTGCCACATCATCCAGAGTCCAAACTAACTCCCCACCATAGTCAGAGCTTTTCATCTTATGCTAAACTCATGGGAAGACAGTAGACAGTCTTGAACCTCTCAAAATTATCTCTTTTATGGTGGACACACGCTCCCACAACTGCAAGTATCATTACATCCACACCAAAACTTGAACATCTCCCACATATTACATGCTCCCGGCCCCTGACACACAACTGGCTACAGTTTTCATGAGAATATTCACCACACCTGGTAACAAGCACAGCTGTATCATGCCGAAGGTGACTTCCCTCTGGGTGGTTTTGGGACTGCTGCCACTGGCAGAAGTTTTTTAATGTTGTCTGGGCATTGTAAGATATTGCAGGGCCGTCCTGATAAGTAACACACAGAAAGCAGGTATTTTAATTATTCATGACAATGCTCACTACAAATGCCATTGTCAAGCAGAAGGTGAAGAAAATAATTTTCATTACCTGCTCATTATGTATCACGACCAATTTCACAATAACAATATTAATTAAATTTCCAATGCTTGGGTCTTTGTAGATAGAAGCCACCTGTTTTAAAAAGCAATATTTGGAATTACTGTTAACATTCAAGGAAACAAACAATTAAGATAACACACGTATTTTCCATTTTGCAACTGTTTTTCTCCTGGGCTGCTCTTCTGCCCTGCTCAGTGCTCTGATGCTACTTGGAGAGACCTCCTGGCAGAAGCACAATTTTGGAATGAAAAAAACTTGCTGGTATCACAGAAACCCAACATTTCCTTTTGCTTTAGCACACATTTCACCAAATTAAAGGATCATTCTGCTCTGAGACACAAAGACCACCAACTAAGACTGTCAAAAGCAACTTATTCTTCCAAATGCCTAATTTTGACATGGGCAGTTTCAGACTAAATATTCACTGAACTTCTACCCTCAAACAGGATGAACATCCCTCCAGAGACACAAATATGTTGGGTACTCCTTACCAGTCACTCTGCATCTACAGAACAGCCTGTCTGGAAACTGCACTACTGCATCCTAGTACCTGCAGCTACTAAGGTGCTCGTTCTCAGCCTGGAAAGTCAACTTGAGAACTATGCTAAGGATCAAGGTGATCACAGGCTCCTTCTCCTTGTGACAGCAAGGGAAGTCAGGCAACTGCATAACCTACCAGCATCAGCTCCCTGGAGGGCACAGTGCCCAAAGAACCTTTTTAATTCAACTGTTATTTCACCTGGGCTCAAATAAAAAGAGTACACCTCGTGGACTAAACAACCAGTGATATTGCTCATGGTGTCTGATGTTCAGAAAGCTGGAAGAGAGAGGTGTTAGAGGATCAGGAAGCATGATGGATCTGAGAAAGAAGACTCCAACCAGCATTTTCCAGCCACGTTTTACCATTTTAATGTAACCCCAGCATTATCTCCACGCCTGGGGAAGGCAAACTGATGGCATTGCATATGAACGCAGCAGAAAGGGGCTCTGTGACCACTAGAGAACAATTTGTGGGTGAATCTACTCGCCCTGGTTGAACACTCACTATTGACATCAGGGTTAAGACATAGTGCTGTAGGTTGGCTCCGTGGTAGGCGACCATCCTGCTGTCAGCCACCACCATCACCTCCACAAAACGTGGGTAGGACAAGAACCGCTTCGTTCTCTTGTGGCTCCTCTTTTCACCAATGGTCCCTGTTTTGTTGCTGTCCCCAGAAAAAGAATTCACTTCCAGGCTGTGTTTCAACATCTCCACGTCAGATAAGATGCTGCTCTCTGCCCACTGCCTTCTCCAGTGTTTCCGCTTGTTCTTTTTGTGACTGTGGTCGTGATCTATGGTTAAAAGGCAGAAAAAACATACAGTACACTCTGGAGTGAATAAAATTAATACCATGTGTATGTTAAGGCAAAATACCTATTTACCTCAACAAAGTTGTGTGGGTTTGCTCCAAACAAGCAGGGAACTGAAAAAGAAGCACTCTGTGGAAGCCCACCATCTAAGGCTTGATTTTTAAAGCCATCTTGGGGAAGCCAGTAGAGGTGGACATTCCCTGCAGCAGAGCCAGCTCCTGGCCCGTACAGGAGGGATGGAGCCCTGCAATGGTAATTAGCCACTGCAGCAGTAGTGTGAGGATTCTGGGCACGTCCGAGGTGGCCAGGAAACCACAGGAAACAAAGGTCCAAATCCTGTATTTCTAACTCAGGCATGAAGGACGGCAGGATTTGGCCTTCTCAGCAAAGCAATTATATATGATTTATTTCTGTCTCTAACAATAACACGGCTGGGCTTCAGTTCCCCCCCTCCCTTTATTATTCTGTGCTACAGGAATGGTAAAGGTCATCTAATAGCACAGCTGCCACTGGCAAAAGAATAGAATTCAGGAAGTTTCACATATACTGCTTTTGATATTCAATTAGGCCAAACATAAAAGCAGCCTGAAAATATACTCCACGCTGATACAAAGACGACAAAGTGAAGAGGGAGAACAGGCATATAAAACATATGGAACATGTACAATTAAGATTTACCATCTGATTAGTATGTAATTATAGCATTATTTAAATGTAAGAGTAAAATCAGGCTTATTTGATGCCACTTAATTTTTAATCAGTTCATCATAGGAAGTAGCTAATTGAATGTGATTCATCCACGAAAGACTGTTCACTTCTGCATTTAATATAAAGCTAGATCTGAACTACTCATCTACAACTCCAGGCTACAACCCTCATGCTCTTTGTAGCTTTAGTTTAATTTCGTCATGGTGGTGAAAAATATCACATTTCCTTATCTGACCCATTGAGTAGGTTAGAGGAAGCATAATATAAGGGAACAAAGGGATATTCAATGCTCAAACAAGATGAAATGATAGGAAACTTTAGTTATTTTTCCTGTGTAGTTTCCTTTTAGGAATATTTGTAATAATTTCCAAAAAAATAAATACGTTCTGCAGTGTCACAGCAGGCAAAGGGGATCAGCCAGCTTCTACCTCTCTGAAAAATACTATCCTTTTACCCTATGTGTAAATAGCCAACAGACTAATTAAGAATTAAATCCTGTCTACTCTGTGCTACCTAAGTCCTCTAAATTCTCATTTCTTGTTATAGTCCAGACCACCTTAATACAGCAGAGAGTCTGCAGTTATTTGAGTAAGAATTTGAGAAAGCCAATGGCATTTGTGGTTATAATTGGATTGCCCTAGTTCCTCTGCTCTAATCAATGCCCTTGTGTTGGCAAGGTTGTGCTCTCATGCTGGCACCACTTCGTGGGCAACCATGACATTATCCTGACTCATTCAGTGCCGATCAGCTTGGGGAGCCAACTATGCATACAAATAACTTAAAGGTGAGGAGACAACCAGATTGGGGAGAAAGTGCTAAACCCAGCCCTTCAGCCAGCTCCTCTCATCTCTGCACCCTCAGCCCGCCACTCAAATTTCCCTTTTAAAAAAGTAACTTCCAAAAGGAGCAAGTGCCCAAGGAAAAATGTGTTAAGGATGGGGAGATGCTCAACAGGGCTTGAGTGAGGTTGAGGACAAGGAGCAAAGGCAGAGCTCTGCAGGGCTCCACATGGGACCATGAGCTCAGGTGCCTTCTCCTCCAACCATCCAGGCAGAGGGAAGTTAGATGGCAAAAAAAGAAGGAATTGCAAAGACATCTATCTTTGAAGACACCCATTACACAGAAGGTGTATGAAAGAAATTAAATTATATTCACTGGGCTTGCACTGAAATCCTGTAGCTGGTGTCATATGCTAAAAAAAAAACCCAAAACCACAAACCCACCCAAAACCCAGAGAGTACCACATGAAATTCCCCATCTTATTCTGAGAGCCATGACTTGCCCCTGATCATGCAGGAAAATCAGAGCCCAGCACAACCAGGAAAAATGACTTTCCTTTTTGTGCAGAGATCTGGCATAGAGTCACAGAATCACAGAATCATTTAGGTTGGAAATGACACTTAAGATCATCAAGACCACACATTAACCCAATGCTGCCAAGTGTCAGTACAGTATCAGTGCTCTTTCCCCATCCAGTACACAAAGGAAGTCAGACACATCACTTACAAAACAACTGAATTATTTCCACCCACAAAGCCACTCTCACACTTGCAGTGTGCAATTTGCACAGGTCATCCATTGGGTGTTTGTCAGCCTGGTTACTGGAAAACCAGGCACCAGTGATGGGGATGCACTGCATGGAAAGCCACTCCTGGACTTTGGTAGTAGTGAACTGTTATCTTCAACCATCTTTCTTACATGTAGATAGTGTGCACCCACCTGTAAAAAGTTAAATGCCAATAGCTGTGCACTGCTCTCAACCCATCTGTAAAACCCTGACCACGTTAATGGGAGCTGCACACAGGCACTGCCAGGAACTCTGTGTGCCTGATTCTGTTGATATCCTGCTCCATTACAATGGCCACAACAGCAGAGCTCTCATTGAATGCTGCAATGTGCTGCCCCTTCCATCAGGCAGAAGGAAAAGTCTCTCATGTTACACAAAACTGTGATTTTGCAGCACCAGCTTCCTACTGCCACACATAACACCAGAAAAGGGTGTGATATTTCCCCACCTTCTTTTTTTTTTTTTTTCCCCTATTGTGTTAACATAGTAACAGAAATCAGGAAGAAAAATGCTTTGCTTGGCAAGCCCTCAATCTTTGCAATGACCTGAAACATATCTACTTACACATGTAACTGGATGGGTTTAAGAAACAAAACTTTTTCTTTTTACTTTGCAGAAAAACTGAACTCCAGTGAGTAGACAAACCCTTTAAAACTATGCAAACTACAGTTCAATAATTCAAGTATCAGGCGAACTCATGCATTGATTCAACAGTTCATATTCATTTGAGAGTCAGGTAAAGGCTAGAATAATGTCCATTTTACTGTATACTTTACTAAGACAATCTGTGCTGTTTTCACTGTCTTTATACAGACCTGTAGTTTATCTTAATTTTTTTCTGTTTGGTTTCTTCTTTGTAATGTGGGACTTACAAAGGAGACCAAATCCTGTGAAAGGATATCGCTTCCTGATGGCATCTTTCCACTAATGCCATTATTTTTGCTTGGGCAAGAAGCCTCAGCCCAGAACCCATTCAGCTGATTTATGGATGTTTCCTGCTGGTTAATGTACTTTGGATCTATCACAAGAAAGAGAGCAGGGAAGACTCAGGCCCTATGTGAGTGAGTGAGTACTTTGCCTGCATGAAAGGGTGACAGGGCAGAGTCAGGATCTGCTTTTGACATAGTAGCAATTGTTACACTAAACCCAAATACTGAAAGATGGAATGATCACTTATCCCAACAGTCCTAATCCCTTCCATTTCTACATTAACTAGTCCTTGGAATAGAAAGCAATTTGCACAATTAAGTAAGACATGAAACAATTCAAGCAATTCCAGTTCTAAAGAGTAGCACATACCAGTGGAAAAAAATGTAAAACACAGAGAGAGAGAGCAAGTGAAGGGGAAAAAAATTCTCTTTCTTGAGCTAACAACATCTCCCTGCTAGAAAAAAAGAGTGATCCTTTCAAACTGACTTATTATCATAACTTTTCTGAATGTGACCTAGGATTTTTAACAAAGTTTGCCATTCAGCAGTTGGCCCACATCACTTCCAGCCCTGTTCTGATCCTGCTGCACAGATAGTAAAACCATCGTTTGGAAGTTAATTATTTATTGCACACCTCCATAAAACAGACCAAAATTCAGCCGAGCTCCCCTCAGGCAGTCAGTCAGTGTGTGACTTGTCTCCCTCAACTCCACAGGAGCAAACCCTGGCCAAAAGCTTCAGTACAAGCCCCAGCTCCAGCTGCCTGGCTGGATTTGTTGCCTGTAGCTGGTATGACAGCAGCTGCCCAAGGGACTGCCATCACCTGGGAAACAGAGGAGAGAGGAAAAATGGATTTGCCTTCATGCAGAGATCAGACTGGCTGAAATCAAGCCACATTTTTAGGCTCTTCTTGAAAAGAAATGGAATGGAAACAGGCTCCTATTTAAGACACAAACAAGTCCTACTAAGCTGGACCAAAGAATTTTTCTAGCCCTGGGTCTATCTTACTTCTGTATCAAGATGTTTTGTATGTCTATCAGTCTTTCTATACACACACAAATGTATCTCAGATGGATTTGCACAAGGCCAAATTCTCACCTCTGTTACTGTGGGGTGCTGTTGTGGTCAGCATAACCCAGAGCTGAACACACCTTCTCTGCCAGCAGCTTCACACCCTGCTTGGACAATAGCCAGGGATGGAAACATAATGGGAGACCAGGCACTGCCTTGCTCTGTACCACACTGAGATGATCAGTCCTATGAGCAGGACTAATCCTGCCTTCCCTCTGGATAGCTCCTTGACTGTACAATCAGAGTAGCTGCAATAGCTGGGAAGGGAAAAGAGGTTTTATTAATAGAGACCAATTAGCTACATTGGAAGGGAAATGAAGGATCTGGGCCAGCTGGGATCCAAAAAGCAAGATATTGCACACTAAGAGTGGAAAGGAAAGTTTGCTTGATCTTGATTTTTCAAACTTGCATGAGAAAGTGTTCAACTGCAAATTAATCTGAGCTCACTCAACTGACATCAACTGGGGTTTCAATCTTCAGCAGCAAGAGATGGACAAAACTGCATAGATCAAACTTTCATGGTTGGAACTATTGAAAATGCAGTAAAATATCAGCACTTTCACAAATGCCACTCTTAGAGCAATGCAAAGGAAGGAAGCTTTGATTTGCTCATGTTGTTGACACTTTGTTTTGAATTAAGAAACAGTCAGGGCTCAGGATAGTTCCCTCCCAAACTGTTACACGAGAATCAAAATCTTGGGCTTCTACAAAGAACTCTTCTTTGTTACTAAGAAAAATACTTGCATGGATGGATCATAACCCCTCAGGACCAAGACACACCTGCTTGTTAATTTTCTCACCTTCCTCCACTTTGAACTTTGCACAAACACTTTACTAAAAAAGTTTTCTAAATGTCCAGCTGGAGCAATATTCAGATCCACAGACACGTCCATGTCCAGGAGCTCCTGCTGCTGAAGTCAGTCCCACATGTCAAGCCCAGAGCCTGGAATTTGTGTTTGCAATATGTGAAAATATTAAGGCCAGAAAGTAAAGCTATAAAGCCATGAGCAGTTCAGACTGTCATGAAGCATCCCTAATGCAAAAACCAACAGTTCCACCCCAATTCACTCACTGCATCCTGTGTCTGTGACTACAGAGACTTGGAGGCATCAAAGCTCAAGGTGATGCTGAACTCTGATGTCTGTCAGAGTGACCCTGCCTTTCTTCTCACTGCTTGAACCAGAATGCTGAGACCCATGGACTTGAAGTAAGCAGCAATCAACTTCCCTCAGTAATAAAACATTTTCTGGTTTATAACATGCTAACACTAAAGACCACACATACTCTAGATGTTTTCTTTCCTGGTGATGAATATCAGAATGCATTCCAGCCTAAAAGATTATTTTTCTGCCTAAGGTAAAAAGTTGTACGTGAAAGCTATCAATTTTACATGATAGACAGAAAGTAGATTAATGAACAGAACAATAAATTGCCTCTTTAAGAAAGGAGATGCTAACATATGAGCTGAACATGTGAGAGAAAATGATTCAATATCATCTTACACAACTCCCACATACTCTCTTCAGGCAACTTCCAATGCACAACAGTCACAAGTACACCAACCTGCGTCCCACTCTTGTGTCTAGTGACACCTATGAGGTACCATGCCAACAAGAAGAACACAGCTTTGTACTGACAGTCAGTAAAAGACAAGACAAAATATACCATTAGAAAAAAAAAATTAAAAATTGTCCAGCAATTTTTTGCCACAGGGATGCTGATAATGGCATTACAGGCATATGGGAAAAGAAGTCACAGAATAGTCAGCCTGTTTATTTGCAGTACTATATGCCATAGGGAACAGACAGAAAGCACCAAAGGGATCCCCCTCGGCATCTCCCAGCTCTCCTACTTCAGTGGATATACACACAGATCAGGTAAAAGTATGTCCATTTTGATTCCAGGAGAATAATTCAACTCTGTCCACTGACCATACTTAAATTGCAGAACAATAACCAGTCAACAATAATTTGTTTAGTGACAATCTTAAGTCTTACACCTCTAGGGTGTCAGATGGATGCTTGATACATATTCAATACTGTGAGTAACAACAAAATGCATGCACCTTACTTATAACTCACATTGAGGAATCTTAAACCAAAATTAATTATAGGATCTGTATCACTGACTGTGATCAATGTTTTTTAACTGAAGTCATTCTATTACCTTATTTCACTTGCCAACATCACAAGATACCTCAAACATTACAGACTGATCACTTCCCCAGCTCAGCATGGCAAAAGCTTGTGCTTGACCTTCCAGGCCCATCTGACCAAATACCAGTTGGCTCCTACTGTGCTGCTACCTCAACAGGGAGGCAGAAATAGAATTAATTACATTAGCATATGGGAGCTGTGATGCAATTCTCATCTTTATTCTGGGAGGGATGGAAATCTGAATTAATTACTATCTGACTAAAAATTACAATCCACTTCGTTAAGATAAGAAACTTTTCTGAAGAAAAGAACAAAGTCAGTGTTTTACCCTGAGGCCAAAAGCAAAGCTGACAACTTAAACAGACTCCTGAAAGAGCTCAAGGATTGCTCAACCTGGAAGTAAAGGCTTAAGAAAACCTCCCTGCAGATCTCCTGCAACCCTGAGTTTACGTGACACTCGGCAGTACAGAATTTGCCTGAAGACCTGCCTGGAAACCAGACATCTAGAATGCAAAATTCTGCTGGATGAATGAGTTGAAAACAAAAAAAAGGGACACAGTTGGAAGCAAGACAGAGTCCAAAAGAAACAGCAAAAATACTAAAGGGCTCTAGATCAACAATCCAAGTGCAAAGGATCTGGGATTTCACCACAGACCACTCACAAGAGTACAAACATTGAGTCCTGTGGAAAAGGAATTCAAAGTTTCTGCCTCAAAACTGCTATGAAGTAAGGACATAACACATACAAAGGGTCTGTAGAAGGAGCAGGAAATTTCCCATCACTGGCCTCATCCCACTCCATTGCCAATTGTAACACTGCAGACACACCTTGAACCACAGCTGGAGTGGGAACAAAAGCTCATCCCCTCCCTGCACCCATGAGAGACCACACTACAAAGTCAGGCTTTAGCCACAGTACCAGATCCCTAACACATCCTTCCCCAGGTCTCCTCCCTGCTCATGGCACTGATAACACACTAACAAACCCCTATTCTGGCAACCTCAACCTGACCACGCCTCCCAAGCACACAACAACATGGTGACAGGACCATCTCCTGCTTGTGCCATGGGTTCACCACTGACTTCCCATGCAGCTGGCTGGCATTAGGAGAGCAGGCTGGTGCTAATTATCACACAGAAACAAGATCACAGTCATTGAGCTGGCAGCATCGGGCATCTGCTTGCTCAAGACACAAGGCAGCACTCTTCTGCTCTGGTGGTTCCCCAGTGTCATGTTCCGTGGGAAAGGTTGTTACAGTTACTATGAAAGGGTAATCTGTTACAAATTACTCATTAATGCAACTGAAAAATCAGTGACACATTACTGAGTATGTCTGTGTCATGCCAGCTCAGCAGCAAGACTTGGTTCATGGTGCTGGTTTCTCCTGTGCTTTTTATAGGACCCTTCTCAGCACAACTTACACACAGAGCCTCTCTCCTCCTCACCCGGACCACATGGGGCTTCTCTTTGTGGAGCTGCTGTGCCTGGCCACACATGTACTCTCCCGTAGTCAAACTGCTGTAACACCCAACGAAATACCAGCAAATTTGAGACCTTTTTGCATCCGTTTCTGTCAGGTACTGGGATGTGCTAAGCCTGCAGGTTGTGTCCTGCAGCCATCTGTGCTGGCAATACTTGCTGGATTTTGGAAAGCAGCCTCAGCAGGTGAGTCACTGGGCTTTCCCACCTCTGCCAACAGTGGGTGGGGGCACAGTCAGCACAGTGCAGGTAAGACCTGCTCTGTCCTGCACTCATCTGAGCCTGCTTCCAAAACCTCAGCACGAACTGCTGGAAGGCCTCTTTGCTGGCTACAGCCCCTTGGCTCCCCTCCAGAAACAGGAACAGCTCTAATCGTCTTCCTACTAGTTTGGCACCATCAGAGTGTTATTGCTGCTTCTGCATGAGGAGTTTTGCCCATGGTGGATATTCCTGCTTTAAATGCTCTCATTAAGGAATGAGGACTTTGTGCAAGATCCTCACATGCAGCCTCAGGGTCCAGGTCCAATGCCAGCCTTGGGATGGGCACAGCTGACGAGCAGCAAGTGAAGGAGCAGCTCACACTCACTATGCATTCAGTCGTTGGTTTATTCATCTCAGCCCCAGACAGGTCTTGAACATAAAAAAATTATGAGAAATAAGGCAAGAACACAGAGGTATTTAACCAATGAAGCTGGGATGGAAATTGGAAGCACAGATTAGCCAAATGAAGGCAGTGGGTACAAAGAAAGAGCTGGCCCAAAAAGTTTAGTCAGGAGTCCTGCATCAGGGTCACAGTAAAAGCTGCACAGAATTTCCTAAGTTTGGAACAAGAGCTGGACAAGCAACAGAAGTGGGACAACAAAAAGGCACAATATTTGGATACATATACTCATGGATACAGGGGAACTGTGGCTCAGGGCAACCAGGTAGGTAGAGGCAATATTTGTCTCAGAACAAAGGATGGCCAACAGGCAGAATGATTGTGCAGATTCAGTAAAAGGCTAAAACTATCACAGACCCCAACAAAAGAGAAGAGCTCCAGAGAACTCAACAACCAAAATATACATACAAATACATATACACATGTATCAGTGACAAAAACCATGGGAAATATGATAGAAAGGAGAAGCAGCAGACCCAGAGCAAGAGGCTCTCTAGTGGTTTATTTAAGTGATGACCAAAGGCAGTGTCTTATTGGCATCTGGAGCTGGACATCTCTCTGCAAGACCAAACCTTGAGGGTTTCACATGGAAAGGGCTCACAGGTCTGCTCCTGGCAGAAAGTCCCACTGGATGGGGGCTTGGGGAGGTGCTGCTGGCCTCACAGAGGTGGCTGGCACACGGATGCAGGATGCAGCTCCGTGCCTTTATCACTGGAGTCAGATTGTTCCTCCGTGGAGCGCAGGAAAGCTGCGCTCTCCAGCCTTGCAATGAGCCGCTTCCTTTTTTCTTTTTTTAGGATCACAATTTCTTTTCTCTTCCTCCTCCACCTCAAAAAAGCGGATATTTAATAATTGGGTCGGAAGAGCTTGCTATCCCTGAAGCGATGGGTGGTAGTGGTGCTGCACCTATAGTGACATCATTCTGTCAGCCTGGCCAAGTCCTCATCCCGTCAGGGCTATTCAGTAAAACACAACTAATTATTCTGCCAGATCCCTGGCCAGATGACAAACTGATTCACAGCACTAACTAAAAGAAAAGAGGAGAGGAAAATGCACTATTTCCTATGACTGAAACTACATTAACCTGTTACCCCAAGGAAAACTCTGTCCAAGGCTTTTCTTGTGGTGGCTGAGCTGTATGCCAGACGCCTGAAATGCATTGCCAGAGACCCCAGAGCTGTGCTATGAAAGTTCATCTACAGAGCACAGCTTCCATTTAATACCCACCAGCATTCAGAGGAAAAAGATATTTTTCCAGAACACCTGCAGAGCATCTTTTATGTCAGAGGACCTAAAACTGTTATCAGAAACTAATTAAAACTTCACAAAAGCAAATAACCTAGTTTTCTAAGCTGACCTCAAGACAACGAAAACTACAAGTAAAACAAGGGAGACAGAGTAAAAGTTTCATTTGCAGCAATCTGCTAGTCAATTCACAAGGGAAACTTTCCTGAATACCTCAACAAGTCTAAAATTACATCATTATGGCAAGGGCACACCAGTATGTTGCTTATTAATCATTTCCAGGAAGATGACTATCAGAAAGTCATTCTTAATAGCACCACTGCCTGGCAACATAAGGTCCCTTGCTCACCTCAGGGGGGTACCTAAGATTTCCCTCACATCAATTTCCTCTTCAAGTGAATTTCCACCCCTGCCAAAAGCCTGCAAAGCAAACACATCGTTTCACACGTTCTTCTGACAAAAGACTGGATTCTCACAACACCCTACAACTATGACTAACCCCTAAACTCTCATGAAACCATTCTCCTCTGGCAGGAGTGAGAGATACACCGTGTCTGAAACAGTGAGCGCTGCTAGATTTTGCATGCTCCCCTCTGCTGCAAAGACATGTGAGACACCTTCTCTCACCAGATGTAACCTCAGGTAGGATGCCAAGGTTCAGCATTGCCCAAGCTGCTCTGAAATTGCTCCTTAAATGAAATAACCAAGACTTGTTCACCATACACATACGGCCGTAGCATCATTCCCTCCCTTTCAAAAGGTTGGACGATGACAAAAAGAAGAGACAGTAAAGAGAGAGAGATGCAGTGAAAGAGGACAGGAAGACAAATAAGACTCTCATGCCTATCTGGAACACTTCAGCTTGTGCTTGAGAGGTGAGAACTCCTCCCTCCACTATGTGAAGCAACTGAGAAGAGCAAGAAAACAAAGACAAAGCAAAAAGCAAAGCATATTGGAACAAAGGAGGAAGAGATATACACCACATTGGTTAAATCACAGATGGAGTATTGTTCTTGTGAACTACAATACAGAAGAAAAAGATCCTAAATTGGAACTATGATACAGTAGGGTGAAACACAGCAGTCTGTTACAGCAGCACAGAGTCAAGTCCACAAGCAAAATTCAGAGCCCTCCCAGCTACCTTTGATTCAATGAGTCCTGTGATCTGCTGCTCCGTTCCTCCAAGGGTTACTGATGCAATGTGCCAGATTCCGTGTTTCTTTCCAACTGTTCTGAGTCTCCTGCATCTGATCTCAAGAAGGGAGCAGAAACAGCTGGAAGAGAGAAACCAGAATGGCATATTCCAGCAGCAACCCTTGGAAGAACAAACAATGACAGCCTTGTGAGAGGTGCCGCTGTACCCCTGGCACATAGGTTTGCATGTGGAGGTGGGTTCACATGTCTTCTAGAAGAAATACATGTTGCTGTGGCTGGTCACAGAGTATCAGAGTATCTTTGGACTTAGCATGATCAATGCAAGCTGAACAGACTGACAGCTCACCAGCACAGCCATGATCTACAGTCATGGGTGCCAAACAAGTAATGTATGCTAACTGCAGCCTAATTTGGGCACAGTTCTCCTCCAGTGGTACCTTTACTTCCTAAGCAACTCCACCTACTTGGCAGCATATGAGCAGCTTGCAGCCCACAAGGGAACCCAGTCAAGGTCTACTCTGTTTAGGCTTTAAAGTTTAAAGATCTAGCTGCAGGCCAAAGGAAGAGGGCAAAACAGCAGGTGAAACAGGAGACTGAAGGAATAAGCTTCTTCAGATAAAATTTAGGTATTTGCTGCCAAAGGGGAGGATTAGTTGTGAACATCAGGAAGTCAAGGAATCAGAGAGCAGCAGGAGGCCACTGCAGATAATAGGGACAGTAGGAGCAAGTCTATTGCTCATCAAGGCATATGAAGGGGGAGAAAAAGGCTTGTGCTCTTTCATATGTGCAAGGACTAGAAAGAGGGAGTGAGGAGGTCAGGGAGATGGTGCTGGTGGAGGAAGGGCAGTGAGATTAAAAAAAAAAAAAGCCTTTGAAAATGAACCATGGAAAAGTGATTACTAAGGGAAGAACTGTCAGGGTCAGTGTTAGGACCTCCTCATTTCCACTAGAAAGAAGTAAGATTTGAGGAGGGAAGACCAGGAGCACAGCAAGACCAAGACAGAAGGATGTCATTTAAAGGACAGAGTATCAGACAGACAGTATATCAGATTAGGATGGTTGGGAATTACACGTGGGAGAGAACAGAAAACAAGTTTAAGGGTTCACAGGATACTTAAGGCAAGTCAGACCAAAAGCTCTCTTGCCTGCTTTACATCATGATTCAAAGGGAAACTGCAACATTTTTTCTAACCGCAACTTCCTTATAACCAATTCCTAGAAAGCACAGGCGCACCACATCTCTCCAGGACAGGGTTACCATCACAAGCCCAGTCCTAGCACTCACAGCACCATTTCTAGACGGGTCCCTCAACTCCACATCCCTTCTTTCCCACACAAACCTACTGCCTTTTAACTGCAAATAGTACTTCCAAGTATCAAGTCATCCAAGGCAGTAACAAAATGAGTACCTGGAGTATTGCAAGTCTGCCTGTCCCCTGAAGAGTTGGTTGGAGGTGTCCGGTGTCGGTAGACAAGATGTGGTTTATTGTGCTCTTCTTCATACTCCTGTTCCTCAAGCGATAGGAGTGGCTCTACAAAATAGTCCCCATCATCAGACTTGAATGTGCCTAGCTGAGAGGGACCAGAGAGAGGAACAGGTCAGCTTTGCAAGATAACAAGCCACCTAGCAGCACTACCCCACAAAGCGAGCAGTTAATGAGGGAGGTGTGCCAACTTCTGTGGTAACCCCTGTGAAGGCACTGGCTGGAGCTCCAGCTTTGGTCACACTGCTTGCACCCACCCTGGGCTGCATAGCCATCCCACTGGTGCTTACAGAAGGCTAATTACTAACCCACAGGCAAGGAGCACAAGAGGGGCACATCTGCCAGACCCTGTCCTTATGCCAGTGACGTTAACAAGACAAGACTTTGGGCAAGTCCTGCCCAAAGGGTGATGGTGGTGCTGGAGGCCCCAGTGCAACCCTATCATATGCTGATTTCACACAGCACCTCTCCCTGGGACAGGCTTTTAACCCACACATAAGGACCAGAGGACGGTGTCCAGCTAGTGAAATCTCTGCTTATGAGAAGGCATCACCACTCCTAGTTGCATACAACCATGAATGCAGATATTTGGAGAGTAAATGAAAAAAATTCAAGCCAAAACATTCCGTAGCCATCCCATACTAGGATCCATGGCCAGTACCCGGGAGCGAAGGCACACACACATGTGCCCAGAGGAATTCCTGGACTGAATGAAGCCAGCAGAAACCTCCGGGGAACCCCTAGGACCGGCACGCCATGGGACTGAAAGGCACCAGGAGAGACAGAAGAGTCAGCTCTTTTAGGAGCTTCTGTTCATCCCGGTGCCAACATCCCTGCACCGAAGGGCACCCAGCTGGAGTACCAGGGTCCGGGACATGCCCCTGGTCCGGGGTGCTGGGTGGCTCCGGGGCCAGCGCTGGTGGTAAGCCCGCAGCCAGCCCTCACCGGCATCCTCGGGGATCCGTGCCCGGGTCTGGCTCGCACACCGCCCGCCTGGGTTTCAGCGGACCGCATTTTTTCCCCCCCCACAACCCGCGGAGCAGGACCGGAGCATCCCGGAACGCGGCCGGTTAAGAGCGGCGTGGGAGAAACCCCCGGTCGGGGCGGGCCGGAGCCACCCCCGCGGCGAGGGAACGGGCGGGCCCCGCTGCTCAGCCGGTCCGCCCACCCTCATCCCGCTCCTCCTCCTCCTCCTCCTTCTCCTCGCTTCCGCCCCTGGCCCTCCGCGGGGCGGGGCCGGGCCGGCGGCCGGGGCGCGGGTCTCACCATCCCGGAGCAGAGGCTGATAACGGCGGTGAGCCGAGGCCGGGCGTTGACGTGCCCCCGGTAGAAGCAGTGCTTCACATCGGCGTCGGCCGCCTCGGCGTAGAGGCGCCGCTGGTCTGCGGCGGGCTCTCCCAGGAAGCTGACGGTGAAGAGCGGGGCGATGAAGGCCGAGCTGGCCGTCAGGTTGAAGAAGAACTGCTGCCCGAAGGCGGACAGCCTGTAGTGTGCCTTCGGGGAGGCGGCGGCGGCCGCCGTCCAGGCGTCGGGGGCAGCACTGGTGCTCCGCCGGCGCCGCCTGAAGTGGACATCGGTGGGGAAGGGCTCACCGAACTCATTCACTCGGGTAGGAGTCACGATCTCGTACTCGCTGAGCTTCTCCAGCAGCTGGGCTGCGAGGGGACAGACGCATATGTCGCTGAGCGAGGTTGCCGAGCCCCGCGGCCCCGGGGGGCGGCAGCGCAGCATTCCCCGCGCCCCTCCCCGAGCACCCCCTTACCTTGCCTGGGGTGCAGCTTCTGCCTCCTCGCTGCCGTCCTCCAGCCGTCGATGAAGAGCGTGGTGAGTGCCAGCGCCAGCGGCGCCAGCTGCATGGTGCTGCGCGCTGTCCTCGGAGGAGCAGCCTTCCCCGCCTCCGCTCCTTCTCCTCCTTTTTCCTCTCTTTCCCTCTGTTAATTCTTTTTTTCTCCCCCTCTCTTCTCCTTTCTCCCCTCCCGGCCCCCGGAGCGCTGCCGCGGGAAGGCGCCGGAGCCGGGCAGCGTTAGGGGCGCGCGGGCGGGCGGCGCGCCGGGCGCGGGGGGCCGCGCATGGTGCGCGGGGGCGGACCGGGACCGGGACCGACGGACCGGGACCGACGGGCCGGGACGGGGGAGCCGCCCGCCCGCCCGCCCGCCTGCCTGACTGCCTGCTCTCCCTCGCTTTCCGCCTCTCCCCCCGTCGGGCTGGTGGACGAGAGCTGCCGGGATTCAGTTTAAAAAGGGGCGTGCTCCATAGATCAAGCAGGAGAAAGCCCGCCCTCCTCCGCTCCCCCCTACTCCACTCCTTCCAATATGTCACTTTCTTTCTTCATTGCCGGCAGACGCTGAAGTCGCAGGTTTTGGTCAAGAAAATCCATCGCTGGAGCTGGACCGAGCGGGCGAGGTCTGGGTCCGGCGCCCGCTTCCCGCCGGCTCCTTCCAAAAGGCTTTAAAATCCCAAAGTAGCCCGGGCAGAGCGGCACCAGCAGCTGCTTGCTCTGCTAGGTCCTGGTGGGGATGAGTGACTTTTGTCACTTACTGGGAGGAGAGCTGGGTTTTCTTACATAATTAACGTTTTCCCTCTTTTTTTCCAAGGCAGCTTGAAAAAGTGGACCAGCAACTGAAGAATCCCCTGCGTGGCACTTCTTATAGCAGTTGTTTTCTACATTTCTCAGATAAGAGGCAATTCAAGCGACTTTTGTTCAGGATTAGATTTGTGTTGTGCACCTTTCAGGCACCCTAAGGGAAAAGGAAGATCATATCCTTATCTGAGTTTATTTTGTTTTGTTTTACAGTTTGAAAGATCTCTGTAAAAATTCAAGACATCCTTTAGAGCTAAATGTGGCTAAGCATTGTCTTCTACCCCTTCCTCAAATCAAAATCTCCAACCTTGGTTCAAAAGGTTTTTAAAGCTTTAAAGCCTGTAAGTAAGGCAAAAGAGAAGTTTGGAAGTTCAATTTGCACTTACATAGAAAATGTCAAAGTTCTTTACATTCTTCACTCAACTTTGGTACAAGGCACAGAAATGTTGGTATTTGCTGCAGAAGGGGAAAGTTTTAAAATAAAAAAAAATTCAGAATCCACTTCTGGGCAAAATGGCACCTCCTGACTCTTCCAAACAACTGGTGAAGTCCTACAAACCTCAAGTATTAGGAGTCAATTATTAATTTTTTATAATGAATATAAAAGAGTAAGTAAAGCATCACCAGCAAAACTGTGCATCTTCAACCCTGCAACTGGCTGGGAGGCAGAGCCTCAGCAGTGCAGGCATCTCCAGGATTATTGAGACCCAAGTCAGCACACCTTTAGGGTAAGGTGTAATGGCACATAACTTCCCTTCGTGGCATTGTGCCCACCCTTATAAACCAGGTTTAATTAAAATCTCAAATGCTTACCTTGAGATAACTCACCCATATCTCTCAGGGTGCTTGCAGAGCACCCTGAGCCCTGATCACCTTCCTACAACATCCATATGTACCCCACAACTTTCAGTCTTCACAGAGAGAGATACACACAGGGTGCTTAGCTTGGGATAATGCTCCAGAAATCATGGCAGGAGAAGGAAGGGTAGGCTGTATCCCTAACTCTGGTGGGTGTGGACACATTTCCCAGGAGTGCCAGGGGGAGCCTGTGCTGCCCCTGGCAGCAGTTGGGTGTGTGGAGCAATATTGAGCAGCCGATCAGCAAAGGGGGAGTGAGGAAAAGTGAACTGAGTTGCCTGAGGAAGGAGAGGTGAAAAGCTGAGCATAGCATTAGGGCTGAGTCAGAGGGGAGGGGAGGAGGCTTACATGGAGTTAGTCTTGCAGTGTCCTGAGGAAGAGGGGTGCAGCCTTCAGTCCTCAAATCAGCTTAGTGTTGGGAAACAGGTCTGGTTTATCTGGGGGCAAGATGCCCCAGGGCCTCCCCATCTCACAAACATCCTACATCCCACCACTCTCAGCCTCAGCATCCCCTGTGCCACATCAGGTGCTGGTGAGAGCTGCCTTCTGTTCAGCTCGCTGTCACAGGAAAATCTATCAAAGCTTTGGAGGTTTTTTTTCTTAGTTTTCTACAAGGTGGCCAGTTAATTTGGCTCTGAGGTGAGATTTGATGGAGCTAAGGAGCTGGTACAGGGTGAGAAGTGACAGCACATACCTGTGAGTTGGTTGGTTGGGACCCTTTCTTTTTTGGCACTGAGCTGAATGGAGTTGTTTTGTGGAGCATCCTCACAGCTCCACCCACCGATCTGAAACCACCAACCTGAGGGAAGGCAAGAAACACAACTCCATCAATCAGAAGAGGGGATCCAGCTCATGGGACTCCATTATGGGGCAGAGTTGGGAGCAGTCTGAAGCCTTCCAGGACCAAATCCTGACTTTGCAATGTCACTAAACATACATTTATGCATGCCCTGCAGCATGGCATGACTTCCAGAGCCATTTCCATCAATATGCACAAGTTGTATGTTGTGTGGCATTTTGAATCTTTACAGCTGGAGATTAGGAAGTGCAGAATGAAAGCTGTACTGTAAGTAAATAAATTATGTGGAGTTTAGAGAAACTAAGCTGCAACCTTAAATTCAAATAACTTTCCTATTAGGAAGGATCTATTAATACTTACGGTATGGTAATTGTGTAGACTCCAAGTCCTCACCCAGTCAAAAGTAAGCTTAAGAGCCCGAATCTACCCGTGGAAAAATCCCCTTAAAACACTGGGAATTTTGCCTATGTAAATACTGCAGAACTTGAGCTGCAAATGCCTCTTCTATAAACCACAAAATCAGAACCTGATCATAACAGCAAAACTTCAGTAAGAAAATTTAAGGCACGGCACACTGCTGCAAGAATACACTTGAGGAACCCAGATTTCCTGAGGTTTCTGCACTGCTTTTCCCCCTTGTTACCATTTCCTTTCCCCTGTAGGTGAGGCCATCCCCAGTACTAAGCTTTGTTCTTTGCAGCTCAGCTTCTCTGGGTAAGCATCATCTTTACCTGCTGCATCCTCTTGCTTGCCCAACGATTGTCCCACAAGGCAGACAGTTTCCCTTTGATGGTTGCTCCTCAATGCTACAAGATATCCGAAAACAGCCAACTTTTCTCCTTCTGGCTAATCTGTGTGGTCAGAAAGTGAAAGATTTCTGCTGACTGCCCTCTCCTGCCTTTCATTCATTTGCTGATGCTGGTAACAAGGACACCACTGTGGGCTGCCTTTCTCTTTGTTTTAGAAGCTCTCATAAAGGCTTCTCTTTAAAAGACATTTTCAGCAGTTGTGTCAAAGTTGGATTTTTAAGTTGTTGTAAGCCTTTCACATTTGTTTAGAGGGACTGAAACTTGCAAGTTCTCGGTGTATACTTAATTTTCAAACTTGTTATCTGTGCCAAGCCAACTCTTTTTGGTCCTCGTTAAAAGGATTTAAACATACTCATCTACCGTAGTCCTTTAAGCTCCTACTTCCTCCCTGGGGTTCTCTTCTTACCCCATGTAGTGTGCTGCTGCCATCAAGGTCTGAATCACTGGGTAGTTTGGGAGTTTGCTCCTCTGACCCATAGGAGGCTGGGAAGTGCTCCCTGCCATTCCCAGCAATACCAGCACAGTACTGTTATCACTGCTGTCACAACTTGCCCTCTGTGGGCCCATATCCTGGTTCCCATTATAGGGCCAATGGCTGAGGAAGATATGAAATCATATGCCAGGATGCTGCAGAGCTATTGGTGCCTAAATACTGAGATGTGCACATTGAGGTGTCTAATTCAAGGTTACCCAGGGAAATAATACCCAATATCCTTCATCTCAGTCCTGGGTCAAGCTGTGCAACTCAAACATCTTCCCAGCCAGTGCATTGCAGCAGCAGCCGTGTCCTGTGGGAGCCATCCTTTGCTCTGCACAGAGGTGGAAGGTGGGGCACAGTGGAAATGCAGTGTAGCCTTGTCTTTGCAGGTATCATCCCTGCTCTTTGCCTGGCTAGGGAACCACCACTTGTGACCAGAAGGTGAAGGAGGGAAAGCAAACAAGTCCATTCCACTGCTCTACTCACATGCAAAGTAACTGGCACTTAGTTTGCTTCAGAAACAGCTTTGACCCTGGAAAACAGATATATGAGTAGGAACGAGGGACTGGGTGGGAAGAACAGCAAAGCCCACGTAGACACTGCAATTGTGTGGGATTTTCATCCTCAGGTCAGCATGGATGGACATAACGATCCCTTGAGGCTCTCCACTTGAAACTGCTGGTTCCAGCTTGCCCCTCCCCTGCTCCCTGCTGCTGACTGTTCGCACACTGCTCCTTTCCTTACACCTCTTATCTGCCACGTGGAAAGTGCTCAGGGTAGCCCAGCTTCTGAGTCTCACTGCAGCCTGGCAGTTCCTTTGGCCTCATAAGCAGTTATAGATCCATCTCCCTTTTTTTTTTTTTTTTTTTTTTACACAGGTAAACTATTACTAGGACAGGTCCTAAAGTAGCTAAAAACCACTTAATTCTGAATCTTCCCATTTGTGTGCAAATTAAGCCACACGAAGCTAAACATTATATTGGTTTATCTTTTGTGCTTGACATGCTATAAATCAAACGACCTAAATACACTCCGCATGACTTTTGATATTATGTATGTGTGCATCTATGCTGTGTTCCAGGTGCCTTTGCCAAAATATTAACAGTAATACTAGGAGGACTAAATAGAGCAGATGTTCTGTAATCCCACACCAAAAGGCAACCTAGGAATGTTGGAAATTATGCAGGTACAAAAAGCTTTATCCCTCGAGCCATGTACTTTTATTATATAAACAAATTATCATAACAGCTCTGTGAGGTGTCACCATCACCTTATGAAGAGGAGACTGAGATGATTGATTTGGCAAAGAACATGGGGTCATGGAGCTCTGACCTCATGGCAGTTCCACCCTCCCTCTCCATCTTGTATGCAACCTAAGTGCATAATGTAAAATTTCAGTGCAGGGATCATTAAACTGTAAAACTCTATTTTAGGAGGGTTGTTTTCATTTTCCCAAATAGTAGATGGTCTCCAGAGATAACAAAATACAAATATCCAGTAGAGCAGGGAAAAAGCTAAGCAACTTTACAGCTATCAAGTTCTTTTTCCCTACACTGTTTGATTTCTCTTGGGGTGTAACAAGGTGCCCAGTTAAAAGCAAAGACATCTCCCTGAGGGAAGTCTTTACAATGTTGTAGTATTTGTATTGTGGTAGGAAGTCTCTACAGGTTATAAAACTGTCAAAAAAATTGTCAATGGCCAAAAAGTTGGGAATGTTTTAGTCCTAATCCATTGCCTGTCAAAACTCATCATCAAAACTTCCACTGACTTGGAGAAGTACAGAATCTCTGTCATTTCTGGGAGCTATTTTACAGCATCACATCTTGCTCACTAATATCTACCTGACAAGCATCCAGTCTTTCTTTACCAAGATGCAACAGTTTGAAAAAACCCCATTTCTTTATAGCTTAAAAAAATGTCTGTGCTCACTAAGTTGCAGTACCCAAAACTAAGGTGTTTAAAAATTCTTCTCAGGTAGCTGAGAGTTCCCAGAACAGATGGGCACGGGGGAGGGAGAGGATGATCTAATGGCAGCCCATCACTTTGTAGCACTGCTGTTACCACATCATTACCGCAGCCAGAATGTGCAACAGATCAGAGCCATTTCCCCCCTTCGATAAATGATTAAGAGGTGCTGTTTAAATGTGCTGCTTCAGATTTGTCAGCAGTCCCCAACTTGCAGGATATGTTGAGGAAACAACTCTCTTCTTATAGGTGCTCCTACACCCAGTTACCTCCTTTCCTCTGAAAGCAGCATTGATAAGGAACAGACTAGAAATGCTTAGGGTGGAAGATTCAGCGTATAAACACAGGACAAAAATCCAAAAAAGAATTTGGTCTCTCCCCAACTATGCTGTGTTTGCCCTGGATGAAGGAGTGGTGGATAAGTTCTATTTTCAGCTGCATACCCTGCACTGTTTCTCGCGATGGCTGTTGCTGCCTGGGCAGCTGGGCACACCTAACACAGGATCCCTCTCTCTGGTTTGTGCCTGAACTACTGCTTTGCTGTCAGGTGCCTGCAGCCCTGGCTTTGCTACTTAAATTCACTGTCAGGCTCTTCTTTTGCAACCAAAGTAGGGGACTTAACAGTAAGAATTTAGTTTCTTAGAAGACAGAGTTTAGGTGAGATGTTAAAAAGCAGGCACAAAAGTAGCAGGATGCAACCAAGGGAGAGCAAACTCTGAATGATCTGCAAACCTGAAACAAAATTGTGTTTTTCTTCCCAGCTGTTTCCAACAGCCACCTCTGCTCTATACCTTCATGCCTTCTCACTCACTAAATACCTTCTTTTTGAAGGCAAAGGCTGTCTAGGAGCAAACCTGGAATCCATACGTTCCCCTCGCAGGTGCGGGGAGAGCTACAAGAATGATGTGAATTGGCTGCAGCCTTCCTAACCACATTCATGTCATGCCACTCTGGCTGGGATGCCTGAGAGAGAATTAATGGAGTGTAAATCCCTGTGTGGAAATCTCCATCTTCTCCCTGTAACTCCTTCATTCCCTTTGCAAACCACAGGAAGAGGGGATCTCCCCAGAGAACCACAGCTGCACGTTTTGGGTTTTGATTAAAAGTAGTGGAGAATTCACATAGCCAGAGCTGCCTGTCTAACGGGTTCAGAGTGAACTGGGATACTTCCAAGGGAATCTGTAGTCCTGAGACTAAACCCTGCGAGCAACAATCCTCTTTTAAAGTTATTGTATAGCTTGGCTACAAAGATAAGGCACCAGATGGCTTGGGAAGAATTTTTTAGGAGACAGTCTGCTGGTATGCCTGGAAGGATCTTGAGAGTTTACGTTTACAATAGACCATTTCTTTGGAGGCGAATGTTTGTCAGGAACATCAGTTTTAATTACTTAAAATGTAGGCTGTTTCCAAATGCAGACAGTGTTAAGAGGAGTTACTTTTTTCCTGAAAAGAGGACAGCCAACAGAAACCCCTTCTCTATAGGTAGCAAATTGACTTGTGAGACAACTATTATGCAGTTTTCATCCCAAATACTATCTTGCAGCACTTTCTTTCACTGATGAATAATTCATAGCACAAGTAGGTATTTCTTTTCATCTGTTTTCAGCCAATGAAGTAAGCAGCTAATTTTGTCAACTCAAAGCACACAAGAACATGGGTCAGCTCTCAAAATTCCCATGACTTTTTAACTGAAACTTACTTTGTCTTTTGCATGCAAGGAGGGATGAGCTGGGACAGGAGCCATAAGGATACCATGTCAGCAATCTCAATGTTGCTTTCATACACACAGCTTACATCTAAATCCAGGTGTGATCAGTTTGCAGTAAGGATTATAGCATTATTACCCCCAATATCAGGCTGAATTCAATGACACCAGGAACTGAGCTCCCATATACTCAGTATGAGGGCATGATTTCCCAGCCAGAAGTGCTACCTAAAATTATCTAAAAGATTCCTGAGAACCATGGCCCTGCTGGAGCTCCTCATCACCTCCAGATGCATGGCAGACAGAGGAGATGTGCATGTGAGCAGCACACCTTATATGTCTGGAGTTGTGGCAGCTCTGCTAAGGGGGTAATTTCCTGCCCTACAACACAAGGATGTTGAGATATACATGTCATGTTTTCAGACCTTTCAACTTTCTCATATGCATTACAACATATATAAGATTAACAAATGCTGGTGATGGGAATCAGGCTCATGTTTGTAAGCCAGCTGTTTACATGCTGTCTCCCCATATTTTATCATCTTAATTCTTAAATATCCCAAACCTTTCCATTCAGAATTTTTAAAGGGACAAAGCACGATTTGGAAATGAGGAACACAAGGATGTGGAACACGAGGATATTTGTTGACTTAACTGACATTGTTTTGACATGTCAGGGCCTCCTAGGGGACCAAGACCCCATTGTCTAATGGCAGAGCAAACACAGGGCTGAAAATGAGGCCAGTATCAGCGTTCCCTGCCTTATCACACTCAGTTAATGCATTACTCCACACCAGCCAGCCACCTAAGAATAGCATTTGTTGCAGGGAGGAGAAATCTCATACACACCAGCAACATTTTTCTCTTCTGTTTTCATAGGAGGTTCCAGCAATGGTACTTTGTAAGACAAAGCTCATAGTCAAAGCAGAGAATTGTCCAAATCTGAGGCATTTCATCTACCAACAAAGTGGATATTTGTGTTCCTACAACAGCAGGACAGGGAGATGGTCACTCATGGCTGAGACTGCTAGACCTGTCATAACTTGTGAAACACATGGAGAGCCAAAAGAGCAACTTCCCCCAAACATGAGAAGAACTGAACACATTAAAACAAACACGTTATCCTGCTTGATTCTGTACATCAATTAACTCCTCTGAACAGTGAGAATGGAACTTTGTAGCCCTGGTTATACATATATAAAACCATGTGGTTTAGGGCAGCAGTATCTAATTGCATGAAATTTTTTTATGTATAGAAAATAGGCCTCTGGGCCAGGAGCTGGCACTTTTCAGAAGCTGGCATGCTTCTGCTGAAAGCATTGTGGGGGATCCAGTGTCACCACCTCTACAGCATCATTAACAGCCATGACCAAGAACCATCCCTGTGGCCCTGCTCTCTTGCATATATCCCCGAGTCGCTCTCCTGCAACCCAGTGCACAGTACAAGGAAGAAAAGAGGAGTTTCTGCATTTTTAAACACACAGGAACTACTGACCTGACTCTCTTAGAGCCATTTCACACTCTCTCCAGGGCACACCAATGGTGAGTGACAGGGCAAGAAAAAGAAAAGCTTACAGGGCCGTGCATCAGTCCTTCTTCCAGAGATCTGCAGTTGGGTGACCTGAGCCAGAGCTGCTGTCCTTGTGCCCTTCTGCTGAGCTGCTCCAGGAGGAGAGGAACACAAATCCTGCCTGAGGACACACAGACATCACTGTAACTCTCACCTTTGTGCACATGCTGTGCTGGTGTTGAAAAATCCAACCTTGCACTGCCCTATGGTCTGATGTCAATACCAAACATGATGGTTTAGTTTTCACTTCCACCACCCAGAACAGATATGGCTGTGAAAATCCCAGATTAACAATTCTGATTAGGAATACCCAGCATAGTCTCAATGTGTGTGTGATTGCCAGTGGCTGTGAGATCTCTCAAGGCATGGAGATATAGTTACAGCTGTCAAGTTCAGAAGTTCCCTTTTGCTTTTCTGCCCCACTCCCTAAGATTTTTCTCATGCCCCAGCTCTCTTCTTGTGTTGCTCCCTCAGGCCACGTGTCATCTGTCCTGGCCACCAAGGAATTTGGTTCCCGTGCCTAGAACAACTTTTGTGTTAGTGGCAGTTCTTCTTTCTGCACCCATTGAAATCTATAAAAATAAGACAATGCGTGAGTAGCTTTTAAATCTAATCATTTTTGTGTTTACTTGGCATAATCTTGGATATTTTGCAACTAATTTGTTTGACCCAGCATAGAGCTTCCAGGAGAAGACTTGAGCATGAGATACAGTGACATGGATGTTTCCTGTCGGTCTAAAATGTGGTACAAGCGTGCCTTTCTCTATCCAAGCCCTTCAGCAAAGTGCATGTAGCTTGCTCCTTGACTTCAGGAAATGGGTGCAAGTGCATCCAGGCTCACCCTGCAGCTGGAGGTGTCTGGGGCACCCTCCAGGTGTAGGTCCAGCTGCATCTGTCCCTCACATCACAGACACGAGCCCCTGGTCCTGAGCGGTGTGTGACTAGCACAGCAGTCAGAAAAATTCACACAGAAGATTTTGTAAGCACATTTGCTGGTTTAAACTTTGCCCTAGAGACTGGAGACTCCTGCAACTGTGAGAAAGAAGGGTCTTTGTCATTTATAGCTGAGGTCAGCGGAGGGCCAGAGCAAGGAAGTTTGTATTGCAGCAATTTGTACCTTATCTTGTTTATAAATGTAAACAGAAGGTTTACACTTCCGTTACTGAACTCTCCTACACCAAAAATGTTGAGTGCAAAGAGGAGAAGAGGGATAGGCAATGTGTGTGCACTCGTTTCTTGAACTTATTTCAAAAAGTACAGTTAAAGAGTCTGCTGTTTCTGAAGTGCTTGGAAATTCGGACTCCCTTGCAGGGTTTAAAAACCCATCTCTGCAGATTGCAAGGGTCATCCCAGGATCTCGATAAGGTCTGGATGCAAGTATGATGGACCTGAGTCAACATCGTCGAAGCCAAGAGTCCTTTATGAGCTTTAGATCACTCCCAATTGCTTCTGAAGTCATTGCCCAGGCTTTTCTCATTTTAGTCACAGTACCGGGTTTTGTATCATCTGAAAAGCTCCAAGGCAAGGGACATATGGAGGTTACAAAAGCATAGTTATTGTGCTAGCTAGCTCCAGTCCCATGCCAAGCAAATTATTCATGCACATTCTGTGGATAAGAGGCACAATTTTAATGTGGTTATATGGATAAAGGGAGAAGAATCTGGGCCACTGACTCAGCCTGTCAGCAATGCTTCCCCCTAAATTCAGCCACGGAGCTGCGAAGCAGATTTCTCACAGCACTGATGGTGGGGCAGTGCTCTCTTTGGAAAATGTGACCCCTTATTTACATGCCACTTGGAAACCAATATCATACAAGGGAGCCAAATTATTCCAGAAGTCTGGCCTTTTGATTATAACCTTTCAGGAAAGTAAGCAATTGAACAAAAGCAGCTTAGAGATAGCATTTCAAATGAGAATCAATCAGCTTGGCTGGAGCAGGAGCAGTAGCAAACTGCCCAGCCTGTTGGAGACATGGCCATGCCATGTGATGCTGCTGTCCTGCATCCCAAAGGAAACCTGACATCCTACAGGTGTTCTAATTTTTGAGTAGTCTCATGGAAGGAGACAGAGTTTGAGGAGACACACTACAAAAGGTTCCTTTTAATGGCTGCTGCTTTTCCATTTCAGCTCTGTGACCAAAGTGCTTTTTGTTTTTTCTGTTTTGTCTCAGCAGATTTTATTCAATTACCATTGCAGTGGGCACTGCAGAGTGCAGGGTACATTCCTGCTTCAGCTGTCTTTCTGTGCACTTGGCAGCAATTCTGGACACCCAGAAATGCAGACCGTTGCTATTTTCCTCCATTTCCACTTTCCCTTTAAAAATATTTCTTAAACGACCTTCCCACATTGGAAAAAAAACTAATTAAAAACAATTAAATAAATAATTAAAGTAATTAAATTTGCTCTATTATTCTAGTTAGTGGAAATAGAAAAGCTAATCAGCTGACTGTTATTGTACAATAAAGTCAAGACTAGTTCATTTCAATCCTTGTTCCATAATTTATAATTCTGACCTGGAGACAAAAGCACTAAGGTCATGGATTAGCAGTGGCTTAAAGTTGAGAATAGCCTGAGGAAGTAAGGATAACAAAATAAGTACGAGTGAACAAATCATATGTTAATGGGTATGGGAATTACTTAGTGTATGATATTTTATCAATGTAAATAGAAGAAATACAAAAGCAAATTCAATTTTTAAGGTATCAGTGAATAAATTATAAATATAAATATAAATTTAAACATAAATATAAATATAAATAGTCTCTGTACTTGAAATAGAGATACAAAAATTAAATTTGAAATGACAATATCGTAAAACAAATAATTAGGTAATAATTAAAACAGCTGTTGAAACTGAGCTAGTTCTCATTAACAGTGTTTTATAAGTTTGCTTTTTTTCAGTGATGTACAAAACCTGTGTGATTCAACCAAGGTGCCAAGCAATTTGGAGAACACATTGAGCAGTTCATCCCGAAACATCAGCCACAAACTACACTTTTCTAGATTAAAAAATCATGGTTCATAGGTAAATAATTATGGCAATTTACTTGGGTATAGCATGTGAAGTAGATGACATCAAAGTCTTCACATGCATACCCCAATGAATTAGCAAAATCTATAATAAAAGCTCTGGTGGGGTCCATACTCACCAATGCTGGGATTTCACAAGATGCCTACCAAGGTTTCATTATGATCAATGCTTTTGCAAGCATTGCAGCTGGTACAATAATAATTGCTGTGCCAAAGAGAATTGTGAAAACACAGGAAGACTAGAAAAGGAATTTTGTGACAAGAATGCCATGCAATTTTTCACATACCAGCAGAGAAAATTCGATTTCTAAACAGTGGGTGAACACTTGCCAGGGTAACAGCCACTGCCTGCACAGAAACCACCCCCCAGAGCCCATGGGATGTTCACAACAAGCAGCAGCTGAACACACTCAAGGAGAATGGTGGTAATTAATTAATTAATTATTTGCTGCTTCTGTGCTAAAAGAAATGATACCTACATGTGTTACCGGTGGGTAAAAACTCATACATCTGTCAAAATGCATACAGAGTAGCTCTGTTATTGATCAGAACACTTCTAGCTATTTTGACCAGGGCACTTCCTTAAGAGGAACATCTTTATCTAGAGATTGGGACTTACTGGGAGAAATTCATTGTGTTGGTTTGGCACAGCCTGTTGGTTTTTGGTAGCAGGGGAGGGCCACAGGGGTGGCTTCTGTGAGAAGCTGCTGGAAGAGTCCACCATGTCCAACAGAGCCAACCTCTGATGGCTCTGAAGATGGACATGCTGCTGGCCCATTGGAGAGGTTGGTAATGCCTCTGTGATGACATTTATGAAGAAAATCACATCACATGAGCAGTTTTTTTCCAGGATTGGTGAGGTGCCACTGCCGGGGCCATCCCTAGCATGGCACATGGTAATGTGTTTTGTTCCCAATCCTTATCTCCACTCGTGAACCCTTCATTAATTCTTTTCTTTCTTTTCTCCTCTCCTCTGCCCAGCTGTAGCAGAAGAAATTAAGTGAACGACTCTGGTGGGTGCCTGGCATTTGGCCAGTGTCAAACCATGATATTCACCTTGGCCTCAATTCACAGCTCAGTCAAAAAGTTTACAGAGACCTCTTGGGTGTTTGTAACACTGTATTAAGTAATAGCACAAATAAAACCACTGTCTTGGGATAATGCACCTTCTTTTATACAAACATTTCATTTCAAAGTCTTAAATAGGCAATAAAACAATATTTAGTCTTGTAAGTCTTTTTTGGCTAGGTTCATAATGTACCTACCTACCAATTACATTCCCTGCATTCAGAACACCTAGAAACCTCTATTTATTAGCAATCCATCCCAAAATAAATGTACCACTTGAGTCAAAGATAATGTATTCTGAAGGAGACTGCTAAGACAGCTCCTGGGGATAAAGGAGGGTAAGGTGCTCTTGAATATTAACATTAAAAAAAAAAACAAGTGTTTTCCATTTCAGAGGTGAATTTTTTCACACCCTCATTCATTTTCTTCATTCAGATATAGACTGACCTCCACTGAGG
Organism: Acridotheres tristis; assembly: GCA_037013685.1. Lineage (NCBI taxonomy): Eukaryota > Metazoa > Chordata > Aves > Passeriformes > Sturnidae > Acridotheres > Acridotheres tristis. Next base: position 6,601,211 of record CM072899.1, on the reverse strand, counting down.
TCCTTACTGAAGTAAATATGCACTGACACCCTTCTTACTGCAGCCTTTGGACAGCAACATCTGGAAGATGACAAGACCTGGCATCCTTTGTCCATACACACAACACAGCATCTCAGGCTGTTTCAGTATTTTACCTGCCCTTCAAGGGCCCCATACAGAAGCAAAATGCTTGTTACATGTACATAATACAACTTAAAGGCTGCTTAACTGGCTGGTTTTCCTTCTCCTGCCTTATGAGCCATGTAATCCTATTTTGTGTTTTAGCTGTGTCACATGTGAATTGGTGGCTCTGTGCAGTGCCTTGTCCAGTAATGGTAGATAATGATGCCTTTGGTGTGCAACACTCAGCTGAGGCAAGCTTGGAAAGTGTTAACTCTGAGGCAGGATAATATCTTATTTAGCTAAAGTAAAAAGTAAACCAATACAGGGTTTACAGCAATTTAAGGCTTAAGATGAGATCAGATGCCTGTCATCTCCAAACACCTCTCAATCAGCAAAAAAATAATCCTTCATGAAGTGGATTGTTTGATTTTGGTGCAAGCTTTTTTGGGAAAAATGGATCCATATATTATCGTTGTGTAGAGTGGAGGGAGGTGAAACATAAACTCAGCTGAAAACTTATCCAGGGCTTCTGGCAAGTGCAGGCCAGAAGCGTGTGATTTGTGCTGCTTACCAGATCTCTGAAATTCATGAATCCCAGATGATGATTTGCAGGGGGATCTCTTTAAAAGAATGCAGGAAGTTAGAACTATCATCAGCTAATGAAGAGGGCAGAGAAATTAAAATGGAGCCAAAGGGAGAGGAAGATCTACTCATTTTTCTGAGAATTACTGCATTAGAGCCACCTGCTTACAGGGTTAACTTTCTTCCTCTCTTATTTCAAATGAGGGGAGTCAACCTGACCTTTATTTCAGATCTGAGAGAAGCCTTGAAAATGAGAACAGCAAGGCTGTCCAAATGCAAACACTGGCTGCAGCAGACCCATTTATAAATAGTTTAGAAGAACATCATGAACTACAGGAGGAGGAGAATTTCCCCCTGCAAGTTTGCCTCACTCAACACAGCAACAAGCTTGAATTTGCTTTCTTACATACCAGGAGGCCTGTAGTAGAAAATGAAGTTAAATCCAAAAACACAGGACCCAATGCAGTAAAGTGGCAGCAGCTCCAGTTTAGCTGCAGTGCATGAAAGGCCATTCTGCAGAGAATGTCCCTGGTCCAGCACTCTCAGGCTTTAGTTAATGGTTCTGCTTCATGGGAACCTGGACCCTGGACAGAGCTGCTAAGGGGAAAAATCCCAAACCAGCTCAGATGACATCTACCTCTGAGAAGGGAGGAGTTTGGTACAGTCTCCCAGGCTGCATTTATCATTCTCTTCTGCCTCTCTCCAACCTAAAAAGGTTTTTTAAATAAAGAATAAACTGCAAAGCATTCAACTGCAATAGTAAGTAATATTAAAAATTAATAAAGTGAGAAACTAACCCAAAATAGCAGCACCCCAGCCCTCATATATTCTCATAAGAATTCAGATTTATCATAACCTCCAACTTGCTACACAATTCCCAGTCACATCTACTGCTACACACTTCTGCTGGGCTGCTACTTTCAGTTTTGAACCTTAGCCCTACAAGGAATTCTCTGAGCAGAAGGTTAACCTTTGTTTTAAAGGATGTCATAAGTAAAAACAAACTCTGGCCTTGCAAAATTTCCCTGTTTGTATGTTTTGCCCCAGTTACTCAGTAAAAGTAATCCAGTAGATTAAATTTCCCTTTCTGGGAAGTGTTATCACACTGCAAACCAGTGGTAATGTCACTGGGCAGATGATGTCGTCACTGAAGTGGTGACTTGGTCAGCAGAGATGGCTTAGATGCTTGAAAAGACATTACAAAAGGAGCCTTTCATCCCTTTTCTGTCTGCCCTCCCATACAAACACGGAGGATCAAGGCAGCTTTCTGGGGCCTGACAGAGTAGACAACAGAGAGAGTTGGCTGGTCAAATTCTGTGTGATTTCAGAATAATACTTACCTACCTGTAATTCCTGCCATGTTGTGGTTTCTCCTGTCTGCAGACATCATAGGCTCTCTCTCAAGGAATCACATCAGATGCCATTGGAGCATACCAGGACTGGGAACAGAAGTCAGTGAAGGGTGAGATGCAGAGAAGAGGAATTCACACCTTTGACACATCTCTATAAACAAAGGTTAACCCATTGTCCCCTCTTTTGCAGGCTACCCCAGAAGCAGGGTGAATTTTACCAACCCAGACATTTCCAGCTACTTTTATCTTCTGCTTCCCATCTCATTTCTCCTGAAGCCTCTCTAACAAACTTCATGAGTAATTTCTGGGGTCAGGGTGATATCTTCCTATTTGTATCTCCTAGCTCTGAGTAGAATTGTTTTCCATGGACTCATCTGGTTACTCCTGAACTCAGGAGGTTTACAGAGTCAGCTGTAGAAAAGACTGAAAATGAGAATTTTTTTTTTTGCTATGAATGGTAGTCATAGACATTCTCCTCTCTCCAACCAGCTGCCTGAAACATCCCCCTCCATTTCATAGAAAATGATCTTGTATCTGTGTTAGCTTGAAGGGTCGTTGAGCAAGTTGCTGGCTACATCAATGGCAGACTTGCTCTTCCAGGATAGCTGTGGCCAAGTTATTTTAATTTCTCACAGATCCACTCTTGGATTCAAGGAAAAAAAGAAAAAAATAAAGACAAGGGGTGAGCTCACTCTGTTGATCAGGCATGTAAGTCCATATCTTAGACAATCTGCTGATGAAGAGTCAGAGTTCCCAGAAGTTCAAGGATGTCCCAGGGCCTCTGAAAATCAGCTCCAACAGAGCCCAGTGACACCTGGAGTGGTGAGGCCCTGACACTCCTTGCACACCAAAGTCCTTGACAGAACTGGCAAAGCACTGAATTTATTTGCTTTAGATTGAGCTGATTAGAACAAGAGCTGGAAAGGTGAGTGTCTTTAATTAAGTGGACAATAACTTATGATTTAGGTTGGATGCCTCACAGTAAAAAATAAACTGTTTATTAATAATGGTTTTAAATCTCAGTTCCTGTTTTAAGCAAAATAAATTTAAGTAAGCAGTCCCAGCTGAACTTCTGGTAGGAGGGAGTTTACTGGGAAAATAAAGTTAAAAAAGAAAAAAGCTACTCAGAATTTACTAGTGTTCATTTACCATCCTTAAGTTTTGTGAGGAATGTAGTGCAATGCAGCATTCACTCTTCAAAGGTTTTCATAAGCCACTGGCAACAGGTGTCATTCTCCCCTGGATGAGAATTTGGAATCTCATAACTTCTCTCTCATTTCTTATTTTCTTAGTACTATAAATGTATTTTGTACACACATATATGCATACACACACTATGTATGTTTATATAGATACACTTCTATATACTAATATACAGGTATAATATACAGGTATACATATAAATTGTTCCTGATGCAAAGCAGTTTGAGAGTTTCCCTCCGAAAATAAAGTGTCCAGTTCAAGCTGGCAAGCTCTCCAGAATGCAGAATGCAGTGAGATGGAGAAGACAGCAACTAAACCCTGGTTTTGTTATTGGAAAAGGATCAGTTTCCCATGATACTCAAATTCTTTCTGTAACCATGGGTAGATGAGTTAGTACCAGACATTCAGAGGGATTTAGGTTAGAAAAGATGTAAATAGAAAACTTATAGGAATTTCTTTAATACTTGATTCTCAGAATTCTTGGGGGAATTCTGAGAATTTACCTGTGTGCCTCTTTCTCTCCTAATTTGCTTCAGCAGATGAAGTTTTCTCTGTCTTGGCTCTTCCTATTTAGAAAATGTCAAAAACAGTGATTTCCTTCCTCACCAGGAAGGATCAGGAGAGTGAGGCACTCCAGAAAACAAGTCATTGAAAAAAGGAGATAGATGAAGGAATATGAAAAGTTTAATGTATTGCTGCTCACCTTTATCAGACATGAACGACCTATGAAATATTTATCATCAGAACCACTGTCCTCACATGGGCAATGCTACCCAGAGCCTAGACAGCATCACTGTTTTCCTTCTTTTCCACTGAGCAGGAAATGCTGCTGCAGATTTGGAGGAAAGCTTCACACAGGAAAGCAGGGCTCAGCTCCAGCACCTTTACTCAGCACTGACAGGGTGTGCAGTTGGTCATGAGGGTCTACTAAACACACAGAGCTGAAAATCAGCCCCCTACCACACAACTGACCTGAGCCCTGTCAGGAACTCACAGTTCTATCAGCATTCCTCACAGGACCACTGTGGTCCAAATGTAAACGTCCCAGGCAGGGTTCTGGGATCATGAAGTCATTGCACCACGTTATATGAATCTGGCACATTTATATTTTGATTTTCTACAAGTCATGGTCCCACACAGAGATGTTCTCAGCCTACCAACCTCTCTTTAATGCAATAACGCTTTCTGCATTCCCTGCCCTCAGGTTCGGTTTCCCATCCGTGCTCAAGAATTATTACTAAAGAAAGTACTGGAAATGCACCTCCCAGCACAGTTACACAATATTTAATGGAAAAAACACCTTTGTGTATTTAAAACAAAAGCCCAAAAGTTCACACGCATCTCTGACAGTGAAATTAGGAGGGAGTTTAACAAGAAGCCAATCTGTGAGCAACAGAAGCTGCAAAGCCTTGTTTCCTTTGGCTCCCTGGTTCAGGGCTGGGCCAGTCTCTGGGTAGTAACACACAAATCCCAAGTCAGAACATCTCCTATAGCAGGAATGCTTTTCCTATGAGTAGTCTGAGGGATTTGGAGATTTACTTGAGATTACAGGTCAACTTTTGTTCCTGATTGAGTGGCACGGATTTAATCTCTCCTCAGTGGCTTATCTTGCTATTGCTGACATACCTAGCTGTCTGTCAAATTTGTATAGAACTTAACAACATATTCAGGTGTAGAGACTTACAGTGTGTTGGTGGAAATCTCTTTAGGAAACCAGGCTTCAAAATCCCCCAACAAAACTAAGTAATTGTAGTTTGACTTGTCTGCTTCAGCTGTGTTAACTCATGGGAAGTTACTGAAGCAAGTTCAGGAGCCGTCACTGATGCACAGCATGGGAACCCTGCTGATTGTAATTGCTGGGAGGATTGGTTGGAGCATTAAGTGACGGCCATTTATTGGACTAACAAACACAGAGCTTAGTGCTCCTCTAGGAAACACCAGCAACTTTTGAGTCAAGGCAAGTGAAGATGGAAGATCTTTCCATGTAGTATCTGCAAAGGAGCAGCTGAATTTCTTTCATGGGAGTCATAACATCTTTCTGAGTAACATTTCCAAATGAAGGACTACTGAGAAATCCAGACATTGTCCATTTTCTCCCTAGGATATATCCTGCTGGGGCTTTGTACAGGTCATTAATGCATTATCTGCTGAGCCATAAGACAACAAGCAAAGCCAGAGAAATGCAGCCTAGTGAAATTTGACAAGAGTAGAGGATGCATGTGTTTGCTACTTAAATAAATAAATGTTTAAATATTTAAACAAAAATTTTGGTTTGAAAGGAAAAGGTCCATGCAAGGGAGAGCTCAGATGAAAGCTGATGTTTTCTGGACCAATAACAGATATAACTACTGATCCAAAAAAACTTGAATACAGGAAGCTCTGCCAGGTTCCATCTGAGTGGATAATGAATGGCTGGAGCAGTTAAGTGAAAAGAGATGTTATGTGATGCTAATATATAAAGCTCTAAAAGGAGGTAATTGAATTGCTTTGATCAAGTAAAGAAAGAGATCCCCACCTTGGCTCTTCCCAGCAGAGATGGTTATCTTGCCAAAGCTGAGGAGGAGAAGTGGCCAGGCTTGCTCTGAGTCAGTGACAGCAGTCACCTGATGGCTCCCTGTGTGACCTTGCTGTACAGGAAGGCCACCAGACAGAGGAGAGCAGTAGCCTGAGTAGGAGTAATTCCATACGGTTGCCCAGACAGTGTTATTCACACATGGCAATGGCAATGGGAGCTCCTATTCCCCACAGAGCATGGAGTGTTTGACAGCAGCCCAGGGATCCCCTCTGAACATGACTATCAAACACAACCATTCTGTTTCCTACATTTCAGTAGAAAAGCTTCATCTGCTAGCAAAACACTTGAAATTAGGATGGAATTCTGCTCTGAACATTAGCAACCAAAAGGCCAAAATATGCATTGTTTTCCAATCCTCTCACAGGCAGGGTGATGCCCCGAGCTCCGGGAGCTCCATGTCTTTCCTTCCTTCATATTCTCACCAGTAGAACCTCTCACCTACCTCAGTTGTATTTTTACCTCACACACCCCTTTGACTCCAGCTTTACCAAACTCCAGCCACTTTACTGGGCAGAAATGGAAGAATAAGTGATTGTGAGAATATCTTGAGGGAGTGCAATCAGTGACTGAATCCAAATACAGTTATTCAGCTATTGTTCATTCAGCACCATGCCCGAGAGAAAATGAAATTCTGACCTTTGGCTATTTTGTAATATAAAAACTGCTGATAATATAAAGACAAACATTTTCTTGCATACTTGTGGGAGACATCTGCTGAAATCAAAGGAAAGTTTCCCACTATTTGAGAGTTTAGTGTTTCAGAGTGACTGAACTTTTCAGAGTTCCTTGCAGGTGTCCAGCACATCACCATTAAAAGGTGTGCTCCCATTTCATGGAGTTGCATGTACAGTGCTTGTCAAAAAAATCAGGTATCTTTGGCTACACAAATTCTGAAAGCTGCTTAAACCTGGCAGTGTTCCTGAACCTAACATGTCTCAGGTCTTTGTTCCTTTGCAACAATATGTGCCTTATTAAATAGCATAGAGCTCAAAATCACAGTATATTTTAAAAAATTATACAAAATGTTTTACATGTCAAATTAGAAGTTGCACAGAAAACTTCATGTGGACCATCTGTGTTTGACTGCTGAGATAATATTAATTTCTGGAGTTCTGGGTCACAAAATTCTACTCGTTTCAAAAGCTGGCTAAAATATCACTTGGATTTTATCCTGTTGGCTTGACTCTTGTGTATCTTGTACAACTTCCTGGCTGTGTAGGATGACATGTTGCAGCAGTAAGCACAGAATACTTAGAGGACTAAAACTGAGCAGTATTTGAACACTGGAACAGTTTTCAAAGGGCATTGCAAATACACTCAATCCATCATTTGTTTTGCTTTGCTCTAAACCACATATATTTCCTGGTAAATATAAGTAAATTTTGATGGGGAGAGGAATGGAAGAGGGCAAAGGAGGGAAAGCAAAAAAATGTAAATACTTGAAGTGGAAATTAATATTGAAGAAATAGTTATTTGTACTAAATAACTATTCCCATGCTGAATATTAAACATTTTCTGTTCAAATATAAACCAAACTATCTTACTACTTATGTGTACTATGTGTACTTATGTGTATTATACTACTTATGTGTAACACAAGCATAGTTGAGAAACAGGAGTATATTTCAAGTAAATATATATTTTTCAATTAAAATAATCACTCAACCAATCTTACAATTTAATCATGACTGCGGGATTTTGTGTATATACCAAGCCTTTGGGTACACACTGGAGCATCAGAGGGTAGAGACTGTCCCAGTGCCCATTGCTGTTCCTAGAAATTCTTGAGCTGCCTTCTCAAGTCCTGCACATGCTTTGTCTGTCACAAGCTGATGGTGACTCTATCTCACTGATATTGGGCAGGGAACTGGAGCATTCAGTTCACCTGTCTTGGCCTGGGAGAGCTCCCTACTTCCTTTTTGCTTCCCGTTCCCCAATTCACACACACACTGTAGTTTATTTTGTGTAGCTGCCTTCTTCCTTCCCCTGGATTTTAAGGTTTTGTCTGGCCCTAAAATGAAATCTAATAGAAGTAGGAAGTATCCAACTTTGGGAAATAACCTGGACAAGAGGACAAGCATGGCTGTTCTTCCCATTGTCCTCTGTGTTGCTAGAAATCTTGGTGTCCATATTGTGGCTGAGACATCATTCAAAAGCCATTCATGAGCTGCCAGCCATGGGTTTGTGCAGTTCCTTTTGATCCCATTCATGCTTTGGCTTCCTCAGCTTCCAGCAGCAAGAAGCTCCATGAACAAATCGTGCTTTTTCTGGACAAGAGCACAGCAAACCAAACACTGCCCGCACAGATGGTGTTTTGGCTTTCCTCCCTCCTCCTTTTCCTGCTCTCCTCAGTGCACTCCCCAGCTGCAGACAGCCATGGAAGAGATGCAGAACAACCTGTGCAGGCACAGACACCTCGAGCTGAGCACGGGCACAGAAGACAAGCCAAGAGCTTGATCCAGCCAGCCCCTCTGTGCTGCTCTGCTCATAGCTCCTCCTCTGTACTGCCAACATAAATCAGAGAATGGAGAAAGAAAGTTTCCAGTTCATGCCTGTGCTGAGCAGTGGAACACTGCAGTTACAGAGCTTACCCCAATGCCAGTTCTGAGTCTCCCTCAACCCTAACCTCCAGTGTTTTCTGTAACAATTCCCATTTTCCTTCCCTTCTTTTGAGACAGAGAAGGGTAAAAGTACAACATACAACATTCTTGGGCAGGGAAGAAACTCTCCCTGCTGGGTTTTCAGAGCAGCAGGCTGTTGTCTTTAGAACTATGGTTGTGTTCAAGTCTCACTGTGCCTCTCCATACCCACAAACTCCTCACATCTCTATTAGTCCTTCAAGGTGGATGGGGAGCAGAGATAAGCTCACTCTGTGCTTTTAAGGTGGTGATCAGGGGCAGGAGGGTATTTCACAAAGCTGTTGCTAGTGAAGGTCCAAGGTTTCATTCCTTGTTATTCACATAACACACTGAGCTCACTTGTCCTGCAAAGTAACCCACGAACCCAATAATGTTATACAAACATGATGGAGCATCACATTTTTACAAGACAAAACAGCAACAGGGGATGAAAATCAAGTGCTGGCAAGAAAAGCCTTGCTAGAACAAAATAATTTCCAGATTGGAGAGCTGAGGGAACATTATCTTCAGAGAAGTGGGTTTCTGAGTTGCTTTGATCAAATGAGCTTCAAAGGTGATTGCAGCCCCATAAGTGTTTTCCTAAGCAGTATCCTGTGGGATGAGGAAGGACAGAATTCAGGCAGAAGCTTTCTCCTGTACAAAAGCCTTGCCACTGACATTGTCAAGGGATCTGTTGCACTCCATTGTGTCCATAATCTTCAAATTAAAGCTCTCTAAATCCACAATAGTCTAATAAACCACAAGCCTGTAACAGCCCCTTCAATTTTCCACGTTAATAATCCATGGATTAAGAGTCCCTCTGCTGCTACAATAGCCAGAACTGATCTTCTCTACTGTGTCAATGACCCATGAATTATAGGGCTGTGTCTCAGATGGTTAGATAATACTTCACTCAAGTCTCAGTGATAGATTTTTCTAACAGGGCAGATCCAGGACTCTGTTTTGAAGTAAAAGCACATTGTGGCATTCTCATTTTTGGGAGTGCTCTTCCTATTCCTCTTGACAGCATCCCCACACAAAAGCACAGCCCCCTTTTTCATCATATCAATCCATTTGTTTTGCAATAAATTGCCTAGTCGCCTTTCATTTACAACTGTACATTTAATATGTCCTATGAAAGTTTAATGAGAGGCACAGTTTCATAACTGGTTAATCAACTGATGCAAAATCCTTCCATTTTCTTGTAATAGAGCCTTATAATAGCCTGGAATATTTTATACTGATTTGTGGATAGCACTTCTTAACACTCTTGTGTCACTTAATAATCCTTTATTACCCATTTAACGTGAAGTACACACAGCATCCCCAGCAGTCAAATCAGAGGGTAAAAGGAAGCAGAGTCACTTCAGAACCTCTGCCCAAACCCATCATCTGTAAAATGCTTATCGACTTTTCCAATCAGCAACGAGCAGGCTTCAGTAACAGTTGCATGATTTCACCTTTGTAAATACCACTGCAGCCAGCAGCCTGGATTTTGTGTATGGATTGAAGTCAGCCACTGGCATGGAAAGCGATGTGATGGGTAGGAGCAGACACATTGTCTCCATGGCATTTTCACTGGGGGCATGGTCCCCATGCCACGTTGTCTGCCAGAACAGAATGCCAACTCAATTACTGTTTTTACCCTTTACTTTTTAAAGCAGAAATCTTCATATTGAACTCAAAGCCACACAACTCATTGCACTTTTTTTGCAGGGTTGTTAAGCCAAGGAATGCCTGTTAGGTTAGCCAGCCATGTCTTCATCAAAGCCTAGATGTTCCATACCATATCTTTTACAACATTTGGTTCAGACTCCTATAACTTGGACCATTTAAAACAACACTATCAGTTCTGCTAGACGTGGGAAGAGGCTCTGCACTGCAAGTAATCAGCTACTTTTACTTCTGCTGCAACATCTTAATGTGCATTGAACAAGAAGTTTAGGTTTATTCTGCCCTTTGCAGGGCAATAAATCATCTACTCCAAAGTTAGAGCAGAAATGCTTTGGGGCAGGTAAAACTGTGGCCACGACTCAGGTGCCATGGAGATTTCCAATAAGGAAGCATCCATTACTTTCTGAAGAAATGTATTTACTGATTTTCTGGTTTTCCAGTCAGTGAAGGTCAGTTTTGTAAATCACTGCTAGAGGCTATGAGAGTTTATTAAATAAGGGTCCCAAGTAAAGACTTGTTAACATCGATTCTGGAGCTTAACTCTCCTCTTAAATCTTTCAGTGTCAGAAAGATCCGTGCAGGATCTATAGACAATTATAATTATAGTCAAAGTCACAGTGAGGCAATCACTGTGGTGGCTGATAGAGAGTGAAGACAAATCTCTTCTAATGCAAGCAAGAGAGAGTGATAGGAACATGGAACAGTAGCAGATGATGAATTTTCATGTTTGTGTAGAAACTGTGACAAGCATCAAGCTAAAGTGAAGTAAATTTTGTGCTGCTGGCTACCACTTTTGATGTGATCCTGCACCAAAACCCTGCAGTGCCACAAATAATTGGATTTCCTTTAGCTGGCCGCCTAGTTTACAACTATCAGAATCTCACCTCTTATTTCACTCTGGTGGAGATTTTAATGACTTACTTTATCGTCTTTCAGAAGATGATAAAACAAAGGTCTGAATTGCCTATATATATCTTAGGTTGCAGCTCGGATTTGAGAGACTAGATGTACTAGATGCACTAAATGGCAAAAATAAAGAAACCTGACCCATTTGCCTCATGGAGAAGCACTAAAATGCTGTCATCAATTCATTTCCCTTGGCAAACTGTATTGTCATTAGCAGCATATGGAATTGATCCTAGGAACAAGTCCATACAAGTTGAGCCACAAGCAATAGAAAGTGCTGTTTTGTCTCCTACAACTTCCAGGACCTGAGCAATGACTCTCCCCCTGACATTGACACAAAGTCAGCATTGTCTTCTGAACCCATCTCAGCCTTTAAGGTACCCTTACAGTATTTTTCTTGGTTGTCATCTGGAGCACAATGTTTACCTTGTTATACTGTTTGTACTGAGCAATCTATTTAAAAATCAGGAAAATATCAAGTGTCAAGAATCTGAAGGTCCAGAGGACCATGTACTCAGCCATGTACTGCTCCAAAGATGGGGCAACCAGTGGGAACACAGTGCCAGAGTGAGGTCCCAGTGCCCAGCATGATGTGACGGCCTTCAGATCATCCCTTGACACAAACAGCAACAGCATCATTTCATTCACTCACTCAGCCCTCATTAGAAGAGTAATTGCTACTGTGAGACCCGTGGTAGCTTTTCAGGTTTGGCAATGCTGTGATTCCCATTTAATGATAAAACACTAAGCCCTGGGAAGGGAGGACAGGGCAGCACATGCACTTGTCACACAAACAGCAGAGTCGGTCACTCCTCTCATGCCAGGACAGCCTAGTCCCAAGGTGAATAGGGTCAGGAGGAGCCCCACTGGTGAGTTCCCCAGCCATTCCTGCGGAGATGAGAGCAGCAGGAACACCGAAGGACAGCTCAGGGTATCCCCAAGCCCTCAGCCCTGAAAGGCACTGTCCGAATTACTGAGCCTGCCCACCACCCCTCTGCCCTGCCTGCAGCATATCCCCCGTGCTCTCAATATACACACAGCTTGTTAGCAGCTCTGCAGGGGTCCCAGGAGCACTGAATGAACAGAAACGGGGATTGTATGATCATAACAACCGGCTCAGTTTCTTCTGTCTCCTGAACCCTCCTCCCCAAGCACTGGAGGAGTGGCTCCGGAGGAAAGGCCATGAATTTTTAATTTCCCTGACCAGAGGGTGATTTTGCCTGGTCGAAGCTATATACATTGTTCCTCGTTACTAGGGCAACAGGTACCTTACAAATGCTGATAATACATAAACTAATACAACTCTGCAGTTTGCTCTTTCTTTCCAGCGCAGCTTAATAACCCGTGTGGATGCTGCGAGCCGCCTCCCTCCCGCTGGGATAAATGAGCACTTCAGGAAGTATTATCTCCCTCCAGCCTGGACTCCATGGTGCCTGCACAAAGAGGAGGCACTCAACTGGGGAGCTGGGCCACTATCAAAAGGCAGAGTGATTTCAGAAAGCTCCAGGGAGGAGTGGGAACGGCTGTGGGAGCACCGCACAAAGGTGTCGCGGCAATGCTGCCTTCCTCAAACAGCAAAAGCTCCTCATTGCTCAGCATCCAGAGGGAGGAAACGCTGGAGCAAACACTGCTCAGTCCATGCTGTGGCCCCACCAGCAGCATCAGGAGCTGACTGGATTAGGGGCTCTTTGTCAAGCCCCACCTCGCTCCCCCTCTCATGTCCGAGCCCTTTGAGGCACATGCCCATTTGTCAGGAGAGCACTGCAGTTCCCCAGCGCTCTTGCGGTGAGAGCAGGGTTAAAATGCTTCACTGCTCTCCTTAATCCCTCTCACATGATTTAGTCAACACCAGTAGGGGAGAAGGACTCGCAGGTTTTGGCTCCCTCCCGTTCAGAACTGGGGGAGGAGGGAGCCCAGCACCGCAGCAGGGCTGGATGCGGTGGGAGCTGCAGCATCCTCCAGCTCTGAGCACACCCAGAGCTCCTGGGGCTGCAGCACCCACGGGCTCCAGACCTGCTGCTCTACCCTCAAGGCTTGATTTCCCCCACTACTCAGCACCGTTTAAAGCAGGAAAGAGAAAAGGCAAAGAGAAATTTATAATACACCTTTCTGCTCCTGCCCAGAGCTGCTGCAGCATCAGTTCTGTGATAGGGAGTGGATCACTGTGCAGTAACAGAGGGAAAAGCCACCAGGAAACAGGGGCAAGTGCACAGTACTGTGCTGGATGCCCTTCTCCTCAGTGGACCAATACACCGCTGATCTAGCTGCAGAATTTAATTTTCAAAGGCAACTCTTCTCTTAAAGAGACTGAGTAAGTGGCCTTATATCTGGGGACCAGAGATAGGTTGAGATGCAGTAGGCTAGTAGGAGCTCAAAATGTATAAACCAAAGCAACTCAAAACATAACAACTGATCCTCACTTTCCCCCCCTCTTCCTTTCCTGTTTTGGGAGTTTGTTTTGTTTAGTTTTTTAGAAAAAGAATCATAGAGGCATATATTTCAACTATTTTATGCTTGTTACCAGTCAGCCCCTTTGTCCCCATGATCTAACAAAAACACAAATAACTTAAATAATGTATGTTTAACTTCCTTCCAAAAGCAAAACACAGGATGGGTAGTGTACTCCCTCTCAAAGAGCTTTACAAGCACAAAACCAGGACAGTTTTACAGACCCCATTCTTGTCCTGGATGACTTGCTGCTGCTGCTGTAGGACAAGGGGCTTTTATGGAAATCCCAGCAGAAAAGTAAACATTTGAAATAAAGCTAAACAAGAGTTTAGTTGTTGAGGGAAAGACAGTCATCTGTCAGCATCTGGCAAGCAAGCTCTTGTGAGTGGGGTGCTGAACTGGGACTCCAGCATTTGGGTTTAACCTCTGCAGTCTGAGTCCCTTTTACCTAATGAGAGGGCTCCCTGCTGGATCAAGTTTGAAGTGCTGTTGGCTGCTGGAAACACTGTTCGTTTGCCAAATAGATCTAAGGAAAACAAACCTGGGTTCCAAGCCTCAGAAACACCGAAATATGCTACTGGAGAATTCCCCCTGGGAAAACACCATGAGCTCACCCCTCCCCCTGACAGCTGCCAGCCAAAGGTGCCTGCCTTAGCTGTGAATTTCCTGCCTTCCCATTTTATCCCCCCAGACCTACCTGCCCTGCTCTCTAACCCAATCCAACCTTTCAGGCTACATGTGGAGACACCAGGTAAGGGGAACAGATAGCCCCGTGCTCCCATAGGAAGTAGTTCAGTCAAGAAAGACATGAAAATGCTGTAACCAAGTCAGGCAAAGACTGAAGCACAGGACAGACCAAGAATAGAACTTTTTCAGCCTGGAAGGGAACGAGCTGAGGATAAGTCCATCTAATTGCTTTCTCCAGCTACCTCATGGGTGGCTATGATAAAGACAAAGGCAGATGGTCTTGCTTTGTGTAGGGATTGGTCTAAATGACCTTTACAATTTCTTTCCAACCTCAGTTTCTGTGATTCTATGAAACCATTCCAGTAAGAATTGTTTGCAGAACACGACATTTGAAGTAATTGACTCCTGGAGAATGTGTAAAGCTCAGTTTCACCATGAACTCAAAGGAAAAAAAAAAAAAGACTCTATGAAGTCCTTCCTTTGCCCCTGGATGACTTGCCAATCCAAACACCTGTTTCATATGGGTAGAATGCAACAAATAGCTGACCCATATCTGCAATTAATCTTGAGGGCGTTTTGATTTTTCAGAGGATTAATGCACCCAACATCTTTAATATAAAACAAAAAGCCAAAACAATCCAACCCTTCTTGAAATCAAGCAAACCTAAAGCAGATGGCTAGACAACAGTTGCAAAGAAAACAAATATTCCATGGTTCAGCTCAACTTCAAAAACGTTCAGCACCAAGAACCTGAGTAAGCACAGAGAATGTGTTACCTTTGGCAATCAGCAGGGCTTCAGATCTGCAATATCATTTCTGATCTATGCAGACTGCTAATCAAAAATGACTATTCAGATTCTAATCAAAATAAACCTTCAAATTACTTCAGATGTAAACCATGGTTGAGACTAAAATGTCAAGTATTCAAAATTCTTTCATTGAACTAAGGATATACAGACAATCTTGTGCCAACAGATTATGCTTCAGTTTTTGGTTACATAGAGCATGTGAAAACTAATAGAAGTGGCCTACCAGCCCCATTTCCCACTCTGCTTTATCAGAGCAACACCATCTGACCTTGGCAAAAGCAAGGCACAATCCAACATGCCTGAAAATCACAAGACCAGGACATTTTCTTAACCAAATTTTTTCTTTTTGACAAGGTTGGACCGGATGATCTTTCTAGATCCCTTCCAATCCGGGCTGTGCTGTGATTCTATTCAGCATTTATTGTAAACAACAGCTGACATTTCCAACATACAGTGCTTTACTGAACCTCCCTCCTCAAAAGATACACTTTTGACTAGCTTGTTCTTAAATTCTTCATTTAGAAATCACTTATAATGAAATATTTCTTTCCTTCCTCTTTAGATTTTTAGGTGTTACCCAGTTTCCCTGGCAGGCAAACGAGTGACACCATGCCTTATTTATGGGACAGAAGTGCTCTGGGAAATCCATTGCTGGGATATATGGAAGGGAGAGGAGGTGAGAGAAGAGAGCATGATCACTTTGTAGCCTAGATGAGACTGGAATCACTGTACAGACCCCTTTACACCACAACTCCTGCAAGTGCTGACAGGCACGGGTGATTTTGCCTAGAATGGAGGATGTGGGAGGGAAGGATTATTCACAGTGTATGTGACCTTCTTCAGACTGAAAAACCTGCTCTGGGGCTGCCATTGAGGTGGCTTTGGTGGAAATCCCTGTCACCAGATGTTCCATTTAGCCTTTCTCACATGCTTCTCAATATCTACCAACAAAATAATATCTGGCCTGTGCAGAAGTACAAGAAGGCAAAGTTTCTCCTCCTTGTGCACGAGACAATGTGAGGCATCTACAGCATTTCTCAAACACCTATCCTGTTAGGATTTGTTTGTTTGTTTTTTTAAATTTTTTTTATTTTAGTACCAGCCTCTGGCAGGCACAGCTTAAGTTTCAGCATATTAATCAAACTCCTCCACACCCCATCAGCACTGATCTTGGCACATGGCTCAGGGACTCCTGAGCTGTGTGCCCTGAGTCTACAGAAATTCCCCCCATCCCTCAAGCCTCAGGAGACAGACGAGGTTATGGTCCTGGAGGGGAATGCCCAGAGACTGTCCAAGGAAGAAGGAAGAGCACTGAGGGCTCTCAGTTTTTAATATTATTACACTAGAAAGTATTTTAGGACTAGAACAGAGCCTAAACCATGCCACATGAATTCGTACACTGGAAAATGTAAGGATGAGACATGTCATAGCTAAATGTGATTTTTTTCCCCCCTCATTCTTGGTCATGTGTGATATGGAAAAGGAGAAGCGGGGGAGAAAGCACAGCTTTCCTTTCTCTCTAAAAGTCAGGATATCTTTCCATGACAAAATACATCTGACAGTTTCACTGCTCCTCCCAAGTCTCTGCAGCTGACTGAAAACTCAGCTTGTAAGAGAAACTGGAAGTATATGGCAGCAATGATGTGTATTTTGCTCCTAACACTGGGTCAGAGTGCCCAAGACCAAGAAGAGAGTCCTAAAGGCCCATGTCTCCATCAATTCATCCCAACCCCACCTGCTTGTGTCACTGATTGTGTTTGCTGCTCCAAGACACCGTAGACCATTGCTTGTAATCAGATACACGTAACAAGAGTTCTTTTGATCTTCAAAAGGGTTTCACTTCTTTGATTATGAGTTTATCAGTAGCACATACTCAGGCTGCAGACACACACAGTTTACTCTTAACCCATTTTGAATGCAGGTACACAGCCAGCAAGTGTCCTTTATGCTGTGTCCAAGTATCTATGGAGATAAACTGCCTTAGCTGTTCCAGGAGACAGCCTTTCTTGGCAGGTGCAACAAGGTGAGCTTCTCAAGAGATAAAGAAGCATCACAGCTAATAAACTGGTTGTACTGTGACTTTTCCCTCAAACTCTCAACTCTCAAATACACCATATTCCATATCAATCCCAATCACAGGGCATTAAACCTACAGCATCTTTACATATGGTTTGACTCTCCAGCATTATCTAAGCAAAAGGGTATCAGGTAAGAAAACCCCACAACAGAATAGTAACATTTAGAATTAGGGATAGTAAAAGATGTTCTTTTCACTACATCAAGTAGCAAACAAAGTCAGACACTGTGTTGGGAACTGCCACACAGGCAGGTACAGCCCAAAAATGAAAATAAATGCAGCAAAAAGGGAGAAGTACTGCAGGAATAATTAATTAATTTGCATCCATATTTGGTAGCTGATGGAAATGCTGACAGGGCAGCCCAGAACACCTGCTGCTGTTTAGGCAAAAAAGCGTTCAAATATGGATAAAAAAGAAATAGCAGTTGGCTATTTCATGTTTGCCACCCTA
The DNA here is from genome assembly GCA_037013685.1 of Acridotheres tristis. Taxonomy (NCBI): domain Eukaryota; kingdom Metazoa; phylum Chordata; class Aves; order Passeriformes; family Sturnidae; genus Acridotheres; species Acridotheres tristis. The sequence goes on along the minus strand of CM072899.1, from coordinate 6,583,727 downwards.
CAGTTAATTCTGTAAAAATCTGTAAATTCTGTATGAAATCTGGTTGATTTTAATAGCAATCTGCTCAGCTCCTCACTCTTTACAAGGAGATCAAATTCTGCTTGAGGTGCATGTGATGAAATTGTGGTTCCCAACTGTGTTCTTCCAACTGTGTGGGGAAGAGGGACTTGCCATGGAAGCTCCTCTGGCCATGCCCTGCAGTCTGCTCCTGTTCCCTGTGTTTCATCACTGCTTTCTCCAGCCTTCTGCTGCTGGTCCAGGCTCATGAGCTCTTTGCAGCACTTTCCTGTGGGCATCATCAAGCCAAATACAAAGTTCCTGCCAGAAAATTAGAATATTTCTGAAAATATTCAGAATTGGAGAAAACAGGTCAGATTTTTTTTTTTAAAGGCTTAAAATCCCTTCGAAAAGGAGACCAGTTTTTTCAGGAAAGTTCAACATGCTGTTTAACTTATTCAAATATCTCGAAAAACCTTGGCTCTCATTACAGTATTGAACACCTGGAACTGGACATGCTTGGGTTTGGATGTCTGCTCCTAAAAGCAACAATAGCTTGTGCTGTTGTGTGTAATTCAGTTTTGGAAGCAGAAGCCTTGATTTATATGAACTCCATGATAATAGAGAATTACTTCCAGTTTGTTACAGATTTCAGCACTGAAATTAGGTGGTTTTCTTGCCAAATTTGGGTCCAATGTGATTCCAATCGAATGAGTTTTGAAGAGCTCCAGTCCTTTTTAGAATACTGCAGCATGGCTTGCAAACCAGCTTTTACATGTTTGGGGTTACCCAGCACTACAAAGTGTTCTTTTATCAGATGCAGCTGACTGAAAAATGAAAAAAACACTCCCTCTTTCCTCCCACTCTAAAAGCATTTAAAATGCAGTGTTTCCGGCAACCTGGCTGGGTGGAGGCAGTTGGCAAAGTGGTTTGTAACGTATAAAATACAGAGGGACAGATGTTCAGCTGATGGCTTTAACAGATACAACAGCAGCACAAGGATGACAGCTCTATTAGATTTCAGGAGGTGATGTGTCATTTGTGCAGTAGGCTACTCCACATCTTCATAAAACCCACTTTTTATGGGGTGAGACGAGAGAGATCCAGATAAAAGTGACATAAGAAGGCTGGTCATGAGCTCGATTAAAGATTTGCTGGAAATCACATTAAATAGGAGCTCACATCTGCAGATGAGCTCTATGGAATTCCCAGTTGGTAGCAGAGCCTGTACTTGCAGCTCCCTGGTGCATCCTTCACCTCTCTTACACCCAGGTGTAGCTGATACTCTTCTCAGAGGAAGAGAAGTGCCCATCGCCCAGAGCATTGCCACATGATGGACATTTCAAGAAGATCCACTCTCAGACTAGTAATATCACAACAGCATGGTGCTGCCAGTGACAAAACCAAGGCTGGAAATCCATAAGATCCATCAAGCAGGAGCAGTCCCATCCCCAGCAATGTCCATACCATTAGTTTTACTTCAGTCTTTGCTCTTTGCCTGTGACCTTCTTCCACTTCATCTTGTATTTCCTTTTTAAATGTCTTTTTCAGCTCTTGAATCCCAGGTGTTTCTCTTTCTTCAGCTGACACTCAGGCTGTGCATCAGGCAGCCATCATTACTTGGCAAAGGTTTGCTGGGTCAGTGAAGGAAGACCCTCAAATCCAGATTTTTGCTATTAGAGTTGTCAGTCATGTATGTCCTTAGGGACTGCAAGAGCATGAAAATGAAATCTACGGATTGAATTATCCCATGCTTTTATTTTTTCTGCCTTAAGTGCACACGTGGTCTTGTCATCTTGTCAATTTATCACTGTTAGTGATAGTCCTCAAAAAATAGTGGGCTAAACCATCCAATTTCTTATTCTTGCTGCAAGCTGAATACCAAATATGAACTCTGCAAAGTGCAGTTACTTATTTTCCTTCATCTATCACATTCTTATATTCTACCATACATAATGCTGATGTAGCATTTGTAATCATGCACATGAGGAGAATTTGCCTCATGCAATAAACCACAAACTGATGTCAAACTGATATCAGCAAGTAGGAGAACCTGAAAACAACAGTACCCTGCCTGGCAGTCAGTCAGAGGAGAAGGTAAAACTACTCTGGTGATTCTGACCTGTCCATCTCAGTCCTTGGCCAGTCACACTCAGTGACTGGGAATCAAAACACAAGAGTCCCTGGAGATCCAGGGCAAAGAGAATACAGACAACAGCTGCAGAAAAAGTGATGCTGTTTATTTTAAAGTTCACTTCTACCAACTCTAGTTCACTCTGGCCAACTAAGATAAAACCCAAGCCCATAAAAATTTTGCTTCACATCCACATTCTACAGCAACCTTCTTTCTGCTAACACTAACACAAAACAGGCAGAGATACCTGTACAGTTTTTACTTAGGAAAGAGAGAGCAGATGACAACCAAGAGCTGTGCAAACCCCACAGTGTGAGGACCCAGAAGAATTGCTGTGCAGACTATTAGCACAATTTCTGTCCCTCTGCTGTAGTCAAGCACAACTTGAACAGAAACAAGAATCTGAGAATTCACGTAATTAAACATCAGTCCAGAGTTTCAGGTGTGATGTGTAAATTGCTTATGTGATTTTTGGTTGTCGAGTTGAAGGCTTCTTAAAAGACCCAAGCAGCTGGAGCCCTTCACCCTTGCTAGAAAATCTGCTTCAAGCTGGGCAATCTTAAATAGCGTAAATAACAAAACTGGGTCTTTTACAAAGCTGCATTTCCGGGAAACTTAGTAGGGAAGGACAAGATTTTGGAGGATGAATTCAGAAAAATCAGGAGGCTGAGGACTAATCTTCCTGGGCCACCCATCTTCTGTTTAAAGTTGAAACTTGTTGAGTTTGTCTGGTTAAAAAAAATTAAAAATCAACACAAAGCAGGTCCACAGCTCAAAGCAAGAGATTTGGGCACCCTGCTATCAGTTTTGATCCTCTGTGATTAGAAATTTGTTTTCAAGTTCCTAAAGCACAGATTAGCACGTGGTATCAATGCTAACAAAGCAGGAAAGATTTCTGCGTATCAACTAACTTGCTAATCTGTCTTCTGGCACATGCCCAATATTTACATTTATTTGTTTAAATTTTGATTTTTTTTTTACTTTTGATATGAGTGGTATAACTGTAAACTTGCATTTTATTTGCAGTTTTGTACACTGCCCCAGTGTTTTCCTGAAAAACGCAAGAGGAGGAGTACACGAAAGATAGGAAGTCGTGCAAAGTGTCAAGGCTCTTTCACTGCTACTTTTCTTTTCCAGGCTGGATTGCAGGAGAAAGGTAGTCTCAAGGGGAAAAACATATGAACATATTGTACTGTGTGTAAATTCTTGATTTCATGAAAACTCTTGGCCCAGATACAGCTGTGGCTAATAGTCCAAAGTCAAGCTAGTGGGAAAAAAAATTTTCATACACAAATGAAACAGTTTAAAAGTTGAACTTAAAGCCTTCTACTGAATAGATGTCCAAACCACATAAATTATTTCATGCACAAAGGAGCTAGGGAAAGAGCTAAGAAACAACAGCCGAAAATCCTGAAAAAAAACCCCAAATCTCTGTATTGAAATGATAACATTAGAAAGGTATCTCATGACTCTCATGTTGAGATCCATAGAGCATGGGACATCAGCAATGGGGTACATAAAGAGATGTGCACCTACTCTACCTGCATGCCTCTGTTTCCATAAAACCCTTCTTCAACATGCAATAAATGGCACTGGAGGAGCTTTGGGGAGATGTTTTGGGAGATCATTTATAGACCTCCCTCAAGGGCAAAATGATTACTGAGCAAAAATCCTTGCTGTGGAATTTGTTTAAAAAACACATCAAAGCTAGAGATGTTAAAAATAAAATATTTTCTTACTTAAAAAAAACAAGCAACAAACCCAACCACACAAAACTCCAAAACAGCCTCAAAAGATCTCCCGAGCCCCAAATCTCTGTCATTGGAAACCAGCCAGAGGAAGAGTTTATGTTCCTCCCCATAATGGATGTCAGTTCAGCCAAGAAACCTGGCCCATGGTGAAGGATGAAAGAACGAAGTTTCATACTCTCAGCTAGGAGAAGTGGCACCATTTTGAATGAAAATATTTAGGTTGCTAATGACATATTATTGTGCTCATAGGAAATAAAAACTTGAGCAAAAGAAAATATTAACTTATACTAGAGCAGTCCAATGTTTTATTTTTTAAATGAAGGAAACTATTTAAATTAGGCTTTTTACCAGACACAGGAGAATAACATTTCTGCAAGTATTCTACTTGTAGTTTGACCCTATCTCCACAAGGAAAAAAGACCCAAAGCCCACCAAAAAATGAACCTATCTGAAGTCATCTCCTCACAAAAAACCAAAACAACTTTCCCACAGCTTGATATCTCCAGCAGCATTTTCCATAACAAAAGCAGGGAGAACAGCTTTACCCATTTAGAGCAACTGAGATTTGGCCCCCAGACATTCAGAAATCAAAAACACACAGCAGATGCAATTATGTCTCACAGCAGAAATAAATATTCAACTTACTGTAGGAATGTCCCAACGGACAACTTTTCTGGAAATAAATTTCAACTAGAATTCATTTATTTTTGCAACAGATGCTTTGAATTTGAGTCTGCTGGTTCTTAAAAACCATGAGACAACAGTTGACCTCAAGCCATATCTCCCTATTACCCTCATTCTCATATCAACTTATAAACTGCTGGATGAAGTTAAGAGCAGAATCCATCTTGTATTTAGGATTTACAAACCATTAGGAAAAGCTCGGCTCACTCTGGCTTTATTTTGTTCTCATCACTAGAGCACATTCATTAACTACTGGTAAAGGGTCCCTGAGCAGTTTCTAGGGATTGTAACACAGCTATTAAATCCCTTTTGGGTCCAAACAGTAGTTATCCAGCACCAATTTGTCTTTCCAGCTCTTGACAAGTATCATATAGGCAGACATCAAAAAGGGCTGAGTATCTGATGAAAATTTTACCAGATGATCTGGGAGCAGCAGGAAGGTCACAGACTTTGGTGCCTGCACAGGGTTTAGCTTTTGGGGCACAAGCTGGAAGCACCTTTGATGTACCATCACAAGATTAATGCTCAGTGTCTTTAATCATTCCCTACAGTATTGAAAATAGGAATAAATCTAAAGCCTCTGAAATGAACATTGTTTATAATCTTGGACAGAAAACAATGTGGGAGTTAATGTGCATGTAGAATACAATATTTAAAGTCCCTTCCTATTTTCCTGTTTCTTTGAAACAGTCCAAGTGAAAATAGCACTGTTCCCTGTTCTCTGAGTTATCTGTCAAAAGGAAATGTTTCTGTGAATGCCACCAGCTGTTCTATATCATAATTAAAGGATTGGTTTGTTATTAGTACTTACAGAAAAATATATTTTACTGATAACTACAGCATAAATATTTATGTCAATTAGTTACAGCAAAACAGAAATAGTTAAGAAACAGCTTTTATCAGTTATTATACTACCTGCTAGCTGTGCAACTACTGAAAATATCATGAATGCTAAACAGAAAAATAAATGTTGAGGGTAAGGGAATCTTCATAGTTTTCTTGAAGACAAGGAGAGACCCTTGCCCAGCTCTTACTGTGCCCCCGTGATGGTTTTTTTTAATCATAAATGTGTTAAAATTCAAATGCTAAAATGTCACCAAAAACTGAGTGGCTGCTGTCTGTAATACCTTGTGTACTTTTATTTTTTCTATCCTGCAAATGAGTTTGCTTCAGTTTTGCTGTTCTCCAGCTATAATTTGTTAGCAAATCTCTCTGCTAGGAAATTCACATAAACATTGTAAGCAAATATTGGAGCACACTAATGAGAGGCAATATTTACATTTACAAAATGTATTCTGGAAACCCAAGTCCAGATGCCACAACCACTTATCCCAGGTTAACTTTACATGCAGTAAGGACCTCAGTACCACTCAGAGCTTGAATAAAGTGACTCAGACAAGTCAGAAAAAAAGAGCAGCGTGAGCTTCCAGTTGTTTACATCTGAAAGAAACGTTTGCTTACACCTTTAGTTTTAAGCACCTATTTAGGTTTTATTAAACTGCTTTTACATTCTCAACTGCACAGAGGTGAAACCTAATTCAGAGATGCCATTAGATAAGAAACACATAATGAGAAATCATTTATAATTGGAAGGTTGTTTAAAACTAGTGATAGGCAAAATTGCTGAGTGAAAACATACCCTGTTGATTTTACCCCATTTCTTATTAGAAGAGAAAGAAAAATTCGGTTATAAGTATGGATTATCAAAGCATGAATGAAAATATACTTGGAGGATTTCTGAAAGTAGAAATCCTGTGTAGGGAGAAACAAGATATCATGAAAGTAAATACAGATTTTTTTTTTGTATGTTGTCACCTCCCAGAGATTTTTGCACACTGAGGACGTTTGTCTTCCCCAGTTTTTGATTGACTAAAAGTGCAGAGAAATAAAGAAAATTAATAGTATTGAGTTCTTTTTGAGGGGGATAACATGCTTTTAGTGCTCCCCATCAACTAAAGTACAGGTCAGTACTGATGAACCTGCAAACCAGATTGATCACAGAAGACAGGACCACTTCAGTATCCATGTTCTGGTAAAACTTCTGCAGTTATATTATTCATTAGGTATTGGTGCCCATTAAATGCACATGTTTAAGTACCCTAAAGGATCAATACTATTGGAAAACCAGCTTATACATGTCAGACATGCATTTTTGGGTACAAAACATTAATGTAAAGATGAGCTACTGTGCTGGAGATTTTTGAAAATTAGATTTTTTTTTTTTTTTAGATTTTTGAAAATATCCCCTCATCATCCCCCCAAAAGATATATGCTGCCTTGAGAGCTGTAGGCTTTGCTCTGATTTTGACAAATACATAGAGGAAGGTTTCCCATTTATGCCAACACTTGCAGTGAAAATTGGATTTTAGTAGGAAATAACAAAACCGAGTAGAAAGCTGGTCTCTAAATTCCTATCCAGGAAAAGCACCTTGGTAGCCAATGGACTTGCAATTACACCACGTGCTTGAAGCAGGGAGGTCAGATCAGAGAGTGAGTAACTAATGAGAACAGATGTGGTGTCCACAGCTGTAACCACAGGCCTGACTCAGACAACAAATAGAAGACCTTCTTGAAAATTTCAAAGCCTCAAAAAGAAATATGTTTAGCCAAAACAATTACATTGTCATTGAGAGCTTCCTTGTATGGAGTATGATGGTTATGGTAACCTCATGTGGGACAAGGCTGAGTGCCCCTGAGCTGATCCAGCTGTTTCACTCCAGTGCTGTTGTACCCACAGCAACTTCTGTGGGATGGGAATATCTGCACTCAGGTAGCCAAAAGCAGTGGATCTGCATGCCCAGTGAGGGCAGGGCTGGGAGCTTGTCCCAGGGAGAGCAGGTTGGTAGCAGACGTGCTTGAAGGCTGTGCTGGCTCCAGGAGTTGCCAGCTGCTGGGTTGGTGAACACAAATCCTCTGATCAGGTTTTCATTTTCTTTCAGGTATTGCAACTGTATGAAATCCTACCATTCTTTTTGTCCATCTCAAATACTTCATGTCTCTAAAGAGCATGACCCTGGTGACTAAAGAAGGAATTTCCTTGCACTGCTGGAAAAAACCCAGAAGTTCTGAAGAAAAAAACAAATAAACAAACAAACCTGAAGGTGGGATTAAAAAAAGAGGTGCAGCCTCTTGCCTGGTATTGAACAATAATCCCCACCCAAAAGTTTTTTCCAAGCATATTTCCATTCCCACAAGACGAAATCAGGGCTTTCAAATGACACCTCAGGACAAGTCTTTATTGTTCTTGGAAGATTCCATTCGGAAATCTAGACTAATAGATTCGGGCTGTGAAACAACCCAAGCTTTTGGATTCTGAAAGGAAAGGATTTCCAACAAACTCTCAGTGAGCTGCTATCTACTACCTGTCATCACTTCCCTTCTCTGTGCACCTATTGGAGAGGGTTCCCTCTTTTATTCTCCCTGAGAACTTGGTTGTATCTGGTTTGAGAAAATATCCAACAAGGCTGTGCCAGGTATCTCCAGCCTCACGTGTTCAGGCTCTCAGCCCTTCCTCACAGATAAGGAAAACTGCTCTGGGTGAGGCCATGGCACAGTCACATTAACTCCCCCTCCTCTAGGCTCCTCTCCACACCTTCCCACTGCTATTGCTGCATTTCCTTCCCCTGCACACCAAAGTGGCAAAGCTGAATCCTGACACTGACCCCCAGCCTATCCAGGGCTTCTGCAGAACCAAACCTCCAAATCAGAGTTTCAACATTTGCTTCCACAGAGTACTTTGGGCATGATGAACACAATCAGTGAGAGGTGTTATGCTCACATAATCCTGGTATTATGTGCTGCCAGTGAGCTGTATTTCACAAGAATAATGATCTGTTTATCTGTCCTATCCATAAGAAATGCCTGACCAAGATTTCCTATTCTAGTTTATGTCAGTTTTCATTAAGCCTTTTGTTTCTACTATCTGAAGCAGCAAGCATTGAATAGGGTATTATAAATGAAGATCATTTACCCCTCATAGAATAGACTCCTGACTTAATTAAAAAAAAATTGAAAGAATGAAATCAGACAATGATGCTATTAGAGAGCTCCATATCATTGTAAATTGATGTAATTTTCTAAATGGATCAAGAAATCATAACAGACAAGTGGCTGAATAATGCCACAGATGATTGTCTTAACAAGAAATATTTTTCCTATTTTCGTCTGCGATGTATATACAGACAATAATAACAATAACATGGAAATAATTTCTTTAATTACTGTGTGATAGACTATAATGGCATAAAATGACTATTGTCAGTGGGATTAGGATCAGATGGATGCCTCAGATGGAAATCCCCAAGATGTGGCTGGACAAACACCAGGCACAAACACATGCACAAATTCCACAAAGTGCTTTATTAGCAAGGGCATTCACTGGATGGCAGCTGATAAGGTTTTCAATAACACCGAGGCTGCTGGTTGTATAAAGCTCTGTAATCTTAACGTAATTCAAAGTGTTAACAATTTTGTAGCCTTTATCTGAACACATTTTTCCCACATGCTTTGGGTGACCAGGTCATAATCCAAAGACAAGCAGCTCTCTTGTTTTACACTGTTGGTCTAGCAAGTGGCAATTTTTTTCCTGCACACAAAGGTCATTGTACACCAGACAATTTCTCATTTTGGTGTCTTCCACAAATCCAGGATGCACCAAAACAAACACAGATGGATTACATGTTGCCTGTTAACTCAGCATTCCTCTTTCTTTCCTCAGATGCCAAAAAATAAATAAGAGCACTTGTGTGTGAGTGGTGGCAATGTATTCCTATAATTTGGCAATTATCTTGTCAGCTACCTTTATTAGATTCTCAGTATTGTAAATTGCTTTAAAGTATGTGCTATGTGGCTCTACCATGCTTACAACATCAAATCTGCAATTGCAAGCTTAGAGATAAGTTTTAATGGTAAACAAGTTTGAGTGAAGTGCAGGGTGTATTTATATAAAACTTTTCTTCTACTTAAAGTCAAGGAGCTAAATCTTTCCTAGGAGGTTAAGTGGGATTTTGTTTTGCCCTGCTTTTTTGAGAGGAACTTGGTTCCCTTCCAGTCACACATGCAAATAAACCAATTTTTGAACGATGCAGTGTGTCCCAAAAGCTCTGCTTTAGGCATCATTAGGTACACTAGTGAATTTTCTAATCCAGCCACAAGAGCATCATCCCAAGCCAGGGGAGTAGGAGATGAGGTACCTGTGTCTGACTCTGTGGGAGCCCATCTTAGGGGAAACCTTCACCCCAAACCAGAATGCTGTGGTAGCAGACCTGGGCCATTGGCAGGAGGCGTATGGGGCACAACAGCAAGGTATCCCCTTGGTAAAGTGACAAAATTTGAGACAGAAAAAGAGTCAAAAGAGTGTGATTTTGTAAAGAACAACATTTCTTCACAGATCAGAATTAGCTGATGAACTATAGCTATAGCATAACCATGATCTTAATGTACCCCAAGCCACCTTTTCTTTTTTCTCTCCTTTTACTCAGTGAATATGAAAAGTTACAATAACAGCTTACAAATTGCTTGTCCAGCTCCATTTATCTCATGCTTGCTATGTATTTTAAGGAAAGATTGATCTGTCTCCAGTTTTCAGTATTTACTGACACATGGAGATGTACCATAACAACAGCAAAGCCCAGCTCATGGAATCATGTTGAGGGGCACAGGCTGTGTATGAGCCTGCAAGGCTGTTCCAGTGCTACTTGGAGGGTAATTACCAGCTCACTTTAATTTGCAACCATTTCTGAAGAGCCAGAATAGTTGAATATGCAGAATTGTTTGAGCATTGCATTGTCACTGTAATGTGCACCTAACAAATGCAGGGGTTTTTAGGGTGTATACTCTCCTGGTCTCTTCCTTACATTTAGAAACATGCAAAATTTTTCTGCACTATAGCAGTTTGGATTTTTGGTTTTTTTTTTTTTTTTTTGTTTGTTTCTTATTTTGTTTGGATTTTTTGTTTGTTTTTGAAATATAGGTAAGGCTGAATGTACTACCTCTCCCTGTGGAAATGTTTCCTTCCTGGATTATACACAACTGCAACAAATATACAGATGCACAAAGATAAAGGAAATATCTCAAAATGACCATATACAGATGGTATTTCAAGTGTCCTGGAGCCTTTGGAAGAATCTCACTAGGACCATGCCAGATTTAGATAGATAAGCACCTATTTAGATACATAAATATACCAAAGTACTTGGTTATCTTGATATCACAACAGGATCTAACCTACAGCCTAAATTGCATATTTATTCTGCATTTAAATGATACCATGTAATTTCTACTGGCCTGGATTCCAGTATCACCACTTCCAGGGACCAATACAGTCCAGGATTCCTTTTATCCTTTTTAAAGTTATTCAGTAAAATTCAGAACAATTTTAGCCAAAGAGGCCTTCATAGCCAAAGATATTAGGAACATGAGATGGGAACATGAAACTAATGGGCAGATGTGGGAACTCAGTGGGAACCCAGAGCCAGAGGGAGGAATTCCCCAGTCTTGGAGCTGGTGAGTTTAACAAGACCTGGCTCAAGGTTGCCTTCTCTGCAAATTTCACAGGGAGCAATAAATTATTTTCCCAGCCAAAAATGTAGGTAACATTGTTGTTGCACTAAGTTTTTTAATTCCAAAGCCACTTCTTCCTCTGTTTGTAAAGGGAGGAAGCATTGCAAGCAAAACAGTTCAGCTTTTCCCTTGGTGCGACCTCCTTTGTGTAAGCAACCATCATTTAGCACTACAGAGTCAACTCCTTTTATGATACTCTAACAGTTGCAGGTATTTCACAAATAGAACCAATCTCTGCCAGCTTGCTCCCAGATCTCGAGTTCAAACCTGAGTGATATTGTGTCTAATTCTTGAGATGTCATTAGTAATTATGGGTCTATTAATACAGCTCCTAAGCCACTGTATTTTGGCTACAACCTTGTGACTCCCCTCACAATGTCACTCTCACTTAAACAAGCTGATTGAAATAGCCTTCCCCAGGATAAATTTCACTCCAGCACGGCTATCCTCTGTCCTGCTGAGGTAGTTCAGGTGGTAAACTTTGCCTTGACAATACCAGAGTTTGGGAATGGGATTAAGGAGTAAGAAACAACAATTGCAGGGCCTCTGCTAGAGGTCAGCTCACACATGCTTCCCTGGATGTGTCTGGCAGCCTCAGAGAGGCAAATCCAGGATCAGAGCAATATGAAATCCAAATGGTAAGGTCAGACCAGATACAACTACACCATCAGGAAGCAAATAATCATCACTCATATGCAAAAAAACTGCATTAGGAGGGGACATTCCTGTACCTCCCCAATGATTTATAAGCTATGATTGTAATTATCCCTTTGAAACAACAAAGTGAATGGCCTCCCCCCAAAATGTGCATACAGCACCCTCTTCTTGGAAGACAGAAGAAACCCAGACAAAGTTGATTATTTCATTCTAGCAACAAAGATCTTGCACAGAGGGAAAACGATTCACTTTAAACAATTTCCAAGTGGTGAGTGGCTCTGGAGGTAACACCCCTGCCTTTGAACCCAAAGGTGAAAACCTAGAATCCTGGCCAGCAGACAAAAATGTGTGCCTTGGTGTGAAAAGCATCTCAAGGTAAGCATGACTAGCAGCTCCTCATCCAGACAGCTGAAGCCTTTGAAGGCATTAACTGAGCTCTGACCTGGAGTTGTACCACTTTTCCACTGTTTATTTCTGTTTGTACATGAAGAATAGATGAACAGTAGCCAGGAGACTGAAGAAGGGAAGGCGGCAGAATCAATTAAAATGTACTTGGGAAAATGTCAAAGAGAACAAAACAAGCTCATGAAGCAAAGCTGGGGCAGAGGTTAAGGTCAAGGTGGTGCAAAACTCGGGCAGAGGAAGCAAAGGACTCTTCACCACCTTTGCAGAACACAGGTTCCCAGGGCAGCAGGGGCACGGGATCTGTTCACTGCCAGCTGATCCTGCCACACACATGGCATCCCCCTAAAAGTCCCCTTTCCCTCGAAGGGGAGGAGGGCACTGGAGCAGAGCCAGCTGCAGGGAGGCCAGCCCAGCACCTTCTGGTCATTGTGCCCCAGGCAGCAGCTCCACCTCTCCGGAGGGCAGCTCACCCTAAGGATGGTGACTGCCTCCTCAGAGAAATTCTAGTCACTGACTTACTCGAGGTAATCCAGTGGGGAACACTTGGTTGTGTAATTCCCAAGAGAAGCAATGAAACACCAACAGTTTTCAAGTATTGGATTCAATGGCTGAAAGCATGTTGCAGGATATTTCTTGGTTGTATGACCCATTTTTGTTAGATTTGTGTTATTCACCAACACTTAGAGTAGCAAGGATAGCAATTATACCCAGGATCTCAAAGATTTACTACAGCTACTTCCCCACATCCCTGTCTGACCTGGGACAAGACAGGCATTGCTTTCTGGAGCCACCCACACTGAACTTTGCAATAGTATAACAGGAGCTTTTCAGGCAAAAAACAATGTGGGAGCTGGAACTAATGAACAAAAACTGGGGAAAGAAAAGGCTCAGCTCCAAGTAATTTCACATCCTCATCCTGAGGGCTCACTAGACTTCTGCATGTTTAAAGTCAGACCCACCTTCAATAAATAGAGATAAGAAAGGATATCTCTCCTGCTTGAGGGACCAGCTTTCCTCTTCTGCTATGCCACTTCCCAGATCAGCCACTTAACAGCCCAAATCCTACATAATCCTACATGCTACAGGAGTCAACTGCATCACGAAACCTACAAGGATGTCCCCAGAATTCATGTGTAATCAATCCATGAAAAAGGGACTGACATAAGGATTCTAGTGTAATTAGGAGATAGTATATAAATCGTATTCCAAACAATGCATGGTGAGAAACATTTCTTTTTTATCCAAAAGACTTCTGGAAATTATTTTCTTTCAAACAAGAAAAATAAATTTTTGATTTAAAACAAGTCTCACAAACCAGAATTTTAGCCTGGACAGAGATAATTCAAGCTCTTTCCAGCTATGAATTCACAGTGGGAGAGAGAAAAGTGTTGAGTGTAAAATAGCAAGCTCAGTTTAGCCGGGACCTCAGGCTTCTCAGATAACTAAGAAGTGAGTCACAGAGGCAACACAACTAAGCTGATCATTCATCAAAACCAATCTAGCCACAGACACCACAAGTCCTGTTATCTTGCTGCCAGACACTACATTTTCCCATATCAGTCTGCCTTGCAGCCTGGTCTCCTCATGGTCTCAAAGTCTTCATCATTTTGGTCTTGTTCATTTCTTTCCTTCTTGCAAGCATTTTTACTTGATCCACCAAGTAACAGGGAGGGGAGAATATTCAGATAGACCAAGCCCACATTTTTAAAAATTAACTTGCTGGCTCTTAGAAAAAGGAATAGTTTTCTCCCAGCTCTCTTCAGGGCGTAAAGAAAGAAATAATCTGTATAAAAACATTGACAAACGTATTTTACTGACTTTCCTATTATTCATTGAAAATAAGTTCTCCTAGGGAAAATTAAGGCATTTTTAACCAGGTCTCTTTTCTGCAAAAGACAGAGGAACAAGTTTCAGAGGAAAAATAAACCCTCTCCAAAATCAAAACAGTAGAGATTTGCCCTTGGATAAGCACACAGGGTCTGTATTAGCCACATCACTTAGTGCATGATTAGTGAGCTGTTAAGTGTTACAGTACGAGACAACTGCAACAGCATATGCAGAGCAAACAAGAAGCAAGGTTTTTCCTAATACAGATCTAAATTTTACGAGTGGCTCTGGAAAGAGAGCTCTCAGCACCATCACAGATGGCTCAACCTGCACATCCCTGTTGATGACCAAGTTTCTCTTTGCAGGAGGCTCTGCATAAACAGCAGACAATGGGCTCTTCGTGTTCAAGTCTCTCATGTGGAATGGTTTCCACCCAGAACAGCTTCCAAACATTGCTTTTGCTGACTGGAAGGGAAGTAAAATAACTCCTAAAACATTTGCACCAGTGCTTCTGTTCGGTTTGTCCCTAGCACACGAGTGACTGCAACACTAACACTCCATCTTCAGCTGGGGAAAATGGATATGGCTCCAGTGACCTTAAACCCTCTTACACCCACTGAGCCTGGTCCTACGTATTTTCCATTATGCTACAGCAACTGATAGAACTTCCATTCTGCTTTATAGAGCCTGTGCATATCTGATTAATTCTTCTTTCCTGCAGGAAGTCCAGCAGCCATAGACTACGTTTTATTAGGTAGAGTATAGCCAGATGATTTCAATAAATCACTTTTTAAAAAAAGAGACTAGTTTCCTGGTATTACAATAAAAAACTACTTGAAGAGAATAATTTCAGATGATAAATCTGCTGCCATTCACCAACACTTGCATAGCTGATTAGAAACAGTGCATTGTCCCAAGCACGTCCCTTCCAACTCCCCACTGGGAGCACTCCCAGCAGTACAGATATAAAACATATTCTCTCACACAGGGATACTAATATTGGTGATAAACTGGTAACATTTAACAGCTATTGTGCTACATTTCATGACAGATTGCACAGATCTTTTTATATACATTCTTGTAATATTTAGGTCCAAATACATTCTGCTCCAAGGGCATTCTCCTACCGTCTTGAACTTTTTATTTAAAGTCCAGAGAAATCAGAACAATCCATTGTCAACACCAAACCCATAAAAAGCTAAAGGAGCAGAATCAGGATAATGATAGGAGTGTTATGGATGCTCTCAATAGAACAGTACTGCACACATCATACAGAACAATTTCACCTTGCATGGCTCCAACACTGGATTTTCTTTATGCATCTCATCACAGCAGTATCCAGGGAAGCAGAGGCAATGGAGAGAAGAACAGAAGAAAAATAAAAATCACCTGTGAGCATTATTATTGCATTTGAAATGAATTTGCTTCAGCCAGGCTTTTCCACTGGCGTTTGCTGCATCAGTGAGTGCAACAAAGAATTTTAAGCTGATAAGCTCAAGCATTGCCCCCAGAAGCCACTCAGAGGATGGATCACTGCTGGTAACATGGTACAAGCTGCTGCTCCCAAAGCCACTTGGGATTCAATAGGGGAATTAAATGAACAACGTGAAGGTGAAACATATTTTCATGTGATAACTGTGCAAACACATGCAGTCATTTTGCAGCAAGAGAATATCCAAGCTCTACTAGCACATAAAGGAATAATGTTGGGTCTTGTTGGCTTGTTAGCTCTTTTTGGTGCATTTTACTTAAAACAGACATTCACAGTTTCTTTTATTTCTCATGCAACACTGCCCTTTAAATTTCTATATAGTTTCCTACTTTGACCCTTTTACAATGCAGTTGATTCTACAATGCTGCACATTCAAATCCCAGATCTGATATATGAATGCAACTGATGAGAACTAACTTAGCTGATTAAAACTCTGTGTTAAGACTGAACAAAAAATATGAGTCAGAAGTCTGTGACTAAGTTTAAATATCCTTTAAAATAATTTTTGCAAGAGTTTATTTGCATGACAAGAGGAAGACAGCCTCCCTGCTCACTGATACTCCAAGAATTGAAGCATAATAATTTATGAAATAGGAGTATCTGTCTAGCTGATAAAAAATAGTTTAATCCATGGGCAAACAGCTGTCATATGTTAACTCTTTGATTATCCAAAAATCTATAACTCTTTAACAAGCATCCAGACATCAGAACTTACAGCATGCAGGCAGACTGCAATAAATGCACCTCTCCTTTGGCAAGTGCCTACATGTTGACTTCTGTTCCCAAATCCTTCTGAAAATCAGAATCCCAAGTACAGCACCAACTTTCTGTTGTACCTTGGGAAACACTGCTTTAATTAACAATGAAGTTAGACTGTTGTGTTTGTGTAGGTTGCTGCTCCAAGCCATCCCTGTAGCGTTGGATGTTTGTGGTCTCCTCAACTTCCTGCCCTTCCCTCACTTCTTGCTTGGTGCCTGCCATGAGACATGTCAGCTACAACATCTGTGCATGTAACATCAAAGATCCACTTTAGTTTACATTCTGGTGAGATGATGTAAAAGCAAGTTGTTTGGGTCTTTATAAAATTTATTTTTCCTCCTCTTCTTTCTTTAGAAAAGGACATGCCACTGATGAGTCTCAGTTCAGTGCTGGATTAGCAAAGTAAAGTGTGATGGTTGTCTATGAAGGTTGTTGCACGTTCTCTCCATGGGGGGGAAGGAAAAAATATTCTAAAAATTTCCCATCCTCATGTGTAGAGGATCTTCCCATGAGGAGTTTAGTCTATTCAAACTCAGAAATTAAAATTAGCCTAGCAATTCCACTTTTTTCTTCCTTCCACTTTCATGACTTCAGATGTCATAAGTTTCCAGGGGAAAACAAATTTATATAGAAAGATTTTTGCATTGAGGAAGAAGAACCTCATTGCAACAGTCATATGGTAAAAAAAATCACTTATGAACTTGTTTGGAGAAAGAAATCTGGTCTGGCAGTTAGGATGCTAGCCTCATAATTAAACTGCTGTTTCATAAACTCACTGTTATACAGGCTGCCCAGTAGACAATGACAACCTACCATACAGGTTGCCCCAGAAGTTGTGAATCCCATCCCTGGAATTGCCCAAGGCCAAGCTGCAAAGGATTTTGAGAGACCTGGTCCAGTGGAAGATGTCCTTGTCCACTGCAAGGGAGTTGAAATTAGATAATCTTGAAGATCCCTTCCAGCCCCAAACATTATTTTTCTGTCCTTAATTAGGAATTGAAATATTTGGATGAACGCAGCTCCCCCACTTGAATGCCACAGTTAGAACGAGGGCAGGGGCACTTCTCTACCTTCTGTAGTGGGAAAATAATTCTATTGAACCACAGATGCTTAGACCTCATGGTGACAGGAGACACAATGGCATCAGACAGCTTTGTGTGGTAGAGTACCTGTGCTTGCAACCCTTAAGAGAAGCTCCTATTAAAGCTGCCTGTTTTCAGTCTCTCTCCAGGAGTTATTACCAGTACAAAGTTCTTTGGGACATTAATTACCAGCAAGAAGAAAGATGAACAGAATCGAGCCACCTGAGGCTTTAACACACAACCTCCACACAGCGGTTCTGGGGAGCAGGAAAGCTCCTGCTGCACACAGAGCTGCTGTGGGCAGCCCCAGGCATCCTGCAGAACAAGCAGTGTGGATTCTGCCAGCAGCACTTCACAGGTACAGATGCTCCCAAATGCTCCATTAATGTCTATCCTCTGGAAAACGAGCCTGGATTAAGAGAGTCCTGCATTTCTCCCTTCATCCACAGCCACACGCACACAGCAAAAATGCTGGCGTCAGGTCAGGGGGCAACTTCTGGCTATTTTCATCTTCCCAGCTACTGTAAATAAGAATTGCAATCACTCAGTTGTGCAAGGCCCATATCCATCTGGGCAAAGCCCTTAAGGCTTTTTTGGTGTGCTTTGGGTGGGTTTTTTTGTTGTTTTATTTTAATGAAACAATGACCCCACTATGCCTAGTTTTCCTCTTCAAGGAAAATTTTACAATGTAAATAGTGTATTTTTTCCTTGTTGTTATATATATACACACATACACTCGTGAATTTATTTCTATGGCCAATTGTAACAAATTTGTCTCTGAAATGCTCTTTTGAAACATAGCAGGAAAAAGTCACTGATTCAACAGAGAGTATTGACTTTTTCCCTACTGCCCTGGATATCTGCCTGAACAAAGAGCTGGTTAGACAAACTACAAAGAACCCTTTTGTGAAGGGCTAAGTTCACCTGGGAGAAGTATTAATGAAGTCCCAAAGGGGTGGGGACTCAAACTCCCCTGCTTTCAATGATAAAAGAAGACAGGCACAGAACACCAAATACCCTGCCTTCCTCACCCCTCTCTTTAAACCACAAGAAGGAGTGCCAATGTAATTGAGAATTAGAGACCTTTCTGTATTAGTCCATAGGGTCTGTGAAGAAAGCAGGTAGAATTTCAGATGGCACACCAGCTGCTGCATGGTAGCTGTGAGTCTAAACCAAAGATTTTTAGTAGGTCAATACTAGCGGATTGTTAACTCTCACTAAAAGACCTTCAAAACAGTCAATACTATAAGCAATAATTACATGTGATAGCTGTACAAATGTCTGAAGTTGAAATAGGGTGGTTCAGTGTGTATTAAGCCATTTGTTCAATTTCATTTCTACTGCAGAAGACAAGAAACAAAACCATTGTTCTGCCAGGGCATTTATGTCCACTCTGGTGAAATACTGTCCCTGGCATTACTGTGGAAATAATAGCATTCCTAATTGATAATTATTCACCAGCTCTGCTGAGGAACATTCTTCTCTCCCCTCATACATATTTGTAGTTTATGTAGTATATGTAGTTTACAGCCTAAAGCTGGAGTAGTCAAGTATCTTTATTTGGTTCTGTTCATTTTAACTTTCCTTTAACTCCTGCCAAGCCCATTGCCTTAACTGTTACACCACGACAAACTCCCAAATTGAGTTATGCATTACAGAACCTATACTTGATTTCAGCACTTCTCACACATTGAAAAATGGAGCAGTAGATTGCACTCTCTCAAAAGAGCTTAAAAAGGATGGAAGTGCATGAGCAAGGGGAAGCTGACATGATCCAAGTGGCTGTTCAGGCCTTCTGCCTGGGCAGAGCAGAGAGCTGCAGAAGAACAGCACAGGGAAGAGCATCACCCAAGGGATGGGACCTGTCTGCCCACAGGTGAGTGAGGTGTTCAGCTGCTTCCTCCCCACAGCACGAAACAATCACTTCAGAACAGAAGGAAAGGGCTGCCCCTCCACACACAGCCTTGGCAGGAGAGGAGAGCCCAAGCAGGCAGGGTAATCACTTTTTCCTTACAACCGAGAAATTGTGTGATTCCTGAAATACCTTCACACATTCTTGGGGCAACTGTGCTGCCTGTTGGGGGACAACCATAGCCCTGCTGTCCTGGTCCTGAGGGCCTTTTGTAGGACAAGTACTGCTGCTTCTCTAGTGGAACCATCAAAACATCTCCCTGCAGTGCTTTTCCTGTGCAAAGCTCAAAAACATCTACACAAGTTACTGGGATTCAATGGCTTTTGCAACAGTCACAGTTTTAACGAGAAGGACATACTTCCAGTTAACCTAATTTATTTTGAAGACCACCTCTGGAAACTGTCCCATAAACGTCTATCTGCAGAGCACACTCAACTTCCAGTAGCACAGTGCATGAGCACAGCTCGGGTGGGCTGCCAGTCAGCCCTGGGTTTGCCAATTGTGGCTACCCCCAAAGTAAGACCTGTGGCCATCTCTGCTGGGCACAGGCTACTGACACAAGTGCACACTTCTCTCTTTTGAGGGCTAAAAATCACAACTGAATGTTATTAAG
Organism: Acridotheres tristis; assembly: GCA_037013685.1. Classification (NCBI taxonomy): domain Eukaryota; kingdom Metazoa; phylum Chordata; class Aves; order Passeriformes; family Sturnidae; genus Acridotheres; species Acridotheres tristis. The sequence goes on along the minus strand of CM072899.1, from coordinate 6,563,853 downwards.
AGCACATATTTTGAATGAACAGCTCAGAGTTAGGAACAATTAAGACAGGCTGCCAAAGCAGAAAGATTTATGGCCTTCAGGAAACCACTGTTTTGAAGGAGTCATTCTTCAGACTTGTAATATAAAATGGTTTTGATGAGCCAATTTCCTTTCCCCCTCTCAAACATCCCCAGCATACCCATACTACCTAGGTTTTCTATTATTTTATTTCCCCAAAAAATTAGAAATGCTGAGAGCGTACCAGCACTTGACACAGACACACTGTCATTTCAAATAATGCTCATCATTCAAGAGAAATACTACAACAATCACCCTTTAATATGGTTTTAAGCAGGGGTCTCACAGAACAAATACTTTAAAGGCATTTTTGGCTGGACTTTAAAAAGTAAAATCTTATAGGTGGTCAAATGCTTTTGCTCTGGGTAGATAAGTTCTTTCTAATAATACAACTAAATCAAAATAAATCTGGTTAGTGTTCTTAGGTAAATTATTCTGTCATCAGAAAAACAAGTCTCTGTAGACATAATTGAAGGTTACTACTTTAATAGAGGGTGTAATGATTCCATTCTAGCTGCACTTAACAGGCATTCTGGTACAGTAAGTCAATAGAACATTAAACAGGATATATTATACTGCCTTTGTTATAAAAAGCCAAGAGCAAAAAGACAGAAACACAATTCTTCAGAAAGCATAGCCCAAGACTTTCTGCAAAGACTCCTTAGAAAATCAAAATAAGGCTGAGTATTCCAACTCCACCAACATTTTAGGTTAAAATATACACACAAATTCATTACCTTGGGTGAACACTCACATGCAGAATCTTCTCTCTTCATGCAAAACAGGACGTGAAGCAGCCTAGGCTGAACTTTCTCCTGGGAATATAGGAGCAACTCTTTCACCCCCACCTAGCGTGCCACAGGGCACCTTCCAACCAAAAAGATCCACCACACCTATCAGCAAGTTCCCTAAATTTCTTCTCTCAGTGAAAATAGCTGAACCTTTATCTGCCTTTCAGTCTTGCTTGTTAGAGCTGGTCAGCAAAGGGCACTGAGGGGCTACAGGTGGGTGGCATTATCTGCTGGCCCTGATGCCCCTCCCCAGCACTTCTCTATGAGTAGGGGCAGACCCAGTTCGAGTTGTAGTTTTACCGAGTCAGTATATAAATATAAATATACTAAAGGTCTGAATCTGGAGTGAGTGTAAACAACAGCTTCAGCCTGTACAAGGTACAAAAGCAAGGAAACGAATTCAGGTACTACATGGTGTCATGGTGAAATGTTTCAGTGAATAATCATCACATTACCTGCAGACATAATGTTATTTTATAATCCTTAGGAATCACACCTGTATATATGTGCATGCAGAGATAAAACAGGTAAACTCATCTCCTTTTTGGCCAGATTGGAGACATGCTCTGTACATCCCAAGTTAAATAGGAATCTTGCTTATATCATCCAACATGATTTGTCTCCTGACCACTTTATTAAAATTTCAGTGCCTAACTGTTAAAGTGATGAAGCATCAGCACAAGCCCAGCTTTTCTGGTTTAACCTGAAGACTGATAGATATTCTCCCAACACTTGCTGAAAGATTTTATTTTATTAGGTCACATTACAGAACTGTCTTCCTGAAGACTGAAATCATCTCCTTGGTGATAGCATGCTTGACTGACATGATTGCACTCACCAACATCTTGTAGACAGCTGTGAACATTTGCAGTGGTGCCAATTAATCTACAATAGCATCAATGGAGACAGAGAAACAAAGAAGCCGACACAAAAAGCTCTATTGAATAACATAATAAATGAGTGATGCAGGTGTTCTGTGACTGGGTTTAATTTTGTCAGCCTTGCAGAAAGTTAACACTTGAGTCACCTTGGTCAAGGTGTCTCCCAGTCATTGTCTCTTGGCTGCCTCCTCTCCAATGGCAACACATAGACCAGGCTCTGAATTCCACTCTCAAGTATAAAACTTGTACATACAAACACACTATAAATAAATTTTTGTGGTACAGCTGGAGGGACTTTTGTTTCTAAAATAGCCTTCAACACTCAGATGATATTTAAAGAATATAAAGGTGTCATTTCAGATAACCACTAGAAACAGTTGCAATGTCCAATGAAATGAACAGAATGGCAAAAATCAAAATGATGAGCTAAAACTCACTGAATTTAATGGCATATGAGCACATGGTAGCTGTTTTGTTGAATGGGGGCCTTGCAATCTTTAGCTTAATGAGTTGCTTTGTAAGCTCTGAGCTAAATGGAGCTTGGAATCTTTAATGGCCAATCTGTGTAAACAGCAGCTACTAAGTAACACTTTAATGCCTTGATGATCTTTTAATTTAATAGACAAATTATGAAGCAACTTTAACCAGCATCATAGCATTAATGCAGCAGGGAATGCATGCTGGAAAGAACAAACAGAATATGTAAGCAAGGATATAAAGAATGAACAGTCTCTGGTATAACTCAGATGCTCAGATGTGCTTTCCAGAAGTGAGATCTCCAACATTTGTCCCAGTTCAGAATGAACTTATTTTAGAAGAATAGTGATAAGGTGGTCCTTGAATCCTGAAGTATACTGGGCTAGGGTTTTAAAGCCATGGTTTCACTCATGCTGAAGGACATAACCTGATTAAAGCACAGTATTGAAAAACCATCTTGGCATGCTCAGAGTGAAAATTGAGATTGTGAAGTCCCAGCCTGGTAATATCACAGCTGTGACAGGAAGGGCTGTGCAAATGAGGGGTAATGGAGCAAGGTCATTATGGTCAGTACAGTCATTTACAACCTGCACCCCTTCTGTCACAACGATTGTGTTAGATGTCAGTCCAGTAATGAAATAAACTCTTTATGAAAAAGATGTGGTTGAAGGCATGATGAAAGCAAGGCTGTGTATTTACAACACATTGCAATGTCTTTAAAGAAGTGCTGAGCATTTCCCTGGAACTGAACGAGCCAAGAATACACCTAAGGCCTGCATTAAATCTGCTGATGTGCCTGCAGTGTGTAATATAGCAGGCTGCAGGTGCAGGCACTCTCTGAGCCCACGCCTCTGAAACTTGGCCACTGCTCCTTTCCTTTCCAACAACATTACCATTGGATCCTACCAAAGATGCCAGCTGCCTTATAGGGTCACTCAGCCTGTGACAATGCTTCCAATATGTGCTGAGCTCTCCCCAAAGCTCTCCTGTTACCCACTACACACTGAAGCCTCTCAGTTCAATCTTCTCCCTTCCTTCCTACCAGACCTGTATATTCATTACTTGCCTACTTTTCCCCCTTGCCAAATCTTTTCTTCCCTGTCAGACTCTCTGGTGCCTGGCAGTGCTGTTCCATGGGGTTATGCCACACTTGGCTGTCTCCAAAGGTCTGGTCCTTTTCCTTCTGTGTTGTTTCCAAGGCTCACAATCTCTAGGGCTTCTCTGAATAAACAGTGTCTCAAATATATCACCCTTTCCCTGAGCTGAGAGAAACTGAGGAGCTTGGGAGATTCAAAGACAACATGTACATTCTGATTAAAAGTGAGTTCAGGAAAATGGTGAAGTCTCTGCTGCATATTGCAATTGCATATGCAGTTTTGGGTATGGTCCTGTGTGAACCCTAGGAGTCACTTCCCATTTCCTTTCTGATCAGGTTCTCCCTTTGCCAGGGAACATACATACAGTTTTCTTTAAAAACATAAGTCATATATCTAACATTACTTCCTTTGAAAAGGAGCTGCAACTTTTGCATGTTTTTGTAGCTCTCCACCATAAAGACATCAGCTTTTGGACTGGCTAATATCTGACATGTATTGTATCTCCACACTGTGGATAAAAATTGTTCCTTCTGTGTTGGAGGGCAGAAGAAGGATTTTTTTTTCTTCAGTTACATTTGGAGACAGCATGAGAGAAAAAGGAGCTTGTCCAAAGTGTAAATGTCATGTGTCATTCTTGAGGAGGCAGGAGCAGAGATGCCTGAAGAGAAACATTTCATAATCCTCAGAGGGGCTTCTTGAGTGGCTGTTGATGCCACTTGCTCGGGGAGAATATGTGGGATGTGCCAGGACCTTCAATGGACTTGCAGGAGAGACCTGGATGTCAGAGGGAAGCCAAGAGACACAGGGACAGGGCAAGTGCAGGGCTGAATCAGAGCAGGATTAATCTTTGAATTGGCACTGAAGTAGTCTATGCTACATCCAGAAGCTCCCTGCTTTAATCCATTTTGATTTGTTATAGTTTTAATGCTCTAAGCAATGTTATTATCTTTCAACCTCTCTTCACCTGAAGCTGGTTCCATCCCAAAAACTAAAGCAGGAAGCTGAGGAGTGTCTCTCAATCTGCGGAAAATTTGTCTTCAGGCTTTTGGGCACAGCTCTTCCCTGCTCACCTTTCAGAAAGTCAGCTGTCCTGAAGTGGCTGGTGATGTTGCTCCTGCCTGGCTGAGAGTGCCAGGCAGCTCTTGGTCCCCCAGCTGCAGAATGCTTTGCTTGGGGGAGAAGAACTGGCCTGTCCTGAAGCACTGATAGTGGTGAAAAGCTTTAGCTAAGTGGTTCCTCCACTTAGATAAGCTGCTCTTTACTTTTCCTTGAGCATTTTCTGTCCTTTATATGGCTGCTATGTTGGCTTTTATGGGTGCATTAATGAGTCTGCTGTGAAAGTTTGCCAGTTCGTTATTTAAGGGCTCCATCAAGACTAAACAGAATTCTCTCTGAATCCTTCCATCTCTGCAGAATAAGGCCTGACAGAGCCTTGTGCCCCAAGTAAGCTGCACAGGGGTATTTTCCTGTGCTTTAAGCTGGGGGTATCAAGTGTTGTCCTGCAGCCTCATCCATGCCTCCTCCTGCACTGCTGGAGATGACACTGCTCTGTGCCAGCAGCTCTTGTGCATCCAGAAGGTAGCATCCCTGCTCTGGAGGTTTCTTATCACTACCCTGCATTTCCTCACTGTGCTCAGAATGGTTTTATTATATTTCTCCAGCCTAATTTTTTCTTCTTATCGAGTGACAGTCCAGCTGGCAGGGAAGAGGTCAATAACATACACACGAATGGAGCCAAGTGGTTGGCAGTCCTCTCCTGTCTCATGGATTTATTGAGTCTGGATCTGAAAACTTCACACTGCAAGTTTCCTTTTCACTTTTTTCTTTTTCTTCTTTTAATTCTTGCAGTCACTGAAGCTTTGAATGAGGCAGAGCTCCTCTGTCAACCTTTGCCTCATAGCTCAGAAATGGACCAGCACATCCTGAGACCCAGGATGCTCATGACCCCAGACAGCTTCTGTTTGCCTTTTGGTTCCTCTGTTTAACTCATGTTCTTCCTTTCTTGGGATCTCTCTCTGCTTATCTCCCAGGCTGCTGGCTCTCAGGAGCATTTCTCTAGGATTAGAGCTGCGTGTCTCACCACTGGCTCCTGCAAGACGCAGTCCCACACTTCATAAATAATCTGATCTGTAATTAGCAAGATTTTCTGTCTCCAGACTTGCAGCTCTAGTCCTGCACACTCCAGTAAATCCCTCCTCATTTCATCTTTACTGAAGCTGAAAACATCATTCACCTCCTCTTTGAGATTGATGTGCTCATGTGACCCCTGGGAGTCAGATCCAGAGAATGGAGCTCTCCTTCTGAAAATAGCAGCTTGCTCACCTTTTTCTTATCTCCTCACGATGAGATAGAAAAAAAATGATGTTTCATCTTTATCTCCCCCAACCCTGTTGCCATTTCTGAACCCAGACTTGCCTCTTACTACAAAGTTTGTGTAATTGTCCTGGGAGGCTGAATCTCTGCAGGCTGCTTCTCTTTCCCTCCTGCTTTTTCCTCTTTCCAGCCCCCCTGATGCTGCTCTTTGTTTCCCACCATAGCCCAGGTACTGGGAGGGGGGGAGTGTCAGGTCTGTTAACCCAAACCAGCCCTTCACCCAGGAAACCATCCACAGATTTGCTTCAGCCACCCTCTGGGCCACCCATGGGCTGCATCCTGCAGCCACAGTCTCCTCACCACCTTCCCTACAGCTTTGTTCACCCCTCACGTTTTGGGAGCACGGTCTGAATGATGCCATAATTGTGCAAACACCTTGGAGAGCTGTGCTGTCTGAAGCAAAGGGCAGAGTTGCATGGAAGGAGCATCAGTTCATCCAAAGTCTCCAATTCTGATGAGCAACATCAACAACTTCCTCTCAACTTTGTTTTTATAATCTCTCCCATATTATTCCACATCTGTATGAATGTGTTATTACTTACATGCATGCCTATGGAAAGATTTGTTTCCTAAAGTTATTCAGTTGCCAAAACTCCTTCCCAAATTTAAGTGCTGCAGCTTAAATTGTTTTGTTATTCTTCAAAGGCTATTTATGAAATTGTATGATAGAAGAAAATTGTGCTCTATGTTCAAAATTCTTTTATAAAACCCTCAGTAAAACATCATTTGGATGCTTTTTAAATTGCTGACAGATTTCAAAGGAACAGCTGTTTATAGACAAATTCCCCACCAGAAAAGCAATGACTGGGGTGTACCACATCACATTTCCTTTGTGAACCCTGGTACTGTCAGGAAAGGTGACTTCAAACCTGAAATTTCAGATGAAAGCAGCATAGGATGATTAGAAATGTTCAAAATCCAAACTAAACTTGGATGAGAATTTTCCAGGTGATTCTTCTAGCCTCCACAGATGAATGAGACATCTGTGGATTTAGACAAATATTTCCACATGACCTCTCCATTCTATCTGAGAAGTCAATGACACTGGAACACCATCCCTGTAAGTGTCCCTGGGTCCATGACTTGTGTCTGTACAGAATCCAGCACAGCAGAAAGAGAACTTTACCAGCCCACGGCAGAGTTATAAATACACTTATATATTAAAAAAAAAAACAACAAAACCCCCCCATGCAAATAGGACTTAAATTACTTTTACCTGGCCACAAGTACATAATATAACCACTATGCATAGGCAGAACTAACTCATGGCAGTGGTGATAGGCCAATGCCACAGTTTTATTTTGTCAGAGGCTGTCTAGCCTGTTGATTCCAAGACAGAGAACTGGGTGCTTTCCAGGATTTTTCATGTAGCAGAATTCTCAAAAAGCAGACAAGCACTGCAAGTGAAATACTTGAGAAGACTGGCCAAACCAAAGGCAAAATTAGCAGTCATTTATTTCTCTGCCATCAGTAGCTGAACTGAAGATTTAATTAGGGGATGTTTTAAACATTTTCAAACAAATTAGCAATACTTCATATATCTTTCATAGATGTATACAAGATTTGTAAAGTAAAGCATTATTTTTATGGCTTGGTAAATCATCTTTAGTTAGAAACCTTAGGGTATAACCAGAAATGGTTATATGAGGTCAAACTGCACTGATAAGCATGGCAGAGATCAGATTCTTATAAAGAACTTGGATTTTCCATGCAAACCCCAGAGATCTTTCAGTTCCTACTGAATCCTGTGCCAGGTAGGGATGCAGGACCTGGCCTTACATTAATACCATCGTGATACTGAGCACCACGGTGTCACTGCTCCACTGCAGTGTCTCCTGAGGTCCACATGTCTCCTGGGATCAGAAGCAGCAGTTTCTCCTACTCCTCACTCTACCCAGGTGGGTTCATCTCTGGTGCTACAGTAGCTAGTTAGAGAGAAAGCACACTTTTATTTTTAATGGTGGTACATAGCCAGGGATTTTTTAGTTTGGAACTTGGTTCTCATTTTCCAGAAGGCCATATGGGATTTTTTTTTGCACTCTAAGCAGCTTTATTTAATATGGAAAGTAGAATATCTTTTAAAACAGAAACCAGCTGCGTAGTTTATGGGTATCATCGTATGGCTCTGCTTTTTGTTTCCTTACTTAACTGGAGTTTGGGGTTTCCAAGTTGCCAAGCTGCTAACACTAGTAAATGGAGTTTATTAGAGACAGTGTTTGTTGAACAATAACATTTTATATAGTCTGTCACTGTCTAGTACCTTAGATGAGTTACACATTTCTGTTCTCTATTTTTGCCCTGATTTATTTGTTTTTTGGCACTTAAAATCCCATTTTCAGCTGTGGACACCAGAGACCAAAATCAAAGATGTGATCTTGTGCTTGCTTATGCCTAAAATCTGCAAAGCCATCCCTGACCAAGGATCAGACCTCCAAGGGTTAATCCCACGGTGCCTTCTGACTGAGTTTAGCCAGCAGGAAGGGATTGGATGGCAGATGCAACACCTCCCCAGGAGATCCCTTCCAGGAGAGGGGCCCCTGTGCTCAGCTGTAAAAAAAAGATAAAGTGTCCGTCCATTCAAAGGCTGTCCCAGAGCAAGAACACAGACTGGGGTGGGTGTGAGGACTGGGAGAGGCTCAGACCCTCATGCATCCCCTCCCAAAGGCTCAGCCCTTTCCTGGAGCTCTGGGGCATTAGGAGCAAACAACACTTGCAGCCTAAGATGTCTCTGGAAGTTGCTCTCAGAGGGCTGCTTTCATTTGGCTCCTACAGGCACCAAATTCAATCCCAGCTGGATGCACAGAGGTGAGCACAGCTTCTGCTTGGCCCTTTGGTGGCTAAATTGCACATCTAAAGCAGGGGCATCACTCAGTAGAAACGTTAGGGGGCAGATGAAATTAGGGTTTTTCACAGCAGCACCCTTCCCCATTTTTTTTCTCTGTGCTCTGCAAATATTCTAAGCCAGCTCTGGTAGATATCTCTATCTTGTTATCTGCTGCTCTTCCTCTAATCAGAAAAGATTCAGGCACTCCCAACTTTAAACTGCAGGCTTGCTTTTAATAGCAGTTAGAAACTTCAGATAGCTTTAGAGCTCCCTTTTACCAGGATTCCCGTGGGTTTTGGAGGAACTGGGCTTTTAAACAGGCACTCTGTGGGTGCAGCACACAGAGAACTGGGGTTACACCAAGTTCCTTCCCTGCTCGAGAATTGTGGCTTCTTTGACTACTGCTAACTCAGCTCTTAAAAAGGTGATTTACCTTCACGGTTCATAAAAATACTTCTGGAGAAATTTCCCTTTTCCTGTCCCCCTTTGGAATCACTACACTGCAACATGTTTTGGATTTAAAAACAAATATGGCCTGGAAAATAATATCTTTGGATTTCCCCACTCATACCTTCTGCTGTACACAATGGCTTCACTCCCAGCTTTAAATTAGATGAGTGCTATGCTAGCAATATACTTCCCATACAGACTGAGAGCAAGGCATGAAAAGTTCCAGCAAATGGGCTCAGTAGATATTTGCTTGCCAAGTATTAGTTGTTGCTAGAAGGTAATTTTGATTCCCAGAGTTAAGAGGCTGTTGCCAATAGAAAAGGTTTTGGTGCTTAATTTTCTTTGAATTACTTTGAAAAATTAGAAAAATTGCTTGCACCTTGAAGAATTTGTGAAATTTATTAATGGTTATCAGATTTTGCAGTGTATTAATTTAGGTATGAGTGATGCACAACTTCTGTGCAGTGAGCAATGTCACCTGTCTGAAAGAGCTCTTAGTCCATATCTGTGTGCAGAGGGATAGAGTGTGTCCCTGGCTGCTCCATTGCCTTGGCATTTAGCTCTTTTCTAGATGTTCTTTAAATATTTACAGTACACAGGTACAGAATTTGTGGCTGAGGAATCCAGAGCTAGGCACCATAGGGACAGAGAACAACAGAACTGTATCTGTCTTAAAGTCAACAGCTTACTTGTTCTTTCTAAAAGAATAAGATTCTGATCCTTCCAAAAAATGTGTATGTCTAATGCAATGTTGTGATTAGTCCAATGAAGTCAATAAAGACAGTAACCAAGCAAAAATTGGAACATATGAATGTACTTTTGCAAGTCAAAGGAATGAGGAAAAGCAAATATATCCCCCTGGGTTTTAGCAATCAGAGAGCACATGTATTAATAATGTGCAATACCCAGTGCAGTGCATGGAAAGCCATAAAAACGTGAGCCATTGGAGATGGGCTCCTATATACAGAATTCCACTGCTCTTACAGGTATATCCATTGATATCTACACACAAATCAAATGTAACAATAAGAATTGGTTTGGCACAAGCTCCCAGACACTAATGGATAACACAGACCAAAAAATGCTTCTCTTGCCTTTTGTTAGCAATTGAATGCTGTTCCTCACTGGAGACATCCACAGCAGAAACCTACCCTGGGGCTAAAGTGGGAGGGTAGCTAGAGCTAACCCATCTTTGTCTACAGAAACCATCTAGACTCATAAATGTGTTTTACAGATGTCCAGTGGTAATTTACTCAGCCCAGAAGAATACACTTAATAGCACAAAGAGGGATGCTGGGTTTAATGCACAGCCAGGGAGCTGCTTCTCACCACCACCTGCAGCTAGAGCAGACACTGGAGAGTGTTTTACAGCTGAGCAGCCTAATCCTCTCCTGCTGGCACGAAGTGGTGCAAGCCCATCTCTGCTCTGGAGTCAGGCTTTGGCCAGCACAAAGAGCTGATGCTGCCTTTGGTCCTGGGGTGCAAGCTCTGCTGCCAGAGCTTCAGCCCTTGTGTTCCACTTTTGGAGCAAATGGAGCCTGGACTAGCATGACCTAGGCAGAGAAAAGGGCAAAATTTTAGCTAGACCTCCACCAGGAACCAGGCACACAGAAATGTCCTGTCCCACATGTCTCTCTCACGATGCAGCTCTAGATGACAGACAAGTTTGAGTCTTGCTCTCCTTCCAGCACAGGCATTTGCGTCCTGTCAGAATCTGGCACGAGGGTTGGAAAGGGAAATTACTACTCCTTTCCTGAAAGTCAATTACTGCTGTTTCAATCCCAGATAAACTGGAGAAAAGCTGCCAAGAAGTTCCAAATACATCCAAGGCCAAGTTTCTACAGGTGTCCACACAGTTACAGTGAGCTCTGAGCTGCCACACCACGCATAGAGTGGAGGAACACATGCACCAGTGAGAGGAGTAAAACAAAGTAGTATTAAGGAAGCTATTAAATCCATGTCCATTTCCTAAAAACATGGAATGTAATTAGTGAAAACATCCTTGATATTGGTTATGCAAAAGAAGTATTTCAGATACATGCTGAGCAGTTGGATGAGTGTCTTCCTTCCCCTCTGTTTTTGGAGTGATTTAAAACATCCTTCCAGTAAAGGATCCTGTGTTTGGAGTGGGAAGAAGTACTTATTGGAAGATTAAAGGAATCTAAGCTTGCCAAAGCTAGCAAATGGACTCAAAGCTCAGCTACTCCTTGTGGAAGGAGAGATCAGACTTTGGTTAGCAGTGCTGGTATCAACTTCGTGCAGGACTTCATGACAGCAACAGCAAAGAGGCTCCAGGTTCTGCCTGGTAAAGGAACTGATGCACAAACCCACCCTTTGCCAGCTAAGCCAAAGTCCAGGGGCCTCTGCAGGAAGGAGATTAACAACCAATAATTCAGAAAGGAAAAAGGAACAGTTCAATTGCCAAAACTTGTTCTGCCAGAGTATGACCCTGCTCTCGCCCACACAGGCACCTTCTATTGTCCCCAGTGAGGCATGGCCCTTGCTCACAGTCCCAGGGTGATACACCAGTGATGTGTCCCCTTCATGGCTCTAAGAATATCCCAGCATTGGTAATTTCTATTTCCTCCTCCCATGTCTATTCAAAGCATCAATGGGTGAGGTTTTGTTCCCTTATATTGTCTCAGAACAATATGCTAGAAACTATTAACTGCTTTCTAGCCTGAAGAATTTTTTTTTGCATCCCATCTAATACTCTGAACTTTCTTTTATCTCTATATTAATCATTTTGTTATCAATATGTGCAGCAATATGGTAGGAGATTTCAAATGTTAGAGATTTCTCCTTGTGTATTGTATTTGCAATAATGCTTCCTTTTTTATTTTCCCTGGTAACAATATTTTAAACACTATGGTTTTTAATGTAGTGCATGCCTCATTTTGATAAAAAGGTGATACAAGCAATGCAACCTTGGTCACTATTAGTCTTTCATAACAGTCTGGCATTTAGAATCAACCAATTTTCTTCAAGAAAAAAATCAAGAGAATGAACAAAATGTATCAAGGGTTTTTCTATTTAACTTTTTGGATTTAGAACCTTGAAGGTCATGTTTAAACCCTGAATTAAGCCAACCATGAAGATTAAAAATTGTATATTGAAAAATAGATGCAGAGGTTTCTAAGCAAGTATGAACACTTTAAGTTATGAGCAGAAGAGTAATAAAGTGGCATGTTAAGAATACTGTTCCAATAACACTGCAAGAATCATTAATTTATACTGGAGTTTATTTCATACTTACTTGAAAAGGTTCAGTGACAGAGCACCTATAGCTATGCATATCTGAAAGGGCTGAAGAAGTTTCTCTAAGAAACTTTTCTACAGGAGTTTCTCCTGTATAGATGTTACCAGGCTAAATAAATCTGATTTATTCCACTGTGTGTGGAACAGGGACGTGAGGCTGAGGTGAATAAAGATATTTGAGCAATTAGGGGGTTTCTGTCTGAATGCACCTCTCAATTACCTACAAAACTCAGTGCTCCAGGCAGTAGCTGTGGGTGCTGGAAAGCTTGAGCAGTCTAGCAGGAAACTGCTGTAATGCCTTACAGAATGATGCCATGAAAGCACCATTAAAGCTTGAGAGAGAATATTAGAATATTTGAATATCTTTCACTGAAGTTGGTGTTTACCCTGCTGCTCAGCCTGGTAGAATGCTGTATTTAGGAGAGGCTGGGACTCTGCCAGGGCATCCTCTACACTGCAAGATGTCAGCTCATCAAAAGACTTTGTCAGGATGTATGGATGTGAGGAGACTTTCATCAGGAAAGGTTTCCTCAGCTAAGGCCAGGACACAGTCACTGTGGTGTAAGGAACTGAGCACCTCCTAGGAACGTGACAATCAAATTCAAGAGTCCGGGTGGTGACTCAGAGCAAGAGGCACCTCCCAAAGCCCACGCAACTGGCCTTGCCCTCAGGCTCTCTGTTACTCCCCATTAGGCTTTGAAAATCTTTTTTCCTACAGAAGCTTTTGGGAGGCCTAGTGTTGATGCAGAACAGAACAACCTCTGAAATCTAAAAGATCTTCGGGCATGAGAAGCGTTTCTCCCCCAGCTCTTTTTCCTGAAGTCATTGATTCAACAAGAATTGGAGATTTCTGAGGGTGCAAAGAGCATCATTGCAGAATCCTCTCTTCACAATTTGTTTGAGAACCTCGATCAATGCCAGTATCCCTAGCAGAGCAAAGCACAGATTATTTTGTCTTTCAGTTTAGTCTGCCTATAGGATCGACCCAGAATTTCTCAGAAAATGCTGCTTGTTGCCACCAGCCATCCCATCAACAGGGGGCCTGTCAGTCTGCACATTTGCAGCCCCTCACAGGGTGCTCTCAGCAGCTCAGAGCTTGGCACAGGGACCAGGGAGCCTCTCCCTGTATCTTGGCAAGGACAGCTGGGAGCACTCCTGACATGCCTGGCTCCTTCCCCATGGATCAGGGCATGACCAGACCTCGCAGCCATAGAAAGAGACAGGCGTGGGGAAGGCAGGAGAAGTCTTGTTCCACAGCAGAGGGGAATAAAACAACTTTGTAATTCACTAAAATCTCTTCAGAAGGCTGTATTCAGATTCAGATGATTTTCCTTGGCACAAAAACAGCATCAGACCCTGTCATTTCTCACCTGTTGAAGAAATCTTGGAAGGGTAAGGTGTACCCCAGAAATGGATTCAGGTGTTTGCAGCTTTGCCGTTTTTCACTTGATTTTCCACTTGAAGCTCAATCATAAAATACCATTCACAAGAAATGTGCCTTTCCAGCTGCAGTGACTGGAGGTATGTGATGTATGGACCTGTAAAGACATCTTGGACCTGCAGGTTGCCATGGGAGCTGAAGGTACAGAGTACCCACGGCTTTCCCTTGGTTTTAATGAAGGCCATGGTTGTTTTGGAAAGCTCAGTCCTGGGACAAAAGATACATTCACTTTGTTGATTGATTTTCCCCAGACAGCATGCTCTCAAGTGGATTCGGAGCTCTAGAAGGGTTTATCCATTTTCAGGGGGTGTTTCAGCTCAAGTCCTTGGCTGCATTCGTGCTTCATCAGCATGTGCAATAGCAGCACTCACAGACATGATTGACTGAGCTTTCCACTGGCTGACTCCCACACAGACAGCATGTATCAGTCTCTGAGCGGGTATTAGCTCACATACTCAAACCTTGTGCTTACTACCCAAATCTGGTGTTTTGTTACCATTTGAGTGCTATTTCTGGATGATATTTAGCTTTATGCTGCTGTACTTGCTCCAGCTCAACTCTTACCCCCTACTCTTATAATCTGCTGAGATTTTCTCCAGCCTGGTTCTCAGGCCAGAGGGTCAGCAGCACCAAACCAGCCCTGGAGGGACACAGCCTCCTTCCACTTCTCTCACCCTGTGCCTGCTTCCACATGATGGGGAGTGAATCACATGCTTTGTGTCTTCTGCACTGAATTATTTGTGCAGATTGATAAAACCCAGCCTCAGCTGGGACCAGGGCTGTCTGATATCTGCACACAGCAAGGGCAGAGCACCCATGGCTGCATCCATCCCTTCATCCACACAGCATTTCACAGCAAAGGCAAATCCAAGCACCTTGTGGCCACTGTGCTGATGGATACATCCCTGCTTTGCCCAGCTCACCTTACACATAGTCATGAAAGCTCCCTTAATAAGCAAGTTTTTATTTCTGGAAAAGCTACAAGAATGTTTTGTTGTTTTTTTTCCCCAACAATCAAAAGAGGCATCTCCTTTAAAAACCACAAAAACTTCCTCGGTAACTCCCTGAGTCCTACATCAATTTTATTGCATTCTTCCTGGCAGGGGCAAGGAATGAAAATGGGTGATGGCAAGATATCTGCATGTTTTCTCCTCACTGCTTTTGATGACTCAGAAATTTGAGAAGAACAACAAGAAGCAGCAGACAGCATAACCTAACCAATCATGCTGGAATCCAACTGTATGGCTTGCACAGAACATTTCCAAGGCAGGCTATCATTCTTACTGTTTATGTTGCATCACAGAACAGCTGGAAAAATTGTAAACTCCTCAGTTTTGCTAAGTGTATAGAAAGTTAGTTGTTCCACTAAAGAACACTACACAGAGTCACAGACTTTCTTTTTATAAGGTTCCAAAAAAAAAAAAAAAGAAAAAGAAAAAGAAAGAAAGTGGGGGAGGAAACCTTTTTTTTTTTTTTTTTGGTTGAGGTTGCTGCAAAGGTACAGACTTGTTTAAAGAAAAAAAAGAAAAAGAAATGCTGATGACTGCTAAATCTAATTGCCAAAAATGTGCTTTCTGTTAATAAAGCCCTAATGAGGTAAGTAGGGAAAAGGACAGTGTCTTATTTCTTGCTCATGAAAAAAAGAGAGAGGAAAAAAAGCAATAAACAGGGTAGCTGATTCTGTGGGGTTCAGATAATGGAATGACTTACTGGTCAAAGCTTTAGAGCCATCAGTACTGCACTATGAGCCTTCCCATTTTTGTTAAGGAAATAAATTTACTTGCAAATAACAGAAGTGAGGTATTATCCAGACTCCAGTGAGAGCACAACACATACACAAATGCTTTCCCAAAACTGCTGAGTGCCTCCTGATGTGTTAGGGGCGTGAAGGGAGGAAAGCAATGAAAATGCAGGTGAGGGACAGCCACATTTTCTCATTTCCTGGCCACAGTCTATTCCCAGCAGCTCCAGTGAAATATGTTACCTCCTCTCCTGTGAGACTAATGCAGCCACAACAGAAATCAAAAGGCACCTGGACTAGACAGCAAATCCTAAATCTTTATAGAGCCAAGGAATTCCCATGGGGAAGTAGGTTGGAGCCTTCCACTTAGCATTTACAGTACTTGTGTCACATCCCAGGACCAGGGGGGAGAAGTTCTGCTGAAGGTGTTTGTAGGTAAATTCCATGGCTCTGAAGGCCCTATTAATTTTTAAGAACCAACAAAGGGCAAAGTGTTTTGGAGAGGTGGGAGCAGAGGCTGCTTAAGGCAAGTGGGGATAAGAGAGTAGAAAGTAGTAGGTCTACTTTGGTGGTTGTTAGAAGCTGTGCTAGATGGCAAATGCAACAATAAATATCACATCGTGCCTTAACTCCAACAGCCCAGAGACTGCCCAGGGCTCAATAGCCATTGCAGGTTTGTACACTGCAAGGATGACCTTCTGCCTGCAAGTATTTTTGCCCCCAAGTGGCCCAAAACACACCTGCAGAGCCAGGAGGCAAGGAGAGTCCTCACCGCAGACCCACCCTGCTTTCACCAGCACTTGGGCACTTTAAACAGCTTTTAAGTGGCATATTGTTGTCTCTGGATATGGCTGGAGAAAGAAATGCCAGTTCTAGACCCCTCAAGCCACATTCCAAACATCCACATCCCTTCCTTACCAGGCTGCCCTCACTTCATCCATGCCTAGTAAACTGGAGCTTAGTATTTTGTTTCAATGCCATTCCTAGAATTAGGAGCTGAAACTAGCCCAGGTCTTTAAATATTTTTTTTTTTTTTTTACAATTACTCAAATAAATGCTTTTAAAGCAGTTTACTAGGGTGGCTTCAGATTCCGTTACTTATTCCTACTTTTCTTTTAGCATTCACCAGCATTTGTGGGATGTGTGTGTCTGAGCTCCTGCTTGGGGATTTGACCCCATAAAGCAGGGCAGAAGGACAGATTTGCCATATGTTTTTGTAACAGGCAAGAAGAAGAATTGCTAACAACAGAGCAGACAAGCTCCAGGGTCTGAGCCTGGCAGATCCTGGAGGCAGAATGGGAGGAAGAGGAGATGGGAGGAAGAGGAGATGGGAGGAAGGTTTCCCCCAGACCAGCCACTCGCCCTCTTGTACTGCTGACTGTAAGGAATACAGGGGACAGGAAATGCTGACAAGAGAATAAGCAGCTAGATATAAATTAATCCTGGAACTATCTCAAGTCCTGTACTGTTCATAATTACCAATCATTTTCCTGGGCCAAACATTTGCTCCTTTAGCAGTCCCTAATCCATTACCTGCCATGTAATAATGCCTTGCTGTAATTTCCTCATCTGTGCTGCAATGTTCCACCATGCTTTGATGTTCTGGCAGGACCAGGGAGGCGCTGAAGTTTGGGATTAGCAAACATCCTCAGGCATGATGTAGGATCTCCAGCAGCAGCACATGTTCCATCATCTGAATCTAATAATGACATTTCAGAATTTGGCAAAGCCAGGGAGGAGATTCCTTGCTCTTTCAGGTGTCAGTGCCTGGGTTGGGAGAGCTTTGAAGCCAGGGCAGGCTGGAAATATTTGTTGTGTCAGCTACAGCTGCTCTGCTAAACGGGTATCCCACATCCTGCTGTCCAAGCATCCCTATCCTAAGGGCAGGCAAATTCCTTAATAAAATCCATTCTGGGGAGAAAGCCATTGACCCTGAGCAGTGCTGCCCCAAAGAGGTGTGTGTCTGCATGCCTTTTGTGTTTTGGGGCCTTTTTTTTTAAACACTGCTCATGAAATAATGAAATGTATATAATCTCCAAACAGTGGTTTGGAAACAGCTCCCCAGTTAGGGGCTGAGGAGCAGTGCTTGCAGCACGATGAGCTTTGGGATTCTGCTGCTCCCCACTGACGTGTTTGCAATCCTGTCAATGCCCAGGCATACCTGCAATAGTTACAGCAGGAGAAGAGTCCTGTTTGCCTAAATATAATCTGAACAACGGTGTCTAAAACATGGAAAAAGACAAATTGCACAAATCCTTTCACCAGATAATTCAGCATCCCTTGCATTATAAGAAGATCCTCAAGATCCACCATATTAATCATAAATGTGAGTAATTCTGTCTGAGTAGAGAAGGTGCCTTTGCTGAGCTCAGGCTGAAATTGAATATGTGTTGCCTCAGACCAGGGTAATGTCTGTTTATAAGGCTCAGATGGAGGAGAGGTAAGCAGCTCTCCAATTTTTGGATAAACAGCTGCAACACAAACACAAGAAAAACCAGTTTTGTTTTGCTTTTGACTGATTTGTATTTGCTGAAAGCGTGGGGTTTGTTCCTGTTGTTGCAGCTGGAAATTTCAAGGCGACTGCAAGGTAAAAACTGAAATTGTACAAGCAATTAGTCCATGGTAATGTCTAATCACTGTTGGCATCTAAAAAAAAAAAGTGAAACAGCAGGGATGTTTAACTTTGAAAACCAACTACTGCACAGATGCAAGAACTATGTTTATTGAGGAAGTTTTCCTTGGCGTATCAATGTGAATTTTAAAAAAATTGGCTCTAAATATGCCAACATAAAGACCACAGAGCTATGGAAAGAAGTGTTATTTTTCATCACATGAACGTTTGAGTGTAATTCCTAGGAACCTCATTCACACAAATCAAATAGTTTCTAAGGGCAAGTCTCCACCAGGTCAGTTAAAATTATTTATTTTCAGCTGTCCTTAGTATGCCTGGAGTTCATGCTCTTCTTTAAGAACAGTAAGTGCCAGTGGGATCCTGCATCCTTTGCACAGGCTCTGTGTGTGAGCAGGGGCCACCCCAGCAGGAGAGGTCACAATCCAGCAATGTGTGCTGGACCCAGCAGCACACAGGAGCCTTAAGGAGATGCGTGTGCCAACACCTACAGTGAGAAGCTGAAATGCATTAAAAATAACCCCAAGAGTCATGTCTGGAGTGTTCAGCTTGCTGGGAGGCCCCCAGCCAGGGGGCTGGCGACTGTCTTGCCTGCCTAGCCCTGATGAGCTGGGTAGAAAGAAGCACCCATTTCCTTTCACACATTTGGTGCTTCATCACTGATGTGCCATCTCCTACTGAGCACTGGGGTTGGTGCCAACCTCAGCACATGAAAGAGCTCTCCTTGATGCATGCTCTCCTGCTGTTATTGCTTGCAAAATTATCGTATTTTTCGCTCTCCAAAGGTGCATCCCAGAGATATGTTCTGGGATCCAGAGGTATAACAGTTGACTCTACATTTCTCAAAATTTGCTGCTAGCTGGACTGATGGAAAGCATCAAAAGAAATTGTGATTTTGTAATTGCACACCCAGAAAACCATGCATTAGTATCCAGAGGGTACATCACACACAAGCAGAGCACAAGGGACATCTGTGCCTTCATGGTGGTGGCACATGAACCAGCTTTGAGAAGTGAGGCCTGACAGTCCTTCCTACTCCTGATCCAGCACTATACCTGCACTGATGTGTGTCACACCATGTTACTTTCCCCAGCCTGCTAAGTCTATTCTCACCTTTTTTCCTTTTTAAGCCCTTCCTGTATTGATTTAAACCAGTGCAGGCTAATGAAATTGGTGGGGGTATAATAACATGTGTCTGCACCAGCTGCCAGACCCATATTTTCAGATGAAGAAAGAAAGAATGGCAAAGACAGCCAACTAAAACTATGTTAGGAAATAGAAGAGCAGCTAAATACACTGTAATAAAAGTGCAATAATTAATACGGTGTAATAATAATTAGGAATAGGCAACCTCTTGTCCACTTAATGTTTGCCCTGAGCACTGTCAGGAGAAGAGCACAGTGCTGCACGGCCAGGAGCAGTTTAAAGAGCCAGCTTTGGTCTGAGAGGGTAACAAACCATCCATGCCAAGGAGAGCCAGGACAAACCCACACTGACAGCAGGGAAACACCCAGTACAGCTCACCTCAAGTTCACTTCTTCTCCCTCTCCATGAGTGACCATGCTGGTGCTCAGAGGATGCTGGACTCCCTGTGGAACACCACAGACAGGATGAGAGGATGGCAGCTCTGCAGCCCATGCTGCCTCCCAGAAGCCTGCTCAGCCAACAGAGGCTGAACTGTGGGTGTTTCTAAGGAGCTTCATGCAGCCAGATCGTGCCCCTAATGCTCCACCCCACACGGGTGAGCTGTGGGTGTCTCCCCTGCAGTAATTTATACTTTTTGGGCAGGTGAGACATCTCAGTAATTGGGTTCAGCTTGGATGGGAATCTGTAGGGAGCAGCCTAGACAAAGTTAGTCTCTCCTAGAGAATGAACAAGGCCCTATCTCAGTATCACTGATCCCTGGGAGGAGCTGCTTCCAAATGTGCTTTTGGAGCCCGTCCAGCTCCCCTGGATGCAAGAAATGCACAGGGACAAGGAGCTTCCCCTCCCTCCTGTGCCCCAGGGCAGAAGTGTTGGTCACACTCACACTTCCCAGCCTCTGCAGCATATGCAGGTGGATATTGGCTTGTACATCCACTCATGCACTCAATGCACATCCCAGGGGAGAAGTATGATCTGTGCAAAATATTCCCAGGTGGGAACTGGCCAGGGACTGGGACATCATCTGCTCCCAGAGCAAGCAAGTGGTCAAGTAAGTGGGTGGGTGAGATCCATCCAGTCACTAGCAGTCTGGGTTAAAAAAATAAGAAGTGCCTGGGTTGTCACAGATTGCTTCCTCATAGTCAAAATGGGTCATTTCTTGAGCTTATTACAAAATTTAATTAAAATAGTTTTAAACTTTTTTTTTTTTTTCATTTTACAGCTCCCATTTCTGCCTTCTGGGATTTTATTGGCTCAGCTCTCTTTTTTTATTATTTTCATTACATATTTCTGTCCTTCTCCATCAACTATCACATTTTTTTTATGACACAATAAAGCTGAAAATGGGCTTTGACCCATGTATGTCATGCCTTTGTTAGCAAAATAAAACTGGAAAAGCATCTTTCAAAGAGAATGTATAAAGGGCCACTATGTATATAGTACTAACTTCCTTTAATCCACAGCAGAGCACTTTTTCAAAGCCAAGAAAAGGAGATGCAGACTTCAGTACTTTTTAGCATAATTCCCCAGCATCACAAAAATCACAGAAGAAAATGCCAGGCCCTGCAAACCCCAGCCTGAAAACATGCAAAGGTAAATCTGACGGTTCGACAAATCTGATGGGGTTTTGCTGAGCAAGTCAAACGTGCAGGTTCAAGGTTGGCTGAGCATCAGTATTATGTTCCAGTCTACCTCTGCTGTCATGTATTTAATCTCCAGTAATTAAACTTCTAAATGAATTCATTTCACAAGAGCCACGGTGCATGGAGTGAATCGGCGAGTAAATTTTCGTAACCTCGGAACCACCTCTGGATCAGGGTGGAGCTCTCCCTGTGCAGCAGCCTATGGAG
The DNA here is from genome assembly GCA_037013685.1 of Acridotheres tristis. NCBI lineage: Eukaryota > Metazoa > Chordata > Aves > Passeriformes > Sturnidae > Acridotheres > Acridotheres tristis. The sequence goes on along the minus strand of CM072899.1, from coordinate 6,542,841 downwards.
CAGATAGAGATGTAACTGTCAGAATAAAACTAAAAGAAAGAATACAAAGAACTCCCTTGGCTCAAGGTTTTCAAGTTCTTTCCTGTTACTAAAAAAATATTTTTAGAACACACACAAGAGCATTTGTTTTGCGGCAGCCCCTGGTTAAAAAAGGCAAAAAAATGTAAGGAAGCTGATTAGAAACTTCAGATTAGAGGTAAAACAAATCACTGATAACATCTGGGTACAAAGTGAGAATTCACAGCATGGTAGGCATGGAACTCCTGACACATGGATTGTTTGCTTTGGTGAGATGAAATGAGTTATTCCATGGTCAAACTCAATGCAGACAGGTAGGGGCAGAGACTCTGTGTCATACATCTTTAGAAAAGAGGGCCCTTGCATGTCTTGGTCTTTTGAAGACTCAGAGCTGTAGGCAGGCTCTGGAGCAGAAAGGGTAATGCTTCCACCAGTGGTACAGAATGGCAAACCCCAAAATTTCCCCTCAAATGTCCAGGAAATCAGCATCATGTGACAAGCAAGGCCACGTAGTGCTAATGCCTTATGCTTCAATTTTTATCCATTCCATATGTTCCTTTCTTGAAACTTAGAAACTCAGTTATCATTTATCAGCATTTTCATATTTCACTTCTGGACACTGCTACCCATGAATTATCCATCCTTTTCATCTTGCTGAAGAGTTGAACTCTTTGAACTGTGTTCTGCAGCTCTGGTTCAGTTTTACCATTCATTCATCAGCATGAAGTTAAACAATTACTAAACAACTTGGGTAGCTGGCAAGCACCGAGGAAGCAGGATCCATTTCTGCCCTGCGGGGGAAGAAAGACTCCATAAAATAGCATGGCCTTTGTCTTGCATCGCATAGGTGATGCTATTGATGTGAAGGTTCCATCGCGTTGTGTGCCAAACCACTTGGGCTAGTTTCAGGTTGCAGGTCCCCCCGGGGTGTTTTCTCTCAGTCTCTCAGATAACCAGATCTGCTCTCTGCCCGCTCCCAGCCCGGACAGCGCTGACTCAGCTCCCCAGCCTTGGCAAGCTGGAGGAGAAAGTGGAGTTGCACTCCCTGCCTAGTTATGGCCATTTTATCAATGATCACTCCTCTTAACGCTGTGGAGCACATGGCAAAACAATGAGCAAATGGCATGTTTTCCTGAGGTGAGCAGAAAGCAGTGAAGTGACTGTAGAACACAGCACACAGACACAGAGTCAATACATTGTACTTACATCTGCAGCAGTGCTTTAATTCATGGCCACAGAACCGCTGATTACCTTGCTGCAAAGAAAAGGACTCTGAGATGCAGCTCTGTTTCCCACACATCAGGAACATCAAGATTCTGATCTGGGTCATGTGCTACTACGTGCTACTATTTTGTTTTTAGAATTATCTCAACATTTCCCACTAGGAAACAGGGTACAAATAAGAGTGATCTTAGCTTTGCTTTGTAGACCTTTATGTTCCCTCCCCACCCCCGTGTATTTTACATTATAATTCATATTTCTGGCTTTTTTGCACTGTGCTGACACGAAATAACAAGGGGGTTTTTTTTGATACCTAGTGGAATGACTATAGCAAACTACAGCATTAACAGTTATGGTTGAACTCAGCGATCTTAGAGGTCTGTTCCAACCTTAATGATTCTATGATTCTATTCTGTGACTACTGCTGGATGACTTGGACGGAGCCAGAACACCAGAAATTGAGTGTGAAAAGGGGCCAGTCTGCCAACAGCCCCTCCACAGGCACGGCTGAGGAGGCAGGGCTCAGAAAGCAGGATTTGAGATCTGGCCTGAGGATGCTGTCCAGACCTTGTGCTTTGGAGGAGATGGGAACGGGGTCTGCTGGGAAGAGTTTAGGATTTTGTTGATTTAACCCTCTCAAGCTGTTTAAAAATAACATTTCCTGTGCTTAAAACATATCTCTGCTATTCCTGTGTCCCATGGTTTTTTTATCACTCTTTTTTTCTTTTCTTTTTTTTTTTTTCCTGGTTAATGAGCTCCCACAAAATGCCTGGAGGCATGTAACTACTCTAGCGTGAAGTTTTGGGTTTACGAAACAGGACCTTGGGGCCCTTCTGCCCAGGAAAAAGGCCAAATACAGCATTTTACCTTAAAGGGTACCCAGGGGATCCAGAGAAGGTAACAGCATCACTTAGTAGACTGAGTTTCTCCAGCAAAAGCTGCTGGAGAATCTGGGCAATGCTGGAGAAACTCAGCTTGTCAGATGAGAAACCACTCTTGGGGTGTTCATGTCACATGTCACACAGAGTAGGGCAACAGATTCTGCAAAGGTTTTATTATAGCACACTGAGTCTGGAAATTTAAAAGGTCATAAGGAAAATGCCTTAATTTTTCAGGCCATTACTGAAGGACTTAATCAAAATTCTCTGTAAAAAGCCTGAAAGCACCAAGAAATCCATCACCTGAGCTCTTTGAGCTGGGCTTATTAATCATCAAAATCAAAACACTCTTTTTAATTTAAAAAACAACACATGCAAGTACTCATCTCAGTGCAAAGAGGCTCAGGTTCAGATCCTTTTTCTGCTCATTACAGTGTTTTGGTTTTTTAAAATTTTTTTCTCCCTCCTGCTGGAATTGCTTAATTTGTATAAAAAGTGAAGCATTCATCAGGTCAGAGCTCCTGCCAGTGTGATCTGGTTGTTGGGGGGGCAGCTGGGAACGCCCCTGCAGGTTTCCAAACCAGGCTCCTTTTATTCCAGGGGAGTGTCAGGGCTCTGAGAGCTCCTCTGCAGTGTCACCCCCCACCGCTCACTGCCTGTCTGAGCCAAAAATCTGTCCCCAGGAGTCCCTTCCCCTCCCAGCCCTGCCGAGCCCGGCACGTTCCTGTCGCTCTGCATTGAGCAATGAGGAGCTGAGGCTTCTCACCAGCTCCAGGCGAAATCGGCACAAAAGGGATGGTGAGTTAATCTCACTTTACATGCAAGCTCCAAGTCATCTTGAACTGGGAGTATCTGCTAAGAGTAGGCGTGTCCATTATTTATTAGCAGTTAGACAGTATCACTTGTCAGAAAATGCAGGAAAATAGGCTTATTGTGTTTTCTTGCCCCATCCAATGTGTTTTTATTGTTTATTTTGATTTTAGGACAGAAACACTAGAGGAAAATTCACCAAATTAAATGTTTGCCAATGTTTTCACAGAAATATTTGCCACTGGAGGTCGGCTCCACATTTCCAAGAGTAATTTAATAACCCAAATCTATTATATCAAAAATCCCTCTGGACTCCTTACAGACTAGAGAGATGTTCATAGGTCATTTTAAGAACATCAACATATACTTTGAAGATAACTCCAGAATCCCCTCTGTGCTATAGATTATTGTTGGACAAATTGTCTCTGAATCTATTTATTTGTATATATTTCTTTTTTGCAGTGTCATGAGAAAGCATTGGCTTATCTAGCTAAAAGTGTCATGCTGTAGTTACACAACTGCACTGATGTTTGGCAGAGCAGGCAATACTGACTGAGAAAACAATGGAACAGACTAAAAGTTACCTAGGAAAGATTTATTTACACAAAATTGTTTAGTGAACTTTACAGTTTAAAACCATTCTAATATCAAAACAGATGTTGTAAACAATTTCACTCAATCCTGCTGCCCAGAATGCCTGAAATGATGATCTGTGCATTTCTTGAATGCCTTTTGCATCTTTCAATGTGCACATTTTTCTTTTCTTTCAAATGGAAAAAGGAAATTTCACCCATGCGTTCTCAAAAAATTGACAAACTTTAAACAAAAAGCCATTCAGGTCAAAATGTAGGCTGGATTCATCAACCTTCAGGTTACACTGTGGCCAGCAGGCAGGCAGGAACTCAGTGGGTGCACAGAATCCTCCCTGGAAATGCTCAAAGCCAGGTTGTTTTTTGGCCACTCCAGGTTGTTTTCTGCCCAGTCCAGGTTCTCCTGGCTCGGTGAGGCTGATGCTGCCTTTGCTGCACCTGCACTGCAGCCCTGGAGCAGCACCACTGTGGTGGCACTCAGGGACACTTGTCCCCCCAGTCTGCCTCAGCAGAACCACACTCACAACCCAGCAGTGGGGACCAGGGGGCTCAGGCCAGGCTGGACCTGCAGCAGCATCAATTCAGTGCCAACAGAAGTGAACGTGCTGCACATGGAGAAAAGCTGGGCTTTGGGCAGTCAGAGGCACATCCTTCCTTCCAGGCATCTCCCTGCAGGCACAGTCTCTCTGTGTGACACAATAGAGACAACAAATTTAAGCAATCAAATAAATAATATCTTCTAAGTCTTTTGCTTCATGGTGGGGTTTTCAGCGGGCACAGAAGGTTTCCTGTCCTGCTGGCCAGGCAGAACTTCCCCAGCTTGCTGAGCCTCCCAGAGCAGTAAAAGCTCCAGGTCCATCCTGAGCGCTGCAGTGCAGAGAGCAGAGCAGCCGGCCAGCTCTGACTGAGTGACCCAGCAGGAGTGTGAGTGAGGAAAACCCTGACCTAACTGGTTTTGTTGTTCAGTCTGAGTATCCAGGCAGGGGCCAGCTGCTCTCCATCCTTCCTCATACCTACAACATGAGTTAAGAGTCACAGTTCGTTTTCTTGCCTGATCCTAGAGCAACACACATGCTTAAGCACATCTAATAAATATTTCTTCTAGCTCAGGGAAGACTAACATTTATTCTTGCTTTAAGAAAAGATTATACCCTCTAAGTATACCCTTTCATTGCTCTGGCTGTATGCAGCTGGTGTGGGAGGAACAGATCTCTGTGCATCTCTCAGGGAGTATCTGAGGTGCTGGGTTTTCCTCTGGCTGTAGAATACTCTTCCTGATGCAACTGAAGGATTTCTGGGTTCTTGTTTTATTAGTGTTGTTCTAGCCAGATTCTGCAGGCATCTCATCCCAAACCAGCTGCATACAGCCAGGGCAATGCAAGGGTATACTTAGAAGGTATAATATTTTCTTAAAGCAAGAATAAATATTAGTTTTCTAACTGGTGATCTGGGCAGAGCTGCCTTTACTGCTGAACTTGAGCTTCTCAGCAAGGCAAGGGCAAGGCGAGTTTTTCTGGGGAAAGATTGGAAAGTGTTTGTGTCCCTGGATAGTCTGTGGAAGTGTGTGGGTGTTTCTGCTTGCTCTGAGGGCTCTGTTCCACAGAATACTTAGGCACATGTGTAACCAGAAGGGACGTCCAGGAGTCCTGCAGAGACAGACACTTCCAGCCTCCCAGCTGCAGCAGGATCCAAACAGTTTTCCACGAAATCTCAATTGCTTTTCTGTTGTTCAAGCCACAAAAATAGCTTTCATTCTGGCAAGTCACTGCCCATGTAGCAGCTGAATTAAACTCACTTTGAAGTACAGCATGTCCTCCCCCTCACAACAAAAAACACCCCTAATACAGGTAGGAGATCTTGCACTATGGAATACTACCTGGCTATAATGTGGAAACCAGAAGTAATTCAATGCCAAAAAGTTGTGAGAAAGTTTGTGCAAAAGCAACATCAATTATAGGGACTGTCTCATACCACAGCTAATTTACAGCAATTTCGTTTTACATTCCTTGGCCAGCACTGCTTATTGAATAATTAAATGGCCAGATGACACACAATCAGACTCAGAAGCCTTGAATGTGAATGAATATCAGTTTCTCAGTTCCGAACGGAATTTAATAATGAAAACTTCCACCTACTGTTAAGTTTACCATATTCTGGAGAAAGCTGAAAAGCTGTGATATCCATGAGTTCACCTTCGTGGTACTTTTTCCAGAACAGAACCTGAGCTATTGCCTCATAGGGGAACAGGATTTGGGATGAAACCCCCCCCTCTTCTCATCTTCACATAATGAGGTTTTCTGACTGGGATTCCTATGTCATTAAAACAGACACTTCATTAAACCAGACACTTCATTAAATTTGAAAACACATTTAGAACAGAGTGTGGGATAACTTCCTAGAACTATAAAGAAAACAATGACGATTGTAGCAAAAGAAACACTTTCCACCTAACAATATTCAGTATGCATTGAATATCTAGTATTTAATATGCATTATACACAGTGCCTTGTGCTGTATAAAGACACTGTGTTTCTCAGCACATAAACATTTAATTGCAATGATGTCTCACATTTCAGCTGCAAAGCTAGACACATATGTTTTCTGAATGTGTCAAATAAGCAAGACACCAACTAGCCTTGGTGTATTGAGAAGAATGTGTTTAAACCACATGCCAAAGTAAACAGGAAAACTAAACTGTTGGTTGGGGTGTGTTTTTGTTTGTTGTGGGGTTTTGCTGGTAATTTTTAAGCAACCCAATATTTTATTGGAGTCCTAATACATATTAAAATGAATATATATGAAAAAAAATTAATTCATCTACAGAATGAATTCACACACCCACCTAAAAAGACACTTGAAATTTTGAAGAGTGTCAAAGTGCCACTTTGCTCACATATATCTTCCTTCTCCTGTTTAAAAATCCAGAATGTTCCTAAGTAAGTGACAGATTTAGTTAGACTAAGTTTTAAAGTGAAACTGCAGCAGGCACCCTGTTTTGTACAGAAAACCATCCTATAGAGAAGCAGAACTGGGGCAGCTGCAGGAATTAAAACTTTGTGTCAAGGGGCTTCATGCAGATGAACTGCCAGGACAAAATATGGACGAATTCCTTACCCAAGGCAATAATCCCCATCTGCGAAATTGTTGAACAAGGTAAACTGAAAGTTTCCCTGATAAATTTGCATTTCATGAGTAGAGAAACATTTACTTTATTCACTCAGCTGTATCATGCCTGATAAACGTATTTTCCCATCATACCTTCTGGGACTTCTTTAAAGTACCCACAGAATTAAAGCCCAAACCCATAAATTATAGAACCAGAGTGAGGGAGATGGTGAGAAAAGCATCACCCCCATACAGCAGCCCAGGCTTGTGCCAGATTAGTGTCTGCATCACCATGGCTTGATGTAAACAGAAAAGAAATTTCCTGTCTTGGATCAGGGCATGGGGGATTTGACATGTAAATAAGGGGAGGATGAAAGGGTAAAGCCCCTGAGTACACACAACAGCCTCGTGAGTAATGAGCCCAAGTTAGAAATGCCACTGGAGACTCACACTTCCAGTGAATTGCTTCCAAAAGCCTGATTTGCACATTTGTCCTAAGTACACCCTGGGATTGCTCTATGAAGGAGAAATACCTTGTCTTCCAGCCATTCCAGGGAATAAACAGGCTGGGATTTAATTCAGGCAGGTGTTGGCTGGTGATGAAGCTGTGTTCATCCACCAGCTGTGTCTGTTTACAGGGCATCTGCTCTGCTCAAACACGGCAGGGTGATGCTGCAGTTTATGCTGTGGGCCAGCAAAACTGAGGGAGGCTTTCCTGCCTGCCCATCATCCATCCCTGGAAGACCAGTCTGTTTTGAACGTGAATTAGCCCAGTTGGTGCCTATTAAGCTGCTGCCTCAGACACAGAGGCAGGGTAATCGTGGTGAGGGATCTTAACAGGCTTTGGGTAAGGCTGTTATGATGAGCACCATCCAGAACACCTGGCAGGAGATAACATCCAGAATTTTGGCTGAAAGATGGACTCACAGAGAGGACCCAAGGGAGAAAAGGGAGGTCAGGACCTCTCCACTAGCATTCCAGCACAAGGAGGCAGAAGTGCAAGACAGCCTGTTTGAATTAGGATGTTAGCTGGACTGGGATAGATGGGAATTGTTGCTGCAGAGAAAACTAGCATCCACTGGTCTGAACTGTGCAATACCATGAGGATCTCCATTGCTGGGATTGTCTCAAGCTTGCTTTTAGGCTTCTTCCTATCAGATTCCACTTGAAAACTGTGTTTCTTTCTCACTTTGTGGATGCAGCATCTGTCTGCTGGGAGGGGAGGGATATGCATAATTAAGTGCAAACAGTGTTCTCATGATGCAATGCAGACTCATCTAACACTTCCCAGGTACCCCCATCTCAAACAACTTGGCAGGAATTTACCAGTTGCGAGGCTGGGATTTAAGAGCAGCAGTAAACTTGTGTGGTCCTGCAGAAGAGCTCCTGACACACAGTGCTCTGATCCTGCCCTTGGGAACAGCTGTGCAAGTCCACACTTATGGCTGGGCTGGTATTTTGAAGGGAAGCTTGGTTTGGTTTATGTCCTTTTCCTCCTTTTCCCTTGAGACAGCCTTCGCTTTAAATCCAAGATCTCTACATTGAGCACAGTGCTGTCAAGCCACTGCAAGTGGCTGCTTTGTGTAATGTTCAAGAGACTCAGCGTAGGAGATTAAAAAACCCCCATAAGTAATCCCTATGGAAAGTGTGGAGGAGTGCAGTAAATTATATGGAAATGCATGAGGGCCATTTAAGAGCAGCTGACTGGTTTGCTAGTTGTAGTTGTGCTGGAATGAAGAGAGAATGAACTGTCACCAGGGCTATGAGACAAGGGATGTGGCTCCTGAGTATGCAAAGAGATCAAGAACAGGCAATTGTGTGATTTCCATCTCTCCCAGCCCTGACATTTCCCCTCTGCCATAAGCACATTGGGTAGGATAAGCTCACTTTTTCAGCAAATGCTCAGTTGATGAGTGTCCGCTGTTTATCACAAATTTTTTGCCTTTTAGCTGGACCCCAAAGCATTTTTGACTTTGAGCAAAGGGAATTGAGATATGTATTGATTGATTGATTGATTGAATGATTGAGTGATTTATATAACTAAAAGTACAAGGCAGAACTTTCCCTCATGATTGCTCATCCCAGACTATGTTCTTGCTACCACTGCTCCTGGCTCAGCCTTGGCAGGTGGCTCAATAAATTGATAATAAGCTGCACAATCCAACAAGGAGCTTTATCAATCAAAACAAGCCCTCAACAGGAATGTTTAATCACTCTTCTCTAGTGGGATCAGCCTAAACATAATGCTTTCATCCCAAGATAATGTTAGTCTGCAGATTTGGATCTGTTCTCACTGCTCCAGGGCTATTTATATCTTCATACCTTGAGGGTTTAGTAATTAGCAACCTTCTTCCACACCCTTTGATATCACTAAAGTAATCTCAGTGTAAGGGACTGCTTTCTCATGGTATCTCTGAGGGAGTGGGGAACAGCTGGAATCATTCAAAGTGTGAGAGTTTGAGCAGTTCTCCAAGAGCAATGATTGAAAGATGGCAATAGCACTGCTTACGCAAGTGGAGCACCCAGACTGTGTCAGCATGGCTGTGGCTGACAGGGTATGAGAGATATTCACTCTCAGCTCAGTCCAGAATCAGTAGACAGCACAGTCATAGTCTGCTATACCTCTCAATCATGTTTTGTTCCTCCCCTTGCCCATCTTCCCATTTGCCTTGTCTCGTTCAGCATGTGGGGTCTTGCATAGGCAGAAGACTCTCAGCACAATAGGGGCAAAGTAACAACAAAACTGGGACCTGAATATGAGAGTTTCATGAGGAGTCTGGGAAAGCAGCTGAGAGCTTGGTACTGCCTGCATGGAATTACTCAGTGATTCCCACACTTCACAAACCCTCTGATGCACAGTTTCTCACACAGGACAGCTGGGATAAAGTGCTTGAAAGATGGAATTTACACTGCTGAAGTATCTTTTCAGGTAGTTTTTAATAACATGGTGGGTGTTTATTTAAAACATAATTGCTTGCATCTTTTTTCCTCATTACTAGCTTCACAGCTCCACAATATGAGCAAATTTAAAGGCCTGTCATTAACTTTGCAAGCTCATTCTGCAAAGTTCAAAACTGGAGGTGGGAAAAACTTTTTTCCCTGTTAAAAATGCACTTCAGACCACAGTGACCCTGATGCAATCCAATGGCAGCTCCTACTCAAAAGATGAACACTCACAGGAAAACTGGCTGTTTCCAACAGCCCCTTTGATACCTGCCATTAATTGCCTGCTCTCATGGCAGCCTCCTGCTCTTTGCTCCTTTGTGTTCCTGTTCCAGCTCTTCCTTTTGTTGCTGGTCTTGCTCCTCTTCAGCACCATTTTAGAGAGGTAATGAAACTCTTGTGCTGATAGAAAGAACCAGATACAAATGGCTGTGAGAGTCTATTTGTGTCTATAAATGAAGCCAGGGAAAAGGCTGTCCTGGGTTCTGGTTTCCAACTGCAGCATAACTCCATCAGTGAATGCACTACAACTGCAGGAAGAAAGCAGAAAGGTGCCAGCAGACATCCACCAGCACCCTATCTCTTCATTCTCCAGAAGTGTGGAAGATGGAGGCTTTCACCCCAAACTAGATGAGCTGTTATTTCAATTGTTGTTGGGGACTCCCTGCAGAAAGGAAGCAGGGAGATGGTGTCAGATCAGGAGCATTAAACACCTGGTTCCATGTTTGAGCTCCTGCTTGGCTGAGCAGGCTTGGGGACACCTCGGAGCACTGTCCTGGGTCACGTTCTGTTCTTGCTGCCCCTCCCCTGCCTGCACTGCCAGCATCACTGGGACATCACCCTGCTGGGTCTCCCTTCCTTGAAGCAGCTAATAATTGAATAATATCAACCATTATAATAACACCAGGCTAGGCTAGATGGGGCTTGGACCTGCTTGGTTTAGTGAAAGATAGTCCCTACCCATGGCAGGAGGAGTGGAACAAGATGATCTTTATGCTCCTTCCAACACAAGTCGTTCTGTGATCCTCTTTCAGCTACGCGGGGAGAGGCATTTATTAATGAATATAGCACAAACTTTCCTTTTCCAAGCTTGATGCATGTAGCATTTACCAAACTCAGCCTTATCTCAGGATGATAGCAATTTCTTTCACCAGACGGCAGTTTTCAAAGGGAAAGCTGGCACAGGTGACTTCTCAGAACAAAGGAAAAGACATAATAATATTTTTTTTCTTTTTTCCTTTGAATGTTTTGCATGCAAGGCTGTGTTAAGTACAAAGCAGATGACAAGTGAAGAAGATTGTTTTGGCTGACGCAGGAGTCCATCTCTGTTCTGGTGGAAAGAGATGACAGCAACATGTGCAAGACAGCCTGGCTGAACTGCAGCCTTAATTTGAGATGTTCACATCTCAGTAGACTTTGAGATAAATGGCCTTTATCTTGTCTTCCATATGGTTTTGCTTTCCATGTAGCAAGTGAATCATAACATTGGCTGAAAGAGAGCAGCTAAGACTGCACCAAGCTGGGAAAGGAGGGAAGAGGAGAGAAAATTTGGAGGGCCAAGAGAAACCCTCCATGGAGGATGCTGATGGAGGATGACAAGATGAAAATGGTGCAGCAGTAATGAGCAGCTCAGGAGGCTGAAGAGAACCTGCCCAGCAGGTGGGGTGAAAGGCAGCTCATCTGGATGAGAAAGGATAATTTCCCTGGCATTGCTCACTCCCTCAGCTGGGTTTGGACCAAAGCACTCACTGGTCAGTTTGCTTCAGGCCAAGCACGTGCTTAGGTGGTTCAGAGTCTTGGAGGGAAGGTTACCTGTCACGACTGACATCAGCAGTTCTGCTGAGAGTGGCACTGGGACTGTGCACTCTGTGATGCTCTAGAGAAGAGGCAGGAGCAGCATGGGAGCAGGTTCTACTTCAGCATTATGATTACATTAGTAACTCTCACAGAGTCAGTTAGGAGCTGCACAGTTCTTCATCCCAGCAATATTTTATACCTTAGCATGTTAGTTGACAAGGTTAAAGAGATATGAAATACACACTAAAATCCAAAGCAAATGCACTCAATGAGATGGCAGACCCACGCTTCAATAAGTCTTTGGTTTTATAAGCCAATTTAGCCCAGGTCTATTAAGAGCTCTTCCTGGTGAAAGAGTGAGGGTATTTTCTCTGTTACAATCATATCAGCCTGTACTCTGGGTTAATGGAGATAAGCACTAGTGCCAGATTTTGTTCTTTCCCTGCATGTAATCTAATGCCAGATGGTTCTGAATGGGTATTAAATTCCTCATGTGCATGACCTCCCCAAGGTTTTTATCATTAGAACCTTAAAATAATTCAGGGAAAGCTTTCCCTAAGCCTGATCATAAACCTCCTAATGAGGAGCTGAAGTCACAAAGAAAATCCTTTTTAAAATTCCCATTTGGTGTTTTTTTTCCCCTCCATTATGACAAACAAGCAAGAATTCAGAGATGCCTTTAAACTGTTTTAGTAAAAAACACATTAAAAAATGAGTGTTCAGGTGAGCAGTTCAGGTTCCCAACAGGGTTCAGAGATGTAGAAACTGAACAGCCATCTTCAGCCTCTAATACATGGGCCAGTAGCATCACCATCCCTCAAGGCACACAGAAGTTACTCCATCAGTAACTGACTGTTTTATTCACAGTGCAACTTAACACCTTGTGTCAGAATAAATGTGATCCAAGGTCAAATATGAAGTTCAAATGGGACCTTACCTCACTGAAATACATGAATACCACCTTCACACTAACTGGATTTATGCAAGAGCAGCTGAATTCCCAGAGATTTTCCTAGGAGTTTTCTGTCCTTCATTTGCATGGGGGATACATTTTAATGATTTTATGTTTGATTTTTCAACTTGCTGTTTATTGCATTGCACCAAGCCTTACTTGCTGCCTGTTGCTTGAGCACGTAAGAGAAAATTGTTCATATCCTCATGGGTTTTCTGTACTTCTAATTAGTGGATCATCCAAAACCAACAGAAGTATTCCTGCAGCTAAATCACATGCTGTGAGAACCGGGAGGGATGAGAAATAGTAAAAATAAAATTTAAAAGTTTCAGAAATTTTGGGGTGTCCAAACTGTCCAAAAAACTTTACAAGGGCCTTTACACTGTACATGTGTATGTACATGTGTACATACTCAGCTCTCATTAATATCTATTTCAACTGGGAGTATGCAACATCTGCAAAAAACCCCAGTCCCTGGCCAAAACCACAGAAGCAATCACCCTGAATGAGTTTAGTTTGGGTAACTGAGGCAATTGAACCCATTTCATGGGAAGGGCATTCAAATGCATGAGACCTTAATCTTGGGACCATCTTGCCTTGCCCTGAAGTCCCACACTCACCTCCCATCACCTAGGAAGGTGAATCTGAAAGAGAATATGGTACTTCCAAGATCTGACACTGGAGCACAGCCACCCAGCATGGCAGAAGACCATTTATTTAGAAATAAATAAACAAAAATATAAATAAAACGTGCCTCAACACCCAGAAGTACCCTGTCGTGTCACCAAGGATGGCACCACTGTGCAGCACAGGATTTCCCCAAACCAGAGTCACTCTCACATGCTTCTCATGAAGCCACACAGACAGTGCATGTGCAGGCACCTGCTCTACATTCTGCCAGAAATGCAGGTGGCCTCTGGAATGGGACAGGCAGGGACCCTTTGCCAGAGCTCAGAGCTGAACCAGGAGCACTGAGCTCTGTACAGACACAGAGAAAACTTCCTGATAGATAACAGAAGTTCCTTAAATATTTGAATGTCAGTCTGTCCCTTCTTATCTGCAGCCCCAGATGTCCTGCCCTCATTGCAACCTCACCTCTTAGGTAAGTTTGTCCTCTTCACCCTAATTCCATTCCTGTTTTATATTCACTGTTTATGTCCTTGTGGATCCCCACATCCAGTCTCCAATCACCTCTCCTGCTTAATTCTCATTGTGTTTATCTCCACACTTTCTTTACCAGCCTTGTTATCAGCTCATTAGCTTCCAGCATCTCCCTGACTCCTGTATTCCACCCAAAGCCTCTCTTACCTGGTTCTGGTCCCTGTCCACCCACCCACTCCTCACAGCCCTTCCTTGGGCAGCTCCACTGAGGCCAGCTTGATGTCAGCCATCCCCATCCCAAACTATCATCTGACCTGGAAGAGGTGTTTGTCTGGACAAGGAAATAGTTCATGTGGTGAAATGCTGGCAAAGACTTAGGGCTAAAGCCCTGTCTGAAATTGGAAGGCATCAGAGCTGGGAATGGAGCACAGCCAAACTGAGAGACAGGTAATTGCCCTCATCACCCCTTGTATGATTTTCCTCCCTGGCACCCTGGCCATGCCCCAGCAGCACCATTGTTGGCTGTGGAGGAGCAGCAAGGAAAAGGCAAAACTGGGTATGGAAAGAACTAATGAAGCTGTGCAGAGCCCTTCAATTCATCCTGCAGGCAGTGGAACCCTGCCCAAGTGCAGTGTTTTACAGCTGCAGGCAAGCTATTTGTTACCCGGGCCAAAAAGAAAAAAAGAGTTGTTGGTTTCTGTCCATTCCTTAGATGCCATGTTTTAAAAGAACAAAGGAGCAATGCTGCCACCAGGCCTCACCAGAGAGGGACGTGCTGGAGGACAGGCCACTTGTCCTGGGGAAACCTAGCACTGACTGGGGTATGGGACACAGCTGCAGGACCTGGGATGCTCCATCTCTGGGGATGAGGAGCATTTCTGGCACATCACCCTGGCACCTCCAGCAGGCCAAGAGCAAGAAGGGAGGCACAGGGTGAGCGGGCTTTGCTCTGTAGCACTTTGGAGACAAAGCAATTTACTAAAAAAGGAACTTGGAGCACTTCAGCCCATCAAGCATCGAGGCTGTGCCAGCTCTCCATCCCGCGGCAGTCCCCGTGACCAGGAGGAGGAGGAGGCAGTGGGAGGAAGATGGAAACAGACACTCTGCTCTGCACTGGCAGCTCAAGGGTCTCAGCCAGCCCAGCAAGGGTGGGGAGAAGCAAACCTGCAGGAGTTTGGTGGCTGGTGTCACCAAGGAGCAGCAGGACACTGGTGGGGAATCTTTCCCTGTGTTTTCCCCTTCCCACTCCTGCTGCCCAGTGGTGCTTGCACGTTCCTCAGGGCATGGACCCACTCCTGCAGGGTGTCTGTGTCTCACCCATCCCTGGACACCACACCCAGGAGGGCTCCCCTGCCCCAGGGGTACTGCTGTGGGTAACAGCACTCTCAAAACCACAGTTCGGGCTACATGGATAATATCAACTTATTTTAGCATTTCCCTTTATAGCTGTGCTGCAGACGGTGTTCTCAAATCGCAGTAAAGCATTCTTGCTTTTTCTTTCCATTCCTCAGTGCAACTTGACAAGTTTTGTGGTTCTTTTCTTAATATGTGGGTTTATTTTATGTCACTGAGCACTGGCAAGGACAGAGAGGCTTTTAAGTCACAGTAATCTGAATTTTAGAAATAACAAGCTACAAAGATCCATGATTAAATGTGGAGCACGCAAGAGCAGCAAAAACAAGTACTCTGTGTTCTTTAAAAGATCATTTGGGTAACAGTGACATAACCTAAGTGCCCAGTTGCAGTCCAATTTAATCAGCAAATATGCCTCTGGAGCAGAACCATCTAACATAAGAAAAGAAACAGAAATACAGTCATCACCAGTAGGAGAAATTAATGCATTCCTCTTAGACAAAGATTAATTATTATGAATCACTCAAAAAATATATTTCCCCAAAGTGGGAGTATGTGGTCTTCTATTCATCAAGTTGCTTTCAAATAATCATTGAACATCTAAAGACAGAAGACAATTTTGTTCACCCAAAATAAGCACTACAAAATGAGGACCACCGTTTTTTGGCAGTATTTTGATCAAAAGTAGTTGCCCAAAAGTAGGACAGGCAGAATATCTGCTAGAATAAATGTGTATAGGTGCAGAGGACTGCTAATTTCAGTATCATTTTTTATGTAAGAGTTTTCCTGTCTGTGCTGATTTTTCTATATAATTTTTATTGTAAGTTCACCAAATAAATTTATATTTGCTACTAATTTTGTCCAGTTTAAGGGCCTCAACTATAACCTCAACAGCATCTCAAAAGGGTCATAAATCAGATTAAAAGCCAAAGGTTACCACAGTTAAATGTATTGGAGAAAAATGAACATGGTGGTTTCAGGAAGGGCAGGAGTAGGCATCTTATTGAGGTCTCCCTCAATAGGGGTTGCATTAAAAATACTTCAGAAGAATGATGGTGGGACAAGTATGTCTGAAACAGACTGGGTTATTAACATCAGGCTTGGCTCCCCTGCATCACTTACATTTCATTTCCATTTGTCTCTGGGCAGTCTCTGGCATATTCTTGTGACAGTGCTCTAAGAGACCATTGCTCTGGGTAAGACAATGTGCAAGAACAAGAACACAGTCAAAATAAAATTACTTTGTCATTTACAAGAGAAAAGAAAAAGTGCAAAATTAAAGAACAGCAGAAAGCTGTTACCAACTGGAGAATATTATTTTTTTATTAAATTTATGTATACGGAAAGCTTCTTCAGTGAAACATTCCCCAAACCATCACCCCATATTCGTGCCTTAGCATTCCTGGTGGGATCGGAATGAGAAACTTGTTTCCTTTTACATTGCAGAACCAGGGTGAGGTGCAAAGGAAATATCAGATGATCCTGGTGGATCCCTTCCAAATCAGTATATTTAAGGATTTCTATGATTAATTTAATCAGCCGGATCCCAGTTGCTGTGGTTGACTTCACAAACAACTTTATCTGGCAGACTGAGAGATGGCCTTCCAGGTAAAGCATTCTTCCTTTTCCAGTAGTCTGTTTCTCCAGTGTTAGAGACACAGTTTAAGGCTCAGGCCTCACCCAGACCAAGCAGTGCTGATGGGCAGGGCTTCCACTGACATTTTTTCCATTACAAAGTAATGTTCTGCCCTAACATACTTTGTTTGACACCAATAAATCAGGGCAGCTCTTTTAATCATACCAGAGACTGAACTAGGCCAATTTTTTAAAGGTTAAAAAATTTGGTGACTTTTCAAAAATCTGGTGTTTTTTTTCTTTTTTAGTGCCACAGTCCAGCACTTCCTGTTCCTGGCAGCAGCTCAGAAGTGCTTTGAGACATGCATCTTTTTGTGTCAGTTCTGACCCAAATGAAATGAAGAAACCTTGGAGATCTCACAGGAGATGGATTTTTGTGAGTTTTCCAATTTAAAGAGGTGGAGATAAACCAAGATAAGTGTCTGAGAAAAGATCTGCAGCATATGGAAGGTTCATCTATAACTAGATATGTCTGCCTTTGTTTTTATGGCCTTATACTTTTCTAGAGATATGCCTACAGGCACTTGATTAACACTGGAGTAGTTATGTAAATGAATGAATGGAACAATAGATGTAGTAGAAGAAAGCCTTCATTCTTAACTCTGACAAATGCTTACTTTCTAAAGGAGAGATTGTTTTAATTGGCCAGCGAGTTCCTTAGAATGGGTTACAAAGGACAGGGAGAGGACCTTCAAAAGCCAAGCAATTCTGAGGCTTTTCCCAAAGAGCAGCAATGATAAAAGAAAAATGTCGTGCTTGTTTCTGTTACTAATAATTTAAAATGCTAATAATTTAAAAATGCTGCACTCTGTCATCAATCTCAATTTGCCATAATGAGCCTTGCAGGAAGTTCAAAAGTTGCAGCGGAACAAAAATGGGCTTAAGGGATGTTGGGCAATTCAGAAACATGATTCCAATTGCACCAGATAATGTCTGTGTTACCCTAAATAATATTTTACTATTATGCCTGTTCTAAAGTGGAGGCTGTATGCATGTATAAGCACATATATATTTATAGATATACATTAATATAGAGTCCATGTGCCTACATAAATGTTCATATTAACAAATTTCAAGGGGAAGAATCCTTCAATAGCTATAAAGGTTTAATTTCTTATCTAGTGTGTTCCATGTTTTACTTGGTTGAAGGCCTAGTATTTACATGTTTAATTATCTAAGATTTCCCCTCTCCCAAGGAACACACTGGTTTGCCATGTTCAGTAAAGTCATGAAATGTAGAATAAATCTTTCTAGTGGAATAACTACATGATACTAAACCCATGTTTTATCTTATCCTCACCATGTACTTCAGTTTCTTTTAGTGTATCTTTGTAGCAACCAAACTTACCATAAATTAGTCATGTTGATATTACAGCTGAATTTAATTTCAAAGTCTCTCAGCAAGTTGTTAAGCATTTGTTGTCTAGGTCACTGCTGAGGAAATTTGAAAACTCTGGTATGATTTATGAATATTACTATATTAGTACTTTATAAAAGGCTATGGGGAACACAAGCACATAAACCTTTGTTTCATTTCATTCCAGTAAAAATTTCATTTCTTATAGCAAAATAAACAAGTAAATCAATGTTGAATGATTCTGTTGTTTTATTATGTAACTTATAATTTGCCTTTAGACATCCAAGCCAAGTAAAATCTGAAACCTTGCTCATTTTTGTTGAAACATAATTAGTTAACACTTAGAATTATTCTACAGAGATTGCTTCCTTGAATGGCATCCATAATGTGATGTAAGAGAAGAAAGTCCAGGAACAAAAGGCTTTTCCCCCCCTCTGTATAATTATCTTAACCCTATTATTAGCCAATTTCTCAACATAAACCTTTTTCTTCTGAAGTTTACTCAACTGTTCAAGGAATAATTAGTTCCCTTAAACTCTGACAACATCAGTGTTCAATTTAAGAGATGTTGTTACCTTGAGATTTGACGTTGTATGAGTTGCATGGACACAGAATTCTGTTCCTCATCATTCAGCCCATCCTCATAACTGGGGAACAGTCCCATCTGTAAGAGTCTGTCTCAGCTCATGGAATGGGAAATGCTGAATTGTGAGAAGACAAGGTTAAAAGAGTCAAAGCTTTGGCCATTTTTGCCAAATCACAAGTTAATCACAGCTTATATTAATTACCAGCTGAAGATTCAGCTCTCCTTTAAAAAACTGAAGTCTGTGGGACTTGCACACGGAGGAACACAGTGACATTTTGGAGGATCTGGCTGTTGCTGTCTAAAGCACCAGGTCTGTTGGCTTCTGCAGTACCATGCAATGAAAATATCCCTCACACCAGTGAATTACTAACCTAAGCCAGTATAATTTCTAAGTTATTGTAGGTGTATATATGTTAGCTTCTCAGAAGTATTGCAGACATTTCTCCATCACTGGGAGGCAGTAATCCCCAAGCTTAACGAGGTTTTCTCTTGGGCACACTGCTTCACCTTAGGTGGGTCATTTAATCTTTCTTTCTCTCTCTGTTTTGCTGTCCATAAAAGTATGATAATATTGGCTCACATCACCTGCTGAATAAGCCAATATTCAACACAAATAGCTGATGTGGGATTAATATTTCTAAAGTACTCTGTTGCTGAGAAATGTTGTCAGTCCAAAGTGTATGCTACTATAATTATGGTGTACAATAGAAATCAGGCAGCTTGTGGCTATTCCTGAGCCAGCCTCTCTATCTGCCACCTGACTTCGCATGTACATGCCCAATGGAAAAGAGATTTAAAAATAAAAGTGTCCTTGAAACTAGATAAGAAACTTCCAGCCAGTGGAGAATGTCCATCAACACCTATCTGGGGCTACAGATTTTTTTCCAGTTCTGTCTGATTTTGTTTCTTCACATACTCAAATCCACCATTCTGGCCAGTAAAGGAGGAAGGGACAGCTTTGAGAGAAGGATTGTGGTAGGTCAGGGTACAGTAGGACTTGAAAAGATCCCTCAGGGTTTTGACTCATGATGTCTGCCAAAGCCACGCAGCTACAGATGATGGCAGAGCACGAGGTGACACAGTCCTGCCACCTCCACACGGCTCTCACTCCATGCCCAGCAAGAGGATCCAACAATCCACGCTGCTGCCCACTCACCAATGAATTGAAGTACATAACTACTCCCTTTGGCTGGAAATTCCCAGAGAAAGGGTGACTGGCCCATCCTTTTTCCATCCTCAGAGAAAATATTAGTTTTATTTTCGGAGGTGAGCATTACATAGCTTATGTCAAAGCCTTGTACAAATCCTAATGCAGCATGTTCTGCCACAGAGCAGGAGGAACAAGGAGCTTGCCAGCATGCCTGGAGAGCTCAAAAATATTTTTTTTTCTTTAAAACTGTGAAGACATCAGAAAGGGCTGAAAGGCAGAATGAATGAGATTCCACTTATACTAAAAAACTGCTGAGCTGAATCTTCTCCTTCTTTCTTCCATGTCTCTTGAACTTTCTTCCACCTGGAGAATGCCCTGAACATTTTGAGAACTATCAAAAGCAAGAAACAACCATTCAGTCACAGCTGGCCCAAGGCATTTCTGAAAAATAACTCACTCTGTTCTCACTGTTGGGCAGTGGATTTTCCAGCAAAGTGCAACAGTGGGTAGAGCAGGCTTTTTTCCCCCTGAACTCCAGGGAATGCCTATAGATTTCTCAGCATCCACCCAAGCAATGTCATGGTGCAGCTGTACTGTATTATACCACCCCAACATGTGTCCCACTGCCCTACAGATTAGTACACTTTTGAGGGGAGGACAGCATTACACAGCTGCTTTGTCCAAAGCGTGGGTTGGTTTGTCTGCATGCTGTTTCATTATGAAAAAAGATGGGCTGCTAGCTTCCTATAAAATGAAGAAAAAACCCCCGAAGAAAACAACAGCCTGGAGATAAAAAGTCCCAAAGTTCTAGAAATTGTCAGCTCCAAGAAATGTGGTGGGTGTAAAAACCACAAATTAAGCTTTACATCCACATACAGCATGTATGTTTGTTCTGAACAATGCTCAATGGTGAGAGTGGGGAGCCCTGTGAGCTCTGCCTCCCACTGCAGACATGCCTTCCATTCCTGGGCATAGCAAACCCCCCAAAAAACCTCTGTCTGTTCTTCACAGCGCTGGGCAGGGTTTTGCTTCCTCTTTGCAAAGCCCTTTCCAGCAGGATGGAAGTGGGCTTTGCTCCAGAAGCTGAGGGCACATCCCCAGCCGTGTGTGAGCAGGTGGACACAGCACCACCTTTTAATTTGTGGGGAGCTTAGGAGCCACTGCCTCACTCCAGGTCCAGCTGAGGACTGGGTTATGCTCAGTCTAAGCCCAGATCACACAGTGTTCACCTAGCACAGGGAATGAGACAATAATTCATCCTTTTTAATCTACAATAAGTCAGGAGAGGACAGAAAATGCTAGTTATGTGGCTAATATTTGCATGCTGCCATTCATTAAAAATTCACTGAAACTCACTATGACTCAAAAGGAACTAAATTAGAGATTTTTCAACCAACCCTTCCCCAAAAATTGAATAACATGGATTTTTAAAAAAATCTTTTAGCAAATGCACAAAATGAAATGAACATGAAAAAAATACCAAATCTATTTATCATGAACATCCTCATGTCTGTGAGATCTCTGTAGCAGCTGAGGGTATTACAGAGACTATAATGCACAGAGTGCTTTAGGGTGAGAAAGTGCTTTTGAATAGGTTATAATTCATTTAAAACACACAAAATGAGTTTTAATGCATGCAGTCAAAGCATTAGAAACTCTTTTAAAGGAAAGGCTTTATAAATATTGGGTTATTCAATAGATGTAAGACCTCACTGATTCAGTGAGTGGAAATGAAAATTACTATATAAAACTACTTTTACTGTGTCCTTTGCTGCTTTGGAAGTTAATCTAGATGCTATTACATCTTTACATTGGTATTACATCTGCTATTACAGAGATGACAACTCTGTATTAGGACTTAAAATCTTCAGTCCTTCCAGAAGATATTACACAACTCACTTGCACCATGATATTTGGGAAAACTAAATGTTTACCCACCTTCATGACTTACTCAGAGAAGCTGCATGGCAAGTGCACATAAATCTTTCAACTGAGACTCAAGCAATAAGCAGGAGCTACTGAATTGCTGGCAACGTGAGCTAATATGAACTAATATGAACTTGATGCAAAATTTTGCTTTGGCCAGAATTGCCGTTTGGAGTGAACTTGTAGTAACAGGCTCGCCAGAGACCTGCCAGGGAGTCTCTCTGGCAGGCTGGGAGCTGCAGCTGGAGCTGCCTTTCCTTCAGTTTGCCCTGAATTTGGGACATGCTTGTGCAGCTCTGCTATAAACTTTAGCTGGAGTGGAGACAGACAGGAACCCGACAGACCTGAAGCAGAATCTCAGGATAATCCCAGTGCAAAGTCAAGCCTTGGGTGAAACTGCAAAAGTGAAAAGTTTATTGAGGCTCAGACTGGGTCTAAGGCCATCTCGTCTGGGCTGAGGAAGCTGTGGACCCAGGAGAGATGAAAGCATGCAGTTTGCTTGTTTTAATGACTGTCTGGGATGTCTGTAGCCAGAAAGGCATTCCCACCCCTGGATGAGAAGACTCAGCACCTCCATGGAGCCACACACGGGGAGCTGAGTTCCCACCAGACAGGAGCTCAGTCCATCCTTCCATCACTGCTTACTTGACCACTGGCACAGCAGTGAGGCAAGTTTCACTGGGAGAAATATCACCTTAAACCTTTCAAGAAGCCAAAGAAAATCCCAAGAGGACAAGCTTCATCAGCTGCACCACTGATTCCAACAAAGCCCATCACTGTCCTCACAAACTTTGTCTCAGCAAAGACAATATTAGAGTTTGACTTGCTTTCTGCTCTCCCAAGTAAAGAAAGAGTTGTTGTTCCCTTAAGAAAGCTCTTCCCTGTTCATAGTCAGGAAGGTTTCCCTGATATTTTGCCAAGAGTTGTATAACAAATGGCTGATGAAACAAATAACAAGAACAGGCCAGAGAGAAGAGAGGAAATATCTAAAAAGATGAAAAGGACAAATGAGTCTTCAGAGAATATGAGCTATAGAGGATGCGCTGAGTTTATGTCTGGTAGATTTTGCTTCATTTCCAGTAATTCATGCTTGGTATGTTTCTAGAAACAGATAGATGAAATATTTACAAAACCCACACCAGTGGATCCAAGACAAGTTGTGAGAGAAAGAAAAGTTTTCTTAAGTTTTGACAGTCAATATAGATTTGTCAGTAGGCCAACACACAGAATTTTCCCTTTCTAACTTGGGCTGAGAAAAGCAAATAGGATAATTTCTTCTGTGCCTGATTTCTCTGTCCAGTGGCTTTGTTCCACCACTGCTACCCCTGCACTGGATGGTCCATGGACCTCAGCCAGCTCCTTTTTCTCACAGTCCTTATTCTCTTTCAGGAGTTGAATAGTGGTTAGTCCAAACCTCCAAAGACAAAGGCACCCAGCAGATATTCTGAAAGCCTTTGGTCAGGGGTGTCTGAACAAGGTGCCATCACTGCTGTCAGGCACTGGGACAGGGACAGTGAGTGTGCTGCTGGCACACACCACACAGCCTTGACACCGAGGAAGACTTCAGAGGAGTTCAGAAGCAGAATATCTAGGAGGAGTAAGGGGAAAAAAACACAAATAGGAGACAAAAAGAAAATTAGAATGAAAAAATCCTATGCTGTGTAAAATTTGCACACGAATAATCTCAAAATAATGCTAATTTATAGGCACATTATGAACAAGCAGTGCTTGTTATTAGCAGCATGGTCCTAGGATCACTTTGCACATCTGTGTTTTCCATTAACACCAAGTAGCAGCCTCTGGAGCACATGTTGTTCTGTGTGCATCTACCCTGTGACTGTGAACACCAAAACTGTCTGGCACACAGATATTGGGGGAATAATTCCCTAGATATGCTGTGCATGTATTCACAAGTAAAATATGCAGCCACACCAGTGTGCACACAGAAAACACTCAGTTTGTATGAGCAAAACAGGAGCTCAAGGCAGGGCAGTACTACAGAGACCAAGCTCTGAACTGGCAATAGCAATCCATCAGGACCTGTCGCTGCCAAAAGACAGTGTGACAACCTTTCAGCATGAGCCACAGCTTAATTTTTGTCTGGGCTGGTTTCACCAGCCTTCCCCAAGACCCTCGTCTGTGAATCCAGAATCTAACTTGGACAAGAACATGCTTATTCTGACCATTTAATGCATTGCTTAGGGAAATTCAGGTGTAACTAAGCCCCATAAACTATCACTACCTCCTTCTGATAAGAGTCACCTAGCAAGCTAAAAATTGTATGAGTAGCAGAGTTATTTTCCTTAATGAAGTTTTCATGTATTTTGTTTTTACAATATTAGTACAAAGGAAACTCTCACACATACAAATGGAAATTTCAGGTGACAAATTCCAGCTGATTACCGGCAATTAGCTTCTAAAGCACAACCTGATTGCAAAAACTAGAAATTTTACCATTCTTATTAAACCAATTCACCATTGTCTCAGCAATTCTCTGTGTCTGTTCAGTGATATTTTTCCCTAGGATAACAGTATCCGTAGCAATTTTATGGGTGGGGTTCAGATCAAGGACATGTGCTGCTAGCTGGAAAATTGCATTTGATCTCTGCTTTCCCTTATCTCTTTCAGGTTTTACTTTCTCTTAAGTTTAAAGACACTTTAATTAAAGAAATTATTTCCTTTCTTTAGGAGGCTGAATCAGAAGGCACTAAAATCAGTGAGAGTCTTTCCATTAATTTAGGGGAGCTTTACATTAGACTTACAATTAGAAACAGTTAAGTGTAGAAGTATAAAGGAACCAAAGATAAAGGAGAGGGGAGCAGGAGGTGGAAATGTTTCATGAACATTTACAAACCTCTAAGGTTTCATTTGGCTTCATGTTAAATTTAGGTCAAAGGTTTGGGTCAGCTTTTGTTCTCCTCAGCCCCCGTTTGCTCTGATCTTCTGTTCCAGAGTGGGATCTTGACAGGTGCACTGTGAAAAGGGAAAAATCAGTTTGAAAAGCTGGGCTCAAGACCTGCTGGAGGCAGAATGATGAGGCTTTGCAGTTTGTTTCGTGCCAGAGGGAACACAATTGGCTCACATAAAGTAGCCCAGCAATGTACTGAACACTGCAGGTATTTTAAGGAAATATCATGAGAGGGACACATTAGAATTAATGCTCCTGCTTGGCATCTCTGCAGTCACCTCAGTGATGACAAACCCTGGGGCTGTGCCAGGCCCTGAGGCAGCAGCATTGACTGTGTTTGCCACTTGTAAAACTATTCACTAGAGGACAGCATTTTGTTGACCAGTGGCAAAACACCAAATCTCCCACAGGGAGATGGATCACTCGTCCTCCAAAGGTCACAGGACACCAGGGTGGCAAAACCATTGTCCCCAACAGCCTTTGCCTGCCATTGACAAGAAACAAGTGAGGAACAAGAAGATTTTGGCCCTTGTGACACAGAGATACAAATAAGTCGACTCCATAAAGAGAGGTAGATCTTCAGGTTGATTTATTGTAGTTTTTATAATTTCTAGATGATATTGTGGGAGAATCAGAGCAGCTTCCTGACATGTCTTCTAGCTAGCTTCAAAGGGAAGTAAAAGTTGAAAACAATGACTAAATTCAACTGAATTATGTTAATCAACTAGATAAATTTAGAGGAAGGGGGAGGGGGCAGAGGGCAGCTCATATATGGGAAGAAAAGAAGGATGTTAGAAGCAGAAGTGATAAAATCACTAGCCCTGGGAGACAGCAGGAAAAGCAGGCAGCTTTTAGCCCCTGAGCACTAAATGTTCTGTCACAACACAATTCCTTCTGCTTCATCCTCACCTTCCTGCTCCTTCCTGAGTCCCCTCCATGCCCACCTCAGCCACATCAGCACCAGGGTTTGCAAGGCCCCTCTAACCCAGACCACCAAGACCTGAGTTAACACAAAAACCTCCTGCATGGCTTGGGTGCGGCATCACTGGATGGGGCTGGCACTTGTGTGTGTTTTGGCTCTGATTCATCCCTTTTAGTTTAGGCATTTAACCACAGTCTAAGTCTCGAATTCCCTTAAAATCCTTCTGCAGCCAGCAGAGAGATGTGGGCACTCCCAGGGGCAATCCCTGCTGTTGGAGGGGTCACTGCTGGGGCCCAGGACAGACCCTGCCAGTCACACTTTCCCTTTGCTCATTGCTGCAGGGAGCACGGCGTGCCCACAGAAGAACAGGGACAAAAATAGGTCCCTGACCTACTTCTGGGCAGCAGGCAGCGCTGAGAGTGGCTGCTGGAGCCGAGGGGGAATAGATCACAACCACACAAATCACACGGATGCGTTGTGAGCTGGGAATGACATTGCCTCTCCATGCTGGCTTTTCCAGCTTTCCTCTTGAAGCCTTTTCTCTCTGTTTTTCACCATTCTTGACACAGAGACCAGGACAATTTCCCCCCTTTATTTTCTGTTGATATCACATTTTCTTCTGTGTTTATGTTTAACAATATTATTTTCCATGGTTTTGAAATCAGCTCAGGACGAGTTGTTGTCTCGCAACATTTTGGAAACAGCATTTAGGAAACATTTTCAGCCATGAATATTTGAAGATTATTATATTGAAATCACTTCCAAATATGAGATTCTTTTTCTTCTCGAGGGAATCATGCTGTTATACTTAAATCCTTTATATTAATTTTTTCCCTTTCTGATTTAGATTCAGACATACTTTGGATTTATATTATTACTTTTCATCAACAGCAAGTATGTTCTCAGTGGTGTCTGCACTGAACAACAGAAAATACCTATTCCTTGGAGGAGTTTTCTCTAGATAATTTTTTTTATATCTAGTCTATGTTTTTAATTATCAATATTCTCTAGTGTTTAATCTTCCACAGAAACATCCAATATTTTTAGGACATCTTTTCAGACACCCTAATTGTTTCCTTGTGGAGACTGAACTGGATCCATGGGATGGTCAGCCTTAAATACCTAACACCTTTTACTCTTGTTTTCTCCCATGGGATGGTTTATATCAGGTTGGCCAAAGACCTGCTCTAACAGAGGGACTGGATGCTGTATGCTACACACATCCAAGCAGTCCCACTGTAATCAGTAAGATTTAATAATTTCAAAAAAAAATTTCCTTTGTCCCATGCAAATAACATTTTCATTCTCGTTTCAAATGGCTAAACAGCAAAACCAAAGTTTTTTCTTAATAAAAAGAGAATATATTAAAGCAAATGCCACAAAGAGAAAAGTTGCTGGAAATTTCCTTTCTGGGAAGGGATGCAACGGAACTGGAGTTTTATCCTTGAGTCACCAATATTTGGGGTCAACCAGGGGACTATCTTTGAAAAAATTAAAACTCTCCTGAGGAAAAGAACACATTATTCCTGCTGACCTACTCCAAAGAAAAAAAAAACCTGCAATTTTACCCAACACCTCTCATCTGGTCCCTGTTCATGCCTGGGAAGGTGCATTTCTTTCAGGGTGAGCCCGTTGCTGTCACATCCTCCCATCAGCTGAACCCTGGAGGTTTCTCTGTGTTGTGCTGCCAGGATGCTCCTTCTGTAAACACACAGGACAGGTCTCAGCACACCCAGCAGGAGTGCACAGAGCACTCCTTTTCCATTACAGGAAATCAGGCAATGAGGACTCAGCCCTCCCTTTGGTAGAGAATCACAATTTTTGGGCATCCTGTAGACATGGCTGTTTAGGGTACACTCAAAAGACCCCAGTGAATCCTTAAAACAATTCCTGAGCTTGCTTAGCTTTAAAAACATAATGCTGTCACTGCTGTTGATGCCATTTGGGCTCAGATTTATGAAAAATAAAGTTACTTTGATTAAATAAGCACTCACCTGTACATATACTCACACTTCAGAGGTTTGGGAGAATTAGATGTGAATGGCTGTTGATGAAACTCAAACACTGTGTGCTGGTGCTGGAATTCAGAGCCAGCTTTCCGGGATTAGGTGTCCCTGACTAACCTCAGCTGTTAGAAATTATTTTGGAGCTTGGCCCTGGCAGGTGAGGGGGTCACTGTGAGGAGGAGAACAAAAGCTTTTCTTCTCTCTTCTGCCCCTGCCTCCTCCCTCTGTAGATTGGGCAAATGTGGTTTTAATTGAGAAATACAAATATCATCTTCAAAGTCACTCTGAAAATGAAGGGTGGGGGAAAGAGAGAGAAAAGAAAAAAAAGAAAAAGAAAACCAACCAAACAATTGGATTGCAATTTGTCAAGATTTTTTTAACTGTGAAATTGAATTGCAAAGTCTTAACAGCTGACTGATGAGCCAGTGGGGGAAGAAGAGAGACTGGGAGTGCTGGAGTTAGTCTGCACTGCACTTGAAATGCAATGAAATTTCCTGCTGTCCCAAGAAGCATCTAATATTTTGCTTTCTTCAAGGCTAGCCCTTTTCTAATGTAAATAATCCTGTAATCCCATGTCACCAGGAGTGTAGGGAAAACAGCTCCACCTTACGTGCTGTTCTTGGAGCAAGGCAGAACTGTCACCAAAAGCTGTTTGGAAGCATCATTAAGAAATAAGGAAACATTTTTTCCCTCTCACCTTGCACTTTTGGAAGTCTCCAGGCTGGGAGGTGTTTTTGTTTCAGGTTGTGACAGCAATGGCTGCAAATATGTTGCAGCTCTGGAAGCAGCTGTGAATAATGGAAAGGGCTCTGAACACAAGAAGTCACTGTGAGTGCTTGCTGTACTTCCTTAATGTATGTGACATTGACATAATACACCCCAGGGCTTTCTGGATCGGATGGCGTTTGCCTGTTCCACGTGCTGGTTTTATGAACAGCAATCAAGCTGTAAACATGTAGGCAGCTGAAACACATGTAGGCAGCGTGTGTGGTGAGTGGGGAGGGCAGAGCCAGGGTCAGGGGAGCAAAAACCAAGTTCTGCCACCAGAGGAGAGGACTCCTGCTCCCTGGCAGGGCTCATGGTGGGCAGCCTGGATGCTGGTGATGCTACATCACCATTTTGTCTGATTGTATAACACACACAGCACCTGGAAACAGCTTTTGTGATGCACAGAAACTTAACCAGATACATGTCACAGGGGCT
This sequence comes from Acridotheres tristis, assembly GCA_037013685.1. Classification (NCBI taxonomy): domain Eukaryota; kingdom Metazoa; phylum Chordata; class Aves; order Passeriformes; family Sturnidae; genus Acridotheres; species Acridotheres tristis. Next base: position 6,514,380 of record CM072899.1, on the reverse strand, counting down.
GATGTGTGAGCTGGGTACACTCCTCACCAATGTAAGAAGTTAAAGCCTTCATTTCCAAGCAGAGAGGCTGGATAGCAGGGTCATCCAAGCCCCTCTTCCTTAGTCTGTGAGGCAGTGGCCCATCAATCAGGTACACATTTCACAGAGCTGCATTAGTGAATCAGCAGCACTGAGGATCCTGTTTCTCCCTCCCACATCCCCATCCTTCAGAAGGAAAAGCAGGATTAATCCCTCTCTGATTTCCTCCTGTAACTCCTTCTCCCTGACACTCCATTCCAGCTTTCATCCTATCTGGGCTATTTAGTCTAGAGCAGGGAAGACAGAGAGGAGACATGATAAGAGTCTTTAATTATAGAAATGGCTTATGCAAAGAGGAAGGCAATAAATTGTTATCCACATCCATAGGGAAAACACAAAAAAAGTAATGGGTTTAAATGCAGCAAGGGAGACCTGAGCTCAGAACTAGAATAACTTCCCTGCTGCAGGGGTCACTGGGCACTGGAGGGGATTGCCTGGGCAGGCTGGGGGATCTCCACGGCTGACAGGGTTGAAAAAACACTTGAGACAAACAGGTCAGGAGTGGTTTGTGTGGGGGTGGATGAGGTGACCTCTTCAGGTCCTTTCTAGCCCTGTTTTCTTCTATACCATGGCAGTAACTATTCCAGCCTCACTCCTTGGCAGACAACCACGACAAAACTCCACTCCTGTGTTTTTTGGTACAAATTGACAATCTTGTGGCAGCAACACAACTGGGTCAAGGAACTGATGAAGCCAGAAGACAGGATGATCTCTCAGCACACAACAGGCATAGCTGTAAGGTCCTGCATCACCCAATTATTCTGCCTAATCCTAAACAATTTAATTTTCTCTTCAACAGTCAGCAAGAGAAACTCAAGCTCCTAAGAGCTCATCAGCTCTGCACAGGACAAGGGTTTACACTCACAAACACAAATTGATTCCAAAGCAGTGACACCTCAGCAGCCTCTCCACAAGTAAGACAAGCAGAGTCACTTTGCCCTGTGCAAGATTACCAGATACCTCGGGCTGTGCTCGTGTTGGCAGCTGGTACAGCCTCATCCTGCACAGCCCTTGCAAAAAGGAGCATCCCTGGAGATGCTCTGCTCTGAAATGCACTTCTCACCAAATTGCACTGAAAATGGGATGGATCCTATGTTTACATAAGCATATCCTTAAGTGCATTGCTGGATTGGGGCCTTACCCAGATATATTTCAGGCTCCTGGAGGTCAGTAGGGATTGATTGGCTTCTCTGCATGACCTGGGCACTGAAAGCCTACATGTGTCAGAATGAGGATATTTTACAGCATATAATTTTTCTCACTGAGTTTTAGATATCCTAGGCAGAAAAGATGGCCAATAGCAACAAAGTCAGAATGTTGTCTCTTGTTCTAAAAGAGAGGCATGAGTGAACCCTAACAGATGTAATTTGTATCATTACTGCTGATGAAGTTAGCAACCTTTAGCAAGGAGACGTGATCAATAGCTACTTGAGAAGATACAGCTGCAGATATCCGAATGGACATGAACAAGGAAGAGAAGTGTAAAAGGCAATAGCTGAATATTTAAACCAGATGAAAGTTGTAAGGTAGGTTATTGACATTGAAAGAACCAGAAAAGTAAAAAAATGTACGGGAGGGCAACAATAATTTATGTACTTACCCTGCACAAATATTAGAATGGCTTAATCAAGAGTGTAGTAAATTATGAACAAAGTAGAGCTTTATTAATGATAGAGGACTTTATACAGAAAGGTTGGCATATTTGGAAAGTGGGTAAGAGAAATGAATTTTAACTCTTTTGTTTCCAGGTTTGAATAGTCCTTTTTCTGCCATGCAGTTATCTGTCTTACACTTGGTAATTACATATCTGTTTCCAGATCCTTTGTGACAACAGCAGAACTCAATGTATGGAAAGCAACAGGACACCAGGAAGGGGCACCCATGGAGACAGAGTTGATAAGTGCTAAAAGCTTTATCAAAGATGATAAAGCTAAAAGCAGTTCAACAAGGATCTGTTTCTAACATTGTAGAAAGAGGTGGGAATTTAGGAAATGACAAAGAGAGTCTCAGACCTTTACCATGGTTACTGTAGTTGTGTCCAGAATCCCTAGTCTTGGGTCATACATGCTGATGTCCCTAAAAAAGACCAAAGATGACAACCACCTCCCACAATCAAAACAAAGCAAATCAAATAAAGCAAAGCAGGGTAAAGTCTGGTATGGGAACAAGGGGCCACAGCATGAAGTGGTTCACATGTGGTGGCACAGAAAGTTGGGCCAGAACTTCCACATCCCATTTCCCATCCAAATGCCCAGTCTAGACCAAAGGAAAGAACATTTCTGTCAGCAAGAACAAACTTTTTAAACTGGCTAAAAGAATTCTGATTAGGAAAAAAACTCAACCCCCCCCCCAAACCGACCAACCAAAAAACCCCCAAAAACCCCAGCCAAAAACCTCCCCAAAACCAAAACAAAAACCACAACAATAAGAAAACCAAACCAAACAAAAAAAAAAAAAAAACCAAAACAAAAAAACCCCAAAAACAAAAAACCCAAGAAAAAAATCCACCCTAAACAGTTTTTAATGTATGTAGTTTGGTTTGCAAAATATGTGTATTAATCCTGACCTGTTTATACCAGTAGAAGGGACAAATCAGTCATCACAGTAATCGTAATTGAACATGGAAATTTATCTGTAATCATATCAAGTCCCAGCAGTGACTTTAACAACTTCTTGGACCATTGGCATCAACAAAAGAAGTAATTCCACAGGGAAAACGTTCAGGGGCACAGTTGGCACCAGTGAATCAGGGCATGGTCAGCTGCATTACTGGGACACACCAGCCTGCTGATCACTGAGCTCTGTGACTGCTTTTTTCTGCAGGAGGGGTGGCTGTGCTCTCCTCCATCCCTGAGCCTGCATTTGATGAGATCAGTGGCCGAATTCTCACCTCCATCCTCAGGGTCAGGCCTAAGGGGCTGGCACTGTGCTGCTCATTATTCACCACTTGCCATGTACAGGTGACCTGAAAACCTGACCCACACCACACTGAGTCCCCTTTGGATTCCTCTGTGCTCCAAATCAAGCCTCAAGAGAACAATTAGAGTGAATGAGCTCAAATAAAAATGAATTTTTGGGAGTGTATTTATGATCAGTTTTGTGTGCTGCCCTTTGCTCCCTGCAAAACCCCTGGCTCAAGTGTAAAGCAGCTGAAGAAAATTCTGGATAGGAGAGGATTGCATGTTAATAGACATACACAAAATAGCTGCTTACAGGGGAAAAAAGTAAAGATGGCTGAGAAATAAAAACTATTCAACAGCATCACCATCCACAGAGAATAAATTTCACAGGTAGGATAGTGCAGATACAGCTATTATGGAAACATGAATCTTCAACTGCTTTACATTATTGTATTTTCCCTTCCTTGTAAGGCTTGTTGAAAAAGCAGAATATGCTAATAAATCTCTCTGATTTGTCTCCCTTGAAGTTTTCTGTGAGCAAAGTAACACATTCTATTTGAACTTCATAATTCACATGCCATTATTTTTAGTTATGTTCTCTTCAACCCTCAATGGGCAGCTAATGAATTTAAGAAAATGTATAGTCTCCTTGAATTACCTACTGTAGTTTTTCACCAGAATTAGCTTGAGCTCAGTTGGCAGCTACACTCTAAAAAATCATCATTAAAACTTATCTCAATGCAGGTGTAATCTGGACAAAGAAGTTTCCCCCCCCCATAATCTCCTTCCCTTGTGTTGTTCAATATCTCATCCTGTGCAATTCAAGGCTGTAGTATCTGAAGGCTGAAGTATTTGGGTTCCTCCATCTGCAAGAATCAAGAGATAAATATGTATTTATTGGTCCACAACAGGTGCCATCCTTTTACAATGAGATAATTCTATATATGCAGGGAGGGTATTCCCATGGGACCCGGGGTGGACAATTTGAATTAGGCTGGAAAGGCAAAAGCTGGGATGGGGTCTGCAGCTTCTGCACAGCAGTGGCACTGTGCACAAACACTCCTGGGCCCCAGGGAAGTGCCAAAAGGAGGCAGGAGGAAAAGGAGAGCAGCTCCCTTCACTCCATCCTGCCTCCACTGCAGCTTCACAGTGGGAAGCAGTGGCTGCCCAGCTTCACCCTCACACCTGCAAGCCCTTCCATGGCCTCATTTCCTCCCTCCTCCACATCCTCCCACAGAAATGGGTTTATTTGTTAAACAGAAGGACTGACTTCTTTTGGTGAAGTATTTTAAGATGGTCTGTGTCTGTATATGAAAATGGGGGAATTATTTTCCTAAAAAATCTCAATTTTCTAAATGTTACAGGAAACTGTTTTTAAGGGAAATTCATAACTGTTTTTGAAATTTTTTGCACTTGCAGTCTCTTCCTTGCAGGGGAGTCTCATCCACATTTCTTCATAAGACATTCAACATATGCATTCATTTCCTGTTTAAAGTAAGAAAAAGATCCAAACCCCATAGATGTTAATAGAAAATAAAATTTTTTGTCCCGATGCTGCAAAAATTTTTCACAACAGTGAAATACAGAGTTAAAAATCATTAATACAGAAAAAAAGGTCATTTGAATCCATCACAGTGAAACACACTAGTCAATACCACCTTAACACAACACATCAAAAAAACCCAAAGTAACACCTGCCTGTGAAATGCTTGATTCTTATGAAATTGTTCCTTGAGAAAATGGTCCCATAAAACTTTTTAACTCTACTTAATCAACACAAAACAAATCAAAGAAGATGACTCTCATTTCCTTTTCTAAATGAAAAATGTCCATTTCATGAAGGAAAGGTCAGCTCTTAGGCAGAGTGCTAGTGCACTTTAGAGAACCTGAAATCTGCACCTGGACTTCCTCACATCCTAAATATTTCCCTCCTTCAGTTTGGCTGAGAATTGCTGTTTAAAACTACCACCTTCTTCCTGGTCTCTTCATTACTCTGATGGTTATGTCTTCCTTAGAATTTACTCTTTATGTAACATTTTCTGGATAAAGTACAATAAATTCTGTTTTATGTCCTAATTCCAGCTAGACAGCTATAGAATAGCTGTTAAATAGCTACTGTGACATGTCTGATAAATAGCCATCTAACCACATTATAAATAATCTCAAATTCAGCCCAATAAATATTGCAATAAATTTGTATTTGCCAGTACATCTGTATAAATATCGGTAATAAGATAGACCAGAAAGGCTAACCATACTAAAGAGCTTTGATTTTGGAAAAAGGCCATGTGCAATATTTCATTCTTCTTAGAGGGGGAAAATAAAAACACACACGCACAAAAAAAAGAGAGACTTTTTTTAAAGCAAATAATATAGTGTTGGGAAAGGAAGAGATTGTTCAACAACCTGCAATTTATTTAGATGACAAAAAATGAGACATGCAAAGTAGGGCATGTTTAGCTGAATGTCTATGGCAGTTGCACAACATCTGCATGCATTAAAAAGCAATAACTTTCCAATTATTAATTAACTCCTATTGCCAATGCCCTTACCAACAGCTGGAAACATCCACTGAACAAGACACACAGGTCTTTCTCTTCCAGACTGCAATTCTGTTCTGACTGCCAAAAGTTTTGAAAAATATTCCAAATATTTGGCTGACTGTTCAGTAGCCTCATCAACATCCCCCTCACCACCATTTCTTCACCTACCACCCAATTTTGCCAATCTCTCGATGACAGAAGCCAGGAGCATCTCAGCTGGAAGAGACTCTCAGAGACTGACAACGAATAGAAATGCTTAATTGCAAAGAAAGGCTGCTCTGAGCTGGTATTTAGTATTTGTTTTTGTTAATTAAGACAATACACTAATATCTTCTGGTAGGAAGGAGAGGTCTGTCCCCACCTGCCACGCCTGATGCTGAGCACTTGTGCACCACCACCAAGCCCTGCCTGGAGCCACCCTGTGCCACCACCCAGGGGTCAGGCTCCTCATCTGTGCTCTGCCTCCCAGAAAAACATTCTGCATTTCCACTGCTCAGACTTGGACGTTTTTAAGGTTCCTTCCTGGCTTTGCTTTCTCATTAGCCAAAAGACCATTCACTCGTGTGAGCAGTGATGACAATACCTGCCACAGTTCTGTGTTTATTCTGGTCTATTTAGTTTGGGTTGTTTATATTTTGTTTCTATTTATAACTTAGCAGAAAAAAAAAAACCTTTCAGAGTAAGCTTTTAATACCACTGTTCATTCTTCATTCCCTGTTTATATCCTGCTGGAGTTCTGTGATCAGGAGATAGTACTACCAGCTTCCCCTGGTGTAAGTTTGCTCATAGAAAAAAAAGGCAACACAAAAAAAATTACACAATAGCTCTACCATTACACAAAGAATGTGCATAAACATTTGCATAATCTAGTATTTTCCACAGGGTTACACTAATGGGTCATGTACTCTGCAATAATTTCTAATGGCTCAGTTTTGGTAAGGACTGTGGAAGCACACCAATTATGAGAAAAAGGGAATACTTCTTCTGCATTCAACTTCAGCTATCAGTGGTGGCACCCCGGGGAAGTGGTCACAGCCTGGCAGAGTACAAGAAGTGTTTGGACAATTCTGTCAGGCACTCTGAGAGCACTCTGGTGTGTCTCTTGGGGTGTCCTGTGCAGGGCTAAGAATTAGACTTGATCATTCTTGTGCATTCCTTCCAAATCAGCAAATTCTCTGATGTGCATTGAAGATGTGAAAGGTTGCCCATGGAAACCTAAATTTTGGGCAAGATGTGAAAACAGCAATTTTCTAGGAGTCTGTGAGCCATGTCAGAAACACATCATACACCTACACCCAAAGTGGCTTCTCTTCTGCTTCTTGGAGAAAACTTGGAGTTTCTGCATCAGCTGAATGGATTGGCAAGAATTTCCCAGGAGCTGGGGTACCTGCAGTAGGAGACACCAAAGCTTTTTGCTCTCACAGGTGACCACTCTTTCCATTCCATCCATGGTCACCCTTAGACTGTCCCACTCTTTCCCCACACAACACCCCACAGGGGTCTGCATCTCCCACCTCTGTAGATGTCTCAGCATGGAAAGAACAGTCTTGGACCTCCTCAGATTCTGCATGGTGCCATCAAAATCCACTCCATCTTCTCCAGTTATGGTGAAGATCAGTTATGATCTTCTCAGTTATCATCTTCTGCAGTTATGACTGCTTTTCTGCCTGAGGAGAAACATTGCAAATGCAGAGGTGCTGATCACATAGGGTGGTTTTCTCCAGATGGGATCTAAACTCTTAATTTTATAAATAAATAAATACAGCACAGATATTGACACAGTGTCCTGTTCATGAGATATCTCAAAGAGGGACAGAAAGGCTCCCAGCAGATCACAGGGCAGGCACATTGGTACAGAAAGCCCATTTTCCAACTGCTTTACATCCCTCCATCTACCTGTAATGAGACTGTGAAGTATGAGGCTCAATTAATAGGTCAAGGGCTAGAATACATCTAATTATAAACCCATTTACTCCTAGCCTAAACATCCTAATCTTAGCCCCAAAATATACAAGTCTGCCTGGAGTGACACAAAGCAGCGAGAGCCCATGCAGGGACTTGCCAGCCTCTAAGAGTCCATGTTGTTCTTTCAGTTATCACAGTTTATTTTTTGGACATTGAGACTCCAGAGGCTGCAGAGCAGCAAGGCACCACAGAGTATACAGTGATTCAAGGATGAGGGGAACCTTTTCTACAATACCACTGGCTGTCTGTCTCCATATGATGTACTGCAAAGGTTAATTTGTTTTGAAATCCTCATTTTTAATTTGCATTACTGATCAACCTAGCAATTACAAATGTTAATCAATTCTTCAGTGGCCTTAAATTCAGAGATTGAGACTGTTGATCTAAATAAAAATTCCATCCCTTGCTCTGATTTATTAAAACTTGAGTGATATGGAGAACCCACTGTGTCAGAGCACTGATAGGAGCATGCTTTCAAAGCATATCCTTAATTAATTTTAAAGCAGGATGGACCAATTTATATCACTTTGATTTAAATCAGTTTTGTTAATTGTGATTTAAATCACGATTTAAATAATTTAATTTACATTGCAGTTGTGCTTTCTAGCAGATATTCATGACAAAGGGTTATTCTCAGAGACTGACAATACAAATGCTTAATTGCAAAGAAAGGCTGCTCTGAGCTGGTATTTAGTATTTGTTTTTGTTAACTAAGAGAATACACTAATATCACACGTCACTATATATCTAAGCATTTATTCTGGGGTTTGATTTTTATGTTTGATTTATGAGAAAACAGGACATGGAATTTTTAGTCACCTGATTCACTTTTTAATGTGTGCTTTGTGTCATGCTGCTTCTGAACAAAAATATCCAGAAGAACATAATTGTTTAAGTGGAACTGCATTGTGTCCTGCATATTTTAGGAAATATTATCAAAATATTCTTTGCATTTCAAGGCAGCTGATGTGCTGAACAGTGCAAATATCAACAGCAATAAATCAGCTGAGCTATTTTTTCCTTGCTTCCCTGTTCTTCAAGATTAGAGCTGGTTGATCTCAGATCTTCCCTCCCTCCCACCCACATTTTACTCATAAAATGGGAAAGGATAAGCAAATTTTCCTGTTCTTTCAACTACCAGTTGTTTTCCCAACTTGGAATATTCTAGTCATTAAGTGATGTAAAGCAGATAAAACAAAAATAAGAAAATGTTCTTTTTTGCACCTGCAAAAAAAAAAAAAAAAAAAAAAAAAAAAGGCTGCAGCTGTCAAAAGCCAGTTTATTAATCAAGAAACTCCAATTCCAGGTGTCTAGTTAGTAATTTCTCCCCTTTAGTGATTTGACATTCTTCAGAATTTTGGCAATGAATATATACTCAGTTGTTATTTTTATGAAAGAAGTTTTTATTAAGAAAATAAAATTTTATGTTGGGCATTCATAACAAATTTGTCATGGTTCCAGGACACAGGACTTCAAGTTTTATTTTCAGAAGAAAAAAATATTAATTTAAAAATTCAAATATGAATTAATGTGTGTTGTAAAAACACACACTGATTTCTTGGCACTAAGGAGCCACAGACAAAAGGACAAGAACATGAATGGACTAATTGCCATCTATTTTAAAAGGGAACACAACAAAAACGCTGTAGATTTATATTTTCTAGAGGATTTTTCTCCTGCCCTCAACTGACAAATTATAATTTTTGCCACCTTGATAGAGATTATTCCCTTACCCACAGAGAAAACACTGGGCAATGAACTCTCCCCACACCATAATTCTCACACAACATGACAGAAAATGCACAGCTCTAAAATCAAAGCGTTGTTTCTTAATCCAAATACTTATTCTCAATTCTATCTAAGCCTCTACCTGGTTAGTAATTCGTTACCTGAGTTCATATGGCTGCTGGGTAAGAGTTTTCCCACCCAGTTACCTGATGCAAGTTTACAGCACAGCTATTTAGGGCAGTGATTTGTTTCAGTGGACTCAATCTAAAGGTTGGACACTATTATTTTGGAAGTCTTTTCCAAACTGAGTGATTCTATGAATCCCATCCCCATCAGCAGGACAGGCCGTCAGCACTGACTGCTCAGGCAGGCTGGCAGGAGGGCAGGGCTGGGGTCTGCACGTTTCCACTCTGGGCAGCAGCACCAGAGCACTCACAATGCCCTCTGGAGCTGGGTAAAAATTCCCCCAGGTTATTCTTGTATTTGGCACTAGCAAATCCTGTTCTGTGGCCCAAAAGTCTGTAGTGTAACAGAGATCACATAAGAAATGTCCAGACTGCACTCTGCAGTGGGAGTTTACATTAAGTCCTTCATTCCTTAGTCAGCCCCCAGAACATGCAGCCTTATAATAATTATAATAATAATTATAATAATTTTCAATCGGTTTTCTGAAATAAGAGACATTTGTTTTAATTTCTGCATGAAGTGCTGAAGATGCCACCTGGTACTTAGTTAATGGTAAGAATTCTGTGTTGTTGCTTAGAAAACAATGAATTCTACAGTATGGTAAGAATTTGAAACTAAATAAAACAAGCAAGTTAACTTTTCAGCAGTTGTGAGTGTGTAGCACAGGAATATGCTTACCCAAAAGATGTGGGAGCACTGGGAACAGGCAGGCACTCACCTGGGAGGGAGCAGGACAAAACACCCACTTTTCCATACACTCTTGCAGAAGTATTTCCTAATCAAATGAAAACCTGAGTGAAAAAAAAATTCACATGAAAATTTGATAAGTAAACAAAAAAATGGGTAAAAGTGTTTCTGTGGAATGAGATTTTTTGCTTACTCTAAACTTCAGAGCAGGCACAGACTAAAAAGAGGTGCCAAAAGCAGTAACTGAGGAGCTGTCACTGTGCTGCAGTTAGGGACATACACCCACAAGTTCCCCTTAGCAACATCTCCTTTTCTGCTGAAAACCACCATAGCTCCCAATTCCTCTGTGCAAGTGTCAGCCTACCTAGAACTGACAACTCAAACGTGCAGAACAGAAAAAAGGGATCAGCAAATACCTCAGTCCTGTATTTGGAAGCTGCATTATACATTCAAGACCAATTAAATACTTTAAAACTTCAGTGAGTACCTGCAAGAGTTATGTCTGCTAAGTCCATCAAGTCTGCAGAACTTGCACAGGAGAATTGCAGAGGAATTTTGCAAGGGAAGGCTCAACACACAGATGTAATTTTTATGCTTTGGAACACATAGGAAATTCCAGCAATCATTGAATGAACTCTGAATGCCTTGCTGAAAGACATACATTAACCAAATATAAACCACTAAGTAAATACATGGAAAAAGTAGTGCCTTGGAAGAAACAAACAAATGATATATGGCATCAGACTAAACAAGCTAGTGCAAGGCCAAGATAGAGCAGCTATCTCCGAAATCACTAGGAAGTAATCATAAAGAAACACTTGAAATAATAAATAAAATAGAAGAAGTAGTTCTCTTCCCCTACCACTCATGTCTGAAGCACTGCAGAGTGGCTTAGAGCTGGACATATCGTTTTCCTATGCTGACAGTGAAAGATGCTATACTGTGTCCACTGTACCTGGTCATCAAGAAATTACCTCTGTACAAGGATTCTTCATTCGCACAAAGCTGAGGAAATTAGGCTGCTCCTCCCAGGCAGCACTGGCTAAGGCAGACAGGGCTGTCTGAGGAACCACCACACTCCTGCTCCTGATAGTGAGGGGATCCCCAATTTCGGAACAAGCCTGGCATGCACCAAAGCAGCCAATGCTCAAATGACAAAATGATGAATATGGTACATTCCATCCTAACCCGATCCAAATTTCGGGTTGGCTTCCCTGACACCAGCAGCTCATCAAGATGTCTGTGCTGGCTAACTATTTCACCTCCTGTGTGAGGAAGGAAAACTAAACAAGTAAAACTAGCTGACATCAGGAAAATTGAGAAGCTGTAACTCATACAGAATTGGCCCAGAAATAATCAGATTCCTCACTCCTTTATTTGTTCCTGGACCAGATCCATTCTGTCCAGATAAACTCCTCCTGAGTGCACTACACAGCTCTGGTGTAATGAAGTGATGGGTCATGCTGGTGCTATCATATCCAGGATTTATGAGGAGACATTATCACCTCAAATAGGGAATTGGAGGGGGCAGAGCGATTGTGGCTCTACAAACAAGGCTTCGAGGCATGTTTAGATGGGTGGGATGCAATCAATCAAATTAAGGTGCTGTGCATGGATGTATCTCCAGTGACCTCAGAGAGAATTCCAGCACACACTGGTGCAGGATCTGTTGGTTAGGAATTCATTAACCATGCACATGTATTAGCAAAAGCAGGCACACCTCCTACAGGTAATTCAGCATATTTCCTCTCCTTTCCCAAAAATAAAATGTTCAGTACTGATACCAAAGCTGCCTTCCCTGCTGATCCCCTTTTGTCCCTGTTTGGCACGTTACTTGCATTCTCCATTCAGCAGCAGCTGTGCATAACTGGTCAAACACTCCAAGTTGTTTGTCAAAGTTTTCCTAAGGCTTTTCATCTCCTGTTTTCCCATGAGGTGCCCAAATACAAGTCATCTCTGTTGGCTTTTGGTGCACATTAATTCTGAGCACAGCGTCAGAACTGGCAGGTAATCAGTTAGCTGGAGGTTAAAGTGGAGCATTTTTTCCCTAACAAGGGCAATAAAAAGGTGGGAAAGATATTTCTGAATTAGAACACTTTTATTCAGGTAATATATTTCCTAGAGGCACACCTTTAATACCAGCTCATGGACAATTCACTAGATGCAATCTGAAAAGCCACTGGAGGTAGAGGAAAGCTAATCAAAGCAGAATGTCTGATTTATCACTTCTGCAATGCAAGGTGGGGGGAAAACAAACTGCAGCCTCAAGGCTTTGGGCGCTGAAACACTGCACCACCCTGGATCCATGATGACAGGAAGAGGAATCCTCCAGCTAACATCTCTCACACTTGTCCTCAGACTGTGGGAGATGTTACAGTGAGGGCACAAGGAGGAAACAGGGACCCTGAGGAGCAAGGGCAGGAATGCAGGGGCTAAGAGAACTCAGCTGGCAGCACGACACAGGAAAAGGGGTTTGGGGGTCTGACCACACACAGCTTTTGTCACACAGTGAAGAGGGAAACAGATCATATCTGCCACATCTTGTAGCTCTCATCTATAGCCAGCTAATTGGCAACAGGAGTTTTATATAAAGATGAACTCCATGGAATCTTTTAACATGAATAACGCTCAAATAATTTATTTGATTTTTGAGCTGTCTCCTAGGAAACAGTCCATTTGTGTCAGCATTAAGGAGTAGGATGCCATGCATAGTTAGGAATGCCTGTTAACCTCCACCTCTGAAATGTTCATCCCTACAAGACAGGAGGAGAGAGGGCAGAATGGGACCAGATATCAAGGTACCATCCGTGGGAGCCTGGCTCCTATTTGTGCTTCAAGAGTTCTCACACCAAATTTATGCCCAAATTCTGTCATGTGGTGTCAGGCCAAGTGGATGCACAGGTATCTGAGTGAGGTCAGGAATTAATTTGACACATTATGGCTCCAAATTCCACAATGATTTGTGGATGTGAAAATCCCTCCTACCCTAATCGACAGGAATATTCATGTGCATGAAATTGGATGGGTAAAATCAGGGTAAGTCTCCAGAGAAACAAAACGATGTAAAGGCTGTTATTTATCCTGGCTATGCTATTTTTCTGAGAGGGAAAAAAAATGAAAGAGGAAAGATTTGAATTACAGCTCTTTGATGGGTAACATAGCAGTAGACAGGTTAGTCCTTGTAATCTGCTGGCACCATCAACAGAGCACCAAATCAAATATGTTTTTACTCATCTATTAATGCAATCCATTGCAATAGTTATTCAATATTTATGTTTGTGTGAATTACTGCATATTTCATTCTCTTTTGAAAACCAGGGTAGTTGAAATAGTACAGAATTTTATCTGACAGAGCTTTAATCTTTTGCTTATCATTGTTTCACCTGAACTGTTGTTCTGAAAACTAAATAAATGAGGTTTTGGTGAGATAAGAAGTTCCAGTATTAGACCCTGATACCATTGGTCATGGTGCCATGATACACCTGACATTCCTTATAAATAATAAGTGTGTGAAGATCTGGTTTTTTGACTGCCTGTATTAGTTTGAAGAAATAGCAGTCACCATGCTGAGTAACATTTAACACTGCTCATACTGTAGTCAAAGTAGTAAAATTCCACTTTTTAGGAAGTAAAGATGACCACTTGCAGAAGTCAGAAAAGACTTACTTCTCTACTTACAGGAATAGACATAGTCTGCAGCTCTTCTCAGCTAGTCATATCCATCACAGCACTCTCAATTTGGTACAAAGTATTTCAGAGAAAAATAGATCAGACTTCTCTAAATCAGACTATGCCTGCTGCTACACCCTAGCACTGAGATTGCAACTCAGCATCTTGTTCCATTCTGCAGTGAAGAACCATCTGAAAGTCAGATTAGAGGACAAAATCTGCAAACAGACTTCAAGAGAAAATCACCTGCCATCTTCTAGGTGCTCACCATTTCTAGTGTGCAGGTGAAAGAAGGTTTGCAACTTCTGTGGTTAAAAAGCTTTGCTCTTCAACCTTGCTCCCAAAGAAATCTTGTATATGCGTTAAGTCTAGTCCCAGGCCTAGGAAGATGAGAGAGACATCAAGAAAGTGCAGGAAGACATCAGCATGATTTACAATTCAGTTTTCAGAATCAGTGGATATTTTTCTTTGTTTATTCTGTACAGGAGCAGTCAAATGGAGAACTTAGAATGACCTTAAAAAACTGAAAACAGAAACAGGAGACAACTCTTAATACTGCTGTGCCATAATCCATGCAACCCCAAACCATTCTCCAAGGCAAGAAATAGAAAAACCCCATCAAGGAAATAGTTCCATAAAACAGAAAAACAAAGCATAAACAGAAAAATAAAACCAGACGCCAATGTGTACTCAAAGGAGCTATTAAAAGCAAAATGCTTGTCAGTATAGGATGCTCCACTGCACACATCTGGTGCTCTCAGCAATACAGAACATTTCTTTAATTGCTACACCTGAGACCAAGAGCAAGAAATAAATCTAGACACTGATCTCAACTTTTTTGGAGACAGGTAGAGATGAGTAGTAGCACAAGGACTTCACTGATGATAATCAAGCACTTATGCATTACTGCACTGAACAGACATGCTTGGGATAGACCTATGCCTCTATAATTTGATGTCTGTTTTTCAAATCCTTCTGGTGCCAGACACTGCAGAGCTAACTGTGATAAGCCTCCCATGTGGTATATATCATCCAATACTTTTTGCACCATCCGAGATGTCAGTTCAGCAATACCCAGTGGAAGAGGCAATGGACGAGATGTCAGAGCAGCTGGACTGATTCCAGCCTGTTGCTTCTTCTCATGGGTTGTTGAGAGTCACTGAACTTTTCTTTCCTGTTTTATTTACTCAGACTCTAAGTACTGGGTGCATGTTTAGACAGCACCTTGCATGATGGATCCTCATTCTCTCTCAGGCCCTTAGAAATGTGTATGTCAGGATTATTCACATTTCGTGACTTTGACTTTTCCTGACAACAAACAGTGAAACCTATGTGTTTATTGAGAGGAAAGAATTCAAAGACAGTCACAGCACAAGAAGAAAACATAACTAACACTTGCTCTGAGAAACTGTTCGGTGCTTCTAAGCTGGAAAATTAACTTGCTCAGCAAGTCCTCTTGCTCAGGATCTCTGTCCTTCACCTCTCAATAGGATGGTGAGAGGTTCCTCACCATTTTTTTAAGTGGTGTGAGTCCATGCAAAGGGTGGGTAAAATACTGATGTTAAAATGTTCGCATCCTTATTAGAAGCAATATGTTTTGCTCTGAATCCAAGCTGAATATTCTGAAATTGATTTTAATAATTTCTTTCGGAGTAACATCAAGAATTTCCTTTTCTTGACTCATTTGCTATAGCTTGTCCTTTGTGAACAGTGGCATATCATTGCCAGCTGTCATTATTACCTATACATTTCTCAGCTGTATTTCATGGAGACCATGTGACCTGGTACTCCATTTACCCCAAATATTCAGTTCTCAGCCCTGCCATTTTCCAAATCTGAAATAACATATCTTGAACTATGTTAACTACCTCAGAGCATTCTCATCCTTCACAAAATGAAATTTTAGCCATTTGTTGCCTTACAGCACATTTGAGGTCAGGAAAAAATATTAGGTTCTCATTCTTCAGGTGGGTACTCAGGTGCAAACTCAATTATAATCACATTCTTAGGACTGACCAGTACTAAATATAGGGTGCCCTTTTATAAAACACATGCAGAATAGGATATCAGCAACTCCTCTCCTGAAGACCACTGGCTCATTTTATCTGCATCTGCTATAGACAATGTCAAAAGATGTTATCTCAAAATTGTTATTGCAAAATTAAGATCAAGCCTGAGACTTGCTGATCCCTCCTTATTTTGATGCTCAGGGGAGCTGGACATATTTTGAATGTCTCATTTGGTTTGTAGGGAATGTAATGCTTTTTTAACCAAGCTGGAATTTTGACCCAGAAAAGAATATCAAAGCACATTAATTATCTTGAAATGTGCTCTAATGCTGAATCAGAAGAGAACAAATTAAACTCAAGTCAAAATTCAAATGGTGAAAAAAACCCAAACCAAAACAAGAATACCCACAACGTTCAAAATGCCAACTATATTGGTCATGAAAGATTTTCTTATGATAGTTGTTATACGATAATATATTTTCATAGGTACCTAAATATAGATCATACATTTACTATGCCAGTAAGAGTTAATAAGGAAAGCATTTACAGTGATGCAATTCCTTTTTCCCCCCATCTTTAAGAAACTCCTGAGTCACTGGACTTGCAGAGCACATGTACCTTTCTCTTTTATGAAAGATTCCCCTATACAAAGATTTGTGACTAGTTCAATGACAGGAAATTTTTTTTTCCGGTTTAGAAATATCCTGAACATCACAAAGTTGAATTTCAGACTGCAAATACCTCTTCATTGTGCAACTGTCTTTTCCTCAAAATCACGTTAAACTTATTTAAGGCTTTTATTTCAATTTAATTTAAAATAGATTTCCTGAATAGATGAAAAGCCTTTGGGTTTTCTCCTGGCCTTCCCCTTGTTCCTACTTCTATGTAACGATGCCATAATGATTCACTATTTGATGTTCTCTGGCTTCAGACTTATACTATAATTGCCTAATTTCTTATGAGAAAGGCAGATAAGGAAATATTTCAAGAGGCTTGTAAATAGCTGACAAGGACCACAAGACTGCAGTTACATTTAATTTATAGCTGAAGTGTTTTGCTGTGCTAGCTGAAATATTGTGTTTGTATAGTTTTTCTGTGCAGCCTGTATCATTTATCACTCAGTAACCAGCGTGAACTACACATCTTGCTTTAAAACCTCCAAGTATTTTCCTAGTTACCACTACAGCAAGGTATAATATTCTTCTGGAGAACCTACAGTGGAGTAATAAATTGCATGACTGAGTAAAAGACTGTCCTCTTTGATTTAACTCTAACCAGTCTTACCAACTAGAAGTTTCCAGTCCTGCATGGTTGCTTGGCTTTCCTGTGCCAAATGAGCCAGAGTATGATCTCATCCAGATTTCAGCCTCTTAAAAGTAGTTTTCTTAACTATTTTTTATTGCACTCCTGCAAAATAATTGAAGAAATAAAACCTTTAAGCCATGTACTGAAAGCTGAACTTGCAATATCTTTCCGTCCTGGCATTTAACTCTAAGAGGGGTAAGGCTTATACAATATATCCAGCTCCCAGCACCGTGCTGCTGCTCATATAATCAATGTTACCGGTGGTGGTGCTTATGCCAATAAGGAAGTTAATGAGAAAAGCCAGGCTGGTTCATGTTTTGTAAGAAAGAGAATTAAACCCTACATTCATCAACTGGAAAAAAAACAAACATTAGAAAGGAAAGAATGAGTTCAAAAAAAAAAAGGAATTCAAGAAAGAAGGAAACTATCATAGCTAGAAATATCAATGAATAGTGTCAGACATTGCTATTGTGTAATGCTGCCTCGTTTACATGATTTATGTTAATATTGTTAGTTACTTCCTGAGCAATGGCTGAAATAAGGATTTATAAGGACATTTAAAAATAGGGTGAAAAGGTGGAAGGAGGAAAGATCAGAAATCCAGAATAACTTGAGTTTAGAGGGGTGTCTACATATCTCTGCCTTGTTCACTGGTGAAAACTTGAGGCCTTGTGAAAGGATTAAATGCAAAACAACCCCACCAAGATTTTAGTCACAGCAGATAGGTAATTCTTTACTGGGAGGGTGGTGGGGCCTTGGCACAGATTTCCCAGAAAACCCAAAAACCTGTGGATGCCCCATCCCTGGAAGTGTTCAAGGCCAGCTTGGATGGGGCTTGGAGCAACCTGGTCTAGTGGAAGATGTCCCTGCCCATGGAATGAGATGATCTTCAGGTCCCTTCCAACCCAAACCCTTCTATGCTTCTGAGATCACAGAAGTGAGAAACATTTGGTATTTTAGGTTCAGTCCAGTCTGTCTTTACTTCTGCATCTGCAGAGTTTTGCTTTGCAAACAGTGATAACCAGGTAAAAGTGAAGGACGTGCAGGTAAGAGCAATTTCTCCAGTTACCTACACTCACACCTGTGTAGAGGAGAAATGAAATTGTGTGCATCATTCCCAGCTTTGGGAGAGTCCCCTTTCCCTCCCCTTCCCCACAGAAAGCAGTATAATCCTTTAAGTGGAGTTATGGTTAAAACCTACCCAAACACCACACAGACAGGTTTTGTTCTAACACATGTGGTGGTGTTCTATTTATTCTCTTTCTGACTAAAATTAATTGTAGTTAAGCACTCGCCATTCCTCTCTGAGAACACTTCTGGTTTGGCAAAAGTTCAGCGAGAGTTAAAGAATCACTCACCTCCCAAAGCTATTCTAACTGGGAGAAAAAGAGGATGGGCAGGCAGAGCAGGTTGAAACACATGGATTAATTGGTGCTAAAGTAAATTAGTATATCTAGAGAGAAGAGTAGAATAAAAGGAGGGGGCTGTAAGCATGACCTTGAACTGCTCTAAGAGAGGATCTTAGATGAATTCCTTTGTTTCCTACTTAATCATTAATTACTGCTGGTGTTTTGCAAACACAGGCATGCCTACACCAGGTAATGCTGAGGTGTGCTGGAGATCCCCCAGGCACAGAGAAGAGGAAACGAGCACTTCTGCACAGAGCAGTGCTGGACCACAGACAAACCACTCCAGGCCCCCAAAAGAGCATCACCTCAGAGAGACATCTCACTTGGGTACAGTGCCTGATCCAGCACTTAGATCCTGTCTGCCCATGAGAAAAAGTGTGGGATGGAGACAGTCACTGAATAGAAGAACACAAACACATTTCTTGAAAATATGGAAAATAAACATCTACGTTAGATTGCCTTGATGTCTCTGGGCCTGTTTTACAATGGAATATTCTTGAAAATCAGATTCAGTGTCTGAGATGGATTATTTTGAGCTAGTTGATAGTCTGTGACCATCTCAAATATTGCCCATGAGAGGAATAACCCCATAGAGGAAGATTCCTTGCTCCATAGACAGACCTCCGTTTCAATCTCCTCACACAGAATGTCCAGTAGAAGTGTCAGAGTGCATGGTCACAAATGGGCAGTGAGGCAGGTTTACCACCTAAAATTCTGTAGATCTCAGCAAAAGCCCAGACCAAACTAACTGCAATGGTGCTGCCTCCCAACCTGAGAGCCTCACAGCTCACCAGGACCACAGAGACAGTCACCAGATGCAGATGTGGACAGCACAGGCTCAGCAGAGCCAGGACCTGGGGTATTTTTTGTTCAGAAAGTTTCCACTGCTCCCTTTGGGAACGTGGTAGAAGGAAGATCAGACAGCATCAGGAGATTGTGCCATGCTCTCATGTGTGTACCCCATGAACAGCCTCAGCTTTGGTGCCTGGTGTGATGCCTAGAGAGGCTGTCTGTCTAACAGAGGTTAGACCGTGTTAAAGGAATAAAGTAGGCATTTATTAAAAGGCCGTGGCTACATCCAAGATGGATGGCTTGTCACGAGTTTTCACACTTTTATAAGTTCTGGTCCATTTCCATACTGGGGTTAATTGTCCAATTCCAGCTCCAGGTTCTGCAGTCCCATCCTCCCAGATTCTCTCCTCAATTCACTGTTTGCACTTTTTGGGCCTGAAGCTGCAACAATGTCCTTGGTTCTCAGGCTGGACAAGGACTGTTTTGTCTAACTAGACTGTGAAGAGAACTTGCTAACACTTTATATGAAGTTCAGTCACACACCAATGCAGTACAGAATCTGAGAAATATAAAAGCTAAAACTTGAGGCATCAGGTGCTGAGTGAAGATATCAGAACGTGGTTCCCAAAGGAAAGTCCCTGAGGCTGCTCATACCTCACCCCATCCTTTAGGGATCTCCAGAGGACATGAAGTCCCTGAGAAAAAGGAACAAATCTAATAGCCTTTCCCACTTAAAAATAAACCCATTAAATGAGAGGAAGCAGCATTTCCCGAGCACTGCAACACTGATTGCAGGGCGAGTCCAGCCCTGATTCACTGGCCAGGTCGGGGCCATTGTCCCATAGACCATGCACAGGAAGGAGAGCCCAGCAGGTCCCACCACCTGGGGCCACACCCTGGCACCCCAAACCTCGGTGGGACCCACAGATCCCTGTGCACAGCCAAGCAATTTTCCCCTTCTTTGCTTTCTCTATTGATGTTTGACCACCTGCTGCACCAGCAGAACACTGAGCTGCTGCTTCCAATGGACTCCAGTTAATCACAGGAAAAAAAAAAAAAAATAACCACAACCCACGCGTTTAGTACACATATGAGAAATCAGTGACGTTTTCCTCTTCCGTGGTTCTGGTTAAAAGAGCAAGCACCAAACCGGGGAGAGGAATCACTTCCCATCCCAGATACTGTATTTAGGGATGTGCTTATCTGGAAAGCCATGCCAGGAACACTGTGAGCAGGAAAGCACTGCTTGACAACTAAGCCCTTCCTCCCAATTTAAGACATTTTGTGACCTCCTGGGTCTTTCTTTAAAGAAGCCTTTCCCTTCTATCAGTTTGGCTCCCTGTTCTCTGTGGCAGTGGCTGAAAAATTAAGATGACAATATGGATTGATGAGGCTGAATCTGCCTCCATCCTGGCTCATCTCTCTCCTTGATGCTGCAATGAAGCCACTGTCCCAGTGTGTGTCCAAGGAACAGTCTAAGCTGTCATAAATCCAGGCTTTCCCAGCAAGATCAAGAAGGAGGAGGGCTCTCAAAGGCCTCTGCTGAGGCAGGGGAAGCTGTAACAAGTGTGTGAAAATTAACTAGATTCATGTTTACATTTGATATAGCTACACATATGGGCAGAGGCAGTCATGCATTGCTTGGGTCCCACCAGATGTGAAGGGTTTGCAGCTGGGAAGTCCCTTTTTGTTTGTGTCACCCAGCCCGAGTTCCACTCCTCAGCACACCAAGCACAGCTCCCAGCAGGGGATGACAAACCAAATGCTTGCACCTGTGTTGTGCAGACATGTGTATCCAGAGATTTTGCTGGCCACTGTGAAAACAAAGCCTCTAACACATGGATTCAGTGAAAATAGGGTGGGCAAAGCTCTGCCCCCACACGCTTGCAGAGCTCAGTAGGAATGAGATGTGTTCATCCTGCTGGTTTGGGATGTCACACATCGCTTTCTAGTAGCTGCTCCAAACATGGGATGAGCATTTCTTGCTCCTAACTAAGAGCATTTCCCTGTCTGCCTCCTGGGAGCTGCTTATGGCCTCTGTGCAGAGCACAGGGAAAGGCTGGCTGCAGATGCATCACTGCTCTGTCTTCAGAGGGGCAGCAGCAGCAGCAGCAGTTTAACTCCTTTCTCCCCACTGTCAGAAAACACAATTGCATCGGAATGAGCCCTTCACTGAAAAAGTTACATTTGTCAAATTGGCATTACATTTGTCAGACTGCTAAGTAGCTCATCAACTGAGGCCAAGGATTGTGATTCCTCTGAGCTTTCTGGTACTCACTCTGACTGTCAATTTAATACCCCAGCAGAACAGGGCTCATCTCCACTGTTTTTGGCTGAGGATTGAGACTAGATTAATTAAAGTGACTACTTTAATCTTGGAGTTTATGAGTGAAAACTGAGCATCATAAAATAGAGAAATATGTTTTTTGCCTTTAGTATTCTTCATATTTCCCAGGAAAATGTCTAAATTGATGACAGCACAATATCTCTCTTAGTTCTGGCCTTACCTTCACTGTTTTTCTGTAAATGAAAAAGGGGAGGGAAAGGTTCAGATTTGATAGACTTCAAAATTAAATATGTTACCATATAGCCATTTGCAGAAACAATCATAGGCTTTCATCAGTTTTCCTCTTCTGGAGGATTAATAATCTGTCATATAAGATGTCTTTTTGCCATCTTGTTAAGGAAAAACCACAAGCATTAAACTTCTGCACTAGGTGCTAATTCTTTAACAGTTTGGGCTTTTTCTGTGTTTAAGTAGAGAGTATTTGCCCTTCATTCAGGGGAAAAAAATCTTTACCTGGAAATCACCTTCTGTGCAATTACCTGTTAAGACTACAAATGGTGCAAGGCTTCATTACTTTGGAGAAGATTTTCATGTGGAAATAGCTCTCCTCACAGGGGGCTGCCAACTTTGTTATTAACGGCTATCCCCTCACATTCTTTTCTTTGGACTATTGCACTATTGCTACTGCTGTGGAGCAGGTCTTGCCCAAGGGAGAGGAGCTGGTGGATTCCAGGGGCTGGCTGGGTAGTGGAAATGAGGAGTCAGGTCATTCATTACCCACCAGGTCTACCCAAAAACAATAATTCACAACTTGCAGAATGCAGTCAAGTGCATTCCTCTCCAGGGTGATTAAAGAAATACTCAGTTTGGTGCAACTGAGGTACAAAAGCTCTCTGTGTCCTTCCTCTGCCAAGCATAGAAGAATGCCTTGCTTTAAATGATTTACAAAAACTCCCATATGCCAAAGACGTATCATTTACATGGAATCCAGGCAGCTTCATGCAATCACTGATTACACATAATTGTCCCAAAAGTGAGGGGCAGGGGGAGTAAATCAGCTTATCAGTGTTCAAGGTTTATTTTACTTCTCCCAAAGGAGGAGAAGCATAGGCTTGCTAGGAATCCCTTTTTTCTCTACTAAGGGTAAAAATCTGAAATGAAGAATAAAATGTAAAATAAAAATTCTAAGTTCTGATTTTGTAACTGCATCCAGTTTAAAGTGTACAAATAATATAAAATTGATTTAAAGCAAATTCTCATTAAACGAGAAAAAGTAGAAGTGACAATGAATGAAAAATTAAAGCAAACTGTTTTCCTTTTCTTGTTTCTCCGAGGCTTCTGCTCCCCCAAATCTGTAGCAATAAATCACATGCAGGTTTCTTCAAAACACTGCTAAGCATCCAATAGGAGCAAATGATGTATATAACTTAACAGCAGTTGTGCCCTACCATATTAAAAATCAATTACACTTCACATCATGCAGTCTCAACTTATAGAAGATATTTGTGGTGCTAATTTGAGTTGTCCTGGATAATTAGAGGATCTGTATCTCCATCATTATAAAAAAAATTACTTTTGCTAAGATTTGCACAGAGGTTCTAATAGCATTACCGTCACAATGATTTTAATAAAAGCCAGATTGTGTCTAGCTCTAATACTCCAAATCTTTAATGAATTTATCCCATAATATCCACAGAAGAAAACTGAGCACTTTTATGCCAGTTTTCAATCAGTGGGGAGCTGAAGCTCAGCAGTAACAGGGTTCAGACACTCAGAGATGTAAGAACCCTGCTTACCTCCACTTTTAACACACACGTTGCAAAAAACCCCAACGCAACCACAGGGGTGGGGACAGGGAAAAGAGGTCAGACCTTTCCTGGAGAGGACCTGAGCTTCCAACAGCAGTATACCCACGAGCTGGTGTCTGTCTTAATGCACTGCAATATTTCTAGTGTCAGCCTGGCTTTATCAGGGAGGATACAGAGACACAAGCCTTTAATAAGCTATAGAATGTGGCAGTGGGGAAAAATATAAGAAGTACTGGAGATTTTCCTGCAGCAGGGAGAGGGTTATTTGCCTCAGAAGGGTTATTGTTTCAGAATTGTTTGATGAAATAATAAACAAAATACTGCAGTGCTAATAGTTTCTGTAGACCCATGCTGCCTTGCAATGTAGAGGAGGATGTGTACTCCCTGCCCAGACAGGGCTTCCTGCATAGCTCCAATGTGAAGGAACACGCACTCATTTGTCAGTGACAAAGAGCTAGAAGGCAATTTCTTAGCCTTAGTGCTTTCTCTTAAGCAGGAATAGTCCCATCAACGTTCGAGGTGTGTAAGGAGATTTAAATGGTTTAAATGCTCAGGCTTCTTTTCTAAATTGAATTAAGACTGCACCGAACCAATATTGCAGAGGACAAAGGTCAAGGCGTTATTTATATAATACAAGGATGTAATGCAATAACCGGCTGTTGGAGGCACGTAAGTGAAAGATCAGGGACAAAGCTGCAGACAGGATGTCAGCAGTGCACAGGGAATTAGCCATGCAACTCCCTCTCATTAATTACAGATACGCACGTCCCAGCCACCATACATCATTATCAAGGCAAACCCAGCAGTAACTGTGATTCATACTTTGCCATTAACAGTGCAAGAAAAGGTGAAAAAGGATTGTGCTCTTCTGGCACCATCAGGTAATCATGTGGGCTCTTCCTTTGTCCAATCTGAAATGAAACAGCAGCCATGGAAAAACATGGTAAGAGGAGCTTTCATAATTTCCTCAAGTGCCATTTTTAGTCATGTTACTATATAAGGAAGAAATATTTCCATACCCATTGTCAGGTAGCAATATAATGTTTTTCTATGAAACCTTAACGAATATTAATATTGTTACACCTTGCAAGATCTCAATGAGCATGTTCTGTGTCAACACACCTGTCAGAGACAAAAAGATTTAAAAGCTCAGAAGGACCTTGAAAGTTCCATTTCTAAATATTGCTTTTGTCCAAAGTGTGTTGCTTGCTTAACATGGGGCACACCCTGCAACTTTAATCCCAGTCAAATACATCTACAATTTATTGGAGTCCATAATATATGTTTGGGGTACAAGACTACTTAGCTTTGTGCCAAACATTGTCTTACTATGTTTTTGCAAAAAAAAAAAAAAAAAAAAAAATCCAACAAACCCCCCAATTTCAGCAATAAAAATGCAGAAATTTCACTTGTTATATCTGCTGTAGATGATGCTGTTTCCTTCTTTTTTTTTTTTTTTTTAATATGAGCATCACATCCTATTCAAAATCTGACCTTCCAGTCTGTGCAAGAATGCCACAGACAAAAATCCATCTTAAGGCAACAGAATGTACCCAAGGCTTTACTGCCTTACTCTAAGAGCCTGTTGACATTTGGTTTTGTCCTCATGACATCTATAACTAATGCAAGATTGGAGCCCTCACCAAAGGCTTTAAAATGAAGTTTACCAGCATTAACTGCCATGTAGCCTTTTCCAAATATTTTTCATACACTTTCTGCACCAGATTAGAAAAATGCAGGTCTTCATGCAGTCTTTAATGGAAAAGATCTATCAAAGGTTTCTGGTAACCAGGTGTACCCCATTTCCCAGGCACTCTGCTGGCAGAGAACAGTGACTGATGTTCTTTACCTCAAGTGAACTGTTCCCTTTAGACTGGGAAAAAGCCAAGCCAAGAATCTGCTCTTGACTCGAGCTTTTTTACAGGTAAAAAATCCAATTATGGCTCATGTTCTCCTACAGAGTCTTGAACAAGGAATGGGAACTCTGAGTCTCCCTTTTCAATCACTGGTCTCCAGAAAGAGAAAGGTCAAATATACACTATTGGTAGGCTTTTCCCAGTCCTCAGGGATGGCCCAATCCTCCTCCCTCTCACACAGGGCAGCACCTGATCCCAATATCTGCATGTACTACAATGCCTTCTGTTACCTACTTTCATCACAAGACTTCTTTATTTTTTTTAAACACAAAACTGGTGTTTTCAGAAAAGAAAGACAATGTTTTAGCTTTTTTGCTTTATTACAAAGCTGACAACACAACTTCAACTTGTCAAACGAACTATGAAGTGTCATTACACTTCAACTGTTTCATTGTGGTCACCCCAATACAGCTGAGAGATGTAAAGGCCTCACAATATAGCAAAGAAAACAATCAATGCAAGATTTGTGATTTTCTCTGTTAAAGATAGTGATTTTTTTTTTGCATTACAATTCAGTTTTTCAGGATGAGAATGCTCTCAGCTTTCTGAGCTTTTGGCAGCTGAAGATTCAGAATGTGCAGGGGAGACTAACACCCCATTAGAGCCATCCTTTAATTTCTGTGATCTCCTGTCTTTGCCTGCATAGAGAAATCTCTCCAAGACTGAAGCAACCCTTAATATTTCACTCTCTGCTCCTGTGGTCTAAGTTCTGCAGTATAAAATACTTGAGTCTGTTGAGAATTAAGCAGCTTTTTGTAAAGGTAAAATTCCTGAGCCCATGGTTGACTTTTCCAGACCCCCAGAGCTTTGGGCTGTCCCAAGTCCTGCAGTGCATTAACCCACCCTCATGTAAAGTACACCTCAGCTTAGATCAACATAAAAGGCAAAACCTTCCCAAAGGAACAGAACACACTCTTTTAGGTCTGGTTTCCCTAAACAAAATAGAAGGTAAAGCACAGGTTTGCAATGATGTTTTGATAGGTGTTTCAGCCAGTTTTACATGTAGTTATGTAAATGTAAGGAATCACACAGATTAAGTAAGCAATCTTTAGTGAGCTTGGTGATCTTGCTAAACACATAAATGCATCCCTCAAGAGGGGAAAAAAGGTAAATTGGCTGGTTTGGGATTGATGGATTTGTTGTGGGTCTGTGCTTAAATAAAAGAGAGGGAGGTGAGAAGAAAGTGAATGTTTAGAAACACAGTCTCAGAGAAAAGGGAATATAAAAAGGAAAAGTAAAAGGAAATGTTTATTGTTGCTCTACACCAGGATAGACAAATTTTTAACATATAACAAAGATTTAAACCTAACATGGACAGAGGAAATTATTATTCCAGCTCTACAGAGAGAATTCCAGTCTCAAAATGCAACAGCTTAAGAAGTGGGAAACTCCCAGTGACTGGACATTCCCCAACTCAATGCCTGTCTTGTGCATTTTGATGTTTCATGGTGTAGGACTTCTGTTTTGCATGATGGGAAGCACAAAGGCCCTTGTGTTTGCTTTGGGCCTCTGGCTGCTATTGTAATACACAATACCATAAATATTGCTGACAATCTTTCAGCACTACACAGCAATTCTAGAAAATGAAGAGCAACAATCCAGGCTGAGGGTCCAGTGTATGGTCCCTTCCTCCTTAAACAGCCATTGCAAAGGAAGAGGAAACAGAAGAGGGAACAGAAGGCAATGACAGAAGGGAGAAGGGAACAGACAGAATGTCACAATGACAATGAATTAATGCCTTCAGAGGAAACCTTCTGCTGCCCCCAGGAACCAAACTGCTGGAATAGAAGGAAGGTCATAAAAACCAACCAGTAAACAACCCAAATCCAATTGAATCGAGAAGCACATTCCTGGAGACTAAGGATGGATGCAGCACCACAGAGTAGAAAAGATCGACACTAACATCTTGCTTAAATGAGCACATCAGCTGAACTTTCTTTTTGTTACAATAAAAGAATTAAATGCAATGTGCAAATAATTCAAGAGTTTATTGGCAGGGTGGAGAAAGAGCTTCTACATTCCAGGAGTATTTTATTACTGCCTGCCTTTGAATTGCCAAGCAGTGAGCTCAAGGGTATTTGGAGTAAGACCATTGTAAGAGGCATTTTTGTTATCCAGTGCCTCAGAAGAGCAGGAGAGACTCCTGAAACATCTCTGTAACTACATTTTTGGAAGCAAGCAGGCACACAGCTGCTTAGAGGCCATCAGAAATAGAATTAGCATTTCCCTGTGTGTTCAAGACACACAGAGCTCATAGCTGGGTACCCTAAAGATGTGTTTGCATTCTGCAACTCTTAATTGACAAAGACACACAACTACAACTTCTGCAAGTACAAGGTGTGCAGTCATTCTTTCCCTGAGTAACCATTTCTGAAATAAATGTTTGCTCTCAGAGAGTGCAAAATCCTGCTCCCAAAATCAGATGTATAAACCCCATTCGCTTTTGGACATCTCAATCTTCAGCAAATGACTCAAAATCCTACAGCATAAAAATCATCCCTGTGTAGTTATGCTGCACAAAAGGAAGAGAGTTGTTCTCAGTGCTGCCATTCCCTGTAGGACATGCTATTCTTTCTAGAACTGTAGATTTTTGAAGCTATGGTGATTTACACTTCTCTGACTCCCTGTCTAAGCTCCTCTGAGATTATTTAGCCATGATTTTAGGTGCAGTAATTGTAGGGACTAGAGAACTGTTCTTTCTCCTGGGGATGGGAGATCACCTCAGTTCTCCTCTACACAATTTTACTTCTCTTCCAGCTGCCTCCCTTTCCACAACCCTTGTTTGCTTGTGTATGTATCCATCCCTCAGACAACCCACCAATCCCCAGATTTCTTCTAACATGAACAAAATCTATACTATATCGTTCACAAGCCTTTTTTGTAGGTTCAACATAAAAATGAAGAGGAGAGTGCTACTTCACCACATCAGAGGCTACAACTTAATTCAGCTTGGGCTGGATCTGTCCTTGGACCACTCAATTTTATACAGAGCCGCTCCCTGTAAGGCAAAGAAACCTCCAGATTGAGGAGCCCATGGGTGCAACAGGGCCACCCAAAGGTCTCTGACCATCCCAGCTGTGGTGGGGATGCAGCTGTGTGCAGCACAGAGCCCTGACAGCTGTGACAGAGCAGCCACCACTGAAGGCAGCAGTGCCCTAATGAGGTGGCCAATCGCTCCTGGCCACAGGGATGGTGTCTGACCTGGCACAAAACCATCACTGCAATTGGAAATAATTGGAGGCCTTTTTGCCAGGCTCAGCAGGGAGAGCAGGAGCCAAAGGGCACGGGGGGACAAGTGGAACACAGTCCCCTTGGGGCTGGGTGTGGAGGTGCCACTGCCCACTCCAGGCTGCTCCTCCAAGGCAGGGTGTGAGCCCAGCCTCTGCCAATCTGTCCTAACCACTGAGAGCCATTAAAATAAACCTCAGCAAAACTATTGCTGACACCCCAGGTTATGGAAAGGGCCAACTTCAGACAGCAGCCTTGCCTCTGTGTTGTTACAGACTCCCTTCCACCCTTCTTATTCCATTTCTCACCAGTGGCAGTGGCTCAGGTCTCATAATAGAAAGTCCCAGGCTTGTCCTGGTCTCACCACACACAGAGCAGGAATTTGGAGCAGTGTTATTGCTTGGGGTACTTCAGGACACAACGTTCTCCTGAAGTGGCTTTTGTTTCTTTTAAAAGCATTAATTTTTAAGAGTTTGATTAAAAATAATACTGCAGTGTGAGAAGGGGCACTCACGACACACCAACCTGACTTACTAATTGAAATTCCCAAAAGCTCTATCACAGACCTCCTGAAATGAAGTGCATTTAATAACTGAATTTCTTAATGTGGAGGGACATTCTTGGATCAATTTATTTCTGGTTTTGGTACAGCAGAGACTCTCCAGAACATTTTTTCATGCCTAAGGTGCTGCATGTCCAAGGTGCAAACCTCACCAGCTCCCAAAAGCTACAGATTAATATTGCTGTGGGTTACTGCAGGCACTAGAGTGGCAATTCCAGGACAAGACACATCACCCAGAGCACAGATGAGATTCTTCAGCATTCCACCACTTCCCCTGGTAGCAAGGAAAGGCAGAGAGACCTGAGCCAGGACACCCACACCAGCAAGGGGACAATTTAAGATTTTGGACAGGGCTATTTCCTGCACATTAATGATGGAACTATTATCCCAGGTGTTATTCCTAGGGTCAAGACACCCAGCAACCTCCAAGACCCAAGCACTTGCTCTGAGCACACAAGACGTTTTCCTCCTGCAGGAATCTAGCTCTCCACTACATGAAAATAAACCAAAAAATTCCTTCCTGACTTTCTGGTGACTGAAGATTCTCAATAACCAATACACTGCCAACCACTGGTGCACAGCCACTCTCTTAAATGTTTATGTATTTCACCTTTTCATTGGGGACAGTATGACCTCATCACTGAGATTCTGGCCCAGAAATCATCACAACGACAGGGGAATCCCTCCTTCAATAATTATTAACACAACTGATGCTGTCAGACACTGAATGTTTTGCATCAATTTGCTCCTTAACCTGGAATTTTCTCTTAACCATAAGATCTGACTCTATTTTGGGGTTGTTCTAGGCCAGAGGGATCAGTTGGACAAGCACAGAAAAACAGAGACAGTGGTTTGGACAACAGACATGCAAGAGAAAATCTGATTAATCTGGAGGTTAGAATGACTGAAATTTAGTCCATGGGAAGTTTGGAATAAAATTATCATCATTCTGTTTTGGAGAGAAGACCAGAAATTAGAGCATTCTTTACAGACAAGAAATGAAAAAGAAAACCCATCAAAACAATATTAAGTTTTTCCAAATTAGACAACAGCTGAGATTCCCATTTTTTGGTCCCTTGAGCTGCCAGGCACTCATCCTTTCTTTCCAGTAACCCGAGAGGGAGCCAGGTGTCCCCAGGCCTTTCCCAGGCTGTCAGAAGAGTGCAGCAGAAGATGCCAAACTGCTGCCTCCTCCAAATGGGAACCATGGAGCTGGGTACCCTCAACCCAGGCAGCTGCTGGGACACATCTATCCCAAACCTGCAGATACCAGAGCCAGGAGCAGCCTGAATGGCTGAGAGGCACTGAGCCAGCAGCCCTGGAAACCCAGAGTCCCTGAGAGCTTGCCAGCAGCCAGGCAAAGGGCCAGTGCTTCAGCACAAGCCAGTGGGATCCTCCTCTGCGCTTTGGTATCAGCTAGTCAGACTTCTCCTGAAGGGAATGCTTGTCATTCCTGCTGGGAAGCTGCATGTGTGGCCCTACACCCCACTTCCTACCAGCCCCTGCATGTGGGCACAGCAGTCACTTGTGGGGATGTGACCCCAGCACATCTTGTGTCACACTTGACACTTATTTCCTCTCCTCTTCCAAAGCCAGATTTAACACAAACCATTCTTCCTGCCCTATGTTCTTTGTTGAGGTTGCTTTGCCTCCATCCTGAGACAACACATAATTGTATAAATTTTATAACAGATAGCTTCCCAGCTCCTCTATGACACTGACTGTGGTGGGATGCAGTTGCTTTATGCCTATGCAGTTGCTTTATGCCAAGCAAAACACTTTGATAAAAGTTAAACATTCTAGAAGGCTATTATAAGATCTATGATCCCAAGTGAGTCTTTAAATATATTTTATTGATTAGTTTTGGCTATATATGAACAAGGAATTGAGGATCTCTCCTGCAGATTTAACTTGGGCTGTTTGCATATTACAGAAGGAGTGACTTTTATCCCAGTCAGAATTAGCCTTCAGTCCTAAAGCCAACAACAACAATCTCCAGTGTGAACTTTGCATGACAGAGTTGTATGAAGAATGAGCTAGGCTAAACCCTTGAATTGAACTTTGCATCTCCTTTTACAAGACATGTGCACATTCCCACTCGCTTTTGGAGCTCTGCTCCTACCTGGAAACCCATGACAGACAAAACAACATGACAGTTTTCACTGTTTTTTTTCTTTCCCTACTTTTAAAATCACAGCGAGATTTCTTTCTTCCAGATTTCTCTAATCTTTTCCCTGTGGTGTTTCCATTTCAGCCAGCCTCCCCTCTTCCCTCTAGCACCCGAGACTGCTCTCTTTGTCAGGGAAGTCGCGGGGAGTTCAGGTTTTCCCCTCTCCATTTCTCTTTGGACCTGACACTGCTCCTGACCCCTGCTCAGCCTTTGCTTTGAAGTGCTTTTTCTGCTCTCTGCTTTCCCACTGGATTGTGTTAACCCTCCTCCTTTCCCCGCTCCATCAGTTGGCTTCAATAAGCGAGAGGAGCTCACTGGAACCTCCTCTTTTGTGTTATCAGCATGCTTTCACTTCTCATAAAACCCTACCCACCTTCCACATAAAACAGTTTGGCAAAAGATGACGGCTTCCAAGGCCTGGGAACCCTGCTAAATTCCACGTGGGAGCACTGCTGGCTGCCCCAGACAAGGCTGTGAAATAGCTCTTGTGTTTGACCTAGGCAACTTCACAGCAATATCTAAAAACAAGAAGCCACCTTCCTCCTCAGGTCAACATTCAAATGTCTTTTTGCCATGTGCTGCAAATAGCATTAGCCTAGTGGGGCTCTGCAACTTCTTTCCTGCTCTACTGCAATTTTAACAGAAAACACACCCACAAATTTGGCTTAAGTATAGATGACTGATTCAATTCAGTCTCCTTGGTGCTACAGCTCCTAACTGATGGATGTGCAGGTCAAAGCAAGAAATGGCATCAGCACAAAGGATGGCTCAGCTCTTACTTATTACAGACTCCTATAAGCTTTCCAGATCTATAAATATTCACATTATTCCCACAAGAGGAAGAAAGAGAATGATTTGTATCCTTCTAGCTTGTTCTGTTAACACATTCCCATTATTCAGTGTTTTCCAGTTGGATAAATACCATGACAAACAGGAAACCTTTGTGAGAGAAAATACATTTCAGAGTAAATTGCACTAGTGTGTAGTTTATAAATATTTGCAATGGAATGTGGAAAATATCTCTATTGATCACATTAATGTATACTACATATAGAGGACCACTCTTTTTTTTAAGACATGAATAGAATTTCCACTATAGGAAAAAAACCTGCAGAATTTGTATGTGCTATATAAACACATAGACAAAAACACTTTGAAGTAGAAAATGCTATTTTAATTACAATGGTAAAGGTTGATTTATTTTCTATACCTCTTTTGCCAGAAAGTTAAGCATCTCACACAAATCTGAGTCATAGTGCCTGAGGATCAAAACCAGAGAAAACTCAAAGCTTGCTAAAATGTTGTAACCTCTTAACCACTCCATTAGTGAGAGCTGGTGATAACATTTAAATAAGAATGTAAAAACATTGTTTTGCTCAAAAATTACATTACAAAGATAAACAGTAAAAGCTTGGGAATACCCTGATTAATACAGCAGGCTGAAGGACTTTTACAGACCTCGCCTCCACTCTCCTAAGTATTTTTCATTATTGCTTACTAGATTGTTAATTATTTTTGAAAGGATTATTGTAGTTACAAATTCCCGCTCAGGCTTCTTCACTCACCACTTGAGAATACTGCAAGGGAACACCTTTCCACACATGAATGTGATCCACACGTGCACGTGGCTGTGTGCATGTGGGATCACCACAGCATTCCAGCACAACTCCAGGGGTCTGACTGATCCCCTCCCTGACATATCAGCACAGGTTAATTCCTCTGTGCCACACTGATGCAGCTGCACCAGCAATAATAACCTTTCCCTCCTCCCTCTCTTTTTACCCTGGGCATTTTAAGGTAAGCACTACCTGTGAGCTTTCAAACCCCTTTCAGCCAACACAATGGTGCTTCTTACAGCTGCTCATTCTCCAGCTTCCATCAGCATCGTGCAATTAAAGGATCTCTGACATGAGTCATTAAAACCCCTCCCCAGGAAACTGTTCAAAACAAACCAGCCAAGAAAATACTCTGGGAATGATGCATGTGGAGTTCACAGCCCCTCACTTCACAGCTACCAGCCTGCTTAAGTGCAGTGACTGCCCACCTTTAAAATAGTAATAATATGTAATAATAATAATAAAAGTAGTAGTAGTAGTTATACACACTGAGTGCCCATTCAGCTGTTTTGCTGGCAAGTAGCTTAACCAAATGGAAAACAGCGTGGGAATGCTCTACTTTGAAGTCCCCACAGTCCCTGTGGAAAATCAAGGTGGCCAAGGTCACTGGTGTGTCTTTCCACAATTGCCAGTGCTGATCATCTGCTCGAGGGCAGCAGGAGCCCCAGGCAGCCCTCAGCAGAGCCTGCTCCTCCTTCCAGGTATCTCAAGGATTTAGGAAGGTGAGTGCTCATGGTTATGGAGCTGGCTAACAGCCATCACTCATTTTACACTGGCCATTAAGCAGCCTGGAGGCAACCAGCATGGATCTAAAGCTGCACATGTTTACCTCGCCTAGGGGAAAACAAGGCAGGGGAAGTGCTGGCAGAGCTCACGTCTTGACTCTGTACACAAATATCCTCCCCTCCCATCCCAGATTCTTACATCCATTGCCTTACATCCCTGTGTCTCAGCTGTGCTCTGCTGGACTGGGTAGAAAACATCAGCATCCTTCCCCCCCAGCCCACGGGGCAGGAGCAGCCGTGTCCTCACTGGTGAGTTCAGGGCAGAAATGAGATGAAGGCAGGAAACCTGCAGCCCTACCAAGCCCAAAGGGATCTGTGACAGCCCTGTACTGCAAGCCCTTCCACCACAGCATGACAGAAATGGCTTTCAAGAATAACAACGATTATGTACATTCTGTACCATGTTAAAGAGGGAAAATAGCAACGGGGACAAGAAAAGCTTGGGTTGTGAAGGATGTTCCAGCAGAGGTGATTAATGGTGTTGAAAGAAACCCCCATTGTTTCAAATTTCTTTCCAATTAGCCACGAAGCTGCTCCCTTCTTTTTCCTCTTGTTCTATTTCCCCCCTTTTTTCTTTTACCTGTGTTTGATTTAGAATCAAGGTTTGTGATTTGTGTTATGACAGCAGAAATAAAGAATTTGTGTACTGTATGCATGGGGATTTAAAGTATTGCCTTTGATGGCTCATTAGCTGCATGTGGCTACATGCAACACTGCTCGACTGAGATATATTGCCCAGGATTTAATTCCAGAATTATTTCAAAGGCATTAAATCGAATGCTTGCCCTTTTCACCATGGTATTTAAATGGTACTTTGTATGCCAAGCTTAAAAAAAGAGCACAGGAAACACAGATAGACTGCTGCTGGAGCGTGTATTGACTTTGTTAATGTGTTAAACATTTATTAGATTTTTTTAAAACAAGATAGTGTAAACCCAGTTGTTATTACAATCAACTTTCTCTGCTACAAGAGAAAAAGGACATATTTTTTTCTTAAGTAACAGCCCTCAGAACTAGTGAACAGTATCTCACTTGTTCAGCAAGACTTAAAGATGACAACAGTCTCAGGCTGGAAAGCAGAGATGTGCACGTTTCCATGCTGACTGAATAAAACAAACCAAAGTTTCTTCCACAGTAGAGAAGAGATCAAACCCCAGAGCTGAGCTGCAGGCCAGGAGTCTCAGAGCTCTCCAGGAACAGCCCCAACCAGCCACTCCTGGTGGAAAGCTGCTTTCTGAGCAGCCACTGTCACGAAAAGATGCAAGAGGCAGAAGAATTTGCACTTTTGAGCACATTTGAGAGCTTGTCACTGTGTTTTAAGTCCTCTAATAAAACAGCATTAACAAAGACACTGAATTCCTTCATGTGCCTGAAAATCCACATGCACACACAGAGATCCTCTCCACCTCTGCCCTGCCGACCAAAGCAAGTGCAAAGGAGCAAATCCGCCCAAACACATGGGCTGCATCTGGCCTGAGGTCTCTGGGGGGCTGCACAGTGGGGACAGCACAGGGAGGCAGAGGAAAGTCTGCCCAAAGTGCTCTTTCTGGCCCAATTCCAGCACATATATAATTTAATTGGGAATGCTGCATTACCCTCAGTCACCGTATAGCAATAGTCACCTTGGTTATTTAGTAACTAAAGAGAGTTTTGTACAATTTCTTACAGGTATGAGGGTCTGGAAAGGGACCTTAAATTGCACAGAAAGATCCCAGCTTGCCACAAATGTTCACAACTGAGGCTGGTCCCACGTGGATGAAGCTCAGTTTGATTTTCTGGGGAGATTCAATATAACATGCCCTAATTTCCATGAACCCAAATACCACAGCATAGGTATTTCCCCACTTCCACCTTAACCGTGGGATGTTTTGACTCCAACAAAACTTTCAGGTTCATCCTGTGGTATGGAATGGCCATGCAGAGTTTTCCCAAGATCCCCTCTTTTCTGCATTTAAGTAAAGCTTCAGCTTCAAACACACAGGATGTGAAGCTCTGCTTTTACACGGTTTCATGGCATGTTGAGGAATGAAGTACTGGTGTTTGAGGCAAGTGATTTACTGCCATGGGGTTATCCAGAGGTTTAATTTAGCATGTGAGAGAGATGCATGACTTGTTTCCCTCTTCACTCTCTCTTTCTCAGAGGCAACATGCTGCACACGGCTGGCAGTGAAAGGGCCTCCCTTCACACAGCAGCAATTAATTTTTCTCAGCTTCTCTCCAGCCAGATATCAATGATTCCTCAGGATCTGCAAAGCCTCTCTAAGACCCTGTCAGAAACATGGAAGTCTACTTTTTCCTACTGCTCAGTAGTTAAACACAGCCTCTGCATTCAGATTATGCAGACTGATCAATCTCATTCCTTCCCTCTTGATAAAATATTGGGTGTCAGAGTCTTTTAATCCAACAGTCAGCCAGCCACAGTCCCATTCATCTGCTGGCATAGAGACAGAGTAGGCTTAAAGTGATGTCTGATCATCAGTGCCTTTGCTTTTGGATGTTAGATTACTGCAGTGCTTACAGACTGAGTCTGGTCCTGCACCTCACAGCAGATACCACAGCTGGGAGTGGAAGAACAGACACCCAATAGATTTGCAGCTGAAGCAAGACCTCCAAAGGGTTTTGTTTCCAAAGCAAATGAATCAACTTTAAAGCATTTTGCCCAGCCCTGGATTCTTCTAGGGCTGTGCAAATACTTGACTGCAGGGAGATGGATTTTATCATAGCAACATCCAAGAGAAGACTCAGTTCTGGCATTTCCATGTTCACTCTCATATCATGGTGTCTCCATCCATGAGAGACATCACATGTCCTCTACCCTGGTCATCTTACACTGACTGTCACATACTAGTCATCAGAGAGGGGTGATTTTTAAAAGAGAATTCCCAAAAGCAAGTATTTTGCTCAGGGATGTTATTGGATCACATCCTTCAAATAGCCAGAAGCTCCAGTTATTGCTCTTAAAAGTTATTTCTGATCATGCAGAGGCTCCTGCCTCCCACCACAGCCACTCTGCATTTCAGGAGAGGCACTGGCAGGTTGGAAATCCACAGAGAACAACTGCAGGTAGAAAGGACTGCTTATTTATTTTACAAGGATATGCTAGCACTTAGGACAAGCTATCACATTGGAAATATGCAGTTGCATGCAGTAATGTGGACCATAAAAAGAGATTAATTAGTGATGCAAACCTAAAGTAGATTAATTAAAGTATACTAAACCAGGCATCATTTGCTCTACAACCTGCTTGATTTTAATCTAGCTTGCTCTATGAAAGTGTTTTTCTTTGGGTTTATTGTTTGCCCTTTTGTGTCCTCATCCAAAAGATATCTTCACACAACTGCCCAAGACACACTGTCTACACCTGCAAGGACAGGGCTCTTTGTGGCAATATTTATCTAAAAGGGGAAAACAACTGTGTACTTATTGATTTTGAGAGGAGCTTTCAGAACACACCGAGGGGATTAGCACTCAGCTCATCCTAACTCATGTTCACTGCCTGAACTCATGTAGCTCCTTCAATTAACCTGCTGAAGTAATTTAATGATGTGTTTGATGAATCCTAAAAATAAACTCTGGGCACTTGTGATGTTCTCAGGTGAGATTATGGCAACAGAACACACTCAGGGGATGCCAGTGGCCAAACCCAAGAGGAAACCCTTACTGAGCAAAGAATCCTTTGCCCATTTACCAATGATGATTATGATAATATCAGTTACACTTCAAATTTCCAACTGAGAGGCAGAGCTGATGTGTAAAATACCATAAAGATATGGATAACCCAAGCCTGCTTGGTTTCCACAGTTCCCATTAGTATCCTCTTTTCTAGTATGCAGCAGGAAAAAGCGACCCCTTCCTTTCAGCCCAAGGCCAATGGCTAGGGAGGTGAAGGATGAAACCTGCCCTGTGGCCTTCAGCCAGGACTTTGGTCCCAACCTCAGCACCAGCTGAAACAGGACCCAAGGGGATCTGAACATGAGGGGGAAAATGAGAATTGCTCTCTGGAGCTGCAGCCTGCGAATCTGGATATGTACCGTGTCTCTTAGATGTGGGACATGTCTTCCATGCCACTGTCACTCCTGGTGCTCTTTTCACCTGTGTCAATTCTCTCAGGATGCCTTTTGTCTTGTATGCCCACTGGCCATTCTATGGAGAAAGACTGTGAAATTGGTTCCACGCTTTTTATTAGTGTGGAACCAATTTACTGAGACTTTCTCAGCATTCATCTGCACTTCATAACCCGTGGCTCTCTGCCACAGATTTGTGACAAGCACAGAAGCAGCTCTTCTTACAGTTTAGCTTCTTTAATGTGAAATAGGGATACAACAGTCCACTTCAGTTCCAAATCCAGCCAGAACATTTCTCCTTCAAAAGCAGTAAAGCAATGTGAAGCTATTTCCTTGGGGCAGTGGAAATATGAAATATAGCAGAGTCTCCTGTTTTAAAGTCGACTTTGTTTTTTTTTTTGATTTTTTTTTTAATTTATTGTGAGTGGTGTGACATATACCAGCCACCATTATACACCAATAAAAGTGAAACCCAATTTCTGTTACAATGAAGATGACCAATAAAATTTTGAACATGGACAACACCCATACAATTCTATAAAACCTGAGCAGAATCATAAAGCTCCCTTTAACAGCACACAGACTCTCATAGAGGGGGTTCTATAGGTGTATAAATTATGCAGTTTACTGTAGAAGGAATATGCTGCACATCATGACACACTCTTCAACATTGCCTGAACTACCCCTCTTAACAGGAATGGGGCTGCTCTTCAGTACCACCAGATATTTTGGCAATAGCAGCACAAAAATTTCAGCACAGACTGCATCACATCAAGAGAATACTAACAGTTAACTAAATTAGACCAAATATTACTCAGTATTGTGCAGAAGCCTGCAGGGCTCAGCCAAAACCACAATCATCCTTGAAAAGAGAGAAGGGGATCTCTGCTCTGCAGCCTCAGTAGAGAAGACAGAGATGAAGATGGGGAAATGTTGCTTAGTGCAGAGATAATACAAGAACTGTTTGCAACTGCCAGGAGTCCTGTGCATCCTGTCTGGGATTTTTTTGTGTGGATGGGTGCAAGTCTGAGGAGAAAATTAGCTGGTGAAGGAGGCCAAGCAAAGAGATGATGAGGAAGGGCAGGGGCGTGGGAGGGTCATACACATGGGCAGAACAGGCTAAATATGCTTGACACTTGCCTGCAGTGAGAACTAACTGTACCACACAAAGTCTATCACACAGAACCCAGCCTGGCACCAAACACAAATGGAGGACAGAACAGGAGAGGGGCTGGTACAGTCACAGGAGGATGGTGGCAACAAAATTTGGATGTTAAAACAGCAAATCAGCTTCTTGCAATAGATTTAAAGTGGCATGGAAAAAACCTAAGAGCACATGGTCAGATCCCAAGTCCTCTGCCTTGGAAGAGGAAGAAAGGGAGCTGGCTGCATATTCAAGGTGCTGCCAGTCCACAGGCAATAGGATGTGGAGAGCCTGGGGAGCCCCCCAGCAGTGAGGGTGGGCAGGGGGACACAGCTGGAACACCCTCAGCAGTGTGAGCAGCAGCTCCTGGAAAGGTCCTGACTGTCCTGACTACATATCACACCAATTTTATTGCCACTACTTAGAGAAAAAGCCCAAGTGTTTTCAAACACTGATAAGAGGTTACTGTGAGTCACACCAAGGAGGCAAAAATTTTACCATGTTTTGCTTCTGTCTGGAAATGTGGAAGCACAGTCCAAACAGAAAAGGAAGGCCTCTGGGAACATTTGAATTAGAACCCAAGGATTTGATGAAGGAAAACTATTTAACATGCTTAAAAAGCTTTCCTGCATTAAGACTGAAATCAAGCAAGGTACAGATGTAAGGTAATTAGAGAAAGAGGATTAAAGGGTCAGATTCTTTTGTCATTTAGAAAAAAAGGATGCACAGAGTTTACTATTTTGCAAGGCATGCAGAAGATAGAGGTCACTAGCATGGGCAAACCAAGGATTTCTCTTCCCAGTTTTTCTCCTCTCTGCTCTGTGAGGTTATTGGGACTCTCATGTGCTGGATACTTGAAGATTCACTCCAGAGCATGAGACACATTTGCCTCATAGCAACAGCACCATTTACTCCAGGGGAAATTTTAGAGTATTATGCAATGGTTATACTGCAACTATTAGAAAACAAAGTGCCTTTTTTTTTTTTTTACCCACTTTTAATTTCACTGCTGTTGGAAATAAAACTACAAGAAAATAGAAAATTACTTCACATAGCAAAGGCAAGAGCACAACTAAGGGTAGTCTATTCTTTAACTAATCTTTCCATAGGTAATAAAACAGTTATTTTCCAGTGATGACTAAATTTTCGTAGAAGTCAGTACTTTGGTTATTTTTGGACGTTGGCAGTATGTCAAGAACCCACGAAAAGGGTCAGTCTGATTTTCAGGACAGCAAGAGGCTGGAAGCAGCAGCACTGAGCAGGTCTTCAGCCAAGCCTTGGACTGGCACAAGCAGGACTTGCTGTTTCTGACTGCTGACATTACTGAAATGTTGCTTATCTGCTTGAACTCATATTGACTCATGCTGTTCCTGCAATAATGGAACAAAACTGCATCATCGACAGGATGCTGATCCATCTGAAATGACAAAGGATTGACTGGAGAATAATGAAATCTGGGAAGTTCTGAAATTCTTTTCTTCCATGCATCAAGTAAGCCAGAACCATAACTCCTTAATTCTACTCCTACCTAATGTCATCTTTTCTTGCCAGGGAAGATAAAGAAAGTCAATCAAGGATTTGTGCTATAAGTTATTGAAACCTTCGCATTCACTTATTTTAAATCTCTAGGCATTGAATTTTCAGCAATGAGCCTGGTATTGGATAAAACTGAAAATTAATGATGGAAAAATATTCAAGAACACATGCAAGAGGGTAACACTTGCATCATAAATAGATTTTCCAGAGGAAGACTTAATCAGAGAAGCAGAGTAGGACACAAGAACACCCAGAAATGTCTTCTCCAAATACATGAGGATGAAGCAAAGCACGTGGTCTGTGCTGAACTTAACTCCCCTTGGCACAGCTGCAAGCCACAAATCTGAGGTGACTGGAAGATGTAAAAATTTCCCAGTTTAAGGACTCTCCTGAAACAGATACGTGTCATTACTGAGACAGATTGTGCTTGTAAGTTCAGCTCTGTCAGTACCAGAGGGATGGCAACATCCAGGTCATTCAAACCAGTACCCTTGCAGAAAACTGTCTCACTTGCAAGGATGAAGCAAAGTGATCAAAAGCAGCAGCAGCCACTGGTGAAAGATTATAAGTGAAAAATCAGAAAAAGTCCCTTTTATAGATTTGCACATCATTAGGGAGAAAAAGAAAATAAGATTCCAAAGGTTGCTGATAATTTAGAAACTTAGAAGATTCAATGTTTATTTTATCTGTGGCTGTGACTCTAGAGTACTATAAAGAAAAATCCTGCTGAGAATTCAAAATATGCTTTCTCAACAGAAAAAAAACTAAAAAAAAACTTTAAAAAACCCCAAAAATGCAAGACTGATGTAAAGTATTTGCAAGCAAATAGACAAAATGCAAACCTCCCAAATCGGAAAGAACATTGGCCCCCTGGCACCTCCTCCTGAGAGGAGTTATTAGTTATAGCTCTCATGAAATCCTTACAATTTCCCAGTGTATGTATGAATGCAAATAGGTCCAGAGGGTGCAGGAACAATCATCCCAGCCCCAGTGATGCCATTGCCTGCCAGGGTGAGGATGACATTGCCACTGCCTGCCCTGGGAAGGCTGGTATTGTATGGGAACAAGAATTCCCAGCAGGGGCTTCACAGGGCAGCATCGAGGAGCTGCATCTTCCCTTTACTGCCCAGGACAAAGTGCCCTTGGTAAAGCACAACTGAAATGGGAGGAAGTTTCAATCAAAGCATGAGAAAGAAGAGCTGTGCTGTGCTGGGAGGCTGGGATGCATTGAATGGAAAAGGCAGGGGGAATAAAGAACAGCTAAAGCAGCAGAAACAAGAGGATGAATTCAGCTGCTGCAGACTCACTGCAGACCAGTGAGATAAGGCAAAATGACTGGGGTTTGTTTTAACTTGTTTGGTCTCCAACCAGAGAACTGTAACTCTAAAGCCTTCACCAACATGGAATAAGTTTGAGTTTATTGAGCCTCTCACTAAAAACAGACCAACAAAAT
This sequence comes from Acridotheres tristis, assembly GCA_037013685.1. NCBI lineage: Eukaryota > Metazoa > Chordata > Aves > Passeriformes > Sturnidae > Acridotheres > Acridotheres tristis. The sequence goes on along the minus strand of CM072899.1, from coordinate 6,472,540 downwards.
CCAAACCAAAACAAAAGGAAAAACCACATCAGGAGAGACCCAGGCACTCAAACAGAACTTCTCATGATAACAAATAGTGTTCAGCACAGAGGGTAAGTTGCCGAAGGAGGTTATCAAAACCAATGGATACAGACAACTTTAAATACACATCTGGACACTGTTATGACAAGAGCAGTTTGCAGCACTCAGGGATAAAGTTTTAATGAAGTATTCTTAACAAGAAAAAGTTGCTATGCCTAGTCAGTAAAGGCCACAATTCTTTATTTTTGCAAGTAATACATCACCGAAACCAAAAGTTCCCCTCTAGGAAACCCTAGGTGCTGGCAGAGAATCAGGCAGGGACTGCCTGCTGCTGTTGCAAGCAAAGCCCTTTGGCATCCGGGAGAGTACAGTATTTTTTCCCTTTATTAAAAAGGTATTTATTCACCCCAAGAGGTCTGCTTCTCTCAGACAAGGCATTAGCACCAACTGAGCTTACAGGAAGGAGACAGAGTAAAGGACACCTATACACTTTATTCTGACACCAGCTCACACACCAAGGGAAGGGGATTAAGTGAAAAGAGAAAGATCTTATCAAAAATGCGAGATGAAGGCAACTACCGATCAGCATCAAGACATCAGTGTGCAACAGCTCTTCCCACACCCAAGCAGTGTCCAGAGGCCCCACACCATTTGTTCTGGAAGTCAGATGAAAAGCTATCCCCAAACTACTCATGGACCTAAGAAGACACCTGGTTTTGTCCAAATGCAGGAGGAGATGCATTCTGAAGTCACATAATGTACATAATGCATTCAGAGTGCTCAAGTGTTAGGGGCCAGCTCCTCCACAGCTTTTGTCTGACCTGAGCAAGAGCTGCAGCTTCCACAAGCACAGGCCAGCTCAAACCCAGTGCTAGAGCACAGGTGCTGTGATCCAGGGCTGAATTTCACAGGCACTCCCCAGTTAGGGAGGACAAGGTAGGGGGAAGCCCAGCAGCCTGCCCAGTCCTCTCAGGAGGGTGCACAAAGGGTTGTGGCTTTTCCCAAGGATTTTGCACTGCTTATAGGGTGCCTCTGTCAAATTTAGTAGTTAAAAGCCACATGTCTCTTCCAGATCTTCCCACCAGTACCCACAGAGTTTTTTGGGCATGATGGAGACTGGCTTGAACCCATGAGGGAGCATAAGGATCCCCCTGAACTTCTAGGGTTTGGTTTTTTTCTTAAATGAGCACTTGGGAAATAATTGTTGTGCTCTGAATACCATTATAAATCACACATTACCATTTCTCACAGAGAGTCACTATGAATCACAACCCCCTCTTCCAGAGGGCAAAGAGCAGAGCAACACTCCAAACCACACAAAATGACCACAGACCCCAATATACCTAAGAACTTCACCAAAAAATTTACATTCACAGGAATATTTTTCACTCAAGGCAGTGAAAAATCTGTATACCCTGTCCGTGGGTCTCCCAGAGAACAGGATGCCTCAACAGCCAGACTATTCTTTGAGGGAAATTCTAGAGGGCATTTCTCATTACAGACACATTCCTGTAAATAAAACAGACTACTGTACAGCATCTCCATCCAAGGCCTGAGAGCCAGGACTGCTCAGGCTCAGAATGTGATTTAAGCCCTGGGAAGGGATCTGGAAAATGCCACTGCTGACAGCAGAGAGGAGGGAGGGGAGGTGGAGGAGGCTGATTTTAAATCACAGAAGGAGCAGACTGTAGAAGTGTAGACTTCATCATGCTGTGACAGAGGAAAGTGAGGGGCACTGGTGTTCAATCTTCATCATTGTTAAATCATGGTTTACCTCTCAAATGTGTGCCTGCCCTGAGCAAACCTTGGCTCAGCTTCTTATGTCTGCTGCACACATGAAAGTCTGGAGTCAGTTGTAGGGCACTCCTAGTCCTACTTATTGCACATTTATTCAAAGTAACAATCTTTTCCCTCCACTTCAGGGCACCATTTCCCTTCCACAGACATCTCCTAGCTGGAAGGTGACCTCCTTAGGCTCAGCTGGAGTTAGTCAGCCTTAAAAGGAGAACTTCACCTTAGTAAAATCACCAGAATTTTATCCCTGTGGCTTTCAATAATCAGTCCAGAATATCCTCTAGGCCCTAATGCTACCCTTCTTCATCCTGTTGAGCATCATTCTTCCTTTTCCATTGAAATCCTTCTTCCACCTAGGAAGAGCAGAGGCAGAGAGGAATTCCACCCCCAGCCATCTAAATGCAAGTAGTTCAGTGTGAAATGACAATCTGTGCCCCTGCTCCAGTCAGGCACTGCAGAGAGAGACATTTTCTGCACACAAGTTTATAAAAGACAACGGATCTCACTATGGAAAGACCTCATCCTTTCATTTCTTACAGAAGCTGTGAGTAGCTTCCCACTGCAGTATTGTAACACAGAGTAAAACACTAAAAAAAAAAAAAAAAATATTTCCACATCTACTAAAGTTCAGCACTCCCTCTAATCTGAAGCCCTACAAACAAAAATGTAAATCATTTCCCCAGTATAAACCCCCAAAAGCCAAGTGACTTCAGTTTATTCCAGAAGAACAGTTTGTAAATTATCCAATTAGATCTGTACAAGTTTTACAGCAAAGCCCTGAGTCATCTGTAAAGAAAATTCAGACCAGTGTCATCAAGAAACTTGCAAAAGTTTTTGAACAAGAACATAATCACAGTACCAGGAAACAAATTCTTTGTTTGACTTACAACAGACTTTTTCATGAATTCCCATAAAGTGACCAGTAGGATAGGTTTGACCTCAAAAATAGAGCTTTGGCATGCAGATGTAAGTTAATTAAAAAAAAGTCAAAAGAAGCACTTTTGAGAACAGACATTCACAAAGCAGTTGCAGTATAAAAACCACATGGTGCCAAGCAAAACTATTATATAGGAGTGACAAAAAAGCAGTGCTCACAAAAAGAGAAAGCCTGGAAAATTTTGGCATTACATTTCAAGCTGATACTACTCCACACATTGTCAGGAGGTCTGTGCAATGAAATGACCATTTTAAAGCAAGAGAGGCTCTCCAGCTTCCCAATACTTCCCCTAGGAGCTCCATGGACAGGGTTACTCAACCCTTTGCATTATTTCCTTCACTCACAGGAGCTTAGAAAATGAACTTCCAGTAAGGATTGGCTTTTTGTCTGCAGCTTGGACAGATCAGAAGAAACTTCAATCTTAGATGCTCCTGTTCTGCAAAGATTTTCTAGTTTCCATTTGCAACATGATGATTATTTAAATTAAAATTTAGGAAGGAAAAAAAAGAGTGGTGTTGGAGATGTCAGATTGGGAATTTAAATGCACGGTTGCTGTGGGTGTTGCTTTCCTGAGAGGAGATTTACATAGCTAAGTTTGGCATGTCTGCAAAATGTTAGCTCCTCTCAGAAAGGAGGATTGCCAGAACAGCCTGCAGGATGCCCTACAGCAGCTCAGCATTCCTCCAGAGCAGGGAATCCGGCTCAGCCTAACTTCTGCCTGGACAACCAAGGTCCAAAAAAATGGTTTAAAGTCATGCCCTACAAACCCTGTTTTGGTAAGCTGTTGGGCTCAGCCAGTGTCTCATCTACTCTGCCTTCAATATCTGAACCAGAAACCTTTTTGCTCTGCTGCTTTCCAGTTATTTTGTCCTATTTACTTAATTCCTCTAAAATTAAACATGCACTATTTATTTTCTGCAGTACCTGCAGCATTACTTAGGAGTTATTATATAAGGCAAAGGAAAAAAATTACATCTAAGATAACCTAAGTAGAAATCTTGGATATGGCCTTCTATTTATTCAATCTCACTAGGAACCAACTAAAAATAAAACTGCAGTGAAGCTGCAATAAAGCAAATTTAAAATGCTCAACACTAGAGTAAATTTAGGTAATGCACTGCCATCAAGTATTTTTGGGAGGTTTGTGTTTTTAATTTTAAAACAACTTCAAGCATGGTTTAGCATTACACTATTTCCAAAATAACAGTATGAGATAAAGTCATACTGAAATATGTTAGGAATAAACACTGAGTTTTTATTTAATTACTCAGCATAACAGTTTCTTACATAAATGCCTGCAGGTGCTCCCTACCAGCACCAGTCCACAGCCCCAAGGATTGAGGTATCAAAGCTCCTTCAGGCTCAGTTCCTTCCCCAGTTTGGATCCCATTTCCAGGTTCCAGATGTCTGCACTGCTCTTTTTCCAAGGCATGTGTCCCCCCACACACCACCAGCCTCCCCGAGCTGAAAACCCCTTTCCCTCACATGAGCATCCACATTTCTCTACAGGACAAATTTTGAAATTTGCTTCTGCTTAACGCCCTGCTTTTGTCAATATTCCTTTTCTATGTCAATTGCCTGACAGTTGGGGTTTGTTCCCTTTTCAGTCAGGAATCAGTTTTTAGATAGAGCCTCATTTATTAAGATTCCCGTGGAAGGATTTGCAGAAAATGTGTTGATTTGTGGATTTCAGCTGTATTGGAGTAGCCCCAACCTGTTCATGATTCAACCACTCTTCCACACCTAGAAGTAAGATTTGAATGAAGAAAAAGGAAAGATGATGTCCCTTCTCTTTACAAGTATTAAGAACACACAGGCATTAAAATAACTATATAATGCAACAATTTCTAGCAGAAATAGTTCTCCTTCAAAAGTAGCAGGTGAATATCTGAGAGCAGGCAAATCAGATTCTCAAAACTGCTAAATAACTGCATCCCCCACCCCCTTCCCCTGTAAATGTTCTGTTACCAGCTTTTGCACAACTTACAGCCCTCACCCAGTTACACTAAAACACAGACACACATCACTGCAACGGGACAAAAGCCAGCACGGGCTGGGTACAATTACAGGGCGTTTCCTGGGAGCACAGTTCACCTCAGGATAAAGTGTTCAACCCAGCCTGCTTTGTGCTTAAGCCTTTTGAGGCAGCCAAGGGAAAATTTCATCTCAGAAGAGCAGACACTCTGCAGTCTTAATAAAGGGTGACACAGAGACAATCACATTCTGCAGATATCCCACAGCGATTTGGTGCAGTATCACAGCAAGGACCCCCAGTCCAGCCCAGCAATATTCTTAGAATTGTGTACTCTCAGACAGTTCACAAACACCTGAAGGTTTTTTTCAGATCGGTGGAAAAGGCTAGGTTTGTTCTCAGCTGCTTTCCCTACCCTGCCACAGTGCTCTGCCTGTGTTTCCTGTCCTTGGGGTGTTTAGCAGTAACAAAGCCATTGAGACACCCTTCTGTTCAGCAGATAAAACAAGCTTTCTACCTGATTTCAGTGACTACTACCTTGCCTCCCAAAGAGGCCGTGTCTTCTGCATTCCCCAGGGAGCAGTGCATGTACCAGGTCCCTAACCCACATTTGCAGAAAGGGGTGTTGCAAATACCCTTCAGTCAGTGCAAAAAACTTAGGATGCCACAGCTAATTTAACACACAGCATTGTAACTGCTGAGGAACAGCTCTCCAGACCTCCTTATTCCACAGCTAGGAGCACTCCAAATAAATGGAGGCCCTGCTCCTGGCAGAGCTGGAACAGGACTCAAGGATCAATAAACCTCAGACAGGGATTTCATGGAAGATAATAGGCATAGAAGAGCACAGCTTTGGCTGATAAGATCTTGCTACAAAGCCATACAACAGAAAAAAAAATGTGAGAGATTTTAGTTACAGTGGAAGAGATAGATTTCTTTGTGGGACCTTGTGAAGTGGGGTCATGAACAAAGCATATCACCCTGACCATGCTGTTAGAATGAGCATCCCTAACAAAACTATCAAGATTTTACTTCAAAACCACTGCTTTGAAGCAAGTTTAGCAAAAAGTTTCTACTTTTGAGTGAGAAACAAATGAATAAGTAAAATATTTGTGTTGAAAGCTTTGAGTAAATTTTGCAACAGAAATAAAAATATTTGAATTTTAGATTGCAAACATCCTGATTCTGGGGACAAAAAGAGAGACAAGCTAATTTTCAAAGAACACCACAACTGAAGACTGAAGCCCCCATTGCAAAAAAACCATAAAACTTCAAAATGCACTTGGCCACAAGTACCCAGCCATTCTCATTTCTATTTGTCATATATAGTCTGGATTTCACTGTGGTTCTCAAGTTTCTGCCAAGGTTTATACAAAACCTGAACCTCAAATGTAATGAAAGAAGGCTGAAAGAAGAGATCTGGCAACAACCTTTCAGGTTTTATCCAAATAGGGCTTTCATTATGGAGGAAGGTGGACCTGGACATCTGTCAGCACTTTAATATAGTGTCTTCAAGTGTGACCACATTGTTTAACTCCTTCAAATCAAATTAAAATGTTTATTTTCTAATATCACTCAAGAGATTTAAGCAGAACTGTTTGGGGTTTTTTTCCTGGACATATAATATCAAAGAACAGATTAATCAGAAACAATATCTAATCCAAAACAATGCAAGACCAATTCCCTCTTGAAATTTTGGCTTCTTCTAAACAGAGAAATTGAGATCCAACTTTAACAGCTCTTTCCTTGAATACCTTTTTCCTTTCTGTCCCTGTAAGCCTTTCCCAGGTCCAACCATTTATAAACTTGCCCTTTTAAAGTACTTTGAAGTTAGCCTCTTGCAATTGGTTTGGAACCAGTGCAGTGGGACATTTCTGCTTGAGTTGGAGCCATTGGCTTGATGCTGCAAAGGCTGATGTGGCTTGCACAAGACAAGCTCCTAAACTATAGAGAAGCCCAAAGACTTTATGGATGTTAGGAGAAAGCCTTCTAAAGTCTTCACTTACTGAATGCAGGAGGAAATGTGTGCATGGAAGATTGGCAGGGGAGAAAACAGAGCCTGTAACCAACACTATTCTTTATCCCATACTCAAAAAGAAAAATTTACCTGAAAACCTAGCAAGTATAACTAAATTTCACTAAATTTGTTGCTTAGAAAAAAACTGGGGTGAGCAGCAGAACTCTTCCTCCTGGTAGACGTTTCATTTTCACTGGTGGCATCTTAAGCTACCTCACCAGTACCTGCTCTTGGTGTCTCGCCTGAAACCTGAGTGGTTCCCTAATGTGTCCCATCCAGGCTCTTCTCCTGAATTACTTGCCTTCCTGAAGACATCTCCATGCACCTTTGCTGTCCATTCTCTAAAGTATCTTATTCCTCAGCTCTCCTGATGGCTTTATGGCTGGCACACCTTCAGTCTTGTGTGTGTTCTTCCCATTGCATTGGTCAGCTGTCCTATATCTGAGGAGAGCTGTGTCTTAATTATTTAATTTGTAATTGTTTCTTTTCTATAGTCATTACCCTGCTCTTCTCTGACCCATTCTCCTTCAGGGCAAAGAAGAAAATTTGAAGGTCAATCTCCAGTGAAATTAATTTTCAACATCCCTGGCACTTCTGTAATTGACTGCAGCTTTAATGAGAGCTCTTTTGCCAGTGAATGGGTTAGGAGGTCCTCAGGTTTATTGATAATACACTTTATTAACAGGACCAGGCAAATGAGCAATGGAGTCCTTTTTAGTCATCTAATAATGCCTAAGACATTAATTTTTTTTTTTACCCTAGCACTTGCTCCCATATACAGGTTTTGGATAAGCCATCTTTGCCAGTCTGGATAGTAATGAACATCCCTGAGTGATGCAATCACATCCCCTTTCTCTGCTGCTGGAAAAATGGCCTTGGTCCTCTGGGCATGGCCCATTCCACAGTGTGGGTTCAGAAGGAACAGCAATGCCATGAGGAATTTCCTTTTCTTCACAGAACTGAGCTGCTCCACACCCCACAGGTGTGCTGTCCACACAGGGGTGTGACAATGCAGGATGGGGTAAGGGCTTGTTAGCACCACCTGGCAGGCTCAAATCATACTGTTCCCATGGTTATTTGTCACCATAGCTTTTTGTATGGAATATGTTATGTTTTCTCTCATTGAGACCTCAGGGGGACACTCCAGCCAGTAATGTTCCCTCCAACATTCAATTACCCAAGTCAGTTACACAAAGCCTCACCTGCATTTTCTTTGTAAAACAAACCTCATGCTGGATCAGATTGACAGATGCAAAGGGTGACACAGCTCCTCAGCTGCTCTTCAGCTAAGATTCAGCACATTATTATGAACCAATTAGCCAGGCTGGGGGTACATTCATGACACTGCACTGTTGGTGTCATCAGACTCTGAATTAGGCCTTCATGTGAGAAATTTTTCACAATGCTCTAAACAACTAGATCCACCACTTATTTTGTCATCCTATGCTAAATTTTCCAGACTACCAGCATTTTGTCCATTAGGAATGCTCAAATAGGCAATCAGTGCATGAAGAGCTTGCTCAGCCGTTGAAGAACCAGCCTAGGACATGAGTTTCATGATTTCTGATTTCAGAGGAGTCAGTCAGGAGTGTGGTACTTTGTATTTAATGGGAAGATGCAACAACCCTAAGTGTTTCCTCATCCCAAACTCCAGAAAATAATGACTATTCACATCCTCCAACTAGAGCACATCAACACAGGGCAGCTGCTGCTTTGAAGGAGAGCAGGAGAGCACACTTGCAGAGAATCTACAGCTGATCCCTCTCAAAAATGAAATCAGAGCCATTGAGTACAAACTTTCCTTTTCATGCTGTCATTTCCAGCCATGGCTTGTCACATGGTTCACTTTGAGCAGATTGTATTTGGAACCTGGACAGGTCAGTGCTTCCCCAGAGCACTACAGGCTGGCCTCCAAGTGCCATTCTGGGGGATGTGCAAAAAAAAAAAAAAAAAAAAAAAAGTGTGACTGATGATACTTCAGGACATTTTATTGTCTGAAGAGCCCTCTTTGGTGCATTTGCTTCAAATAACATATATACACTTACTTGTACCTGACTCCTGTCTTCTGTAGTAGCTTTGTTCCTTAATTAACGCTACAGACTGACATTGAGTGGCCTTTACAACAGTAGCATCAGGGAAGAAAGTCGCCCCTAAAGCCAGTAACAAAATGGAAAATTCAAAATATTTATTCCAAACAAAAAGATTACTGCCCAGCCTGGTGATAAAAACCCTGAGGCTCCTGGCCTCTAATGGATATTATGCATCTGTATATGGCTTATTGGAAATATTTAATTATTACAGAATGTCACATCACTCTCAGATGCATGCATTTCATTATTCTTCATTCAGTCTGACAAACAGCTTTAGTTTCCACTGCACAAAGTCTATAAATATAGGAGTTGCTATAACCAGAAAAATATACTATTTTCTACATGCTTGCTTCTTCACAGAAAAAAAGTAGTTCTGGTGTCCAGCACTATCCCCAGCCTGATCTACGCTGTAACTATCAAATCTGCAAACTGACAGTGGCACTACACTGCACTGCTCAGTACTTTCTTTTTAATGTACCAATATGTCACACTTGAAACTTTTTTTTTGAGCAGTTCAAGAGAGTACTTTTAATGGAGATGTTAATCACTGGCAGCATTTTACACTGATTGATGAAATAGCAAGACAATTTTGCGTTCTTCACTTAATTATCTGAAAGTCTCAAAAAGTAATTCTTGCATCATGAAACACACTCGAAATCACTATGTTATCTGTACAAATCACCAGGAGAAATGTTACTGCATCCACTCTCAGAGGAAGAAAAAAAAACACTCAAGTGTTCTCTCTGCTCTAAATAATGAAGTGGAACCAGCAGAATTGAGAGACTGGCAGGGCAGATGTTTCTCAGCATTGTTAATACAGCCAATAGGCTGCAGATTTCCCAGCTATCCTGGTCCTTCAGCTGCTTTCAGCAGCTTCACACTCACATTCCATTAAAGGGGGACAGTTAATTCTGTGAACTGTATTGCTCTGAACATCATGGAAAACATAAAAACAACAGAAACACAACCAGCTTCTAACTGAAGCCTTTCCCTTCAAGAATATAACAACTTTTACCAGTGACAGAAATTCTGGAATGAATAATGGCAGATTCTTGCTCTGCTGAAGCCTCCTGCAAAACTACACAGCAAAGCCAAAGCTGATGTTAGTCATATCTTTGCAGGAATCACTAGAGCTGAACAGGAGTATAAAACAAGGTGGAATTTGATTAGATACAAACACATTTTCTTTTTACAACAACAAATCCTGCTTAAATTTATATCAGCACAACCCAGCAAATGTAACCACAGAAGCATATGGCTCTGGTGGCACACACAGTGAGATTTATTCAGAAAGCTGCCCATAACTGAACAGGCTTGTCACGAGAGGCACAAACTCCACATACCCAAGACCTACAGTATGTGTAACACTACACCCCGATTTGTTTTCTGAGCAGAGACATATTCTCCATGGGATAATCCAGTCCTGCAATTTAATTCCCTTAAAAACATATGCAAGGCACATTTAGGAGGATTTCAGCTCCCTGTGCAATAATAAGGATCGTATCCCTTTTTCAACTGGAGTATAGCATGCACACACGCTACTAAAATTTTACCATTAAATTACTTGCACCACATCTAATGACTCCATCTAAAATGCCATTCCTAGAGGCTCCAAAAAAATCTCTGTAGTACTCACAGGCCAGGAAGCACCCCAGATGAAGGGTTATTCTGCTGCAGCAGTGTTTGAGCTGTTTGCATCACACTCTCCTGGGATGAATCCTGTCTAGCAAAAGCAAGCCCTTATCACCAATCCAGTTGGCTTTACTTCATTACTTGGAAAAACAGGTTCTCTGGTAGCAAACAGCCCTTATCTGTGCAGACTGTTAAGGATGAAGAGCCATGCACTTCTTGCAACATAGCTGGATATGTCTATTTAGAAGTATAAACCAACTTCAGGCACCCAGTAAGAGCTTGTAGGAGGACCCAGAGTCTCTCTGAGTTAGCTGGAGTGACAGCAGATTTCCCTCTCCCCCAGTGGCTGGCTGTTCTGCCTCTGCTTCTAATGCAACACACTGGAAAGGAGAGAACTAGAGCAGACCCCAGCTTCAGACCCCTCAGAGCAGCCAGGACTACTACAACTTCATTTAAACTGAAATACTCCTCTCACCCTTTTATCTCAGTAACACAAAGAGCCACAGATATTTATTTTAAGAACTGTCTTCTAAAGGTCCTGCATAACTAAAAAGGGATATGAACAAAGAAGCCAACATACTACGGTGTCTAAGTATTGAATTCCTGGATTTTATCCCATCAAGTATAGCCCTGTGTAGAGTTACATACATTGTATTTACCAAATCAACATGGTACAATTTAAAGTAGGCATTACAATTTCACTGCCATTTATCATCCCAAAGGCAGAGTGGTAAATAGAACTGCTGCAACAGCAAATCTGGGGCAGCAAGAACTTTAGCCTTTTTAGTTAGAAAGACTATAATTTTGTTTGGCTCTGGCTGAAAAACCATTATTTGGGATATCTGCCTTGAAGAACAATTCTTTATCAATCTAAAACCAATGGTAGAAACATAGAGGGGACAAGACGTGTGGGACAGTGACAAGGAGTTGCACTTCTCTCACAGCTTATCCATGGCTCTTTCAGGCAGCAAGGAGACTACCAGAAAGAGTGACTAGAATGATTTTGCCCTCAACTCCCCCAGGCCTCTTCCCCAAGAGGTCTAGGTGAGTAGAAAAGCAGTAGCATTTAGAGTCAGGGTTATGCATTTCACAAGAGGTTTTCTGCTTCCATGGAAGTTTAGCTGATATCTTGTGGAGAGAGGACACAGGACCTTGGCAACAGAGTGACTCACAGAGCCTTACAACATCTGTCCTTTGTAGTCTTTCAACCAATGTAATGATGACCCCCAGTGCAAGACTCAGGAGGAAAGCCACAAACCAGAGGGGGAATGAACTAGCAGCATTTTACACTCAAGGTCACACTTAAAAAATGCCCACAAAAAGGAAAAGTGGTAACAAAAAACAATGTTTGGGTCAACGTGCCCTTGTTGCAAATAATCTGTGCTCCAGCGTGTCCTGTAATTTTGTTTGGGTTCCTGGACATGACTGCAACCAGAAACAGCCATGAACCATCCTCCCTGCAATCATGACATATCTCCTGATGTTCCAGAGATATCGGGTAAAACCAAAGACAGGAAAATGGAATTGGTACCAAAATCCACCTCCTAAGATCATTTATTTTTCCACAAGTATGTTAAGAACATGAAACAGGAAACTCTTCAACAAAATTGATCTTTGTCTTTCTATGCCAAATGCAAAAAAACCCACAAAATGAGTTTTCACTGAAACAAGAGACATTCTGTCATTCATCCATAACTTCATCTGATTTCAACTATAAGCATAAAAGTAGCATGGCTATTTATTTCCAGAAATCCGTTTCAGTCTTGGGATGTTTTTTCCCATGGACTAACCTACCTTCTTCTATCTCGAGAAGTAAATATACCAATAGTGTGATGTTGGGAAATGCATTTAGAAAATAATTATCAGAAGGTCTCAGTAACAATACAGGACCTGAAATGTCAACGATTTATAACAACTCATAAAATAACCTTTGGCACTGGAGAAGCATTGTTAATTACTAAAAATAACAGAATCCAACATCAATAAAGACTGACCACTCCTCTAAGGGAAATGGTTGAAGATAACCAACTTGTAGGCAAAAAAAAGCATTCACCATAACTGAAAGAGAACTGACTACTCCCTGCTTTACCCAACACTGCTCCTTTGAAACCAAGGCATTGCCTTGACAGAAGGCAGTCATTTCTGGTGTCAGCTATGAATGAACTAACTCCTTATCAGAAACTTCCTGTGCTTAGGAACAAACTGTCTCAAAAAAAAATAAAAAAATTGCTGTGCCTCTTCTCTGTCCTCAAAACTGCCACCTGGGCTTAGCCAGCACAACAAAAGCTTTTGCTGGCAGCTTCATTTGGAAGAGAAACAGCACAGGTGGCAGTAGGGGTGAGAAGTACAGCAGAGGTGAAAACAGACCCCAGAACAAGAAGGGGGATGAAGGACCCTTCCCACGTCCTGAGTCCATCAGCAGAGCCAGAGGGGCCTGATGATGATCAAGTCCCACAGCAACCAAAGGCTCCTTAGGATTTTTAATGTTGGAAAAGAGCTTTAAAATCGGCAAGTCTAACTATCAAACACAAGTCCTACTTCAACACAAGTAGGAAATCAAGTCAGTAGCAGGTCTCACATTATCTCTCAGTTTGGGCAGCATCATTATTACCTGGCAGCCACTACATTAATTGCATGTAAAGCCAAACATCCAAGGAGAACCTCAACCTGGTTTTGGAAGCAGGGCATGGGGATAGGAAACAACAGGAGATAGACAGTGCTTGGTGCTGCAGCACATCTCTTAGCATGGCTCGACCTGCACTGCCCAGGTTTTATTATAAGCAGCAGAAACACCCAGCCATGCAGTGCCCTCTGAATATTACCAGGGGAAAAGCCTCAAACACTAAACACCTGCTGTGTTGGAGCTGCAATGGGCTTCCCACCCAAGACAGATATGCCACCCTTGAAAGCAATGAACCCACCTCACCCATATCCTAAAACAGTTTTGTCTCTTTCTTGGTAGGTCTCCCATGAAGTTCACACAAGGAAGATCCCCAGAGCTGGAGTCAATGAAAAGATAAAACTAAGAAGCTGCTTTTTACAGTCCTCACTATTGGTTCAAAGCATAAGGAACCTTTGTAAGATGTCCATCCTAATAGCAGGAGGAGAGCACAAAAACAGGAGGAGAGAGCTCTCCAAGGCTGTGGTGCTACATTAAAGTGCACTATCTAAAGTCAGTCCTGGCTGGTAGAAAACAACCTATGGCTCACAGCTCACTGATTTTACCAAGGCCCTCTCACAGCCAGAGGGCTGAGGAACAAATAGCTCAAGTGCAATGCTGCAGACCTGCAGCTGAGCAACACACAGTAGCTTTCAGTCCTGGTGTGATCCCTGCACATGGAAAAAATCACCCCTTGTTCCAGCCTGTTTGTTTCAGCTCACTTCCACAGTGAGATGAAGCTGATCTCAAAGCAAATCAGCCATTTTTGTCTAAAGCCAGGAATCCTTTAAAAACCCAAATCCATGTTTTCCTCATAAAACAGATCTCTCTCAGATTCAGCAACAGCACATGCAAAGACCTCTCAGAAGTCGGCCCAAAAGCAGAGGGAAGGGAGCAGAAATTACATTTACAAAGCAGGAAGCAGAGGTTTCTGCAATGGTTCTGCTCAGCCACTGGAGCGCCTCAGGGAGGATTACACAAGAAATAAACTCTCTGCTCAAAGTATGTAAACTGATAAAACAGCCTTGCTTTGATGCTTGCTCTGCAAGAAGCATTTCAGCTGAATCAGTAACAGTGCTTGTTCTTCACTGCAGCAGTTGTAGAAATATATTCACATTTTAACTGTGGTGTTTATTCCTGGAAGTGCAAAGTCTGTAGTGCTTGATCTGTGAGGGATCATTGCTGCAAGCACTCAGGCTTTGTCATGGGACTGATGATAAAAGATTCAGCCTTCTGTAAAAAAATGGCATGCTGGATTTATGTGCATATTGCATTTCTCCTGTAAGAATGCCTGACTTTTTATGGAAACCACAGAGATCCAGGTGGAGAAGTATTCAGGATATGACAACCACCTATTGCAGATTAGATCAGAAAGGGAAGCAGCAGCTGAGCTTAATATATGGAGAAAGAGTCAAGTTTAGTTTATGGTCTTTTCAGAGCAGCCAAAAAAATAACAATTCATTTTAGAGTCCTAGTGCATCATTGGTAGCTTTGCAATGCCAAAGCTTTTAAATTTGGCAAAATGAAATCAGAAGGGAACACAGAGCTGTGGATGAATATCAAAACAGGGAGGATAGGCAAGGAGAGACATGCTGCATTTTTGAGTGCTCTGGGTTTTGAGCTAACGTGGGTTCTGTTATGTTCATCTCCCATCTAGCACTTTTAAAATGAAATGCAAGTCCTTTGCTGTGTCCCAGGTTTAGTATATCAGCAGTTGTCCCAGAGCCAGGGCAAGCAAAAAGTCTGTTTTTATAATAGAGGGTTTCATTAAAAAAAAATTTAAAAATCAAGTTTTATTTTAAGACAAGAAAAATCTCAAAACCTCTATCACGCTCAGTATTTGGATTTATTCAATCTCAAAAAGGCTGTTGCCAATCACCACAGTGTATTTCCAGACAGAAAATACCTCACTTGTTTTTCCTTTGGGCCTTCTGTGTTTTCCCTTTTCTGCCTCCCTCTCCTTTTGCTGGGACACTCCCTTTTGTCATTTGGGACTTCTACACTGAGGTGACAGCACCCTGTGATGAACCAGCCCCCTGCACCCACAGCTTCTTGGGGGCAGCCAGCAGATCCCACTGCCATACCCTCAGTGATCCCAGTGTAGAGGATTCCTCCTTCTCTCACAATTCCCTTGGCACCATAGAAAAGACATTTATTTTTTAAATCCCTGAGAGGTGCAAATGTTTGAGTGGCTCCTAAAACTAAGCCAGCCTCCCCAGGTGCTCTAAACCACACTATCTATTCCTTCTCCATATCTGAAATACTTTGCAAAAGTTTCTCTGCCAATGGACCCGATGGGATTCATCAAGCAGCAGCAAGAGATGTCAGCTGAAGGGAAACCTGCTTCAAGGACTGAGGGCAGCATCAAAGCTCTCAGTGTAAGCTCCTATTTCCTTGTGTGTAAACAAAACCATGACAGGGTGCACAGCATCCACATTTTGACTTTTTCTAGAGGTGTTTCACACTACATAGGCTTAAAAAGTCATTAGAAAGAAGATAGAGGCATGACCCTGTGACATGGTGCAATGTTCTATTTGGGGAGCAGTACATGAAAGAAGTTTTAGTAATACCATATTTCAGGTATTACTATTCAGGTTTTTTCCTTTGAAAGTTTCTCCACAACTTTCCTCTGGGAAAAAATAAGAAAACTTTAAAAAGCTCTGTTTGCTGTGCTAATATACGGACCAAATTTCAGATATTTTTTTCCTTCTCCTTACTCTATTATCATAAGTGTTCCAAACAGATTGAGATAGCAACAACAATCTCTCACTCTCTCTCCCCACAGTTTTGACCTTTACATTTTGTAAGGCAGCAGTTATAAACCCCACTTCCACCAACCCATCCCTGACTAGTGATGGCACAGGTTTCAAGAGCACATCTTCTCTTCCTTCATGCTGGTAAGGAAGAACTGCTGTCAGTGATGACTCCACTTACTCCACAGTGTGACCTTTTTAATTCCAGACAAATTGTTTAACATGGCTTTTTCGTGGCAGCTTCCCCCTGTTCCATTTGGGCCTCTCTGCCTTAGATCCCTCTTTGCTCCAGCACATGGAAATAAGTCACAGCATCATGGGAGCTGTCAAAGAAGAGACACTGCTCAGCAGTCTGATGCTGCTCAGTAAGTGCAGAGTCATGGGCTCTCTCCAAAGAAGTTTGCCAATTTTCATTACGCAGGAATTGGGAAAGTAAACGCAAGTCATTAGAAAGTGCACGGTCAAACTGGAACTGGTGAGTTCTGGGAGGGACTTTTTTCCCCTCTCAGTGAAGCAAGGGTCACCTCCCCTGGGGTAGGATGTAACAAGTACTGCCAAGACATGCATGGGAATTGCATCAGTTGGACGGGTGTGCAGCACAGGGAACAGGCTCTGAACACCAGATCTGCATTTCCCTTCTGTGTTTGGGTAATACGGTAACTGCTTACGTTAGTCAGGGCTTTTCCCCAAAGGATTGTCAGTGCATTTGTCACTGCTGTTAAATAATATTATTTGAAGGTCGCTTAGATAACACATTTGCTGATGTCACTCATATCCAAGTCTCTCTAATGATGTCTCTCTAATTCAAGTAGGGATAAGGGTCCACTCCACTGGCCACAGCATTCAAACCAACCAAAAGCCCATCCCAGCTGTTAAGGGTTTGCATCCTGCACAGAGGTAATGGGGTGGTTATGTTCCATTCATACACAAAATACTCTTCCCTCTTGATGCACTGCCTCCCTACAGGACACACCAGCTCCTCTCCTCCAAGGATCCATAGCAGTTAGATTCCCAAAAAGTAAGTCCCACATCAGCTGCACTAGTTCCTTGCAGCTCATCTTTGTGTTGTATTGCAAGTCAGTTCCTGAACTCACATTTAAGATAAAAAAATACCATCACCATACTTCTCAAATACCCACACCCCCTTCTATAACAGGAAAGCAACAGGCAGCTGCTGGCAAAGAAGTGTTTCCAAGGAAATGGGTTCTGAGCTGCACTGCTGTTACACAAGAGGTGCAGCTAATTAAAAAGCAGGGCTACATACACTAGAACACTCTGTACATTAAAATCACTCCCTCTACAACTCTGACAAGATTTTCATGCCATCAGTCCTGCATGCACAATTCAAATGCAGCAGCTTTGCAGGAAAGAGGGAGTCCATGCACTTGGAAGTTGCCCTCACCTCCACAGAGATGGGGTGGAGGAGGAAGTGGCATCCTGCCCTATGCATCTGCCTCCTGACATTCACAGGAGTTTCCTCTGCTATTAGTACATTCATGCAAGGAGCAGAAGAAATACATTACCCTTTGCTGAAAAGGTTCTCCAGCAAACTGCTGCTATTTTGAATGGCACAGACCTCAGAAGGATTCTGGGAATTTGGAAGCTTGAAAGAATTTGCTATCTACATATTGCTGGCACAGCCAATGTAGCCTTCCAAGTCCCATAACAACCCGTCCTCCCCAGATAATCTGTTTTCCCAAACATTTAGCCATCTCAAGGCCCTGCTTGGATCTCTGCAAATGTTTATGACACTGCTATGTCACTCCTCTGTGATGCTGCCCTAGTGCTTGCCTAATATCTGACTCCTGAAAAAACATGGCTGTTTATAAAAGCTTGAAATGATGCACATAGTGACGGGACACAGCAGATTCAGCACACTGTGTCCAAAGCTCTGCTCTTAAAAATAGCCTGGACTGCATCACTGCATTTGTTCCAATCTAGAGAATTCGTGTGCTCTCTCTAGTGCCACTAGTAAATAATTAACTGTTTAATGAGCGTCAGAAATTTAATGTTTAATCTGTCTAGAGTTTTTGTTGTAGTTTTTAACTCTTTGCTGCCTCATAATAGCCTCTTCTTTATAGCAGACTGCTAACAGAAGAGTTAAAGGAAAATATTGACTTCTAGTCACCTTTCTGGCTCTCTACATGCTTAGCAGTGACTTCTACCCACTACCATTTAGAGCCATGTAACAACGTCAGTGAACCTTCAGACCAGCATATCCACATATCTCTGACCCCAAGGATCTTTAGGGAGCCCCACTGGGGATAATCCACCAATTCTTGCTTCTGTCACCAGGTACTGCTCTGTCTTTATGCTGCAAGAAAAAAAGCAAATGCTTTCTGCCTCTTCAGAAGCACCATGTGGCAATTGTTGGTTTTTCTGGACCATATGGAATTCTTTTCCTTATTTACATATTTCAGAATGACCTCTTAGCAATAGCTGTTCAATGGTTACACTCTTAACACAGCAGCCACATAATTTCATTTCTAGGTTTGTAGGAAACCAGCACTGACATAGAAAGAGCACAGCTTTGTATTTATGAAGTGCTGCCTTTCCATAAAGGGTGAGAACCTGGTTATCATCATAACTCTTCATCAAAACCAAAACACAGCTACAGGTGAACAATAATTAATCCAGAACAGTATGGTATTTAAAAACTGACATCTGTGGGACCAGACCTATGTCCTGGCACACTAATCTTAAGCACACCAGTGCTGGAAGTGCTGGAGGATTCAAGAGATTTTGGATCACACCTGAACAGTACAGTGAGTGCAACTCCTAGGGAGCTGCTGGAAATAGAGGTCATAAATAACACACAGTGCATCAGCACAATGAACCATCAATCTGCAAGTTGACATAGCATGTGTCACTAGAAAACTTATTCCTGCACCCCTCAGAAAACTGGTGCAAAACAGAGTTGTCACACTTCCTTTGTTATTAGCCCTAATAATCCTTCAGGGAGAAGACAACATTTATCCCCTTGGTAGCTCTATATGAAAATATACATTTAAACCAGTAGAGTTCAATTAGTTGTCAATATTTTGGACAGATGAGAGAAAGATTTGTGTTGTGGACTAGCTACTGGCAAACACATATCATGGGCTGTTTATTTCCTAACTTTGAGGCACATTCCATCTTTTTCTGACACCTTCATCTTTACCTCTGGTATTGCTATCCCTCATTCAAATGAACAGGTTCTTGGACTGACCTGGTAGAGCCACTGCTTATCCTTATTCCCTTTCTAAACCTAGCAGCTCTCCTTCAGCCTTTCCACAAAAAAGTCTTCAGGAAAAGCAAATTGAATTTTTTTGACCTTCAGCTCCTGCCAGGGCTGCCTTTGGTGTGGAAGTGGGGTGGCCTGTGAGACATACCCTTGAAAACAACATTAGGCTCCCTGAGATCGGCAGAGTTACTTTTATAATGTTCGAACCTACAACAGCAGGAGAGCAGGAGATACCTGCAAAGCATCAGTCCTTCCTTCTGGCTCAGGAACCTGAGGTAGGGGAGATGAAGAGTTTAGTGAAAAGCTGTGATTTAGAGGAATATTAGTCTTGAGTTCTGCACATCAAAGAATAACCAGCAATGGGCATTACAGATTATAAAATATCCCTTACATCTCCTGGCAAGGAAAGAAAACTCACAGTGAATGAGATGGGTCTGCTACTCCAGGACAGCAACCAGACATCCTGCTCCTAATCTAATCTGTAGAGTCCTCTTATGATTTGGGACTCCTCGAACAATTTGATTCACTATTTCAATCCCCACATGTCATATATTTTGTTTCTTAACTGAACGAGGACCACCAGTGCAAACAAAACTCCAATATTTGCACCTTCTGTTCCTTCACCATTTCCTCTATAGATTTGCCAGAAAGATAGTTTTATGTGTCCTCTGGAAAGCCCCATAAACCTGCCCTGCCTAAATGGCCAAAGAGCACTCACACACCTTTGTGCATTCTGGTCCAGGTGTAGGAGAGAAAAGGGATGCAGATGGGTTCCTTAGCAGAGCTACAAGGCTACACCCAGCACTCTCAGACAGGAATTCTAGCCCAGGCTTTGCTGATATTTTTGGGAATCTGACCCACCTTCCCAAGACAAAAGGAACATTAAGCCTTAAAGCAGCCTCTCTCAGCGGGAAGAAGGAAGGTGTGGAAGTAGCACAGCACTAGGGATGCACAGTCCCTGATGTGAGACACGTACTCCAGGCCAGCTGATGGACTCTGCAGTTTGTCTCCATGTCTGCAGACACGGAGACAAAAGCCATATTTACAGACTTTTTAATTTTCTTAAAAGGCTGCTTTGCAGGCAGCTGCTTCAGTAAAGTAATTAGCTGGAGATTTTCAGAAAAAGCCAGCTCCCATGAGTGTTTATCTAGTGGCAACTTCATATCTCTCCTCAGTGTCTGCAAAACACCATTCTGTATTAGGGTCCTAAACAGGAGCAATTACCCTTGCTTTGGCAGCAATACAGCTCTCACAGAAAACTTTGTCTCCTCTCCAGTTTCCTCTCATAGAGCTATTTCTTTAATACCAGTTTCTACACAGTGCTTCCAGAACTTGTGCTGCTATAAAAACCTTACTTCAAACCAGCTGACTCTTACTTTCCTCTCCCTAAAAAAATTACTTTCTGATATCTGGGGTTTATAATAGATGGGATACATGCCAGGGTGAACAATAGGAGGAAATGAAAGATGAAATTATTAGCCAGGAGTTAAACAGGAGATGAAATAACTCTAAAGTATTTTGGATAGAAGAGAGCCTGTATTTTTTTAAAAAAAGCAGGATTCTGATTCTGGGTGGGGAAATCTCTAGCAAACAGAGACAATTGCTATCCTCTTCCAATCCTCATTTCACCCAACATATTTTAAGGATCATTTCTACTGTTGCACACCCACTACATTGCTTCTATATTGCCTGTGATCCAGCAGTGTAATCATAAAAATAATACCAATTATAACAATGCTAGTTAGCAGCAGGAGAGACAAACCATACTTGATAGAGGAAGTCATGGTTTTTGGAACACAACCTAAAGCCAACAGCCACAAACTTGCCTGGTTCAATCACAGACTAAGCTCCACGTAATTTAAGCTGATGGGGTACCAGGATACAAAGGAAGGGCAGCACAAGCAGCAGCCCTCACTCACCATCCTGCTGAGAAGATGATGCTGGCAGTGCCACACACGTCCTCACCTCATCCCCAGCTTCCTCAGAATGAGGGAATTACACCCACCTCCTTTCCTTCTTGCTCTATTTAAAACCTATTGATCAGGCTGGGGAGAGCAGGTGGTCACTGGGCACTCAGGAGAATCTCCTGTGGCCCCTTTTCTTATCAGCACCTGATGGTTTTGGGAGAGGAATTAACTCAAGCAGCTTGGCTTCAGCTGAGGAGCCAGGTTGACTCAGTCTGCAAGAATACATATTTTCAGAATAAACTAAGACAGAAAACACAGTACCTGCCCAAAAGGTTGCATGCCCAGGGAAGTGATGGGAGTCACCACGCCTGGGGGAATTTAAAAGATACATAGATGTGGCACCTGGGGACATGGTTTAATGGTGGCTTGGCAGTGCTGGCTTAATGGTTGGACTTGATGATTTTAGAGGTCTTTTCCCACCTAAACGATTTTATGCACAGGGGAAAGAAAACTACACCAATAGATTTCACAGACTTTAGTGTGAGCAACTGCCTCAAAATGAGGCCCAGAAATGAGCCCTTTTTGGTCAGGTTGGAGTTCATTTAAAATATGAACACAACTTTGGGTGCAAAACTTGTAATTTTTTACCTGAAACTTCAGGTCAGAATGAAGCATTTCTCAAACAGCCAGCAGATCAGCTATTTTATTTGCTATGCTATTTTTCATACTCTGCTATCGATTTGTTTGGGCATTGCAGATTTTTTTTGTGCACTGAATTTTTAGGGCTGTTTTTTGCCCTTCTTCAGTAATGATGTTTTCTAAACTTGGACTTTAGAACCACTTGCACAGAAGTTGCCCTGGAACAAGTGGTGGTCAGAGTGACCTTCACAAAAACCAAAAAGCGTTTCCTCTACAACCTACTATAAAAAAAAAAAATATGGCTGCTACTATAAATCTTCCTGGCATGATTGCTGAATGATGAAGGCTATTAAAAAAATTGAAGTTATTGTTCTCTTGCTGACAGCTGGAGTTACTTATTATTTGTATTCCTTATAAAGTGTATTATTCAGTATTTAAAAGTTAAAAATGATCCCAAATAGAAACTTTTATCTATGCTGAGAGATGGGAATTGTGGATAAGAGGGCATGCCCTGTTACTGAGAACTGGTGTGCAGCCACTACATTAAAAGGGACTCAGCTATGTTGGGACATTTAGCACCAGCCCTGCCCTTTCTATGAGCTTATAAATCATAATCACTTTTCAGTAACCACCTTATCATTCTTCTGGGGAGATTTTATATTGCCCTGGCACTGTCTGCTTTATGTACCATAGTGATGGGTCTATTAACTATTCAGTGCCTTCACATTTCCTGCCAGGCACTGTTGGTATCAAGCAGAACCTGTGGGTATTGTCTGGCTTTTGGTGCCTTTGTAAAGCTGCTCTGAGCCTGGTTCCCCTTCACAGAGAGGGGATGAATCTCTTTTACAAAAT
Source organism: Acridotheres tristis (assembly GCA_037013685.1). Classification (NCBI taxonomy): domain Eukaryota; kingdom Metazoa; phylum Chordata; class Aves; order Passeriformes; family Sturnidae; genus Acridotheres; species Acridotheres tristis. The sequence goes on along the minus strand of CM072899.1, from coordinate 6,450,044 downwards.
TTCCATGTAGTATATCCTCAATTGGCTTTTAACCTAATATTATGCAAATCTTTGCTCCCCTGGAGAAGAGTTGGAGAAATAAGAAACAAAATATTCCAGACAGGAACGTTACGTGTTAAAAATATATTAGACAGATTTAAGAGAGGCTATTAAGGATGAATTTGAAATAGGACATTATTTTGCATTAGGTACTTAGACCGTTTCTGATGCCTGTTTAATTTTCCTGTTGGTATTCTTGTATTTCTGAGTATTACTCCTGGCTTTATCAGAGATTCAGCTGTAGCTCAGTCTCTCTGAGGAATAAGTCCTGATTCATTAATGGTCAATAAATACAAGAGAAAAACTGGATAAACTTGAGTGATTGGGCCAGTTGTCAGCACTGGAGCTATCAGAACACTGTCACTTCCAATCTGCTTGAGAATATACACAAGACCAAGCTCAGACACCACAAGTGAGAGCATCAGATAATGATGTAAAATTATCCCAGCAAGGCTTATTTTTCTAGATTTTGCATGTCCTTCATCTACTCAGCAAAACCATCAGCAATGTCTGATCTCACCACGTTTCTTCCTGTTGTTTGTGGCTCTCCTATATTTCAGTCAGACACTGCTGCAGGCCAGGAGCTGGACTCAAGGATCCTGATGGGTCCCTTCCAACTCAGCATATTCTATGTTTCTGTGATTATATGATTCTAGGAGGGGTATGAGGGTGGTTCTTCAGCCCACCATGGTCACCTATTGCCTTTGGTTAAGGTACAAGGTACACATGGCCTGAACTCTGATGCTGTTGCGGCAGCACAAAAGCTTAATCGTATGCAATATCTGTGCAGCATAAAACCCGAAAATCCATACCAGTCACATTTCCTCACATTCAGCTCAGCCATGCTCCAGATTTATAGGCCATTTCTGAATGATTTTGTTCCTAGGAATGCATCCTGGCTAAGACTGCCTTTGCATGCATCATGCTGCTTTTGATTTAATCTTGATTAATTATTTTTGTCCAGCCATTCAGAGCCCACTCATTGGAGGCACTGATTTATGATGCAAGGCATGAAATAGCCAGATTCTATTAGAAAGATTTGCAGTTACAAGACTGAAGCATTATTTATTGGAGCTTCACTGGTAATTGGTAATTTTTCCACCAGCACCTGTAAGTGGGCAAGAGGATTCTGTTAGGCATTTTCTGAGATGATTACTAGTTTTATTTACTTGTCTGTTTTCAACAGCCACGTGAGAATAACAATTGTTGTGGGTATTGAACTACATACATTTAAATAAGACAGAAACACTCTCAGTGGTAAATGGAGAAGAGGTGTTTGCAGCACTGAGCACATCTAATACCTGGATCTCTAGGCAAAAAGACACAGGCCTTATTGACTTTTAATGCAATCAGTTAAATGTCCAGAAATAGAAGAGTTGAATACTGACTTGTACCTCACAAATCAGCTGAAAGCTTTCCACTCTAGCTTTCATGCCAATATAAAAAAATGCTGCTCCTGCAGTTTCATGACTGGTATTTTTGTGGGAGTTAAAAATACATATATACATATTTGAACAAATATTTTCCCTCCTCCCATGCAGGCCTGATGCTGCCTGTGCTGAGAGGGGAGGCAGGGACAGCCCTGGGACTCTGGAGCAGCCACATCTCTGCTCCTCAACCCCTGCCTGGGCTGGGCTTTACTGCTCTGCTCCTCCCTGCTCCTCTATTCTTTATAAACCAGCTTGTGGCAGCTGATTTGATTCTGAGGTGTAAATGCTCCAAGAGAAAGATGTCTGATTATTTTTCAAGGGATTGTGTGTTTACAGTGGAGAGGTGGCAGAGGGTCTGAAGGGAGCTGGGCTCAGTAGGTCAGGCAACTCTCCAAAACAAAAACAGTTCAGGAAAGTTCCTAACAGGCACCACATAGATGAGGTTTAAGTCTTTCTTCTGTGCTGTGGTGCTGCTCTGTGCTGCTCACCAGGATGTTAGAGATACTGCCCTTGTTTTATTGCCCCCATGGAAATACGGGATTTCCAATGCCAATTAAGAAGTACTTAGATATTCAAATGAATTCAGCCTAATTTATGTAAACTTGGTCAGGAAATGGTCCATTTTTGTCTTAAGGTACTGATGACCAAATTTAGTCTGCAAAGCCACCCTGCTCCTTCAGCAGCCCAGGGCTCACACCACAGATCAGTGCCTGCCCTGGTTAGGTGGCTCTGGACAGAGCCACACACCCAAAAGCTCTTCATTTCTCTCTCCAGCACAAAGCCCTTTGCATTATGTGCAAAGAGAAAGCTCTGGTTAGTAAGAAATATAAGCTTTTCCTCTGCACCTTGCCCTGTGGTCCCATCATTTTTAGCAATCCAAACAGGACTGGCCTCCCTCAGTGTGTACTTAGAAGCCCAGTGAGTAACACATAGGAAATGAGGGGAAGGATGCTGGAAGTTCTGTGGCATCTTTTGTAATAGATAGGGTCTTAACCCCAGTGTCCTGGATAAACTCCAGTTCTGGTAATTGCATTCTGCATAGTTAAAATCCCCCTGCAGTTTCAAATGAATCCATTATTGCTCACTTCCTTCCCCAAATTGCTGTGCAGTTTTGCTTTGTGCTGCTGAAGAGTTGCTTTGTTTCACCTGAGGGATGATGGCATTTCATGACTGTATGAAATGGGCCTGAGTGCACAGTTTGTACAACACTCAGTGAAACACTTTGGGATTATTCATAATGAAATATCCGCTCCCTGCAAATGAATGGGTGTATAATGTTGGGTGAAGTAGGGCAGCACAAAGCATGACTTCTCTCTGTACTTGAAAGTTGGCAATATAAAACTTAAAGGAGCAGTAAAAGACAGAAGTTTTCTAAAATTCCCCTTATGCAGCTAAGCATGCAAGCTCTAAGTGACAGTCTCTACTTTCCCATATTGTTATTGATTAATTGCTCTACTTCAATTTCCTTGTCCTAAGTGGAAACATTACAATCGTAATTTCAATCTCTGGCCATGATACAAACTGATCCTAAATCTTTAAATTGTGTCAGTGGGAGGAGGTGACGGGGGGTGGAAGGAAAGCTTTTTATTTTTATTACTAATTTTCATGTGTTCCAAGACTCACTAATTTCACACAGATGTAGAGAAACCACAAGGTATTTCTGCTGCAGTCAAACCCGGGAGATGCCTCAGCATCATAAACTTGCTCTGGCATGATCTTGTCCCAGCAGTGTGTCCTGGTAAGAAATCTGAGGATATTCCACAAACATCAAAACATACAAGTCTTTCTAGAGCTGAGCCAGTGACCTTTTTCAACTCCAGCTGGTTGAGTTATAACTTTGTTCCCTTTTGAGATTCAGGCTTGTCCTTTTTGTGCTCATTGCTTGTGGTCTTGCAAGAATGTCACAGGCATTTTGTGAATTTCCAGCCCATCCTGGAAGGAAATGGTACCACCTAGAAGCTCTGTGTCCCATAGGTGAGAAACACTTTCTAGGAGCCTTAGCAGGGGAGAAAATAGCCACGACCCCCACCCTTGGGAGAAGCATTCTTCAGTAATACCATTCCTCTGACCCAAGGCAATTATTCACAAAGGAGAAGGTCAATATAATGGTGTAAGTAGATTCCTCATGCCCTTTTCTTCTCTGCAAGGTAGGTTGCAATCTGCTACTCGATTGCTCCAGCACTGTTTTGATGAAGGCTAAGAATGAAATCAATAGAAAAGATTATAGAAAATTATGTATGATGTGGCATTCTTCAGGGGAAAAAAAAAAGCTTAATTTGAAACAGAAAAATGCAGGCTTGGGAGCCACATGTGTATCTCATTTGGAAAAAAAAAAATCTGTACTGTTATTAAAGTAGTCACAATGAGAGTATTAGCTACAAATTAGGTATGTGTATTAGGAAGGCAGCATTGTGTGGATGAGAGAGGGGCAGCTGCATGTCTTAAACTGGGACACACATCAAATGAGAAACCAAAGGATCTGCGGGCTGGGCAGAGGTCAGCTCAGGACCCAACCGAGCCTCAGTGCTATTTTATGCATAAACAATATTTTGAACATAAACCACAATATCTTAAGAGCTGTCCTCTGGTAAATAAATTGTCATAGAGTAAATACCAAGCCTTTCCTTGAAGATTTGGAGGGGCAGGGAAGCCAGCACGAGTAACAAACCACAGCTGACAGTGTGCCATACTTCAAATGCCAAGGAGCACGTTCGTGGCACTGCTCCCCCCAGGACTTTGGCCTCTCCACATGGCAGCCTCGTGCCATCAGAAAGGACCCCAAAAACCCAGCTAGGACTTTCTCCCTTCCCAAAACATTGATTTTTCTGCAGCATCTGAGGTAAGGATCTCTTCTCCTTCCTCCATTCCCAATCCCACACTGCAGGGTGGGTCCTCTGGAACAGAAAAAAAGCAATGATTTGCTTCCCACATGCCACCCAAGCTTGTTCCCCTTCCTCTTTCAGGAAGGAGGTGCTATTCCACTCTCAGTTTGAATATTAACAGTCCTTTAAAATTATATGAGAACTGGCTGCATTGGGCTGGAGGGCTTCTCTCCCAGGCCCCAATAATGCCCTGATTTTGAAATAGAAAATTTTCATAAGTAGGTCTTCCGAGATTTTGAAACTTTTGAAATACAAAACCGGGAAATGAGTAGTGCATTTTTTTTCCATGTTCCTGCCTGCTCTTTTTCCTTTTTCTCCAGTGAGAAAAGTTTAAAAAAAAAAAAAAAAAGAGAGAGAGAGAGAAAGATAGAGAGAAGGAAACAGGAAGCATAGATGAGACATTATTCTAAAACGGGTTATTTTTATTAAAAGTCCTGTCAGAGCGCTTTGATAAAAGAAAGTCTTTTTCCCAACATTGCGGTGGGGAAAGGAACGTGGAGGACAAATTAGAGGAGCGTCGCTTGTGCCTCCCAGCCGAGTTAATTCTGTTAGAGAACTGTCGTGACAGCGCTATTTACACAACCACCCTCGCAGGGAATCGCACACACGGCGCTGCTCCGGCTTCCCAGCCAAGACCCCGGGCAGAGCCGGCTCCCGAGGCCCCGGGATCCAGGCACGGGTGGAATTCACAGCGGGAAGAGCGCGCTCAGCCTGCCCGGGCGGGCCGGGCCCGCCGGAGCGCGGTACCGGGACGGGCCCGCAACGGGACCCGCACGGCGCGACCACAGCACCCTCTGCTGTAGCTGTGCCGGACGGGACGGACACCGGCCACGGGACCGACACCTGGACACGGCACCTGGACACGGAACAGACACCTGGACACGGCACCTGGACACGGGACAGACACCTGGACACGGGACAGACACCTGGACACGGGACAGACACCTGGACACGGGACGGACACCTGGACACGGCACCTGGACACGGGACAGACACCTGGACACGGGACGGACACCTGGACACGGGACGGACACCTGGACACGGGACGGACATCTGGACACGGGCACAGACATCTGGACATGGGCACAGACACACATGGCACAGCTGAGTGCTCAGAGCTGCATCATGCAGGGACACCCATGTCTGGGTGCTCCACTGGCTGCAAAAATCCCCTTTAATACTTTCTAGACACACATTATCATGGTTTTTGGCATCAACACAAACTACTACTACCTCTTTTGACTTTCCTCCTCTTTTGACTTTCCTCGTCTTTTGGCTTTCCTCCTCTTTCCTTGGTGGCTAACCATGACAGTGAAACTGAGTTTGCTATTTAAAACATAAATAGTTCTTAATTTAACTCTCAGACACTGGATCTTGCTATGCCTATAGGCATAGATGGAATACTACTTTTAGAATATTTATTCCTCATGAACGTGTGTAAGCCCTGTAATCAAATGAAGGTCACAATCTTTCTGATTAGCCAAACAGATTGAGCTCTCTAAATCTCTCCTGCTCTTAGATCTTTACTATGGCTCTTTGCAGTGTCCTTTCCAAGTTTTGCAGCCTCCTTTCTGAGATGGGGGAGGTAGAATTGCATTTGCTATTCCAGTCTCACCATAACAACGGAGTAGGAGAAGGTTAATCCATTCATTCCCTCTTCTCCCATGTCCCTGGTCTCAGCAGATGTACAGGTCAACAGCACTTGTGATGCTTTATTTCATTTGATTTCCTCTAAGAAGAGAATAAAATTTCCATTCAGAATACCAGTAAAAAAAATTAAAATCTTATTTTGCTTTTAAGACCTGAACCTTTTATTGTGTTTCCATTAAATATTAATCCCTGATCCAATAAGGGAAGTTGTTTTGAACCCAGAAGAATTAATATGACCTTGGTTTGCAAGTATGTTTAAGAAGGCATCTGGCACATGATGTTCACTCCTTTTTATTAGAGAAAATCCTATGTAGGCATATGCCTCAGGAAAGAGTCCAGTAGTATTTCATACTACATGAGACACTCCTTGTGCATTCAAAATTTTCCCTGGTGACAAGTATGAATTCTTCCCCCTTATAGAAGGAAACTTGCCTTGCAGTCACAGCAGCTAAAAAGAGGTCACCTTTGCCTTCAAAAAGAGGCTCTTCAGGAATCTGCGTTCTGCCATCATCCCATTCTTGGAAAAAAATGAAGACATAGCTACGTAAAGAGATGTATTTATAGCCACCATTGGTTTAATTTCAAACTGTTAGTTCCTCAACACCCTATCCATAAAATAGCTGTAAAAGCAACTGCTTGCAAGAAGCTCTTGCATTGTCCCACGAGCACTCACAGCTATTTATTTATGATGGAGATCATGGAAGAAGAGCAGAGAAAATTGCACTTAGATTCCTTGAAGCAATTTTTTTTTGCTGTAAGAACCGAGCATGAATTTATTGTGTAAATACAATTTAGGGTCACTCTTTAAAGCAGAGGTGATTACTCAAGGATGGAAGTATAAGCTGTTATATGCATTGACAGAACGATGTGTTCACAGAACCAGATACAATCCATGCTTTAACACCCAAGTCAGGCACAGGGATCTCAGCAAGTACAATTTAAAAAGTAATTGAAATATCAATATATATATTCACATTATTTTACTTGCAGCCAGACCATTACTGTAGTACATGTCAACAGGGCTAGCTATAAGAGATGTTACAAAAGTACATTGAACAACACATATTGGAAAACAAGTCAGGCTCAGACTGCACATGCACAGCTCACACCATGGTGTCCCCCAGAGCTGCCTGGAATTGCTACAGAAAATGCATCCCCCAAACCCATACAGGGAGCCCTAAGTGGAGCTGCAGAAACAACATAAGGCAGTGTCTAGAGGGTGAATTATTTAGAGTGGTTCCAGTTTCCTAAATTCTGCCCCAAACCATAATGCTGTCATGGGGGCACCCTGTGGGCAGCAGGCTGGGGAGGTGGTGCCTGGAGCCCAGAACCCCCCATGGTCTTTTGGGCACCACTGCAGTACAAATACTAAACAGTAGTAAATTAGCTGCATTCCTAATGTGAACTTTTTTTTTTTTCTTTTGGTAGTTGAAAAAAACTCCATGACAGGAGAAAGATAAGAGTCACTTATAAATATTTATCATCAGTTATTTTTTCTATTCTCAAGAAAGAGAATATTCTCTTTACTGAGAAAATAGAGTCTCATTAGGCTCTGCAGAAACCAATTATAAGATGCTCATCATCTTTCAACTTCCACAGGTTCTTAATTGCTGTGGGAGAAACAGTTGTTGTTAAATAGCTATTTTTATATGATCCAGATATTATGACTGTTGAACCAGTAAAATGCACAGTATATTTATGCCATTGCTCTTAAACTTTTTATCTTCCTGGATTATTGATGTGGTCCTTGCAAACTGTCCACTTAGCAAGATAGATGCAATTAAAGTAAAATGGATGGGATAATAAGTTTATATGCACTGTACAAAACCCCACAGGCATACACAGGTCCCTGGTGCATCCTCATCCCTCTCAGCTAAACCACGGAATATTCCAAAGGTGTGCTGCAGTTTTAAAATACAATTCCTCCCAGCTGAATTTCTCCAGGCTCTAAAAATTCAGGAGTTCATTAAAACATCATGACATCTAAAAATAATTACTAAATGAGAGTTTGGAAGGTGGCAGATTCTTAAATTGCCTTCTAAATTTTGGCCCTGCAGCTTTGCATGTTTAGGTTTCTTTTTGGAGTCTGTTAGTGCACTAAATATTTACTCCTTTCCTGTCCTTTAAGGGAAGCTCAGATTCTCATGAAACATCACAACTAAATAACCTCATATCACCTCACCAATACCAAGAGCAAAAAGTCCTTTAGATCTTAAATTAGTGACTAACAAAGGTGGAGGAGACACTGGCAGCTTTCACATAGGATAAACCAGGAGGGAGGTTATTCATCCAAACCCTTTGAGATGTCTGCTACTGGTTCTTAAGAAAGAGCTGAGGAAGTCAGGCTGTCCTGAGCCACAAATGTTCTCCTGCTTATGGAGCTGCATGAACATGGCTGGTTCTCCTGCCCCACTGGAATAACACACAACTTTCTTCCTAAAGAGTTGAAGTTAAAAAAGGATCTTGAGCTTTCCCAAGCAGGTCCACAATTGAATCAATCAAGCTAATCAGAAAAACTGAATTTATGGAATGGATGTGCAAAAATAGGAGGAAAAGAAGCATAAGGAAGCCAAAAAGAGCCAAAGACTTCACTCAGCTGAGAGCATTTTCTAGGTGCTTAAGGAAAAATAACTCCTCCCAGCAGGCAAACTTCACCTTGTCCTACCTGAACGGGTGACATTCGCCATCACGGTATATTAGAGAGGATGAGCTGGGAGGGAGTGTGATAAATTGCTGTAATTAAAGAAAGAAAAAGGCACCAAATTAGCTGTCAAAAAGGAGGACTACAAAAGTGTTCCTGGGATGAGATGATGCACATGGTTAGACAGAGCTTGGGATAGTCCAGGCAGTAAAAGCACAGGAGATCCCCAAACATCCTCTAGGTGCTTCTGTCACACCTGGAGTATTAACCAAGCCTGCAGCACTCCCCATCCTCCTTTCTCAGCCTCTGCAGGGCAGAACTTCCCTTTGCCTTACAGACTGTTGTATAACCCTGTGTGCAAATGACACTTACAGCGAGGGGAGTGAGTTGACACTACTGAGGGCTTTGTCAGGCTCTGCAGGGTGCCCTGGGATGCCAGTTGTGGCACTCAACTGAGAGCTTAATATTGCTGTACCCCTGCCTGCAAATGGTGGTTGCTAGGAGGCAAATATCATATTGAGAAACCTGAAAGGAAGTAACAATTTCAGGTCCAGTTTGGGGCTCATTGAAATCTCTCTGTTGATTTTAAATAGGATGTGGTGCAGCCTTTAGCAAAGATAGTGGAATTTTTTTTAAGAAGCGAAAAGGAATGTCATCCAAATTACTCCAGGTAATAAGGATGGACAACAACGGGCCATTGGAAAGGAAGAATTGCTGGGGAAAATGAAAGGCAGCATCAAAGAGCTTCAGTGAAAAATCTTTCTGGGAAAATCTAACAGTGGAAACTTGTATAAAACATGTGTTATTCCTCGGCCATTCTCATGCCAGGGTTAAATCTGGCAGAGCCACTGGGGGTTTTCCACATGGCCATTCTCACCTAATGAATTCTCTCTACCTGCAAAGCTGTATCAAACTCTTTCTGCACTTTGTCCTTCCTGCTCTCTTACTGTGGAATCTTGCAGTGATTTTAGGTGTTGATCTGGGCTATAGGAGGTTTAAAGTTCACTGGCTGGGGCCAGGGGAAATGTTTTGGCATGTGGTATGAACCCACTGCAGAACTGTTCTGGACCCCTCTCCATTGTGTGCACAAAAACACCCCAGGAGCCCTGAAACGCTGCTGCTGTTCTGTGCAAACACAAAAGAGAATAAAGGAATTTTCAAAGTGGAAAAAACCCCATCAGACCTGGATGAAACACAGTCAAACAAACAAAAGCTCTCCCTGCCTACTGTACTGTTGCAGGACAAGTCCTTTTGTTCAGCAGTCCCTAACAGCTCCCTATTAGCAGAGCTCTCCTCATCCCAGCTGAGCTCTGGCAGCTTTTCAGCTCCTTCCTGGCAACTCCAGCGCTGCTCGTGCTATGGACTTCCTGGGAGCTGGGAGTGATGCCCAGCAAGGCAACTCCCTTATTTTGGGGAAGGACAGAGCTCTGGCTGTCTGGTGGGGTGTCCCTGAACAAGAGTGGCTGGCCAGGACACCACAGCCACACAAACTCTGCAGCCAAACACCTGTAATTAGCAGAACAATGTCCCCAGGTCTCCTACCATCCCAACTGACCCAGATCTCAGCTGGGGGTGACCTACCAGCCATATCCATGTGGACACACCCATTCCTCTTTCCCTTACCTGGCCTCTCCTGCTGTGAGTGCTCAGGGCTGGGGACAGTGTGACACACACCTGGCACGATGTGCAGCACACTCTGACCACCCCAAGCAGTGTAGGGTTTAACAATCTCCATTGGCATCACAGACTGGGGTTTTTTTGGTTGTTATTATTTTGTTTATCTATTCTCACTAAGAAGACAACACAGAGAAATAAGATCAGTCAGCAGTAACACGTGGGGGTTTTGTGTGATTGTTTCCATAGGAGCTGCATGGGGATAAAAGCATGCTGCAAAACCGTGGAAAACAGTGTTTTCATCACCTTCAGGAAATCCCTGGTGGGGTCTAAGAGTCTGCTCACTGCTCAGGTCTTCACACCTATTCTGATCCTCTAGGGGAGGGATAATTTCCTCAGGGTTTGACTGTGTTCAGTGGAAAAGAAGACACCACTTTTTTGTTAGTGAAAAAAAACAACTCCCCAAAAGAAAAAAATGCACCACTGTGATCCTCACTCCCTGAGTGCTAATGTGGCTTAAGCAGAGTCACACGGAGTGTCCACCAGCTGAGGAATGGTCCTGTCATCCCAAAAACATTACAGTCTTAAATACCTTCACCAATGACCAAGGAGTGATTAAAGTTGGCTGTTCAAATAGGCATAAAAATGCAATTCCATTTCCCAATAAAATCTGGTAAGTGATTTTTAGCAGGCATGATATGTAGTTCCTTGCTCGCCATATTCAAATGTTTGCACTAAACAGGTAAATTAGGTGATTCAGGGTCCAGAAAATTAAAACCTTCACATCATGGGTGGAAGATTAAATCACAAAGCTCACCTGTTTGGGACTGGCAGGATCCAAACTTTGCAGTGCAGGCTCAACTTGAATTTCCCAGCTGTATGCCATCATCTCACCTGCACATCATTGTTACCTGGAGTTTGCTCAGGTGTAATAATAAGCCAGGAGAGTCTTTACCTTATCAAATCTATAAAGTGACCAACAAACTTGAATCAAGCTGTTTTAAATAAACGATTTTTTAAAAAAATTAACATTTTGTGGATGGAAAAATGGAAGTTAATTTTTAATGATCCCAGATCCAAGGAAACCTACTGCTTGTGCTGGTTTCAGCTGGGGTAGAGTTAATTTTCTTCACAGTGGCTGGTGCAGGGCTCTGTTTTGGACAACACAGGGCTGATAATGCAGAGGTATTTTTGTTGTTGCTGAGCAGGACTTACAGAGAGCCAAGGCCTTTTCTGGTTTTTGTACTGCTCATTGGTGAGGAAGTTGGGGATGCCTGGGAGGAGACACAGCCAGGACAGGTGACCCAAAGTGACCAAAGGATACTTCATGCCATGTAATATCATGTTCATATATAAACTGGGGGGAGAAGGAGGAAGGGAGGGGACATGTTTGGAGTGGTGGCATTTTTCTTCTCAAGTCACAGCTACATGAGATGGGGCCCTGCTCTCCTGGAGATGGAACACCTGCTTGCCCAGGGGTGAAGTAATTCTTTGTTTTACTTCGCCTGTGTGCTTGGGTTTTGCTCTCCCTATTAAACTGTCTTTATCTCAGCCCATAAGTTTCCCGGCTTTTAGCTTTCCAGTTCTCTCCCTTATCCTGCTGGTGGGGGAGGGAGTGAGCAGCTGCCTGGGGCTTGGCTGCTGCCTGGGGTGAAACCATGACACTGCTGGACACAACCAACGATTCACACAAGTGATGGAAGATCCAAACCCTGTCCCACCAGTGCTACTGTTCCACTATCATGATCTGAATTTGCCTGTACCTGATGGACTGGGAAGTTGCAAGGGAGCAGACCATTGCCTGTTCTCCAGCTCAGCCCTTCTGGAGATCCAAATCCCACCAAACCCAGCTGCTACTACCCTAAGAAAAAAATATAAGTGGCAAAGCAGAGGCTCCTAAATAGGAATTATATTTAGATTGATTAAGATAGCCATTGTGTGTCAATTTATTTAAATATAAATGGATTATTTGGAATGTGTTCATTGAAGACTAACAGCTCCTGAATGCAATACAGATATATAGCTAATTATAAAGTCAAGCAGCCATTATTAATGTTTCTAATGATCAATTTGTATTCCAACAACACACAATCATCAACTTTAAAGCTCCAACAGTCACAGTAATTGGGAGAAGAGACTACTCTATGCAGAAAGCAATCAGCCAGCCAGTGCCTGCCTGGAATGAGAGGTAAAAAGCTGGGTTTTCAGGGGCCTACACTGAGGCCTGAGAGCTGATAGCTGGATGGAGGCTGGAGGGTTTTTTCCTTGGTAGGCAGAGCCTGGAGGAGGGTGTCTGAAAAGCTGACAGAAATGTTGCTGGAAGGGGGATACACACAAGGGTCTGTAAGGCTGTACAGACTCTGGGCACGGTGGGAGACCTTAATACAATTCCAGAGTGATAGAGAGGCAATAGGACAAGCAGTCTCTGCATACAAACAAAATTTACTCATTTAGATACACTTAAATGCAATAAATTTTTCATGGAAAAACAGATCAGTTGTAACTTCCATTCTGCATGTCAGCTGAAGGAGCAGGGATAATTTAATACACTGCACTTGCAATTCTGTGCAACCAGAGCATCGTGTGGCTGGGTCACTGCCAGGAAAAAAGTAAACGTGCTTTTTTGAAGAGAGCATCTCTGGAAGTAAATTTGGGCCAAATTAGATTTATCAAGCACTGGCACACTTGGAGGCCTGTGGAGAGAACAGCTTCTCCCACCAGGCCAAGGGGCTTGTCCCAAAAGAATCTTGCTGAGGTTTCAGGGCCAAGGCTCACATGTGAGTGTTGGGATTTTGGTGCAAATCAAGCACCTGAGCCTTCCCAGGGCACCTCATCATGGCCCTGGACCTGAGTGCTCACTGGAACCCAGTGAAGGGTGGTGGTAGGAGAGCACGAGGCAGGACTTTATGGGTGGGCTCAGCTTCTGTCCATCCCATAGCCAAAGAACCCTGATGGACCATTCACAGCACAGCCTTGGAGGGAGCAAGGCTGGCAGTGGGGCTGGGGCACCATTCATGACTTCCATTTGCCATCCCTCTCTTGCAAGGATGCACAGCTTTCCCTGCATCCTGGAGGGGATGGGATTCTTTGCAGCAGCTTTCTGGTGTAGGCTGGAAAAGTCTCAGGGCCGATGTACATTTGGGATTTAGGCTTAGAGCTAGCTCTAAGTGCTGTTCTCCCCTTGAGGTATAAAACAAGGGGTTGTCCCTCCAGCTTCTATAATTCACTGCAAAAGCAAAGGTGAGATGTAGTGTAGGATGGTGCCAGGCAATCAGTGGAAGGAAAGGGAACACAGAAAGGAGGTGCCCTGTCCCTGTCCTTCCTGGCCCGTTCTTCCCATCACTGCAAATGTCCAGGTCTCATGAGCAAGGCTACCACAGAGAGATCAGCCCTGAAGGGCATCTCAGCAGAGAAATTCCTGGTCAGGAAAGACCTTGGAGTGAAGTTTTGGGCTGTCTCTCCCAGTTATAACAAACAACTTTGCAAAAGGAAAGAGACCAGTATTTCTTTCCTGGCGGAAACAGCTTCTGCCACAACCTGTTGGGCATCCACCATTCCCAACATCAAATAAAAATAAAAATCACACCAATGTTAATATATTTTTCCATTTTTCCAACATTGATTCTGTCTGGTCTTTGGTGTAAATCATGTCTGGCTTTTTACATGTCCCTCTTCCCCACTTTTGTGGCTTCACCATTGCCTGCCTTCTGAAGTGCATGGGGATGTGGCTCCTGGATACACTCCCAGCTCCCAAAGTCCACAGCATCCCTCTGCCTGGGATGCCTTTCCCTGGGAGCTCAGAGCAAAGGCTCAGTAAAGCTGTGCTGTCACTGGGAGATGAAAATGTTCAAGGTGTTGAGCCTGGTAGCACCTCTGCAAAACAGAATTTGAGGCCTTGAAGAACAAAGCTTCTTAGTGGGCTTAGAATCAGTCCCATCAAGAGGAGGGAGATTATTGGCTCATGGGGTAAGAGGTCTGGGAAAGACTTCAGCTCAGCACTTTTGGACTGTAGCACCCCCTTGTCCCAGGAATCAGCTCCACCTCAACTCTCTCAATGCATGTTAGTCCAACATGTCCTAAAAGCTTTCCAAAGGCTGTATGGTGTTTCCCAGGAAGCTCTCGGGACACTTTGCCAGCCTTTCCACCAGGATCCCTGTGGCACCCAGTGTGACACAGCTCAGCTCCCACTGTGCTCTGTGGCCAGGGAGGATGAACCCAGCATGGCCCCATCAGTGATGGCAGCTCAGCCCTCCTGCCTGGAGCCCCCAAACCACCCCTAGACCCAGCTCACATGTCATGTTTGCCTTTGCTTTGTTTTGCCAGAGGGTGGAAGGAAACTGCAGCCAGACGAACAGTCTCCCTCTACCCTTTGATCTTCAGCCAGCACAGAGTGTGTCAGATAGTCACCCAAATCTAGAAGGACAAGAGTATTACTCAGAGAAAAGCTTTATGGCAATTGCTTGATGCTTCACCAATTCAGCAACTAAATCTCAACAAAAATATATATCAGCCTTCTATTCTGGGACAGCTGCTCATCCTTCGGCATCCTTCACTGCAGTGACAGAACAGCACTCAAAGTGTATTTTAGCCTTTAAGAAATACACTCAGAGCTCGGAAAAACACTTCAAAGCTCCATGACTGGTTAAAACAGCGTTAATACCTGGCCGGTTGGTGTCTGATCTCTGCATCACAAAGAGGTGCAATTGCCATTGTCACCCCCTGCCTAAACCTCTCCTGCTTTGTTGTTTGGAATTGCAGGCAGGTCCCCACTGCCTGTGGACAGTCTAGCACTGCATGTGTTAGTAATGAGCTGCCATGGCCCACTCTCAGAATATGAACTCACTGCAGAAAACGAATCTCCCTGCCTTTCTAATTCCTTGGCAAGGCAGGAGGTTTTTCCTGCAGCTGGAACACCAGCCACAGGTCAGGGGCTGCCTTCCAGCTCAGGGACCTTTGGACAGAGGTGGAGGGGGCAGAGGGTCTAAAGAGCCAGTGCTGAGGAGCCACTGTAGTGATTCCCTCATTTAGGAAACATCAGAACAAATTGCCAAAAGTGCAGCCCTGGCAGGGACAGCAGACACAGCATTTGACATCTGCAGTGTGTGACAGCTGCCCTGAGCCCCTGCTCAGCACAGCTCCACATGCACAGCTCCTGCTGCAAGCAGGATGTGAAATCTGCTCGAAACAGATGTGCTATGAATTGATAAGGTGTCAAATAGTTCTGACGCTGTCTCCAGAGATAATATCAAGACTTAGATTTACGCTTCAACCCAAATGCAAATCTCCAGCCTGCGACACCCCATGCAGTGGCTGGGGGTCTGAGCAAGGTGCTGCACACCTTGTTCCACACACACCCAGCTTAGATTAGCCACGGCAAATACCAAAACCTCTGGATGGTTATGGTCATTTGTCTTAATGCACCTTGATCCTGCCAGGGCCACGTCTCCAGTTTGCAGGGCTTTGGTTACATGAGAAATGTTCAGGATGATTCCCTTTTGCTCTCCATATCATTGCTTCATCTATGACCCCAGTTAACCTGCATCTGCACTAGGGTAAATATTTTCCAGGCTCAGCAGTGCAATTGTGAAGTGTAAATTCATATCAGTTTTCCTTTTCTTTAAATTTCTTTCAGCATTCCAAAGAAAGGAACAGATGACTTCACCACCATATTTATTTAAAGAAAATTAATTAACCTCATGGCAGAACTGTGAATCTCAGATGAACCAGCATCTCATTTAAATGATAGGCACAGCTTTTCTTACCTGGTTATTCAGAAGAGTGATGGCAGCCACTGCATGGTGATGCTCATGCAGTGTGTGCTGAGGCTCTGGGAGAAGGCAGCAGTCACCTGGAGCTGCACCAGGGCTGGATTCTCACCACCAACGCCTTTCAGCACTGGTTATGAATGCTGACGGTGACAGCAAAGTGGGAGCTGAGGCTCAGCTCTCATAATCATGCAGCTCAGAGCAGTTTGAATGCCTACAGAAAAAACACACTTTACAAAATCAGACACATTCATGCTGGTGTCACTTTGCAAGGGATAAGCAGATACAGAGCACTTTTAGAGCTGAAGAACAGTGGCTCATTAGGTGTCAGAACAGCTTCCCAGCATCTGCATGATTTGCACAAGCTCTAGAACAGCATTTCCTTGAATCCCTGTGTTAAACTGCACCAAAGGCTGCTCTGCCTGGCAGCACTAGAAGCACTCCAAGCTCCTGTGTGTGAGGCAGGTTGAGCCTCAGCCAGTGCTCTCCATCCTTAGCTTCCCCAGAGGCTGCCCAGGCAGCCAGACAAGCACTTCCTGAAATTCAGGTGGTCGGGAGCTGATCACCTTCCAGATCCAGAGTGGGTTGGGTTGGGAGGCATCACTGGAAGTCACTGACCCAAGCCCTGCTCCAAGCAGGACTCACTGCAAAGGGGGATTGGGTTGCTCAGGGCCTCCTGCACAGTATCTGAACATCTCCAGGATCCCAGCCTCTCTTCCTAGCATTTGCTCACATCCATTGTGAAAATGTTTTCCCATTTGTCTACTTGCAATTTCTTTTGCTGCTACTCATGTCTATTGTCTTCTGGATACACTCATAACCTCCACAATATATTCTGCTATTGAAAGATGAAATCTATCATCTTTCCTGAGGTCTCTCAGGAAAGCTTCTTAAATGATAGGAACTAGTCACATTTTTCAAAAAGGGTGAAATGTAGAACAGTGACAGAGGACTCATAAGATTTTTTTTTGTGATTGTCCTCTTTTGCTACATGTGGCAAAGCAGCTTCCAGCAGAGCATTGCACACTGCAGCAAGTGTGGCACAGAGGAGTCACACACCCCGTGGAGCACACAGAGAGCCAGCACTGACTCCTGCTGATGGGATAGCTCAGCATGACTTAACTACGGACCTGCTTCTACTGAGTGACCATCTGAGTCTTTGGTGAGTGCCACTAGAGAAGGAAATCAGTGGGATCTTCGTCCCATTTAGTTACCCCACTTGTCTCCCAGCCTGCCACGTCTGTGGTAAAGCCATGCCAAGGTTCAGCCAGGATTCATCTCACCTCAGACTCTGCCCCAACTCTCTGATCATCCCACAGGAAGAGGAGTCACCCCTATGCAAAATGCCTCCAAAATTTAAACAACTCCTAAAGAAAATGAGGTGTTGTGGAACCATTCTGGAGGAATCTTCCCACTCTCCTCACCCTTGGAATGCAGACTGTTTCCCTCAGAAGACAGCCTGGGCAGACAGGACTCTTGGCAGCACACTTACAGCTGCCTGTTTATTCAAGATACAAACATCCTAAAAATAGGTTAATTACTTTCCTTTAATTACACATTCTCTTATTAAATGCCAATAATAAAAGGGGATGTCTGCCCTAGAGATAAGATTATGCCATCCTCATAATTTGGCTTTTTGGGACAGCAGATAAATGTCTCAGTCATTTTAAAATACAAATTTGTCATTCATGAGAGCAATAAATAATGCAAACAGGATGTGTGGTTACAGTGACATTATCACATCATCATTGCACCCTGGGCATGAATTTGTGACACTATAACCTCAGGCTCTTTGATAAATTATTGCCCATCACCATCCTGTCTAACACAGGGGAACAGATGAGCACTGGAAGGAATTTATGTTTGCAGTTGCAGTACTTTGGGGCTGTAGTACAATTACTGGAGTTATTGCTGAAGCAGAGAGGGATGCAGGAAACGAAGGGAAAGTCTGCATCCTCCTGGGAGGTAATGTGTAAAGAAACCTTAACGAGTATACCCTGTGGGGGATTTCCTACCCTGCAACTACTTAAACTGCTAATTAATTCCTATTAAAACAAGGTCTTTTGTGTACATCAAAAATGGTGCCTGAGGCTTTGAGCCTGCAGTGGGATCTCCCAGGACTTTGCACCAGCTGAGCCTGACAGCCTTGGCTAAGAGGATGAAGCACTGAGGAATCCTTCAGTGGCCTCCATTTCAGGGTTGGAGCACTGTGCTCATGTCCAAGATCATTCCCAAGCACGATACAATGACCAGAAAACCAGAGAGCACAAAAGCAAGCAGCCTTCAGGCACAAATAAATTATGTATGCCTCTGCTCAACCCTTATTTTGCGTGTGCAGCAATACATGTTTCGAGATGAGCCACCACAGCTGCACATAAAACCTTTGCTTTTAACATTATGCTCCCTTGAAAATGAGGAAAGAGATAGAGATAACCCACACTCTCAGATCATTCATGAAAAACCAGAGGCTGGCAAAGGAGCCTCAGAGGCCAGAGTGCTCTGGGTGAAACAGGACCACTCTGTGAAAGATCAGGTACCGGTATCCTGCTGGGGATGTGACGTTTGTTTTGTGGACAGGTTCCTCTTCCCATCCCTCCTCTCCTTGGGAGAATATCATTAGTTTAATGCCCTCACAGGGGTTTCCAAGCGTAATATTCCTTTTTTTAACTTTTTCTCGTGTATTGCCCCATAAAAGGCACTGACTGACGATGAACTTGTCTCTTACTGTCAAGGCTAGCCACACCCTGATGAGGACATTTGGGTTTGTTCCTGCAGGTGCTGGGTGATGTTACATGGCACAAAGACTGCAGCAGCTCCATCAGAGACGTGGGAGCTGGGACATCTCCCCCAGCCATGCCAGGGAAGGGGTTGGTGAATCCTGGCATTCCTGCCCTGCTGAACGAGGCAAGAAGCAGCAGCTCTGCTAAGCACTGCAGCAAGTGGTAGGATGGAAAACCCAGTGGGCAGAGACAGACACACAGATGCTGCAAGTCCCAGCAAAGCCCCATGTGGGTCAGGGTGGCTGTTGGGACCCTGGGGTGGGACTGGTGCCCCAAATGCCACCCCCAGCAGGATTGCATGGCAGCTAATGCTGATCCAGGCAAAAAAATAAGGTGGTTCAGGAGCTTGGCCACTTCTTCTATTGCCCAGTCCCGGGTGGGAGCTGCCCTCACCTCACACACGTCTTCACCGATAGGCAAAATTAATGAGCCATGAATTGTTCCCGTGTTAATCACACCCTTGTGCGACTCAATCCAACCTCACACTGCCCTCTTGTGCTGCAACACATTAGGGGCCTTTGCCGGGAGGTGGCTGGTTCATATTTTAATTAGAGGGAGGGGCAATCCATGAAACCAGTTTTACCCAGTTGTTTGTAAAGCAGCGCCAATTTCATCCCAAGACACCAGATCATCTCTCATCATTCTAAAAGCATGGGTGTCCTGCACAGCTTAGGCTACCCATCCACTCACTCCAGGGAGATTGGGTGATGGGTAAAAGTAATAAAATCAAAGGGAAAATAACAATATAACCACACCTCAAGGCATCTGAACAATAGGAAAGAGAAAAAATAGAAAACTGCACAGTTATGAAAGCACTTTGCCTCACACAGGCTGTGTAAAAATTCTTAAAGCACTGGTTAATAGCAGAAATCAGCATTTAATTAATACTGTGTTAAAATTTAGTTCTGTAGAGTTACATAAAAAAATCCACCATGATTAATGTTTTACCTAGAAAGAACTACAACCAGCTCAATAGTCATGGGCAATGTCTGCAGCTCTTTCTCCACAGAGTCTCCAGCAGACTTCAGGGAGGGAGTTCCCAAGACATGCATTCAGTCACTTATTATCACAGGAGGCCTGAAGGGTAGCACAGTAATTTGATTATATTCTGCTGAGGATAAAGAGCTCAGTAGTACTGCCAAACCTCTGAGATGAAGTGCCATCCCTAAGGTCATCCCCAGCCTCACCCTCCTGAAGGATGGTGGTACCCCACCCACCCACTGTCCTTCCCCTGGTCTGTCTCTGGGAGCACAGCTGGAATTGTCCTTCCCCTGGTCTCTGGGAGCACAGCTGGAATCGATGAGATACCGAGAGAAGCTGCAGAAATGTAAAAGCACAGGATTGTGCACCATCTCTCTGTCTGTGCTGTGTCTCCCTGTGCTTTTACAGCTCATTTCAGGTGGCTGCAAATATCACCTGTGTCTTCTGCAGAAGGGACATAGATCAGGTGTGGTTTTATTTCAGTGTTTATCAGATCTGCCTTGGACAGAAATGGTCACTTAAAAAACTTATTTTCAGAAATTCGTGTGTGCTGTGAAGTAGCCAGCACTGGAACAGAAAGACATTAGAAACTTGCTGAAGGAGGAAGGAGTGATGCTCACAGAGGAGAAAGAAAACATGATAATGTTACAAGGAAGAAGGACCTTTTCTGACACAACACTGATTCATTCCTGGGTATTGCTATTTAATAGATTAGTTACATAAGCAGAAGGGAAAAAAACAGAGAGAAAATAAAATAGGTGCCAAGAAGCAGGCACGTACATCCTGCATCACTTCCTAATTGATTTCAGAGCAGCCTGTCCCTCTCCAGCTGCACACTCAGGCTGGGCTTGGCTGGGCTGTCACGACATAAACTCTGATGTCCTCACCTGCCATGCAGGACAAGGCTGCCCACGTGGACCTGCACAAACATTTTCTGAAGCTGAGACCTTTGTCCCTGGGTCCTTTGTAGAAGGAGGATAAACATTAATTCACAAGGGGAAAGGGCTGTAAGAGCACTTCAATCAATGGCCTATGAAATATGTAATCACTGAAGCTTATGCTGGCTGGAACAGGATGAAGATCATTTGCTGTAGGGGGAAAAAAGAACCTTCTAAATTGGATTTAAAATCCAGCTCTTTGCTCCCCTCTTGCTGTGATAGCAGAGCTGACAGTGGATGATCACACCATCGAGGCAGGTCATTTTTGCTGTTTGGCCCCAGTTTGTGAGACCTGCTCACAGTTTTTTTTGGCTGGCAGAAAGTGGAGAGCAGTCTTCCCTGGCATCTCCCAAATTAAATATTGAAAATGTTTCTGTTAGGGAGACATGGGGCTGAGGATTTGGGAAGCTCTTCAGGCATTATTAAAATGCACTAAGTGGTTTGCTGGCAATTATCTGCTATTGTCATAAACTCAGGCAGGATCTGGTATGTCAGAAACTCCTGCATGAGTTTTTCTAAATAAAACCTAGAGAAGAAAAGATGACACTTTTTTGACCAGGAAACTTGACCTTTCAGAGTTGGTACCTCCTACAAAGTATTAGTAATAAAACTTCCCAGGAAAAGACCAACAAACTATTTTGTGAAGCTTTTACTAGGCAGAGTTTAAGGTGTCCTAGTGTGAACTGATATAAAACTTCTGCATTCTTGTTTTTCTGACAGACAGGAGCAGGAATTTCTTCCAGAGTTACCAGAACCCTTATTATACCAGCCAGATTGATTCTTCTGATAAACCAGTTAAAGCAAACCACAGCATTGGATGAGAACAGAGCAGAGTGACCTGCCTGCCTGAGATTTAGTCCCAATAAGGCTGATGACATATTGAAGGGCTGTTGAAGCTCTGACTAATATTGTATTTTCTTTTCCACTGGAGGATGATTTGATGTCACAAGCTGCACTGTGGGGGTTTGTGGATCCTTAGTTGATAGAAAGGGTTTTTCAACAGCAATGCCCTGCAATACTTCCCATTACTTGCTGCTGACTTCCACTTGTGAGAACTGCAAAGAATTTGTTCACAAGAGTAGCATTCATCTGGTCAGGATTGGAGTCTGTAATGTATTTTTCCTGAGGCTACACCTTAAGGCACTCTAGAAATGGTAGGGAGTGAGGATACCTACTTATTAAGTATGGTAGGATTTTTTTATTCAAGGAAGTTTAAAAAAAAGTCTGTCCCAAAATTAATGTGTGCTTCTCTGCTTATACCAAGTGCTTGCATTTTTCCCAAATGCACTCTGGGCCAACAGTGGGGACTGTGAGAAAACACTGAGAAGGCAGGACAAAGGGCAAATATTGCTATTATTGCCCAGAGTGGATTTAGTCTGGAAATGATAAAAAAGTTTATAAGCATCCTGGGCTGGAACTCTTTCTGCTTGCAAGGAAGTAACTTTATATTAAAGACTGTTTCATTCAAAAAGGTGTTTATAGTGTGCTTGCCATTGGAGCAGGGGATGGGACTTTTTGAGCCCTGAGGCTGTGGTTCCACCTCCTAAAACTGTGAATGTCAGAGGATTTCTCCCAGCAAAAGCTGCCAGGAACCAGGGCTATGACTGGCCTTGGACTGCTGGATGCTACCTGTCCACTGCTCTCAGGACACTGGGGTGGAAACCTTTCTTCCTGTGCAAAAGAGGCATTGTTTGCAGGCAGTGCTGGGCTGGAAATGGGCTAGGGTTAGGGCTGAGAGAGTTAAAGAATCTACAGGTCCAGGGACACTGGGGCTGTAAAAGAAATGCCCAGGTGATCCCTGTAGGGCTCCAACATTGCTGCTCCTACCCCTGTCTGAGTCTGGCCCACCCATGGTGTTTGGGGTAGGGTTACTGCCAGGGGCAGGGACAGTGTTTAGGGTCCTGTTTATGGTCGTGGTTAGGTCATTTGGGAAGGGTAGGGGACAGCTCTCCTTCCTGTGGAAAAGAGCTATTGTTTGCTGCCAGAGCCTGAAATGGACCCTTGATGCAGTAGTCTAACTTTCCATACTATTATAGTTTTTATGTTCACTGGGGAAGAAACCCACGTGAATCACCTGTCAGCAGTCCTTGCAGATTTCCTTCAGCTTTACCTTCTCAGGTCTCGGACCTGCTGTCAGAGCTGGATTTGTTTTGTGCTCAGGTACCTGGCAAGGTTTTCCTTGTTAAATGTGCTGGCAGGGAGCGTGGGTTTGGCCCCCCTTTGGTTTTGCAGGAGCTGGGGAAGCTGAGATGAGGCTGCAGCTCCTGTGGGGATCAGCCCCTCACTGCACTGCAGGGTGGTGTCCATCCACCACATCACTCTGGGCACCACAGCATCCAGCATGGACCATGGATCAGCCCAGAGAGAACACATCTCTTCTTTCCTTTGGCACATAAAAACTAACAACAACTAGGCCAGACAAAGATTTTTTTCTAAATTGAATTGTTCTCTGAAAAATAAGATGAAAATAAAAAAAAGAGGTCTCTCCCTATGTTCAGCCTTCACCAAACATTGTGAGGAATAACGACCAAGATTAATCCATCTGTAAAGCCTTGATGGCCAAGAAGAAGGATTTTCACACATGCCAGCTTCATCATGGACACATTTAAAGGAATTTAAAGTGTTACTATGTGACAACAAAAATAGCTATTTGTTGACAGACCTTTTTTAATGTGTTAAAGGGTCATTAATCATTTCCTAGTTATTTCCAGCAGTCAGATGTACTTACTTCGTATCTTCATTTACTTGTAATGTTCATACCAGCTCCTCAGCTATCTTCAGTTTCTTGGGAGCAGCTGTTTTGCCTGTTAAGTAAAAAAAAAAAGTAGTATAAAAAAATAAAAGAGGAAGTGGAAGTATGATAAAGATGAGCACAAAGACTTCAAGGTTCTCAGTAAATACAGACCTCGAGTACATATGTGCAGTCAATAAGGTCACTTGTATAGTAACTCATAACAAAGAATGGTTGACAATGTGTTATTTTTCTGCTGGAAAATATAATGTGAGGCTGAGCATGCTAATGACTTTTGGAAACAAGCAGTGACAAAGATTGATTAATATCAGTTGACAGCATGTTCCACAGCTCCAAAGCAGGAATAGCAATGATTGATTTGCCAAAATGTGGGGCACAGGCTTTAGATAATAGAAAGGCTACATCTGAACTCAATCTGGTTTCAGAAATAAAATTTAAGGGCCAAATGTATATCAGCAATTAAAAGCTTACAGGGAAAGACAGAAGTCTGTCGCAGTATTTTCAAAAGGCACAAATTTCAACCAATCTTTTTCAATGACTAATTACCTTTACAAACATGAATCTGTAGACTGTTGAGTTCAGGACTAGAAACCTTCATAAAATGCAGAAACAAAAAACAGCGGGGGAGAGGAGAGACACCAGCATAGTAGCATAATTGTTTTCTAAAAATCACAGAGAATTATCATTGACATCTTAAAGCAGGAGGCCTTGATGACAAATCCCTCACCTAATGTGAACTACTAAAGAGTCACTTTCTGCCACAAAAATGAACAAAGAGCCATGACAGTTTGTAGGGCTGTGTGCTCACTACCCTGGCTGCTAGAGCAGTAACAGAGGAGTATTGCATCCAGGCCAACAGGGATCCCCTCGTTTTTAGTCAGTGCCATATTTGACAGAACATGCTCCAGAACTGGAAATAACTGGGGAGGAGAAGTAATCCCATCCTCACTGGATGTTGACTCCTGTTCAAAACTTGACCCATCCTTCTCATTTCTCCTCATGTTACCAGGTTCAACTCAAGAGCCCTGAGCCCTGGAAAAGCCAGACCAATAAGCAAATATCTCTTGTCATGCTTTTGTCCATCACAGCACGCAGAAAGAGCAGGAGAGAAGGATGGAACATTCCATGACAGATGCCTACCAAAGCACTGACCTTCATTAGGGATGTGGTGATGTAATGAAGAGCTGGGTTAGCTGACACCATGCTGGCTGCTCTGCTTAAAACGGGTCAAATTGCAGCAGGTACTAAGTCAGCTAATTGCAATTAAAACCTCACTGCTAATCAAGGCAGAGCCTCTGAAGCAATTCCATCACCTGTCTCAGCCTGCTGCAGCCACTGCCTGTGCAGTGCAAGGCACCATCTCTGCTGTATCTCACAACGTGACAGACTGAAAGCTGCACAGTGCAGCCCTAATTAGGAAAAGGTGTTAAGATAAACAACAACAAAATTTCAGGTGTTTTCACAGAACACAGGATCTGTGAAAAAGTGGACAAGCATTTGACTAGGGAAGCATGGGGATTTCCTGGGCTTCATTCCAAAATGCATTTTTAAAATAGAAATGGTGTTATGTTATTATGTTATTTTCATAGGGAAGCTCATGAAGAATTCAGCAGGCTCCTGAGAAACTGAGGTTGTGAGCATCCCTTTCCAACCAGAACGTTCAGGCAGGGCCTGAGTTTGGGGATTTGTGACCTTTTGAATTACATTACATTTATCGAGATGCTGCCAAAAAGAAACAGAAACACCTCCTCCTCTGAGGTCAGTACATTTATAAATCATTAATATCTTCAATTGAGAGGTTTTTCTTAATAATAATAAACAAAGTGTTCCTGTGTGCAATGATCAGCCAGCCTTAACTAGTTAAATCTGCAAAATGACTTCCATCCTGGGAAAGCTGTCTCTTGGATAGAGCTGTGTTGATTGTGCAGTAAAGAATTGATGTACCTATTCCTGGGGACAGATTACTCAGCTGAAGAACTCCTTTGCAGCAGCAGATGCTCCAAACATGAGGAAGGGGATTAAACCTTCCTTGGGGCACCTCAAAGTCAGGCATGGAAGACCTTAGTAGGTTATCAAAAGGCTTCTTCTGACACCTGCAGATAAAGGCAGCTGGCCTCAAAGGGGTTTTGTTTGTACCACCCTGGGAAACTCTTTCAGTCGTACTAGTGGACATGACCTTGATGAGAGGAAGAATTTGAGAAAAGCTGGACAGTGAGTTATAGCTGTGAAACTCATAGTAACAAATCTTTCTATAAGGCATAATCTGTAACACCAAATGTGGTTACCTGCTCCAAACACTCCCAACAGTTCATGAGGGGTATGATTCACAAAGGATTCTGTGGGGGATGGGTCTTTCCTCCCATCCTGAGCTCTTCTTGACTCCTTGCAGGTGCACATGGATACAGAGCCTTCCCTTGTGTGCTCGGCAGCCAGCGCTGCTATTCCCCACCTGCATGGAAAAACAAGTGGTGACATTTGCTGTCCTCCTTGGGTTTTAATATCTTTCCACAGTGTCAGAGGCCCTGGTGGTTGAATAGGTGTGTGATGAACAGATACCAACACAGAAGGCACTGATAATGCTTGTTCTGCTGACCTGAGTAATTAGTCACGACCCAGACCCTGGGAAGTCCTGGCATTTAAGGGGAAGTTGATGGGTTTGGTGGTTCCACTGCATGAAATCCATATTTTGTAGATAAAAACAAGGAGACCAAACCACTGAAAATGGTCCCTTCCTCGTGACTCCAAAGCTCTTTCTAAGCTCCCCTTCACATACATAATTTCCAGGTTCAGTGCCTCTTTCTCTCTTCTGCAAATTCATTCATAAATACTTTGGAAAAGAGCATCCATCCAAGCCTGGGGCTTTCAGAAGTCCAAATAAAACTAATTTGGGGGATGTTTTGGATTTGGTTTTTTGTGTGTGAGGTGGGGAGGAGGGATAGGGAGAGGCACAGGGCAGGAGCAGGTGTTCACTGTCTGTTAGAGCTGCCATAGGAAAGGTGGTGGTTAAACCCATTAGTCTTGAAAGGATTCAGCTCAAATGAGAGTAACAACACACAGTGCATTGATGGAAAAAGAGTCCCGACTGTAGAAATGTTTAGCACTGAAATCATGCTTTTTAGGGCTTTGTGAGATGTCCCTCAAGTGAACTTACCCTTAGAAATCAATAGAATTGATTTTGTTTATGCTGGATATTTTTCGCGTGGCTGCATTGTGGTGGCTAATTGACAGGTCAAAATCTGTACATGGAGTTTGGTAGAGAATACCTTCAAAGTTTATATTTAAGGGACAAACTTAAGTGATTATAGATAGTCACTCTAACATTTAATACCAGTTTTTAATATTGGAGTTCACAATGAACAGCTACAGCACAAAGAATATCTGCACCCCACTGCCATAAAGCTCTTCAAGGCTCTGTTTCCCTGCTCTTAAATGAAGAGATGAGAAAGGTCAGGGACAACATCAACTATGTTGGGTTTTTTTCTCCAGATTAGCTACAAGTTTTAAGACTTTAGGAGAACTTTGCTTTTATTCCCACTTCCCATTGGAAGAAGTATTAGTAAGTCTTTGCTCAATGTTTCTATTTGCCAGTAGTATCTAATCAAAGTCTACTAACAGAAACAAAAACCATTGAGTTTTTTTATGTCTAATCAAAAATGTGCTAGTTTCTACAAAATACATGAGAATATTTTGTAAGGTAGAAGACAGTTAAGATCTCATATGAGAGTTACACTATGATTTACTTTCATGCAAAAAAAGGCGTAAAGTTCCTGTTAATAGAGAAATAAGGAATATTCTATTTAGAGAGAGTCAAGTTTGAAGCACATCTGAAATATACAACATATATCTTGTCTCCTTGTAAGACATTAGTGAACTCAGACTCCGGCTTTCAGGCTAGCAGGAAAGAGCTGACCTGTGACAGCCTCTGTATGAATGATTTAACAGCAAGATTGAGCGGTGTAGTGAAGGGGTTTAACTTTCATATAAGGAATACTTACTGTGATATGTGGTCTGCTTTGCTTATGTGGATAACATCAGTCTGCTCCTCATGGAACTGCAGCTGTTGTCCTGCCCTATTGACCTAGAGTAAAAACCATGGAGCTCTTAGGACAAGAAAATTGTGGTTTTAGCCCTGAGAGGATGAGGAAGATCCAGGAGCCACTGCACATAAATGAAGGCAGGCGACTCACAGGGAACTCTAGTGGTTTCAGAGTGAACAAACTTGACTGTTAATTTATTTTGTGGTCAAGATACTCCACTTGATTCTTCAAACCAACACATCAGGTTTCATAGTGGAGAAATGTTACAAACAGTGCAAAAAAAAGGGTGTAACTCTGCAGGAGGAGTCAACCATGAGAGTGACCACCAGCACATTTGCACGGTGCTGTACAGATGGGGTGATATTATCCACACATCAGACTTTTATCAAGTCACAATTCTTTTCTAGCCCTTCATACACCTCCTGGGCCAGCCCTCAGAGGAGGGGTGAAGCATCCCTACAAAACAACTTGGGGTATGTGTGCAATGGCATGCACTGAGGTGTGGGAGGTACTCCAGGGTCTGTTGAAGGGCTCTTGGAGAGACTCCTCCAGGAGAGAGCCTGGGGCTGCAGAGCTTGGAGGGGGAGAAGGGCTTGGCACTCAGACTCACATATTAATGTGTGTAAATAGCCACTGCCTAAGCTTGTTTTGGGCTCTGCTATCTCACGTGAATGTTTATGAAGCAGTTCCCAAGCTGGGAAATACGAAAGGTGAGGAGAAAGGGAGGGCAGGTCCTGGGAACTGCTAGGAGCAC
This sequence comes from Acridotheres tristis, assembly GCA_037013685.1. Lineage (NCBI taxonomy): Eukaryota > Metazoa > Chordata > Aves > Passeriformes > Sturnidae > Acridotheres > Acridotheres tristis. Next base: position 6,421,781 of record CM072899.1, on the reverse strand, counting down.
AGTCAAGCGTGTGCCTGCAGAAAGTCCAGGAGGTGAACAGGGGGTGACCAGTGTAGTGCCAGGGCTGCAAACATCTGGTCCAGAGGAGGAGAAAGGATGGGATGGACTGAACACAAACCATGGCTCCTGGAGCTTCTCAGCCCTGATGCCTGCTGCTCAGGATCCTGCTGAGCAGTGGTTTGTCCTCTCTTGCTTTCTTCCTACTCCACATCCCTTGTTAGACCATTCTTCCTTTCTGGCTCTTTTTCTAGTCCCCAGAGACTCCTCCAGGGCACTTGGGCTTCCCAGCAGCATCCCACTGAGATACACAGAGCAGGCACACGAATGTGAAGGGAGGGAAGTTCGAGGCAAAGACCTCACAAGGTGCATTAAATGAAGCCCAGGGCCTTCAAAGCAGTGAAACACAGCACCCAAAGCAGCGAGGGTGGCACTGAACAGATGTGGGACACTGTGTGGTGACAGGTTCTCACAAAGATTTCCTTATGAACCATCAGTTATTTGGGGTTCTTGCATTTTTTAGTTCAGGTGATCACGAGAAAAACACTTAACTTCAAGAAAAATTAAAATTCTCGCTTCTTAGGGTGTCAAAAGGAGCTTTAAATTCTGGGGTCTGGGAGTCCAAAATCTTCATAAAGTGCATTCAAAAGAAAACCAAAGCTATATGAATTTTATCTCACAAAGTCTCAGCTTTTCATGATTTCCTGCAATTGTGCCATCATTTTTGCAACTGAGGACTGGAGGTTTATTTTCCCTCATTTCTAGCCTCTGGGAATTGCTTAAGGAAACCCTGTGATAGCATTTCTGTAACAGGGAACAATCGGGAGCTGGTCAGGCTAAGCAGCTGTGCCTCCCCAGCTCCTTGTTATCTGAGTAATTACCATCCTGCCTTGCCTCTCGCTCAAAGGATGACGTTATTCCCTCACAGGATAACAAGGTAAAATCAACTTTCTTCACAAATCCCATTATCTTCTGCAAGATCCCCTCAGAATGCAAATCAACAAGTTCAGCACTGACAGGAGCCCAGCAGCAGCCCACAGCTCAATTCAAATTACCTCCACGCTGCAGGATGAGACAATCTGGATTACTGAGAGTTACCTGGGCAGAGCAGTGACTCTGCATTTTATGAGCTCTTGCTCCTCAGATCAAAGAGGTTTGATGGGCATTTAATTAAAAGATAAAATAGCCAGCCATAAACTGCCAGACTAACCTTTTGAGAATACAGCTCAAATTACAATTAAAGAATGACTATAATTGTGTGATTTTTGGCCTTCACCAACAATACCCTCTATCAGTAAGGGATAAATTGACTGTTGGGAGCAGTGCCCACCTTGCTTTTTAGTGCTGTCATAGGGCAAGCTGGTTCAGGAGGTAAGAGCTCTCATGCAACATTGGGTGTCTCTTGTTTACCCAAATCCAGGGAGATTCACAGACAAAATTATTGCTGCTCTTTTGCTCCAGAGCAGAGGTGTGCTGGTCCCTAAAGAAGCCTCCTCACTCTTGCCATATGGATAATTTCTTGATAGGAAACAGAAGCAGCCAGGGAGCAAAGCCCCTATGGAAGGTGAATGTATGAACCCTGGGGAGAGTGTGCTGTGAAATATAACTGCAATTTCTGCACTGGGTTTTCTCCTTTCTGGCACAGTGATGTAACTATTCCCTCACTGGCTGAGACAAGGTGTTAGTAGTTTCTAAAAACAGTGAGCATGATCAGTCTCTGTGTGCCCTCCATCACACTCATGGACTGCTGATATTCACTGGTTTATCTCATGGGAAAACTGCATTGCCTAGTCACAGCTACACAACAGGACAGCAAACTCCTGCAAGGTAACACCCAACAGAAATGTGGTTTTTTTAAAAAAAAAGAGATATAAGTTGCAGAGGGAGAGGAAGCAGCTCCTGCCAGAAGGGCTGAACCAGCAGGGAAATGCAGATTGACTGTCAGGTGCAGAAATCTCTGAGATCTGTTTCAGCAATGAGACCTTATCTGAAAACAGCACAGTTTGAGAAGTGTTTCAACCCAACAGAGAAGCCAATGCCAGACATGTCCCAGATATGCACACCCACCACCTTGGAGTGCAAGAATCTGAGGTACCAAGCTCATCTAACACAGCACAAAGCTGAAAAGTTCCTGAGGCAGTATTAGAGGAGGACAGCAGTGGTCCCTGTGCCCCCAGCCCCACATCCTCACTCCAGCATTTTGCTTATTTCCTCAAATGCTTTTTCACATACTTGGTGTTTAGTTGTATTTTTCTCCAATGCATCCTCTTAGGTCATTCCTGTGTATATTTACAGTCTATTCTGAGGAATTAGTTGTTATCCAGCTTTGATAAGAAAGGCAGAACTGCTACCCAGGCTTGTAGAATTGAAGCCCCATTTGATAGAGGAGTTTTGATACTCTGTGCACATTTGTTTCACTAATGAAATGTTTAAAAAATATTAAAGAATCTAAAGATATTAAAATGTCTGGATACTGGCCAGTTCTTTGCTAAGTTAATTTTACATTCAAAACCAATAAAGCGGTGGTCAAAGTGACAGGGTTTGGCTTTACCCTGGATAATTCCTTTGCCTTAAGACATTTCAATTGAATCAGTTAAACTCTGGCTGTGCTTAGTCATTGAGGTGTCAGTGCTAACACACCTTGGTAATTGAAGCAACACTGAGGAATATTTTGATTTAACTTAGCCAAAGGTGCATCAGCTTAGCTGTAACCAACAGGCAACGCATTCACACTGCAAAACTGAATTTAAGGGTCATTCTGAAAAATGATGCTAGCTACCAAGAGGCCACAAGTCAAAACAGCCATGGGGGGGAAAGGAACGAGGAATTTGTGGGGAGGGGAGAGAAAGGGTTTTAGGGACAGGGTGTCTTTAGGGCCCTGGTAATGCACTGAGGCATCCTGCTCGTCCCAAAGCTGAAGTGCTCCAGCCCCACTGGGGTTTTCCAGTATGAGCCCTCTGGAGGTGGGATTTCCCAGGGTGAGTAACCATCCTGCAGGACAGTACCTGAATTACAGAGGGGAATATTTTACATTTAGGGGAGGAAGAGATTAGATACACTTTCCAAACTACTGTGCAGTGAAGACAGATCTGCTTTGGGCAGGCACTCAATTGAGAACGAGACTTAATAGAAGTGGAGAGATCTACTTCATGTTTGTCTCCAATCCAGTTGTGTCATTTTACATACAGGAAACTATTTAAAAAGCAAGTAATCTTATTGTTCAGGAAGGTACATGCCACCCTGTAAAGCTGCTTTATCTCCATATTGCTATTGCTACATAGAGCATGCAGAGCTACATTAGAACTGTTTGAAAAACTGCCAACAAATTGACAAATAGAACAAAATTAATGTATTTTGTTGCCTTGAAAGCTTCATTCTTCTCACTGAGAGGAACTGAGCATATTCCCTTCTCTTGCAGCTCAGTACATCACCATTCCACAGGATGGCCATGCAAGAAGGAAATTGGGAAGACTGCATTTTCAGACCTGCAACAAAAACTGCCTGAGATGCTCATCCCCCCTGATCTTTTCCCTTGAACTTTCCGAAGTGCTTCCAGTGTAACCATGCTATGCATAAACCTGGCACAAACTACCCAAGAGCACAGGCTGTGGTTTCATAGTGTCATTAGCATCTCCTTCCCCAGTCAAACCTGACACCAATTACACAGGCATGAATCTGCTCTCTCCCCTCTTTGCAGCACTTACTCCTGGCCAGATTTGGCACAGATGCAGAAGGCAGCAGGACAGCAGTTGCAGAGGAACACAAAAAACCAGCATCAGAAGCTCTCCTTCCCACTCAGCAAGTTATTCACCAGAGAGACCTTGTGGATTGCACTAAAGCAGGCTGATTTTATAAGCGTCCTGGTACCAAAAAACTAATTTATTTTTTAACTTTCTGAGTCGGATGAAAGGTGACCAGATCCAAATAGCAACTATGAATTTTTAGTCCAGTGAAAGCCCTGGGGTCCGCTGGTGCAGCAATGTTGGCAGAGCTGCAAGCAATCAATGGCTGGCTCTGTGTTTACACAAGGGAGCTGATTGATTACTGACTGCCAACATGATTGCCCATGCTGCAAACATTTTTCTCTGGACAGCTCTCCAAGGCAGCTGGGTTGTGAGGCTAACAGGCACCAAGAGGAGGGTATAGCAGCAGATCAGCTGTTTTTAGGATGTTCAGGTTAACATCCTCACTGCAATGTTCAAGTGGTCTGAGGCTCTTGGGAGCCTCCAGGGATTTTGTGTGCTGTGAGGTTCAACCAAGGTCTCTCTCCACACCTTCAGTGGAGAAAAACCATCCCTTCCTTCCACCTGACATTTTCAGGGACATCCTGCCCATATGTTTTCCCATATGTTTTGTGAGGAGGGAGAGAGGGTTTGCTGTCTTATTCTCCCCTAACTGAGGGCACAGGAGGCAATTTCCCTTTCTTCCTTGATTTAAACCTTCCCATCAAAAGCACTCTACAGAACCTTGCTTTTAGTGCAAATCTTACTGGTTCTATAGAAACCCAGGACCTCTCTCATCTGTTACTGAGTAATAGAATGGCTTGAGTTGGAAGAGACCCTAAAGATCATTTCATTACACCCCCCTGCCATGGGCAGGACTCCTTCCACTCGACCACATTGCCTGTCCAGCCTATCCTTGAACACCTCCAGGGATGGGGCAGCCACAGCTTCTCTCTTCCAGTGCCTCACCACCCTCACAGTAAAGAATTTCTTCCTAAATTATTTTTATTATTTTGTTTGTAAATAGAAGAAAACATCTCTTTCCTTAATCTCTCTTGTAAAATCTTCACTTATTTACAAACAGAGAGAGACAAGTTCCCCTCCAGGAGCTATGATGGTTGGTATGAACTGACAACCTTCGTGACTATTTCAACAAAACTGAATGATGCAGAGGGATGGAGCACAGCTCCCTCCCCAGTCAGAGTTGAAGCCAGGGGCTAAAGCATGCTTGGTATTAAATCAATAAACTGAGCATTTTCTCCCAAAAATACTGCTTTTAGCAACAAAAGGATCACTTTACCCCCAGTCAAAGACACCAAATAAATAAGAAAACTATTGAATGCCATTTTTGTGTTTCACACCTGCAATCCAAAACCCTGGCAAACAAATGAAAGAACACAGTGAATTTCTTGGCATAGACAAGACAGTCAAACCACTCTCCAGTGCCCCAAACTTTCCACAGGGGCCTTTTACAGGACACTATTAACTAAGAATGCAGAAAAAAAGGTGTTGGCATCTACTGATGATCAGAAAACACAACCAGCTTGATTTATATGGATTCTTCCACTACTTCAAAACAAAGCCCAGTTTTAAAATTAAATCTCTATTTGCCTCTGCTGCCCTTTCCAGGACCTGACACAGCAATAACAATGCCAAGAAGCAAAGCTGTGAGGTATTGAAGAAGGGTGTTGATTAAATGTGCAGGAACAGATAGTGCACAAATAACAACACCAACTTTTACTCCAGCCAGTTTGTTGTGCCAGCTATGGGCAGCTTTAGTAGCTGCTGCCCAAATATATTCTAAAAGGAAACTTCATTATTGCAATCAAACTGTATTTTTCAAGGAATGAACCCAAACACCTTGAAAGAGCAAAATGGATCCAAAAGGCTGTGGATGAGCTCCCACCATGTCCACTGGCTTTCCTTCACAATTGGGATGTGTGATGTTGTTATAACCACACTATCTAACAGAGGAAAGATAAGCCCTTTTTGCTACCTTTTGGCATTTTCCCTTTTATATTGAGAAGAAAGCTTTGCAAACAATAATCATCTCTTACTATAAGCATGTAAAAAAATAATTGTACCCTCTATGCATCACAATGTTTGGAACAGCAAGATAAAAACTGCTACTGGCTTTGAGCTGCAACAGATGGCAGTGCATCAGGAAGGGTGATGGAAGGGTGTGGATGTTCCCAACCACTGCTCACAGACACTTCCAGGTGTTCCCAAGCAGTTGGTCATGACCAGCTTTTTGTTTCTTTCCATCTTTCTTGTTTTCAAGTTTGACCTTTCTTGCTTCTGCTCTCCCAAGAAGAGGCCACGCTGACTCCAAGTGACATTTCAATCACAGAGATAGGCCTCAATCATGATATATTATTAAAAACCCCACTAAATCAGAGAATACCATAAAACTTCAAATGCTGCAATTCAGATGCCATTGATCAATAAAATAAAGTCCCTGCTACAGACAGATGCATTGGCTGGGGATATCTTCCTGAAGGATGCATAGGGAAGTAAGAGGGAAAGAGTTTTTCAAAGGTGAAAAGAACAAAAGAGAAAATTCAGCAAGTTGAGAGTTCAGCTGAAATACATTTCATTCCATCAAAAAGGGAAAAAAGTTTTCTTTCCTAACTGACACCTTCATGGGCCATTTCAAACCCTCCTACTTTCACACATAATTCTACAGTCAATGGAAAGGTGCACATGTCACACAGAGGCATCACATGTGTGACCCTTGGTGACACTGATGGGGCAGATGTCTTGCAGCTCTTCCTCTCCTGAAATCTCCCATGTGAGTGGGAATGCACTGCAGTTCATGTCAAGGACAAGGGCAATTTCCACTGCTGCTTTTGCTATTCTGGATATTCATGCAAAAGTTTTGCTTCATCATCAGTTTGGCTGTTTAGCAACAACATTTTCAATAACAAGTTAATAATGAAAATTTTTTTAATGAATATTTTCATTACACTTAGTTGCTGGAGGCCTTGCCAACATTCTGTTGGTTTGATTTTTGAAAAAGGATATGGAAGAATATTGGATACAAGATGAGCCTTAGCAACTAAGTGGAATTATTAAAATCACTGAAATGGGGTAGTCAGAGAGGCACTGAAGTCCCTACATTAGACTGCAGCAAAGCCTTTAGCACAGCAGAGAAAGGTTCCAAACTTCGACATCAGGTGAAATGTAAACTTCTGAAAGAAAATGCTAGCACTGGTGCCCTTATTTTTCTGTATGACATCAGCTTCTCAAATAGTGCCTGTGTCACCTCACAAATACACTCAACCCCATATGTGCCCTCCTTGAATTTGAGCAGTGTGGCCAGGGGGGTTTCCCATCAAGGGGAGGATGCCGGGGGAGATCCTGGCACATGGAGAGCAGGTGGATTAGCCCCAGAGCATCTCCCTGGCAGGTGAGAGGAAAGGAGCCCTTTCCTCCACCCTGGTCAGCTCTCTTGGGGCTGAGACAGAAGTGGGCTCATGACAAACATGCAGCTGTGGCAGAACTACCCCAGGAAAGCAACTCTGCAACAGCATCTCTTCTATGGCAGAGCAGCCTTGCCTAAATGCAGCTGTGCAGCCAAAGCCCCTGATGATGCTGAGGCAGCACCCCCAGCCCTCACCTCCATCCTGCAGCCTGGCATCACTGAGATGGGCCAGGCACAATTTCAAACCCCCACCAATTCAGGGGCACCAGTCCTAATGCCCTCCACGGGGCTGGTTTCCATCCTCAGGATGGATTCCAAGTCCATCTACATTTCAGTAAAACGCTACTGATTTCAACAGAGACCATCCCAAGAAATGCCAGCTTATAGAGACACACAAGAGAATCTTTCCTGCAATCACCCAGGGCATCTGCAACCAAGAGGCATCTTGGCAGGATGCATGAATGGCCTGATTGTGTCCATTTTCAAGAGGGAATACATATGTATAGCTCTGCATCCAGCTCAGCCTGTGCAGGCTCTGCTCCCTTGATGAGCAATCACTCTGCTGCAGGAACAAACGCATAATGACTGCTTTCAGCTGCTAATGCCACTGCTTTTTCTGGGACAATATCTGAGGCCTGAACTGCAAATTCACATCTGGCCTTGTTGGAAATTAACTGTGAATCAAAAGGGGTTAGCAATTAGCCTTTGGAAAAATCTTCACTAATTCACAAGCAGGGAACAGGACACCAGAGCCCTCGGTGACATTTCAGAGGGATTTAGTGGTGTGTAATACCACTAAATTGTTGTGGATTTATTTTAGGGAAAGGCTCTCTTCATTTTTGCCTTTGGTCTATGAAAGAATTCAGAAAGAGTGATTTTCTAAATGTATGGTGATATTCATTTTCACAGCAAAATGCAATTTGACTACAGTTTCCCCACTGTGCATTCAATTTCCATGAATGTTACTTCATGGCTCTTTTATTTTGCCATCTTCAATGAAAACTGGCATTGGTATTTGTACACTTGCTGTTTTCTTGAAGTCTGACAATATTCTATTCTGCTAAAACCCCTAAACCTCCTCAAGGTTTACCAAATTCATGCCAAAAGATGCTACTTGCTTAAAGGGTGTCTTTATTTTTAGCTATTAAAATCACCAGTAAAATGAATTATTTTTCACCCAGTTTAACTACACTTTAGTCCAGTCCTCACATACCTAAGAGGAATAGCCAAATCAGCTCTGGTCAAGCAAGAATAAAATATGGCATCTCCCTACTTTGCCATCAAGCAAATAAGTCAGTTGGAGGAAAGGAAGGAAATAGCCAAATTTTCTAGTATTGTTGGGGATAGAACTATAATTTGTTGTTTGTAAATATAAGCTGAAAATCACTATTTTTCAATGAAAAAAAAAGAAATTATGCTTCCTGCCCTTCCAGAGGGTCAGCATGCACCATCCACTGCTCCTGCACTCTGTGTCACAGCAGGGCTCCTAAGAGCCACTGGGAATTATCTGCTGGTTCACCCAGTGCTCTAAAACCTCTGGGGCTGCTCCTGACTGTGTCACTGGAGGGGCTCAGGGGAGGAAGAATGCACAGAAAACCCCTCTCATTCATATTTCTCCTAAGAATTTAGGGTGGTTTGCTGATTCACTTCGCAGTTTGGCTTGCAGCAAACTCAAAATTAAGTTACTAGAGAATAATGACCATTAAGTGACTGAGATTGCTTTATTTCTCTGAGCCTTAGCAACAGTCATTTCACTTGCCTGTTGCCATAACAACTCCAGCGTGCACATCAAGGTCAGTAAGCCCACTCTGCTTCTTGCCTGTAGCTATGTCTCTGATGGCTTATACGCCTCATTTTTATTGTAGATTCGTACAGGGTGACTAGGAAGAAAAGGTACTTTTTCATCTTAGGAGTAAACAAGCACACAAAGATGAGCATTTCTCAAGGTAAGAGAAAATGGGTAAAGACAAAGCATTTGTGGGAAGTGTTCATTCTTGATGGGAAAGCAATTTTTAGGGGGAAAAAAAGCATAGAAATACATATATGAGGTCCAAAATACCCAGCATGCAAGGAAAAAATTAAATTGGCAGTAAATTCTAGCCTAGAAAGATTAAGAAAAATTTCCTGAAGAGTGAATAAGAGTTCCTCGATTTCCAAGAGGACCTACCAGCCTGCCTGAGGATGTGAGCACAGGCACATCGAAGGCTCTCAAGTGGCATCTCAGATATTGAAGAATTCTGACCCTGGTGCTTAAATAAGTTTAGCTCCATTGGAAACTCCCCATTTAGTGTTAGTCTAAGAATCCACAGTGCACAGCTGTGCATTGAGGCATGCTGGCCTGAAATAAGCTGGAGCTGGAAAGCAGGAGAGGACCACTAAGCTGATGAACTGCAAGGTCAGTTGAGAAATTGCTCACAGCATCATTTTCCTTTGTTATTCCTTTCACAAATGTTAATGGATGCAAGTTTTACTCCGTATTATTTACATGTCACACATCATTTTCATTGTGTAGAAAGGTTATAAAGCATTTTTTTAATGCAAGTGAACCACATTCATTTGTCTTGTAAGCCAACTAGAGGCACTTTCAAAGGAAAATCTAAGCTTCTACATTACCAAAGCATTTTTTTCTGCCATGTGGAAGGAGAGAAAAGAATTACTCTCTCTAAACAAAATATAAATAACTTTGCCACCTCGTCTTACAGCTGGTTGATTACAGCAGCCAGTAAATGAAAGACTTTGCTGTTTATTTGTCAGATTTATGCCAAAAATATCAGAAAAAAAGATTAAATATCCAGAATTGCAGAGGGACTTATAAGACACTAAATAGTTCTGCGAATCAGGACTGAAATATAATTTTATATATGTGTGGAGTAGTTGGCTACGGGACAAAATAGACAGAAAGACAAACACATATGTGCACATCAATGGATAGACAGGCAGCCATCCATACTGGAGTTGGATCACAAAATGCCAAATTTCAGTTTTGCTTCATTATTTCTAGTAGGCCCAGCTGACTCCAGCAGAGATTCTGGCCCAGCTCACCCTGCATCTTTCTAGAAAAGGCAGAGCACTATTTAATTCTCCAGATAGGAGAGAGAAGAAAAGGAATAGCTACAGACTTTACAAGCCCACTGTGCCCAGACAAAGAACTTCCCGTTTTTGGGGACTCCCAAACAAAGCTGTGACACAGAACTTCCCCTGTGCTTCTGAGCTCCTGGCTAAACAGCAAGGGGTTGTTTAGGATTTGACACCAAAGAATGGCTGAAAAAGAATTGGTTGGCTTTGTGGTTGCCATTGTGCCCTGGTGATACATACAGATAATAAAGGCAGAGGTGTTCTTGGCAAAGACTAGTGCCACCAGCAAGTTCAACACACACAGGGGAAATACAGATTGCTGACTAGCTGAATAGGAATTGCCACATTTAGGACATTCAGGAGTAATCCCAGTACTTAGGATGGGATCTATGCCCTCTTAGAAAGGCTTGTGACAGCTGTCACACCCCAGTGATGGGCAGGGAGAAAGGGGGTGCTGGCAGCCAGGCACCAGCCTGGTGGAGGGGCTGGATGTAGAGGCAGGATTGGGGCAGCTCTGGAAGCAGTGGGGAGCTGATGCCAGCCCCTTCCATGGGTAACAGGAAGGATGGGGCATCAGGGACCCAGGAGGATCTTTCTGGAGTCCACAGGAAGGTGGACTGACATGAGGGCACAGTCTGTCCTGCTGAAGGTGCATAAAGTTGAAGAGAAATTGGTTTCTGAACCCTTTTATTTATTCACCAGATCTAAATTTATCCTTTTGAAAAATTGTCTTATTTAGTGCATGTTCTAGACACACAGTGTTAGGCCACTTTAATAATTCAAAGTCCCTTTGATGTCCTTAGTGTAGACAGTTTACAGGAAAGTCCCAGCACGTCCACCCCAGAGCCCTGGCTGACTCTAGGTCCTACCAGAGACAAAACACTAAACAGCTAAAACAGAGCCAAAGTCTCAGTATTGGTCTGCCTTGAAATCAAGGGAGCTCACCCTGTTCACCTTTGGTGGGCTGCAGCCCATAAAGCTCTGCCTGCCTACACAGGTATTAAAAGTGTGGTGCTTAATGCCTTTTGCCAGCAAATAAGTGGAGATGTATCTCAGGGAAGCAGCACATTCAACTGCCTCAGATTCTGCTGCTTCCCACAGTGCATCTCTCATTACTTTAATAACTGAAGAGGAAATCCTGTTAATCATAAGTCTCAAGGTTGTAGGAGCTGACAGCTGTGATATCACAGCTGTTGATAGCTCAACACAGGCACGATGAGATGGCAGATAAGGCACGTCCTGACTGTCAATAGGGAATTGAAGTAGTTGCCTAATTTTTTATCTTCCCTCCCAAAAATGTCACACATCTTTCTTCTCCTGGTTCTTACAATGAATGCACTGCTCCCACAATCAGATGCCAGCCTACAATTAAAGACATGCAGGTGTCAAATATTGATTACCACTGCTTGAGTCAGCAAAAGGTTAAACAGAGAGAAGATGAAGTCAGCCCAGAAAGAAAGTAAAATAAATAACTGAATTAAATCCACCTCTGCTGGTGTAGCCTGGGTTTTGCCATTATAAAAAACCCCCAAAATATCCAGCACCCTGAGTTTACTTGAAACATCCATAAACTTTTCTGTAAATCATTGTTTAAAGCTCACAGTATATGTGCCAGTAAAAGTGCCAGTGAGGCAAAATGAGCCTGGTTTTGAAACTCCTTTGTGGAATAAGCTTCCTAAAATGGTGGCTATTAGGAAGTTTTACATCTAAGCACATGCCCATTACACCACATAAAAGTAAAAAGTCATCCTGTGCAATCTGACTGAAGCCTGGCAAATATTTTAAACCTTTTGTGATTTTAAATGACACACAGTGATCTTCTGTTTTCACATCACTTATTGCCTCTGACACACACAATTTGTTAGCATGCCTGGGGTCACAAGCCAACAGAGCAATGCTGAATTACAGCAGCCAGGAGGGTTTTCCTCCTCCTTGCTACTCATCCTCTGCAGCCTTTACACACTGCATGGTCTGTAGCTCCTATAGGTGCTACAGAAATAGAGGTGACTGCTAACACAGGAAGATGCTGGATAATGCATATGGATGTGGCCTCATGTTTCTTTTTTTCTGAGCCCTGAAGGAGGCTGCCAAAGGCTCCTACAGAGAATTCAAGGTCTTTTTGCAGCACGAGGAAATTTGTGTGAGAAAAGGGAAAACAAAAAGTTAGTGAGAAACCCAATCCTGACCAATGTGACCAGCATGGGAACATTCTTGGGAAGAAAGGGAAAAAATAAGCCCCAAAAATATGGCCCAAAAGGGCAATGAAATATCTGCTTTGGGGGAGAGGGGTGTCTGTGGGGTCAGCAATCCAGGCCAGGACAGGGTGGATATGAGAAAAGCTTCCACTGCTGCAAAGCCAAATATCTCAGCAAAAAATGTGGCCACTCCTTCAGCTGCTGGACAAAACCCTGATGCTCTGGGCACCCTGGACACTCATCTTGAACAGCAACTTTAAATTTCACTGTAGAGGGCTGCTGTCAGCACAAAATCATGTGGTTTGTTTAAAGTAGTGCTTTTTACCTTCTATTTCAGCAGAGCCTGCTGGGGCTTTGTGGAGATTTCAGAGGGAGGTCGTTACATCCTGCCCCAAAGAGAGACCCAAAGCCCTGCACACAGGGCAGCAGGTGTGTGAGATGTCTCCTTGGGAAGATCCCATGGGATGCCCTGTGCTGCCCAGATCGACACAGAGCCTTCGGAGAGAAAAGGTTTCCTTTTAATTAACTCAGGTCTGACTTGGCAGAAGTTTTTCACAGCCCCAAACTTTATGTAATACTTCAAGATTAGCAGTTAAATAAGAAGAGACTTGACCTGGAAAAAGCTCCAGCTTAGGCAAAATTTATCTTTTTTTCCTTCCTCATTTTTAGCAAATATAAAAATGTTTGGCTATTGTAGGTACAGCTGTGCCCAGAAGCATTAGCCATTAGTCAGCTCACGATAATTAGTCATCTAAGATACCATTTTTTAAAGACCTCAAATAGCTCCATCTGCATCTGCATGTTACACTGGGGTCCTGAAGCTCAAGAGAACAGGATCCCAGGCTGGGAGCCCAGGAGGAAAGAACAGGACAGAGCTGGCAGCTGCAGGGCTTTCTGCCTGCCCACCTCAGTCCTCCCATAATGAGGGAGAAGAGACAACACTGACAATTTCTGCTGGTGCTTCAAGCCCCAGGCACAGTGCTGGCAATATTGTTTTCAGCAATCCTGTGAAAGGAGTGCTAAAAACAATATTGTACTGCTGCAGACTCACTCCCCTGGGCTGAGTGGGGACCATGCAGCCCTGGCAGCATCACTCCAGGCTGTGGTGGTCCCTCACCTCAGGTCTGCTTTAGGGGCATGGGGCATGGGCTGAGGAGTGGCAGCATTGTTCCATTATCCACAAGGCTTGTGGATCCAGACCTTCCCTGATATGCTCTCTTCTACAAGGAGGAAAGAAAGAAAGTAGGGTAACAGATTTTTCTCCCACTCCTCCTCAAATCAACCTTTTATGATTAATTCAAAGGGGAAAACGAGTCTCTTGGGAAGGAAAGACATGAATCTTATCAATTATTAGAATAGGATGGAATGCAATGACATCAGCAATTAATGAAGTAAATCTAAATTAAGCCACTTTTTTTTTAACAAAAGCCAGAACATCTGGTGTTTGACAGTGAGACCAATCGAGTCAACAATTATTCTCACAAAGTGCCATTGCTCCTCATTTTTCTGTGTGAAACCATTTCTTCAGTCCTTACCACTGGTATAGAAAATAAAAAATAGTTTTTCGAATGAGCCACTGCAGAAATCTTCTTGTCATGAAGAACTCATTAGGTCAGCATTGAAGTGATTTATCAGGGACTTGGATTTCAGATCAGCTTTGCTTGTACACCACTGACTTGGTGGCAGTGCTTCAAGCAAAGGCTTACAAATTACCATCAAAGCAAGCATGGCTCATCTACAGCATCCAGTTCCTGACCAGTGGAGTGGGGACAGAGAAATACAATCCCTCCTGTCCTCTATTTTATCCTGTCAGCCATCCAGACGTGATGCCAGGAGAGGAGCAGGTATTAATGCTACTGAATGGTGCTGAGAGGGAGCTCATATGCTGGAAGAGATGCTGAAAGCAATATGAGATTAATTTATGTCATCTTCACTTCTCCTAAGCCCCCTCTGCTGATCCCACCAGCCCTGTTGGGAGTGGATGGTCCCTCAGCACGTGGCAGTGATCAGTGTGGTCTTACACAGCACCTGACCTTATATAATCCAGCGTGTGTCTGATGATATTTTTCAGTTCCCCTGAGGTGAAAACTGCCTTTTCCATGTCGGTCAGAATTGTGTGTCTGTGCTAATCCTGTTCTTCCATCTGCCTGAGCTGAGAGAGCAGAGTGGAAAAAGTGAGGAGGGAGAACATGATTTCTTTAAAAAGTCAAACCCCTAAGTTTCCATGGTCTGAAACATAAGATCAAATTAATCATCTTTTTCAGCCCATCACATGCACAACAGATATTCTTCCTTGCAAGACAGGTTTCACCAAGTTATTTTTCAGACAGGAAGAAAATCCACTGCTAAGCACAGCTTCAGGAATAAGCCAAGTATGTGCCTCCCTCCCATCCCTATCTGAAATACATTTTCCATTCTCAGCTCTGCCTCTGATTCTTTCCCACCAGCTGGGTCTTGATGTCTCTCCTCACCACCTTTCTCTCCCTTCCAACTGTTTTTCCCATTGGAATTCCTTCCCCTTCTGCCAGCATCCTCCTCTCCCTCTGCAGGTGGACTCAGTCACATCAGCACTGAACTCTCAAACTCCAGTGTTCAAGTGGATTCAAAAGCAGTCAAAACGAGCTCATCCATCAATAGCTTTTAATGTCGAGAGCTCTGAGGGCAGGGCTGGGAGTGGAAGGCAGGGCCACAGAGCACATTCAGGCAACAATGGAACTGTTGTTAAGGAGCAATTAAGTGTGCTCCTGTAACGGTTGGCACTGCACTTTTGTTAAGGTGAGAGAAGTCACAAAACATTTATTGTTTACCCAGAACAAGCAGCATCAAGTGCCTTTCATGTCCAGCCTGCATCTCCTCGACAGTCACTGGAGAGCCAAACCTGCCTTGGGCCAAATGGTAATTGAATTTTTAAATAACATTAATCACTTTTACCATGACTTTTCGGTTTGCTGAGTCAAATGTGATATTCCCTATTTCTGGGCAGCCCTACGTGCTGCCCTGTGAGCATTAATTAAATGGATAGATGGAATTGGTTATCCTATACTTGAGCCACAAAGCATAAACAAACAAAACAAAGGAACTTCTTTCTTTACAAATACTAGTCTAAAATAAATTTATTTATCCAAAAAGTCATTACCAAAGTATAGTAACACTCTCTTTAGGAGCTTAATCAGAGTCAAAACTGCATCCCATGCAGAAGAATTATTCCTTCATATTCAGGGCTATTAAATTATTTCCACGTACATGGGATACAGAATTTTAACATGTGAATCTGGCAGGGCTTGGCTGCTGCAATCCTGTCTGGTATGAAAGTCAGGATCTGAATTCTAAGAAGAGATGAACTGAAAGAAAGCAGCTGGAGAGGCTGCCTGACAAACAGCATGTGTCTCCACTAAGACCTGAACACACCAGGCAGGATTTCCATAAGGTGAAAAATATGGCTGTAAGCCAGATATAAAAATGGAAAGCAAAAACAGCATAAAGAACTGAGTACCTGAAGACTAACGAGAGCTGATGCTCCCTGCATGGCTGAAGGGCTGAGTGTGCTATTGACTGGGATGACAGAGTTTTTGGACAATATGGGAAATCAAAGAATGCCAGAGAGCTGGAGATCCAGCATTGTTCTGCATCCCCTCCTTTCCAAATGAGGGGAGCGAAGCAGAAATTGCATAATAGAAAAAAAAAAAACCACAACTTATGAATTCAGTGCTGGGAGAAACCCTTGTGCAGGAAGAAAGGTCCATGGACCAAACACACCCAGTGAAGGGCTAAGAGCCCATTGCTTCCTGCAGTGCCTTCTCTGCATGGAGACAGCTCCTCTTATTGCCCTGATTAGTTACCCCAGAGAGGAGAGAGCAGGTCCTGCTCTCACCAGCCCTCATGCCTGGAGGCACAGGGCAGGAACGCAGCAGCTCAGCTTTCCTGTCAAACGATGCAAGGCAGACCAAGTAACAGGTATTTTTCTCCATTAGTGGAAGTGGATATCAAAGTCCAAGCTTTGCTGAGCACTTGATTTGGTCCTTAGTCAGCCCAGGAGATTTCAACAGGGAGTTTGGCAGCACCCAACACTCACGGGTGCTCAAAGAATATTTCTTATCAATGCCTTTCCAGAGCAGGAGCAAAGAGAATAATTTTGGCCTCACTTGTGGGGACACAAGAGTCACTTGGCTTCAGAAACAACCATCTGGCAGAGTGAGGGCTGGAAGCCACAATTCCTGGGTCTTGCATCAGCAGCATAGCAGAAGTGCTGGCCCCAGGCTGAGCCCAAGCCCTGAGATTTTGTCAAAGCACCAAAGTGAGGGATAGGCCATCCCATTTTAGCTCCCCTCTTCATCTCCTCTCTAGCAATTCTGAAAATAATGATTAATACTGTGCTGTTTGCTTGTGGTTGATATGTCCTTCCAACAGTTCACTGCAGAGATTTCAAATTGCTTTATTAGACCATCTCCTATATATTTACCTACCAGCAACCCAATAATAGTATGAAATTAAAAGCACGTTACCTTTAACTGCAATTATCCCATTATAGAAGCAGGTGAGTGCTGCAGAGGCAGTCATCACATTTTTACAGCATAACTACTTTGGATAAAAATTACAGGGAGGCAGGATTATTACCTGTGAGGAGATAAAGTGGATCATTTCAGAGCCTTGGTCTGTTCGTGACAGGAGGTCAAATGAAGGTATTCTAAGGTTAAAGTCAGGGTTTCCAGGTGACCTGCATTTTGCCTTCAGAAAGCTCCTCTTTTCCCTTATCACTGCAGCCTTTCTCACCTGTAGAATATTATTCAATATGTGTTCTGTGGTTTTGTCTCCCAGCCAAGATCCATCTTTCTCCAGAATCAGCAGACAACCACAGAAAATGAAATGGCACCTGCTGGTCTCACCTTTTTATGGAGGGTTTTATCCACCTTTACTCTCCTCTCCAAATGACAGAATTAAAAAGCAAGTTTTATCCTGTAATATAGATGAGAAATGTATCCACACCATATTTCTTGTGTCAATTGATAGATCAAATTGGGAATGGGGGAGACACATGCAGGGTATGTGGACTGAATAGCTGGACAGATGAGTACAGGAAGAATTCAAGTAAGAGCTATCCAGTCCACTCCCAAGAGTCCTGGGCAAACATGAAACCATCCAGTCCAAAAATCACTTCTAAATCTCTTTTGTGTGCCTACTGCAAGCTGTCCATTCCTCACACAACAAAGGGTGCTTCCAGGCACAAAGCTAGAGGGAAAAGAGACTGGAAAATCTGTCTTTTCTGAGGACTTTGGAGCTTCCTCACTATTTTACAGAGCTGGGAGTGCCAGTTTCAAATGCTCTGGTGTTTTTACTAGTTTTCACTAAGGAAGACTGGATCCCAGGTCCTTTGGAGCATCCAGAGCAAGAATATTTGCTTCTTGCTTGGCCTTTCAGGTTCATTTTTGTTTCAGATATTCAGAGCATTTGGGTTGTTTGTACTGAACATTGCAAAGCTATTGCCTCTTCCCACCCATATAAACTGGAATTGTATTTTGCAAAAATAGGACAAAACGTTTATTCCGACCTGTCTCAAGGAACCAAGTCCCACTTCTGAACATCTCTCCCAACAGAGCCTCTATACAAAGATGTCCTTAAATACCCTCTTTTCCTTGATGAGAACAGAGCTTTCCCCATCTGCTCTCTGAGCACAGACATGAGCCCAAGCCTTGTGTCAACATGTTCCCAGCCTCCTTTCGTAATGTGGAAATGACAGCAGTTGCTGCTTGTGGAGAGGAAATCAAATGAATAAATGAGTGTCAGCAGACTGTGGGTAGAGGCCCAGAGGTTGCATAACAGAGAGACTACAAGTGCACAGATGCCATGAAGCCCAACTGGGTGCTGAGTGGATTGTCAGGGCTTGTTTTGGAGGGATGCACCTACTCATGTCACCAGCACAGCTGTCAGCCCATGAATTATTCCCAGTGAATTAAGAAACAAAAAATAATGCTCTCTACCCATCCAGAACTCATGCAGGCCATGTAGAGGGAATATTATGTGACATCTCTAGGTAAATCAGATGGTGAATTATTACAGCATGGTTCCTCTTCCCTGCAGGAACAAAGTCTGGAGATATCCTACAAAACCCATGCTATGTCAATGTCAAACTCAATAATGCTCCCCCAAAAAATTATTACCAGCTGCACATGTGGCGATAATGTCACACTAAGGGCATGGCTGCATGGATGAGGACTGACAGACTTATGCTCCATGCCCCAGCTCTGAGCTGGCCAGATGCAAAACAATTCTACTCTAGAAGCAGGGAGCCTCATCAGCAGGGTGACAGCTCATGCAAGAAGAAAGGACAAAATTTTTGCCACTATGCTTTTCTGAATGCCACTGTTTGGACTTATTTGTCCCCTTTTCAGGTGCCTGTCTTTAACCTGAACTGGAATGCTTTCTTTTTATTCTCCTTTCTTGCAGCAGGCGAACTATACAAACCAAGGCTCATTTCACAAGCCTGGCAACAGCTTCTTAAATAAACAGCATACTTTTGGATTTTGTTCCTCTCAAACAGAAATGCTGCTTCATCTTCTTTGTTCCACTTCCCCTCCAAAACTGCAGCAGCAGCAAAGCAATTAAAAGAGCATGAGGTAATATCCCATACAGAAAACCTGCTTCATTCCACACAAACACACAAATAACCTCCAGCTTGAGAAGGAGGAATGCACAAACACTTAGAAGCTAATTCCCAAACCCAGCAAGAAAAAGGCAGAGTTAAAAGACTCAAAACACCTGAGAAAGCAAAACAGTCTCTTGTCCCTCGCTAAAGCAAACACAAAGAATAATCACATTCACTTTCCAAGCAAGACAGCCATAATATATTGCCTGCCACAGCAATGATCATTGTTCTTGTGCTCTCCACCCCAGCCTGATACACACTCAGCAGATTCATAACTCTTTCAAGTTCTCCAAGATAAACATACAGGTGCTTGATAAAGAATTTAAATTATAATGTTCCTTGGAGCACCCACCATGCTGCCCCCACCCCCACACAATGGGAGATTTACCCCAGGGCCATGGTCTGCAGGTCAGCTCCAGAAGGACCAGAAGTTTCTTGTGCTTCTGGAAGTCTGTGTTCTGTGCAGATGGGTCTCTGGCATCCACAACTGCTCAAGGCATCCTCCAGTGCCCCCATCCCCAGGGGGATCACAGAGGGGCTGTGTTGTGTTGGTGTGTGACAGGAACACCCAAAGGCATTGCTGCACACTGAACTCACCAGGGATTTTGGCAGCCCCTTGGTCTTCCTCTCTTCTGTGCCCAGTGACTAAAGAGCTCCTGCTCAACCTGATTCCTACCTCCCATGGCCAAATCCCAGCCTGAGACACCCTCTTCAAATGCTGGGCTGCCACAAATGGTGTGGGAAAACCACCCTCAGCCAAAGGAGTCCAGAGCTTGGAAAATCAGTCTCCCCCTTCACCCCAAGGCCACAGTGGATTTATCTGACAAGCAGCTTTTATCAGAAAGGGCTGCTGGGGTGAGAAGGGCACCCCAGGGTTGAGCTGCTGCCAAGAGCCAAGACTGCATTTAGATAAGGGCAGGCTATCTGATGCATTCAAATCTTGATTGAAGGAACCCATTAGATTCACTTGTTTGGTGGTGGAAAAAGCCCTGACAGTCTTTGGCCATGTTCAGCATGCAGGAAATCCTGGAGAGAAACTGGGGACCACCTATATGTGTGCATGCACACAAAACAAACTGCAGGTGTCTGTTTCGAGACAGCAACCAGCACATTTAGAGTGAGAATCTGCCCAGGATTGTCACATCTACTGCTGCCAGATATATCTGCTCTGGTAGAAAATCCTCTCCTCCAAATCTCATTAGTCCTGAGCTGCACCACACACTGCAGCTGGCTGAGAGGGCACTGAGATTTACATCCTCAGTTTTTGGAAGCTACTGCTGAGCTCCCAGCTGGAAGGTCTCTGAAAGCTCCTGCTCAGCTTGACCCTGGCCCCAGCTTCACCGCCAGTTCTCCCTGCCCCAGCTGCCCCAGGGAAGTATGTGCTGCAGGGCTGGGGCCAGGGAACCCTCCCCAGCACAGAGTTTGTCACCCAGGGGGATTTTATACTTAGCCTAAGAGCCCATTTCTACAACAAAACCAGAATGATTCAAATATTCCCAGTGAAGCATTCTGCCTCATGCAAAGGATAACTCCTGCAGCCAGTGAAGCATGGCAGATGCATCTTGCATCCTTTACACAGCTGTACTGGCTGATACACTGCCTTCATTTCACTGCTCAACTTGGCCAAAACCAAGGGACACACACGGATTGCTTCCTTTTCATGTTTCCTGCCTCTTCCTTCTCCCTACATCCTACTATTGCCATGATATTCTAGAATTCCACCATTTTGCCCTGGGTGATAGGAATAAAACCAAACTCGTGTCTTTGCACCATTTAATTTTAGGTCCTTGAGAGCACTACTTAACAACAAATGTGGGAAGGGAAATTCTCCAGACAGCCAACACAGAAATCTCATTTAGGTGCTGCTTGTCCCACCCCACCAACCTTCTGACTGACATGGGGTAAGATACTGTGGTTACCCTTCCTTCTGAATTTATCTCAGTTTATTAATCATTAGAACATTAGAAAAAGGGCAAAATGAAACAGAATATCCCCCAAAAAACCAAAAAACCCCCCATAGCTACAGTCTTGCTATCATTTCAGAAACCCAAGGAACAGCAGTTACTGGACTTTGGTCTGTCCTTTAAATCCTACCTTAGTATAAAAATAATCTGTAATTCCAAAGAGTAGATGCTACAACATGCTGGCACAGGGCAGTTTTCTATGAGAGAATGTTGGTAGTTAGACCAGTAAGACAACATGATCCCAGAATGAGGAGCAGCACAAGAGATGAGGACTGCTCCCAGCCAGGCTGGTCCTGTCTTCTCCTGCCTTCAGAACCTCCATGGGGACTCTCTGGTCCACGGGTTCCACTGGAACTGGGCTGCCTCCACCACTGGTGGCAAGAGCCCTTCCCTGACTGCTGGAGCCCCACTTTCCCGAGGCATTGCTGCCTCTAGCACAACCTATTTCACCCTCTCTGATGCTGACACTTGGCTCAGGGCTCAGTCCCTTGCCAGCAGTGCTCTTGCTCAAGCAAAAAGGGCACCAAGTGATGGCAAGCAGCTGCTTGTGCATGGGGAAGAATATCTGTCCTGCTTTCCCTTCAGCAAGGGTACATGAGGTTCTTGGCAGGCAGAGCTGCATTTAACCCAGCCCAAGCATCCCTGCCCACACATCTTGTCCCCCACCCTGTCCATGTCCATGACAAAGCCTTTGGCTGCCTGAAATCCTCCCTTTTCCAAAGCCATGAGCCCTGCTGCAATGCAGCCTTGTGCCCTGAGGGTGCACAGTGTTCCTCCAACACATCCCTCTGCTCCCTCCTGGCCATGGCTGCACCATCAGAGCTCTGCCGGTTCTTGAACTATCTGCAAGGGCTTGGCCCAGGCTTCCTCCATCCCTCCCCGTGCCTTCCTGCTGCCTCTGCAGACTCACAGATTGATGCCATGGTCTGTAAGGGGAAGATCAGGCTCCTGCTCCACCAGCCCTGCAAACTGACAGCAGCCAGAGGCAGCTCCAGGCTCATGTCACAGCCACAGCCCCAGCAATGGCAGGACCACTCTGACCCAGTTTTAACCCTGCTGAATATGCACAGAAAGAACACGAGAGTGTGTGGGGAAAGCAGTGCAAGGCTTTCCCTATTTCCTCAGTATTCTCTGCTCCTTTATCTCTAATACTCACCCGTCATCAGAACATGTCCATTGCCAGATCTTCTTATGGGTACGCCAAGACAGGAAAAAATATGGTCACATTTGAAGGGTGGGATGCTTGGGGTGGGTTTTTTGTTTTTACATGATTATAGGAAGATGTGATTTTTTCAAAGATTAACATTTTGACGAAATTTAAAACAGAAATGGAAAATCTTTTTGAGTGGAAATCTCTTTAAGTTGCTTACCTTTCCTTTTTGCTTGTTTTTTTTCAATCTTTTTATTCTTAACTTAGTCATCAAGAGCTAAATTCTAGCCTGACTATCATTCTGACAGGCCTTTTTTGTTGTTGTGTTGTTTTGTTTTTTTAAGAAAATGGATTTTTGTGCACTTGGCTTTATCTTTGTTTCAACATCTGCCTTTCCCTTAGCATTGCTGGTTCACTTCCACCATAGAAAACACTCAAGCTTCTCTTGATTCTTTATTAACTCTGGACCATTATGTGGTATGTAACTACTTCTTTGCTATGGAAACACTATTTTATTTGAATCACTCACATGGTTTTGGGTATTTCTGTTTTTCAGCATCTTAATTTTAATGTAAAACTGTGTTCACTGACAGTGCAGAGGGCTTTACTGAAGGTAAGGGCAGCACAGCATCCTGGCTTATGTCCTTCAGATAGTACTGAAGCTCCTCAGCCAGGATCTGGTGATACCCAAGAATTTAATGTGTCCCCTAAGAACACACCTGAGGGTGAGCTACGAAATTCCACCATGGCAGGAATGGGAGCATTGCCTGGCATAGGGACCATAAGAACCTGTGGCAAAAAAGAAATCCTCTAAATACTTGCTACCAGTGATGATGAGAGAGAAGAGATGCTCCTCTCATCCAACACAGCTAGATGGATGTTTATCCTCAGCATAGTGCCATTTTCTGCTCTGGAGAACACAAGCACCACAAAGCAGAGCAAAGCACAGAGCAAGTGAGGAAATCTTCCTGGAGAGGAATTTCCTGTGGAGCAAGAGGACAGCAATGGGACACAAAGCCACAACCATGTTTTGAATGTGCTCCTGCTGTGTGAGGGGCACTGCCACTTGATAGCACATGTGAAACAAGTCCCAGACATGGAGATCCTGGTCAGAGTGCTCAAGAGAAAAAGGCAAGGACAGGAAGCCACAAAAACCATTAATCAGTAGACTGCAAGTGGTGTTGTTTCTGGCATAGGTTGAGAGAATGCTGATCATTAACTCCTATGAACATTCCTGACCTTGCTCAGGAAGGTTCTTAATTAAATGATTATGTCCCTTGACTTCTGCAAGTCTCAGGAGTATGCCTCTATGCTTTCCTCAGCAAGGCATTTTTCAGAATCAGGATCTCCATGATTACACTCAACTAATTATTTGAAAAGCATTTTCATCTGGACTCCAAGCAATCAAATTAAATAGAGTTAATGTGGGTTTGGCAGGACTATATACAAACAAAAGTTGCTCTGTTTTTGTGCAAAATTGGAAAATCAGTTTTTGCTAATAGCCTGGTGTATGAAATCTGCTGTTTCAGCTTTTCACTGTTTACCCATCTTCTCCATTTTGCTGCAAAACTGTTGATACAATTCTGCTGTGATAAATGAAGCCCAAAACCTCACAACATCCTGCCTTTAGCAAAAGACCTTGTAGGAACCAGAGACTGAGAAAGAATGAATTGTTCTGCTTTGCAGTAAAAATTGATAAAGACAAAGAGCATGCTGGAAATAAAGAAGCATGCTGAAAGTAAAGGAATCAACTTTATGCCACTTTATCAAGAGACACAAGACAGTGATATAAATCATCAGGCTTCAGCATCCATAGGAGATTTCAGGTAGGAAGGCAAACTGAGTAATACAAAGTAGAAAAAGCATATGTAGAAAAAAATACTGCAAACCAAACCTCATTTTGGAGAGAACTGCAAAGAAGCAGATGGACACTTTCTAATAAGCTCATAAGTCTATTTGTCTAATTATTTAACACTTTGAAATTAATTTGATTTTTCCCTCTGAACAGCTATCCTTATGGATCATTTTCCACAATGAACAGGGAGTGGAGTACACCTAAACCTGAAGACAGTATGTGTCTATTTTTGTCTCAATGAATTAGAGTGCATCCTTTTTATAAAGAAATTCTGATATAAAAAAAAAAAGTATTTTTCATTGCTGTAAAACACATCAGTCATAGAAAGGATTAAAAACCTGTAACTGCCATGAAGTTGTGTTAGAAGGCTCTCTCTTTATTGAGTCATAATTGGAATAAGAAGAGTCAGGCAGATGAATGAAATCCTTAGTAAGCAGAGGGATATGGCTTTTCACAATATGCTGAATCAATGCAGTAGCAGAAGCTACGAGCATTAATGTTAGTTACAAACCAAGATTAAGTTCTAGGATAGGCAGAATTTTAGGATAAAATACTTGAGTTGCTGCAGTATCACAGGTGATGGCAGTGTTAATCACTCTCAGCAAAAGGAAGCAATCCTTATTTGTAGGTCTCTGGGAGGAAAACTCCCTTCAGGCTCTGGGATGCTCCCAGAGATGCACTCAGGAGTAAAGCAGAGCAGTGTGCCTACCAGCCCAAACCACTCAGTGCTGGAATAAACAGCCCAGCAGCCCCAAGCCCCAGATGCTCCAGCTTCGTGGGCAGCAGGGACAGGGTCCCTCACACAGCCTTGTGCCTTGCTCCCAACATCAAAACTCTGTGTGCCACTTCAAGCACTTCAGAGCCGTTTATAGTTTGCATTTTTGCATATTTTTGCACTGTTATCACACAATTAAGCTGAAGACTTCTGACCAAGCTGTGCCAAGAGCACAAGGAAATCCAATTGCAGTCAACTTTCAATCTGGGTAATCGGTCAGTGGTTTAAAAAACAAATTGGGCCCATGTGAGTCAGGCATTTTAGGAAGACACAGTCAGTAGTTTCCTTTATAAAGAATTAAACCTTTTTCAGGTTAGCAAATTATTAAGTGACATGAACTTCTATAAAACAATAATTTTCAAGGACTAATGAAGAAATGGTTTAGACTTTTTGTCTGAGGTTCCAGCAAAATGATTTCATTTTGACATCCCCCAGCATTTTGTCTAAAAACATCTGTCTCATCAGGTTATCATTTCAACTGGAGAAGGGACTGGAGAAGGAAAACAGATGTCTGATGTATCCTCAACAAGAAACAAGAAAACATATGCCATGAGTATTTTTATGGTCTTTTCTTTTTCTCTTACTGCTGTTACCATGCAAATATTGTGCACGAGAATCTTTAAGCATCTTCTAACCATTCAGTAAATAATTTCAGAGAATAATGAATTCAAGTACTGTGAATCAGCCCCCCAAAATTTAATGACTTGTTTTAGTTTTAATGTCACATCTGGAAACCAGTAGGACATGGTATTTGAGTGCACCTTCAGAGGGTGATTCTTGGCTTTTCCTCAGCTCTCCATGCCTGTGGTTTCCACAGAAGAGTAGGAGCAGGACATGCTGACCATGTCTGCTGTAGTGAACAGCAGAGAAACTGCCTCGTGTTGTTGGAAGCCAGCCCTGTGTTACACAACTGCAGTTCAGAGGTTACAAAGGCAAAGGATTTGCCAGCAGACTCCACACTTCAAAGCCGTGGCAACAATTGTTGGATCAAACAGAGAGGAAAGAAGTTGCCTGTGGGTCCCCGAAGCAAACTTGAGTCTCAGAAGAAAAAACAGGATCCAGAAGAATCTTACTGAGAAACAATGAGAAAAAAAACCCTTGCTCATTTATATGGAACAAAAGCCCGAGTCCTCAAGAAGCTCTCCAAGTTGCTTCCACATCCAGTCAATATTTTCTTTAGCACATATGGAATGAGCCTCAGCCAACTTCCTCCTCCAGACATTCCTATTTCTGACTATCCTTAGAAAGAAGCAAGGCAGCTAATTCAAAATCTCATTCATATGAACAGGAGCCACCAGGCTTGCAGGGACAGTCTCACCATCCGGTTTTCCTGACTCAACAAACTGCTGCAGACAAGCTCAGCCATACATCCAAATATGTGCACACATATGCCCTTAGCTCACAGCAGACATGAGGTGATGGCACATGAGCTCCAGTGCCAGGGGCACACAGAAAACCTGAAGACTGAAATTTCTCTACAAATGCCAATGAAAGAAAGGAAATTGAAAACTGGTCATAGATGACATCGGGACAGAGATGAAGCCTGGTCTACCAAATCTATACAAGCAAGGTGGAATTCCCATTCCATATAAGCCTGACTCTTATAGTCAGCACTAAAGTCACATCAGCTTGGGAATGGACGAAAAGAACCTTGGCTGAGGCACAATGCCAGCAATCTGGATTTTCTTGAGTATGACCTCTCCCTCCTGCTGCAGCAAAACCTCCTCAGAAGTTCTCTTTTAAGAAACTCTTTGCTGCAAAAATTAAAGCTAATGAGACTTCTCAAGGAGATGAAACCGCCCCCGTTTCAACTCCAGCATCTTGAGGCTCAGACTGTTCCCTGAAAGGGAGGATTTGCAATGCACATGCTGCCAAAGAAGACTGCTGAGGATGGGAGCCTCCTCATCTGTCCAGTCAGCAACATGGATAGTGGGTGCTCACCTCTGCTGCTGCACATCACTGCAGCTCACACCATCACCAAAATGGGTCTATGCAGAGATGTTTGACATTGATGTAGAAGGGCCAGGGCACACATTATTTTCTGCTGACTTGCCAGAGCTCATCTCCTGCTGCCTCTAGACCCGGATATGAAAGTCTAAACTCTGACAAAATATGGGGGTAAACACTGCCTGAGCCCGAACTCATGCATAAAACCTCACTGGATTTCAATGGCATTTGCACCCTATTTTGTAAGATATGCTTGGAGTATTTATAGAGAATTCAGACATAGGAATTCAGGAAGAGCATGCCTTAAATTCTGGGGAAAAAAAAAAAATCTCTGAATTGCAGCTCATGTTTGGTGTCAGACTGTCCAACCATGGTCAGCCCCAAACACTGAATTCCTACATTCATTAAGCAGCAGTCCTTGTGGCAGCACATATTTTATACTCCTCTCTGTCCTGAAACCCCAACATTCCCATTTTGGCTGACATTTTACTGCCTCTTCATTATATACCAGGAAGGAATGCTGATGGATTAGCATCACATCCAAAACAGAAACCGGCATCATCTCACTCACGCGATTTACAGCAACTACTAAGTAAATCGGGGTACTTTTTTTAGTTCCCACTCTTCCTTTTTTAGAAATAAATCTTAAGAAAATACAATCCCTAAGGCCTAACAGGCACACATTTACAGATGGCAGCAGTGAGTCATAAATGACATCTTTGCCTGGTACTATTTATGAGAGCCAAAAAGCTGAACATATTATGAGCCATTTATAATGTTCTTCAGCAGAACAGTCAGCCAAGAGACAGAGCTGAAAGCCTGTTGTAACAAAAGGTATCAAAGTGAGGAGGAGAACAGTATCTATAATTACTACTCCAGTGATAAAACAAGCATATTAGAGCAGATGGTTTAACACAAGATCACTATTAAATAAAACACTGGCTCCAATGCCAAGGGATGAATATTCAAGAAGGAGTGAACTGAGTAGAAGTGTATGAAGGCAGCAAACTCAGCTAACCCAGAAGTTATGTGCAAGACTAACCAAAGAGATCAAACCCCACATAATTCTCCATGTTGGCTGAACACTCCCTCTGCAGTCAAAACTTTCACAATTAGGAATTAATGCAAATGACAGGACTGAGCATACTGATGGCACTGGAACTTGATCATGTCTGACTGATAAAAAAAGGCGTGAAACTCAACCCCAAAACAAAGCCAAACCCTAACAATATCAATTTGCAGAGCTTTTTCACATACCACTTTAGAAACTTCCCAGTTCTTCATTAGAAACAGAGTCTAATTCATCTTCTTGGCAGTTTCACAGTTGTAGGATGCTGTTTGACAAAACAGGAGCCAAGCTGCAATCTAAAAAGGGGTTCTTTTCATTTTTAGAAGTTTTGAAAAATATTTTATGGTCAAAAGTAAGGCTGGAATTAATTAAAGTGACTAAGGCTGCACCACAGAGTATGGAGCTGCAATGCTCATGCTGCAAAGCAGGGCTCCAGCTCTCAGGGGGTTTAGAAAGAGTAGAAAGAATGCCACCATAACGTGGCATTTTGAGATTTTTTTTTTTCCAACTTGCAGTGTTTTTTTAGATTAAATATTTCTGTAATTTTGGTACTATCTATGTAATATCTTCAACTGAGACTCAATATTTTAAAAGCTTGAGGCTCACCTACTCAGATCTGTAAGATCATTTAAATTATAACATGAACAAGAAGAAAAACAGTAGCAACAGTAGAAGGTGCAAATGCATAACCAATACATACCACTACAAATGGTATCAGAGTAAAAAAGCATTGATCATCATAAAAGATTAAAATTTAAAATATCCAAACACTTTCTCAGTGACCCTTCCATACCCCTAAGGACTCAGGCTGCACCAGAGAAATGCCTTTGAGGATGCTGTGATTGGAAATACAAATCCTTCACCATCAACTCTCTCGAGCTGCCAGGACTCCCAGCAGACTGCCTAAAGTTTCAGGTAAAGAGATGAGAGGAGCCTGTAAGACTATGCAAGATTTTAGAAGTTGTTTTAAAAATGTATGTATTATAAACATTTTTCAACCTTAAAAGTCTTTCTACAATTTAAGTACTAAGAGATGGGAGACATACAGCTTTGGTGATGTATATATATATATATATGTATAAATATACATAAAATACATATATATAATATATATATGTTTGTGTGTATATGTATATACACACACACAGATATATATGTGGCACCAACAACCTCCACAATAGCAAGTGAGCAGTTGCTGCCTTGATTTTCCATGGTCACACGTGCTTATGTGTTATGAAGAATCAATGACATAAACCTCAGGCACAATTACAGACCCTATTTCAGCTAAACCTTTAGTTTCTGACTACTTTAAGGGAGGAAATTTTATCCTGGAAGACTGGGAAACTTTGCTTTAAGGCTTGTCAAACGATAATACATATTTAATGGATGATTAATACATATTTAATAGATGGCCCTTGGTGACCGTAACCTATGGTTTTATTAATTTAGGCAGGGATGAATAAGTAACATTAAGGTGTGGTTCTTCCTTTATCTTATCACTACACTCGCATGCATGCTTTGTATGGAAAACTTTATTTGATAATAAAAATAGCATTCACAGACTTTCTCCTTCTTTGTTGCTACATCATATACATAGTGTCTGTTCCAAGGAAAGAAGCTCTTACTGGGTAAGTCCAAACCTACTCATCCTAGTGTTATGTATAAACCAAATTAAGTCAAATAAAGCTATGAACAATGTAGTATTTATATATGCATAGTGTTTTATAAAAAAGATTGGCCCACATACTGCTTTTCATCAACACAGAAAAGAGCATTTTGCCTATAGCATGTTGCAAGAAATGATGATTGGAGAATATAGACTGCATACAAGTGCTTAATAATACATAAGCAGGCCCACCATGAAGAAAGAAATGATATTCAAACCAACAAAAGCTTTAGAATTACTGATACAGTCTCCCATTTTAAAACAGCTTTACATACCTGATTCAGTTTACATTAAAATATATCCCCTGAATCAAATTTTTTCCATTTTTAGAAATATAAACACTTAATCACATTCCTCACACCTAAATTTCGTCATAAATCCTCTTTTATACAAGAAAAAGGCAACAGTTTTGTTTTTTTTTCCAACAGGCTCTATTAATTACAATTTCAACTGTACACACAATGATTGGCCATCTTCTTTCTTGGTTTTGTTTTTACAGTACCATGGCAACAACAGTGATAGACTTGCAATGGTTTTGTGTTCATATGGAGGATGTGAGTCAGTATACATGTACACACCAATGCACTGGAAAAAGCAGCAGTTTACTTTAGTGGTCCAACAGTAACGGCAAACATTTTGGCTCAGCTAGGCAGTAATCCATTAAATCTTAGACCAATGCTACAGCAGACTTACCACACAGCTTGCAAATTTAAAAATACAACTTAGAAACTTGCAGGATTCTCTTTGCTGCTCTTCTTAGACTCAAATTTACAGCATATAACCAGGTATGGATAGGCTTCTACAACCAGGTTGTCCCACTGATTGCCTCTTTTAGCCTGTGATTTTCCTTTGATACTTTTTTCCCTTTTTTTTTTGTTTTCCCTCCCCAGCAAGTGCACTCCTTTTGTCTCAGTAAGGATGAACCAGTAAAACAACAAAAAAACCAACCCTTTAAATACAGAGCAAGAAGACTTGAGAGCTCCTGGAATTTGGCAAAATAAAAGCCCACTGGTTTTGCCTGAGCAGAAGGAATACACCTACTCTGAGCAGGGGGACTGTGCTCCCACCACACTGTGCCTTGTCCCAGATCCCAATCCCTCCCCTTGCTTCCAAGCAGATACACAATGCCATGCATGCTGGGCTTGCTGTCCATGTACAGCTGGGAGATGAGCAGGGCTGCTGCCTTAATGACATTTCATCGTTACATGTTGCTGAGGCTAATGAGAGCTCAACAGTCCACGTTAGTGTGTGACACAGGCATGGTGCTGACCAGTCCTTCTGCCTCTGTGCATCCTGTCCAGGGGGCCTGAAAGTACAAACTGTTCATGGAACAAACTACAAATTACTTATTGTAAATTGTCTTGTGCTGTGTGGGTTTGGTTGCTTTTTTTTTTTTTTTTTTAATTATTTATTATTATAAATATCCTTCATTGAAACAGTAGTCTCTTCAAACAGTCTTTGCAATTTTAGGAACATTTGTCTCTTTCCTTTTTAATTCCTTCAGCAGGAGCGCTCCATTCCTACTGAGATGAACAATTTTCTTCCTTCCCCACCCCCAACCCTTAAAAAATTTTCTACATACAGTGTAGCAGTGAGTCACTAGAGAACAGTCTGGATCAAATTATTCAAACTTGGTCATAAAATCCTTTGCCTATATTATATTACTGGCTACCCCCACTTACTATATTGGGGAGGGGGGGAAAGTAGCCCAATAAAGGAATTATTTTTAAGAAATCTACAAAGAATGTAGAAACAAAATTTTATAATCCTTTAGGACCAACATTTGGCAAGTAATTAAAAAAAAAGAATACACTGAAAAATACTTTCTTTAATATTATACATCAGGCACAACGCTTTTTTTTTTTTTTTTTTGTCATAAGATTTCATCTGCATAAACGGTCTGTAGGATCAGCAGGTGGCGGATGCCTCGTCGCCTGCGAAAGCCAGGTGGTTCCACTCTCTCCTCTGCTCCCTGGGTGTGGGGAAGGCGACAGGGACCCCGGGGAGCTGCTCAGATGCTGAGGTCGGTGCTGTTCTCCTTGTAGGGCCGCCGGCGCTGCTCGGGCAGGTGCCTGCGGCTCACCTCGTGCTTCCAGCCGGGGTCTTCCCTCTCCCGGTGGCCGACTCGTTCCTCCCTGAGCCGCCTGTCTGGTGACCTCTCCCTCCTCCGGTCGGAGGACTTGGCCCTTCGGTCGAGGGAGTTCTCTCTTCTCCGCTCAGGGGACCTCCTGGGCTCCGTCAGCCTCTCCAGCGACCGCCGCCGGCGGCCGGGCGACCGCTCCCTGCGCCTCTCAGGAGAGAGCTCTCTCCTCCTCTCCAGTCGCTCCCGCCTCTCCAAAGTGTTGTCAGCACTCCTTGTCCCTTCCCTGCGCTTTTCGGGAGACCTCCTCTTCTGCCCGTTCACCACCGCCCTCTCTGGCTGCCTCTCGTGCCTCCTCTCCGGCGACCTCTCCGTCCTCCTGCCCGGCACGTGGTCGTTGGTTTTAGAAGTCCCATTCCAAGTGTGGTGTTCATTGGGATGTCTGCTAAACTCTCTGCTGCCTTTTAGGTCTCTAACGTAAGTCCGCTTGTCCCCATGTTGTGATGATTTGTGAAGGTCTGGTGGATAACTGGACTCCGATGATGGGTGCTGCCGTCGGTCGGATGGCGCGGGTTTCATTTCCGATACATTTTGTGAACCTGTGGCGGGACTGTTCCTGTCACTGCTGGGGTCTGAAAGAAAATAACAGCAAAGGGTTTGGTATTGATGCCTTCCGTGCTGCTGTGACACCACTTAGCACTCTTCAGACTTCATTAGTGACAAAAACAAACAACTGTTAAAGCAGTCAGCGAAGGCTAACCGAAGCTTTTGTTAATTTAACTGTGAACAACGAGAGTGACAGGTTAGTACTGGTGCTGCTCTGATCTTAGCCATGTTTTGGTCCAAGCTGATCTCATCTTTATGCTCTTCTGGGCATGGGGCACTTTACATTTTTCCCCAAGCCCAATTCATAATGTTTCGGTTATACTACATTCTTTCCAGTGGAAAAAAAACACTGTACGTTCAGGTTGTTGGCTGCTTTTTTTTTAATAGCTTCCAATAGAGGGCCTTTAGGAAACAATTTTTGTCTTTTAAGACATTATAAAGAACTGCCTTCCAGGTGTGGGAGGCCTTGGTTCAAATAGCAGAAAATGTACAGAATTGATTATTAAGTTTTCACCTTGTAAAATAACATTTTGAAGGTGTGAGAATTAGACTGTAATCATGCCATTTCCATTTCATTTAAGGCACAGCTTAATCTCACGTAGTTCTACCATGTTATGTAAAGGGTAGATTTCTTCCTAGGGTAGATTTTGGTTTTGCCACAATGATTCAAACAACGATGACAGTAGTTATGATTTTTTCATATCAAAGCAATGGAAAGATACTGTAATATGCAGGATGGCTTTGATTCAAATCTAATCTCCAGTTCATTATTTTTCATGTACTATTTGAGGTAAAATACAGCTGATCTGCCTCTGCAAGACAAACTGCAAAGCAGAAGTAGAAAAAGAACATCCAAACTAAACCCCAGCCCTGTGCTGCAGCTGAGCTACCATTACTGCTGTCATTTGTAACGGATGTTTATGAATGATTCATTACAAACATGAAAAACATTAAAGTAGCTGCGCTGCCTTAATGCAAGTGCTGCTTTTATTTGCTTATTGTTTTCTCTCTTGAAGTAACTCCTTCGTGGCAGCTTGGCTGGCATTAGCCACTTCCTTACACTCGCACTCAAACACCCACCTTGAGGTGGAATGCCCTGATGGCAACGACTGAAAACCCTCACAAACACTTCTGGGGATGGATTTTTTTTTCCCTCTTTTTCTCCTTTTTGCCTTCCCTCCCACCAAGCTAAACGCTCTACATTCCTCCTGCCATCATGCCAAGTGTCTCCCATTTGATGGCGCTTCCACTCCTGAGCTTGGGAGGGTCACTTTGTGCATGGGCTGTGATTTTTGTGAATTCCAAGTGAAACCCATGTTGCAACTCACACGTGGGCAGTTCTGCTCTATCAGCACTCTCAGGCCCCAGCTGGGGATGGGACCATGCTGCCTTTCTGTGGCTGTAAGCACGTGGCTTGTGGCAACCTGCCTATCACACAAGGTACAAGCGAGGTTCAAACACGTCCTGTGGTGTGTGTGTACTTACAATTTGGGGGACGCAGGGTGTTCGGGATGAATTGCTGTACATATAGAATATAGCGAAGCAGAAAAGCAATGTGAGGGAATTAGGCCACAGCACAAAAACACCTAATATTGATTTTAGCTACAAACCGTAGTTTGATTATGGCCCATAAGGTAGAAGCAAGACTCCCCGAGCTTGTCATTTCTCATACATGCAGCGATATTAGGAGGTATCATCGCTGAGGAAGGAAGAGCCCAGCACCAAGAAAAGTAAGAGAAAGAGAAAGAGAAAAGTAGAAAATTTAGATTCCCTATAATAAAGATGAAAGAAAGAAAAATCTTCATATTTTATCTTAGAATAAAGAAAGTTTATTTTTCCAGTCAGATTGTCTAGGCTTCACCCAAATATAAGGCTGCAAAGACAGCAGTTGTTATTATTGTGACATAAAGAGACATCTAAGAGGTGATTCAATAACCCAGACAACGAGAGCATCCATTCTAAAAGACAGCTGGAACAGCGACACAGAATGTCATAGAAAAAACATTAACAATCAAACAACAACGAAAAATAAAGTCCACCAGAGACCACAACATTAAAAATAAGTACAAAACTCATTACAAAAATATACAGCCTCATAGAGAAGCACGTTCCAATCAAGTCAGAAAAATATTGGAACTTAACATTATTAGAGGAACCATTTGCGACTGCAGCGAACAGAACAAAGAGAGAAAGGAGTCCCAAATGTTACAAGGATATTCTTTACAGTAGTGCAACCCCTGTATATTAAATCCTTGCTTGGAGAACGAACGTTTAGTAGTTAGCATTAGCCAAAAAAAAAAATTGGTGATGGATTTCCATCCTCAGTGCAACAGACATATGCTTTGAGAAGTGAAGCACTTAATTTACAGGGTATTTATGCAGTCTAGCATATGATACAGTACTGTACATCCAAAGGAGTATAGGAAAAGACAAAAGTAGAAAGAACATTACAGAATTTCAGTGCCATCATTGAACCTTCTGGTGTGCTATTTATATTACAGAAGTGTAAACCCACAACTTCCCTTCCATATCATTAAACACTTCAATTGTTTGTTGGTTATACTCTGAATTGGTCATTTTAAGTTAAATAATGAGCAGACTGAGCAGAAACTCTCAACCATAGTACAGGACATGAAAATGAAATTTAGTTCATAAATTGTGCAGAAGGGTTTTGTTTCTGGTGTTAGGGCATGGAGAGAATGATAAACACAGAACTTACTGACACAGAAATAACCCAAATACGGGGAGGAAAGTATAAAGGACATCCCTTCAATCATCAGTTTCTATAGAAACCTCAAAGACCTTTGGTTGGGAGTAGCCCTCCATCGAGGGCACAATATTTGACAATTATCTCAAATAAATAAGACATAATTATAATATTAAATAGTGTGCTAAGTTAAGCCACCCAGCAATCCAACCTCCAGGAGAAGAAAAGGAAATCTAATGCAATTCTTAGGAAGAAACGAGGACTGACTGTTTCCCCCAAGACAGACACGAGAGCACCTTTTCATAACCTCCTCACCTTTTCAGACCTTACAAATTAACTAGTTGAAACCAGCAGACTGTTTAAGGGGGGAGAAAAGGGCTCAGGAGGCCAAATCAATATATTTTTGCAGTAAAGCTTTTTTTTTTCCCCTTCTTTTTCTCAAATAACTTTATAAATATTTACATAAATATTAAGGAAAGGCAAAAATCTCATAAGCCATCTTGGCATTCATGTCTATGGATACGGACAGGAACTAAGAGAAAAACCTAACAAAAAAAATAAATCACTGCTTCAGAATAGCAACTCGGGATCCCAGTTTTTGCATTGATTAGAAGAAGAGACCTATGTGAAACAACAATTCAGCCGCTGAGAAACAGTTTGGCACAGTTCAATGACATTCCTTTTTTGGCTGGACAAGACAATTTGTTTTGTTTTGCTTTCCTCTCTGATCACCAAAAAATACTGCTATGATGATCTTGCCTTACACTGCGCCCCAAGTCCATGGAAGCAAGCAAAGGATGAAATGTGTAGAAAATTCAGCACAAGCGAGGCAATTATATGTTGCAAAGGTTGGTAAGACACTGGTGAGAAAGGAAAATAAAAAAGAATTCCCGCTTCAGATCTTGAGACAAATATTCATGGAGTGATGCCAGGGAAGAAAGGAATGTTTTCATAGTTTGACCCACCATATTCTGGGACAGAGCCATCTCCACGTTTCAGAAACAGGCGGACCTTGCGGCCACCATTTTTAATCAGTTCGATGGCCCGAGCGTGCTTCATGTTCTTGGTCGTTTCTCCATTGATCTCTAAGATTTCATCACCAATCTGCCAAGGTAATAAAGAGACTCTGATTAGAAACAAGTCCAAACGAGGGAACACACACCACAAAGACAGTGGCCATAGCAAAGCTGGAGCAACTATGCATCAGGTGAAGCTAAACATGCCCAGCTCCTTCCAGTGACCTCCACAGTGCCCAGTGTGCAGCAGTGAACAAAGGAGAAAACTTGAGGTAGCAAAATATTTCACTGCTGTTCTGCAAAATCACTTTGCAATTACTGTATTGCTCAACAGTAAGTGCAGTGTTAGAATTGGTGCTATTTTATTTAATTTTGGTTATTTGCAAAGTCTTCAGTAAAAGCAGTTGCTTGTTTCACAGTCTGCTCCAACCAGGATGTTCACAGAAGTTTTTCAGGTCTGTTTCTAACTTGGATATAGATTCCTACTATGAATCAGCAAAGCTGATGCTGTAAATATAATCATTTATCAGGAGAACAAAACAGGGCTTGGAAGAGATTGTCAAAACATTGACTTTCACAGGACAGCACTGATTTTACATCATATTTTCATCAGCAAAAAATTTTGGACCCATAGATCTACTCCCAGCACAAGAATTTTGAAAATGCCCTTCACATGACATATCTGGAGACAATGAAGTATGTGGGAAAGTTATAATGCATTCTCTAACAGAGGTCCAAGAAGTACATAAAACCAAATTATTTTTCAAAATATTTTGTGAAATTCTTTTTCAGGAGAAATTTTATAACATATGCCCTGGTAATAATGTTTGTCATTCAGCTGATATGTGAAGTTAACAATTAATGTTAATCAGAACCTACATTATAATTTTGTACCCCATGGCCATAGACATATTCTGTCCCCTCTCTGCCCACTAGCAGACAAAGACTGTGGCTGTTCCATTTTCACTGCCACATGTATGCCCCTTAGGCTTTTAACAATAGATCATGTACTAGAGTTTGGAAAGCAAAGTGTTGGAAGAAGGGGGTGAAGTCTTCCACTGAACACACACTGCTATAGACTGCGTACCAAGAGTGACAGATGCCATCAGCAGAAGTAAACAGGAACCACTTTCAGTTCACATTTAATTTAGCTGGCACAGCAGAGGGGAGAGGCAGGGAGGTCAGAAAGGTGGTTTTAAAGTCATTTTGTGCCTACCCTCATTTTCCCACATCTCTCAGCAGGCCCATCCTCAGCGAGCCGCAGCACGTACAGATCCATGTTGTACTCGCGGCCACCTCGCAGGCTGAAGCCAAACCCTTTGGCTCCTCTTTCCAGCTCAACAGTGTAAAAGTCTTGGTCCTGCTGGAGAGAAGATAACAAACACCCAAATGAATAGAAAGTCAAATACTGCTCTGCCCTCGTGTTGGAATTATTCAACCAATGTTTTGTTAGCAATCATTAAAAATGGAAAATCAGTTGAATTTTCACACACAGACCAGGATGTGCTGCTTGCTCAGACCCCACTCTGCAGTTTGGGGTTCTGGTGGTTTGTGAAGGGCTGTTGGAATCAGTGGGCTTGGCCATGTCCTGGGGTGCATTTTTGGGCACCCCTGTTACACACAGCATCTTCTGTGCCCAGGGCAGGTGGGGATATTTTGGGAAGGTGGTTAAAGGTTCTACCAACCAGGGAAGGCAAGGACAACCTCCCTTCCAGTGCCAGCCTTAGTGCAGTGCCTGATGGCACCTGGGGTGAGCCTGTGCCATGGTGCTGGCTTTCCATGTTGTTACCACATCATTTATTACTTTGCAAGAAGCTCAGAAGCCTTTGCATTGTTTTTCTCAAATGCTATTACGGGGATGTTTTGAAGTCCCTAATGGAAGATGTTACTTCTAGGATGGCCAGTGGCAAGGAAAGTTAACAGTGAGATAGATAATCTCTCTAATAAGATGCCCTCTCTAGCTGGAACACTCCAGCTATTGCCCCTTATTAAGTTTTCCTCTTTTTTATTCTCTGAATTTACCATTTGCACACAACAATACTTTCTGGCGAGGTCCCTCAAAATAGACAATTCAATAAACAAACACATACATTATTACTGCCCTAAAAATGTCAGCTCTTTTTTTCATTATTTTTACTCCCTCAAAGCCTTGATGAGAATGTGTTGGAAATATTTCTCAGCTGAAACAACAGCAACACATATTAAGAAACTAATCAGCAAATTCCTCTTTCTTTTCAGCAGAGTGAGGGAGAGCAGCTTCTCAGTAGGAATTTTCAAGGGAAATATTTAAACACAGCCCTCAAGCAAATTAGAAACAACAGTCTGTGGTAAGCAAAACAATTAAACAGGTACTACTTACCTGTGCTGCTTGGGGTGGTTTGAAATCAAACTGGGATTCCTGCTTTGGTTTGGTGTTGTTCCTGCTGTAATGAATGAGAGGGAGAGAGGAAAAATACAGCTCATGGGATGTGAAAGTGATGAAGAAGCAACTGAAGAGAGAGCACGTCAAGATGCCCTCCTCAAGGAAAACAATCTGACCTGGTCTCCTGTGGTATTTGCTGAGGAGTATGTGTGGTTGTGATTGTAGCAATTTTTTCTGCATTGGTCAATAAAGTAGCATTGGAGGATTCTGCAAAATAGATTTTGTTTTTATTATGAAGGAAGACCATTGGCTATTCAATGAAAGAAAAAGAGTTTTGCAAAAGCATTTCACTCAAAAGCATCATTACATTGTTTTTATAGAACTGGAGATGGGATCAAATTTCTTAATTCCCCAAATTAATATAGTAAGTACGCACATGAAACTGTACACTCAACTGGAAAATGAAAAAAAAAAATTAAATTAGGAAATCTGGATTGGAAACACCCCTGACTATTAGACACATTCATGAAGACTCACTTGTAGATTGAACGATGTTTTGTCTATTGTCTAAAGACATGAATTCCAATAAATTAAGTCTCTAAATATTGTAGGTTGGGTGGATTAATTTTATAGTAGTATAGCTATTCCAGGTATTATAAGATTATCATTCCTTTCTCCATCAGAAACTGCAATCTCCAGTAGAATTGAGATGTGGCTCTTATGCAGTACTCACAAGGTGATATTGAGTGTGGCTAAACCCCAAACTTACTGAAATCCTTCTCTGAAATACAACCCACTGCTGCCTCAGCCCTGGAAGCAGGAACTTGGAGCCACCTGTACCAAATGCATCAATAACTGTGGGTAGCACTTAAAAAGGATGCACTGAGAGAATACAGGGAGCAGGAGTAACTTCTAAGCTTAATTTCTGCCATGGTAAAGGGCTCTCAGCTCAACATCAGCCTGTGCAAATTGC
Source organism: Acridotheres tristis (assembly GCA_037013685.1). NCBI lineage: Eukaryota > Metazoa > Chordata > Aves > Passeriformes > Sturnidae > Acridotheres > Acridotheres tristis. Next base: position 6,382,558 of record CM072899.1, on the reverse strand, counting down.
AGATTTCTTTAGGCATGGAAGGGGGGGCTCCAAGGAGAGGTCTTGTCTCCTGCTTCCCACAATTGAGATGGAAGCAATTGAAAAGGAACTACACAGATGTCCCTCACAGTATGGCAGGACAAAATATTCCCCTTGTCATTCTGGAGCTGCATCACAGACTTCAGCAGGACCAGAGTTAACCCCAAACTCACTTAAAATTCTGCCTAAAATTAAGGTCATGTCAATGCCATTAGCTGAATATTAGCAACACAGACCCGGAACTCTTCTGTATTGAACTCTACGTATTTCCAAAACTATATATTGTACCAATCCTGAACTGATATTAGTACTGAGGAGTTTCAAATGCTGAATTGCACCAGAAGCCAACAGCTTCTGAAAACATCCTTCCTCTACCATGGGAGTTAGACTTCAGAGGAAGTCTCAGTGATACTCCATGTACCTTGATGGTGCTTAACCACACAAAATGTTCAACAGTTATATTGGTTGCACTTGGAGAATGATGGGCAGAGTCAGGAGAAACACCCACTCATCAGATATGGCATTCCCAGATAAAGCTACTGCAGTGGCAGGCACCTGCTCCTTTCAGAACAGCTCTGTACACAGGAAACCTCCTCTTTTGTCCATACCCACTGCATCCAGGAGAGAACCACAGACTGCAAGTAACTACAAAATGCTGACCATGATCTACCTTTCAAGACCAAAATCTAAACAGAATACAAAACCACTAATACAACAGTGGCAAAAACTGGGTCTCCAACATAAAATTACAAGGCCTTCTGCCCTGCCCTTGTTTGCCTCTCAAGCTACAGGCAGCCACTAATTCATTTTACTGGCTATGGAGAAATTTGCCATTGTTAAACAGAGTCCAGATGTAACACAAAATCGCAGCAATGGGAGGGTATTTTGCCTGAATTAAGATGTGGTGGTCATGGGCTTACTTGGTCCTGGGAGTTTAATTTACCTCATGGATTTATATTAATTCTGGAGAAGAGGAAGATTTCCTTTCTGCATGTCAAGGGAAATTCAGGAAAAAGGGACAGAGAAAAACAAGAGCCACTTAAACAGATGGGTGCAACAAGAACACAGCTCCTTTGCCTGCAGTGCTGTGCCCAAGTTAACATGCCCAAACCCTCAGCATATGGAGCTGAAACATCTTCCAGACCAGAGCTGGCTTGTGTCCAGTGGCTCAGAGAGCAGGAGAGGCTCCTGGGTCTGCCTGCACCTCCCAGTGTGGGCATGACCAAACCACACCCTTGTGATGATGTGCCCCTGACAGCTGGCTTGTGTAAGGAGGAGATGTCCCTATGTGTAGTTACACTGTTGGGGTTTAAGAAATAATTCTGTTTATTTTGTAAAGACGCCTTGAAGTTAAAATCTGTCTCCTACATAAGAAAGCCCCAAAACACATTTAAGTGTTCTGTATTCATCCAGAACAAAAGCCTCTGAAATCCTCCACAAATGTTTGGAGATCAGATGAAGATGGGCTTCAAAGAGAATGCAAGATTCCTACCCTTTAGTAGGTCACACTAATAATACCAAGCAGAGGAACAACACATCTTTGGTACAGATGTATCTTCACACCACTGTGCTGTGTCTATCTTTAGCCCATCCTCTCCCACGAGTAAGGAGTTGTGCATAATTTTGCCAGTGTTTTAGACACTGCTTGAGGACACATGCCAGCCACCATGCAAAACTGGGACAGAATATAGCAGAAATTGTCTTTAGTACAATTATAATTGCGTGTTCTAAACCCTACATATTTCATTGATTCCTTGCCCTTTTCTGCCCTAAAACTCTCAGTTACCAATGACATGCCTAATCTAAGCTTGTCCTGTTCCAGCATTCTGTATCCTTGAATCTGCTGGAAGTTGTGGTAAAGCATCATCATTACATTGCAAATACAATCCTGCAGTCATCTGTGGCAATTAACTTGTGCAAGACTTATTATAAAGCAAAAACTCTTGGTGTTTTTAATAATGTTAGAAGAGATTAGCAGTGTGAGTTTATTGTGAGTCTTGTGATGAACCTCAGCTTCGTGTTTATCTGACGAGTGGCTTCTGATTTATGCTCCCCCCTCCTTGAAGCACATAGATCATTTGCCAAAAAAGCACTCAAAAACGAATAAAAGAAAACAACAAATCAAGAAAAGCATACAAAGACATCAAAAAGAAAACAACACAGACCAATTTCTTGTATAACATGGGGTTTTAGAGTAAACCTCTCAGAGATTTTGAGTGTTGGGTCTTACTGTCTTTTGGAAAATAATGCAGGTAATACTATGCAAAGTTGGCATCTGACTTGGAATTTCAAAGTGATAGTAAATAAAAAGACTTAAAGCCTGAATTGCTATGAAAGCAGAGTTGATTTCTTCCCTAAAGAACACATCTTGTCCAGGAATACGTGATGTCAATCACAGGTACATGTTTCCCTAACCTAAGCAATTTACATGATATTTGGGACACAAAATTGCAAGAGCAAGACTGGCTCAGCATTTATGCCAGGAGGTTATATTCTTAAAAAATTCTTAAATCATTCAGAAGTTGCTTATTTCTCAGATGGTTTAGTTTTTTTAGAAAATAAGCCCTTTATTTATTTAAAGATGCACCTTCCTTTTTATCAGATACCAAAATACAGGTAATGAACAATTCTTCTCTCAGTTTATCCTCCAAACCAGGCATGCACAGGCCAGCTCAGACGTTAGCTGGATTCACAGCCATTTTATTATTCGTGAATATCCTATTTTCTCCAAGCAGCAGAGGATTATATACCATTTGACCTGGTACCCACTAGACAGTAGGAAAATAAAGCTTTTGTGCAAAACAGATCACCCTAAACAGAAATAATTTATAACCAGATCATTTCTCATCCTGGTCTGTAGGGAGCAGTGTGGAAAGGTTTCTGCCCAACAAGCTCTCACTTTGAACCCATCTATGGCAGAGAAGCACAATAAACAAAGAAAATACTTAGAATTTAGAACCACAGCAATTTTAGTTCTGCTGCAGATACTTTACCAGGTTTCTGATCAGTTCCTATCTGGGGATCAAGCTAGGGATTAATTTAATGGAACTGATATATATATATAACACAGATCCTTACTTTTATTAAATACTTAGGTGATCTGAAATCAGCACCAAGTGTCAGCTTCTTATTAGGGAACCTGCACCTTCCTTCTCATCTGAAACAGTGAGATCCTGTCTAGGGTAACTCTTAAAATGCAGCTTCAGAACCATCACCATTTAAGCAGTCATTTCAAAATGTACTGAGCTTCCTCCCAAAGCAACTTACCCAGAATAAAAGCAAATCTGCTTTTAAAACAGCTTAAAACATTTCAAAGTGTTTATCTCTTTCTGTGATCTCTTTACTCTATGGCCTACTTGTCTGTACAAAGCTTCAGGAATCCCACATACTAACAAGTGGTTCCCAAATATTCTAAAGCTGCATTATTAAGCTAAGAATCAAATCAAAGTGTATTGAGAGATCCATCAAATTTATGGAAGATCATTTTAAGCAGATACATGGAGAGCCATATTCTTTTTTTAAACGCTGAATCAGCACCTCCCTGCTAAAAACCAACCATCTCTACAAAAAAGACACAACAAATAAAGCTATGGGAAGACTCACAACCTCCCTGACCGCCAACTCCCAAAGCGGGAGCGGAAATCGAGCCCTCCATGGCTCTGCAGCTCCAAGTGACAGAAAAAGCCCGGGGAACAGAACCGAGAGGAGGGTCAGGTAAGGGAGCAGGGAACAGATACTTTACCATCTCCTGGAATGATGCGCAGGGTGACGGTGTTTCCCGCTTCCTTAATGAGGTTGACGATGTCTGAATGCGACTTGTTGGTGATGGAGCACCCATTGACGGCCAAGATCCGGTCCCCTACTTTCAGCTTTCCACAGCGGTCTGCGGGGCTCCCTTCAATTATCCGACCTATTTTGTGAGGCATGGCCACACATGCATTTCCCGCTTTTGTATTGGTTTGGGGGTTGTTTTTGTTTTGGTTTGGTTTTGGTTTGTTTTTTTTTTTAATTGTTTACGTATGTGGGAATATGGTGAAGGGGAAAAGGAAAAAAAGGGTTGAAAAGGGAAAGAGAAGGTTAAGGGTTAATTAATTAATGCATCAAGCAAAAGTTATTATAGGATAGCTTTGCTGCCAGTGTTCAAAACATTGGCAATCAACTAGCTGAGTGCACAACACTTCTTCCACAAAAAGATGTTTTGTTAATCCCTCAAAACTCTCCCCAAGTGGATTTCTGTTAATAAATGGTGCAATTTTTGTTGACAACTGCACTTAGCAGCTCCATCATAACCCAAATCTGATTTTCTTTTTGAAGAAAATAATTGAAACTGTTTGTAGAAAACTCAACTTTTCTCCTCCAAGATTACATCAGTGTCAGCCTCTCCAGTCCTTCTCTAAGCCAACTGCTGTTCGAGCTTCTGCCAATGTTTTGTTCTTTCTCAATTTAGAAAGATAAAATCCTTCTAGGCCTAGGAGGGAGTGTGGCTCCCTTTCTACCACACAGACCCGCTCTATCAGCGCTGCAGGGGAAGCAACATGAAACGATTTTCTTCCATTGTGAATAAAGGTACTACCAGGGAAGGCACAGGACCACTACAGATGGGCCAAGACTGACAAAGGTAACCTGTTTGGTGCTGGCACCCACCTCAGCCTCTACTAACCCTTCCTCTTTTATGATCTTAGATGGCAACAGGTGGGAACAAAGAAGGAATAAGGTTCTCCTCAGTCAAATACCTCTAAAACCACACACAAAACCATTGAGGTGTCTGACACACAGAGCGAGAGCACTTTAGGATGAATGTGTTCTGGAGACAAAATTCTCCTCCTGTTCCATGCAGTTGTTTTGTTTCAAAAAAAAAAAAGGGTTGTCCATAACATGCAGAATTGGAACACGGGGGATACACAGCATTACTCAGATAAATCCAGTGAGCTTTTATACAGCTCCTTAATGTGGGCAAGAGGCCTTGGGACACACAGCACATGGTTAAAGCCATGACACAGAGTGGTCATCTCACACTTTTCATCCACAATACATTCACCCTCAAGATGCACTTCCCCATCTCTGCTGTAGTCTTTATTGATTAGTAGTTTTAGAGATACACACACACGACAACACTAGGAAGACCATAAAGAAGAAAAGGCTAAGACAAGGATATGTGAGGTGGGAAAGATGCGATGAAAACTGGCAGAAAGTGTTAATATTAGTGACAAACATAAGGGAGATTTTTTTTATTTTTAATTTTACCATGATGTTAGGAAGTTTCTCTTTCTGGTAATACAAAACTTCATTCAGCTTGTAGCCTGTTTTGAGGATATGAGTTTCTACTCTATCCAAGCCACTAAACACAGATGAGAGAGCCTACACCAAAGTGACCAAGGTGGGTTTTAGAACCAGTTTGGCCCATCTCTAAATACTACCCATGAAAGAAAAAAACTACAAAGCAGGTCCAGAGCAAGCACCAGACAGCAGAGGGAACACATCTCATGCGGAGTGTTAGGAAAAAACTGAATATACTTGAAAAAATTAAAGGAAAAACAGTCACAGATCAACAGATCTCCTTGGGAGCCCCTGCACAGAAAACTTCCAGTTAGCAAGAATTTTGGACTAAAGCAAACACAACTTTTTACAGCCTCAGGTCAAGGTTTCTCTGCAGAGAAGAGTTACAGCATAGTCTTCATACAGTAGAAGTTATTTACACACGTTTGTAAATCTGTTCAGAAGATAAAAGCACACCCTCTATTCTAGACTGTTCAGTTTAATGTTTTGCATTACACCATTGTGTTCTGGCACCAAAACACCTATCTTGGAAGAGCAGTTTCCAGCAGCAGGCACAGTGTGAGAGAGCCTAGAACTTGAGAACTGACAGAACTCAATGCACTGGTTTTATACTACATATTCCCCCCTTGAAATCTCTGCTGCCAGACTGCCCAGAACAGTGCTAGAAATGGCTGCTCTACATCAATACCAGCAAAGGAGGTGGTGCTCCCCTGATGTATTACTAAGGGCAATGGGCAATGGTAAGAAATGTCAGAAAATAAAGCCTGAGAGAACGAGGCAAAGGCTCCTTCTTGCACCTGTGTGCCCCAGGAGCACTCAAGCTGCACAGGGAGCCTGCAGTGCATTTTCTCTGCAAACCACAGCACTGCTGTGGGAGGTGAAGATGGCCAAGGCAGCGCTCTGCCCTTCCTTTCCCTCCACCCCTATCATGTGCCACAGACTAAGGGAGCACCTTCCTTTACAAAGTACGAGTGGATGTTGCCTCTGGCCTCCTTTTGGAGGAGAAGGAAAGGGAAGAAAATTGCATCTCTGATGGGTTTCCTCCTTGCAATGACTCTTCTGCTTGAGAACGGGCATATTGCAAAACCCACTTACGTACATCTCCTCTGCAGCAACCCCTGGAAATGGGTGTCTGCCTAGCAGAAAGACTGTCTTCAGATAGAAACCACGACCACTCTATAAGGTCAGGATATTATGTGTGACATAGCTTAAACTTCATTTCTTCCTACTCTTAAGAAATGCATTTGGGAAGAGGTGAAATGAGCAAAAGAAGCATCCTGTTCTTTTAACAGTATTCCCCATTTTGTCTCACCAGCAAGCAGTATTAATTAAAACTTTCCAGCTACCAGCATGCTCACAACATAATGATGATCAGAATAACCCTGATTGCCAAGGAGAAGTTAATCAGTTTAAGCATTACTGCTTTTAAATCATCTGGCTTGATTCCACCATCACGAGACATATTTCATTCCACCTGCTACATTTCTGCACTGGCAAACAGCATCACTGGGAGGATCCCCAGCTGCTCCTCTGAGAGCAAACCCCAGAGAGGCTCTCCCAGAAAGTGAGCATCAGGAACTGCCATTGGTGGCGTTTTAGCTCTTCAGGTTGGGATTTCTTATTCCGCTTTTCTCGACTCAGCGCCGAACAGAACCCAGGAGGCAAACACCTACCGAGCCTTCACCTCTGATTACGCTATTAATTACACAAATCGGGGCGCGCTCACGACTCTTAATTAAACAGATCCCCACTCTCCCCCTCGGTCTGCAAACCTCTCGTGTGGCTCGAGGCGCAGCCAAAACCCCGCAGCACTCACCGAACGTCGTCCCCGCCTCGGGCCTGCTCACCGACGAGACGATGACGAAGCCGAAGCCCTCGTTCTCGCCGCGGCGGATCTCCACGTCGTAGGGCTGCACCACGGTGCTGACCACGCCGCTGCCGCCGCCGCCGCCGCTGCCGATGCCGCTGGTGCTGCCGCTGCCCGAGCTGACCGTGTTGAGCGAGTTCTGGCTGCCCTGCGGCGTCCGCTTCTCCTCCGTCAGAGAGGCCGGCTGGTTGCTGCTGTGGTGGGAGGAGGCCGGGGATGGCACTTCATTCTCCGCCTTGGGAACTGGGTGAGGGGAGGAAAACGGCTGCTGGAGCAGGCTGCACCACGACAGTGCTTGGGAACAGCTGTCTGCTGGTGTAGCAATGTATTTGAATAATTTATACCAGGTGCACCAGCCCGGTGCGACAGCCATTTTTAGCTGTTTTCCAGTATGGAGAGTGATTCCTTGAGGAGCTGGAACAGAGGCTACACACAGAGTTAAGGGGAATAAAAGGGGTATTTATTGAGAGGCCTACGAAAGGCCTACAAAAGCCACACCCTAGCAGTATGAGCGCTACAGTTGTGACCCCTGCCTGGATGGCTCCAAGATGGAAGCAAAGGAGGGGTTGGTCACAAAATCTTACACTTTCATAGGTTTTGGTTCATTTGCATGAACCCATCCTCCACGTTTCCACGTTGTTTGTGCTTAGGGCCTGAAGTTTGGAGAAACTGCCCTTGAGTTCTTGACTAGAATAGGACTGTTTCGTCTTCATCACCCTAGCACATGAGAAAAGCATATCCAGGGAGAATAGGAAAATTTAAAACTAAAGGCATCAAGAGGCTTACAGCTGGTCTGTGGGACAGAGAGGGTTAATGAATAAGGGTTATTTCTCAAAGGTATTCTATCAAGGCCGTTGGCCTGGAGACCAAGAAGAGAAGAAAGAGAAAAGCGGAAAAGAAAACCTGCAGTTGGGAAAAGTATTTTTAGAAAAGTCTTGTGGAAAACAGAGGTGGTGATGGTTTTACACCAATCAACATTATGTTGATCTATTGTAACCAATGAATAAAGTGTAAACTTTGTAGATGGTACAAAAGACAGCTGGTTGTTGTAATAAATGGGATATTAGCCTTCTGAAATGTAGTGTGCCCATTTGTATGTCGTGCCCACCTCAACAGCAACATTTCAGCTGTTTTTATCAAACACTCTGGAATTTGTCAAGGCTACTGAAACATAAATTGTGCTAAATTGGAAAAGAAGAAGCTGAAAAACAGAATACCAAGATGAAGCTGAAAAACAGAATACCAAGATGGCATGAACCAAGATAAAGGTGTGTGCAGAGTGTGTGGACAAGACAGAGACACCAATCAAGTAATGCATGACCACGTGGACAGTAGTTTTAGAATGTATAAGTAGGGTATAAGGTAAACAATAAAGTGGCTTCTGCTTAATCACATTGGTTATTTGTTTGGAAGTCCTTTGTTCCTGCATACTGAGAAAAGGGTAAAAGAAAATCACCTGTGTTAGTCTATCCATCACAGCATGGATGGATAGATGGATGGATAGATGGATGGATAGATAGATGAATGCTTTCAAGTGTCACCACCAATAGCTCTTCCCAGTGGTGGCACTGCCCACATGTGCTCACCCTCTCCTGTGTGTGGTCACTCAGCCAAAGCCATCCACTGTCAAACTGCAGCCTGGTTAAATCAGTGTAGTGCTGTGTGCTTGCATGCTCTGTGGCATTTCAAACCTGGATTACATTAGTTCAAAGGTTCCTCCTCTAGCTATTGCATCCCCACTTCAGTTATACATGTAAACCATATGTACGTTGTACATATATATGCACAAGCCACAAGGAGAAGCAGTAATATCTCACAACAACACATTTTGTGTAGTTTTAAACTGAAAGCTATCAATTAGTGCACTGTTTGCCTTTGATTAATGGGATCTTTAGTAATAACAATCTCTCACCATGAGCAAAACAACTTGTGAACCAAATGTTTCTGGATAGAAGAACTAGCAACTATAATCTGTACAGTCTGGTATAGACATTAAATATTGTTAATATTAATGTTAAACAAGTGTTTAACAGCAACTGAAGTTGCAAGGGGTATTAGTTTAAAATCTAATCAGCTACCACAAGTCTTGAAAAAATCTCAAAAAAATTGCTTAGTCCAGACTCTGCCTGAGAGAGGGCCAACTATACCTAATATCAGTCCTGACAGATGTTTGTCTAATCAGCTGTTAAATATCTCCCCAGGCAATCTATTGGTTGCAATATCTGACTTAAATCTTCCCTGCTGCTACATAAGGCTATTATTTCTAGTGCTATCTAACAGGCATATGGAGAACATATTATTCCCTTCCTCTTTGCAGCAGCCTCTTATACTCTTGGGGAGTTTAATTCCTCCTCGGCTTTCAGCTAAAGAATCCAAATTTGTTCAATATTTCCTTTCAGACCATGTTTTCTAGAGCTCTCCCTATTTTCCCTGGTCTTCTGGACTCCCTCCAGTTGGGCTCTCTCCAACTTAAATATGTCTTTCTTGAAGTGCTGGACCATATTGCACTAAGCCATCATCTGTTGGGAAATTATGAGAGTTCCCCCTTGCCTACATCCCTGCACAGTCTTTTTCTTCACCTGAGCCAACCTCAGCAGAACGCTCATGGCCCACAATAGCTTCCACTTCTTGTTGCTCAGTCTGTTCTCTTCAGCCCATTTGTGCAGCTGAGAGCAGCATATTGCACTTGTCCTTGCTGAATGGCTGCCTGTGCTAATCAGGTCACTTCTCCAATTTGGTGAATCAAAATTAAGTTGAAGATCTTAAAAGAATCAGCAAGAAAATGGATGGCAAACAAAATCTAAATCCGTAAAATCATGATGTGAAAAAAAGGACTTTAAAATATCCTTGGATAGAAGTCCTGTTTGCGCTTATATACTCAAAAGTATATACTAAATATATAGTATTCTTCATATTAAGAATATAGGTACATAAAATCCCCCCTCCATGAATCTCAGGACAGAGAGTACTCATTTAATTAACAACCTTTTTCTACTGGCATACAGATGACAGGAGGAACAAGGGACCAAAATTCAGAAACAGCCTTCTCTACAAAGTTATTCTGAAATTTAAAAGCCTGCAAATATAAGGTGAAAGAAGGGATTCTGAATAATTTATCCTAGAGTAAGTGTCCACATTTGCAATGATTCAGAAATAGCTCTATCTGCAGTAACATGCCTCTGAATGAAATACCAAGAGAAATCTCATGCATCTAAATCTTTCATGGTCGTTTCCAGCCTGGAGCCTGTAAAACTGCATAGAAAATCTACACACAAAACAAGACCAAAATTCAGCTGCCCTTCCCCTTCCTCTCAATGCTCTTCTAAAGCTTCTTTCACACCAGACCTTGGTCAGGTATTAAATAGAGGCTGTCAGAAGAGAGACATAATCTGATGCTTAATCCACATTGGGAAGAAGGAAAAAAAAAGATACATGAACATTTATTATTGTGCAGAAGGAGTTCAGGCCTGGATAAGAACACAGAGATATTTTAGAGGTACTCTTCCAGTCCTAACTTCCACTGAGGACCTAATTTCCAACCTGAATGTTATTTTGATTCTCTCTAAGATCAAAGTACCTCACTGCCTATTTATCTGATGACGCCTAAACTTAAAAAGCTACATAATATCCTTTTTTTTTTTTTTAATGAGTTAAAGCAAATCCCACACCTGAGTTCCTAAAGGGACTCAAGGGGACAGGCAGCACTCAAAAGTTATTCTCCAATATTAAACATACGGCCACATGTTATTTAGAAAGCTCATGCTTGTGTCTTCATTTTCTCTGCTCTCATGACATTTTTCAATCACTTATCTGGGAGCCAAAATGGTACCAGGCAGTGTCACTTCTCTTTGCATCTTTATCTTTCTGCCAGCTTTTTTTTTGTTCATTTAGATCCTACACTTATGCAGCGTGTGCACAATGCCCAGCATAACTCAGCACACAGAAAACTCTCTAGACCTGTGCAACCTGGTCTAGTGGAAGGTGTCTCTGCCCATGGCAGAAGGGCTGAAAATGGATAATCTTTAAGGGCCCTTTCAGCCCAAGTCATTCTATGATTCTGTGACAACAAACACACACACCCAGGCCCACCAGAACCAACAACGTTTATAGTTTCCCATCCTGAGGGCCTTGAATACATCCCTGAGCCTGGGACAGCAGCCACCACACATCAGAGCCCTCTATCCCAGTTTAAGGGTGACTGTCACTCAGTTTAAAGGTGACTGTGCACATTTATTTTGGGAATTATATAGAAAACACAAGCAGTTGACCACAGTGTCTGTTTGCTGTATAAGTCAAACTAAAAATTATATGTTGAAACCGAACAGTTCCCCATTTTATCAGAAACCTTATGAAGACTGGGAAGGCCAACTGAGAGAGTCTTGACTGGAAAAAGAAATACTTGAAACATTTAATCAGGAACAAAAAAGACTAAAAACAGGCAAAAGAGGAAAAATAACAGTACATCCCTTGAGTTTTCCCAGCACTAGAAGAAGCTTTTTTTTCCCCTTAGACCATTTTCTGAACAGATGGGATCCTGGCAAGAAAATCTACCCCTGCAGGGTGCTCCTGCAGCCTACCTGTGTAAACCACTTTGCGCCTGACGGTCAGATTGACGTGACCTTGCTTGGCTGCCTGCTGCATGAGCTGCACCACGAGCTGGTGTGATTTCCCCACCACGGGTGTCCCATCCACACAGATCAGCTCATCGCCCGATCGCAGGCGGCCGTCGGCGTCAGCAGCACCCAGCGGTACAATGTGACCGATGTAGATCTGAGAAATTGGCACAGAAAGGACAGGGATAAATGAGAAGCAGCTCAGCAGCCAGCTGGGAGCACTCGTGGTTAGACCCGATTTAGTGGGGACATGAAATTGTTGACAAATGTCTGCTGGTCAGGATAGTTGCTCCTGTGAAAGCGGTTCTGTGTGAATACAGCACATTGTGGAATTGTAATAAATTGACATCTTGTTTCTTTAGGCAGTCCATTCACTCTAAGGATAGACAGCCTTGGGAAATGTGTTCAACCAGACAGTGACCAGACAGGAAGATGGTTAAAAGCACTGAGGGTCTTGTCAGGGAAGCTGAGATTGAGTTACCCTTTCAGCTGCCTGCAGGGTTTACAAGCTCTGCACCACACGCTTGCCCACCAACTCAGTCTTGGTTTATCTTCAGTGAGTTCCGTGGAGTTACCCTAACATGAGACAAATTCATGGTCTCTCTTCTCATAAATGAGTAAAATAATTTTGGCAGGGAAAAACATGGAAATTCATGCTGCCACTATCTAGCTGTGACCTGTGCAGCATAGGAAAGGATGACACCTCCCACAGGCACTGGATTTATGGTAAAGAAATCAACTGAATTCAAGGAGAGAACTGAGCATTCTAAGATCTGAGAACCTGACATTCTAAGATCAAAGTACTTGCAAACATGACCAGGACATCCTGTCCTCAGTGTCCAAGGACCTACGTGTTTTCATTTGGTTTACCATTAAAGTAGAAGGAGAAGCCAAACTCATTTCAGTTATGGAGTTGTGGGGTTATTTTGGAGGGAGAGTGGGGAGATGCAGGCTATGTATAGTCCACTAACTATTTTAGCAGTGATGCTACAACACAGGTCTGCACATCTGTACATTCTACTGCTGTGTTTCTGAAAGATGTCACAAACTAAAACATGATACTCACAGGTTCTCCAGGCTCATTTCCACCTAGAATCCTAAATCCAAACCCGGTTTCCTTTCTCCATAGAAAGATATCCTGCTCTTGATAATCTGGAACTGAAGGGAAAGAAGAAAAACTGTCATTTTAAATCAAAATACCACACCTTTTTACCTAAATCAGAACTACTCAGAGGTACATAAAAGGATGTGCTGTGCAATTTTAACCTTTAAATGAAGTGGGCTTGGAGACCACCTCATTTTTACATAAAAAATAGAGACATAACTGTCAACATTTATAGTTTAAAATACTAAAGGAAAATTATTTAAATAACTATTAAAAGTTATGCAGTGGTTTCTACTTTCTAAGTATCTAATTGTGACTTGCCCTTTATTTATTCCTATATTTCCTTCTGTCAATATTAGCATCATTACCCAGTGCAAGAGCCTCTTCCAAACCATCAATAAATAAGTGTGTACAGCAGAGAATTACTCTGCCAGAAACAATACAGCTGCCTCCTCTTTCATGGGAGACAGAAGATCCACTTGTTATGACTTCTACTGTTTAATTAACTTTCCCAAGCATAGTTTGCTATCTGTCTACCAACTCTGCTTTAAATAACTACGGGACAGATCCCCACTTGGTGTAAATCAGAAGGGCTCCACTCAAAACAGTGCAGCTCTCCTGACTCTCACTTGATTGTGTGCAGGCTCTGCAAAAACACTGAAGAGATAAAACTAGCTGGGAACATAAAAAAGCCCAACCTCACCTACTCATTAGTATGGAACACCAGCAAGGTTTTAACAATGAATATTACATACAGTGAAGTACTAACCTTGAAGCGCTGTTGAACAGCAATGTTTTATATTAACTTACTCATGCTTGCTTTCATCCCTTTTTAAAAAATGCATAACTAATTGCTAACATTATGTCATATCAGAAGACAACTTCAGGTTCATTTAATATTTATTGGATAGTATCTGTAACATTGACTAATTTTGTAATGATCCCCTCCCAAAATTTATAATTAATGATAATAAAAAGCTGTTGCTTTACCAGTCAGCTGCCTATAACTTCAGCAAAGAAACCAAAGTACATAGTTCAGGAATCCAATTTAAATAAGTGCCTACTCAGACACAGGATGCAGCACATTTAATGAAACATCATCTAGCTTTCTGTATCTATGAACAGGTTGTTTTCCATTGGCATCAGTGAATATCAGATTGAGCTCTAATTGGATTTTACATTGTCTGTGTTTATTGTGCAAAAATTTGGGTCTGCTCTAATGCTTGTCAGTTTTAAGACTTTTGGTTACCTCTGAAGGTCTCTCTTCAATGAGCTAAAACATAATATGAATTAAGAACTGGGAATACTAAAAATTAAACGAATAGGTGAATGGCAAGGTACAGATGTCTGCTTCGACATTTTCATTTAAGCTGGCTTTACAGATAATATTTTTACATTTTAATTACCTGCAATTATAAGCTAAGCTTAACACCCGTGCCCTTACTGAATTAGAGGGTGATTTTTGTGCAGACACAATTACAGAGCACTGGGGTGATGAACACTCTGGGTGCCTGTGTGGCTCATCTCATCTCCTCGGGCTGAAGGCAGCTTGCCACGCACAGACGTGCAGCACAACAGAACCCAGACAATGAATTAATTGCTGTTTGTCACTGCCTTCAGCAAGGGGAGCGTGACAAGCAGGCACAGTCAGGAGAGCCTCTCAGCCCTTTGCAGGCTGTTTTGGCACAGGCTGGCCCCAAACAATTAATAGTGCGTGTTGGAGCTGTCAGAGGTAAAGCGGCTTCTGCAGAGAACTCCGGTGGGGCCCCGCGTCCTCGGCGTCTCTCAGCACCCTCCCATTTGTCACCCCTCCAGTCCCACTGAACGACACCGTATGGCCCTGGTTTGGGTCCCAGCTACACAATTAACACTGCTGGAGGGAACAGCAGGCCAGGCTGCACCAGCTGTGTCAGACCAAAGCAACAAAAAAGGACAAGTCTGCCCCCAGAGAAGCCAATTCTTTCACATGGTGCGCCTCCCACTGGAAGGATTTCAGCGAGGTGGAACACAGATACAACAGACATACAGACAACACCTTTACACAGAATGAGTACAAAGCTCCTTTTACCACCTTTTGCAGCAGCTCTGCAGAGCAGTGATTCACTGACACAGCCCAGAGCACCCATCCACCCCCGAGCTTCAGAGGTGAGACTCTCTGAGGTTCCATACTGGAGAATTATTTTAGGTTCTCCTATTATTCAGTTGCACTTCAGAGGACCCATTTTCCTTACTCAAAGGGAGCATGGTCCTACTGAAACTTTGTTGAAAATTAATGAAAAATGGCCTCTAGGAATCATTCATTGCAACCCTGCACCTTGGCTGATCTCAAGCAGGTCTGTCTCTGATAAAACATGTATGTAGCCCAAATGGGTAAAATTTAACAGCAGTCTGCTTGTCCCAAATTAAACCAGACCGTTTAGAGAGCAGTGCAAAAGCGGTAAGAAGAGTTCTGGGAATGGCAGGAAAGGTGGGTGATGCAGCCCTGTGGATGAACCATGTGGGCAAAGTCATGAAGGAAACAGGAACACGACAGCCCCTGGCCACCCACGCCATCCAGCCAGGACAGCAAAGCCAGACCTTGCCCCTCGGTGGCCAAACCTGGCATGTGGCCCTGCCAGACTCCCTTGGTGATGAAGAGCCCCCCCACAGACACCAGCACAAGACATCACAAGACACAGATACATTCTCAGCACAGTCTTACATTCTCCAAAACTCGTGGAATTGATTTCTCTCTCTCTCTCACCCTTGCTCAGTCCAGTTGCAGGTGAAGGTGACATAGCTGTAATATTAATTTTACAATTTTGCAAAGCTTAATGTATCTGCTTTCTTGTTAGTTCATTTAATTAATTGCGACTTTATGGGTTATGTTAGGTTTACATGCACAATTTGTTAAGGTTATAGCTACTATGGATTATGACATACTAAATTTCACATCCCTGTGCACATGTGGATATAAAATACACACACATATGAATTTACATATTTATGCACATGCATGCAGGTATATTTAAAAAAACCTTTTTTCTCCTTAGAGGAAAAATTTCTGTGAGAACACCTTAAATCTACTTTTCTGCAAAAAACCTTTCAACTTCATGACATGAGTTAGCTTTCCAAATGGAAATATCTTTGCCTAATGTTAAAAGAAATTCTAAATACGTGGTGATGAACAATGAACACAATGCTTAATTACAGATCATTTTAATCAAACTTTACGTAAACTTTAACATGTTATATAAAATAAAAATCTGCCTAGTGTGACATCAGTTTCAACATAAGATGGATTCAAGAATGATCAGTATGAGTTTGCTTTAGTTACTGGCTCATTTGAGGCAGCAGCATTTCAGTGATTCACAGCTTGGCAAAGCACAAAATATTTAAGGCTCAGATTCAGCAAAGAATATGAGGACAAGTCTGAAACTGGGAGTGGACAGTCTCACTGAAGCTGATGGAGAGTTCCAGAGTTGAAAAGTCCTGCAATTTAGCCATACATCTCATAAGGTTCTTTTTGCAAGAAATCCATTTTCTAAACTATCTCACTGCAGGACAATTCAATTTTTTGGGGTCTTTTCCCTTTAACCAACCCTTTGTGGTGGCATGGAAAGCTTTTGAAAGATGGCTTCAACAGGAGCTCTTGGCAAGATGAGCAAGCTCACAAGCTGGGAGTGCCATGGTCCCTTTTAGCAACACATTCTGCAAGGGCATGGATACCTCTGTGTGCCCAAGAGTGCCACTGCAACTGTCTGCTATTAATGCAGTAAAAGGACATAACCCGACCAAAGGGCTCTAACTAAACATCCTCTTTCAAATCAGTCTCACCAAAAGGTGGCTGCAACTTCAGGTGAGTATTCTTCCTTTCTATTTTAAGGGAAAAGTATCTAATGTTTGTGTTATTGTGCAAATATTTTCAGTTCTATGTAACTGCCGATGAGCGAACACGCTAGGGTCAAGACTTGTTTGTATTATTTAATTAGATTTGGGGAGAGAAAAATCCTCCCAAACAAATTGTGTGCCGGAAAATAAAATTCAAATATTAATGATAATTTCGAATATTTTAAAAGCTTTAAAAATTCTCTATCGTGTTCTGCTTTACTTTTAATTAAATGCTTAAGCCCTTCAAAGGGATTCATTAACACATCTGCAATTCAGATTAATTCATTTTGTCACTGCTGTTTTGACAGATGGCCATATGTAGGATACAGTATTTTGCAAAGCAATCAGGCCACATCAGAAAAATTTGACAACAGATTGTGTTAATCTTTAAGGAAGTTTAATAATACATTGAAAAGTATAAAGCATATTATAAATTTCAATAAAACAGTGTGAGGTTTCTGAATTGTGGCTC
The DNA here is from genome assembly GCA_037013685.1 of Acridotheres tristis. NCBI lineage: Eukaryota > Metazoa > Chordata > Aves > Passeriformes > Sturnidae > Acridotheres > Acridotheres tristis. Next base: position 6,365,336 of record CM072899.1, on the reverse strand, counting down.
TCTGCTAAGCCATTCAATTGTTTCTCTCTCTGAGTGCTCTTCAAGTGTGTCATTCCTGGATCTTGGAACTGTTTCAGCTTTCAAACCTTAAGGGTTTGTCCTTCTCTCTGATTCATGTACACAACTCCCACGAGCAGCAATGAGTTACCCATAATGAGGAGCTCAGGCAGCTAAAGCTCAGCACCAGCAAAGAGTGCATTTGTTACCACCACCAAATGCTCTGTTTTCACATCCTCACAAAGCCAGCAATTCTCAAATGTCTTAATCCAGCAAAGACTGGTGACTCTGGGCCAGCCTGCAAGCCCAGCATCTGAGCTCAGCCTTAGCCTTAAAGCATACCTTTGAGTTTACAGCTTGAACATAAGCTCGCTTGGACCTGACCCCAAACACTCAGCACCTTGCAGGGCTGATCTGCTCACCCTGGGGTGCTCCACATGGATGAACTTTAAGCCCCGTTTGTGGAATAAAGTTCCAGTTCTAATCTGCTTCCCCTAGCCAGAGCCCAGAAACAGTGATGGAGCCTTTGCCTTATTAATTCCAGCTTAAGTTTTTTTGTTTTTTTTTCTTCCTGTAAACAAGCAATGTCTGTGGCTCTCCCCCGCAGAATGGAAGCACTTTCTGATATGAAGATTCAATGGGTAAATCATAAAAACACATGCTTTTCCATAATTATGGCTTAGCTGGTGCTTTTCAACCTAATTGTGCTCTGCCAATGACTTCAGTGAGACAGGTCACATAGGGCAAATACATTCTTTTTAAATGGAATACTGATCCAAAGACAACTCAAGTAGAGGAAGAATGAATTTTATAAATTGTGAAAATTTAAAATGTTGCCTTTGCTTTCTGCGTCTACATTCTTATTATTAATGTAAGTAACAGTGGGATGCATTCCCAGAGAAAAAGGCAGTAGGTATTCATTACAGATTCAGTACTTCTTAGAAATATCTTGAAGAAGAGGAATTCATATATTGAACAAAACCTCTTTACAATATTATTTTTAGATTAAAAAAAAAATCTGTCTGGGCTGGAGCTAATGAATTCATCTTCTTGTGTCAACCGCACTTGAAAAATTGCACTACGCTCTTTTTATGCTCAACAATTTCAAAAATGGGACAAAATAAAACACTTAGGATGATTTAATGCTCTAAAATTCTGTCCTTTTTAAATTTATCATATTCTTCAACACAATGGCTTGTTGCTGTTTTTTAGTCCACTTGTTGAGGATTCAAAACCGTGTCTCTCAAAAGAACATTTCATAACCCTTTTCAGGCGTTTTAAAATTTAAGGCCAGCAATTAACAGAGGGCAAGCCCTGGCCTGAGGGGCAGAAGAGCTGTGCTGGGGCTGCTCAGGTGGTGGAACCTTCTAGAACCCTCCACATTGCCTTGTTACTGGATGTGTCAGCCACCCTCAGCTCTGGCACTAGGTGACATTCTCCTGCTGTGCATAAAATACTCACTTAGTTCTGCTCACACCTCCATCAGAAGGTGGCAGAGAGAGCCATACCCAGCACCCAAAGGATGTCACTGGAGATGACAGTCCCAAAGCCTGAGGGAAAGGGTGCCCAAGTAAAGGAGAAAGAGAAGACATGAATGTTTCTCCACCAGCCAAAGGTGGCACTGGAGTTAAACCCAACTGCAGCTGGGTAAGAACATGAAGAACAGCACAGGTGGAGCTGACAGACAGCAAAAGTGGAGGTCCCAGGGAATGGTTCCTCCCATCACACACTCTGATGCTCAGTGTCAGCAGAGCTCCCTACAAATGACCCCAGAGCTACGCTTGGGCAACACTGGGAAAGAGTCTGGAAGGGATGATCCAGGTTCATAACAAAGGGAAAGAAACACAGGGCTTCACCCCAAGCCCCCAAGGCAGCAGAGCCAGGTCTCAGCTGTGACCACAGACTCTACTTATGAGACTGGTGGTAAACAAGGGCTTGGTGAGGAAAGGAGGAGCTGACCGCTGACCTTGAAGCAAAACCACCAGTCATGCCTTAGGATCAGACCACAAAAGTAGACGGAGCACATCCAACTCAATTTTTCACTTATCTTTCCTGCTTTTCTTCACATTTCATTACCCACAACAAAGCCATGTCACTAGCTGAGAGTGCAGGTTAATCCCCAGGGAATGTGTTTCACTCCAGCTTAGAGTTGGAAATTCATAGGCTCTTGGACACCTCTAATGGTTTAAAAGGAGATATGACCGTATCACACTTCCACCATTCTCCAAAAATACCCTATGTATGAAACCAAGAAATCTCAGAAAACACCCTCCTGGAAGGGAACAGCAATGAAACGAGAAGGTCATAGAAAAGCAGTGGTCTCATCTGGTAGAAGAGGCAGGAGAAAGGACTGAAGCAGTAGAAGGGGATCAGCCCCACTACAGAGATGCTGGACTATGGAAAAGTGAGACAGGGAGGCTGAAGGGATGTAGGAGATCCCAGCAACAGGCCCAAGCAGTGAGGACTGTGGCACAAGAAACGATGGGGTGTGGGTAACCAGCAGGTCAAGAGATGTGAAAAGGCCTCTAGGAGGGCTCTAGTCCCAGCCAAGGACAAAACCTCTACAGGATAGTGCAGCCATCAGGGAAAGAGGGAGGATTTAGCACATGGTGTTGGAGGTGACACAGAAGGGGACTGCCTGCCTGTGCACTTCAGGGCTTCTCCAGATCACTCTTGGCTTTTATCAGGAAAGACAGGCAGGAGTTAAGGCTGCTAAGCTGCTACTAATGACTAATTAGTATAAGTTAAACAGTTAATTAGAAATTAGCTAAGTAGCTGCAGGGGGTCAGAAGCAGTGGCAGCACAGTGCCAAGGGGAACCAGTGCCATGGGACACTTGTCCACCCAGGCAGGAGAAGGAGCAGCTCTGCCCACAGCTCTGCAGGGCTCAGGAGCTGCTGTCCCTCAGCTGTCACCCTTTTTTCCTATTTCAGTGAGCTGCATGTACAAGTTCTGTCACTTCACTCTGCAGATCAGTGTGACCTGGCCTGAGAGCCTGCAGGGTCAGTACACCTAATCCCTAGGAAAGGGTGGGAAGAGAAGCAGTGCACAAAAGCAGAGACACCTACAAACTGCATTGCTGAGGCATTCAATCCAAAGAGATGCATCTTCAGCCAAGAAACTGTGACTCATGATTTAATTTTTCTAGGCTATAAGACTTCAAAGTGATTCATTTAGTCAGTAAAAAAAAGTCCTACCATTTCTCATTCTAAGGTAAAGGTTAATTTCTTACTGGTTTTTACCAATTTCCAGTTAGCACAATAAAATCAAACTGCAGGTGATAAGCTCAGAGTGGTAAGACTTTGAAACTCCCTTTCCTGTAACTGAAGTAACTACTGCCTTTCAAAATGAACCTAATACTCTAACTCTTTAAGAAGCTTTTACAGATTTGATCATCTTCAGCAGTGCAATTAAAGCAAAGCCAATGTGTTTATTTTGTTTCTCGAGAAGAAACTGATTGAAACCACATTTATAGTCTTGGAACAGAGTCAAAACCCTGCTGAATTATTAGCCAAGTGTGCAGATTATTAATTGCCATAAAAGCCACTTACAATATGCATTTAATATCTGTATTGTTAATCTGTCCACTCTGGTCAAAGAAAATGGCTCAGCTGGATTTTCTTCTCCCCAGAGTGAGACTGAAAAGCATCTGATATGAATTTCAGCAAACTAAATACTTCCCCTCCTTACCGAAATTCCTTTGCATATCAGATAATGAGTCTAAACCCCAAAAAAGAGTTTAGGATCTGGATAACAAACTAGAAAATTCTTCTCTAGTCTAATTTAAAAGCACAATAAAAATATAGTGGAACAGACGCTCTTTAATTTTAAAGGGATTTTTCATTTTAAGCTTTGGTCTAAGTGCATTTTCCTAGACATGATCTAAATCCTCATGAGAGAGCAAACTGCACCTCTACCAAGTGGATCTCCCTGACAGATACCAAACAAACCAGCGGAAAAAAAAAAAAAAAAAAAAATTAAAAATTCCAGCAGAAACCCTAAAAGATTCATCTCTCCACGAAAGAAAATACACAGGGAGCAGCTGCCGGCTCCGTAGCCTTAGCAACAACTACACCTGCTTCATACTCACGTCGGCTTTCATACATGCTCCTGGACTGGGCCCAGATTTTGAACGGGTCTGGCTTTTTCTGCCCAGAGGTGTCTGGCTGGTCGGGGGCCGGTGCCTCCGGGGCCGTGTAGTCGGGCAGCACCTGGGTGCTGTGCGCGGGGGACGCGGTGTGCCCGCTGCGCTGGCTCGACACGCTCTGCTGGGAGCTGTTTTGGCTGTCTTTCCTCTCAAGTGGTTGCTGTAAAGGAAGGGAGCGAGTGGAAAGGGAGAGAACAGACGGTTATTGGTCGCTGAGTGGGTGTTCTCCCATCAATTTTTCTCCCTTCTTTGATCAGGCTTTTCTGCATGCACATAAGTAAATATGTAAGTCACAGTTTTGCTGCTTCCCAGTTAATGCTGGGTACAGTTGAATTCCCTGGTGACAGGTTCTGATAGGCAGAGTGACAGAAAGAGAGATACAAAACAAAGTAATTTATCATTTAAAAAAAACCCATTTTTTCATCTCACACCTAAGACAGATCTAAATCTCATTATAGGTTACTAGTCTCAGCACACTTATTTTTTCCCGAATTAAGGCAGAAAATCTCAACAACCTTCTATTCAGATCATTTTTGGGTCTAACTTGAGCCTGAAAGAAAATGAAAGAACTCTCAGATTTTACTGTGGAAACTCAGACTGTCCCTCTGAAACAGATTCAAGCACAGCCCTTACTATGTAACATTGCTTTTCTCTGCAGCTCTTGCAACTCCCCACGTTACAAGTGTGTGGACAATAGATTACCCCTTTAGTGGTTTTGCTCCCCAGAACATCCAAGGGACTTCTGCAGACCTTAACAGATGTGAAAATGTTTATTTGAAGTTTGATTTGTTTTAATTAAGTATAGTAAAACAGGAAAAAAATACATCCATCTAAACTCAGGGCTTATTCCAAAGCAGTGTGTCAAAAGTTCTGACTGCTTACTATTTAGCTAAGCAGGGTTTATAGTTCTTAACTCAAATTCACAACTGTGTGCTCAAAGGAAACACAAGTCACATTTGCATTGACAGGATTTGTACTACTCAATATGCAGCAAAATCCTCAAGAAGAGCTCCCCACACTGCAGCAAATGCTTTTTAATGCTCTTGTGAGATGAACCTTGGATTGACACCAAGGCTGAGTGCAATCTCCCACCTGCTCTGGCAAAGGGAACTGTGTTCCCAGGGCTGCTGTGACACAGAGTGGCTGGAAAAACAGCATCCCACAGGTTGTTTCTCCAACATCCACTATTTCCCAGCTAGAAGTGGTCAGGCTACTGACACCAATAAACCTCAGGTGGAAATTGAAGCCTCCTGCTGGCAGAGGGCATCTGAAAACATTGCAGCAGAAATCTGTGCTTTCAGGTACTTCTCTCTAGGAAGCCAGGCTGGGCTAGGGAGAGAAGCCAGCAGCAGACACAGATTGGGTCAGCATGGGGCTCACTGGCCACAGATCTGGGCACCCCTTGGCTCCCTCTGAACAGAGACACCAGGCAGCCAATGCTCCATCACAGAACAGCTGAAGTAATTACAGAGGAGAAAGTAACCATAAAAAGTGCCCTCTTTTAAAGTCTTAAAAAACCCCAAAACCTCAGGTAAAATTATTGTGAGCTTGCACATTCTTCAGAGAATGCTTCAGAAAATACTGAGAAAAAAATCCCAGCTTCAACAGCCCAAATAATGCTGACCTCTCAGCCTTGCATTAGAGTTGCTGATCCACTACCAGCATCTTTTTAAAGGGTATCTCGATTGACTAGAATGTGAAATTGCTTTTGTCCTTTAAAGCAATTTTGAACAAAGCTTACCTGCTGTGATTACTCATCTGCAGACTTTCAAATACAAATATCAAACCCATTTCTAACATTTTTAGCTTTTTAAGTGGTAAATGAAGCTAATTCACATGCAGCCCTTCAATTTTTAATGAAGCCATTTTAAAACAGCTATGCTGGGGAATAATCAACTTAAAAAAAAATACATCTCTCAGTCCAGCCATCTGGATTGGTTTGTTTGGCCAAACTACTAAAATAACTACAAGCATCCTGTGAAACTTCAGGCCAATCTCACTGGAAATAGTTGGTTACAGAATGTGGAGGACAGAGACTAAAATGCGAAGCTTTATTGTGCCCTTAGGGAAATAATGAGAACTCTCTGAAAGCTTTCTGATTTAAAAATAAACAAAGTTCGAACTTCAAAAAGTGCTCTCATTTTGTGATAGAAAAGATATAAATTTTGAACAAACTGTGAATTCTGTTTTGTATTTGGACTGCAAATGGAAGTGTCAGCATATCTCAAGCAAAAATACCTCTAATTAAACTAGAGCTGCATGTTCAAAAACAGGCATTTTTCAAGAAATAGGTGATAACCTCTTTAGTGTGACTGGTGGTTTTCCAAAAAATAACTCCTTCAAAAAGCCTGAAACATCTCTATTTAGGAGGCTGAGAGGGGACCAGAGCAAGGGGAACATAACTACAGTAATGAGGAATGTATGTAGTTAAATCAATTCAAGACAATATTTATCGACTTTCATATCACCAGCGGAAGCCAAAAAGGTTTGGGGCCAAACTTCTTTGCACATGTTGCAGCAGCTTCAGCACATCACACCCATGAGGAACTGCAGGGCTCTGCCCATCCTGGTCCCTGCCAGGGCACTGCTCAGATGAAGTTTGTGTTTTTGTGTCTTGGTACACATAGAGCTCTGCCGAGAGGGGTGAGCCGACCAAATGCCAACGAAAGGATGGCTCATCTAACTCCCAAAAAGCTTGTGCCCAGCTTTAGGACCAGTCCTCCTGGGTCTGAATCTTACTGTCCAGCTTGCTCAGTTCACACAGATGGGCAGGAAAGCAGCAGATGAGCATAGGGTGCCAGACCAGGAGGTTCTGACCTCCCCCTGAGGTGCTGATCGTGGTTTTCAGTGTCAAGCAAAGCAGATCAGCTGAACCGTATTGACTTCTGCCAGGGGCTACCAAGAGCATGGGGCACTGAACTACCCAGGCCAGTAAGAGCACCCCTGATTCTTGAGAGATCTTCTCCAGAGCTGCTGATAAGCATAAGAAAAAGTGGCTAGAAATCAAGGCTATGGTGACTACCTCGAGTCCATTCAGGCAGACTGCACACTTAAATGCAGGTGATGGGATAAAATAATCACCTTGATACTGTTCTACAGCCATGACAAAATAAATACACGGGAAGCGGGAGCTCCTCATGTCCTACCCAAGCCCCTGGGCTCTGAATGAAGAGGGATGTCTTGTACAGACTGGCTGTGGAACCAATTTCTCTTCCCGACAAAAACAGGACATTGGCAGAGCCCCTGGTGCTGCTTATCCACCCAAAAAATGTGGCAAATCTTTTGTCCAGGACTAGCTGTGCATAAGAATTGTATTTTTGGTCACAAGTCAGCTATGCTGACAATGCACTTATTTAAATTCAGAAGAAAAATATCAAATTTTTGGAAGAGCTTTTATCCCCCCTGCAGTGATCCCATCTTCTGATGATCTAGCTGCAGATTTTGTGCTGGAAAGCTTTTTGGAGAAACTGGTCCTGGCAGCAACAGCAAAGTGAGCTGGAAGTGGGAACCTTTGCCCTCTTGTGGAGTATTTTGATGCAAGCAACAAGGAGGAAAAAAAATGTTTGTTTTCATCCATGTTATACCAGGATAATTGCAGGGAAAAATGCTTTAACACCTCACCAGAGCCAGGAGGTACCAACAGCCTGAAGATGGGCTTTGGGGAATGCAGGACTAAGGGCTGAGAACAGACAATAGGACTTGTTTGAGGAAGAGCAGCCACTGGCAGTAAGTGGGGAATGTGTCTGGGCTTTGGGAAAGGATATGAGGGAATGAGAGAGGGTTCATCTCCTGAGCAAAGCAGAAGAGGATGGACACCTGAGTCGTGACTTCCCTGATGCAGCAGAAGAAACAAAAAAGAAGCACAAGTAAAGATCAAAGCCAACTGCTCCCAGCCTCGGTGTGTGCTGTCCTCTAACTGCAGCCTGTTTATTACACAAGGAATGCTGGAAAACAGTCCCTGTGTGCTGAGCAAAGGGCAGGGGGAGATGGGAAGCACGTCCCCCCAATCCCCACAGCTGTGCTGTGCTGGGGACAGCCCCTGGCACAGGGCTCTGATGGCAGCTCCCACATTCACCCCATGGCTGCACTGCAGCAGCAAAGGGGACTCCCTGGGATTCAAGGTCCCTGGTATTTGGGATTCCTGGGATTCAAGGTCCCTGGTATTTGGGATTCCTGGGATTCAAGGTCCCTGGGATTTGGGATTCCTGGGATTCAAGGTCCCTGGGATTTGGGATCCCTGGGATTCGAGGTCCCTGGGATTTGAGGTCCCCAGGATTTGGGGTCCCTGGGATTCGGTGTATCCCCAGGAAACACGTGGGCAGAGTTCAGAGGTGAGATCCCAGACAGGAACTGTGCCAGCTAGGGAGTGGGAATCCTCATGGCCAAGAAGGTCAAGCTGGACTCCCCACACCCTGCAGTGGAGCAGCATCCCTACAACAAACCAAGGAAGGCCAGTGCTCGACACCACCACATCCCTGCTCCTGACTGTGGCCTTGGCCATGCCAGCTCTGGGGTTGGTGTGAATCCACCCTGGAGAGCCCGAGGAGTTTCCTCCTCTGCACACAGATGCACTTAGTTCCAAGTTTCCATGCTTAATGCCCACAGGTCAGCGATGCCTAGGAGGAAGGAGCGGCTGCTGTTGGCAGCTGCTGCACGATGCTGCAGTGAGCACAGCATCACTGCAAACTGCGCTGCCACCCACCCCGTGTGCAGCCAGGGGAGCAGGAGCCTCTGCTTTTTGGGAATCCTGCACTTTAGAGGCAACAGCACCACCTAGGACCGTAGGAAAAATTACTGAAGGAAGCCTGAAACGGCTTGGGAGAGGCAGCGAAGGAATGCCAGCTTTCCCCAACTGAGAGGCTCCTCAGAGCAAACAGTAGAGAGAAATCTGCTGTTGCACAGCTACACCTGTTTGTAAGCAGCCTCTTTGTTCACCAAGGCTGGATTATGTATGGATTTACATGCTGCTCAGATTTTCACTGTGCATCTCTGTCAACCAGAGAGGTGCTTGATACAGCAGGATCCTGCTTCACCCCATGCCAAACGTGTGAGTGGCAAAGTGGAAGCATCCACGCTTTGGAAAGAGCAAGGCTGATGGATTAGGGCTGGTTTAATGACAGAAGTTATGGTCCAGATCGTATGCAGCAGCCCTGCCCTGACCAGGGGAGAAAGTGCAGGCAGAGAGCAGGAATGTGCCAGACACGCCTGTATTTTCCACACTTCATACACGTCTGTATTTTACACACTCCATACACTCATATATGTTACACAATCCAGACACACCTGTGTTTTACACACTGCAGACATTCATACATGTTACACACTCCAGATATTCCTGTATTTTCCACAATCCAGACACACCTGTATTTTACACACTCCAGACACTCATGAACTTTACACACTGCAGACACACCTGTATTTTACACACTCCAGACGCGCCTGTATTTCACACACTGCAGACACTCATGTATTTCACACACTCGCTCCGGGCTCCCCAGGGCCGGAACAGCCCCGTGTGTGACAGCAGCAGCGGGCAGGGGCTGACAGACAGCGCCGTGATTTGCGAGGAGCACACCCCGCACTTCTGCCTCCCTACATTAATGTGAGATGACAATGGTAGAGGCCTGGGCTCACATGACTTTAATCAGCGCTGCCCTAAGCCATCAGAATCACATTAATTATTTCAGGGCTTTCTTTTTGGATGAGCAGAGAGATTGTATTAAAAGCAGGAGCCTTCTGCTCAGCCTCTTCCCAAACCTCTTGCCCGGGTTTGCAGCTGTTTGAGGTGGGCTGTGCCCAGCTGCAGGTTTTGGCACCACCAGGGACTGTTGGTGAAGTTTCACACCATCTTACAGCTCGGCAAATACCTCACTTGCTTTGCTTCCCCTAAGCTCCTGGCAGAGAATTTTGTCTCTCCCCCACTCTCAACAGATAACTGCAAACTTTCAGGCTTTAGATATTTCATTCCCTTTACAAATAAATCATTGCTTTTTGTTGCATACAAATAGCACATTAATTTCTTCCATAATATCATTCATGGAGCTTTAATGATACTTTAGATCACAGCTTCTGTGCTGCTAGCTAAGATGCTAAGATGTTTCCAGGTAACAGCTTTACATGCAAATACATTTGAGGGGACAAGAAAATATTGCTCTGTTGTTGCTTTTTTAAAAAATGAGGAATCTTACACCTGCAGGACAATCCTGCTCACTATGGAAATGCCTCCAGAGCAGGCACTCGGACAGCTGACTGTATTCCCTGGAAACTGTAACCCACGCTCTGTTCGTGCTTTGTCTCTCCCGACAATTGCATGCTTTCCCATTCTCTTAATAATTCAGCCACGGGTTCTCAAGAAAACTCAGTGAGTTAATGGAAAAGGTTGGTGCCTATGAACACCCGACAGGAATTGCTATCTGGCAAGAAGGTGGAGCCTCCCATCTTTCCAAAGGGAAACAATAGCTTTTTCTTTCTTTTTTTTTTTTTTTTTTTGTAAGTTAAACGAGAGAGAAGCTCATCTGTCAGGGAAGCGGATTTGTAAACGGAGGCTTTATTTGCAAACAAGTCCCCCTTCCGTACTGCATCCCCCTCTCATCCTCCCATGCAGCCGGAGCCGTGCGAGGCAATCATGGTCGCAACAGAAAGACAACTTAAAACAATCGACACCCAGAAAGCGAACAACTCCAACTCATGCTTTTCTCCCCTTCAAAGCAGACAAACAGACAGAAATAGTAGCTGAAAAGTGCTTACCGACTTTGGGCTCTTCTTTGGGACTGGCAGTCCTGAAAAATGGCAACAAGGGAAAAATAAACATTAGCATTAAGCGATAACCTTCCCTTAAAGAAAACCCCCTAGGTGCATCATCCGAAGGTAGCCATCCGCAGAGTTATGCGCGGCGCCGGAGTTGGCAGCGTGCTCATATCGAATGGCAGCCCGGCGAGAGGCAGCACGGCTCTCTCTGCATCAGCCCTGCCGGCTGCTGCTGCAGCAGCAGGGAGAAACCCACAGCCCCGAGCGCCTGCCTGGCCAGAATCTCAAATGCTCCCCTGGATTACAGCAGGCTTAGCTCACAATTAAGCCGAGGCTCTTTCGCTTTGACGCGCTCGGCTCTGGTCGGACCAATCGCGGCGGCGCAGGGGAAACAGGTTGATTTTTTTTAAAAAAGTGTTTCTCTAGAAATTGATTTTTTTTTTTTTTTTAACGAGAAATGTGCATTGGGCTTGAGCCGAGAGGTGTGGGCTGGGCAAAGGACAACAAAAGCATGAGGAAGAATAAGATCTTCTCCCTAAAATTATTGAAAAAAACACACGTTTTCCTTCCTGTCCATCCTAAGTGTGAATCTTTGAAGCTCGAGATTTTATCTGTTAGGTACAATTTCAGAGAGCTGTGGCTTGAGAACAGCACTACCAGTGCCCTGACCCCTGGGGGGATGCTAGGCAGCTTGGAGAAGGGGGGCTTACACCGATTGCAGGTGATGTAAAGGAATAAACAACTGCGAGGGCACCAGGGAAGGTTTTTTCAAGGATAATTTTGCATTTTGAAGCAGCCTCTTACTCACTCTCTGATGAGCAAGAGAACTCAAGTGAGATTTCAATCAACTACTTGTGCATAGAGCCCAGCTGCCAGCAGCAAAGGAGACACTTGTCTGGGGATTTACCTACAATGCAGGAAAAACTCTTCTTTGGGGTCAAGACCTCCCTTTTCCCCCGCTGTTGGAAGAGAGAGGAAACCCTCTATGTTTTCCTGTGTGACACTCCAGAAACAAACATAAACCAAAACACAGATTACACTCCACATTAAGTGCTCAGTAATTCAGATGTTTGAAATCTGCTTTTGTCTTTAGGATGTGATTTATGTGGCATTTATGCCGCATTATGTTTTCTACTTTATGCGTTTTATTTATTCTAAACCCCATGCCCTCATCTAACTTTTACACAGAGAATAAAATAAGTGATGCAAGTGAATTACAATCTGTCTAGGAAGATGCTTATTTTAAGGTAATTTGGGAGATGTTAGCACTGAATAGGGAAGATCCACAATTAAAAACGATAATCAGAGCTCACTTCGCTGCTGCTCTCAGACTGGGATGCATACTGTACTGAGTATTTTAAATGAAATATTTGCAAGCTTTTGAGGAATATCTGCGCTCTGCATGTCACTCTGATGCATTCCCAGCCAATAGCTGATACGCCTCCAGGCACTGATTGATTGAGGGACAATGAAACATCAAACTGTTTGAACTAAACAATCAAGACTGCAGCTTCATTTCTGCTGATGGGGACTGTGTTTGTATAATGCCCTTAAAGAGGAAAACACTCATAACATTCGTGGCAAGTCACATTTTTAACAGGCATCATTTATCACAGAGATAAACACACAGATAGAGATTCTCGTCTCTCTCTCTCCCTCCTTCCACATGCATGCACACACGTTTACTCTCCCTTTCCGAGAGATGATCTTTCCTTTTAACTCAATACCTAGAACACATCCCCATGCACACACGCACCCTTAACAGACCAGCATGAGACAGAAAAGATTTAACAACATTTTAAATGCTCCCTCCAAAAAATAAAACAGAAATGCAGGTGAGCTGCTGGGTCAAATTGCATCAGAATTCGGTCAATTGCATTAAAAGCATTAAAATTTAGTAAGTATGAACTACTGAACAAATCTTTCCTTCAAAGTTTGTCATTGATGTCGGCTGTTCCAACCCCAAAGAGATGGAAAACAGTTGAAAAATAACAGAAAACACATCAAGGCTATTGTTTGGTGGCTCCTTCAGAGGCCAATGAATCTTACAGTGTCACTGCTCTGTGCCAGACTTTGCTGCAGAACAAGCAATAATTTACTTCTTACCAAAATAAGTGACTGCAGAACACGTTAACAAATGTTGGCAGTTTTTCATGGGACAAGCTTATAGTCAGGGGAATAACCTGCCTGTACATTTTCCTATGAAAATATTATTTATTCATCTAATTAGGATCTCGTTTTAGAACTCCATGTCCTGGCACAGCAGGCCAAATGAGCAAATGATAGGTATAATGGGGAGTTTTCATGCACAGATGATGGAATGGGTACAGTATTTAACAGTGATCAACACTAAGAGCTTGAATAACCCCCAAATCCTGGGAGCTCCACTAGCAAGGAAATGCTGAGCTTTTCCAAAAAGCTTCTGGTGAAAACATCTCCCAAGTCCATGAATTCGGGACAGTGACAATTGTGAATAACAACACTGGCCTTAGGATTCCATTAACATGTCCCACCACTGCTCAAGCTCATCCTCCTGGCTGCCCCATTCTCTCCCAAAACCTCTCTGCAACTTTTTCAGAGCTAAATGGGCCAAGCATAGACTAAACGCCCAGTCTGCATCTTTTTGGCATTATCCAGCTTTTTGGTGGTTGTATAAGTGGCTTCACATCCCTGGCTAGGAGAAGCCAGACGACGTCCCTGCCATGCCCTCAAACCCAGTAATAGAATAGTAATGATTTATACTGACATTGCAATATAATTTCCCTGTGATTTGATACCTATAGACATCTCTCACTAGGACCTGAAATGCATCTTCTAATTTTAGGGGATACAAATTAGAGAAAATGGAAGAGTCAAGCAATCACACAGGGCTGTTGTAACCACAGAGTTAACAATGTTTTAAAACAAATGAGCACATCTGGTAAGCAATGTCAATATGACCTAAAACCCCTTGAATGGGCTCATTGTAGCTACTTAGTAAATGTGCCTGGAATTAAATTAATTAGAAAACACAAATTACTTCCCTCTAAATAACAATGTAATAAAGCAACTGCTTAATGAAAAATATCAGTGATCAGTGAGCAATCCACACTAACAAAAAAAGGGATTGTAATCAAACTAAATTCACAGACCCAGGAGCAAAGCAAGAAAGACTTCATACAAGGTTAGTCAAAAATGAGTCAGATGCAGGGATCTAAATTAAACTAATTAGCACAGAGATTATTACATTTATCTTAACAAAACCCTCTCCCTTTTCTCCCCAGTACTCCCTAAAGCTCTGTGTACAGCTGGCTGCATCCATCTGCTCAACTACATTTTGTAACATAGGGGAAAAAATGCAAATCATTAAGCAAGTTTTGCAGCATGACTTCAGCACTCTTAATGCCACTACCCATGAGGAGCTGTACTTCTGTTACATGACACTGTGTTATGTCATGAGTGATGTGACCCAGGAATGAAATCCATAATTCAGCTTATTTCATATTATTTCTGATAACTGTCCAGTCTTGAGTGGTAAAACTTTTGGGAAGCTGGAAGGTTGCTAACCCTATTTATGATGAGTTCATGAAAGAACACATGGGACAAAACTTGACCCTGAGTGTTGCTGTTTCTAACGTGTAATTTTTAAAGGAACTTTTTTTGCTCAACTCCTTTGTCTTTATGCAACCTAAGTAACAAGGGAAGACCATGAAACATGGCAAACTCTGCACAGTAGTTTGCACAACCCACCCAAAGGACAAAGGCTCCTGGAATTGCTAAGAGCCAGTCCAGAGGCCTGACTATCACCTTATGTATGGATTACAACGTACTGCTCAACATTTGTCAGTTTTGGGGTGGTTTTGCACATAAAAGAGAAGAACAGCTGTTTCTAGATCTTCACTTCTCAGAGTTCCTTAACTCTTCCTACCTGGACAGCTCGTGGACCATCTATATCCAAGAGCAGAATAAGCCATAGGTGAGTCTAAGAGGAAAGGTCACCCATTAGGTTTTGCCCTTATGTCACCTGCAGCCCAGAATGCACCAGTGCTGAAAATTAATTGGAAATGAAGAAAAACACAAGAAAATAAAGATTTCGGACTCTGTCCCAAGGTTAACATTTACAGAGAAAATGTTCCTGCCTGGAAAAAAAAATAAAACCTTCAAGCTTTCTAAATAGCACTTACACCGTGCTGAATAAAAACCAAAGGCTGTACCAAAGAAAACAGACACTTTGAAAGATGAGGTTTAGGTAAAGTACTGGAGTCACAACCATATACCTGGCACTGAACACTGACTGCTGCTTTCTGTGTGCAAAACAAGGAACTTTAAATAATTAAAGCTAATGGCCATTAGTGCTGCTGGGGGGGCAGGGGACAAGAGATTGGTGGTGACAAAGCAATCCCTTTGATTCCCCATGACCCATTGCCAAAGGATTTCTAATAAAGGACAAATACTATTTTAAAAAGTAAACGGAAGTTCATCTTTTCCAGACCAGAACAATCTGCAGCAAGAGAGGCAAGTCTGTGCAGGCATAAGGAGAAGAAAGAAAAAAATCAAGAAGAAATCCCCTACCTGTCCCTGCAAAACTTTTCTGCTCGTCATTGTGATTTGCATAACAACAGTGTCACTGCACTAGCAAAAAAAAATTAGCTATGCAATACAAGCTTTAAGCAAGAGAATAATTTACACTGCAGTAATATAGCCCTGCCATAATTCAACTTTGGTAACTACCAAATGCAGTGAAAAATGCTACATTCCTAAGGCTAATGTTCAATGTTAATGCCAAGAAAGCAATGTTTTGAAGAGATCATCTTGGGCATTATTAACCCACTGTCACTGACGAAAAGCATAATGAGGCATAGAACATTATTGCCATTAGGAAGAATTTCAGTTCTAGATGCTCTAAAGATGCTAAATTTTATTAGACTCAAATACTCATTTTTGGTTGGGATGCTGAACAATTCCTCGCCATTAAAGTCTCAGTCATATTTTCAGCATCTCAAATGAGAATTGATTTTAGAAGTGATAAAAAAGATATAGGCTAATAAAGTGCTATTTAATTACTATGAAAATATAAATTTAACTATGCAGTAACATATATATAATTCCAAGACAGTAAGATAATAAGGAGATGGAGAATTAGTGTGACAATTACCCATCTAGCCTATGGTTGAAAGCATGTCAGCAGTTCTTGTATTTTTATTTTGAAGCTCATTAAATGAAGTGCTTATCATAAAGCTCAAGCTGTCAGAGTCATATGCTTAGATGAAAACCTTTGTTGATATTTAAACAAATATGTACATAGACATTACATTTCTGAAATCTCACAAATTCCAGAAGCTAAACACTAGAATTGGAAAGTAATTACAGACCACCAGATTCTTCTTACACAGACAGGGGTGTGTACACACAGTATTATGTATCTCTTTTTCATATACATAAGCATACATGTGTGGCTATCCATGAGGGCACCTATCCTTTTCCAGAAGCCCACAAGCCCCAGGACTTACAAGCTTTATTTCTCACTATTTTTGGGGCATGCTGCAGTTTTGAAGATGCCCAGTTCCATGGCTCCTCTCCCCAGGGCATGACCATGGAGGTGCCAAAGGGCAGCAGCACCTCCAGGCCAACCCCAAGCTTGGGATAGAGGACACTGGAGAGGAAAAATCGTATTTTGCTACAGTCACATCTGTATTTATCCTGCTTAGTGAGAGTGTTTGCCTTCAGACTTACCACAGCACTGCTACAAGGTGTAAATCCATGTGCTCAGACTGGGTGGTTTATGGCAGATTCTCGTGTTTCATATCTGGGGAGCAGCTTGCACAGAGGCTCTTGGCATTAGTTGGATGCTGCTATTAATATATAACATCCCCTAATAAAAAGCTAGCATTTACAGAATGCTCAGGCAGATTCAGAGCTGGGGAGTGCACAAACACACAAGGCACACTAAAAAGCTTTATTAGAGGGCATGGTTGTATGGATGTTTTCACAAAACACAACTTCATTAGTTTGAAAATAGTTATCTATTAAAATATATATATATATATATATAATTATTATATAAAATATATATAACTAGATATACTTTCAAGGATGTAACCTGTACATCTCAGAAACGAATCCTGGAACATGGAAAGAAAACTTCTGAGGACTGATATTTACCTGCACACCCCTACCAACATCACCTTCGTGTGCTCCCAGCCTCAGGGTCCTGACCTGCCCCAGCATCCTCAGCCAGCTGTGTCCCCTCCTTGAAGCTCAGCCTCCTCCTCCCCTACCAAGCCTGTCTGGCCTAGAAGCCCTGCCAAATTCTTAAGCCCAACTTATGGTGCACTGCAGGTCTGCTGGCACAAAAGGTACAGGTTAACTCAGTCTTAAAGCTGGTATAATCTAATTACTATCACCATCCCAAAAATAACTATCTGACCGAGATAAAAATAAACATTAAAATGAATAAATATAAAATCCCAATGCAGAATGGGAAAATAAATTCAGAATGGAGAGACTTAGAGACATGGAGACAGATATTTAAAAGCAATCCATTTCAGAATAAAACCATTGACTAGTCCATTACGAAGTCATCCTTCTTCCTCAGTTTTGCCCACCTGCTATTGCTTTTAATGACTCTCCAAATGTATTTAATTACAGTGATAAACAAAGACCTTTCTTGGATTTCTGACACCTCATTACTTCTGTTATAGCTGGTTATTATAATGCCAAATCAAGGCAGCAGCTACTGCACCTACCTGCAGTGTTGCTGATAAAACTCATTATTTACTTGCACACCAAAATGCCTCCCAGGCAGTATGCAGGGGTAGGAGGAAAAGCTGAATGGAAGGAAACCCTCCTTGCTGCACACCTCCAAGTCTGCTCCATTTCCTGCCGTGCAAATCCCCATGAAGATGTGGGAGGCACATCTCCAGCTAAATCTGCCTTATCTAATGCACAGTATTAGGTTCTGCTGTGCCACCTTGTGTTACATCACATCACATTTGATATAAAACAACACTGTGTGGGTTTAAGCTGCTCCACTTAGACCACTTCAGCATTTAATACCAAAACCAAATCAACAAAAGGTGAAAAAAAAACCCCATGAACTTTCAAAACCTCAAGCTAAGGAGGGGGAAAAAAACCCTTTAGGAAGAGTTTCAGAGCTCTCATCCTTCATTTGATAAGCAATCTCCTGTTTTGTTCTCATATCAGAGCCTACTGCTTTCTGCAAGATAGGATGGTTCAGGCAATAAAACATCCTGATGAGGAGATTTCAGCCATGTTTTTTCTTCCAGCATTCAGCAAATGCTTTGGTTTTCTTACTGATGCTAAAGCAGATCCAGATTCCCTGCCACAGAAAGGCAGCCATGCGTGTAACGTGCACACCACCACTATTGTGCTGTCAGCACGCAGGACTACACAAATCTGACATTATTTCCCTATTCCAAACATGACAATTGTTCATCTCCTTAGCAATTAAAGTACAGGTTTCCTCCTGGCCTTAGACCATCCTCCAAAAAATAGCAAAAAACTTTAGAAGATTATATCAACCCTTGAAAAAAATACAAAATGTGTAACAAAATGCCAAATAATGAATCAGCAACTGTTTTATCCTATTTTACACTTCCAAGCAACTCTGGAGCTCAGATGACACATATATCTGGGGGACACAAGCTGTAGCATAGATAGGCCATGCTGCCACAAAAATGCAGGGTAGCTCATGTAAAACTGATGCTGACCCAAAAAGCGGATTTCAAAGGCATCTCTTCATTTGCTTACTCATTTCTGGGAGAGAATCAGTGCAAATGGAGTTAATGAAGGGTAGCTGAGGGGAAAACACTTGGGCCTCGAATGCCTAACAGATTAGTGTCAGCAATTCACATGTATCACACCAGCAATAGCTGGAAATTCTGCAGGCAATTAAAATGCTCATACCCCAGCAATGCTGAGTCTCCTTCATTATCAGAACTGCAATATCACAAAGCTGCTTGTTTCAGAATCAAGTGTCCACAGGACAATGTGCTTTGTTTGGAGTTCCTTGGCCTCCCATGGTTTAGGAAAGGAAATTGGATATGAATGCTAGAAGCTTGAAATAAAAAAAGCAAACAAGCAAAAAACAGAAGGAACTCTAATGTGGCATTTTTATATCTGGAATTTTGGAAGCTTAAGGTAGGATTTTTGCACACATGGGCTTTTTGATATTTGGGTTTGTCAATTACTATTTCAAACTGGACAGCTTGTGTGGAAAATCTCCAGCAGGACCTGGCAATGTTAATTAATTAGTTCCTGCAAATGCATTATTTATATGAGCATTAGTAACATACATTAAACTATTTGGTGTCTGAGCAAGCTACCAACAATTACCCTTAGTGGCTGTAGCATCTGTAGGCATGAAAAGCTGTGTGAAACCCTGCTGCCTCCTGGAGTCTAATGGGAGCTTTGCCATGGAGCATCACCAAAAAACTCCCCCTTTGTGTTTTTGGTAAGCAAAGTCATCCCAAACCTCACAAATTGAGACCATCAAGAACAAACGACTAATGTCACTAAGATTAACACCTGTAAAGCACTTTGAAGGAGAAAAAACACCACGTAATCCCAACATACTACATTATTTATAAGACGACCTGATTTCAAATGTTAAGTTCGGCTTATTTTTATCACAAAGAGAAAACAAGTTTCTGCTTGCTTGCTTTACAAAACCAATTACAGTGATCAGTGTATGGTGCTGCATAACAATACACAGCATTGTCCCAAAAAGGCGTATCTAACACTCTGGAGCTGCTGCAGGAAAATTAACTCACACACTGGATTGAAACATGTGCACATAAGCAATTCTAATGAGGGGTATGAACTTGAAACTTCTTATTAAAAATACCTAAACTTATAGCATTTCCTTTATTTCATCTTTACCCGACTTCAACTGATTTTCCTATCTGCTCCTTGATACACTAGTGCCTAATCAGAATAAGGCTGCGAGAGAATAGTAAATGTTATGTCAAACTTGCTTTAAACTTTCTTTAAATCTAAACAGCTTCTTTTGGCCTTAGAATATAATTCTAGTCAACAGAGAGAAGAGAACAACAGAGTGACTTGGTTGTTTAGAAAAAAGAACATTCAGCTACTCCCAGCTAAAGGTTCCCCCAGCTCTGCTTCTTCCCTGCACCTGAATTTTAAGAGTGTCTTTTTACTAGGATGGTCTGTTTCCAGAAAATGGCAAAAAGGCACAATGCAAAACTTTTAAAAACATCTCATTTCTAATACAGTTTGTAAACTGTTTGTAAATCAGCTTTACTAATCTGATTCCCTTCTTGCCAGGCAAAGCTCTTTAAAGGAAGCAGTAACAAAAATAAACAAGAGGAAACAATTGAAGACAGATTTTTAAATGCCAAATGACATTCCACGTTAAACCAGGAAATCCATGACTCTGGAATTACAAAGCAATGACCCTGGATTACAAAGTAATGAACCTGAAAAATAAATCTTGGCCTTACACATGGGCATGTATTTCTTTAAGCATACTACAATTCTGATTTCCTAAATATGATTTGCTAACCATGAGGGGTACCTATGAGTCTGGATGGTATTATTTGTACTACAATATCAGGTATTCTTCAGCATAGAGCTCAAAACAACCTCTACTGAGTGACAAATGGAAAGATTCAACAAACAGGTTTGGTAGAAGATACCTGAGTAGAAAGTACCAGAAGCTTTGGTAGCTGGTGGTGATGGACAGAAAGTAAGACAAGGAGAAAAGAGGTGATTTGAAAAGGGATTTTAAAAAAGTTTAGAAGTCAACTAAGCACACCAGAGGGCAGAAAGGAATTAGATCTGCCCCTGTTCTGGGGGTCCAGGGAAGGAGCTGCCACAAGAAACCCGACCCTGAAGGTGGCACATGAATGATGCTTGGCACCAGCAGCTCTGTGCTCGGCCAGATGGGGTCCAGGGAGTCCCTAGACACAAACACAGCACAAAGACCTCAGTACAAAGCTCTGCTCCCTCTGTACTTGAGCTGAAAACACTGCTGGAAATGGGGAACTTTTCTTCCCGTTCCACAAGCTTTGGCACTGGCAAACGTGCTCTGTGGTAACCATCAGATGACTCCCAGGTTGTGATTTTTGTCCCAAATGCAGTTTGGACTCCGTTCCTCTCTATTTCAGCAGCTGCTAAGACAGTTTGAAATTTTCTGGCAGCTCGATGCTTAAGTGGCATGACTTGCAACTCACTTTTCACTGCAAGCCTAAAGGGTAAACAGCAGTGAGTGGCTTGTTCAAAAGAGTTCAAGTCTTCACTGAATAGCTGATTGCAGCTCTAATTATACCATGGTTTTACATCATTAGGGATAGCAAATGAAAAGGAGCTCTAATTCCAACCCGTCTCTCTCTCTTTTTTTTTTTTTGTTTCTTTTGTTTTTTATTTTGTTTTTTCTCTTACCACTCAGTGATCCAGTCCCAGCTAAAGAAAGGAAGAGGAAACTTCATTTCCAGGTGGGAATTCCAGCCAGGGAAGGTCCACATAGCTAAGGAGACTTCATACATTTATTTCATTAGAGCTTTGTAATTTTTCTCCATTGTTGCAAATTTTTGTTGTAATTACATGTGTCACAATGAACTTCTTAAACTTACTGACTTGAGGACCAAATGAGCAGGACTATTGGAACAGACCTGTCCCCATTTCCACCACCCTCACTGCTGCCCATAAACACCTTTCATTGCATTGGACCATAAATAGGGAATTTACTACGGGCTTTTACATGCAGGTAAGACTCAGGTACCCACTGATGGCCATTTAGACAAGAATCAAGGTTGCATTGATTCTTCTTCCCATAAGACACATTCAGTTTTGACACTCTGGTGTGAATCTATATGTCTATCTAGCACATATATCTTTTTCAGAAGATGTGTTCCCATTCCCAGTTTAACATGAATTTGGCACTGGGGAAAACAATTAGAAATGGCATTGATTTGCACATGACATGTGAGTGACATTTCACCTGTGTGCCTCCACTTTGATCTGGAGCAAAGTGGGAACACATCTTCCTGGGGATTACGCAGATCAGGCTCAAGGTTTATGCTATTTTTGACCTTCCAGTGAATAAAGATGCAACTAAGCACTAACTGTGAGAGCTTTGAAGGTAATTTGTCTGTTCAAACCTGCATGAACACTGCTCCGTGTAACTCTTGGAATTGAACACAAAATAAACATATATATTTTGGTTAACCTGAAAACTGAGTAAAAAAAGGAAAAAAAATAATCCTCTTTAATCAGAGGCAATTCACAAAATATAAAATATATGGAAGTTTTCACTGAAACAAATATTAGATCTTAGTGATTCCAAAAAATACAGCACAGTAGTTTTGCAGAATAACCTGTTCTGACACAGCCCCCCCACCTGTCCCAACACAGACACAGGTTCCAGAACAAAAGTCCCTTGGGAAGCAGGGAAATTATTCTGACAAAATGTTTCTTTTATTATAAATAGAGTCTGTGCAGAATGGAGAGGTATTTTAGAATTGCTTATTTCAGTTGATTACAGTGCCTAGGTAAGGCTGCAATGACTAATGGATTTCAAGTGGCAAATAATATTACCTTGTTTCCTTGCTTTTTAAATTTTTTTTGGGAAAGTACTTTATGTACTTGGTAAGTACAAGGTTAAAAGAACCTTTTCAGCTACATACATTCAAAATAAAGTTGTACCTTTTGTGGCTGCATTAACAGTAATTCTTTAAAATAACTAAAGTATGTAATCACAATTTCCAGGGCAGGGACAAAAACATATGCTTAATTCTGCATTTTGTAGCAACAGCACTGGTTTCCTTTCAGGTGCAGAGCTCTCCAAGGGTCCTGCTGGGTTATCAAGCATTGCACTGCTGGTGCAGGCACCATGTCCTGTCCCCTTCAAACGTGCTGAGCTTCACCTTCAGGCAGTAAAGCCTTCATGCCTCCTCCAGTTTGACTTACAGGCTCTAATGGCTTGGCACTCTCTTCTCATTTCCAGTTTAAATTACTCACAGCCAAACAACACACAGTTGTTCAGCCAATTCCTTCATTTAAGTACCTTCTATCTCTCTTGCCTAATAGAGACAATAATTATTTTGTCCCCTCTGTCCCTTCGTTTTGCTAAGCAAAAGCAGCTTTGCCAATCAGCCCAATCAACCCTCTGCACCGTGGAGGGCTGAACTCTTTCTGAACCCCTCAAGATCAGTGACTTTTATCCAGTTTTATCCACATACAGGTGAAACAGGAAAACAAGAGCAATATGATTGATCCTACAGAGTGAAGGAGGGAGAAGAAAACAAAAAATTAAACCAGAACATAGACAAGGTAAGCTTTCTATGAGGCCTCTGGAAAGCAAATTCTCTGTGATCAGACTTTGTACTGAAGTATTTATTCTTCTACCCCAAACCTGCAAATTATTTTAGATGGCACAAAAGCACACAGAGGGGGCATTTCAGCTTCATCCCTCCTGAAACCATCCTTGTCTTCCTCATTCAAAGGCAGCAGCAGGATTCACCCTCTCCCAGCACTTCAGCTGAACACGCTTCACAGTAAATATTTTACAGGCTGTTCTCTGCAGCTCTGGGTTTGCATTTCAACAATTATCCCTCCTTGTTGGGAGTGCACCAGCAGCTTGGAGCAGGCAGAGCATTTCCTGTATATTACACATCTCTTTCTGATATTTTTCTGCTTGATTAGTAATCACTCCTGAAAATCCCTTCGACAGCTCTTGAGTACAAGCCTTAGTGTTGCAGGGACGCTTCCTTGGGCTGGATTCAGGAGCAATGCTGACAGCATCTGAGCACTTTCCTCACTGGACACCAGAGGGAGGAGGAGGAAAGGACAAGTGACAGGGAAGCTGAAGAACAGCTTCAAAAGCCCTGAAGGAGCTTATCAGACACCCGAGCCAAATACATTTCTGCAATCGGACCAAAATAAATAGCGGCGCCTTGTCCGGGGATGGTGCTGCTGAGGAGAGACTTGGCAGGGGTGACACGAGGTAAATTACAGGGGAAAGGACCCAAGTGCAGCAGCACAGAGTACCAGGTGGATTTTAGCCAGTCCTACCTTTTGTTTCTTAAAAATAGTTTAGGTTGTAAAGCACCTTAAAAATCATCTAGTTCCAACCACCCTGCTGGGCACAGGACACCTTCCATTATCCCAGGGTTCTCCAAACCCCATCCAAACTGGCCTTGGACACTTCTAGGGATGGGGCAGCCACACCTACTCTGGGCAACCTGTGCCAGGGCCTCACCACCCTCACAGAGAACCATTTCTTCCCAGTATCCAATCTAAACCTACCTATGTTCAGTTTAAAGCCATTCCCCTGTCCTGTGTCTACATGCTCTTGTGAAAAGTCATTCTTGTAGGTCCCTTTATGTACTAGAAGGTGCCATAAGGTTTCCCTGAAGCTTTCTCATTTCATGTTGAGCAACCCCAACTCTCAGCCTGTACTCACAGCTGCTCATATCCTCATCCCTCTGATCAGCTTGGTGGTCTCTGCACTTGCTCCCACAGGTCCCTGTGGTTCCAGTGCTGGGCTCCCCCAGCTGGATGCAGTGCTCCAGGTGGGATCTCACAAGGATGGAGCAGAGGGCAGAGTCCCCTCCTCACCTGCTGCCCAGGTGCTTTGGCTGCAGCCCAGGACACAGCTGGATTTCTGGGCTGTGAGTGCCCATGGCTGGGGCACGTCCAGCCTCTCCTCCCCCAGCATCACCTTAGAAACCTTAAACAAACCTGACTAGTTTTGGTTCTGAGGCTACTACTGTGCATACTCTGCTTGGCTTCTCTGCCATAGCCTGAGTGCCTTTTGGTCCAGCTTTCCTCTGGATGTGAGAAGAACCTTGTTTCAGTGATTAACTGTGGACCAGGGCTGCCAGGATCTCTAAGTTCTGTACCACAAGAACATGAAATTGAAACTGCAAGTGAGATGGAAAGGGGAGGACCTTGAAGGAGGGAGAGAGGCAGTTCAAGGAGACTGACATGGTACCTCATCTAGGAAGGTGATAGCAAATGTAGTTAGCATCTTGATTAAATTAAAAAAAAAAAAAAGATTCAACAAGATTACCAGGGAACTATTTACTATTTTATTAAAACTAGGCTTTTATTTCCTCATCAAAACTTTTCACTATGCCTTCAAGGCTCTAGGAGGATTATTAAATGTCAGGCACAATTCAAATAATTAATATATGGTGTTACCAGATATATATGCACTCTCCTGGAGGATTAATAATAGCTGCTATTTTTCTTCCAACCATATTTTCTCTATAATACATATATTAATCATGAGAATGAAATGCATTTTTTAAATCTCTCTAGTACTGAAAGTCTTTAAGGAACTCACACTTCGAAAATTGGAGAATTCTTAATATATTCTGTTCTCTACTCTCTAATTTACTATCAAAATACAAAAACATAGTAAGCACTTGGAAAGAAAGGACTATAGGAGAGGCAGTGCTTTCTCCAGAGCTGCTATTAATTGCAGAATCAATGTATTCAATGCCTTGAAATAGGTCTTGGAAAACAACAAACCAGACTTGTGAATCCAGGAAACAACTTGTCCCTCGTTAAAATGGACTGGCTTTTGATGTTTACTACAATCAAAACACTTTAGAAAAGTCACCAGGAAAGTACTTTTATAGCACACACTCCCCAGCAGAGCTGCCTGGGGGCTGTGTGCTGTCACAGTGGGGACAGACTTTGGTCCCTCTGAGAGCCCCACTGCCAAAGCCAGGGAGGGAGGGAGAGCTGACCCCTCTGCTCTTGATTTTGCACTCAACAGCTGACTTGGATTTTGCCTGTGAGCTTGATCCTATCCCAGTAATCTCAATCCACAGGCTAAAGGGGAGCTACCTCAGGTTACTTTACACTTCCTATGTGCAGGGAAAGAGTCCCTGTGGATGGAATGACCACTGACAGGCCAACCGTGCTCCATGTGGGCTGCCTGTGGGATGGGTTTTGTACTTGCTGGTGGCCTCAGTAATGCTACCAAAAAAAATGAGCTCAGCTCCCAATGGCATAACAAACAAATGTGCAGAAGTCACATGGCAATTGCTTACAACTTCCAGAAATTTAAATTCTCTCCTATGCTCCCAAATGTATCCCAGGTATAATCCTTCCCCAAGGAAGAGTCATTAAACATCTCATTTTGAACACTGAAAATTACAGAACGTATTACCAGCCTTTTACATATTTCAGAATAGCTCAAGTAATGTCCATGTTCTATTTAAAACACTGAAGTTTTCTGAGCATGAGAGCAGGGTTTGTTATGTAAGCAAAGGTGTAAGCACACGTGTAACCACACCACTCTCTGCCCCTTACCAGCTCTGTGTGCACGTGGGAACCTGAGCATCCCCCACACTGCAGCAACACACAAGAAATAATTTTAACCATCTATGTGACCTGACAACTGCCAACTTGGGGCAATTCCTACACCTCAGGAGAAAAAAAACATTTCTAGAGAGAAGCTTAGCAGAGCAGATCTTCCGTGACATGCATTTTTTCACTTTTTTAATTTCAAGAAGAGATGTTTGAAAGCCGTTTCGAAGACTTACCTCCTCGCTGCACCAGCAACGTGACCTCGCTTCCCTTGGGACATTCAATCAGCATATCCACCACCTGGTTGTGAGTGAGGCTCTGCACATTCTTCTTGTTGACTTCGACGATGAGGTCTCCCTCCTTCAGCCCGCGGCACCGGGGGCTGTCCACGATTTGTTTCACTCTTTGGCCGCCCCCACCGGGGCTGTCTGCTATAGTAAACCCAAAGCCCATGGGCCCTTTCACTATGTGCACAGTGATGAGTTCGGGCTGTGTGGCTATGGAGGAAGCCAAGGACACCGTGTCGTTGGGGTAGCCGTGGGGTCCATTGGAGGAGACCTCAGCCGGGCTGCTGGGCCTCGCCTCCTTTGTGCCATTCACCTTCCCTGTTTTACTGCTGTGGCTGGCGGGGGAGTCGTAGTTCTCCTGCCCGTTCACAATGATGGGCTCTTTGTCCAAAATTGCCACGGACGTGACCAGGCTCGTGTTGGGGTCGTCGGGGTCAAAGGGCAGGGGGTAGCCCCGGCACAGCTCCAGGTCCACGCTGGCACCGATGGGGATGGACTGGAAGATTTTCACCACTTGGGCGTGAGTGTGTCCCAGCACACAGGTGTCATTCACGCTCACTATGACGTCCCCTGCAGCAGACACACACAGACAGAACAAGAAAATACATTGTGTGTGTCGCTGTAAGGCTAGGGAGCAGCAAAAAAAATACAGCAACACAGGATTCATCCAGAAAGCAGAAGAAGCGATTTGTTGCAGGACTAGGCACATTTTTATAGAGTGGTTTGCTGAACCAAGGATAGAATAAGCTCGTTGGTCCAAAGAAGGCAACACCTCTTGTAAACATGCTTTTATCACGTTCCTCATGCACTCCTCCTGTCCACAACACCAGGTGCTAAACTTTGTTATTAGTTCTTTCCCTTCTGGTTTCCTTTGAGTAGCTCCGGAAAACTCAAACTGCTGTTTTCCCTGGCTCTCACCAGCATCCACATTTGTGCACTGCAGGAAGGTGAGGACTAGAGCCTGAGAGCAGATCTGCAGCATCCACAGGTACCGCTCACAGGCAACAGCAGCATTTCAGCACAAGAAAAAGGAGTGGTGACACTTGGGCGAGCAAAAATTCTGTGGAGTTTTTACCTTTATGTACATAAATGTTTTTGAAGGGAAAAATTGAATTGGCTCATGCAAAAAAAAAAAAGAATTTAGGTGATGGTATATGGCCCGTTTCACAGCTATTTTTGAAGTCCGGCTCTCACTGTTACACGTTGACATATGATAGAAACAAAATTGAGAGCACATGGGAGTTGTAACAGAAGGTTCTCAAATACCAACTGCTCAAACACAGTGAGTGCCACATGTCATGTCTCATACTTCAGCCTGAAATCCAGATATCGATTAAGTTATGAGTCATTTTATTAACACTGGGGCTGTAAAACAGGGATGTTAAGTGCTGTGGTGCTCGAACTGAAAATGAGGAGTTGTGACCTCAGATGAAGCCTAAGAAAATTTCATAGAATCAAGGTGGAAAAATACCTCCAGGATCATTGAATCAAACTTTTAACCCAGTACCACTGTCTTCACCACTAAACCATATTTCATATTTTGCCACTAAATTTGGTGGACCTGATCTCTGGCACAATGAATTTGCCCTTGATGCTTCCACACAGGGAAATGCAGATTAGCCCACTGCTCTGCCCATTCCTGGGAAGTAAGTTTGGAAAGGGGCAAGCAGCATGGCAGAGACACAAACACATGGTGCAGCCCTACAAAAATCCATCATCCATTGCCACAATGGGGAGCAGGAACCCATAGCCTGATGTGGAATCCCACAGCTGCTGGCTCCTCTCCTCAGATCAGTGTGGGGAGAGGAGCTGGCAGTGTCCCACCTGGGTATTTTGACACTGAGATGGAATTCCAACCCGTGAAGTGTCCTTTTCCAAAATTCTGAATATATTCCTCAGTGTATCTCACTTCCTTATTTGCTGATAGGAAAGCTGAATGCCTTTCCCCAAGAAGGGGATGAAGACTAGAGTCCTTTATGAATGGTACTTCAAACCAGCTGCAAAAACACAAACCAAAGTGGTAGTGATGATGTTGATATAAAGCATCAGTACCTGTTTCCATTTTGCCATCCAATGCTGCAGGACCGTCAAGCACCAAACTTTTGATTTGGAGGAATTCATCTGGCTCATCTCCTCCAACGACAGTGAAGCCAAACCCCCTGCTGCTTTTCCTTAGCTTGGTGTGGATGAACTTCCCTTTCAACTCAGAAGGGTTTCGTGTAAAAAAAGGTTTTCCTGTGTAGGAAGTTTGGGGAAAAAAAATCTATAAGCAGGCAGTCAAGAGTGTTTGATCTCTTTCCCCTGCCCCTCCCCATTCTAACGAGTCCATGGACAAACACAGCAGTGTGCAGGGACAGGACTGCATTTCACTCCTGCACCCTCTCATCTCATCACACTCCACCTGCCTGCCTGGATCCAGGCATGCAGTACAAGGTGTGAACAACACCCCAGTGCCTGGCACTTTGTTAGCTGTAGTGAGTCTACAAATGGGAAAACATGCTGCTTTAAAGAATGGAATATATTAAAGCTGGGAATGCTGGCTTAGATGTGTGTCTTATCTCTGTCCTGAGGTGGTTATATCCATGCCAGGACAGATGGGGCAGGGTTAGGGGGCCTCCCACAGAAGGAGTCTGCAATGAGAGTTTCTGCAGCAAGAAACATCATTATGTTTTTCACCACTTGACTTTCTCCCAGCCCACTGAGCAAAAAGCAAGTTCTGAGCTCTGAGAAGACACTGACACCCCTTAGCATAACCCCCACCATTGCTACTACCCTGTGACCTCCTCTGGTGAAAAAGGGGAGGACGTTGATGTTGTTCTTCAGACACTGTTTGAAGTCTTTTCCCTTTCTGCTCCTTGCCTGTTGTGGATGAAAGGCATCCGGTGTGAAGTACAAATCAAAGAGCAGCCCAGGACCAGAGCAGTTGTGCTGGAGGGCTGGGAATGCTCTCTGGGAGCACAGTTAAGAGGGAAAGAGGTGCTCCACGGACAAAAGCTCATCCTTGCAAAGCGTGTTGCTCAGGCTCAGAAAAGGGATCATGGTTACTGCACTTCACAGTGCCAACACTAAACACCTTTGCACTTTTAATTGTTTTTAATGCTTAGCCTGTGCCACTAAGCCCTCTGGTGACAGCTCCAGGATCAGCAGTGGGTATCACAGCCAGCAGAGCTGGCACACTTTCAAACACCTCAGCAGCATTGCTGTGGGCCTCTGCTCAGAAAGGAGACCTCGGGGGAGAGCTGGGGATTTGAGACTTGTAAGCCTTTGAATGGGGGGGGAAATGTATATTTGAAGATTATTCATGAGGAGGCAGTGTGAGGACTTGTAGTTTTCTGCCTTTGAAGGGTGGCAGAGGAACATGGTAATCCTGCACATCATGGGCAGGTGGTCTGCTCAGACCCCAGCCTGCAAAAAAACTCTGACTATCAGAATGCAACCCAGTGCCTCAGGTAACAAACACAGCTGAGAGGCAGAGTGCAGTGGGGCTCATTTCTGGTTCAAAGGACAAGCAGAACAAGCAGAGGTTGCTGGTGTCTGCCCACAGACACAAGCTGAGCTTGCCCAGCAGCAGCAGGACTGCAGCACCACAGGCTACATCCCACCTACAGCATTCAAGAGGGTACCACTTTTGAAATTAGTTATCTACAAAACCCAGGCTTGTGAGTGTTGCCAGGGGCACAGGGAGGGTTCCTTGTGCCCACGTCCCTGCCATCAGGGGGAGAGATGGAAACCTCTGGGCATGGAAGCTGGAAAAAAGCTGCAGTAAATGGGGAGAGAGAAAAGAGGGAGCAGCACTGAGGAAGGAAGAGGAGGAAGGAATGAAAGAGAGGAGGAGTCATCAGCAGGTACCAGGATATGTCACTCAGAGTGGTGCTGAGACAGGGGAATGCTCTGCTCTAACATTGCTGCTCAATTTTGGTGGCTGAGCAGGCTCCCAATGTCACCCCTGTGTGATGGCTCCTTTGCATCACCATGTGTGGATGCTTGGGCAGGCCTTGCTCCAGCCTGACTGTGGAAAAGGCAAAGGTGACACTCACAGATGTCTCCAGGAGGAAGGTCAGCATTTTTGGGGCACTCTGATGACATCTATTAACTCAGGTGTTTGGTGGTCAGGGTGCCATCCTCAGACCTCCCATGTTTTTTCCTTGCTACCAGGTTGGATTACTCTAATGTACTCCAATACCCCTTAGGACTGTGCTGGGGGCTTTGGGTCCTGTGAAAATCCACATCTGTTTTGGAAGGGCTGATGTGCAGAGAGCACTGCCTGGCTCTTCCAGGCAGGAAAGGCTGCCTGGGACAGCAGCACTCCAGTCAGGTTTGCCTTCAGAGACCACTGAGTTCTTCCCAGCTGCTCCCAGCTCTGTCAGGAAGATGCATTTCAGCCAGATTCCCCCTCTCACCTTCCCCAGGCTCTGGCTCCTGCAGACCAGGGCAATGCCACTCACTTGCTATGCAATTCAGATGTAGTTAAAAAAAAGCCTGAAAAAAAAGCCTGCTTACAACCACCTGTAACCAGAGAGCACTTTACTGCCACAGGTACAAGTGGAACTCCCTGCCCTTGCTGGTGACCTCAGCTGGCAATGTTTCAGCTCATGCTGCAAATTCAGGAATGATTCGTGTCCTGTCTGGTGAGTTATTTAAGGAAAACAACTGATCTGTGAGTAACTGGCTACAAAGACCACTGACACAATAAATAAGGCTGTAATAGCCCAAAGTAGCTGTACAAAACTTCTGAGTAAGTCCACTGTCTTTGAAAACTTGGAATGCTACATAGAGAATAGCCACAATCCTCTTTTTGATGCACATAATCTCATTCACCTCTTGCATTTAGCAACAAATGTAGTCTTGAAACAA
The DNA here is from genome assembly GCA_037013685.1 of Acridotheres tristis. Taxonomy (NCBI): domain Eukaryota; kingdom Metazoa; phylum Chordata; class Aves; order Passeriformes; family Sturnidae; genus Acridotheres; species Acridotheres tristis. Next base: position 6,334,023 of record CM072899.1, on the reverse strand, counting down.
CTAGTCTCAAAATCTGGGAATTTAGATAAGCAGGCACAGGCCCTTGTGTGTCACTAGTTGTGGAAATACTGCCCTTTTGGTGACTGAGGGAATTTCATTTTCGGGAAAAAAAAACCTTGTTGCTCTTTTACAACTGGTTTAACAAGGCTGTTACCTTGTACTGGTGCTTCCCGAACTGCCTCTTGGTTGTTTGAAACATGGTTTGGAGCAGCAGGTGGAGGGAGAGATGGACACTCCTCTGTCCATTCTAGAGAGGGCAGAGAGGGAAATGTTACTGGTTTCACAACAGCACCACGAGCTGCTGCATGTGCACATGCTGGGAGTGTGGGGGTCAAGCAGAGGAGAGGTGAGAAGAATGGCAGGAGAGGAAACAGAGTCACAGACAGAGGGAATAAAATGAATGGGATGTCCAAAAAACAGTTCTGAAGGATCTCTATATCCAGGTCAACTGCTCCATCTGCTGGGACATCCTATCTCACACTGAAACCTGCGACGTGATTTGCATCTCAGTGGACTTGACATTTAAATGAAATCTACTCCCTGTGCCACTTCTGGCATCTAAGTAGAAGAACAAACCCAAATGCCACAGGGCCTTCAGTGTAGTTGGGCTGCATTTGAAGAAAAAAATCTAAAATATAAGAAAGGAAAAAAAAGGGGCTGGCATGGAGGAAATTAGTTTTAAATAAGAGTTTCAAAATAAGGAAATTACTTCAGATTTTAGAGCCTGACAACATACAAAGGTCTAGGTTTAGGAAATCTCTCATGCAGGGTTTATCTAGTGCATGTAAGTGCCTACTCCTCATCCCCTCTGACAGCCTGAGTCCCAGTGCAGACTGGAACAACATCAGCTATAGTAACTAACTTGATGGAGCAGACTGAAGAGGAAAATGTGTTTTAGCTGTCCCTGGGAAGTCTAGAAACCTTCCAGAAACAAAGGACAACATAAAGAAAAATCTCCCTGTTTGACACAATTGAAACCTTCTACGTTTAAGTGATAACAGTTGTGATTTCCTCCCTTGCTGCATCCTCTGTGAAGGACAAACAGCCTTTGCTGTGCACATCACTTTGCCTTTACACACTGAGGAGGGAAGGACAAACACAGCACGGTGCTGCCATGGCCAGGGGGGACATTCCCCCATGGATACCCCACCCTCCACACCCTCAAGGGTGCCAACCTTCTGGAGGCTGCTGCTGCTGTTCCAGCTGCTTCTTCCTCTTGGCCTCAAGAACTGGGTTTTCATACTGTGTCTTCCGGTTGATGTGGCTGGAGATGGAAGAGAGCCATGGATTAGGGAAACCCTTTGTGCAAAAAGCAGGAATGAAACAGGCATTGAAACTCCTCTTTCTGAGGAAAGGAGTGAAATACCAAACAAACCCAACAGCAGTGGGTGTGGAGCAAGGCTCATCCCCAAAAAGAGTATTTAGAAAAACAAGCACATTCTGGTATTGATATGATGTCTTGAGTAGGGATGGCTAATTCCTTCAAGTACATTAAAGTAGTGATCTATCTGTGAAAAATGAGATTAAGGCAGGAAAGGCATACTGTCTGATTGCATTTTAAAAGACAGGCCTGTATCATCCCTGCTTTAATCACACTCCCAGAGGTGCAGTCATTTCCTGGCTCACCCAAAATAAAAACAAAACAAAATAAAACAAAACTAAACAAACCAAACTCCAACATCTGTCAGTGGTCTGATCAATGCACACAGGGTGTCTTTAAAATATCTGCAGGGATGCAGGCTATGAGCTGGGCTCCAAATGGATCAAAATCTATCCAGAATCTGCCACCAGCAAATACTCCCAGTGGAAACCAGCATTTAGTGAAACTTCAGCTACTTTCCTTAGGCAGCTTTTGAGCACTATGAGATGCTGAGAGCCAATACTTTGTACTAGTTCCAGGAAAAGAAAAAAAAGTCAGCCCAGTCCTATCATGGCAGACAAGGCATGCACTCAACAGAGGATTAACCACCTTAGTAAACCAAGTGATGAAAACAGCAGCCACAGATGCTGGGGTGACAGGGCTGGGACTCCCTGAATGGCTCATCAACTCTTCAAGAGCCATTTTCAGTAGTGATTTTGCTACAGCAGAGGAACAGGTAGACCTCAGAAAAATATATTACCTTAAAGCCAATCTTTGTATGCAAAGCAAAGTTTACCATTAAGAACTTGCTATTACATTGTCTTCTATCCACTATGCCTTTATTTAAAAAAAACTACATGAAAAGCAACCACTTTCTCAAGTAATTGTGACAGTAGCACTCCAGGGATTTATGTTCAGAAATTTTTCTGCAAAAGATCAATATTAAATCACTAGAAAAATATTTAACTTACTAAATAAAAAATGAGTTAGTGAGTTCTAACTCACGGAAAGTGAGATCTAAATCACTCACTGAAAAAGATTTCCCATTTCAAGATATCTTCGGAGAGCCAAGAAAAAATGATAACTACTTTAAAAATGACATAAACTTTTTCATGATACAATTGTCTCTCAATAAAAGTATTACGTAATAACAGAGTGCCTGATTTGAAGGGACAGAGATAAACGCTAAAATTATAACCATCCTGCTAGCTTAGAGACAGCCAATAAAATAAAATTATGTCTTATTGCAGTTAGTTTTTTATTTAATTTGATCAGTAAGGAGTGCCACAAAACTAATGGGCATATGTATATAAGTGACAGGACAATATCCTGTAAAGATCTCTTGGCATGGCATTTAATAGCTGAAAAATATTCTTGATGTCTTTGGTAAATAAATGTCAAGCCTTAATTACACAGTTTGCTAACCTTGTTTCCCTAGGCACAGATGGTAGAGTCAGAAATGAGCCAAAGCAGACAGAAACTGTATTCCATGTCTATTCTGAGGGCTATCATAAGCCATCCTACTAGACAGGAGTATACACATAATTAAAAATTCATTTTATGGGGTCAGTGATGAAACAAAGCTCTGATCTCTGGTTTCCCATAGGAGCAATCTGACATGTCCATAAAGGAGAAGCTGCTCTAATTCCACAGAGAGTCCCATTAAACCTGTAATTCTATTCACAGCCACGCAGCCTGATGCAAGAGCCTCTGCCATGGCTGTTGGGCCACACCATCTTCTCCATTCCTCTTTTTGGGTGTTTTATGTCACAACTGGCTGCTGGATTGCTCTGCACACTCATTTTGTGACCAGAGCACTGCACAAAGGCAATCAAACTCAGTTAATTGTACACTCATTAATGTTCTCTGGATAGAAGTATTCTGTGAGGTGCTGGGGCTCCTGCACACCCCAATTCTGCTCCTGTTTTATTTGAGCTCAAACCCCTCCCAGGGCACTCCTGTCTGCCCTGAGCCCACTCTGGGCTGGATGGGGAATGGCCAGACAGGGCTGACCTCTCCCAGACCCCAAAACATCCCCCAGCCTGTAATGGGCCAAGGTCTTCTGCTCCTCCTCCTTGGTCTGAGATGTTACCAGCACAGCACAGAGTGGGGTGCAGGGAAATTCTCCTGCCCCTGACAGCCACACCAAAACAGGAAGCAGCACTTACTCTACATAGTAGACACCATATACGGGATCCTCAATTTTCTCCCAACCAGCAGGCAACTCTGGAAATAGAAAAAGCATTACTGAAGCCTCCAAGGCAGGTTTTTTTTCTGACAGGCAGCTGCTCCTGCCCAACGTGCAAAACTCATCAGCAGATCAGACCTTGCTCAGGATACTTTTCAGAATGATCACAGCCCCCTATGAAGGGCTGGTACCACACCAACATCCCAGCCTGTGAACCTGTGCTGGGTCAGCACATCACTGGGAAGACGCCCACACTGGTCGATTTTTGATTTACTTTTTGCATTAAATGAACAAATACTCAATAAATTTCCTGTCTGGGACTGCCCCCCTGGTTTCTCCACCATGGCCAGTGGCCCTGCATGGAGCAGGGCAGGGGAAATCCATCAGGAAAGGCCAGGGCATTCTAACACCAACCCATGGAGGTGGGTGAGACTATGGCAAGGAATTGTCCCCACTGACAGAAACCACTTCCATCTCCTGTACCAGGGCTGAGACACCAGTGCAGAAAAGATGATTTTTTTACTCCTTTCTTTGGGATTTGCACTGCTCAGCCATGAGCCCAACACAAAAGCAGGACAAGGTGGATTTAGCATGTATGCCAACATATGGAACCCACCCAAGAGGGGCTGGCACATGGGTGTGTCTCATTGCACAACACTTCCTGTAAGAACACACTGCCATAGCCACATGGAACAGAGATTTCCTTCCTTTCATTACCACAACTGACAAAAAACAGTTCTGAAGATGAAATTAACATTTTGAAATGGATCTGCTTTTGTTCCTGTTGATCTTTGAGACTGCAGATAGTACTTTAACTATAATTAATGAATGTAATGCAATCACTTCAGCATCCAACTGAGGGTTATTAAAGATGTATGTGTTACTTAAGGGCCTGATCCTTGTGCCACTCATTTAAACACAATGTTCCCATTGGCTGGGGGCAACAAAATAATCATCCTATTAACATTACAGAGTGCTCTGTTTGTGTAACACTGTGAGAAAATTCAGAAAATGCTCCACACACTATGGACTGTGCACATGTGGTACCACCAACTCTGCACATTCGTTTACACATAGAAAAAACCCAATATAGTTGGATAAAACAAGTTCAAATACCCCACGCAAAATAATTTGTCAAAATTTAACATGAAATTTGTCAACACTGACAGCAATCTATGTTTGTTCATTACCAAATGCAGAGATTTATTTCCATTAATGGCATCAATTTTCGAGCCAATACAATCAACAATGGCCCATTAATTAGAATAATGTTGCCATAAGGATAGAAATATCTCAAGACTGGAGAGGAACAGAATCTATACAAACACACATGGACTAATTACTCAAAGTTTATGTTTGTGCTCAGAATTGGCTGAGATCAGGTGAAATCAATTTTCATGAGTTTTGCTCCACATGTCCCTTATTTGCAGATAATAGGCAGGTTTTCCATTCTTATCATTATTTTAGCCTCATTGTGTTTAACATCTTTGGATTCCTTGAGACATAAGCCATCAAATGCAAGCCAATGCTAAATTCTGGGCATGAGAAAACTCCATGTTTTTATCAGCAGAATGAACACTTCAGAATTAGACATTCCTTTACACCCTGCAAGTTTATCTGAGACAAAGTCAGAAAGCTAGAGGCCAATCTTGAAAGTCTTTTTGCCAAGGGAGCTCTCAAGTTTGCAGAGGAGTCCCAGAAGGTGAGAACACCATGGGAATGGCTCCAAGAGTTTCAGTGTGATTCAATTAAGACCTGGCATGCAGTTGGGAAAATCACAAGCTGTTGCAGCCATTTAGTTTGTTGCACTGTGGTGAAAGTAGAATGGGAAAGAGATCAAGCTGGGGTGAAAGAAAAAATTAAAAGTCAATGAGGGAAAGGAGAAGTGATGCACCAATACCTTCAAATGAGTTCTACCAGTTTTCATGCTAAATATATTTTGTCTGTTTTGGACTATCAAGTGCTTTTTAATTTTTAAACTTTAAGCAAAAAAAAATTGGTTTTTTTCCTTCTGTTCACAAAAGATTCTGATATTAAATTTCTTTTTTTTTTCCATTTTAAACTATTTTCACAAAAGATCAGAACACCAGCACTTTCCTAACCCCAAAAAAAGGCACTATGCCAAAATCTTTATGCATCTTTCTTTAACAAACAAAACTCTGTATTTTCAGACATAACAGTATACCAAACTGCAGCTTTTCACGCATTTCTTGTCGATTATGTAGATGCACTTTTCGATGCCTACAAGCTTCCAGAAGTTCTCTAAAGTAAAAGGCAATATTCTCCATAGCCATATTGCAGTCTAACTTCTTAGCTGCTTTAAATTATTCATCTCCTTTCTCTGTCTTTCCTGCCAAACTGAAGATGATCCAGAGCATTAGATTTTATCACAAAGGTGAGATTTCAAAAAAAAACATTTTGCATCATTAGGAGCCTGAGTGAGCCACATTTTAATTTGGTACATCCATGCAACACCAATGCAGCCTCAGAGCATTTATCAGCAGGTGGGTAAACTCAATGGACAAATACCTAATGTCACGATTTTAAGCCTTGGATAAGTACATGGATTCCTGTTGAGATGCTCTAGTATCCTGCCCTACATACAGAGGGGATGGATGGATTCCTAAAAATCTACTTCTCGAGCCAGCAGGTCTTTAAGCTGCAGCCATGCACTACTGTGAAGGAGCTGGAGAGGAACTCAGCACACTCAGCTCTTACTGCTCCCTGTGAAGCCAGGACTGGTCCAAAACATGTCAAATTCTTCTTTACAGGTTAAATTTTTGTGTCTGAAGAACAACCTTCTGTTAAAATGAGGTGACCTATTACTCCACAGCTCTTTGGAAAACAAGGAGTTGTGAAAATGCCTCAAGTCTTAATCTCCTTGTATTTAGAACAGAAACTGTTGATAAGTTAAGGTGCTAAATAGCTGCTGCCAACCAGTTTTTACTAACCTGAGTTACTACAGCTATACTAAGTTTTCATGCCACCTCCCTAATGTTGCTCTATTGAGTAATTTGAAAATGTCTTCTTTACACTGCAACATTTGCTCATCTCAACGGCATATTGATGGGCTGTGAGCTCATATAAATCTCATATAAATAAAACTTATAAATAAAACTACTCAATAAAACTTATCTGCATTGAAACAAAGGGAACATCTCGTGATGTTCTAGCAGAACACTTGTGTACATAAGTGCCTGCAGATCCGGGGTCAGGCTCATCAATTAATGAGTTTTCCTGCATCTATTTTTTCAGCTCTGCTCTTGGACTAGTTCCTGATAGCAGACTGAAAGAAGGGTAATTTCTGTTTAACACTGCCTCTAAATTTGCTTTTTAAAAACCTCCCTCTCACTTTAAGCCACTCTTTGTGAAGACCTTTTTGAGAACCCTTTGCAGATTGTTGATGTGCATCCACCTACTTCTGATGCTACTTGGTCTGCTGATGATCGTTTGTACAAGCTGCACATAACACTCATGGACCACTAAAGAGACTGCATTCCTCTTTAAATTGTAATTTCTTTCAAATTCTTGCTCTATAAGAAGTTGGGCATATTATTCCAGGCATATTATTCTTCTGAATATTTATTCAGAAGAACCATTTGTGGAGCAGTGTTCCAAGTCCACTGCTGGCTGCTGATGCCATATCCCTCACACAGAAGCAGTGAGCAGAATACACTTACTTGCAAGTCATTACAGAAACCAGAGCTTAATTCTCTGGTAATACAATTCCTCCAGTATGCAGAACTATGAACTCTAACTACAGTCCTTTTTAAAAGCAATAATGGTCCTAGTGGAAATAAAATCCTATGCAACCTCTTATCCTTTCAGCTCTGTGAGTGCACTAGAGCATAGCTGAACAGAAATAACAACTACCTCTGCCATCAGTATAAACACAATGAGCACTGCTGAGATTAGATATCAAGACAGCATCCTTCACAAAGAGATGCAGCAAATAAAAGTGTACCACATCATTGAAAATCATCTGTTTATAAAATCACTGACTGAGGGAAAATTTTAAGCTGTTTCATTCACAAGCTCAGCTGAAGCATCCGATGTAATACTTAAATTTTTGGAATCCCATTTAGCTTCTATTGTCTGGGAAATGTCTTGGGCCCCTGTGAAAAAGCATCATGAGCTATTTCATTTCATCGTTGGTATCTATAAGTTTTTTCCTGGAGCCAGAGATGCCAAAAGAAAAGACCCCAACTTCTGCAGAGTGCAGAAGGAAGTGGCTTCAAAACAACTTTGCAAGACTGGGGCTCTCTAGCTTTCTTCAAACTCTGAATCAGTAAGAAAACCACTGCAGATCTGAAGCTAGGGGAAGATAAATGCTCTGTGTGCTGGGGAAGTTTTGCTGATAAATTACTCCTGTTGAAATAAAAAAAAAAATACCTGAAAGATGCAAAATGATACAAAGGAAAAAGTAAGTAATTAAAGGCTCAAAACAGTGCAGTTGAAGTCAAATATCAAAATGAGAGATGGATGATTTACCTAGTTCACTGTCCAGTTCCTCCGTGTGCACCCCTTCTTCTCCAAGGGAAGAGCAGTAAATGAGACAGAAAAAATTAAAAGAAAATTTCAGATACCAGCCCCAAGCAAGAAATTCCCTACAGCAAACAGCAGAACCAGCACTAATTTTCTACACACCGAGCCCAAGCTTTCCATTTATCACACCTCAGTGATCAGAATATTGATGGATTTGATGCAGATAATGAAAGAAGTGGTTCTTGCACTCTCAAAACATCTGCATCAATGGACTACTTCCATGTTATGGTTTGATATGGCAAAGTCATGAAATTGTGATTTTTCTCACTGTAGTGAGGCTTTTCCCTCAGATCAGTACCAGTCTGACCTTTGCAATCTGTTCTACAGACACATGGATTTATCAGAAGGCCAGACCTGGATACTAATGAAGAAATCTGAGAGGGAAACCTTGCACCTAAATAAGGACTAATGTAACAAGGTTTTCAAGAAAGCACCTAAATTTATGTGCACACAGGGTCCAACAGACTTCACTGTCCTACTCAGATGATTTAAGATAGGCATGAAGTGAGGTGCCTTGTTTAACTGGAGGCACAGACCCACAGTCCAGATGCACTGGTGAAGCACAGACAGGAATGCACCAGTTTTAGCAGGGCACCTGGGACAAAGATCACATAATTTTTCAAAGACACAAAGCCATCAATATTCGCTGTTGCTCCATTTATCATTATCTGCTCCATATTCATAAGTTAACAGTGACACAGATGATTAAAGTATTGCTTGGCCTATAAATAATAATAATGTAGTCTGAAAATGAAAGATGGTGACAAAACCAGAACAGAGATGGTAAAAACAATCTTGGACCCAATACAGCAAAGTTTAAGCCACATAAAATGAATGACAGAAGCAACCAGAAGATGCAGGGCTGCAACATCTGGACACACAAAAAACCACTTCCGTGACCTCTTTGCAAAATATTCTATCAAAGCTATTGTTTGGGACTATTACTGTGAAATACAAATTGCAATTTCCTTTGATAGCCTAAACAATGGGAGACAAGCAAAAACTTTCTTAGGAACACATATCCCGATGAAGCAAAAGCACAAGGCAACTGCACCCAAACAAGTCTGAAACAATATCTAACATCTACAAAATCCATAAAGAGAGTGGGATGAGCCTGGCAACTCACATGCACACACACACCAAACAGAACAGAGGAGTCATCCCACTGACTTTTATGGAATGACACACAACAGTGACCCTTGCCAAAAAACGTCCAGCTTCTATGATGAAGCAAAACTAACCTTCTCTTCTCTTTTTTTTGTGAAACATAATTATTATGTGCTAAGTAAGATTAGAGCAGCCAAGCAAAGCAGTGCAGAGCACTACTGTAACTATGAAGCAACTGGTTAAACTAATGAATGTTAAAAATATCCATTAATGAGCAACTTGGTGAATGAAGTGAAGGGGTGTGTGGGAAGATGAAATTAGCTGATTTTAAGGAGTTGATAAACAAAGATGCCACTGCTCTCCAAAATTATGAACTCAATGAAATACAATAATACCAGCTGTATGTTTCTATTCCAAATTAAACAAATTATTCCAATGTTTGCTTTATAATTGCTAAGAGGACAAGAGAAAGACTTTCCCTTCTGCGAGGAAACTTAAAACTGTGTAACAGAGGAGCTCAGTCACCCTCTGTAGCCTTGTGGTACTGGCTGCTCCTGGCCTGGCACATCCCTGTGGTTTGAGGGTATCCTGTACTGTGCACTGGGAAGTTGGTGACCTGCTTCATCACAGCAGCCTAGACTGCAGAGGTAAATTCTCACACCCTGCAAAATCTCCCAAGTGAAAGAGGAGAGGTTGAAAAATGTGTAAAAACAGTTAACAGCACTTCTGGAGGCCAGAGTTGAATTGAACAGTGAAAAGGGATTGAGTTAATTCTTTTATGAAATAAAATTGTTATTTTTACTAAGATGATTGACACCAGTAGGAGGTTCATCATATTTTGAAAACTGATTTTTTTCAAGGACAGCACCAGCACTGATACAGAGAACCCTTCCATTTTTAAGAAGTGTCTACCATGACACCATTATTAGCCAAGATTATGTATTTCAATACCCTCACCCTTCCCAGTCAGTAGACCAAAATTCCCTCGCAGGTTTTCCCAAACATTTAAGTTATTTTCATAATCTGCTTTTTCTTCTAGCATCTCCTAAAGAAGGCTGGGAAGTGACCTCCTTTAACAGTCCTGCATTTGGCTGTTCTACATTGGACAGTGGCTTGCATTTCCAACATCTCAAGGAATACCAAATCTTAGTGCAAATTTTCAGCGTCAGAAATCCACACTTCCAAACGGAATTCGTTTCAGCAATCACAACACTGTGCAGACTGTCAGCATGCAACAGTAGAAGTGCAGCAATTGAGTTATTTCTGCTCCAACAAGGAAACAACGACATGACTCTCTCAATCCACGTGAAGCAGGCGGCTGAACACAGCGGAGCACGCAGAGACTCAGTCACTCCCTCCCACACAGCAACCCAAGGAGCAAACATGTCAGACAGCTTTGAGTCTTGTTCAGCATCAGTGACTTCTCAAATGCCTTTGCAAAAACAGAGGCCTCTCACTTGTAGCACCTCCTTGATTTTTATTAAATCATCTGGCACCTCAATGGCTGTTTTACATTCACAGCGATTTTACAACATAGTGGATATTGTCGCTTTGTACTTACTCGTGAATCTTTTTTAAAATTTTTAAAAGTCTTTCTGAATACTAGTTATTAGAAAGAGAGAAGGGAAAGGAAAAAAGCCACCTAGGAATGGCTCAAACACAGTATTATGTCATTATTTTTAGTCTCTTACCATCATCTTCACATTCTTCTAGAGGCTTCTGCTGTTTGTTCAGGCACCGTGGATCTAGCCAAGATGTTGTTTTTGTGTTATGGCTGGAAACCAAAAATGGAAATATGACCTTTGTTAATAAAGCAGAGTTGAAGTATCCGTGACATTAAAGTATATATCCTCTTTATTATTCAACAGACCTGGAGGCATACTTTTGATTCAAAGAAACAGATCTACAATTTGATGTTGTGCAAACTAGTCGATCAAATCACAAGAACTTTGGCATTGAAAACACAAAAGTAACAAGTGAAAATATACAAATCAGCACTCCTGACTGGAAAGAGGCATGTGAATGCTGCAATAGTAATTTCTACATTTTTGCCTTTGGTGGCTTGTTTTTAATTCCAAGAGCTGTCTCTGAGCTAAAGTCAGAAATTTCCCTTCCTCACTAAATTATGCAGTGAGCTTTGTTCCACTTTGACATGTCTAGAGTTGACCCAGGCATTAGTCAAAAATGGTTTTGATTGAAAACTTTATAATTACACAAATAAAAATGTTCTGTCTAAGCCTTTGATGGAAGTTGAACAGCTTTACTTTCAACTCTTCCTTTCTACAAGTCCCCTGACAGCCTCATGATGCCAGTCCCAGCGGTGAAGGTTGCATAGTAAACAGGCTTAAAATACATTTTTCTAGAAGTTATTTTCTCCCATAATTTCATTTGCATAAACAATCTGGTAATAGAATGCCTCTCTACAACCTGGTGTCATGTTAGACACCACCTGCTAAGATATCCCTCCAGTCCCTGAGGTATCACTTATCTAGCTTAGCCTTTAACACTGCTTAACAGTTTTAAGTTTCAATACCGTAGTAATGCTATTTACTTCTCCATCAAAGTCTCAAAGAGATTTACAAACTGAACTTTAGCCTCACAACAGTCTCATGAGGGCTCTGTAAGGAGGGCCATGATCCCTGAGGAACTAACAGCCAACCAGCAGACTTGTATTGTACTGGAAGAAAAGAGGCCAGGAGGATCTGAGTGAGTAAATAAAAGGCCCTTGTTTTACACATCCCACTACCCAGCCCTCCCAAGGCAGGATGAGCAAATGTGTTTAATCTTTGTGTATGTTTCAGAACAATTAATCAGCACCTAGAAAACTGAATGGCAGAAATTCAGCAAGCCAGGCAAATTAACAAAAATAAAGCAGAGGGGGCCTGCCACCTTATTTACAAGTAAGTCTGCACTCTAGCTGAGAAGGAGGGTGGTGGGAGGAGAGCAATAGAATATTTGCATATTTCTTGTAATTTTGTACTCACTAACCAAAGGCTCACAACAGTGCAATTTGCTGAGGCACAGAAAATTTAGCTAAACACCTTTCAGATCACACTCTCAGGTGGAAAGGATTGTGTTAGACCTGGAACATGCACAGGTAACGGGGGACTGGGATATGCTGTGTAATGAAAATTCCAATTAAAGCACCAGAGAAACACATCTCAAGAACCAAATTGCTCCAGCTACATCAAGATTGGTTATCTGACACACAGATCTGGCCTCTCTGGACCTGCACTGGTTCTGTGCAAGAAGTTCATGCTGCTCCCTTCAGCACCCTGACTTGATACCCAATGTACCACAGATGCTGTAACAGACATCTGAGCTATCTCGGGTCCACACTGCTCATTAGTTCACTTTCTTAATCTGATACAAATCAAACTAAATGGTTTCTAGGCTCAGGGTGTCCTTAGAATTACTAGAACTGCAGTCATTCAGTGCTGCATCCACACCAACACACCCAAAAATCAGCCCCATGTGAACGTATCCTCCAAGCACACTGCAGAGAGGGAGCAGGTGCTGCTCCCAGAGCTTTACAGCACACAGGCCCATGTGCACAGGCTGTGTTTTCCCAACACATACATGATTCTCTTGACAGATTATTTGGAGGTGCTGCAGTCCTGAATTGTTAAGAGAACACAGACACAGCAGGCATGGGGGTGGGTCTGGGGAAATCAGTGGTGGCAGTGGAACCCCTGATGGAAGCACTGTAAGGAAGGACAACAGGGGCCCCTGTGGGGTCAAAAAGGAGAGCAACTGACTGCTTGAGCAGCATTTAATACTCATCATCTGTCCTCCTTCAAGGAGGAAAATGGCAGGCTGAACAGGCTATTAGGCTGTTCTACATACAAAGGGCAGAGTGTACATCAAATAATGAGGCACCCTGAGGACACAGCGAGGGGCAGAAAGCTGTGCTCAGGGCAATGGACACATCTGGGTTTCATCTGATGAGAATTTAAATTCTGCCTTCTCGACCTTGTCTTACACTCAGGGACTCTTGGAACCTCTTCAGATAATTGAGAGTGCCCTGGAAAATGGCCTTTTTTAGAGCAGCCCTCTCCCAGCTGAAGAAGGGCTGCTGTGGTGCCCTCAGTCATCCCAGCTCCTCAGATCTTCTGGCAATCTTCTCTCATGTGTTCCCTTCCCACTGCAGCCAAGGGAAAACCTGCTCTTGAACCTTTCCCTGTCCAAAAGTCTCCTCTCCTGATGATGGAGCAGGACTGCTGCCCTCACAACCCTGATCCAGAGTAACTCTCTGCAGGAGAGAGGGACAATTAGCAGAGGAAGTTCTTCTGCAGTAACTGGGCATTGGCTTCTGGTAGGGTTTCCACAACTGCATTAAACAGACCATCAAATCCAAAATCAATTCCTCAACCACTCTTCTACTTGGCAGCTAAGGGTTTGAGTTTCAAAGGCTAATTGAGTGTTAATGTCTAGCTGAACTCTATGCAAGACATCTCTTACACTAACAGGTCCTATTTTATAAGTTACTCTTACCTCAATAAATTTAGACAAGTATAATTTGAGACTATTATTTATGGCTTGAAAAAAAATCAATATCATCATAAAACTGCTGACAGCAATCAGCTCTTAGGCAAATACTGCAGAGCTTGAGGTACTGGTGTTCCAAACTTGCTGTGCCTACCCTGCACTGAGCTGCACCTTTTGCAAACCACTGGAGAACATTAACACGTTTGGCCCCTTTGCTGTGATGAGGGGACAACAAAATCCATCCCTGGCTCTGCTGGCTGTGCACAGGGCTGGAGGAATCCCCTCTGCTGCATTATGCACAGACACAGGCACCAGAAATGAAGTCTCAGCCCTTCCAATTAGGAGCTTTCAATCCACCCGTGAAAACAACTGGCCTGCATTTTATAAGTGTCTGTTGCTGTTGTAACTACCCTCATAAAACAAGCAATTCCCACTGCCTTGGAACTCAGGAGTAATTTGGAAGTTCATCCAATCAGGAAATGCAAACCCCCTCCAGAAGCAGTAAAGAACTAACAGCTCTGCAACCTGAGTGTACACACTAAATATTTAATACAGACACAAAACACACCCACGGAGGTTTACTTATGCCCAGAGAGAGATGGAATCAGAACAACAACAAAAAAGTGCTTTACTCTATAAAATAGACTTCTCCGTTCTCTGTGTAGGCCATCTCCCAGTTTTCTGGCAGAGGCCCTAGGTTATCCTCGGCAGAAGGAGGTAGGTATTGAGGGAGGCTCTGAGATGGTTCCGTGGTGGGGACGTGGGTGTGCCTCTCAAGGGTGGACGCTGGGGCTGCCTCTCTCGCGGTCTGCGTGCTGTGCTCCTCTTGCTCACCAGACTCTGCTGCAGGACAAACACACACACACACAGGTAAAAGTGACAATCGGTCCTTCCCTCGCCTGCTTTGCTCCTCCAGGTTTATGCTGACGGTTTTCCTCTCCCAGCCTTTTAATTCACGGGACACGGTGATGGATGCAGCGAGGGCAGAGCCCCAGCAGTCCCTGTGGCAGTAGGGTGAGCTCACCTTGCCCACACACACTCTGCCAGCCAGAGCCTCTCCAAACAAACCAGGAGCTCTGATCAGCTCCAACAGACCCTGCTGAGGCACCAAATTCCTCCAAGCTGTCCGAGCCAGGCCTCACTGGTGTAGAGGAGTTCAGTGTGCTTTCGAGCAGCCTTACAGGTTCACTCCTGCAGTGCCAATTGTGGGACAGGATGAGGAGGATAAAATTTCTTGTTTGAAGACCGATCAAAAGAGGAGATTTTACAAGTGCAAAATGTTGCCAGAAGCTCAAAGTCAACAAGCTAATGGTGAATGTCTTCAGTGCAGTGCTTTATTTTAAATTAAAAATTAAAATGAATGCCAGCACTGTACCATGTGTCCACATATTGCTGCTCACTACTGCCTGTTCTTGCTGTCTGAGGAGGTTTATACTCATCACAGTATCCTTCCAGTCAAAGACAGTCAGGAGTACTTTATGCTGTATCTGGCCCTTCTCCCTCTAAGGAAATATTTCTGATGCTTGTATCCATGCAGTTTTGAGCTGTATCCATGAAACACTGCTGCTCATCACTTTCCATCACTAATCACAGTAAATGCTCCCCAATAAACAGGTCTGAGCCCTCTCTCCTTCACAGAGAGGTTTTGGCAACAACAGAAAAATTCTAAAATTAACCCTGTGTCTACCAGAGACTTTCTCTGCTGGTTTCTTGAAAGTGTTGAAGATGTATGGCAGTACTTGCACATCCCCTGAGAACCTCAGTACAAGCACAGACAACAACACCCTGAGCAAAAGACAGAGAGATCAGTGTCACCCTCTGCCAAGTCCCCAAGGAGTAGGGCTGGAAGGGCTTCACAGACAGGACCTCAATTCACAGCCCACAGCCCTGGAAATAACTCCTTCATTATCCTAGTCTGTGTGCTGCCATTACCAAAAGAGAAGGACATCATAAACTGGGAGGAACAGGAAGAAAAACATCTAGACTATATCAGTACCCTCAGCACTTGCTTTTCAGCACTCCTGGAGTTTGATATTTTTAGGTAGAGGATGACAAGATAAAGAAGCGTGAAAGAATCATCGCCAGCTAAAAACTGAGAGTACAAACATGCCAAAATCTGGAAAACACAAGTTACCAAGAGGTCTCCTAGGGAAGTAGGAGCATTTTAAGATGGCTAGCACACTTTCATGTGAAATAAGCATAAGGAATCACTTTGGTATATGAGAAATAACTCTTGATTCTGTGCTCATTTAATGAAGGCAAGGGGCCAGGGTGTGATAACGTTGTGACAAATGAGCTGCATCTTCCAGTATTTCATCTTGCAAAGGAAAACAAGCAAAAGAAATGATGCTCAAGCTACTTCAGGAGCACCAAACTGAGACGGGCAGCAAGGAAATCAAATAACAGATCTCCCACCAGCTTCTTCCCAAAATCAGATCCCGTGACAAAGGCTGAGGCTGCTGTCATGCCATGACATATGAGAAACCACCCTTGGTGCAAAATTTTGTCAATGAGCTGGTAAGCAGAGACAGAAATTCTAACCTGGGAGAAATTAAGCTGGCTAGAAGCAATTTGAGTTGGAAGTGTGTAGCAGGTAGCAGCCAAACAGAGTACAACCCTCAAAAGCCATTTGACAGCTTGGCCCAGAGAGGACCAAAACTAAATCTCAGCCTAAATCCTTTTAAAGCTCTAAAGAGACGTTAGAGCCAGGACATTGGCCAGGTAGGAACTGGCAGGATCCTCTGACTCATCAGAGGCTGGGAAGGAGAATTTTCATGGTGATAGGAAGTGATCAGAGGACAAAGGACCCGGTGGCAGTTATGGTGAACTCCCACAGCAAGCAGCTGGGAAAAGCTTGAAGGTGGGGATAATTCTTGCTCAGTACCTGCCTCAAAAGGAGCCCAGAAGATTAATTCAGCTTGAAACTGAGCTAACAGTGCTCTAAGCACTAACAAATACTAGGCCTGGGGACATGGGGAAGAGCTCTTGCCCCTCAGAGCTTCACAAACTTCCAGCTGATTGCTGTGGAATCTCAGTGGATCTCCAACACTGTTTTACTCTGAATGTGCCTGCACAGCACTTGACTTTAGACTGCAAAGGTTTCCAGTGATCTTTCAGCCAAGGCTTGATGGTAGCCATGGTGGGAATCTGTGTCCAGCAGGACACAAGACCTCCATGAAATACAGAACTTGCACCCATGCTTCAGATCTCATTCCTGCAGCCAGCAGCGTTCCATGTGCTGGGAGGTACCTTGGAGAAGAGGACCTAGGACAGTAACTGTATGTGATGGGCAGCTCTAGATGCAAGGAAGGATAAAGGACAGCAATATATTTAGGAAGGAGCAATAATTAATTTCAAATGTAAACCTGGTTGAGTAATTTCCTACTGTTTGTAGCTGTCAACTATACCTCAATTCTTCCCCGAACTTTCTGCTATTAATGGATTTGAACTTTACCACATTTTTGTCTCAACCATTTCAATCCCACAAGGCCTTTTTGGAAAAGCACAGCTGTGCATGTGGTTGTTCACACTTGGACATATGCCATTCAGGTGGTGGCCAGTTCTGTTTGACATTGACAGCTTTGCAGAAAACACATTCAATACAACACCCCCTCTTCAAAATACCCCCCAAAAGCCTTCCCCATGTATTCTAACTGAAGGACAGCAGTATTTTTGCTTTACCTGTGAAGCTACTGCTCATTTCAGGTACATCATCCTCTTCCTCATTCTCTGTATGCACTATGCCAGCATTTTGCATATCATTGTAAGACTTGGTTCGCTTTGGAGTCGACTGCTTGGAGCCAGACTGCAGGTTTTGCAAAGCATTGGTGGAAGTCACTTTCCCACTGAGGGGCTGGCTTGGAGGCTTCGGCGTTCCATAATAGTTACCTAGGCAATAGAGACACATTTGCATCTTCAAAAGAGAGCAGTTTATAGCAGTAACTTTTCTATTTCATTTTCTTTACGGTTCCAGTAAAATTTCCGTCCCTCCCCACAGATAAGTAAATAAAGAAGCTAACACGTGCCATTCCCATTTTTGGGGGTGCATACTTCATCTCTACAGCAGACTCAGAAATATTTCTTGCCTTTTTAGTTACTCTTGTCGAATCTAAAAGGAGAAGCAGTGGTTGTATTGTTTAGGTGCACTGAGCGTACATGGGCTAAAACAAAAGGCAGTCATGGTGAATAGCAAAACTTCATCTCGTTACATCTGAATTTCAATTAGTAGCCTTTTTACATGTGTGCACCCACACAATGCTGTGGCAGATCTGGAGTGAGCCCTGCAGAAAATAAAAAATTCATGACTGCTATCACCAAGAGAAGTGATGAAAGGCTGGATGGCCTGCTTTAGTACACAGGTTCTTTTAGGGGGGATGTTGCATTTGGAAAGCAAACGCTATTCTCTCTCTAAAAGAAAACTTAGTCAAAGAAGAGGAAAGGAAAGATACCACATGGCACTGCTTTCTTTGAAGAGGAAATTCAGCAGTTGGGTCAACTTGGGTAGAAGTGAAGAACCAGACCTTAAAGCTAAACTTGAAGGGACAGAGGTGCATCCCCAGTTATGCCAATACATGTTCAGAATCCATCATCAGCTGTGATGGAAACAGTGCAAAGTGCTTGGGCTCCCTCCCTGTCATTTTAAGTGACCATGGAAGAGACACAGAATAAGTGCACGTTCATTCATGCCAGAACAGGAACAGCACAGACGTATTTCACTGGCCTTGTTTCATTTCACCTTCACACCACAGCAGTTCTTGATTTACCCTAAAATTCTCCACAGCAACTCCAGGTCTGGAATCTGTTCCCACAGCACTGGGCACTACAAGAATTCAGGCCTATTGCAAGGTGAATCTTCTCATTTTTACACAATGGCCTGCTGTATACAACAGTTTTATATAACACTGCTCAAAAGTTTTCTTTCAGGAATAACTGTTAATATTTATTTGCCATCTTCTGATTCCGAGGGTAGAGTTAAAAATTTTCCCTATGTTCTTTGACGTCACAAAACACAGAGGATGCCCTCCCATATAGTTAAATTGTGGCAACAGTGTAAAATTCTTCTCTAAAACCTACATTTATTTACATTCTTCTTTGATCTCCACATGCTATATATAACCAATTTTTCAATAGATATTTTCTCAGCCACTATAGGAGAAGATCAGGTTTGAGACCTCTAAGGAACCCGAAGGTACACAGGTGAAGTGATGAGGTGCACCTGCAGGTCCTGAGGGAACTTGGATGGAGTTGCTACATCACTGTTTACCATATTTGAGGAGTTGTGGCAGCCTGGTGAAATTCCCACTGACTGTAAAAGGAAAAACACAGCCCCTTTCTTATCAGTGGAGGACCCAGGAAGAGTGTCACCCCTGAGCCTGGCAGGATCATGGAGCAGATCCTCCTGGAAGGAGGATCCCCAGGACCCCTCAGGGGCTGGAATCCCCCTGCACTGGCAGAGTCCAGCTGGGAGCACCACTTAGGAAATACTTGAATAATTCCCTCTCACTGCCTCCTGTGAGGTGAAAAGGTATTTCTCACAGCTCTGAGGCCCAGGAGGGCAGAGCAGCTCCCACCTCCCTGCTTTTCCAGCAGCAGGACAGCAACACGTGCAGGTTTGTCTAAGCAAGGTGTGCTCCAGCCTGTACACAGCAACGTGGATCCAGCTCCACGGGAGCAGCAGAGCTTTCATCTCCTGCTCATCATCTCAGAATCTTAAATGTACATTGATGCATAATTTATGGGGAGAAGGAAATTACTTCTTCTGGAAAGAGCCTCTAATGGGTACGGAGGCTCTGCAAGCAGGTTGCAGTTTCTGCTGGAGAAATAATTCTCATGCTCTACATACTGCAGAACTGTTCTGTACAAAAAGAGGAGGAATGGGGGAGAGAGAGAGAGCAATGGCAAAATGCAAACGTAGGTGGCCAAAAAAAAAAAAAAAAAAGGATAATTAACCCAGCTCCTATCTATGCTCTAGCATTTCTCACGAAAAACACTACTCTGGGATTTTGTGGTTTTTTAAATTTTTTTTAGGATGTTGCTTTGTTTGGTTTTCCAGGAAGGAAAAAAAAGTGTTCTATAAGGATATGAACTGCTAAGCAGAGAGAGAGCCATGTGTGTGCCATACACATAAAAAACAACTTTTATTTCTAGCACTGCACATCACTATTTTATGCGAAAGTTATTTTGGGTCTGTTTTAACTGGTTAAATTCTTTAGGATGGATGCAACAAAGAGGATGAAGGGCTTAGATAGATGTTGATAGTGTGGGTTTTATTTCCCCTGGACAAGAACAAAGCACAGATGGTACCATCCCTCCTCCAATTACAGAGAAATGTATGATTATATCTTCAAATTTTGTTCCTCTTCAGTTCCTCCAGCAACAGCAAAACTGGAGTTCCTACCAGTCCACGGAGAGCTGCTCCTCAACAGAAAATCAGGAATAGTTCTCTAAAGTATTTCAGATTTCCTTACATCAAAATCATTAGTTATTTTTCAAACCAGCCATGGTTGTTGGCACTAACATTAGTGAATAATTACTCTCTACCAAGACAGTGTGCTATCTTAGAGGATCCCTGTAAATATAAATAAGCATATAAAAAAAGCAAATATGAATTTGAAACTGAGCATGGCTATGCATGTGTGGGGTTTATGGGAAATGTAGCCACTGGGGCTGAACTTTTCTTTTTTCACCACAGGAGGCAGATTAAGCCTGAGCCAATATTCGAAAAAATCAGAGCTCTTCCTTCAGATTGACACAAGGACAAACAGGCTGGGGAAACAAACCAGCTCATGATGAAAATCTTTAAAAGAATGCTCCAACCCAGCTTCCAGGTGACATGGAAAATGAGAGAAAATGGAAATGCTGTCTTTTCCTCGTGTTTACTGCATGCAGTCAGCCCTATTTCTCTTCTCCAAGCAGTTATTTTTGAAGACATGGCATGTGGGCCTGGGCGTGGGAGCAGACACACTATTAGGGGGGGACTGGTAAAAATAGTCATCAAACCTCATGTTTCATCCTCAAAATTGGAAATAGAAAATATTTATACTGTGACTCAGAAATCTAAACATTCTCCATTAACAACTGACAGTGAACAGCCCAGCAAGAGTTTTACAACACTCAGACTTGACATTATTCGTTCAAATTAAATCTATCAATGTTTATGAAAAAACATAAATTTAAAAATAGACTTTAACAGTATTTTGTGAGCCACTTGTAAGCCTAAGGAAGGGGCTAACTTCATAGCCAGTGTAATTTGTACTGAATATCCAATCAGCTCTAATTATTAACAGCATGTTACATGTGCATACACAAGCATCTGTCATCCCAGAGGATCCCAAAACGTTTTCTGGAGTCAGCACAGCAGTTAGGGCAGGACTCCCCGCGGTGCTGAGCTCAGGTGAAGCTCTGTAAAACTTCTGAGGATTCTGACCCCAACAGCATGTCTCTGTCCCCCAGACAATGGAGATTTCTGGGACAAGACTGCAGGAAACTCTCTACTTTTCTGTGGAAATGCCAGTTCTGAAGCAGCCAGCTTGGCAGGAATGGCACTTTCCCACATCCAATTCCTATGGGAACTGGGCCTCTAACCCTTGCCCTCTTCTCAATCCCATCTGGGTCCTGCCTAGCACCTGAATTAATAGCTAATAACAACCCATTCACTCCACAGATGCACATTCCATTAACTGAATCCCTTGTCATCACTTTTCACTAACCATTATTTTATTCAGTCCCTTGGTGCTTAAAACTTACTTAACCACAGCTGAAGTTTGATGGCAGCATCTGCAGCCAAACCCATGACTTAATCCAGGCACTCTGAAGCACCACTCAGGAGAGTGCACAAAAATAACAATAATAATGAAAAAGCCCAAACAGAAGAGCTATTTGGAATGAGTTGGTTTCTTTTCATCTCCTTATCTTTAAGTGTCGGCAGCTTACACATTTTAGCATCACACCCAGTAATTAGACTTTGGTAACAGCTTATCACAACAATAAGACAAGTTCTCATCATCATAACACTTCCTGCTCTGCCAATTCAAGCAGTGATCACAATCAATGAAAGCAATCTACAGCAGCTTCCACCCTGTCCTGAATTAAAGCAACACTGTCAGCCACGAGAACTTTCTTTTTAAGTTTTAGAAACCATGTGGCAGTGTAAAATGTGTCTCATATTTCAAATAGCAAAGCATTCTTATTAAGTATTCTCCTGGCGAGCAGTAAGTTCACCTTAACTGGTTTATTGACCTGGAATTTAAAATACAATTCACAAAAATACACCAACTAGACACCCTTAAGTAAAATACCTATGAATCTATTCCATAAACCCCTTGAATTCACAGTATTGAATTCAATTCCATTTGGGTTGAAAGGACTCCATCCAGCCAAGATGCTGTTTCTGGAATGGGTAGAAGAGAGGCACAATCTAACAGGTTCAAATGTGGAATGGACACTAAAGCAGAGAGGGAAGAGGAGACTGTGGAGGCTGCAGGGGTGGGACAGGGAGCTGACATGGAGAGGTGCAAGAAGGCAGAGTAGCTGACTGCAAGGTCAAACATGAGTTTGAGCATTAATTCTAATGGTGCAATTGCAGCAATTGATGAATGTGCTCCCAAACCACATATTTGAGTTACTTTAACCTGCAGGTGTTTGCTGTGCAGCAGCTATTCTCCTTTCTGGTGGAAAGGTGTCTACACCTGGGACTGGGAGTGCATTTGTGTCTCAGCAAAGGGCCAAGAAGAGTTCATGCAGTTCTGAATTTACTGATGCCTAGGTGTGAAGTCTAATTTTGCAATTATAAAAATCCCAAGAAACTCAAAAGCCTCTGTGCAGCACAGAGGGCCCTGTGTCCATGAGAAGAGCATCTCATCTTCAAAGAGACCACTCTGTGCTAACAAGGACTCCATTAATAGCTCATGTTATAAAAAGCACTTCATAGCTTTCTGTCTTGGTGCAAATGGGTATTTTGGGAAAGACACTTGGAGATAAGCAGCAAAATTAAGCAAGGCCTTGACACAAAGACTTGAAATGCAATTATTAATGTAATTGTTTTATTTTCTGAGACTCAGCTCCTCTTCTCTGCACTGTACAAGAACCAAAACAATTGACCCTTAATTTTAGCAGAAGAGCTTTTGTTCATGTAATCCAGCAAGAGTGCTTGTGTCTGATTAGCACAGGATGAATTGGTTCCTGGGAGCAGAGCTCCTGCCATGGTGTTTTGTCTGTTCTCCTCCCAGATCACATTCTGCTACAGATTTCCACATTTAGATGACAGATCTGGCTGCTGTCTGTGGGATTCACCTAGCTGCAACTGCACATTGATTAGCAATTGCCTTGAGGAAATTCAGAGTATCCAGGCAACCGGGAGGAGGCTGCGGATGCAGCATCTGGATGGGAAGGAAAACAGGCAGTGGAGGAGAGCTCAGAGAAATTAACCTGCAATATATCCATTTGCTTTAAATAGGAGATTTGCTGTCAATTTCTGTAGTTATTAACGAGGAGGTTAACTGAAAGATCAGTTTGGGTTTCTTGTTAAATAAGCCAAACTGTTACAAACTGCACATTTCAATTAGGTCTGAAATTTAACATATACTCCAATTAGTGTCCTAAAGGCAGTGGCAGCATGGGAGAAAGTCACCCACAGAACAAATCACTCTTACTTATTCTGATTTTTGCTGTGTTATCACTAGGTGTAGCCACATGCTATCGATAGTACTCATGTACAAGTGTATCCAAGCACATTTAAGGCATGGAAAAATCCTAAAACAAAGCAATGATACTAAAAGTAATAAATAAACAGTACAACCTGCATGTAGCAGGAGAGGGCTGGGGAGGCTCAGGATGTTCCATGAGACCAGCTGTGTTATATCAACTGCTACATCCACATATAAATAGATTTTAAAAAAATCATGGGGAACGTAAATAAACATGTACTTATGTATGATGTATACAGAAAACAGGAGAAGCAGTTGGAAACACCCTACCTAGCACAGGGCTGTAGAAAAAAGAAAATACCCTGTCAAGCCACTGCAATATGAAAGTCTTCTTCTTTCAAACAGTTCGATATTTATATATAGAGTCCCACCATGAGGATGTGTCCCATTAGCACCTTCCCTCTCTGGAAGGCAGTGGCAGTGAGCTCTGCAGGCAGGGAAATGCTGCAGTCTGAGGAGGCCAGGCTGCCTCTGCAGAGGAGCTGGGTAGCACCAGCAAGAGGCAGCCACTTCTGGAGAGCCCCAAGAACAACCTGTACCAAAAACACCATACCAAAATGTGCCTGGACTGCTAGGAACAGCCTTCAACACATCAAACTATGGTTATAAAGTAAATGATGCCTAAAATAACCTGAACTCTAACTTAAAAAGAAAGAAACTAATTCACCATATCTCTTTTTTTTTGCCAGAGGTGTTTGGGAACCTTTTCCCTGCGGTTTGTGTTTCAAAACGCATGACTGCTAATGAACCATTTTATAACAGAGCTCACATTGAGAAACTTGTTATTGAAAGTGCAGAGAGAGGGAGAAGCCACAGGAAATTCAAAGCCACTCTAAACCCCTATCAGATATTTGAATATTTGCTTTTAGAGAGCAAGAGTTTCTCAGGTACCACTTCAGCTGTTTGCACAATGGAGCTTTGTGATCAGATGACACTTCAGTGCAGCAGCACTCATGCTTAGTTAGCACTGATAATTGTGCATGTACACAACAAGGTGTTGCCTTTTTTTCTCTACTAGTGGTTCAGGAAAATAACAAGAAGAAAAGCAAGCCAAGTATTAAGAGCCAAAAATAGAAGAGCAATCACTCTGCAGTGCACAGGTATTAGTATGTGGATATTCAGTGTGGCACACTATAATGGTGCTAAAGAAGCCATTATGATTTACTGAGTCCATCTCTAGTCTGGAGACAAAAATCAGTGTGTCTGATCTTATTAAGCAGAACATGTTGTTCACCTGCACGGGCATCCCCAGCATCTGCCACCCTTTCTTGCCCAATTTTCCCCTTGTGTTCTGCCTGCCACAGGCTCAGCTCTCATTTCCAGGTGGGACCAAGCTGGTGACACCAACAGGCTGCGAAGGCATCAGCAAAAAAATAAAAATCCACCCATTTTGCTAAAGCAGCTGGGGTAGTGTGGCTGTTGCAGAGAAACCAAGGAGAGCCAGCACATCAAATAAATTAGTCTAAAGGCATCTTGATTTGAAGCATGTTGCTGAATACACCTCTCTACTTCGGCTGAAATCCAAACTGCACTATTAATGTAATTTATTACAATCATTAAGTACCACAATCGGAGACCCTGTCCACAGTAGCTAGTTTTATATACTTTAAAAGTGTTAGCAAGTCACCCCATTACATCTGAGTCATGAGACTAATGCAGATTACTTATTACTTCTCTTGGCAATCACATAACACTTGTCCCGAGAATGAAAGATGATGCCTTGACAATAATACTCCATAATGTAATAACCCTTCACTTGTTATAAAGTGCAGCACTTTTTCTTTTGAGGATCACTAAGTGCTGGGCAGGCATTCATTCACACAGCCCCACCAGCCATCCCCATTCAAAATTCAGCCACCACTGCCCTGTCCCTGTGCCCCTCTGCACAGCTCCCATCTGCAGGGCTGCCTGAATTCAGCACAACCCTCCAGAACACCCTGGCTTCCACTCTCCCTCTCCTATTTGAAACAGCAGATAGCTGCAGGCACAGGGCATCTGCTGAAATATTAATGAAGAGAGAAGTAACTGTTGTTTTAATATTCTCCAGGCCAGTAACCTGAAGTATAGAGCAGTTACTTGATCTGCTCAGGGCCACTCAGCAGCTGGGGAAAAAACAGGAATAAAATCTGGAAGTGGTGGCTGTGCTCAAAGCAGGCCTCCCTTGGGGTGCCTGTGAGAGCCTGCAATTCAAATGCAGAAGTAATTGCTAAATAATTAGTAACCTACACAATTACTTCCATGCATCCATCAGTATTTTCTGCCCTGAAGGAGCAGTCAATAAATGCCTGAGACTACAATTACAGTGATTTCCTATCCACCACAAGGCCTAGATGATGTGCAGCCTAAAAAAGAATTTTCCTTCCTAATGAGTACTGTCAATGGGAATTTCTAACTGGCTTGAATGTGTTGTGTGCAGCACACACATGGGGCAAAATCACCAATACTGGAGCAGCATCACAGCTTTGGGCAGGTCTTCCAGCTCCAGTTGCTGGATTCATGTGATCAACATGTAGCTTTCATCAGGGGAGCAAAGAAGATGTTTCTGGGCTTTATGGTTAAAAATCAGGATGTTAAAACCCACACTGAAGACCCCAGGAATTAAAGTTTGTCGATGCCCCCTCCCACCTGATTGCATTTTTTGAAGCCCTTTGGGTGCAGAACACACCAGGGAGATGAGAGATGACCAGAACAGCAGCTGCCTTGCCCACTCTGCCTTCACTGGGATGTGAATTAAAAGCTGCCCAGAGGAACCTATCTGCAGTGCACCAGGAGAAATAATAAATGGCATTACGAGGCCCTGTAGGTCAGCAATGCCTCTTTTCTCCTGTTCAGCTTGCACTTTCTCTTTTTGCAATTAGAGCACTTTCAAAACCCAGGTTGTTCTTTGAAAACCTGATATACTCTCCTACTTTTTTATAGCTTCCAACTGTTCTCTTGTGCTTGTTCTTTATTCTTTCTAAATCAATAGTATCTGCATCAGCATCAAAGTCCTGTGTATTACCCCTCTTCTGATGGCTCCCTGTTTTCTAATCTTTCTCCCCAGAACTTCTCTTCAGTAACTGCTATTAAATGCTTCTGTTACCTCTTCTTCTGCAAGATTTTTCTCAGTGACAGTACTCACGTGACTTTACATCCATCTTCTCCACCACCACATGTTGATGCTTACAAATTAAGGCCAGAAAGGTCCTTGGGACCACGGTGACCCCAAACCACCAGCCTGCTTGAGCCACATGAGCTTGTGGCTGGCTGGCACATGAAAACTTCCCCATTCCTCATCCCTACTGTCCATTTCATAGCATTCCTCTTCCTTCATCTCTAAATCACTTCAGAGCATTAAATCACAAGCAATCCTATCTCTTCATTTATTCTGATTCCTATTCAGCACAGCAGGTAGAACTAGAAGATTATTTCCTTTTTTTAGGTTTTATTTCTCTGGTTTAAAATAAGCCATCACTGATCAAAAAACCATTTAAATTTATCATTGTGGAACACTTATTAAAAAAAATGTGGCAGCAAAATGCAGCAAAAACCAAGTGATAATTAAAATATCTAAGGCTGTAAAGCTGGACAATAACAGAGACTTGGCCATTAAAAGTCTAACTTGCTTTGTGGTTTGGGTTTTGGGCAGATTTTTTTTACAGACAGAATTGGTTGTGATTGCAGCATCGAGTCTGAATCACCCCATCTTCCAAGATCTAATCAAGATCAACACTGTCTTGATCGATACGGCCGTTAAAATAAGATTTCCAAAAAAAAGTACAACAAAGCCATTAAAGAAATCTCAGAAGGCAGCAAAATAATTTCTTTAAGCCATAAGTGAAAAATGAACTCTATTTATTTCACATTACAATCAAATAGTAATGTGTCTTGATGCATATGTGCACACATGCATCATCATTATTTGCTTTATTCTTATTGATTTTTCCTTCCATGGGCCAGCACTCCAGAACCACAATGCACCAGCATCACTGATGTCAATGGGGAAAGAAGCTTCTCAGCACTTCTGACAAATTATTCCTTTAAAGTTCAGGCCCTTCTATCACCCACAGAAATGAAATACACATTAGACTTTTGAGAAATCAACCTCATCTTCAGCAACTGAAAAGAGCAAGCCATGAAACCTGAACAGTTTAGCTGCTGCTGCATATAATCACATAAGCAATGAAATGACTGTGTTGTAGCTGTCCCAGATGGATACAGCATTTCCTGAGAACTAATTCCCAGCAGGTCCCAGGAGCCAGCTTACAGACAGTTGCCCATTTTGTCTTTCCAAGTGGAAAGGTCACTAGAACAAATAGATCAGGAAGCAATGGAGAGGCCTTGCAGCTGATCTATTTCAAGCACCAAAAGAAAACTAATTCGGGTGTTATAATTAGAAACACAGAGAGGAAAAAGCTCATTTTGGAGAAGAGCTGCTGCTGGAATGTTAGCATTGGTGCTGATGGAGCTAATCAGCTCAGAGAAGGGGAAGAGTGAAACCAAATTACACATTTAGCATCTTCATGCAAACCAGGTTTGACACAGCAATTGTCTGCAGTTGGGAAGAACACAGGGTTTAAAGGTGCCCTTTAAAAAGAGTTTTTAAAGAAGTAGACAAACAGTATTTCACACCCTGAACACCAAAACCACATGTGACAATTTTTTCTGTTCGTATTTGATGACTGCTTTTCAAAGACTTTTGGCTAGCTGTGTGTAGTTTGTATTTTTAAATTTATTCCATATTTTTTATTATAAATAATAATTAGAATAAGGCTGAAAGAATAAGGCTTTTTCAATCTCTTATATTTACAGAAAGAACCATTAAACTTCTTTCAAATGGAAATATGAAATGACTGAGCTCAAGTACACTGGAAGGACTTTCAAACCTGTAAAGTATTTCTTTTCACTGTCTTGTCAAGAGGTACATTTGAATGTTCTTCTGAGGAAAAAAACCCCAACCCACTCCAAAAGGAATTTTCAATTTAAAGGAGCTTTAGACTGCAGATTTAGTTACACAAATCCTATTGTGTACCTAAAAATGGCCAATTTCCCATGCATTTCTCTGGAGCTTTTTCCTGCTCTCACTCTATGCCCCTTGACTGTCTCAGTGCTGTTGTTTGCAAAGTTGTGCTGCAAAAAGGATCAACACAATGACCCATGTTAGAAGCAATCATTCAAGAACAAGGAAAAATAAAATAGCAGTGTATCACCTAGCTGCATAGTGACACACAACTGGGTAATGAAGAAAGTGTATTTAGGGAAGATGGAGGGAAAGAGAAAGAGCAGGAGGAAAGAAAAACTGAACAAGGAGATGAGCCCTAGTGGGTACAATGAATAAATGCATACTGCCCCAGTATTCTGTTATGGGATTACATGTTGGATTTTCCTGGCCTACTGACGTTGATCTTTTCAGGCAGTCAACTTGAAGGCAAAAGATAAAAGCACTGCAAAATTGGAATTCTCTCTCTCAGGTTACAGAGAAAAGGGAAGCAGAGTACTGGGATGGAGAGCCAGGTCCTAACTTGAGTGAGGGAGATGCAAATGGGGTGTCCCACCAGGGGTATCTGGAATGCTTTTTCACTGCCCCTGGCTTCATACCTTCATAAGTTCCTACTTCCAGAAGGGTCCCACTTCTCTCCAACTCCAGAAATTCCTCCACAGTCAGAAAGTTATAGTCCACACCAGGCACTTCTCCTTCTCTTGGAGGGCGGGTTGTGCCTGAAAGGAAAAGTTAGAACATTTTTAGAGTTGTTTTCTTATCAAGAGTTAAAAAGGACAGTAACAAATTTTCACAAAGATACAGCAGTATCTGTAAAACATTTCTGTGAGCTACAAGGGTCAAAAGAAGCTTCAAGTTAGGAGCCCATGTAAAAACAAGACACAGATTTAAGGTTGAAATGAATTAGAACAAAACAACTGAAGGGTGTTTCTTGTATTCTCAGGAAGACTCTGGCAAAGAAATCTCTCATCTCTGTGTCCAGAAACACAGCTGGAGAAGTTTGGTACCTGGGAATATGCCAGCAATTACTTTCCTGCTGTTAGCATTGTCTCTCATACTTCACTGAAATTGCAATCTGTATTACCAGATAAGGCAACTATTTTCCAGGTTCCATTATTCCTTTATCACTATCTCACCAAATGTTCTCTCACATCATAAACATAATTTCTCCCTTGTTTCTTCTTAGCGTTTCATCTCTACTTATGCTGTTATTTTTTTATTCAGCATTGAAAAGTACCATGGGACAGTTTTGATGCACCGTTCACACACACATGCTCACTGAAGAGACAACCTGACAACTCTTCTCACAGAAGTTCACCTGCAAGCTCATTGCAGTTCAGGAATACTTTTGAGTAATAAGTCACACTCAATGTCTCTCTCCAGCACTTGACAATTTCTGTAGTGCCTATGGAGAACTGGCTCTGGTCACTGCCACTCTGCCAGCTCTGAAACTCTTGTCCCTTCTGGCCAATTTAGAGCACTCTGAAGCACGGTGCAAGATGAGTCATTTCATGACTTGTTTCCTAAGATGACTTGGGAAGCTGCATTTTAGGTCACTGAGCACAGCCTCATTGATAAGGATCCATTTCTGTTCAATAGCCTTTATTTTCCATGACTCTAGAGGCTGGGAGGTGGCTGGATTCTTTACATCTGAGATTAAATATAAATGACAGATTTACAGATGGTACAGGAAACAGAATTTTGGAAAAATGACCGGAGTTAGAGAGTTGGAGGTGTACAAATGCTGTGGCTGAAACCAATCTGCTGGCTTGGGAATAACTTCAGAGACATGGAAACCATACCTAACACTGAACAAAGCATAATTTCTCACTTCTGAGGGACTCCTCTGGGCCCTGGGCAGTGTCTTCTCACTGCATACAATTTCTCAAACTCTCTATAAAAGGACAGAAGAAAGAATAAAGAAGCTGAGCTTCTGAAAACTAATTGGGAAGATTCCAGTTCTCAGAAGTTGAAAGAGCATAAATTTACCATGCCTGCATCTGGCAAATGTTTTCCTCAAGTGCCAGGAAAGCGGAAAGTCTGCTTATCTCCTATTCATCTGAGAGACTGTTCAAGAGGTCAGTCTTGACAGAGTGACACCCTTGAAAGACTGTCACTAGATTAATTTCCTTGATTGACATCCATTTTCTCTAACATCCTCCATTTTTTGTTTCAAAATAGAAACTCTTTTTTTATTATTTACCGTCAGCCTTCAGAGAGTCTATAAATTCCTGTGCTTTTTTCCATCATTCCTCCTCTTGCAGCTCTATGAATGGGTGAAGGAGGGAGAAAAAGTAAGGAAGAAGATGGAAATAGTGATGTATATCTCCACCCTGCTAGCAGAATTACTCTTTCCTATTTGGAAAGGACTCAGTCTTGCATTCTTTGTATTTCTGAATCCTTATAGTAAGGCTACAACAGTTTTTACTGGGTAGATTGCAATGGAAGACAATTTTCTTTCACAGATTAGTCCAGAGAAATGCTGAAGCTGCACCATGTGCCCCTCTCTGCCCCAGTGCTGTTGCTTCCATCCCAAGGCAGGCAGAGAAGCTCACTCAGGTCCCTCCCTGGCACACCAGGAGCATGGAACACACACCCAGCAGCTGGGGTGATGCCAGCCCAGATGCCACATCACCTCCTGAGCACTGACATTGCCATGGAGGCTGTGTGACCCTCCCCAGAGCATGTCTGGTGGCCACCGCCACGTTCCCCTAACGTGGCCAGAGAGTGGGAAGCAAAAGGGATGAAAAGCCACACCAGTAACTATAACCAATGGTGTGCTGTAGCTGTCCCATGCCTGGAGCACAATGGAAGTGAGAATTGGACTCTGCAGTCCTGCTCATCAATCAGTCCCCAGCCACGGGGCACGTGAGCCAAATGACAAAGATCGGGACGTGTGTTTTCCCAATAACTAACACATTGATGAGACACAAAGATCAGGGAACTTCAGGATTGCTTTCACCTTATCTTTTAAAGCCTCTTCTTTTCTTTATCTCTATCTTCTCACAGAGCGTATTTATTAATCATTTTTCCCCTTCCTTCTGAATTTTTATAGCGGTGAAATTGCAGTCAGCAGTTTACTAGTGCTGGCAGCCTATTTGACATGACAATTATATCTCTGCCATAATTCCTCTGAGCCATTTTAATGGATCTATTTGTTTCATCTCAGTGTTCTTAATTTCCTGAATATGTTCAAGTCAAAAAAAACCCGCAGCTGTGCCGGCTATCAGCGCGACTGCCTGCAACACAGGCAGAAAGCATTAGGAAAGTCACGGCGGAAAAGGAAAACATTGCATCACAGAGATAACATTTGTCACCTCAGCTGGTCCTCAGCAGCAAACTCAGGGAAAATAAAAACTACACTGGCTGGGATATCTTATCTGGGCGAAGGAGAAAAACCCAACAAGTTTCCATGTTGCTGTCTGGAGCAGAGATTGCTTGCAGATGCTCCGGCTGTTATCCTGCTCCACATCTGAGCAAGTGTTAGTGAATGCAATTCAGGGAGGCAGGGGGAAGGGAGAACCCGCCTCCGTTTTTCTTGTAGCAGAATGACAGGCTGCCGGCTGGACACACGCCTGGCAGATGGCATTTCAAAGAGTTTTCATGAACCATCTGGGATGTGTACAATGATTACAAACCACACTTACAACAAAGCCAGAAGGGCTGCTTCGCAAGGAGGGTGGGGGGAGAGGGCGGGCGGCAAGAACAGGGGCAAGAAAAGAAAGCCAAGAGGCACAAACTCTTTTTTTCCCCAGGCACAGGACACCGAGAATAATCAGCACCTTCCAGCCAGAGCCCTTTCACAGCCTGGAACAACTGCTGCAAGGCTGTGCAGCCTGTGTGTGCACAGGCCAGCCCCATCACAGCCTGCCAGCCACCACTGCAGCTCTCTGCTGATAAACTCCTGCTGTAATTAAGTCTCCCACCACTAGCACGGCTTAATTATGTACAAAAGTAAAGCGTGTGTATCCTCCTTCCCCCTTTAAATTGCATTTCAACATCCTTACCACAGGATGGTCTTCAGTGAAGGGGATGACTATACGTTTTATCAGAGCTAATAGCAGGTCAGACCACTGCTAATGGCAGAATTAATTGAGCACAATGAGAGCTGTATTTAGCCCAAACAGAAGATAAGATACTCCACTCGAGAAGATGAGCCAATCATATTTAAATACGTTTAGTTGCCTGTCTTGTTTGCATTGAAATATTAAGTGGCATGAAATCTTATTGCCTTTAGCTACCAATTTAGCTAATTAATTTGAGCTATGTCCATTGTGTGACTACCTCCGAATTGCTAATGCTGCAACAAGAGGGAACTGGAGGGGAAACTGAGTGGCTACCAACTCCTTCTGCACATTTAATGGTTCATAAGCTTTCAGTCTTATTTGGCTAGCATATCCCACAGCATACACAACTAGTTAGGTACATTACATTCACAGGAGAATTCCTAAAATTTCCTGTAACCACAGAAGACTTAAGAAAACAGAAAATAAGGCTACTGGTTAGCTTTGCAGGTTTTAACCTTCTCTCGTGGACTGGGGAAGTAAAACTTCATCTGACACGAGTGGCTCAGGTTATACGTTTACCCAGCTGTTGGTTTGGTTATCAATCCCAAGTTATCTGCATCCCAGTTTATTCTGGCATCCCTAATGCTGGGGCCACAGTAGAGGAATCTCATCCAGGGCTGCAGACCCCACCTGAGAAAGTGCTTCTAGACACAGGTGAGCTTGCCCAAGGAGAGCTCAGTGCTGTACCTGAACTAATTAGAGCTTGTGCACACATGCCTAGAATAACTGGGCTGTGGCTCAGATATACTGATGACTATCATCTACTATCCTGAATAATTAAAGTGCCCATTTAAAAGACAAATAGCTTCTGCTGTTGCACTGCCTATCAAGCATGCTGACAACACGAGCCTCAATTATGCTATGGCCAGACTGTTAATATATGACTCAGGGACTGTTTAGCTCTTTATCAATCTACCAGGGCTTCAAGTTAAACTGTTAATATTCACTGATGCCCTGCTGCTAAATTAATCAGAGTCTTGCTTATTGTAATCTAAAAATAAGACTTAATGGGGCCGCAGTCACTTAAATTGGTTCCATGTTAAAAGAAAAAAACTGTTCTTGAGAAGTAATACTGTTACTGTGCACCAAAATAGCCCCTAGCAAGTCATTTGGAAGTTACCATTTCAAGTGCAGAATACCTACAACTGCAAAGCAGTAATTTCTGCAAACTCCTTCTCCAGTTCCACTGGCTGGCAGTGACAATCTGGTGAGCCACCAAAATACATCTCATCAAACCACAAGCCATTTGCTCCTCATGTCCACTGACCAGCATCTCTTAAAATGACAGATAATGTGGTAGCTGTACACTCAAAGTAATGATAATAGCTGCTACAACCATATTTTACACAGACTCAAGCCACTGGTGGTTAGCAGCAGTGGGTGGAACTGCAGTAAATAAAGTTTTAATGTGAAGTGTGCAGGGATGCTCCTGACTCAGGAGGCTGCAAGGCCAAGTGCTGCTGTGGGAGGTTAGGAAAGGCAGGGGTGGGAGGAAGGCAGGGTGCTGCTCTTCCCATTGTCGTAAAATACTGGTATTTCTGTTCATTCAGCAAGAAGAGACTGCTCTCATCACCTACATGGAAAAAGCCTTCAGCTGCCAAAGAGGAAACATATTAGGAAAAACAGCCCCTCTTGCCTCCCACTGTGTTTGGAGGTCACCTTCTTCCCTCACATCACAGGGTAATTTGGGGAGCCTGCTTTGGCTCTCCTGCATCTCTCACCTATGGTGCCAGAATACTGGAAGGCAGAACAAACTTCACAGATCTGCTAATAGCAAATGGAGAAGGGAAAAGACAGAGACAACCTGGTCTGACTCCAGAAGAGGGAACCTGATCAGCAGCCAAGCTTAAGGCAGAACTTATCAGCAGCACAGTACTAAAAACAGCCTTATCCACATTCACAAAAATAAAGTGTAACTTGTCTGCAAGAAGACACTGTACACAGAACTGCCTTATCTTATTGACTTCTGGGGTTACTCAAACTAATAATATCTTATTTTTTCCCCAACAGAAGTAAAAAGAATTGTATTTGGACATTGTTGTGCAATCCATTATACACTGTAACCCCACGTACCTGTGGTAAGGGGTCATTCATAGTTGCAACTACATAAAATATGGACATTTCAGACAGGCCCAATCTGTTACAAACCAAACACGCTCAGCTTATAAATACAATTTTCTCCTGAAACTTGAAACTCAGGAAGCCCATTTTGGGATTTTAAATTCCATCCATCCCTTCTCCAGCCAGCGACTCAACACCTACAAACCCCAAGAACGTGACAAGCATTCAAAGTATCTTGGTGGTGGAGTAGAAATTCAATCCAAAGAAGAATGTGTCTGCTGCTAGAAATTAACTCACAGCGCTGTTAATGATGCATGTGCAGGCACAGATGCTGATTGACTCTTCCTGGCCACACACACAACTTCAGGACTAAAAGCAAATTTCTCTCACTGTGGTCAGCAGGAACTACTGATTAAACCCAGAAAAGAGCTGACCAAGACAAAACTGTCTTTCTACAGACATATTTCAGAGAGAAATGAATTTCATGGCCGTGGTCTAAAGCAATTTTTCTTCCATGGGAGAGATGGAAGGGACTTGTACAGAAGAGCTTAGGATCTCCTTCTCCCACTTCCCTTTCCAGCAAGCAGCCATAGAAGGATCCCAGAGCATCAGCTGGTGAGGAGCCCCTCTTGCCCAGAGGGCTGTGCCAGCCGTGCACACAGGTGCTGGCAGGTTGTCCCCCAGCACACACAGGAGCTGTTCTCCCTCTCTCCGAGCTGCTGTGTCCAGCTGCATCTCCCTGGCCCTTACCCTTGAAGAATCATGGACTGCCCCGAGCCTCCCTGCGCAAGTGATTCAGCCAAGGCACACAGCACAGCTCAGATTGTGTAAAACCCTCCAGGCAGCAAGTTATTTTTGTCCTTCATAAATCTATTTTTGGTATTTCAGTGGCCTTCCCTGCCACCGAATAAGAACACTGATAATCTTCCACACATTTATCCTTAGAGCACTCTGAGGTACAGAAAGTGGGTTTGTTTCCGGTTAGTAGCACAAGACCAGCCAAACCCAGGCTCTCAAAGGACTCCAGGAACCTAATTCTGGAGAAATCAATGGGATTTAGGAAACCCTACAGATCAGGATCAGGGCCAGATTAAAAGGGACAAAAATAACTTGCCACCATGTCGGGTCTTTGCAAGCTCCTCTGTATGTGCTGTGAAACACCACACCAAGGCTATGCAAAGCCAACTCAGCATCAAGGGCTCACTCCCTGTAATATCAATTTAAAATAAACTGATAATTACCTGATGATGAGAAGTAAAACCTGCCACGTTGCCCAAGAAAGCCACTTAAAAAAAACCCTTTAAGGATCTATGCTAAATATTCAAACAGAGCATCACCCCCCTGACCTGGGAAAGTACCACCAGTGGTTCCACTGCCATGGGGCACTTGCTAATGCAGTTACAGCCTCTTCATGTGTCCTTCAGAGCATCCATTTGCTTTCTCCTAAGCAAAGAAAAGAGTGTTCTGGCACCAAATAAAGCATAAATAATAAATATTCTCGGGCTCACAATAGCAGCAGCTCTAGATCCTTTTTTTTGAGTGGTTGCTGTTACCTCACCAGACACCTGCAGCCAAATCCCTCTTATTTCCCACGAGGTGGGACACCCACCAAGAAGATTAAACTTCATGAACTAATGAGTTTGCCATTAATCCCGTGTTCCTAGAGTCCAACAGCATGACATCCACTAATTTAAATTGTGAACTACTGATGAAAAAGCAAACTATGTACCTCCTTGGCAAGAATGCCTTAGCTGCAACTATGCATGGTTTTATTCATTCTAATATATGGATTAGTGTAATAAAGTGCAATTTTATAAATCAATAAAGCTGTAGTAATGAGATTGCCCTGTAATGTTCTGCTTTTAAATACTGGCACAGAAATGAATGAAAATTGCCATTTGTCTAAGTGTGGATGCAACTTACAGAAAGTGAAATTAGCTGAAAGTAAATTAACGAGGTGATTATATACTTGCACTTATATTCTGTTTCTGTCATATATACATTTTTAGAAGCTTAGATAATTCTGCAGCCATGGCACACATGTTTATTTCAAAAGCTCCACCTTTAATCGATGTAAACATTATCATAGTTACTTTCAGTAGAAATGTCTGTCTTGGGAAAGGCTATGACTGAGGGTGGTAAATTAAATACATACACTGGATAATTACAGAGCATCCTGATTAGCTGGTTATTTTTAATCCTGTAGATCATTCACTCTGGGCTATTTCAACCCAAGCCCAGCCTGATCCCTGCAGTGCTTCCACATCAGTCACCTGCAGCCTCACCATGCTGAGGCAGAGAAGTGGAAAATCACAACATGGATTCAGATGACTATTCCATACAGATGTGCACATCTGTATTAGATACAATAGGCCAAAGGTGTGTGTGGGAAAGTGCTTAAAATACCCTTAACTCACAGGAGACTCGGGATGGAGGGTTGCTCCCACGCATTCAGCATTTTTAAACAAATACTTCATTGTCTTATTTATGCTTTCACATTTTGGGAAGTAGTTTATCGAGAGGTATAACCTATCATGCTTTATATCTGCTTTTTTCATGGCTGCTTGCAGAGCTATCTGATTTCTCCAAACTGCCAAAGAGAAGGTGTAGCCCAGTCTGAGAGCTTCATAACTCAAGGATAGCATTAAACCAAGCTGTGAACTGCTCCAGTAGCAGCATCCAGCTGCAGAGAAAGAAAACACCCATGGACTGCCTGTGATGTTTGGCTGGATTAAGACAGTGTAGTACTAAAAACTGCATTTCACTAGCTATCAGGTCTTCACATGGCTTGGTACAAGTTTTGAGTAGGTTATACAGGAGTAGAACCATAGAATAGGTAAGAAATAAATGGCTCTCAAACCTTTTGCCTGATGTTCCAGACCAAAGGTTGGCTAAAAAGGGCTTTGGAAAGGATGAGGGGACAAGACAGCATTTGGGACTGGGTACACTGTAAACTCTTACAAGATTAATTGCCAAGTTAGAGAACAAAGACACAAAACCAGGAAAGTCTGATCAGCCAAGTTCACTGGTTTCCTGAGAACACTTAAGGGTTTTGTAAACATTATACAATCCTTTTTGCCTGCCATGAAGTCGTGGAGGAATTTTCCTATCTGGGGAAAGACATGCAGTGGAGTTTTGAAGCAGAAATACAGTGAACAAGAACACAACGACCAGTTTTATCAAAAAATAATGAAAACTTGTTTAGGCAATATGTGTGACTATTTCCACCAAAAGAAGAGTACCCTGACAGTCACAGTTCCAAGGCCAGAGACTTTCATTTCTGGGACTGGAAGGCTCCTACAGTGTCTCTGTCAATCCACCTGGCTGGCATCCCCCATCTTCATGTCCTTTTTTATCCCTAAGGTTGGCAGTTCACAGCCTGTCAGGCTCAGGGTCCCACCCACAATTTAAAGTGCATTTCAATTTCCATCTCAATCTGCAGTTTGTGAGCCCAGCTACCCGGACCAGGTGTATTCCTCAACAGTACTACTACAAAAGCTGACACAACTATTGGAAGGAAAAAAAGGCAAATCTTTTCTTTAAAACTTGGATACCAAAACATTTTAAATTTCACAAAAGAAGATATCCTATTTTCTATTCTACTTCAAGGCTTCAGACGTGCCCTATGATCAGGTACCATAATTAAACTCATAATAAATGGCATTTCCGACACAGACTGAACACCTGCAGTATTTCAATTCAGCTTTTATTCAAAAACACATCTTTTCACATCTGCATACATATGTACACATATATCCATGAAGAGATATTCTGCACTTAAAAGCCACAGCACTAAATTTCAGATTATTTGATATCCAACAGTTCAGCTGCCTCAATAGAGATTCTTCACCTCCTTTTGCTGCTTGGATGGCTGAGATACAATGCAATGTGGGTCATCCCTGTTTGGGTGTGATATAAAACTCCTTCTTTTGACTTTAATTGCCCTTGCAGCAGATCTCTAATTTGTAGATAAAGGTCTAAATAAAACACCTCACCTAACAGCAGGAAGATCAGTTCATTAGTCTAATCTCTGTAAAATTCTACCACAGAAAGAAAGAGTCATAGAAGACATCCTGATTTATCTCTGAGGCACTGCCTCAAGTTTGCTCCAATGATCACATCCAGTCTACTGAAAAGAAAGAGTCAGAGAGGTTTTTTCCCCATTTTTTAAAAAAACCCAACAAAATAAACAAACACCACTGCCACCATGCCCATTCACCTCCACAGGACATCAATGTGGTTATTAAAAGCAGTCTTTTTCCCTTAACAAAATACACTGAAAACACTGTCTCCATGGAATACTTTCTCCCATAGCCCAGAGCCATGAAATGCTATAAAACCAATGGACTTTAAACTGTGATAACCTCATCACACTCTTGGAAAATCAGAGTCTCCTGTGGCTCCTCAAGTTTTGGCTCTGCCCACTCACCAGCCCTTGGTTCAGGTGGTTTTTTCCCTCACAAATCCTCCTCGACCTTTGCTTAGCAGTTTTACAGCTTCATATTCAATACTGACCAAAAAAATACAAATGCCTGTGCTACAGCAGGGAGGATGCAGACTATAGGAATGTGCACTCATGTAACTACATGGATGCACTTGCTGTAAAACTCAAGGGAAGGACTAGAATATGCACATTTAGGCACTATTCCCTACAGATCCTGTCCCTTAATTTTACCTGTCCTTAACTGCTACCAATTCCTGCATTTTTTTTCCCAGTAGCTCTGTATTCAAGGCATGCTCTAGTCCTTCATGATTGCTATCAGTTCAGCTGGTTGAAAACATTCTCCTGGTTCATCTTCTGTGATGCTGATTAGATAACAGCTCAAGATGCTGAAAAAATGCCAAACATTGAGAAGCTGATTGGGGTTTGAGTTTCCGATTCATCCCTATTGATAACTGGAAGTGCAAAAACGTAAAAGAAATCAAATACTTAAATTTAATTCTATTTTTTTTGTCTCATGGAAATAAAAACTATTACCATATTTTGTTATTTACAGTTCTTTTGCTGCGAATTCCATGTCCATCAGCTCTGACAGAAAGAACCTGTAGTTTTCTAAGTCCAATAGAATACTAAAGAAAATTCAGGTTACAATACATTCTCCTCACTTTTAATTAAAACATTTCCTGGTACAGCAAAAGCCTGCTGTTTAGGTAGTGCATAACTCTGCATCTTTGCAGTCCAAAATGAACTGTCATGTTACTGATAATGTGTACAAGCTTCTCCATTGATTTTATTGCTTTTCCTGTTGTACACAAACAATAAAAACCTTGCCCACAAATCCTGTCATCACCGAGGAGTTTCATAGGATACACTCTCACAGGGTGCTTTACTCTGCCTTTCTGAAGCCAAGTAACACCCCTATAAAATACCCCAGTGCTTGGCTTAAATGATCTTTGCTTCATTTCATCTGATTACTTCTAGTTCTACCTTCTCTCTGTTAAATGTCCCTGCATAGTCATTTACAGCTCTGCCTTCACACAAAACAATCATTCCATCACATTACACACTCCATCATTTTATTAGCTTCTTGCAAATAATCTTCTGCAAGTGCCCCAATTTTAAATGCTATTTTAAATTCATTTGCTGGTTTGTCAATGCCCTGCTGGTGTTGACTGGGCACCAGATGCCCCAGGGAGCTGTAACACCAGCAGCTCCAACTTTCACTGCCGTGAGTAATTCCAGAGCATCTCCAGGTCCCCACCACCACTGGTTTGAGTCCAACATAAATAAACAGCACACAATAATTATCCTCATGCAACTGTCTGGCAGCCCAAACAAATGAGCTGTTCCTTGTCTTGCCTCCAATTCCCTGCAAAGAAAAACAGCACCAGGTTTTAGCTCGCAGTTGTGTTGGCATCACATAGAGGATAAGGAAGAAATAAATCCTCAATACCCCAATTACCTCCTGGGCTTAGACACGGTTGGTGGAGGGTGTTGTGATCTGAGGTGTTGAGAAGACAGTTTTCCCAGAAATCAGATTTCTCATGCTGATAGATCGCTACATGCCTGGAAAATGAATGCCTGGAAGTACATAATCAGATCCAGGCTTTAGGAAAACCCTGAGATGATATTCTCTCAGAAGTATCTGTATGTTATTTGACTTAGAGGACAGTTGAGTGATTGCCAGAGATAGATTGCTTTTCTTCAGGACAAGAATATCGTATGACAGATAAGAGCTTACTAAAAAATAATAATAATAAAAAAAAAAAAATTAAATCTAAACTCCAGCACATATTTTCAAAGTGTGGAGCATTTATCCTTTGACAGCTGTGTTGAGTCCTTCAGAGGAGTGATGCAGGTGAAACCACTCTGCCAGACAGATGCTGGTACAGAACTGATAATGGGACTTGCTGCAAATCACCTGCTCAGTTCAAAGCACATAACTATCCCAATTGCTTCAAGACCAATTTCCGTGATTGCTGTTAAAACACATGCTCAAGGTTTTGCAGGATAACAGCCTCGGGGCAATAAATGTTTTGTGAATAAAAAAAGAAAAACAAAACAAAAAAATTGTCTTTTGTTTCCTACTCAGGACACTGCTGATTTAAGGTGGTCCCTGCTGCCCATGGCACTGGTGGAGGTGACAAGGCTGGAGAGAGCCAGGGGTTCCATCTCCCAGCACCATTTCTTAAAGAAATATTCTCTCATCCTGTCAAGGACATGTTGCAGAAAGGCAAAACAAAATAAGAGAGAAATCCCTGCTACCTCTGCCACTGCAAGATGAGTGTAACCAAAGACCAATGAACGAGACATAATTTCACTGGAGGCATTTTAAATGTTTAAAATAAAAATGGAATGAACACCCTAATCTTCCACCACACATGGAAAAATCCAAGCAGGTCTCCTTTGTCAGTACATTTGCCTTCAAAACGCCTCCAGCAAGGTGGGAAGATGAAACTGTGCCCATTTTTCAGATGGGTTATGGAGGCACAGAACAGCCAAGCTGGCAGCCCAAGCCCAGAGCCGATTAGGAAGGAAAAAGCAGAAGGTCACTCGTGTCCCACAGTCCTGTGGTTAGCAGACAATGTTTGGGAGTTAATAGCATTACGTGCTCTGTGATGCTGATCTGTGCAGATGAACGTGACAGGCCTTGGTGATGGCTTCATCAGAGGGAACTGCTGACTCAATATTCAGGCATAATGGCAAGGAACTGTTTATGTGCATACATTGACAAACAACAGATGACTTCTGGAGCAAAACACATGGGGAAATTCTTTCTCGAGGCAATACAAAAGAGCCAAACTTTCCCACAGTGACTGTGCAGAAAAGTAAATTAGAGTTCTGAACAGCAACCATCCATTATCCCATGTATTTTTAGCAATTTTGAGATTAATAACTGGAAAGGGCCAATAAAACAGAACTAGAAGAAAACACACATCCTTTTGATGAACTGCCACTCACTCCTTTCAGATCACTTCATACCTCAACAGAAAATTTGAAGTTTGAAACATTCACTACAGCATATTTTCTACCACTATTGCTATTTAAGTTATTCTTTACACTTTCTAGATGAATGAATCACATTAATTATTTCTTCTTTCCCTTCTGACTGCTCAGCCAAATTAGGCTACTTCCAGAGTTGAAGGGGAAAATGCAATCATTAACGCTTCCAAACATCCATTCTGCAGAAAAACGTGCAGAAGGGAAGGCATTCCTGTGAGCTGTGAGAAATCATTTTCTGTTACACAAATACCATCTTCTCCTTTATTGTTGTGGCTGTCTTTCACCTATAAAAATTTTACTTGAGATAGGATAAGACTGTAAACAAGCGTATTTGAAAATCACAGCTGTGAGACAACCTTCAAAATAAATAAAAAGTTATTAACACTTGTGTTGGGAGCCAGTTCTACTCGGTTAGAATTGTAAAACCTGCAGCTTGGAGAGATTCATTCATCTCTCTTCTAACTCTTATCAGTTCTTCCCAGCCCTCCATCAGAGACCACAAAACTGTTATTCCGAGAGCTGAAGCTGATTTCCTGGATCATTTTACTCAATGGGAATCTCATTTATTATTGAAAATAACAGAAACTTGACCTTCCCTGGAGACTTTTACAGAAGTTCAGACTGGAGGTGAATTTGTCCAACCTGCATAATACAAGTCAATTCCTCCCAGGGTAAAGCAGCATTCAAAGGGAACAAGGCTGGTAGAATTGACCCTTTTATGCATAATTAATGCAACCATTGATCAGCCACAGCTTGGATTAGGAATTTTTCTGAAAGATAAATGCACAGCGATGAACTTACACACTTTTTAGAAGTCAAACTTCGAGAAACCTGCTTTGATCACTGAGAGGCTCTTGCTACCACAGACCTAGGCAGGTATTTTCCATGGCACACAGATCAGGGTCATTCAGAAGGAATGCTTCACAGC
The DNA here is from genome assembly GCA_037013685.1 of Acridotheres tristis. Taxonomy (NCBI): domain Eukaryota; kingdom Metazoa; phylum Chordata; class Aves; order Passeriformes; family Sturnidae; genus Acridotheres; species Acridotheres tristis. Next base: position 6,291,153 of record CM072899.1, on the reverse strand, counting down.
AGACAGTGGCAGCAGCTGTGACTCTTGCTCTTCACAGATCTACATACAAGGCACAAGGGAGTGATTTCCTGGTTTACTCCCCACTTGGTGTGTGCAAACCATTCCCATTAGGATCAGTGGGAGCATGGAGTGTGTGGCCATGAGAAGTCACAATGAAAGCTCAGGTGCTGAAGATATCCACAGGCTATCTGTGGTACTATTTCATGACCTTTAGCTTACACTCCTCATCTTTTTGGAAGCCACGACTACAAGTTACCACAATGTGTGAATTTATAAATAGTAATGAATTAATCTAGAGTGGTGTACCTGTTGGTTGGGTAGCAATGGTCACAGTATTTATAGAACTGGATTTATAAAGCTGCTTATTCTCAGACATCCAGTGCTTGCTTTTCTTCCTCCCAGCCCTTCCTCCCAGTAGTGCAGAGGAAAATGAGTCGTTTGTTTTGTACACTCTGTGTTACACACGCCAGTAACTTTGTGAACTGCTGATGACAATTGTTTACTTAGTGACATCCTATTTTCCCATACACCATTCCCAAGGAAAGGACTTCAGATTCCCAGGGTGATATTTTAATGTCTAGGTAAAAACTACAGCACTTACAGGTAGATTTTGAGAGAAACATCAAAAATTCAACTTTGCAGGAGGACTGACTGCACTAGCAGCTACAAATGGTGCCAACAGTCAGTGGGTTTGAAACCATGAACAGCAGAAAACTGACTCTCCCTATCACGTCTTTCAGGATGATGCTGAGGTAAAGCTGCTCTTGCCTTCAGGGAGAGGAATGGATTAAATTACCTCCTTCAAGGCCTTCTCTAAAGTTTGCAAATCACAAGAGCTGGCCCCATTGTAATCATGTAGCAGAATTTTCAAGAGGACAATGTTGTTGTAAATCATGTCAGAATTGTAACGTGTGCTGGTAGAAGAGGATTTTTCTTTTCAAAGGTATCCAAGCCAACTCATTCATCTGTTTAGAGCAGGCCTCTTTCAAATGAGTTTTTACAAAGTGCACATCTACACTGCAGTCACTCGAGGACAGAGCTCAGCAGCCAAGTATTTATGGATTTGTTAGGGCAGGTGCTGCATCTGACCAAGGGCAAGAGATCATGTCTGGATTATGAGCAGCACTCAACTTCAAATCCAGCCAAGGACCTTTACACACCTGTGATCAACACCTTCCAGCACAGACAGAGCCACACACTCAAAAGGACCTTTACACATTTGTGATCAACACCTTCCAGCACAGACAGAGCCACACACTCAACCACAAAATATCCTGACTTGGGAGACAACCACAAGGATCACCGGGTCCAACTCCTGGCCCTGCATGGGACACCCCAACAACCCCACTGTGTGCCTGAGAGCATCATCCAGACCCAAACTCTTCTCCCAAGATCCTGGGAGCCCACCAGGGCTGGCAGAGGAATGATGATGGAGAAGGGATGGAGGAGGGTGCTGGGTGGGACTCCCTGCTGGGGCAGCACTGTTACACCCGGCCCAGCTCTGCACGCTCCACGATTGTATTATATATATATATATATATATATATATCATTATATATATATTTTTTATATATATTATATATATACAAGCTTTCTATACAGAACTGTCATATATTGCCATATATAACCCTGTAATTGATACATTTGTTCGATGTATTATCATTATATCAATATAGAATCGATATATTTTCATAAGAGCTGCTGGGACCGAAGCCCCTTCATGACAGCAGCTCTGGTGACTGACAGGGACCCCGCTCACCCTCCCCACTGCCACAGCCACAGCTTTCCCTCCCCGTGGAATTATACCCTGGCATCCCCACGGCTCAGCCCGGCTCGTTCCATAGCGCCAGTTAGTCACATTAACACAGAATCAGTCCAAAACGTAAATCCCCTCCCGTGTAACTCAGTTTTTACCCTGCAGATCCCGGCTGCCGCCGCCTTCCCTGCTCCGTGCGCCGGACCCCGGTACCGCAGGGACCCCGGTACCGCAGGGACCCCGGTACTGCCAGGACCCCAAAACTGCGGGAACCCCGGTACCGCAGGGACCCCGGTACTGCCAGGACCCCAATACTGCGGGAACCCCGGTACTGCCGAGACCCTGGGACCGCAGGGACCCCGGTACTGCCAGGATCCCAATACTGCCAGGACCCTGGTACCGCAGGGACCCCGATCCGCCCCCATCCCTGCTCCGTGCCACGACCCCGGTACCGCAGGGACTCTCATCCCCTCGATCCCCCCAGCCCCGCTCCGTGCGCCGTGCCGGGACCCCGGTACCGCAGGGACCCCGGTACCGCCGGGACCCCGGTACCGCCAGGACCCCGGTACCGCAGGGACCCCGGTACCGCCGGGACCCCGGTACCGCAGGGACCCCGGTACCGCCAGGACCCCGGTACCGCAGGGACCCCGGTACCGCCCGCTCCCCGCTCACCTCCAGCCCGGGGCAGCCGCACTCCGCTGACCCTCACACCTCCGCACGCAGCCTTATATAAATTCCCGGTGCAGATTAAAGGTTTAGAGGCTGGCGAGGTGCTGCGTTCCCACGCAGATAAGCGCGGGGCTGCGCTCCGCCGGCTCCCGCCCCCTCCTCACCTCCGAGCGCCCCTTGCCCTGCCCGATCCGCTCGCACATCCATCCCCATTCCCGAATATCTATCCATCCCATCCCCGAATACCCATCCCCATCCTCGAATACCCATCCCCATCCTCGAATATCCATCCCCATCCCCGAATATCTATCCCCATCCCCGAATATCCATCCCCATCCCCGAATATCTATCCCATCCCCGAATATCCATCCCATCCTCGAATATCCATCCCATCCTCGAATATCCATCCCCACCCCCAGCTGCCGGCTCAGCCTCACACAGCCCTTTGGCCAGCACAGCCTGGCAGCTCTCAGCAGGCTGCATTTGGATTTCAACAATACCAACTAATTTTAAATGATATTCTGTCTAACCCCTGGACACAGCTGCGGATGATGGTCGTGGTCCAGGCGAATGAAAGCCGGTAACACACAACTGAAAGAACATATTTAGAAAGACAAAAAGAGATGGATGAACCAAAAGGCCCATGTTCGTCAACTCTCAGCTTTGTACAGGGTTGCAGTTTTCTGGCTTAGCACATCAGGAGACCATGGTGATTTATTTATTTCCCTTCCTTTTCCTTCCTTTTCCTTCCTTCCTTCCTTCCTCCCTCCCTTCCTTCCTTCCTTCCTTCCTTCCTTCCTTCCTTCCTTCCTTCCTTCCTTCCTTCCTTCCTTCCTTCCTTCCTTCCTTCCTTCCTTCCTTCCTTCCTTCCTTCCTTCCTTCCTTCCTTCGCAATTTCCCTCTCTCTCACAAACAGCGTTTCAGTCCCTCTCTTGGACAAAAATAAGTGGCATCAGAAAGAAAAAATGCCTGATTTTAGTACAATTTCAGTTATGTCAGATTTTCCCCCAACATATATATAAATTTTCGGAGCATGTTAGCTGTTAAGCCTCTGCTAAATTAGATTTCTCTCTTCCTCAGCTCTTCTCCCCCACAGCAAAGGCAGGGGACAAACTCTGTTCCTCCTGGAGACTGAAACTGCGTCATTACAGGTGCTTCTGGTACCCTTGGCCCACAGGTAGCACATCCACAAGAGTTCAAGTGACTCTATCTTTCAAATGAGTAGCTTAGAAGCTTAGACCTTGAGATAAGGTTCCAACCTTCTCACCAAAGATGGATGAGAAGTTCAGATGGGGACACCCCTCCCACACTGGAACACAAGGCCACTTCTATCTCCTTTTTCCACTAAGTAGTAATGGCTACAGAAGACAGCAGTAGCTGCACCCTCATGATCTGCTTCAAGATATACTTCTTGTCAACAGCACCGCAAATGGAAGGCCAAATATGTCACATAACTGCACTGATTCATCTGCAGAAAGAAGCAGGACTCATTTGTCAGGTCATCCAGACATGAAGGTGCTCCTAGTGGTTGAAGCCTGGAAGGTTATTTTTTTTCTGCTTGGAGAACCTGAAGGAAGGGCAAAGTTGGTAATGTCCCTCTCTGAGAGCGAGCTTGGTTCACTTGCTCAGATTAATGAGCAGAATTTGTAAAGGTTTGCATGATGGGTTCACACCTCAATTAGGAAAGTGTAAGAGAGCAGCAGACTTACGCTCATCACTTCTGGAAAAAAAAAGTAAAAAGTCTTAATCACTCACTAAGAGCTTCCTAGGGCTATTTCTAACTCATCATCAGCACAGTTCCTCCCTTACTCTTTGCACATCCTGATTTTGTGAATGCTGAATTTGTGCTATAGAAGTAAGCCTGGTTTACAGGGGTCAGTCATTTCCTACACCCCGTGCTCAGAAGTGGAAAGAGTTTGTCATCAGACAGCAAAGCACTAAAGACCTGTCAACACTTTCCAGGCAACAAGTTTAAACAAAGTCTTGTATGAAAAGCTTCCTGCCCTTGCCCTTCTCCTTGTGCATCTCTCTAAGGACATGCAAATAGTTAATACTCAATTACCTTGATAAAATTACACATCTCCACTGCTCTGCATGTTTCACCTCTTGGCTCAGTGAAAACAAACAAGACATCATTGCTGGAGTCTAGGTGCCTGCAAACATACAAATAAGGACCAGTAGTGCAGAACAGGAATGCATTACCCTTTCCAAAGCTCTGCTGACACATGGGTCCGGGCTTCATTATCACCTCTGGAGTTTACAGCAATGTATGCTATAATTAGAAGTGTGTCAGAACTCAGAGAGAGCACTGCAATCATCACTGGTCTCTGCTGGCATGAATGTGATAAGCAGCAGAGCATGAGACAGAACTTCTATTCGAGTTCTTAAACAGGGATGAACTACCATCCTCTTCTCCTGTTTGAAAAAGACCATACTGAATGTTTTAAAGAAATCAGGCTGGTCCATTCTGAAGAAGCCCTTGGTTAATGCCAACCTCCTGCCTTTAATTCAGGATGCTGCAAACAGGGCAGGGGGTAACAGGAGGGAGAGCAGACTGCAGTGAAAAAGGAGTTCAAAATACCACTAAAAACTTAAAGAAAAACAACTGCAAAAAGCTGACCTCTCACATGTCAAGCACCATTTTCATAAAGGATTACACACATATATAAAAGGTTTTTATACAACTGTACTAATAGATTGTTAAATATGTATACTCAAATGTTTCCTGGAGTAGAACAGCTCTGCAGGAGTCATTCCTCACCGTTAAATATTCACAACATTTTGGCAGACTTGCTAAAACCGGAGCCCACGTATTTTATTTTTTTTTCTTTTGTTGCAGCAACCTGCAAATCATTCTGTGCTTGTGCATTATTGATATTTTCATGGCCCTTTGCTAGCTTCAGGTGCTTAATAGTTTTGCAAAAGTGCATTAAACCCCAGTTTGTAACAAGCTTTTACACAACTGACATCCCAAAGAGAAATTTTTTTATGGGTTTCTTTAACTGCTTAAAGGCTGATTGCACACACTTATCTCTCACCACTGGAAGGACTATAAAGCTAAAGTGAGATTTTATATCCCCATTTCAGGACACTAAAAAGTACAGTGCTGTAATAGAAATGCTGACATTATCCAGTTATGGTGGTGCAACCTCTCTACCATAATTATGTACAGTTGGAGATAATAAGCACTGCTGATTCAGGAGAAATCTCTGATTGGGCTGGAAGATGGAAAAGTGCTGGATAATCTGTTTCCTGAGTGGCAACAGCAGGCCTAAAGAGCATAAACGGAGGAGCAGAGTCGGCAAGGAAACAACAACAAAGTCCAATCATGACTCCTCAGAGATGCTCTTACTCTTTCTGTTGTTCATGTGATTGCAAGAGACCTAAAGGACTCATTCAGGGCTTGTCCTAAAAGGACATTGTGACATTAATCTGGAGGAGTGAGCAACACCAATGGCCAGGAAAGGTTTGATTACGTGACTGAGTCTCAGTCAAGAGAGCACAGAGCCCTGATTTTCAAAATAACTGTGTTCCTTTCTGGCCTTTGAAAAACCAAAACCCTGTGAAATAACTCAAGTTCACCACCAAAAATGAAGGAAAAAGAAGAATATCTACACATGCATGTGCATATTAAAACTGTCTGAATAACCTGCAAGAAATTGCCTTGAAATCTCTGATATATGGAAAAAAGCCCAATTAGAACTGCTTCAATAAGTAATTTTTTTTTATAAATAGAGGTAAGGTCTCTCTATTCTTCCACCTTTTTTTACTTTGCTTTGGGAGATGGTGGGACAAGACATGAACTTTGGTGAAAACTATTAATTTGGTTCAATGTTTTCCTGTACTCTTTCTCCTACCATATTTAATTTTTGTACATATTTACACATTAAATTTCCTATTAAATGATCACGCTCTCAAAAAAATGCTTGTTTGATTGATGCAAAAAGTTCCAAATGCATCATTATGACTGGCTCTAATTACTATTAATAAATACATAATGAACATTGATAAGATTAACAAACCATTCCAAAAATTTGTTACTATATTCACTCCACAGCTGAAACTCCAAATTAGCAGTAATGCCAGCAGGCTATTAATACTCTGGGATTAACAAAACGCAAGCAGATCATACAAGGATGAGCTTGAATTTTGCAAAATAAAATACCTGGGCAAATATTTAGTGCAAAAGAAAAAAGGTGTAAGTTAATATTTGTTTGGCAGGGAGTATTATGGAGACAGAGGAGTGGGAGTTGCAGTGTTCACTTGGAGGGAGGGAATGCATTGAGGCAGTGGAGCACAATTCCCTTACCCATGGCACGGGACTGAGTTGCTGAGTGTCCCACTGGTCCCTTGATGCTGATGATTTTTAGGAGCATGGTCCACATCCAGCACCATGCCAGGGCTGGCAGCAGGTAAGGATATGGGAGAAGGGCCCTCCTGACATGAAAGCCAGGCTCTGATGGGTTCAGGGGTCAAAGCTGCTGGGAGCTGATGGAAGCAGGATGTCACAGCACCTGTCTGAGCATCACCTGGACCTTCACTACCCCAGCAGGGTGGGAAGAAGGGTGCTTCCCTCTGCTGATCCCAGTGAGATCTCACAGTGCCTCACACACACCAGCAGCCTCTCCCCTCCTTGAGGGCACAGAGCCTAGTCCTGGCCATAAACCAGCCCCTGTCTCCTTCCCATCCTCCCCAAAACCATCACACTCCTAGCACAACCTGCAGCTCTGTCTGCCCAGATACCTGGCATCACCCACTGCTCTGCAGGAGAGGTCAGGGAGGAATACACACTTCCTGCTTGGCTTCCCATTTGTCTGATGCCCTAAGGCACTCACAATTTAATATGTTTTTCTTTTTAAAGTAAGTGGAATTGAAATAAATCCATACTGTTCGCCAGTTTCCAGCTTACATAATCAAAGTCAACTGTGCATTCACAAATTCCTCCCTTCTCTGCAAGCTAATCTGACAGTAGCAGGGGGGGAAATAATCTCCTGTGGCACTGTCTTGATTTCCCCGGGAAAATAGAATGCCTTCAGTTTATAATGACGTAGTAATGAATTAAACATTTCGAAATCCATAAAGGAATCTCAATAATAAGATCTTTAAAAACTGCAGACACAGTCAAAGCAAAGACAAAAAAAAAAAAAAAAGGAAGCAGAAATTTGTTTGAAATTAAGTGGAGACAAATGACAAAGACATGGATGTGATGAAGCAAGGCAATAGGTGCACCCGGGAGAGGGGGAGAATCCATTCACCAGCCTGAGTTCATCCATTCAGCATCCATTCCTATCAGATACTGAACAAAACAAAGTTACTGCAGCCATAGTTTTCTCCACTTATCCAAAGGACCTAACTGGAGTTTTAATATACAGAAATATCAGAGTTTTCAAACCATTTTGTTTGAAAGTTGATACAGGCACCCTGTTTAAATCCAAGTCGATGACTCCACCACAGTGGGAAGTGCTGAGATCCAGACATTTGCATGGCTTAAAATGGCTGCAGCAGTTCAAGGCTTCTGTAACTTACTGTGCACAATACCATGGAGCACAGGACAAGGGTCTCATTCCTGGCTATACATTATTTTAAATTTAACAAAGCCAATGTAATTAGTCCCATGAGCACCCCTCCAGTAACAGCTTCAGCTCCCAGCACTAGTGAGCTGTATGCTATGCAGTAATTATGCTACCAAGCTGTCAGAGCCTCCTTATCTGCATGCAAATTAGTTCATATGCTATACATCTGCTGTAATGACAGTATTAAACCAAGAATTTTATAATGAAGCCATCCTCTTTATAGCAACATAGCACAATTACTTTATTAACATATTGCACATCTATGTCTGTAACTGCTCCCAGTCAAACAGATGAATTTTCCAGTCCTCCATACAGCAAGATCTTCACTTCTCTCCCTATATTTGTAAGTAAACACAAAGAACAGGAATTTCTAAACCACCTCTGTACAACACCACTCCTCCATTGTTTCACTGCACCGAGTGCCATTAAAGCGTGACAAGGTGAATAAGTATTCCCATAATGCTCCAAAAGGTTAGGAGATGGAACAGTAATAATCAAATCAGCAGCTGTTTGCTCCCAGCCTGGACATCAATCACCAGCTTCTGTCAGGCAGGGGCTGCCAGCACCAAATGGAGGGGACCAGAGTCCCCTGAGCTCCGTGCGCGGAGCAGGAAGGGATGGCGAGCAGAGAAGGAAGGGATGGCGAGCAGAGAAGGAAAGGTGAGGTGACAAAAACCTTCACAAGGCAGGAGTGGACAATGCAGACTTGGTGCCTGGGAGGATTTCTGCCTGCAAAAGGTGTGCTGGTGGCAGCCCCACCACGGGCAGGGCTCGGGGGATGTGCAGGTGGGACCGCAAAGCGCGGCTGCCACTGCTGGGAAAAGTTCGGTACCTTCCCCATCCCAGAGCTTTTGTTTTCTAGAGGTTTTGAATACATTATAAAGCTTATTTACAGGAACTAATCTCAAATAAATAAAATAGAGGACTTGATTAAATTTCCTTGTGGGTAGTTGATGAGTTCTTATCTTCATTATTTTGTGAGCAACTGCTCAATTCTTCTACAATTAAAAATAAAAAAAACTCCAACCAACCAACCCAAAAATGCACATAGAAAGCTATGTGATCAGCTCTAAACCTTCAGTAGATCTTTACACCTATTTCTCAGTTAAGGTCTGTTTTTAACCTTCTAGCTCTATTACCCATGGATCTGCACTCCAACCTTCTTGCAAGGACATACCCTTGAAGCCAGCTAGCTGCATCTCCAGGGTCATTTATAATAATGGGGAATATTAATTTTGGGACTTTATTCCACTTAATCTGATACAGGTTATTTATCCTTTTGACCAACTGATTACTTCTTTAAAATCATCCTGGGAATAGAGCAGTTGTACTTCACAGGCAGGAACAAAGACAAATGGAAGTGGAGGGAAAAAACCCAACAAAAAACCTTTTCCCCTTTTCTTGTTATATTTCCCCATGCACCAAAAGGTGTGGATAGGTCTCTGCCCAAGTTTCAGCACTACTTTGTTCTCCATGCAAATCACCCCTTTCATCAATTATCTTAAAGCCATTTATAAACACAACTGCCATTTCAAAGCCACAAGGAGATAGGTGAGAATTACCACGGACAGCAAAAGATGTTCAAATACTAAACAAATCCAAATCTTCTGTTAAAAATCTATATTTACAGCCTTAGTAAAGCCCTGAGTGCTGACACCACAGTGCATAAAATAACAAACAAAAGAGCTAGGGAAAGGCACAGAGAAATGCTTCTTTCTCCCCTACAAAAGCTTGTTTTATTTTTGTCAGCATAACCTGCAGTTTGCTGGGTTTCTGTGAGATCAAATATTTGATCAGTTTATGAAAGGGATGATATTATGTGTTTGCCTGGGGGAACAGGGTCACTCGATTTCATGACCCCAGAGTTTATTTCAGTATTTGGCTCCCATGAGAAAAGTACTAAATTACTGTTTTCCTCTGGGAGAAGGGAACACAAAATCAGAATACATCATAGTCCTCTGCAGCTACTAACAAGATCTTCTGTAGCCTTTGACACCAGCTCATGAAATAATGCAACACAAGCCACCTTATTAGCACTGAGTGGGCACCCAACCAAAGGACTGTGCTTTCAGAGCAGCCACTGGTGCGAGGAGCAGCTCAGCCACGTCTGCTGGAAACCTCTTCTATTGCTGTGCTGCCATTGAAATCTCTGCTGCTGCTGGGAGAGGTGAAGTCCTCAATGTCCAGCCATCCATCGTGAGCTGCAGTGGGGCTGGGGTCATGGCCTGGGCTGGCACTGATCTCACCCAGCCTCTCTGCTGGCAGGGCAGACACCTCAGACTGAGCCAGTGCTGCAGACTCCAGACACATCCACAGTCAAACCAGGGCACTGCTCACCCATCAGCCACCTCAGGATGAGCTCCAGGAGCATCAATTTATCTGCATGGGCCTTAAAGGCATTCTAGAGCATGAGCTCAGATGTGGATGTTTGCAGTCAGGTGAGATGAGTGCTGCCTCAGAGCATAACCCACCCCAGTGCCACCAGCCTGGCTGTCTCATGGCCCTGAATTTTGGTGTCAATCCCTCCTTATCACTGTAAATCCTTCTGCATTTCACCTGACAGACTCAGCTTCTTCACCTGTACCTGAGATGGTGCATCCACCCTCCTCTCCCTCTTCCATCTCTGCTCCTGTGTCTCTGGACATGCTTTCAAACTTGGATAGGATTTTTTTGGATTTTTTTTCAGATTCACTGGTACATTCTCCATCATCTCCCTCTCCTATCATCCTCATATCCATGATGCCACAGGACAGTTCTCCCTCCACCTTCTGCCATCTCTTCCAATCCCCAGATTTCTTCCAACAACTGAATCAACCACGATGGTTCTGCCTTGGTATCTGAGTTATCATTGCTTCCTTACGCTTCTGTTGCATTATTAAAGAAGAAATCCTGCCATCAGCACACTAATCTGCTAGGAAGTAAAACCACATGGAAATCACCTGCAAGGTGTGCTATTTTAGGTGGGACTGCTAATGTAGGTCAAGTTTTATTTTAAAAATTCCTACTGATACAATTTGGAAGGAAAATCTGCTCCTCTGGGTTGCATCTGTGTTTATTAAGAAGTTTCTTAGGAATTCTGAATTTTGAATCTTCCCACCATTGTCTTTAAATGAAAAAAATCACATAAGCATATGTAATTCTCACTGTGTAGGAAGCCAACTCTGTGCTCTCAGCTCATGCATTTTGAGTGATATTCAAGAAAATGAAAATCACAGTTTCACATTGAAAAAAAAAGAGTAAATTTTGACAGTGAAGAAACACCCAAAGCACTTGAGAATCAGCTCAGGATCACTTCTTGATCCTGTTACAATTCTGTCTGCCCAATTCACTGAGATAAATATCATGCAGGCTTCTCTTATAAGCAAATCTCCCCAAAGCCCATTCTACTCTGGGCAGCCAGTCCTTGAAGAATTTAACAGTTTTCCACGAAGCTCTGGCATTTTCCCTCCCTTATGGTAGCAACAGTGCTGCATCTGGGAACTTGCAGTTGCACACCAGGCCACAGAAATCCTGCAGAAACCCCCTGAAATACTGAAATTCTGAAGTGACCTTGTTTTTGAACATATTATAATTGACTTCATGTGTACATGACCCACATTGAAACTTAGTGTATGGACTTTTTTCTTTCTTCCTTTTTTTTCTTAACATTTGAGATTGCTATTGCTCCTGAGCAGAGTATAATCATTAGAATATTTTAATTTTATAATTAAAAAATATGGAAGCCAATCCCAAACTGGGAGTAAAATGACTGCACTTCATAAAGAAGAGCTCTGGCAAGGGATAAAGCAATTTATTCACTCCTTCTTCCTTCACCTAGAAATTAAATACTTCACAAAAGATCATCAGCAAGACTCAATTTGTAGACAGTAATAACCTTGGCAGTGTCCTTGCAGAGCAGAACAGCTGTTGAGTTGATGGGCACCACGTCCCAGGAGGGAAAAGCTCCAGCCCTCTCCACTGTCAATGCTGTGGTTTGCTGCTTTCCAGGCACTCCTGCTTTCAGCCTTGCTTGCAACACAGGCCTGAACAGAAATATTGCCACCAACATTTCTAACTGTTAACCTGGAAAATTGCTCAGTTCTGGCATTTGTTTTAAGGGTATTTAAATCCCAGCAAGCAACCCTTGCTCCTTTCAAAAATTAAACAATAAAATGTGAGTTTTTCTGAGATTTTCGAGTGGTTAAATTCAGCTACCACCATTTAGCACTGACCAGAGCCAAGCTGTGCTGCAGCATCTCACTGCAAAGTTCCCTTTAGACCAACTGTGCAATTAAATATAGTGAAATAAAGGAGGAAAACTCATTTCTCCTTGTCTCTGCATTGGGCTAATGCTGCTCACCTGTTTGCTTCTAATTGTAACATCTTCCTGACCAAGACTTTACATGGCTCTCCCATCCATCAGAAGAGAAAGAAAAAGAGAAAAAAAGAATGCAAGAATTCCTGGGGCACACTGGGGAGCCCAGCAGCCTGCAACCTTTACGTGGAGTCTCTGAAATCCTTTTTCCTGCTGTGCTTTCCCAGACTGGTGTTTACAAGTGTGGGTAGGGACAGTAAAACAGTGTCAACCTCAAAAGATCAAAACCCATGACTTTGAAAAACTGGTCTGGGCCCGTGATTTCCAAATTCCCTTTATCTGCTGAGGTGTGTGCTCGATGCTTTGTACTGTTAACAAAATAAGCAATGTTGAGAAGAGGAATTTTGAAGGGCTTCTCACATCCTATCTATAACCATCCCCAAAGGGCAATCCTAGCTCGTTTTTCCTTTTAATCTTGCCAGAGAAGAAAGGCAGCTTGCACCTAGCAACATCTCACAGAAAGCCATATGGTTCAGGACTGTTCTTTTCCCCACACCTAAACGAGACTTTACCAGGTACATGATGCACAAAGTTTGTCTATAATCCTGATTCCAAATAAGAAAACATTTTAGTAATTACACTGCCAGTTAGATTTTTGGTATCTCACACGGTGCAAGTTCAGGCAGAAGACACTCAGAAAGACACAGACTTAAATCCAGTTTTATAATCCCACTTCTAAGGCCTTCAGGAAGTTGGATTATTTTAGTAGAAACCTGAGAGGTAAAAGCAACAGTCCTGCTATTGTTTATTACCTTGTGTGAAGTGATTAATACAGCAGTTTATTGTCTCAGTTGCACAAAAGAACTATGTGCCAACTCTTCCAGCTGAGGAAAAAGCACCATGTTGCTTTGAAATTAAAAACAACATGGAAGAGTGCCAAGGGTGAAAGGTGGACAAAATCCAAACTTCCCTCAAGCAGAAGGAATGAAAAAGTAGAGCTATGGCAAAAAATCTCTTTCTACCTTTGCTTCTACTGCTTCTGAATTTACAAGAGAGTTGTGGTAAGCTCACTGAGAGCCCAACTGACAATCATTAGAATAACAAAATCTTAAGGGGTGGGATAGACCTTAAAGATCACCTAGTCCCAAGGGACTAGGTCTCACTAGACACTTCCCACTAGACCAGGCTGCTGAAGGCATTATCCATCCAGCTGTGAACACTGCCAGAGCTGGGGAATCCACACCCTGGGTGACCTGTTCCCTGCACCTCACCACCCTCACAGTAAAAATCAACCCAGGTGTGCATCATGGCAACTGGGAAAATCAGAGAATCCATGGAGAAAACTCCCTTGCTGTCCACATCAGCTTGCATCATATCTTGTTGGCAATCTTGCATATTGATTTCGTTTTTAGTGTCTACACAACTAGCAGAGCTCTGTGCCCTTCTCAGGTACCCCATACTAAGAATAAAATACAGTGTGTAAATTTGCTGGCCAACATGCACAAGCTGTGTTTTTTAGCTTTAAGTTTAAGCCATGCTAGAACCAACATCAGTGGGACTCCTCAGCTGTTACAGACACACTTTTATTCATCACAGCCCATCTGGAGATACAGAGGCCATTCCCAGCAGCAGTCTACTGCAGCCCTCTGCAGCTTTTCCTTCTTCTGCACTGGTGCCCAGAAAAATTAGAAAGGCACTCTGGTTTAATAAAAATACATGCACTGTAACAGAACATGTGATACAGGAATTCACTAGGAAATAATCAAACACTAAAAAAAGAAAAAAAAAAAAGAACTTTTAAGTGTGACAGCTCTCAAATCCGATTGCATACCTCTCTCTCAAGTCTAGAGGTGGGCGTCTCATAGAGTAGGTAAAAATTTCCATGCTTCAGTACCATAAAGTTCCTGTTTCTTGAGCTCTCTAGGAAACCCTTTTAAACACCCAGCATCTTGGCATGCAGAAGAGCTGTGCTCAGTGCAGCATAAATCCATGCCCATCCTGTCCTCAGCTCTGACACATTGAATTTTGTAAGAAAAAAGGAGGCTTTCCCAGCTACCCGAGTGATAGTAGAAATACGTCATGTGGAAGATTAATTTCTGGATAGCAGAAAAGAAGAACTTTCTTTTGCTGGACGTGGAATTTTTTTTTTCTTTTTAAGCAGAAGATGTCACAAGCTCAAAGTTTAGCTGAGATGGTGAATTCAGGTATATATGATAAGTGTATCTCAGTTATCACGACCACATACTTTCTATACAATTCACATATTTTATGTCTCAAAATCACATTTAACACAGAAAGGCCAATCTTCTCTGAAATCTGGGCTTGATTTACATAATGCACCTTTAAAGCCCCTCTTTTATGTGTTAATTCCTCTTAATAAAGAAAGATGTTGCAGGCACAGATTTAAGCTCAGTACATTCTGCTATGTTCTCCCTAAAAGACTACAGCAAAACTCTCATAAAATAGCTATTTAGGAGCTACATGGAGCTTCTTTCTGATCAGGAGTCACTGTGGAGAGATAACCTATGGATCATGCATAATTCACTGCTCATTTGCCCCTGTAAAGGCTGGGAGGAAAATAAAAGGGGCTGGTGACAATCCTGCAGCAAAGGCAGGGCTTTGGATTCTCCTCAAAGGATTCCCAAAGGTGCTCACCTCCCACTGCACCCAGCTGCTCCTGGAATTCACTGGCACTCGGGCATTGCAGCAGAAACCTTGGCACCTTGTCCTCTGCTCTTACTTCTTCCACATATGTTGTCTTCAAAAGGCATTTTAAGACCAAAGGATGAGCCAAAAACCTGGGGGAAGCTTTTGATCATTCGCAGCATGGAAGGTCTTATGTGGCATTCCCAGTTTCTGCAATAGCAGGAAATACAGCAGTGCTGTTGCCATTGTATGTCTTTATATCTAAAGAAACATATGCTCAGAATTCAAATGAGAGAATTCACACTTTACATAGACTAGGTTTTCTTTAATGTTTCACTTCCTCCTGTCCTCTCTTCAGGTTTAAAGGAATCCCTCCTTGAAGCAATTCTATTCTAACTCTATTATCTATTATAACTTGGTATATTAAAGTGACTAAAATTCTGGAAAAGTTAAAAAAGAAACTGGTGCTGAAGTTGATCAAGACTATAACCTACACTCACTAGGCAATAATTTATGAGCTACAAAAGCTACTCAATCCTCCATTTTTCTCAATTATTCCCAACACACAGTCCACACAACAAGATTAACATAAAATCCAGGCAACATCAGAAAGCTATAACTGTTTACAATAAATCAGCCACTTCTCCTTCATTAGGCTTTGCACAGTTCATAGCATTTCCTTTCTGGAAAAATCATGACTAATTACTGTCTACCTTCAGAAACAAAACTATCAGTAACATTTCCATGGGGATCATCTGAAATGGATTTCTAATAACATGCAGGTTAAAAGGTTTTCTTGTTCTCCCCTTTCTGCATCCAGCATTCAAACTTTATGGTCCCAATGACACTAAGAAAGGCACATGTGCTTAATAACAAAACTTGTAAAGAAGCATGTCTTAAAACATATAACTGCAGATTTAAATATAGAACAGACGTGAACTTGGGCACTCATGTAATACAGAGGAACAGGTTCTATTTATTCCCCCAGCAGGCAGCCTCAGAACAGGAATAACTGAGGCAGCAGATAAAGGCTCTTATCCTGGGCTGGTTGTATGCAACACTTCATCAGGTCGCTTAAAGGCACTTTGCTAAAGTAGAGATCCATTGCTATCCCTATTTTACAGAAAAGGAAAAGCTTCCCAAGGTTACAGAAGAAGGTCACAAACACATATCTGTATCTGCAACCACCACCTACATCCCTGAACTACTGTGCTTTGTCCATTAAGCTACACTCCAAGCACTTCACAGACTATTTATGTAAACATTTAACTTGGTTTCTTAACAAACCTAAGAGAACTCAGTCTTTTATCTAAGCTCAATTGAATTAGGCCAACCTCTAATGTGCCCAAGTACATAACACTGATGGCCCTGATTTCTCTCTCTAGAAATGCAGGGACTCGTAGCATTACTTCTGCATAAATTTGGAGGAAATACAGATGGCTCTGATGCATCTCACTTAAACAGGAAGACCAAGAAATATTTCAAGTCCTGACAATCCAAATTTAGGTAATGCTTGCTAAATCTCAAGGTGGAAGACAGGAGAGAGATTGCTGATTTAATACATTCACATCAGCTCAGAGCCTTCTCTGGGAGGAACAGCATGAAACACCATGACACAAGTTAGGGTAATGCATACAGCAAGCCAGTCCCCACAGAAAAAACATCTTGTATTTCCCTGTGAGGCAAGTGACACCCAGAAGATACCATCCTATCTGGACCATATCTCCCCCCATACCTCCATCACAACAAAACCTGGTTTTCAGTTAACATTGCCCTCCACCAAACCATCTGCAGATGGAGCCCCTGCTGACCTCCAGAGGCAAAGAGAAGCCTCAAAGCATGTCTGATTGGAAGAGTCCAGATTAAATGTTCTTTCTAGAGACTGTTTTATTTGGTTACCCTTACTGTCCCCTCTGCTTCTCTAGCAGGGCACCAAGCCCAGTCTGAGCATTGGAAGGCTTCAGAGTTTTGCAGCTGCCTCTTCGTTTGGCTTTCTCTCCTGTGCCTCAGTGTGGTGTCTTGTTTTAAATGGGAAAACCCAAAGACTTCATTTTTATAGAACGCTTCAACAGTCTATTTGATGTCAACCTCATTTTTGAGAGGTGTCCAACACCTTGGCTCCCACTGAACTCAAATACACCACTGGGGCTGGCACAGCCAGGGAGCCAGGCAGGGCACACTGCTTGTCCCATGAAGTCCACCTGCATGGCACACAAAAACTAGCAATACAGTTTTTTCAGATGAGGCAATTCAGACCAATACAATGAGTGTGTGGCTGGAAGTGACAGATGTGGTGAAAATGCTGAAACGTTCACTCCAGACTGTTGTCCAAACATGAATGCAGCCCTTATTTACAACCCTCTGCTTCACAGCTCAGCCACTGAGGTTGGGCTCAAAACTTCACACAACTTCACTTGGAGGTCTGCGTTTTCTAGGGGGTTTTATTCCAAAATACAGCAGAGAAACAAATGAATAAGCAACAGCTTTCAGGGAGGAAGCAACTGAGAACCATTTGCTCCCGCCCAGCCTGCCCTGCCTGGTTCAGCAGTGACAGCATGGAAACATAAAACATAACTGCATTCCCCACAAACCCACATCTCCCACGGCAAAAACTCGCACTGACAGCACCAGGGCATTCAGAGGAAGTGGCTGCAACGTTAGCATTCACCAGGAATCATTCCACAAATAATGGAGCTACTGTTCCCACTTCCAGGCGGGAGAAGCACATGGCACAGGAGCACCTATGCCCAAAGGGTGAACTGACAAAGGCACATCCAGCACACTCGGATTATTAACACTGCTCTACTGGGAAGCAGTGGGGAAATAGGACACTCTGGACTCTCCAGAGATCAGATTCTATTTTCATGGCTAATTTTATGACTACAGTAAGGTATTTAAGCTACCACACCCAGCAGTAACTAAGATTTACGTGGTTTATGAGGTCAGAGAGGATTTGTCTCATGAATTTTTACATCTTGCAAGCAATCTCACTATTCTGAAAGCACCTGCATAACTGTCATGCCAGTCAACCAAACAACAATATTTTTTCTCCCATACAAAACAATTTCTGACATACTCCATTTTATCCAAGAGCCAGAACAATTTTTCAAAAGCAAAATCACTACATCTTGACAAAACAGGAGAATGAGAGGAAACACCTTGTGCAGTCACCCTCAGCAGACGGGGACTGGGAGAAATGCAACAACCCCTTCCCATCACACACAAGGAATTTCCAGTTGAAACCATTCTTTGGAGAAGGCTGAGTGAGAGCACACGGTCAGAATTCACTTGCAGTAGGAAAACAGTTTGCAATCTCGATTACAAAGTTGCTGTTATGATACCATAATACACTTTTTAAGCAGCTCATTACCAATTTATTAAACATTAGGGCTTCTTTGAGACTGCAGGAAATTATTGTTTAAACTGCTATTTAAAAGTGTTCAGACTCACAGCATGGATAATTCATTCCTATGCCAATACAGATACACATATGGGGGGTGTAGAGCTGTAAAACAGATCTTTTTGAAAAAGTGGTTTTGCATGCAAAGCAAGTGTGCTTTCTCACATCTGGACCATGAACTAGATGAAATAACTTCCAGATAACAAACCATAACTTACTGGAGCACTAAGTGGTACCTCCAAATAAACGTAAATATTATTTTGACATTTGGATACCTTATACAACAATAAAGCCATTAATACAGACATGTAGACGTGTCTCCATGTTCCAGGAGATGCCAGGCCATCACCTTTTGAAAGGGTCGTGTGGCTTTAGAGAGAGGTAACAACCTCATTAAAGCCTTTAGTCTGTCTGGAGATTTTCTCATTTGTTTGGGCTGAGATTTTTTTTTTTTTTTTTTTTTTTTTTTTTGTGTAAAGGATTAACAGAGGAGGAGCAGTGCTTCCTTGTCCAAGTTCTTATTTTTAATAAGAAAAAATAAATATTAATTAGAATACAAACCAAGAGCAGTCCTGCTGAAGTGGAAAGCTTTTTTTTTTTTTTTTTCAGAGACTGGGTAACCATGGAGTAGAAGGTTGCAATTAATTGACTTATACACCAGGAACTTTTGGTAAAGATTGGTCAGTTTGAACTTTGGGCTCAGTAATGAGCTCTCCAGTTCCCTCTTTGACAGAATGAAGCACAGCAGTGCTGCATGACTCCAGTTAGCTTCACTTTATAATTACAAGTCTGTTCTTTACTATTTTTCCCCAGCTTAAATACCACTTTTTCAAAGCAATGCTGAGGGAAAAAAGAAATGGAACCAATTTTAATGAACTCATGCAAATATAAGCCTGGTGAAATGAAATCACAGACCTAAGCAGAATACTGCATTGAACACATTTGTATGTTTTATGCTAAGCTCATCTAAATTTGAGTAATTGGACCTAATTTGGCAATCTGCACAATCCGTTTGCAAACTTCCACCACTGAATTTTAAGTATGAGCCTGGAAAATCATTAACATTTTTATTTATCATGGTGGCCCCAATCCAGCACAGTACTAAAATCTATGTTTTAATGTTTTGAATGAGGTCTTAGCACATGCACAGCATCCAAGAGTTATCAGGAGCTCTAATTTCAGAGAAAAGTCACTGATACGTTCAGATCACATAATTTTAATCTCAAATCTCTAAATCTTGGGACCGGGAGCCTTCTTCCAAAAATCCACTCTCTTTATTCGTCCTCCATGCCACACTATCTGAAAAATATTCCCCAGATCACAAAAGTTGCTCAATTGCTTTTCATCTCCACCCTTTCTTCTTCTCCAAGAAATTCCCTTACCTGCTCTGTTCCCCCCTCATGCAGATGTTCACCCAGTCCTTCTCCTTTCAGCATGCACTGAGCAGTGCATGAACTGGATGTGCTTTCCATGCTCCAGGAGCAGGGTGCTAGCTCCAATCCAGTTTATTAAAGACCAGCTCTCCCATACTCTCCCCCACACGTGTTTTGGCTGCAATGAGGGTTTTTTTAAATTTGTGTCTCATCTTCGTTCAACAAAAAAAATCCATTACAAAAATGTACTTGTTCCTTAAAATACTTAGTGGGAAAGAAAATTGTTTCCCATTCAACTGTATTCATTGCCTATTTTTTTTTTCTGAAGTCAAGAGAAGCTAAACCACAATTTTCCAGTTGAAATCTTCCAGTCTGACTTTGGATCAAAGTCTGTATCCATTGCAATGGGAATATTCACAGCATCCCAGCAAATTACTCAAATCAGGTGTGTAAGCAGCCTGCACTGGCACCATGAACCCTCTCCACATAACCAGAACACCCCCCTTGACTACGGCTGTGTGTCAGTAAAGCCATTTTAAATCACAGGTATAGCCAAGATCTATTAAGGCAGAACTGGGGTAGATCACATGCAAGTTTACTTTCTCTCCATGTGTCCTCAGGAAATGTGTTAATTGCTCACAGCTCTAACACAGATTTTCAATACATCTGCAAGATGCAACAAGGCACACTGAGGGGAAATCGGATTCTTTTCTGAGTGAAATTGAGGGATATTCAGTATATTTCAGCAGCATGGCTTTACCCCTTCCCAAGCCTCCTTCTGCACCATTTTTCTCCCACTGTCTGGGCTGGATCCTGGGTACCCACCCATCACTGGTGTGGCAGGATGAGCTCACCCCCACACTTGGCCAGGAAGCTCAGCTGTCCTCAGGACTCCACACAGGGAATTCTGTACCAGGACAGGCTGGTGGAGGATGGGTGTTAACTTCGTGTCATGATGAGCAAAATTGGCAGCCCAGCATTTTGAATCCCAACACATCCTCGTTTCTCCATCTCTATCTCAAATCAGTTCCTTAGAGTGGATCACAAATTGCTGCCACAAATTAGATTCCATATTTTTGTAGGCCAGCTTAAGCACTGTGACTTGAAGCAATGTGATTGAGGCAAGAATTCAGAGGAGCTATTCCTGGGGATTTCCCCAGATCAGAACTTCTTTGCACAGGATTCATTTTGCTCTCAGGACTTTCACAGTGTAGTCATTACAAAGACCTGCCTGCTCTTTTTCCATTGTCGTGATGTTGCAGTAGTCAAATTCTCTCCAATTAATCCGAGTAGTAAAAATCAGACCTTTTATTTTGCAACAGGAGAAAAATTTAAAACTTATTCAGCTCTGACACATTTAATGCAAATTGCTGCTTGGGTGGAGAGAAGGCTCTGGTGGAGAAAAGCTCATGCCAGCTCCATCTGTAAGAACACAGGTCGTGCACAACAGCATCCTACAGACCCAAGTCTCTTTAAAAGGCAAAAACTCACCAACCAAAGCATGCTTTATGTTGAGGACATGCTGCTCTTTTGACCAGGAACTAGCAGGCCCTCACTAGATAGGTGAAGAAGAAATTACCAGCTGCTCAGACAACACTAAATCCAAGAGTATATCTTCTTTTAGAAGCTTTTCCCTGTGACTGCACGACAAGCAAAGTTCCTACACCTTGACAACTCATTCACCTCAGCGTGTCAGCTTGTAGAGAAAGAGCTGTGGTGGTATTAAATTGGTTTGGAATGGAAGATGTCACCAGAACTGAAGTTTCAAAATGCACCTGAGCAACAGTGCTCTTTTCACTGCTGAAAAGAGAACTGAGAACTAACGGGGTTTAAAGGAAATAGGAATTACTAAAAGATAATTGGGTAAAACCATTTCTTAAGCTACGACAAACACTGTCACATCTGAGGGAACTGAATTTCACCAGTTGGCATAAGCTTAAACCAAGTATGCTGCACTCCCTTCAGCTTAGGCTTGTGCTTATCAAGCTCTGAAGTCTGATCCTTAAACCTGATCCAAAATGCTGAGAGACTCTTCCCTGACGACAAGGGCTCAGTCAGGTGTCTTTATTAATCACAGCTAACGAATATTTTAATTCTGGGACCTTTGGGAGGAAGGGGTGGAGTGGGGCTCTGTGCCTTGCTCCATACGAGGAGATGACAACTGAGATCTGCAGTGCCTGATTAATATTTTATGCTGAGATCCACTGGGTATGCAGTGTAATTCTGGTGGTTTGTTTTGCTCTATGTTTGCTGCATCTCCAATGTTATTTGCAACAGCTTAGTGGAACAACAACAAAAAGAGGTTTCATTCCCGCAGGACAGCACTGGCTGACCCCTCTCACTGCTCCATGTAATTCAGAGGGAGCAGCCACTAAACAGGAACTGAAAGTGCTCTGCAACTTTTTAAGGGGAATAAATGGCACCACAGATTTACATATAGATAGCATTTCAGAGAACAATTATGTTGATTTCTTCTGCTTAGCATTTATCTACCAGGTTATCCTGGTAGCCAGAGGATGAGCCTGCAACAGGGCAGTGCTGAAAACACATCTCTGTGTCATCACCAACAGGTCACTGCACTGGCTTTAAAATAACATTAAAACACAGTATGGTCAATGAAAAGAGACAATGAAAGCAAAATGCATAACCTTCAGAACAATTCTACATCTGAGGACCTCACTAACACTTTGCAGAAGTCTCTGATGTGAATTTTCAGTGAAAAGAGGACTGCTGTAAGATAAAATCTCCCATTCTGAGGACGGGCACAGTGGGGTTTGACCCATGCTCAGGAAATCACTGCATCCCAGAGGCCCCAAAGCAGTCCAGATACCACCAACACTGGCAGACTGCAGCCCTACTGCCTTCAGGGGATGCAATAGTAAAGACAGCTGTTCTGAATCAACATCATCTTAACACATCTCAGAAAGCTTTCTGGTTTCATTGCAATATATGGATGGGGTGATTTTTTCTTTTATTTCCCTGCTATTCAAAGATCTTTAATAGAATATAACTCAAACCCTCCCATTCTCTTAGGAATAGGAGTGATGTTTGCAATGAACTCTGTCATCAGAAGGTATGTGTCAGGGAAAGACTGGGATATTTCTAGATCTCCAGTCTCTTTATGCAGCTTAATGCTAATGAAAGGAAACCATTTTTTGCACACAGTGAAAGGGAACAGATGGTGTCACAGTTCTGCTGTGGAATTTAAGCAGAGTGACAACCTATACAGCAGATCATCATCATGGGTGAAACTCTTTTAGGTAGTCGCATGGAGGGTTTGTTTGTTTTTTTTATCTACTTAATACTATCCAAAATCTTGAAAAGCTTTTTCTTTCCTTTTTTTTTTTTTGTTTTTTAATTTAAACCTAAGAAAATGGTACGATAACCTCACCATCCTACAAAATGCCAGAAGACACATGGAGACCAATATTTCAAATACACTGTGAAGGGACAGCTGAAACACAGCACCTCATATTGCAACCTGGCTTTCCAATCGTGTCTCCATCCAGACACCAGTCACCGGCAAGGAAAAAACAAGGGCTTAAAAATGACACTGTCAATCTGAAAATCACTGTTCTGTCTGAAAAACGGTCCTAGCTTTAATTATGCCTGCAAGGCAGATGACAGCAGAAAAGAGTTGTTGTTGTTTTTTTTTTCATTTTTAATAATTTTGTATTTTACACTTTTGGTTTGCAATATTCTATGTGCAGTTCACCTCATTGCTTCATTCCTATATTTACCTGCTTTCATTTGGGAGTAAAACAAAGGCAAACAAAAGGCAGATAAAAATCATAGTTAGAAATTTACCAAGAAATTGGAAAATGAAAAATGCCTTTCTACCCAATGATTTGTTACTACTGTTGTTTCTAAATTGATAGTTGAATTTTTTGACCTTGCTGATAACTGAGTCAGACTTGTTTTCATGTGCTGATCCTAGCAGAAGCATCTGAATCCCCACAAAGCATCCCCCTCTCATGAGACAGTCCATAGACAACCTGAAGTTTCACAATTTTTACTGTTTTCATTCCCTCAGATTCCTTTCAGCTTATTTTAACTGCCTGCATGAGTATTTTAGAGTGCATACCACTAAAAGCAACAGATGACATGCTCATCCACTCCATAATTCACACTGACAATAGCCAATCTCTGCTCAGCCCATATCCCACAAGAAAAGGGATTAATCAGGCAGTGACATCCTGAACAACAAAGCTCAGCCTGCTGGGTTGGGGTTTAGATCCCCCCAGGAATGGCCTGGACCCACTCCACTCTCTCTGAAACCCTGGAAAATGTTTGCATGATGACACCCCCATATTCCCACAGGGATGAATGATGTGCATGCAAAGCTATCCCGTTGCAAGCCTAATTTTAGTTTTTTACAAGGAGACAGAGAAAATCAGGTTTTAGATACAGCCCATATTGGCACATTGCAATTTTTAACATGCTCAGTTCTGGCTGTGAGGGCCAACAGCCATCAGGCTGGGAAGCCAAATTTATGAATTCAGGTATGAGTTGGCATGGACTGACAGGGAAAGAAGAGCAATACAAGCACCCTGAAATAAGTGGGTGAGAGTGCTCCAGGTACTGTGCTCCCCACGGCTGTAAATCAGCAGAGCCTGAAACTAAGGTCTGATATAAAAGAAATGCTCCACCCTCCAGTGCAGGCAACCAACAGCTTAAAATCATCCCCATTTAGCCAAGATCTCGACCTATATGTATTTATGGGGATAAAACAGCAGTTTCTCCAGCAAAAGGGAATGCCAGGGCTCTCTCAGAGCACCTCCCACAACACAGGAGCCATTAATGCCACCACAGCAAACCAGCTGTGACCCCAAAAGTGGCAATACTTACAAGAAACACCGCACATAGATATACATTTGGGGCAGAAGCACTTGAAGTGGGGAAAAGTGGGGAAATATTCGCAGTGAGTGAATTCTAAACTCATTCACAGAAGTTCCTAAGGTGTAACCTGCTGATTAGGATGGAGGGACACCACCTTTCTTCGAGGAGAAATGGAACACTGGGGTTTTAAGGCATTTTCAGGGCATTTCTCGGATGTGTCAGGTAAAACCACTCCTGTGCTCCAAAGCACCCAGGCTCTTGCTGCAGAAACGCAACAGCTCTTACACAGCAAGCGTGAAGTGAAGAAGCAGAAAGAGGCTGCCAGTAAATAGGGTTAATCCCTGCAGGTAATACCCCTTCCCGTTAAACTGTGCAGCATTTTCCAGTCTGCAGACTCTCAGTCCCATTTAACATCTCTGTCTCGCTGCAGGCAGACACATCGGAGCTCTCCCTACCCCCCATGCCCGCGCCCCTTCCCCAAATTTCTGCAAAGCTGTTTGTGCAGGCAGCAGCCAGTTAAACCAAAGGCTGCTGGTACTACCCCGGGAAGCTGGAGGGGGGCGGCTGAGCCGCACAAAAGATCTGCACACAAAAGGCCATCCTTTTCATCCCTTTTTCTTCTTCATTTTCTCCAGCTGAGCCATAGCTTTATTTAATCAAGACTTAAAAATAGATGCAAATGTGGGAGGGGGTAAGGACTGGGGAGGGGGGGGGTGATATGGGACAACATCTATTTTAATACAGAGAATCAAATTTGGTGGGTGAGGGGATGTGGGGAGCCTTTAACTCTCATCTTCCCCCCTGCTTCCAAACCCGCGTCCCCAGCGCTCACAGAAATCCATGCAGCATGCTACAGATATTTTCCTTTTTTTTTTTTCTCCCTAGGAGGAGACGTAAAGGGCTTGACTCCAAAAAGGACAGCGAACATCCCTGCATCCCCAGCACATAATCATATGAAAAACATGGCTGGCTGGTGCATCGACAGATGCAAACGAGGAAAAAAAAAAAACAAAACAAACAACAAACCAGACTTAGCCTCATCCGCAGCAAAATTAAAACGGGGAGGAGAAGGGGAGAAAGGGAAATAATTGTGGCTGTGTAACATGGCTGCACGATTTTCAGAGGCTGGCAGCTTGCAGGGAGCAGTGGAAATGTGTGTCTGCTCCGGAGGGAGCTGCTCTGGCACCCCTGCAGCACAGCCCTGCATCCCGCTCTGCATCCCAGCCACCACCGAAACACCACCACTAAAACAGTTTTACCTGATCAACGCAACTTCACGGCAGCCGGAGGTAGGGATCCTAGCAGAAATGCAGCAAGGAAGGGGAAAAAAAAAAAAAAAAAAAAATCTGCTTGGATCCTTCTGGCAGTCCACAGCCTCATCTACATGCATCTGAGCGAGCCCTTTCCAGCAGCTGCTTCTTTTATCAAGCCCACAGGCACAGCAAATGAGTCCGGTTAGACAGTTGAGTCAATGTGGGCTATTCACAGCCCGGCTGCTGCAGGAGCCCGGCTTCTCCTGTCCCCTGTCCCCGGCGAGGCACCCGCCCACCTCCACATGGCCCTGGATAAACACAGCCCCACCACATGATCCTGACAATCATCCCTGCACCTCTGCTTCGCCCCACTCTGGGTAAAAAGGCTAAGTCTAAGAAAGCCTTTACTTTAAAGGAAAAAAGAGTCTTTTTCCTTCCCTCATCCCCCCTTCCTTTCCCCCCCACCCCTTTCCTTTTTTTGTCCCCCTCCCAACCCCAACCCTTCCCAAGGAGGGAAAAAAAAATAAATGAGCTGAATGATGAAGGTGAAGATTTGAAGATGGGTAATATCTTCCTAATCAACTCCGTTCGGCAAACAAGTGTCACTCCGAAATGAAGTGCCATTCAGACTTCTAATAAGCACAAAGCCTCAGACAGAGATCCTGGATAAAGCCTGGTACATTCCTGGAGAGTGAGGCTGACCACAGTTAGCGCATCCTTGATCTGTACAAAGCCGCTGATTTCCATTTTGTTGTTTTAAAGAAGAAAATGTGATAAGCCCTTTGTTTCTCCTCCTCTCCCCACTGCAAACCATTTAAAAATATTCATCTAGGGATAACCACACACATACACACACTGAAATAAAGCACACACTGTGCCATCCCTGGGATGGGGAGCAAAGCTGGTGGACACAGCACGCTGGAGGCATGCTCCCCTTAAATACACTCACGAGTGGGACACACAGGGTCAAACATGAAGAAGAAACATTTATGAAAGTCATTCCATTTTTCTGTCATTGCACAAAGGAGAGAACTAAGCCCTTCTCTCTCCCCCTGCACTCCAATATATCTTTAGGACTAACAGTGTCCTTCTTTCTCCCCTCCAACACAGGAAGCAATATGTATATGGAGCTATAAATAAACACACACACACAGATATATATATATATATCTTATAAAATGCAGCTTCTCCTGGTTATCTAAACTCTCTCTTTGCAAAGTACCACAGTTAATTGGAAGAGTTCTCCAAACAATCTGGCTGAACCCTGATGACTGCCTACTTGTGTCAGCATTTGCACTTAACTAGAAGTTAGTGTAAGCCATCCACATAAATCAAAGGTAAATACTGATAAGGTATTTGATGCTTGAATAAAAGCAGGTTTATCCAAAAATAGGTTAATAGAAACACACTGTGGCATCACATCACCCAGCTGTGTAGGTGGGTTAAAATCCTAGTTCCTGGAGCCATTACACACAAGCCACAAACACAAAACTCCATAAAACCTTCTTCCTTTTCTGAAACGGGAAAGGAACTTTATGGCTCTGAAAGAGAAGTTTGAACTTACTCCCGAAATTCCTCAGAGGCTTAAGAAAAAAAGAGAATAAAAGGCAGAGGAAGGAAAAAAGAATAATAAAGAAACAAACCTCATGCTTCCTATGCCATTCCCACCTTCTTAATGTTGTAAGGCTGGCAATACCCAAAGCAAATGATACTTTAATCAGGACCACCATCCAAATATGACTGTAGGAAGTAAGAAACATCTCAACAAAGGTAAGACTGAAGCGTGGGAAGCTCTTGGAACCGGTTATAAATTAATTTCAAAGCCAGGGGAAGAACTGAATCAAAAAATCCATGACCTGGATGAGCAGGGAGTGAGCAGTGCCTTTGACAGTCGGGAAAGGTAACGCTGTTCTTCCGCCTGCCTGCAATTTCCAGCCTCAGCAATGCATTGTTATCTTTAATTTGCACCTGTCTGAACACAAAGCTTTGGCACTGCCTCTCTGCTCATCTCTGCTCACTCATTACCTCTCTTGCCTGAAAGGTGAGAGGAAGCAGGAGGCGGGATTGAAGGCACTCCAGGATTGCATTACAGACTTTAATAAGCTCGGCACGTCACTGTCCCTCATCCCACAGGGAAGTACGACCCATGATCCAGGGGAAGGGCAATCCATGCTGCCATCAGAGCTCCAGCTGCTCCTCACATGTGTGTGCAAGCAGCCAGGGCAGCACATGGTCTGGCAAGGGTGAGGAACACCCAGGAAGGGTGGCTTTAGTTCCCAAGGAGTGGAAAGGAAGGAATTCCCACATATGAACAAAAACAATGTGTGAGAGATGAAGGATGCTGCAACCCCCTGGTGATCCACCGGCACCTCTCCAGAGTGTGAACATCCTCACCTTTCCACACCTTTCCACACAGATCCACTGCTCAGCATCTCAGAGCAACTCCAGGTGCCCAGAGCACGGATAAAGTCGGTGAAAATTCCAGCAGCAACAGGAGATTGAATATGCACAAAGTGAAGATATGTGGGCCAGATGTGATACTGGCATGGCAAAGTACAGTTGGCTGAAGACTTATTTTTTCAGGCTTAATTAGAATTTAGCCTTGATAAAAAGCCAAACAGTTCCCCATTATAGTCAATAGGGGTTTGTCACTGTCCTTAATGGCAGCAGGATGTAGAACATTAGGGAAAAAAAAGGTCCAATTCATCACCTTGAATAGGTGAAAATGAAAGTCCATTCTTTGCTGTCACATTTGATTCCTGAAAGACATCTTAGTGTATTGCTACGATTTAACTCAGTATTTCTTTAAAAATAATTTGAGGCAGGATAAAGTGATTTATAAGACATTTTTCTTCCTGCATATTTGATCACTTGTTAAAGGAATGCAATTTAGTTCTAAAAAAAAAAAAAAATCCCCAGATCTTTCTCTCCAGGAATCTCAGCCCCCTGATGCTCAGCATCCCTGAAGCACCCCCGCAGAGCAGCGATGGCTGCAGTGTCACCGTGGAACAGGTGACATATGTGCCTTCCATTCACTGTCTCCTGCTGAAATGCTAATGATCACCGGGTAGTCCCGGAGCTGGCCAAGACTCCGCAGAAAGAAACAAAGGGAGGAGGAAAACATAGAAGGAATCTTAAAGCAGCCTAAAAACTTAACTTCAGAGAAACAGTTGGAGCCCGTATCCACAAGATTCCGTGTTGCAGAAGAAAGAAAAAAATCAACCTCACTCTTTGAAGTTGGCTGGAAGCACAACTGGTTGGTTTCCAACTTCTCTCAGACTATAATTTGACAATTACTTCGCTATCTTTATTTATTTCAGGCAGACAGGAGAGGAAGGAGCAATGTAAAAGCCTGATCAGTGTAGTACAAAGGTCATAAGATCTCAGGTCATTGCTTCACCTGTAAGCTGGTCCTTGACATCTGCTCCTGCTAAGCAAGGAATGCATGTGTGTGTCCTTGGAGAGCAAATTTGCCTTTTTTCAGAGTACAACACAAAGTTACAAGAGGGCACAATTCTGAACAGCAATATTCACTGTCATCTGCAAACTGTAATCAACTACGTGCATTGCTATGCACTGGTTTTTCTTCATGGTCATTGATTTTAGGAATAGATATTTAATCTGCACTGTATAAAACCAGGCCTAAAATTTCAATTAGTTCCTCTGGTACTGAGCGCAGGCAGATAAAATTGCAGAACTATTATCAGCTTAAAAAAACCCAAACAACAAACAAAACAAAACCCAACCCGCACTGTTCTGGTATTCCTTCTTGCTCTTACATAGAATGTCTGCAAGCACATATTGTAGTTTATCTGAACAACATTTTTGAACAGATAAATGGAACTATACTGAATATATAAATATATATTGAAAATGTCTAGTTTTGAAAAAAATCAATATGAGACTTTGACTTGGAGTCTGGGGCACTTGTATATTCCAATATGAATTTTTGTTTGTTTTGCAAGAGCAGAAGCATGAAAATTCTTACAATGTTACAATAATAAACTTCTCATTTTCAAACTTCTCTGTGGATTTTTATAATAAAAACAATGTTTAAAAGGCATCCTCCCATGCCATAAAAGTATCATAGTTAAGAGATTCCAGTTAATCTATAGGAAATGACACTTCTAATATTCACAGAACAGAAGGAAAACAACCCTCCCATGAATTCAACTTTCTATTAAAGGAAACAGTGCTTTTTGTATTGAATCACGGAAGTGTTTCACCCAAGTAAGTGGTCAATGACTTTTATTTTACCAATATACAACCCACAAGCAAATTATGAGACACTGCATTTATCTGTACCTGACCATCCCTTTCCTGCCCTTATGAGACAGAGTCCCCTGAAGAGGCTGAGGACTCCCCCAGAGAACCCACAGACACATTTAGCTTTGATGCTTAAAGATGTAAGTAGAATCAATGATGTTAAAAGGATCTTTTACACATTCATCACGGTGTTTATCACAGTATCCCAGCCTCACTCAGACCCAGAGATGCTCTGCAAAGTATCACTTCAGGTTGTTTCCCTGCCATGGAGTGTCCTCCTTTTCTCACATTAAGAATGAGCAAAAAAATGGACTGATCATTTTCCCTGTGCTTAATAGATTCTGGCACAACCTGGCCTCCACTATAAACAAATAGCCTCAGCACATGAAACCCCTGAAGACTGATTAAAAGTAAGCCTGATTTCATCTGCACCGGTTTCGTGCAGCCATTAATATTGTTAACACACAACCTTTTGTTCTGCCTAGCTGGAGGGCAGCTCACATTGCACTCACTGAGGCACCTCTGAAGGTGTGCTCGCTGCCACTGACATGCAGGAGTGTGTTAATGGTGCTTAACATTGCTTTAACATAAGGCAAAGTGACACCAGTAATGCAGAAATTGATACTTGTGTGTAAAGTGATGCCATTGAGGTTCGGGGAGGGGAGAGGTCTCACTGCCAGTGCAGCTACACAGATTTGTACAAGTGTGAGGGGAAAAAAACCCAAAAAATATCTCATTTGGGCTGAGATGGACCATAAGGTGATGGACCATAAGCAACTGGGTTGAAACTTTGTAAAAGCTAAGTGCCAAGCACACCAATGCTGATTTTGGACAGAAGAAGGTGGAAACACTGGAAATGTTCAGGAGAGCATGAGAGCCAAGAAGCACAGAGCCAAGAGACCATTCCCTGGAGCCCATGAGACCCCAGGGGAACTTCTACAAATGTCTGCAGTGGAGGGAAGTTTGTACTCTGCTGTGCCTTACATCACTTCCTAGCATTGATTCAGTGTTCCAGGACTGGAAAATTATGTCTGGCTTCATGGATATGGATGCATGTGCACCATCCACAGTAACAGCCCAGTAGCTGGCTGCTCCCCACTGAAGGAGCTGGACAGATTTACCACTGCAATTCTGGGCCTTGAAATTTCTTTACTGGCCCAAGTAAAGGATGATTTGAAACAAAAACTAGGTGATGAAAACTCTAGGGGAAACTGAGGAGACAAAATGATCAGGGATAATTTTTTTTTCCTGCAATACCGAAACAGTAAAATTTAAATCTGACATTTTTAGAAAGACAGGAGCTGACAAATATAGGAGGAATACAAAGCTGTCCTCAATCCTCTCCCATCCTAATGTCTTCTTTAAAAATAAATAAACAGAAGAATAAAACAAGCATTCAAAAAGTGGCAGTCACAACTCACTTTGTCACACACTAGAAGCTCCTCCATCCACAGACCCATGGGAATGCCACCTTCCTCATGCCTACCCCTCCTGATGCACTGCTAATGTGAGCCAGACTCACACATGCAGCTGATTGACATCAAAGAACCCACTTGATGCATTTTATTCCATTTTCAACTATTTAATTTCTAGAAGACTAGACTTAAACCTAAGCCAGCACAATTCATATCACAGCCTCCAGTCTGCCTAGGTGAGCTGTCCAGTCAGACCAGCTCCACTATTCCACTCATTTTAGACTGGCTCAATGCTTCTCATAAGTCAGGGACACCTGGCAGCAAACTACTCACCTGCACAGGCTTCCATAAACAATAACAACAAAAAATTATTATTATTATTAATAATAACAATAATTTTAAAGTAGATTGAAATCCTTGTGATCCAGTTGCATCATATTCTGCCTTTTCAGACCTACATGATCACAAGCAGCAGGAGTTTGGCTCACTCTTGCCAGGTGAGGGCCAGCCCTTTCCCCAAAAACACTGCAACCTCCAAGCTGCACTGCTGAAAGCCCCACGAATTTCCTCAGCCAGGGAGAATCTCTCCTCCTCAGCAGGATTTTGAGACCCTTTGCACACCAGTGAGGATACTCCCCTGAGCACCAGGGAGCCCTTTCACTGCCCCCCTCCTCAATTCCTTGTTTCCAGCTGATGGCTACAACTTCACCCTTTGCTCATGAAGTCCACTCAAAGGCCAAGGTTTCCAGTGCAGGCTCAGGGTACAATGCCACCAGGCTCTGTCTGCCTGTGCCAAGGACAGGGCTTTGCAAAGCTGTGCTGAATGTACCAAATGAGATGTGCCACACAGCAGCTCAGGGGTTCTGCTGCTCCTTTGTGCCATGTGGCCCACCCAAACCTGCCCACCAGCCAGCCCCTCTGCCATCTCCCCTCTCCTTGGCATGGATTTGAATGAGTCCCATGCCCCCCTAACCCAACTGGCCATTGTCCACTGCAGTTCAGCACACCTGAACTGCTCAGGAGCCATGGGCTCACCACCCACCCCTTACTGCAGACACACAGATGACCTGCCTGAAACTGGTTCTTTAAATTCTGTCTTGAATTAATATTCTGTCATAGAAGCTATTCTTATTAATTGGAATGCAAGAGAGATCAGGCTGAGGATTAGAAAACACATGTCTAATTTTTATTAGTTAGCAATAACGCAATGTATGTTTATTCTTTCTTTTATTGTTTCAACCTAAAGGTAATTTCCCCCAGCTCTCCCACCAAACACCAAGGACTAAATAGAGCTCATTCTTTTTGTTTGCACTTTGGTGAAATAACAAGTAATAGTCAGCCCTTAAATAGAGCACAGGGTCGGGAATTCAATATACAAGAACCAAACAACAGCATTCCCTCTTGTTTAAAAAAGACAGGCACAAAGGGACGCAGAGGAAGAGAGGTTATTTTCCAAAAATCAAGCAGCCAAACAAGGCTGAGATTTGGACCTGTGGCTCCCACATGCTGGGACTATGTGTGTGCTGGGGAGCCGTGGCCGTGCAGTCCAGCCCAGGAGAATGCAGAGTGGGATGGGGATGGAGGCATGCACACATGGCCTGCTGCTTATAATGCGTCTGGAATCAGCCTCCAATCTCCTCCTGCACCTACAAATCCCCTGCCTGAATACAAATGCATCCCAGCCTCACTGCAGAAGTCTGCAACGATTAATGCCACACACCAGCCTCCCATTAAGCTCTGCACCCAACGACAGAAATGGATTGATTTTGAATTTCACTTAAAAGTTAACCGAATAGCTGTGCACTTTGCAAGAAAATCATCTCCCTGTCGAGCCACTAGACACTCCACACCCCCTCTCTCCACAAAAACCCAAGAAACAGCAGTGCTTTGTGTAGCAGCTACACCCAGGACAGTTGTCAGAAGCAAGAACAGGGGAAGGCTGGTAGCTGCTATGCATGTCCAGCCAGATTAGATCACCAGCAAGTGTCCCAAGAAAGGCAGGGGACAATACTGTCACCCATTTGTGAGCTGGAGCACGTGATGGGCTCTAACAAATGTGAAGTTCCAAGAGATGCAAGAGAGGACAATTTCTGGCACCAAAGGCAGAATTTGCATTGTGTGGATTGCACAAGGCCAGTCTGGCTGTGCCCCTGCCCCTGCTCTGCTGCAGATCTGTAGCCCCTTGCATTTCCCAGTCTAAGAAACGAGTCAAGAGCACTGAGAGCCTGCAGCAGGATTTGTTTTACAGCCAAAGCTACAGACCAGGGCCACTTTCAGGAAGATGCTGTAGTAACAAAGAATAATGAGACTGATTCCTGCTCCAAGGCACCTACAGCTAAGCAGCAACAATCCTTCACCCAGGACCCATTCTGATCTGCTGTTGTCAGTCACTGGGCTGGGGAAACATGTGTTTGATGTGTGCCATCACTCACCCAGCCCTTGGGAATTGCAAGGCAAGGTTTCTCTCACTGAGAATGGACCAGCAAAGTGCCAAGGGCTTCTCAGCAGGGGGAAGAGAGCTGACACTTCTACAGAGGGGGCAAAATAAACCTCCTGCCACTTCTCCAGTGTGATTAAATTAGGGCAGATCTATGCCCATTGTACAGGCGTTTGTCAGATTTATAAACAGTTACATACCATTTGCATTTAAAAAATGAAACTCTTAACAGGCCAGTGCTGGAGATCCAGCAGTGAACCCAGAGAAATTCACACAATGTTTTAAAGGCAAATGCTGTGATCTTTCAATGCACAATAACTGGGAAGTAAAATATATATCAAAGCACAAAACTAAGAAGCCTTGCATCTGAGCTGAGAAAAAGCAACACAGCAACATAAATTACAGTCATGAATCCCCATCGAAACACAGGGAAAAATAGTATTTAGAATTTTAAGTGTTATCAGTGCCAATAAAGGTAAATTATTTATCTCAGCACAATTTTCAAGCTGACTCAACATCCTTTTATAACTATGTGCCTGCTTAAAATTGAAATGTCTTCATGCTTGAGAGGAAAGGCACATAAAACACAGCATGAGCACCTCCTGTTTGTGATGGCTCTGGTGTGGCAGCTCTGCCCATGGCCTGCAGAGGGTTTGGACATCACCTTTCTGTGTCCCAATTTCCTTTTCAGACAACTACCTTAAGGACTTTATTGGTATTGAGCTCATTTGGAAAACCACAATCTACCAGTACCTTGTACCAACCCAGTTTACTACTAGTTTTTTCCTTCCTCCTGCAAGTACCCAACTGCTCATTTCAAGGCAAAAAGAGATGTTTCACACCTGTAAGAGCAGCTTTCTCACAGCACTCATCAGAGCAAGATGAAACCACACACAAACACCCTGCAGTGAGGGTGGGTGGGAAAACACTTGCCCCATTTCCATCTCAGAGGCCACCCAAGGGACAGGCAACCCAATCTGACCTCCCTCCACAGCTAATTCTGACATTTTCAAAGGCCTCAGGGATGTTGGTACCCAGCTATTAGTACATGAACCCTCATTCCCATGGGCTTTACTGACAGTCTCAGACTTAGTTAACTGCATCTTCTTGAAATATGAAAATGTGTGGGAAGGAACAGTGAGAACTTTTAAAAATTGCAGTACTTTGATCCTAATTAACAGAGTTGAATGAAAGCAAAATATGTAGAGCTAATTTTCACAATATTTTTCCACAATCCCTAGACAGCGCCTTTTTCCTGGCACTGTTTAAAATTAATGAAGTAAATATGTTTGCATATTTATCTTTTCATTACATGGAAACAACAACAAGGAAAACAGATTGAACTGATAGCAGAATTCTTCCACTCCAAAGCAGTCTGGATGTGGTTTTTGTTTCGGTTCATACAATGCAACCCAAGTCAAACAAGCAATGCAAGTTCACTGGCCATGTAAGTAATCAGTTTTATCCAACAGAGCTACTACAAAATAACTGCTGTAGGAATTGACCCTTTCATTTTATTTTTCTCTCTGTGAAGAAATCCTGAAATGGCTTTGAAGGAAAACAATATCCTTGTTGAAGTCTCAAAAATAAATGGTCACGCGTTTCCCCACACGAGCAACAACAAATACACCATGGTACTGTATGGCTAATTGATTCAGGCAGTGGAAAACCAGGAAAGGACACACAGATATGGATTCATTAGGACTCCTGTATTGATTCCCAAAGAGATATTTTCATTTTTTGGAACCTGAAGCCCAGAATCTGCTAATAGAAGCTTGAGAAGTCAATGGTCCCTACACCACACTGGAAACCATGGTGTGGTCTGGATTTTACACAAGTGGGATTGGGAGGAACAGAAGAACCAACCTGCAGGACTGAGCTGCAGCTTCAGCAGATTCCATGCAGAGAAGACAGCCAGCATCCACAAGTCCTGCTCAAAGGTACAGGCAGATCCCAGAGCTGGTGGGAGTGGGATGTAGATGATTAATATGTGTGCAGATAAAGCAAGAGCAGAAGCTCAGCCTTGCAAGGATGATAAGCCCAGGCAGAAGGTGAGAGATCTTTCTTTGGGTTTGCAAATTGTTAGCTTGCCCCCAAATCTGAGCAGGCTCAGCAGTCCCTATTTATTCCCATGGCACACAGAGGGTGGAAACTTCTATCAGTTCCCTTCAGTTCACACGTATCCCATAAAATACCCATTACATGGCTGGCTGGGCTTGCTTTGTCCTGGCAGAGAGGGTGAGACAAGATTGCATCTCATGTCACAACTCATGTTCTCTTATCCAGCTTTACCTTAACTCTCATGGATACAGTAATTCATTAAAAATCAGATTTTTTTCTCCAAGGGTCAACAAAGGCTAAATAAACGTGATGGATTTCACGCTACTCAATGATTCCTCGTTATGCCTTGATGACTGTATCAATTGCCATTAAAAATGCTGAGCACCCATGATTGAAGTGATAATTAAAAAGGCAAATCATACCATACAGAGCCCGGCCTGGGCTGTTTGCAGCATCAATTACCTGTGCTCATACACAACACCCTGTGGAAACCCAGATTTCAGAAACTACAGGAGAAAAAAACATGGAATAAAGAAGTCTTATTACCCCCTCCATCAGTGCATATTACAGAAGTAATGAGCATGCAGACTTATTAGCTTTTTGTCTACCTGAAGAAAAAATACATATGACACTTTCAACCAAGAAATTTTCATCTGTTTTCAAGTCTGTGATGCAAGAGAGAGATATCTTGCTTTTGTGAAGCTCTTGCTTCCTCTGCTGTACAGCTTTCATTTTGCTTTTTTTTTCATTCTTTGGTAATTTGGGGATGAAACTACTGATAAACCATTTCTTTCTTCCCTCCTACTATGCAGATGTCAGCTATACCATCATGCACAGAAGACAAAAAACTCCAAACCTTTCCATGCTTCTCAGCTTGTTTCTGGTCTATCAGTTCCCAACATTTTGGGGTTTTTTGACAACATAATTTTCTTTTTCAAGATGTGAATGAGCAAGATCATTTAAGTGACACTGGGGTAAATGGCATGGTAGCTACAAAATTCCTCGATAATTTTTTTGCCACAAAAGTCTAGGAAGTAGCAATGGATCTCAAAAGTAAACGTTGTCTATGTGCATAAAAGGGTTTGCTCTTTGAACTGCACTGAGATGACACAGTCATTACTATATGAAAGCCTGAACATTTTCTTCTATTTTGCAACAATTGTCAAGCAAGTGAAAGCTTTATTTGATTTCCATTCACACTGAAGACAAGATTTAGTACTCCAGTGGAACAGGCAGTGTCAGAAGGATTTTAAATTGTAATGCTACCACTTTAACATCTTAAAGGCACTTTTTAGAAGATAAACTCATCTGCCTATGATGACTAAATGACACAGTAATGGAGAAGAGGTAAAGATTTTCTTATGGTAATAAAAGAAAATACTTCACCCAGAGAAAGAAAAGCAGAGAGCAGAAACACTTTCAAGAATCTTTCAAAATAATGGAAAAACAAATAATACAATATATTTATCCACATAGACTCAACCAGGACTGATATTGGACTAGATTTCTGACAGCACTTCAGAGAGGCAACATTAAAAAAAAAAAATAAAAACACTCAGCAGAGTATCTGATGGAGGAATACAACTCCAGGAAGGAGTCAGCAGCTGATAGCTCTGGAATTGTTGAGAGTTGTTAGCCAATGCTAGCACTCCATCAATTTCCAAAAAATACTTAAGCAATATACCATAAATATGACATATATGATGAAGAGAAAAAGCTGTCTCAGGTGAAAGCCCTCCAAGAGTAACATGAAAAAAACCCCACCCCTCAATACAGAAAAGATTCACTTTTAGTTTATATTACATGAAGGGCAATTCCTTTGATATTGTCATGTCAGCTCATGTTTAGCAACATTTCCAACCACCTTAAACAAAAGAAGATTTCAAGGAGGGAAAACCCTGTCCATGTATCTTGCAAAACATCTGCAGCTTTGGAGCACTGGAAGATGTGCTCTTAAATCCCTGCCTGTCTTCCAAAGCCAGCCACTACTATTGTTCCCTTGCATGGGATATCAACCACGTAACAATGACAATTTTTCTGGCTTTTGCATCCTTCATTGAGGACATTTCAGAAGGTCCTGCCAAGGCAAAGCTGGGGCACAGCCTCTTCGTGTTACTCACAGTGAGCTGCACTTAGTCACTGATTGTCATACTGGTATCTTTATTTACACATGTAGCTAAAAAAAGATGATAAGATGACAAAATCTGTGTATTTTTCATTCCTGGCTCTGAGGCACTATCTTGGTTTGGAAGTCAGAAAACCCTGTAGGTGTCTGAGTTTTCTGGGGGGGAGGCAAGAAGAGAATAATGTTGCTATTTTTTCTGTATTTATGCTGTCATATCTTACTGGTACATCAATACTGGTGAGTGGCTACGTTTTATAAAATAAAGCAGATGTTTTGAATTCATGAGGGGAATGGACAAGATGAATTTGTCCTGCTAAGACAGCTGATAAAACCTGCAGACATTAGGTTTGGGGGGGTGGAAAGGCTTTGCTGACAGAAGACTTCAAGAACAGACACCAAGATTCTCCCTGGATTCACCACAAATTGATATTTTCAGACCCAGTGGAAGTTGGTCTCTGCTCATCCTGAAAGTAAAGGTAAAAGTTCTCTTCCCATCGACTTGAGGAGAAGCAGCCCAAGGATTATAGCTCAAAATTATAACTCCAATGTTCATGTTAAATAATAATCCAATGTTCTTCACTAAAAACTAAATTAACTCCCACTACAAGAGTGTTAAGTTGCAGCAAGTGCAACTGCAATAAAACTCTCAATCTTGACCTTTCTGGAGGTCATAGACACTACAGAAATGCCACTTCCACATTTTTCTTCAAGAAACACGAGGTCAAAATTAAGTTCAGGTGCAGTAAAGAGCATGTCTCAATGCGTGTGACCCCTCTCCTGTGCCTGCACACTCCCCAAACCTGATTCTGAAAAGACATTGTTCCATAAAAATCCATTATATCAGTGCAATTAAACTTAATAGTGCCATAAAGCCAGGGAGCATGTGGAGGTATTGATAAGGTTTCCATTTATGGGCACATTGGTGGGGAAATTGCTGTTTTCTTTTACATAATGATGCAGCTATTATGGATTAGGGAAGGTTGGGCCTGGGGGCTTTTTTTTCCCTCTGCTTTCAGTTTAATGGTTTTCCATACCTTTAGTCAAGCATGGATATGAGATCACTGGTGCTGAATTTCTCCCAGTTTTAATCTTGAAATATGGTGTATAAGGAAGGTTTCTCATCGGTTCAACAGCTTGTCTTATCCTGGTGCTTTGGAATAAAGAGAAAGCTCACTTGGGCCATATGTTTCAGTTGTTCCTCT
Source organism: Acridotheres tristis (assembly GCA_037013685.1). Taxonomy (NCBI): domain Eukaryota; kingdom Metazoa; phylum Chordata; class Aves; order Passeriformes; family Sturnidae; genus Acridotheres; species Acridotheres tristis. The sequence continues at coordinate 6,251,844 of CM072899.1, read as the reverse complement.
CACTCCCCCGCTGTCTTTCCACACATACCATGACCGTGGACAACCTCTCCTTAAGTGGGCAAACAAATGGTTTAACTCAGATTTGCACAGTGCTTGCTGACTTGTGTGGGCTCCAGGATCCAGCTCAGCTTCATCATTTCAGGCAAACATATTTCTGACTGACATGGTGGTAATTAGAGCAGCTCGATTTTATTAGATTGATGACAGATTAAAGGCCAGGACCTCAACCAGCAGAAATTGGTGTTGCTACCCTGAAATCCATGGTGCTGCACTGATCTATGCCAGCTGGGAGTGTGGTCTCACGTCTTTTACATTGTTTTGTGTCCCCTTACGTAACAAGATTTTAAAATTTAAATGTTTTCAAGCCTGCATGTGTGGTCTCTAATCTACTTGCCCAGAGCGGGACTCAGTAACATTCTTGAATTCAGTTTCCATTTCCGATTGTCTGCCCCACCAAATCATTCATATCATTCAAACAACATAACTGAACTTTAGAGGAACCTTTTCACCCCTTTATAATGAACAGGAAAACAAAAAGTAACATCTTCACTTTCTGGGATCTCTATAGGCCCGTGCACCTGGACTGTCTGTCCCTTATCCTCAACTGAAACTGCTCAGAAAGTGTCTCCTTTCTATCTTGCACCTCAGTCATGTGAATTAATTATAGGCTGAACTGGTGCTGATTTCTATTACAGCAAAACACAGACCCAAAAGGCTCAGATCCAAGATCCATTCCCACAAGCTTTATTTGAGCAGCATCCCAATGTGAGCACCACAGTCTCAACAACTGAAAGCCCACCAGTGGAGATCTTCAAACCAATGTGATCTCAGGAGAGAATTCTAATCCTGGGGAAGATCCTGAATTAAAGGGATGCCTCATCTAAAAAGCTGTTCCATACTGGATCTTGTGGCCCATCACTTTGTTTTTGTTAGAAGCTTTGTAATAGGCAACACTTACCCACATACCAAATCTCATTATTTATGTAGTTGATATGTGTTATCAATTATGTACGTGTTATCAATTATCACCAGTGATGTGTCAGAGCCCAGAGGCTCTCCCAGCCTGTCCCCACAGGGGCAGGTGACCTGGATGTGCAGGGATAAATGCAAAGGGGGCCTTTTACATCAGGTGGGCTGTTATTATAACCAGGGACATTAGCAAATCTCATCAAGCACTCATCCGACCTCATGCCAGAGGTGAGCTGCACTTGGTTTCATCAAGGAAAGAAAAGAGGATAAAAATCCATTAAAATGAACCAGCTGTAAGAGGCCATCGAGACTATCCCATTTATTTGAAGTAGACTTTATATCACAAAACATTTCAAGAGCTTTCCAATGTTTGGTCTATTTTTAAAGACTTTCAGTTAGTCATAGATGACCCTCAAAATATTCAGTGGCTTGATATGAATAAATATGCTTATCCAAGCCTGTGACCTGACATTAAAAAAAGCTGCAGTGATTTATGCTAGCTGAGGAGGTTAAACTAGGAGAAGGCCTCTCTTATGATGCAGGAGGAATTTTTCCTGTTAGGACTCAAGTTTAGAACAATCCAAAAGGAAGAATCGTTGCCACATGAAAACACCATTCTTATAATGCAGTCTGATCTCTCTCTAGACAAGCAAAGAATGTTTCACCCAGTAATACTTCCACCATGGCTGTAGCTTCCACTTTAACAACACAGTACCTTTTAAGATGATATTTAAAGCATTTGGATGTCTCAAAGACTGGAAGAATCCAACCCCATTCTTTCAGAAGTTTGTCAGGACCTAGTTTGTATATAGCAATACTATAAAACAAAGCCAAGATACTTAATCATTTCAAGAGAGGCAAGAGGAGTTTGTCTTTGCTCCTTTAAATCTATAGCTCGTGTACTGCAAATTCCTATTTCCAGAGTGAGGAGTGCTGTCCTGAGGGATCAGTGCACAAATAACCATGTATACCTCAAAGAAGCATTTCCCATCAAATTACTAACACAACAAATAAGCAAATTAAAGCCCAAGTGATGAGCACACTTTAAAAATTAAGTGACTGATTAACCCTCCAGTCAGAGCATGCTCATACCCTGGAACAACCCATTAAATTTGGTAGCAAGTGGCTTAAACTGAGCTGTAAGGCTGGTGAGTGTCCATGTACAGCAAGAGCAGAGCTGGAACTGCTCCTCCTCCCAAAACTCCATCCACAGCCACAAAAAAGCAAATGCTCTCCCCTGGTCAATGGGCCAGGTCACAGGCAGGTGCTCCCTGCCAGACCCACACAACACAACTGCTCCCTCTCAAACTCCACAACCAGAAGTGAATTCAGGCAATTTACACTTGGAAAACTCATACCTGGAATGCATCAGGACTGTAAAACCAACATTTTCCCCTTGGTTCTCCACACAAGGCTATTTGTTAGGCCACTGGAAAAATACTAAGGGCTAAAATTGCAGCTCTGTTAATTCCAAAACAAGTTTCCACAAGCTCTCCAAAGCTATTCCATTTTCACTATCTCCTGCCCAATAAAAGACAGGTTTGAAACACCAGAGACACCTGTCTGCATTAAAAATTAATTACTTGTAGACCTACATACAAATTAACTATTTTTTTGGCAAAAGCAGGACTTTTGGCCAGAGTCCTGACTTGCAAATGTTTTAACTGATTGGGGTCATATTTAGTTGAACATTTTTTATTTGGGCTTGCAAACAAATAACACAAATTTTATAGGAACTTCTAAAGATTTACACAGAGAAGAATTCTGAAAAGTTTGGCAACTGGTAAGCCTACCAAATAATTTCTTTGGTTGTTTTTTTTTTTTTAATTCTGTATTATAAAAATAACAGCTTAATGATCATTTAAATCATTATCGTGTGGCTGACCATATGAATACTGAGCTGTGTGTGTCACTGCATTAGTTTCTTCCAGCTGGGTGATGGACAGAGCTGTTTGATGTTGCCACATCTGCTATTGCAGAGCAAAAAATAAATGGTGAGCATGACCAACTTGGCCTAATGCATTGGAAAGCAGACTTCCTCCCCGAAATTCTCTGTTTTCAGTGATTTTGAGAATGAAAGCATTGACTTCTACAGCATTTTCTTTCCATGATTTTGATGATCCCATCATGGTGACAATATCATGAGTTTAACCTTTTCATTTTGTGCACACAGGTGGGCTTTTACTGGAATTAAGGTCTGAGTGTTGAGAACACCCTGTGGTGTTTTCAGCAAGATTTCATCCTGCACTTTGGAGGTTGCTACAAAAAATTACATATTTGCTAGTTTTCATTACATTTTTTTAAGATTTTCAATTTTATTAGTCAAATTCTGCAAACATTCCAGCATTCTGGTGATCAGGAAATACATCAGCAAGGCTGAGTGCACATGGGCAGACAAATGGGACATTATTTTTTGTCTTCTTTTTAACTTCACTATTACAGTCTTGACTCACTGTGGTATCATTTTTGCTTCCCAGTTTCCAAGTAAGCCATTAGACTATCTAGTATGGCTTGTTATTTAGAAAAGACAATTTAGTGATGATTAGCTACTGAATCTATTGTAAAAAACATAAAAAGCACGTAGGCATGATTTAGATGTAAAGTCCCATTTTGGTATTAAACCACTCAGCTTGCATTTGACAGCACAAAACTCATCTACAAAAATTAGCCTTTATCTATAATTATACACATGTATTTACCAAAAAAATAAATATTTTGAAAGATATTTTCTGGGAAAACAATCTTGAGACAAAACAATGAGGCATTCATATCAGCCTCTGCTTTGTTCAAAGTAGGTAAAAATGGTATTTTGAGGTAAAATTCCCAGGCAAATTGCATGCAGCACAGCTGCTTTAGAATTTGCAGGCTTCTTTTTTTGAGAGAGCTCTCACTCCTTTCATCTCAGGAAACAGACAAAAATCTGAACTTAATGGCCATGGAAATGATGTGGCCAGGAGCATCCACACTGCTGAGAACTTGATGTTACATTGCCTAAGCAACTCGGAGTCCCAAAAGACACAAGTGGCACTCACAGCCATCACTGGCTTTACTTAGTTCTGTTTTTGACCAGCCCTTCTTTTGTTTCCATTTCCTCTTCTTTCTTTTTATACACTTCCAGTGGCACACAAAGCTTCTATGCAGCCTCAACTCAGGCCTGGTTTTAGTATGACACTCTACAGTGGAACAGTCCTTTTTAATTTTAGCTTTAACAATGAAAGTCAGATTTCCAAAGCTGCATCTACAACACAATATTTTGCCAAGTGAATATATTTTTCCCCTTCCTTCTAAAGGCAGCACCATAAAAGCTGCATTTTAATAATTACATAGTGCTTTTCATCCAAGGATCCCAAAGAGCTTTAAAAAGGGAGCATATCATTAGCCTCCACTTACAATGGGAGAAAATAAGGCAGAGAGGGATAAATCCACACCATTATTTCCATTTTTTGGGGGAGTATGAGGAGCTGTAATTAGATATTAGGAGCAAGTTTTTCACTGAAACGGTAGGATTGGAACAGGCTGCCCAGGGAAGTGATGGAATCACCACACCTGGAAGTGTGGCAAAGGTTCTGTGCCCTGACCACTGCACAGGGGCCCTGGGGGCCCAGCACAGCTTGATGCACTGGAAAATCAAAAATCTCCCAGAGAATGGACTGATGGCAGCTGGGCAAAAAACCTGCTGCAAGTGTAGTGCTGCCTTTCTTCTCCTGCACTGCCACCTTTTAGAGGAAGATTAGAGATCAGCAATTAAAGCAGCCAAGCAGCGAGGGTGCAGCAGGAACCATCTACAAATAACTTGCCATGGTCATTGTTCCTGGGGGTCAGCTGCAGAATGCTGAAAAGTTAGACTGATAAATTTAATATCAGGTGGCATTTAAGCTGCTGACAGCCTTTTTAAACCCACTGTGCTGGAGGATGCTGGCACTTAATTACTGAGATGGTATCAGACCTCACAGCCAGCTCGGTGTGGGATGTATGGGCTTGCAAGCAGAGCCCAACAGACCTTTTCTAATAAAACTTTAAGCTAGAGAAGCTTTGAATACAGGAACTGTTTTAGTCCTACTGCTGCACATAGTTTGGGCAGTCTGTACTTGTGTCAAACAGCAGCAGAGACCAAAGGAGCATCCACAACAGCTCCTGCAGCATTTTTCCAAAAACCAGGATTATTTCTTGCCATTGCTTCATGTAATATTTTGAAATGTATCTTTTTTTTTTCTTTTTTACCCTCTTTTTCTTGAAATGCAGCCAGCACCAAGCAAAATAGCTCCTCAGAGGGCAAAAACAATAGTCAGGATTGAGATAAACTGTGGAAGGATATGCAGAAGGTCAATCATTGCATCCATAACATGCTCCTGTTGACAGAGCTGTGGTAATTTTCTCAATTCCCACTTTTTTATTTTCTTTTTTTTAGATAGATGAGCCCATAGCATGCAGAGATGATGGTGGCCAATGTCAAAGACAGGAATGCACCAGCTTGGACCAGTACCTGCTGCCCCATTGCTCACTGCGGAGCAGACCATCAGATCCCAGCACTCACTGCCAACAGATGGGGTTTGGCAAACCTGACTGCTACAAATCACAGAAATCACAAAACTGGAGTCTCTGAGCACTTCTGCTTCTTATTGCCCAGATGCATCCAAATAAAATCAGACCAAAGTGGGACAAGGAGCATGAGCCAAGGGAGAAAAAGCAGAAGGTTTTAACCCAATCATACTTTCTATTTCAGTGAGGAGAGACCACAAGTTCTTGAAGTACAGTGAATACTGTCTGTGGGAAGAAGTTGAAGTACCAAGGGGATGGTCAGCAATACAAAATAACTAGACTACAAAAATTAATAGTGTCAGGCTTATCTGAATGTGTATTTGTAAAATGCATTTAAAACAAGGAAATCCTGAGGGAAAACTATAAAAAAATATGTAATTAGATATGAGGCCAGGAAAGACATCAAAGGAGTTTAAGATTTCTTCTACTTCACCCAAGAATATCCAAGGAATATCTCTCCAAAGCACAAGGCACAAGTGCAATTGTTTGTTCAGGTGCTGGTCACAGCCCCATTAGTTTAGTGTTGCTATAACATTACTACAAACCTCAAGTAGCACCAGCAAGGGCAGCTGCTGACCACCATATGGCAAACAGGAATATTTCAGAATGTGTTGTAGACAGATGACCAGAAGAAATCAAGTCCCTACGTGCCATGCAACAGCAACAGAGCTCCCCAATACTCAAACAGAAGCCAAGCTTCCAAATAGCAAAAGCTTTAAGATTTTAAACCAATTCCTTTCACTTTGCCTTTGCTCAGGGCAAGGAGTACAGACACAGCTCCAGTGGCTCATTAAGCCATTCCAGCCCAAGCACTTTGCTTTGCAAAGTTACCCTTATTTCCTGCCACTGTTTGTTTTGATAAACCCATTCTGTATCAGAAGTGCTGATGTTTGGAATGTTGGAGGAGTTCGAAGAGCAAATTTGTGAAGCTCTATGAATATGAGGATGAATTGAGTAAATCTGGTATACTGGAAAAAGGAGAAAAGGGATCAGAAAACAGCCACCATAAAACCTCATTATGAAAGCACCCACGAGAGCCATTGGTTTGCACTATTACTAAATAAAGATTTTCTGTTATATAGTGGGAATATCTGAAATAGTGCTTAGTGCAGTGGGACACGCTTTCACTTTACAAAGAATGTTACAACAGGCAACTATTTAATAAGGCTGCTAGAGGATGATGCCAGCAGGTAATTCACCAGGAGTGAGCCACTTTTAAATATTTCACTAAAAGAACACACTGAGATAATAACATCTCATTTATCAGCTTGCCCTTCAAGATGCTATAGCCTTAGTGTCTCTTTTACAGTGAAGCAGACCTTTTATTAGAGAAAGATCCTTCAATTTAAAGACCTCCCCATGGTGCCAGTGGGCCACTTGCAGCTAGAGATGCAAAGAGTTCTATGTATGAAAGCAACTTCTGGGCAGCACTCAAATCTCCCCTTGCTTGGAAGTGCAAGCTTTGTATATATCAGATGCAGCCAGCAGCAACACCTGAAAAGCCATTTCACACAATCCATTATCAGCTTCTACTTTCAGAGGCTCCCATTTCCATTTCCCGAACTTTAAATACTGTGGGTAAAATCTCCCACAGCTGTTCTCTGACCTTCCTTAAAAGCTTCAAGGTACAGCTTTGAAATTTTGGAGTGTTTCTTTGCTCCTCTCTGCCTTTTGAAAAAAACTACAACAGTAAACAAGAAAAAAACCAAAAAACAACCCTGCTCAAATATAGTCTCCCAAATACAGAAGGAGAAAGCAAGACTGAGCAAGAGGAAAGCTCCCATGTTACACATCTATTTGACAAGACTTGCCTAGATAATGGCAAATATGATGTGTAAAATGCTCAAATTGTGGCAGCATCCATTCCTAACCTTGGAACCTCAAATTCTCCACAGGGACATGTCTATTCATCCCTCAGGCAGAGTCTGGGCTAGGGAAATGTCTCATAGATGGTGCTCTAGAAGGAATGCCTCAAAACACAAGCCTACCAACACAAAGCTGAATTTTCCAAAAAGGCTTCTGTTGGTATAACAAGCTCCCTGGTGCAGCTAATGGCAACTTTTCCATTTCCTCTTATATAATTTGAAATACCAAGCCAATCATGCTCAGCTTGTTAGACTTCCCCAGAATTGCCATGAATCCAGCAATATTCCTTCAATTGTGTAACGGTACATTATTTTAGTTAGGCTGGCAAAGCTCCACGGGCTAGTTTCTCCCCATCTCTTTTCCAGCGATCCTGTTATCCAAACACTGAAACTCTGCAGCTCAGTGTACTGAGTGGACATCTCCATCTGTGGGGAAGGAATGGGGTTTGATTCCCCATGCCATGACCTTGCTGATACTGTAACACAGAGCAGCTCCAAATCAAACTGCTCTGCCTCGGAGAAGCAAAAGGAAGATGAATAGAGGTCACTAATATTTAGTCACCAAGACCTTTATAAAAGTCAGAATACTTAGACTGCAGTGACCCAGAAAGGCCAGTGAACTAATAAAACAATAGAATCCATGAAGTATGAGAAAGAGGAAAATGGAAAAAAATTGAAAAGGTTCCATCCAATCAAACGATAACTAAAGGAGCTGATAAAGGGAATTAAATGCTCTGTGTTGTACCCTAATAACCCAAAGAAAATCTGAAATTTCAAATAATGAGAACAGCAGGCCTCAACCTTCATGTCCAAATCACATGTAACTGAGTTCTTTCTAATGGGTAAGCAGCTGCTTAACAGAGTGATGATAAAACTAGCTCAAGTTCTCTATTCCAGCCTCACTGTGGCTTTCTAAACCCTTTCCAGCTTCCCAGTGGTTTGTCACTGTGAGAATACTTTCTGGGACATTCACCTCCTTCACAAAACATCATCTCATCAGCAGGTAATGTGTGACATCCTCCCTGACAGTCCCAGGAGTGAAGGGAAGGATTTAATGAGCACAGACTCTGAATCACTTCCTGATTAGGACTCAAAATGAGTTGACTACATCTTCACCAGGAAAAAAAAAAAAAAATACAGTCTTGAAGAAGAAAAGGCAAAGGACAGTTTTAACTCATGCATCTAAATGCAGTAAACCCTTGATTTCCCTTAAGAGTTTAGGATGACAGATTATCACACCTTAAACTCTTGCCTTGTCAACACCAGGACACTTGTCCACTAAACTACATTCAATGCACATCTTTAACACTGCAGCACTGCATAGTCTGCTACAGCCCATTCCCAGCTTCTGCTGCTGGAAAGAACTTGGATCCCTCAGCCTAAGCCTCAGGCTCTTGCTGTGGTCCATGCAAGAAACAGAGGAAGAGGAGACTTTTTTTTCCCCCAGTCACATCCCCACTTTTACCAAGGGCTTGCATTGTGGTGCTGAGTTGTCAGTGTGCCATCACACAATGACACACTGTTCATCACCAGGCAGTGCTGACAGAACTGCATTTCCAACTGCACCTTCTACATGACTATTATTCAGCTGCTCCTCATTCATTTAAAATAGTGTAAAAAAATCAATGCCAGAGAGTTCTCAATGTGAGCAATAAACCTACCAAAGACTTCTAGAAAGAAGATGCAAACACAAGGGGAAAAAAGGAGTAAATCTACTTTTTTTCCCATTATATCACAATCTAAGTTACAGAGTTTTGTCAGGGCTTTTACTTTTTGTGTGCCTCGCTCACATCTTTACATGCATTAACAGGCAGTGTTATACCCTAATCAGAACAAAACATAAAAAAATCCCCCACAAACTAAAATTTCCAATCTTCAATGAATTGTTCCCTCAGGCAAACAAAGAAGGTGGTAACACTGCAAATTCTAGGTGGAACACTACCTCTGTTTAGATAGGCAAAGCAACAAGCTATTTTCTATACAATGAGTGATATCCACAGTCATATTCCAATTGCTGACAGAATGACATTATTCACCTAGCAGGGCTTTTTTTTCCCTATTTCAATATGGAACATTTTCAGAAAATATATATTACCAAGTCATTTAGGCACAGCTCACTTAGGGCTGACTTGACACAAATTTATTGGGTAATTGCCTCATTGGCCTCGAACTGCTGGGTCAACTATTTTTCTTCTTGGGTTTCATTTTCTTAATGAATCCTTTAAAAATCTATTTAGAAGGGAAAAAAAGTCAATCTCTTCCAAGGAAAAGAGTAGGTGTTCATGATATTTTACATCAACTAAATATTACAAAGCTTTTAAGAGAAAAGTTTTACTTTAGTTATCATGGACTCTCCTGTTCATGACATTTTGATGTTTGTAGTTAAAAGCAAGTGTAAGCATTTGTATTACACACACACACACACACCAGGTATGTACATCCCATGCAACCATGTCAATATAGGCCATATGGATATTAACATATTTATGTAAATGTGCTAATCTGACTATAAGGAGATACAATGTCTGTCCATGGGTAAAATCAGTGGGGGTGGGGAGAATCAACCCAAGGTTAAACTATCACCCTTCCTTCCACAAGCTTTTCTACTAAACCTGAGACATGCTCAAGTAATAATTTTCAGGTGACACTAACTGTCCTAAAGGAAAAGGGTTTTTTTCCACTAGAAAGGGATAGATTTTGCCAAGCCATCTTTCACAGGTAGGTCCAGCAATAAAAAATAAAAAAAATCACTAGGATAAAAATAGAAAAATCCAGTAACTTTATTTTAGGGTAACAATATCTACGTATAGCCATCACTGCCAGCTTCATCTCTAATGAATGTGAAATTGCAATAGAAATTCTGTCCAATCTATGTCAATTTGGAAACTTGCTTTAAGCATCTTTTCTTCCACATTTGTCTACAGCTGAGATTCCTGAAGACATCCTGCACAGTCTGAGCCAGTACATGCCTCCAGATAGAGCTCAACAGGCCAAGAATATTTTTCCTACTTCTCCAGGTTTTGTTTTTCAAGTAGGAGAAACTCAACTCTCCTACTAAAGGATGAGAAAAAGGAAGAGTAGGGTATTTGATCTGTTATTTTCTAGCAGTCAGCTGGAATCCTACTGTATATGGTCAAGAGGAGGAGGGACAGAGTCTTACTCATGTGTGCAGAACAGCAACAACAGCTCAGGATTAGCTGCAGACAGAAAGACCATATAGGATTAACACAGTGAACCAGTCATCATGCTTACCAGAATATTCAAGAGCAAAACATTCAGAGGATTTCAGGACAGGATTTAGCAGAATTTGACTGAAAATAGCACCACATTTTGAATAAGCTTTACTGAATACCACAGTACCCAGCACCTTTTGGCTGAGATGACTTGATGTGCATTGATTTTTGAAGCATTTCTTGTGCAACCATGTAAAGACTTGGTGCACTGCAAAGGATGGAAAGCTGGCAGAAAAGAGTCTGTACACAGCTCCAAAGTGAAGGCAAGAGCCTTTCCTGCAGCTAGGAACTTCTAAACAACTGAAACTCAAGGTAAGTTACTGTCAGATGTAGAGTCAGGAACCCAACACCATTCAATCAGTTTCTGCTGCTGAATTAATGGCTTCATTGTTGTTTTTTTCTTTAAGCCATGCTGACTGCTATGACAGCCTTACCTGTGCTAGGGGCTGTCAATAATGACAAAAGGGAGACTGTAAGTTTCATATTTCAGGTTGGATTACCTGCATTAGAAGAGTGTATTAAAAAAATAAATAAAAAATTTAAAAAATAGAAGACATTCAACTGGAAAAGGGTTATTGCTGTTATGGCAAAACCTGGCTGTGAAACACTTCAACAGCAGGGAGCTGAAGTGCTCCTGGAACAGCTGCTCACAAACATTACAGCAGTTTCCCTGAAGGAAATGAAGCATCATTCTTGGATCTACATGGATCCATCATTGCTTCCATCTGACAAGACTTAGCAGTAGACAAGGATGAGTGGAAACAAACTGGCAAAGGAGAAAACACTCCCTGTGCTTCTGCACCACCGAGCCCTTCCTTGCTCTCCCCAGACCAAAGTTCCTCCTCGACAGGATTTCCCACATGGCAGAAGGAGCCACACAACAACAAGCAACAGGTTCAGAGCCCAGCCCTTTGCTGAGCCAGCCCCTCTAACAGGAGCCTCTGCACACACTGCAGCCTCCCTGGCTGAGCCAGCCTTTGCATTTTTTGCTCATTTTTCCTTGGGTGCTGCAGAGTAGAAAATAAGCATAATTAACAACACAAAGCTCAAGCTGCTGAACCTGGTAGTTCAATTTAAAAACAATCTCCATACATTCATGTAATGTGGGTCTGCTAGAAGAAGTCTTATGAATTGTCTGTGCAAGCACTGCCTTAAATCTTTTTTGGCTGCCAATTCCAGCTGCTAGCCTATAAACCATTCCCATCAACAGGCACACAGACTGATACCCATGCAGCCAGAGCACAGCAAGGACAGCAAATAGATCACAAGTGATAATGCTGTTGATGTTACACGATGCACAACCTAACACAGCACACCCCACCTGTGCCTGGACAGTGCTCTCCAAGTGCCACTGGCACCCCCAAATAGTCACTCCCACAGCTGGCCAGTCACTAACAGCCCTTATCCATCTGCAGCCTTGGCCAACCTTTGAGCAGACACATGAGCTTGTCCACATTACACACTCTTAGTTGATTTCTCGACACCTTTTTTGGCAATTTACACAGCAGCAAATGATCAAAGGTGCACAACGATCCTAGCTCACGGTCAAATTGGCCATTCATCCACAGAAAAGGGATACACAGAAAGGCAGCTGCAAAATCTGAAGCTGTTGCAGCCACTGGTCATGCTTTACCTGAATTGTGGGCAAAATAGGCTGATCACTCTTCATCACTATTAATCCACTGTAAAAATTAATAGGTAAAATAATTCAAGCCTTCCTTGCAAATTCTTCTGAAACTCCCAGAAAAAAAAAAAAGCAAACTCTTCCCAGTGCAACAGCAGGCACAGATCACCAGCTAAGTTAGCTCTAAAGGCAAATATTCTATTTTCACTGAGAGATGCAGTGGGCCGTAATAGGAATAAGGAACAAAGACCCTTTTCATTCTGCTGACAAATACAGTATAGCATGTCACAAATCACAAGGGGAGCAGGCAACACAATGACAGCAATTAAATGGGTGTATTTTTATTAAGAAATACATATAATAATGACTGACTGTGTACACTCTCCCCCTCCCCAACCCTTCAAGAATTACACTGGCAAGTATGGCTGTAAGTGTTTAGGGATGTTAGACAGAAAACTATCCTAAAGGAAGGGTACCCAGTGCAGCAGGATACACACAAAAGCAGACATAGATGTGTCGTTTGGCTTTTTTTGCATGTTGTACACCTTGTCTATTGCCATTCACACAGCTTCCCCCAACTCATTCCCAAACGATGTATTCTTGGAGAAGCTGAAAAAAAAATATGCCCCCTTTTTAACTCTTTTGCTGCTGAGCAGCAACTGGGACAGCATTCCTTGCCCTCTGCCCTGGTGACCCAGACTGCTCTGGGAAGATTCACTTCCAGCCCTCACACCTGCTCAGTTTGGGGGAATATTCGCAGGAAAAAGGACCGTGCTATGCCTTTAAGCTGTGACCAGCCTCTCTGAGCCTGTCCCCTGCTGCTCGGCAGGGCCAGCACAGGGCAGGGCTGGCTGTCCCCGGTCCGGGCAGTGCCCCCGGGCCGGTTCTCGCTCCCGCGTTCCCGGTGCGACATCCCAGCCGGGGTGAACGCATCCCAACCGGGGTGAGCGCATCCCAACCGGGGTGAACGCATCCCAGCCGGGGTGAGCGCATCCCAACCAGGATGAGCGCATCCCAGCCCGGGTGAGCGCATCCCAACCAGGATGAGCGCATCCCAGCCGGGGTGAACGCATCCCAGCCGGGGTGAACGCATCCCAACCAGGATGAGCGCATCCCAACCAGGATGAGCGCATCCCAGCCGGGGTGAACGCATCCCAGCCGGGGTGAACGCATCCCAACCAGGATGAGCGCATCCCAGCCGGGGGCTCCTTCCTGCCCCCTCCCCGGCTGAACCGCGGCAGAACAATGCGGGGACAGACATTTAGCAACACCTGCTCAACCGCATTAATATGCACAGGGATGTATGGATGGTTTTTTTTCCCCATCCAGCACTAAGACCGCATTGTTCGGGGCGATCCATCAGCGGATCGCTGCCCCCCCAGCGCCGGCCCCACAAGCCCCCTTCTGACATGTCCCCTTGTCTCGCAGCCCGGGCTGACGAGCACGTTCAGGAATGCACTTCATTAAATCGGAGCTGCCCCATTCCAACCTGCAATGCGGAGGCAGTACAAAGCCAGCGCCACGCTTCCTCCCGCATTTCTCTCAAAAGCCCCATTGTTCGGCAGGCATCTGCTCCCGCTCCCAGCCTATTCGTGCCCATTGACCCCGCTCCTCGCAGCACACCCGCTCGCCAACGGGCCCCACGTAAAGCCTGCTGGGTGAATTAAAAAGCAGCACCGGCCATCTGTGCTGCCGGGCTGGGCTCGGGCTGCCGGCTCCTTCCCAGCCCCAGCCCCGCGCATCCCGACCTGCGGCGCCGGCACATCCCTGCTTTCCATCCCTGACCCTGGCATCCAGGAAACAGGGTGCTGGGGGGAGGAAAAAAGGGACAGAGAATACAACAGAACAGTCTCACTTGCCTGAGTCCTTCGAAAATCAAGCACAAATACAAGATTAATCCTTCCTTTGTGAGGTCTTGTCTTTAAGTCGTGGTATGTAATGATCCTCAGCACTGCAGCAGAGGGGAATAAAAAATGCAGGGATCATAAGCAGGGGGAGGACAGGGCTTACTTACATCAGGGTTTCTGCCACATGACAATAGCTTTGAGAGGGAAGAATAAGCTGGCAGCAGCAGCTGACAGTGCAAAAGGGAGAATGCAGAAGCCTGCCTTTTATATTATTGGTGACATTTCTAACACATGACAACAATTTCCATCTGTATTTAAGCTGCGAGTGTGAGGGAAAGAGCATTACATCACGACTCCTCTATTCCTAGGGGCTGTGGAATATGTAGGCCAGGGGGATTAAAAAGCACCTGTGTATGCTGGAGATCTGAAATACCACAAGGCAGATTTCCCCCCTCACTTCTTTCTTCCTCACCCTTTTTTTTTTTTTCTCTATCACCTGTACTTAGCTGCTGTTTGAGAATATGCCCAGGGAAGTGCAAAATGGTATTGTCCTAGTTAGCAAGGCTCAAGCATGGGGGAACGATGCAAATATGTGTTTCTGCTCTGTCTCTCTCTGTAGGAGATACAGCACTCATTTTTGCAAGCAATTGGACAGAATACAGAGCATCTCCCTGTCTTCTGCTGTGCTTGTCCCAAGGGCTTCGAGTTTCTCTTAAAGTACCAACTTTCATCTTCCTTTTAAGTCTGCAGGGAATTTCAGTGACAGTAGCAACAATGATTTCCCCACCCCCCCCTTTCTTTTACAGCCAACACGCGCCTGTATCTTTTTAAAAGTAAACATCCAGAACAGGGGCCAAAGATATTTTGGAAAAAGCACTTGACTGCCTCAGAGCCAGCAGGAGTCCTTCTTGGACGCTTTCCACGTATCCCACAGGACACAATTCTTAGATGCAGCTCTGAAATCCTGAGGGAATCCAGCCTTCAAGGAAACTTGCTGCCCTGCAGCTCCAGGGATGCTTTCCTGGGGCTGCTGCAGCTCCCTGAGACAGGCAGGGACATGGGAACCCCGAGGACGGCATGGGAAGCACTGCTGGGGTGGGCACAGGGTGGTGTAGGGCCACTCCTGCCCCTGTTCCCATAGCCCAGTGGGTTCAGCACCAGTTTTTATCTGGGAACAAGCAGAATTTTGATCCTCACCAGCCGAGAGCCATGGCTGGCACAGCAGCTCTGTCCAGCTGTGTCACAGCTCACCTGTGTGGAAGGGCCAGGCAAGGGAAAACATCATCCCCTCCCACCATCAGACCCAGCAGCAAATACAGACACTGCTCTTCTGATGCACCCAGCCCTCAAAAATGCTCGAACTAGGTAGGGGCAAAACATCACTGAGAGCCAGAAACGCTTGCATTACCTTTATAGGAGACATGGCCACACAGTAGCAGGAGATTGGCTTGCTTATAAACAATCTTAAATTTATCTAACATCAATATTTTCATGAGAAAACCAGCTGGGCCAAGGTGCTGGCCCATTATGTATCTCGTTAAAAAAAAAAAAAAAAAAAAAGGACAAAAATTCTTTGCTCAAGATCACCTCCCTGATCTTTCATCACTGGCCTCTTGGTGCATAAACTATTTTTTAGGTATGTCTGGTCAACTCAAAGCTGCTGTGGGAACTCCAAAGCCTTTGATAATGTCGGGTTTAGAATATTGCACACAGTAAATTTAAAGACTGCAATATGAAAATAAATTACTCCGAATTGTTCGCCCCTCCTCTTTTCATGTCCACAAAATAAAAAAATCTGCATGAGCCACGCTGAAACTCTCTCAACCAGATCAAACTTCAATGAGGCAGTACCTATGTGGAACATTCCAGAAAAAAGCCTCTTTATTAAAAAAAGAAATGGAGCATTTTACTTTAGATTTATTCAGAGATGCAGCTTCCCAGTCATTTATGGAAACTCTTTCATAAGATTTAGAAGAGGGGAAAATGGAAACAATGAAATGACTTATTTTTAATCTGGGGTTTAAAGGCTTTTTTTCTTTTTTTAAAAAAAAGTCCCACACACAAAGAAAGAAATTCAATGCAAACCTCTGTTTCTGTAACATGAAAGCCCATTCCAATACCAGAGTAATCAATTTCTCAGAGCTTGTGTGGTCTACAGCAAAAGCCAAAGAAGGTATTTAAGTTTATACAGCCTTCAGCATTTTGATGGTTTGCTTTTGAAATACGACATGTTTAAATTTTATATCTTTTTTGTACAGTTAGTTATGTCTTAAGAAAATGGTTGTTCTTGGTAGAAAAAAATAGAAGGGAGGGAGAATAAATGAAATTCAACCTCGTTTTGAGCTTTGCCCATTCTAAAATCAGAGTAGCTGAAAGTTGCATCATGAGAAACTGTTGCAGTGGTAATTACAGCTCTCATCATTATATTATACCCAGTCTTAATTTAGCATCAAACACTTTGGCTCATATGAACAGAAAAGAAATATTAATAAGAGTGGTGCTCCAACACCAAGAGCTTATTACCAGATAAGCATGTGCAGAAATTTACAGGAACAGCAAAGCAAATACTTTGTCAGATGTAAGAACTCTCCACCTTTTCTAGAGCTGAAAGTCATAAGCAAATCATAAATCACTTCAGGATGGGGAAAGGAGTCTTTGTCCTTACAGTAACCCCAGCTTCCCACCATGAAAGAAGGGCATCTTGAGACAAGATTTTACAGCTGGGATTTAACTCACAGGGTGGAAAAAGTGTGAGATAGAGCACTCTTCTAGGTAGGAACAAACTTCCACAACAGACTTCTCATTCTTTCATCAGTACATTTTGGATCCAATTCACTTACCATGTGGGAACAGCAAATGGGGAACAAACTGTGAATTCAAATAACTGTAAACTCAGCAAGATGTGGAAATAAAACACAGATGGTGCACTTCAGATTAAGGGTCAGCATTTCAGCGTCACTTTCCACTTTTACATTGTGATAGGTGATGTATAACAACCACCTTCTCCCCGAGACAGCACTCCAGTCAAACCATGACTCACTTAGGAAAACAAGAGGCAAGTGATCCCTCCTTGGAAGCCTCCTGCCAGTCGAGAGGAGCTAAGGTTACTTGGTGAAACTGTGGGTTTGCTGCCTGAGGATTAATGCTTAGGAGTGGAAATTGTCTCCACTATAGACAGTCATGGCTGACAAAGGTTTCTTCAGCATTTTCCATCTTCCTGCACCCTGCAGCAGGGCTGCTCTGCCTGGCAGGGCTGTGCCCAGTACCCACATGGTCCCCTCTTCACCACCTCCATTTCCAGCAGGAAATACTTGCTCTGATACCTGTTTGCAAAAGCCAAGAACACAACCCACTGCTGCCAACATTCCCCAGTACCAACCCTTAGAAAGTGCTCAGTCCTAAAACACCTCTGCAAGCCTTCATCCTGCTTGCCTGAACACTGGGTTAATTTTATTCTCAACACTGGGTTAATTTTATTCTCTCAGACCCATTTTGTCAAAAATCTGAATTTAGGATAACTTTGTTCTGGTTATGAAGTATTAGTTGCGTGCCCAGTGCCCTCTAGAAAAGGATTGTCTGCCTGTAAGCACAAGTTCAAAGAAGAAATAAAGGAGTAAATACAGATTGGATGACAGAAGAGCTGTATATCTACAGGAGCTTGAAATGCCAGATAGAGAGGAGCAGGAGTGATTGTAAGGTGATTATTACCTTCAAAATAAGCCGGAGGTTGTTTATCAGATCAGAGTTAATGAGGGAGAAATCTAATAGAACTATAATATTAAATTTACCACTTTAATGGTATCATCAATGTTCTATAATGTGGGCAATTTACAGAATGTCTGTCGGTGTGATTCTCCAGTGTGGTTAGTTACACAGGAGCAACACTATTACATCTCATCAGCTTTTTCCTTCCAGAAAACACTGGGCATTTTGCAGAGGATTGCTAAGCGAGACAGCAATCTGTATCTTTAAAATTATGGAAATGCAAAAATGGGAAAGAGATTTATGAACATGATGGGATGTTCACATTCCTGGAAGAAATGTGTCCAGCTTTGCCCCACTGTTGAGTCCAGCCTTCCTACTTCTGCACTGCCATGTCGTGTCCTGCTGGGTTTTCCATTATTCTCTTACAACACTTGCTTCTCTCCTCAAAACCTTCCATATCTGGATTTAGGAAAACTGCTAATAACCTCACTAGTCAAGCACTTTTTCAGCTCTCCTGTGTTATCCCCCTCTGAATAAAAGAAAACACTGAAAAACTCACACCCTAGAAAAACATGAACAAAAATGGTAGTAAGGGCTCATAAATCAACACTTATATGAAAAAGAGTCAAAATACCCAGTGTCAAGGTTTTGATTACTAATTCAAAAGACCTGTGAACAGTAGGAGATGGTAATGCTGTGTTTATTAATAATCCTCCTCATGTATTCAAGGAAGAGTTCACTAAAAGCAGCAGCAGCAGCTTCTTAATGTGGAGCTCCTCCTTCCCTAAGCATCTGCTCCAGCTCCTGTGTTCTGAGGTTTGCCACTTCAAATCCCCAATACAGCAAAGATCACCTGCACATTTTTAGCATATGAAAAATGTCCAATTAAGTAGCTTTAAATTTTGGCACTTGAGTTGCCATGATGGTCCAAGATAAAAAATAAAGTACCATCAATGTCTCTAATAAGCCTTTTTATAGACCTTTCACCAACATCAACTTTTGTTTACTGCTTTTTCTCTGGTAAATGATGTGTTAAACTTGAGGTTTAATGAAAAAATACAGATAGAGAATAATGAAGTATGACATAAAATTCAATAGCAGATGATACTTCCAAAGGTCTTTAATGAGGTTTTCCTCCATATTCAGCTCAAAAAAGACCATGCAAGAAGAACTGTCAGATCACTATCCACCTGATTACTCTGTGATACACATCTCATTTTGAAGATACATTAGCCTTTCAAGGAGCCATTTATTAAACATTTCCATTTAAATAAAAATTTTCACAGTCCTCAGTGAAACAGATGTATTCCCTCTTAAATCACTAATTAAGAGCACTCTGGGATATTAACAAAGCCCTTTAAAAGGAATTCAGAGAACTAGTGTCCCCCTTAAATAAATCTGTTCTGGAAATGACCCAGGAATCTTGACTTCATAACTCAAAGCTCTAATTATTCAAGAGAACATCATTAAAAAAGGATATATCTAGACTGTTAAGACTAATAGGAAAGATTTATTTTTCCTTCAATAGGGACAGAAATACAAATATTTGCTCTTTTTTTTCTACTTTCTTATTCACTTGGGGTGGGGAGGGAAAATCAGTGAGGATGAATTTACAGTTATTCCCAGTAAAGGTACTGGATGTGACTGTCCCCAAAGAAAACCAGCTAGCAGAATCCAAACAGCTCTATAAATGATTACACGGCTAATCACCTCTCTGCTGAAATAAAGACAA
The DNA here is from genome assembly GCA_037013685.1 of Acridotheres tristis. Taxonomy (NCBI): domain Eukaryota; kingdom Metazoa; phylum Chordata; class Aves; order Passeriformes; family Sturnidae; genus Acridotheres; species Acridotheres tristis. The sequence continues at coordinate 6,232,330 of CM072899.1, read as the reverse complement.
AAAGGGTTTAGAGGACAAACACAGCACACTTTATGTGAGGAAGCATGTAATGTTTAAAAAAGGATAACTGGTTGAAGATGAGATGTGACAATTCTGCATGCCCATCAAACCATCAGGAGCTGGCATCTGCCACTGCCCCCCTGGGCTCAGAGCCTGTCACGGTGGCAGGATGTGGGGCTGGGAATCACACAGCAAACTCCTCTACAATCCCACTGCATCTGCCCATGCTGTAGTGCAGGTATCACACCGGGCCAGAAGAATCTCATATAAATGCGATTTACAGGTGTTCCTTTTGAAATACTGACATCTTTGATGGAAAGCACAGGAATTCTGGAATGTGAAACCACCAAAACACCCAAGTATTAACATACCTGTACAGTGATGGGTGCTTAATCATGAAATACCAAATGTGAAACCCAAATGCAAATACGAGTGGCAAAGCAGGTTAAAGAACAGCTACACATTTAATTTCACCTCATTTTAAAACAATCCTTTTGCTTGGAACACTCATTCTCTTGCTTTGTAGCATAATCAATACACTGAAACCCTTGAACAGATGCATGGTGATAGCTGAAAAGAAATCAAACTGCCTAGAAATCTAAAGCTGTGGCACTGCAGCAATCATGAAAGATCTAATCAGGACCCTGGGACATCATATGAAAAACTATGGCAGGACAGAGCCAGTTTTGAAGTAAATAATGTGGGGCAGTTCATCTCCACCCCTTCAACCTCCAAACAGCAGCTCCTGCTCTCAGGTCTGATTTACTCCCCGCTGTCCCAGAGACTCCCACCTTGGAAGCCTTTATGTTTTAAAACAAATGCACAGGCATGGTTTGCACTGCACCTAAATATCCACTCACAGCTGCCTTGCTACAGGACAAAGCAACTGCAATGAAAAACCTGCAAAATTAAATCCACTGGGGACTAACAAAGAAAACAAAGAAAACTGGCCGTGTAATCTCTTCCCACACTCCTTACCCAAATCTCCTTTGGCAAGTGGCATGGGAGAGCACACAGGGCTGAGCTCCTCTGCTTTGTACTGTTCTCTGGTGCCTCATGCAATTCCAACTGGGTGTACAGTGCAACACAAAAAAGCTATTCCTCACAAATGGGGAAGCAGATGGAGCAATATTTGCCATCATAAGTGCTTTTATTTCCAAAATTAAAAAACAAAACAAACAAAACCACCCCCAAACAATAGTTTCACTGGCACAAAACGTGCTATTGATCTAAAAGGACAGACCAGATGGGAAAAAGGTCCTGAAGTCTTCTAGATTAAACAAAAATGATTGCCTATAGAAAGGAACTTAACTACAGAAATATTGGCCCTGTTGCTCAAAACAGGGTATTTTTTCTCTCTTTTAAAAGCGAAAGCACATCTGGTTCACTAATAAGAGAAAGAATTATATCCTTGAAAACTGCAGGGACACTGCTGAAATTTGGCACTCCCTGAAACACAGGTATAAGGATTTTCTAAAGCTAGTGGTTGTACACAGGATACAGTCCCTCCTGAAAAGACAGGAAAAATCAAATGTGCGTACACTAGCTGGAATGGAAAATATACCTCATACTATACAGAGTCAGATTTACTCACAAACAAATATTCTTAAGAAAAATTATTTTTACATACTGCTGGTATCCATATGTTGCAACTCAGTGATAATGGCACTATTTTAAAAATCTTTCAAACTTTTTACCTAACATAAATCTTGTAAAACAACTAATTATTTTTATGTGTTAGAAAAGAGTCTGCTGCTACTCACCTTATCAGTGTGGGCCTTCAAATGAATATTTCATGGACCCTGCAACTATTTCTCATTACAAAACCAGTATTACACCTCTAGGAAGGGAACTGCAACAAAAGGTACTTGGATAATAAATACATCTGCAGGTCTGGAAAGCTTTTGAGAATTCAAGAACATTTGTGTACATAAACTGATGATTTATTGCCTGGGAAGAAAACTAATGTGCACTGTCAGTGATTCTGTTTATCCTTAATAAAAATTAGTAACTAAAAATAACTTCAAAACTGTAACTCAAATATCCACACATGTAAAACCACATGCATTTGTAACATAAAAGTCTTAATGCTTCACTTCAGCAATTTTTCCCAGTATACTGATACACTTTTATGCTCGCTACTCTAAAGAAAAGAGCCTTCTGTAATCTGGTTTGCATATACCTTTTCTCAATTCATTCTGAAGTTCAGAAATACTTATGGGGGAGCCCAGAGCTACAGGACTTTAAAAACTATCCTGGGAAATCATCTAAGTCTGCACATTTGACAGGAGTTTCATCACATCCCAGCCCATTTAGTCTCTCTAGTCCTCCATTACCTGCAGATGATGGTTGTTATGCACAGAACAGCTTATCCAGCTCCTGGAGAAACTAAACTGCCCTTTGGAAGTTCAAATATCCGTGAAAATCTTAAATTCAGAGAATAAACTTCAACGTGCAGTGTACAATTACTTACTAAAGTTTGTCCTATCAAAACTGTGAAGTTCTGTTGTTCAATATTATTGGTTTTGCTTAGAAAGGAGACCTTTCCTTTGCACCAGGAGATCACTTGGAATCAAGAAACTTACTCTGAAATTTCCCACTGAAATATGAGAAAGCTCAGGCCAGCCAGGTGCCTGAGTGTGGTTGGCTTTTCCTGAGCCTCCTCCCAGATCACTCAACACTTAGAACTATTGATTTTTATCCATTTCTTTCCATTTTGCTCTATGTTCCCCTTTAAGACCAACCACAACAGTTGGAGCTACTGTTCTGTAATTGAGGAGAGAGGATCAGATCAAACTGTGGGAAGGTGAGAGAACAGACAGCAGAAATCAAAGTGGTAAATCTCTAACATTCAGATCTCCAGTCAATTAATCCCAGGACATGTACTTGTTTTGGGAACTGTTGAATGATGACCTCCTGACATTTTAAAAGCCAATTTTGTGAAGAAAGGGGGAAAAATAAAAAAGAAGAATGCCATATAGTGTCTAGTCTGACTTAACTCTAGGCTAGCCACTATACAGTCACCTTTTCATCTACAATCAAAAAGACCTTGCACCTTCCCGAGCTCTGCTTCTGAAGACTGCAGCCTGCCAGGGAAAGGAATTGCACAGCACTGAAATAGGATTAGCTGTAATTTCAGTCATGTCTGCACCAGGTATACTGCTTTGGCAAGTAAAGGTTCAGACACCAGACCCACCAGAGCTGCCTCTGCAGGTCACACAGGACTGAAACAAGTGGAGAACCAAGTCAATGGAAAAAAAACCTAAAAAACCTAAAAAACAAAATCAAACAACGAGCTAAGATAAGCTTTTGTGGAAGTATTATCTTTCTGGCTCCTCTTGATGCACTTTGAAAGGGAAACTGCTGTCAGGTTGTTGAGCATAAGCAGCTAGGACAAATAGCCAGTACTGCATGTTTATGTTAAACAGACACCTTCTGCCATCACTTCAAAAAGAAGAATACAATCCTGTGTGTTCAGCCTTCTGTGAACAGTGCTTTGCACAGGCTGCTGCATTAGTACTTTAAAGTAAATTGCTATCACATATCTTTCTCAATAAACACTATTGCACAGATATCCCCAGGTAGGGCTGTTTGGAAACACCTATTTCATGGATCTATTCTCACATGAACTTCCAAGTAATCACAAATTCCACTAGGAATCTTCACATACAACAATCCTGTTTGGGAAAGTCCTGCTCCTAGAAACAGTCTCTGAAACCTAAAGCCAGAATGTCAGCACACTGCATCACTGACCCTCAGCCTCCCCCAAATGACACCAGCTGCTGTGTGATAGACTCAGGTGTGGCACAGGGTGCCCCAGCAAGGGGTTGATAAAATTTCCCTCTTGTTCCCAAGTGTCTGGGCTGGCAAAATTGAGCTGGAGAAAGTGAAATCCACTCTAGAAATAAGGTGTGGACCAGGTCTTTGCAATCAGTCAAAGCACTTCTGGTAGAGGCACGGCCAGGGGGTAACTGTGGAATTGTTGTCGTTGCAGAATATAATCCAAGCTCAATGGAGCCATTAGCTACCCCAAAACACAGCATTATTTCTGGTCATCTTCACTAGGCACAGACACAGGGAAAATGTGGTACTTCAAAACAAAAGAAGGGAAAGGGATAGCTAGAGATTGGACCAACATAATAATAATCTGGATGATGTACTGATGGATTTTTGTCTAGTTTTGACAATGGAAACTACATGCTAGGAATGAAAACAGTAATTCATCTGAACATCTATGAGAATAACTTTGCTCAAGTTTTAAAATCCTGGTTTTTCTTAAGCAAAAGACAAAACCTTCCCAAGTAAAGACTTGGATGAAATTTACAATGAAATGAAAGCCTCAGGAAGAAAGTCAAGGAAATAACAACCCAGTGGTGGTTCATGTGAAATAAAAGCTAATCCAGTGGCTGAACTACACTAACTCTTCCAAAGATTTCTCCATTGTAGCCTGGCTTTATAACCACTTATACACCATCCAAATATGAACAGCTCTTCCTTGGTCCTGGTCCTAGCTTATGCTACTGCTCTGAGTTGCAAACTTGGAGGAGAATGCCTTGGGTCTGTAAATAAACCCGTGGGTTTGGTGTGATAGGAACAGCAGACTCACAACAACCAAACTTGGAGGCCACCTGGAATCTCGTCACAGCTGTTGTTTACTACAGAGCATTGCAGGAAAACTCAGCTCAGTGGGGAGCTGAGGGTACGAGGACTCAGAGGAAATGTGCTGGAGGGGCAGATGGCACTGAGGAGCAGGGGAAGACTTCAGTGTGCAGAAATGTGTGTGGTTCACCAACTCATTTCAGCAATACTTCACCTTTGGGTACATTTCAAGGTTTTATTCCTTTATGATAGTTCCCACATTTAGGGATCAAATCCTCTGATCTCTCAGAAAACCATCCTGTGTCACCCATACAGGCAAATGCTCATATGGCTCCTAGGAGCTGACATCATCCCACCCATCCTCAACGGTTCACCAGAAAATAAATCAAACTCTTAACCAACTCCCCTAAAGAAAAATTCTAAATGATGCTTAAGCAGCGTGTCATTAACAAAATAATGAGGTTGAGCCAACCATCCTGCATCTTTCCTCCCTTCTGCTTGACCTCTGTCTTCTACAAAAGCTGACTTCACTCAGTTCCAGAGCCAAGCACGGGATGGGCACAGGGCTGTGTGGGAAACAGAAACTTTCTGGGTTTTCTCACCACCTGCACCAAACCAGCCAGGGCTGAATCCCGTGCTATTCTCACCAGAATTTCTGGGCAAGAACTGGTTAACAGCACCTTTTTCCATATTACATTTACTAATTATCACTTCATTTAGCCTTTATATTAGTGCAATAAAAAGCAGCTGTCAGGCCAAGCATGCTCAGTCCAAGTGACCTTGTGTTCTTGTTTGTGTTTACCACATAAGCATCAGGGAATTCCATTTTCAAAATACAAGGCTTCATAATCCATTAGCACTAGAGATTGGTCCAGGGCTCTGGATTTACTGGTCACATGTACCAAGGAATAAAAATATGAGTGTACAGCCAGATTAATCTCCAGACCTGTACAGCATCCCACCCCACCCTGCAGCAGTCTCATTCCAAGTCACATATGAATATTAGCATCATTCCTAAAAGCTACTATTTACTATATTAATACTATGGTATTTACTATATTAATACTATGGTATTAATATACCATCCCCACAGTAAACTAAGCAAAAATTAAATGCTACCTGCCCAACAGTTTAGAAAGTGTGGAGACACATAAGAACTAACACCACTTCTCAGATTTTACATTTGTTTCGTAAGTGAAACAAAAGTACTGACGTTCTTATTAAGACACCAACAACCCACATCTCCCCCAGCTATTTTGAAAAGGCAGGAATCACTTTCACTGCCCTTAATTTTAAATCAAAAGCAAGTCCAAGCAGCTTAGCTCACCATCAAGTTCAATAAATCAGATAAAAGAATCAATGGAAAGCATTTCAAAATGTAACCTTGGTAACATGCAAAATGTTTCCCCAGAACTTACACTCATTTGCTATATTTGCTGTTTTAGGAAATGAAATATCACACATAGGCAGAAGGACATTAGTATCACAACACTGCATCTCCCAAGCCTAACACTGCACGTGCTCTCCTGGAAGGCACTTTTTGCAGTATGCCCTAAAAATCTGCAGCCTGACAAGTTAGGTGATTGAAAAATAATCATATTTCACATTGACAAAATGGCAAAAGGAAGTGTTCAATAAGAAACAATAATCCAAATTTATTCTTTATGTCCTTCTAAATTCTTTAAACATAATTTGTTTCGTGCTTTTCACTGATAAAATGAGCATAAACTCAATGGTGTTATAACAGCATCTGCCATTTGAAAAATCAACATTTGTCAGTGTTACCACTCAATTTTATCTGGTCTTACACAGCCCTCCTGCATGCAACACTTAGACTGGAAATGACTACTACTGTGTGTACCACTATGTGATATTTGTTGGCAAATACTGATTTTTGAGTTGCAACATAATTATTCAATATTTATGTAAGTCTAGCAGGATAAACAATCTCTGATTCACAATGAGACAGAAAACTTCAAATTATTTTGCTGCTCATCTCAGTATCCTATTGTCTAAGATGTTTACTAGTTCTTATTCCAGCCTGATCTAAAGGGCATATCATTATTTCCACAGCTCAGCCAAGTTAAGAAAAAAACCCCTTTCCTTAGAAGAGTGTCCCCTGCCACCTGGAGAATGTCAAACAGAGGTGTAACAAAGTAGGATCATCCTCCACTCTCTGTATGTCTTCCCAAAATGCCAAGGACAGTCTCATTTTGAGTAATGATTCTGACCTTCTAAAGATTACCATGTTCCAGAGTTCTTAGTTTTACTTCTGGTTTTTTTTTGCTGTTGTTGCTTTTTTTCAATTCATTTGTTGGGGTTTTTTTTTGTTTGTTTGTTTCTTTTTTTGTTTGTTTGGTTTGGGGGTTTTTTTGTTTGTTTTTTTGTTACTTTTTGTTTGTCTGGTTTTGTTTCGTTTTTTGTTTTGGGGGTTTTGTTTGTTTGTTTTGGTGTGTGGGGGGTTTTTTGTTTGGTTGGTTTTTTTTGAGAGAAAATGAGCATTTCCTTCTTGGCTTTGCTAACTCTTGTTGCTTATGTCCTACATGAATCCAGGATGACCTTCCAACAGTGGCAGATGCCTTCAACAAAGGCACCCTGCCATAAAGTGCTGTTCAATTCTACAAGTTAAACAAGCATCACAAATAAAGTTCTGCTCAGGAAATAAAAATAGAAGCCACTTTTTTATTCATAGGTTTTAAACCAATAAGCAACATGCACCAGTGTGATATTAACAGACTATTTCTAAGCCAAGCAATCACTTCATGGCAGCTTTTTTTCGGGTTTTTCTCCAAAGCAGGCATCACAAGGCTTGCATCACACCATCAACTGCTCCAAAAAGGTAATCAAAAAGCCTCATTCACAGATGAATCATTTTCCTTTTCAACCCTATCTGCTGTCACACATGGAAGTCTGCCCAAAATGAAAACAGTCTCCCCCACAGCCATGCACACCACCACAGGAAGGCTGCCCCAGAAATAAAGATGGAATTCTCTCCCCCTTCTGTTTGAATTATGAATATTGTGTTGATAGCTTTGTTAATTTTTTGGTGGATATATTCAAGTAGGTACGGTATAAATATTATAATTATTAGGATGATAATTGGTATATATATGTGTATTTTGATTTTTAATAATGGTGTAGAGATTTACTTAATTAGATAAATTGTTTAATTATGTTTGTTTTTAAATTTTGAATTTGGAGATATTGTTTTGTAAATTTTGTATAATTTGTATAATGTGTAATGCGAGCAAAATAGAAAAAAAATTCAGTTGTTACAAGTTGTTACACTTGTTTTTTTAAAACTAAACAGTCTAATAAAAAGTTAACTTATATTATTTATTGTCTTAACCCAATAATTAAATTCCCATGACCTTCAGTGTGATACTAATTAACCAATCAAAAACTACTACCTGAAACCCATAAAAAAGAAAAAAGAAATGAACACTAAAAAAAACCCGCCACTCAAAATCTTCCATCTTCCTCCATACTTCTTACTATATCACAAAAACCTCCAATTTAAAACTTTTCACCGCGCGAAAACGCTCACTTTTACTTAACTACGCACCCGTGATTTTTAACTCCATTATTTCAATTTAAAAGCCTTCCCTAAGACCTGAAGCCCAAACATCAATGCCCAAAAGCTGCAGAATTCCCGGATTTCTGTGGCCCGGCAGCGGCACTTACAAGGCACGGCGTGGCGATACAGGTTGTCTCTGATGGTCTGCTGCAGGTCGTGATCTGCGGATCCCTTCTGAAACCTCTGGTTCAGATAATGCCTCAGATCTTTGTTCAGCCTGCTGCCTGCCAAGAGGAAAAGAAAAAAATAAACAAAACCCATCTATTTATTTATTTCTAGATGCACACAGTTACCATTTCCCATCGAGGCAAATGTTAGGTTTCCATTCAGAGCGCCCTAAATTATGGCATGCTGACTTTACGAGCAGAGGCTCATCTTCCTCTACAAATGGCTAATTACCAAAAATAACTCGCTGTAAACAAGAGGTCTCTCTTGTCTCATAATGCATCGTTCTTCCTGTGGTGTTAAACAGATCATCATTCCTGTTTATCACTTATTTGTCTGAGCAAATGGAGACAGGCAGATGATGGGAAAAAGAAGAAAAATATTAAAGGTATTGCTTTTGCAAGTCTCTGGAGGGTGAGCTGGGCAGAGAGACAGAAGAGAAAAGCTGCTCCCACTGGAGCTACTAATAAAGCTGAACATGGCAAAAAAATCAAACAAGTGCTACACTTTCCATTGGTATCTATCCCAACACACAGCAGGAGTTACAAAAATATTGACTTAACGAGTTAAGAGCACCCAAAGTCCTTAAAAAGAGCAAAAAACCCCAATATCCAATGCTTTTCACTCAAGTCTGTTTATTTGTCTGTTCAGGTTTGAACGCTTTCAGAAGTGTGAAAGAAGATAATGAGTTGAAAACAAAACAAAACCAAACAAACATACAAAAAAAAAAAAAAAAGAAAAAGAAATGTAGCTGTTAATGAACATTGCCGGTTGATGAATACCAAATCCTTTTTTGTAGCAGAACATATGAACTGGAGAAATTTAATGAAGTCTTTCTCCAAAAATATTTCCAAGTTTGGAATAACACTGACATTAATTTGAGTGAAGAGCAAAAACAGGGATTGAAACTCTTCTGTTCTAATATGAAAAAGAAAAAAAACACTGGAAAAGCTTCTGAGAAAGGCAGCCAGGATGATCAAAACCTGGAGCAGATGCCACACAAGGACCAAGAGAGGGATGCAGCAGCTTGTCGTGGACATCAGTCCCCAGCATGTCCTGAGGTCACCTGGGGACTGGGCACTGCCAACTGCAGGGCTGGAGACACCAGGGAAAGCTGAGCAGGAGCCTGGCTCAGAATCATCACAGAGTCCCCAGGCTGTCCCTGCAGAGCACTGAGGGGACAGGCAGCTGGTCCAGGAGATTCCAAAAGCTCCTGTGAGACAAAACCATTGGGGGCTGCAGGAACACAGGGTGCTTTGGGTGGGAAGGGACCCTAAAGATCACCTGGGACACCTTCCAGGGCACCAGGCTGCTCAATGCCCCATCCAGCCTGGCCTTGAAAAGGGAAAAGGAAATCCCTCAGGCTAAACATTAATTCCTGGTCGCTGGGAGACCTGGGAAAGAAGTGGGGGAGTATCAAATACCTTATTCTTTTCCTTCCCTTTGCCAGGCATCTTATTTATGGCCCTAGTTGAGCCAAAATGCTGGACTACATGGACCTTGAGCTGAACCACTGCAGCTGTTTTCACAGTCTTTTATCATTTGCATTATGAATTTTTTTGATTGTGAATTGTGAATATGTAATGCAGAGATCATCTCAATACATCTGGACACCGAATGCAGCCTCAGAGTTGCAGATTCCTGGCTGGAGCCTCTAGGAATCACTGCAGAGCAAATCAAAAATAATAATACTGCAAAGGAGTGCAGTTGGACAGTGGGTCTGGGAGGCAGAAGCAGCACCAAGCAAATGGTGAAATAAGAAAGAGTGCAGGCTGTTACATCACTGAGGGCAGGATAAAATTACTGCAGCCCTGCAGCATTTTACCAGAAATGTTGGTTTAAAAACAAAACCAAACACAACCCCCCCCCCCACAGTCTGAAGTACTAAGTCAAATTTTAAAAATAATTTTGTGATTTGTGTTTAGATCCTCCTGACAGCTTTTTCTTTTAATTAAATCTCTTACTGAAGATAGGAAGGCTCAGGCAGCAGGCCCAGCTATTAACAAAACAAAATTTTTAAAGACCAAGATGCTCATTACAGAAATAAAACAACAAAACTGAAATTAAGGGAGATATAATTGGCTCAAAACACTTTCCTGAGCATCACCCCTCACTCCCAGAGTGAATTATCAACCCATTTTCTAACAAATGGTCTCCAGTTATGATACCATAATTTTTTTTTCCCACATAGGAGGCACTTGGAGGGTTTGTGGGCTACAGTTTTTCAATATCAGAGCTGACTTTCCAAACTCCAGATGTTTGATTTCATACCATGTTGTATGGTATGAAATCCAGAGGGAGACTGGACACAAAAAGAGCATCTGCTGAAATAATAAAGTGGTTCTTTATCTTTTAACTAAACAGTCCATATATTTCCTTACACAAGAGAGAGTAAGGCAAGGTGAATTTTCACAGCAAAAAAGGACAAATGTGACACACTGTTTGGGCATAATGCAAGGGCTTATTCCAGGGAAGAAATTAATGCACAGAACTGCATGCATCAATAAGTAAACTTTCTTCCAAAGCACTGTGTGATCCCTGATTCAGTGATTTATGTCACAATAATGTCTTGAGGTGAAAAACCTCTGCTGAGCTAGGGCTTGTTTGACCACAGAATATATGCAATTTAATGATGATATCTGCTTTTAGCTTCCCTCTGTGCCCATTCCATCTAGCATCTCAGGCTATTATGGCCCCGCTGGAAAGTTTGGTTATTTGGTTTATGCAGGAGCTGGGATTTCCCAGCTGAGTCACTGAAGCACTAGTTAAAAAGGCACTTGCAAAAACAGAGGCTGTAGCAACACTTTCACTCACATAAGTGTCCCCTCTGGGGACTCAGAGCGATGCTTATTTCTATTACATTTATTTTAGAAGACGAGGAAGAAGAAGAGGGGAAAAAAGAAATAGGCAAAAAGAAACCCAACCCCCCAAAAGCTTGCTGAGCTACATTCCTGTTCCTAAATTCCAGGAAAGTCTTGACAGAAATGAAGGCTTCGTGCAGCCCTGATGATCTGAGCTCAGCAGTGGCTGAGGCCACAAGCTGTGGGCACAGGCAGGTTCAGGAGCTCCTTCCAGTGCATGGCAGAAGAAAATGAGCTAACACAGAAACTCACTCTGTGTAGGAAGCTGCCAAAGGGATCTAGCCTGGAACATGCTGGATTTTTTACCACTTGAAATGTTTCTCTCTGCTCTGATCTCTTCCAAAAACCTCCCCTGAGTCGGGATGGCACAGGCTTGACACTGGCTTTATTTAGTCTGTTCTAGTGCTGCACATAAGTTTATAAACTCTGCTGTACCCTTAGTCCAAAATGTAGGCACCCATAATCTCTGAGTGCCTGAAGAAGATGCCAGTGACATTTAAGCAACCTCCTCTGTGCAAATCTCAGCAGCAAAATTCATTCTGGTCCTCGGGGGCATCACTGGCTTGTGCAAACTCCCTCTGAGACCAAGCCTCACCTTTGATGGCTTCTGTCCAGCCACCAGACCAAAAGATGGGAAGGTGCCCAGAACCACCTCATTTTATGCAAACATCCTCCCCTTTCTAAAATTTAAATCCATGCCATTGTGCTCAAGGAAACACTTCCTTTAGAGAAGAGCTGTGCCAACCAGAAGTATATACTGGATTTCAAAATACTCCCCTGTTCTCATGGAGACTGGATTTTACATTTACTCTTTTGAGATCCTTTCTTTTCTTCTCTGCTAAAAAGATGTAAAAAGACACAGCAGTGACAATAGTGGAGGGGCAGGAGATGCAACCCAGGAACAGCAGTTTCCAAAGCAGAGGATACAGGTCTGAAGACCCAGTGCTCCATTCTTCCTTTGTGCTGGTCAGGATATGTTGGAAATCGCTTATTTGCACACAGAAAAATCACCTTGTTATTTCTGTAATGAAAAGTGAGCTGATACATGTAACTTAGATCATCAGGCACACACAAAAAATGAAAAGCTCACCAAAATTCACAAGTAAGATGTTCAAAGATTTTATTGGTGCTGTTGCAACAGTTTCCTTTCCCTTTTTTCTCTGCTGAATAAAATCAATGCCCTTTTTTAATGTAAAGGTACAGTCAGAGAACCAACTTTTCACTGCTTCACTCCTCACAAATGTGAGATGCTTCCATTTTATTATCTGAATCCTTTGAATGAAACACAGAGCAAAATGGCTGGTTTAATCCATTCTTCTTAATTTTTATTCTGTATTTTAGAGTACGTCTATCACCCTCCCCAACCATTAAATTGTAACAACATTTTAGTAGCAAAAAGAAACCCAAGGGGGAAACATCTCTCATAGCTAAAAAAAAAATAATAAAATATTTACTGACATATGGTTTGCTGAGAAATAATAAACTGTCAGGCTTTTGTAGCTGAATGTGTAACTTGGATGTGTTTGTGATTAATGAAAAATATTGACTGTTTCTAAACACATTGTTTTCAAACCCACAATTCTGTCACACATTTGTCCTCCAACACCCACCTGATACAAAGGCACTAGGGAAGCTATGCTTTGAACTATGCTCTGGCACTTGGTGCTAAAATTCCCAGTTTCTGCAGGAAGCAAGCTGCCCGTGGGATCGTGTAACACTGACTGTGCTGTGTGAGAACATCAGCTCTGGGGAGCACAGGCACCAGCACAGACCTGGGGCTCAGTGCCCCTTGCCTTATTATTGCCACGCTGGCTTCCAGCAGGGAAAGCACTCTGCATAAATGACCAAGCAGAATCTGATTTTTTTTTTTTTTTCCCCCCAAGAAAAAGCTGAGTGTGAACATTGCAGGGCTGCCAGCACCTTCCTGCCAGCTGGTGGATAGTCTATGCCAGGACTGTGCAATATGTGTGCTCCAAAAATGTATTTTAAACTCGCGCTGTACGCGTTTGGAAACTATGGTTTTGTAGTTTATGTTTGTATTAATTACTGCAGCTGTTTGATCCCATTTCTGTTTGAGATGGTCCCAGATAATCCTGATAAACAGCCACACTCTGACAGAGCCTATAGATGCTCGTGCAAAGATGGGTCAGGGTCAGGCCTGGGACACACTGGTCCCTGACCTATATTACACTCCTCTAAGCAGATTACACCAGTATATATTTTTTTGCTTTACCCTTCTTTAGGAAGGCAACCAATTGCTACATTCACAGTGACTGATAGCATCTGAGCTAGAAAATTCTATTTTCAGTTCTTGAATTGCAGTAGAATACCCCTTCTCCTGTCAGGATCTCTGTTTAAAGGTGTCTTTAGCAGAAAGATTCTCTGTGGTCAGACAAAGACCATTTCAAAACAACAGGGCCATGATGCAATGAAAGGTTAAAGGCCTCACTAAAGGGATAAAAGTGCAATAGAGTCATCTGGATTAAGACTCTCTCTCACCACCCTGATGTCTACATTGAGAGAGAAGGATTCAATTTTTTAAAGACACAAAGATTGCACATGTTGGATTTGCAGTATAAACCCCTGATTGTAACATACTGTCTTTCATCTGAAGATCTCTATCTGAAGGTATTTAACTAATAAGTTATCATGGTTGTCAAGGTTTTATTTCTGTGCTACAAAATGTAAGAACTGCAGATAAGGGGAGAAAAAATCCTACAAAAACCAAGTCAAACAAAAAAATCCAAACCCTGCTCTTTTCGAGGCACGAGAAGAGAACTTGCAGCTCGTGTTTTCTTGAGCAAGTGGATTTGCAATGTCAGCTGGTTGGCCTTACAGGCTGGGGGATTTCACCTGTGCTCCTCTCTCCCAGTTATGTCTCCTGTTCTGCCCAGCAGAAGATACTCAACACAAACTCATCTCTAATTAGAGCCAAAATAGCTCCCCTTAACGATAAAGTGTGTTAACTAAGCTGGTTATAAATCTACGACTCCCTTAAAAACAACAGCCTATTTTTAAAAGAAATGTTAAAATAATAATGTAACTCAAGACGACTTCTCAATCTGTTGTTAAATCCTTACTATAAAGTGGGGTGTAGACAGGGCTCCTGGGAAACAGAAGACAGTTCTTAAAACTTTTCCAAAAACAATGCCAGGACATCATCACTGTCTCTTAGTAATACTTGCCATCGATTTTCCTCAAGTCCTGTTGCAAAGGTGGCCCTGATACTCACACATATATTCTGTTAATGCTTGGCGCGATTAATATTTTATTTCAAGGAAAATTAACAGAATAATTTTCATGGTAAGGTTCAGGAAGCAGCAGCCCATCTTAGAAGGCCGAGTAGATTTTTATCATTTTACAAGACTGCACTGGTAGCCACATCATCATCAAATATTCCTAATCCCAGCAGTTGTTATGGAAATGATAATAGTTTGTGCTGTATCGTTTCATCCTGTCCCATCCTTGTCTTCCAGCTGCTGTCCAAAAGTGATTATAAATAATGGGGCTATAAAAGCCATTCAATAATTAGAAGATTCATTGGCCATATGCCAGCAATGACAAAAGAGAGTGATTTATGTAAGATGAGTCTGTCACATCTGCCAGATCACAGTTTCATTACGCCCGTGGCTCTAAGGTCACAGTTTAGCACTGTTTCAACAACCATTTGTCAAGGGGGTGCTGGGGAGAAGAGGTGAAATACATCATGGTTTTGTTTGCTTTCTTGTTTTAACTACTAAGTAAATAAGTAAATAAAGTCCAGTACCTACATTTGTTATTTCCTGTCTCTTGTGAGGTCAAAGACACAAGAAAACATTCATCATGTTTGGCCAGAGTTCAAATACGATCATGAAGAAAAAACATCCCATTTAAAAGCCTTAAGAATTCATGTGGCTTCTTAAATTCAATACAATCTAAGCATGTTCTGTCTTCCAGCCACCCATGAAATGAAGGTACCTTGTAAACACATAACATGTTGGTAAATTAATTGCTGCTGCATTTTCCTAACACAAGTAAACTTAAAAACCTTTTATGGTTCAGTGTTCTAAAATGATATTTAAACATTGCCATGGGAGTTCAGATTAACAATTAACATGGTTCAGCAAACACCTAATTTGATCCCAATTCCATTTTCTCATCTTCTTTTCTTCTAAAAACAAACATAAAACACCAATGAACTTTTATTGCTGGGTACCAATACTAGTACCATAAAGTCCAGATGTTTAAATGTTCCCCATAAATGCTTCAGTAACCTCATCTGTTATTGTCAGTGATTGTTTTCATTGCAACGTGGACAAAAGTCTCTGGTGACAAAAGCTACTGGTCTGAGGGTGCAGACTGGATCTTTGCTGGGAATGCTACACCCGGTACCAACCAATATATTACTTTAATTTGTACCAACTTCCTAAAACTAGACTGCAGTCAGATGCTGCTATTATTCTAACAAATCCACACCACAAGAAAAGCAAATGACTGCTCACCCAATGCCTACCTCCTGAAGTAAAACATAAAATTCTTCCCAATTTTTATGCTTTAGAACCTTCTCTGAACAACATAGCCTCACCCACTGCAAAAGACTTCCAGTGGAAGGAAATTATGATAAGCTAGAGGGTTATGCCATAAAGAACTGCACAAAGTTTCAGGATGAGCTACCTGCACAGCAATAAAACCCCACTTGGATGGAGCATGGTCAAGACTTGAGCACAGCAGCCTGGCTGCTGAATCAGCAGTGAGCACTTCAGTGCAGCCAGGCATTCCTGCCTGCAGAATGAATAACACTTGCTATTTTATTACTGAGAGAACTCCTTAAAATGTTATTTTAAGTGTAAGCATCTGAAGGAGAGTATCCACACTGAAAACTTTCAGGTCATGTTCAGAATCAAGAGCCTTCTTGGCACAGCACCTCTGGTATCGCTCTCAATCTGCATGGGTGAGTGAACCAGCACCGAGGTGGTAATTCAGCATTTGCTGCTGCAGAAATGCACTTAACAGATCATAAATCTCTGGTAAAACTCTTCTAAGAGCATGTCACCTCATCTACTGTATTCACAGGATGCTCCACCTTATTTTTTCTGTGTGTTAATAGTGATTCATATTTCTACACTAAATTTAAACAAATAGCCTCTCAGCTGAGAAGGGTCAGAAAAACCCACAGAGTTCAGGCATTGAGGCTGAAAAGAAAAAATATCATTATTTATACACCAGGCCTGAAGATTTTGAACATTTGTGACAAATACGCTTCTGTTGCTCTCAGCTGAGCTCAGATCAGCAACGACTGCAATTGCAGCAGCAAGCCCAGCCTCTCTCCCTTTTTGGCCCCTTCAAGCTTCTGGTGCCCTCAAAGTTTCAGCCCTGAATTTCCTGAGGCTCCTGGAGAAGAAAAGTTCCTTCACCCTCTGACATCTTTGCAGCCCAGGACAACCCTGACCTGGGGACAGGGAGGTCACACAGCCACGACTGCATCCCAGGAAGGGGAGCCTGCTCTGCCATGGAGAGACAAATCAGATCTTTCTACCTCAAGAAGGATCTGGTTTATTATTTTCTTCCACAAAATACTGAGGTTTAAGTTCTGCTCCTCTTCTTAAATCATGTGGTATCGTGTGTGTCCATATAGAGCCTATAGAATCATGACAGTAGATAAATGATGATATTTCTCCAGAGAAAGTGGCACCCATACTGCCCCAGGTAAGCCTAAGGAACAGAAAATCTGATACACGTGAGGCAAAAATACAACAGAACATGCTGCTCAAGGAACAAGAGCATATGATGAATAAAAGAGGGAAAAGCAAGGTCAGAAGTATTAATGACTGCTGACCTTAGACACCTGTAAAACACATTTGAACTGGCCAGGCACAAAACTTCAGAAACATGATTTCCTCACATCCAGATGGGTGCTGGCAGATGTGGATCCTGCCCCAGTGCTTTGTAGCCACAGTTAATCATGAACCCAACTAACTAAAAGTGGAGATTAACCACTCCCACTCTGTTATTGACTCACAGGAGACCTCTGTTCTTCCTCTATGCCATTTTCAAGAAATGCTACAAGTTCCCTGCTCTTGCCTCAGCTTTTTGTTTTCCTTGTTCACTTTTAAGACTCCACAGACACGTGACAAGGAAATGGAGACTTTCAGGTGTTTTCTGGGAATGACAGTAGAAAAGCAAGGTGAGCCAAGGTGAGAGAAGGGATGAATATTTTCCTCCTAAAATGAAAAATCTCCAAAATTAAACTATAAAACTGATTAACAGCCACACACACAAACTTTGTTGTGTTTTCACAACAAAAGTTCAGGAGGTACATGGACAAAGAACAAAGTAATGCAGCATCCTCTGGTTTGTTTTCCATGAAATTTGGATTAGTATCATGCTAAATACTTTACCCAGCTCCGTGGCCAGGTCAGTGCTGACCCAGAGTTAACTGGCTGACAATTAAAGCCACATCCATAAATGCCTCTGCTTGGCAGTGACCTTAAACCAAGTGCTCAGAGCAAAGGCTCAGCTCTGCAAAGCCTGACAGCCAGAGGTGACTGCAGGCGAGCAGGGCACTGCTCTGAGCAGGGCATTCTGCCTCTCACACAAAGGACGGCTGTGCTGGGGCACTTTGCACTGTGTGTTCCAGCAAGGAGCAGCAACGAGGAGCACGATGCCATCAATAGTGGCAAGAAACGTTGATGTTGCCACGTAGGCTTTAAAAAAACCTCACAACACCACCAACAAAAAAAATTAAAAAAAAAAAAAAAGAGAGAGAGAAAACCTCCCACTCAAATGAAGTGAAAGCAGAATGAAATCACTGTGAGAGTGCCCTGGTGCAGCCTCTGAAGGATTCAGTGGAGCAGCTCCCGCCCTGTCTGCTCGGAGTTTCCATCAATGAACACAGACTGAGCTACGTGAGCAGCCCAGGAAAGGCTGCCCAGGAGAGCACAGCCTGCCTGGGAGCCACACAACACCTCTGGTCAGCCACACTGCTCCCTGGGGAGCCACCTGGGCGAGGCAGCATCGCCCTGTCCCTTCCTCTGAAGATGCCAGCAAGCTCTGCCTTGTCTGGGATGCAGGGAGGGCTGAGGGGAGCTGCAGAAGCAGGGCAGGAGCTGAAGAAGAAAGTCTAGCAAAAATAATAAGAATGGGGAAAATCAAGATGAAAAGCACTTGCAGTCTTTCACTCCAAGGAAAAGACCCATTTCTGGAAATGAGATGCACATCTCTCTACGTCTCCTAAAAGGAGTTGCCATATGTTCTAAAAGTAGGATATAATATTTGAGCTGTAAAAGCCAAATCAGCTTGAGAAACAGACGGCATGACAATGCTTTAGCAGAACAAGCCCCCCATAACAATATGCCAACAAGCTCATTTTCTAGAATGGCACTAGGAAAATATTTGCAAAATCTGAAATCCATTCCCTAAATACAGCATTTGGTTCTTCCAGAATGTGAAAAAAGTGCCACACGTATGCCAGAATTGGGGAAATCTAAATAGCTCTTCATATTCTTTGATTTTTTGGCTTGCTTTTCTCTGTAATTTTTGGATACTGGTTTTTGGAGCTTTTTTTTCCAACTTGACCTCAAATTTCTTAAGCAGTCATTCTTTTTCTTCCTTGGTTGCTGGAGGGACAAATTCCCATGGCCCAGCCAGGTCACCTCTGAATTTTGATCACAGGGTTATAGTTTTTCTTTCTGACCTCCCAGGCTCCAGGACACACCTCAATATTGACAGCCTAATTTCCAGAGGTACTGAATACATAAAATCTAATGCTGACAACATGTGATTGTCAGGCTATAAACACACACTAAATGAAAATATTGTCAGAATGTTGATGTTGTTTTTCAAATATTTTTTTCCCTCACAAGTATCTCTATCACATACAAAATGTTGGCCTTCTTGGAAGAAACTTTAATTTCAAAGAGCACAACTCAGTTTAACCTCAGATGGACCTCTTTCTTTTTTTTTCTTTTTAAAATATAATTACACATTTATGTACATATAGAATAGATGCCAAACCACGAACATACACTGCAGAAAGAAAGCACACAGGCAACAATGCTGTGTGATTTAGAAAATCAGGCTCTCAAAGCTGAATATAATTATGAGCTAAATCTGTTGGGAAAAAACATTTAAATGGAAAAATGTGTATAACAGTTGGGAGCTGTTGGAGCACATTTTACAAGAGGCCCAAAAAGCCACAAAAATTGAGTAAGGAGGTCACACTGGTTTAAAAACAAACCTGACTTATAGGGAAAGTGACTGCAGCTTTTTTCAGTTTCATGTTGGAGACAAAGGGAAAACAAGACCTAAGCAGCTGGACTAGCTCTGGTTACTTATTCTAACTGCAAATATTTTTGTTTTATTTTTATTGCACTATTGGAAGTGTTTTCCGACTGTTGGAGAATATTCTCCATCCCTGGGAAATGTTACATCAACATTGAATGTTTGTCTTGAAAAAGCAAGATTAAAGAGAAATTGATTCAACCTAGTTCTCTAATGTACTTGGAAATGTGATTTGGGAAGGCAGAGTTGAATAGGAAGGTAAAGGATCTGGGAGAATGGGGGAGCCAACAGCAATTTAAAAGAGTTCAGAGCAAAATGATGCAATGAGCTGAATCTTTTGAATTGCTCAGGTGCCCGAGAGCCTGGGCAAGTTGAGAAAACCTTCCCGGTAAAAGGGAAGTGTTAACATGGCTATTCTGCTGTAAAAGCAATTCAACACACTGCATTGTGGGCCTCTCTTTTGTGCAGGAAATGGAACTGAAATTCTAAGATCAGATTTTACAGCACTGACAGAGTGAAGGAGTTGGTTGGAGCAAGCGAGAACTGTGGCAGTCAGTTGTGGGTTTTAATAAAGTACCACCACATCTTACTGGCAGAACTCAAAAGTGAAAGTGAGAAGTGAATGAGGGCAATGTTGCTGTTAACTATTGCACATGAAGCCATGTGAAGGAAAAATGCTCTGATTTTTGGGACTGTCTCTATTACATAGAACAACTCTTCTGTAACCTTCATGTTAAAGTCCGGTCAAAGGCAACAGCTAAAATACTGAAAAATTCACATTTAAAGCACAAAACCAAGTAAGTGTATAGCATTGGTCTCTAACATAACTATAATCCTTCATATAAAGCAAGTTTGGCAATAAAAAAATTAAAAGGCCCATGAAAAAGCTTACAGGGTCTGTAACAAACATCTCTGTCTTGGTCACAAGGTCTTGTTTTCTTAATGAGTTTAGGAGTGCCTGTATCATGTTTCTGTCACCCCAACATTTCCCTCCGAGAAACAAATATGAATATTACAGATGGTAAAACCCACATTTTCTCGAGCAGGAAATAAATGTTTATATGCAGCATATAGCAAAACATATATTACCAGAGACAATAGTTACAAGATTCAGACTTATTAGTGCAGGAATTTTTAATGGAAAACATGTTTTTGGGGATAAGAATTTTAATTACAAAGGAACAGCATACAACTTGCTTCTTTAGATGTAAAGCAGAGCAGCTCTGCAGCAGAATAAAAAGGTCTCTTTTGATGAAAATATTGGAATAAAGAGAGAAACACTCAGCTCGTGTGTATGGCGTGTTAGACATTTTCCTGGTAATGCTTTTGATCCCAAATGGCATTTATCAGAATGGAGACATTCCTCAGGAATGTGACATTTCTGCAGAAACCAGACACAGCTCTGACCACCCCTTACCCTGCCCTGATCCCAGCCACAGCTCCAAGGGTCCAGGCTCAGTCAAGCCCTTCTGGCCACAAGCTTCTTTTCTTCCCCCTTCTTACAATCTTTAGACAATGCACACTGCAGGAGTAAGAATTGGCACACCCATCTAAAAGAGGGGGTTATGAAAGGCTACAACACCCAGGCTTCATCTTCCCACTGCAAACAAGAAAGTTCTCCCAAGTACCAGTTCAGTTCTGAAGAGACAAAAAGTTGGTACTTGCAGAATGAAGTTTCACAGATTCTGGTTTGGTACAAATGGAAATACAGGCTTTTTTTTTTTTTTTGGCAAGTGGGGCCTCCCTTATGTGAGCAGATCTACTTAGCTGCAGACATCTTGCACTAAAAACAATTAACTGGAAAATAGAAGACCAGAAGTGGGCAAAATAACAATTTCTCTGAATTCCAAGTGGAAAGAAACACTGGTTTCATTCCCATTACATGGCCCTTTCCAGCAGCAGTTTTGGTGGCTTTCCTGTATATCCACAACAAACACCTTTTGTGAAAGACTAACTGGAAAAGCAGAAATGAAATGTTTAATCAGGCTTTGCTGCTGGCTTTGGCATCATGGGATTGTCCCCAATTTACAGGATGCAAGTAGACTTGACCATGCTTTATGCCCATTTTTACCTGTAAGTTCTGGCTCTCCAGACTCACATGGTTCTAAACAATTTGCAATTCTGCCAGGAAATCTGCATGCTCAAGCAGCAGCTTTACTGTCATTGCCATTAAAACCAACAACCACTTTACTTTTTATATTTTGATAAGCATTCTGATGATCCAGCTTCAGACTACAAGAGAGGCAATAGAAAACAAAAATCAGCATTAATTGTCTAAATACTAATTCTTCTTCCTTAAGTTTTTATTCTTTAATTCTGAAGAGTTCTTGTACCTTCTCAGTTGGTTTGCTAACAAACACTTTTCAGTCTCATTTAATCAAATGCATTTGGATGGAGATCCCTAACTCTGACTCTGAAATGGAAAGCTCTAATCAGTTTAACCTCAAATTCATTTTATGCTTCTCTCACTTTTGGGAGTGCACAGTCAAAGCTCAGGAGGTTCTGCAAAGCTGAAAGAGTTTTTAAGCAACACAGGTAATACCAAAGCTTCCTACACTCCTGCTACAAGAGGGTAAAGACAAGTTGTAGAGGTCTAAACTGATCCAGGAAAAGGTGCAAGAGAGCACAGAATGGGCCTTGCATTTCTGCTGAGTGAATGTCACGATGGTTTCTGTTTTTATGCTACTCTGGGATTTCAGAAAGCTCTGCCTCCAGTCATTAGGTCAGCAGGATTTTTGTCTGCTGGCTTAAAAGGACTTTGGGTCAGAACCTCCGAGCTTGGCAAGAAAAGGTGTCAGACAAGTAGCATGCAAAAGGAGCAGCTGTTTATCAAAGGAGCCATCCAGAACAAAGCACTGCTCCTGCCTGAACACAGTCCCACTGCCCCACTTTGAGAGTCTGAACCAGGGCAGGTGAACAAAGGAGGAGTTTGGAAGGCAGGCTGTTTGTTAATCAGAACAGAGCATCATGCACAAAGGCATCCAGGAGCCACAGATTAAAAGTTCACAGAGGGGACTCTAAATCCCAAGTCTCCTCCAGACAGGAGCTGCACTGCTGTCCCCAGCTCTGGGCTACTCACACTCCTCTGCTGATAAGCCCCATGGTGAAACCTCCAGATGCCTAGAAATCAATTCTGCTGCTGTTTCTGAGTGAGTCTGGCCAGGCTGGCCTGGTAAATCCACCACCTTTGACAGGTGTTTTTTCACACTTCTGCTTGTTTTTAAAACTTGCTTGCCGAAACATTAATTCATTGGCCTCATTTTACATTTCTTTGAGTTTGGTCTTCCTTTTAAGTCACAGTCTGTTTGCCAGTTAAGCTTTTATAATAAATTTCAGGAGTGTGACCCTTTCTTGATACAATGCTCCCCTGGTCCTGCCTTTGCACCTCTGCTCAGACCCAGAAATTTCACTCAAGCAAGGTGCATCCACAGCTGCTGTAGGAACACCATGTACCCATTACCCTGCACAGAAATGGCAGATGCATCTACACAGGCTGACAATTGATTTACTCATAATTTGCAACCCTTTGCAAAGGAACTAGACTTCCTAGCAATCAATGAGAAAATAACCTTGTTAGCAAAAAAGCCAATGTTCTTTTAAATTAATCAGTTCTTTTTCATCCAAACAGTACAGATAATGAGAGAGATGATGACATTTTATATGACCTATAAAAAGTAGTGTTTCTATTTTAGGCTCTCCTTCATAAGGGTGCCAGGATGATTATGTTTTGTTTACTGGACAAAATAATCTCTTATTTGTTAAGACTTGAATGCAATTTTATACAGTACAAAATTTTATCTCCTATTGTCTTAATTATCATCTGGAGGGTTGAAGCATGAAATGATGGCACAGAAGAAAATTAATATTAATGTGTGCTAGCTGCAATTTAAAGAGAAAGGACTTGGAGCTTTCTTTTGCTCAAGTGCTTAACATGCCACATCAGACTAGTGAATTATATCCCATTTAGCTGCTATTGTTTCTCCAAGTAGCATGAAGGAAACAGACACCAACCTTTTGTAGATTTGCTACATTCCCAGTGTTCAAACACACAACCTTTTCCCCTAATTTCCTTTTACATCACTTGCTAAAAAAGTGTGAAAATGTTTCCTTAGGATGGTGTGCAAGACTACACTACTGTTTTTAAAGGTTTTTGTATGACACCTTTGTCACCTACAGCATGTTCTCATGCCAGTGTGAAAGCACAGGGAGCAGGAGCCTTTTCTCTCATTTACCTCATTTGCATCCTAATGACCTGAGAACTCAGGGTCTGGGGGAAAAGGTGCATTTATCCCGGGAGAGGATGGCAGAAGAAGAGAAAGTCTTGGATGATGAGCAGTGCACAATGACACCAGTGGGTTTTCTACCTTCCTAGCTAGAAATCAAAGGGGAGCTTACTGCACAGATTTTAAATTAAAACAAACAAAATTCATGGTTTGACCACTTCAGATTCCAAAAGTATCAGTAGGGATTGAAAAGACAGCACTTAGATGCAGATGCAATGAAACATGGTTTAATTCTTTTGCAGACTCATCCTGCTGTTTCTGCCCTGACCTTTCCAGGTCTGAAAAAGAAAAGGAGGAGCTCAAAAGTTTCGTTTCCCTTTTTTTTTGGACAGGAAGAGCAACTGGATTGGACTTGTTTCAGGGGCTTCATACACACTATTAGGAAAAAAAAAAAAAGTATTAATTGAAAGAAGACTGGTTTCCATATTTGAACTGATGCGACAGTCAAAATATAGTGGCAAAAAAAAAAATCTGTATTTTAGGCAGATGAATATAAATTACCTGAAAACACAGAAACAAAGAGTTTGCATGGCTTATCAATACAATTCCTTTTAAATTAAGTTTTAATGAAAATGAAATGCACTAAGGCATGTGTGTTCACTGTGGCATCCTGCACCGCTGAGAAAGTGAAGCAAATGTGTCAGGCCATGGGCCAGCTGCAAACACAGCTACAATGATACAAAAGATCCTTTTCCCCTTATGCTGTTTTATGTTCATGACTGTTTTAAGGCCAAGGTTGGGTACATCTAAACATCCGTGTCTAGTTTTTTCCCTGTGGAATTCTGTTTGTTTGTACTACTTTGTGAAATCCCGAAATGCATAATTCTGTTTTAACAGCTCTAAATTCAATCAAGTGGATTATCTGCATGCCCACCAAACTGTGTCCAGAATATGGAAACATTCATCACCCACTGTGTAGAATTACAGAGATTAAAAAGGTAAGAAGAGGGGTTTAAAGGTATTAAAAGTTAGAGGAAACTGCTCCAATAAACCACAGAAGAGTGTGAATTGAGTGCTAATCATCACCACCACCACCCTCAAACCCAACAGGGGGCAAGTGATGGGATCTGAGGCTCCCCACAGCTCCAGCTGATGGCTGTGGGGCGACAGAGGTGCTGGGGTTTGCTGCAGTCTGTCCCAGGTGTGGTGACCCCACGGCAGCAGCACTTCACTCGGGGCAGCAGAACCCTGAGCCTTTCCAGCAATTCTCCTGGAAAACTCCACACTGCCCTTCTGCCCATCCCACCCCAGCTGGAAACACCCCAGCTCACCAGCACCTGTGCAGCAGCTCATGCACAAAACTCCTCCTACCCTATTTCCAAACTATTTAAATACCCAACAGCATATGCAGAAACACAAATATCTCCTGTTATTGGATGACATACAGCACTCAAACCTGAGCATCTATGATCAACACCTCAACACCTGTATATTGATATATATGTGTGTATATATATATATATAGATATATATATGTGTATATATCTATATATGTGTGATATATATGAGATATATACTGCATATATGTGTATATGCACTACTTGCTATAACCAAAGAATAAGGCCACTCAAAAATATCCATCTAAAAATAAATTAAGAAAGAAAGAAAAAAAAAAAAGAGGAGAGAGGATGGAATTAACAGCCAATAAAATTCAACTGAGAATGTAGCTAAGCTGAGGTAAATCAAGAGCAAAACATATCTGATAATTGATCAAACCACACTGTCTAGCAGATTAGTGCCTACTGAACAGAAGGGTTGAAGAGCACAGACACTCCAGAATAACAGCTATAAAGCAGAGTTTAACGAAATGATAAGCTATTTATGCTGAACATTCATGGCTATGACAATTCATTTGTACAGAGTGAATAGAGAGTAGAAATGCAAATACAACAGTGACCTATTGATACAGAGTCAAAATGTGAAGGGGAGAAGCAAGTCCAGGACACCAGGGCTACAATTACTGCAGTGTTCTTATAACAACATTTCTCTCTTTACATTAAGATTTTCCATCAAAAGGTAGATCTAAGGAACTCATTAACATGAAGAAAAACGAATAAGACATTACTGAAAAGAAAGACAGAAATATGTATCTTATAATTTGAATTAAGATTTTTCTGCTGGAGAATGTCTTTATCTTTCCAGGCAAAATAGCAAAGCAATTTTGTAGAATTTAATTGAGAAATAAGGCACACAAAAGGACTGCTTATATGCATACCTAAGTGAAAGATACAGAGTAGAAATAAGTCCTCTGAACAAAACTGAGCGCTGCACATCAATGTTGCCAAGCATCACTGCTTGTCTATGAAATATGATATTTTATCATATTTAAAACCATATTTAAGGAAAGTCACATTGCTTTGCCAACAAAAACCAGTTAAAGTTACTATTGTTACGATACACTAGACATAAATATATACAAGCCAAAGCAAAAGAAAGTACTTGTATTTTTATTCGAAATTCAGTGAGCTGGTGAAGACATTGGTATTTTGACCACTAGGTTTAATTTTGAAAGGATTTGAGCAGCTTTACTGTCCAGAAGCCATGAATAATTCTGTGCTTGAATACTTTTTATAGAAGTACATGAAGCAGAGCACCACTGCAACCTGCAAAGCACCTGTCCTCACCAGCTTTGTTACCAGGGCAAGTAAGTGCAAGCTAAACAACCTGCAAACTTCTCAACCCATCTGACTTTTTCCTCTCTATATATATCTGCACACACATAAAATCTTTTTCTGAAACATTTCAGTTTTCATAAGCAGCACAATAAATTGTTGCTGTCCTCTTATGAAGAGAAAACAATTGGATTAGGGATTCTTCCTGGGCCCAGCAGTATACATGCAATAGAAGCTTTTGAACACTTCTGCATCCCTTCAACAGCCTGTTTCAATAAGAATTCACCTTTTGCTTCAGCCAGATTGCTTTAAGAAAAACATTTTCAATACTGCAAGCATTACAGCTCATACAATAGAAAGAATTGCAAGTATCAAGAGAAGGTTGACTTGGCTGATAAAAAGAACTAATCTGGGAATGTTAAATGCACATATGCAAACATACACAAAATGATAAACTCATTTATTTGGGATCGTGTTTTGGTCCCTTGGTACAGAGCATAAAATGTGAAAGAGGACTGCAGGTTCTCAAGAAGAAGCCAGGAGAAGATACCTGACAGGTTTCAGTTCAGTTCTTCCATCAGCTATTCCAGGAATTTATTAATGTCACAGGAGTTGTCTGCATAAGCCAGAGCACCAGTGTAAGCTGCCTGCACTGAAGACAGCAGCCTGCTGTGGTTGTCAGCACTAGGAAATCAAATGTCTCTGGATGGTGTCTTCTACAACTTTTTCCTCGTAATTCCTCACAATGGATTTTCTCCTCTTTTGCATTTTACAGCTTAAAACTCTATAAAGCTGGCCAGCTCCACCTTGCCTTTTCCTTGCTGGCAAATCATTAGAAATGACTGAAATAGTTCAGTGCAAATAAACTCACCCTTCAGCTCACATCAAAAGTCATTTGGAGGATTGTGTGCCCTGAAAATGGAAATTGTACCCAATGCTTTCCTCTTTCAAGTCCTTCACCTAACCAAAGCTGCAGGCTTGATATTAAGCAAATTCCTGATTTCACAATGGAGTCTCAATTAAATATGACAGGATTTTTTTTTTTTTTTTGCAACTTCAAATATTGTACGTGTCACAGTGTTAAGGGAGTACTGAATATAGAAAAGATGAAAAAAGCATGGCTTGTCATCACCTCCATAATTTCATTGAGAAATTATTTCAGAAATATAAAACTGAATGGATGGGGTTTTAGGAAGACAAGGTACTTTTTATTCAGTTTAAATGGCAAGAAGCACTGATGGATAAACTCCTTAACTACAGTGAGTTTTGTCAGGAGTTCAGAGCCTGCTGCTTTTTAGAAAGCTCCAGACTTCCAAGTGAGTGATTGCTGTTCTTATGTGTTTCCTTTCCCTGGTATGTTCCAAATGCTGATTTCTCCTTGCTAATGCATGATATAAAGGTCTACAACTCAGAAAAAAAAAGTAATTTGTGCTGTTTAAGTACCCAGTGACAAGAGAAGTAAATGACAGAAGGTGTGAGAGAGATATAAGTACATGATGATGAGGACAGATAATCTTTAAATGGAAAAGATACTTTTTCCCTAACTACTTTTTGCTCCTTCTTCTCTCCCCCTTTTTTTCCTAAAAGAGACCTTTTTTAAATGCCCCTAATTATGCTACCCTACTTCTAAGTTATTGTGCCATTCTTTTCTTTACCCAACCTTCCTGTCTGCTCAGATGAGAAGTTCAATGAACTATCAGCCATCTTCCAACTTGATTCCTGCAGTACCAAGCACCCTGAGCCTCATAAGATGCCAGTAGAAATATCCACAATACAAATATACAGATTATTCATGATATACATACACAGTTACACAATTTTCTTCTTCAGATTAGAAACTTATTTTGGGTACAGATTTGTATCTGTTCTATCTTCTCCAAAATATAATCAGACATCTCAGAAATAAGAAGGATCTTGGGAAACCCAAATAACCCCAGCTGTCCATCCTCATGTGACAGTGCACAAGCAGTTTAATGGTTCCATTAGAGGCCAGTACCAGGCCCCCAAATGCCTGTTTGCTTTGCTGTTCAGCCCCTAAAATAATCACAAAGAGCAAATGTCAAGAGTTACTGTTATTACCATATGTAAAGTGCAGAATAAAATAATTTCCCATCAGTTTTGCTATGAAGAGAGCACGATTTGAGGATTGCAGCTTTCGTGCTGAATAGCATCTCTGAAATTAAAGGCAATTTAAAGTAGAACCATCTAATAAAACAATGAAGAGAAAGCAAAAAAGTCTGGAGAAAATAAACATAAAACAGCAGACCATGTAAACGGTCTGAGCAAAAAGGCAGAATGTATTCCAGTCTTAATGTTGGAGTGGGTGGTTAAAAAGGCTAAAAAGTTTGTATCTTCTTCATTGTAACTTACTCAGGATCTGAGAGCATCTTGAGTTGCTTATTAGCTGCAGTAAATATACCCCTAATGAAAGGGACACAGAAAATTGCTAACACAAGTTCGAAACTTTTTTACAGATTGCAGGATTTGAGCCACATCTGTTACTTCAACGATCAAAAAAGCCTCATAACATCACTATGTAAGCACCCATTTTTTTAATATATATGGTGTGCACAACTGAACACATACTGTGGTTATAACCTGTTAGGCAGTCATATCTGAAATGTACACTGTGGGCATTAAAGCAATGTATTCTTACATGCAGGGCAGGGAAGCACTCCTTGTTTCACACATGAAAAAAATTGATTCAGAAGGACATATGGAATGCATGCAGACAGGGGAGGAGGAGAAAACAACCCACTGGACTGCCTGACCCAAGTGCTCTTACACTCTGGGCTGGGGAAGAGCCATTGCAGAGAGCACCAGGGCCAGCAGTGGTCACAGAGAGCACTCAGTGATGGCACAGAGCAGTTCTAAACCAGTTTGTGAACACATCCTTCCATTTAGATTCCATCCTCTCAGTGTGGTTTTATCACACAGCACTATAATAATTCGTTATGCTGTAAATTATTTCAAGACCAAAGACAAGAACTGCATATTGAAATGTGCAAGGCAACCAAGAAAAATCTCCAAATCTGTCAACAAATGAAGCTCATTTGGAAGAAATTGAATACAAAGGGCAGCTATGAAACCACTCAGTGTAGAGCAGCAGGGAATTGGTGCTATGGCATGAACTTGAAAGTGTTACTTTATGATTTCCCATGTGTGCACCGTGTCCTGGAGGCATCAGGATCACCAGGGGATTGTCCTGCCCTGCTGTGCACTGGTGCGCCCTCACTTCAAGTCCAGGGGGTAGTTCTGGGCACCACAATACAAAAAAAAAGACATTTAGCTATCAGAGAGCATCCAAAGGAGGGTCACAGGGATGGTGAAGGGTCTGGAGGGGCAACTGAGGGCACTTGGTTATTTCAGCTTGGAGAAGAGGAGACTGATGGGGGACCTCACTGTGGTCTTCAACATCCTCCCAAGGGGCAGCAGAGGATCTCTTTACTCTTGTGACCACTGACAGGACTCAAGGAAATGGCATGAAGCTGAGTAAGAGATGTTTAGGTTGTGTGTCAGGAAAAGGTTTTTTACCCAGAAGGTGTTTGGGCACTGGAAGAGGCTCCCCAGGGAAGTGGTCACAGCACCAAGCCTGTCTGAGTTCAAGAAGAGTTTGGATAGCACATGGTTTGACTCTTGGGATGTCCTGTACCTGGCCAGAAATTTGACTCAATGATCCTGATCCTGGACTCAATGACCCTTCCAGCTCAGAATATTCTATGATTATGACAACTAAAAGCTATTGCAAAGTCAATTTTTCTTCCCATTTATCTTTCCTAGCACACAGACAAGAAGTTCTAGGTGGTTCAGCTGCCTGCTTTGGTCACCTAAAATATTTTAACAGTTATCAAGAAGGCATATTTAACACCCTGGCATTGCTCTGCTGCTGCTAACCCAACTGATTGTGTAGCCCCATGTTATCTGAACACAAGCTACCAGAAATGCATGGCATTTTTAAAGAAAAGCCATCCATCCCCCACTTTGCAAGAATAAATTCAGGCAGTTCTCAGAGTAACAACACGCCAAGACAGATCCAGACTCTTTGAAGATATTGATTCACAGTTCAACCACCTCAAGGACTTTTTTACTTGTTACAACCTTCAATAAAACGTGCACCAATTTTTTCCTGTAACTGTCAGTTTCTGGAGGGCAAATGCTCAGTTTTCCACATTTCATTCTCTTTATTGTAGGCAAGGGGATTTGTCCTACTGAAGCACAGCTGGAAATGATTTGGTTGCCATTCCAATTCATTACCAGTTGCAAGAGAAGAACCACTGTTTTTCCAAAAGCTTTTTTACCTTTTCCAAAAGGTAAAATATATATTTTTATTTTCTGGGTAAGCAGGTTAGAGTATAAAGGTTTATGGCAGTGGCATTCATTTACAACAGCAAAAGCACCGCAGCTTGAATCTAGGCTGCCATTGTACATTCACTGCTATTCTATTTAATATTCTTTTCATGCCACTCCTAAGTACATTTGATCTCTTTGATAGCTTCTTGGCAATACTTTTTCATTATAATCATTATTATCTAAAAATCTTTTAATTTTCGTTTTAATACATATAAACTTCCTGTGAAGCCAACTTAAATTCTGCTAAAGCCACTTGGAATAAGGACCTCAAATGTAATAATGCTACAAATTCTACCTGCTGAATGCAACATTTTGAACTGCAGGTTGGGTGAAATTAAGATGCTGAGGAGAACATTGGTATTCTTAGTCAGTAATGGAAAGTTACTTTTTCCTTCCCTGGTAAAGATTTCATCTTAAACAAGTGATCAGGGATCTTCAGCCTGCATTTCATAATTAGTTTTGTTTAGATGTTCATTTCACAAAAGAATCACAGACCGCGAATAAACAGAATAATCTTTCAAGCTGAATGTATTGGCAATATTTTGTTCAGCAGTTTTCTGGATCTCAAATTCAAAATTTTTCATCACAATAATCATATCAAGTGATGAAAATTTGTACATATCAAGTGATGAAAATTTGTAAAAGAAGCAAATCATAGTATACCCTAAAAAATGCAAAGGCTTTAATGTGGCAGATGCATAATCCAGAAGATCTGCTTCTGAAAGATTTGCACTTCTGCACCCTGAAATAAGACAAAAAAATGAGTTCCTGGGAAACCAAGATTAGAGCGACATGCAAGTCGTTGGACTAACTACAATATGAGTTATTTTAAATTGTTTCCATTTAGCTTCACCCCTGGGTTTTGCTATGAGACACACACTTTCTGATATTTGGTACTGATCTTCAATTCAAATTAAATTAAACCCTAGCAGCAAAATCTGTACAACCATGGCTAGGAAGACTAAGAAAAAAACTATTACTTTATATACTTGCAAAATAAATAATATTCTGCTGCTTCTGGAGAAGCCTGGGACAAGAAGAGCAGAGCTGTCATCTGCTAGAACAGAGATAAATTAGCAGGGCTCTGTCAGAGAGCCCAATATAGGACACTGTATTATGAGCAGTCTCAGGATGTCTTAATAGCTTCTTGCTCTCCTAGAAGCTTAAAGCTCAGCCCAAATTCCACACACATAATTCTTCATCCTACATAATGAGACGACTGTTGCATCATTGACAAATGCAAAATAAATTCAGGCTTCAGCTATGAAATATGCTAACCAAGAATCAAAAATTATTAAACCCAAGCAACACGAGGGAACTGATTTACTTTGCATTCATGAAATGTTAAGTCATTTACATGGCAAGTACAGAAATATCTCTAACAACTACGCTAACGACTTGCCTTAAAAATTTTCCAAACCTTTCTGTGGTCTCCCTACCCTGAGGCTCTCATGTGAAAGGAAACAAGGCTGGACTCTAAGTACTGGTCGAGTGAAAGAGGTGAAGTGCATGAAGGAGAAAATAAGAGCAGACATCACACAACACTTGGCTGTAGTTTAACTGACAGAGAACATTGTTGTTGCCCAGTGATCTATGGGTAATATCTGTTTACTAAACAAACTCAAGACTCACAGAAATATCCCTTTGTCCATGTAATGATTTTCACTGTTGTGAAGAACTAAAGCCTGATGTTACAGGATACTCGTATCTGATTCTGCTGCTGGCAGATTTGAAAGTTACAGGGGAAAAAATAACACTAATATTCTTCAAAGTGTGACATGAAACCTTCCTTTAAGCAAAAGCAGCTTTGTCATTCAGGGACACCCTCTGCAACAAATCAACTCTATTTACACGCTGCCTGAAAAGCTCCAAAAAGTTGATTTAGCAGCTGTACCTGCAACTGCAGCTGTGCCCAAACTCAGAGCACAGCAGTGCCCAGGGATGCTCCTGTGCCCTGGGCCATGACTACCCATCTATTAAGCTGTCAAAAGCATCCCTGGCACAATTTTGGCCTGTGCCAACTATAATTTTCTCACGTACTCCCAGGCACAGTTTGAGAGCTGGCACAGTTTCCAGTCCTATGGGAATATTTTGCAGGTTAAGAGACTTTTAATGGTATGGATGTGGGTCATTCTGTACCAGCTGGCCCCAGCACCCAAAACCTTCACAGACACAGTGCCAAGCTCAGAGATAAACTCCAATATAACAGTATTTACAAACTAAACGTTGTTGTGGGGGTTTCCCTTTTCCTGCCCACAACAGTTCTTGAGACACTTCACAACACTTTAAGTTAGTAAGTTTTTTTAAATAAATTCAGAGTGTGTTCAATGACAGCCATTTTCAGTATTTATCTCTTGGAATGTCCTAGAAATTCAAGCTAAATGAACAAAAGCTTGTATCATTCCAAGTGCTCTGATAAATAGCTGCTGAAAACTTCAATGCTTCTGATTTGGAGAGCTTACAGAAGCAAAGGCATTTATATTCTGAAGCTACATTTGTAAATTGTTCAAGCATCATACCATGACAACAATCTTATAGGATAAAATAATCTTTAATAACAGAGAGAGTAAGTCTATATTCATGCTCCTTTGCTTCTAACAAGCATCAAAGCTGACTGTCCGTGTGACTCAAGAGCAGGCTCTAAGTACTGGATTTAGAGCCATAATGCTGCAAACCCTCACATATGTGAGCAACTTGGCACAGACAACTCACACAACTGCTTCTTATTCTCCTCCTGTACCCCAGTCATTCATGATATGTCCCATAAAGTGTATCCCACATCTTAATAAACCTAATTACAGTCAGGAGCACTCCCTGCAGAAACCTGCCCAGGAGTAATTTTTACAGGACCACAGCAGGTTTGGCCCCGTTAACCTGAGTAAAACTACTCTAAGATGGAAAGAATCTCCAAATCCTGCATTCTCCATGTGGACTGCACTACAGCTCAGGGGAATAATGAAGGAATACCTCTGAGCATGCAGACAAACTCCTCCAGGAGGGTAAAAGCCAATAGGTTTTGCTTCAGGGTGGTAAGAGATGGTAGAGGAGTGATGGGACATGCACTAATCGCTTTGGTGGCTTTGGAAGAACTCAAATCCCTACAAATATCCTGAGTCTTGGCCATGCTGCCACCCCTCAGCATCTCTTCCAGATCACAGCCCAAACACAAAACTGGGCTCAACCCTTCCTCAAACGGGACCTACATTTCTTCTCCTTAGCTAAATTTCTGAACCTGGAAACGAAGCTGCTGCAGAGCTTTCAGTAGCACTGTTGTTGCTGCAGAGCAGAAACATCTCCTTACAATAGAGGCAGCTACAGAAAAATCAAGTGGCTTTTTTGCAGCCTACCCATGAAAAGAATTGAACCACAGCAACAAAGAAAAGAACTTATTACCATGGTTATTGCTGCTATTTCTAGACAACGTGAATGGGCTTTTTAGGCTTTCATGAGAGAATTTACAGACTCTGGGGCAAGCACACTGTTAGTAATTGCAGTTGCATTCTGCCACTTGAGTATTTTTGGCAATTGAACTGTCAGAAACCATTTGATAGAAAAATGTCTCCATATCCTTAGTGCCAGCAAGGAGGATATTATGTGCCAAAGTATGAAGTGAAAGGTACTTCTACTTTTACGAGTGAATCTTCTGCAGCTCACCGATTTCAAACTTCCACCCCCTTCCTGGCTCTATTCAGGTCTAAATTTTGATGTTGTCCAGTGTGCTACCAGTGCTTTCATCGGGCTTTTTGGTTTTACACAGCAAAATGTGAGTGTTCTTTATCCAAATCAAATTGCCTGCCTCTCACCAAAAAAAAAAAAAAAAGTACAATACTTCTTATACGCCACAGCCTTTCTCTCCAGATCACTGCAGTCTCTGTTCTCTCCTGTTTAGATCTCATCTTTCTCTAACAAAATATTATAGCTTTTTCAGAGCTGTGGCTCTCAGAGAAACCAATAGGAGCTGCAGGATGTTCAACACATTTGAAAATTGGATTACTGGAAAAAAGAGCCCCTGGAAACAGACTGGAAAATTCTGAGCTTCAAAATTAGAAACTAAGTAAAATCAGATGAATTTTATAGTCTTCCAGGCTTCAGATCTCAGTGTCTGTCCTTTTTCTTATGGTCCTTATTGAAACCAATTACTATTTCTTTTTTAACCTAAAACACAGTAACTCCAACTGTCTGAAGTTTCCTCAGCTTGAACATTCAAAGATGTTGCTCAGCATTTAGGTAGCAGCTCTTTTCAATTTAGGAGCTTCTAATTACATTGGAACCATGAGCACATTTGTCAAGATTTATGAATCAACAGATCCCCACTCTGAGTAATGGGTTCCAGTCACAAAGAAACTGCCCATCTTCATTTGAAGTAGTTTGTTCAGTCCTTTCACCTCAGTCTTGCTTAGCTTCTCATCTGCTGTATAGTTTCTCGAGTAACATTTTTCTTTTAATGAGCGTGTGCATTCAGCAGTGAATTGCAGTGGTTGTAATCAACCAGAAACACACCCACTTCCCTGTTTACTCCTGTAAACAGGTTGCAGATGAGGAAAGGAGGTGTTTCAGTGGGTTGCTTCTGCTACCCACAATTCCTATTTTGTCTAGTGAAAAATCAATAAAATTAAATGAATTACACTAAATAAAATTTAAAAATCTTCGAATAAGACAAAACAATGGCTGATTCTGCATCTGTGCACCCTTGGAATTTGGAAAGGCAAGTTATATTAGTGGAAAACCAAACGATACACAAGACTTAAATGCTTTCAAGAAGAGACATTTTGGCACTGGTGATTACACCTGCCACTGAATTGCACATTACAATACCCACCCATTTTCTGCTGACAGGTATTGAACACAATGACTTCTGGCAGTAACTTTCTAATACAAAGAACTTTAGTAGTTCATTTAAGCTTATTTTAAACCTGAAGATTTTTAAACTGTCGTTATTGATCACTGAGGATAATAAATAGATTTTCCAAAAGAAAGATGATGTCTTGATGCCAGTGGGATGAAGTCCTCTATTCTTTTGCCTTATGTCATGGTTTGACACTGACCCAATGCCAGGCACCCATGAAAGCCTCTCACTCACCCTCCCCTGCCACAGCTGGGCAGAGGAGAGAAAACAATATTAATGAAGGGTTCATGAGTGGAGATAAGGACCAGGAGAAAACACTCCAAGGGCAAAACAGTTTGTTTTGCAATAATTAGGGCACAAGGTAAACTGATTACTAACAGAATCAGAGGAGGATAATGAGAAGTAACATAAGCCCTTAAAACACCTTTTCTTCCCCCAGTCCCTCCCTCCTTCCCACTGACAGCACAGGGAGACAGAGCTTGGGGGTTCTGGTCAGTTCATCACTGAGATTTTCTTCCACTGCCCAGGGAGAGGAGCCCTGTGAGCCCATGGGGTCCCTCCCACGGGACACAATTCTCCATGAACTTCTCCAGCGTGGGTCCAGTCTCAGGGGCAGACAGTCCGACCACACCTGCTGCAATGTGAGCCCCTCCCACGGGCACACAGTCCTCCCAAAACTGCTGTGCTGGGGGTCAGCATTCCACGGGGTGCAGCCCTCCAAGGACAGGCTGCTCCAGCCTGGGAGCAGAGCCCTGCAAAACCAACACACCTTACCAGAGGATAATTGTTGCTGGAGGAACTGGATAAATGAACCAGGACATCTAGATCTGACAGTCAGTTCTGCCTCAGACTTCTCATGTACAGTTAATCTCCTTCAGCTTTAGTAAAATGGAGATAATACTATTTCCTGCAGATCCTGCCTGTCTGAGCTGAGGCAGATTTACTCACTCCTGGTGCACTTGTGCCTAAAGTGAAGGTCTATTTGCTTGAGAGCTCTGCCCCACCAGCTCCTGCTGATGCTTTCAACATACAAAGAACTTCACTTGCAAACTCCAAGGTCAGGAATGCTGCTGATTTTGCCTGGTTGACACTGGTTGTGTGGTTGGAGGGTAGTGTGGCACCTCACTGAAAATCTAAAGCAGCCTGAGAAACTTAAGAAAGATTAAATTTATAAATAAGCTACAAAAATGGTTAAACATTTAAGGGTCTATACCCAAACATGCAACACTGAGACATAGAATTTACATGTACATGGATGCAATTAAGTTTGGGTTCTGGAAAACCTAAAAGGCAAAATTTAAATGCACATGTTAACTGCAAATTGTACCAAGATTATATTTTAAGCAGCAGTGGATTGAATCAAAATACATAATTCACAGTTTCTTCCTAATCCATTTCAAAGTGAAATATTAATCAACAGAAGTATTTTATTCCACCATTTATTTCTCTTTCTCAGAAAAAAAGAAAAAAGCTTTATTTTATACCTCTCTCTTTTACTGCTTTTACAGAGCTGTAGGGCTCAGCAGTGCTCATTTCCAGCTTACAGACTTTGCTTAGGCCTGTGCTAAGCACCTTCAAGACCAGACTGTAAATCACCCTGAGTCTAAATCTGGAAGGGAAATGAATTTGCCTATAAAAGCAGGGTATCTGCTCTGCATTTCAGACCTTAAACCTTAAAGTTAGGATGTTGCACTGGAACTTTTCAAACTCAGATTAGTTATGTCTTTGTTAATGAAATTTAATCTTTTCCCAACTTGAATTTATTAACTCAGAGGCCAACATATGCAAAATAGTTCAGACTAAACTTTAGGCTTCTTCCTCATCCTTAAAAAACTCTTTTAATTCATTTGCAAACAGTGGAGTCCAACATCATCCCTAGGATTTTGTGTTAATTACCTCGGAAAATGTGCAAAGATTGCTGGACATTCAGAGGACAACATTTGACCGAAAATTGGGTTTGTCATGTTAGGAAGCTGCCATTGAAATTCTCTTCTCTGAGGACTGTTGTTCGTACTTGAATTATTTCTAAACATTTTTAAAACAGTCCCAACTCTTTTAGAACTTTGCAGAAATTCTCACTAAACCAAATGACAATTAAGCCTCATTAAAGACCCCCCCATCTCTATTTCAGTGTATGCTCATCAGAAAATGCAGAGCAATCATCAGGTTGTTTGATATAGCCCTTTCTTTAGATTGTCATATATTTTCAACTACTTTATTATGAGTTTTATTAGGATGTATGATATTATTAAGAATTCTGATACACAGGTTGCTTCCTTGGTCAAAATAAGACAGGCTGTTTGCAGTCACTGAACATGATGGGCGAGACAGAATTGCTGCTGTTCTCTGCTTGTGGATTGATTGCAGGGCTAATGTGCAACCCTAGGCATGCTTGAAAGATAAACAGCAATTTTTAATGTACTGCCATTGGGTTTTCACTGAGTATTCTCCTCAGACTCTGGAAACAAAGGATGCTTTGGGAGCCCTGTGATCAATGGGAATGGCTGTTCTGTGGCTACTTCAGCCACGTGGGCTGTGTGCTTTGCTGGGTACGTGGCTTGGAAGGAAAGACATCAGTAACTGCAGAGAAATAGCTGATTAAGTGCTTTATGCCATTATTTATCTTGATAAACAGCCTCTCCACGGAGGGGAAAACAAGCCAGTTTTCCCAGAGCCCAGCTCCTGCCAGGGCTCAGCACATTGCTGCCACCTCTGGACCCTGATCCTGGCTGCTCCTTCTCCTCTTGCTCCTCACACACGAGGAAGCCAAGACTCAACACAGCCCCTCGTGTCCTGCCACCAGAGCTTGGTGTGAGGAGAGAGGATGCCCAAACTGCATCACTTAATTTACAGGTTAAACACAAGAAAGAGTCCAGCATCTGATGAAGAATGCCTACAGCTTATGTGACAATGTAAATTCTCCATCTCAGTGCTGTCTTTCTGGACAGACACCTCGAAACTCTTCTCTAAGGTACACGCAGCTGCCACCAGTGGGGCTGGCTAACATTTCTGGCAGCATTGGTGGGACAGGAAAACCATGGGCAGTGGGCCAAAAACCCTCTGCCAGCATTGCCCTGGTGCTTTCCCAACCCTGGTGCAAGACATCATCAAGCTCAAGTTCAGAGGAGCAGACCATCAGGCTCACAGCACCCCTTCTGCTGCACTCTCAGACTTAGAGAAGACACACTGGATCTGCCTTCTTTCCAGGTCTCTGTTTCTGCCCCTTTCCAGCTCAGACATTTTAGGAGCAATAATTTGTGCCTTCACCCCAGAGGCATTACAGAGGGCCATGCAGACAGATGATCTCCCTTGCAGGTGTGTGTCCTGGGGTGGCTTTATGATGCTTGCATCCCCATTTGTCTGTTCTGTTTATGCTGGATTTTAAGTTCTGCACCTTTGGGACTGGCTCCAAAAATGAATGGGTAGAGAAGAAGCGTGCAGTTTGTTTTCAGAAGCTGCACTTGCTCCCCCACATTTTTCTCTCACAGACTGTGCTGTCTGCAGCACAGACAGCAGGAGAGAGCTCTCCTTTGCTTTTAGTTAGTTTTTAGCTAGCTGAGGCAGAGAAGTTCCCCAGACTGTGGCTTTTCTCTTTCTTGGAACTGTTCAAAGCTGCTCTGGACTGAAAACCCAGAAAACACCAGGAGCTCACACCTGTGGCCCACGGCAGGGACTGATAGAGACTGAGCAAGCTGAGCTGCATCCCACAACAGGGACTTTTTGGATTTGCCATCTCTTCAGAACAGCAAGAAGTTTTATTGTTTAATATTATTCATTTTATTGTTTAATATTATTCATTTTTTAAATGCTTGTGAATACTTTGCTTGTTAAATAAACAGTTTTTTTCCACTTTTCCCCGAGGAAATCTTTACCTGAACCATTTGGGGAAGGTGCTGCTTGAATCTGCTTTCTAGAGGGACCCCTTTGGAAGTTTCCTCCCAAATTTGCCCCAAAGCAGGACAGTGTGGCAGTCCCCCACTCCCCTGCAGCAGCCAGGCTGAGGTGCAGCCCCCTGGCTGTCCATCCCTGTGTGGGGCATGCACAGCATCTTCTGCCATTTCCAGCCATCACTGAGGCTGTGCTGCACCCTGTGCTCTGCTCAGGGATGGAGGCCAACACAGCAGGAGACTCTGATCCTTATTTAATGACATCTTCTTCTTCCTCCGAGTAATTCATCTTGTCAGACTTGGGGCCAATTACTAACAAAATCCTTGACGTGACAAATGTGCCATAGACTCTGTCACTGCTTCAAGTAGAGCTAAAAGTGGGAAGCCAGCACACAAGGACAGGGCACTGGGCAGGAAAAGCAGCCCTTGCTCTCAACTCTGTGCTGTCAGGAACACCAACCACTCACTTTGCAAAAATCACATTACAGCAGTCAGTTTCCAGACAAGACACTAAAGCTAACTCGACCTAATAAAGGGACTGACTCTTTTAATGACTAATTAAGTTCTCAGCTAAGCAGTTCAGCAAAGAGATCTGATTTGGTATATGTGAAACTACCAGGAAAAAAAACAGTAGGCCTCCATATATTTCAGTACCTCAAGTGTAAATGGTGATGTTATGCCTTTAAGTCACAGAATAAGGTGTAGAAAAACAACTGTTAACAGAAGTAACTGGATTTAACTTACCACCCTGTGCACCTCAAGTGACAGTAAATGAAATTACCAAAAGCTGCCTCCCCAGACAGCTACCACAGCTCAGCTGCTGAGCTACAGTCACAAATGTAGGACCAGCATCAAGTTAGTGAGGTGACACTCACCATTAAATACTGAGCTTCTGGTGGAGGAGAAAGCAACTCTAAAGCTGTTTTCCCAAAATGAGATAGCCTGGCAGTGGGAGGTTCAGGCCTTTCTTTCCATCCCTCTTTGTTGTGTCATAAAGCAGCATTAAGTCAAAGTTTTTAGTCCATACTCCATGTAGTCCCACAGCATGACATAAAACCAGCTCACTGCTACTGATCTCCTCTGCTGTGAGGGATTTATATTTCCACTCAAAAACCTTTAGATATCCATAAATCAAGAGAGACTACAAGGAAAAAAAATCCCTGAATTAGACCAATACTCCAGTGTTTGTTAATTTAACTTCCAATTTCTCAGCCAGTAGCCTAATTCAGAGACTGCCATCAAAAACACTATTATATTTATCTGTGTCTTGCTTCAGATTTTCTTAATGTACTTAACTACAATCTCTAACACGCAGAGTGTGGTTTGGATAAATCCTGCAATCTAATCAATCAGCTAATTCCAGTGCAAGCCAAAAGGGGGGTGAGGGAAAGCAAATCCTAAAACTTTTCATTACATATTTCTCTCAAAAATAAATCACCACCTAATGGATTGCTAAACTCATGCACAAGTAAATTACCAGCAGATAATTAAGAACTAATATCCTTCTGTGATCAGAGGCTGCTATTCACAATGAGCTGACAGAGATTATGAAAGAAGGCTTTTTCTATAAAATAAATTGAAATACAAATGTTTCTACACCACACTGTGTATGAAAAACTAATAAAGACTATCAGAAATGAAATCACATTTACTCATTCTCTCCGTGGCATATGAAAATTTTAAGTAAACTAAAGCCTTATTTCCATATTTGTTTGGAGTGCCACA
Organism: Acridotheres tristis; assembly: GCA_037013685.1. Classification (NCBI taxonomy): domain Eukaryota; kingdom Metazoa; phylum Chordata; class Aves; order Passeriformes; family Sturnidae; genus Acridotheres; species Acridotheres tristis. The sequence continues at coordinate 6,191,166 of CM072899.1, read as the reverse complement.
TTACAACCTTGTTGTTACCCTCAGCTGTGAACCCCAAGTGAATCTCAAATGCCAAGGAATGGCTCCAGTGGTTCCTCATCATAAAGCTGTTATCTCAGATATCCAAGATGAGCATGTACATGGAAAAAAGTGCAAGGCTTGCCCAGACACACCATGTAAAATCCTGTCTGATAGGTTTAAAGTTAGACACAGAGATGCACACAGAACACACAGCATAGCTGGTACCACACGGGAGAGATGATGAAGGAGCTCACAGCTGCACGTTTAGAGTTAGTGGTGTCAGGGAACCTCTCCAGGCCAGGATCACACCAGACAGCAACACTGGGTGAGGTTTCTGCTACCCAGACAGCTGTTCTGCATCAGCAAATCCTGGCAGCACTGCCAACACCTCCAGGAACTGCTTTTGCTCACACAGGGTGAAGTCTGTTCAGCAAGGAATTGCAGCTTAAGAAGTTACAGCTTCTTGAAAAATCAAAACAAATCAGCTCAGCTGAAGCAACATCTCCTTTGCTGCAGTCTGGCACTGCCCCACACAGCCAGGTCCAGGGGCACAGCTGGAGCTCAGCAACTCCTTAAGAAGCACCAGATTCATCCTCTGTGGACACAAACACAGCTTAAGAGTAGAAACCTCAACCAGCCTGAAGTGACCTGGCCAGCACAGCTGCCAAAAGCCTCAGTCCCTTTCCCTGCCCCTTTCAGCTTCCTGTGGTCCTTCCCTGCCTTGGCACTTGCGGCTGTGTGGGGATGCCAAAGCAGTGTGCAAGAGACAACAGCAGTAAACCAAAGAGATTAATTCTCAGTCAGCTCAGGAGTCAAAACCCATTTTCTCTGTGGCCAAATGAGAGGCAGGACTACTGCTTTTAAAACCACGTTCAAACCCAGCAGCACAGTCACGTTTTTTGGGTGCCAACGTTCTGATTTGGAAGACTGATCTAGACCAGCCTTGAATATACCTTCAGACACTGTAGTATTATACTGATCTACAATACAGAGCAATGCTCTCAGAAACAGGCTCATTCTGCTCTCCCTAAAGCTGCAAGTTTGAGTAAACATTAAGGAGCATCTACACAAGACAAGGCACAGTTCTTTAATTTTGGTTTACCCTGCTACAGCTTCACCCTTGTGACCTTTCAGACTAAGATCAGGCAACAAGAAGTTAAAAATAAGAGCTTTAAGAAATAGGATTTTTTCCCCTCCTGATTTTACTGGTAGACCATCAATATTGGATGAACTCCTTTAGATGTACTGTGCCCAAAGCCACTGAATACCAAATGCTAGAGTAGCTATGCTTCAAAGAGAATATTCTGTCATAAGCTGAGTCTTAGGAAGGCCAGTTTCATATCAAGACTGCTGCCAAGAATCTTGCAAAAAAACCCCAAACCCTTATCTATGAAAGCTCTGCTTCATTATTTTGTGACAAATACTGCTACTCCACAAGCCAGTATTAATAAGGCAAAAGTTCACGATAGCATTAAACACCACGGGACAGTAGCCATCAGATAAAAAATAGTAATTTGGTATTACCAGCAATAAAGGACATTTTTCTCCACATTTTTTCATTCCTCTTAGAATTTGCATGCATATGTCTGTGGACAACCCAGCAGCATAGCTTAGAAAGAAAAAAATAAAATCATTACTCGCCTCAGTTCTGTGTGGACATCCACTGGACCATAAGGTTGTGGAGAAGTAGGAGACTGCATGCAGCACAGACAATGCTGCCTCAATTCAGTAATTAGATCCAGAAGCAGAATTAGAAAGGCAATTCTCATTAGGAGACCATTACAAAGCTTCCTAGTCTACAAGACTGGGGAAGGGGAGAGAAGCAGAAGGAATTTCAAAATTTTCCCCTTTTCTGTGTAATCTCAGATTTCCAGTTTCTACTCTTATAGAACAAGCTTATGTGTGCATCAATGCACTGTTGCTCTGGCAAATCAGCCTTAAAGGAAACTGTCTCCAAACAAAGAGCATGACAGAGAAAATACAGCCCAGTCTCAGCAAGCACAAAGCATGTTCAGTCTGCCCGAGCCCACCCAGATGTTAAGGGCACTGAGAGATGCATTTCCCTGGATGGTTTTGTTCACCTCTACCTGAAACAGATCACTTTATTGATCCACTTCAAGAACGTGGTCTTTAAACCACTATTTAAACCACGGAAATGAAGATTTCCTTTGTCTGTGCAATTTATCTCCAGTCCAGAGAAGAGCTGAGTTATGCAGCCCACCACACTGCCTGCCCAGGCAGGCACTCTGTGCTGGTGTCAGCCCTCTTCTGTAGCAGGAGCCAGACATGATCTCTACATGAAAATTCTGAGGTCATTTTCTAAAACTTTAGTTGGCCCAAACAGCTTCACTACTCTTCCTGTAAATTCATGTCCTGCTCTTGCCTAGTTAGGTGCATAATCAATTGTTTGCACCCTCCTTCCCATCCATCTCCCACTAGAACACGGCAGAACTGTCAAATAAGATTTATTACCATCAAATTTTAAGAGCAATTCTAATCAATGCTTAGTATGAAAATTTTAGAAGTGAAATTCCACTTTACCCTTTTCTTTTGCAGAGTGGTCCAGTGAACAGCATGCAAGAGCAGACCTCTGCAGAGCAGATCTTTGCTGCCAGCTCTGCCCAGCCCACCCGGGGATCCCTAAAAAGTGACTGTTTCTACAGCCTTAAAAACCTGAAATAATGACACTGTCCTGAACATGCTCAGATTTACTGATGATTTGTTGGATTTATTTTCCTTTTCCTTTCTAGTATTTCACTGACGCCCATGATGAACCAAACACAAGGCATGCAGAACAAATCAGAGAAATCCTTCTTCCTCACTTCCCTTCATGCCTCCCAATGTCTAAACAGATGCCAGCAAAGATTTCTGTGTTGCATGTGGTTGTTGGGAAGTTTTTGTGTAAATTGAAGCTTAACACATCTGCACAAAAAGTTTATGGTAGCTCATGAATTAGCTTTTTAGAGGTGTTACAAGCTTGATTCAATTGCTCCAGCTGGCCTTGCTGATATGGAACTGAATGACCTAGAAGACAGCTGTGAATTAATTGCTTATGAGACATCATCTAACTTGGAAAAGCTTCCTAATGTGCCAGAAATCTAACCTCCAATTTTCTAGCAGCATTTTTACTTATCTACCAGTAGATAAACATATCCTTAAGTAGCCTTTTGAAAAAGGATGAAAAACCAGCAATAACTACACAAACAGAAATTTAATATAACACTTCCACAGAGCTTTCCTAAGAGCCTGTCTCATGCTGGGATTGCTCAGAGCCTCAAACACACAATCCCTTCAGTGGGAATACACACATCTCACAGGTGAGATGGAACACCACAGCCCACGAGGATGCAGCCAAATGCAAGCTGTGGAAGCGTGGACATTTCAGGGATGGAACCACAGCATCACTGAAGACCAATCTCAAGACCTTTAGAAAAACCTACTGTGTGAATTTAACTCCTTGAATTTTCCAGAGTATAAAGTAAATGACCAGTTGTATTTCCCAGTTTTGCCAGAATGTTTCCCATGAGGTCCCCACGTGAGATAACCAGTAAGGGTAAAACACTTCCATGTTCTGGAGTCCCTTGTAAGCTGTTCCTGTGAATGCATCTCCAGAACAAAAAGTCAATATGCAGTTGGTTTTCTGCCCACTGCACCCCTCATCACTCGTTTGATATTTACTTTATTTTTAATTAAAAAGATGTATAGTCCCTTCGAGGGCACTAAAACAGAGCAACTGTTTAGAAAAATCAATATAGGCAGGGTTGTGGCTCCCCATAGGAAGTTTAATTCTTGACAGCAGATCTGCAGCAAAACAGACAAGAGTACAAAGCAATCCCCAGAGCTTCAGCACGACCCATTCCAAGCACCCCAGAAAAACTGGGCTGAGCTGCACCATTTCCAGCAGACTCTGCTCCAGCCCCACCAGCTCTGCCATTGACTGAGCAAGAAAAGGAAATTTGGTGGTCATTATATACTAACACAAGAGACTAAAACACCACTGTAAGAAGCTGGAAATGCAGAGGGCAGTGTTGATTATAAACGTGCCTGGCCAGAACCTCCAGCTGGTGATGGAGAAAGCAGGGCAGAGGGAAGAGAAAAGCAAACATCACTGATAGCTGACCCTTTATAGCCCTTTTATATGGGAATGAAAATTCAGCTGTTTCGGGGGTACAGAAACATAGCATTGCTCCAAAATCATGACATGTTTTGCACTTGTAGAACAAATCTATAAATTTAAAAAATAACATGATCACTAGCAATTAGATGTTTCAATATTTATCCTCTAGAGCTCATATCTTTAGCTATCCAGCATAATTTTGATGAGTTCATGGGATTAACTCAGGTAAAAACCTTTCCAGAAAGTATAACACACTTGTAAATAAGATGAGTCAAAATCTGACTCCATCAGCAATTTTTTCTCATGAGTGTAAGATGTTAGAAAGACCCTGATTTTTGTCTAGCTACACACACTGAAAAGAGCAACACTGCATTTATTTTGGTGCTTTCCTCTTCACCTATACATTGATAAAAGCAAGTCTGACATAACCTCTAGGATAACACTGAATTTTAAATTCAGACACTTGGCATTGGCTCAAGAAATGAGTGAGGCCTGGAGAAAAACATTTAATTTGAAACCAAATGTCTCCCTTCTGGAAGCAAAATGATTCTAGCTGTATTTCCCTGGCTTATTAATAACATAGTGGCCTATACAAGTTTTCTCCCACATATCTCTTGTGTCTGAGCATGCCTTCAGACACCTGGATAGAAATTAAAATTGTCTTTATTTCAATTACTTGAAAGGTTGGAAAGGGTGTTCTGATTTCACGTGCCTGCTCTGGTTGGAGGTAAGCTATTTATGATGTGAAAAATGACCAGTTACCAATGAAAAAAGAAAAGATGGTCTGTGCCACAAATACAGTAGATGCAGCCTTCCAGGTACTGTCTACAGCCAAGCATCAGCTTCTCAGCACTAAAGATGAGTCTCTGAGATCATGCATGTACCCAAAAGCACAAAAATATGCACAAGAGGCTGCGTCATAATAGGTATTCTCACTCTACTGAACTATTTTAAATGACATAGCAAAATTAAATCTCATTGCAATTCACTTGATCAATCAAGTGGAAACAGCAATACTTCTAATGTTTGCAAAAGCCATCAGCAGACTGCAAGCGAAATGTCTTAGCATTTGTCTTGCCTACACAAAGAGATTTTTGTTAAAACTGCAAATATAGGAAGCCTTTATATGAAATATCCAAAATGTTTAGGAATGAGATAGTACAAAACTTGTTTATAGCAGCTGCTGACCCCAAAAGGAAAGGCCTTCAAAAAACACTAACTTCTCTGAAAGATGACAGGAATACTAAAGAAACTGAGGCACTTTTTTTCTAGACACATAAAATGAAATAAATTGCCTCACTGAGAAATGTTCCCGGGGAACACAGTAATGAGATGTAGCAGTAGATGCTGCTGCAGCCTTAATTACATAGGTCACAAGTGAAAAAGGATGACTGCCAGCACACAGCAAGTGCAGTAGCCTTGGAATCATAGAATCATAAAACCCTAAAATGCTTTAGGTTGGAAAAGGCCTCTTAAGATCATTGGGTCCCATCATTAACCCAGTACTGCCATGTTCACCACTAAACCATGTCCCTTAAATGCCACATCCACACCCTTTTTTGAACTCTTCCAGAATTTGCAGTTATACCACTTCCCCTGGCAGCCTGTTCTAATGCCTGACCACCATTTGCAGTGAAGAAGTTTTTCCTGCAATCCAATCTAAACCTTTCCCTGTGAAATTTGAGGCAGTTTCCTCTTGTTTTATTACCTGCTGTTAGGGAGAAGAGATGGAGTCCCACCTTGCCACGCTCAGCTCATCCTCTTCACAAGACATGAGCCTTTAGTGAGAGGTGAGGGCACTGGCTGGATAATTGCATTGAATTTAAGTATTCAGGAGAGTAAAGTTGTGAGTTTGCTCTGTTAATTCTGCACCCTGCGTGGTATGGAGCCCTCTGTGCTGGGTACCACCATCAGCCTGGCAGGAAAACCACCAGGACATCATTCCTCTGATACCACTGGCTGCATGAGAGCAATTAAGGCTCAAGGAACTAAGTCACGCTTGCACAGTGCCACATCCATATGCTTTATATATTAATGCATAATGAAAGTAATAAAAATAGTGTATAATTAAACCAGGGGAGAGTCCAGTAAAAGTTTTTAAGGCGAAATGAATTTGCACTGTTTCTTGCCAAACCAAACTCTTGAAGTTCATGTATTTTTTTTTCCCCTTCAAGCTGCCCTTCCTTTCACCTTGCCTTTTACGAGGCCCCATTTAGAAAGGTGATCCCTGAACTCACAGACTTGGTCTTTCACAAAGCTCAGAGACAGAGCAGTTCACTCGAGTACAGGCCATCAATTCTGGAAAGAGACCTCTGTGTCTGGATTCAAAAGGGAAGTTGCTGAACATCTTTCCAAAAACAACACACTTTAAAATGTGTGCTTAATGTGTGGATTAAAGGGAGCTGGCCTGAGCTGCCAGCTCAAGGGGAAAATAAGAGCTCTGACTTAGCACTTTAGAGCACATTAATGTTAAAGCCATGAGGAAATCTTGTGCTTGCATTCATAGCCAGGACATAAGCAAAGGCAGGGTTTCTGCTTTTTCACTTGTGGTTAGCAGTCTTGGGGACTAAAATAGCCAGCTAAGATGTTACTTTACACAGCTGGTCTCCAGTAGTGCTGCTGGTCCATTGTTTGGGTGGCTTCAGGCTGATGCCACACCAAAAAACTAAGACCAATACTCAGTAAATAATTTAAGCATGCAGCCATCAAAGTGGTCGTATGCATCCCCAGAGAGAAACTCGGACTACAAGTGGGGAAAATCCTTACTAACCAAGAGTTACTCAAAATTTATCAGACTTTCATCTGGTCAGCAAACTGGGAAAGAAAGCCTGATGAGCATTCCGTTTACATCTGTGCCTGCTTTTATTGCAGAAAATCAAGTAGATTCAATGTTGACATTTAGAGATAACACAAGATTTGCCCTTTTGAATTTTCTAAAAGTCATGGATAGGTCATTTTGGCTTAGCAGTCAGTGCCTAGGAGTTCTGCTTAAATTGCAAGCGAGTGGGATGTGTTATACCCAAAAGGCGGAAGAACTTTAAAGATTCAGAGACCTGAACCTGAGACTATGTAAATTATCCGAACCCCTTAAATTGGCATATCCTGAAATATTGGATCACACATTCCTATCATTTACATCCCTGACTCGAGTGGCACTACAGCTAATTTACTCACGTTTGAGTGAGGCAAACAGAGTAGTTTTGTAAGGAATTCATAACTTTCAAGTTTCAGCCATTCACTCCTAGGATACAGCATGGTCACAACTTGCTTACAGCCATTCTATGACAATCACTACACTGGCACAGCTCACAAAAGAGCCTGAACCACAAGTCACAAAGAGAAAAGCTACTCCAAATATGTTTGAAATTTAATTTTTTTTTAATATGTGATTTCAGACTGCAGACACAGAATAGACCCAGGTAATTACAGAACTCTATGAAAGTAACACTTGGGATCCCAGCCTATTAGACTGCAAATCAAGACAGTCACATCTCCACTCAACCACTTTTGGAGCATCAGGCTGAAGGTGACCATCAATGTCCAATCCAGTCTCCTGAAATTGCAGGTACCCATGAATGAAAGCATTTAATCTGCAAAGGTCCACAAAATATATTCACTCTCCACTATTACCACAGCAAAACCTCTAACAAATGTCATGCATTTAGTAGCACAGGGCTGGCCACAAACTGTTTAATGTGCCAGATGAAAAACATGGAAAGGTTAACGGCAGTGTCAGGGCTCCTATAATTTTGGGGAAGCTGAGTTGGTTAAACAACAATATTTATTTTAAAGCTCCTAGAAAAACAGGCTTTCACCACCTGCTACAGCAACATGCACAGCCTCAATTCAGAAAGAAAATCAAGAGCTAAGACAAGTTCTCCTTGAACCTTAAAATATGCAAACTTAAACTTGTTTGTAATTCATCACAGCCTTTTGAAAATCAAGTATTTTCTATCATTTAATGCACACTCCTTTTCATGCATCTCACTTACCAAAAAGCCTTACAGAGATCTTTCCCCAGCCCTCTTGCACAGCATGTACAAAACCCTGGTTTAGTTACAGGCAGGTGATCTCTACCTCAGAGTGCCAAAAGCTGCATTAAACACCAATTGCTTGAGTATCTTCTGTTATGTAAATATATAACAAAGAAAGGCCAAACAACCAAAATATAACCAGGAATTCTGGCTTCTAGGCCAAGTTGGATACCTGATCATAACCCTAGACATACGAGCTCTCTTTTCTTTACTTCCAAATGCCTGAACTTGTTGGACTCCTTTGGTATTTTTAATTTTAAATTTTTATTGACTTTAGTGTTCCTTGCCAAGACTGAAAAAGAAGACTTTTTGCTGAAGATTAGGATTTGAGATTGGCATGCATTTCTTGGGCTTATTTGACAGGCTAGAGCCAAACTGATATCAGTCTTCTGGGAAACATCCTCTGGGGAGGATGGACGCTGTAAATCTGAAAGACCTTGTCCAACTATAAATACTATATTTTGAGAGTCAAGGCCATCATTAACTCAGCAAAACTCTAGATGCACATTATAGCACCTGAAAATGGTATCATATCATTAATAAAACAGTGAGAATGATTTTTGATCTGCAGACACACATAAGGCAACAATTCTGAAAAGAAACACACGTTAAAGTTCCTAAGTGATGATCCCTTTAAAGTAAAAGGCAGTCATTTAAAATTAAGGCTCAAATATAGTTCAGTAACTAGAGTGTCAGGATTTTGATTCTGCAGGGACAACAGCAATGATGTTTTAATTAAGCCCTCCACTAATCCTCACGTCTCGAGTATCAGACTGCCTAATTCGTTTGCAGAAGGGTGATGAAATTCAACAAGGGAAGTCATACACTGATTTTAGATAGTGGTAGGGTTACATAGCTCCTATTTGTATTGAAAGCAGGTTATGTTTTTGCTGACTTATATTCAGTTATTTTAGCGAGGTTTGTTACCACACCCCAAGAAACAGAAAACGGATTTTGCCAAGTTAACAGTATTTTTTTCCTTTTTTTGTTGTTGCTGAAAAAGCAATGAAGTTACAAAGTTGCTGTTAGAAATTTGGCAGCTAGGATCCTTGTCAGCTTTTCTTGGCTGCAATATATTTAGCATTGCTTAAACAGCTTGCAAGAACCTGTGTAAGTCCAGAAAACAACTCCTCTGAGTAAGCTGATTTTCCACAATGACAGTGAAGGTTTCATGCCCATTAAGTCAATTTAACCAAGTCGCCTCCTTGAAATGTAACTTAACTCTAGAGAGGAAAAATAGCCTTAGATATTCTGTATTAAACACAGTGGGAAATTCTATTTAATCTTCTCTGGCCATCCTTTGATATAAAGATCACTTGTTGAGGACACATAGTAGGCAATGCCCAGATATCCCCCATACAGAAGAGCTGCTTTGAGGACCAGGAATCATCTGACTAATGCAGCTTATTATCTTTCATTTAAAAAAATATTCACACTGAGAGCGAGAAAAAGAAGGTACATCCACAGCAAAGCAACTACAGAAAAGCAAAAGAAGGCCCAGCAATCTCTTTGGCTACTTTCTTCTCATCTCTTGTTCAACCCTGAGAATCCAGCACACCTCCTGTGCACACTCAGTACCCAGAGCTGACAAAAGGCTCATTTTCCTCCTGTTTGATCCTTCAGGAAACTGAGAAGCATTAACACACACTGCAATTTCTGTGAACAAGGTTTGTCATCCCTATTTCCCTTCTAGCAGTCAAAGAGGCAACAATCTGTCTTTCCAACAACATTTTTCCAGATCCTACTACATGTACCTTTACCTCAGAACCAAAGAATCAACATCAGACATGAGGCTTTAAATTCAGCTCCTCCAGAGGTGATGCCCTCCCACTGTACCACCTGTGGTTGCACAGGAAGCACATTTTGGGGAGGAAAAGCACAAGACCTGCTGTAGAAAGCAGGAGTCTGGAAGTGAGCACAGCAAAATGAGGGAAGAATCCCTTCAGGGGCTGGTGAGCCCCTCAGTGAGGCAGGGAGACTCATGCTGTGTCTGGTGGCTGATCAAGGAGTGATGAGAGATGTAGGAAGGAGAGAGAAAAAGCTAGAACATCAGTGATGAATTGGGGATGCAGTTTCACTAGAGGCTTAGGGAAGTTTGGAGAAAGACCAGCATCATCCCCATCTCTCTCCCACAAGCTGCACCAGTAAAGCATCCCCCTGAACATCCCTTTCTTTTCTTCTTCAAAACAAAACCCAAAAAGAGCTCAAACCAACAAAAACTTTGATGCACAGCTAAATTTCAAGCAAGCAGTGTGGTTTCAGGGTTCCAGATGGTGAAGTGCACGTTTGGACTTTTCCCCCTCACAAGGGCTGGCAGAGCCCCCTCCATCTGACAGACTCTGCCCAAGATAAGGGAGACAGGTTGATTGAATTGAAGCAGCGAGGAAGCAGCAGGTCTGAGAAACAAACCTGTAGCACTCCTTGATCAGCAGCTTTTACACAAAGCAGGCTTCGATCAATCTATGCTGATAAGCTGTAGATTGTGGGCATTAAATTCAGCCACGTCTCACAGCAGTCACAGAAGATTATGGTGCAAAGTCAACAGTATTGACAATTACTGCAGTGCCTGAATTCCAAGGCTGTGTAATTTGGAGGTTACACTGCTGCAGAGAAGGCTCAAAGGGTTCAAAAGAGAATTTTAGATATTGTTTTAACAAATCCAAATTTCAAGCCTGACAACTGTTTCTTGTACCGGGAAATAAAATTGAATCAGTGCAAAAGCTTGAATGAGTTCATTAAAAAAAAACACTTCTCTGACCTGGCATTTAAATCCACAATGTTAATTAGATGTATCACTTTAAACTACTGTCAGGAGAATCCATGCTCAATTTTACTGTGCATTATAATTTTTATCACAGCTTTGCCTATATAATGCAAAAAATCCCCTAAAAAGTCCAGAAGTGAGTCTAGTTCACTTAATGTAAACACATCATGTTTGCCTTCGTTTGTCCCTTCTCAATCTTTCAGGTTTATTGCCACCTTTAGACCACCCCATCAGAACAGCTTGTTGGAAGCTGCTCTTCAGGAATTCACAATTTCTTTGCCCACTACTGCCTTACTGGCAGAACTTGCACTTGGCTGCGACCACTGGGACTTCCATGGTTACTTAAGTCCTAGTTTAATGCAATATCGCCCTCTTATTTCTCTTTCCCTCTCCACTTTTGCACAGGCATCAAAGCTGCAGTCATCACCATGGAAACTAGCTGGAGAATTAAAAAAATAATGAAAGCCTACAGAGTCATGCAAAGCTTGTGCACTGCCACCCACTGGGTACTGGCGTTAGGGAGCCTCCAAGTACAAAGCAACCCTGCTCAGTGGGAGCAAAGATCCTCTTGCTGCAGTGCCTGCATTCAGACCCAAATATGTGCATTTTTGGCACCAATTAGTCTCTTCTCACCGGGCAGGATTTGCTCATAGTGCCCAGGTGGCCCTGGTGAAACTCAAGGTTAATAAACTCGGACTCCCTGTCCCATGTCAACATGGGAATCTCTTGTTTTCATGCAAGTTGATTCAGCAGTGTGCTCATGCATGATGCATTGCTCCATCCGCTGCAGTGGTTTATTCCCAGAGTGCAGGCATGGGAAAACACACCCTTGCAATTCCAGAGGGAGCTGCAGGGCTGGGCTTTATCAGGGATCAGGCCACGAACTTGCAGCTTCTTTCAACAAGGTTTGAAATGCCCAAGAAGATTTAGGATTTTGGGGAGCTTGCTTTTGTTCATCCATAAAGCTTTTTGCTACTGGCCAATAGTAACTAATAGCAGGTTTTACTTTAGGAAGATCTCCATGGTGATCTGAGCCTGCTGACATCAGCTGGGGCTTTTTTTGGTGTGGATTTAAGAACAATAAACATAGTCTAATTAAAGGGAAAAATACCTCAAAAAATTGGACAAAGGAGGAAGAACTCCTGTATATGCCACAGTTCAGTTCAGTCTTCCAGAAATAAGTAAAATATGCTAATGAAAGCTCTGATATAATTTATGTCATTAAAATAATTTAGAAAAGCCTTAACTACTTTTGCAGTAAATAACAGAGCATGCCATGGAGAAAATTAGTTGATGGGGAGAAAAACAAAAACAAAATGAGAAAAAAAGAAAAATGTCCCTAAATCCTAAAGGATCACAGTAATTTTTACAGAAGTTTAAGGCAGATTTTTCAGATCTGCTGCAGTATTACATATGAGCTCTCTAGCACAAATGTTTAAAATGAGAAAGGGGAGAAAAGGGAAATGTATTCAGACCTGATTTGTTCTTTTTCTATTTGTTCTTACAACCTACATTTCAAAATGCTTTTTTAATCAAGTGATTTTTACAAATTTGGAAGTGTATTTTTTTATTCCATCACACACTGCTGAAAGCAATTGGATGTCTTCCCCTGCATCTCTTTTCTCCCCTCTTTCCTCTAATAGGTTTTACAAATACATCCACACATTTATTTCAAACTGACACTCCAGACATGAGTTAAGGTTTTGTATTTTAATCAGGCACAAGCCATGCAAGAAAATAATTTAAAGTAGCAGGTAATCATACCAATGAAATATTTATGGAAACTGATTAGACCAAACCACTTATTCTTATCTCGGGATATTTGGATTTTACACAACTACTCAAAAAAGAAAGCAAGATTAAGATTTATACAAAGTTATAGTTCATTCCTTTTACAAATGAAAGCACAGGAATGATTTCCAGAAGAATGAGCAAGTGCAAGCCAGTTCAGAGCCCAGCACACACTGGCTCCCCTGGCCAGACTGTGAGCTACTTTACTAAAGAAGGAGACAGGAAAAAAAGCATGGGCACAGATCTGCCAGGAGCTGCAGTGGAAAGCCAGCCCCCAACACAAGGCTTGCTCTCAACTCTACTGAATGAAATTAAGCCATGATTTTGAGAGCATTAAGCTCAGAGTGAGCAAGACAGACAAATGGTTCCCTACTGACCATTCTGTAATGGTGCCTTCCCATTACTTCTAGTCATGAATCACCCAGATTGCCAGGTCACTGACCTCCCCAAGTATTCAAAAGTGTATTGGCAGAGTAGAAAATTGGCCTGAGTGAGAATGACTGCACTTTGTGTCAGAAGGCAAGTCTCCCGGATGCTGGATTTTGTTTTGGTTCTTGTAACTCCCCACTTGCCTAAAAGCATCAGCATTGCAGGAAGAAGTTTCAGGTCTTAATAATGCTACATATTTATATATAGTGTGGATTTTTATATAGTTGCTAAAAATGGAAAGCAATTCCCATATGGATGAACAAATAGTTATCTAGAAACACAATACACAGAGGCTGGACTGGAGTCCTATTTAATCTGTTCTAGACCTAAAGCATCATTTATGTGACAAGCTACAATGTAGAAAAGCAGTTTTCATGCCAAATACTATCCCTGTGTTGGTGCCGAGGCCAAAAGAGCAAGAGCAAATGTAGAACTGGGAATTCTTCCCCTGGGGGCCTTCCCCAACAGCCTGCAGACAGGGAAACACCACTGCATCCAGGCACAGTTCTGTGCCCTCCAACAACCCCAACCACAACTCAGGTGCTGCTGGGTTGCACTACCAGGCTAATCCCATCCTCTGGGAGGATGCCTGCTGCCTTTGTCCCCTGCTGTCCTTCTGGCCTGCCCCGCAAAAAGGATTGCCTTGGACTACAGAGAAATTTGCCCAGACACCACCTCAGGACTCCTGAACTGTGTAAAAGACCACATCCTTGACAGCATCTACAGGGTTTCTTCTAAAAGCAAGACAAATAACTCATTGGAGTGGACAGGCATGAAATACATATTTGGAGGGTAGGACAGATTATTAACAAGAAGGGGGAGAGCTCAGAAATACCAAATGTTGTTGCATGGAATCAGCAAAGCAAAGAGCCTGTGATTTCTGCCACCTCAATACAGAGAAAAGAAATTGCCTTCTAAAGATCCCTAGGGAGAAAACTTCAGGCAGAAGGAAAGATGATTAGTTTGCACATTTGCCAGCTTTCCACTAAACAACAGTTGATGACAGCGTTAGAGATGGGAAGGAGCAAGGAATTAAGGGATAAGAAGCACAGCAAAAGTCACAGGATAAACTCTGCACACAAGAAGACAGAAAACTTGAAGTCAAAATCTATAAAGCAGTTTATCTTAGAGGCAGAGGCAAGAACGCCAGCTTTTCCATCTCACATTGTAACAGCTAGCTCTCCAAGGAAACATTGCACACGTGTCTAAGTTTTTCTGAGTATTTCCTTAGCTGACAGGGGGAACAAAGGTAAGTGCCCTTCTGAGCATCCTCTTCACTGCTGAGAGTCATTACAGCTTCCCTCTTTAAGTATTGTGCAAATGTATTAGGATGAAAATAATTGTAAAAGATAAAGTAATTCTAGAAAAGTACATGTAGTTAAAATTACTGTCTTGGTTTGAAAGACAGGTGTCAGCTAAGGAAGGCAGGAGCCTTGGAATGGAAAACATGACCCCCTTCTCTTCAAATTACTATAACTTTGAAATTAAGGGGTTTTCAGGCAAAGATATGGGGAAAGGAATAACAGTTCTACATCTACTAGTACATCGATGTAGAACAAGGCAAACAAACAACAGCAGCAGCAGCTCCAAACAGAACCACAGACCCAGTCCCAGCCTCTCTCGGGCTTGGGATGGGGCAGGGGCTGCTTTACAACTCACAGGGCAGCCAACCCTGGTGCCCCTCTGCATGGCAAAAGGGGCTGTACAGGAACCTTGGAGTAACAAGCTGGGAAGGCAGGGATGAGCAGAGTCCCGGAGTAGTAGATGAGATACATCAGAAACTCTGCAGCTGGGATCGTGGGGCATCCCAGCAGTTACAGGGCAGCATGGAAACCTCGGAGCAGTGGCAGAGGAACAACTGGCTCCCAAACACAGCCAGGAGAGGCTCCCTTGGCGGGGAAAAGGGCCTGGGGTGCCAGGGTTTCCCCTGAGGCACCCCAGCAAATGATGGAGGGTCCCCCGTTTGGTGAGTGTTAATAAGGTCCCAGTGCAACAGCTGCTCTCACAAGCAGAGCTCCACTCATGGTAGAAAGCAGAACCCTGCAGTGCTGGTGAATTCTTCCCACAGCAACTGCAGCCTCCCTTCCCCTCCAAATCCAAGAGAACAAGGACCTAGCAGCTGCTCCAGCCCCTTTTTGCCCAGCCCAGTTCTCAAGGTACCTCTGCTCTTCCCAGACAATCCCTCAGATAAGAGCAATGCAGCCAAATGCCTCCTTCCCCTGAGCTTGGCAACTTCTTTGGTCCCTCTTAAGTACCCAGTCATTATTTTTCTCCTAGCAACACATATACGAGGAAATTCCCTCAGAGAAAAAAACAAAAAGAATCCTAAACCCCAACAATTACTCCCAGGAATTAGAGCATATTCAATACACTCAATATGTTCAATATGCTCAGTTCTATAGAATGGAGTGATTCTGGTAGTATTTCCCAGAAATATTGCTAAAACTAATAATATGTCCAAAAGCTGAAATTAACTTTACATGCTACTGTCATATAGAAGCTACATTTCTAATTCAAAACAAAAATGCATTCCAAAATAGGGCAAAATGAATAATGAAGACATGGAAATCAAAGGATCTGGAACAGGATTTATCTGTCACAAGTTTCTAGGAAGGACAGACGCCAGTACGCATGTTAAACACAATGACACTTCCCTAGAGACTTACGATAATACTTCACCCTTAAATAACACACTCAAAACACTTCACAGACATTAACTAATTAATCCTCAATCCTCATGTGGCTGTAAAAATTACACAGTAGGGAAATAAGGTCAGATCTTCAGAGGAGATCAAGCTGAGATTAAACAGTCTGCCCCAAGGCTATACGCTGACTTGACAGCAGAGACAGGGTTACAGTTCCCAGGTCCAAGAGCCACCCCACCTTTGGAGGGACACTGACAGTCCCAAACATCTCCAGCAGCTGCTCAAACAAAACAAAAGGCTTAGGCAGGGTCAGATGCCTCGCTGTGCACAAAGAAAAATCCCTAAACACATCCTAAGGTAGTAAGTTGTGCGTCCACAGACCTCCCTCTCCGGCCGTGGCTTGGCAAACCAGTTGGGGGCCAGTGGGAGGGGAGGATTCCTCAGCAGCCCAAACCCCTGTGTGGCACCTCTCGCCAGGACATTTTTCTTCCAGATCCACATTTGCTGCATGCCAGGTAGCCATCATCGCTTCAGCTTGTGAGAGACTTCATTCCAATATTCACTCAATACCTGGGGCACATTTTGCCAACGCTCTACAGAACATGGTGTAAATTGCACCTGATCAAGTCCGACCTATCAGAGCCTTCAGAGCCTCGGAGTGTGAGGATGAATGCAGAAAAAGGGACTCTCAGGAGTGTTGAAAGCACTCAGGCAGGCCACAGCAGAGGATGCACTGGCACACTCAGTCCCCTGGGAATCAAACAATTCCCAGAACAAAAATCATGCAGGAGGAGAACAACCCACATATCCTACAGTTAAATATTCCCTAGGCACAGGGGAAAACAAGTGGCAACAGCTCTGCACTGTTGCCCCTGTGAACTAAAACAGAATGGCTACAGCCAGGGAGAGGGTACTGGCCCAAGGACCCTTTGTCCAAAAACACCCCAAGTTCTGCCGTTTGTTGTGGCATTTGAACTGCTGTTAGTTTTGCCTGCAACCACAATGCCAATCCCCATCGACTCTCAGCCTTTTCAGAAAGTACTTCAGAGTGCTTAGAAAATAGTAAGGCACCATTTAAAAGGTTCAGTTCTTAATGCAGCTCTGTCAGAAGATTAATAAATGAAAAGCTTGGCGACCACAAGTAGCAGTATGCCTACCAGTTCTAGGCTTCCTTTTTGTGAGGATCTGCGTTTGGGTTTGTGAAATAAACTTGTGTCTAAACTCTTAATATAATAAGAAAGGTTAAGTGCTAGAAAACAGCTGGACCTCATAGCAGAAAGTTATTTTAAAAGCCAAGAGTTTAAATGACAGCTTCTTTTTTTAAACTGTACCTGATGGGAAAGCAAAAGGGTGTCTGGGGTCTAAGGTCTGTGTTGGCAAGAAAGGCTGTGCAAATTGGGAATGGAAAAGGACAGAGAAAAGGGTCCCACTAACGTCAGCAGTGGAAAATCTGGTATTAACTGAGAAAGGTGACTTGGATGAAGATAAATATAGTTCTACAAGTGAAGACAAGAGACTTGCTACACAAAGACAGCAATGTGCTGTGAGGAAGGGCATAGAGGCAGTGCATTCTGTGAAAAAGGAAAAAGCACGCACACAAAGACGTAAACAAGATTTCAGCTTGAAGGAACTGGCAGTTCCTCTCTGTCACTACCATTTACATTGCATTTCCTCCAGCCTTTATAGAACCTGGCTCCTCTAATTCATTCTAATTCACTCTCTAATGCCTCCACATGGCTCTTTCACTGCATGTGTGGGCAGTCTAGAAAGCAGTAGTTGGACAGCTTTTGACTGAAAGGAAATGTTTTAGGCACAGCTCAAAGCCTGTGGGAGTCAAGAGAAAGCATTGAATTTGGCCTTTAAAAGAAACAGGATGCCAGGAGAGTCACATGAATGCTTAAAACAGAAGATGCAGAGGCCTGAATTTGGTTTTAGCCACTAGCTGTAGTAGGCTGGTTTTAATTAATAGCAGGTGGCTCATTATTTTGGCAAGAGGGCAGATGCAAGTTAAAGTTTTAAGTTATCACTGCATTGTTTGCTTAGTAAAAAACAGTGTTCTGCAAACTTCTGTGTAGGACTACATCTATACAAACAGTGCCTGGGGACCTGGCATCCAGGTGGACACTTGGCAGCACGTGAGCCCTAACAGCAGTGAAAGGTGCCAGGATCCAAAGGCTGCAACAACAAGTGCATAAGCCACTTGATCAAGGAAAGCCATTATTCCCCTTTCTCAGCTCTTTCAACCACAGCTGGAATTGTGCCTCCAATCTCGAGGCCCCTCTAATACAAGAAAGATGTTGATCAGCTTGGGGGAATCCACCTGAGGCCACCAGGAGGGTCAGCACTGGAGCATGCAAGCTGTGAGGAGAGGCTGAGTTATTAGTCTGACCTGGAAAGGAGAAGGCTTTGGGGGCCTACAGAAGCCATCAGGTACCAAGGCAGGGCTTACAGAGAACACAGCCATGCTCTTCTTTGAGGAAGGAGAATGGGACTCTCTGGACTGGATATACTGAACACATTCCCCTGGGTATAATTAAGGATTGGTACAGGAGCCCAGTGGAGCTGAAGAATCTTTGCCCTTGAAGGTGTAGACAAAGCCCTGAGCAAGCTGGGATAGAATCAGCACTGTCCCAGCTTTGAGCAAGAGGCTGAACTACACAATCTCCCAGGAATCTTTCCAATCCAAAGGATTCGATGGCATTTGTCACAAGCACAAGTGGTGCACAGGACATAAGTTTATAAAGACAGTATGGTTCTGAAAACACTAAATTACAGTACAATTGTTAAAACAAACAAACGGCCCCAAAACAACACAGTAAGCCAAAACATACAGACCATTGCTCGTACACAAGCTCACATCTTTTCTCATAAACCTTTGCAGAACAGTAATCACCTTGGCAAAGACACCAGGCAAGAACTGTGTAAACCAATGCCATCTATTGAGTTTAAGAAATGCAAGGCCAGCTGAGTGCTTATTGAGTAGATTTACAGTTGTACAAAAGTGCAATAAATGAACAAAATCAGGTTCCTTGTGCAAGCCACCTCAGATGCCATGCCTTGCTCTGCAGAGGAACACAAAGCAATGGAAGAAAAGCCATTTTAAATTAAGACTGGTTTGAATGAGATTAAATTATTGCCTGCAAAGTGTCTCATTTTAAACGGAGATTACTGGCTCTGCACTAGTCTTCCACTTGATTTAGATTTCCACTTCCATCTGATTCAGGTTTTATCACTGCAAGAATAATAGCACTTTGTCCTTCACATTAAGTTCTTTTTCACATATAATGTTTCTCAATGAGATATCCTACAGTTTAATTAAATTAAAATTGCATAGTAAGAATACAGACCATTTAGTACCTGAGATACTTAAGCATTTATTCTATTTCATGAAGAAATTAATTATGTGAGAGTCATTAACAACAACTGCAATTCCTTATGGATTTAGGTTATGTTTTGAATTGGAAGACTGAAGTTCCCAGCTGATTTGAATTCTACATGACGGCAAAAATGAATTAATAATGTTAATATTTCATATGATACATGGCATAGCAATGAAATTCTGTGTTAAATGTAAAGGCAGCAGCATAGACAGTGAAAGAAGAGGAACCTATTTCTATTGTGATTTTGTCCTACAGAAGTCTGGAGTATTACTGGATGAGCTACACTCTATAGGTTCAACCTGGGTACTGATAAAATAAATAACAGCCTTGGAACTGACTTAACAAATACCAGGACTAGGCTCTGGCTTTCCTGGATCATCAGCTCTCTTTTCTGCAAGAAAACCTCAGAGAATGTTTTTTTCCTCAGCTATGGTCTAAGAGAAATCTTTTCCAGGATGATGAAAAGTG
This sequence comes from Acridotheres tristis, assembly GCA_037013685.1. Taxonomy (NCBI): domain Eukaryota; kingdom Metazoa; phylum Chordata; class Aves; order Passeriformes; family Sturnidae; genus Acridotheres; species Acridotheres tristis. The sequence continues at coordinate 6,171,538 of CM072899.1, read as the reverse complement.
AGAATGATAAAAAAAGACCAATAAAGAATGATAAATACAGTATTTCAAAATTGGCCACTCTGCTGTTAATTATCATCATTTCCTCCACAGTTTATGCATATTCAGATTATGCTGGCACTTCTCCTTCTGAGGAAACAGTTTGAAAGGGGCAAGAGGAATCTCTACAGCAGAGCCTGCAGTTTGAAAATTCACACACTGCATCAGTTGGATAGCAGAGCCAATTTTCCAGATTTATAAATCTGGGTTTAACTTCTGCAAGAAAAACATTCATATCCATCCCTTTTTATGATGCTATAGGGACATCCCTGTTGGCTGAAAGTATCATGCAGGGAATCAAAATGAAGATGCAGGGCAAATTCTAAACTAGCATAACCCCCATATAACCTTCTTTGCCCAGGTCCAGGGCTCTATTTTGAAACTAAAGAGTGAATTGTGTGCTCTGCTGAGGAATTGCTCTCCATTGTCAAAGCCAACCAAGTGCACAGGATTCAATTTGTTTCCAGGAAAAAAACCACACTGATTAATTAAAATGCAAAGGCATCTTCCTGCCAAATATTTTCCAGCCTTATGTTCAGCTAAGAATAATAAAGCTCGCCCATATCATCCAAAAGACTGGTAGCCATTCTCAACACACCATCATCTATCACCCAACAAAAGTCCCTGTTTGCTGAGGAACAGATTGCAGCCAAGTAGATGGGCAGCTGAGGGTTTCACTTGTGTCTAACCCACAGCTCCTTCTGTCTAAAAGCCAATATAGCTGTTCCCTTTACTACAGCCATGCCTGGCTGGCCTAGAAACACCACCCCTGACAGCTTGGAGGAGCTGTTCCAGGACAGGGAATGCAGTGTAGCAGGGGGATAGAGCCCCAAGGGCTGCCCAAGGCTCTTCAGGCTCCCTGGTCCTGCCAAGCCATGGCAGCTTGTACCACACCAGCTGAAATCCCCTTTGACTCCCATGAGATGAGCCATGCTCCATGTAAAGCTTGATGGAAATAATCATCATTAAAGAACAATATTTAAAGAGCTCCTTATTGGAGCCCATGCAGAGCCAGGGGCCCACACTGCAAATTTAAGGCAAGGTTTTCCATCTACTTCCAGAGATAAAATAGTGACCTCCTTCAAACAACCCTCGTGGTGCTGAAAGGCCAGGAAACAGTCATATTAGGATTAATGACTTGAATTAGCTCTCTTGCACCTGTGTCTCACTGTATCCATGGCAAAGATGGACAGTAGCTTTGCCTTCTTATAGTAACACTTGAGGGTTTTTTTGTCTACATAAAATCTTTCCTCTCCCTGTCTTACCAAAGAAACTACTTCAGAAGGAAAAATGCCTCCCATTGTAAAAGTTTCTTGATATGAAAAATGCAAATCTCAAGCAGCTATAATGAAGAAAATCAATTTTAGACTCCTGGTGGCTATCTTCCTGCAAAGCTGTATTATTTTTCATCAAGTATCTACAAGAACCAGATCACGTTTCTGGCTTTCTGTTCCTCTCCTGTGTAATGAGGGAGAATCATGTATATTGCTTTCATTTAATTTACCCTAGAAATTCAGAGTTATTGATTGTAGTTGGTAGACTTCCTAGCTGTAAGAGACTGGAAGCAACACTTTTATGTCTTTTATATTGCTTACTGCAGAGAGGGACCCAAAAAGAAGAAAAAAAAAATGGGGAGGCAAAATTAAGCTTTGAACCTGGGGGAGAATATATCAATGTGGAGATAAAATACTGTCTGGGAATACCTAAATATATAATAAAACTAAGAAATGCAGACTGCCTCTTATGACATTTACTTAAAGAAATATCTTTGCAACTGATTATCTGCGAGATATCAGAAAGATCTAGAGTAATCAGGCAAAATTTGCATATTATTCACTGAAAAACATGCAGGTCTATGGAAGGACCAGAAACTATGCTCTAATTTGGACAGTATTTAGAAAGCAGTTTTGCAAAAGGAAGGAAAAGAACAACAGAATTTTGAGGAAATATTTTGTTTGGATATTTTAAAAGCAGTAATTTAATTCCAAAAGCTGCCAAAATATCAAGCAGGATTAATGCTAGAATACTTTGCATGATTTGGTAGCTTACAAATGAATGCACAGAGCCAGCATCTGTCAACTCCCTCAGGCAGCCTTGCTTAACGGAATGCAATTTCTTACCTGAAAAACATAAATAAGAAACATACATTTACATTTTGCTCTGCATAACTTAATATGTTATTTAGTACCCTAAATCACACACGAAACCAGTTCCTCCTATTAAGCATGCAAAGATGCTACATCACTTGTGTAGAATGTTTTTAAAATCAACAGTAGTTTCCAATTAAAACAGTTCAGATGTAAATATTTATACCAAATACAGCAACGTGATTAACATTCTTACCAGCTACAAACTCACTGGAGTACAACACTTTCCATAATTAGCCCCTGCTCATGGACTGAAGGGGTTTGATCCCCCCAGACATCAGGAGAAAGGAGCTAACACCCAAAACACAGCCATCACACACCAGCTAAGGGTCCTCCTTGGGAAGGCTCTCTAGGACACGAGCATGGCAGCTGTTCCTGGAGCACCCTCCCCTGCTCTGGGGTCTCACACCCAGTTCACAGATCTAAGACCAGCCCTGGCAGGAGGGCACAGGTAGGAGGTGTGCACAGGCAAGCCTTGAGCAGTGTGTGTCACTTGGCTCTGGTCTGAATCCCAGACTAGCATTCAGGGGAAACTTCAGAGAGCATTTTCATTTTCCCCCGTGTTGCACTCACATCAGATCTGCAGTTCCTTTCCATCTGGATCAATTTGTATTAGATGTGAACAGACCCCTGAGGCTCTGCTCAGGTATTAAATGTTTTTGGTGCAAGTCTCTGCAGTAAATAAGAACAAACCCATAAGCCTGGAATCATTTGAAATCCACAGGGATCTAGGCAGAATCCATACAGCTGCCATGAAGTCCTCAGCTGCAGTCATAGATGGATTATACTCATTAAAAAAAGGTATTAATGTATAAAGCTTCCACAAGGGACAAAACGCACAACACTAAAAAGAGAGCATCAGTAAAACACTACAGCTCTTTACTGACATCTTCAAGCAGCAATGGGAATCCATCCAAATCAAACAGACAAAGTGCAAATGCCCAGGAAACTATGAGAACTAAAAATGGCCACATTTCATCCCACACAAACTGTGCCCCCTTTTTTTCCCCCTCTTCCTCCTCAAAATACCTTCCAATTCTGCTACTAGAGGCAATAGAAGAAAAGTTTAGTAAGCCTAGGGCTGAACTCCTAATGCACATAATAAAAAAAAAATCATCAGGAGATGAGGAAAAATATCTATTATCACCAAACAACCTATCCTGGCTCCCTAGGTTTCTCAGGTGAAGCTCTATGAAATTTCTTCTCCTGGAAGTTTTTAATTGCATTTTAATTATGCAAACATGCCATGGGCTTTTGGGGAAGAGCACTGGCTTAAGCTGAAAGGAGTAGGTATCCATCAATCTAATCAAAGCATCTGCAAAACACTCAATTCTGCAATTCTGCTTCTTTTTCTGTGAGGAAACCATCTTGTATTTAAGAATTAAACTGAAGGAAGTTCAACTTCACTATACAGGAAATTTGGGAGAGCTCCCTGAACTCTGCATCTTTTAATGTGGTTTTCTTAAAGTACCTCTATCTGCAAGCAAGGCACTTCAAAGACAAATTTCTCTGCTGTGTTTAACAATGCAAGAGATAACCTGACCGTGATATTTCAACAGGTTTTCTGGCAAAACTCCATTTGGAGGAGTTTCTGGAGTTTCTCCAAGTTCAAGGGACATTCTTGAACTTGCTCAATCACAGCTGACTTATTTTATTTTTCCCACACGTTTGCAGCATAAGATGATATCAGAGCACAATTGTGTATACCCACATGACTGGCCCTCTCTCCCAAAGAGCAGGACATCAGGCAACCCCACAACCAACGAGCAAAGGGTTTATCAGATATGGATCCAGCAGTGCCCCTAAGCATGAGGAGAAAAAAGCGTCTCCTTCATCCATTTCAGTTTAATGACAGATCACGCTGCTTGCCTGGCTCAGTTCAGCTCAAACACCAGTTCCTGTTACAGATCTGTGATGCAGGAGGGCTCAAAACTGACAGGTTTTAACCATATTTGATAGAAATTTGACACAGATGTTGTTGGCTCAGCTCAACATTGCACAGAAAGAAAAGCAAAATTTATTCCAACGTTCAGGCTCTGGTGTTAGGAGACATCCCAAGCCTAGTTGTTAATTCTCAGCAGCACCTCTTGGTTCCCCTGCAGAGGGGAGATTTTGCCTCATCTCCCCCTTAAGTACAGGGGATCGTTCCTTCCTGCAGAGCTCTGCTAAGGCACACACTGAGAGGTGTCATTAACACACGGTGCTGACACACGGCTCTGTTTGCACAGCAACACTTCAGTGTCACGGGAAACCTGAGATAGTCTGGGGACCTGGAGCTGAAGTGTGACATTCCCATTTAAAATGCATACATCTGGGACAAGGAACAGAGTGACTTATCTGCTTGGTGTTGGGCTGGCAAAATTGCTTGTAGCCATATAGGAATTATCTAAGTATTTTCCAGAGAAAGCTTCAAAGAAACCTTGCACTGGCATTTCCTTCCTATTTGCCACCACTTCTGGAATTTTTTTCAGAGAGATTGTTAAATATTGTATTCTTTCCCAGCTTGCCACTGGCATGGGAACATGAGGAGACCTCCAGGGGCCCATTCCTGAGAGGTCCCCATGAATTTGGGGCAGAATTCCAGTGCTGGTGGCATCAGCCCTGCAAGCTGGGCTCCCTGGGCACTGCACCTGACACACAACACTCACCCTCAGCACATCAGCTGAGACAAAGTGATGGCAATCCTGACCCTGATGCTGACGTTCCAGGTAGTCCTGGACAATTCACTCCACACCTCTGCCCTCCCTCTGTACCCTGTCTGTCCCAGAGACACCTGATTCTGGGAGAAGGGCACAGCAGCAACCTCCTAATCCCACCTGAGGCACTTCCAGCATACAGAGAAGGAATAACAAAGCCAACTTTGACTGTTAAATGGTGGGTCTTTAAAAAAAGTCTTCTCTCTTCTCATTTCAGAGTAAAAAAAATGTTTAGACATTGAATGCATCTGACTCTGGCTCTGGTTATACTGGAAAATATAAACTGTAAAGTAAGTGAAAAGGACAGGTCAGAACATTTAACTGATCTTTCCCAGATGCTTTTCATTTCTTGAGTTGGCATATGAGAATATCCTGATGATTAATGCGCTGTTTATACCAGAAATACAGTAAAAAAAACCAATGTTCTTAAAAGAAAATTGAAAATATTCTGATATGGCTTTATGAATATGACACACAGACCTGCAGAAACAAACACCAGCAATTGAAATGGGATAGAAAACTGAAATATCAAACAATTAGGCTCCCTTGCAGAACTGCTGCAGGTTCTACATTGCAACTATGTTGTCTTAGCAATTAGCTTGAAGATTATGGCACAGCCAAACAAACTTATGCGTCTCTATGGTTTCATGGTATGCAAGCAATAAAAGCTGAAAAAGAATCTTTGCATTATTTCATAACTTTAAAAGAACACCATATTGTGTATAACAGGATGAAGCACTTGTTTAAAAATTCAGTGTTATTTTAGCATCAATAGCTTTCACTAGCAGCTTTCTGAACACAGCTGCGTGGGGAGAAAATTAGTTTCCTAACATTTGCTTCTTCCAAAGGCTAAAAAATGTCATGGCTAAAAAAGTCATGATTGCAACCTTAGGTATAGACTAACACTCATCTAAGTACTAAGCCCTGGCTAAGGGTGGAAAGTTAGGTGCAGCAAATAAAGAAATGCCAAAGGGAAATAGCAAAACTGAACATTATCTGCAGTCAAATTAATATTCCAGCAGCTTAGAGAGCAAGTAGTTTCTCAGCTGTTAGAGTAAATATTGACAGCAAATGAGGTCAGTTACCTGAATTTCTGATGAAATCTGGGAGCACTTGGTATTGAAACATACCCATATTAAACGCTGCCACACATTTTGTGAAACTGTATATTCGTGGGGGCTTTTTCCCCCCAACTACTGGCTGCCAAGTTCCTGCCCTGAGGGATGAATCTCCAGCCCTACATATTGCAGAGGACCAGGTAGACAACCAGGGCAAAAGCACAACAGGCAGCACTAACACATTCCTCAGCATTCAAAATAATGAGATGATTCAAATTCAGACCAAAGACTCAGCTCTGTGTTGCTGCATTGAAACTTGAGAGAGGACACAGAGAAAGGTAGTCTGGGAACTAATTATTACCCAAATCAGAACAGTGCAAACTTCATTACTTGTAGGTGGATGATAACAGAGCAACTGCTCTGCTGCCATGGGCCTTCTGCCCCTGACCTTATTGTGGCCAAATGGGGCCTCAGACAAAAGGTCAGCTAACACAAATAACTTAAAATAAACACACCTTTCCTTGGCAGGGAAAGCAATGAACTTGTCAGATCCCTTTCTGCACAGGAGAAGGAACAGAAACGCTGCCCTGGCAGATGACTGGTTAAGATGCAGAGTGGCAGGGGAAGAGCAGCTACGCTGTGGTGGCAGATGAGGTGAGCAGAACCACTAAAAACTGCTGGGAAACCATGACCAATGAGTCAGAAACCTTTAAACACCAAAAATCACAGCCCTAAAGCTTCAGGCTGCCTCGTTATCTCCATCACAGCTCCAAGAGCTCCAGCTACTGAATTGCCAACTGGTGCCACTCACAGCAACAAACTTCCAGGTGTGGGTAGCAAACACCAAATCATTTTGTGCATGAAAAGCTTCAGTCCTTTATAAATTGATCTGAATTTTTGCTGCCAGCATCCTAAACCCCCAGGACTGCCTCCCCTACATCTCAATACTGTCAATAAATTACCCAAATTCCAGGGCAAGAGAATGTAACACAGACAAGCCGATGCCCAGAGATCCATTGCTAAGGAAATACATTTTCCTTCTCTGCATAAAAATTCTAGGAATGTACTGTTAAATTGATCAAGAGCTTAGTACTGGTGCTGCTAAATCTCTGAGGGTTGCCATTTTGGGTGCCTATTAAGGGTTTATATTTATGTTATAAATCATCTTATTGCATTCCATGGAGAGCAATTTTAACACTAGGATCATACCCCTTAACTAGCTTTTTATAGGAAATTTAAAGGCTGAAGAACAGTAATGGCACTATAAAATACACCTATTTTTTGCTTCCTGAAAATAATAGCATGCTACAGAGCCATGAAAAGAGAAAATGATAGCAGTGCTAACCTGCAATAATTATACCAATAAAAAGAAAACGCTACTGAAGAAATTATGGGAGAAAGACACTAAAATTTCTGTGTCTAGCTAAAGCATTAGCATAACCTTTCAGAGACTATATTTGCAAAGTACATAAAAAGTTCTAGTTATTTCAAAGGTTATGATTATGTCCTTCCTTTATTTAAATTGACACCAGTTATTACTATACTTTCTTGGTCCGGAGTCTAAAAAATATAAGAAGCATAAATTGTTGATATAAAATTATAGTGTTATTTGTTATTACAGTGTTATTAAAGTGATATTTACTGAGTTCAGGCAGCTTTTTTTGCCTCCCTAGTGTAAGATTCAGCAAGGAACAGGAAAAGCTGGCTTTATGGCAGAATCAGCTAATGGATTTTTAACTTCCCATATTTTCAGCGAGATGGAGCCAACAGAAACAGAAGACCAAGAGCATCCAGCCACCAAGTTGTGGTGTCAAGACTCTGGATGTGGCTGTTCCTGCCACCCTGGGAAAGCTGAGGCTCCTCAGCCTCTCAGCTTCCCTCTCCACCCACGTCCCCTGCAGACCCTGGGCTGCTCCCTCAACACAAGCCCCTCTCTGCAAACTGTGTCTGCATGGGGGTCCCCACCTTCAGGTGGAGACAGACTTTATTAAACTTGCTCTGAGCCAGCAGGGTTATGTGAAGGGTTGAAGAGGCATCTCCAACACCGTGAGAGCAGAGAACTGCAGTCAGGAAAGAACAAAATGTGGCTTTGGGCAGGAAAAGGTGTGAGTCTTCTTGCCAAACGTCCCTCTGATGCACACATGACCCATAGGAAATTCCATGGCAGCAACACAGAGGAAAACCAGCCAAATCTTTATTCCCCAGTCTTAGACAGCTGTGGGTACACAGAAGAGACCCTGGGGTAGATCCCAGCTCACTACCACACATTCAGCATGCCCACATTTCAACACCAGGGATATTTTTGTGTTTATAATCACGGGTAACACTCATTAAATTATGGCAAGGCTATTACTCTTAATCACTGCATCTTGTAATGTAATACCAGAAAATATTTTTCTTTCACATTGTCAAAAATAACTAAAATTGTTGATGGTTCATGGTTTTAATCCACTATTTCATGTCATAACAGCCCAAGACAGTTTATACAAAGTCTCTCCCATTTGGATGATTCGTTGCAGTCTCAAAATAAAAGGAACAGCGTTATTTTTTCATAAACAACACTGCCTTTCATTCTATGTAATTCCAAAGATATGCAGTGTTTGCACCTTCACTTCCTACTGACATCATCTTTACCAAGAGCTGTCAGCAAAATGCAAAAATATAGAGGGGGAATAACATACGGTTTTATGAGTGCAACCAAATATAAAGAGTTTATGCTGTTGCCTTCAGTTATGCACCACTCATCATTCATCCTGAAAGGCAGGAGTGGACACATCAGCAGAACCCAGTTCCTCAAGACACAGCTGCTTATGTATCTGATGAAAAGGCAAAGTTTTTCTGCACTTGCTTCAACTTCAGCTTATTTTAAAAGAAATTTACAGAAAAAGAATCTCAGCTTAACCATCCATATGACTTGCCCCCGCCCCCTCAAGCATCAGCAAGCATCATTCAGAAGAAACCTAGCACAAAACCATGTAATTAAATGCAAAAGAAAGGACCTATAGGTAAAAGGGAACATCAATTCAAATCAAAAATCTGAACAATACATAAACAGGCACGATAAAAAGAATACACAATGTGCATCTGGAACTATATGGAAGAACCAGACCTAGTGTTAGCATAACTAAAGAAAAGGTTTGGAGAGGTCAGTGCACAGGTATCTGAAACAGCTTCATTGTCTAGCAAGCACTACCTGTTCCCTCTTATAATACAATGGGAAATGTCCTGCCCATTGAAAGTGTCAGTAAAATTAATTTTAATCACCAGAGGAAAAGCTGCAATCCCAAGCTGCCAGCCAAGGCAGTGCCCAGCGCCTGTCTCTGCAGCTGAATCTCTGTTGTCAGGAGCAACTGGCAGTGTTTGAGAGAAGAGACAAAAAACAAGTGGCAAATCCTTCTTTGCAGCAGTGGAAGAATCCCCAGGATCCACCACAAAGATGCTATTTCACGAGGACTGCTGTGGCTCTGATGTCTCCAAAACTTCTCACCTAACCATGACAGGCTGGTGACTTACATGGGAGACTCTGCAGAGACGTCGAGTTCTCATCTCTCAGGTGCAAAACTGAAATTGCTCCATATTAAACAGAGGAAATGTTTCTTCAATGAGGAGGGGAAAAAAAAATCATCTCATCAGTCAGGGGCCCTCCTTGGTAGGTCATTATCCAGCAACTGAAATTACTACAGAGCTATACTTTCTTCTGACTGAAATATTCACAGACTGGTTTAAAACTTATGCTGCAAGTTAAATTCAGCTAAAAGGCAGTACTGTAGGCTGAGTGAGGTTATTAAGAATTTCCAGATCTCAAAGGTCATGTGCCACACAGAATCTTCTGGAAAAAAAAAAGAAGATATCTCCACACTAGTTAGCTGGGAATAAAAAAAAAATACTTAAATCACTGGTAGCAAATAAATATACAATTTATTTTTACTGTTCTGCTTAATTGGGGAGGGTATAATCTATATTTTTTATAAAGGAATATTAGTCCAGAACAGATCAGGCATGAACAGAAGCCGCTTGGCTGAGCCAGGCTAACAGCACATGGGCAGATCCAGCTCAGGGATCAGGCAGCTGTTCTGTTCCTGTAGCCTCTCTACCTTCTTTTTTTAAATTTTTCCTCTTCTTTGAATTTATAATTCAGAATAGTTGCTAAAAAAATCTAAAGTCAAAATTATTCAGCCACTCACAAATGACCCCTGTAACACTTCATTCCTTGCTAACCACTTTTAAATCTCATTAGGGCTTCGATGACTGGAAGGGCTGCACAAAAGACAGGTGAAAATGAAAATAAAGGAGATAAAAGAAAAGTGCTGAAACCCTGTGAAGAAACTGTTATTAAAAAAAATACTAAAGCATTTTAATATCTGCATGTAGGGTAAAATTTAAACTACTTCAAGCACAAATATTCCAGCTTATTTTGTTTGTTCTTAATGCCACAGGGGTGTAGATAATGAGTATTGCAGTGGCCCAACAGCAAATCCAGCAGATGGCTTCAGCCTCCAAAATGAGAAGCCACTAGACCTAGAGGGAGACATTCCTTAGGTACAGGGTGCACAGTAAGCCTGACTCCAAACTGAGCTCATTGCAATGAGCCCATTGAGAGCAGCTCTGGAGGGACTGCAGCCCGTGAGGAGCCTCAGGAGCTGGGGAGGAAGAAGAACAAGAAGGACCTTGATGGACTGAGCATCCCCCTGGGAGAGCAGGGCTTAGAGGGGTCAGGAATGATGGAGTGAAGCTGAGCCTGGGGAAAATCTGTTTGAATTCCACTTAGTTGCTCACTATCCAAACCTGAGCTAAGTGGCTCTGTATGAACTTCTCACCAAACTGAATCTGTTTTGCTTGTGTCAGTAACTAGCAAACAATCTCCCTGCCTTCACCTTGACCAACAAGCTTTTTGGTCTTATTTTCTCCCCTTGTCCTGTTCAGGAGGCAGACAGAGGGTGGGCAGGTGGCAGAGGGACAAGGTCACCACACCACAAGGGGAAATGCCAGCTCCAGCTGTAATTCTGCCATCTTGAGTTTTTCTCTGCTGTGAAAGCAATGCTGCTTACTCATCTTTTCTCAACCTTTGTGGCCTAAAAAGCAACAGCAGACTAAGTCCATTAACAGAGTCAGAAACATGGATGTCCAGTGAAGGGTTAAATAACAGCTAACAAAAAAAAGGGTCCAGATTCAGATTTCCCACAGCTGCTTTAAGGCTCCACCCCACTCCCCTATTTAAGAATTTATTTCACTATTTTTAAGCATAACAAAGGATCCAGTCCAACACTCTTAGTCTTAAGATTTACCTTGATTTAAAGGCCTCCATAAAGTAGTGCATAATTATACCAAAGGGAGGGATGATTTTAATGTGGTGTTTTTAAAATCAATACAAATGTACTGTTTATAACTACTAATGCAAGCACAGGGATAGTGGTAGAAAGATGCTTTATACTACCAATAGTCCATTCCTTATCTCCCCTGAGACCAGCTGTACCACCATGGTGTCACCCTTCAGCTGCTCCTGTCCTGGGGCACAGCAGGGGTATATTTATAATAACTGTACCATTATTTTGGATGGAGTCAAAATGCGCCAGAGTTTCGTTTTTGCTCCTCACCAAGGCAGCAAACTGACTGCCAGCCCCATGACAGGGAAACCTTGGGTGTCACAGCACAGCCCCAGGCTGGGGTTTGTGTTTCACCAAGGGATAAAGAGCCAGGAAAAAAAGCCCAAAATCAAACCACAAGCCGCCCCCCAAGTAAACAGCTGTTTTGGTAGGACTGGGAATGCTCCAAGAGCACGAGGATGTTGGCAAGGGGCTGCTTTTACACCTGGCTTCTCACATCACACTTGCCTGCCCAAAATGGAAAACACAGATGGGCCTTGCTGCCTCCACTCAGCAACCCTTCCCTGTTCAGCAGGGCATTTCAACATGTTTAACTTTAGGCTTGTGCTTAAATTCCACTGATTTAGATAGGACTTAATTACACGCTTGAATGCCTTTCTCAGCTGGGAGAAGTGTAAATACCTACTTAATACAGTTTGATGAACTGGCACCCAAGGCAAACAAGACCTATTATGCTGAGCTAATGTTGGGACTTGATCATGTAAAGAAACACACCTTGGGGAAAGCTCTCTACCATCACATGCAGAGGTCCTTCTAATTCAGCAAATATCTGTCCCTTTGTCGCTGGACTTGCAATTGGGTTCACCTCGTACTTTGTGTCATGAGTAGAGAATCACAGGAAGGTGAAAAAGGCTTCCCCAGTATCCCCCAAGAGATGAGGGAAGATAAACAGAAACACACTGCACAGGGCACTGACCAGTGCCTGCAACACAGAGATCATCACTGGGCTTCAGCTACACCCCCTGATGCAAGAAACAACCAAAGATTTTAACATCTGACCAGATTTAGTAGGCCATGGAATTATCTTGTCCATTAAAATCAGGTGTTCCTTCATTTGGTTGCAAACACTGTGGCCAAATCATGGAGTCTGAGAGCAAAAGTCCAGGACAACTTATTACAGATGAAGTTAGATGACTAGGACCAGAAAAGGAAATCAAAATATTACTTAGGTTTTTCATCTTGATCTCTCATGACTAAAATGACAAGACAAAAAGTCCCAATACCATATGACAAAAATACTCATTATTGCATTGTTCATATGATAGCAATAAAAGTAATGAAGGCCATAAAAATGAGAGATCTGCAGAATAGCTGTAAATATCACTGAGAAAGCCAATATCTTTATTCAGAACAAATAAATATACCACACAAGAAACTGCAAATAAAGCAGTTCCACAGAACTGAAATTTACCTTCTTTTTGAAAAGATATATAAAGAAGCTATTTTGAAAAAATAACCAATATATAAACCCTCACACATGTTGCAATTATATCAAATTGAAAGGAGATTTAATTTTGTTGGCAGGAACATGCATACCACTAAAATAATGAAACTCAGTTTCACCCATCAGAACAGGGGGAAAAAAAAAATCAAAAAGGGGGGAAAAAAAAAAAAAAGATGATAACAGTGAAAGCTGGTGCCCCTCAGTGGAACCTGATTTAATAGAAAGCATGTTTCTGTGTTGCCTACAGGCAGGAGCAGATGAAAGACACTTGTGCGATTAGTTAACACGTGGTCATTTAATCCCCCTGACAAGCCCTCCTTTTCAATTGCAGGTTCTCCTGTTACCACTGCACGCCTGAATGCCTCGTTCAGCTGTGGACGTGGCTCTGCACAGATCACAGGTCTGCATTCCTAGAAAAAACACAGGTCCCCGAACTTCTGCCAGTAAAACTAGCAAGTACTTTACCAACTCTCAACTGTATTATTTTCTCCTGCTCCTCGTGAATTTAATACAAACGTGATCTTAGATTTATGCTTCAGGAAAAAGTCCTTAACACATGAGGCTTCCAGTGCATGGGAAGTACATGATTCACCTCACCCAAATCCCTCACCTGAGTGGCTCCAGGACACAGATGCTGGAAAATGTTGCTCCAAAACAGAAATTCACCACAAATCTCCATATTACTTGTTCCATGTCCTTACATCACACAGCTCATCTTTTTTTCAAAGATCAAGAAGTTACTTTGATTTACCTCCTTTTTCCCTGAAGTAAGAGTTTAAATATGGGCAGCTCTTCAAGAGAGCACAGCACCACACAGGATGCAAGCATATATTTAAAATACATATGGCCTGAGAGAGGCACCACCACGTTCATCAAGTTATGTGCCATGCAACACTCTTCAGTGTTTATGGGTGCTATTAACCCTGAGTTTGCAATACAGGTTTTGCCTTGCCAAGACACCCCTTATGATTATAGCCCTGTCAGAATTAAAGCAGGCAGCATGTGATCACTAATTTGAGCCTCCAGATGGGTTTGGCTCCTGGCTTTCACACTACTCTTCATTTCTGAGAGAAGCCTTCATTATAACAATGGATAATTTGTAATACTGTCATTTAAATACTTCCTCTTAAAAGGGAACTTCTGGTTGTATTACACCTTGCAAGTGCAATTCATGAGATAAAGCAGAAAAATAATCATCATCTCTTTCTCACCCCCTTCCCTTATCTAATCACTTCATGAAAAATTACTCAAAGATGCCTTTAAGGCCAAGCAGTAATTTGGTTTCCAGTCATTGACTTTTAAATAGATAGCTGGAAGCAGTGCAAATTTCTTAAATTCCACAACAGTAGCAAGTTACTGAGCCTCCCTTTCATCTCAACCACTCAATTTATGCTCCAGCACACATTACTGCAGATATGACCTCTTCCATCACCAAGCAGTCACACTGCCACTATTAATGCAAACAGCCTTGCTCTACAGCTACGTGTGAGCAAATTAATTCAACTCGTCTCAAATTGACTTTGCAGGGTCCCAGCTAGGCTCTAGAAAAGTTTAGAGAAAGCTCTAATTTTTAGCTGTCCTAGACTGAAAGGATCAATATTTCTCCCATCTCCCATTTGTGCTTCAAGTTTGATAGCTCAGATACTGGTGATTCACTGCTCAGCCTGTGCAAACAAACAGAGTCTTATCCTAGATTAGCATCTTCTCTGATGAGTCAGTCAAGTTACAGGTTTTGGGCACAAATTAACAAGACACTGGAAGAGCAGTTTGAGAAGTTCAAACCTCTTCAGGATAATTCTGATCAAATTGCCTGCACTGAATGGGCTACATGTTTCATTTTAAAAGAGCTTTTAAGAATAATAATTACTTTTATCATGTAGGATAGCTTTGGGGGTTTTGTTGGGTTTTTTAACTTGATTATTACTCAAAAATCACAAATTTTAGTCACACTGATTCTCCTTTGCCCCTAAAATCCTATTTGCATTCATATCTTTAACTGAATCTTGTAGGTATAGCAATAAACACTTAGAAAGATGCAAGTTGTCTTTCACAAAGAAAAATTCCCCCATTTCCTAAAAGCTGGTGTCCAAGGCATATGGAACAGTACCAGTCACAGGTTCAGAGGTGGTAGGGTCACATAAAAATGTCACACTTCAGGTTTCTCTTTTGTCTTTTCAAAGGAAATTAATGCTTCTTTGCAATCCAGGTAATAGACTAATAGATAGACAGTGCCTGATGTGAACCATCAAAACGAGTCAGTGATACAGTCTTTGCAGTATACTTCACTGAAATATAATATATCCCACAAAATCAAGGGGAATGACCACAGCCACAACTTTCAAAGCTGCTGAAACTCAATACCCCAAATTCCCAAGGATTTCACACCATCCCTTAGGCACTAAAGGAGCACATCCTCCAGCCTCAGCAAAACCATCATTGTAATGATGCAAGACACAAAGAGGAATATTTATCTGTATGAACTTAAGACATTTACCCACAGGGCTGAGAGACAACCGCGACATCTGTGTTGTGCGACAGGATTGTCACAAATAAATTAATAAATAAACGAACTCAGAGTGCACAAACTGCTGCTCACCACGAGAGGGCACGCTCCAAAAACCTAAAGCAGAAAACTCCTACTTGGGAACAGATGTTATTCCAGTGAGGGAATAAAGGTTTGGGGCACGAGGTGGGAAAGTGCTCGGGGAAAAGGCAGCGTAAAGATTGAAAATGTGAAACGTCAATAAAAGCACTCAGGCTTGAGACAGGACAAACATCCCTGTGACAGACTGAGCATTTCTTTGCTGACACTGGTGCTGTGTGGACACCAAAGGTACTTTGCACATCTGCTGTCACCTCAAAATGTCAGCCCTGATTTCAGAACGCTCACAAAGTCAATGCTGCGCTTCTCTTCTAGTAAGGAAATGATTCATGTGGCTAAACTGCACTCAGAAGTAGTGATACTAAAATATTCTATGAAAGGAAGCACTCATCTCTCCTTCAAGCTGCAGAATAACACCCACTGCCCTGCCAGCTTTATTTCTGGGCTGCATTTGTCAGGGCAGGCTGCAAACCTGCTGCAGACAGAACAGCAGCACCGTGCCTGTCAGCTGAGAATGCAGCTCTGCAGGAAGGCCATTATTCCATATTAAAGGTTTGTAGAGGCATCTTGTACAGATTCAGGCCTCTTTTGCTACCATTCTTTTAAACAGATAGCCCTTTAGTCAACAGTGCATTAGAATGCAGTTGCTATAAGGATATATATTTTCCTTTATTCACCATAGTATTTATCACAAATATAACTATATTAGCATTTTCCCAAAACTCTATGGAAAGCATTACAAATAAAACATCCTTTTACAACACAAAATAAAATTATATGTTAGTTTAACCAATTGCTGGGAAATACAGTGAGTACATTCAACCTAAAAGAAAAAATTACATTTTAATTCAACTATCTGAAAAACACATAAATCATTCACAGGTCCAGAGGCAAAACAGTGATACTTTTCCTTGGCAAACATTTGTTCAAAAGTGGATGGAGCCAGCCAATACTCGCTCCAATACCTTACTCTGTGCCATCCCATTCAGGGCTTTCCACATCAATTTCCCTGCTAATAAACCTTTTCAAAACATTTCAAAGGAAACTTGCTCTCAGATTTCTACAAGTCTGAGATCAGGGCTGTGTATAATGAAACAATTAACAATGACTCTTTTCTACTTCTTGCTACCACAAAGCCTGTCGACAATAAAACCTCAGCATTTGTGTCAAAACTTTCTTTATATTGAAATATAGCCATGTACAATGCTAAAGAAATCATTATAATTCAGCTTGCAAGAAAGTCTAATGGATTCAGTGGGACTTCTCACACCAGAGCAGTCATTCAAACACGTATTGGCAGAACAATCAACCAAAGCCAAAATACTTCACAGTCCTATTTATGCTAAAATTTTCTAGCAGCAAAGGGGCATGAGAAGCAACATCTGTCTGGTAAAGGCAGAGGATTGATGCTCAGTTATTTCTTAAATTAAGGCTCTAAAGGACAACATTTGTTTTCACACCAGCCCCAGAGGCACAATGAAAATTGTCACAAGTGAGTCCAGGGAACTCAACCACTGTGCCACAGCCTGCACGTCTCTGTGGAGCATTCTTATACCAAGAGACACCTCTGGAAAGCACTTAGCAGCTAAAGAAGGCACTTCAAGAGCTGATATGCATCAAAATTAGTGGATCTCAAAAGGAAGGATGAATGTTTTCCTTAGTTTTGTAAGGTCCGAAAGTATACAAATAGAAATAATAAATAGTTTTGATTCTAAGAGCACATAAACAGAACAATTAAGTAAAGTCCCCCCATCGTGACCAGAGAGCTTATCCACCCTCTCCAGAAGATGGTACCCTAGTTTAGGGGTTGCCATCTTCCTAGCACAGGTGACATCTGAGGTGACACTTCAGAGATTGGCACATGAGCAGGAAAATGATGGCTGGATACAGGACTGTCCATAGCAGAGCCAGTGCGTTGCTGCCACATCTGCTCCAGGAACCTGTGGCAGACAAACATTCCCCAGGATGACCACACCTCTTTCCCAGCACAGGTTAGAAGCTTGAGACTTTGCTAGCATCCAGCAAGTCTAGAGGTGGTTCTTAACCTGCACACTCCAAACATCCCTCAGACGAGTCTCCCCTTCCCCAGCCTTCTCCCTAATTCCTTTTCATCCTTTCAAGGCTTAGCTGACCACAGACTATTTCAGCACCAATCCTACAGACTCCAGGTCTGCAGCAGACCAGGCAGAAGCACTGCTTCACTACACCTATAAAAATCAGAGATTTCAACCCGGCCTTGGTTCAGCCCTAAACTGGCAGTGATGATCTCAGGACAGGGCTGACGAGGGAGCCTGACATCCCTCAGCCACCTCCAGCCTGACAGGTTTGGCACCATTTGCTGCAGAAGCAGCCGTGCAGGAAGCCCAGATCCAAGAAACTTCCCAGTCAGCCAGAATTCCAGTCATCTCCTTCGCTGGGCATCCTCTAAGCCAGCTTCTGCTCACAGGCTGAGCTCACATGGCCACAAATGTTTACACTGTCCAAGGCAGGACTGTCACCTCCTCTCGTGTCTGTAAAACAACCTTGATGTTAGAAGCCCAGTCAAGGAGCCCATACAGTGCAGCAACACCCAGCTATGCTGAATTTAAGGGGTACAACCCTGAACAACTGCCCACTCTCCTAAAAGAGATCAAAGTAATACTTTGCAAACAATTACTTCTTTTTCGAAAGAATTAATTGAAAAAAACCCCAACAGTGCAAATGGTATTCACTATTTGGAACCATCACTTCACCCAGGAACATGCACAATAACCACAGCACTGCTCTCATTGCATGCTGGCTGCTGTACTGGTCTATCCTGACAAGGGATAATTCCACTTACAGCCAGGCAAATCCAGTGAAATTTATCCACAGAAATATTGCACAGATATTATTTCAAAGATATATTATGTGAATATCTATAGAGACTTCTGGGATGAAAGGTGATAGATAAATGTAAGTATAAAATAATAATTATAGAGCATCAAGCCCCTGTCCCTCTTCGTACAGCTTTTGTTTGAACTTTTAGCTAATTACTGTTTTCTAAGAATGCCACTGGGCAGGAAACGGGTCTCTCAATTGTAAAACTAAAGACTGCTTGGGTTAAAATATGTAGCTGGAAATCAGGACAGCTTCAGCAAGAGACAGTCCCTGGAGCCACAGCGGTGCTGGCTCCAGAGGGAGCCACTGTCTCGCTTTTGCAGTGCCAGCAAGAGGCCAGCACACAGAGAAACAGCAGCAGCTGAACCACCACAAAGGCTTTCCAGTGCAAAAGCAGACAGGCTACGAGGGGAGTCGGCTGCATTAGATGATGGGTATGTAAGGAAGCTGCTTTCCCAACAATAAATGACAGCAATGGTGTGCATTGTGCTGTTGGACGGAAACAAAGCAGATTGTTTTATAAAGAACACAAACAGTCGAGTGCTGCCAGACAAGAGTGAGCGTGGGTGCAGCCATACGTGTGTGTAGCAGAGGAAAAGAGCAGTTTCCACTCAAAAAACATGATCTGGGCTTGAAACACCCTTGAGGAAAGAGCCCACAGAAGAACAAACCAAACGGTAATTGAGAAGAAAAGCAAAAAGCAGTCTGTTGAAAAGATGTAAGAGCATCTTCTACACAACTCCTCCCCAATACCTGTAGTGTTGTTTTTGCCTTGTCAAACAACAGAACAAGGCCTCCCTTGTAATTGCTTGAACTGTGCTAACCTTAGACTGTGATCAGCTGGACAGTTTCTGATCATTGTGGCCATACAAAGCAGATGGGCAAAGAGATGAGCAGATTGGGAGGGTCAGAAAGGCGAGTCAGCACACACCTTGACATGGACAGAACACACAACCAAGAGCAAAGACAGAAGTGCATTCCTTGCCAGAGGAGCAACTCCTGGAGAGGGCAAGAACATCCTGACTGCAGTGAAGAATTGCACTGATTCTTTTAAGGTGCACCCAAGGTGGCTTGCTGAAGGGGCCACCAAGATCCCCAGAAGGTGCTACTGCCAGTGCTAAGCTCTAAAAGCAGGTGTTGATCAGCATCCAAAATAGTTGCATTTCCAAGTCCATCAATTTTGTCTCCATAACTTGCAGTAACTTGGCTGCATTGGAGACACATTCAGGGTCCTATACCTTCACAAAGCTCCCCCAGATTCATTATCCTTTCTCTGTGGTGGGAATGGTCTATCTCAAAGCTGTATATCAACTCTAATCCAGAGCAGAGCATTTGCCTTGATCTCTTCTTAGAAGTCAAAGTGCAGAGGGGTGGGCGAGTTATGGGCAGACATAGCCCAAATACATTTTCTCTTTTACAGTGGTCCAAGTATGACTGCCAACTAAAATCAAAGTTTTGTGGTTTTCTGTCTGCATAGCAGCAGTCAGCCTTTGTGAGTGGAAACTAAATCCCAGAGACACACAAGAGCCAGGCTGGCAAATACTCTGGCTTCCAGCAAAGCAGGAGAGCACATTTTGCTGATAATAAAGCAAGGAGACATAAGTTAGAGAGGCTGGTTTAGCTCTACATTCTGTATGCCATTAAAAAATGTAATACATGCATCTGTGTTACAGCTCATTCACTGGAAGACTGATGGACTTAAGTTTAACATCTCACTAAGGGGGATTTAGCCAAAGGAGCTCCTATTCCATGCTGCACAATGGACCAAGGCTGCCCAGAGCAGCAGGAGAGAGGCTCCCAGGAGTTCACTTCCAGCAAATATGGTGCATGTCACAATTCAGCCTTCCCTGCCCCTGTTTACATCAGCCCCTCCCAGAAGGAGGACATCCATCAGGAGCTGCTTCTAGTCTGACTGCCCAGGTGAGATCAGCCAAGCACAACAGGAATCTAATAAACCACACGGACATCATAAGGTGGGAGGTGGTGGCTCACAGCTCTGCTCTGCCCTTTGACCAGGTCCAGAGCTTTACCCTCCACCAGCTGCTTTACAACTCAAAGCAGAACAGAACCTTCCAACCAAGGGGATGCTCACCCCTTCCCCTGGACACCCCTCAGGGCAAGCACAGCTCACAGGCAGCTCCACAACTTCTCTGATGTCTGTCTCACCACCAGCTTAAGCAGGTAAATTGGAAGTGGAGCAAAACTGGGCCACTTAGTGTCCTGAGGGAGCAGAAACAGCTCCCAGGAGCTGTGCTCTGTGAAGGGAGCCTGGCTGGCCACTGGCACCTCTCAAGTGCAGCAGCCCAGTTTTGTGCTGTGCAATGAAAAGGCTTCCAGTAGGTACTTAATGGCTGTTTCTGTATTGCATATGGATTGCTCAAAGGTAAAGATCTATTCTCAAAGGAGAGAGCAGAAAAAAGCACCTCATGAGCTATGGCTCCTGGAATTCCTGGGTCCCCTCTGCAAGATAATGAGGTGGGGCACCACAGCCCCAAACATTCTTTTGCTCTGGAGCTGATCAATTGTTTTATCTTATCAATTGTTTTATCTTTCCTCATATTAGAATGCTGTTGTGCTATAACACCATTTACACTGAGATTCTACTAACACTCATTACACCACAATGAGCATTTTGGGCAGAAATTCCATAGAAGATGATTTATAACATTGTGTGGATGCATTTACTATATCAAGCAGAATAAAATCAAAGAAATGCAAGTACATGTGTTTAAATGAAAAGCTTTGCATTGCTCAAGCAAAGAAGATAAAGACGGTAAAACATACAAGCAGAAAAAACTAATTATGAAAATCAAAAATCCTTTTGAACAGTCTGGATGGTCATTTGGAAATAAATCTCTATTCTTAATGCCTCAGAACTCCTGCTATGTTAAGCTTATTGCCAGAAGAAAGGCTGCTTACAAAGATAATTTTCTTTCATTAACATACAACAAAGTATTTATATGAAGAAATTCCAGATGGAGAGCAAGACTTTTTTTCCTCCCTCTGCCACCAACATGCTGTAGAGTCAACCTTCCTTAAAATACATGATCTGCTGAATTAAGGAAAATTGAGTAGCTCACAGAAAAAGAAAAAATAAAGGAGGACAAATGAAAAGCTTGGCTTGACATGTTAATCTCTGTTGCTTTAATTATTGTGTTTAATGTCAATTGGACAGAAAAAGAAGTAAGAGACTACAACAAAGCTGTGTGTCCTGGATGCAGTGTGCTCAGCAGGACTTCTGCCAAAAGCACAATGTTTTTATCAAAACAGCTTCTGATTAATTTTTCCCTCTCCTGTGCGTTTTCATTTCTTGATTTAGAGCCAAATGAGCTCCCTGTTCCAAGGGTTAATGCTCTTGAAAGTCTCATTATGGCAGCTATCTGCCCAGAGCTACTCCATGTAAACTAAAACACACAACAACCCCCAGTACATGATGCCAATACTGCATGAAAGAGATAAGATAGCATTTCTTTGACTGTGCAAAATCACTGCAGTTGACTGTCATGTGGCAGATTTAAGGCTTGCTCGTACCCTGATGAGCCCAGCTTGGAGCTAAGCAGGATAAGTCCTCACTGCCAGGACTGAGTCTCAAGTCTGGCTGCTGGCACTTGCAAAATGACAGGCTGCTACAGGGAATCTTCAATTTGAACCTTTCATCGATAATGTCAGAGGGAGAAATGCTGGCTACAACTGAACACTATTTTTGGTTGATTGAAAGCCATAGGCTAAAAAAAAAAAAAAAAAAATGAAAGGGAGGGATGGGAAAAAAACCCTACTTAAAATACCTCTCACTTTTGTATTTCTTGTCAATGACCCCACTACAGCAGCAGATTTCTGATAATTTCTCCATGCTAGAGGGAATTACATTGCTCACTGCCTCATCTGTGTCCATCTCAGGGGCACCAAGTATCACAGCAGCCCTGGCCATTAAACACTTTAACAAATAAAAAACCTGGCACCAGCACTTTTGCTTAAACAAAGGAAAAACCAGTAAGCATAAAAGGGAGAGTCAAGAGAACGAGGCTGTTCTTAACCAAAGTGACTGCATGCTTTGGCCACATGCAACAGGATAGCTCCAAGGTTTCCACCCTCTCCTGTGCCCATAGCTGCCCATGCTGGGGGCAACTGGAGCCTGCTACTGCATTTCTAAAGAGGAGCTCTGAACTGCAATTCAGGCTGGCCAGGGCATCCTGACCAGCGTTTTCTTTGCTCATAAGGTTTCCACACACACCCATGCTTGGAGAACAAAGGAGCACGACAGGACTGTGTGCTTGCAGCAGACAGGAGGCAACTCTATGTAGGAAACCACAGAATGACCACTCAGTCCTTACCTCTCCCCCAGCCACATTTTCAGGGAAAGGTCTTGCAACACTTGATTCCCCCCTCTTGGTGGAAGGCAGCAAAGCATTTCATGAAAGAGTACAAAGCACTCTTGGCAGCATCTTTCTTATTTGCCAACAGGGTTGTCCTGATCTGGTTCTACAATCAAAGCAATGAGGCAGAGGGGTCACGTTTGACCTGGGTGGGATCAGGCTCTCCATGGACTGTTAGTCCCCAACATGCTCCCTGCCCCAGAGCCTGCTGCCATCAGCTCACACCACCTCTCAGTCAAGCTGCACAGATTCATTAGTTCTCTAACAGCTTTCTTTATCTGGCTGGGTTTTTTTGTTGTTTTTTTTTCTGCAGCACATCTCTGAGGCATAAACCAAAGCTGGGAAAAAACCTAATTAGCGTAGACAGCGCTGCAATGCAATTCTCAATCTTAACAGCCACTAAGGTTTCAGGAGAGAGAGCAGAAAGCGATAAATGCTGGTACACTGAGAACTAATGAAACCTCTGAAAATCATTGTAGTAGAGAGACCCTATTGTATAAGGATTTAGATTTGAAAGACCATAAGGAAATGCCTTTTAATTACAATTATATATGTTAAGACAACACTTACTTTGCTACAGTGCTTGTTTAAGGCTTTATTGTTAATTAGTTTACACAATGAAGCAGAAGGAAGTTGAGGGGAAAAAAAAAAGATAGGTTATTTGCTCTAAATATTAACATTTGTCTGTTAATTTTGCTAGAAGCTCATTCATAAGCCATACCACAGTTCAAAACTAAGGATGAGAAAACATTCTCTTTGCTTTTCTACACTGTGGAATTTCCAAAATGCAGTTTATGCCATGTAGAGCAGACACAAATATTGCAACTATTTCCTTAATATTTCCTTAAATGTTTTTCATTAAAGCTTTGGCACAGGATGGAAAAGCAGCAACACATCACTGAGCTTCTGCCAGAGCTCAGCCCAAGGTCAACCAGCCCCACAGAACAACAATCCAATTCCCACTCTGTTCCAGCAGCTCAGCTTCCCAGGAGCTGGGAGGTACCCAGGCCCCTGACATCCTCACACTGCTTTCCCACCCAGCCTCACTAACAGAGATGCTTGGCTACATCCTTTGGGAACAGGGACTGTAGTTTCCAAGAGGGTTCATGGGGTAAGCTGGGTTTGTACTTGGGCACTGACTGTGTACGAAACATTTTGATCTCTGTTCTTAACAGGGAAGACATTCCCTGCTTTTAAAGTATGGCAAACAGGCTTTGAAGGCAGAGCTTCCATCATTTCAGTGCTTGATTTGCAGGGGGTAAGAAATTCACCCTAATGAGAAAGTTTCACAATAGGAAATGGAAGGATAAAATAACTTCTATTTTGAATGGCTTCACTGTCTGCTCATTCCAGCTTTCTCAGAAGAGCTACAACTGCCAGCACAGTCTGGGCAAGACAAGAGCCCATGTCAAGACCTAAAGTTCAAATAAGCAGATAACAGCTTACAGAAACTCTTACACCAATCAGCACCTGGTTCCTATTGACTGCTTCTTTCCACTAAAAGGCAAGATGTTGCAGAGAGGAAACAAAACCACATCCATTTGCTAATGCTATATAATAAACCAGCCCAGTCTTTCCTTTCCTACAGCCTGGTCTTGCAGATAGTAGGAAAAAAAAAAACAAAAAACAAGAAAAGAAAAAAAATTCGTAAGCTTGGTACCTTGCACACATATCCCTTCCTCACATAAATCAAAACCCTCCTGGACTTCAACTCAGCTACACAAAGCAAGGTCAAATGTGAGCCAGTTACTCACATGTGCCTTCTCCTTGTACTGTCATAAGCATAAAAGGTGGCAGCAGGTAGTGCCACTACCCACTGCCAGCTCAGTGTCAAGGTGGACATCACCCTGAAGCAATCACTGATCTTGCAGCAGCTTGAGTGCAAAACCATGGATATCTGGCCCAAAGGAAAAGGGTGTCAGAAAAGCTGGGACAAGTCTGCCAGTGATCAGCTGGGCAGCTCTGGGCATCTCCCTCTCCATCATCATGTCTTTGCCTTCTCTCCTCCTAAATTCCCCAGAACTTACAATCCAGAAAAGTCCCTGATCAGAGACCGGCTGACAAAGAGCATCATGTTTAGGCAACTGCTCACCATCAGTCAGCTGAAAAACATGCACAGGAGGAAATTTACATTTGTGTCTCACTGCAGAGCCTGTGAAAACCTGAATCCTGTGACTCAGACATAGGAGGTTGCTGGCTCTGACTGATTGTAAAATGTAGATGTTTCCAATTCAAAGAAATAGGGTTTGCACCTGCTAGAAGGCAATACCAAATGCAAAGAGCTGCCTTGACAACTCTCCAATAGCATTTTAGTTCTTTAACCTGTACTACTGACATGCAAATCAAACATAACAGCATTTTTTTTTAATTTCAACTAGCCTCCATTAGCTATTACCTTAGTTTTAAATGTTATCTAAGGACCAGTATTATCAATCCCTCAGAAGTAAGTTGTCTGAATAAAATATAAGCATAAAATTACTTATGTCAGAGATACTTGTGCCTTATTAATACAGGTCAATCTAAATACCTATGTCTCTATTCAGAAAACTTGAAAAAATTTTTATCTATATCATGTAATTTACTGCTGCTAGAGAAACCAGTAGCCTCCCTACACATTGCACTTCCATCAAAAGAGTTTTGGGGAAAAATGCTGAAGTTCTCTATTATATTTGCTTTTTTGTTAAAAGTCTGTTTGAACAGTCTCTGAATTTAGCATACATCATCTCCTACATAGACATCTTTGTTAACTGTGTCCTTTTTTCCCTTTCTTTGCACAGCCCAAAGACAAAATCAAACTCAAAACCAAATTTGTACCTCTTGAACTGCATGACCATGACATGTCTGAAACCTGGGGTTTGGGTTTAACAAAGTAGAAAGGAGAACCAGTGTCAGATACCAACACTTTGATACAATATGATTCTAATGAATAAACATTACATAGAGGAAACAGCAGGAACCTACATTCTCTCCCTCTGACTATCCAGTTTGTGCTTGTGAGCTGCCCTGCTGTGAGAGTGGGCAAAACTTGGCTTCTGAATGACTCTGAGGTGCTCCTAAAGCTGGTGGGGTCAGGCACTGGCTCATAAACATCTCCAGGGATGGAGGAAGTGTTGGAAGAAGACACGAGTTCTGCTCCCTTTAGAAAAGCCCTTGGCATGGAGCTCCATATGAAGAGAGATGGGGAAGAACCCAAAATCCCCACACCAAAAAAATTACCCAGCTACAAGCCAGGGAGCAAAGGGGAAACCCAGAGAAGCTCATTTCTACTGTTAAAAATACAACATAAGAGGATAAAAAAATTACAAACTGCCAGCCTAGCTTATCCCAGGATGAGCTTCAGTCCACTAAATATTCGTTCAGTCACAGAGGCAAAGCAAGGAAACTGGAAAATACTTCCAGAACTCTTCATCCATATGCTTGGATTTACTAACCCAACACTGAGAGTTCAAGCATGAACAAAGCTACCACCCCTGGTGCTTCACCCTGTCCAAAGAGGTAACAGGTCTTAGGACTGTAAACCTCACCTTTTTCCTGGCTTTTATGATGTTTAACACTGCTCAAATCTTGCCTCTGCAGCAGAGATGCTTGTTCATTAATTACTGCATTTCTCAGATGATGGAAATCAGACTGAAGGTCAGGCTGAGCACCTCCAACACCACGTAACATCTTGCCTTGTCCTTCCTCCCTGCTGCTGCCACGAATGACATCCCTTCACTTTTCTCACCATTGCTGCTGTTGAACTGACAGATAGGGACCTGACCTGAATTTCTTTGGAAACAAGATAGAAATGAAATTTGGCCGAGCACCTCTTGCACAGGTGGAGATAAGCTCCTTCACATGAAAGCAGGGATGTATTTCACCCCTCTTCCTCCCAGCCTCTTTTCTCCTCAAGAGAAAAGCATTAGAAAAATATTGTGCAAGAGACAGATGGAGGAGGCAGGGAGGTAAAATCAAAACAAACAGGTTATTATTTGGTATAAATCTACTCTGGTTCCTAAAGGAATGAATAAAGTAAAAAGAGAAGACATTCAATACACGTAGCTTTCTCCTTTCACAATATTGGGCTGGTGCCCAGAACTGAAGGAGTGATGAGAGCTTGCTCATATGAGCCAAAAGAAATGGCTCTCACTTGTTGATGGTATCCTTTACAAGATAACAATTACAGTGTTTGCCACAGATCACATCTAATTCTTGCAACATCTCAGACTGGAAAGAGTTTCTGCTTTTATAAGTTTTGAATAAGCTCAACTTCCCTTTCACTCATTTTCCTTGAATGCTCCTTTTCCACCTGACATTAAATCTGTCTTTGGACATTTACTCAATTAATTTGCTTTAATTAAATTGAGATTTCTCCACTTAGGAAGTGGAGTGAACTGAAATCAAATTAAAGCAACTTTAATTTTGAAAAGTGTGCAAACACAGAGGTTTAATGAGGTTTAAATAATCCTTTTTAAATTCACACCTCTACTTAATTTAATTCACTTTCCTGAAGATCCCTGTATGGACATGTTCTATGTCAAGATGTATTTGAGAAAAGACAGTGAAGGGAAGAACAACAGCCACATACACAGAGAAAGATGATAATGGTAATTCTGTCTACAAATCTCTGCAACAGAATGAGATCACTTATTTCTCTGCTTTTAAAAACCCTGCTAGCAACAGAAGTACAAGGAATGAGTGAAGCTGACATCCTCAGCACATCTTTTCCATCACTTACACAAGAGGGCAAAGCAATGAAAGCACAGACCTGAGATCCACTTTTCAAGTGAAGGGGTCAAAAATTATAGAGCAAAGCACACCAACAGCAACTAAAGAGACATACATTAAACCCTATCCTAAGTGAGACAGCCTGTGACCACAGGCATTTAAGGGACTGCTAAAAGATATCCATGATCCAAAGGAGAAGCCCTGTGTGACACGGTGATGGCCATGTCATTGTGCATGGTCTTTCAGGGTCCCTGAACCTCTGTCCTCCTCAAGGGGCAGAATAGGTTATCACAGCCCACAGGGTGAAACCAAGGAGCAGGCTGGATGTTTTATTTGACACTCCCCCAGACTACTGAGCAAGACAAGACAAATGTGCCTCAACATCACCAGCCTTTTGCTTCTGACCTCCAGTTCCAGGATCAAACCATCTGTTACTAATAGTTGGTTGTGGCTGCAAATCTTTGGTTCACTGACTCAAGCATTGCTCCAAACCCCCACCCAGTCTGTCTTTACTTGTCACGAGCAGCCTCTTGGCAGTGGAAGCTGCTCTCAGTGCTTGAGGGCATGTTCTTGGAAATCCTTCCTGGCTGATTTCTGACATCCTCTGGCCATCATTTCTTATTCTCCTGTGCACTCTCAGACTGTAAGATGTGTTTTCCCCTCTCCAGTGATACCTGCTCGTTCTGGGTGTTGCTGAAGACACATCCAGAAGAGGCACAGACCAGGGACACTCCCAGCCTGGGGTGTGCCTGTGCATGGCTCCCCACCAGTGAGGTCTGTGTGATTCACCCTGCACAGCAAACAATGACTGACAGCCTCCAGCAACCATTCCACGTCTGCACAAAGCACACACACAGGGCTGGCCACTTCAGACAGCACTTACAGCACTATCTAATGTCACTATTCCCCCACACCTCTCCACTTAAAAAAAAAAAAAAGTGCCAAAACTTGAGGCACCCGGCCACAGAGAGCTGAATGTCCATGCTGGCACACCAGCACACAGACCCACTGCTCTCTGTGGGATTTTACTGTCCTTGCCACTTCCACAGCCATGCACTGCAGGAATTGGTGACACTGCTTACACACGTGCTTATTTGCTGCTCAGATCAAGGTTTTAAAAGAAATGTGTGCCAGTCTATTCATGGCCCTGGAAGTTGTCCAAACTACATGCATTTGCTACCTCTTCACTAACTCAAGCTGCCATTATGTACTGATTAGGCACTGACAGCAAAATAAAACTCTTAGAGTTTTCATAAAAAGACTGTCACAGACTAATTCAAAGACAATTTCAAATTAGGCAAGCAAATCCCTGTCCAAACTTCCCTTCAAATATAATGAATTGCTGGTTTAGTTCAGGCATTCGCATTTTCAGCTCAAAATGACAGGATTTTTTCCCCACTCTCTCTGCAAATTTAACATGCCACTGAAACACAAGGTTTATCACTGAGTCAGTCACACCTGCATAATCCTGCTCATTGCTAATACGAGCTGCAATTTAAATTCTAGGAAAAAATAAAGACTGGAGGGGGTGGTGAAAGGGAATGAAATGCCATTCAGGACAATACAAAGATGCTCAGTCCTTAAATAATCCCAGAAGACCATTTAGATTCAGAGACCCTGGCAGGAAAAGATTTCCAGTGAGCCAAGGGCACTGGGAATTAATTTCCCCTCTCCTCCCAATACAAAAGGCACAGGCAAAATCAATTTGTACCAACAGCAGAACTTACACTGGGAAGCCACAGGGAGTAGGTTAATTGTGAGATTGTGAAGAAAAATAACGCTTGCTACAAAGCAATTAAAAGCTGTTCTCATGAGTGTTCAGAGTCCTTTTTAATTTACTTAAAACAAACATGTTTCCTTAAAAAAAAAATAAAAAATAAAAATAAAAACCCCTCAACCCTCAACACAAGCTCATTACTCCCTCCAGATTCTTCCAAAACAAGAGCTCACACTGTGCTTTTACAGTGACCAGGGAAAAACACCAAAATATTCTGCTGCAATTTCCATACAGGATCTCAAATGCTTCAGCAATGTTCAGTACAGCAGGGAAGGGTCAGCCTTGTGCTTACATAGAGTTAGGCACACAGAGCTGTCACTGCAGCCTCCCAGGGAACAAACACTGGGCTGGAACAGCATCACACTCCTTTCACTGAGGGTAAAAGTCAGATTTGCTCAGACTTTTCCAGAGACAGAACAGGGACCCGTGCTTAGAAAGGCACGGAGCTCTGCACAGACCAACGCTGGCTTTTCTCAGAACTCATCCAAGAGGTTTTCCTGAACTAAAATCACCATGGTGGCAGCAAAGTCACCCTTCACACTGGTACCAGTGCCAGGCTGGGCTTCACCTGCTGCCCTGGGACCTGCCCAGCCACAGGGGCTCCTGATCCCACCCAGCCACCTCCCTCCAGGGCTGGCTGCCCACACCAGCCAGTGCCACCCTGCAGGAAGGCAAATCCCAGCCTTTTGGGATGGCAAAGGCTCCCAGACAGGGCTTTTGGTCACAAAACAAACCACTGCTCAGTGCCTTCTCCTGAGGCATCTCTCCATTTTCCTGCAGAAGAGAAGGAATGGGGCTGTACCACACTAAAGACGCTGCAGCAAGGGCTGCATCACAAAAAAACAACTCTTTCCACGAGAAAATGAAACTGAGTCAAAGAGGAGATAATAAATAATAATAAAATAATAATAAATAAATTTGAAACAATTAATAATAGTAAATAAAAATCAGCAGCTTCTGCAAATTGCAGAGAGGAAGCTGGCAGCAGCTCCTGGGCAGTGAGCAGCCCTTCCAGCAAACACCTCTTTGCCTTTCAGACAGCCCTGAACAGCTCCCAGCCACCCAGCAGTGACTCACGGGGGAGAAAACCACACCAGGGCCTTGGGAATTAGGAGGAGGCTTTTGTAAAGGATATTAAAGCTCATGCTTTGGGGATTAAGTGAGTCTTTATCTGTTAGAGATCAGGATGTGGCTAACAGTAGGGGACAGATTATCTGCATCTGCCGACTGGGGAGGATTTACACCTTCTGAAGCATCTGTGCCTGCTATTGTCAAAAGCATCCTTCAGCCTGAGCCAGAGGAAGGAATGCAAAGTTTTCTAGATTGTATACAAAGGTCCTCGAGCAGCAGCATGCAAGACTTTTCAACAGACTTTTCAGTAATTTAGAAGAACAGAAATGAAATCCTGATTGAACTGGGCCATGTAGGAGTTAATTTTTAATTATAAAAACATGGACTGGCCCTGACTTGGGAAATTTACCAAAGGAAACATCCATCCTCAAGCCTGGTGTTTAATAAAAGCCGGAAAATCTACATGGTGGGCAAAGATTCCCTTGAAAACACCCTGGATTTCTACAGCTTTCCTTTAGAGAAAAAAAAGTGCATAAAAGGTCTTGGCCCACGAATAGGAAAGAATCCAGATCTTCCCTCAATCCATCCCTCCATAAAATCATTGCTGTAAATAATGGAAAACAGCTGCTGCTCAAGACAGGGCATGGTGTGACATCTCTGGGGCACCCACGTGTGCAGCAGGTGAGAGTGCACACTCTCAAAGTATTTTCTAGGCTTTCTCACTCTGCTTTCCACTATCTCCAAGTTCTTCAACACCAGCAGAATGACTGATACCCATTTAGCATCACAGCACCAAAAACAAACAGCTCATTAAACCTCCAGAAAGCTATTTCAGAGAAATATATCCGTTGAAATATTCCCAAAATTTATCTTCCAGAAAAGCTGATAATCACATGCTCATAAGAAACAAATGTTCAACCAGAGTCAGTTTTGTAATATATTAATTAACATAATTTTCATCGGCAGTGACAACAGGCCATCTGCTACTCTGGCATCACAAGAGACTGAGTTTCAAGCCACTTTAAGCTGTTTCTTGTTATGCATGGCTGATTTTCATCTAAAAACTACGCATGAGTTTCTCGTCTCTTTTTGGATAAGCTCTTCCCAACAGGCAGCAAACAAACTTTTTAGCCTGGTAACCCAATCCCCTGTATCAGCTGCTCCTGGCTCGCTGCAGTGTGGCACCCAGCAGCTGGTACAAGGGCTGTTACTCCAGTACCCATGCCAGCATCCTGGCTCAAAGTCAGAGCATATCCCAACAGGAAAACCCATCTACAGGAACAGCCAGTACGACTTTCTCTGCAATAAATTAAGTGCAAACTTCAATGGCAGAAGCTATTATCTGGTTTATCAATAACATTGGCCAAGGGGCATAACTGCTTCCAACACAAACTCACTGACTTATGGCCAACTGGTGACCTCAGCAATCTCATTTTTATTTCAGAGGCAGTGAAAATGCCAACAGAAAACCATGTCTGTCCTGTCTCTACCTTCCAGCTTCATTGTTTATACAATAGAATACAAAAAATGGGAGAGTCACTGACAGGCTCCCATAACTCCAAGTCATTGTTTAACTACTCCCAAATAGCACCTGACTCTGTAGAACCCCAAGATGAATGACCATCATTTTGGCAAAGACGAGGGTTTAGGAAAAATCACTCATACTGGGTAATAAGTCTGCTGAACTTCAAGAAGAAATAACAATCTTATTGTAAAGTTGAAAAGCAAGTTCATTTACTCTGCTATTTATAGCTTAATTACGTAGATGAGCAAGCTATTTCCAAGTCAGACCTGATAAACTGCAATAATTTTTAATACAGAAAATCCCTTGGTAGGTGAGGTTCAGTCAGTCCTCAGCTTTAAATCCAAGCTGGGAAGTGAGGACCAGCATCCAGCTCTGCAGGCCAGGATGGTTTCTTGAATATCTGTGCCACACTCAGATCCACCCTGGGGCTTCAAAAATCACACAAAGTTGATGTTCCTGGAAGGGATCACCCTGCAGCTTTGAGATTTGCTGATCCCTCTCCATCGTGGTGATTGCCACTGAGTCCCAAATGCCCCCCAAATCATCACAGCCCCTAAATTTTTGAGGGAGGATGTTCTATCCTACACAGATCTGTAAGACACTGGGCAAACAGATGCTGATGGCTATGAACAAATACAACCAGGTCACCAGTGAACGTTCCCAGGCTCTGACACAAAACATTTCCCAAATAAAATCTTGCGACACTGATAAAGGTCATTTACCAGAAATCAATATTTGGGAACAGACTCCTGAGTGCAGCAGATTAACACTGGTGACAATGATATTTACTTTCACTACAAGTAATATTTGCAATAATAGAGCACTGTTTTATCCTATGTGTGACACACACAAGGAAACCTAAACTATTTAAATGTAAATGAGAATGTTCATATTTGACACCAAGATTTTGCCATTCGCTATTTGCCAGAAGTATTAAAGGATTTCTATTTAGGAATTTCAGCAGGTTCAGTGAACCATGTGTGCTTTCCACCAGGCATTGGGGTGGGCCCTCTGCAGATCTTGCCTGACCCTTTCCAGTCCCCTGTCCCCATCCCATAGATTACATTAATCCTCTTGTTTGTTCTTTAATTAAATGATTCAATCTTCCAGGCAGTCTGTGCACAGATATCAGCAGATAAAACTTAAAAAAAAACCCCCTGACTATACTCACAGGAATAATCTTTACCATGTTAATTAGCAACCAGAATCACAAGGAAAGGCACCCAAGATAATTAAGGGAGAAGCACGCAGAGAGACATTTTAAGTATAACAACCTCAAATTTCCCCAAATTCCAGATTCTGGCTGTTGCTTTTCATTTCCAATAAGCATGGAAATAAGTGACCTGACAGAGCTAGGAGGATGTCTCTTTCAGAAGGTCTTTTAATGGGCACATTAAATAAATATCTGCTCAGGCAGGTTGAAGTAAAGTTGATCCTCTCTGGTAACAAAAGACTTCACTTCCCAAGATGCCTTCAGAAAATGTTTTATAACACTTTATGGTGACATTTAACATAGGAACCAATGCCCTGTCTCAGGCACCAGCCTACAGGAGAGCATCTCATCTGGAAACAGCTGGGGAGAGACAGACTCATAACCTGGAAAAGAGTCCACAAGCTCTGAAAAGGCTTTGATGGATTTTGATGGATGATGCAAAAAAGTTATTATTTAACTTCCATTTCAGTTTTCTCTCCTTCAATGAGATGATTAATTACACAGTAATCCTAGAAACTGGTCACTGCAACAACACAACGAGCTTTTAGCTGTTATCCCAAGGAAATGATAAAGGCTTCTTTGATTCACTAATGATATTTCAAGTGAGAAAAAAATCTTGTATTTAAGGGGGAAACAAATTTACAGAAACTCTTTGAAGTGCTGCCTCTATAGCAATTAAAAAGTGACAGCCTGTAGAGAACAGGAGGATATATTCTATTTTTGTATAGTGCTAAATAGGTAATGCCGTGCCAAGACAAATCAGGGCTGAGGCCAGACTAGCAGATATTCCCAAGAAATGCATGAGCACACATCTGCCCCAAGACCACGGCCAGCAAAGCCTCCCTGCATCCCACACCAACCCTCTCCACCACAGGGCAGGGAAGGTTTGGGCTGGGTATAAATAAAAACACATTCACTAGAAAACCATCTTTATAAAAAGAGAAGATATAAAGCATGAGCAGCCTCTGGCATTTTCCTGAGCACTCACTCCAATTCCATTCTCTGTGAACCATCAGGTGCTTTGGACACCACTGTGCCCACCTGCCCACAGTGGCACAGGAAAAGGCTCCTTATGAAGGCTTTTAACACCAAGCCAGTGAGGTTTGGAACATCTGAGCCAAGAAAAGGAAAATTATGTCATTAAACTCTCTGAAAGTATTATATAAGACATGTTCCCTCCTGGCATATAGGGTCTGAAGAAATGACCACAGGTTTCTTGCAGTTTTGTATCTCAAACTTGCAAAAGAAGAATCTTCCACATAGCAGCTAATGCAGCACCAAGATATATCTTTATCCTTCACCAGAAGCAACACCTTAGCAGCTCAAGCAGATAACATTTCTTTTGCAGCCCAGCCAGTTTTTAAACAAATAGCAGATTTGAAAATATAATGGTTTTGATTGACAGAGTTATGAACTTCAAGTGCTTTATATAAAAGAACAGTAGTTTGTCTTTAGTTACCTAATGCTGAGGGTGTGATGCATTTTATCTTGTTCATAATTCAAGACAGTACATGGTTTTGCTGTTAAGGACATTTTTAATTTGAAATCTAATCATTTGGAGAGAAGTCATAAGTGCTTTCAAGTGATTTCACAGTCACATTTCCATAGCCTTACAAAATATTAAGAAGCCTCTCCTCCAGAAGACTCATACAGACAACAGGAGAACACTATTAATAGATGAGACCAGAAGGTACCACACCATGGTGACACTTCTATACACAAATGAAGCTGGGAAGAGATGACAAAATGACATTTTGTCTAACAGACACAATAATTTACTACCTGTAAGAATGCCACGTGTCACTCCTAAGAAGTGATCTGAATACTTGAGTGCACTGCACGACCCAACCACAGCCACACAGCACCAGGGTCTCTGACAAAGATGTGCAAAGGATTGCAGCTTCCCTGTGCCCAGCTCCTCCTCTCCTCACAGGCAAACATGGCTAATAGTCACAGACTGATTACTCACCCAGGGGAGCCCACCAGCCTGTGCTCCCTGCCCCAAACACTCCACTCACAGCCAAAGTGGTGCTGGCACACCCCTGCCACTCTCTTGTTGTGCCATACAGCTAAGTGGCTGAAAAAGAAGAAACCCTTTCATGCTGTGTGATATTTCTGCTGATAACAAGCCTTTCAAAATTTAAAGCATGTGAGTGAAAGGTTTTGTGGTCAGACAAATGGCCCATATGCTGGCAATTAAATTATATACAGGCAATATGGTTGACTGTCAGCTACCACGACACAAAAGATCTGAATTTCAGAAACTTGGTTATCCACATAATTCTGGAAAACTCAGGATCTACAGCACTCCAACAGGTCTCTAGGATTCCTTGATGGGCCAGTGGGCAGGAGCAGGGCTGGAAGTGCATGTTTCCCCACAGGGAAAGCTCTGTTTTTGCCACGAGATCCCAAGCTGTGTCTCAGGGCTTTTCCATCCTGCACACTCTCATTGAGTAAACCCTCACATCCTTCAGTGCAGAGTTTCAAAGCACACAGTCCCAGCCCAGAGCTTGGCTTCAGCTCCTGCCCAGCTGGCTCCATGCTCCACTCCCTAGTGTAGGGAGTCAAGACACGAGCCAACTGCAAACACAAACCAAATCCCTTCCAAGCTCCTACTGGCTTTAATCTCTTGCTTATTGTAGTAACCCTGAACTTACAGATGTTACCTGTACAGAAAAAGGAGGTGGGTTGTATTTTTTTTTTTGAGTTTACGTATATTTCACATAGTCAATGCTCCCAAGTTTTCTACACATAACTAAGTGCCAGTGGTGTCCCCCTTCAGACCACACTGCTTCAGGAAAGCACATGATTAACAAAAGCATCAGTTGACTAAATTGACATGCTCCAAATGCCACTTAATCCTCAGAAAACACAAAATCTGGTAATAAAACTGCATCTACTAACAGGTCACTAAAGCCTAGGCTAAATTCATGGGCAAGCCTTACCCTGCATACACACACTGTCATTTCACACACTGGTGTCACCCAGATGTTGCTGTGTTTGTGGTACCTGGTAAGGCAATAGTGATATCTGAAATACATGTACTGAATCTGACCATTCATAAACACAGACACAAAATCCCAGGCACTGGTTCAGGTTTGGATTCTCAGCAAAGAGCTTGTGTTTGTTTTAACTTAACTTTGTGCTTCGTGTTGCAATTGATAAGTAAGACAGTGCAAAGCATGACTAAAAGCTTAATTCCTCCCCTCAGAGCACACACCATGTCCTTACCAGTAAGACAGGTTCCATACAATGAAGAACTTCAGATTCATGGCCAAGAGGGCTTTAACAGACAAAGACAACATTTTCCACACCAGAGCCTCGAGCCAGAAACACTAAATCCCACCTGAAATCTTTCCCATTACATCAGAAAATTGACATTTGAATTCCTGTATACAAAAGTGAAATAATTTCCTTTTCATTTCCTGCAGGCAGAAAAATAGTCCCTCCAAAGGAAGGAAGTATTCTTCTTATAATTAAAGTTTGGATTCAGAGTTTTGCAGCAATGTACTGCCCTGGGTTTGCAGATATGTCATTAGGCGTGATTACTTGGAAGATCCCATGAAAATGAAAAATGAGATGGTCAAACTCTTGGGTACAGAAATAATTGCTTTTATGTTGGATTGCTTGCTTAATTCCAGGGAAAGGTAGTCTCTGATAAACTGTAGTCCTTATCACGTTTCCAAATGTGTGATGCTAAAGCTCATTTAAGTTTCCCTTCCTTATCTCTGCCTTTCCTCAATACCACTCCAACTTCAAAACTCATTTCACTTCCCTTCTTATACCAAATAGTCATTGCTATTGTTGCTGCTCTAAAGAAACTGGTCTGTATATACAGAAGGAAAACATGCAAAAATGTAGGAAGCCTTGGCCTTGAACTCCCCCAATGCCATCACACTTTGCATCTGAAGTTAAATCATCCCTCCCTGTCTGAGCAAACAGCAGCCATAACACTACAGCTGTAAATAGATGACATTTTGCTATCTACAAAATAGTCTGGCAAAAGTTTCATTCTTTTAAAGAACAGAGTAATCACCGTAAATTTCCCATGGTAGCAGGGAGACAGCAATTAGACACAGCCCAGAGGGCTGACCAACACACTCCAGAGTTCCCAGTGATTTGTAAAAGCTTTCTGACCAATCTTTGGTGGTTTTTATTTCTCCCTAGAAATCAGAGCAATCTGGCTCCTGAAAACACAAAGCAAACATAACACCAGAAAAAAACTAATAAAGACATAAGAGAGAGATGAAATTGCTGATGGATGTTGCTGGCAAAACTTCTGTACAAGCCTACCTTCTGCTCTCTTCAAATGGGCTTTGCCACACTGGGACCATTTGTTAGACCACAGCCACTGCCAAACTGCAAGATGATACCCCTGACAGTAACACAACTCATTACTCCCTGATTTATGGAACAAGAGCTCGGGAGGGGCCAGCACACAATCTGGGGAAAAAAACCACCAAACACCAAATCCATCCACAGAGGTGACATTTATTAGGTTTACGCATTTTATAGTAGCATTAAGTGTGCTCCTAGAAGAGGCAGGGAAAATGTGCTTATTCAGAAGGAAAATTCACTACTTGTACCTCCCAGTCTGCTTTATTACACAGCAGCCCATGGCAAGTGCTCTGTTTAAAGACTGGCAGCACTCTCCAGGAGAGCAGCACAGATGCCTCCAAGCAGAGACACTGACACGTTTGGAGAACACCTTGCAGATAGAGCCAAAACACTCAGCTCCGAGCTGTGAAGATTTTACACTTGACAAATATTCAGGTCACAGTAGAAAACACTCCTTTCATCTTCTCCCATTCTTCCCTGAGGACGCCCAGACCAAGCCACCAACTCTTCCTTCTTTAAATCTGGAGCTGTTCCTCCACACAGGCTCACCTTGCCTTTGAGCTCAAACATTTCAGGATATGCAGGGAGTCAACAAGAAGCAAAGAATTAATGGTGCCTCCTGACCTTTCTTCCTTTCCTGCTTCCTCCTCATCTCAGGCTGAGTTCTGCAAGGTGTTTTACCCTAGAAGCCTGCAGAAGTACACACACAGTCCCAGCCAGGCTCGATGTGCACTGCAGCATCTCTGGGTGTCCTGTCACCAGTGGCCCTTGGACCTCTGCACCATGGGAACAGATCTGCTATCTTGGCTACTGCTCCAAAATTTCCCAAACAACTGTCACAAGAAATAGCTAGTGACTTTTGACACCCTCAGCATTGCCCACAGACAAAGATCTTGTTTAATCTTCTAGAAAAGCCACATGGAGCCAAGATGAGAGGGGTCAAAATATGCCCAGAGGTGAACAGTGGGCACTCAAGCCCAAATGGACAGTCCTTTCCTTCCACAGTTCTCCAAAGACAGGCTCCACCAGCCCATAAAGGGTTTGGTGTCTCTGAGCCCACGCCCCAAATTCCCTTCTGGGGAAATTTCACAGAACTTTGTTGAAACAAGCTGGTATAGATCAGACAAGAATGCTAAAGGAGAGAACACCCAACATGTCAACCCAGCCTGCAAAAACACCCTCATGCGTGGTCCAGATAATAGTTACTGATGTGAAGCACTGGTTTTATCCAACACTTGGACCAGGAATTTAAATTGAACTGCAATCCATGAAAATTGCCAAGCTGGAGGTGCCGGTGAGGTAACAAACAAAGTGGGATGACAACTTCATGCTTTAAAAAGCATGCTGTCAGTTTAGGAGGAGAAAAATTCATGCCTCATTTTGTGTCCAAACCAATGAAGTAAGTAGCAGAAAACACAATTTATTTTCATATGTCACCCACCTAGTGCATACAACTCTGCCCAAGATCCTTCCCCTTCCCCTCCTCCGATTACCTAAGAACAAGTTAAAATGAGAATTAAATCTTTAAACAGCTTGTATTTGCAGGAATGAAGGGTGTCAATGCAAACAAGCGCAATTAGTTGATCATAATGAATTGATAATAAAAAAAACAACATATGAAAGCTCTATTTTAATGTTATTTAAAGTGACAATATTTAACCATTTTATTATAGAACTAATAAAATCTTGTCATGTTATTATCGCATATTACTACAACCAGTGACAATCAATAAATTAATACATACTAATTACAACGCTCAACTAGAGCAGTTTGATTAGGAAGAGAGGAAAAACACAATGATCAAATCCCTGGAGAAGGAGTGGGAAGGATTTACAGCTCTCTAACAACAGTGTTACGAACCACACATTAAATCTCAGACAGATGTTTCCCTATGCAAACAAAGAGCTCAGTGACAAGACCTCTAAAACTTTTTTTATTTTTATTTTTTTTTTTACACTATGAAGCAGCACTGCTATAGTTTGCAACCCCAGGCAGGCAGCCAGGCACGTACAAAACCACATGCACACACTTGAAAAACATGAAACACTTTCTCCTAAACGATGCCACGGTCATCAACGCTTGGTTCAAACCCACGCTTTAAAAAAAAAACCCAAAACCTTCAGACTTTTACACTACAAAAAGTTAGCTTATTTTTATATGCACATAGTAAAAAAGACCAAGCAGTTTCCTTCAGGCAGATCTTTTGTGCCTTTCTGTGTGGTCACCATGGTTAAAAACTATTAAAATCCTGAGATTTTGAAACTGACATTAACAGTAGCTCCAAAGTTAGTATCTGAAATGGGATGAGGGTAGACAAGGACCAGGACATGGTGAAAACAAGATGTGCAAAGCCTCTAGAATAGTTGGAATGTACTGTCATTGCAACACCTGGGTGGTATTAAAATGTTTCAGCTAAAGTGCAGATTGCAAAGCTCATTTAGCACCAAAAGGTATTTAGGGCTCTCTCCAGGTACTCATTACTGTGCTGCTTATGATAACAGAAAACTTGAGAAAGGCTGACAGACACCCTTTAATTAAAGGGGACTGCAAACGTATTTAAGGTAGCACAGTTGGCCACAGAGGGAAAAAAATCTAAAATCAGTGCTTTCGTTCATAGATTTGGAGCACCTCTATAGAAAGCATACGGATGATCTCTTCCCCTCTCTAACTGAACTGAAGCTCATTCACTTGGGTTTGCCAGGAGCTGCTCACAACTCAGTCCTATCATGCTGCAGCCCCTCCCAGACCAGCTCCTCAGCCAGATTAAAAAAAATAAATTTAAAAAATCAACTTTCTTCTCTTTAGACACTGCCAACGGTCATCTCTTTTGACACACTGCGTTTTTTGGCACAACACTTAGGGGTTGCATCACCCTTTCAGCTGCACAGTTAAAAGGCATCACCACACACAGCACTGGTGCTGTGGAAACCTGACCTCATCACTGCCGAGAAGCAAAGTCTGCTTTGGACTGCCTTTGCCTCCCTTCCCCAAGGTGATGGTGATGAAGTTTTGTGCCTGCCACTTCCTGAGATTCACTGCAAGGCTGAAGTTCAAACTTCTGACAGAGGAATCCCAATTACCATTTTCCATACGGGGTGAATCAGAGCTCCGAGCTGATGCACTGGGATGTGCAATCTCACGTCAGATGGAAATTCCCTGCCTGACACTGCTTTTGTAGCAGTGAAACCTGTTCTTACACACCCTGTGTGCAAGTCCTACAAGGTCACCCAGAGAGGCTGATCCATGCAAGGTGTCCCCCCTCCTTCTCATGCTGCTGTTTTACACAGAGCAGAGATGCTTTGCCCAACAAAGTACTCTTGTCATCTTCCAGAGCAGACTCAGGAAACACGAGCTTTGCAGCCAGATCTCAAAATGGAAAAACAAATTCTTCTTAGGATAAAAAACAAGCTATGAAGCTCAGCTAGGTGAGAAGGACAGCCACATTCCCAGTGCTCTGCTGCTGCAGCTGAATGCCAGGAACTGCTGAGTGGGATCCAATGGCTTGAGTTACTCAGGTCAAGCTGATGATACCACAGTTCGCCTGACTAGAGCTGAAAAAACACCTTAACTAGGGAAGATTTTATAAATTAAACATATGCATAGGGCAGTAACAGAGGATCTTCTGAACCTTGACTTGAAAGTTCTTCTCTAGAGGGAATAATAAATATTTTCAGAACTACATTTGTGAAAGACAGATGTGATCCAGAATCGTTATTAAACCTTAAGACCTTAAGTATCTCACTGTAGGAGGGATGAGGCACAGAAGAGAAGGAAAAGAGCCATTTCTGACACAGATGGTGTAACTTTACCTCTGGACACCTTTGCCTTAAGGTCTCAAGGTTATTCCAGTGGAGTTTTGACTTGTAGCTAATAGACATGAATTAACAAAGCAACCATGATGCTTGTTCTGCATGTACCTGCACAGGCATAATCTTTCTATTCTGTGTTGACTAGAGCTACTTTATTTTAAATATAAATATATATATAGTGTTCATAAATAGATATACTAGATATATATACACACTATAGACAATAGTGTAGATAACGGATATTACTATTTATTGTATTTACTTCTAAACAGTGGTAACAGAGTCTATTTCAGTAATGTTTTGGGTACAAGTGAAATATTCACTGTAAGGAAAACACAATGAAAAATAGATGCTTTTGAACCATTTGAAAAATCATCCTTTAATCTTGCTGACACAGTGATAGGCAACACTGTCATTCATACAAGTCAAACAGTCTGATTTGTAGCAGGTGTCAAGCTTCACAAATAACATGAGCTATTTGTTAGGGAGATAATGCATCAACTTTTCCTTCAGGAAACAAACACTAGATTAAGTTAATTTTAAATCCAACAGCTTTGTTACTTCACACTGTCTTGCAAACAAATGGACTCGGGGCTCCATTTCTCCCCTCTCCTGGTATTTTGGCAATGCAGCTTCCTCTACATGGTTTCAGCACCATTGTCCTACAGCAGCCCTGCATGTCCCACTCCAGTGCTGATCAGCAATGTGGAAATGGAGCCAGAAAAGAGTCACCACATCTTCTCCTTCCTTCCCCACCCAGTAGATGAAAATACCTTCTGAATCTCAACTAATGGCATTGCTTTTTTTATACCACCTTTATCTGCCACATACTATTGAGGGGAAAAAAAACAGGCAAACGTGTTCCTCTGTGGAAAAGAACTATGTTTGCACAAGGGAAGAGAAATCCTCTCACACACACAGAATTAAATGACAGTCACTTCTCACATGACAGTTCATGCACAGGGCTAATAAAAAGAGAAAAAAAAGTTCGTAAAAACCCCATATATCAAAGCCTCACCAGCTGTAGTAGGATGGAGATGTTGTTAATGAATACCACAATCCCAATTTCCATAGTCCAGACTACACCCTCTGGTTCTCCAGCAGCTGACAGCAATTTCAAAAGTCAGGTTTCCCCAGGTCCCAGGCAGGGACATGCTTCTCCCTCCTCCCTCATGCTTTCAGGCCTTTTTTTTTTGCACACTACCATCTGGCAAGCTGAGCACACATCAAAACTGCCCTTTTGAAATAAAGGGAGCAGAAACCAAAAGTCAAGCTGTGCAGTTCCAGCCGGAGGGAGAGGGAGGGAAGAACAGCCTTTGTAGCTCCCTCTTTTCCAAAGCCACTACTGAACACCCATCCCCTCGCTGTGGCTGGGAGCCCACCCCATTATCCCCGTGCAGGATTATCCCCCGTGCAGGTGGGAGCTGAAATTCCTGGCTCAGCACCTCTCCCAGTGATGAGGCTTCTTCCCCCCAGGTGCTGCCAGCACAAACCAGGCTGGCTCCTGACTCCCAGCCCTGCAAGCAGTGCCAGCAGCCAGTTGCTTGCCTTCTTTTTCTTCATTTCAATGCATCTCTTTCTTCAGTGCATCCTCCAAAGAGTGGAGGTGCCCAGCCCGGCTCCCTCCAGGGCACCCTTGAGGACATCACTCCACAGCCTTGCTTTGTGCCATTTACAACCATTTTGTAAAAATCACTGATCTTGCTCCTTTTACAGCTTGTGCTGTTCATTCTTCATTAAATACACCTCTCCTTGGAAAAGCCATTTGCTCTAGCAGGAGCACCACGCATTTATTACTGCCAGACTTCAGCCCATAATGTTGACAAATGCTCTAATGATTGGTAAAACACTTATTGGTATAGCAGGCTCTGGGCTTAATTTCTAACACGCTGACAGCACATGGTGATAAATATTATATTTATTTGCACTTGAGCAGTAACAGTACACACAAGTGG
Source organism: Acridotheres tristis (assembly GCA_037013685.1). NCBI lineage: Eukaryota > Metazoa > Chordata > Aves > Passeriformes > Sturnidae > Acridotheres > Acridotheres tristis. The sequence goes on along the minus strand of CM072899.1, from coordinate 6,128,543 downwards.
CCTCTCCAAGCCCAGGTAATGTCAGCTGTAGCTCAAGGATACTGTAGATCACACAACACGAACCAATTTCTTATAACTTTTGGCTGGGCCAAACTTCAGAGGTGATGGTGGAAATGAAGAGCACGGCTTTCCCACACACTTGGTGCCCCAGGAGCAGAGACAGTGGGGAATGCAAGCGAGTTACAACACATTTCTTCAATGAACACAATGATTCATCCAAGCCAAGACTGCTCAGGGGAGAATGCTGCTTTAGAGGAGGAAAGCTCCCTGTTTTCAGGGAAAAAATTCTGACAAAACCAGCAGGATAGAGAGAGGCATCCTTGCTCCTCTGGCATGCAAGGGGAAAGGATCCAGCTCTGCAGCACCCAGCTGAAATCAAGAACTGGAGCCCAGGTGTCTGGCAGTGCTGGGATCACCCACTGCTCTGCAAGGAGCAGCTCTTGTGCCCTTTCCCCTCCTGGTCCAAACATTTCAGGCTTGGCATAATCCTTTCCTGAGGTCTGAAAAAAAAGACTTCTCTAAATTAAACAGCACCAAAAAAGCAGTACATGTCTTATTTTGCTGTTGCCTGTAATCTAGTCACCACAGCAGTATATTCAAACTCATCCTCCTGGCTTTATCAAGGGCACAGCCTACAGTGCCCAGTGAAATTGTCACTTCTCAAAAGCAAATAAAACTCCCTCCCTCAGCAAGGCACTGGAAGGGCAGGATTGCCATGCTGTGAGAGGTCCACCCCTGCAAACAGCTCAGCTCCTCATTCTTCTGATGGGACAGGAGAGTTACTGCTCAGCCCAGGGAAAACCCACCTGGATTCATATTTTATGAATGCCCACATAGGTAGTTACACAAAAAGCTATCTCAGATGAAAGTCCACAACAGGGTAAACCCACAACTCTGCTGTGCAGTAAAGAAAAGCAGATTTCTCCAAGCAATGCTGGCTCACAACAGACAGCTCTCTTTGCATGGGTAATTCATACCAGGCCTGCATTTCAACAGCAAGCAGCAAACAAATGATTCTGTCATTTTTCCCACAACATTTTAGTAGTATGATAAATAAGTTCAAAGTATTTTCTAGGCTCTCTCAAGCTGCTTTCCACTATCTCTGAGGGTGCACCCCAGGAAGCCACCATGCAGTTACAGCCAGCACTTGTGAACGTCTGTCTTCATATTTACAGCTCACTCAGATGGAACAGCATCTATTGCAAGCCATGGCAAGACTGAGAACTCTGGCCCTGGGAGCCCAGGAATTTGGCTGCAATCTGGAGCATCTCTGCCAAAAAGGACTGGGATATTGTAAAGGATGATAAGAACACGGTGCACAGGGAAGGGGGGGCAGGCAGCCTCTTCTTCATCTCCTCGCTGCTTTTTCCTGGGTCAGTCTTGGAGTTCAGAGAAGCAGAAAATAACAACACTAACCAAACACTGTGAAAAGCCAGAGCCCAAGAGAAACAGAGCTATGTTTCCCTGAAACGAGCGAATATTAGTTTTCTGACAGTTTAAATATTGTATTCTGCTTACTAACTGTCAGTAAATTTACAAATAGTTGGCAGCTTGGCTTATGACCAGGACCCAAAGGAATGTTGACTGTAGCAATTTAATGGCCTGTTTCTATCAGCAACAGCAGCAACGTTTAAAATACTTCTCATTGCGAGTGAATTTATCTTAAAAAAGCCCAACAGCAGAAGAGATGCTAGTTTTACATTTTTCACCCTGCTGAGGCCTCATATTGGATCATTACTCATTCCACACACCCCCAGCCACTTCTCCAAAGCTTTGAATTTTGCTTCATTCCAACTGCTAGGATTGCAAACTCAGTGATGAAAATAGACGGCTCCTGGCTCTTCAACAAAAAGCAAAAATTCCTCACTCCCTAACAAAGGCTTAAGTGATGATGAGTCAGCGATGCTGCTACATCAAAGACTAAGACTGGACATTCTTCCTGAAGTTTCCAAATTTCTTGGTGCCAGAACAGGAGATAAACAGACAGATAAAAGCCTTGAGAGACAGGGGGATTAAACAGTTACAGGGCTTCAGCCTCTCACTCGCCTTGTACTGCACAGCACGTTTTTCCTGAAAAAACAAGACTGCAGCTCTCACCCCAGAGGTGGCTGCTTTATCTTTGTGTGTTCACACCATCCCCTTCTCCCACCTCACAAGTGGAGCAGCTCAGGGATGAGCCCAAGCTCTCAGAGCTGTGCTGAGCCCTCTCCCCTGACCACAGCCAGGGATGTGCTGGCACACTCAGGATGCTCAGGGCCACTCCTTCCCCAGCAGCCACACAGGTGAGAGGGAAGCCCAGCCCCTCTCCCTGGATAAGCTCCATCCTGGTCATTCTCACCAATAACACTAATGAAGTGGATAATTTTTAAATGACACTCGCACACTGTCCAAGCATGGTCAGTCAGCCAACACCACAGAGCTGTAGCCAGCATTTGCTTTGCTCCAGCACTGAGGCACCTTCACTGGCAAAGCCCTCCAAGCACCAGCTGCACCTGGGCAAGGAGAGCATCCCAATGACTCCACAGACCCCAGCTACACGAAGCATACCCTGGTCAAATATTCCTTTGTCTTAGTTTCCTCCACTTCAGCCTGCTTACTGTGAATTTCTGTGGCCCTAAGGATCACACTAGACAGGCTAAAATATGCAATTCACTGCAAAGAAATAAATCTATGGAAAGTGGAACAGTTAGCTGAACTAATCAAGAAACTCTACAGGGTGAACTGAGTGTGGGAAAGACATTAGAATGATAACAATATAAATTCAGGATGCCCATCTAGGAATGTGAACTGTTGTTTTCAATGCAATTATACAGGAGACATATCATAGCTCTGGCTAAAAATGTAAACATCTCTATAAGCAAGAGGGGAGGAAAAGCAGGGCATCCAAACTAAAAGGCTCTCACACCATTAAATGTAATCACTAAGCAACTATTAGCCAGTCTGAAAAGAAGATGAAAGGATAATGGAGGGAGATATGGGCTAGCAATTACAGAGGAAGCAAAGTGAAATAGTCCATATTTATTTTGGTTTTTATTAAACTTCCACAAATACTAATAGCCAGATAGCACTGTGGGGAAAGAAGAGAGGAAAAAAAATAATAACAAAAGGACTGAAATGACTATCAGGTTCCCCAGAGTCCTTCCCTACAGCCCCGGAGACAAAGATCATCTCACAACCACCCCAGCTCTTGACCTTGAGATGGCACCTCTGGCTGTACAAATCACACAACCAAGCTGGAAACTTTTGCTTTTGGAGGGTCCTTTTGAATGATCCCAGAAATGGAGCAACACATCAAAACAGCTTTCATAGCAATGGGCAACAATGAGAACAAAACTTGCATTTTGTAGGCCAAGGTTTTATAGAAACAGCCATTTCCCAAGCTAAGCTCAAAGAAATCAGCTGCTACCATTATCATCCTTCCACAGGGACAACCTGCTAAGACCACCTTGGAGGCAATGCCTGGACATTCCCTCCCACCAGACCACCCTGTTTTCCCAACAGCTCCTCACCACAACTGAAGGATTCCTGAAGATTTTATAAAACTCCTTCCCAGCCTCAAACACTTCCAAATGCCATGCCAACAGTCCACTGACTTCAAGAAAAATATGCAAGACGCCCTATCTATTCCAGAGCCTGCCAAGAAAACTGAAATAATGCTGATCTCAAAAGAACCATCTCAGTGTGTTCAAGAATTAGCATTACACATCTGTATCCATGCTAAGATGTGCAGTTACAAGCTACAAATCATTACTACACAACTACTCACAGCAGAACATGGAGCATCAATTGATACCACAGTGCTCCTTTAATCTGCCTACTAGAAAACCCAGCAGTATATCTGAATCAACACCAGCACTCTTTCCAACAACAAGAACATGTCCAAAATTCACAGATAAGGTTCCAGATGACCTCATTCTGGCAGTGAAGCACAGCAGGGCTCATTTTCAAGACAACCTTCTCAGGGAGCAAGATGACTACATGAGAAATATTCAGAACAACTACCTTTCCTTACAAAGATAATATAAACTGTTTTTTCAAAAAGTCCCATCTAAAACATTTGGTGAAAGATCTAGAAGAGAGATTTCCAGGAATGCTGCCTTAAGGCCACACTGGAGAACTGCTTGGACTTGTGCCTCAAAATATCAGAGCAGGCTGTGCCTCCAGACCAGCTGGAGCTGGGCTCAACAGAGCCTCCCCTCCATCCCTGCCATGCTGGAAATGCTTGCCCAAAGAAGGATCAGTACTAGGGTAAAAACACACATTGAGACACAAAAAAGGATCTCTGCAGGACAAGACTTGTCATCTCTGCTACCAGCTAAGGATGCCTAGGATGGAAAAAAAAAACAAAAAAACCCACAGAAATCCTTGACTGTCCTCACAAAATCATTCCACTGTTCCATATTTCCCCTTTCAAATAGTTACATGGAGGGGCTATCAAACAAATACACCACACAAAATGCTGGTGCTCTTTGTAACTCTTTTCTGACATTTGCTATTCTGAGCTGAATTGCAAGTGACAGCTATAAAAATAACAAAGTAATATTTGGATAAGCAAATGTATACTAGATGAAATTGGAAGACAGATTGCACTGCCAGTGTAGCACACACTCCACAGTGCTGTCAGCCCAGGACTCAGGAGTTGTATCCATCATTTCTGCAGAAGCATTAGCAAAAGCTAAGAGAGTCATTCACCTTTATTACCTTGTATAGGATATTGCTTTCCCACACAAATCTCACTTGCCTGTCCAAGGCACAACAAGCAGATACAGATAATGACATCACCTTCAGATGACATTTGAAAGACATGGCTAAAACTTGGGGGAGGAATAAAAGTGGATTTTTATCACTCTGATCTGAACTCTGTTACAGACCTTTTATTAGTGGCACAGAAATGTGCTTTATTGGGATGCATCATATCCTTAGAAAGAACGTACTAAAGCTTTAAGCACAAATAAAGGGTCAGGATTGGCCATGTCACAACTGCATTGTTTCATCCCACAGTGACCCAGCACCCACCACATACCCCCACACAGACCAGTTCCTAGAAAACGTGTCTCTTTTCCCCTGATGGATTACATATCATACCAGCAAAACATTCTTTTTTAGGAAACAGAAAAGAAAAGAAGTATCAGAAAGTAAAAAAATCAAGACCTCCAGAAAAGCACTTAAAAAAAATTAAACCTAGTTATTTTCTGTTACATTTGGCAGCTGTTCAAATCACACAGCATTAATGAACATATTTACTTTGAAAACAGACAGAAATGGGTTTAAACAGTAAGCCCTGACTCAGAATTTTTAAGTCATTTGCAAGCAAAAGGACCAGACCCCAAGTCTTGCACACGGCATCCTTGGGATTCCACCAAAAGTCAAAATTTCAGAAGTCATCTTGGAAAGGAACTTGCTACTGTTTTGGCCCGGCAGGAAACGGAGTAGGAGTTTAATAAATGATTGTTTACAACAATTTGAAATGAAATTAAGCCTTTCAGGGATCCCACTGCAGCCCTGGCAGCACACCCCAAGTTCCACTGCCAGCTGAACTGCAGACAGCAAGCCAGATTTACCAGAATAAAACCTGACCAGACACTGAATCAGGAATATACTCCAAATAACCAAGAGCTTTTTCCAGCCTTTACACGAACAGTGGAGTCATATGTATTTTGTAGCCATCAGTTTTGGCACAACTAATTCATTTTCTTTTAATGACTTATTGGGGGGGAGGCTTTTCCTTGGAGCAGCAGTCGGGGGAAATAATGAATGACCTCCTTTCACAAGATCAGAGACGTATTTGCACATAAACAGCTGAAGAAAACTGGACTCAACAGTCTGCAGATGCCCATGATATAATAAGAACAAATAAAAAGCTTATGACACTGTAACTCTGCACCAGCAGAAACATAAATCCTGCTGGAAGCTCTGGAGTCAGATGGCCTTTGAAATCGCTCACAGGTTCTAAATTTCCTGGCAATGGGCAGCAGGGCTGGTATTAAACAGAAAACCTTCTGCCAAACAAACACTGAGGCAATAAATAGCAATAATAAAGCAGAGACAGATAGACCTTTGAATCCATTGGTCAAGAAAATTGCTGTCTCAAAGACAGGGTGCAGATCTGTTTGTGGGACCTGATGGAGAGACTGCAGGCTCTGTGCAGCATCCTGCTCCTCCATCCCTGCCAGGCAGCATCACTGCCTGGAGATGGGCACAGGGAGCCAGCTGAAACCCCAGAAAGTGGGGTCTAACTCAGGGACATGAGCATAAAAATCCCTAAAAAAGTGGAGAGGAAGGTTTTTCATCACTGCCCTAAACAGTCCAGTTAAGGGCAGCTCTGCTGGGCTGGCTTTATGGAGGCAGAGCTGGGTTGCCCCAGGCTCCAGCAGCATTTCCAATGTGCAGAGCACAGGGCAGTGCCACAGGGAGGGGAGAGCCCTGCAGAGGGACAGAACCCAAATCCCAGCATCCACATTCCGTGGGGAGCACTGACACAGAGTCCCATCAACACCCAGCTGCAAGAAGAAGAGAGAAACAAATATAAAGTCACTTCTGGAAAATAAACCACTGACAATAAACCCCCATGTAAACAACCAGCTCTGGGCTTTTAAAAAAAAAAAAAAAAAAAAAAATCTGTTTTTACATCTAAGCACCTTGATTCTAAAGTCCATGACTAAGTTCTCACCCCCTCATTCAACTATACATGCCCTCTGGACACTTAATAACAAAGTGATTGGATCAAAGACAGCCCTTCCATTAAGCCACAATACACAAAGTACCACTCCATGAGCCTTTAGTATTCACGGGCAGGCACCAACCACAGCCACACCATCGCTCAGCCAGCAATTGCTTTCAAAACAGGCTGCAGCTCAAATAAATCTGTGATTATATAAATGCTAATACAAAGTAAAGATAACCATTAGTATGAATCCAATGACTAGCAGAGAAGCACAAATAGAAAAACATTTTCTCAAGCACACTCCCAAGTAATGCTACAAAACATGTGGAGTATCCTGAGCTGAAGGGCAAAAGGTTTCTAACACTTCCCAAAGTTACTCAGCTGTAAAATGGGGGATTCATTTTACAACCAGAACTGGATGGAATTCAAAGCCAGGGGTTATTAAAACCTGAAAGCCTCCAAGGTTTTTTCCTATTAAGTGAGCAAGTAAATGCATTCAACAAAAAAAAAAAAAAAAGCAGCACAGAGAAAAAGTATCTATTTAGTCTTTTATACATATAATTCCTCAACACTGACGCTTTTCCTTAGGAAAAAAAAAATAAAACAAACAGGTCTTCATTATTTCAGTTTGGAGGTTTTTTGCCAGCAGTGGAAAAGGATAGTTCTCACTGTGAAATCTTTTCTGCAGTGATATCCTGGTCTCTGAGCACCTGATCCCTTCTCTGTCCAGCTAAGCCAGGCTCACTTGGGTGAGCACACACAGAGGCAGCAACCCAGCAGTGTTCATTAAATCACCCCACTAATTCACAAGGTGACACCGTGCTGGGACCAGGACAATGCCTCAGCATGGCACCACTGTCACTCAGAGAAATTAAAGACATTTTACACATCCAGATCTAATCACCTATCAGTATTTATAGGTAACAGGTTCATATGGATTTATAGCCTCGAGGGATCCTGAGATGATCTATTCCCATTTCCCCACGTAACACAGGCCACATCATATCAATCAATTCCTCCCTGGCTCCTGCTTTAACGAGAGCATTTCCCTATACATCAATCCTTGACTCAACGCTTTCCACGGCAGGGAACCCACTGGGTAACATTTGATAAATTGCTTCAGTGGTTAATTATCCACTCTGGTTAAAAAAAGCGGATTCGATTTCCTGACAATGTATTACTTGCAAAATTACAACAGAGCTTTAACAAAGAAGCCTTTTTTAATCTGTAGCTATTTGAGAGTGGACTAATAAGAATGTGATCTCCCAATTGCTTGAACAAAACACAAAAGAAGGTACTACTGTATAAAAAAGATGAGTAAGATTTTTAAAGACACTTTCCATAATAACAGAAAGTGGCATGTCCCAGATCACTCACCCAGCTGTACCAGTTGGCAATGAAAGCCTGTCTTAATATACAGCATTAAAATCACCTTTGACCAGCAAGCAGATAACAAAGATGCTAAATCCCTGGACAATGAACTCTGGGCATGAGAACTAAGATCCCTGTGATGCTCTTGGCCTTTTAAACAAACAAGATAATATTTCATATGAAAATCCTCCTCCTTTGCAGAAGGCCTCCCCCAAAGACCATTTAAACAGTTCCATTTTGCCATTAATTGCCCAGGTCCATCCTGCCCGGGTGAAGTGGGGATGAACTTTGCCAACTGTGATGTCTAATGATGACTATTAAGTTGAATTAATGAGATAATATTTAGCATGGTGAAAGCAACTGAAGAATCGCTCTTTTTTAGCTTCTTTTAAAAGCATCTCAGTGAGTAAAGAGTTGCAACTTTTTTTTTTGCATATGTCAAATGTTTGAAGACATAAAGCAAGTTATGCATGTATAAGCTTCTTCTGACACATTTAAAACCTACATCATACTTAACCTTGGCATATAAAAGCAATTGGGCCTGAACAAGCATTTTTAAGGCTTTCAGAATCAAAATCTTTAGTGCACTGGCCAGGTCATTTAGAAAAAAAAAAAAAAAAAAAAAAAGGAGATGGAGATAAAAAGAAAGGGAATAAAGAGACTTTACTACATTAACCAGCTCTCTGCTGATGCCTCTGCACTCTGTGGATGTGCCACAGCCCCACAAAATAAGAGGGGTTAAGGGGAGGAGTGTGTTCCAGTAATAGTAAGACTAAAGAGCAGCAGTAGCTGAAATTAAGGGAGGACTCCCCTTTACTTCACCATCTTTTCCCACTTACAGTCGAAAATATTGACAATTAATGAATTTCAATATATTTACTAACACTAGCTTTGTGAGACATTCTTGCAAAGCCTGCTCCACCTGCTGCAGAGCACTCTGGCTTTCAGCATCAACCCCCTCTGATGCAATTACAATAACATTTGGGCAAAGGTAGGCTGTGCCCCCCAAAATGGACAGACAAACTTCTCCCCTGTCACTCTGGACAGCCAGCAGAACCACTGGTGAGAGCAGAGAGTTCTACTCAGAGCCACCTTTCCTACTACCCACTTTCACAACATTTGACAAAATGGACAATTATCTCTCTTTCGGAGGAGATAAAATAAAAAGAAGTAATTTTTTTTTTTAGAAGTATGACTTACACATAGCAAAAATCATAAAGAAGAACAAGGATTTACTGTCAAGAGTGGCTCAGAGTTTTCCTACATGCTAAAAAAAGATACAAATATTCTATTACTAAGTAAAGTCCCTCTAAAAATCAAGCTGCCTTTCTAAAAAACGTTTTGTCTTCAAAACTTGATATTAATTTTTAAACCCCAAGAAAGAATCCAGACATGATAAATTCATCTCTCAACCCAGAATCGCTCTGATTATTATCAAAAGAATTGCTTAACACAAAGCCATTGCAATTGTAAAGTGCAAACGTGCAGTTAATATGCTGATACCAAAACCTGAGTAATATGGTTAGTGAGCATCCAGACCTTCTGCCAACTTACTCAGACTGAGAATATGGAAATTTAAAAAAACTAATAAAAAAGCACTACACAGCTTTAGGCTGTCAACAGATTTTATCCTGAATAGTTTTTATACCAAACCAAACACACAGGCAGCTGTGCCTGACTCACGTTTACTGGCAGCCAGTTAACGTTTTGCTAATTCCAGAAAGAATGATCACCTTGCTGTTGGGTTTACCAGGCTGAAAACCATTCCCCAGAGCTTTCAAGCAGCCTTCCCTCCCTGGCTCTGGGCAGGGATGCTGCAAGGGGTGAGGAGGAGGAGGATGCTGAGGACTCAGACAGCAGATCCAAGCATCCCCTGGGAAGGTGGAGTGTTATTGTGTGCACAGCAGGGTGGAAACCCCGAGCTCGCTCGTGTGCTTGTCAGAAACCAGTTTGCAGTGAGCAAGCAAGGTAAAAGGTTAATGAAATACAATCTGAGGAAATAAAACAAGGACACTGATGACTTTTCACAAGGCCCTGGAGCTGGCTGTGCTGGCTGGAGCCCTTTCCCCACAGAAAGGGGATGTTTCTGGAGTCAGGAAAGCACAACAGTGACACAAGGCTGTTTCTATTGTCCTGGTGGGGTGAACACGTCCTTACAGGCAGCATCACCTCATTCCCAGCTGGGAACAGTCCCCACTGTGCTCCATCCAGCAAGGAGCTGGAGGGCTTGCAAGGAAGGAAACAGATATGGAAATTGGGCAATAAAAGATTACGTAACAAAAGGTCACACACTGGGTACTGATTTGTGTTTTACTTGCAGGGAGCAGCAAAGTCACCAGTGCAGTGGCAGCAGAGACCTTGGTGAGGGGGACCAGGAGCACTGCAGTACCCACAGTGGGGCTGCATCCCCCACAAACTTCAAACACAGCCCTGGAAACCTCCATCCAATGTCTCCACCTCGGAACAGACTGCTCTCAACAAGAAAAGAAATCTAAACCAACGGGATAACCCAAATGAGCACCTGTGAGTGACCCAGGCACAGGAATCTTAACACTTAGACCTACCACTATGCTTTACTTTATGGCAGGCAATACACTGTTCAGGCTTGAAGTCAAAATTAGCAGTGTAAGGACAGGGAGTGTGTTCTTGGTTTGAGGTTTTATTTTTTCCTTTAGAGGGCAACTGATTTTTCTCATGGATAAACTTCCCATGCCACATTTATGCCATCACTATGGTTTTTTTGTAAGGGAACAGTATTTACAAAAAAGGGATCACCATCCTCTGGGCCTCAGATACAACTGTTACAACTGTGAAATTATTTTGTCTAATACAGGAGTTCAAGTAAACTCCTAGTGTGACTTCACTGAATACAGATTCCAGACCCAAAACATTTTTTTTTCTACTAGTACCTAATCAGAGTATCCTAAAATATAAAGAAGTAACAGAGATTTAAAAGAAGTTGAAAGGGGGAAAAAACACACCAAACAACAACAAACAAACCTACAAAACACAAAAAATGCACTGGAGAATTTCCCTACTTTACTAATTTACTCACAAAGTGTGAGAAACACATAAATAATCAAGGAATTTCCCACTGTAATGTGAGAGCCATTTAAGGACATAAATTCAAGAATATCTATACACAAGCTGCTGTCAGACCAGTCACATGTGGTGGGTAGAAAAACGATCTGATATTTGGAATCACTTTCACAACCAGCACGTTAAGGCAACAGCCTTAGGAAAATATGAATGCAATGCAAGACTAAACCAAACAAAGCTGTGAATTATGTGAGGAGTTAAGACTCTGCAAGCACTTCACCAGGTGAATGAAATTAGCAACCTGACAATTAGCAAGAGGAATAAATTCCCATAAAAAGCAAGCAGAAAGGAATTTTCAAGTGTATGAGTACAAAGTTTTGGCTTCATACACTTGCTGTTGTTACCAATGCAATATGTTTACCCATTTCTCCATGGGATATAAAACTCAACTTGGTATGAAAACAAATCACTGAAAGTCTTAGTAGATTAGTAAATGTCAGATCAAATTAAACCTTCTCCTAGACTATGCAGGGGCTGTACAAATTTATCAGAGTCTCACAGATTGTTTGCTCTCTTGACATGAATAGGTCAGAACAGCCCAGAGACAAAAGGCAGCAAGATCAGAAGACTGAAAATGCACAGTTTGGGAATGCACACTTATTGCCAGGCTTTGTTTCACATTAAACTCATTCACAGGGAAACAGGTTTGGAGATGGAAAATGCCTTGGCAGATAGGAAGCAGCAAGAGACAGCAGCTTTTCCTCTTCTAAAGGCTCTCTCTGGCAGACAGGAGCTGGGCAGCCCACCTTCCAGGCTTGAAGGTTTCAAGCTGTGGCATGCAAAACATAGCAGAGAGGTTTGTAACTTCTCTTTTCTGTGAGTGATCTCGAGAGTGCTTGTTATACAGGGAGGACACATCCCTCAAGCTTTGCTGTTGGAAGATTCTGCAGAGGGAACATAAAACTTCTGGGCTCCAATGGGGGGAAAGGGGGAAAGGGGAAAGGGAAAGGGGGGAAAGGGAAGGGAAAGGGGGGAAAGGGGGGAAAGGGGGGAAGGGGAAAGGGGGGGGAAAGGGGGGGAAAGGGAAAGGGGGAAAGGGGGGAAAGGGGGGAAAGGGGGGAAAGGGGGGAAAGGGGGGAAGGTTCTGCCTAAAAAAGCACCTAATTAGGATGGATAAGGATACAACCCAAAGTTTGCCCTGAGTCGTGCTGGCTCTCCCACCATCAGACAAGCACAGGAGAGCTGCCAGCAATGCTGCAGCAGGGAACAGCACAGTGCCCAGGGATGCTCACAGGGAAACCAGCCCATGCCCTCCCAGGTGCCTCTGTCACCAAAAGGCTGTGACAAAGCTGCTGCTGGAAAGAGCACCCAGCACAGCAGCAAGTGACAGCAGTCAGTATTTGCAGGCTGGGGTAATGCTCACCAAACTGAGCAGCACACCTGGTAGTAAGGTTTGGGCATGAAAATACATCAACCCCTTCTGCCTGATGAAGAACAACTGACCTGCCACATCCCTGCCCAGGGAAGGGACAGGTAGGACCACGGCAGCACTGGCACAGCTCAGCACCCAGCCCTCTCCTCAGATCCTTGCATCCTGCCTGTCCTGCTGCAGCTCAAGTGCCAACAGCCCTTTCCAGCATCTGCAAGTGTTTCAGAAGGATCTACAGCCTTGACTCAGCTCGTGGCACCTGCTGGGCACGTCCCCTCCTGTCCCCAGAGATGGATCCTTTGCTCCCCCTGCTCCCTCCAAGGGATGCTGTCCCAACAGGCTCATCCCAGAGCATTTTCTGTGCCTTTGGGAGCACTCCCCTGCAGGCACGACTGTAAATGCAGACCTTACCCTTCCCCATCAGTCACCTGGGAATCGTGTGCATTGCCCAAAGGATGGCTGGAGGTGGGGACTGACGTTTATCACCAGCCCTTCACAGCAAAGAACAAAATCTCCCCAGCAGGGCCCCTTGACGATCTCCAGGACACGCAGGTGCAAGGCAGAAACAGAACAAGTTACAGCCGAGTCCTGTCAGGTATTTGAGCCCACTTAGCTCCGGCAAACACGAGTTTGCCCAATTTCACGAGCCTTACCCACGGACAGGCTGGTCTCTGCCTCTGCTCCTGCACCAAGCAACAGGAGGCTTTGAATTTGAATTTGCACACGCAGAGCAATCCTTGCTGGGATATCTGTGCCATAAGAGCCCTTCAGACACAGACTTCCTCCATTTACATCACATTGTATCAGGAGTTAATGACTCCCAATTATATTAAGTGCTTTTTAAAATCATGGAACAATTAGTTCCAAAAAACAAGGAAGTACCAGCGACTTGATTTCTCATTAAGAAGATAAAATAATAAACAAGAAACTAGTTACTTGCTACAGATACCAGAGCACACACTGTTTACAGAAACAATTGTTGTGTTTCTGTACAGCAGGATCATCTTGTGCTTTTTATTTAAAGAACACAATGGTAAAGAGCACAGAACCATTACAACACGGAAAGCAACCATGCTTGGAGGGTTGCTTTGCCTTTTCAAAGGGAAATCAGGAGCACAATAATGTTTTATTGTTATTCTTTCAGCATACACAAGCGAACAATATATTGCATAAAAACAATTCCTTGTAAACAACTTGAACCGTAAAAGCAAACAATACCTCAAGTAATAAAAAGAGTTTATATCCTGAAAGATCAATTATTATTTTGGCTTGTTGATATGAAACAGAATAAACTATTTATTAGAGCTCAAATCATTTAGGAACTATAACCACAATGATCTATAAGTAAAGATCATGGCAAGAAACCAGAACTGTAACATAAATATTTAGGCTTTCAATACAGGAAAGAACACACACAAGTTCTTAGTATGCTAGGACAGAATCAGAGCACCACCCTTTCTGGCAGCCACCTAACAACAGCTAGGGCAAGGATTTTACTATTTACAGAGAAGCAAGAAATTAAGGAATATTTTTTTTCTCTAAAGACAAAACAAAAAATATCCAACAGATTTTTTTACTAAAACTTGCAGCTTGTAAACCTAATTTCCAAAAATATAAGCTGGAGTCAAAGCTGACAGTGGCACAGAGTGTGGAGACAGAGGCCAAGCTCTGCCCTGACATAGCAGGAATTTCAGCAGAGACAAAACCCAATCACTCCAGCTCTCCACAGGGCTCCAGAGGATGGGGAAAAGGAGCAAACAGAGCTGCAGCAGCCACCTGGGGGATGCACCTTTGGAAACTCTTTCCAGACTCACTCACTCCTCTTCCTGGCATCTTAGGGAGAAGACAAAACCTGCCCAGGGTTGAGTTAAGCCAGTGCTCAGCATTCCTTACCTGCTGCCTTCTCTCCCTCCCTGTGTTTTGGGATCCCCAGGCACGGAATGATGAGCTGCTGGCAGAGGGTGCGGCTGCAGGAGCTCCTCTGCTTCCTACCTGGGACACTGAGCATGCTCCCACTTCCTCCCTAGCCAGGTTTCAGGAAAAAAAAAACCTCCCCTGAAGTAGATTAGGGATGTCCCAGCTTTATCCAGGATCCCTTTCAAAGCATTTCAGCTGGAAAGGGGATAAAGCAATGAGCAAAGCACACACAGCCTTAGCTTGTTTTAGCAACTGACTCTGAATCAACCCATATGAACAAAAAGTCCTTTGGGGAAAAACTCAGGAGATCTGGGTCCCATTTCAGGTGCTGACAAAACACACCTGCATGTTTGGTCGTGCCTCAGCTTCACATCTATAAGGAGCAGCTGTGAGGGCCTGGTTTATTCCTTCTTTTGCTTGCCTTCCCTGTAGCCCATTTGGATAATGCACAGACTTTTACAAGGCATTTTTACAATACCTAAGACAACAGGACCTTGACCTCTATTAGAGCTGCTAAATAGTATCACGTTGCTTACATCACTGTAAACCCAGAACTTAGGCAAATAAGGAACAGCTCCCAATTCACTGCCAAAAAAAGTCTCCTCTAGTATCCAAACAGTGCCAGCAACAGAACCAAAGCTGCTGCAGTCGAGATGTGAAACGGGCAGAAGGATGAAAAAGGCAGGCTGCCTCCCCACAGCTGGAAGTGCACACTTGATTCAGGGACTACTGCTTCCCTGGAGTCAAAGGTTGCCAGAAATCTTGCATCAGAATGTGATCTAATTTCCACACAGCCTCCTTATGTCGCCCTCGCTCCAGCACACAACCCCACAGTTGGCTGAGCAGCTGCTGCTCTCCCAGCCAGAGGGATCACTGTGCCCATTGCACAGCAAGATCCCCACAACGCCTCCGTGTTGCACCTCAGGTGAAAATCCCTAAGCCAGCCAACTTCCTATAATTGTATTATCTATGCAAGACACTGGTGCCAAGCTGGCCAGACGGCTGGGACAGGGACCAGGGCTCCCCTGAGTGCCTGACATCCCCCAGGCCAGCTGGGGCTGAGCTGGCATGCTGATGTGCATGTCCAGCCACAGAAATGCCCATTTTTAGCAAATCTGCCTCGTAAATTATGCCATTTCCCCAGGTCTTCCTGTGAATATGCCCTTTTAATCGGGCTGGGTCTCAGGGGGAGTAGAAGCATCTCAGTCACACTGAAAGTGGAGAACTCAAGCCCAGTATTACCAGTACTGGGACCCAGACAGAAGCTGTCAGCATGAGCACAGCTAACACAGCTGTGACCCTGCCCTCTTCTTTCTTCAGGTCTCTCCTGGTGCTCACAGGAGCTGTGGTGTGAGATTGGTTCACTTCGTTCTGAAATTTAGCACAGGTTAAACTGCCTGAAGAGGCAACAGGAGGGTGGTCTGGAGGATGGAGTGGTGCAGGTGTGGGTTACCCTGAGCAGGAGCTGCACACCTTCCCCAGGGGTCACTGCCAGCACACAGCACAGCTGGGAGTGATCCTGAGCATGGGGAATCTGGGGATGCCAGGGAAGGAGCAGGCAGCCTCATCCTTTACCACAAAGCAGGGAGAGGTCAATGTCCAGCTCACGAAATCATAAATTCAAAGATATTCAGCTGAAACTGGATTTCCTGTACATACACACAGCAAACCAGCCTGAGAGGCCATGCCAGTCACCATCAGAATGGCTTTGGTGCCCTCCTGCACAAGGACTTGTTTTTGGGGCCACAGTACAGCTCAAGACACCCAACTGGACAGTCATGTGTCACTGCAGACAGGAAAATGAGGAACTTCCAGGCAGCCCAAACAGCAAAGGTGCACAGCACACCTCCACTTGCAGCTTTGACTTCAACAGCTTGCCAAGAGCAAAATCCATGTTCCCCTGAAGAAGCTACTTGCACTTCTCCAGGATTTTGCCTTTTAAAGTCAAACAGTGCAGTGAACAAAGTTTTATCGAGTGCAGCAGAAAATAAACTTTAAAATATAATCGTAGGCACTTGTAGCAGGAGCTTTGAAACAGCCAGGCTGCTGAGCACTGCTGCAACCTCCCTGGTCCCAATACACTCAGTTCTGAGCAAGTACAGCACTGAACTTGTCCTTAACAACTTCAATGCTGCCAGCACTGATGATTTTCATACACATCTGATGGTTTTCTTAAAAAAACCTCAGCTCCTGGAGTCATGCGATAAAGAAGAAACATGCACTTCTATTAAAGAAAAGGCTTTTAGATCATCTTTTTGCCCAGGAAACAAGAAAAATGAACCTTTACATTACAAAACTGGGAAAATTCTAAAGCAAAGAACCCTTCAACAGTTACTGTTGCTTTAAATCTCAGGGGGAGTGGGCACTAAGTAGGCAAAAAGCTTTCTTTTTTGAGCTTATCTCACAAATTACATCTAAGTTGTTTGCTTGGATTTTTTCCTCCAGAAATTTATGCTGTGAGTAATTCTGAGCAGTGAATAAACTCAAGGAAATTGTCTGCTTTCTACCATTCCTTCAACAATATGAAGCAAGGTGACATGAACAGAACAAACTCCCAATTATACCTTTAGTTCCTCCTGTCACTACAGAGTGCTCTATCTTTCAAATAATAAAATTAAAAATTAAATACAGCCTGGGGAGCTCTAAAGGCACAGACAAAAGGCTCCATGTTCCACTGCAAGATCTTTTTCCCCAAAGCCTACAGATCCCACAATTTTTGAGATGAAACTGCCACTGAAAGCCAACACAGCATAGCCTGGTGGCACCTGCCAACTCTGAGCCACTCCAGGAAGACAGGCTCTACTAAAATTTAGGAATACTAATAAAAAACAAACCCCTGTGCCCCTCCACCAGATTTTTTTCCACCATACCTCTAGCAGGTCTCTCAAGACAGAATCCTGAGATGTGCTCTGATGGACATGGGTCATTCCCACGGCACCTGAGAGGGTCACAGAGGGTCTCTTGTCCCCATCCAGGATAGCTTTGGTGTGGGGAAAGGGAAATGTGGCCTGGCAGCACTGCCAGGAAAGAATGCCAGCACAGGGGAGCCCCAGGCCAGCACCCACCACAGCTGGTGCTGAGCCTGTGTGTTTGTAAGAGGTTTTTTGGAAGTCAGAGGGGCCAGTTCTGCCCATACTCCAAGGCTGAGTGAAGCCAGTGCTGCTCTCAAAGGTCTGTGCTGGCTCAGACCATGGCTGACACCCCTTTGCTGCTCTCCCACCCATTTCCTGGGCCATCACATGGGAGCAGAATCCTTTCCACAGCTCAGGCTGAACTTGCCACCCTCCTACCCTGTGTGAGCCGAGACCCCTGAGCCCCAGGGGAATGAGGTCAGCTCTTCCCTCCTCTGTGGCTGCAGCAGGGAAGGACCAAAGCCCCTCCACCATGTCCTGATGCACATTTGAACAACCTCTAAGGCTGCAGGACACTCTGGGAGAGAGGGTTTGGAAATCTCCTCCTGCCCTGGGTGACAGCAGCGAGCCCGAGTCTGCTGCTCCTGCAGCCACAGCAGAAGGTGGCTCCAAGCACTCCATGTCCTCACATCAACTCCTCACCCTGGCTCATTAGGATGTTCCTTCCCTCTGCCCCCTCCTGTCCCCCAATCTCCCCAAGCACTAATGGGCTCCTTTGCAAACCCAGCGAGTTCTGCAGAGCGCTTGAAACGCTCCCATTTTCATTCCAACAGAGAAAAAGCAAGTTTTATTCTAAGTAGAAGTGGCAGCTTCTAATTTAAGACTGTACCATTTGGCCTCTAGGCACAACAAAAGCTACCTATTGCCCACGTAGATGGTCACCCAGCTCTAATGCCATCTCAACAGGCAATTCCAAATAAAGGTGACCGATTCTGAACTTGCTGGCCCTTGGCTCCTAGCCCCAGCTGTGGGGCTCACTCCCCAGCAGCCCAGATGTACTTTTTTTATGGGTGAAATTCTACTCACTCCCATTAATGCCATCAACCAGTTGCTGGGAGCAAGAATTACATTAAATTATTTTATCTGCAGCCAGACTGCCCGTGGGGGCAGGAGCAAGGGAGCAGACAGAGGGGAGGCAGCCAGGGGCCAGAATCCCACATGATCCCAAACAAGGCTTCTCAGTTGCTTTATAAAAGTGCCTGCAGTCTTCCTTTTACATGTGCACATGTATTTATATGTGCATATACATGTGCAGATTGAAATCATGCACATTGCCACTGAAGTGACCAGCAAGCATCTTGTATGCCTGTCACCAGCCCCACACAGATTGGTCATAACTGTGGGGCCCCACAAGCACCAAGGGCACTGCTGCTCTGCTCCCCAGGCAGGATCAGCACCTGCTGCATCCCACATTGCCCTGTTTCCTTGCTGAAATGCATGAGGTCCAGAGTATCACACTTCCAGGCACTGGAACCCAGGCTGAACCAGGCACAATTTCACCCCATCAGGAAACGTCCCCACCATACGGATCCAGAGCACGATGAACACAGCTTGATCTGCTTTATTTTTCAACCTGCTGAATTGCTAGAATATGTTTAGCTGTTAAACACAGACCCCAGATCCATAATCCCACCCTCAGCAGCTGTTACATTTGCTGTGGTACTTACAACAGATGTTACAGCTCCACAAAAAGGTAAAACAGTTGAGACTTCCAGAACTGGGGCTGGGAGGGGGTGAAGCAGAGCCCAACCACCCCCTGCACCCAAGCTCAGAGAACCAGCCATGGATGCACCAATGCACGTGGTACAGAGCCACATCACAGCCTAGAGCAGTTTAAGGAACTTCCAAGTGTTGCCATAGTGGCATTAAAAAGCTGTCAGCTTCCTGGGAGACAAGCAGCAGAGGCTGGAACTCAGTGTTTAAAGGATGATTAAATGTAAGTGACTTAAATTATACATTCCCATTGCTGGAACTGACACCATTTAAAACACACCATCTATTCCCCATTTCCTCTGACACTGATTACTACCCACTAAAAGATGAGCATTTTCTTGCAAGCAGTGAAGTACCAAACTAGGGATTTATGAATTGGAGATAATTAAAAGGTTTTGCATTACAAATAGAGTAAAACATTTACATTCCATGGGCCACCTGAGAACACTTAAAGAGTCAAAATGGGCATTCTTTTTTACCTGAAAACATGCCTGCTCTCTATCAAGGCTGCTAATTGAGGCACAGGAAGCTTGCAGCTACTTTGCAGTAGATTCATAATCCAACGTTTGCTGAGCTTCTGGACAACCTGAGAGAGAGCCATCTTTAATTCTCCTACGTAGAGCTCTGTGAGCTGCTGCTCCATTAAGACACAAAGAAATCGCCTGTTTCTCCTTGATAAATCCACGGAGTGACTTGCAAGCCATTACCATTCTGATTTCACAGGCACAGAGCTATAGGATTTTCTTGGCTAGCAAGGACAGCACTTCACCAGGAGCAAGAAGAAGCAGCACAAGGGATCATCCAAGACCACGAGGGCATGGAGAGTCTCCCCCATCCACCCAGAGCACCCACAGCCCCTCTCAGAGGCCACTGTGGTCAGCCCCTATTGGTCCAAACTTATGATCTTGTGCAGGATGCCAGTGTCCACCCCAGTGACAACGCACGTGAAAGGATTAACACCTGTGATGGAATTGCACATGAGGATCTCAGTAACCTCAAAAAAGGGCTTTTAAACATGATTTTCACTCCCTTGCTGAAATATGCAAGCCAGAAAACACAGTATTGATCTCACTGCCTGGTAGAAATATGATAAGAGACTAATTGAGCACAGAGATCTCAGGGAAGCAATCTCCAAGGAATCTTTTGATTTGAACAAGGACCCTTACAAAATGCCAGAAAAAAAAAATCTAAAAAAAAAAGGGGAAGGAAAAGGCTAATTCTGGATCTTCCTTGACAGTTTGCTTTTCCCTGCATTCACAGGAGTGCTGAGCATTGTAGAACTCAGAATAGAAGAGGCTCCAGGGTTCTGGGAGGGAAACTGTGGCTGCAAGTGTGAGACAGGGGGAGAGGATCAGCAACGCAAACAGCAGCAAACACAAACAGTGACTCACAACACAGCACATAAACAACACTGCAAGAGCTTTTACAATTATAATTCAAACCAAAATAAACAAGGATGACAGCCCAGGACGAGGAAAGGGAGGATGACAGTGATGGGAGGGGGGGTGTGGGGACTCCATCACGTTCACATCTGTTGCTCTCATAGCATCCCAAATGAGCAGCTCCAGAAAGTAACAGAAGGGAAGATATATGGGACAGCAGCAGCTTCTTGTGATCTACATCCCTGCTTGAAGTTTTCATGACTGCCCTGAGAGCAGAATTTATATCCCAAAGCCATGCAATAGCCTACTATACTGCTACTGGTTTTGACCCCTGGCCCCTAAACTAACTCTAGCAACAGAAATAAAAAGTCCAGCTTGGAGGGTTCATGAGTGCAATAGACCCCGTGTAGTGGGTGGATAGACAGAAGGCAACAGAGGGGGAGAAATCACACCATCAGCAAGAGACACTGCTTTAAGTGCTCTGCAAATCCTCCAGCCAAGCAGATTCACAATTTCTTTTGCTCTTGCTTCATTACCTTCTAGTGAGAAACTCTTCCCCAGTCTGCACCTTGAATATTTTTTTTCATTTTTCACACAAACCAAGTTATTTTTCTCATGTGGGAAGCAAGAGCTAATGATCATCCTTTTTACAGAAATCTTTTCCACATCAGAAAATGTGTTGCCTGCACTCAGGCTTATATTTCCAAGTACAACTCCCTCAATATTCCCTCTCCAGCCTCATTTGATCACCTCCCACCTCTTCATCTCCAGACCTGCCACCGTGCCCATTCTCCTCCTGCCCTGCACTGCCCAGCTCCCCTTGGTGCAGCAGGAAGGGATTACCAGCCCTGCCTGACACACAGAGCTTCTGTAAGGATGACTCAGACAGAGATTGGAGTTTTTTCCTCAAGCCTCAGGATGGTGTTGGTTTGTTTGGGCCCCACCATCCGGTGCCACCCTGGCTGCTGCACTCTGTCATCCAGCTCCTGCTCCCTCTGAGCCACCTCTGCAGCCTCCTCTTCCCTATTCCTCATCACAATGGTGCCCTGCTGGCTTTGCTGTTCACACAAATGATCCAAATCCTGCTCCCCAAGCCTCAGTCACATCAGCAGCCCTTCTCACACGTTAATGAGTGACCCCATTAAAAAGGGAAGTTGGACAGATTCGCTTATTTAAGTCATTTTTTGGGATCCCATCCTCCCGTCTGCTGTGAACAAAGTGCTCTGGAACTTTTTTGAAGAACCAGTGTCATATTCCTTGATCTTTCATTTTCTGTGTTGCTCCTTCTCCTCCCTTTAAAGATCTGGAGTGGGCTTTGCTTTGTTCTTCCCTCTCCACGACATCCCCGGGGAACATCGAGGGCAATCACTAATGATTGACCAGTGTTCAGAGCTTGCTGAGACTGGGTTTTCCTCATAATTATACCCAAAATAATTTCACCAAGTCCAGCTGATGCAAATACTGGCTATTATATTCTCTATTTGACAAAGCCTGTGCACATTATCACTGTTACACTTTTAGGAGGACTGAAGCAGAGGAAGCACAGAGCACATCCACCTCTTGCAACCCTTCATCTCTCCAGCCTTGTTCTGCTCCTCTAAGTCTTTTCTCACACATTCCCACCTTTTCTTTGCAAAAATTTCACCCAATTCAGAAGCTTTCAAGTAAATAGTTTTTCCACTAGAGGGCACAAAGACAATTTCTCCTAAATGGAAACTGATGTTAGAAGGATTAATAAAATAATTACTAACATCTCATCAAAGGCATCTCAAACTTCAATAAATGAACACTCAATAAATTAAGATGTAGTTCCAGCTCCCCAAGTACTACACCACCATAAAATGTCTCAGAGACTGAAAATATAAAAATCTCAAAGTGATGCTACTCTAACAGGATTTCCTATATCACACTAAGCACTTTATCCTGTGATTTCTGTGCTTCCCCACTGTTTCTCACTAGGCACGGACCACAACATTAACACAGCAATGGAAACAACAGATCCATCCTAGTATTTTCTACCTTGAAGTAACCCAAATTTAGCTTCAAATCAATTAACTTTTTATGCTTTCTGGCTCAAAAGAAGTTTTATACCAGCACTTCTGTTTGCAGATACTTTTGGGTCATGATGAAGTCACTTTCTGACTTGTCTTGGGCAAATTAAAGAGATTTTAGCCTTTAGCACTCTTGTATTCAAACCAGCTTTTTTACCGTTAAACCTTGTAAACTTGCTACAGGTCATATCTATGCCCAATACACCCTTCCCCAGTTCCTCAATAGGGAATTGTGTAAAAACACACACTCCATGGGAAAGCAATCGCACCGGCTTACACAAACCCAACGAGTGGCAGGACAGCGATAATTCCAGAGCATTAATATGCTCTCAAGGTTCATCAGCCTCCCCATCCCCAGCACAGCCCCAGGCAGAGCATGGCTTGCCCAGACCCACCTTGCTGGCTGCTGTGATCCCTGCATCCCACGCCGAGGTGATGGGTGAGCGCCCGGTACCCGACCCTTGCGCCGGTGTCCACGCGCAGCCCCACGCTCCCCTCCATGGCCAGCAGCCCCCCGAGGTGCCCCTGCTGCTCCAGCCCAGGGCAGGGAGGTTTGCTCTCTGCCTGTGGGTTCCCACTGCCTGGAGGGTTTGGCTGGAGCAGAGTCAGCCCCGAGACTCTGGCTAATGGGAGAAGAGGGACAATAGCGATGCGCAGGTGCTTCCTCCCATTTAAAGTGTTTACTTGTGCAGCCCAACGCAGTGACGCTGCTGGGGATTAGATCTGCATGCTGCTCTGCAGAGTTCAAAAGGTAGCACGTAACAAAAGGAACCCTGAAATACTGCTTATTAAATTAAAGTGGGAGGGGTTTTTTTCTTTCTTTTTAAGCTCTGCTTCCTTTGCCAATGCCAAGTAAGAGGGTTTTTCCAAGCACACAATAACAGCGGTTTCAAATGGGAAATGATACATACTGTATCAAAACAAAACACAAAACACCAGTTCTAACACAAAAGCAAAGGGTTTATCAGTGTATCTCCATTGCCTAGGCAGCAGGCTCCTATGGCATGGCAAAGACAATTCCATCAGCCAGCAGAGAAGGCCAAACTCAAGATCCATGCATGATGTGAGAAAAATTAAAAAGATCAACAGGGAAGGAAGGGTATAGCTAAGCTACAACTGCAAGCTAAGGAAAACATCAGTCCAAAACAGCAACAAAGGCTGTTTTTTCAATGAGATAAAACAAGCAATTCAACCATATTCCACAGTAACTCATTTGGCTTAGGACTGCAACAGGGACGAAAAAAAAAAAGAAAAAGAAGGGAGCATCTGAATCTAATTTTGCTGTTCTAAGTTTACATTAGATGAATCAAGATCCCTACGAGAGAAGCCAGGCACTCAAATCCATGCTTGGATCTCATACATGGGAAGTATCAGATGTACTGAATGTCTTACAGCTCCTTCTAGTCAGTGAATGCCCAAAGATACTCAGCACTTAACAGTAAAATAATAATAAAAGCAAGAACAATAATAAAAAATGTCAAGGCACTTTTTCTAGTATAGAAATTAAATCCAGCTTTATAGGCAATTGTTTGTGAACATCTCAGTCTTCTGAAATAGTAGAAGTGGTGCTTTTGGGAAGTTTCAAATAAAGTATAATATTTAAGATTCTGCAACTAAAGAGTGCACCTCATTTTCACACAAAACTACTCCTCAAAATGCCAGACATGCTGAAAACAATGCCACACACGTTCTCATTCTCTTAATGTCAAAATAAACACAACTGACTCCTATTGTCTGAGGGCCATATTATTTAATCCTCTCCTCATGGTTGCAGTTATTTCAGATGTGCTTCCATTGACTTTCCTTCTTGGTTCAAACAGACTGAGTGGGATTTGCACTTCCATCTTCTGAGATCTGGTGGGATGATTGCTCAGAGAATGTCAGATCATCAGTGAAGCTAGAAATGACAATTTAAATCCCTCTGTCTGCTGTTCAATCAAAGGCATATGCCAGGAGATAAGTGGCAAGTGCTGCTTTCATTGATGCCAGTGACAGAGTAATGCAACGTCTTAAAATTAGCAGGTTAAGAGTTTTAGAGCTGCTTTTGTGCAGCTCAGCAATCCTGTGTCCAGCTTACCAGACTTTTCTCCTTGAAGTAACACGAGGACATGGGCAGAGGTGCACTAAGAACAGCTGCAGCAACACATGAACTCAGCTGTTGACTAACAGGTTTGGCTGTAACCCGTTTTACCTGTGCTGAAACAGTCTGTCAGCACCCTCAGCCCCCACACACCCTCCCTCATCTCAAGCAGCACTGCCAGACAGCAGGTGGGCTCCATAACCTCAAACCACCTTGTCTGCTCTGCACACAAACCTCTGCCCAGAAAAGGCCAAACCAGCACCTACAGTCAGCTCCAGGCTATCAACAAAAACCAAGGCACAGTGTGCTTTCAGGGGTGAACTCAAATCCAGGGTAAATGCTTGGAAATCCCTGCCCCAAATCACTCAGCATCACCACGAGCAACCCAGCCTGCTCCACCACACCTTCCATCAGGCCTGCAGAGACCACAGACCTGGACCTTGCAAGGTGGCAGGCAGGAACACAGCACTCCTGGGTCCCTTTTATTGTCAGTTTTGGTCTTGCTGGACACCAGCAATGCATGTATTTTATTTTTATGGCTTTCGTTCTACTGCTCCCTGCATCCCCTGAAGGGACACATGATGCCATTTATTTAGAGGAGATCCACCTGAAAAACAATTTAATGCACATTCCCTGAAAGGATATCAGAACTTAAACAGGTGAAAGTAACTTCATTTACCAGCAGAGGCTTATGGATGCTCAGAGACACTGAGATTTATAACACACTGCCTTAGGCAAGTGGAAGGACAGCGAGAGGAGAGATGAATTCCTGGCTGTAAAGCATCATAAATGCCAAACCCCAAACGAGTCTTTACAAGATCTATTACTTATACTTGCTCTGAAGCTCTAAGAAGGGGGTGGCCAGAGGTTCAAGCCACTGCTGAGGACCCCCAATATCCTCCAGGACAACAATGCAAGTGAAGGGCTTGGTCCCACCAGGGCAGAAGGCTGCAGGAAAGCTTCCATCTCCCAGAGCTGCTGCTGGGCACCATGTGCTGGTGCATCAAATGCTGCATGGTTCAGTGGGAGAATAGGATTAGGTGGGGTAAACTGGGGGGAACATTAGGAAGGCCTTTCCAAAGCTCTTAGTATGACAGAGGAGGACAAATAATACAAATTACAAATAATAACTAAAAGAAAACACTAAAAGAAAATCTGTGGGGAAACGCTTCCGTAAAATCCTGAGCTTTTTGTTTGTTTTAAATGGCTGAGAATAGAAGAAACAATTCACCCCCAGAGGACTGCAGCCTGAAAGAGCTGAATCCTGCAAGCAGCAACTCACAGAAGTTGGAAGCCGACACAGCTGGAATTAGCAAAAAGAACAAATGAAAGCTTTTCATTGTGGCAAACGGGGCTTTTGAGCAGATGAGCAATAACACGATGTTCAAAACTTTGTTGCATGACTTTTATGATTTCTCCCAGAAGCATGCAACAAAACATACCTGAGCTGTAATCAATTTCTTACAGCCTTATATAAACATTACAGGAATTTTGTCCTCTGTAATATTTCTTGCTCTCAAGGCTGCAATAAATAAATCAGTTACAACCCTGCTGCCACTGTCTCCCATCTTACTGTCTCAAGTCACTGCCTTTATTTATTTTAAGCTACCAGTCTAACCACTTCCAGCCTCAACAAACAATTTAAATGTAACCTGTAGCTAAACTCCAGGCAGAATGAATTCTACACTCAAAGGGAAGGAGTGGAAAAGCTATTTTCCACTGTTATCACTACCTTTCTTTCATCTCCAATCCCTCTCCAGTGTCAGGGAAGGGAATTCCTGTAGCCAATCTCTCAAACAATGACTCAGAGAGATTTGGGCGTGGAAGGCTGTGCACACATTGAATGCAGAGGATGTGAGCACTGGCCCTTGCATGTAGTTGGCCATTCCCTTCTCCAGCATCACCCCACTGCTCGAGGATGGTTCTGGTTATTACTAATGGAGGAGGAGAGGACCAGAAAGGGCAGGAGGAGCACATGCCAATAATCATCCATCTTTTGAAGGGTCAGACCTTCTAGGAGGTGAGCTGCCCCCTTCAGCCTGTCCAAAAGCATCTCATGCAGCAGATCCAGGTGTAACCAACACATTGGGCCCTGAGTTTTAGGGATATCTGAGAGGGGAATTGCCTGGGATGACCTCAGGGTCAGGACTCAAGGCAAAACCTGAACTGGCCCAGAGCCATTCAGAGAGTTCAGTATCACTCAGGCACTGAGCTGCATTGCTTCAAGGCTTCATTTTGGCTATGAGGAAAGGCATTAGCTTGTCAGAATGTGTCCTCCCATTCCACAGTTCTGTCTCAAGGAACAGCAGCAGTAATTGCTTCAGGAAGAATCCCAAAAGAGGACAAGCGCACGGCAGTACTTCCCCAAAGAGTACTCCACAGGGCAGAGGCTGTGCCTCAAGAACCACCACAGCCAGAAATGTTATCTTAGTATAGCCCTGGTTGGGTTTCTTCAGATCATTCCCTCCCTCTGTTTCATCCAGTGAATGGCAAATTCACCCCATCACTGTGATCAAGCACCAGGAGGGTGGAGAATGGGGGGAGAAGAGACACCTGAGCCAGCTTCAAAGGTTTTGCATCCTTTGAGCACCCCACTCATACATAATTGAATGGGCTATATGTTTGGACTACATGAAAGTAGATTTTTTTTTTTTCCTGCTACCAGACCCATCACGTGAGGGATGCTGTCATACGATAGCCTTGGGGGAGGTTTGCAAACTTGGACAATTTTCTGAGAAGCAAAGTAAACTACTACTGACAGCAAGTGGACCAGAGCCCAGATCCCTGAGAGGTTCTGACAATGGGAGGACTCAGAAAAAATAAGCCAGCCTTGACCTCGCATTGGGGGAGGCCGAGAGAAGCACATGCATGTATTTTATTTCACACTAACCTCTGTTTGACCAGTTATGCAAATAAATCTTTGCTTGTCCTAAGTACACTGCTAGACACTGAGAGAATTTGGAAGAATTCACAATAAAGCCAGACCTGCTGATCACTGCATTGCGACTGAACTCCTCAAGAAATGAAGTATTAAGCAGGCAGGAACGGCACATACAGCCTATAAAACAAGGGAAACTGCAGCCAAAAAAAGAAATCGAAGCTCAGAAGAAGAAAAAAAAAAAAAAGAAAAAAGTACTTAAGAATTTGATAGCAGTGAGAGCCATGGGAGCAATGTGTCCCTGCAACCCAGCAGGGACCCACAGGAACCAGCCACACCTGTGGGGAGCAGGGCAGGGACCCCGAGCCTGGGGAGGGAAAGCTCCATGTGTGTGCCCTGCACAAACACAAGGCCTTTGCTAATAAAAAGAACAAACCAAGATGTCTCTAACGTGGTTATGACACCCAGTGCAGCAGGGATGTGGCAGCTCTTTTTCCAGCAGCACACATGCTGCAGTGCTGGCAGCAGCTGGTGGTCTGTGCCGAGCAGAGGGTCCCCAGGGCAGGGACTGCACCATCACCAGGAGATTTACACCACTGCTCACAGCCCAGTCATTCTCCCAGGGCTCTGTTACAGAGGCTGTTCAGAGACTGCCGTCATGAAGGTGGCACAGTTAAACCTGACTGGCTTCAATCAGTGCTGCTCTGCCACTCACTCACCACCAAACTTCTCAGCACCAGCTCAGTTTAGGCGTGGCAGTGTGCAGGTGAGTTTGGTGTGAACCCTCCCATTTTCTAATTATTCTGGTTATAACATAGCAACTTACTTCTAACACTTGAGAACATGGGCATGAAGCGTCCTGAGATTTCTGCAGTGGCTGCTAAGGGGCAATGGAAGGGGTGTCACTCAGCTGAGGGCAGCAGTGGAAGCTGAACCCCCAAACCCTTGCAAACACCTTCAGCAAACCAGCCTGTGCAGCTGGGAGCAGCAACTGCCCTAAAGCCACTGCACACCGAGGCACAGGGAGTGTGCACAGCTGACCCCAGGCAGAGGTGATCCAGCCCAAGGCACAGCTCCTCGGGGTGGGTCAGGGCAAACACAGCACAAGCCAAGTGAAAAATAAAGAAAACTTTCAGACATTCCCACTCGGAGGCTCACCCTCCCCTACCCATCCTGCCCACGGCAGAAGATGCTGCCCACTGAGATGGCCAAGGTTTGACCTGAGCTCCCCACGGGGAAGGTTCAGCTCAGGCTTCTGTGGCACGGGAAGCTGCAAACCAGCAATGCAGAGGAGAGGGAGTCACTGCTTCAGTGCACTGATCTATACAGACAGCGAGAGGCTGGGGAAGGGGAAAAAAAAAAATGCACTAAAAATTCTTCTGACAGGGTGAAAAATGAAAGCAAAGTGAAACACAGCTCAATCTGTCAAAACAAAATCACAGCAAGCCCACTGAAAAGAAAAAACCACACAGCTCAGCTCGCACTTTCTAGTAGGCAATAACTGGTACATTTGTTTTCCTGAAGATAAGCGGGCGAGTTAAGTTTGCTAGACAACACTGAACAGATTTGAAAGGTAATCATGGCAGAAGCACAAACAATCAGATTTACCAGGGACACTCAGGACTTGCTGTCTCCCACCTTGCCACTCTGCAGACTCTCACAGAAGCATTTACAGCTGCTGAGCCCATGGATGGACTCCAAAGAGCCTGATCACAACAAGCTTTGCCCTGTCCCTCTGAGATCATCACTCAAGGAGGAGGAAAAATGATGCTTTTAGCAAAAAAACAAGTCACAATTTGGCATAAAGGTCCCACACAGTGCATTTTTGATCAGGGTAGGTAGTAAAGGCCAATGTAATATTCAGGCTACAGAGAAGCCATTAACCTCATAGGAGTCCTAACAATGTTACCCAGAGGGTATTTTGAATAGTGAGACAGTCTGTAATGAGCTTAGGT
This sequence comes from Acridotheres tristis, assembly GCA_037013685.1. Classification (NCBI taxonomy): domain Eukaryota; kingdom Metazoa; phylum Chordata; class Aves; order Passeriformes; family Sturnidae; genus Acridotheres; species Acridotheres tristis. The sequence goes on along the minus strand of CM072899.1, from coordinate 6,099,152 downwards.
GGGCCAATCTAATTATTCATGGCCCGAGGAAGCATCTCCCAGTACAAGAGAAGTACAAGATACATATTTATAGTTCTTTCCTGATAAGCTCATTAAAGGTTTCAGAGATGAATGACCACAGCATCTGACTGTTTTGTTATAACCTGGACATGCAAACAGTAATGAGGGAGCAAGCCAGGAGAACAAAGGCAGGGGATGCACAGGGCTCTAAGGAGAGGGGAAAAAACTCCAATAAACCCTAAAAAAGCCTTCAAACATAGATTTCTGTTACACTCTAATGTGAAACTGCCATTTGATGCTTCATTTTGAAATGGACAATTATACACAAGGCCCTTTTCTATAAATGTGTGAATAAGCATTGCAATAAACCCCATTTTAACAAGGCCTTGAGCATTAGTAACAGGAAATAATATAGTGGGAACAGTTAATATAGATATGCAACACCTCATATATATTCAGAAATGCATTTGCACATTAAAAAAACCTTAAAACCAATCTTCCAAATAATTCTATATAATATAAAAATTCTAATTTCCTAATTCCAGCAGACCTTTGTCTACTCAGATCTTTCTCAGCCTGAACTAGGTTGCAGGTGCACACAGAAATCAAAATGGGATCTGGAACAAGATAGATGGGAAGAAAAACACTTTTTTTTTTTTAGGTTTCCTTTTTCTGTTTCTCTATTTTTTTTTTTAGGGCATCTTCTAATCTAAGACTCTCCAGAAAACACAGCTTTTCCAATTGCAGCTGCAATGTTTTAACCTCTCCTTTTTACCTCTCTTTTGGCTGCCTGTTTTCCGCAGGAGCTGAAATTCTACCACTTGCTCTGTTACAGGAATTCTCTCCCCTTTCCCCTTCATTAGAAATTAACTCTTCCCTGTTATACATCACCCTTCTCATAGCCAAGTGCTTGGCATCAGGTACTGTATTCCCATGACATCCTTACACAAAGGAAAGAGCATCAAGCCACCCCTGGTGTCCCACACCACAATTCTGGTGTCACACTATTGGTGCTTTGTAAGCTACTAAAAACCCAGCACGTTTTTCCACAGAAACTCAGTCCTGCAAAATAGTTCCCAAAACCGAGAAAGAAAAACTGGAGAAGAAAATTCCTTGATAAATACACAAAACTTTCCTCATCCTTTTGTAAAAAGTAGCTGGAAATGATGCCAACAAGGTAAAATCTGGGAATTACGATGGCAAATGCTGTGACAAGCCCTGCTTCCTACCTTAGTTCTGGCCAGTAGAAGACTAAATGCTCTAGAAATTAGTCACCTCCAATTTTCACTAACAGAAAGAACCTTAACAAATAGTGACCCCCCCCTGAAGAAAAAAACCACTTATAGAAACATAGGTCTTTTTAATTAAAAACCAGAAAAATATTGCTCAAACCTCTCTCCTCATCCGAAGAAGAGCAATTCAAAGCCCAAGAGGCTGGCAGGTCTTTGGGGATTGCAGACCCCACTCACACCTGCTCAGACCCCTGCCCAAGGTGCCCCACACACCTCTCCTCCCCCTCCAGACCCACACTTCATTCCCAAGGTGGATCAGGAACTCAGCATCTTCCTCCTCCCACATGCACAGCCATGCCATGGCAGCCAGCTCTCCTCCATTTCATGCCCTGCTTTCAAAACATTTTGGGTTTTTTTCTACTGATCACCCTCCTCCTGCCAGTCTGCTCATGGCTGGTTTCAGCTCCATTTCTCCACTAGCCCCCTGTGTTTCAGACACACAGGTGTTTCTGCACACAGGTGTTCCTGCACACAGGTGTTCCTGCACACAGGTGTTCCTGTTCACCATCACCCTGTGTCCAGGAGGGAAGGCAGCTCCTGTCTTTCTCCTCCAGCTTCAAGAGAGCTGCCCGTTCCATAGAGCTGGGGAGCAAAAATATAATTATAGAAAGTGCATTTAGGAAGAGCAGATGACTAAAAGAGGAACAGTAGCAGAGATTAAAGTGGGTTTGTGCTGCCAACAGCGTGCAGCAGTGGCTGAGTGTCCAGAGGCAAAGCAGGGAGGGCAGCCTGGGCTGACCAAGAGATGTCTCGTTTTCCTTGGATGGTTCAAACCACCCACCACAAACTGCATTTGGGATGCAGAACTCTCCCCTGCACGTGGCCAGCCAGTGGCACACCCAGTTTCAGCTGTAATCCAGCTGAACCCTCAAAGCCCAACTCAGAAAGTGGCATTTTCCTGTCCCTTTACTGGCCTGAGTCAGTGACAATCTCAGCTCCTGAGGCTGGGCAGAGATCTTGGTCCAAAGGGATCCAACCTGACCCAGCCACGGGGCTGTGTGGCAGCAGGTGTGAAACTGGCACCTCAGCAGCAATTTCTGAGATAGCAGGAACTGGGTTTTCCCAAATCCTCAGCAGAGGTCTCAGCCCACCCAAGCCCAGCAGCCTGGATGAAATCTGGGCATAAGGCACACGAGCAGAGGCTAAATATGGAGCATTTCAACTTCCAAGGCTGCAGCTTCTCACACAGAATTAAAGCACTTACTAGCATGTGTACATTGACAGAGAGCAAATTGTAACAAGAATAATGAGACAGTAAGGGGGAGGAAAAAAGGCAAATTAACAAAATAAAGCTGATTCTGATGGCAAGAAATTCTTGTAGCTCCCAGATTAGCCTGTACTCCATTTATCATCCACTCTGGGCTTTGGTTTTGTTTCCATTAATTCCAGGGAGGTCTTTTTGAGAAACATGGCATTTCTTCCCTGTCTAGAAAAGAAAAACCTCATCTGCACCGCATATTTTTAAGATTAACAATCCAAGGTCAAGCTCTTGAAAGGAATTGTAGTGGTGAAATATTTTTCTAAACCACATTTCACTGGAGGAGGAATTTCATCCTGACTTAGGATATTTGTTTTTTAACCTAGGTAGGTTCTGGGGCTTTTTTTGGCTTCTTAAACAATATTGACCAATTAGAACTCCAAGGCTTGATAAAATCAACACCCTTCAGGTTAATGCTGATTACCAAAATGACAAAGACCAAGTGCTACAAAAAAAACAAACAAAAAAAACCCCCAAAACCAAAAACCAAACAAAAAACCCCAAAACTCAACTGGTGCATAAATATTGTTATATTTTTCTTCTGTATAAAAGAAAAAAACCCAAAGCCAGCAGTGCCTAAAAAGAGTACACAGTGCTTGAGCAAAGCTATCAAGAGAGGACTTAATTAGTGAGAGGACCTTGCTTGGCCAAAATATCCCTTTATTGGGGCAGAAATCAGTAGAGGACCCTCACAGACCTCCTCATCATGGGAGGCAGTTAAGGCTGGCTGGAACAATTTCTTGTGGCTCCACAGCATGTGCAGGTATTTTTTACACATTTACACAGATGGTTTTGCCAACCAGAGGATTAAAGGAGCACTCAGGCTGAGTGTGCTCCAGTCCAGGGGGCTGGAATAGAGATGATGGTCCAGCCACTACAGCCTGGTGGCTTTGAGGAAAGCAGAGTCTAGCAAAGGTAGAAAGGAAGAAGGGAGGGGGAAAAGAAAATAAAATAAAAAAAAAAAACAGAAAAAGAAATCCTAGTATCTTCCAACTGACAAAATTCTCCTAAGAAATGCAGAGAAACCCATTTTTCCTAATGCCAGCAAGTAGGTCAGAACCAGAGCCTCAAGAGTGAAATCCAGAAATCCATCTCAACCCCACGGCTTTGCATTTACACTTTGCAAAAAGAAACCTGGCTGAACAAATTCCTCCAGAAACTGCTGATCTCTGCAAGCTCCAAGGACATGTAAAGAAACTTTAAAGTGGAAGAGCCACAGAAGAGGGGTGTTTGTTTTTAAAACCAGTTCCCAGGCTGAAACCCTCAATTCAAGAGTGAGGCTAATGTACACAGAGGTGTTTACGAGCCTCCCCAATGAGAATTTTATAAACGGAAGAGCTGAACTGTAGCCTTGAGAGTTCTGAGCATGTTACCACACTCTTCCTGTCTCCAGAGGTGACCCATCTCTTGCATGTCATTTCAGCCTCACACACAAACGTTAATTTAGGACCAATGACTCATGATTCCTGTTTTCCAGAACATTCAAACCAATATTGCAAGGAAACCTGTTGTGTTTTTTTTCTCCCCCATAGGCTGAGTGGCTGGGTAAGAACAGGAAAGGCAGGAAGAAGTAAAAAATTGAGCATAAAATGGATAAACAGTTCTGTTAACCTTTCCTGAGCCTTTGCAAGTGATGAGCTGCAGAAAGTGCCCCCTGCACAGGTCATGGGGTGTGCAAAGGCTCTGCATCAGAACGACAAGGGCTCATTGAAAATGCAAATGACGCCTGGTGGATCAGCAGCAAATTTAGGACTAACAGACCCAAACATCCCAACTCCAACATCCCAGATGCACCATCATACACTCAGCCCCTTCCAGGAGCTGCCTGGCTGCCCTGGGCTCAGGAGGAGAATACTGGAAGTTTTTATTAGCTCCAAAAAAAACAAGTACATAAAACCGCCTTGCTCCACTAGCGCTGAAACCTTCCATATGGGGGAAGAAACAGGAGCAAATGACAACAAAAGGCAGCTGATCACTTCAATAGGCTGGGGGCACAGCACTATGCTTATCTCCTGCACAACAAAAGCTCTCCCCAGTGAGTGCCAGTCTCCAGAGCAGCCCCAAGGAGCACTCCTGAGGAGCTGCTGCAGGTACCAAAAGCTCTGACAGCTCCCAAAGCTGCCACTTGCAGGAGGCCAGCCTTGGCTTCAGCACTGGCTGCACGACACTGCAGAGGCTGAAAGGGTTTTAAACATCCCATGACTTTAAACAGTGCAGAAACAACAGAGCCCTGCAGGTGGAAACCCATCCAGCAGGTGCCTGGGTGTGCAGCCCGAGTCCTTCTCTGCCAGCACCACGACCCCCTCAAAGAACAGCATGAAAATTTAGATTGTGCAAGGTAAGACAAAGTGGGACCACATCACACACCACAGTTTGTAGGGACACTAAGGGCCACCTTGCCCTGGGGATTTCACAGCTCTCTGTCCTGCTCCTGCAAGTGTAACCTTGGTGAATTAATCCCAAGGGATGTATCTGCCATCCATCAGAAAACAAACAGATAAAGTGATAAAGCTACCAGCCACCAACTCACATAAAGCTGCAGCCAGCCTGAGAAAAAAGCAGAGAAAAAAGCATGCAAACGTTCAAGGCACCTTCAAGGACCTCTCATCAGCTGTTTTTCCTTTCTGAGGAGCGTCACCTTTTCTGACGACATTGCAGAGGGCTGTAATTCCAACCAAAAGTGACATTACTTCATTTCCTTTGGAAAACAACAGCTCTGCCAGCCCCTCCTTCCCCTTGTCTTGCACTCTCATGAGCAAAGAGCTCGGATCTCCAGGAAGGGGGTAAGGTCAGAAGCAAACGCCTGAATTGCTCCCAGATTAGCAGCCCAGAGGGACTAATTCCAACAGAAAGCATTTACGATATTCGTGGTATTAAATGCTTTTGGCCAAGATGAAGTTTGTTAAAGTTGCACGTTTGTTTCTTCGAAGCTCTGAAGTAATTTCTTCCCCCAAAGCTGCCTCCACAAGCTGAATCTGTGGGAAAATGGAGATTTCACACACAGAAACCAGCACAGCTAAATAATAAACTCAGGCAATTGCTCAGATGTTGGAGCCTGATCTATTATTCTCCACAGAAGCAAAGCACCCCCATAGAAAGGCAAATTGTTGCCCCAAAGCTGATGTGCCACCCTAATTTCCTGAGATCAATCCTATATCAGTCAAATCCTTTTCTAAAAACAAATAGAAAAACTGACTGTACAATCAAGCAAACATCTAAAAAACCCTTGACTACAATTTGGCTGGACAAGAGCTTTATGAGGAGCAGTTGGTTTTTACCCAACATTTCTGAATTATTTTATTAAGATCCAAGAGTTCTTACAGAAGGTTGATAGGACCCTACTAAATCACTGAATATTTAACTATCCCATTTATTACATTTTGCCCTTCCCCTTCTTCCCACCACAAATCAGTATTTTCTTGTTTCTTTTTTGTGCTTTTTATTTCCCAACTTCCCTGATCCTCCACACAAAGAATTTCTATCACAATATTGGATGGGGAGCACCTCATTTATTAAAATGCCATTGGTACCAACTCTGTAGGTGATGACTTCAGAGAGGAAATAACATTCCTGCTCTTTTTTTTCTTCCCCTCCCTCTACAGCTTCACATTTTCTCACAGGGAAAAGGGCACTGTGCTCTCAGACTGGAACTGATAGAAACCACTGTGGAGCAAAGAAAGGCCTAAAGGCTGAGGGAACCAATTCTAACCCCTGCAGAAAAATCCAGTTTTCTAAAACCAAGAACAGTACCTGGGGAAGATCCTGAATGAAAGAAAAAGAAATCACAATTCTTGCTTTGCCTTTTTTTTTGTACCAGCTGGAATTTCAACCCACTTTAAGTTTTCATAATCTAATGCAACAAAAAACTCCAAAGAAAACACAGTCAAAAAGCATTTTTAAACCTCAGGAAAGCCTGGCTTGACAATGCTTCCAATCTTTATAAATGAAAGAAGAGCCATCAAGTCTTGGACAACTGCTGATAGGGAAGTGTGGGAGAATTCAGGACTGGGCTGAAAACACTGAGAAAAATTCCCAGAGCAGTGATTTCATGCAGAAGCACAGCAGTATGATGACTGATGGCCACATAAAACCCATAAAGACAAAGATATTTCAAATATTTCAGATTATTATTTTTTAAACAGTTCAGCAGAGTTTCCCACCCAGGAACAGATATTCCCCAGCACTCCTGCAGTCCCTAATTATGTATTTTTGGCTAGGTGGAAACCATGGCCTGGGACAAGTGAACATAGATGGATAACAATCATAGAATGACAGAAAGGGCTGGGCTGGAGTAGACCTGAAAGATTATTTGGTTCCAACAATTGACCAAACAGGTCTTGGTATTACAGCAGCACCCAGGATGGGGCTGCAAACAGCTCCAGAAACAGTGGGGAAACAAAGGATGAATCCCTTTTTTATATATCCCTTCTCTTTTACAAACCTTTGATGCTCTGATGTTTCATGCTAAACATCTCTGCTGACAGGGAGAGCATCCTGGCTGGAGCAGAGGAGGCACAGAACACAGGGTGGAGCAGTGACACCAATTCCTCCTGATGTGCTTCACAAAAACCTTCTTCCCAAATCCAAACTTCATATTGGTTTATATCCTGAAGCATGAACACATCTCATCCAATATTCTTACTTTCAGAGGGCTGGGTTTTGTTTTGGGTGGATTTTTGCCTTAATCTCACTTGCTCCAACAGTTCATGTATATTTAATTACTGGCATCCTCTCAGACATTGAATTTTGGCCCTCAATAAAACCTCATGGCAAGCAGCTCTGTGAATTAACAAGGGGGAAACCATTCCCTGTTTCCTTTGGAGTGCAATGTTAAAGCTGCATAGCTAAATTCCCAGAGGCCAGGAAATGAAAACATTAAATATTCTAATAACATCGCTAAAGAAGTCATGTTTTACATAGATGTCATTCCAATGAAATATCTTTCCTGTTTAATCATTTAGTGTTAATGCAACTCATGCTGGCGTTAAAGGTTCACACACACAAAAAAAAGAGAAAGGAAGGATCTCACATGGGAATCCCATCCAGGATATAACACAACGAAGCAACCACTACTGCAGACACTCAAATTTCACATTTTCTAATTTTGTTGATTCTAACTAGACACACTTAATGGCACAGTAATTATATAAATTACCTGGAATGCAGAACATTGCATTTATACATAATAAATGAACTGTTGCAGAGGAAATGCCAAGGAGATATAACCAAAACAATTATTCAGTTTCATTCTTTAATAGGAAAAAAAAAAAAATCAAAGGCCATGTAACTGCAGGAAAATTATAAAATCACTTTCTGTAAGAAGCTTCTTCCCAAAGATCTTTCCCTAAATCTTTCCAAAAGGTTGGAGACTGCAAACCAGCAGGTTCATCTCTCCCGAAACTGACTCTCAAAAAAATTCAACTTCCCCACTCTGAGATGTAGCAAAGTCCTGGGCAGCCTTAGCTGGAGTTGCCAGATGAGCAGGACCAAAACTATGCAGTGTTAAAAAAGTGAAGGAGAAAAGGAAATTTCCCATTTAAGAGCTGCCACACAAAATGCAGCAACCTCCATCAATTTAATTTAATTCAAAAGGAACTCTCTCAACACAAGGCAAGGACAGATGCAGAATGGCTGAGGTTGTCTGGCAGGAGCAGACAGCTGGGCAAAGCTGGGAGAGTTTATACAAACATGTCCAACCCAGAATAAGATTTCTCAAGCGTGACACAGATGCCCAGGCAATAAACAAACAGATGCTGGTGTGATGGTTTTGCATTTCTGTGTCTTTTCAGGAGAGGGATGGGGTAAAGGGCAGTGAAGGTGGAAGAGAACTGAAACACCTCAAAAAGAGGTGATGACAAGACTCAGCTCCCAGCATTTCTGCCCAGAACACCAGACACACAGATACATCTCATGCCCTCTTCCTGCAGAGACCTCACACATCCATTTTTCACATTTTTGCATCAGTCTACAGGAAAACTGCTCCAATTTTCCAACAAGCACTTTGCAGCTGCTCCCAAATCACCCACGGCAGAGCCCTGTCTGGACAGAAGGTGGGCTCAATCTCTTTGGTAAACTCTTCTTGCCCAGGCCAAGCATTCTCCAAAAAAAAAGCAAAGTTTGGAGTGACTGGCATTACTGGAGCCCCCTTGCACAAAAACTATTTGTATTTTACATTTACTTGACAGTAAAATACCCAGTGGTGTTGAGTTCTGCCAGACCACTGGAACAGAGCTCTTGGCTGGAGCAGAAGCTACCCTGAGCATACAACTGAGATGAGGTTCCCATGTTATGGAGCACCACAGCTCCACTTCATTCCTCCCAGTGAGATTTCAAAAGCAACTGGAATCTAAAAGATGCTTCCAACTTTTTTTTTTTTTAATAAATAAAACCTCTAAAAGGCCAGCAAACCACTTATGGGAAAGCACAGACTCGAAATACATGCACTTATTCATGAAGAATTAAACCATAGGCTTCCACTTCAGCCAGAAGAACAAAGTATCTAACCTTAGTCTTCAAAGACAAGGAAATTCAGAAATAACACTGTCTCCCCTATTACTCATCCCTACTGTGCTGGGTTGCTACAACCCATACAGGCCACCCAAAATTAAAGAGACCTCCAGAAAAAAATCTCAGCTCAAAAGGGATATGTTAAAAGCCAGCCCAAGGCAGGTTATGTGGTTGAAATGAAATGCATAGCATCCATCAAGAGGGTTGTATATGCCATTCCTGAATTGCAACAGCCACACTCATGTGGTTACAATTTACAAATTAGCACTAGGTAAAGTAAGAATTTCCTCACACCTTGAAATGTGAAATAGCAGCTATTTTTCCCACAGTCCGCTTCATCAGTCAGTACATTTCCTAGTGTACCTTTGGCCAATATTTAAGCTCTCATCTCTGTTCCCCTTCCCCATGGTGGCAGTCTGATGGGCATTGAAACCAAAATTGATACTGGGGGGGTGGAAGCAGCAATCCTGGCTCTGCCTGACCCATTCCTATTGCTGTTTGTGATGTGTCAAATGTCTGTGCAGCCACACAAGGTGCAGAGCAGGCAGGGAAAGCAGCTCAGCAAACAGGGCTGTGTAACACCAGCTATGGCCAGGGCAGCAAACCGATGCTGGGAGAACACAAGGGACACCTGTGAGAGGATCACACCTGAAGGGAGGCACACGAACCCCTCTTCCTCACCCCCTTAGCATGGCAAGCCCCAAACTCACTGCCTGGGGGCAATGCCCTCTCAGTTCCTGCCACCTTCCCTGCCTGGAGCAGGATGGAACAGGGAATGACTCAGGACCATTAATTACAGCTCTCACAGTCATGTCTCCACCTGCTTTTCCCAAAGCATGCCTCAGTTACATCCATGAGAGACAGACCAGGAAGGTGTTTTCAGCCACATTACCTGGGAAATGCAAAAACACAAACAAACCCCTCTGACTGAAGCCTCCCTCCACCACAACCTAGGTCAGGAACCATCATCTCTTGCTGTGTAGAATGCATATTACAATCTGTATTAGAAATCATTATATTCATATGGTATTAGAAATCATGATATTCATATGGTATTAGAAATCATGATATTCATATGGTATTAGAAATCATGATATTCATATGGTATTAGAAATCATGATATTCATATGGTATTAGAAATCATTATATTCATATGGTATTAGAAATCATTATATTCATATGGTATTAGAAATCATTATATTCATATGGTATTAGAAATCATTATATTCGTATGGTATTAGAAATCATTATATTCGTATGGTATTAGAAATCATTATATTCGTATGGTATTAGAAATCATTATATTCGTATGGTATTAGAAATCATTATATTCGTATGGTATTAGAAATCATTATATTCGTATGGTATTAGAAATCATTATATTCATATGGTATTAGAAATCATTATATTCATATGGTATTAGAAATCATTATATTCATATGGTATTAGAAATCATGCAGAATGGATATTAGAATTTATACAGGGCTGGTTGGGCACAGAACTTGACCCATACAGCTTCCCACAGGACTCAAGATGATATAAATCCCATCAACTCAGTGGGACAACATAAAAACATCCCCTAAACTCAACGTGCACCAATCCTCACCCCACTGACCCACTGATGTGGACAAATTGCCATGCCAGGACACGGTCCCTTCATCTTCCCATGGACCTGGTGGCCTGGAAAGGGACATCTCTAGCCACCACAGACCTGTGACCTGTATACGTGGGCCCAGTCCCCAAAAGATGGTTTTTCACATTGTAAAATATCATCTGTGCCAGGAGACCCTACAGCTTTATCACCTTCAGTTACTTCACACCACACAGGATCACCTGCAAGGTAATATTTTCTTATTTCAGCACTTTTGCAGCTTGATTCCAGTGGTTTGTGCACATCACTCAGGCTGTCTGCTGACATTTGCAAGCAAAATGCTGAAGTGCTGCTGGAACTTGCACTGGGTTTGTAATGAAATGGCTTTGAACCAACATTTTCATCAAAGGTGATCCTGCCTCACCCTTTTGCTAAACACAAAGTGGTTTCCCTGTTGGGAAAGATAATGAATACTAAAAATAAGAAGAGTTTTGAACAGATCTCCCAACAAAGCAGAAAACCTGGAAATCACCTGAGGAAATCATCTATCCATCGCTGTCAGATTTGAACTGTTGGATAAGCAATCTTTATCCAACAAATCAGTGCTAATTTCTCATGCCCATCTCAAGGATGACCACACTCTGCTCAGCTATTTTATGCCCAGAGCTGAGCTAAACATAGCCCTGAGGAGCTACTGGTGATCCCTCAGCAGCCCTTGGCACCAGAAGCATCTCTGCTTGGCAGAAATGGAGACATAAAATACAAATATATACATACTTACATACACTTTACTCCATCAACAGTCCTTCCTGCACATAACAGTGCCCCACAGCACAAACAACTCTGCTTCACAAACACTACAAGAACATTTCCCCTGGGAGGGAGGCAAAGAAACACCTGCAAATGTTAAAAACAGTATTTCACACAAAATTTATACCGAGCTTGCCAGCTACTACAACTGATTTTTCAGAGAAGTAGTGTTTACAAGGCTAGCCAACAACTTCTGAGTAAACCCTGTAAGTCAATTAAATACTACTCTGACACAGAGTCATGGATCATCCAGTGCTCAAAGAGTAGAACTGTTGATTTTAGTCGAAGGCAGCAATCTGGCAGTAAATACATCAGTGTCCTGGCAGACAACTCACTGGTATCATTAGAAAGTATGTGTTCCACCAATTACAAAAATTAATTATAAAGCCATGTCAGGTCACTGGGTTGGAAAATAATTATTTCACTTCACAACATTAAATGAGAGACAGTGCCCCACCTTCATCAGTATGCAAATTGCAATGGATTGCTTGGGACTAACCCAGTTATCTCCAATGCTGGCAGGTGCCCAACCTAACCCAATATAGCCCTCAGGGTGAGATGGATGAATACCACCTTGTGAGAATCCAGTTTGGCAACAAACAACATGCAGCAGGGGAAGAAGGGCGGCAAAGAAAAGAAAAAATGCAGACCTAGTGAAAAGTTATGTAGCAAAATTTCTAATTCACATGGAATCAAATAAAATTTCAAATATAGCAAACAGTTCCTGAGCTGGGGAGGGACTGATAATATCAACACTTGCTCTGAGCCAGGACCATGTGTGCTGATGGGATACCAAAAAAAAACTACTTTGAAAATTGCTGCACATGGAAGCTCTGCTGGAAGACCATCACTGATATATTTAGGAATAGGCTGGTTGACTGCTTTTCTTCACTAATGGGTTTCAGTAAAGGCACTAGGAAAAACTTCGGCAAAATTTTGTCATGATGTTATGACTTCAGAAAATCAGCACTATGTATTTCTGGAGCATTATTCCCAAATGTCTCTGTCCAGGAAGGATTTTGCACCTCCTCTGATCAACCAAGACCTGAGACAGCAGACTGCCCCCAGGTCAACATGCATTTTACCTTAGTTCAGCTGTGCTTACACACCAGAATAATTAGGAAGACTGCACAGAGACTTCAGTGGATAAAATTATACATACATATATATATATATACACACACACATATATATACATCCTATCTTCTAAATGGTAATTAGACTTCTCCAAACCAAAGCCTGCTGCCATTTAGTGTAGTAATTATGTCGAGACAGACTGGACAGGTATGATCATCAGTTCTTTATTAAAAACTTCTCAGGCCTTCTCTTAGTGGACTTATTTCAGACAGCTCTAACTCCTTTCCTCATCAGCTGCTTCACATAGCACTGACTCCTTTTCTCCCAGGCAGCTCCACACAGCTCTGACTTTCTCTCCTCTCTGCAAGTTTCCTTCTGCATGACTGACTAACCCAGCCTGCCCCATACCCAGCTGCCCAACCCCGTCTGTCCCTCACACAGCATCTCCTTACCTTATGTCCCTTTACAAACACGTCCCTTCCTCCTCACAGCACAGCCAGCAACTCCATCCCAAGCTGCAAGTGTAACTTACTCTGGACTAGCTGTTATAACTCCCACTCTGTTACAATCCCCATCCTCATTGGGCAGGCAAGGCTGTCTCCACTTCTCTGAATCAGTGCAGCTGTAATTCATTGAGGAAAATTGTCTTCTGCACTATCCTTACAACCTATCTTCCCATAATTTTCAAGTAGGTAACCTCTCTTCTCCCCCAGATTTACCAGGAATGCAGTTGATGAGGTGCCCAACTCCCGTGTGATAACCTAGATTTCCCCAGGTGATGGGTGCTGTCCTTGGGGCAGCGCTCCAGACTTTTTAAATTATCTCGGCAACATGAAAGGACAAACCTAGGTTCTGTTAGACACCTTCATCTTCCCTCTACAGCATGTACTTACCGCAAAGTGTTGCACACTGACAAGCATGCACATTCACTTTAAAGATCTAGGGAAGAAACTAGATAAAACAAAAAAATACCAAAACCAAACCCGAGATACTGCTACACACCTGCAGCCCTGAGACACAGTTTATTACATTTGGAGCAGCTGTGCACGTTGAACATTCTTTTATTGCTTTGGGGACTTGCATCACAGTTACCTTCCGTTTGACAAACATTTCCTCATAAAGCTGGCTCCTGAGGAACAGGATGGAGATTTCATATACACATCTCCGTGTCTGCATGTGTATAAAAACAATAATACACTTCCATATGCTACAAGCTGACATTTCCTTATCAATGCAAATAGCCCTGCCTCTCCCTGAGGCTACACGGTGATGGGAGTGCTGTGAGCTGTGGATGTGAGGAGTTTCACACCCAGACCACCCTGGCACACAGGTAAAGGTACTCCACTACTGCACAGCCCTATTCTCCACGGTAATTCTTGAGCCTCTGCTTTGACTTGGCTCTGGTGTGCCAGGGCCATTGATAATTGCCCCCCCCACCACCTGCTGCTGATGTGCCCAACAGGCCCCTTTCATAAAAGGGTGATCTTATTGCAGATATGGGGGATCAGTTTGTACCTCAAAGCACAGCAGGTTAAAAATCATCTGCCTCGAAAACCATAGAAATAAAACGATGCTATGCACATCCCCCATATTAAAAGCTACAAGAGATGATTTCCCCTTTAGGACAAGGATAATGTTAGAAAAAATTTCTTCACTGAAAGACTGGTCAAGAATTGGAACAGGCTCCCCAGGGAAGCTGTGGAGGATTTTACCAACTTTTAATGATTCTAAAACAACTTTGCATGCTTTGCAATGGTTAATACACCCCACGCAAGCTCTCTCACATAATTATGCAAGTTACATCAAATAAATCAGAGGTGCTTCCAAGCCTTGACATGGCCCAGGATCCTACAGCCCTAGAGGCAGGGCCTGAACTGCCTATATGAGTATTTTTCCATTAAATTGTACATTTGGGTTTTTCTGTAGCCCTGAATTTTCACCCCAACCCCCCTGTAGCAAATCGTGCAATGCAGGAGTCAGAGGCTTAGGGATGACAGCTGCTCTGGAATCACCTGGGGTCATGCACATCCCCATGCTCCAGATGACAGCAGTGACCAGAAGCAGCACCAGACTTCATTTCCAAAATCTCACATGACCATAGGCCACTGCACCAACAGTCACAAGCCGTCTCATATTGTCTAAAATTGCTCTAAAATCAATTTCCTTTTTTATCATCGCTTTTAACAGGTTTGAAGGGTTTGTTTGTTTGTTTTTAAATTAGTAACTTGCTATCTATTTTCCATTCTGATTTGTCTTTTACAGGTTTGTCTTTGCTTATGGAAACTACATTTCATTTGTCCTCTTTATGAAGTTTAAAATTCAAAGTTCTGTCATATTTTTAATCAACTGTCTGTATTAATTTCCCCTGCAATTCAGACAAAGTTTACTTGTATCAGTTTCTCGAGCTGTATTCCCACTTGCTGAATAAGCCTCAAACATACTCATTTCCTCATGATTGATTGATTTCATTAGAAAACCTCCTTTTGAAGTACATGTCTTCCCTGGATGTTTTCCACCTCTTTTGGAGTTTCATCTTCTGCACTGGCTTGCCAGGGCTCTGTGCTTGTTCCTCTCCAACCCAGCTCCCTGCAAGAGCACGCAGGAGTGCTTGGAGTATCTTCCTATCAACAAATGTTCAGGGGAGCAAAACATACTGGTTTATCTGGTTTTGCTGCTGAATCTCTAGCTGCAATCTAAACTGGTTTAGATGGTTAATAAAACATTAAAGACCAAATAAATGAGAGTAGTTAAATCCAGAGTTATGCAAAGACATTCCTTACTTTCAAGAGTGCTTACTGCACGTCACTGCCTTTCCAGAGCTCTGATGAGAGCCTGCCTAAAAAAAAGGCTCTAAACATGGGCAGGCTCACAGTGCAGTTTTCAAGCCCAACAGTTTTCAGTCATTGTAACATCACCCAGCAATGGCCACGGAAACACTCACGAGGTGCTCAGCAGCTTTTGAAGAAGATCAACAAATTAATTTCACTCCCTTATTTGTTATTTCTTCCCAAGGGAATTCTGAACAAACATACACAGCACAGTTTTTTTCTGGAAAACTTTCTAGCAAAGATCAGATGCTAGAAAGGCCTTTATGAGTAAGTTCAAGAGTTTGCTTGCAAAATTCCTAGAGAAAAAAAAAACAAGCAGACCACAGCCACCACTCCAAGGGACTGCCTTTGGGAAGAGAGATGGAAATCAAGTGGGACATGGGGAAGAAGTTCCTTGCATTGTCTTATGTTTGGTGGTCATGGTGTAACCAGCCAGACAATTCCCATGAGAAAAGTCTACAAAGAAACAGAGGCTGGCCAACCCTATATTTAAAAATTTCCTAAAGTATGGTTGCTACATTTAGTGTAGACAGTACATGAACACAACCTGTAAAATTAAAACTAATGGGGATATGCCAATGTGATGCTGTTTAAATCACCAAGCTTCCAGTGGGTAGATACTCAAACACTCTTTGGAAACTGTTGTCTTTTCTTCATACTAACAACCACAGATCTAAGATCCCTATTCTTTGATAATTTTTTAAAATTCCTAACTGTCTGAACCTCCTAAACCCCTAAATAAATGCTGCCTTTTGATGAGCCCATCTGGGTGAAACAGCAACATCTTTTGTTGATGAGTAATGTACTTTGTCAATACAAGGGCAGAAAAAGAATGGATTAAGGCAATTTCTGGGCCTTTAGCTAAGATGTAGAAGTAATTTCAGATGACAAGCATTAATATGGTAAACTTCACCATCTTCTGTTTAATTAAGTTTATCAAAATCACCATAATTTTGTACCTCTTGAAGAACTGGGTACAACTCTGGGTGCTCTGGTATGAAAGGTCAAGGTACCAGAAATAAAAAATTGCTTATATTAAATTACATCTGTGGGTCCAAACTCTGCTTCCATGCTTTTTCTATACTTTATTTTTCCCACTTACAACTCAGCTTGATTTTTAGCCATTATCATATCGCTACAATGGAAGTATTAGCTTTCCCATTAACCACAAGTAAATATGTTTTACCAGTTCAAAATATTGAATCCCAGACAGAAATCACTTCAGCCCTGTCAGCCTGGTAGAGTCACTCAGTCTCAGCAGCAAAAGGTTTCAGATAGCCAAAGCTTTTGTCCATGAGATTTAGATTTGTCCTGAAATGCAAGACAGACTTTGCTCCTTCCCCCATTTGCAGAGCCAAAATGCACAGAAACCAAGAAAATTAAAACCTGCTGCATTAGTCTGTAACATGCTACAAAATGTAATAAAAAGCCAAATGTCTCTCTGCCCTCCCCCCTCATCTAGTTGAATTATTATTTCAAACAGTCATGTAGCTGCAACTCTGCCTACATCTCCAAAAACTAAACAATTATGCCACAATAGGGGTATTTTGTTCACTCCGAAAAAAAAAAATCATCTAATGAAAAACTATGTTGGTGGTTGAATCCGTTTCCTTTAGGAGGAGCTGGCTGTAATCTCAGTGGGACTTGTGGTTTGGGCTGTTCATACTGTTCATAGCAGTTTCTGTTTTTTCTCAAAGCAACGTAGCCCAGCAACACGGAGAAAAGCTGTGATTAACTTCTGAGATACAAGATGTCACGGCAGTGCAAGTCACCTCTTCACTAGGAGGATCATAAATCTCGGTTGCTCTGTTTTGTACAGACATTGCACATCTCAGGCAGAGTGGAAACCAAAGTTAGAAATCACTAAAATTTTCTCTTTTACCCAAGAACAAGTTGTCTGTGGGCTCTCAGAGCAGAGATCATCCTTCAGAGCTGCACAAACTGCATCTCTCAGGGCCTGATCAATACCTTCAGTTCCTTGCCAACCACAGGAGAGCTTTAAAATTAACAAGCATTATATTAGCTGACCTTACCTAATGAATACCTATCAATTATCTACACACACAGAAGACATTTCCTTTTATTTGTATGCAAATGTCCATATGTGGTGGAATGAAACTGGAAGGGAACATCTGGGCATCAACATCTTACATAAATTATACAATTTTTTTTTAAAATGCACTAAAACGCTTGCATCAATCTCAATAAATAAATTTATAGAAATCCAATAAACCACAACCAACCAACTAAGCAATTAAAAAATGTAAGGGCAATAGTCAGAATGACGTTAAGGAAAAAAAGAATAAAACTTTCCTTTACCTCTTGTATGAGGCACTGATCTCTGAAGTACAACAGCTACACAGTAAGACATCCAGGCTCCATAATTCGATATACAGAATAATTCATAATTAATTGGCTTTAAAACAAAAAGATCTATCTGGCTCTCCCTGGCCAGCACAACTCTGCTGCCCAAACTTTGGGACAAGCACTGCCCTGCACAAACACTTTCCTAATGAACACACTGATGCAGACCCTTCTGTGTGCTCTGGGAGATGTTATTTCTTTTTTTTTTAATGACAGGTTCTGTTATCTCCTGTGTATATTAAACCCGGCCTTTCAGCTCTTCCATTAATACCAGATCCTGAAGTCAGAGGTGAACTCTAAGTGACTCTGACACTTTCACATCAGGGCATCTCTCTGACACAGCCTCTTTTCATGTCTCAGGACTGCAGCAAGAGGGGAAAAAGCTGCCCAGAACTCAGGGTTTCCAAACGGCTCTCCAGCAGCAGTTATTTATTACTGCTCTGCCCTGCAATGTCACCCAGGTGCTGCAGAGGAAAGGAGGAGGCCATTCCCTGCTATCAAGAGTTACAAAATATTTTGAGAAAAAACTGGCGAAGGATAAGCAAATGGGCACAAGATGAAAGCAAAACAATCCTAGGGCTGAAAGCATGTCTTTTATGTTTTGTAAAGCTTTTCTGTTTTGCAAAGTTGACCAGGTGGTTAAAAAAAGGAAAAAAAAAAAAAAAAAGAGAGAAAGTTCAGATCAGAAGACAAGAATAAACTGAATAAATTTAACAGAGCCAAAGCAGCATTGAAGAAAATTCACAACTGCCAAGAACCAAGTGCACTGCTTGTCTGTTGCACATGAACAAAAAAACCCAAACTCCAACCAGGCATGTCCAAAGCCACACAGGAACAGGGTCCCTTTAATCCCCCGTGTTCCTCTCTGGGAAGAAATCCCTGAGGAACCAGATATCAGCTCTTAATGACTAGTTTTCTTGCTCACAGGCCCTACAATGAAACAGGGGGTGGCTGAGGTTACCACGCTGTGGCAATAATCAAATTTAAGGGGATTATAATCATTATAAGCTAATCAGGGTAGAATTATATATTTTTAATTAGCAGCTGCTGTGTGGGTAAAGCACTAGAATCCCCAGCTGTTTGCTGCTAAGTGCAACCAACAGAATCTTACTTGAAGTGCTAAATGCATACTTCTACATGGAAAATATATTAAGGAAATTATAAACTGCTCTTAAAAATTCTATATACTGTAAAGCCTCATTATAGATCATGCTTTTTGCTTTCAGCAGTGGAAAGATTTTTTTTTTAAAGCCTGTGCATTTAATCTTATATTGAACATAGACCAAATACAAAAATATACAATACATTGTGTATATTGTTACTTCAAACCACATAGTAGTTACTTGTAAATCCTCCAGCATTTGGTATAAACACATAGTGTTTGTCTACTCATTCTAAGTCTAGAAAAGGACATATTTATGGGGAGCCCTGAGAGGTATTCACTGCATGAATAATGGAGACTGAATAAAACTTGTCATTTGGATTTTCATGTAACAACAGACTTTAATCCAAGATTCCCAAGTAAAGAAACAGATCTCCTCAATTTCTGTAACCACCCCGGCACACACTGTTGTATTTTTAAATTATTTTTCAGCTGCATTTTAACTGAGAACCTTTCTGCGTTAGTACAGAGACACTTCAACAGGCACCAGTCTCCAGAGATCTTGCTTTGTTTAAAAATAAAGCAAACCCAACAGCCAGTTCAACTGAAAACAAACTGGTTTTGTTAAAGCTGCTCGGGTACAGAGAGGCTGATCAGAGCCTGCAGATGCTTGGCAGAAGTCTCCAACAAAAACCCCAAACAGCAAAGCAGCTGCTCTTGTCTTCAAACACGTTCTTCAGGTTCCCCGTGGCAGAGCAGCCTCCTTCTCCACAATCCAGCACATTTGTGACATTTTGGCCAAACCCAAGGCAGCAGCAGGACTGCACCTGAGCACAGCCAGGCCCCTCACTCCAGAATCAGGCTCCACAGTAATTACTGGAGGACGTGCCTCAAGGGACATCCACAAGGTGCTGGAAAGAATGATGGATGAGAACTCTCCCAGCCAAGGCAGCCCAGCTTTGGATGCTGGGTTTCTGGGTCCTGCCCTGCCAGTGTTGCTCTGTCTGCTCCCCCAGTGACATTTCCCCACCTCCACAGTGACATTTGTGTCTGTTCCATCACCTCTCTCATCACACACCAGGTACGGATTCTGCCGCTGGAGAATAAACGACCTTACATTCATACTTTGGATAAAAGTGTTTCCTATGAAATGGATGCAATACAACCAAGACTGCACACCAGCTCCTCACAGAAACTGCTACTTCTGAGAGTTTTCAAGCTCTAGGCAGTCCTGAATAACATCCTCTGCCACGTGTGAGGGCTTTGACTAACGGGTCAGCAATTGAAGACTCAGAAAACCCAACAACCATTACTTGACTTAAACACCCTTCTGTTGACTCAGACTAGCACAGTCAGCCATGGCAAAAAAAAAAAAAAAAAAAAAAAAAAAAGAGATCTCCTTGAAATGCCAAGAGCTCTTGGGTAAATCATCTAGTCTTGTAGATGGGTGCTGCTGCCAAAACTGTCTCCTCCAAGACACCCAAAACCCTGTGAGGGTTACTGACACCTTCAGACCAAGGTTATCAGTGATGGGAGCTGCACAGGACTTAAACTTTCCACTTTAAAACACAACACACCCTCAGAGCAAAATATATTTGAGGCAGAAAGAGCCTAAAAAGACAGCTGTTACACCCAAAATATTAGCATCACAAACACAGCACTTTCAAGTCACAAGGATGGAGTCACTGAAGACATGGGCTCTGACAAGAGGTGCACAAGGAAATCAAAGACTTTCACAGAACCGTGGCACTGAGCTGTGCCCAGGCAGGCAAATAATGGACTAAATTAATTGCCTGTAGCATGCCACTGCTGGAAAATCCTGGGGGTTTTGACTGCTTTGCAGCATCATTCTTTCAACTCCACCCCATGCTGGGGCTTTAATCTGCAAGGCTGTAATGGCACTATCAGCAATGTTAGAGGCGAGACTAAAAATAAACGAGGGACAAGAAAAATGCAAAACTCCTCCTCCCTGCAAGGTCTGGAGGGAATTTCCTGACTCAGTCAGACTGCTGGATCACTTGTTTACTTGTTACTAAGTATGAATTTTCACAGCAGCGTGTGTGGTTTCCACTGAAGTTTATAAGTTAAAATCAACAGGGCAATAATGTTGTAAGGAAACTAAACATCAGTGACCCTCTGGGGGGACAGGCCCCCTGCTGCTTCCCTGCCCATGCTGCACGTGGTGATTCCAAGGAAAATACTGCATTTTCTAGGTCAAATATTAAAGTAGTGGGGGCAAAGTCCCTTGGATGTATGGGTGAAGGACACAGCTCTCACAGTAACCTGCATCCTTTTCAATCCATTAGATCTGCTCACCCCCAGATAAAGAAGCTGACATGCAACATCCAGAAGAGCTGAAGGGTTTATGCCTCTGCAAAGCATCTCTCCAAAGATCCTCTCCAGTGCCAAGAGGCATCTGGGGAAGGAGAGGTCAGCTCTTCTCCCTGTGGCACCCACGGAGGACACAGCCATGGAGCAGCAGTGATTTCAGAGCTACACGAGAGGCTGGCACGGAGATTTGTTTATGGAGAGCTAAAAATTAAGTTTGACTTTAAAATAGCACAGTCACCAGTCACAGCTCAGAGGGTCACATTCTTTTTCCATCTCTGCCTGCTCCCTGCTTTGCCCAGCAGCTTTCCCAGGCTGTCCTGCAAGCATGGCAGGATTTCCCCACGAGGGTGGCAGGCAAAAAATCTGTGGCTGGGGAGCTGAAGGAACATGTTTATGAAGGGATGCTCAGCACTTCCTACAGCACTGGATATTTTTTTTTTTCCAAAAACAACTTTACAGTCGAGATCATTCCTGTCTGTAGCAGCCTGGCACACCAGATACTATGGTATTTCATGAAAATTTTAGGAGGTGCCTGCAGATTCACAGTGCTCTAAGAACAGAGGTTCACCTTCCCCTTTCACTCCACTCTCTGTGGAGCTCTCCTTCTTCACCTCCCCTACCCCTGGAGCACACAGCAGAGGAAAATATAAGATTTCAAGCTTTGCAAACCTCCAGCCTAAACCAACATCCTGTAAAACTACGAGTTAAAGGCAGGAACACTTCACTTCCAAACCACAAAGGCTGTAATGAGTGTGGTTTAATTGGCTGGTACAAGAGCTGCACAGCCAGAATCAGCAGCTGGCAATGAAATCAGCCCTTCTGCATGGCAGATTGCTAAACTTTTGCCCTTGTCTGCAACGTGGTGTGTCACAGAAGTAATTCAGTACCCACAAAAAGAATTACAAAAGTGTCTAAGAAAAATAAAGTGTTAGCCCAGAACTGGCAATAGACTAAGTTTTTTTCCCCAAAAGTTTCTAGTTGTTGACTCTACAGTGATGAATTTCTACTATGTGCATATATATAACATCCTCCATTAAAAAACCTGTATATTTTAGGTGTCACTTAAAATCTGGCCCTTTAGAGATACTGATTTTAAGAGGCTCGGTACATATTTAAAAATCTCATTATTAGAATTAGAAATTAGATCCTTTGAAAAATCAGTCCCAAGTGACAAAAGTCTCTCTCAAGTGATGATGGCACATTTCCTTGCTTCATTTATTTAATACATCACTCAGCTATTCACACATGTCCAACTTCCTCCTTAGAGGTTTACAAAGCACAGAGCAAGTTAGTTTGCATCTAACTTCAGAACAGCCAGATTAGTAAGGAACAGGGTTTTACAGCAAAGCCTTCCTTTCATCTGGGGCAAAGAGCTTTCAATCTTATAAAGCCAATGTAGTAAACTTTCAAGCCAAGGTATTTCACAGAGGTAGCTGGGGCTCACTGCTATCCCCTTGATGGGGTTAATGGAAGTTTTATAGTTTACACTTTACTTAAAACTACCCTGTTCTCAAACAGAGAAATGCACATTAGGCAGGGTAAAAAATACATAAAAAATAATAACACAGCCCAAAACCTACATCAACAAGAACTTGAAGGGATTTGTGCATATACATTTTAATTCAAAAAGTGAGGCTAACCTAAATAAAAGAAGAGCAGCACAGATTCATCCTGCAAGCAGCTGAGGAATTGCTGTTATCAGCCTCTTGCTGCTCTGAGATCCTGGGTGCTCACACACAACAGCTTCTGTCTTGGCCAAGGCAAGGCTGAGGCCAGAAGCTGGCACTGCCTTTAGGAGTGCAGCACTCGAGATGAAATGCAGAGCAGAATTTAAACTCCTCAGCTGCTTCAGCTGCAGACCACAGGCACACAGCCCATGCCTTTCTGCTTTTACCTGCACAACTTTATTTCAAATTGGGTCTTGTCCCCAGGGCTCCGTATTAAAGGAGTTGCTCACACAACGAATCAAGAGTCAGAAGCTTTGGACGTGTCAGGACAAATCCCACCAAATGTAAATTGGTGTAATGTACAGATTTATGCTGGCTTACATGGCACTAGAAAGGGAAAGGCAGTAATTCAAACTGCTGCACAGGCTCCCGACAACAGTGATGATAAGCATTGCTTTTCTAAGGCTGAAAGAAGGTTCTGGCAAGGGAAGATAAATCAAAGCATGTCATCTTTGAAAGAGGAGCAATGCAGGAGCTAAGCCCCAGTGGCTTCACAAACACCCATCTCTTCCCAGTAAAACAGGCTTTGGTGTTATTCAGTACATAAGTTTTGCAACAGTTTTCATTCTAGTTAAAATTGCATGAGGGTTCATTAATTTTAATGCTGTGTGATTTGCCATGCCCATACCTAGGAATGCACCAAACCCTGGAAGTGTTTGCCTGTTGGCAGAGGGATGAGTCCTGCTCACTCAGCCCTGCTGCACAAGTGGGCTGCAGCAGCAGCACTGCCTGTGCTGCCTTTAGACCTGACCTTGCCGAGCCCCAGCAGCTGCCCAAGACCACGTCCCCAGCCAGGCACCCTGGTGTCACCCACCCTCTGAATGCCACCACCGTGCCAAGGACAGGGGACAAAGTGAGACACCAAGGCTGAGGCAGAGCCTGTCCCCTCTCTCAGCTTGTGCAAGCTCACACAGAACGTGGGTCTGTGTTCTCTAAAAATCAAACACCCCCCTCAACGAGAAAAACTCGCTGGCATGCCAATTATGACAAACACTGCTGATCAGGAAACTGAACCTGTGAGCTCAGCTTGCATTTTAAAGGCATTTACTTTAGGTGCATTCTCTTGACCTGAGATATTAAATCAAGCACATTGAGCTAATTTTTTTTTCCAGGTAACGAAGGTGTTTATCAGCACATCTCTGGTGGAATATTAACTCCAGTGTTTTGCTGGGAAAAGGCTGAATTTAATCTGGATTGCAATTGGAGAGCGGGAAAGAAAAAAAGGTCAAACATGGCACCATTATTAAAGAAATGGGTTAATTATCAACCACGGGTATGAAACTGTGGAAATCCAGCAGCAGCCCCGTCCTGCTGGTGACAATGCTGGCTGCTGGACAAGCAGAAAGCAATCCAGACTATTTGCAAGAGGAAAGGGATTAAAGCTCTCATGTTGTTACATAACTAAAGAAGCTGGTTCTGAAACAGATATCTGTATCTGCAGGGTATTTGGGGTGCAATGGTTTTATTAGTCAGAGACATCACAACCAGCAAGGCAGGCTTAATGCCCATTAAAAAAATACTTTATGCCTGGTATCAGGGAGCTCTGCAGGGCTCAGAAATGGATCAGACATTTCTTCACATAACAAGAAGAGCCAAAGGCAGCATCTGATATTTCACAAAAGGAAACAAACACTATAAACAAGGTACACAAACCCTCCAGCTCTCAGGCATAATCTGCCCTCTGCCTACAAGGGACCAGGACACTCCACCAGGAATGGGTTATTCTTCCCAGCAGGCACCTCTTTCTAAAGCTATCCTCTAAACCAGATTATATCAACCAGTATTTGCATCAGGAAAGCAGCTGAGAGAACAGCTCACCTGAGTCTGCTGTGACACATCCTACACCAAACTGAACAGCATCCGCCAACACGGTCATTTCCAAAAGCACTCACAAAAAGAAAAACAAAAACAGAACCCTGAACATTTGTAACTGTTACTTTTTTAACTACCACCACTGAGAAAAAGCAACACTGTAGCAAAACGTTATATGGCAAATAAAGACATACCTACAAAAAGAAAGTTAAAGCATCACATCAGCTCAAACTTGCCAAAACTGAAGGAATCATAATAGATAAAATAAAGTATTAGAGGAAAAGTGGGTAAAAATAGAAATGCCAGGATATGACATGCCTGGGAGTTATAGAAAAAGCATCTGGATTGTCCTCAGATCCCCTCCTGATGCTGTCTAACTCAGTAATCATCCCTCTTGAGCAATAGGGTTGTCTCAATGAGCCATGGGGCAACACCGACTTCTTCTCATCTGATGCCATTTGGGGCAAAGCACCTTCCCAGTCAGACTGGGAACAGTTTGTGTCCTGCCCAGACCTGGGCACAGCCCAGAGCCAGGAGCACACATGGGGACACACACACGACCTTCTGCTTGTGGCCCTGGGGAAGGACCAACCTCCATCCAGGGGAACTGCACCAGAGCCACCAAAAAACAGCTCTGCAAACTAATGCACTGGTGGAACTCACTCCAGGCAAAAGGAAGAGCACAGAAAGCCTCATCTCAGCATGTCAAGGTTCCA
Organism: Acridotheres tristis; assembly: GCA_037013685.1. Taxonomy (NCBI): domain Eukaryota; kingdom Metazoa; phylum Chordata; class Aves; order Passeriformes; family Sturnidae; genus Acridotheres; species Acridotheres tristis. Next base: position 6,073,737 of record CM072899.1, on the reverse strand, counting down.
GAAATATAATTTCTGCTTTATTTCTGGAGCCTGCCATTTACTGAGCATTGCTAAGGAGACCCACTTCTCTTCTGCACTCTCTCTCCTTTCACAAGCCCAAATGCCAGGTCTGGCAATGCACCCTCATGAGATACACACTACACAGAGTGCTGCTCTGTGCAGGGCCACCTGAGCACAATGGCATCTTGAAATATTTCTTAAAATAGAAAAGAAAAAAAAGAGAGAGAAAAAAACCCTTTCAACAGAGCAATTTTTATAGCACTTACAGCCAACTGCCTGCCTCAGTATCTGGTACCTGCCATGGATGTCCTTTGCTACAGTGACAGCTACAGAGAAGTAGTTGAAAATGTTTAAGCAAAAGATGCTTTGTCATTTTGTGAAGCATTAACACTGCTCAACGGTTTTAAAGGACGTTACAACAACTTGGCTGTGGATCCAGACTATTCAGCTTAAATTATAGATTTTATAATGCTCTGAACATCACTTCTAAAAAGCACAGGCTTTGGAGTGTCTCTCCTCTGCTCACTCCATGGTCCCCAAAGTCTGAACCAGGCAGATATTTGAGTTTTCAGAGCTAAGCCAAGGCAGGAGAAAATCCCATTCCATAGAAAGCTGAGGAAAACAAACCCGAGCAGATGCATGTGAAAATTACATGAAGTCCAAAGCCACTGAGTGTGAGCCTTAGGACAGAGAAACAGTCAAGCAAGTGCACAAATGCCTTCCACGTGTTCTGGGTGGAAAGAAACTGAATTTTTTAAAGTCTAACATGGAAATTGCTTTAAGCAATTTGTCATTTTCAATAGAGGTTCTGCAGTAAAAGAGAGATTTCGACAAGTTAAACAACTTCCTACCGGAATGGCTGCATGCAATGTTTAAACTACATCTCACAGACTCCTTAGAAAAGGAGTATTTCTAATTTTGCCATTCAGGAAGACTTTGAAATGTCACTGCTGTTAGATTTGATCAGTGCAGAGGAAATGCTGAGTTGAGAGAAGGGGAAAACAATGCGTTTACCATTCTGTCATTTTTTGAAGCTTGATTCCAAGGCAGCTGTTTGAGCCAGTGCTAAGAAATGCAAATACTGCATCTTTACCTCCAAGAGGGGGACACTTCAGCCACGTTTCCTGTAAATGTTACAACTTAAAGCTCACCTGGGTATAACAAGGCATCAATGTTCAATGGCACCTGAAGGAGAACTGAGGCTGAGAGTGCCTTTCAGCTAAACCTGAGCTAGAAAAAATGTTTTTATGGCAAAAAGCCCTCTGCACATGATCCACTACAATGGATCATAATGCTGAAGTCTCTTGTACACCAGGGACTCTGAGGAGAAATAAGTACATAATAAATATTCACCACTGTTTCTGCCACCAGTTCAGACAGCTATCAGCATTCAGCAGTGCTGCTGCTGTGTCCCAGTACTTGAGAGGTCTGTCCATTGGAGGCCTTGATGAAGTTTTGTTTATCAGCTGGTGATGCTTATGGGAAGCCTTTCCTCAGCCAGAGCTCAGGGGAGAGGAAGGCTCTGCTTGGCAAAGCCAACAGGTTGCAGAAAGATGCTTGAGGTTTACAAAAGTGGAGTAGCCAGAGCAGAACAGCATAAAAAGTCACCTATGATTTGTAAAATCTACCTCTGTCTGCAACCAATACAGGAGAAGAGGAACATCAGTTTTAATTAAGCCTGTAATACTGCTAAAAAAGTCCCTAACTTTCTGAAGAAAAGTTTTGAACCTTCCTGTTGAGCACACACCCAGGCCCTGGAGGGCAGGAGGTGCTGCAGGCAGCAGAAACACTCTTTTGTCAGAAATCCACCAATGAATTTATTATATCCAGCACACCCTGAGCCAGGCAGCTGATGGAACCTTCCCTGCCAACTCAACTGCATTGTGGAAAAATGCTTGTACTCCCTGCCAGGGGCGAGATCCCATCCGGGCAGCTACTGCTGCACTGAATGAGAGGAGTATATAGCAAATAAAAGATAACTGTGCAATTGAGAGAAGAATTCAGCAAATAAAAGATAACTGTGAGGAACCAGCTTGGGAGCCAGGGCTCCCTTGCTTCCTCAGCATCCTCAGGGGGAGAGCAGGCAGAACCATCACAGCAAGATGCAGTGCCAAGTCACCCACTTGGTCTCAGGACTCAGAGCACCACAGTCCCCAGCAGGACTCAGATGAGCAGGCTGAGTTACACAGCAGCTACACTAAATCAATTGGAAATAGGTTTTGGTTAATCCGCTGCAGCCTTTTAATGTTGGGATTGTGACAACTTGCCCGGCTTTTTAGGCAAGCAGCAATTTCCACACCGGTTTAGGCAAGCCTCAGTGCTGATTATAGCATCTTTTACAGACAAGATATGAAAAGCCCTCTGCAATGTGTTACGTTAGCACATGCTTAAATTTAAGCACTCTCATTTTTACTGGGGCTTTTCTCATGTGCAACAACTTCAGCACATCCAAATTTGCCAGTCTGCAATATGACCAAGATATTCTATCCCAGCTCAGAACTATGTAAAAAAAAAACCACCTCTTTGTATTTAGCTCCTGGAAAAACTGATACGTGGGTATTTCTAGCATCAACTAATACAACTGGAAAATTGGCAACAGAAAACAAAAAATAAATAGAAAAGTCGCCTTGGTTAGTCCCTAAGCTATGTCTTTTGCAGATAAAAATTTCAGCCTTTGACATGCTTTATAAGGATAAATTTATAAGCATAAATAAAAAAAAGAAATTACAGGGCATTTTATGGAAATGGAAACACTGTTGTGGCAAAGCTCCACCTGAGCAGGACAACCTGGCAATGCAACAAGGGAGCAGCTCCAGCTGGGGCAATTCACTCTTCTCCTGTTTTGATGAGGATCTGGGAAGCAGCAGAGCCCCATAGCACAGCAAGAGGGAGCCAAGATTTGTGGGTCCATGCCCTTGTCACAAACATCCCAGCTGGGCCACACATCCTTTGTGCTTGGCTTTCTCCCCTCCACCCATCACCTGAGCTCTTCACAGCCCTCACTCCTGTAAACACCAAGGCAGGGACAACTCTCTTGGGTCCATGCAGTGCCTGGCACAAGAGAGCCCCAGACTTATCACACCTGACAGACTGACATCATTCATCCAGGTATTCACCACATTTCCCATCCTCATAAAGGAATGACTTTGTGTTAAAGTGTAACTTCCACCTGCCCCTGGAATGAGGGAGTTAAATGCCATTTTATGGCCTTTAACATGCCAGAGACCTCTGTGCACCACGAAACTGGGCACCTTTCCGAGATAAAGTTTATAGGTGTACTCTGGATTTCCCTCCTGCACGCTCGGAATGACTCACAGGGGCCACACAAAGGTCCAGGTAATAGCTGACCCCAGTATTTGTCAGGAAAAGGGAACCTGGATCTTCTTCAGCAGCTGCATCACATAACCTGAAAGCCCCTGAGGTCTCATGAACAAAACATCTTTCCAAATCAACATGTTTCTGCAGATGATTTACAGGACAAGTATCACCGAAACAGTTTCACCACAGGAACACCACAATGGTGATTTTCACTGTTTTTACAGGATCAGAGCCTGCCTGTGCATCTCGTGATGAGATAATGTGCATGGGAACTGTTCTCAGCCATAATGGTGGTGGTTTCAGACTCTTCCTTTTCAGCTCCCCAATAGCTGTGCCAACAACAAATCTTAGCACTCGTGGTGAAATCCATGGCACTGGAGCTGCTGAAATCATGGGATTTTTAGTTTCCATTAAAAAGGAAAAATTAAGAGTGAAGAAAAGGACATTCTGGGACTCTCCACTGAAGTAGCATTTGACAATATGGATGCTAAAGTGAAAAAGTTATATATATATATATATATTCATATGTACACACCAGTCACAGTCTCACCCAAGAATTCAGACTATTTTTATGGGTGACACAATATTTTCACAAGCTCCTCCTCTTGGACTGGGTGCAGGCTGTGTAGATATAAAATTTTCCCTTATATGTAACCTCACCGAGCAGCCAACCCTTGGATCAGCACAGCCCGGATATCCTCAGTGCCCATCTGGATTTTGCCCAGAGCAGTTCCACGCCTCCCACAGAAAGCCAGAGACAGACAGTGGGGGTTTAATTGCCTTGCTCCACCTGTAGCAAACAAAGCTTCCTGCAATGAGGGATTTATAGACTGTAGCTTAGTCCAGACTAAAATAGCTCCACGTGAAATTGGGGAACAATCTCAGCATGCTCATATGTCTTCATTAAAAAAAAAATAAATAAAAGGAAAGCCACGGTACGTGCAAAAAAGCATTTGGCAGCTCAGATCTCCACTTGGGAACAGTTTGATTAATAAAAGCAGACGGTAGGTGACAGGGAGGACTCCACAGTGCACACAGACTACACAAAAGTTAACAAAACACTATATACCATTGCTAAGCAAGTTTGGTATTTGCACATCAAACAAACACACAGCGTTTGCTAGGGTAGCACCAGAAGACAATCTAACGACAACAAAGCAAGCCATCCCCTCCCAATAAGTAAACAACTTACTGATTTTATTCAGAAACAACAGATCCTGTGATCCTCAGAGTCCCTGCTGAGCAGCAGCAGAACCTCTGGACTTGTTCATGCAGTCAGGCTGCTCCTCTAAACCACCACCAGAGCACATGGAGAAGATATTCTATATTAGTCACTTCATTGTTTAAGGAAAAATGCATACCAGGGAAAAGAGAAGGACACAATTCTTTGTTTTGCATCAGACTAATGCCTCTTTTGCCCACAGCACAGGGAGAGAACAAAGCCTGGGCTGGACCAGTGGCTGCCAAAGCCCCATCAGGTGTCCTGCCCCCAGTGCTTGCCCCCAGGCAGCAGCACTGCAAAGAGGAGACAGCATTTCCCCAAATTCAGCCAAACTGCAGCTTCTCATCCCCCCAGCTCATCGGGATCAGCTCCCCCAGGGCTGTGCTTGCCACACATCCCCCACTGTCCCCGGGCCACTCAGGGGACCACGCACTGTGCTGGGGCAGCACGAGTTATTTCAGGCACCACATCCTAACAGAATATTCAACAGCAAAGCTGCATCAAAACCACAGAACGGTTCTGCTTGGAAGGGACCTTAAAGATGATTCAGTTGTGACACCTCCTGCCATGGCAGAGACACTTTCCATTGTCCCAGGATGCTCCAAGTCCTGCCCAGCCTGGCCTTGGGCACTTCCAGGCACCCAGGGGCAGCCACAGCTGCTCTGGGCACCCTGTGCCAGGGTCTCCCTACCCTCACCCATTCAGGGAAGAACTTGTTCCTTGTATGTAACCTAACCTCGCCCTTTTTCAGCTTGAAGTCATCCTCCTTATCACTACATACCTTTGTACAAGTCCCTCTCCAGAACAAGACGGGCTGGACTGCTGTGAGACTGGGGACAGTCACCAGCTGGGAAGAGCCATTCTGCTCCTGGCAGGTCCTGCAGAAAACACCCAGCCTGGCTCTGGAGACAGCCTCAGTATGAAGAACTCCACTAGTGACCACGGAAACTGCTCCCCAACCCCCAGCTTTTGGTACCATTTCTGCATCTCCTGCTGCTCTCTCCACCTCTCCTCCAGCTATCCCTGGCTTCCCACAAAGCTCCAGTGAATTGCTCCAAGTCCCAGGAACCTCCACCTGTACCCCTGCTGTTTAAATTGCTAATTTGGAGCTCTAGCTGTGCCTTCGGGAAAGCGGGAGGATGAGCATGTTCCTTGCTATTTTTAAGAAAAGTCATTTTGCAGTTTTTCTGCAGCCCAGCTCCTCACCTGTCCAGTTCAGCCTGTTTGGGAAGTAACTTTCCTCTGTTATTCATCAAAAAAACTCTGAGACATCTGTGTCTGTCATCAGTTTGGTCTAACACCCACTTAGTGCAGGATCTGTACCACTGGAATAAGACAGGTTGAACATCAAAGTTGGGGTTTTTTTAAAGTACACAGTATCTGCCCAGCTTTGTTTGTGAGGGAGTGGCTGGATTTTAGGCAGCTTTTTTTCAAAGGCATTTTCTTAATAACTAAATGAAAAACCCAGAGTTGAGGTTTTCCTCTAAAAAACAAGTCAGAGATTAAGGATATGAAGAAAGAAGTCAGTTTCTTCCCACTATAATTGTACTGAGACACTGACTTGAGGGCTCCAAAATTACAGATGTGTAATCCAAGACAATGAACTCTTTACTGAAGGATTAGCAAACCATGCAAAACTGATTCCTTATTCAAATGCCTTGCAATTGTAAGGGCATCTGTTCCACTTTGCAAGTCATCCCAAAGGCTTTGTTTGTTTTGATTTCCTGTTCCATTATGAAGACAGGGCACTTTGCATTATTTTCACGCCGTGTAGTAAGCATTATTGTTTAGTCTAATAAGGGACAGTTAATGAAATTCAATAAATATTTTTTGAAACATTATTTTTCCTTTCAGTTATGATACAAGCCCTCACAACCATAAAAACTAGAACTGTTTTTAGCCAAAAGCCAAGTGTGTAAAAAACATTACCCAAAACATCAGGAACTGAAGAAAAACTGTTTTGTTTCTCCAATGTCTACTAGGGGCAGTTAAAAAATCTGTAGGTTTAAATAATATTACTAACACAAAACAGTTTAGCATAAATGATGCCAGTTGGGGCTGGGGACTAACAGACAGCATGATGCCATCATTCCAGCTTGAAGCAGTGGAATAGTTCTGGAAACCATTTTAAATGTCACAAGAGGAAGGGTGGATGGAGTGTGTGACCTCTGGGAACTGAAGGGTGGATCTCAATAAAAATATCCCATTTACTGTGAGCCATACTGCTCCTGCATGGCCAAGACAGATTCTGGCCCACCTATTTGGTTCAGAAGGAAAAGCAAAAAATTCCAATTAAGGGGGGACAAAAAAGAAATATCCCAATCTTCCAACATACCAGTGCAATGCAAAAGCTGCCAAACTGCTCTGGAAGCAGTCAGCCCCTTCCACAGCTCTCCCAGATCGGGAGATAAAGTCTGGATGATAGCCTAGGCTTACATTTGTTTCCCAACACCAGATCCTTGCAGGAAGCCCCAAACTGAAGCCATCAAAGGCACTCATTAAAGGCACTGACTCTGTGGATCCCTCTGGGCTGCCAGCTCTGAGCCCCTACCTGTCAAAGCACTGCAACAGCTACAAACACAGAGCCAAACATCAACACAGGAAACAAAACATCGAGTGTGAGAGAGACAGGGAAAATGATGATAGTGGTGAAAATGATGTTTCTGCAGGCTCAGCAGTGCTGTCACTCACTGAGAAGCTGCTGCTGCTTCCCCTGTCCTGCAGGAGATGCCTCTGGTGACAGGGACAGGGAGCGAGGAGATCTTCAGAGATCACGGGGGGATGACACAGCCCTGTGCCCTTGGTGCTAAAAGGTCACTTCACACTCGGTTTCTAAAAGGCAAAAATAAATCTTTTCCACAGCTGAGCTAGAAAAAAGCTCTGGAGAAATATGGATCAGGAGGATCTGCATTTTAGTGCTCCAGGAATTGAGATGTGGAGCTGGAAGGAGCTCAGACAGGATGCAGAAGTCTGAGTACCAGCTCTCCAAGTACCACTGAGTGCTCACAGCAAGGATCCCTACCTTCAACTAACATTTTGCCTCATATTCTTCAGAGTCCTCCTATAAAGTCATGGCACTTGCTCTTACAGAACCACTACTCTGTGCTTTTCACCAAGAAATTTAAGTTACTTGCAGCACACAAAGATCAAAACCAAATGCCTTGATTTACAAGTTCCAGTCAAAGTCAGAGGAAGTGTGAAAAAAAAAAACCCCAAACACCTGAAATAACTAGCAGGCACAGCTCGTGTCTGGAGCTAAGTAAAGGAATGCAAATAAAAAACTTGGCCAATTATTTTTAAAAACCTCAAGAGAGGTCCCCAAGATGCTGTCCTTGCCCACAGCCCAGACCTTGCTAATGCATTAGAAAAAGCCTTTGAGGCAGCAGCATCTTCTCAGCTTCCACATTACTTCAAACTGAGCCATGCTGAAATCTAATGAGAGAGGGCTCAAATCATCAGTTCTGCACAGCCACAAAAGCGCTGCTCTGAATATCTTTACACCTTAATGCAGCTGCCCGGGGGCAAATGTTTCCCTGTGCAGGCACACACTGCCAAAGGAGCGAGTGTGTTTCTCAGGCATCAGATCAAGAGATACAGGAACAGCCAGAAGAGATGCATGAATGATCACAGCCTGAGCTGAACCAGAAGAAAGTGACAATCCCAAACCCAGGAATGCAAGGAGCTGCTGCTGGTTTGGCTTTCAAACCTGTTAAAAAAAAGTTATTACATTTCTAACATGGAAGATGAATCTTAAATCTCACAATAGCAGGTCAATAATTCACTCATGCAGGACTTGTAACTCGGTCTTAAAAACATGGAACAACATGCAGGATGGTGTTAACATCTTATTTTGCAATGGTGCTGAATGACTGCTCATAATTAGACCATAATTGTGATTTAATCACTCTGTGATCTGACTGGCCATAAAGAGGGAGCCACGAGTCCCATCTCAATGGTGGAAAGATTAACTTTATTGTGGAATGCATAAGCCCCTTTCATGCCATTAAAAGTATCACATTAATTCCTGGAAATTTTTATAACGGGCACAATGTGGCTCTTGGGCTCTCTTGTCCATCTCTGGGGTGCTACTCCGTGGCTCAGGAGAGGATGGATGACAGCTCTGCCACGAGCAGAACGAACTTCTGAATCCTGGCAAGTTCTACACTGTAAACTCAGGCACAATAAAGATAAGGTCTTTCTCAAGGCAGTATTTTAATACAAGACATACACATTTCATGACTACTAAGTGCAGCACTTCTTTAAACACTTCTTTAAAGAAAGAAGACTACTGATCTGTAGCAAAATATGCTCTAAGAGAGAAAAGAGATTCTGCTTTTTTTTCATTTTACATTTCATTCACGACTACTCCAACTGCCAGAGTTGAAAACAGGCCTTATAAATCTAAAATACAAGAACATCCCCCAGGTTTATAGATGACAAAATTGCTTTCTCTCCACTTGAAACTCACCTGGGCCTGAAAAGAATTTGGGTCAGATGGAGAAATGACTGAGAGACTTCCCTGTGCAAGCAACTGGCACTGAGCTAGCAGAGACTGAAGGAAAACACTTTTTGGAGCTCATGCAGCAGAGGTAAACTGGGAACAGCAAGAGCTCACTCTCTAAACAGCCTCTCCCTTTGCTGGCCCAGCACATCAGTCCCGAGCTCTGCTCCAGACAGGCAGCAGCACTCACTGCCCAGCTTCTGCAATGCCAGGCACGGGCACCGAGTGTGGCATGTTCAGCATCACCACTCACAAAGTGACACTCTGCTTCCCTGTGCTTGCGAAACCACCAAACACGCAGGAATTTACAGATGCATCAACTCGTCCTTCTTTTTTTTTTTTTTTTTTTTTTAACGTTTTACAAAAAAAAAATCCCAAAATAACAAACAGAAATTATCTCATGAGCTCTCTCAGGAAATATTCACATACCAGCTCACACAAACTTTTTCAAAGAAGCTGGTTTTGGTCACAGTAATAAATGTAACTGAGTTTAACATCTCATGTAGAGCAGATGCCAGCCTGACATTGAAGCATTGAGTCACTGCACTGTATTTCAGAATTTATCTTAGGGTCCAGTTAATGTTTGACAAGAAACAAATGCAGCTGATAGCACTGGGTAAACAGTGACTGTTTCTGCTTGGGATCACGCCTGCTCCTGCCCTGTACAGGGCTAAAAAAAACCCCACCAGCACCTTCCTACCGTGGGATCATCCCAGCTGCAAAGTCCTATCAAAATTATTAACTGCATAAACTGCTCTCAGCACCTCCTGCTTGCAAAGCAATTGCTCATTAGGAGCTTGGGATTATGAGAGTTTTTTAGGGAAGCAAAGCATTGAATTGAGGACTAAAAAAACAATTTAAACATAAATTTACAAGCATATTAACTTTGACAGTTTCCCATACCAAGCATCTGGCTTGGTGTGGTTTGACACAGGTCATCAAACCAAGGAGCAAAAAGCCCTGGAAATCTCTGAATGTGCCCATCTCTCACTGAGGGAGAATGAAAACCCAGATACCCTGCCCCAAACAAAACATGGTCCATTTTTTATAGATACAGCCTTAATTCTTCTCTTTTGGAGGATGGCACAACAAACTTCCATTGTGCTGGACTCTGTTAACCAAGACCCCTGAGAAGAAACGGTGAGCCCAGTTTTATAACTGATCTATCCAATGCAATCAATGATCTAAGCGAGCTATTTTGACAAATGTGAAATGTATTCAAGGAAGTTACAACATTCACAGTACAGTTGGGAAATCAGCTGTATGTTAAGGCAATGCCAGCTTTACACTAGAATATGTGACCACTGCTCCTATAATTCAACCTATTAATTCCATACTCTCTGACCAAGTAATAATAAAAATGCATTTATTAACTCCGCAGAAGTTAATTGCCAATTTCATCAGAACTTAGGCACAGATGTAAGATGGAAACAGTCAGTCATAAAAGCACTACATGTTAACTGAGTTTTTTTCACACATTTGACAGTTCTGAAAGTTACTAAGATGCGTGGCAGCAAGATTCTTCCTCTTTCTCCTCCAAAACAGGCAACTACAATAGCACAGTTTTATTCTCAAATGTGATAGCAAAAAAGGGTGCATAAGGGGAAAAGGAAGGGAAAGCTCCATTAAAGTTCTTTAGCCTTCTTCACTCTTCCTCCCAGGGTAAGCAAAAGATCAAGGAATCCCATATGACCAGTATTAAATACCAGTATTCCCATTAAGATATTTCACAGAGGTTCCTCCTTCTTGTACTTACTTTACGAACTTACCACTCACAAAAGCAAGAAAAAATATTGCACATGAACCTCTAAGTCTACAAACACTGGTTTAATGACAAAGCCCATGCACAGCCTACATTTCACATCCTAGTCTCTTCTCTTTCACCAAGTGCAAGGTCAGAACCGTTATTTTCTCTGTTCATGTTTGCAGATGACTGACTTATAGTAAATTTCCTGTTTTTCCAGCCTTGTAAATGTCATACAAAACAGACAGGCAATAAAATGCATACATTTCCAGCCTAATATTGCCCCAGCATTTCGGCACCAATCAGTTAGAGACTAGGAGAGGAGTTAGGAGGAGGAAAACCATAGTTAAAAACATGTAAACAATCTGATCTGCACACTCCTTTGCTGTCTGCTCTAGTGCCACACACTTCCTGTTGAATGACAGTTGCCATTCCCATAATCAGATTTTTAATCAACACAGAAGTAATGCATTTTAATTAAAATACTCTCCTTTTCTATGCTTATGATTCTGACACATGAGGGAGATCCCTGCTTTGCACAGAGCAGCGTGCAGATGCCAGGCTATCATTGATAGGTACAGGGAACTGCTTTCCAGACCACAAAAATATTTAGTGATTTAAAAACCAAATATTTATTTCTATTCCACATTCTTGGCTAAAAAAGCATTTTTTAAAAATATCAAGAAAGAAAAAAAATAGAACTACAATCCCACAGTAACCAAGGGCTTGGTTCTCAGCTCTAGATAGGAATAGTCCAAGGTTTAAGTGCCTGCCCTGACTTAGAGACAGGTTTTGAATCCTTTTCTCCCAATTTCCAGGTAAACCCAACCAACATGCTAAAACTCAGCTCTCTACCCATTCTTTTGACCATATCCTGGAGCTGAGACACATTTACCACCAAGTTCTGTCATTTTCAGTTTATTCCCAGGACATGTTTTATTCATACTAACTCATGTTTCCAAAACAACAAAAAGTTTGATCACAAATTGTTTGGTCGGGAAGGGTTTTATACACATCTTCCTTCATCCACCAACACCGATCACATTGCAACACCACAAGCTGTATTTCAATACTTCTGCTAAAACAATCAGTATGTAAAAAAAAAAAAAAAACCTCTGCCTAATTTCCTCATACTTTTCTTCATGCTTTTCTCCCCCTCCCAGTTGGGCAGGGAAACCAGCAGGCTGAGTTTCCCTCACCACTTCCCAGTGAAGCGAACGCAGCAGGGAGAATAGGCATTTGTTTAACGAAAACTGGGTTTTTTTGAGTTTGACACTGTTTGCTAGAATGTTGCTATTGAGTCCTGGAAGGGACTAACAAGTCTCTGTGGTTTGGTGGAGGAGCTCCGGGGCAGGTGGTGGAGGGGGCGCGCCCAGGGCTCAGCTCCTCTCCGACAGCCCTCGGCTGTGATGCGTTCTGGCTCCCGAGGTCTGAAGGATGGCTGTGAAACAAGCGCCTGCAGCCCTTCATCTCAGCTCATCAGTGATCCCAGGGACAACATTTCAGGTGACAGTCCTGCCAGCTGGCCAGAAATCCTGTCTGCAGCTACCAGCTGGGTTGAACGATGGACAGGGAAAAAAAAACCCCCTCGCATCACAAGGCAGAGCGAAACCCCCTCTTTTAGGATGCACGCGGCTGGATGACAAATATAAACTTTCTCCTAAGGAATCTCTCGGGCAACACGAAGAAAACTTCCCTTCCTTCCTGCATTTGGAGCTGACCTCGGGGTGCTCCTCCACCTCTCCCACCTCCGGCTGTCCAGCTGCAGTCCTGCTCCTCCTGCCCATCCAGCCAGCCTCGGTGGCTGCGGCAGCACCAACAGTTTTTTGGCACTGAATGGAAATCCTGCCCTGGAAATCACAAGCCCATTAGCCAGGCCTGTTAGCTAACCTGTTGAGCGACTGTTGAATGTACACGGATGTGAAGTGGCATCTTTTTAATCCAGCATGGGAGGACTCTTCCTATCCTCTTCCTCAGCCAAACAGGAGAGCTACCTGTCTGTTCCTTCACCTGTGCACTGCAGGGCTGGCAGCACGGCTGTGCCCTCACCTAGGGCAAACCAGGGGGAAAAAAGGTAAATCTGAGCAGCCTTTCAGCCAGAGAGGGAAGATGCAGGACGGCCCAAGATTTTCTTCCCACGCTGGCAGCCGGCAAACACGCGCTGCACTTTCAGAACAAGACTCCGCTAATCACTCAGCAGCTCCAAAGGATGCTCAGCTGCTGGAGGAGGGGATCCCTGCCCCATTCCCCCAGCAGTGAAGCTCCCTCAGCCTCTCCAAGGGTCAGCCGGACACCGTGCTCCCCCGGACAAGCGCGGGTTCCCCGCAGGGAGCGCTGGCGGCTCCGCGGTGCCTTTGGGAAAGTCTCACGCAATTGCTCGCTGCGCTTAGCGCAGGGCAGGGGCTGCGGGGCGGCCGCAGCCGGCTCCGGACCAGGAGCTGCCTGCGCATCATTGCGCTCGCAGAAAGTGCGCACACGCCTGGGTGCATCGGCACCCGCGTCCGCGCCTCCGTCGGGGCCCTGCGCTGCCCCGAAGGGCTGATGTTCGCCACCCCCGGCACCGCACTCGCCCGCGGCCACCCAGCCCCGCACTCCCCGCGGGATGCGCGGAGCGGGTCCCCCCCATCCCGTCGCGTCCCCCTCGCACCTTGTCGGACGGCTTTAACCACGATGGGGTCCTTGCAGCTCCGGATCACTTCCAGCACGTCGTAGCGCGGCAGCCCCGACACGCGGACCCCCTGCACCTCCAGCAGCAGCTCGCCCTCGCTCAGCGCAGCCTCGCCGTCCCCCGCCGCCGCGCCCGCGTACGGGAACTCGCCGTGCTCCGCGCCGCCCAGCAGGGCGAACCCCAGCTGCCCGCCGGGCCCGCGGGTCAGCGCGCACTGCCGCACCCGGCTGGACCAGTGGTTCTTCTTCTGCACGACCCGCGACATGGCGCTGCGCGTCCCTGCGCGCCCGCGGAGCGCGCTCGGCAGGTGCGAGGGGGCGCGGACCCGCCGCCCGCTCAGGCCATCACCGCCCGCACGGCTCCGCGCCCGCGGAGGGCGCGCACCGCCTCCCGCCCGCCCCTCCGCGCCGTCCCTTCTCCCTTCTTAGTCAGAAAAAAAAAAATTAAAAATTTAAAAAAAAAATTTAAAGCGCTGGGAAAAAAAGCAAATCCGGCAGCCGCACGGTGTTGCCGCCCCTCTCCGCGGGCGCTGCGCGGGACGCGGAGCCTTTCGGGCGATACAAAGCGTCGCTTGTTTTGTTCCAGTTCGGTCCGTCCCGCTCCGCCGCGCTCCGCGCCGCCGGCGCAGGCGCGCTGGCACGGCCCGCCCCGGTACGGCCCGGCCCCCGCTCCCCGCCCCGCCCCGGCACGGCCCGGCACGGCCCCCGCCCGCTCCCCGCCCCCGGTCCGGCCCCCGCCCGCTCCCCGCCCTCCGCTCCCCGCCCCCGGCACGGCTCGGCCGGCTCGGTCCCCCCGCCCCACCTGCGGCCCCGGCTCCTCCCCGCTCCCACCGACAACTTTCCCGAAGGGAGCGACCAGCGCCGGCGCCCCCCGGGCGAACCCCCCCGGCAGGAATCATCTTTCTCCGAGCCGGAGCGCGGGTGCTGTGCCCCGCGCCCCCGGAGATGCTCATGTTCCAGGAGACGGGGGATGGCTGAGCTTTGCTCTTCCTGGAGGATTTCTAGGACTTTTCCCCAGTTGCAAAAGTCTGCAGTCACTTCTTACCTGCGCTTTCCAGGTGGTTGTTACAGGAGAGGACACCAAGTACAAGTCCTGATGAAAAACTTGCACAAGTCATTAAAATGATATCAAAGCGCTTGCACAAGGCTGAGTGAAAGTCGTGCTCCTACTTTTAGTTCTCCACTCCACTTTTTGATTGAGTGCTCGAATTTGAGACATTCATAATGTTCTTACATTGTCCTGTCCTCGTGTAATTGTTTAGAAGTTGGACAAACTAATAGCGAGGTCTGGCTGCTGGGGAAAGCGACAGGCATCCATTTGTTTGTCCTTGGTCACAACTCTTCAAAGTTACCCAGAACTGGTGCAAAACTCAAAAGAGAAAAGTAAGAGTGCACGTACCAGCTGTCCCTTCCAGGTCATGCTCCACGCTTCCAAACCTGAAAGCCAGGCCTCATTTTGAGCAGTCTTATGCATGACCGAACCCCTTCCAGCAAGGAATTCAGTTGTCAGATGTGTGCGTGCCCTATTTCGCTGCTAATCGGGACTGAGAAGTGACACAGGGAAACAAAGAGTCTGGTCTGGCTCCCTGTGCTGCCCTAATGTGCGCTCAGACACTACAGCCCGCAGACTTTCAGTGCTGCTCACATCCTCGCAGCCAAGCGTGTCCTGCAGGGATCTGCCGTGCAGGAGAGGCGGCAGGCTCGGAAGCATCGCTGCTTGGGGAAGAAGCTCAGCCTAACATCGTCTGCTGCTGGCCCAGCTGACCAGCCAGGCTTAGCTCACAGACCTAAGAGAGGTGACCGGGGTACTTTTGCACCTGTCCCGGCTGGAGCAGGGCAGCCTGTCCTTCCCTCCCCGCCGCATTCCAGCACTCCTTTCCCCAGCTGCAGTCTCCCATCTGGCCGTTCTGTGAGCTCCCATCGCTGCACGCACCGCTCTGCAGCCGCGGGAGCCGCGCTCTCCAGCCCGAGCGGCACAGCCACCTCCAGGCGAGGGAATGGAAGGCTTGGCCAATGTCACAGAGCACAGCAGTGAGTCAGCTCCATCCCCTGTGCCTCAGGCACCTCTGCCCAGGTCTCCATGGGAAGCAGATGGGATTGCCAGGGCTCAGGAAAGTCATTCCAAGGGAGGGAGCAGAGCCTGCCTTCTTGGTTAGAGATGGACTCATGAAGTTCAATGTACCTGCTGTGTCCAGCCCTCATTTGCTTCCAAAAGTTTTCTTTCCATTTGGAACTTCCATACTTCGTTTTCATCCTTAAAGCCATGCTGATCTCTTATGTTTGAGCAGCAATAACTGCCTCACATCTTTTGGTGGCTCAGTTACCAGCTGCCCAATTTGTCACTTTTAGGATGACAGCACATTTTTTATTGTGCCTTCACCAGTAAAGAGTGGATTGGTTCATCAGGCTGGATCCCCTGGGCAATAAATGCTGAGGTCTGTAGACCCTACAGAGCAGCAGCATGGCTTGTGAGGAAGGGTTTCTCTCTCATCTGTGCCGTGGCTGATAGTTGTGTCACACATGTGAGCTCACGGTGCAGGGAGCCTCTGTTCACAGCTGAGAGCTGGGTGTGACGTATTTTCATCACCATCATTTTGCAGGGTGTCTTATGTGACAGCCCTGTTAAGCTAAAAATCATCTGGGATCCATGTGAGTATCACATGAGCTGTGGTTGCCTTGAATAGATCTTACAGAACTACCCATGCCTCATAGGAAAATGTTTGAAAAAAACTATTTAGAAAAATAAGTTTTGATAGTAAAATTTATGAGATGACAGACCTCCAAGGGCCATTTTCGGTTTGCTTACAAACACTGCAACTGTAATGAAAGTATGACCTGTCCCTGTTGTAATCCTAACACTGTACTCATGTCTGGGCCACTGTGTTCCCAAAATTCCTCTTGCTGATAATTAATAAAACCAGCAAACCTCAACCAGAACTTTATCTTGATTTTCAGATTTTCACTTCAGTTTTTCTCCTGGGCTAATTTCCTACCATTTTATCTCCTCGTTGCATCCAGGTGGTCAGTCTGGATAACCCTAAATCCTGGAAGCTGGCGCCACATGTAACAGCCCAAATATAGCCAAGGTTTTTTGTTGTCCTGATTGCTGACTCTGTGACTGCCCAGCGCCTTACTGCTGCAACAAGATTATTTCAGGGCACAGCTGCTCCAAGTACCTCTATTAAAGGAAGCCCTTGGTCAGCCTTTAACAGTACTGAGCCCTTGACCCATGGCCAGGCTGCTCCTGCCCAGAAGGGTCCCTGACACCAGCTGATGGATAATTGGGTTATTACTCCATACAAACCTGGCACTGCATTTCATTGCAGAGCCTGGCCTCCCTCCCAGGGGACAGTGGTCCTGCCTTCACAGGGGATGGATTTAATGATTAATAGACTTGTCTTCATCTCTAACAACTGCAGTTCTAATAATGATATCTCCTTTTTGTGAGGGTCTCTAAGCACTTCACAAGCAGTAATTAAGGGCACCAACCCGGGGAACAACTGAGCATTAACACAGGGCAGGGAGAAGCTCAGGGCACATTCCTCATCCGAGGATGCTCCCTGCAGCCATCCTACTTCACTGCAGCACCTGGTCCAGCCTCATCTCATGCAGGTCTGCATGCTCTTTACCAGCTCACAGCCCATAACAGCACTGTAAAAACTAATTTGGGTGGACTCAGGCCTTTCAGCAGAGCCCCATCCCCTTGCTCTTTTGTCTGCAGTCACTCTGGCCCATGCATTGGCAGCTGCTAATTTGTCAGGATGACAAGGCTGGTGCTTTCTTCCTCCTTCAGAAGGTGCTCTGCATGCTTTGGGCCCTGCTACAAACACACAACAGCTCAAATGGTTCTTTCAAATAGGATATTGACCCATGGTCTCAAATGTCTCTGAAATTTCGTGCTGTGTCCTGGATTCTAAAATGGGTCAAAGCTCCCCCAAGCATCAACTCATTCTCTCAGCTTTCCTACTGAAACTTGAGGAAACCACAGTTTTACTTTTTTTGGAATGGAAAACCATGTCTAGTCACGGAGAATGTTGTGGGTTTATGGCAGCTCACAGCCATGTACTCCCACCAGAGAGCATAAAAAAAGATGACAATGATTAAGACTACAAATGAAAGTACAGCTTATTTAATACAGCAGAATTTATTCTTAATTTCCAGATAAACCCCAAACCTCCAAACCTTTGATATCATAGGCCTCAAGGCTTTGAAAGCCTGAGCACATAGATCCTGGAAGAAAAGAGAGAAGAAAGACTTTAAACAAGATCCAGTTTCTCAGACATTGAAGTTTCCTGTTGGCACACTCACACTACCAGAATCTGTCAGTAGGAAAGCCATGTATTGTGGTTATTTCCCAAACAAGAATTGTTTTTATAGTAATCCCACTTAACTCTTATTGGAGAAGAATTTTCTGTGTAGCATCCAGGATTCCTCAACTGGCTGGTACTGCTCCCTGGTAGCAAGGAGGAGATAGGCTGGTGCTGCTTTGAGTCCTGGACCTGGAAAACATTTCAATAGATGACCCAGCTCCAGGTACTGAACAAACAAAAAAATCTATAGAAAACCTTCCAAGTGTCAGGATATGAGAACCTCTGGTTAAAGCTGCTGACCAGCCAGCTCAGACAGGTCCTGCCTAAGGTCAGTGCAGAGCTGGACCAGCAAGGGCCAGCCCAAAAGGCAGCCCCTTGTGTAGGACATTCCCAGGCTCCTGCAGCAAGGGGGCTGGAATCACATCCAGGGCTGGCTCAGAGTGAGTCTGTGACCATGGGATGCTGGGAAGAAAAAGGAAACTCACCCCTTAGTGGGACTTCATATCACCTTCCTCTACAATTTATTTCAATAATATCACACATAGTGAAATAAAAACCTGAAGATCAATCTCATAACCATATTAAGACACTCTGGGGTGTATTTTATAGGACCATTAATATACTTCTTGGGTGGTTAAAGTCACCCACAGCATAAATTAATGGCTCCATAAAACATATTCTGTCATATCCTATGGCTTAAATAACACAGAATAGGCTGGGTATGTTGGGATGTGGTTGAGCTTATTGGGTGGAAGCAAAGGGTCAGATTGACCACTTGGAAGTGAGGATGCCAGCCTCAGGTGGCCCAATCATTTTTAAAAAGCAAGGTTCTAAAAAATCCAATGCAATTACAAATTGTAGATTTCATTAACTTTCATTAACACTTGTATTCCCAGGTTTATTCATTTCATTCAGGCATATCTTCTCTGCAGAAGCCATTCTGTTTCAGGGTAGGATTGCTGTGGGTGGGGCTTTTTGGCATGGAGGGAACCAGGCTTGAAAAGCTCTGAAGAAGTCAGGCCCAGAGCAGGGAAAACCTCTTGGTTAGAGTAGGGATCAGATTGGCTTTGTAAGGAAAGCTAAGCCTGCCATATGTTTCAACCTTATGAACGGAGCTTGAAGGGAATATCAATGCATTGTCTATTTGAGACAGATTATATTGGAGTGGAGGTCTCTGGTACTCGCAGGAGTATTTCCAAAATGAAAAGAAAAAAAAAAGAAAACAAAAGAGAAACTTGTTTTTCCCTAGTCTTTCTTGACCATGATCAAGCTATAGAAGCAGCAAATTCCTCCTTCTAGTCTGGTAGATATTGAGTCTTATTAAGTCACTTTCTTCCCCAGATTTTTTTTTCTTTTTTAATGTCTCCACAGGAGTTACCAAAGACTCTTCAGTAGACACTAGCTGTGTCCTGCTAAGATAAGCTATCCCAATTCACCTGTCTCAGCTGATAAACCTCCATTTTTTGCTTCTCCTGCTTGAAAATGAAAAGGGCTGACCTCTGATTTGTGCTGCAAGAGCTCAAGGCAACTGCTCAAGGCACCAACACTCACCCAAACTCACTTCAGCTCGAGAGCCTCATTCTCTCTTCCTTTCTTATCCTCCTTGTTCCCTCTGCAGATACAGAGAGCCTCACTGCATCCTTAAACTCCACCCCTGCTCTGCTGAGGCTTATGGAGATGCTGTTCCCTGTCCTTCTCCTGTTGCCTCACCTCTCCAGTCCTCTACTTTGTATTTTCTCTTTGTATTTTCAACACAAAACTTGCTATTCATTCTCCCTAAAAATCCTGAAAACTAAAGCCGTATCAGGAAAGATTTCTGCTTTAAATCTTTATGGTGCCATAAAGAAGAGGCAAAGTCTGAGCTTTTCAGATATGCTGCATGCTGAGTAAGTTGGTAGTCCCTTGTGGTGGATGTGTATTGAAGGCTAATGGTTTAAATATGGAAAAAGATCAGGAAGAAAAAGCTGGGAATAACCCATCTCTCCCCATAGCAAAGTCCGGTTCAAACAACTTGAGTAGAATTGTTGATCTCATGATTTGATTTGAAAATAAAACTAGCCACAAAGGCTGAGCTTCCCAAAACTAACTGGCACATGGGGCTGTATCAGTGCAGTATCTTGTTCACCAGCTCTACTTTGAAGGGGTTTGTTTTTCTCAAAAGTAAAGAATCAATACCTAGAATATCAATAGCAATTCTGTATACAGAATAAACAGCAAAAATCCCTTTTCCCTCATAAAAACACTGAGTTTAGGAAAGATTTCTATAATAGAGAATTGATTTCATTCTCACAAACGGTTTGTCCAAGTACCCTCAGCAAGATTAAAAGAAATAAATAAAAAAGTAACAGTAAGGCACAATGATGGGACAAGCTGAAGGTTTGGGAAAGGAGTTCCTTTGGACCAGTATTGATATGCTCTTCCTTCATGGTGAGGAGTAGCTGGGAGATCCCTCTTTGGGCCAGGATTACGATCCTGGCAAAAGGCAGAAGAGACAAGGCAGCAACAGACAGCACAGCCTGATCCTGCAGCCATCTGGGGCCTGGCTGTACTTTGCTCGTGAGAGTAATTTACAGACATCAGACAAGCCACATGTGTAAGGCTGAGCATACACAAATATTCTCAGGAGCAGAGCCAATTAACACACCACGAGATATCACTCAGTGATTTGGAAGATATACAAACCCCATCTTGCTTTTTGAAGCGCTGAAGCAGAAGAAACCATGGCGGCGTCTGATGCTGCATCCTCACAGAAACATCCCCGACCAACTTACTGCTCGCTGGTCCCACAAGAGCATCTTTATGTTAAAGCAGCATCTCCTGCACATCTGAGCTTGGTCCAACAAAAGCAGCAGCTTTGATACGAGGGGCTACCCCGCCGTGCCATACCCCCTATGGAAAGATTATGATCATCATTACTATTTATATAGAATAACAGCCAGCAGCCTTGGCTGGGACAAACGGCTCCCAGGGCTAACCCGGCTGAACATAAAGGGAGATGCTCCTTTTCTCCAGACGGCTCCAAAGAGGGATTTGGGGCCTGGGAGCAGGTCAGTGGGATTGGGATTCCTGACTCCCTGCCTGGCGTCCTAATATTAGCTCGCATTGTCTCCCAGCCTGTCTGGCCGTTCTTTCACATGAACTGCAGGCCCGAATTAGAGCGTCTCGCTGCATAATCTGCCAGCCCATCCTGTGTGCTAAATTAGTCAGGGGCTGAGCAAACATCATGGGAACAGCTCTCCTAGGGTGGATGTGGGATAAGTTATTCCTATGGCATTGTTTGCTCTGTGTTTTCCAAGCATCATCCCGAAAGTATGATGGGCTGTATCCTGGAGCTGGCATTGCTCCCTGGCGCGGGCAGGGATGAAAGCTGGCTCAGTGGTGGCTCTGCTGGGAGCCAGCTTGGGGAAGAAGTGTTAACAAATGAACTCTGGTGGTAGATGAGCAGACTCAGGAGAAAGCAGCGACTGCAGCAGCACATGCTGGCCTCCTTGGTGTGGTATTTACAAGTTTCCTAAATTTCCTTCCTCTGCTGCGTTCAGTGGTGGATGGGCTGATGGGTTTTTGTCTGCCACATGAGCTTCTTATCTTGTGCCCTCCAGCTACAATCTCAGGGCTGTCCACAAAAATATCCAACCCTCAGCACAAGGGGGCTAATGGGTTTTCAAACCAGTGCCCCCAGCAAGTTTTGGTTGGCTTAGAGTCCATCTCCTCCTACTCCCAGGGGCTGATGGCATTAATTTCCACATTAGCCTCTGTGGAGCAAGGCTTTAATCAGAAACAGAAAGATACAGGGGAATCACATCAAATCCTGTCTTTGGGTCAGGTAGCACATAGCCACCACCTCCTCCCAGGTGAGGGACTGCTTGCAGGGCACAGAGCAGCAGGAAAAAGAAAAAGAGGGGGTCGTGGGAGAGTCTGTGCCCCTGAGCAACCAGTCAGCCAAGTCACAGGACTGGTTTTATAAGGTGCATGCAGGCTTTTGGACAGCAGCTATTGAAAGACAAGCGACTCATTGAATATTATCCCTTTCTGGCAGCAAGATCAGTGCAGTCAATTAGCTGTAAAATCTGAATCATGTCCCTGGCAGGCAGGCTCGGAGAGGAAGCAGCTCCACCTTCCTGCTCTGCCCACAGAGGTCACGGCATCCACGGCACGGCTCTGCCGACAGCAGCTTGCCAGACCTGTCACAGGCAGGGATAAATCAGGATATTGCTCCCATCACACAGCAGGAACAGCTCAACTCCCAGTTCTCAGCATGACGTCATGGAGGCTTTCCACAATCCCAAGACCACTGCACAAAACCCTGGGCAGTAAATCCATCCTACAGCACCACGTATGGATGGACACCGTATCTCCATACATCCCTCAACACCCTTTTACTGCCAGGCTCATTTCTCTTCTTTTATTGCTGTAGAATAAAGTCTTAAAATTCCTGACTTGAATCAAATGAGCTTTTAGGTGAAGATCCAGATCCATGGAAAGAGAATTGCATTGTACAACGACAGATACAGTCCACTGCCCAGCAGAGAGCCAGAACTGGGAAAAACAAGCCCATCAAAGCTCCTGCAGTGAATTACTTGCTCTTGGGAGCTGTTGCTCCCCAGTGACTCTTTGGAGACAACATCTGAACCAACAGAGTTGTGTTTGCAGCTCTATGTTGGCTACAAATCCACTCCTGGCATATCTGTTCCCAGTTTCCACTTCCCATATGTGTCACTAGGTCCTAGATCCAGCCTTTCCGGCTGGAGATGACTCATCTTCATCCTCCTCAATGTGATGGGGATTAGACCCAAGGCACATTAGCAAAGTAGAAGGCTTGCCTTGGACCAGGGCCAATTTCAGCATGTCGATAATTTATAAAAACACATTGCTCTCCAGCCAAGCAAGTTTCAGTTCCTAGATGATCCAGCAGCAGTGCTACAAGGAAATATGGATGTGAAAAGTCCCTGAAGGAATTTCTGTATAATTCTGCATTGAAATAAAAAGCCGTGAGACCAGCAGCAGAATGGAAATTGGGAATTAAGGATCATTCCTTCAGTGCCTGCAGGGACTGCTAAAAGCTGGGAAATTTTTAGTGGAGTTTCAGGGCAGGAGGGAAGAAAGAGCGAAGGCAGAAATCAGGGAGGTAGAAGACCCTGAGGTGGAGAAGGAAGGGAAATACAGTTCTTGGTTTTGTTTTGGCCACTTTGCACCAGCTGCAACTCCGTTGTCGCTAAAAACATAAAAATCCTGTGGGCAGGTAACGGGGAAATTGGAGTGAGAAACCTATAAAAACACAGTTTCAGAAGGCAACCTGGAAAATGGGAAGTAGAAAGAGCCAGGGACAACTCCAAAGCCCATCTGAGCACTTTGGGTTTTGGATGTGATCCATGTCTATTTTAAAAAAGAATGAGAAAAGAAAATATAAAAGGAAAAGTGCCACATAACTGCCCAATGTAAATTAATTCCTGAAAGGGCATGGCAAGCCAAAGATGAATATTTCATCTCTTCTGACCTCTTTCAGTTCATTATCCTAATTGTGAGCTTCAAGACCACAGCAGCATTTCTCTGCATGCAAAATCACCAGGGATGGGATGGCACGAGGTATAACAACTCTCCTGAACAGATTCCAGTGGGAGATGGAATTAAGGGGACTAAAATCACTGCAATAGCATGGAGTAACTTCAAATGCAGTTACTGGACAAATCCCTGTTTGCTCAGAAACATTTCCCACAAGAGAGCACACTCCCCACTCCCTCCTTTTATCCACTTGCCCTGAGATGCCCCGAAGTGCTTTGCAAGGTCGAATGGCCATTTCTGAGCAGCCTGGGACACTGCTGGAGTCACACCATGCCATGCAGAGCACTCTCTTCCCCTCAAGTGATGTTTTCCAGCCTACTCCTGGCAGAAACCTCACATTCACCTGTGTGCAGCTTCTCTCTCACAATTTGGAGAGAAGCTCAGCATCCTGCAGGATGCAACCCCTGGCATGAACCCAGCCCTGTGTCCCTCCATGAACTGCTGCACTCCTGCCTGCCTCCATCACTGTTGGCTCTCCACACAAGCAGCAATTTAATTCTTCTTTTCATAAGGGAAAATCCATTCATGTTTTTCTGTGCAGCACAGACCTTACCATCCATCCTCACATCCATGGGAATCCCACCACAGGTTCCCTGACAGTCAGGACTGGCTGCTGTACTCCATTGGAATTCCCTGTATTTTAACTTTTGCTGGTTTTAATTGTTAACTCAGCACTGACATTTCCAAAGGATGCTTCTTTGCTCCTTTTGTTAGAGCCTGTTTGTGTTCTTTCTGTGCTGCTGTCTCTTCCCTGGAGCCCTGGCTAATGAATGCAGCATGCTGATGACCCCTCCATTATAAATAGTTTAATATTTTTAAATAAATATGGGATGGTGCCATGATTGTGTGGGTATTTCATCCAGCCTGCAGCACAAGGAGCTGGCACTGACAATGGCAGCCATGGCTTTATTTGTCATTCTGTTGCTCGTTTGCCATGGAAAGCAAGGGAAGGGGCTGGGATGGAACACAGAATAGAATAACACAGCAGCAGATGTGTTATTCCAAGTGTATCACAAGGAGCTGCTCCTCATCCCAGCACAACAGATGAATGCAATAAAGAGAAAACTTTTAAGTTGTTATTTGGTTTCTTGAAGCTACAGGGCTGCAAGATTATTAGCTGAGACCCAGAGTAAACCAGAGTAAGGTACATGAGGGGGGAGGAATTCTATCATGTTTCCACTGTGTTGCAACAGAATTAACACATTAGCTTGACATGTTGCTGATATAATTAATTCCTAATTTCAGAGCAAAATTTATCCTAAGCAGTAATTTAAAAAACTAAACCAATAGTGACAAAAAGAGAAAGGGAAAAAGCCCGAGATCAGGTCAATTTTTTCAACATGTTAATTAAGTTTTCAGCCCATCAACTTCTGTTGTCCTAATTTCCCTTCTTTCCTTCTGGGTGTATCTGGATTTTTGCTATATGTAGATCATGTGGGTTAGATCTAAATTTGCTTGTCCCTCACAATCACTTCTCAGCCAGTAAAAAACCTCCCAGAAAGTTCACCCAATGGTACCCAAGGATTGCCTTCACTCCCAGGTGGCACAAAGCCAGGATTGATGCTCCACAGCTTCCACTCCCAGCCTACGATTTTACCAAGGCATGGGGTGTGAACAGGGACTGCTGCCAAGGCAGTGATTTACAGCAGTGCAATCCATCCCCATGGACAAGGAGGAGCAGTGATAGCTGATACCAGCTGTTCCCCAAATGTTTCCATTGAAGAGCCAGCTTCTGCACTTAAAAACCCAGCTTCCAGATTGGAGAAACCTACTTCTCTGCTTGCAAGCTTCCTCCTGCAGCCAAGCATCCTTCAGGCTCATTGTGTTGCTGCCTTCTTGCTAGACCCCCCGCCCTTACCTGCTTCCCTCAAAACGGAAAAGTGTGCACAGCCAGACCCAAAAATGTGCCCTCCTGCAATCCACCCTACTCAGATGAGCCCCTTTTCCCTGCCAAATTGTCATCTGAGCTCCAAAGTGCCAATTCCAAGCCCTGTCAGCCTTTCTCCTTATGAGCCCAGCTCACTGGAGAGCCAGGCAGCCCATTGTCCTTTGCCACGAACAGGAACAATTAGACAGCCTCTTGCAAATGGATGGGGAATGGAAGGTCAGGATTATTTTAAGTGACTTTGCTCTGAGATTAATGAGGAGGCAGTCTGAAGCTATACCCAGCCTCTCAGTTGCTATTTCTGACTCTTTCCTCCCTGTGCAGCTTCTTTCAGTGATGGTGTCTGCAGCAGCACTGTAAGGGAGGTGTCTCTACACACCCCAAGCCTCACCACCATCTGTGCATTTAGCCCTGAAATGGGGAGTGCTGTGCATTAAAATACTACCCTGGCATGGCATGGGCTGTGGCTGTAGATATTAAGAAGGGCAGAGTAATTGGGTATCCTCGGGAGGAGCAGAAAACAGTCAGCAGCTCTCCTGCCACAGTTTCTGGACTTAAAGAGAGAAAAAAAACATGTAATGAAAAGACCCTTTCAAAAAATCAGCTTTACAGAGATCAAGGTAACACCTGCCTAAGGCTGAGAGCCTGGAGTGCATGCCGAACTCAGGAGCACAGCAGAGAGGTACAATTACCTAATTGCCTCTAAATTGTGTCATTTATTAAGTGTTTTGCATGGTGCCATGGTCTCTGGAAGAGACAGTCCTTGCCCTGAGAATGTCCCCCAACGCCACCCTGCCTGTCAGACTGGCTCCCATAAGCCAGGAAGGTGACAGTCCTTGGGGGGCCCATGGTCCCCACACTGCCTACCTTCCTGCACTCTCTCCTCTGCTCCCAAACAGCCAAACACTTCCATTAGTTATGGTTCGCTGACTGCCTGAATTTATACATATGTATATAAAATAATCAGAAGTGCCCTATAGATTTAAAATTCCTCCGTGAGATAGGGTGGGCATAAGTGCTGTGTTATTAACCACTGGAAAACAAACCTGAGAGGATTCATTAAGCAAGAGGGCAGCTGGGAAATAGACCATTTCCCCCATAGTTTCAGAACAACTGCAGTTCACAAAACATTAAATTTCTAATTATAAACCCAGGAAGTTTTAATGTAAAAAAAAAGTGACTTGTGAAACAAAGTATGGGTTTTTCTGCTCATTAAAATATCCCCTGAGTATAATTTCCTTGCCCTTAATCCTGAACCTTAAGGTTTTCACAGGTAAGTAGGTAATTAACACAAATCTGTTTCAACTACACGGCTCATGCAGTGCTGCAGGTCTGGCAGTAATGGAGCTGGGTTCTGCTGGGCTCCCTTTGGGTAACAGCAGCAGGGGGCTGGTTATCCTGTGGTGTTCTGCAGCACACACACTGGGAAGCTGCATCCTTGGGAAGGATTTCCAAAATACATGGGAAACAGAGGGGCAAATCTGAGGGCATCACTTTCCCGGTGAGAAGCAGCAGCATTAACACTCCTGCAGATCTGCCCTGAGCACATTATCCTTCTCTCCAAGCAGCACTGGCTGCTCTGTGCCAGCACATGGTGAAAAGCCCTTCTGGCAAGAGGCTGGTGGCAGCACACAGCCCTGGGCTGGCTCAAAGCTGTTTCCTGCTCTGTGCTGCATGTCAGAGAGGGGTTTTGTGGAGTCAGCTCTGTGGTGGGGAGCAATGAGGTTGTCAGGCAGGTTTGGATCCAAGGGGACAACAAGTCCCATTGTCACCAGGCTCCCTGAGTGAAATGACTTTGCAGTGCAGGGGTTAGACTGATCCTTCCTAAACCAGATTGGGAATCTCAATCCTGGGAACAAGTCAGGCAACCTCAAATAGCCTGAGAAGAGGAGACATAGTTCCATTACATCAAACAAGTCCTTTATGGTACCTTGCACTCTGAGGTGAAGCCCAAGGCATGTTTCATTTTAAAGGCAAGGGCTTGCTGCAATTTGCCCAGCTTTATGCACCTCACCAAGGCCAAGCAGGACTTAACACCCAGATCATTTGCCTTCCAGCCCTTCTGACTGACAGCCACCCTTCCCTTTGCATTTAAGTCCAGGCTTTCCTGCATTTATCACAACAAATGCAGTCATATGCAACCACAAGTAGCACAAGGCAGGCGAAGCTGGAAGCAACTTCCTTTTCATGTGGGAAGCAAATCTCCCACTAAGGCACTTCAGCCTTCTGACCCTGCAGCCCGGAAACCAGACCAGCAGAAACAGGCAGGACCTCCCTCAGCCCTTAGACTGAATCCAAAGCCATCCTGCTCATGGTCCATGCCTCATCTCCAGCAGCAGGACCTTCTGTGCTGAGGGACACAGCCCCACAGTCTGCCCCAGCTGCAGGGAACTCTGGCTCACCTCTCCTGACCCAGAGGCTTCCCATTTGCTGGGTCCCAGCCAGAGCTGGGCACTTGGCTCAAGGCACTTTGTGATGTTTGTTCCAGACCACCTTGAGTGGAGGTGTCAGGTCCCCCAGGGCAGCTCCATCACCCCAAACTCTGCAGGAGCAATCCCTGAGTGCTTAACAGCAGCTTTCCTACACACCACTTCCAGGAAGCAAGTCATTTCTCCCTAAAGTTTTGGATGAAAAATAAGATGTAAAACCAAATTATCTCCTGTTTATGTACATAATTCCCAGCGCATCTGGATAAGAGCATGCCCGTGGCCTCTTTATGCTGCATCTGATTCTCATTAGGTGCTTGTGATTCCTTCTTGATAAAGTTTTATTGCTCTCTTTGACACTCTGAGCTATGGTTGGGCTCTTTATTCTCTGCAACTGCCCTGGTGTGGCCAAGGGCTGCCCAGCTCAACCCAGTCCAGTCTGAGCTGATCCACACCAAGCTCTGTCAAACAACAGCCCTGGTGCTTAAGAACTTGAAATAAAGCCAGATCTCTCCAAAGTTAATTTTGTGAATTGGCTGCTGGGGCTTTGCTTACAGTAACTGAGACCAGAGCAGGGGACAAACCAGAGGCAGAGCCTGTGCATGGCCTGGGGCAGCACAACAGCACAGCAACCTTCCTTTGCACCAGGCCAGCTCTGGAGGGATCCTTTAGCAGTTAAACTTTGCATGACTCTGTGGACAACATTCCAAGAAGAGATATTTTGCAAATATATTTTTCTTTCTGTGAATTACCCCACTCTTCACTCTTCTTATCCATGTACAAAAGCAGATTACAACCCTATTCTGGGTGAGCAGGTAAGAGACACAAAGGGAATTTGACCTATTGAGTGTTAAGCCTCATCTTAAGCAATTTTAAGAATCTTGGTTTACCAGAGAAATTAATGTCCTGGGATATGCCCAGAAGAAGACCAATTTCTTTCCTATAATTATTGTCACCTTTAATTGAGGAGCACATTATCAGATATAGCCTTTGATGCATATCAGAGACATCCACCTGGATAGCATTCCTGTTTGTAAAACGCAGATTTACCTTGCAGTAAAAATCCTTGCAGTGATGAGCAGCAGAAAGGTTTAACATACTTCAAGATTTCTTCCACTGACAAAGGAACAGGAGAACCACAGATTTACCCTAAACTGGAATTTATGGCAACGCTACAAAAACGAGTAAACAAGAAACACACAGACAAAAAACTCACAAAACAACCAAACTCAACAGTTTTTCATGAGCCACTGAGGTATCTTGGCAGCACTGATTTTATTGTAATTTCCAGTAACCAGCTCTTGTGAGCAAGGGAATAGACCAAAACAACAACAACCAAAACCCCAGTTCCTTACCACTTTTATGGCTTATGGGAGTTGAAATTCGAAAATTTCCAGGAACATCACCTTGGCCGCTTATTGCAGAGGAGTCTGAAGTCTCACTTTCATGAGGTTTCTTCCCTGTTCTTCATTTTCCTCCTCAGCACTTCCCTTTTGCCAGGAGATGAGGGTTTGTGACTCTGTGCTGTCTTTATACCCCTTATCCAGCACCCAGAATTAACTCCATTAAATTTATAAAGCAATTAGAACTGGGTGAGCAATTCCAAAAAAACCTCAGTGAAAGTCCTCTGCTTTTTAAACAAATTCATTCCAGCTGGGTTCATGCTCCCAGTGTATGAGCTTTCCACATGGATCCCAGCATGGGAGGTCAGAGGCAGAAAAGGTTTTGGAAGGGTGAATGTTAAGGGAGAATTAGAAGCCATATGCAAATCCTGAGCTTAAGTGAAGGCTTGTGCAAACAGGAAACCCTCCCAGGGCACGTGAGCTAAATGGCTAATTAAATCAGCACGAGCATGGGGTCCATGAATGAGCTACGGGTCAGGGACTGGGGGGAAAAAGCATTCATGGAACTGATTAATTGAAGGGAGTTGTGATCTGTCTGCAAATAATTCAATCGAGCAATTAGAGCTGGGCAAGGAAATGTTTTTGCATGTGGCAGATTCTGAAATATTTCTCTGTTTTAGCTTAGGACAAAAGGAATAAGAGCTTTAAAGTGAAAGAAAATTCAGACAAGGTCCATCCTGATTCTGCTTATATTAGTTTGAAATGTTTGTTGTTTCCTCACTGGCCTTATTATAATTTTATTTTTTAATTATTTTACCTTTTAACATCAAGAACGTGGTTCAGATTGCATATCTACAAAGCTGTTTCATTCTAAACATCAAAAATACTTCAGAGTGTTAAAAAAGCTTTATCAAAACATCTCTTTCCAAAGTGAAAAAAGCATTTTCAAGAAGTCATTATTATCTGGGGGGAAAAGAAATCTCCCAGGTAAAAATCCATTACCCTCTCAGCCCTTTATCTATTGCATATTACTGCTCTCTAAAGGCAAGATCCTTGGAGGGGGTCAAGTTTTCTCAGTTGCCTTAAATGACAGCACCCATCAAACAGCATTTATTAATTGTGCAGGTATTGGGAACAGAGCATCACCAAGTGAAGCAGGGCAGGAGCATCACAATTCTGTGTCTCTTACATCTCAATCCACAGCTCTTCTCATTCCCTTAGTGATGAGGTATCAGTCAAACCCTCAGCATTTCTCCAAAGACAAGACTGGGGAGATAATGTTTCAGTGGACCCTCAAAATGACGATGGGGTTGTGATGGGCTCAGTTCCCATCACAAAAAGCTGTAACACAAGCAGGGCACAAAGGCAATGAGGCTCCCTGCTCTCTAGGACTAAAATTGAACAAATGTGCAGTTGGCCCTGGAGGAAACACCATGTAAGGGCCTGATCTGACCCCAAACACCCTTTAAAGTCTCCCAAGGGAGGCCCTTGAAGGGTTGTTTTATGTGTGAGTATAAAGTGGCATTGCTTAGGGTTTATTAAGATTTAAGATAACTTTGACATACAAAAGCAAGGAGAGTGAGTTGGTCAATTTTCATCATTTTGAAAGTTTCTCTGCCACATCTTAATGACATTTAATCAAATCTTCCACAGGAAATATTTGATTTGCTTGATTGAGTCTCAAGAAATGAAGTTATAAAATTTATCTGACTGAGGATGGTGTGCAGCTTAGCCTGTTCAAAGTGACTGGCTCAGGAGTGGGATATGAGACACCTTCTCAAATACCACTTATCAATTATCTGATTATTGAGATTAAAAACTACCACAGAAAGAAGGGAAAAAACAGTTGCTGGATCTCACACATCTCCTCAGTCCAGCAACTTTATTCTTTTTGATCCTGGCTGTGTACAATTCCCACATATTTCACCCTGAGTACCTTTGTCAAGGTGATTAGCAAATTTTTATTGCTTCTCTGCTAAAGGTGAATGAGAAAAAGCTTCAGCTAACATTGCCAAAGCCTGAGAAAGGATTATTCATCCTTCATGTCTGGATGTTAAAATTAGTCTTACACAAAAAGGTTGTTGGAGAAAAAAAATCTTAAATTTTTAATATATGATTTCTCTTAAAAGGCCTTCCACCCCAGGATCTCAAATCAATTTAATTAGAAACTGTAAACTTAATTAGATGTCAGAACCACCCTGCCACTGAGGCAAATCTCTGATTAATGGAGAAGTGTCTATCAGGGGCCAAATTCACTCCTGGCCAGACTGGCAAAGACATCAGAAAGACAGTCAAAACAGCAGAAAAAAGTCTGAAACAGAAACAGTCCTTATAAAACTCTGGATAGACACAACCACCACATACCACCAATGTGTTTTGGAAAGAATCTCTTGGACGAAGAAGCCCAAAATGGCACCCTGGCCACTCTGTGCTGCTGCCAGGCGTCCTGGGAGCTTGGAGCAGGTGAGATGGAGCCTGGGCAGAGGAGGGACAAGCAAACCAAGGTGTCCTCAAGCCCAAGGGCTTCTCCACATCCCTGCAGAGCAGTGTCACATGCAGGCTGCACAGCTCGTTCCCAGGTCTGGCCCAGCAGCTTGGTGACACGTCACCTGGGCAAAGCAAACAGCACTGCAGATAACTCTGAAATAGCAGCATGTCTCAACAGTTGGCAGGCTGTTGGAAAGGTGACTTTATTTTGCACTATGCCCAGGGACAAAGGACTGGCAATTTAATGACAGGGAGCTATTTGATTCCTGACTGGCAATAGAGAAAGTGGCAGAAGCACCACCTGGCTTTGTGCAGCAAGGAAACAAGGTCAAGGACTTCGCTCATCCCATCTGTGATGCTTTTACATGGCAATTTCTATTACAGTGGGAAGAAGAGGTCTTGTCAGAAATCATGACCCCCATCCAGGAGGGTCCAGAAAGATCCCCAAATGAGAGGCAGTGTGTGCCTCAGAGCCATGTGCTCCAGGTGCAGCTCCCCAGAGTCCTCTTCAGGGAAGAAAACTCAGTGGGATGTTGGGGGGACAGTGGATCTCAGATGGATCTGGTGCTGCAATGACCTTACAGCTCTACTGAGGAACCGCTGGTGTGGCTGGAGCTCACCAGACAAGGCTGGGGGATAAGGGGGATGCAGATGCAGGGAGGGTCCAGCCCACATGGTAGGAAATGAGATCCAGCTCTGTCACAGCTCCCTGTGGTGGTGTTTTACAGGCATGT
The DNA here is from genome assembly GCA_037013685.1 of Acridotheres tristis. NCBI lineage: Eukaryota > Metazoa > Chordata > Aves > Passeriformes > Sturnidae > Acridotheres > Acridotheres tristis. The sequence continues at coordinate 6,041,541 of CM072899.1, read as the reverse complement.
ACTCCCTTTTCCCTCAATGTCAGTATTGCAACACTAGCTTAAAGCCTTTTGGATGCCATAAGCATCCTCCTGCATGAATTATGCCCTCAGTAAAAAAACAATTTCTGCTCCCAGTTACATCAATTTAAGTCATCAAGCGATGATTTTGACAGACACAGGTCCCCTGGGCCTGGTTTGGCTGCACTCACACATTTTCAGTGGAGCTGCACTGGGAACATGGATTCTCTCCCATCCTTCAGTTTCCTAAAACCTCAGGTGGTTTGGGGAAAGTTAGTGCTGAAGATTCAAAGCAAGAGGTTGGCAGCAGAAGTGAGAAGCAATTCCCTGTGGCAAGGCTGTGCTGGCTGTGCTTGGGGAATGGGGCTGGGAGGGGAGACATGGAGCTGGGATCTCCTCCAGCAAGGCAAGGGCTCAAAGGGGGAACAGCATTTTCTGCTGGAACTTCATCCCACTCCTCTATAACTGCCAGTCCCTTCACTGTTCTCTGCTTCTCTTCCAACCCAAACCATCCTATGATTCTCAGGAAGCTTTTCCCATAGAGGGGATCCAGGTATTTTACCTTGATATAGAAATCAGGCTACTTAATGGAAATTCAGCTGCATCCTGTGCAGAAAAAAAAAAATTGTCTAGGTAAAGGTAAAGATGTAAACTGCAAGCAGAATGAAGATTTTGCCTTATGTTTTATGAGGCTGCTCTATGAGATGTGTGTTACTAAAATGGCCCCAGAAACTCGGAATATTTGGAATGGATAGTTAAAAATAAAAAAAAATTTAAAAAAAAAGGAAAGAGGAAAAAAAAGAAAAATAAAAAGAAAAAGGAAAAGGAAAACTCCCTCTGGATTTAGTCGTTAACAAGGTATCCCACAGGTAGAACATGATTTATTGAAAACTGGAGAAACTGTCCTGGTTTTGCTAGAATGGAGGTTTTTGTTCTGCTCAGGGCACTTTATATGAAACAGATGCACAGTCGATAAATCAGGCTGTCCAGCAGGAAGCACAGGCTGCATTTGCTGTATAAATTATCATTTTCTTTGTAGGTAAATGCTATGGATGAAAACAGGGATATTCTTGCTCCTTAAAAAACATTGATTATTATTGCTGGAGAAAAGAATTGTTTTGGCCTGTAGGATGTAGCAGCAGAGAGAACAGTCAAGGCAAAACTTCCTACAGAAATCACTTTCAGAGTAAGAATTTGATTAAAAGAGGAGAAAATGGGAATATTTGGAATTTAAGACCCGCAGGACGTTCTACTTTCTCAAGTTTCCCTCGGATTTTTTTTTTTTCAAATGGCTGCCCCAAAAAAGCAAACACATTCAAGCACTTTGAGTTGATAGGAGAGGCAAATCCATTTGCAAACCCCTTCTTTCTTTTCTTGGCAAGGACATTAATCAGCACTCGGGCAGTCTGCAACACTCCATGAGATTTCCAGTGATGCTGTGAGGAGCTGCAGCAGGGAGAGCAGCAGGACGTGGCAGTCAGAGGAGGAATTGTCTTTGTTTGAGAACTGCTAAAAATATGTATACAAAAAGCTGTAACGTGGGTGGCTTTTAGTCAGAATTTAGAATGCAAGAGGGTATTATGGTTTTTCAATAAAAACTGGCGAGGGGTGATGCCATGGGAGGGGATTTCCTGGAGTTAGGTTCTTGTGAACGATAAATACGGGACACACAGAGCAGAAGTTCACCAACTGCCGTTTCTATGTGGCTGTATTTTCACATGCAAACTTTCCGTGCCTCGCTCTCCACAACGTTAAAAGTCTGCTGAAGATGAGTGTTGTTTTATTGAAAATGTCAACTACCTAAGCTGAGGCTTAGGTAAAGACAGAATTTTCCTGCAGGGAGGCACTGAGGAATTCTCTGAACAGAGCAGAGCAGAGCCAAGGACGCATCCCCCCTTGTTCCATCCTGGCTCTTTCCTTTTTTTTTTCTTTCTTTTTTTTTTTTTTTTCATTTAAACTGCATAAGCTGCAGATGAAAAAATATATAAATAGTAATTCTAAATATAGTCCTGGGATAAAACTGCAGTTCATTTATGACAGCTGACAAATCTAAAATGGGCAATGTAAGTGCATTACAAAATGATTAAACCTTAAGTTCTCTCGCCCCCAGCTACAGGGCTGCATTAACATTACATTGCCCACTGAATAATGCAATCTGCTGCAGTTTTATGCCAGCACAAAAATACAGCCAAAATAGCCCTTTCCCTTCTATTTACAGCTTGTGTCTCAAAAGCCATCTTCCTGTGGCAGATACAGCTTCCTCTCACCCCGTCAATAAAACAGGAATCCTACAGAGCTGAAGCTGGTTGGAAGCATTTTCTTGGGTTTAAGCCACACAAATGGCATGTGCAATGGGCTTAGGTCTCTGCTCACAGGATTACAGAGGTATCAGACTACATATCCCTGGGGCTGGTGCTGAAATCAACACTGGGTACTTGGGAAAGATGTAATGGATTCAGCCTGACCAAAACTTTAATTACAATTTTCATTATGACACCAACTATTCTATCTCTGGATCTCATTGAGCTTAGGCAGAATATGTCAGAGCATTGTGCAATGGAGTGTTGAATACTCCCATTATCTACCCCTCACCAGGGCAGCAGGCAGGTCATAGCCAGAAGAGGTGAGTGGAAATCGAGTGTCCACTAACCCACCAACCCTTTCCAAGCTGCAGAGGTGACACAGCCACGCTGTCTTTGTGATTTACCATCATACTGTGATTTCAGGACTCATTGATAGCTGCTCATTTCTTGCTGCTTCTCATCGTGGCATGACAAGAATGACAAGATGTGAAATAAAATAATATGGTGAAGGAAAAAGGAACCTGGCAGAGAAATTTACGGTTGTCAGTTTGTTTTTTTCCCAGCATAAACAGTTTTCTCTGTCCGGGGCACAGCAGGCTGGGACTTAGGATGCAGGTTTTGAGAGCCCAGGAAGTGGGAATGGTCCCTTTGGTCCTGCCTTTGCACATGTGAAGGGTTCTTTCATCTCCCTCGAGGCCACATTCTGCTTTATGGTACTGATACTACTTAATACACCATAGTCCCCTTCAGCTCAAGAGAATAATTAATGAGAGCCCCATTAAAATGCAATGATTTTCATCCTTCCTTTTCTGGGATCCTTGGGATTTATCCAGGACTTGCCCAGGGCACATGTTCCATCGAGCTTCCCAGAAAAGGCACCTGAACAGTTACTCCAAGGGGAACCTCCCTAAAATAGCATAGACTCAGATCCTATAGCTAATACCTATTTTCCCAGAAAACTCAAAGCCATGACTGTAATGAAAGCCAGCTATCAGACTTTCATTTTAAGCAGCCTTAGTTCAGAAGGAAAAGAAACAGTGTCATCCCATTACACATGAAGTGTGTTTTCTCTGGAGAAAAAAAAAATCATTTGTCTTTCAAAAAGTACCATTCTGTCAATATTGCTTCTGTTCACAAAGAGGAGCTGTCAGACAATTCAAGCTAAAATTGGCATCGTACTAAAACCTCAGTATCAGGACTTGAATGAAACGGAGCTGGAAGCACTCACAGTATTACACTTTCACCCAAAGTTTCCCAACTGCTGGTTTGATCTGCGTGGCATCGATCCCTGCTCCCTCTGAAAGCCTTGATGGCTTTTTCCTCTGCAGCAGCATGCACAGAAAGGAAGAGCAAATGAAGAGCAGGGAGGTTTCTGGGCTCCCCACATCTCCCTCCCCAGGCAGTCCCCCACGGTCAGTGCCTGCAGGGGAGCTGGCACAGGTGGGACTCAGCATGTGCTGGGACTCAGCCCCTCTGAAAAGCATCTGCATCCATTAGCACCCTACAGAGCAGGAATGGAGGTGTCTGAATTACCTATATGAAGCAGCTGCTCTAGGAGAGAGGGAGAGGAATTTTCTTGTTTGGAGTTATCTGACTTCATGGAGGAATTGAGGCTTTTTTTTTCTGTATTCAGTCTTAATTATGGAGCTCCATTGAAAACTTTTTTTGTTCTGCCATTATTCAGCAGCAAACTACACTCAAGTATGTACCCCACATTCCTGCCAAACCAGTGTCTCCCTTTTTGCTCCTTGCTGCCTGTGGCCAGGGGTTGGTACCGTGGGAGCTGCACACACCATGCAGCCTTTGCCCAAAGAAATTCTTCCTGTGGGACCAAACCAGGAGTGAAATGTAACTCACTCCTACTCCTGCCACATTCAAACTTCTCCAGGATGCTCCTCTTCCCTCTGCTGCCTCCAAGATCTCTCTGAGGATCACAGTTTCCCCTCCACTCCTGCTTGCTCCGTGGGTCCCTTCCCTTCTTCCCATCCCGTTGTGTTCCCTGGTGGGTGATGATGCCCAGGATGTGAAGCCACACAAATGGAGCCATCACTATTATCATCCTGTGGCCCCCTGGGGAGCATGCATTTCTTTCTCTGCTCTGTCTTGGACTGACAAAACTCAGCTGCTGCATAGTGGCAGAATTAATTAAGCTCCTTCCCAATTCCATCATTATCCACCTTTTGAAATACACAATTTGTTTGCCAGCACCTTGGGGTGTTATTGCTATCATTTACACCATCCACTGGTATATAAAAACAACTGTTTATTTATCAAATACAAGTAACAGCTTTTAGGATTAAAAAAAGAAAATCCTGGGGTTTTCTCTAATCCTGGCCAGGCTGTGTGCTGAGGGGAGACCTTGCTTTGCATGGAGCAGGGCTGAGTTGTGAACCCTTTGTCTCATGCCAATGCTATTCCTTTTCCATTTGCTTCGAGAGTTTCTTATTGCTGCTCTTTGTACTTGCAAATGGAAGGGAAGTAATGCAGACACAGAGACAGCTTTTAAAGGCAGAGGGAGCAGGATTTGATAGCCCCATTCACACAATTCCCCCATCAAAATGCTGTTTTCTGACTCAGAGATAGTCCATCAGATGCAGGTGAATAGCCCATTAGGTCAGGGACAGTTCTGTAACAGACTGTGTGTTGGAAAGGGGAGAAAATTCCTCCCAGAACTGTGCCAACACTGGTTATACCCGGAGCACCACGTCTAAGCTTCCCGTGTTTCTGTACCAGCTGCAGCCCTAGACATGTGCAAAGACACCCCACCAGGCTCCTTCTAAATGTGACTTTTAGCGAAAGAATCACAGTAAATCTATCAGGCCAGAATAAGCAGTGATCGTTATGTCAGCTCTTTAATCCAGCTACAGTAACTGGCTCAAGAAAAACCTCCTTTAAATCCCAGTGCCTTGCTGCAGGCACCAGCAGGATGCTGTGCTCAGGAGAGTGGGGCACAGCCAGACCAGGAGCTGCACACTGCTGTAGTGCTGGTGCTAATGCAATTTAAAGTGGATAAATGTGAAAAATAGGTGCATAGATGGCTGAGGAAAAGTAAATCACCAGGAGCCAAAGCATGTTTAAAGAATGGGATCTGTAGACATCTTCTGTCTGAGGGATTACATTTAAGTGTGTGAGAAGCTATCTAATAAAGCTCACAATAGCACAGAGTGCTTACTTCACCACCACAGGAAACGAGACTGGGAGAAATTAGTTGTCTGAATTCCTCTTTACCTTCCCTCAAAGAATAATATTTTTAAAAAGCCACTTTGCTCAGTTATTTCAAATAACCCTGTGCTCTGTCCCTTCTATATCCTGACTGTATGAACATGCAGTCCAGGCTGGCAGATTCATCCTGCTGAGTGATGACCCAAACCAGTTCTGCACCACTGAGCCTTGGCCCCTGTGGGGTTGCACCACACAGGGGGAAGCACCTGAGAGCATCTTCTGACTTGTGGAGGACCTTACATATCTGAGCCAGCTCAGTGGCTTAGTGCACTTGTACTACAGTGTCTGGAAAATTAATATGCCAGCATGTGTGCCCAGCTAGGAGTCTCTTAATAGAGACTTCTTGCCTTCACCGTGATAATGGTGTTAAACCTAATCTGACATACAGCTGCAGAAAAGGTCTCTGAGTAAGCCTAGATGCACAAGTGTTGGGAAAAAAAATAAGCAAAATACCTTCAATGTGGTACTGACTGCCTGGTGATTTTTACATCTGAGGGCAGTTGTGTATTTGCTGCTTATTCTAAGAAATCACATCTCTCCTGAGCTTTCGTTCAGTGTAAGGAGCCTGCCCGCTCTCCTGCTGCCTTTTATTATATTTGTATTGACTAGAATAATGCTGCCTTGTGGGCAACTTCGCCGTGCTGAACTTTGAGAGAGGTTCTCTGAGGATAAGAATGGCTGGTAATAGATAGAGGGCTCGCTCAAAGCCAGCCAGGCAGCGCTGCAGCGCTGATCAATTCCGGGGAAAGCTGAAATCCATCGATGCCAGTGCTGCCCAGACAGCCCAGTGTGGATTAAGGGATCTGCTCCCCATCCTCTCACACCGAGGGGCTTGGCAGGGTTTTGTAGCTCGCTGCCTTTGAACTTCACTCTCACACAAATAACTACACCAGGGGTCTGGTGGTGAAGCATTCATCCTGGTATTGACCGTGGATTTTGGCTTTCAGGCTGCAGTCTGTTCTTTTCCCCTGCAAAGGCAGGCACGCAGCCTTGGTGTCTGAAGGGTGGGAGTGGAGGGGCAAAGAAAAAGAAGCTGGAAAAGGAACAGAGTTTGTGTTTAACAGCGATGGATGCTGCGTGTGCCCTGAGCACAGCGGTGCCAGCGGCCAGGGCAGAGCTGCCTCTTTATCTGCAGGGCTGTGCAGCCCAGCAAAATATATTACCTGTAATAATGTGTCTCATATATACAACTGCCTTTCTGGATATGCTTTGAAATGTTTAATGATGTGTGGCTGAAATGTAATGATGTCTTCCTAACGAAATGCAATGGAAGGAGAGCTCGTGCACATTAAGACATCTTATCTGTATTGGCAATTAATAACCTGGGAATTAAAACAAAGTATAAAACCTGAGAGTTTTAGCTAAAGCTGAGGGATATGAGCAAATGAAACCCAGTCAGGTTTCCATAATGGTTTGCTGTAGTGAAATCCAGATGTCAGGGAACTCCACCTATCAGCTACTCATTGCTTTTAGACTGTGGGCTTCACAGTGATTTTATGTCCCTCAGCTGTCTTGAAGTTCATATATTCATATAATTATATTGCTATAGATTTTTCTCTCAAGTCTGTGAGTATGTTTTAAATTAAAATAGTCAAGGGCCAATTGCTTGAGTTAACAAAAGTTACAGTGAAGATTAGACTGGACACATCACAAACATTTATTTCAGGACTCAACCTCAGCGGTTCACAAACATTGTGACTCAAATCTTCATAGAGCATCTAAATCAAGTTCACTAATTCTTATAATCACTTTGATAGCCAATTAATGAGTTAAATTCTATGCTTTTTCATAAAGAAATGCATTCCCTTAGGTGACAAGTCACAGAAGACTGTACATTCTCTTTGGAGTATGCAAATTGGATTAAAAAGTCTAACCCTAATGCTTGGTTATGATAAATGTTCTTTGAGCAAAAAAACTCAGTTGGAAATCTGGATTGAATTGGATTAGATTATCCAAAGTATTAGACATGAGAATATTGAAATTCTGCTCTTTGATTATGCAAGATTACTTTAGTGGATTCTCCTCATTGTAGGGAAAATTAAAAGGGAGCCCAAAAGTTATTTAATTTCATAGTCTCCATTTTAAACATAGAGATCTCCTTATAACCCTCGGCATATTGCTCTTGCACAATTGCAATAAGTGAAAAGAAAGACTTCAAGCTTGCAGCAAAGTTCCACTGCACTTCAATATAATGATAAATTGTTTTTCAGTAAGAAGTTCACAGCATGCCTTGACTAGGCAGAAATGTTATTTGCATTCTTCCATGAAGAACTTTAAGTTAGAATCATTACCACCTTATATAATTTAAGACTCAAAGAAACCAATATATGATTAAAAGTAGATCACAGGGAAGTGACTGTAAAATTGAATTTTAAATGAATTATTTCAGAAGACTATCTTCATCTCACCATGCCTTGTGGTATGTATTTCACTCTCCCTAAAGATTTAATAAAAGCATTACTCTGTCAGCACTTGGTAAATATTAAAAAATAATACATGCCATAATTACTTTCCAGACATTACTAACATGTTCCGATCTGCATAAAGCTTGACTCTCAAGTTACACCAAAACTTTAAAGAGGAGGAAAATGGTTTCCTGTTCCTACACCATTTACAGGAGGGGCCAGGTTAGCAAAAAGGATGTCCCTGTCCTCATCCCAGGAGGCAGATCAAGGCATGAACCAAGGGGTTGGTGCACACTTGGCTTCATCTGGTTTCTGCCTCCCAGGGCTGGAGGGGACCCCAGCCCAGCCAGTAACAAGCAGCTGCAGGGATAGATCTAGGAGGGGTTGTTTGTTTAGGGACAAAAATGCACATTATGGTGGGAGAATGGCCCATCAAAAATGGACATTATGGTAAGAGAATGGCTCATCAAAAATGCACGTTATGGTAAGAGAATGGCCCATCAGAGAGACCTCTGGAGAGACACTCCAGGCTGTGTCCTTGAGCTGGCTGCTGCTGGAGTATGGTGCTGTGCTGGAAGGAGAGGCTGAGCTCATGGAGAGGGGATGTGGGGACACGTAAGCAGTCGGAAGTGGAAGGGTTAGTGGCACTGCTGTTTATCAGGGCCTGTCACCACAGGCACAGGGACCAGTGATTAATTGGTCAGCCAGGCTGTACCAGGCAGTTTCCTGATTTCACATTTGTGTTCTGTTACCGTGCAGAAGCTTTAGGAGATGGGAACTAAAGGTGGGAGAAGAGATGATGACGCTCTTGGTGAACAGGAAAAGGTTTCAGTGTCGTGGTTGCTGCAGACTCTGTGGTCAGCAGCCCCTGGACACGCACAGGCTGTGCTGCTGCTGTCACCTGGAAGGGTGACACTGGGCCAGGCCAGTCCTCCTCTGATACACCCCAACACCTTTGGGACACACTTTGGGAACGATATCAAAAAGCTCAGCACAACTTCTGCAGGAAGGTGTCAGTGGACTGATGTTCTGTAATACGCAAGGGGCTGAGAAAAGTATTTCTTCTGATTTCTTTTTTAAGCTACGTATTATTTCCACACCATTGCCTTGGACATTTGCAATAGAAATTGAAGCACATTTAGATTTAATGTTTTGGTTTAAAACCAGAGGTAAGTGAAAACGGTTTCTTATGGTGCTCTGTTGCACTACAGATCTGCAAATGGGGCTGCCACATCCACTGAGGCCACATGGGCAAGGGAAGGCAAGTGAGGGGTTGAGTGGTGAGAGGCAGGAACTGGGCTGGAACACAAATGCAAAACGACCCAGAGATGAGAAGGCACCAAAAAGGCCTTTTTGCCTGTGTGGGGCCACATAAAACCTTGAGCATTGTCACCCCTTTTCATCCAGGAACCTTAACTGGAGACAGAGAGCTCTCACTGTGATGAGCTTGTGGGACTGACCTGCAGAGTCCCATAGCAGACAGCTCTGTGCTCATAGATTTGCACCCTGGTGACATGGGCATGGGATGAGGGGAAGGGACTGTTTGAGCTGTCTCTCCTAAAGAATTACCTCTCTGGTGTCCCAGAGGAATGGAGGTGTTACTCCTCAGTGCCCCACTCTTGCTTTTGTCTAGCACATGCACTTATGCAGCCAAAGAAAAGAATTGCCCACTCTGCCAACCTGTCTGAGCAATCTGCTCTTTAATTTTGATAACATTATCTTACATTCAGTACCTAATACAGGGTAATTTCATATTTTAAAAGATTTTATAAAAAAGTGTGCGTGCACTTATGACAATTGTAATAAAACAATAGCTCTAATGGGAAGAAGAGCCAACACATTTGCAATTCCCTTTCCCGTAATATGCAGTAATTCAGCAATCCTGTCATGAGATAAGAATTACTTTGACAAGAATTTTCTTTTAATAGCTCTGTCTGCAACAGAGTAAATTTCTCTCCTTGTCATGACTTCTGGCCCACAGTAAATACCTTAAAGTAAAACTGTAAAGGCAGCAACCTGCCACCACCCACATAAACAGTGCACACACCACCATTGCTTCAGAGGGTTTGAAAAGCATTTAAACAGTCAAGCATCCTTGCTGTTTAAATTAAGGCATTGAAAGACTTGGAAGCATTAGAGCTCTCAAAGAATCCTTAATTAATTTTGCTGATTTATGCCTTACACTAAGCATGGGAGCATAGGGCTGAAGCAGAGGGTACTCACTGAGAGTGAGATCAAAACCATTTACTCTAGGAGGCACATGGACAAAAAATAACATGTACAAGCAGTAAAGCTAAGGAACTATGGCTGTTGAGTCTGAAGGGTTAGGCTGGGAACCTGGTGTGATATCTGATGAATTCCTTACTATGAATTAATGCAAGAAAAGCAGCATGGACAGTTCCACCCAAAGCCAATCTCATGTCAATATCTGGGACAAACCTCTCCTGATGGCAGGAACTGGCTGGAGCACCCACCAGGGTTCTAAGCAGCAGGCAGAGGTGGAAATGTGGCTCCTGAACAAGATGAAGGATCTCACTGGCTTTGTTTGACCTTGGAGCTTCTTCAGCTGTTGCTGTACCTGTCACAGCTAGTGTAAACTTCCATTCTCCCAGTGCCTACAGCTCCTCAGCCCTTTGCAGTCCAAGAGATTGCTTTGGGAATGTCCACCAAGCCGCTGGGTGGCAGTTTGACTCAGCAGGTTTTTCAAAATCCAGTTGTTTAGTCATTATCTCATGCTGTGGCTCCATGTCCTCGCTGTGGCCACCCAGCCTTCCTTCATGAGCTCCTCATGGCATCCTTGGCACAGGTACCCAACACCACACAGCTCCGTGTCCCTCACCCCCCTTCTCAGGAATGTAACTCAAATAAAAGTCTGACAACAATTGTAAATCTCTGAAGGTTACTGTCAGTGAAAGCACATTCAATTGAAAGTGTCTAGAAGTGTTTTAGCTTCATCAACTATGATGCATGACCAGAAATATCTGCAATAAGGCACAGAGTATGTCCACTGTCAGCTTGGATTTTGTAGCCCTTGTTCTGAAAAGGCAAGACTGCAAAATTGAGCAGAAAGCAAGAATTCCCTGTGATACCCCCAAATTTGAGCAGCTCTGTGATCATGTACAGGCCCTTGTGCACACCTGGGTATGGGGCTGGTTAAAATGGCATTTTTCACCAGCAACTAATTGTGCTTAATGTTTAGCAGAAACAGCACAGCAGCCTCAGCAGATGTCTTATCCAATTGATTCTTAGCAAATTCCTCTCTTTTTTCTGCTCCTGAATGAAAATTGGTTTCATTGCAGCATCTAAATGTGATGGGTATTTTTAGATCTATAATTTATCATATGGAGCTAATGAGGCTGCTTTTATTCTATCAGTACAACACACGAATAAGAGCACCAAACTTTCCCAGACCCTGCTGGGACAGCAAGCAAGACCACAGGACTCCTTTCCTATGGAACTGCCTAATTTTAGATCAGTTCTTTTCACTTACTACAAAGATTTACAGCTTTTACTTTGGCATTCAACAGACATACACAATCCAGTTTTCAGCCCTGATCTCCAAATAAAGCAGATTAAAGCCTGAAACTGTTGCTCACGTTTGAAGACAGAAGGAAACCCATCCTCCTGCAGTAAATACTCTTGCTCATTATCTTTGAAACATTGAGCAAAAAATACTGCTTTATATCCTAGCCAACACACAGTAAACATTTGTAACTGAAAAAATAATGCAATCAACATAGTTTTATCTAAGTCCACCCAATTTCCTTAGTGTTTGTGATAAAAAGAAAATAATGAGAGTACATGAAATTCCCTGAAATGTAGAAGTCTGGGTTAGCTAAAGTTCTGCAGGACACTGGTCTGCAGAAGGCACTGGTGTAGCCAACCTTTGTTTAGGGCACTGGGTTTGGACAAGAAGGAAACAGTACTTTTTTACTCCAGGTGCTAAAGCATAATATCATGTCTTCTATTGTATTATGAGGAAGAATAAAATGGGCAGTTTTGAAGTGAAGCTGATGTCCAAGCTGACATAAACCAGTTCGTTGCCCAGCCTTTAGATTTAGAAGCAAAAATCCATGCAGGACACAAACCACCTGCAACGTCCTAAGGTTGGGCAAGACCCAGGGAATGAAGGAAGGTTTTAGGGAGGGAGCATAATGCCTTTCCAGTGCCTAAGACTCCAGACCAGTCCAAGACATAACTGAGACCACGCTGTGTCAAACTGAGCTGCCTTTCATCCAAAACAGGCACAAGCTCTGCAGCTCTCCTGAACTGGACCAAAGGTCTACAAAGGGAGTAAAGTGTCTCTGACCTGGATGAGAGGCTGGGAACAACACCTGCAGGGGAAAATGGTCACCTTGGGCTCCTGTGGGCTCCTGTGGCTGCCTGGAATGCCCTGGACAGCTCATCCAGTCTCCCCTGGGGAGCTGAGCCCATCATCCCACACCCTGGCTGAGGCTGCTGGCAGCCCCTGCAGTCTCCAAGACCCCCTTACCTCTGCTAGAGCTCAGACTAAGGCTGAGCCGGGAGAAGTGCTGAGAGAGGGTGACCTAAAACCAGTCCAACCACTCTGCTCAGAGCTGGGCTGAGAGCAGCTGGGTCACACCAGGGAACTCGACCCATCGTGTTCTACCTGCAATCCACCTTGGGATGAGAAAGCAGCTGCCTCTGCTGCTGCCCAACAGAAAGGACGCGTCCTAACCTTTGCAAAACATAACTCCTTATCTGTGAAAAGCCAGCCTGGCAAACACAGAGCTGCTGGAAATGGCAAAGGAAGGCAAACACATGGCAAGGACACACTACAGGAGAGGGAAATAAGAAAATCCCCAAGTGTGGGAGGAGCCAAGCTCAGCTATGCCCACCACGATGACAGAATGGCAAATGCTCAGCTGCAAGGTGGCTCTACTTGTGGTGCAAGTGGCCAAGGGCATTTGTTTGCCTCCCCCATATCCCCAAAACTGTTCCATGCCCACTGGAAAGTGTTCCTTGTTTACAGCCAAAGCAAAGATATTCATTAACAAACAAAAGCAGCGCAAACATTGTACTGAATTTAAGTCATAGAAGCTCCCAAACACTCCTGGGCATGCATTTCATTGATCCAAAAGCTTAAGGTAAAGGAATTAATTTGCTAATGGGTCAATTAAATGAATCCACACGATATTTCCAAAACTAGAAGAATCTCTTCATTTAAATTAGTCCCATCCATTTTCCTGAGGACCATGGGAAGGACATTTTTTAAGGGCAGAACTCCCACAACATCTGTTATGTCTAACTAGGACTGCAGTTACTCAGTAGTCCTACAAACCAGATCATGTATTTTTTTGTCTTTAATTGCTGTTTCGTTTTCTACATTATTAATGATCAGAATAAAGTGTCCAAATTTGCCTCCAAAAAAATACTGCCTTTAGCTGAAGGACTGAGAAGTTTGTGTTCATGCAGGCAAAGATTTATGCCCGCCAAGCAATGTGTTAGATTAGCAACTTCAGTAGCACAGTGTTCAATCTGCTCGATCAGAAAAGTGTTTGTAGCATTTAAAGGCTACCATTGATTATTATCTTAGCTGAAATACACATTTTTATGGTTAAACTTGAGCTGACATCCTGGTCTAATACAATTTCCTGACAATCAATAGCAATTAGCAGAACTTGCAGCTGTCGCAACTGGTGTAACACAATTGTCTCTTGATCTGTTAACTCTCCTGCATGTCCAAACACCTTTCTCTTTCTCTGCCTGGTGACAGAGTGTGACTTGAGCTGTTCAGCAGCTTTGCTAACACCAAACCTCTTCACCAAATGAGTGCCCCAGCCTGGATTCATGTGGTACCAGCAAAGGGCTTGGGGGGCTCATTGTCCCCCCATTCTGAGGGGCAGTGCCAGTTTGGGTTTTTGCCAGCCCTGCACCCCTGAGCTCTTCCTGCCCCCACATTTCTGTCCTGTGCAGATTCCAACCCCAGAATTACAGAATCATAGAAAAGCCTGGGTTGGAAAGCAACTTAAAAATCTCTGCCATGGGCAGGGGGGCCACTCACTAGGTCAGGCTGCTCAGGGCCTCATGCAATCTGACCTTGAACAGTTCCAGGGCTGTGGAATTGTCCAGCCTCCAGAGAGGCTGCTGCATCTCTCCAAACTGGTGAGCAGTATATCAGTTCCTGAGGCATAATTCATGAATATAAGTGGGCCCATTACTTTTCAGACCCCAATTCATTTTGAAAACCTTCATCCCATTTCAAGGCAATGCAGTAAAGAACCCTGAGTGCACTAAACTAAAGATCCAACCTGTTTTCTGCTTTGCATCTTTCAAGGCAGTCGATGAGCACACGGCTCACTGGGATCAGTGGCCAAGAGCTGGAGGAGGACACGTGGGCAGGCACTGCACAGTCACTCAGCTCTTTGCTAAAGGGTTTTTCTTTCTCAAGGAGAACAGAGCCCCTGCAGAGGCAAGTTGCAAGCTCTCCCTTGGGCTCCAGAGGACATTTCATGTGATAGCTGAAGGATATCTAATAAAATGACCAAACTCTGAAACAATGCAAACAAACATCAGCTTCAAATTGACCCGAAACCTCTGCTCATTCTCTGATCTGTTACTGACACAAACCTTCTTCCTCAGGCAGAGAAGAAGAAATGGAGGTTACTAATCTGCTCCTGAAAGAAAGCAGAACCCAGCTTCTTAAAGATTATGGAAAAAAAATAAATACAGCAAAATGTTTCCTAGATGAAAGATTTGAATTATTTTATGTTCCTTAATTGCTTTTCATATCTAGCATACACTGTCATTTCCAGAGGAGTGCAGTCAGAAACACATAAAGGGGAGAAAACTTAGCAAGCTGTTTTTGGCTTCAGCAGATCCCTGTTGTTTACCCAAAAGTTAGAATTCAGCCAGTGAATTACTACTTTTATTCCATTTGTGTTCTCAGAACTTGCTTTATAAAGAGAAATACAAAGTCATGTGCACTGGTACATCCATACACATGCACATAGAAGAAACTAGGAGCTGTTACTCTGTTTTACATTATGCTCTGCTGTACAGTGTAAGTGGCTGAGCTCACATTGCAGGGTTATTTGTCATTCACATTGTGCTACCACTGAGACTTGTGGAAAGATTCCTTGAAACTGGTGGCATGGAAAACTACCCTACTTCAGGATAGATATAAGAGCATTTAGCTCCTTATTGAGCTGGGACAGGAACCAGTGCCCAAAGGCTACACATGAGGGAGGAAGGCAACTGTGAGCAGAGATCTGCCAGGTATCTCTCATCTGCACACAGGTAATATCCCAGCTGGGAAAAAGGAAGGTTTGGGCAGTGTCTGTGCTAGAAAGACGCTTACAACTACTAGCAGACAGTGTTTTCTGGCGTTTAAAACATGTGGGAGTAAAAGGAGGCATAAGTCTGCATTAATTATATATATATATATATCAGCAGAATATTTGGCATGCTTCCTTGTCCAGACAGCCTGATGCCCACAGCCTCTGTGCTGCCCATGATCAGAAGAGCAGCTCTGGATGAGACCTGCATCCCATTGCTCCCCTTGGAAATGGGGGGAGGAGGGGGAGAGGAAAGACAGCATTTGGACAGGGCTTTATACATGAAAATGTTACTCAGCCCTTGGTCCCAAGGGAGAGGAGAGCCTTACTTGGCATGTAAATGTAATGGAAATGAGGACTAAAGTCTCTCTAATGAGAAGAAAACACCACACAGTTTATTAATTTAGGCTTCTGGAAATTAGCTTGCTGAACTTAAGGACTAAATACAGGTGTTAAGCCCAGCCATCCCCACACTAAATTACATGCTCTCCCTTACATACATAATCACTGTCTATTTAGGCTTTTCCCATATTGCCTGCTATTATGGTATCTAGGCAATGATTCTCATACTAGTAACTTGATACCTATTTTTACAGTCCTGCTAAAGTAGTAACTAGTACTGCTGTAGTCTGTCCTGAAATCAATTCCTAATGTCACTGCAGGAGCAAACATAAAACTTGATGTATTTTTCTCCAAAGGTTGATATCATATGTTTCTGATTGAGCAAGGAAAAAAAAAAACTTCCTTACAGGGTAGATTTTGTTGTGTCTCTTGTCTCTTTTACAGGCATGGAGGAGGGGAGAATCCTTAGAGGGTTAGGATCAGGACTAAGACTCCTGGTTACTGTGCAAAACCCAGCTAGGGGAGTTGTTTCAAAAAGCTACTCTTAAAACTGAGACAAATTGGTGTTTCTGTCCATATTCCTGTGGGCAGGAATTGCAGGTGACAGCAGCAGTGAAGTCAGAGCTGGAGATGGTGACAGGTACCAGATCACCCAGAGGGACAGCCTATCCCAAAGGGTACAACTAAAGCTTTCCTTACTTTTTTTTCCCCTTCTGGCTGCACAGAAGACAGATTTTCAGTCTGCCTGGAGGAAGGTAGATATATCCATCAGGAACACTCTTCCAGCTTTGCAACTGAAGTGCATCTGACTCTGCCCAACCTCACAGGCATTTCACAGGGAAATATGCTGTGCTCTGATACTGCTACATGAATCAGCCAGTGCTGCTTTTTGGTATGCTCTAAATTGCATGATCAAGCATGGCTCTTAATAGCTAAGTGATGATTCATTTATGATGGCACCAGGACAATCCAAGTGAGTTTTTACCTTTTATCCTCAATGCAATTCTCTCCGTGCATTCCAGTTTCAGCAAGGTCTGAGCAAATTCAATAACCAGACCAGTATTCAGCACTTTTTATCTAAAAACTCAATTGCTACTAAAATTTTAACGAGACCAGCCTTTTGCATTAACTACATAACAAGAAACACAAGGTTGCCTCAGGTTTGGGGTGTTTGCTGTACACTGCATGTAAAGGGCTTTAGTCTCAGGTTATGGAATAGCACATAATTCCATGAGCTTTAACAGCTGCAGGAGGAGATGGAGGGTCTCCAGTTGGGGCTGGAGATGAGCAAGCTGCAGTGCCCTTCTTGTCCCCAGCTGCTCCATTACAACAAAACTCAGATGCATTAAGTACATTCCCAATATTGCTTTTCTGTGTAAGCAAATGCAAGAGAGAGAGAGGTTGTGTGATGGGGACTGGGACATGAGACAATCTTTTAGCAAAGATGTTGTCTGTGATACAAAACGAGGTAGGGAATGCTTGAGTTATACAAACATTCCTGAAATAGCAGGAAAACTTTAGCAGATGTTTCCTCCATCTAATTTTCCCCCTTCCTCCTCTTTTTGCGTGTGGCTTTGCAGATCTCTCTGCTTTCTCAAAACTCCTTTTATATGAAGGGCCTGCATTAAAATGTCAGGCTTTATTTTTCCAAAAGACAACTGCCAGAAATGAAAACCTAAATGCTCGTTTCAGAGCCAGGCGAGGATCTCTTGGGAACCACTGGGAATCCCACCCCTATTTCTGATTAGCTTTTCATCAGCAGAGTAGGAGCCAAATTCTCAGTTGCCTGAAGGCTTTCATCTCAATGAGAATCAGACTCGGAGGAGCTCTGAGGTATCAAATCATATTTACTGTCTCTGTTAGTTATTGGCAAGGCGTCTGGAAATACCTTGGGATTAGTGTTTTGATTAGAATATGATCATAACTTTATAAAACACAGATAAAAATGATCTCATTTTCCGAGCCAAGAACTCAACAGACTTGAGGAAGGAATAACTTTTAGCAACACTTTCTGCAAGAGGCTTTAGGAAGGATCAAAATCCACTGCTGAGCAGAGTGAGGCGATCCCTGACAATTTAGGATTGGAACAAGGACTTTTGTCAGCTAATTACTCAGCATCCTCTAATGCTCTTGGTCACAGCTGGAGCTGGCACAGAATCCATAGAATCTCCTGAGCTGGAAGGGACCCACAAGGATTAAGAAGTCAAGCTCCTGGCCCTGCACAGAGCAACCTCAAGAATAACACCATGTGCCTGGAAATGCTAATAATCCAAATGGATGGTAGACAAATCTACACTTTCATGGTGAGCAGGACATCCTTTGTTCCTGTGGATCTCAGTGGCAGCAGTGGGTCAGCCTGACCCTAGAAAGTTCCAGACAGCAATGACAGCCAGGCTCAGCCTCCCTGCTGATGAGTTTGCTCTGTAGGATGCTGTAGAATTCTCAATTTCCCTCCTTTTGATTTTTGTAATTGCCAGGAGATATCAATACCCTGAGGTTTGCATCCCTTCCATGGCATATCCTGACACTCCACTGGCTTTAGGGGCACTCAGCCAGCAGCAGAAAGCTCCTGAATCCAATTTATTTGCCTGATATATCTGATTTCTGGTTGGGTTTAAGAGGTTGGATACTTCAAGCAGGATTTTAAGTTGTGTGATTTGCCAGTGGAAGTTGGCAGGTAGGGACATCTGGGTGGGCAGCAGATACAAAATGAAGAACAGAGATCAGGACACTCAGTTGGGTCTTTGAAAATGCTTCTTTCTGAAATGAGCTGAGGCTTTTCAATGAGGTTTCATACCATAAAACGAGGATTATTTTAGGGTGGCAGGTTTTGGCAGAAGGGCTGAAACACACAGCTCCTCCTTAGGTGCACTCTTGGCTCTTCCCTGTGCTCCCTCCTTTGCCTGCTCTACTCACAGCTCCTTGCAGCAAAAGCTGTCTCATTTTGCTGTTTTATCGCAGCAGAAAGGGTCCCTAATCTCACCCTTTATGAAAAGCAGCACACAGAGGAAAAGCTGATAAATGACAGATGATGGAAATACCCTGGGCACAGAGGGTGCTTCCCACCCCACGTGCAGGGACACTCCTACAGAAGAAACCCTTTTTCCAAACCGCGTTTTTCATGTTCATCCTTGGGCTCTGGGGATGTTTCATTAACAAGGGACCCGATGATCTTACAGGGCTTTTCTAACGGGAGTTTTTCTGTGGTTTTGCTTCGAGGAAGAAGCGGTGGGAAGAGGGAAGGGTCCCCTGCCAGCCCTGCCAGCCTGCAGGTGGCTTTGCCCTCTGCTGGATAAAGCCAGACCTGCTGATTTTCTCCTGATAGATTGTTTTTGCCAAAGGGAAAAAAATCTACTTTTGCGTTTAGAAAAAAGTTCAGCCCAATGAGTATTTCCAAACCTTCCAAAGCCACCTTACTCTGTTGAGGCAGCTGCACGTTTGCATTCGAGGTCTGAATAGGCTGGGAAGCGCTGATGGAAGTTAAGGGAGTGGGAGACACAGGCACTGCATTGCACAATGCCTAAAAAATAAAAAAAATTAAAAAAAATAAAGAGACAAAAGTGTCGAAAGTGTCTGCTGTCCTTTGTTGTGACCGTCCTTGCTTCTTTGCAAGCTAATATACTCACCAATTTCGAGTGAGCCTATCAAGGTGGCAAATACAAAGTATATTTGAGTTATTGATTCAAATAAAGCGACTCAAATACATCTTACTTTGAAACCTATTTGCAGTAAACAGGGAGTGCCATCTGCTTCTTGAAATGGTACAAGCCAGAGACTTCAGTTCCAGGGACATATGGAAGATGTGATGGACTTTATTCATTTTCAGATGTGGAGCTTCGGGAGCAGAAGCCATCACCTTCAAAATCCCGAGGGGGATGAGGAGCTCCTGTGACAGCCCTCCCTGGCTGGAATCCTGCTGGGGGTGGACATGGGGACAGGGTGCCAGGGCTGTCTGAAACCGTGTGCTGGCTTGGAGACCACACACCAGGACAGTGGCCATTGGTCGTGCCAGTGTTTGGGGGAATCACTGATGACCCACTGCACTGGGAGTTTAAGAAGTTTTGGATGGGAAATAACTCCCAGAGGGAGAAGCGTTCTCCTTCTCCTTGAACACACTGGTCGAGCCTGCCAGGTGCTTTTGGCTGGATTTGCAGGGGATATTTTTGGTCGTGGCAAACACCTGTGTGTCCATCCCTCACACAAAACCTGACTGACTGACATCCTTCTGTACCCCCAGAGGAAGGAGAAAGGCACTGGCTCACCAGCTGGCACTTTGCAGCCCATCATGAGACCAGGCTCCTGCTTCAAATAACATCAAGAACTATTCACAATACAGCCGTCAGCAATGTCACCCATTTCATCTATGGTTTAAAAGCTCTCCCTTAATTTTGGTTCCAATCCAACAAGTTCCTGAAGGGTAAACAAGGTCTGAGGAGGGTAAATGGTTTTTCTGAGGTCACCCATAGTGGCACTCACACAGTGACAAGTGAAACAAAGTGGTTCAGACCATCCCTGTACCCCTACCAAAAGAAAACTGCAAGAATTTTGTTTTCTTATCATTCATCAGTTCAAAAATATATAAGCACAAACATCCACAGCATCATCTCCTTTGACTGATTCCAGCCCAGTGCCATTTCATATAGCTGCAGTGTGAAATCCAGTTATTTCATATTGGCTGTGCTGCACTTGAAAGACAATAACATTAATTTTTATTGTAACAAACAGCCTTAATTAAACTTGCAAAATAAATACATAGTCATGCAGCCTTTATCCATATTGGAGCTTGGCATTAATCTTTATTATTGTTATTAAGTGTTAAGAGATGAGAATATTTTGTTGAATAATAACGGTGCGTACCCAATCAATGAATATTTAAAATATATGTTTACAAAAGGCAGTGGCACGAACATTTGATTTGTGAGCTCTGAGGCTGTTATGGCCAGATAGATAAATGCCAGTAATTCCTCCTGTGCTGTGTGGATTAGAGAATTCAGCAAGAATACTTTTCATAGTTCTGTGGCAAGCAGGCAGCAGTGATGTGCCTGGTCCATATCCCAATTTCTGCTCCCATACTTCATCCTCACAGAAGTGAGGCAAAGCTCAAAGATAAAGCAAGCCTGAAACTTTGCTGTCAGTTCTTGGGCACTCATAGTAATTGTTTCACAGCAAGTAAAACTGGAAGTAAATTCTACATTCTTTTCCCTAGTTCTCAAAAGAGATGAAATCTCGGAGAGTTTCAGCTTTCTTTATTATTTCAGTGATTTATAATTGGAAAAATGGGAATTTATATCCATTTAAGTTTGATTTACTGTTATCAACCAGCCCTAAACTGAAATCAAAGATCTCGAAAATGAAGTTCAGCCCATGGTCAGGACTCAGAAGGTTCTCCAGTTCACACACTGGATACCCTGAGGTACCATCACTGTCACCCAGCTCAGGCTCTCATGTACCCAGACCTCTGAAATTTACCCAGCACTTCACAGATTTAATCCGGGAATTTGTGATTGATGGAGAAAATATCTAAGAAAAGGAAACCCACCTTAACTCAGAGAGTGCAATAAGCACAGAATTTTCCATATCCCTTTGTAAGCTGGCCCAAGCTTAGTTAACTGTTAATTTACCACATCCATTGAAAAGGGTTTGAGTGATTGACTAAAAAATCAGACTTATTTTAGGCCAGGCTTAGGCTCAGTTGCTTTGCTCAACACCCTTGCTGTCCTTAAGGTCCGATTTCAATCTCCAGCTCTGCCCCAGCCATCCTCTGTCACCTTGGGCAAATAATTCCCTCTCTCTGTTGCCATCTGCCCCAAAAGCACATCCTTTGTCTGCCTTGTCTGGTTCCATTATATCTTTCTTCCAGCTGAGGATTTTCCTGCAGATACATGGCACTCACATGCTAGCAATTTGCTATCAACCATGACTTCTAGTTGCTGTACAAATATTTAATAACAATTTAAATGCTGAACTTGATGCTGGACTTAATCTCACCAACAGGCTGGATCAAATTCACCCAGCTGTGAGATAACTCATATTTGATATGTTAGTTCAGAACTGCTTCTTCATCTTTTACAAATAGAAATAATACATCAATTACAATATGTTTGCATTCAAAATTATTCTCATTTCAGTTAACTAATTCTAGAGCCAGCACTCTGAGTATTATTGCACATCCTCTGAAAGGGCTGGGAGGTGGCTGTAAGCCCTATTAGCTCTACGAAAATCCTCACTGGCACTTTCCCAGGGGGCAATGGTAAGAGCAGGAGTCATTTGGGCACTTTCCATATGCACAGGGAGCA
Source organism: Acridotheres tristis (assembly GCA_037013685.1). Lineage (NCBI taxonomy): Eukaryota > Metazoa > Chordata > Aves > Passeriformes > Sturnidae > Acridotheres > Acridotheres tristis. The sequence continues at coordinate 6,019,678 of CM072899.1, read as the reverse complement.
TGTCTGAACTCCTACACTGCCCATGGCTTACACCAAAAGTACACAGCCACGGCAGGGAAAAGTAAATAACTCCTCTGCAGCCTCTCAGTGCATTTGCTGTGTGTTCTTGCCTGCACCCAGGACTCTGACCAGGGCTTCACCTCATGTTGCAGCTGGGCTCTCACACAGCTCCAGGCTCAGAGCACTGTGCCCTGTGCTGAGTGATGGCACAGAGAGCAGGTGACCTGCACACCTGTCCAAACCAGACACCAGACACCCATTGCTCAGCTGCTCCTGTGTGTGCAGAGAATTTCCCTGAATTACAAAGGGCTCACTGAGTTCAGTGCTTGCAGGACGCAGCTGGAGATGAGGAGCAAGACCCCAGACCCGAGGGTCCAGGCTGCACAGATGTCCTCACTCTGCCCTCAAGCACAACCAGAACGTGCTGGCTGGTGAGAACATCTCTTTTTTCAGCTCACCACCCTTCCTGCCCAGCAGTGAACTTTCTCCATGCATGGAGCTGTAATTAAGATACAAATAGGATGTTATCCTTTCCCCTCTTCCTTCTATCACAGCCCATTTGGCTCTGCAGTGTTGTCACTCCAACACTTGTGCAGTTGAGTCAGGCTATGAATGTGCTCTCATCAACCCAAGAGAACCCCTCAGCTGTACCACTGCCTGTCCCTTTCAGGAGGGATTAAATCCCCTCATATATGGGATAGTCTCACCTGGCCAACGAGAGCCCTGACTAAATGTACTCCCGATGCAGAATGTGTCTCTCTGTGAGAGCTCCACTGCCTGAAAACGGTGATTCACAGTGAAGTTAAAGTCACTGTGCATTTTATCCTCCCTTGTACCAGTTCATATGAAGCAGTTACACCGATGAATCTCACCAAGAATCTCCTAGCTGTGATGCAAATCAGTGCAGCTCTGCTGAAGTGATGGAACTCTCCATATTTATATCAGCTGTGGAGCTAGCCCTAATATATTTTCTAGAGAAATAGCAGGACTTCAGTAAAGGAAATGTGTTCTAATGACTGAACTAGAGCAAAACCCCAAAATGCAGAGGATACAGAAAGCATGAACCAAAAAAAACATCTCTCTTTATGGTTCTCATACTTTTTGACACTGTCAGCTCATTTCCATTAATTTATAACAACGACATTTTACATTCAGAGGAATTTTGCCACAGACATCACTGCAGTCAACTCAGCATGATCAAGTCTAAGCAGGAAATAGCAAATCCAACTAAATCACACCTACAATTTTCTTATGGGATCTATGTCTGTATTTTACCCACCACAGGCATCCTCCCTCAGAAATACACAGTTTACATGCCTTTGGTATTTTTCATGGTTCATTACTCAAGGTAATTTATTACAAGTTTATGCTGCTACAGTACATCATTTTGTAATTTTCTGCAATAAAACCATTGCACTGACTAGTCTTGGTTCTTTATTACATTTGAGGTCACTTGAAAGGGTAATTTCATCTACTGAACATTAAATCCTGCAATAATTCAATGCTTTGAAGTTATTTGAAAGCAGTACTCTCCTCCTCTTCTGCAAGAGCATGTGGCCAGGACTGAGGGTAGCATGGAGCCATGGCCAGCTATGGCTCAGCTTTAGCTGGAATAAACTACTCTCAGGGCTGTAAAACACCTTGGTGGTCACCTCTGAAATTCCTAACGTGGTTGGAGTACCCTTGATGGATATGTATGATATGGATATGCTGAATGCTTTATTTTTTATTAATAGACATATGGGCACAAGGCCAGCAGACTCATATTTTAGAAAGAACTTCAGGATGGATGGAGAAGCCTATGGATGTGTGAAGGGTGTGCTTCAGTGGGACTTAACCAGGCTCTTGAGCATTTTCTCCACCACTGCTTACACAACCAAACCATTGGGACCCCTTGAGATCCTCTAAACTTGATGAATTTGCTGCTAAAATGCTCAAGGAAATGTAGCTGCACAGGAACTGGCTAAGTAATAACAACAGAATAGCTTTAATATTGCTCCATATCCTTACAGCTTTTCCTCAGACCCCTGAGGACTCCAGGTTTTGCCCACACCAGTGAAGAGCAATGCTTTGCATTCAGGGTGGTCATTGTGGAGTAACAACTGCTGTGGTGAAAGAAGTCGTTCAGGGGATTAGCACATCAGTATTTTTTCTCTGCAGAAGCCATAAGCAAGTTCTCCCATCCCTGCCAAGAGATCACAGCCTTCAACGACATTCTTAAATTGTCTCACCATAAACTTTTAAAAACAATGTTTAAATCATCTGCCTTGGGAGAGCTTGAGAAAGAAGAGAATGGGAAAAAAAATCAATAACCTCTGAGAGGCCTGAGCTGCAGAAAAATTAAGCAGGAAAAAGGGATGTCTTGAACAGCCCAGCACCAAGGGCAGTGATTCTGACTGCCAGAACTGCTGTTGAATTTTGTGCAGTATTTCCAGACAGAGATTCCCCATCCTTGACTGTGCACATCCTAAATGAGAGCCAGGGAGAGATTCCTGCCCACCTCTACCTGTTGGCACTCACCACTCTGTGATGAGAAGCCAGGCTCCCTTATTTCAGAGTCCAGCCACATCCAGTTCAGGGAGGAAAATGATAATGAGCAGAATGCTGGAATACCTCCAGTGACTTGAAGAAGATTCTGTAATGCACAGAAATGTGCTGATTGCAAGTGTTGATGCCTGGGACACGCTGAGGCTGGGAACTGTTCACATCCTCCTCCACTTCTTCTACCCTCTAGCATTTTCCACTACGTGCATTTCTCCATCACTTCTCTTCTTTCTCTACGCTTTCTCAATGCTTTTGTTTTCCTACTAACACCTGTATTTCACTGCTGCCTCTCTCCTGCCTTTCTTCAGCACAGAACGAGAGGATAGGGTTGTTTGCAGGGAATATTTGGTAGCTCACCTTTGCCATCTCACTCCCTGGCTACTTAACCACAGAGCTGTTCAGGAGGAGCAGGGGTAATTGCAGGAGTGCTTGGACCAGCAAAGAGCTTGGAATAAACAGGTGATTTGGATGCTCTGGAGAAACAGCAAGCATGACCTCTGCTCTTCAGTTGTACCAGCCCAGCGCTTTGCAATTTCATCCCTGCACCTGCCCTAACTAAGCCTGTAGCTGAAGAAGCTGAGAGTCCCTGCACAGGAGAGCGTAGATGCAAGATTTCCTGGGGGATCTTCACTTCTCGCCTTCCTCCTCACTTAATGGGGAAATAGTAGCCTTGGATACAGACTTTTGATTTATGAAAGAAGGAACCCAAACACACTCTGCTTGTTTCAGCTGGGTTGTTAGTGATCAAACTAACCTGTGCTCAGTCTCCAGTGATTCCCAGCTTTTGCTGTAACAGCCTGCATTGCTGTTTCCCTCTGAATTTCAATCAGGTGTCATTACCGTGCACTGCCCACATTCTGCTCAGGATAGATGCCTCTCATAAGATACTGGAATTGCTCAATGCAGTGAACTTATTCTCCTTAAGAACCTGAATTACACTAAGTGCTTCACTTACCATCTGCTTTTTTGATTTGCTTACTCTTCTGCTTGCACTGTCTGCAAGAGCCATTTGTTTCCCTGCCTATAAATTGGTGGTCCAGAAGAAACTGCAGCACTGTCAGCAGAGTGCTGAAATATGGTTCGAGAATGGACCTACAAAAGAGGCTGGAAGCAAAACTTAGCACACAATCAAACTATCTGTAATTGGATTTTGAGGCCAAAACATTATAATGAAGAGAGTGAAAGGAATAAACAGGATCGTTTATTTTATTCGATCATTAGCAGAACTCCTTGGTTACGTGTGATAATTGGTGGCAAAGATTTACATACAGAAATTGTGCCTGAAAATGTTTAAGCCCTTTTCTTTGTAACAAATCTACTACCAGCATACCAATTACATGACATAAAGTGTATTGAGCTTGGAGAAATCCCACAAGGCTTTCAGCAGCATAACCTGCCAGCCTTCCTCTGCTCTGTGCTTGGGATTGCTTCCCGGATGGACTGATTTAAGAAAGGAATACACATTCTCAGCAATCTGTCATGGATGTTTACAAAATTATCTCCAGAGAAGCCTCTAGGTCAGCCTGGGAATGAGAAGTGACAGAAGATCAAGATCTTCAGCCCTCACTCTGGTAACATACTAATGGATCATAATGGGTGATTTTGTGTAAGCAAGACACACGGGTATGTCTCCATTAAGAACATTTCTTATCAGCCTGTGTGTTTTAAAAAAGCAAAGTTTAGAAATTTGCTAGGGTTTACATCCATTAAAATAAAGAATGAATCTCCAGCTTGTTCCCCTGACAGTGTACCATCCTGGGGGCTGATTTGAAGGCCTCTGATAGGAAGAAATTTATTGACTTCAGAACTGGAGTTCAGTGGGTAAAGAGCCAAAATTCAAAAAGGCAGAGGCTTGGAGGGAAGGACACAGCCATACCCATGAGTATATAGAGATATACCTTTGGAGGAAAGATCTGCAAACGAGAAAGATGTCTGCTGCCTGGTTTTGTGAGCCGGGTTTTGATATTAAGGCAGCTAGAAATAGGAAAATACACATACTTTCCACTGCCTTTACCTGTTTCTGGGCTGGCCTGCCTATCTTTTGAAGAAAATAAGTCAAAACTTTGGCTCTGCAGCCTTTGCCAAAAAGTCCCTTCCTTTTTGTGTACCCCTGGTCCTCCTGCAGTGCAGGGAAATGGAGCGGCAAGGGGAAGATGGACGTGACAGATGTCCAAACTTGAGCAGCCATCTCAGGTATTGCACAGGGTATCTGGGTTAGAGAGCACATTGCCCATTTGCAGCTCTGGATGTCGCTCCAGCTCCTGAGGCAGTTTCCAGTGATCCAGAAAAGGAAATGTGTTAAGGACACTGGTGCATCTCCTTCCCTGCAGCCAGCAGCACTTCAAATGCCACTGGGGCAAGAACGGGGCTGGTGTGGGCAGAGACAGGGTGGGCAATGGTGCAGTTTAAGGTGGGTGTCCCCTTCCTGGAGCTGCAGATGGCAACACAAGCCATAAACTGCCATTATTTACAATTCAGCAGATAGCAAGGGAGATGGCCAGATGAGCAAACCAAAAGGAAGTCTTACTCAGTTTTCTTAATGTTTTCTCACTGGATTCAGTGGACTTGGTGAAAGGAGGCAGCAAAAACCAGAAAGTAGGAGGGAAGCAAGATCAAGAGCCACTGTCCCCAGAGCTGGAGGTGTTTTCATCTCCAGGTCTAAAGGTCCTAAAGAACATGTAGGCTGAATTTGGATCTGATGCTGTGGCTTATTTCTCAGCCAGGCTTATCTCTAGCTCAGACATTGTATGTTACAACAACATTCCTCATTGTTACAAAGGATGTTTTTTACTTCCAAATACATATAATTTGATTATTAGACAGCAGCATTATTCCCTCATTGCTGTTTATAAAAGCAGCAGGAGAGAGACATGGATACTGCAGTGTGGCAGACAGAATGGGCTATAAGACCTTCAGAGGGAAGTGAGTCTTTCACTGTTTAGGGTTTTAGAGTCCATACTTTAACTCTTCCTGGACCTCAGCAAGGAGACCTAAGATCTGGATCACATGTCTTTTGATATGAGCCTTAAGACTTAAAAAACCTCTTCTTTGAAAATTTACAGCTCCCTTATGTATTAGAATCAATATTTAATGCATTTAGAGGAATGACTGGGGAGAAGTGACCTGTGAGAGAAGAGCAGGGTTCCATCAGGAAGGTAAAGTGACAGGCTGGTAACAGCAGAATGACATTTTATAATTCAGAGACCCTTTGCTGTGGATTTCACAGGGAGAGGGAGTGCTGACAACAGCTGATATGTCCTGCTCTGCCTGAGCCCTATCCCAGCCCTGCTGAACATGTACCTGACCTTTCTGGAGGAGCATGAAGGCAGAGCAATGGCACATTTGCTGAGGACACTGTAATGTAGCTTTTTCTCTTTCATGCACATGCCTTTAACACACTAGGTTGGTGTAGCACCCCACTAGAGCTGCTGTCTGAAATGCTTCTTGTGCTGTGCTGCACTTTCAGGCTGTACTTTCTTGTCTAATGATGCCCTGGAAGACAGGGAAGTGAGGAAACCCAGATAACCTTGCTAAAATCAGCAGAGAAGGTCCCTGGTGGAATGAGGGAGGGAAGGACAAGATCTGAACTCATACATTCTTCAAACCTTGCCACAAGGCATTTTACAGCCACACTAGGTCCTCCAGACCCATGGAGACACAGCCATATCTGCTCAGATGTATTACCCAGGATTTATTTTCAGCATATTTTCATATTTGGGCACAGCTTGGGTTGGTGCCCCACCGTGCTGGACATGGTACAAGAACCAGACAGCCAAGACTTGAAGAGATGGACCCAAATGGCAGAGCTACAGGTAACACAGCATGGTAGGATGGCTTGGATGTTACCTTCCAGCCAAACTTTGCTTCCTTTCCAGTCATTTCATTCTTTCATGCTGCTGTCTTTGCTCACTGGAAAGGCACATCTTGTGCCATTTCCCCCCTTCCATTTTAGTCCCAATACTGACAGTGGAATGAATTAATGGCACACTCTTTTCTAGTCTAGCAGCCTTTGTCACAGAAGTGAGGGAAAGCACGCAGTGAAAATGAAGATCTATCAGCACTGCCATCTGACTGATGGCTCAGCCTGAGCTGATGCTGAGATGAGAACAGAAGACAAAAGAAAATAAAAAAAGATCTCTTTCTTATTTTAATACCAAGAACAGTACCCAGAACCTGTATCCATCTTTTTGACAAAGGCTGTAATAATGAAAATGGCAGCATGCTGGAATGTCACTGTACCCCCATGATGGGCTGTAATTCCAGCCCCTTCCATGGGCACTGCAAGCAGTCAGCAGTTTGTCTGCAGGTATTTGGGGTAAAAATGCCAGTCACTCACTCCCTGCACTGCATCTTGCCATCACCTAGATGGTATTTCAAGCGCCTCACATTAATTTTATCACACATATTCTTTTCTAAGAGTTAATTGGGCAGAGATACCAAGTGCAGTGTGATTTTTTTCCTCAGTGTCAGTAACCAGCCACATTTGAAGCGTATATTTTTTTTCTATGCAAGAAACAGGTAAAAAACAATGTATTGAAATGAAATTCATTGCACACATCTTCAGCTGTCACGCCGCCAGGCATGTTCTTCACTGACCTTTTCCTCTGTTCCAGCTTTTAGGATGCCTCAATCCTGCTTGAACTTTCACAAAAGCAAAAATAAGAGAGTTCTTGCTTTCTGTATCCCCTGGCAAATCTTACTATTTCCTTTTTTCAAGACAAAGGCACAGCTGGATACTACACAGTTAAGATGCTGTTGTCCTAGGAACAGCCTAGGAAACGTTGGTTTAGACTTTAGCTCTGCTGATACAACTTTTTGTGGATTTTGAAGACATTGCTTGTGCCCAAATCCATCCTGGGAGGAGGAACAGCCTTCACCTGAAAGAAGAACTGTGTGATTAATGCTATACAGGAACAAGCAATGCAGTGTGATGCTGGGGTGAAGATAAAGTGTTTATCTGCTCCCTTTCCTCCATCAAACCAACTTTGTTCATCAGTGGGAGCCCTTCCCTTGTTGGATTTCAGGGCAGTCCTCTGGAGATGAGAACTTTTCCTTTCCATCACTGTGTGGAGGCAAACCATATTCCCTTTCTTTCCAGGGGAAATCAAAGTTGCTTCTTGGACATGGGCTTTGAAAAGGAATTGGATAGAGGCAGCAGGAGCAGAGAAGATGGGTAATCCAGGGAACTGCTCTCCTGACTTCTGAATTCAACAATTTCAGCAAGAGATGAGGCAGGCCCTGGACACCATCTCCTCCAGCTTTGGCAAAGGCAGAATGACCCATCAAGAGTCTGGTACTGATGGGCCATGACAGGTATGCAGGACACACTCTTTCCAGTAGGATGGGGCATTTGGCAGCAGTTCAGCTCCCTTTGTGTTGGATCTGTCCTGTTCCAAAGCCCTAGGTTTACTAATCCTTACTTGTTTCCTGCTTTGAGCAATTTGCATAGTTATTAGGCTCAGCTCTCATTCTCTTCTCTAAAACATGAGGAGGACAGGGCTGAATGAGAGGGGGAATTTGATTGCTTAGTATTTTGTCTGCCTGTTACTATCGGTAGGGAGCAGCTACACAGCCTGGCAACAGCCTGCAGAGAGTCTGAAATGCTCTAAAATTAAAAAGACCCAGATTCACACCTCCTGACTCCTCATTCTCACAGACTAAAAGGAAAAAAAAGAAAGGAAAAAAGAGAGACAGAAAGGAAAGAGAAGATCATTTGTTTGCAGAATGTTTCTGTATGTGTGTATTTTGCAGAAGGTTAATTGGAAAGGGGGTTTCTATGCCAACAGGGGCTGAGAACAGATGGCAGAACCTGGAGAAGCATCCTCCCCCATGGATGTTGGATGCATGGATTGTGGGGCCCAGTGGCTGCACATGGAGCAGGCCAGCAGGAGATGTTTCTGGACCATACATCTCCCTTCCAAGGAGGCTGGAGGAATTACCTGACCTGTGCCCTGCCCTAACTCTGATGCATTCCAGATCTTTAGATCTCTTTAGATCTTCTCCTCAGGCAGAAGTCGGCAGCACTGGGCTGAACTGGGCACCTGCAGAGGGAAAGGCAGATCCTTCCCACTCTACACAGACTCCTTGGGAAGGGTGAGCAGGATGAGAAGAACATGCCAAGCTCAGTTCACCAGTCTGGAGCTGCTGGAATGGCTGCTCCCCCTCCCCAGCAAGGGGGAGGCACAGGGGATGGTGGTGGTCATTCAGCCCTGTGGCACTCCAGGACTGGTGTGTGATGTTTGCCTTGGGCAAAGCTTTGACTGCAGGGTTTGGAAGCAAATGCCATCAAGATACCAAGTACTTTGGCACTGTGAGGTGTTCAGGTCATAGTTATGTGGTCCAACCCTGTCCCCTTAAACATATTTAAAGTCTGGCGATGAGCACAAACAATGTTTTAAAGGGAAATATTTTTTAAAAGTGCCTGTCAAACCTCCAGATAAAATAAAAGGAGAATACCATGAAAATTTGGCTTGAAACTACTCAAAGAAGGCAGATTATGTTGTGGTTCCTAATGACTCATTTTTCACGCAAGAACCATCATTTAAGATGACTTTCAGGACTGTCTTGGGAGGAAGATCCTGCTCCACACACTTTTCCATTCTGAGACATTTGAAGTGCAGATGGGGAAGGAGGCGGCTGAGGCAGCCTCTGGATGAGAAGCTACAAATAGGCTCTAAATGGAAGTGTAAATCATTTATCCTGGCTTTCTGAGGTGAGTTACATAATCAGAGTGGTAGACGGGTCTCCAGGACATTCAGATCCTTCTCCCCTGGCTGAGTTCAGCACCTTTACACAGCTCTTCAGAGGGAAAAGGGCCCTGCAAGACCAGCTGAGGTCTTGCAGCTGGGCTGAGCAACACCCCTTGGGTCAATCACAGTTTTGGCCCTTGGTTAAAGTCATTTCTGTCTTAGCTCGTGGCTGCAGTGATTGCATTAAATTTTACTTTCCCCGAGTTAATCTCCAAAGAACCAACACCACTTCAATAAGCTATTTCTTTAAATCAGCCTTGGAAATAATTACCAAGAGACAACACAACTACTGATCTGTACTCTGCTTAATGGCTGAGCCACTTTCCATATGGGACAAGGCAGCACTCTGCTGCCTGCCACGGTCAGTAATGAAACCACTGAACAGCTCTGCTCCTCCCTTTGATCTGCAGCATCTGCTGAGGTACCTGCCTGCCTCAGGGTCAGGGCACTTCACAGCTTTAACACTTGCAAGAGGAGTTAGTCAGCTTCCCCAGCATTCATCACTAAAATACCTTTCTAGTGAGTGTTGTGTGCTCCTGTATCTGCTCTTAATCAACACATAGATCTTGTCTGCACTGGAAAGCTTTGCCAAGGTAACACTGAAATGATGGCTTAGTTTAGTCAAAGAAATGACATAAGCTACAGCAAGAAATACACTGACTCTAGTTACAGTCACAAATTATCTCCCGGACTGAGCTGTAGATAAAAGTTCCACCAGCACAGCAATGCTCCTTAGGGATACCATTTTTTCATGACATCAAGCCAGCACAAGTTATGTGAAGGCAGCTATGCCAGCATAAAACTTCTTTTGCCAGCAAAGAAGTGTTGGCCAAAAAAATTTAAATTCTTAACTCTTATTGCTTTCCCAGGAGAAGTTTCTAGCACAGACTCAGCTGTAATTTGAGCACTGGGGACAGAGTAATCTACTACATTTGAAATCACTTCTCTCAGCAAGGTAGGCAAGGTACCTCCCAGAGCTTTCTAGACTTTGCCCTAACATCATGTAATTTTCTTCTTTGCCAGAGCATCTCTGCATCAAAGAAAATGTTCCAAGCAAATAATTTAGGAGATAAGCCACTTCATTTGTGCCTGAGGGGAAATCTTGTTGGAGAGCTGTTAGGCAGGAAATGGTCTCAGCCTCACCAGGCACCTTCCTCACAGAGGACAGTGCTCAGTGCAGGTCCATCCACAGCACCCCATGCCCAAACTCTGCAGCAGCTACAGCTGATTCTGCTACAGCAGAGAGGAATGAGAGACACCCTCCCCTACCGCCATAACCTGCACCCTCAGCGAGTGCCATAGGAATTTCCAAAAACCACCTAAACTAGAGGATAACAGCACCTAATTCTACTGGTTCTTCATAAGTGCTGGATGTGTGCTTTGAGCTGTCTGTGCCAGGCAGGTCCTGCTCACAAAATCCATCAGATCTAGAGCATCCAACCAGAGAGGGAGGGAGGAGGCAGAGCTCATGTCCTGCTTGAAATTCCTCAGGAACACATCTCAGATGTGGTGTCTGTGCTTTTGGCCATGCTATCTGGATTGTAATGTTTGTGTTTCTGCTATTCTCTAGGTGCAGGGTTATAAAATTAGCATTTACATTCAGATTTATAACCCAGTAAAGGCAAGTTCCCTCTAATAAAAACAAGTTCATTTATGAGAGCAGATTTCAGGCATGACTTGCAAGAGGGAAAACAACATCCTGTGTGATTCTAATGGCTCACACCTCAGTGGGCAGACACAGAAGACATTTTTCTGCAGCTCTGCTTCTGCTCTCAGCCTTTCTTCACCTGTGGAATGTCTGGAGGTCATTTGTGATGTCTCTGATGCTGCTCTGAGCTGCAGAAGTGGCCCCAATCCTCTGCAGTTATCGCAGGTATCTGTGGATACGCCCCAAGGGAATGGGAACAACTTCAAACCCTGCCTCAGCTTCCCATCCCACTCTGATCAACACCCTGGGCCAGGTTTCCTGCCTGAGGTGCCAAACGGTGGCCACAGAGGCTGGGCAGGGAGAAAAGCCCATCTGCTGCTGCACTGCTGTCAGTGCCCTCATGGCCATTTAACACAGGCAGGCTGCACTCCTGGCACACTTGCTGTAATAATTTGTGCCTGGGTCCATCCCCACACAGCCAGGTATCCTTCTGCACTCATCCCGAAGCAGGAGACTCTGGGATCAAGGGGGTGGGAGGCACCTAAGGGTTGTTTTGGGCTGGCCAAGCTGGGGGAACAAGGGGGACACCTCAGAGCATACACCCAGATAGATTTTAGCCTCTGATGCAAAGGGTTGTGAATTACAGGGCAGAAAAGCACAAGCAATCAAAGACTAAAAGCCACAATTTCTCTCTATATATTTACCACATCAATAAAATATCTTCATAGCAGCTGGCTGTAATGTAAATCTTCTTTAAGAACTAATGGCTGTGCAGGGGGACCATTAAAAAAGCAGCTCCATCATTAAGGCTGTTGGTTGGGACACTCTTTGTGGTGTTATTCTGCTCTGCAAGGCTGCATGGAGCTGCTCCAGGCTCCACTGCTTGGCAGCAAACTGGATGGATTCCAGCAATAATGGCTGGATTTCAGGGGGCATTTTCTCTCTCCAAATCAACAGTTCACTAGAAAACAGCCAAATCAGCTCTGCCTTTCTGCAGGTACCCACCATGGCCTCTGGTCAGAAGCTGCTTGCTGGCCAGACAGCTGGTGGGCTGCCCCCATCACTGTGTGACCCCATCACAGCCAGGAAAAGGCCAGGGCACACAGAGGGGTCTGAGCACTGCTCTGAGCTCAAGCCCATCCCATGATCCAGCACAGGACAGTGCAGTGCCTTGCTGCATTTCTGTGCACTGGTTATGATGCACCATCCACCAGCAAACCCCACCTTGTGCAGCCTTTGCTTCTGCCAGCTTGCATATTTTTTCAGGGCCTTTTGAATGCAACACTTTCATGAGTACATGAAAAAAAAATTAAAAATCAGCCTTCACCTGAAAAACATTTAATTAGTTGCAGAATCAGCTCCTTTTGAAGTAGTAATATAATCGCTCTCCTCTCTCTTTGTTCCTGGAGCATCTGCCTTTAATCTAACATCCTGCAGGCTTTCCAAACAGTGCCTGGCTCTGTGGTGCTGAGCTGCCAGGATGCTGCACTCAGAGGATGCTCTGCCACACCAACAGAGATTATCCCTGTCCATCTCATCCCATCTTGGAGTCAGACTTGACTTCTTGGTGCCATTTGTCTGGAATGCTGTGAAGGACCCAGGGCAGGCTGAGGAGCATGACAGAAGTGATCAGAGCAGAGAGCCAAGCCGTGATGCTGCCCTGTTTGACAGCCTCAATCCAGTTTTGCCTGTGTAGGAAGGTATTGGGAGAAACAAGGATGAAATCAAAGCACTCTGCAGGGATGAGAGCCTGGGGCATCACACTGATCAAACAGCAACTGCCTCTCTCTTTCTTCCAGCACAGCATCCTTCCTCAGCCACTCCTCTGTGCAGAGTTTTGGGATCACCTTGTTATACACTGGAAATATTGGCACAAGCCTCACCCCAGCCCCAGAGTACATCAGCCCATGAGCAATGGGACCACTACAGCCTCTGCCCAGCAGCCTGGAAACCTTCAGTTCCCTCATCTTCTAAATCCTCTGACCTCCAGTGGGTCAGGCTGGAGCAGCCACACCAGCTGTGACTCCTGCCTGGCCAGCAGCCTGCAGTTCCTCACTTGTGCCCAAGCCAAATGAAGCAGATAATTGCTGACCTCCTGCTGTAATCTGGAGTAATCTGGGTCTCTCTGCTCAGCCTGAGACCCACGTTCTGTATCACCACCGAGGGCTCCTCACTGCTCTTCAGCTTGGCTGATGCTGTCCAGAGGGTCCAGCAGGGACTGGGGAGGGACAGGCAGTAAATAATCCCCTCGATCCTGATTTCTGCCTTCACCAGCTGCAGATGAGGCTCCCACATTAAGTTATGGATGCTGTGCAGCCTTTGCAATACCACAGGCTCCACTAGTAGCAGTCTCAGGTTTCTCAGGTGATGGAGCAGATGCTGAGCCCAGCACGCCAAGTCCAGCACCCCACGAGTGCAGCCTCTTCCAGCAGCTGCAGCCAAACCCCATGAAATGGGCTGGCTCTATCACAGATTCAGATTTATGCTCTGCAATGTGCTTTCAAGCAGAGAAGTTGGCACGAGGAGCATGCTCTTGCAGGGTTCTGGCTGGCAGCTGCCTGGCAGCATTTAATCAGTTATGTTCATGAAATCCGACCCAACCGGCACCTGCTGACCTTGGCCCCAAGACTTGCAACAAGTCAAATGAACTCAGGCTCACAGATCCATCACTATATTTTTCTAAGAGCTGTAATCCCTTGCATCTTGATGTTCTTCATGGAATCAGCATACAAATTCCCACTTGTATGTATCAGATATTCACAGAAAAAGTGTACTGTGTAAAATAAAAACATCATCCATGTATGAGGCAAATGAAAAATATCTGCATCTTCCCACAAAAGATCTCCTCCTAGCCATGTATTTGGGTAATTACTGCAGAGTTTGTGTCCCCCTGCTCCCACATCTGAGCCAACAAGTCCTGGCTCCTTTCTCTGAAGTCCAAGGGGCCTCACTCCTCCATGGTCAAATTGACTCCATGATCACTTCAAAAGAAGAAACCATAATGATTAGCTCAGCCCCAGTGAGAAGACACAGTAAGAGCAACCATTTCTGTTAAAAAAAAAAAAAAAAAAAAAAGACATTTTCTTCAAATTTCACACAAAGGTGATAAGGAAAATACCCTACAGAAGGAAAAGTAAACAAAGCATTGCCTTTGGAGATTTTTAAAATGGGTGCATGAAGGTAGCCACCAAAAAGGTTTCATTGAATTTTAATTAGACGAGGATTTTGATGGGTTTATATTGTGCTGTTATTGAGATATTTGAGATAAATAAAAAGACCCAGCAAAGGGTGGGTGCTCACATAAAGGACAGTCTCTGAATGAAAGTTCATTTACTGGTTACATAAAGATTAGCAGAGAGCACATGACACAATCCAGGACTCTGTGAGGTCCCTTGTTGGAGGAGGATGATTTTCACACTGATCTCCCTTCCTTTCCAAAGCTCACCAAACCTTCACAACAGAGCCCTGCTTTGTGTATCCACAACGAAGTGTGTCCTGGCTGAATGTCCCACCTTGGCCAGCAGGTGCTCAGGTTTGTGCATGGCAGGACTGGAGCTGGTGATAATTCCAGAGCACATTATATCCTGTTGACTATGCTGGAGGCATTAACTGCAGGGAGAGTGGATGTTGTAACTCTATTTTTACAGCCTACTGAAGTTTTCACCTTGATCATTAGAAACCACAGTGCACAACAGATGGCTGATTGACGCCATATAATTTGGCTTTATCACAGCCTTTCTCCTGACTTTCCTTTTTTGGGGGGTCTGTGTGTGAATCTTTTAGCATTTCAAATATAAACTTCATTATAAATCATGTCGTAATTTAGCAACTGAAAAGCTACAACCATATCATCAGAAACTGACCTTGGAATTAAATGTTTTCCTCTGAAGTTCTGACTTGATAAAATGTTCCTGCATTTCCATGCTTGGTGAAACTCATCATGTGAGTAGGCAGCCGTGAGATTTTCTGGGTGTGCTTTCCAAGCTTGGCTAATCACACAATTTTAATAGCAATAAACCACTATTTCAACAAAGGGCTGTCTCTTCAGCAGAGACGTGCAACTTTTACTCACAAAGGTATGAATTTATCATGTTTATTAATAGACATGCCCCACTGCTTTGTCTTGCTTTGTGTACTGCAAGCAGTGACTCAGTCCTGTGCCACGGGCATGCAAATATTATTAATAAAACCTTATTCTGCCACATTTAGACAGATTATGGACAAATGATAAGGAGGGATTTGCATATAAGCAGCCCCATCAGAAGTATATGAGAGAGGATCACAGTTTCTGGTAAATTAGATATGCCATTTCCTCTGGGGGAAAAAAAAAATCTGAAATTCAGGTGGTCTATCAGAAAGTGTGTTACAGCCTCAAATGTGGTAAATACTCTGCTGTGGTACATCATCTTGTCCATAAGTGAGACATGTCAAGATAGTTCCAGAGGAGGATTTGCAGAGCTGAGGGATGTGCTGGGGATGGGCTGGGTCACAGCTGGGCCATCTGTCTGTCCCTGCCAGGAGCTCCATCTCCTCCCAGCACATGCTGCAGCATCAGGAAAGCAGGGATGTGCTCACCAGCTTCCTGCTGCAAACTCATGCAACTGCAGCTATTAATTACAGACAGCAGATTACTCATTGGGATTAAGCTGCAATCATTCATGGGTATTCCAGTGACCTCCTAAGGTCTTTCTTGGGGTCCCAGTTCTGCCCTGCTCTTCCCAGAGTGGTTCTGTATAGGTGGCAGTGGGGATGATCCAGTGCACAGAGCGTGTTTCACTTTAGGCTTTCAGCTGTGCTACGTGGCACCAGGACGTCCCTGACCAACTCCCAAATCTTTTCTTTGAGGCTTTCAGCTGTTCTTCATGCCATGAGGACGTCCCTGACCAACTCCCAAATCTTTTCTTTGAGGCTTTCAGCTGTTCTTCATGGCACGAGGACGTCCCTGATCACCCCCTAAATCTCGCTGCCAGCCTGGGAACCCTGTGTGAAGACATCTGGCTGCACTGATATGTCACTGCTGCAAACTGGAAACCAGCCAGCACTGCTGATGGTTGTCAGGGCCCCAAAAAATCTCCATATTGAGGTGCTCTCAGTACCCACCTCTTATCACACCTGATAATCACCACCAGCATAAGAAAACTTACAAAATACTAGTAAACAAGGCTTCCCAGGAGGGAGATAGACTCTCCTCCTTTTCCCTCCCACTCTCTCTCTCTGTGTGCAGGCAAATTTAGCAGTGAGCCAAGATTTACAGCTTTAATTATGAACTTTAGCCCAAGCAGTCATTCTGGAAATATCCTCACGGGGGAAATGGGGAAAGGGACCTGGCGTGCACAGCGAGGTGTACAGCTGTGCCTCTGCTTAATTGTACTGGTTCTGGTCCTTCACTACAACGATTTCATGTGAAGGGATTTTATCTCCCCCCACCACTTACCAGTGGTGACAAGGAAAAGAAAATGGGAAAAAAGGAGCCTCAATCTGTCTTTTACTGTATTATCTAATAAACCAGCAAAAATTAGCCTCAGCAGCAAAGATTAGCCTCTTTCAAGCTCACACACCTTAATTAAACATGCTGAGCTCTGGCTGGCAGCAAGCACAAAATGTTTTACACTGCTAAAAGCTGTTCATTTGTTTTACTGTCCAGACATCGTATTTTTTTACACCCAAAGCCAATCAGGACTCCTAGAAAGAGCCTGACCAGGACGGTGAGCCACAGTGTAGGAACCTCCTTGCTTGTTTGAGAAAGGAGGGTGCAGGTAAGAAGTCAGGGAGATTTCTGTGAGGATGTCATTTGTGAGCCACTTTGCTGAGAAGGACCACAGACCCTGCCACCATGACTGGGGTTCTCTGTGTTGAAAGAGAATCTGATGTGAGTACAGACCTCCAATAAACAGCCCAGCTAATGGAGTTCAGTAATAATCTGGGTCTGACCTCATATTGAAAGTGTAGCTACATCACGATGTGCTCCTGTATTGCTGAGCCTATAACACAGCCCTAATCAGGGTTTTACTGAGACTGTGGCTCTGCAGAGGAACCAAAGCAGGAACCAAAGCCATGCAGAAGGTTTTTGTGTCTTTGCTTACGTGGTGTTTTTAGTGGAATAAGCTTTCTCCGTAAGACTAGTGTGATTCTTCCCTGTGAGGGTGGTGGGGCCCTGGCACAGAGTGCCTAAAGAATTTGTGGTTGCCCCTGGATCCCTGGCCATGCTCAAGGACAGGTTAGACAGGGCTCTGAGCAATCTGGTCTAGTGGAAGGTATCCCTCCATGGCAGAGGGGCTGGAATTAGGTGGTCTTTAACACCCATTGCAACCCAAATATTTTATGATTCCATCATTCCAGAAAGTCTTTATGGTATCAGGAGCTTTGTGTGAACTTACACAAGCTACTGGCAAAGATCTGTTAATTTCCTTTTGCAAAAGATTCAAGATATTTCAAAAAACCCAAGCACAGGGGACAAGAAGCAGCTTAGAGACACAGAATTCAGCAGCAGCATTCCACCTGTGTGAGGCAGGGAGCATCAGGGGACACGGTGCTGGCAGTGAGACCAGCAGGTGAAACAGCTCAACCTGACCCTGGGCTGGCCACTCTGAGTGCACAGCATGGTCCCGATCACATTTGGAAACAGTTTTCCACAATATTATTCATTAGACAGAACAGGTGGGAGCTTGCAGCTCCCTGGGGAGTGGAGATTGGCTCTCACCATCTCTGAACACAATCCCTGAGCCCATTCCCTCAGGGCACAGCACTCCCTGGCACAGGCAGGGAGCAGCACGGTGGCTGCTAAAGGATGCCATGCTGGGAGGTTTCATTGTGCCACATCTCACCTTCCCAGCTTTCCTAATAGATTGTTCTTGTCATCAGGGCCTAACAGAATGCATTACCTTGCTGGCATTTGCTGTTCAGCTGCAGGTACAAATCTTAGCTCCACAAACTTCATTTGGAGGTCCAGCACACTGATTTAGAAAGTAGCTTCAGAGGCTAAAAAGCTTAATTTTTTCTTCCTCCAAAAAGATTAAATTTTAAATCTCTTTGTAAGAAGACATTTGCAGCTGAGCAGTCCTTTTAAACTACATTTCTTCCTTGATAAGAAAGAAATTGAAGTACATTAGAAAATGTTCCACCAAATCAGTATTCTTAAAAATTGGTGTGCAGAATACTGAAAATGTGCCTTTTCTTTTCTATGAGGTCCAAGAAAAGCCCTCCAAGCACCTTTGAAGACCTTGCTCTGCACCTCTGGAGAGCTTCTGTATCCCAAATGCCCTCTTCATGATTATTTGAAGGCTCTCAGTTTTATGGTTTAATTTTCAATTCCATACCATAGGTAGCTCATAGCTGGTGTTTGTGGCCTGTCTTGCCAAAGTTCAGTAGCCACCAAGAAAGGTCATTTTTTCAACGACATACTTTAGGTATTATATCACTTCCTGATGTCCCTTTGATCACAGTTTAATTACACTGAAGATAGCTGTGAATAAGGTTCCTAATCTTGAATTAATTCTGTTTTTTGAAGGTTACACAATCCTGTTCTTCTCTCATCCTCTCCTAAACTCTGTTAGAAATGAGAGAAATAAGATCCTCCTCCTGGTTTCACTCCGTGCTGGTTAAATTTCAGAAAAGAACTCCTGAGCATCACTATCTCTGACATTGATGGAGAATTATCTTCAGTCTAGTTTTTCAGCCATGGCTCTTAATCCACTGATCCTTGACCACATGCAAACAGAGGTTGTAGAATTCCTCAAAGGCTCTGAAAATATTAATCTTCACTTCCATTGTAGAGAAATATGTACCTATACTTTCACTCTCAGCCTCTTTTTCAATACCTGCCTGAAACTGCATAAAATGCCGTACTTCCTTTGCTAGAAAAATTATCTGAAAGAAATATTGCATCAGCTGGTGTTCACTAATGCACAGCCAAAAGCTGTCATTAAGTGATTGATCATGCATTAAAGATAAAGTTATAAGCTTTAAAACAGATCTGGTAAAGGAAAATTTGACTTACTTTTAATTACCCATAGAAATAACTCACCTAAACACTGGCTTAATTCATTATGATCACTACCATTATAATAAATATCAAATATATTCATAATTGCAAAGCATTTATCTTCAGTTAATGACCTGTAGGAAGGTTATTAAATGGGTTTCATCCTTTGGCTACTGTAAATGGGAGAATTCACTGAGTTGGTTTGCAATCTCACCCCTCCTCCTGAAGAACAATTACTGCTGAGCCCTTCTGCAGCACAACAAAGGTTTTGGCCAGCCACAGTGGTTCTGTGAGCATTAGGTTTGACATAAAGCCTCTTAATCTGATGCTCCTTACTGCTGTTGCTTGTACTGCAAGCAGCTGCACTGCCAAATCCTAGAAGGGAAAGGTGAATTTATCTCACAGCCCTTGGGAATCATGGCTTGGGAATCACGGTCCAAGAAGCTGCTTGGCCAAATGCTGTGTGGAATAGCTCGTCTTCCATGGCTGTGTCTGTTCCCTTAATTGTCGGTGTCCTCGGTTTCCCTAAGCCTCATCAAAGCAGTGGGTGGCCAAGCAGGCTGAAAGACCTTTTGTAAGTATTAATTCACCTCCAGGTCTTCTGGTTCTCCTGGGATCTCAGTCCAAGGATGGTTCCTATCATCTCTGGTACCCTTAATCCAACCCTTCCTGCCTCTAACCGCAGTCAATGCCTGCAGTGCAGAGAGAGGAGCTGCCTGTCCTGGCAATTAATGGCTTTTCCTTGGCTAGTGCTTTATCTATCAGTCTTTCCTCTCTGGACTAATTTTAGAAGCTGGATTCAGTGC
The DNA here is from genome assembly GCA_037013685.1 of Acridotheres tristis. NCBI lineage: Eukaryota > Metazoa > Chordata > Aves > Passeriformes > Sturnidae > Acridotheres > Acridotheres tristis. Next base: position 5,999,950 of record CM072899.1, on the reverse strand, counting down.
CAGCTTCACAGATTATCTTTTCATTTTGTAAAGGTGTTTGGCTTTCACTAATAACTTAATTAGAGGTACTCTCCAGATTCCCTCTCTGCTTATGCAGCCCTCGCCCTTTCTCTTTTCCCTGTGTTCTTTTTCTGCCAGACCGGTACATCAGAGCTCAGAGGACCTGGGGTGATGAAACGTGGGAACACTGATGAGTCTGTAGGAGGATCAAGGGCTGCAGCACCTGAGAAATGGTTTGTCAAAAGCTTCTTTCAATTGCAGCCACATTAAAATGTCCCCCCGCTTGATGAAAAATGGGGGTGTTCAGGCAGCTGGGAGCTTAAGGGGTGAGAGGGGACAGACATTTCATGGTGCACACAAAACTGGGAGGACTGGTGGTGTGCCAGATGGTTGTGCTGTCCTTCAGAGGGACCCTGGCAGGCTGGAGAAATGGGCTAACAAATGCAAAGTCCTGTGCCTGGGGAGGAGTAACCTCTGAAGCAGGACAGGCTGGTGCTGCTGGGTGGAAAGGAGCTCTGGAGGGAGACCCTGGGTATCCTGATGGACACTGAGCTGTCCGTGAGGCAGCAGTGTGGCCAAAGAAAACAAGGCCACGGGTCTCCTGGACTGTCACCAGGTCCAAGGAGGTGCTCCTGGCTCCCAGTTCACACTGTGAGACACATCTGGAAGGCTGGGTCCAGCACTGGGCTCCCCAGTACAGGAGAGGCATGGCCAGGATGGAGAGAGTCCTGTGAAGGGCCATGGAGACAATGAAGGGGCTGGAGCATCTCATGGATGGGGAGAGGCTGAGAGAGCTGGGACTGCTCAGCCTGGAGAGGAGGAGGCTTGGAATCCTGTCAGTATATGCAAATACCTGATGGAGGAAGTAAAAAAGACACAACCAGACTCTTCTCTGTGGTGCCCAGTGGAAGAACAATGAAATGCACAGAAAAACAGGAAATTCTACTTAAACATAACAAATGACTTTCTTACTGTGAGCAAGGCTGAACACTCAAATTGATTGTCCAGAGAGGCTGTGGTTTCTCCTTCCTTGCAGGTGTTCAAAGCCCAGTGGGACACATTCCTGGGCAACCTGCTGCAGGTGAGCCTGCTTTGAGCAGGGACCAGGCAATCTCCAGAGCTGCCTCTTGCCTCAACCACTCGCTGATTCTGTGATTTTTGCTGTCTCTAAGGCAAATCACTTCCATTCCTTTCAGCAGGGTAAATTTTGTCTGCAAATGTTTCTGACATTTTCTGAATTTCTACCAGAAACTGGTGTTCACTCGTTCCTTTCAGGAGCAATAACCATCTGTCCCAACTCCCTGAATGAAAGCTTTTACCTCTTATCAGTAGATATGGTGGGAAAGAAACAGCAAAGACTGAAAACAGCTCATTGTTTATTAATGTTTAACTGAGTTTATATCCTTTCTGAAAGTCTGCAGCCTTGTGTATGCTAACTATTCTCCTGAATATCCTTCCTATGGGTATAAATATCTCTTTTTAAAAACTCTTTAATAAATTCTTGGCCTCAGTCACAATTCCTGGGGGCAAGAAATCCCTAAAAGCGTGTTATACTAATACAAAATATATTAGTTACAAAAAAGTCTGAGTCCAGGTGTGATTGATTGTGCAAAGCCTTGCTTGGATTTTTCCAAAAATGTGACCTGAGGCCTAGGGCTGGAGGAGGGTTGTGATTTGATGGTTACCTGACCCCTGGCAGAAGAGTGCAAGACTGACAGCAGCAGCCTCTTGTTCCAGCATTGCTGTTTTTTTCTGGTTTTATTTAAATTGGAAAGGGGAAAGGGCTTGGGAGGCTGCCAGTGTTAAAGCTTTAGTCACTGACAAGGTAAAATGTGCTCAAAAATACAGACAGCTCTCCTTTCACAGCCACAATCACTTGAAAGTTGGAGCTAAACCTCTCCTGTGAGCAGGTACAGGGAGTGTGGATTGCACTGAGTCCTGGCCCTACGAGTTTGGGAAGGGATTTGGTGTCTAACACCAAGCCCAGCCCTGCTGCAGGAGGGGATGGTGAAGGGATTGACTGCTTTGCATTCTTTAATTGCCCTCAGCACTGCAATCTGCAGCACTTTGCTAAATTATGGCTAATGTTCAGCATTATTTCTTTGTGAGAAACAGCAGCCAGTAATGAAGTGGAGCATTTAGTCAATGGTGATAAATAATTTCTTTCTTAACCAGAAAAGCAGTGGGGAAAAAAAGAGCCATAGCTGAGCAATGAGGCTCTTCTTCTTTTCTCTCAGATAACATCACCAACAAGAAAACAGGAGTTTTAAGAAGTTGATGTCCCTCCTGCAGTTTATTGGTGCACCAGAGCAGGTTTTTCTAGACTTGACTCTGCCATCTCATGTTTAAACCTCAAGCCTATTCTCTCTCAGGCATGCATTACAAAAGAGATTTTAGCTCTCTGCCCACATAACACTTTCTTCCCTCTTGCTTGAGCCTCCTGCTCTTGGCAAGAGCAGAGTCTCCTACAGAAACAGATGTTTCCCTCTTGCCTATCAAGGACACACTGCTCTTGGGCTGAGGCTTTCAGCTTGCTGGTACTTCCAAGCCTGACAGATGAGCCATACTCCCTCTGGAGCTCCCTTCTTTCCCCCAGGAACCCCCTGCACCCCTGGGAGAAAAGGCTGAAGTGAACAGAAGTTTCCCAGAGCTTTTGCTGTATGTCTGCTCTCAAGTACAACAGGGGTGTCCTGGGATGTGTTAATCCCCCTGTATCAGGGACTGATTTGGCTCCCTATAAATGCTTTGGCTGTTTGCATTGTCATTAGAATTTCCACAAACAAAGAGACCTGCTGGCACCCTCTGGCAGGGCCGAGGAAAGGGTCTCCAGAAAACGATACAGACTGACAGCAGAAACTTGCTCGTGGCCCCACCAGCAGCTTTCTTTGCGACTGGGGACCCTCAAGGTCCAGCCTTTGTTCAGAAAGCCTTAAATTTTATGTGCAAATTAAAACAGGTGACTGAGATACCCTGTAAGCTCTTGCTGGCTGTACAGCAGCAATTTTTAGGTTCTGTTAAGAATAGACCAAATGTCTAGGGATGCTGCTGGCTGTGCCTGGATCCTGGGTGTTTACTCATTAGTTCTTTGTGTGCTCTTCCCTGCAAGGTGCTTCTATCAGTGTTTGGAAAGGGTGCACAGCAGTTACTGCACTCGCTGCCTCTGTTCTGTGCCTCATTAGTTGTAGCTCTTGGCATGCTGATAAAATGTTATCTCCCAGATAAGCTGAACACACTGCCTGGTTGTCTTGACTCGTGCAGTAACACTTGGCCCAGAAACAGTGGAGAGGGTATATACATGATTAAATTACCTCCTTGGAGCTATTGCCCCTGTACCACCACCACAAGCACTGGTGGCTGAGAGGAGATTCGAAGATGAGCACCTGAGAGGTGTCCAGGTGTCCCCTTCCCTGCTGGGGACCAAATGTACAGTATCCTGGACTGGGAGCTGAGCAAGGGACAGCAGCAGGTCTGCCTTAATATTCAGCTGTGCAGGTCTGGGAAAGCAAACACCAGCTGGGGAGGGTCATGCTGCAATGGGCACAAAACAAGGACCCCTCTACACCTGATATTCTTGTGACTTGGGGGAATTTGGTGCTCTCTGGGCCACCCAACCATTCTGCCTTTCTTCAACACCTTGCCATTGCATTTGGTCTTGTCCAATATCCAAGCAGTGGGAGCACCTGGGGTTTTGGTGCGGTCCAGAGCACTTCATGAGGGAAGCTGAGGCTCACCAAGGTTTAAAATTACATTCTTGGTATATGTCTGCCAGTGAAGCTGCACAAATCATTGCCTATGAGCCCTCCATGTGCTTTCTCTGCTGCTCCTGCACTGGTTTCCCAGGGCAAACACAAAACATGTGGGACCTTTTCTGCAAGCCTCTCAGTGATGCATGGCTGTCAGCATTAACACAGCAGAAGAAGCTGCACAAGCATCTGCAGCACTGACAGGAGCCAGGCTGGATCCATGAGAGCACTGGATGTTTTCAGCAAGGATCAGAAAACCAGCTTACCAAGGAATAAAACAAAAGAGCTCATCATTTAGTACCCTCATCTTTCCACTCCTTCCCAGGATATGTATCCAGACCCTGTAAGGTTCTAGCTTTTATTTTGTTCAGCTGTCTAGTGGATGAAATATCCGAGATGCCCACTGCAATGAGACAAACGTGCTTAATTCACACGTAGTGCCACTGCACAGGGCCCAACCCACTGTCAGACCTCCAAGCAATCCATGTTTGGGAATCTCTGCAGATGGCTGGAGTGGCTCATCTCCTCCCTGGCAGAAGTGTTTTATGTTCTCCATAGGGGCAAAAAAGGAGAATAACTGCATAAATTACCACTGGAAGCAATCTCTTCCCTGACAGTCTTCCCTGTCTGCTCAGCTCCTAAAGGACTAGTATATACTGACTCTAATCAGGCTTGTCTGCTCGTGTCGGGAATTTCAACAAGAAGGAGAGGAGATGCTCTGCCTTCCAACCAGCACAAAGCCTCCTGCAGCAGAGATTGCTCCCAGGAGGCTCAGGCCCTTTTCCTTCATTGATCAGAGGAAAAAGTCACTCCCAGGCATTACCCAATCACTTTGGCCTTTGCTTTCAGCAGTAATAAGACCCAACCTCCCTCCCACCGAGTGTCCAGCTTATATTTTAACAAGGCTGATGTTCAGCTGGGAGATGCCTGGATATTGTCCTGCTTCTCCCCTTGCCCAGGCTGGGCTGAGTATGACCATCCTCATGTAACACCAGCCAGTGTAACCACAGCCAAGTGGCACAGATCCACTCTGTTCTCAGTGGAGGATCATGAAAGTGCTCTTTACAGGTTTCCTGTCCTAATCCAGAGAGAAATCGCTCTCATTGTTTGCCAAAGTTAGGGAATTGCAGGGGTTTGTACTTTCCTTTAAAGAGCTTGCAAGCCCTGCAGAGGCAGTGCCTGTGTTCTGTGTTTTAGCACCTGCAAAAACTACTCAGATCAGCAACTTGCCAGAGCTACAGAATACATAAACCTGGTATTTTTGCATCTGTTTAGTATGGGCTGTTAGTGGGAACCAGCTGAGTAGGTTCATGTCGTTTTTGCAGGAGAAAGCAGATGACACAAAATCCCTCTCCTTGTATTTTTAAAAGGAGGCCAAGAGAAGCCACTTCTCTCTCCTGCATAAAACATTCAACAGTGCCCAACTCATTATCTGGCACATTTTTTGTATAAATCTCTAGAAGCAATGAGTGCATCTGGGAGAAACTGCAGCCTACCAGCCATGAGAGACTCGTTTGGACTGACCTTCAGCTGCAGTGGGACCAAGCAACCCCTTCAGCCTGGGTGTGCATTTAGAACTGCTTTCCTTGCTATCAGCTGGTACTTCCCAGCCCTCTCACGAGCCTTGAAGATCTGGGAGCTGCCTAGGGAGATGGGACGAAGCAGAAAAGAAGAAAACACCAATATTGAGTTGTTAAATGTTGTCTGGATGGATCATGGGTCGAAAGTGGAACGCCACTCACAAACTCACTTGGAGTGAGAATATGATATTAAATTGTGAGAATACTGTATTAAATTGTCTCCTTTTTCTACTTGGGCACCACCTGCTGGCATGTAATTAAATTAGCACCATCAGCCAGATATTAAACTCTGCAGTCCCTGAGAGTATGCCAGCTTTTTTCCAGATTGTTAAGCAAGGCAGAGAGGAGAATTTTTTAATCACCTTATGCACTCCCTGAACTGGCACTTAGTTACTGTAAATGTAACTCCTTGTACGTCCCTCCTCTTTAAGTGTGTGGTGGAGAGCTCTTATGGTGAATGACTGTGGGCACGACTTGCTCTTGGCAGCAGGGAAAGCCAGGCATGTGCATGGCACAGGCACAGGTACAGTGCTCACCTCAGCTCTCAGTGCTTCTCATCACACCTGCAGAGTGCCCCTGCAGCTGCCAAAACACACACAGGACTGGAAGGACAATCACAGAATGGGTTGGGCTGGCAAGGACCTTAAAGCCTTTCTTGTTCCACATGGACAGGGACACTTTCCACTGTCCCTGAGTGCTCCAAGCCCTGTCCAGCCTGACCTTGGACACTGCCAGGGATTCAGGAGCAGCCACAGCTTCTCTGGGCACCCTGTGCCAGGGCCTGACATTCCTGGGAGCCAAGGCTGTGTAACTTGCTATAACCCCTATATATTTCATATAAATATGAAATCACGGGACTGAGAAATACCAGCACATCTTCCTCAGGCATCCCAGAGGGAGCCACAGGATGAGAATGGCCCAGGGAGCAGATCCCAGCAGGGGAGACCTGCAAGAGGAATACCAGGAGTGATGGTCATTCCTGGAAGCTGCAAATAGGTTTCTGGGAGTTTTGACTTCATGTCTAACACAAATTCCTCTTTTTTTGCAATATTCCATGCAGGAATAGGAATAATCCTCATGCTCAGCAGTGTAAGCCCATTCAAGCTAGTCTGGCAGCATGGAGCTTATCTGCAGTCTTTAGCAATGGTTTGCATCAGCTCTTCCTCTGCCCTTGGCAGAACATTCCCTGCAGCCAGGGTTGGTTTTGCACAGGTACAAGTGGCTTCCTACCAGCTTCTTCCAGCTGCAAAATGGTGAGTGTGCAGGCAGGGCAAAGGAGAACACAGAGAGTGAAGACAGGGACATATTCTCAACATGGGGATCAGCAAATCTTCCTCTTCAGGAAGTCATGCCTGCTGCTGTCCCTTGCAAGAAGGAACAGACACTGGTGATTCTTCCCAGGGGTGCAAAAAAGGGAAAGGGAAGCCAACAGAGCCAACTTCTTTTCCCTAGGCACCCAAAGTCCTGTTGTGGTGCATTTATTGGCGTGTGATGACATGTAGTACCCAGTGCTCATCCTGAGCTGCTTCCTACTCAGCTTTTGGCTGAGAGCTTCACAGCTGGTTCCCAACATGCTGCTCTGTTTTTCCACATTGAGGGGAAAAACGATAACCAGGACTTGGATCCGGAAGGCTGAGGGGAAATGAGAAGTGACATCCAAATTCCTCATTGCTTGCAAGATGTGTGTACACCACAGGAGGAAACAAGCCAAGAAGAAATCAAATTAAAAACTGTGCTTGTGAGAAATTATGCTGAGAGTGAAAAAGCTCCAAACTATCATTTTTGCTGCAATCTGCTGTTGAAGGTTTGTGGTCTCACAGGACCCCTGGAGCTGTGGGAGAGTAGTGTCAGGTGGTTCTGCAAAGGGGTAGGGAAAGCCCTGTGAGACATATGGGAGCATTTATACATTATCTGCCTTTAGCTGGCTGCAGAAAAGTGTGATTTTTATAAACAGGGGGGCTTTTGGGAACCTCAGCCTTGCTGCAGGGCGGATATTTGTCCATTTTTCTTGTCTATGAGCTCAGGGAGACAAGAACAGCTCACTGAAGCCAACACGTGTGAAGCTCCCCTGGACCTAAGGGACAGATTCCCAGTGGGATGAGGCAATCTCAAAAACCTTATCCCAGTGTAAAATCCAGCTTGCCTGAGCAGCCAGCTCCCATTTCTTCTGCATGGGATGCACACAGAACATAAAAACAATAATGCTGGGAGAAGGGTGCATGGCCAAGCACACCCCTGCTGTGTGCCAGCCCCATCTGGGAGCCCCTGGATGAAATGCAGCCCTTACCCCAAGGAGGAGAAGCCCCTGGGAGAACAAGAGTGAGTGGAAAAGCAGATTTTGGGACCTGAGTTGCTGATATTGGATGTTCCTGGTATAGCCATGAAGAGAAAGGCCATCCTGGACCTGACCTGAACTTTTCAACCTTGATACCCTGGCCAGCTTACTAAGGGCACAGGGCTCTCAGCAGGGCTTACAGTACTTTATTCATTAGCTCATTTACTCATTAACTCATTGATAAAGAGCTTGAGCCAAAGCCCTGCTTTCAGATAGCATCCTGGTGCTTCTAAGCCTCTGCAGAGGAGAGAAGCCCATGGCAGTCAGGTCTCCCAAATACAGAATTGTCACCTGGGGGCTGCCCAGGGATGTGACCTGCTCCCCAGGAAAAGCTCCTTCTTGTACCAGGGGCTGGGAGATCAAGTCTAGTGAGAAATGATGAGAAGGGAGGGTAACCAGGAGATAGCAGAGTCACTTGTGTTTCCCTCTGCTGAAATCTCTGTTGGTACAGGGATCATTACAGGGCCACAAATAAGGAAACGTGCAGGTGAATATCATTCCCAGCTTAAGGATGGCAAAAGGAGGAACAGTGCTGGCATCTATCACCCCTTCACAGCCCCTGTGTGTTACCTTTTTCAGCAGCATCTTTCTCAGGAGCCTTCTGGGAAAGCATAGAACATGGTCCAAAGCCTCTAGATAAGAAATAAGGGTACCCTGTTTTAATTGAATTTCTGTCATTAAAGAACAAAATTCACTCAGAAGGTAACTTTGAAAAAAAAAAATTATCATTTCCTGGAGAATTTGTTGCAAGAAATAGAAGCTTAAGGCAATCAAAGTAGAAATGCTTCCTTCTTTATCAGGCAAGGCAACAGAAATCCAGGCATTTAAAGCAGCTTCTGGGAAGGACCATGCAACATGTGGGATGTGTGGAGCTGCAGGTGGGATTCATGCAGAAGGGACAGAGGAATGACCTGAAGTTGATGACAGGATTTTCTGACAGTCATGCATCTCTGCTTTTACTTGGCAGGCCTGTGCCTGCTTTGTGATATTCAGAGTTGTTTCAGGTCCTCATATGGGTAGGAGAAAAATTCTGAAAATGGGCAGAGAAGGGGATTTTTTCAATTAAAACCCTGAAAGAGCTCCTAGATTCCTTCAGCATGAAGAAATGCATATCTCCATGTCCTCCCTGCAGTAACAACAGTCCTCCAGCTCTTAGAGAGACACAACCAGCCTCCCAAAATTCTATTTAGGATGAAAACTGCACTCCCATCTGAAAGAACTTGGCCTTCCCCTGGTCACTGTTATTTCCTGTGATCTGAAGGAGATGGTTAAAGAAGTGCAGGTGGAAGCACTGAGATGCTCTACTGGGTAAAGCTGCAATTTCTCTGCTTCATTTGCCCAAGGGGGAGTGATGCAGCTCCTGGTGGCAGGGGCAGTGGCCCCCGGAGGGGAACAAACCCTGTGCCACCTGCAAGCTTGCCTTGCTTTGTCCATAATGGTTAGCACAGGCAGGAGTTGGACATGCCTCCAAGGCAGCACACGAGAGAAAAAATAACCAGCCAGCAGTGAAAAAGATTTAAAATAAGGTTTGTGAGCAATAAGACTTTCCCATATAGGCTCAGTCTGAAAATTTCTTCCCATATAAAGTTCAGCGAGGGTTTTACCCCAGTGAAAATACAGTGGAAGGCTCTCTTTGATATGTTTTTTAAAGTCTGTGCAATCAAAAAGCTCTTTGAAGCTCCAGGAACTGTAGACATTGTCTAAAAACATCTGCTTCTGCTTTTCTGCTGTATTTTTCCTCAATGCAAACTGAAACCACTCAGGCTCTTGTTATGGAGGGGAGGCAGGATGGCCCTGTGCTGACAGCCAGGTTATGGTCTGGGACTGGCTGTGCTGGGAAGGCTTGGTGGCACCTGCACAAACCAGCAGTGCTGGGTTTCCTTAAGCCAGGCTCTGCTTCCCCTGCTGTGTTCTGTGGGATTTGATCCAGCGTGCTCAGGCTGCAGTTGTTTCTCCAGTTACTTGCTGTTCCCAGCCATGGAGCTCAGCTCCCCAGCCTCTCCCAAAGGTCTGCATGGGGAATTCTTTCTGGATGGCTGATGCTGGAGGACACATTTGCCTGCTGCTTCCCAAAGCTCAGTTTCAAGAAGCTTTTGTTTGGTTTAGCCCTATCTGTGATGGAAAGGAGAGCTGGATGGATGGCAATGTGGCCTCAGAGAGCCCAAGGAGCTGCCCACACCATCCCATGCCCCTAGCAAGGGAAGAACATGCTGGCTAGCCCCCAGCCATCACATAGATCATTTTGAGTTTATTGTGTTCAAGCAAGCTGGAGAGAACAGCTGCGGACTTGTCATTTAAAAGCATTTTAATGGGAGGAAGCTCATTTTTCAGTGCAAAAGCAGAAGCTCAAGGAAATATTACAAACTGTGAGCATTACTTTCTGCTTCCTTCACAGCAGGTCTGAGCCATCTCATCTGGTGCATTATGAAAAAATTATTTTAGACTAAAAAAAAAAAAAAAACAACCAGGAATGATAGTGCAGCTACCTTGCTGCTTCTCCCAGGAGGTAATTGCTTAATAGGAATATCTCACTGTGTCAAAGAAAAATAGAATAACCAGGCCCTTTAGGTCTTCTCCCCAGCTGTTACCTACAAGTACCCACAGCTGCTGCCAGCAATTTCTAGCACCATGGTTCCTTATATACCACAGTACAAGAATATCATCACCATAAGCAGCCTCATTGTGTAAGAAAATAGTATATACTAAGCTGGAGTTGATTCCAGTGACAGCCAGAGTTGCATAGTCTGTGTCCCAGGACAATCAGAGCTGATCCAACCCCAGTGGCACCCACCTGGAGGCGATGGGTTCCTTTTGTGCAGGTACCTTTCTGCTGAAAGCCCAGCAAGCACAGCCAGCAGGGATCAAACATGCTAAAGGAAAAACAGCTCAGGGTTCCTCAGGTGTTGTTTTTTCACCTGAACCCCTGGGCTGAGCAGCAGGTGAAATGGAAGGAATAAGCATCCAGACCAAAAGCACATCTTCAAGAGGAAGCACATTTAAGCAGAGGATAACTTGCAATATTTTATGTAATTCTGGAAAACATGATCAGAGGCAGGTGAGAGGGTCCCTCACTGTGTCCCCATGTTCCCACAATCACCCAGGGCAAAACTGATTTTTCACAGCATCACTCATCCTTTCCCCAGCACCTCTACCCCTGCACCATGTGTGGCTCCCGAGCTGAGGGCTATTGGAAGGGCAGGGACAGCCACAGTGTCACTCCTTTGCTTCCTCAGCCCTTTTGTCTTTCTGATGTCCAGCCCCAGCTTTCAGTGATTCTGATTTTTGCAATGGCATCCTAATTTCTGCTCTCCTCCAGCTCTCCTCAAGACAACTTCAAATAGCTCTTAATCAGATCTTCTGGCTGCAGACTCCCTGTCTCTGCCAGGGACTCATCCTACTGTGTCAGCCAGGGTGGGCACTAACAGCAGAACAGAGCTCCCAGTCCATCCCCTGGCTGCTCCTGGGCTCTGTGCTGAGCTTTTCCTCCCATCGGAGGTGGGAGCTGGAGACTCCTTACCCTGGATGTCTGGTGACTGAGAGGCAGCACTGATGTGCAACATCTGCAGCGTAAAAATTATTTGGGAAAATGAAATGGCAGCACAAGGTAAAATTCTGTGCTCAGCTTGAGGCTGAAAATCAGTGTGTTCCCTATTAACTCACCTGATTTCTTCCCTCCCCATTACCCTGACAGGTCCATCAAAGCAGTGCAGCTGATTTCTGTATGGAGACGTGGGGAGGGAGGATTTGGCATTCAAAATGGGTACAGTTGATGCAGCAAGCAAGAAGTTTGGGGAAAAGAGACTTAGAAGTAAAACAGGGAGATTTTAGGATAAAGATTCAACCTTCTCGAATCACACACACCCAGAAATACAACGGGAATAATTTTTAATGTAAAAAAACCGAGAATGATGTAAAGCAAACTGCAATGCAGCATGAGCTGCATCTAGTGGCCAAGGAGAGCAGTGCTTGGCTTTGGAGCAGCAGTCCAGCCTGGCAGGAAAAGTAACAGCCAGATCCAGGAGTGGAACAAATGCTTCTCTCCTTGCTGCTCACAGTGGGCCCCAAGAGCAATCATCCTGCCCGAGGAAAAGCAGCAGCTCACACCGAATCACATCTCAGCATTTTGAACTCGCCTGTTCTGGAGGTGCCTCAGGTGCCTCCTGACCCAGGTCTGAGCAGCCCCCAGAGCCTGGAGGGGACCCCTGTGGGATGAGCTGCAATGAAACCAGGCTGGTGCTGCTGCACCAAACAGGGCAGTGTGGGCAGCAGATTGGAGCAGAAAGGCAGGAAATGCAGAGCAGGCAGCTTCATGCCTTAGTGAAGACACCCAAGAGCTGCCAGCATAGGCTAAACCAGCTCCTGCAGCTTCATATTCAGCTCAGGGCTGTGTAATCCCTGGCTGCATGTTATTAGGATCCTCTGCATTTCCTCCTCTGAATTTTGACAGAACACTGATAACTCAATTTGAAAGCCAAGGTGTTTCCTTGACACGGGACTTCCTCTGAATGGAAGGCAGAGTACATCAACCCATGGCACGATTCATTACCCTCAACTCAGAATGTATAACATGTCAGGGATAAAGCTGTGAAGTTTTGATTTATACAGGCTAATCAAGCAGAAAGCTATTAACCGAGGGGCAATGGATTATTAAATAAAATGACAGGAGAAACACTGTCAAAACAACTAGTTCTGACTCTTGGAACATATTATTGCTCTTCTCATCTGTCCAAAGTCTTAGCTATGGAAGTTAAAGCAATCTCTCCAGCTCAGATACAATTTTAAACACATTGAAGTCTGGATCCAGCATCTATTTAAGCATTTAGAGCATAGCAAGTAATTTAAAACTCTGAATAATATCACTGAAGGGCTTTCTCAGAGTACTCAGTGAGTTCAAAGACCAAGACCTGGACTCTATGTGCTGCAAAACTTTCAGTAAATTGCCCTTGACTGACAACAGGGTCAGTTTTGGGGGGCACAGCCTGGAGGGATATGGCACAGCACATGACAGACTGCAAGAACAACATCTATGGTCTTAAATATAATACTCCTACTTGAGCAGGCTGCTAACCAAGCAGAAATTGGTTTATGTCCTATAGCATTTCTCAAATAAGACAAATTTGACCATAAAGCAAAAAAACCCCTCCCAGAATTTAAGTTCTGGCTTGTGTTTTGTTGTTCATAAAAGACAACTTTGTTTCCTAATTTTCATAGATGCCTAAACACAAACACAAATACTGATCCTAGTGACTTTGGAGTTAGCATTGGGTATTCCAGACTTTCTGCAAGGTGTTCAAGACTGAAAAAACTCATCTAGCACGTTTTCCTACGTCCAGCGAAGTAGTTTTCCCCTAGTATAATGAATGTATTCTTGCCCCCTTTGTTTCACAGAGAGGTTCTGCTGTCACAGGTGAGTTAGTGCTCTATCTCTCCCCTGTGTATCAATTTTCTTAATCAATCAGCCTGAGAGCTCCTGTTGGTTTTAAGCTCTGAAATAATCATGCCTAACCTGAGTAGCTGTGTGGTTTCTGGGGACCTTGGGAACCACAAAAGGAGGGGTTTGTTTGTGTCTGTGCAATTAATAAGGGCACTAACAGGTGGCAGGAGAGAGAAAGGACTTGATGCAGTGTACTGATATCACTCCCATGCTGATGGAAAGAATCTGTGAATGGTCACTCATCTTTGGTTGTTGGATGTCTGTGGCAAGGGAGAATGTTGGTGGCAAATCTCTCAAATAAGGTTTTCTCTTAAATCAATAAAACTACATTCCTTTGAAAGGGATTCCTTGGCTGCTGCCACACAGTTCGCATTGAGAGAGAAAAGAACCATCAGGTTTAGATGTCAACAATGTCATTTTAATGTCAGGGGGAATGACTTGCCTTCGTGTCAGTCCTGATCACATTTCTGGCAAGATCAGAGTGAGAGGGGCCATTGATTGTGTCCCTCTTTGCTGGGGAAAATCTCCTCAGTGTTGGTGATGGCAGAGTTTTGCTGCTCTGTGACACTGAGGTCTCAGGCTGGCAATTGGCACCCTCAGACCTGTGGGAAGACAGAAATCTGCCCCAATTTCCTGCCCAGATGTCTGTCCCTGGCTCCAGTACAGGGGATTTCTTCTGGGATGGAATTTCTCCATCCTGCCCCTCGCTGCAGAGGGCTCTGCAATCCAGCAACCAGTCCCTTTGCTCTGCCCCTACATCTCCATAGCAGGAACTTTTTAGCTTTCATCCTGGAGAAACAAAATTCATTTTGGCCCAAATAACTGAGTAGTTTTAATTCTCAAATGGCTTTACCAGAGAAGGATGATTAGATGTGCTGGGGATTACAGCTGGGATGTCTGCAGAAGTTTGAGATTTCTTCACAATCCACTGGAGAGCATGTTTTAAGTGTGCTAAAAATGAAAGGCCAACGCTCCAAAAAGGGTTCAAGAGCATTGATACCTTCAGCCTGATGATGTCAAGACAACAATGTGAAATTGTGTCAATAATTTGAAGAAATAAGGTGCCATTATGGCTGCAATATCAAAAGCAATGTAATAGCTCTTCTTTGCAATCAGCAGGTTAAAGGCTTTCTCTGAACTGCAGTGTTTCAGTGGAAAATGTGTATAATGAGCCTGGCATGGTACAGTCTGTCACAGCTCATTCAGTGTCTGCAATAAAGCAGAGCTGCCTCAGCAGTCCCCAATGCAGGATTTTTCTGGTTGAAAATACTGTTACAGCACACTGAAACTGTAAGTGGGGGAATGAGAGGATTGTAAAGCATATTTAAGCACAGGAGTTTTCATAGGTCAAAGGGGGAACTTCTTGAAATTGTTTTGGAAAATGTAATAAAAGTCAAAAGCTGGAAAAGCCTTTTCTTTTCAAAAAAAGCATTCAGGGTTTCATGGCTTCCACCTTGTTTTCCAATCTCCCTGCAGAAACCTGGCCAGACCAGAGTTCTCTTCCCCTTCAGACAATTTTGTGGGGTTTGCAATTCACTTGATAGCTCTTTGGACTTGCTTTTTTTGGGGTGGGCACAGCAGTCAGAGACTGTAGCTTAATTAGAATGATATTGCTGAAGTCATCTGCCCCTTGCTGAAGGAGACAGGGCAGACAACCAGTGGGGCTGGGCGTCCAAGGAAGATTTTGATGTGGGAAACCTGTTTCAGAGGAAAGCTACCTCTTCTGGCACCCTGGAGAGGTTCCAAACTCATTCCCCTCTCCAGGAAATGTGAAGTGTCCTCAAGTGTGGCTGGTCCAGCAGAGCTCTCGTGAGCCTCTCTCAGGAAAGCTAAAGATGCTCCTAAGGCAGTAAGAGATGCCCTGTGTGCCACTGAGGCTCCAGACTTCATCTGGGCCAGTTTTTCTGAATATCCCAGGTGTGCTACAAGAGCTTTAATGTGTTTTTCAATTTTACTGGACCTTTGGGAGAAAAGTATGGAAAGCAAACACATCACTTAGGCTTCTTATGAGAGCTGTTACTAAATCACCTCAGGCTTTTTTTGTTTGTTTTTTTTTCTTCCCCCAGGATTGTGTGCCCAGTTGGCTTTTCTATTACAATTCAAGAGAAAAAGCAAGCTGGCATTGTGTAGCCTTCAGCCTCTCTTCTATTTGTGCATGTGTCTCGGGAGATGAATTATTTATGATAATGTAATTATAGAAGTGAACAAACAAGTGCATCGTGCGTTTTTCCCCCCAAAGAAGCTGCAGTCTGTGATCGGGACACTAGATGGTAGTGTCAGTCCAGAAACATTCCCGGGATGTCTGGCAATGCAGTGACACTAAATCATAGCAGTTTCAGTGGGTTTTGCTCCTTGTAACACGAAATTTGAGGTGAATAAGCTGTGATGTGGTAACGGTATTTCCGACCCAAACTTTTTGCAGCTAGGTTCAAAAGCTGTAAACAATTTCCAACTGTTTTCCAGAAAAGGAGATCCTGAGTGTGATAATTTTGCAGTTAACTATCACTGCTCTACCTGAAAACCAATGAAATCTCTATTTCTGGTGGTGTGAGCACAAATTCTGATCAAAAAAAGAAACCCAGACCCTTGATATCTCAATCACTGATTCACAGCCATGTTCCTGCTTGGTTTGCTCAGTTATGTTTTAATGTGAGGTTAATAAAAAATGGATGTGAGATGTGGAAATCACCATTTTTAATTATTAGATATTGTAGAGTGACTGAGAAATTAATCCAATTCTGACTGCAAATAGAATGTAAGGATAAATCAGGCATGTGTTACTCCTAATGTGACCATTTCAGTTTCAACAAATAGCAAACCAGTATTGATTTCTATACATAAACTATGAACAAAAAAGAATTACAGAACTTCTCAGCAGCCTGAAAAGTCAATATCAACCAAACTAGAATGGCATTTAGGAGAGGGATGCTCTGCTGATGAAAATAAATAGCAATAAAATAGCTTCTCACTTGGAATTTTTATCTAATGTCGTATCAGGTCTGTAATCCTTTGCAAGTGTCATCCAATGCAGCACTGGTGACTGCAGAAATCTGCAGAATTAATAAAGAAGGTGCCTGGCTGTGGAATAGCTCCAGCCTTCCTCAAAGGTTTTGGTTTGATGGATGATATTCCACTGATGAAAGTATAAAATCTATTAATTCACAAAGTGAGTCTTATTTTTGAGTTCCAGCAAAAGAAGGCCTTTGCTCAAGGCCTCAGTTTCATACCATGAATTTATCTTTATCCCAACATGCACCTTCAGCTGTGAAACTGTGTGGTCGTGTCACAGCACTTCTAACAGGAATGGCTATGGAGCTGCAAACACGTGGATTAGAATAAAATCTGGTTTAATACTTTGCTTTAAACAACTTTTAAACACCTGAAGGAGAGGAAGGGAGCAGTGGTGTGAATTGCTTGGCTGCACATAAAAAGAACTCCAGTGGGAAGGGGATTGTGGATAGGGATGAGCGGTGTGCTATGAAATAAATGGGCATGGCAAAAAGCCAAAACATAATATTCCCCAGAAGGTATGGGACTGGTTTTTCTGGAGATCCTTTCTGTTCTGCTGTCCTGCTCCTCAAATGTTACTGTCCCAGCATATGGTAAGAATTCACCATTTTTAAGGAAAGTGGAAGGAGAAAGGGTTTCTCACTAACACAGGCCAATCATCATTCTGTACTGAACAATCTTCCTTTCCTAGGCTTTGGTTTCTGCCCTGGTTTAGAGCAGGGGATGGAATGGGTGGATGGGAGAGCCCATAGGGATGGACACCGTGTGTGATCCATCCATAAAAACACAACTTCCCACTCATGCCAGTGCCACCCCATCCCTGTGGAGCAGGTGTCAGATCTCTGAATGCATCTGCTCAACTCTTCTAATGTTTTGATTGAAACTGGGAGCTCTGATCCCCCTTCCCTTGACAGGTCCTGTCTCTCTCAGGTTCAGCAGGATGTCCTTTGCCTTTTTGGAGAACTCTTCTAAGTGCTGGATTCTCTTTCTTCAAAGGAATTTTGAGCAATCTCTAGCTCCTTTAGAAACCTACTCTACTGACCTGAGAAATTCTTACTAAGCAAGTGCCACTGTAATTCTTAGGCTCAAAACCAGTTTGTTGTACTGGTTCTGCATGGATGTGGGCTCTTGCTGAGGATGGGAGGATGTTTCTTTCAGTCAGAAGAAGGTATTTCAAGTTCAACACAGACTTTGTCAGCCTGGAGCTCAAATTTTTATCTACATGTGCCCAATTGTAAGCAAGAGCAACTCTATCTCTTCTGTGAGAAATATTACTGTTTGACTGGTATCACAGTTTGAAAATAAACAAAACTGAGAAACAGGTGCTGCATATGACCAGACAAAGAAAAAGTTCAGGAAGGTTTTCTGTATCTTCAGATCAAGATGAACTTAGATAAACTCGAGTTATTAAAAACACAAGCAACGTTTATCTTCCTCTTTTAACTTGCAAATTAACCTAAACTCACATAACAAAATCTGATGGGAGTTTATTTTCAGCTGTAGAGTTCACCACAATTTAATATACTAAACCCAGAATCATAATTGTATATTGTGGACTGCTGCTGCTGCAAAAGCTTCCAGAGCAAAAGCCTACTTTAGTGAAAGGGGGTTGTAAACTAAAAGAGCAGTTAGAAATGCAGAATTGGATGTTGCTCATTCAAATGCAGTAAGGATTTTGATTTGGATCCTTTCTCCTTCCCTTTGAAATGCTATTTACCTACATCAGGGTTTAATAAGGTTAATGTGTTAGATGTTCCCCCAGTGTAAATTCTATCAGTAGGAAGAATACTGCCTGAATAAAGTCCTCCAGCTCTATTCATTTGCTTTCAATGTGTCAAATTAATTTTGCCACATGGGTAATAAAAGCTGTGCTTCTGTGTATTTCTGTAAACATTGTACGATTTAGAAAGTGTTTATGATTTCTTTCAACAATGAAACTTAAACTGTGCACAGTCCAATGCTGGTGAGTAATTTCAGAAGTGACTGAGGCATGTAATTGAGTTTGTCAGTGTAATTGTATTTTGGAATAGATAGTGGTGTGGTTTTTTCAGTCGTTAGTGACTCTCGTATTTAGTGTGCTGATTAATTCTATTAGAGGAGTTAATTAGACTGGGAAGGTGGGGGTGAGGATGGATACAAATCACTTTCAAGCACTGCATTTAACTCAGAGTTGATTATTCCATGCACAGAGAAATGCCCTGTTTTGGACTCACGTGTGTGATTAGAGCTCATCAGTGCAGCCCCACGCCTGTGACAAGGACAGACAATGAGTATGGATGCAATTCTCCTTTCAAGTGTGAACTTCCAAATTAAGGCACTGTAGGGTATAGGGGTGACAAGACTTAAAAATAATAAGTTCCTGTGCATACTCTGGAATAATAAAAATAATAATTACAGTATCTGTATTTCTGGTACAGCCTCCCCATATTGTTTCCTGTAAAGAATAAAAGCAATAAGGAATAAACAGGCATCACTTAAGGGCACTCTGTGGCTTTGCAGAAGAGCTTGGGCTCCAGTCTTGACATGGGAGATTCAGAAAGGGGGGATGGAGAATTGAAACAGCCTCCTCCAAAGCCAAAATATGCAAAATAAATACACACAATAGATTTTTAAGCAGCAGTTGGTGTGTAATTTTTTAATTACCTGGAATATTTCCAATCAGACAAACACAAGACACTGTCAGAAGAGCATTAAAACAGGCCTTGAGGCATCAACTGAGCTGCAGAAAAAGTCAAGGCCCTTTATAAACAAAATGTACATGTTGGAAGACAGTGTAATTTTCTGGAAAACAGTCTCAGTCTGAATAGGCATGAAGGAAGGATACTGTCAAATGAAACAATGGTTTCAGGACCACACAAAATCCAACATTTGGCACAATTGCAAGGAATTGTGATGCCGTGTCAGGGAACTGCTCCTGGGCTGCCTGCTCAGGCCATTACAGCACTGTCAGTAAAAACACCTCTTATCTCCCAACCCCTTCCACGCAGATACCGCAGCTGTGGTCTGGGCATATTTTAATAAGATTCAGAGTGGTAACATCTGGCAAATTCTCTTGTCATGCGCTGCTCCTTGCCCATTACAGAGCCCATGGCTGTTCCCAGGGCTCTTTGTTTCCCTTAGATAATGGTTTTCTGCAGCAGGATCCCACCGAGGTTATCGGCTGGGAATGGCAACGCCTCCCACAACGGCACCAGAGGAAGGGACCACCAGAAACCTTCAGCAATGGGAAACTTCACATCGGAAGCCAGCTCTGATAATCCTGCTGAGAGGAGAACTGGCAAGTTTCTCTCTGCAAAACAAAAGGGAAAGGGCTCTGGAAAGTCACAGGGAAGTGAATAAAAACTTCTTGTCACCAGCCTCCTTCCGCTGCTCCTGGGAAGGAGCTCTCGGCTGCCTCTCACCAAAGGGCTGTGCTCCACAAGGTCAGAGAAAACAGGCAAGGAGGTCAGGGCTCTCCCTCTGAGATCTCAGCTTGCTGGGGACACCGTGAGTCTTCTGGAAAGAGTTAGAGGAGCTGTCAAAGCCACTGACCTGTACCAATAAAGCTGTTTCGTTGGGGTTTGATGGTGGTGTATGGACAGCCTGACAGATGCACATGGTTGTGGACAAAGACCCATTCCCTGATCTTCTGGAGACGCTGTTTCACATCTCTCCAGAGGCTTTGCTTTGGGTTTGACTTGCAGTTAACAGGAAATGGAAAAGGAAGACTGAAGTTAGACAACCTTCCTCCCCACTGCTGACCTCCTCTTTAAGAGCAGTCATCCCCACCCAGCCCACTCCTGTCCCCACTCTTTAGAAGGGAATATGGAGCAGGATTTCATGTGGTCTTACAGGACACAGGCAGCAGTGTGGACTGATGGCAAAAAGGGATGTGCAGTTCTGGGACAGCCAACACATGCCCCAATAGCTATGAGAGGCTGTGCTCCCTCCAGCCCTCTGCTCCCTGTCCCTACCCTGTCACCTGTGTCCTTTGGTTTCTTTGTCCTTCTCTCAGTAGCCAGCCCAAGCAGATTAAGAAACTCTTTTCTTTGAATTAGATGATACTAAAAGTGAATTATATCAAGTACAGAGTGCCAAACATATAGCTCATTTTTCTTAAAGCAAACTGTATTATTTTTATAGTTTATGTTAAAAGGATAGCTGTAGTTTTTCATGCCAAAGCTAAGATGTTCAAATAAACCCCTTAGCTCCTTTCTTCAGTGACATATCCCAATAGGTGGATTGTTTCAGCCATGGTAGCTGTTCTATTGTCACTCCAAGCACTTTCTATCCACTCCCTGGGAGTTGGGATTTAGCTGATAAAAACTCAGCTGAGCAAACAGTTGGCAATTAACTATTTTTTAAAAATACTGATCCTTGTCTGTCCAGAAACAATTGTAGTTTATTTCTGCCACGAGGCTGATAGAGCTGAGCAGTGGAGGTGAGGGTCACCCCTGAGCTGGAGCCACAAACCTCTCCCAGGAGTCAGGGCCACATCTCTGCAAAGCACTGCTGGGCCACGTTACTGGGATGGGAGACTCACCCAAAACCATGGAACAAACAGGAGTCCAGCTCTCCAAATGCATGAAAGTCAGGAAAATCCTCTTCTATTTGAGTCTTTTCTTACAAAGGTGCATCAAAATAGCCCAAGGGGTCATGCTGAGCCTATTCTGTTGTAAACTTTTTCTTAGCTCTGCTTTCTGAATCAACTAAGTCATTGCATTGGCCCACAGAATGAGATGAGAACAGATGTGAGTAATTCCTGTGTCAGGGGGTTAGATTATAACCACAACTACAGGCATAATTAAGATTTTCCTTCATTTCTCTTATATGAGCTGAAATGGAAATATTAGATTAACTCAGCTGTGCTGTAAGACTAACTGCAGAGAGTCTGAAAGACGTGTTCACATGTAAAGGTCACTGCATTGCCACTGGATCGTTATTTTACTTACTTTACCCAGTAGTTGAAATGCATGTTTTCTGTCTTTCCCAGGCCTTTCATCTTCAATTGTGCAGGCAGCCAATAAGGCAGAATAAATGAGGAGCATTCAAAAGTTGTACAGTTTAAGGCTTTCTATCATTATGCAAAATCTATATCATCATTAATCACTTTTTTTTCTTAATGAATTTGGGGACTCGTGTTTCTGCTACTAAGTACTCAAAGGAGTTATTAAATTTATGGCTGTCTGGTTCCTCCATCTGTTTCCATAAAAATGTACTGCAATTATTATTTCAGCAGAATTTCTAAACCCTGCCAGACTTAAGAACAGTGAATGCTACTGTAAACGTGAGGGGGAGCTAATGGTGTATGAATGGCAAAAAATCACCTAAAATCCAGATTAAACCAGCCTTGCCTGTAGTTTGCATGACGGTTAAGGCAGGAAAAGGAAGACTGACAAAATTAGGAGAGCTGGAAAGATTCCTGCCCATCCAGGTCCAGCTGTCCACTGCTGGCTATATATTAGGAAAATATTTCGTTAACTTTCATTTTTCTGAAGCAGGCAGCTCCAGAAGCATGTGGGCAGCAAAGCTGCTGAGCACACACAGGGGCCATGGGACACTGGGGTGGCAGCTGGAGGCAAGTACCTGTCCTGGGAGGAATTTCTGGGAACAGAACTCTGCTTCCTTGTGCCAGACTCCTGGTGTCAGGGGACCTCTCGGATTCTACTACACTCAAGCTGTGGCCAGGAGCATTGCTGCTCTATCCCTGGCAGAAATAAGCTGCAGAATATAAATCTGTGTTTCTGCAAGAGTCTGGAAGGAGCCTTCACCTTGGAGTGTGCACAGCAGGTGTTTAAGGAGGCTGGTGACCACTCTGTGTCCTGGAGAAGGACCAGGGTCACTCCTTTCTGGTGCTCTCCTGCCCAGGAAGAACCTTTTGCTCTGCATGAATTTCACAGGTCTGTGGCTGTTTGTAATAAAACGGGACAAACAACCTTTTTATGGTCAAAGGGCTGTGTTTTGTTCCTCATCTGCCAGGAGATGCTCCTGTGGTGCATCACAGCTCCTTGGGTGCTGCGTGTGGTCACATCATTGAAGCTCCCCCTTCAGATGGCTTCCCTGGCCCCATTATGCACCTGCTTATTATCAAATCAGTGGGATCCTTGAGTCTTTGTTTTCACTGTATTTGTGCCAGGATAAATTTTTGCAGCTGATAAATTTCCATCTGCTTTTATGAACAGTGGGATGGGCTTTTCCTTCTCAGGAAGGAAAAGTTTTTGGGTGTTGCCCAAGCTAAAGCAAAAATGATGATCCAAGAAGGATTGACTGACTGGAAGGGGTTGGCTCTGGTGTGCCTGAACTGCCCAGAAAGAAGATAATGAAGAGAATGAGGAGAGCAATTGCTTCAATAAATAAACTGGAATATGTGTGAGACCAATACCGCCGGGGGCTGATATATGCCAAGAAGTCTGTTTTTAACATCTGCTCTTCAGCAGCCTTAATATGTTATGACCAGATCAATAAATCTTCTGCTGCTGGTGTCAGACATCCAACAGCAGCCAGAGAGTGGGGAGGAAATACACACAAAGAATATAACATGGTTACATATTCACAGATCCACACATACAGGCATTTCTGTGCATGGGCATTGTTGTACTAGTGGAAGGATGAATGTGAAATCAATGCAAAATGGTGCTTAAGGAGTCCTGACAAAGAGAAGCCACGAGTGGCTGATACTCACTCACTCCCTGCAATCTCTTTTTCTGCAGAACATAAGCTAGAAGGCTGCTGTGTTGCTGGCAGCTCATATCCCACTCAGTGCATTGAGAGATGCAGTATGCTCCTTATCCTACCACAATTAAAAGGCTTTTTCATCTCTTGCCAAGGCTTTTATGTGCTGCAGAGGCTGAGGGAAGCAGGTGAGGTGGTGTAGGCATAATGGCCATTTTTCAAAGCTACCAACTCTATTCCCAACCAATTCCTACCAACCTGCAGCCATGGGCAAGGAAGGGCAGAGAAAGAAGAGCAGGGAACAAAAAAGAAGATGAAAGGAGGGGCTGAGCAAAAAAACTTTGGCCAGCAAGCTGCTGTGGTGCTGGCAGAGTCTACACTTGCAGCAGGATGAACACAAATGTTTGTTCTCTGTTTCAGAGTATTGCCCCTGCAGTGCCTGGAACAAACCCCACGTGGCTGCTCCTCAGCCTCCCCACTTGCCCTCCAGCCCCTGAGCTCCAGCCACAGCTGGGCTCAGGCTTGGGAGAAGCTGAAAATAGGGTTGACCATGAACATCTGCCACTCAGGTGCAGGCAGACACTACCTGTGCAAGGCTCTGCTAGCCCATCTTCTTCCCTCGCAGTGGAGAGATGCTGGAGAGCACCCACAGCATTTTCTTGCAGGAAAGAAAGGATGTGAGAAACCAGATCTCTTTCTTCACTCAATTTACTTTTCAAGCCTGGGGGGAGTCCACTGAAGGACTTGGCACAAAGATTAATGTTTGGCCTATGGCATTAAGCAGAACTTGTTCATTTAAGACAGGACAGTGGCTTGGAAGAATAGAAGGTTGTGACCTCTCTGATGCTGCAGCAGTTCTCCTGACAGAAGGTGATAAATAAAAGTCAGTGCCACAGAATGTATCTGAAAGCTTTGCACCGAGCAATGTGGAGAATGCTTGCTATGACCCCAAGAACCTTTACCTCAAGAAACCTCCTGGGCACATGGGGGTAAAAAGGTCTTAAGTGCTGGGTTCTGGGGGATAGCAGTGAGTCCAAAAGCCCGCTTCGTTTACTGCAGATAAATAGATATTTCTCAGATAAATACTGCAGATTCTGATTTTTTCCCTCAATATGGCTCCAATGTGCTTAATTTAATGAGAGACATGGACCTGGAAAGTGAGGAACTGTCAGGTTTTGAGTTCATTTAGCCACTCATCAGAAAACCATCTGGAAATGGTAGATTTCAGATTCTTTATATTTCTGGGTTCTTTCAGAGAGCCAGGTGCTCTGACGGGTGTTACTGTAATAGCTGCTCACAGTCCAGTCACCCCTGTATTACAGCTGGAATATGTAACTGTGGCTCCTGCTTCTTCCAGGAACCAGGATCAAAGCTTTGCAGAATCACAGAATGGTTTGGGTTGGAATAGACCTTAAATATCCAGTTCTAACCCCCTTGCCACGGGAATTTTCAGGAATTAATTCCTGGGACAGCAAACCAGCCTGCCTTAGACTTCACGGGGTCAGACATCCATACTGGGGACAGGTGTGGTAGTAATGCCAAAAGAGTCCACTTGTTTGATCATTCCTGATATGAAACAAACAAGTATTTCTTAATAAGCACAGTACAGCCCAAACTAAAATAAATAACCCACCAGATTGCTGTAACAATTCTAAGTTAGAGACAAAAAATCAAGGAGCTGCCTTAAAAATCTAAGGAGGTTGAGAAATGCAGCACACTCAGGTTCTTTTTATTTTTGCCTGTAGAGCTTTGAGCTTTTCACTCAAAATGAAAAATGAAGACTAAATGAAATGAAGACTGCTCTAACATTACCTGTCTCTGGGGACTGAAGCAGCTCAGAAAAAAATCACAGCGTTGTAGGAGAGCTGTAATGAATTTACTGGAGTTGGCAATGGCACTTCCATGCCAGTCACAGTGCTTGCTGTGGGCACATGTTACAGCTCAGTTCTGCACAGTGCTTCCCACCTGCAAACACCCCAAGCAGTCTGATGGAGAGGAACTGAGCTGGATGTGAGGGATCATCACATTCCAGCTGCTACATCCAAAACTCATCCCAAGTGACGTGCTTGCAGCCAAGGAAATCTTGGAATTGGAGCCTGGTTCTGCACACACTGCAGTGCTCTCCAACACTCACCCTTTCTTCCTCCTCTAGAATCACATTTCCCGTAATTCCAAGTGTGGTTTCCTGCTGGGTGAGGAGTGTGAGGACTCTGTGCCAAAATCCTCTCTGCAACTTTTGGAACCACTGATTAATTGAATGCCCTTTGCAGAAAAGGGGAGAGCCAGCAGGACACACATTCAAAATGTTAAAGCGTTTGGGATCTGGGTGAAAAATGGCATTTTCCATTGCAGGAGAGCCAGCAGAGCTCTTGGGAAGAGGCAGGAGCAAAGACCCTGGCTGGGAGGGTTTATTACTTTAGCTGTGAGCTGCTCTGGCTCAGGGGAGCATTGCTGGTTGGAATATCCCTGGGGGAACATCCCATGGATGGTGTGAGCAGCACTGCACCAGGCTCTGTGCTGCAGACACTCTCCTGATTTTTGGAGCCCTCTAAACACAGAAACACTTCAGTTTCAAAAGGAGACATTGTTTATTCTGCACAGGGTGCAAGGTGAAAGTTCCCACAAATCAAAGGGTAAAACGTTACACCTATTCTGTAGTATATCCTATTATATTATTATATTAGCCTATCTAATACATATTCTCCACCTGTCTAATGCATATTTATTTGGGTAATATGATCTTACGCAATGCTGGAAAGACAAAGTTCTTTTCTATTGTAGGAGTTATCTGATGTCATCAGTTACGTTCATAAAAGGTGAGAAAATTCATCCTGGAGACAGAAAATTCAGCTTGAAGACACCAACACAAATTGAGGAAAAAAACCTCAATTTCAGGACGCTTCTGCCCTTAGGACATCATTTTTTTTTTCCAGGGCACATGGGAAAACTTTGCTTTCCAAACAGATCTCAGGCACCTCAGGGGCGCCAAGAAGAGTGGCTATACCGATACCGCGCAGCAAACATTCAGCAAGCACGAGCTAATTAACACGGCGCTAATTGCCGGCAGCCGCCCGCCGTGCGCATGCGCCGGGCCCCGCGCAGGCGCGCCGAGAGCCGCGCTCACGTGACATTGGGGAAGGCAATATGGCTGCGCCCATGTGCGCACACGGGGCGTGCTCGGAGCGCGGGGTCCGGCCCCGGTGATCCCGTCCCGAGCCGCCGGCCCGGACCGCCAGCACTGCATGGAGCCGCGGGAGTCGTGGGCGGCCTTGGCGGTGAGTGAGCGGGCCCAAAATATGTTGGTTTACCCGGTGTGCAAGAGCCCGGTCCATAAACACAGTAGAGGTATATTTACAGAATATAAATTATACACCTATATGTGTGTGTACGTATACATCTACACATATATGTGTGTATATATATATATATATATATACACACACATATATATGTATACGTATGTTATTTCTCTGCACAGAAAGGGGCGCTGAGTGGCAAATCCACAAAGCCAGCACTGCGACCATCAAAGCTTTTCACAATTTCTACTCTTTACCGAATAAAAGCATTAATGTTCTGCTCATTGGCTGCATGTTATAGAGGTTCTCTTATTAATTAGTATTGTATCTTTTTGCTTAATGATTCTCTGGCTTCCCATAGTAATTAATCCACATGCTCAGTGTTTCCCTTCCTTTAAGTCGGTGGGTTTCATTGATGGGCAGCTGTGCTGTGCCCCTGCTGGAATTGCCTTTTATCCTATCAGAGCTGATTCAGCTCAGTTGTCAAGCTGTCTTTATTAGCTTCTTCCTTTTCTTTGGGGTTCTGTCAAATGTCCTTGTGGCCCATAAATTCTGCATCGTTTGTGTCTGCTATCAGTGGTACATCCTTCTTCCCAGCATTTGTTAACCTTTCTCTAGGTCTGACATTATTGAAACATATGCAGCCCTGAACTTTAGCAATTTTACTGACAAGTATTTTGGCTTTCTAACACACGAACATCACATAGAACCTGTTGGTTACTCTCTGTTTCAACTATTAAATCTCCTTTCTTGTTGGTTAGGCTTGAAAGTTACAGGACACTAACATAAAAGAACATCCTTTCTTAGGAAAAAATTTACATATTCCACATTTTGCAGATGGCCTGCCTGACCATTGCCAAGGTGATGAGCTGAGCTGAGGGGTGGCCACAGTTCGTGGCTTCAGCAGCCACTACAGAACCACGAGGAGCCTCTGACCCTGTCTAGGAAGCATTTCCCACCCTAAAAGCTGCTGTTCCATGTGTGGTCTCAGCAAAGGGGTGAAGCCCAGTCACCATAGCTGGGGACTCCCTTGGTGACACCCAGTGCCCGCTGTCGGTTCTGTGTGGAAAATCAGGGATGTGGGGAGAGCTGCAGCAGAGGAGAGTTCAGCTGCCTGCCCTGAATGCTTTGGCTGTGAGCAGTGAGCTTGTGGCTCAGTGTGTTGGAATTAGGTCCTGGTTTTGCTTAATCATTGTGATGGAGTTTACGGAGTCATTGAGTGTCCTGAGCTAAAGGGATCCACAAGGATCGTCCATTCCAGCTCCTGACCCAGGACACCCCAACAATGCCACCCTGTGCCCGAGAGTGTTGTCCAAACTCCTGCAGCTCTGGGAGCCTCGGGGCTGTGCCCATTCCCTGGGGAACCAGGTCAGTGCCCAGCACCCTCTGGGGGAAGAACCTTTCCCTGATACCCAACCTAAACCTGCCCTGGCTCCTGTCACTGATCACAGAGAGCAGAGATTTGAAGCCGCCTCTCCACTTCCCTTGTGAGGAAGCTGCAGACCCCAGTGAGGTCTGATCCTCCTCCAACTTCTGCTGAAGGTTCTTTTGATGACACTGCTGTTACTGACAGTGGGGGAGAAGTTGTGGTCTAGGTGTCTTATGAACCAAAAGTCATTTCTCTTTTCTGCAGTTGTTGCAAACACAAGCTATTGTCACCCACTGGCAGGTGCTCTGTTAGCTACCTCATGAATTTAAATGACATTTTAGATATGGAACTTGGAGAACTTAAAGAAGCAATTAGTAACTTTTGATTCATGTTTTAACAGATGGCTAGATTAAATCTGATTAAATCTGATCAATGCTATTTTGAGCAGATAAGGATTTTGATGAAAAAGAGTGAAGAAGAATCAATGCATTCAAAATAGCCAACTAGATTAAAAGAGTAATTAACTTATTGATTAAACCTTTAGTAGTAGATAGTGAACACCTCTCTGAATCCTCTGTTACCCTGAAAAAAATTATCAGAGTAACACACATGATTTATTTTCAGGCAGAGTTAAAAATCTGTGCAGCTGTTTCTTGTGTATACGAAGTAGCCTTCAAACTGTGTTTTCTGAATAGCACTACATCTAAATAACATCTCATAATGGATTAATGTTAACTATTGATGGTGTTATATTTTAAAACAGTTTTTCTGTTTATTTCAGCCTTTTCCTCATGTTTTTGTGAAATAATTATTTTCTACAACCAGCCACGTTATGGGGTAATTAAAAAACCCCAAAAACCGAGTCATCTAGAAATACAGACAATGGAAGAAGATTGAGTCCTAGTTGATTCAATTTTTTGGCTTTTGTTTTATGAATTCTTTTGATAAAAACCTTCCCCCTTTCTTTATGACTTTGAAAACACCCTTATTTAACATGATTTCCAGTACCTTAAGGGAATCTACAAGTGGAAAGAACACGTGGTGACAGGACGAGGAGGAATTCTTTCAAACTGACAGAGAGTAGGTTTAGATTAGATATTAGAGAAAAATTATTTACTGTGAGGGTGGTGAGGCCCTGGCACAGGTTGCAGAGAGAGAAGTTGTGGCTGCCCCATCCCAGGAAGTTTCCAAGGCCAGGTTGGATGGGGCTTGGGACAACCTGGGATAGTGAAAGGTGTCCCTACCCGTGGCAAGGGGCTGGAACTAGATCATTACAGTCCCTTCCAATCTAAACTTTTCAATGATTTGACCATTTTTTTTCTATAGGCTTTTACCAGGGAAAAAAAGAAAAGCTTACTTCAGGCTTTGCCTACAAAGGCAATGAGGGAGTGTGAACACTTTAAATGAAGATGTTTGCTGGAAAAATGTGGATGTGCTTTCTAGAGATACCTAAGGGGGGAGCAGAATTGCTTCAGTCTTTCCCTGATTTTATCACACAACTGTTGGAGGTGTTGGTCATTCTGTGCTGTCTCTTGATAAGTGACATCCACTGTCTGGCTTTTCTGTGGAATGGGGAAGTCCTGCATTGCTTTGCTTGCACTATTGAAAACAGAGAGATTGTTTTGAAAATACCTTATAATGGTTTAAAAGTTGTAATATCTCTTGCTTTCTTTTGTTGACCCCTGCTTGTTAGAGCTGTGGAAGCTGCTGAGTTGTGTGTTTATCAGATTATAAATGTATCAATTTATAAACTAACTTCAGGATGGATACAGTCAGCAGTCAGCTTTGGGTTACACATGCCTCAGTTACTCACATAAGCACCACAGCTTCATTCCTGAGAATTATAATGCACTTTTCTCCATGGTTTTGTCTTGAAGGCTGGTGGAGTTGCTGGTGTATGTGTTGACTTGATCCTTTTTCCACTGGATACTGTAAAAACAAGACTTCAGAGTCCTCAAGGATTTAGGAAAGCTGGTGGTTTTCGTGGCATCTATGCTGGTGTTCCTTCCACTGCAATAGGATCCTTTCCAAATGGTAAATTTTCTTTGCCTTCTTTAAGTAGTAATTTATATTACATATGACATTCAAGTTCTGTGGCTTCCTCTCCTATGGGTGCCTGGATTCTGAGAGTCCATGCCCAGCTGTGAAGAGCAGTTTCTGGAATTCCAGCATTGAACAAACTCGAGCAAGACTGGAGTGAAGGCTGCTGCAGGTTTGCTCTAACAAGCAACCTTAATTCCTTGGAAGCATTCCTGGATATAAGCCTGTCCTTGCTTACAGGAGCACACTAAAGCATTTCTGGGTGCCAAGGAGGGCTTGAGTCTTGCTTGTGGTGGACACTTTTGTCATGACCCACTCTTGCTTGGCCTTGGAAATGAATGGATTTTCAAAGTGCTTGAGCGCTGCAGGTGTTTGAGTTAATTGCCCTGGAGATGCTCTGCCCATCTCCCCAAAACAAGAATGCTTCAATTGTAAAGACATCAGGAATACTTTAGAAAATAAGGCTTTAAAAAAGTAGATACTTTTAGTCCCTGCAGAGAAAAGGCATCTGAAATTCCTGATGCCTTTGTCCATTTTGTCTTTGTAGGGAGGGATGAAAAAACAGCAATCTGTGCTGTCAGACGTAAATGTTAGGAGAACTTTGCTGACAAATCCACTGACACCTTCAGATGTTTGATGTCCTTCATAAGGTGATATAAAAAAATTCAGTTCTTTATCTTGGCTGCTCTGTTATCTCCTTTTGAAGTGATAAGCATCTTTTGATTAGTAGAAGGCAATTCACACAGCCCTTCTTTACAATTAAAATCCGTTCCCCGCAAGACATGTCATTTTTTTCAGTATTTACATCTCCAAAATCTGCACTGTAGTTTTATCTTTCACACGTATGACTAAGTACTGAAATTATCTTTAAGAAAAGGAATAACCCTTAAGGTGTAAGTGCCTTTGTAGTTGACTCTTGCAGTGAATAAACACAGCTCAAGTTGCTGTGCTCAGTTTAGTTTTGTGCGTTTCTTGTTCACTGCACAGAACTTACACAAATCCTTCAGAAGCTTGGAAAAAAATGTTATGGAATTAAATTCAAAATATTTAACTGACAATAGCTAGGAAGTTTATTTACTAATAAACTGCTAGTGAAACAGCTTTGCACATTGCAGGTAGCAGAATTGTATAAATTTATGCTTTTTATGTTTGTTTTTCTTATCAATTAATCAACTGCTTTGTTTTTCCCTTCCTCCTCCCCTCAAAAAAAGGACCATCCATTCAATTCAACCAAGAGATGGTCCCACTATCTATGGATATGGAAGAGACCAGCTTTTCAAAATGTGCTGGACATTCATGGCTAACGAACACATCTTTCTGTAGCTCACTACTCAATGTGGCCTGGAGTCCTGACACCTTCAATATTAATGGGAGGTTTGTCAGTTAGAAGCTTAAAGTTCTGAGGGAATTATCTCACGAATTCTATTGATAATGTTGTACTGTTTTGGTGTAAAAATATGCTTTAACTACAGCCTTGTGCTGGAGGAACAATACAATGATTGCATGTATTCTTGAATTTCAGCTGCTGCTTTTTTTATCACCTATGAGAATGTGAAATCCGTGCTGCCCCATGGATCTTCATCTTACTTGTCCCCTGCAACACACATGGTGGCTGCCTCCCTTGGGGAAGTGGTAAGAAGGAAGTTCATCTATTGTGTGTTCAGTTATGGAAACTTGGGTTTGGTGTCATATCTTGTGACAGTTCTTACAACAGCCTCATTTTTCATTGGCACAGTGCCTTGGGGCTGGGTGTTGAGCTCTAAACACCCCATGCTGTTCCTGCCAGCACTGGCCACCTCTGCTCTCCTGTTTTTGACACTGTGTGTCCTGGCACTGCACTGATAAAGTGGGGTGCAGATTGTCTCTGCAGGTTTGAGGTAAGGATCAGGCTGTATGGAAACAAACAGGCTTTTCTGGCTCTTTTGCAACTTAAACTTATCCAATGGCCTGGGGCAGAAAAATTTGTTGTGTCTGTGGTTTGTATTCTGCTTTTATTAACTGACTTTTTTCTTTTCTTTCCCATGGGGGCTTAGCTTAGGTATATGTTGGTCCCAAGCTACCAGGAGTGTGGAGATGCCATTTATTTCAGCTTAACACCAGGTGCCTCACTTCTACAGCAGCACAGCCTGGCTATTTCCCATAGGAAGCAGCTCAGCTCTCCCTGCTCTCTGTGGGATCAGCTTTGACACCCAAGTAATTTTTATTCTTCCATGGAAATGTTACTGATTAGACTGGATGAGATTTAGCCAGGAAACTTAACATACCAAGTACATGAAGATAAATGAGTGCAGCACCTATAACCACTCTGGTAGGGGTAGATAGAAGGTGATAGATGTAGGGCTGGGTGGGATTTGTTTGTATTGCCTCGGGTGGATTCTTTCTGAGCTTGGTTAGAGCCTGTGCTGTCAGGTTGTAACTTCTAACTTAAGGCAATGCACAGAACTTATTTCCATGAAGATTCTCTAAAGGCTTTTAGAAATCATCATGAAGTTATTTACCACCAATGCACAGCCCTAAAACTCCTTGTTTGCCTGATGTGTCGTGGAGCAGCAGGTCCAGGAGGTGTTTTAAGCTTCTCATGTGCTATTGCAGAATCGAGCAAAATGGCAATGGGGCTCATGAAGAGGCGCCAGCACTTTGCAATAAAATCCACCAGAAGAAAAGGTCTCTTCTTTTGGAATAGGTTTTTTATGGTACACTCCCTGTGCCTGTGAGGATCCTGTGAGAAAATTACAACTGAGTAATTGTATTCAGCAGTAGCCAAAACCCAGTTGGCTACAGATGACTCCTTTTAACAGAACCTGTTGCCATTTGTTCTCTGTGCTGGTCTGTGACCTTTACAACTCGGGCACTTGCTGCTTTCCTGTTGGGGCTGGCAGAGATGGTGCAGCACAGTTAAATGAGTTGCTCAGGGCTGTCTCACATGCTTGGCTCTGGCTACTCCAAGGCCAGAGAAATGTGTAGTGGTAGCCACTGAAATGGCAGAGTAGCTTTATGTGTGGGAACTACACATAAAGTGTAGTAACAGCCATTTTCCACCTCCTTTTCCTGTTTTTGCTAGCTTCTCTCCTCTTGGACTAATGGGTGTGAGGAGAGAACTAAGCTCTAAAATAATTGAGAGATATTTAGACATTTGCTACAACAAATCTGTAATAAAATAGCACAAAGCAAGACCTGCTCATGTATGTTCTAGATAAAGTCTTAGTTGGTCAATAGAAATATATAAACTAGTCCAAATTTCATCAGGGTGAAAGTTATAATTACAGTTTTATTGATTAGTCATTAAGTTTTAATCAGGGCATAAGTACTGGGACTATTATTTTGTCAGTAGTTTTTTTGATAATATGTACTTTTCTTCTGTTTTATACTTCATGATTTAAATTGCTTTTAAATGTGAAGCATTAAGCCAAAGACTGTCACGTTAGGATTCTTAAAGCATGTCTTTGCATTTCCACACTGTTTTTTTACAAAACAGAGAAATTAGGACTTACAGCAAGCAGGTGTTGATGGATTTCTAGGTTTGCTGTTCCTTCACTGGTGAAGTATAAATGAGTCAGATACCTTCTTGTGCATCAATAAAATGTGAGTGTGTGCAAAACTTAAATGTGTTTGTCCTGACTAATCTGTGTTTTGAATGTGACCTGCTAAAAATAGTAAAATAGGTAGAAATACAAAGAGGATAAAAGGAAGAGATACAAAGGTTGCTTCAAGATATGATAAAATATATATGAGAAATGGGTCAAATAGGAACTTTTAATTTTTATATTAGCCACTCTTCTGTATTATTTACAGTCTGTGGAAATTCACAGGAGAAACAGTCCCCTGAAACTGTTTTGCTTTGTTTTTCCAGCTCCAGACTGGGAGAGACAAAGCCAAGCAATAAAAAGGCAGGGTTGTAGCAGT
This sequence comes from Acridotheres tristis, assembly GCA_037013685.1. NCBI lineage: Eukaryota > Metazoa > Chordata > Aves > Passeriformes > Sturnidae > Acridotheres > Acridotheres tristis. The sequence goes on along the minus strand of CM072899.1, from coordinate 5,966,590 downwards.
GTTTTGGTTTTTTTGTTTTTTTTTTTTTTTTTCCCTTTTAGGCAGGAGGAATATAGAAAGCCAATCTCATCTCCCAGAGTGAGATAAAGAAAAGTACATACGAAATCTCACCCTGTTAAGAATAATTATTTTTCCTACAACTGAGTCTCTTTGTATAGAGACTCAATATCCCATAATACGTGAAAAACTGCTTACAAAGGCACATCCAAAACTCTAGAGGGCAGATACATGGTGTATCATCTCATCAAGGAAGGAGAAGGTTGAAGAATACATGAGTTGCCAATGGGGGAAAAGCCCTTATTATACCACTTGTGCAACTGAAATCTGGAGATAGAAAATCCACTTACTGCATCCAGGACTTTGGAATTTTTCATCTTGACTCTGCTTTGCCCTGTATGTTTAGTCTGCCTGTATCTTTACAGTGAGCTGCCAAATGTGCTTGGAAAACATGATATCATAGGGAGTGGAAAGGAAAACCAGATGTTCTGAAATTTTACTTTTAACATTCTAAGGCAGTATAAGTAACTCTGAGAAGGAGCAGCACTTTTAAGCTCCTAATACTCATTTTCAGTAGTAACCAGATGTGTCTTGCAGGCCCAGGGTTAACTGTACAGCTCCAGATTGATTTGCATAAATTTTTTAATATCAGTTTAATATGAACGTGTGTATTAATTACAAGAAACTTTGCTAATTAGAAGTCTGAGCCTCTCCCACCAAGCTCCTGCAAATGTGGTTTTATGGCACAAGTTTAAGATTGTCCCAGTTTGACCAGTGAGGTTTCCCTCAGGAGTGCCAAAGTGGTTGGATTCAGCACAGATAATTTGGATTCAGCACAGATAATTTTACATCCCAGTGGCTTTTCCATGGAGGTGAGAATAAAGTCATTTGGCTCTGGCAACAGCCCTTTCCCATCTAATATTTAGATATTGTTATGGCTACGATCTGAGCTTTGCAAGACATTAGTGAAAACTTTGGGGTTTTGCCTGTAAATTGTGGGTTCACTCTTATCTTTCTGACCTTTTGTTCTTGACTGGCTATTGTTGATGGTATTGTCTTTCTTTTTTTTTCCCCTCTACTTTGCAAGACAGCAAACTGCCTTGACTTTCAGAGAGGATGTGTGTTGGAGGACTGAGGACCAGCATGGCAGGGAGATGTCCTGTTCTTTTGGCAGCTGGTGGTAATGACCATGCTCTGGATCTTCACCAGCTGAAGTCATTGAGCTGCTTTTGTCCTTATGCAAGTTTCTAGAGTATTTTAGGATTAAAAAGTCTGTAAAAAGTAATTTTGGGATTAAAAGTCTGGAGATTTGAAAAGTTCAGAACTTTGTCACTTCAGTGGGGAGAGGGGACTGCACAGGGCAAGGTGAGGACAGGTATTTCAAGGTGAAATTCCAAGCTCACTTGGAATTCCAGTGCATTACCACTTGAGGTACTTCTGTGATAAGAGCAAAGTGTGTGGTTCATCTATGATTAACATCTGACCCTTCGTATTAATAACTTTGGAATTTTTTTATCTGCTCTTGGGATGTGTCAAATAGGAAAACTTCTTAATGCAAGAATTATCTTTCTGGGGAATTAATTTACCTTTCTCTACTAGTATGAACTTGTTTCTTAGAAGAAGCAAGCTCAAATACAAGCAAGTTTACAGTTTTACAAATCATGATTCTGTAGAATGATATTTTTAAGTGTGCTTTTAATTAAAATAAAAGAGGAAAGTGTATGTTTCACTTTATTTTATGCTTGTGGGGTTTTTTTTTTCCTGCATAAAAAGAGGCATTCTAGATATGATGGACAACACTGTTTTCTGTCTCTATCCACAAATCAGCCACTTCCCTCTGCCCTGGCAGCATTGTTTGAAGCAGTTAACTAATTTCAGCTTAATAGAAGAGCAGGAATCTCCAGAAGTGTACTGGTGTGAATTCCATGAGAGAAGCTGGCTAGATCAGAGAAGAAAGTTGTTATTAATGCCTGTTCTGAGGAAAAGGCAGAAGCATGAGTCAGACAAATCTGCAGAGTAATGGAATGAAAATCTCCAGCAGGATAATTGGCCAGGGCTTTGAAGCATGGTAAGCTCTGGAAGATCAGCTTGCAGGAGCCCAGTCAGAGATGAGACCACCATTCACATCAAACATGAAGTTAAAAATTTAGGTATTTCAAACTCTAAACCTTGCAATGTTGGAAGATACAACTTGTCAGTTCAACAGGAAAGTTGGACACTTTAGAGAGAGCTGATTTTAGGTCAGCAAAGAAGCAATAAAGTACTTGTGTCTAGACTTGGGGCTAATGGCTTTGGATATTTTAGCTACCTCTTTTCTAAGACCTGAACTAATAAATGGACAAAATTGTTCTGCATTTTGTGCTTTGCACCCTATCTCATCTCAACCAGTGTAGTGTGTGCTGGCAGATCATAGTATTCAAAGTAGTGTGGAATTGACAGCAGTCAAAGTGTGACTGGACCTTTTCCACAATACTGAAACTTTTTTGTCTTATTTTCATTGATCAGTGCCTGTCATTTTAGCTGTGACTGCACCTTTTGTGCTGTGCAAATCTGGCTGCACGCATACTTTGAGAAAGGGAATACTCCAGCCCTGGCAAGATGAGCAGTGGTGGGGAGTGCAACAATGTAGGTGGTCTTTTGAATTAAATCATGGTGGGGTTTGAAATATTCATAAATTAATCTATGTGAGGTTAGGTCTGCAATACAGCTGCTGTAGGATTTTTGCCAAATCCTTATGCAGAAGCAGGGGTTAGGAGATGGTTGAGAAGGTGAGACTGCTGCCTTTGAGAGGTAGTGGAGAAGGAACAGAGAGCGGGTGGAAACTGAGAGCAGCGGTTGGGAATGGGTTGTAAATAAAGATAAACAGGGGCATGAATCCACAAATGCTGCCAGCAAATTCATCATAGAATTAGAAGCTGAAACAGCAAATTAAGAACTGTCAAATACCTAGCCAGCCACCCACACTGATATTCTCTTGTATGCTCCATGCTAAGTGCATGTAGTGCATCTTCTTCATCAGCTGCTCTCCCCACACTGCTTTGTGCAACCTGCTCGGTTCAGGGCTTAGAGAACATGCTGCTTTGCAGTAAAGCCTGATGCTTTTCATGTCTTTTGATCACAGGGCTGGTACTCAGTTGATTTAGAAATATTTGTAGCTCGGAGTGTCTACAGAGGAAAGCAAATTTTGATTAAAAAGTTATAAACGAGAAATAAATAATTTTAAAGTACTTCCTGATGGATTTCCTGACTTGCTCTACTAGTCAGCTTTGGAAATGTTTGAGACACTTTGGAATAAACTTACCTTAAACTAATGTTCTATGCAGGATTTGTCAGGAATAGCTATGAATAGCTCCATATGTGGACAAGCCCATAATTCTTTAAGCGAAAAGGCTGAAGGAAAGAGTAAGGGATCAATTAAAGGAAAATACTTACTAAAATACAATGTAGTTGAAGTTTCCATGTTCTGAGCCAATGTATCCCCGAGAGAGTGAGCAAATTGCAAAATACTAGTCTTCTTTCAACAGGAGACTTAATGTGTTTTTAGAAAATACTGCCTGTGTTCTCTTGCCTGGAATCTGATTACTGTCTGTCCTCCTGTAACACAGCCTGACCCCACTTGGCTCCTTGGAAACAGTTTTCTGCTGGATGGGATGCACCATCCAGCTTTTGCTGAAAGAACAGTTTGGCTGGTAGATTTAATGAGTTTCTTAAGCCTTTTAAAATAAGTTTAACAGACTTTCACGGTGAAAGTGTTGCTGGAATAGATTGGATCATGGAGATGGTTCTGTACATTGACTTAAGGGTCTATTTTTATTAGGTTTTAAGGATTTCTGTCTTTAAAAGTGGTAGTAATTGATGATTCAAGCATCCACCAGGTTAAAGAAGATATTTTCAAGTTATTTAGCTGCCTGATTTTGCTGCTTGAGTTTAAACCAACTGCTTGTGATTGTACTGAGGAACTTCACAATCTCTGTGACACAGTTTGTGCTGGAGTACAAGAGGTGTGTAACATCAGGCTGCTTTTGCTAAGTTTTGGTTCTAGTTTTAGAAGGGAAATAAATCAAAACATTGCCTAAACATTAAAAGACCAATTGATTTAGGCAAAGCAAACAAACTTTCAAAACATCTTCAGTGAGAAGTACTTCTGCAAAGAAGTGTTTAATGTCAGCTTCACACACTTTCCCTGTTCTCTGCCTGTTAGCTGATATAACTGGAGTAAGAGTTTCTCCTTGCTGTGAACAGAGCTTGGCACAAATTCCCACTGGTGGAGGGCAGAAGTTTTCTGAGGTGTATCTGACACAGCTAAAGGAAAGGTAGGCAGGGAACCCACAGCAGGATTTGTTGGGAATATATCTGGGCAATTGAAGAGCCATGTGTGGGGAAGGAAATCTGAGAGGGGCAGAAGCCCAGTAGCCCTGAGAGGGCTCCTGAAGTGATGGATGAGGAGCCAGCTGGGGTGGAAAGGCTCAGCCAAGATGGCCATTGTGGAGGAACAAGTGTGTGGTGGTGCAGATGATGCTCTGAAGCAGGAATGAGGGAGCTCTGGAAAGTAATAAAACAGAGCTGTCATAGATTTGAAAATGACAGGATGAAATAAACCTGCAGAACAGCTCTGCAGATTCCAGGTAAAGTCATCTAAGATGGGAACGTGGAGAAAGTTGAAAATGTTTGTGCAGAAACTCCAGTTTTCCAAATGCTTGTGACATTTGGTCCCTGTGAATGGTCTCATCTCTGAAATAATATGTTTTTAAGCTCTGGGAGGTGCTGAGATCTGAGGAACCTTGCTGGGTGAGATTGTTCTTTGAAGAAATGTTTCCTACCAGCATACAGGGAACTGCAGTTAAATTAATGAAGGCGTTGTTGTGTCAGTCAGAGGAAAAGATGGGACAAAGAGCTTGGCATTGTCTAAACTTTCCCATCCAGAGCCCATTAGTCAAAACTTGTTCTCTCCATGGGGTTTAAATTAGGAGTGGAGTCACCTGTTCATGACCCCAGCAGCTTTACACAGGACTGAATTTCACTGTGCTGGAAGGACACTTCTCTGTGCATGGCAGTGTGGGGGGGGAAATAAGATCTAGCATCTTTTGAGGCTTTATGCTGAAGGTGAACACTCTGGGTCTGGCATTTAAGACAGTGGACAGTTCATGTACAGGGCAGTTTCTGTCATCCTTGGAGACAATTCCCTCATTAAAACAAGAGTTTAAACACTTCCATTCTGTATTCCCTGTGCTCTAGCAGGTAGCACAGCCTGCTGACAAGCAAATGTGGAAGGACTTGTTCACAACTGCAGCTGTGACCCACAGTGAATTAGGGACCAGAGAAACTTGTTTTTTTGTTCTGTCTTGGTCAAAAAGGCAGCAGGTGTTTAGATGAAGGTTTACTGGTATTTGAAATGTTTTGGTCTGTGATTGCAGGTGCTCTGTCCAAGGAATATGTGAAACCATATATATGAATATGGAGATATTTCATGTTCCTCCTCTTTTCTGCTCATTTTCCTGGTGCTGGGAAGGGTGAAGCAGTTCATCCTCCATCTGCAGCTCACAGCTCATTCTCCCTGCTAGCTAATATTTCCAACCCAAGAGCTGTGAACCATAGTTAGAAGCAGTTATTTGGAGGATGAAATACTTTGCTAATCTCATAATATTGCATTCATTTTTCCATTCTGTTGAAGAGGGGCATCCCAGGGAGATCTGAAGAGCCAAGCATAAATTTACAGGGTTTGAAGAGGCATGGAAAGCTGCAGTGCTGAATTCAAGTTTTGTTGAGAGCCTTTGACATGAACCAAGAGGGAAATTTCCCCTTTATTCTCCAGATCTAAAGGAAATCAGTGCAATTTAAGATCTTTCAATTTTAAACTCTCCTATTATTTTAATAATTCAGTTATCTGAGAAAGGACAGTTTTCATATTTCAGATTAAAAATACTAACTTCCTAACTAGAAAGGAGCATCTGACATAGAAACTGAGGCGTTCAGATTATGACATATTAACCTATTTTGGGAAACAGCATTTTTTTAATAATAAAAAAACTTCCAGAAACAGAACACACAGAAAACCAGCAACAAAGCAAACTTGAGCTCCAAGATAGCTTTTGTCTGCAGCAGTATAGTCAGGGCTAATGCAGGTTACACTTAAAAACCCCAATTTATTGCTGTTTCTCTTTGAACAGGGTTTTAGAGTTGTTCTATTTTCCTTGCTTATTTTACATTCTGCTCAGCAGGCAATCCTTCTGACCTTCAGAAACGGGGTGAGAGATTAGGATTTTGTTAGCAGATTGACTGCAGCCTAAACATATGTCCTTTGATAAATCATAGCATCTTTGTTGTTGTCATTTTTGTGCAGCAGCTTTTCCTCCCTAATGGGTTAGTGATTATCTTGCACAGGTATTTACCCTAAAGTTTCTGCTCTCTGGATGCAAAGTTTTATAGTGTCATAAATTCTTATTTGATTAAGAATAAACTTATGAAAATGACATTTAAGATAAACTGTCCCCAGTCATGTTCCTTTAGTTTTGTATGAAACACTGAATTACATTTATATGGTGAACATCAATTAAAGCTTCCCAGTCTACTCAAACAGATAAAGTCCTTAAAACAAACTTCCTGCTTGAGAAATTGAAATATTAAAATCCTTTAGAAAGAGTTCTACAGTGTTTAAAGCTGCAACAAAAGAAAAGGTTTCTGGAGGTTACTCCATGTTCCTGTACTAAATTTTCAAGTAGACTGAGCTATGGAAGCTAGAAATTTGCTCAGAATCACTGAGTGCAGGTTCCTAAATCACCAGCCACTCACAAATTCTATAACAGTCCTTTGTCCTCAGACTACCCTTCCCCTGCCATGGGGCAGTATGGCTGGCTAATTAATAAGTGGAAAAATATTTGATCTTGATGTTCACCTAAGCCCAGGTTAGTGCAGAGAATAGTTCAGCTCGTTAGCCAGGAGCTCATCAGGTACCAGAAATTGGGCTCCCAGTTCAGTAGGCTGTCTTACAGCAGGGGTAATATCTGCCTCTTATTAAAGATAACAAGTGCTCAGCCCTTATGGCTGTGGGAGCTTTTAGGAGTGTGTGAGTCAGATCATCAGCTGTGCAGGGTGCTGCAGGAGGAGATAAATGCTCCCTCAAGCTGCTCTCCTTAGAGCCACGGAGCTGAAAGTGTTGTACCAGCTGTGTTCCTGGTTCTGAGAAAACCTGTGCACCAGCCCAGCTTAAATGCCCGGCCTAAGCCCTTAATAGCAATTAGACACCTGCTCTGTCCTCTTCCAAATGTTCCTGGATATATCTCGTGTGCAGTTCACAAGGTTAGTGGTCAAACTGTAGTGGAGGTGCCTAAAGACAAATGTAGGTGTTATCTTTGGTTCTCTACCAAATCCAGCCTGGGAGAGAATGCTTTGCCTGGAGCACAGAGGGTGGAAGGAAAAGGCTGTTAATCCAAATAAGATATGTTGATATTTGGATCATAATATAAGACTGAGGACAGGAGTTGCTTTCTTTCCTAAAGATGTTGGCATTGTCTGTTTGCACTGGGCCTCTGTGTAAGCAGGACTGTGCCCCTTTTGTCCTTTTTTTATTATGTATCTTGTGTTATTGTATAAAGAACAGTGTTGGGTACCCCTGTGCTGAATTAGATGAATCTGCCTAATTCTGAACAGCTGCCCCAGCTTTAGGTGGCATTGGCCCCTAGGCAGAAGTTCAGTTTTGAGATCAGCTGTTTCCAATAAACTTAGGTGAGCCCATAGAAAAGGCTTTGGGTGGATTCTTGGTGCTATTTACAGCAAATCTTATTTTCTGTTTGCTACAGCCACATTTATACTGAAACAAAGTGTTTAAATTGGTATATATACATAAAGATTCATAGTACTTTTGAGACTTTATTTGCACTGGTCATTGTTCACAACAGTCAGGACAGTCTGGTTCCAACATAAATCTGACCGGGAGATGGCAGTGCTGATTCGTGCAAAGAGTATCCAAAAATTAGAATACTTTTCCCTCAACTGACAGAGGAAAGAAATTACCTTAATTTAATTAGAACGTACAGTGTCTTAGCAATACATAGATAAATGTTAATGAAATAGACCTGTTTTTAGCTTTCGTTCCCGACTGGCTAATGCAAGTCAGCAAATTAAAAATACATGCAGGTTTTTGTCTAAATACTGGAGTCACCCTTTGACCCAGTAATGATTAGAGACAAGGATTTTGAAATTCAGCACCCTCCTACTCAGAAGTGGTGATAGCATTAAAAAGCTGGAAAGGCAATAGGTGCTAGTATTGTCATTACTGCATACCTGCTCTGTAAGCTGTTAATGGCTTTGCTTGTAGCTGTAAAATCAGGTTGTCCTACAGCTTAAATTTGAAAATTCTTGAGCCTTTTGTTTCAGCCTTATTGTCTTCATGCCCTTATGCTATCTATACGTGTGCATTGACATTGTGTTACCTGACCTGGTAAATAAGGAAGGAGCTTATAGGGCAGCACCTGAGCTTTCCCAGGATCCTGAATCTGTTGTTCTGCTCCCATCAAAAGATGGGAATAACCCTTGGTTCCAGAGCTTGCTTGGGAAAATGATTGTGGCCCTTATCAATGGGGTGCTGTTGTCTGTTAACTGTCCTAATGTCACTGAGGTGGCTGAAGGCCACTGCTGGACCCTCTCCATGGCTGGCTTTGCAGATGTTCAGCACAGAGTTAATTTGTCACAAGGTCATCCCCAAATCCTGCAGGATGCACTAGGCATGGCCTGAGCTTGGTGGCTGTATTGTGCTGCTCTGTGTCAAGCAGCAGGCCATGTCTGTGTGAGCAGCAAGAGATGAAAAAGCAATTTCTTCCTGGGACCTTGGTGATTAGGGAGCTGAATGGGGTCCCCTGTGTGAGGCCACGTTGGTTGTCCATGTCCCATGTCTGTTAATGCCATGGTGGATACAGGTCAAAGTATGAGTGTGGGCTGGTATCATGGGAGAGCTTCACCCTTCATATGCCATTTGCTTAGAGCTTTCACATCTGAAAATTGAAGTGTGGACTCTTAGTGTTATCATACTGGTGCTGCTGGAACATCCTTGCCCAAGAAGGCAAAGGCTGGAGACCTGCACTGTGTTCTTTTACCCTTGGCAGGCTCACCTGGAAGGCACTGCAGTGATTGGGATCAGTGTGATAGAGCTGAGATTCTTCTGCACCCACCCATCCAGGCTGTCCCTTTTAAAATAAGATACATGTGAACTTAATCTTGCATACTTCCCTTTAGAAACCTGCTCTCCACATCAAAAGGCTGCTGGGGTTGTTATTGATGGGAAGGTGCATGTGTAGGAACAAACAAGGTAACACGCTGTAAGTTCAGGTGCATACTGAAAATGTCACTGTGCAGTCTGATGTTGGCAGCTGCAACTCGTGGCTTTTTGAATACCACAAGTGCCCTGTGGAGCCAATCTGACAGCACTGCCCGGGTGACATGAGCCTTTATTTCCTTTCAGAACAGCACAATGTAATCATTGTTTTTGTTCTTGTGCAGCCACAGACTCCCTTGTAAGCGCAAATTCAAATGGAAGAAACATCAAAGTTAATTTGAAATGAAATGCACCCCAAGTAGTCCAGGGGAAATGCAGACATTACTTTGTAGCCACCCTTCTCCTGCCAAAACTGCAGCACCCCAGATGTCAGGAAGCCACGCTGCGTTCTTTGTCTGCTCTTGATTGACTGGATTGTTTTCATCCCAGCCTTTTTAAAGATCTCCTCCTGCCTCCATATTTTTAAGGAATAAAAAGCTAATATAAGGACATGGAGTGTTATGAAGCATGAAGTTCTATAAATATTTATGCTGAACTATCAAAAAAACTTGACAGTTCTTATTTTCTTGACAGATTGGGGTCACTTGTTATTTTTGACCCTGAGAATTGAAGAGCACATGGAGTTAGATCTGTTTGTAATGACTTTTGGGTATTGTTGTCCAGTAAACTTGTAGGAATGTAACAGGATAACAGATTCTTCTCTTGGTGTCTTTGTGAAAATGGAACTTAAACCTTGCATTTGTGTTACCCACAAATGACCACCCGAGTTACTGTGTCTGTGCAATCTCCAGTGAATTCCTGTACTTTCTTTGGATTTCCCAGTTAGCTGCTTGGTTTGCCACTTCAGATGGACAGCTTTCACCTGGGCTGCTCTGCACTGGAAGTACTCTGTGATCACCTTTATGCCTAGGAACAACAGTGTATTCCTGAGCCTGGCACAGGATGGTCTTAAGGCAGGCTAAAAATCTGGCAAAGCCTGTGAGGTCTGCAGTGTTTTGTCACCAGTCCCATCACTGCTTTAAATATCCCTGGAGGCAACAGAAGACAAACTCTGCTTCAAATTTTAAGTACTGATAAATAGGCATTTCAGAATCCTCATTCTATGAAATAATGTGCACACAAGCTTAACCCCTACCTGAAGCCAAAGTGGCAGGTGAATATTTAAAATCCAAGCCTGGCTTTTTCAGCAAAGCTGGAGCTTTGTGGCAGCAGCCACATTTTTCCATCCAGCTGTGGAGTCTGGTAAATTCATTCTGCAGGAAAGGATCAGTCCAATGCTTTACCTTGAATGGCGTGTGGTGTTTATTTTAAGGTAAACCTTGGAATATGTTGTGTCTAAAGCTGACCAAAATGGCTTCTGCTATTGGTCACTAGAGGGCACAAAGGAATTACCAAAGAAAGAAGATTATTTGTCTTATAATTCTGAATCTCCACTTTAAATCTGTGAAAGTGGGGGGGAAAATTCCTGTGACTGCCAAAAGACAGGATGGATTCAAATTTTGGTTTTCTCAATGATTTTCTCCACTCAAATCTACTTCCGTTTTCAAAGTTAAAAATTCCAAGGGTGCTTCCGTGCTCCTGTTAGTATAATTTTGTGATCAGGAAGTACATGGCACTCAGAACAAATACATAAGCTGCTCATCAACAGCTTTTAAATGCTATAATTACAAACGTGATAATTTGTCAGGTTTCTGTTCTTGGAAGAAGTGTTTGCTGTATGAAGAGGAAGCCAGCAGTGTCTGCCTGAACCCCTGGTTCTTTTGCAGGTTGCCTGTCTCATACGGGTCCCATCCGAGGTTGTCAAGCAAAGGGCTCAGGTTTCTCCTTCCTCCAGCACTCTCCGGATTCTCTCCCAAACTTTGTACCATGAGGTGAGTTCAGAGCAAAATTCGTAAAAGTTTTCATCCTTCCCACTCAGTGCCATACACGTCCAGAAGCATTCCTACGACTTTATTCCAGTTCTGTGCTTTCCCAGCACTTTCCCATCTATTCTTCTGTTCTTAAAAGTGATTGGCATGTTATGATTGAGGAAACCAAACTCCCACCTCCCCCTGGGGCATGCACTTACATGAATGCTCCAAGCAACTCTTTTTTCTCCTCTTTTCATATGGGATACCTACATTTTAAAGGTGAGGGAGAGGGGGAAAAAGAAGGGATTTGGCTTCCAGATTCCAAAGTTCTGCTTGTGTTTATGCAAACAGCCCGTGTCTGGGGCAGCAGGACATTGAGTGTCTGTGTGTAGTTTGCTGAATGGTTCCCAGTTTTTGAAGCAGGCTTTGCAGGGGATGTCCAAAAGGCACCGTTTCAGAGGGGCTCTGGAGGAGCTCTGGAAATGAGTGCTCATCCAGTATTGGTTGCTTTTGAAAAATAAGGGCCTTTGTCTTCTTTTCAGGAGTTATGCTGCTCCCTCCTGTGAAAACCTGTTCATGTCTGTTTTAGCAGAGTTCCACATGGGGGGATTTTCAAGCTGTGTTCAATGAGAGAAAGCAGCTCCTAAAAACAGTGTGGGGAAAAATATTGTAACACATTTTCTGAGTGTAAAACCCAGGGAAAGAAAGACATAAATATGACCTTTAAATGATCCACTTGATTTTTATTTGCTTTCAAATGGAAACTATTGTGATAACCCTGCACAAGAGGGTCACTAGAACTTCTTTCTGTGACTTGATTCTGCTTTTAAAAGTTGATTCTGTCAAAACCATATGTTTTTCCCTTTCCATATAGCTGGCCAGAGAACCTTAAGCCTTGCCAAACACTTGAATTAAATGCCCTATAATAATAAACAACATAATTTTATATACACTTATAAAATAACTTCTAATTGTTTTGAGTATTTTCAGCTGGTTAGAAATAGAAAACATTTGTCTTGATAAAGGCTCTGAATCAAGGCTAAGGAGGTGAAAATAAAACCCTCTGGCACTGTAAATAATGGAATACAGTACACAGTGTTATAATCAATACAGTCAGTTTGAAGCTGAGGTGTGACACTTTAGGGCTGTAATGCTTGCCTCATAATCACCAATAAATTGTGGTCTTTGACAAACTCATTCCCTCTGGATGATGCTTTCTTTTGTTGCTCTACAGGGTATTCAAGGACTTTATCGGGGTTATAAAAGCACAGTACTAAGAGAGGTAAAACATTTGTCTTTTTCTCTTTTATTTTTTTTCAATTGCTTCCTTTGCCTCAGTTTTCTAACAAGAGATAATAATACTATTGAGATCAGTTGCTCTAACCTTAAGCTCTAAATCCCAGAATATTTCATTCCAGGTAAGTTACCAGCCTTTCATTTAAATAGAATACTGATCATGAACACGAAGAAAACCGTTGATACATGCAAACATTCATTTGCCATCCTGTCTCCCAGTTCTGTTGCTGCTAAATTGAAAAAGGATGGAAAAGTATATATTAATATGAGAAAACCATAAACTAAAGTACTGGAAACTTTCTCGAGTCTTGTGATTGCATCATGTGAACTATATATGCCAACAATGGTGAACTGGTGGCATCAGGCCAAGTTTAGCACAGACAGATTTAGGCTTTCTTTAAATATATTCGTCAGCAGATGCCAAGGGATTATTTGTCATCTGTATATAGGGAGGATTGTGCTCTCTCTCTTTTTTTTCTTTTTTTTTAATGTGTGAAAGAAATGCATTTAGTCACCCAGTCTGTAGATTTGATATGGCATTACTTAACTCTAAATCAGAATTATTTCACTGTTAGAAAAAAAAAAAATAAAAAGAGGGCTAAAAATATTTTGGCGCACTTGGAAGAAAAGAGTTCCTAAACTAAAATCTTTTCATAAATGCACTGTGAATTCCAAGATTAGTGTCATGGAAGTGCTAGACATGCTGTGTGAACTGAGGGCAGATTATAAAAGAAGTAGAAAGACCTACTGATAAACTGCCAGTCTAAAATTGTTTCAGTATCAGGTCCCAGGAGACCACCTTTTAACAAAACAGAAGTTGCATGATGTATGTGTACCTCAAATAGAGAGATCAGGCTTGGTTCCTAGGAAAACATAAAATCACAGAAAGGTTTGGGTTGGAAGGGACTTTAAAACCCATCTTGTTCCACCCCCACCTTCCACTGTCCCAGGCTGCTCCAAGCCCTGTCCAACCTGGCCTTGGGCACTTCTAGGGATCCAGGGGCAGCCACAACTGCTCTGGGCACCTGTGCCAGGATCTCAGCACCCTCCCAGGGAGGGATTCTTTCCTGGAATGTTTCTGGACACAGCCACTGGTGTCCAGGAAGGGCTCTATGTGACGTTTTTGATGTGGTGTGTGGGTTTGTCTTCTCCTTTTGTAATTCGAGTGAATACAGTAGGTTTGGATCTTCCCCCTATGATTTAAACACAGGCTCAGATCTGTTGTCTGTGTTGCCATTGATAATAAAACCAGTTGCAGAGGCTTTTTATTCTTCATTCAATAGCTCTGCTTTTTAAAGCCTTTCTTCATGCTGAAAACTCTTTTCAGGACAGTTATGTTGGCCAGCTCTTGTTACAAGTACAGAATAAAGATAGGTTTTACCTAAAATAAGAAACACCAAACTTAGTGTTCCGTAAAGTGCTGACAAATGCTAATGCACTGTGGTTTATTTTAGCAGTTTTGAGTGTTTAAAAAATTACTTATTTGTGCAAAGATGACACCTGCTTTTCTGAAATGTAACCCTCACCATAGCTTTGTCCTGTACTTATTTTCTGGCTCACTAAATGTGTTATAAACTCAGATTTCATTTGCAGACAGGGAAAAAGGCGAATGAATACGAATCATTTTGATTTCTCAGAGGGGTTCTGAATAAATGAATAAATTTAGATCCCATTGAGTACAGATTTTGCATACTAACAGGTAGATAAAGCACATGGTTGCTACTGTGTGCTATTCTCCTTAAAATTTGTTTTGACATATGTCAGGGTGGTAATTAATTTACAGACCATATTCATGGCACAGTGTGTGACCCTGCTGAGATAACTTTGTTTACTCAAAGTGGCAACACTTTGTTGGAAATTTAATGGGAGTCCTCTCCATTATGTATATTCATAAAAGATCCTTCAGAACTGATTTCAGTTGAAGTATTGCTTTTTGGGAGAATCTGTCCAATAGAATGAGAAATAAATGATTACTAAATGAAATGTGCTTTCTCTTCAAAATAAAACAAATCATAGGTGATGTTTAAAAAGAAAAAAAAAATCTTTGAATTTAACATTGTTAAGTCTGATGCATTTTTCTGACACTAAATTTTGTAAAGCAATGTCCACTCAGGTATCAGCTTTTTGCACCTTCAGCTGGAGCTGATGTAAGCCTGACATTTAATCGTGGTATTTTTCCTCCTCTTTGAGTACACCACTTCCTTTAGGGTCTTTATTTTCAGATAAAAATCTATATTAATTCAGTATTAGATACATCCTGGTAGCTACATAGCATATATCAGCTGGTACTTAATTCCAGCTGACTTTTATACTTACATGCTTTCGTTCTCTACCTACACCAACCCCTTTGTTTACTTATAATGGACTGGGAATTTTTGGATAGAGGGTCTTCAATACATGATTTTTCATTAAAAAGATTGGAAGAGGCTGGGAATATTGATGCTTTTCAGATGATTATATTCTTGTGCTGGCAAAGTTCTTGAGCTGGAGTTTAAGAAAGGTTAATTTAAGCTGTTGCATTGGGATAAAATTTTGTGTATTATATCAAGCAGATTTCTGGACAGAGATCTGCTTGCCAGTTGATTGAATTTCAGTGAAAATAAGTCTGTTTATAACTGGACTGTGGTGTGGAAGCCTCATCTTGCTTTAGCATAGCAAATGTCTTCAGGACAGCCTTACACTGCTCCATGTAACTGCCTTCAGCTGCTGTGCTGGTGCAAGGTGGTTGTTTCATCCTTCAGTTGTGATTCTCAATCTGACTTACCCCCTTTATCTCCTCAGAACGCTTTCTGAGCAGATGGATATTGGAAGAGAAAGAAGATGGCTAAATACATAATGCTTTTGGAAATAACTTTGAGTGAACCTCCAGGCTTGAAAGTTTTGGCTGTGACTCTTTTCACCTTTTTGGTGCCTCTTCTTTCACATCTCAATTACATTTTGGTCTTTACATCTTCCTTTGATGTAGTTACACTGGACTAAGCCTAAAATGGAAAGGGAGGTGAGGTACAGTGCATCATTCTGTTGGCAGCAGAAGCTTGAAAGAGACATCTGTGCTCCAAGAGGAAGGCTTTTGTAATAAAGCACGAAGTGGGAGTATGGTTATTAGGTTGCTCAATGAGACTTTGAATAAATGGCAGAAATCAGAGGCTGTGAAATGATGTGGAATTCCCATGATGTCATTTCCAAAGCAAATCCAAGTGAGAATTGCCCCTTCCTATGGCTGTAGTGTACCAGTGTGCACCACTGTGGAAACTGGATCATACTGCTAAGATCAGTCAATGAACAGGTAAATTTATTCACATTTTCCACAACAGAGAAAAGTTAACTGGTAAAATTTCCAGCCATCTCATAATAAGGCAGGAGCAGACTATAAATCCACTGCAAATCCTTTAGAATTCCTAAATGGGGATGGAGTTCTGCTGCTGAGATCTTATATAAGCAAATGGAGCCAGATTTTTAATTCCTGCATAATTCATTTTATTAACTATGACCAAGTAGAACATCTGTTAAAATTCCATAATGTTCAGTTCATGGGAAAAAGAAAGAAACCCCTGAGTTCCCATTGGAGCTCTTCCATTTCCGTTTGTGTTACAGGACTCCAGCAGATGTCTTAGAGGACTTTATTATAAATGAGAGGACAGCACAAATGAAAAGGAAGTGCTATGTCCAGTTTCCCTGTATACAGTGGGTTACTTCACTGGCATGTCTGTGTGCAGGTTGCAGCTTCACAGTAAATCTGGTGTCCCTTCTGTCCTGAATTTCCATGGTTTGGAAGAAGTGAACGAGTCCAGAGTGGGTGTTCCGTGTGCTTTTAATCCAGTTTGTCACTTGTAAAGCTATTTCAGATGGACTGGCCTCTAGCTTGGAAGTAGATTCAAAAGGAGCTAAATTAATATTAAACTTTCTTAAAGACAAAGGAGATGGAGAATGACTGGCTGGCTGTAAATCACAGATGTCTTGGGAAGAGACTGAGAGTCACTTCCCAATGTCAGTCTTTGCTGTGCAGGTGGCCCTGGCTGAGTTTGTCCTCCTAGACTTTTCTGAGACAATTCAAACTCTGCTTGTGTTGGCCTCCATTCAGGTGGAGGTGGCAGTGGTGCTTTACTTGTCAATGTTGTTTCAGAACTCAGAGGTCTGAGTTTGAAAGGAAACCCCTGATAAACCTGACTCCACCTGGGTACCACAGGCTACTGGCCTTGCTTTAGGTGAGACAGCAGAGTTGTCACTTTGGGCAGTCCCAGTTCTTCAAGTTCGTGCAGCTGTGGGTTGGTTTGGGCTTTGTGGGTTTGTGTTTTTCCCTTCAGTATATGCAAGGCAGAGCCCAGAGTGGATAAAGCTGCTGCTGTCTTGGGAGGGAGGGAGTGATGGAATAACGTTGGGAGGAGGGACAGCAGTGCAAAGTGTGCATTAGAGAGTGGCAGCAGTGTCACAAACAGCAGCAAATTCCAGAGAGCCAAGGAGATGTTACATGTCCTTGGAGGAAATACTGCTTGTTGTGTGTTCCACAGAACTGCTGTCACTTTACAAGATGTGTCTCAAACGGCATGGGGAGGACGTGCAGTGCAGCCTTTGCAGATGAGGAAGGAGCTAGAAGTAATTAAAAAACCCAAAACAAAACAAAAAAACCCCATCAAACCAAAAAAGACCACAACAAAAAACCCTCTTAAACAACTTACTGCTGGGAGAGGGAAAATAAAGCAACTAGCACCAAAATTGGACTTTAAAGGCACACCTGCTTGCATTTTTCTAATTTTAAAGGGTTGGTGAACAAAGGATGCTGAGAGGAGTTTGTATAAAAATGTAAAACCCAGCTGAGATATGTCGACCCTGTTGACTGAAGGTTGGAGGGGATTTCTGAGGGCTGAGCTCAATAGGGCACACTGCAAACAGGGAGTTTGTTTATCCATTTAAGGTAGTTTTGCATGCTTTTCTTTTGTTAGGACATCTTTATATAAATATCCTGTTCTCTGAGCTGTTAGAGAGATTTTTTCAAGTTTATCTCTGTTGCTGTAGGACAGAAAGAATGTTATTAATACATTCTTTCACTTGCACAATTCAAACTTTGATCTTTTGTCATTCTCTGTGTATTACAGAGCAGATGTCGATAGAAACAGGCAAACAGGACACTATCTTAATACAATATTTGTAAAAATAAACATCCTCCTTAGTGAAATATGTGCAGTATCTGTCTTTTGTTACCTTCTGGAAAACCGAGCTGGCTTTTATGTTATTTTGTGACTCTAGATAGGTTAGATTTAACCAGGAATTTGCCAGGCAGGAGGTTTTTGACTTTTACTGAGCAGCCAGCATTTCTTTGGCTTGGGTGTTTCATATAGAGCATCAACAATCTCATGAAAGCGATGCGGGCTGTAAAATGGATTAATGAGCTTTGTGGAAAATTGTGCAGAGCTTATGTGACTTCAGGATTAATAGGAATAAGTTGAAAAATGAGTGCCTGCTTCCCATTTTGTCTTGGAGATCCCAGCATTGGAGTTGTATCAGCTCTTGTACCACTTGTATCTTCCTAAGTATCAATATTCAAGGAATTTTCATTTTGAGGGGGCTGTGAGGGTTAAAGGTAATTCTTGAGGGGTGGGAGCAGGAGACAAGTCTGGAGTGAGGTCTCAGGCACACCCTAGCTTGTGACCTGGAACATCAGTAAATGGATAAAATGAATAACTCTGTTGATGTAGGTTGTTCTCATTACCTTCTCCCTGCAAATGCTGGAATAGTACTTGGGAGATGAAAATGGAGATCTCACAAAGCAGTTGTAAATGACATTTACAGACTGCAAAATAACCCTGGTTTTCCTAATTTAGCAGTTGTGGGAAATAGGTTTGGTGATACTCCTGGATGGTGGACAGAATCCTCAAGCAAATTCCTTGAAGTTTGGGAGGAAGGAATGAGGGGGGTTTTGGCCTTTTTTTGGTCAAGCATGTTTACAACCAAGATGTTCTGGTTGAACACTCTCTTGTTCAGGCCGGGTGCAGTGTCCATATGGACTGGCCAGAAGCAGAATTCAGCCATCCCTGGTGCCATGGATGTGCTGTTTCCCAATGGAGCACACAGTCACTGCATCTCTCTGACATCAGTGGGTAAATTCAGATGAAAAGAATTCCATATATGCAGAGTATTTCTGTATTTTGAAAGCTGCAGCCTTGCAGCTGGGGTCTTTGAACAGAAAAACCCTTGGAAAGGCATGTGCACTCAAAGCATAGTGTTGTGATTTGATAATGCAGATTCTTTCCAGCTGAATGTGGGTGCAAGCAGAGTCTTGCAGGAAGTGTGTCCTGCTCCAGGCTCCCAACAAAGATACCATTTCCATACATTCTCAAAGCAGCTTACTAAAGTGTTTCTGCAAATGCAGCATTCATGGTGTAGGAATGTCTTTTGTGGGTGGGTAGCAGCACTGTGGGCAAGAACTCGTTGGGAAGAAAATAATACTATGAAGAAAAGGTTCTGGTTTTCTTTGTGCTGTGATTTTTTTTTTCTTTTATTGATTTTTTGTTGATTTGTTTTTGTCTTTTAAATAACCTAGGAACTCTATTTGCTGCACTGATTGCTTTGATTTCTGCATGTTTCACAATGGTTTGAATTTTTGGCTGAGTGGTGGCTTTTAGTTTTAACTCCTCAGCTGCATTCCAACATGGGCTACTATATTTTTGTTTGTCTAAATACTTTCTGTAGGTCTCAGTTCCTGTTTTGCTAAGTTGGAGAATAATCCTGCTGATGGCTGGAGGTTGCTGGGCTGTTTTTGGTGAAGGCCACCTTTAGTTGGTGGGTGAAGCAACTTCTCTATGTGTGTGCTGAAGTGGGTAATTCACTAACCCCAGAAAGATATATATGTGTAGGGCATGTGTTTATAGAAAATATGTACAAATATACACATGGACACTTCTATATGTAAAATATGGCGTTGCTTTTAATAATTTCCTGTCAAGGGAATTGGACTATCTGAAGCAACTAGTCCTGTAAATGTGTGTGATTGGTCTGGAACAGCAAGCAATTTAGCAATTTCCTGAAAGTACAGGACTGTTTTTCAAGGATGAAATTCTTGCCTGAAGTAGACCAAAGCATAATTTTACAGTGGAAGGCTTCCACTTGCAGGATCATGCTGCTGTCAATATTAATAGCACTTACCTGTTTTTTCATACTTAGGCTACTCTTTTCTGGTTTCTCTGCACCTCCTAAAAACAGGACCACAGTTAAAAGAATCAGGAATCCAAGAATTGAATCGGTAACCAAAAGATTATGGTGAAGGTGTGAAAAGGAAACCAGATCTGTGGCAGAGAGCTTAGATGATTTATCAATTGTGTTAATGATTGGAAGAATGGTTAGAGAAGCACTTGTGAGAGAGTGCCACCAGAACAGTTCTTCCAAGTGCTTAAGACACATCATACTTCAATTATTTTGAAAGATTACCTGCTTATTATCTAGCAGGGAATAGGAATTGATCCCACTGTTTTGAGTACTGGAGAAGTTCCCCTCAAAAGAGAAAATACTGAAAGCCATACCTCGCTTTAGGATATTTTACCAGCCAGAATTGGCTGGTTTGAGCGGATGGAATAAATGAAACAGCTTTTTTAGCTTGCTCAAAGGGGAATGTCGGGAGCGCGGTAGGAATTCAGGCTCGCAGTGGAGATTTTGGGCAGGAAAAGGGAAATGTGTGGACTCTGCCCGCGCTGGGACAGCAGAGGGCAGCAGCGGCCGGGGAAGCGCGGGGCGCGTTCGGGGTGAAATCCGCGGGTCCTGCCAGTGATGCTTCCATCAACTTCCATCACAAGCCACCTGCAAAGGACACCCGGCGTCTGGAACGCTGTCCCTTTGACTCTGGGAACTAGCCCTGTTGAATTTCTGCGTGAATTGTGTGAGGAAATGGAGTGAGGTTTGGCTTGGGAATGATTTTATGGGCTCCTATAATTTAGATTTGATGCAGTTTTTATTTGGCATTAATAGGTTATATGTGCTCTGTTGCATTCCCCGTGTGTTCTTGCCCCGTGGAATAATGCCCACGTGCCATGAAGAAGAGAAAGGAGGATGTCTGATCACCTGGCAGTATCTGTGCTGAGACTTCATGGGCTGTGTAATTAATCATCTATTTCAAATTTTACTTCATCATCACATTCTGTTAGTGTTCTGCATTTCTTTAGCTTATCTGTTTCTAAGAAAAATGTTAGTAAATTCATAATCTTTGGGATAGCGTGGTGTGCACCTTAATTAATATCTCATGTCACTTCTTAGTGACAATGTAGTTGGAAACACGTGTGGGAGGTGGAGCAGAGTGGCAACATGATTTTCATGATTTTTATAGAAACTTAGGTAAAGCAGGCCTGGTGTGTGTACTGCAGATGGAAATAATGCTATTAAACCAGGCTCTTATCTCACTTTTATTTTTCTGTTAATTTTATGGAAGCCAATAAAGCATAAGCTCTGCACATTTTCTTTTTATGTTGGTTGAATATGTGAAAATTGTGTTCGCTTTTCAGAGCCAGCAGGTCTAGAGTTTGGCCTGAATGTTTTGGCATGTTTCTGCAGTGCTGGGGTCCCTCTGCCAGATGTGGCTATCCCAGGCTTGAATCTTTCCCAGTTAAAGGCTGCTGGTGATGCACAATATGTGACATGGGTAGATTTCTGTCCTGAGGAGACTGAGGCATCTCAATGCTCTTTCAGACAAAGCAAAGCCTCAAATAGAGAATCATAAGCCAGGATGCCACCCCTGCTTTCCCATGGGAGAACAGCCAGTACATTGTATTCTGTGTTTGCATTTGGCGTTGCACAGTCTCTTAATCTAAAAGAGAGGGGCAAATAAAGAAGGTTGCATGAGTATCAGAATAAATAATATGCTCGTACCTCACTGGGAGGTTATCTGCTCCCTTCTTGCTTTTGCTGATATAAAATCCTGAAGTGCAATAAAACATTTTAGGAGGCTCATGAAATTCAAGACCATAAGGCACTTAACTGAGTCTTGTCTTGCTGACTTTAATGTACTGAATGCCAATTAAAGCAAAATTTAGCCCATTATTAATTTTGCCACTGGCTACATACCTCAAAAGTTTTGGGTGGATGTTTCTTATGCCTTTTTCTCCAGTCTTCCCAGCATTTTGCCTCCTGGCCTGTGCAGCTGTGCTGCTGATATCCTTTCTATTTCTGGAAATGACCCATGCAGTTAGGTCAGTTTGTTTTAGCCTCACTCCTTGTTGCTGAAGTAGAATAGCACATTTCCCCTAACTGCATGAAAGCCAGGGCAGACAATCTTGATAAATATGATTAATGGGCCTCTCTGCTTTGCTCTGCAGCTGAAGGCTTCCTGAGATTCTGTGTCAGCTGGGCAGCAGCTCCCCAAACCAACCTTTACATAGAAAGTATGTCTCAGGTTCAATTATCTTGTTCAAGGTATTCCCTGATTTTGCTGTAGGAAAGTCTTTGCTATTGAAATACAGTAATAAGAGGCTAAAGATGTATTCTTGGCAGGAAAAGCAGTTCATAAATACGGGTGAGTTTGGATTTCTTGACTCAGTCCTGTTACCTAGAGGTCTGTTTGTTCTGGTTCCTAAGGCAGAAATTAAATCTGGGGTTAGTGAGGTGTTGGATTCCTTGTCCTTATTAGCAGGACAGGAACTATTACAGGAGATAGTGACAAGTGGTGGCAGCTTTGAGTCAATTTTAACCAGTCAATACTTGGCATATGTTTTTAAGTTACTGTTATGTTTATCTCCCATAATGTGACTTAAATATGGTATTAATAGAATTTGACAGAAAATGCTTTCTGAAGTATGGTCAGAAGGAAAACCAAATTTGTATAATATTATCTTGGTGGAAAATGTTATCTAGAGATAACTCCAGCAGTTATGCAACTGCTCCTTCACAAATGCAATTAATATGGGGGGGGAAATTCCCCATAAAATAAAATAAAACGTGTGATTGGTATTAAGGAACACTGAGTTTGCACCTCTCTATTAATCACCAAGCACCCAAATTTGTGAGAGTATTCCGCAAGTTATCCTTAAAATTCAGAGTCCCCTGCATGTGGGAATTGCTGGCTGCAGCACAGGCTGGATCCATCCAGCTTTCCTGATGACTGCTCTGCCATTGTAATTGCAGCACAGCAGTACTCTCAATAATTGAGTACAAGTCTTAATAGCAAATAATCCTCTTGAAGTTGTTCCCCCTCCATTGCAATCAGAGGAGAGCTTTGTTAAGGCATTAACGAACAAATTAGCTACTAAATACTGGTAATAACCTATTTCCCAAAGATTGCTTTTTAATTATAGCCTAAGCTGTGTGATTCCTGAAATCACTTCTTTGACAAACCAGTGTTTGTGATCATTTCCAACCACAGTGATTGGCAAAAAAGTAGTTTTTACTGATATCTGAACAGACTTTGCCTCTATATTCCTGCCTACAGAAATACTTTATCAGTGTTTCTTTTCACTGCTGCTAGTATTTCAATTTAAATGTATTAGGCTGTGCTGTGAAATTATTGTTTCACTTCCACATACAATGTGTGGCTTCATTCGATTTTTAGGTAATATAGATATTTTTTTCACTTAACCATTACAAGAAACTTTTCTTGTGAGGGAGGAGGAATTAACCACTTTATTTTTTTTAATGTATTTGTTAATCCAAACTATGTATTTTGCTAATCTGTGTGCTAATTAGAAAAGTAAATTATGTTTGGGCTTTGGCAAGAAGGGATGTTTTTGGTATACTGATTGTTTTTCCTCCCCAGATTTCAATAAAGGCTGCACATCTTCCAATATATCATTCCACTTCCCTTCAAACCTGACTTTTTTTATAAAGGAGCACAGCCGTCAAAATTGGCAAGCATTGAGCTTGATAATTAATTCAATATAGTGACCAATTCTGTGAATTACGAGTTCAAAGCAACACATGGACATGGATGAAATCAGATTTTGGCATTTCTCACTTAGATTGTTTCAGGACACTGCTGGAGCTTCTTTGATCTGTAAATAACAACTGCAGTTCAGTGTCTTACTTAAAATACATCAAACACATTCATGACTTTTGCTTTTACATGTAGATCTGACTTCTAGTTACAGTTTTGGATCAGACTAATAAAACTGTTCATGTTTTGAGATTTCCTAGAGAAAGCTACCAAAGATAGCTCTTGTCATTATATATGTCTTTATATTTCAAGAAAAGCAGCAAAGGCTTCTCTGATGTGATGTGCACCCCAGACTACATCAACAGATGCTTTGTGGAGTCAGAAGTGACCATTTCCTGCAGTGCAGATCCTCTGCAGCCTGTTGGCAATGGCAGTTCCTCTCCTCTTTCAGCTAAAACAAGTGAACTGAGCCTTTATTTTTGCTGTGCCATTTGGTAATCTCATTTCCCTGCTGTATCCTGTACAGACCAGTGTTTTGCTAGTTCTGGCCTTTTTGGGGGTTTCAGCTCTGCTGTGCCTGCCAGCAGACAGAGTAGCTGGTGATGACCAGTCAGGATCTATTTGCTGCTCCTTAGAGATACACCCAGTGCTGCCTTAGTTCAGTAAAAGTCACTGCCTTTCAGAAGTTGGGTAACTGCACAACCCAGGGCTTTTCGTTTGGTTATAAAAGAGCTGTGTGATTTCTTGGTAGCAAAGGAATGTGGGGAATTATGGCTTCTCAGTGTTTTACCATCAGCTTTCCAGCTGAGGAACTCCATTCCTCTAATTTGACTCCCAGAGTTTGGCTTAGAAAAGTTCAGCATTCAGGGGTGGTGCAATGGGGTTTTTCTGCTCCTCACTTCTGTAATTGCTCAAGCTCCACACAAATAGAGCAGTGTGGGGTTTGGGGTCTACTGAGGTAGAAGGTTCTTCTGTACAACCCTCAATCTACAACTCAGTGAAAATTCAGTGCAACCCTCCAGTCCCCTCCCAAAAATCAAAAGCCTGAAACTTAGCTGAAAGACAAGCTTCTTGTCTAAGCACCCCTGTCCCTTTTCTGGTTACAATCCCTTGATATCTCACATGTGGAGCTTTTATTTCTGTGGATGGCAGGAGACAGAACCCAAGCAGGCAGGTGAGGTTTTGCCTGATGGGATTAGCCCTGTGTTCTGTGCAGTATCTTGTCTCTCCTTGGGACCAGATGTGGAATCCTCAGGGAAGGCAGGAAAGGTGCCCTGCTGTGTTTCAGGCTCACAGCTGGCAGCTGTTACAAGACAAGCTCTCTTTAGTGAATCCTTGTTCTTAGCAGCACCCCTGGCAAAATGACTGTAGAAATAGGTAATACAAATCCTAGACTTCCACATTAACCCTTTTAAATGGATGCAGCTGGCTTAGTGTCTCCTTTCACCAATGATTGATATTTTGAGGGGGAGGCAGATTATATTTATTATATGGGAAAACAAATTATACTTCCTAGTTATTCCCCAGCTCTCTTTCCCTTCAACACTCTTCTCCAAAACACATTTATTTTTGTATCCTGCCTTTCAAAATAACATCTTACACAGATAAACTTTGAATCTTTGAGAGCCAAATCATGCTCCTATCACTGTTCTCCTGCTGACTTCCCTCTCAGCAGAGCTGTGGGATGAAAAGTTGGGGCAAAATACAAGCCCTGTGTGGCAGAGGCTTCTGCAGGGTGGCTGCATGATGGTCTCTTACCTTTGTTGCAATATCTTTTGAAAGTCACAGCTCATTGTCCAGAAATAATAACCAGAAGAACATCTGTGGGCAGAGAAGATGTTTCAGAAAGAAATTCTCACCATGAAAATTCTTGGCAGCTTTGGCACAGCTTCATCCCACACCTGTCGTGCTTGGCAGAGGTTTTCACTTTGTATCAGGACAGGTAAAAAAGTTGTACACATCCAAAACCCTCTGAGTTATGTAGTTATAGTGTGATATTCCCCAGAGTATTTACCTTTTTAGTGTTCTGAAAAATATGTACATTTTCTGACTGCTAACACTCCATCCTAAAGTAATGACTAGGAATTCCATTTTGGATGCAGAGCTCTGTCACCAATGTTCTCTTATTGTTTTTTCACTTTGCTCCTAAGTCAAGATGTGTGTTTAATTTGTTAATTTTGAATTTTAGATGGTTGAGAGATGCTTATTCTGAATATTTAATGATACTGTTATTTTGAGAGCATGTAGTGTCTGCAGGAATGCAATTAGAAACTAAGCCCAGGAATTTCTGTGGCAGGTCAGGAACTTCTGGCCTCAGCTGTCATTGACTGGAAGAAGAATAAAGCTCACAGTGCCTCTGCAGATCACTGAAGCATCCCTTCCCTGATGTTATGATACAGGTCATACACTCTGTTGAGAGACAATATGAATGTGCCTGGTGGATAAATGTTCTCTGTGTGGACTTGGATGTTACTGTTTCTTCTCACCTTTTATGATCCACATCTCTCAGACTGATGTGAATATTTGAAGTATGAGCTGCTTTGAACAAACAGAAGTGTGTGTATACATCTAACAACCACGGAAAAAATGTCTCAGGCATGAACTGGATGCTGTGGTGAAGTTTCAAACATCAGCCAACAAAAGAGCCCTGATGTGTTTGTTTTCATTTCTGTACTTTTGAGAGCCTATTTCATGACTGTTGATGCTTGATTCAGATTTTAGGAGGGTCTTTGAAGAAGGCACTGTAGTTGTGTAACTTAAGAGGCTGGTGAACCACCATGGCCTCTGTGACTGAGGACAAACTCACCTTGCCTAGGTAGTCCAGATGTCTGTGAGAGAAAATAAATGAGGAAAAACAACAATTTGAGAAGAATTTTGAATACATAGTTAAATTTAAATCCTTCAGATTGGCAAACCATGGGGAGAGGATTCTGCCCAAGTTCCCGCTGGGCTGTGCCTCGTTCAGAGGGGTGAAAGGCAAGATGCAAAAGATCTTTAGTTCTTTGTTTTACTCTAAAATTTGAGTCGATGTGTGGCTCAGATCCACGGGTCAGGTGAACATAAATGGTGCAGTTGGAATCTATCCGGGCATTAAGCTAACCTCTGACTCACCCCAGCAGTGGTACAGCATTACAAATGTAGTCTTCAAGGAAGGATGAACAAATTTCCTAAGCCATTGGGCACGAACAAAACCTTCAAAATCAGCCAAGAATACCTCCTTGTTCCAGTGTTCCGTCACCCCTCATGCCCTGGGATGTATTTATTGTGGCTAATGCTAGGAAAATTCAATCTGTCCATTTGTGCTCAGAGTGACTCAAGGTACCTCTCCTTGTTTTGTCCAGCTCGTGTTTAGTTCTGTGTCCTATAAAAGATTTCCAGACCACCAAGTGTGATGAATCTCAGCTCAGCATATGAATATCAGTGGTTTGACAAATTAACTTCTTTTGTTAATATACTTCAGCAGAAGGGAGCATAAAGAAGGGAATGCAAAAGCACCGTTTTCTTGACAGTTCCAGCTGTTTAGAAAGTAACTAATTCAGGCCACAGGAATCCTGTGCATTTCTAAGTGACCTGAAAAGAATGTGTCCTCTCATGTGTGATTTTATTTTACCTTCGTGCTTTCCCAAACCCCATCAGACACACAGAGCTCCCACTAACAGTGAGGAAGGAGCTTAGAACTTCCAGAAACAAATGGAGCTCAAGTATATGAGTTGGAAATGGATCTTGTATGTGTAAGGGAAATATTCTTCTTTCTTTTCCTAACAAAAGCATTTCCTTTCTGGATTTCCCCCCTGTTTTGAATTTAGAAGGGGAGCAGAGGTGAGTAGTGGTGGTAGGAGGAAGCCAATCAAGGATCCAAAATGATCTTTGTCTTAAGAACCTGGCTGGAAGATTCTTCATGGGTTATGGGGCAGAACTGAACCATGGGACTTCTTGCTGAGGTTCATATTTGACCTCTCAGTCCCCTTGGAAGTGATGATCTTGAAAGAAGATGGCCTGGAATGACTTAATGTATTTATTTTCCAAAGGCCCATGAATTGCCAACATAGGGAGTAGTTTTACTGTAACAAAATACTGTGTATTTAAAGAGAATTCCTTCTTTTTGAGGAGAAATGTGACCTTGATTAAATTACTTCTATTTTTAATCAACTTTAAGGTCCCTGGAACCTCTGAAGTTCCCAGCAGCTGTTCCTCAGATGTCTCATGGCCTCTTGGCCTCACAGATTTCCCCATCTCGTTGGGAGGACTGAGGACTCTGAACATCCTAAACAGCCAGAGATAACATTTTGTGGCCAAGAAAGACTCAGTGGTGCCCTGAGCTCAGGGAAGCACTCTGTAAATGGTCTCCAGAGCTTCCCCACAGAGGCTGTGTGTTAGACAACTCTGCTGAAGAGCACTTCAGCCTTAATAGTTGTACACTGATCCCCAAACACTGCATCTTCTTTCTGCTGCCAATCTTTCTTTTGTGCATTATGTTTCCTTTGAGAGCAGAATGCAGGCAGAATCTCTTCAGCTCTTGCTTTGCTCTTTAATCCAGCACCACAAACCAGAAATCCTCGGGGTTTAAGCAGCTTCCCCATTTATTTACACAGATCTGCAGCAGCTTTTTGTTTTCTTTGTTGTTTCATCTGTGGCTCCCCCTCACCCCTGCTGTGTTTTGGATGGCTCTGTATTCTGTAGGAAATTCTGGAATTTTGTTTAGCTGCCTGCACGCAGCTTCCCTGTGCATCCATCCACCTCCTCACCTCTGCACGTGGTGCAGTACAGGACCAGCATCCTGCTCCCAAAGCCATGCTCCCTTTCCTTTACTCATGTAGTTCTGCAAACAGCACAGCCACAGTTTCCCATGCACCTGTACCCACAGCACTTCTGCTTCCCTGTTGTGCTGGCTCAAACTCTGCTTTTGTGGCCCCAAAACTCCCTCCTCCAGCCCTGAGCTGTTGGTTGGGCAGATGGTATCAGATGCTGGGCACTTCCCCAGGTGCTGGTTGCCAGCCCATTGGTTGCCTGGCCAGCAACACCAACAGCTGTTGACCCCTTCTGCAGTATTTCCTGTAAACTGGGGTTGCCAGATTGAGTCTCCTGGCTCAACCAAGATGCCTTCAGATGTGTTTGAGGTGTTAATTTGATGTTCACATAAGTTTTAGATGCTTTTTTTTGCTGCTGTCTTATTTGCCTAAAATCAGATGATGAGTTCAAAAGCTAAGGGGGAGGGAAAAAGGAGAATTCATGCACCACTTCAATAGCAAAGCACTCTAAAAATGGAGCTCTATACAGTCAGAGACAAGATGTCAGTAGATATCCCATTGAATGGCTCATGTTCCATTACTTACTGGTACAGCAGTGAAATAATTAAGTTTTAGAGTGAGATTATAAGCATATGGTAGAGATGGAAACCTTAGTACTGTTTAAGTACTATTATCCAAGTGATTATCTAAAAGTTTACCACCCAGACATTGTGTAGTTGCAGCTGATGGAAAGCAAAACCCAACGAGGCCAGTGAAATTTGGATCAGGACCATGTAATAATATTACTAATTGGCAAAGGCACTGGGTTTTACTGTATGAACCAAATATTGCCATTTATTGTGTGTCAGGTATCCATTGAAAATACATGGGCTGAAGTCCAAATACTTGTGGAGATTAACAAGTTGAAGTGTAGTTCAGGACACTCCTGGAAACACTAAGGTATGAAAAATGAGGAATACTTGTTGGTACAGAATGTCCTCAGACTTCATCAGTGCAGATGTCCTTTCAGGAGTTGTTACAGATAGTCTGAGAGTAACCAAACCATGATGCACATCTGAGGCACCACTCTCCTTTTCCTGCTAAATATGAGACTTTAATTGAAGATTTAGTTATGGAATTTTGTCTGTATGAGCAGAATTCCATAGTTTATTATAGTGAAATGCCTGAAATAGCAAAAAATCCCAAAAGCCTATAAAGAGGATCAGGGAGTTTAAAACCAAGATATTAGAATTTTACGTGGTGTTGTGTGTGCATTGGGTTGTCGCCTTCACCCAGTGAGAATCAGACTTGCAAATGCTGTGTGCTTGCAGAAGTGGAGTTTTTCCATTGTTGGTTTACTTGCAATTCATTGTATCCATGCCAGATAATGGTCACAGGTACTTGAATGGGATTAGAAATAATTTTTTAAGAGATATCTGGTACTTTGCTGCTTTTAAGCTTTAGCACAGTCAGTGGGATTTTATGTAAATCTGCCAGTGTCATTTCCACCACTGGTGATCTTATTTCTGACTGCAAGCACTACTATTTAATTCTGTCAAAGGTGTTTCTGTAATTAAATTTATAGTGCAGCTTAATAACAGTTCAGAGAACATAAAGCTCCCAATGTGTTTTAGTTCTATTTGAAAATGGATACCCAGGCTAGAGTTTGGATCAGAGACAGTAAAACTGGATAATGTTTTGTGACCCTAAAGTTTTTCTGTTCAATCACACCTTGACATTCCATGTCATTGGGTTGGAAAAAGATTTTTGTACAAGCAGGTTTTGAAGTGTTTTAATACATAGAGAAAAAGAATCACAATGAAACAGAACTGTTGGCATTTCTGTGTATCAAGAGCTGTTCTGCTCTCCAGCTCCTGTTAACTTAAGTGTCAGCTGCTTGACTGAGATGTTTGCAGGGTCAGGCTGCTTCCAGGCACGGAGATGGAAGATATCCTGGTTTCCTTATTTGATGCAGCATGTTGAATTCTCAGGAAGCTACTAGTACCTTGTGTCTCCTTCGTGTATTTTTCCATGAGAATAATCAAGAGATAAAATAAGTTTGTTGCTTAGCAAAGAAATGATTAAATAGGCCTTTGACAGTAAAGAAATTACAGCATTAGAAAATCCCATTGACCAAAAGTATTTTTCAGGTTTTAGGAACTAAAGTATCATGAGTATGGACATAGTGCAAATGCCCAGATGTCATTGCTTGAATAAACTTTTTGATCAAAGATGCAGGTGTATTTTTGGATGAAAGAATGCAGCACTGAGCATTGCTTCCTTTTAGCCAGAGCTTTACCCCAATATATCCTTTAATGCCTATGCTCAGACTAACAGAAAACCTTTGATTACCAGTGCCTATAAAGAGCAGATGGTATCTTCTGACTGTGTTTTAATATGAGTATGGATTGAGACTGTGCATATTTTAAATCAACTGTGTCTGTAAACTCCATTCAGTGTTACCTGTGCTTTGAAGAAATTCAGATATTTAATATGTCTACAGACATCCCATAAATTCTTACTCACCCCACCTGCTTCCATGTGCAAAGTTCCTGCTGTTACAAGTAGAGCTTTGATGAATATTTTGATTGCACTATAAAATTCTTTCCTTCAAAGATATGGATTTTCCTCATGGAAAAGGCTTTGTTTCTGTTCAGAAACAGAAGGAGAAAAGGACTGTCTTATGTCTGCAGCTCTCTGGCCTTGCAAGTGGGGTGGGAATGAATTCCTAGAGCTGTAAAGAGCGACCAATAAAGGCTCCTATTACCCCAAAAGATTGGTCAAAAAACCCAAATTTAGTCAGTGCTTTAGATTTTTGGTACTAAAGCCATCTCTTTCCATAGATCTGACGTGACTGCAGTGTTGCTCTGTGTTTGTGACATGCTTGTTAATCCTGTGACCCTCCCTCCCTGCTGTCCTCCACCTTTCCAACCATCCATCAGAAGTACCAGAAGTGCCAGATTCAGGAACCTGGCTGGGCTTTCTTAGTTTTCTCTCTCCAGGAATCAGCTATTTAGAATGAGATAGAGTTTTACATATGCAGCTGCGTGAAACTACAGCACCTTTTTTGAAAGGAGATGTTTTACTGCCTCATTAATACCAGCTAGAATTCCTGCTTTACAGCATTACATCAGCAGGAGTAAGGTGGAAACACGAGTGGCAGCACTGGGCTGAGGGCTGAGGTTTCATTAGTGCTTTTGAGTGTTGTTCCTGTCTTTGTAGAGCTGCAGGGTTCTTGGGAAAGCTGTGTGCCCTGTATCTGGCCAGGAGGGTTATAGAGATTCATCAGTTATCACCTTCCTTGTCTTTCTTCACAAATGACCTCTTTGTGAAGCTCTCCAGTAGAGAGCTGTTTGATCAGAGTTGACTCTGTGAGGTCTCCCCTAGAACTTCCTGGAAGATGTCATAATTTAATGGTTTAATTTTATCCTGGAGCACTTGGGTTCCATGGAAAATCTCTGGTATGTGTGTACATACATCCCTGTAAGAGGAAAGCTGAGAGCTTGCAGCTATTAAAGATGTTTGTGCTACAGTGTCAGGATCTGACCTTTTGCCATCCTGATAGAGGGCTCAACAAGAAAACTGGATCACCTACTTGCTGTTTTAGGCTTCAAAACCAAACTGGGAATTTGCAGACATAATATGAATGTTCCCTGTGTTGCTGGTGAATAAGATCCACAGGTGAGATATATTCTCAAAGAAAATGCTTGTCCAGAAGGTTTTTTTTTTCCTTCAGGGAATTTATGCTTCTGAATGCAGCAGTAATTGTGAACAGAAGGGGGTTGTGTTCTCAGGTGGACTTCATGTGTGTTCTCATTGCACATCTGAGCTGGACATTGTGTTTGTGTCCTTCAGCCACTGCTGTAATATGAATAATCCACAGAAACCTGATCAAAAGCAAAGCCTTACTGTTAACTGACTGTCCTCTCAGCAAAAGGTCATCTTTGAGCTGACGACCTTCTAGTCCAATGGACAAGATGAAGGGCTACCATTTTTCCCAGATGTCAGATCCAGGGAGATTGAGTGCTTTGCCTGAGGTTATGCTGTGAACTTCCTATGCAGTTGGGGAATTCTCCTCGTTGCCAGAGCAGTTTCAGAAATGAAAGACCATCCTGCTGCCTCACTTAAGGGTTTTTGTTGTGGACTAGCAGTTGAGCACACACGTGGCATTTTGCAGGGCGCTGAGGGTGAAACTGTCACACTGGCTGACTCTGCTAATGATCTCTGAAATTCAGTGTACATGTGTGGGGACTTCTCTCCTGTTCACTTTTGAGCCCTGGAATAACAAAGCCCTGGAGCTCCTGCCCCACAGCATGCCTCAGACTACACAGGCTTGCACAGACTCTTAGGGCTGTACTTGTTTCCCACAATTTTCTGCGTGTTTGTCTCCAAACGAACCATGAAATGATTCAGTGCCCGCATGTGGTTTTAATAACACGCCTATGTGGGCAAATGAGAAAATACAGAATGTTTGACTGGAACTTTCCAGCACACACCATGGGTTAAAACACAAGTAGGTTTGTAGTACAGTGTTGTCAGAGTTGGTTAATTACTTTGGGTTAGATGATATTTTAGATGATACTTTCCTCTCTAACCTTGTAACAACTGTTGAGTGCTGGAAAACTACGCTTAATTAGGGGCAGATTTGGAGCAATAATCTCCAGCTTGATCTTTACTGGGATCTGATTGTTTTTCTGGGAAGTTTGTGTCATGTTGTTGGTTTTTCGGCTTTTTTGTTTGGCTGCTGTTGTTGATGGGGGTTTTGGCTTTTTGAGAGAGAGAAAGAAAGAAAAAAAGTGCAGCAAGTAATTTTCTGATTGTGTTTAGCTTGTGCTTCCCCATCTTGAGAACTACAACTGTTGTACATCCATCATGGCTGCAAGTGTTCTTTTCAGAGTCCAGAGCAATCCTCCCTTTGCCACGTATCCTCAGCTTTGCAAAATGCTTCTGAAAAGACTTTGTGTCCCTCTTTATTTTGTTAGAGTGAAATAAGTTCTCAGATTTTCACACTCTGCTTTTCTGTTCTCTTCTCCCACCTCAGACATGTTCATCTCTGATGTTTCCTCTTCCATGCTTTTCTGAAGGGAGATTTACATCCCACTGCCCTGAGATCAGAAAAAAAATTATTACCATTAGACAAGAGAATCTTTCAGACTATTCTGAATCTAAGTTTTCTTTTGCTCCCAGACTTGAAGGGTTAATGTTAGTTTAGACTTAAACAGCTTTTTCTAACAGTCTGACTTAAGCTTGCTGATGAAAAGCACAGTGAGAATTGCCTTTGGCAGTCTTTGATGTCCTTGTGCAGGAAAGGGGGGGAAGAGCAATGGAAAAGCCACAGGAAGGTAAAATGATAAATAAAGACAAGCACTTGAAAATTTTCTGCAAGCAGGAGAAGAAAAATCTGTTGCTGTGCCCGTGATGAGGAGGTGAAGAAATAATGACTTAAATTGCTCTGGGGAACATCCAACAAAGCAGCACCTGAGCTGATCATCTGTGCAGCCCATCCATCAGGACAGGCTGCTAATGCAGGTTAGACAGACTAGCTGGGAACAGGCCCTGCCCTTGGTCAATGGCCTTCAGGTCTTATTTTCTCCATCAGACTGTAATTCCTCTGAAAGGCAGGTGCAGTTGTAAGAGAAAAAGAAATGCCGGGAGCAGAGCAATTCTCTGACAGCTGTACTTTAGGTGTTGTGTACAATAAGAGACTTAGGTAAAGCAGGTGGATAAAGCCTTTAGAATTTGTTAAATTCCACTTCTCCACTTGTGTTATTGGGAGAGTTGTTTTTTGAGTGTCTTCAGTGTCAGAGTCCCTGTGAGTGTAAAGCCCCTGAACTTGGTGCATAGGTGTGTATAGAAGCTGTGCTGGGCTGCCTTGGTTTCTTCTCAGTCATCTTGGAGCACCAAACTTGCTTGCAAAGAGGAGCCACATGAGTGTAGGTCTGCTGGAAGCTCTGGTCAGTGTAGAGGTTAGAAATGACAGCACAAAAACTGTGGTAAAATTTGCTGTAAATCCTGCAACCTTTATGTAGATGACTTAAGTAAAACTTACAAAAAGCATTCTTGGCCCAGAATTTCGAACCATCCAGGCATATAGGCTGGGGAAGGCCACAGTGGGGTATGTTTTGGGGGTACAGAAGGTTTCAGGAGCACACTGAGGCTGAAGAAGAGCAGGTCCCACAGCTGTTCCTGCTTTCTGCCTCACTGTGCAAGTGGATCCAACCCCAGGCAGTTCGTGGCACTTCTCACAAAGCAAGGGCTGTAGCATCCAGGCAAATACTTGCATGTTCCAGAAGGGAAATGCACTTCTGTGAGGCACAAACATCCCAAGGTGCTGCAGATGATAACACCTGTATGCAGTTATTTTATCTCTGGGATCATCGAGCCTTAGGAGCAGAGCCATATCTTAAAGGAGCTGTCACAACAATCCTTGTTTGCCCCCCAGGTGTCTCCTGGAGTGCTCCTACAGGTAATTAATCACTTAATAAAACACACTCTTTGACAGTAGGTGGAATTTGGAAATTAATTTGCACCCCTTAAATGAGGCTTCTAAAACTATAATTATCACGAAAGAGAGAAATGAGCTGTGTCAGGTGTATAAATGATTTATTTATCAAGAATAAACTGTTACCAAAGTGGCACTTAGCTTCCAGAGTCTGTGCTGCATTTCTTAAAGGTGAATCAAGCAATGACATTTGCATTCCTTGCCATTTTTGCAGGTCTTGGGGCCAATCTTCAGTTGTTTGGTACAAAAGTGACCTGTGACAATACTACAGCTGCCTTTCCAATGTTCTCTTTCTTTAATATATGATCACTTCTTGCTGCCCCATCAATCCCTGCTGGATACCTTATCCACTGAAGAGCCTCTGGCCTCACCACAACTTGTGCAGCCCAGCTGGCCATTTGGATTTCTCATTATCTCTCCAAATGGTGGATTTTGTGAGCTGGATGTTGGTAGCAACAGGAAATAGAAAGGGGGGGAAGTTTTAACTTGTTGGCTGGGCTGCATATGGAATAAGTTACCTGGAATAAGAGGAAATCCAAGATATCTGATTCTCTCTCTTTTATTTTTTTTTATGATAGATGTTTAAAAATGTAGGTTGTGAGAGAGCAATTTTTTTTTAAAAGTCCAGATAAATATTAGAACAGTAACATTTTAAGATCAAATAGTTTACAAAAACATTTACCTTCAAAAATACCCTTTCAAAAATGTGTTACTAAAGTGTCTGACTGTGCACCAGAGCATCTGAAGACTTATTTTAGCTGCATATGCAAAGGGGACATGGGCTTCACTGCAGCCTTCCCTGCACAATTGCCTCTAACAACTGTTCTAGTTGCTACAGCTGAAATGTATTTGTTGCTGACAGTGTAATTGGCTGGCTTCAAAGGGCATCCAGTGCATATAGTCTGTGGGACACGGAAGAAAATTGTCTCATTATTACATATTAATCTTACATTATTGGTGCATTTATTTCTGGAAAAGCCCAAGAGGATTTCTATTGAGTCGTGTCAGTCTGGCTTCTCTAATGCACAGCTCCAGGCAAGGGCCCTGCCTCATTATTTCCCCCATACTTGTTTGCTTGGAGTTGAATTGACTTGAAAAAGGGATGAGGGTGCTCAGCATCACTGACTTGATTTAAAAGTTCTGCAGTGAAATTTCTTGAGTTAAAACCTCTTGAGAAAAAAATGGAACAAGGGTGAAATCAGTTACAGTGCCCTTTTGATTTACATTTTAGTCGTGTCGTTTCCTGCACCAGAAGTGACTTCTGCTGTGAAGCTTCACAAACGCAAACAAAACGGAGTGCCATTCAAAAAAAAAAACAACCCTGTGAAGTGATTAGATTGGCAATGCCATATTGTAGCTGTGAGAGCTGACAGATTGCAAACAACTGAGCAAAAAATACTTGTGATGCTGACTCTTCACTTAGGGGTGTGAGTTGGAATGATGCTCTGTAAAATCCTTTCAATGTAAACTAACATGTTTCTTCTTTTAAGTTTTATCACAAGGTCTTTTTGCTGTACTGCAGAGGTTTTTGGAAATGTACTGGAAATAGTTTTCACACAAACCAAGTGGCAAAAAATTAAACGCTCAGGAATGCAGCTGAAGGGGCAGTCCAACCACCCTGAGCATGTCCTGGTTTGCTTGAAATATGGTTGCCCTTTCCAGGCACTCAATTCATCTTGAGGCCAATTTTAGCAGTGCTCAGTGCAGAAATGGCTGTTATGACATGCCCTGAACCAGCTCTGGTTCAGCTTGTGTAAATTCTACATGTGGGGTGCTTTTGGAGCTGACAGGTGGAATTTTATTGTGATCCTATTTAACTGTTCTACCACAGTAAAGGCTTTTGGAATTTATCTTACTGAGTTGCTCTGCGTTGCAAAGCAAAAGCAAGAGGTTTTTTTACTTTTTTGTTGTTTTTTAATCAGCACATCTTGTAAAGGCTCTTGTTCAGGGTGATCTCCCCAGCTGGGCACTATTCAGCTGGTCTATGGGCACAAACCATCATGTCAGGCTCTTTTCTGTCTACAGGAAATTTCCAACACAACAGGCAGTTTTCACCATGTCCATCAGCATTTCAGAATGGATTTGGGAACCTCCTTTCCATCCCAGATTAGTCCTGGGCCTGTGTCAATGATAATAGAAATTCCATGCCCATGGCAGGGAGATTGGAATTAGATGATCTTTAAGATCATTTCCAAACCAAACTATTTTATGATTCTATGACTTCCAGACAAACTCAGGTCATTCACTGGCATCAGGTCAGCTGAGTTTTTAAAACTGCATGTGAGAACACAGAATCTGCACAGTTCTGCAAGTTTCTTAATTCTCTTCATGATCCCAAAGCCCCCTACCAGCACCTGGTGATACTATTTAAAGAAAGATGTTAATGGAATTATATCCTTTGATTGAAAGCCACAGTTGATTTCTGCTCTTGTATGAGTTCTGCAGATTTTGGATGTTTTGTCTGAAGTGGTCTATTAGCACTTGACCTGAGATAAAAATTGCTTTTTAAGCGAAGAAAGGATTCTGGCATGAGTCAGAAAATCCCAGGAAAGATAAATGAAAAGTGTAATTAAAATGCCTTGAGGTTGAAACATTATGGGAATTGTAATGTATAGCTTGCTAATCTCATTACAAAAAATCCTGGTTTAAATCACCTGGTTATATTATATGCTGCTAAAGCCAGTCTGCTGCTTTTCAGCCCAAAAGGTTACAAAATTGTACAATAAAAGGCACTTGCTTTGACATCAGCAAAGCAAGTGTATTAGGCAGTAGCATTGCTTTCCTTCCTTTTCTCTTAATTTGTTTGATAATTTTTCCCAGTTCCCTGAGTCCAAGTTGCAGTGCAACCTCTGGGACACCATGTCTTTGATCAGGATCAATGTTTTTTATTTCAGATGCTGCTTCACAGTTTTGTTGAACTAATTTAGGCAGATATATCCCATCCAGGCTCAGGGTAAAGGAACATTATCAGTGCACTATGGGGACTGTGAGTAGCACCCAGAATAAGGCATCCAATCCATTCCTGAGGCTGCAGGAATAGAAACAGTTCTAGAGACCTAAGGGCAGGTTTCCCAAGTAGTTTCTACTCTACTGTCCAGTGAAAAGTGAAATTTCAGTAGATTTCTCATGGCCAGGGAATGCCTGACTATTTCTCCAAACAACATTTTTGTGTTCAATTTTCTTTCCTCTCAAGTAATGCCTGTTAGCATGAAAATTATTTCATTGCTGACTGCTTCCCAGCTGGAAAAGAATTGGGAAGACTGCGGTTCAAATCATATATATGTAAATCCCATTGATTTTGTCTGTGTACTGCAGTCAAAATCCTGTGCCTACCCACACAACTTGAGCCATTGCACTGTGAGTTTTGTGAATGTACCTGTGACAGCAGGGACATCTGCTGTGATGGGCATTTGACATGGCTGCAAAACCAGTGAGGAAAAGAAATCATCTCAGTCAAACCTTCTGGGTGCAGAATGGCCTTCAAATGAATTTAAGCTGTGAGAGCAGCATTTCCCATCCCGTGGCATTTCCCACCCTGTTCCCTCTGGAGGCTGTGCTGCAGTGGGCGTGCAGCTTGGCTTTCTCCTTCTGGTGTCAATGTTTTCCACAGGAGGAGGTTTCTTAAAGGGGCCATCAGTGCAGCAGATGCTGTGCTCAGACCTGCTGTGTGAGAGAGGAGCGTGCTGGCAGTGGTGGGATCTGCTCCCATCCTGGGGCCCTGGCGAGGCACTGCTTGGCTGTGATGCTGAAGCTTCTTGGTGGAGCTCCAGTCGTGTTGTTCCCTTGGCTTTTCCTCTCTTGGGCGTTTGAGATCACTTTGAGCTCCTCACTGTATATCTAAAGTAACTCACAGAAGAGGTTAGACTGCGTTAGCTGGCTTTTCTCGTCAGTCACCGTGTTGGTTGCAGCCCCAGATGAGCAGAGCACTTTGTTCAGGCATCAGTTCTACAAAATACTTTGGCCCAGCTCCAGCTCTGGAAGTGCTTTTACATTATTGGGAAGTTGGGAGTGTGAAGAAGAGCATGGAGTTTTGAGAACTTGTACTTAGTCTTTAGCATCTTTAAAGCTTAATATTGTTCCCATTCAGCAGTAAATAGTGTAAGCTTTTGTAATGGTTTAACCCCAGCTGGCAGCTCATCCCCACATGGCCACCAGTGGGATAGGGGAAGGATTGGAAGAGGAAATTTGATAAAACTTGTGAGTTGAGATACAGAAGGTCGAACAGGTAAAGCAAAAGCCAAGCAAAGCAACACAAGGAATTCCTGCACAGCAAGGACAGGCAGGTGATCAGCCATCCCCAGGACAGCAGGGCTCCATCACACGTAATGGGGCTTAGAAGACAAATGCCATTGCTCCGAACGTGCCCCCTCCTTCCCCAGCAGGACACCACACGGTCTGGGATGTCCTTTGGGTTGGCTGGGGCCAGCTGTCCCTGCTGTGTGTCCCCTAACTCCCTGTGCACCCCCAGCCCTCTCCCTGGTGGGGTGGATTAGGAGCAGGAAAGGCTTTGTCTCTGCATGAGCCCTGCCCAGCAATAACTAAAACCCCCCTGAGTTATCAACACTGCTTCCAGTAGAATCCCAAAACCCAGCCCCATACTGGCTGCTGTGAAGAAAATTAGCTCAGCACAGCTAAGTATGTGCTTAAGTGCTTTGCCAAACGTGGAGGGGATGATTTATACTGGTAAAGTGGAAACTTGGTGGTGTCTACTTTGGTGATCACAGCTCTAAGCCGGATTTCATGGAAGAAGCATGAGCTGCTGTCATGCTCTGCAGTTCAGCTCCCTCAGGCCCTGCTGATAGCCCAAAGCTATTCTGGGCTACATGAGCAGGATTACAGGATGAGCAAAGGAAGAAAATAAAGGTTTGTGTGTGTTGGGGTGTTCCAGTTGTTTAGTTGTCTTGCCCACCAAAGCACCCTTGTTCCGCTTGATCTTATTCCCAGGCTTTTGTAGCCTGGCACACTTTCTTCCTGTCCAAGCTGGGTAACCAAGTGTGAGAAATTGTTCTGGTTTAGCTTTATGGTTAAACATTGTGGTTATGAGAGATTCTCAAGGCAGACAGAAATGAGGTGCCTGTATAAAGACATGCAAAGGAGCTCAAAGGCTTATGATGAAAGCATCTTCTCCATAACTGGATTAAAACAAATCATTGAGAGTCGCGGCTTTTATTTCCACAGTTCTCACACCGGTGGTGCCGTTGTACAAGGAGGGTTTAGTCTCTTTTGAGGCAGCCTGCAAGAGGTTTCTGAGAGCAAACCCTCCCTGCTCTGTGCAGATTTGTGAGTGCAGCCAGCCTCGCTGGAGGCTTTCCCCAACTTGCTGACAGGCAGGAAGTTGGGGGATGCAGCAGTGAGACAGCTTTCCCAGGGGCTGCATTGCCATGGACGAGGCTGCACGTCCACACCTGGGAGGGCAGCGAGTCCCAGGTGGCCCAGCAGTGTCCAACCCGACATCCTACAGCTGCTACCTTGGGCTGGGGGTGGGAGAAATGCTCCATTAGGAGCACAGTAACCCTCCAGCTGCATTAGCAGGGAGGTCTGCTGGGTCCAGGGGGCTTCCTGTTTAAATAGTTACAGAGCCTGCAGAATTGGTTAAACTGTCAGAAAAGAATAATAGAGGGTAAAAATAATAATAAAGGAACCATCCTTCCTGTATCTGTACGTGCATTGTCTAACTGCTCCTTTGGGATCAACCAAACGCTTGCTGGGATTTTTCAGCTCACTGTAATGAGTTTTAGATTAGGTCTTTTGCAATGTAGAATCAGATTAAAGTTTGTGGAATTGTAGCTGCAGTTCAGGGAAGTTTTAATACGTAAAAGCTAAGGGAAATCTTTGTCATAATGTAGTAGGTCATTTCTCTTCTGCAAGATCATGTCCTGTGCTTGGGCAAAAGCAATGCAACTGTTCATTAAAACAGCCGAAAATGGCACCTACAGAAGAAAATTTAGCAAAGCCCCATTTTGTGACACACAAAATTCTGAATCTGAAGTAATATACCTTTACATGGACAGTATTTCCTAAATTTGAAGTTAGTCTGCATTCTTTCTCTCTGCCACATGATGGAGATAACGATGTAAGATACATGAACAGTACTGCACAGGCCTTACACTACAGGGAAAGAAGTTTCAGCTTGGTTTATAGTAGTTATTCCATTAATGTTGATTTTGCACTAGCATTGATGGAGTAGTTTTCTTAATAGTATCCATGAAGTGTTTTGTTTAAAACAATGTTTACTTACTTGTTCTTTTTTGGTACAGCTTGGGTTTTTCTTTTTTTCTTCCACAAGGGCAAAGAAGCAGGATTACCCTTACCAAATAAACAGGGGTAGCAATGCAGCAAAATACCAAAATCTTTATTTGGTAAAACATTCAAAAGAACTTGGTTAGCTTACATTAACTGTATTGGAACTTCAATTGTACTTAAAAGTTAATGGTTTGGGTTCAGATATAAGTAAGGCTGTTGTGTATGTTCTGTAAAAGCAAGGAATTTGCAGCAGTCCTGTTAGACAAGTTTACAGAAAGGACATCCTAGAGCCTGCTCTGGCCATGAGTGGGGTCTGTGCATCCTGGGAAGGACATGGTAGAATCCAGATTAGTTGATCTTTGTGTTGTACTGCAGAACCTTTGCATCCACCCTCTCCTCTTTTCTCCATCTTTAGTATCAGTCCTGATCCAGAAGCTGTCAAAGCCACATGTGCAAAATTCCCAGCCATTTCAATGGCCTTTGGATCAGGCCAATATGCAAAGGCAGAGATGGATTTCCTCTTGGAAATTTTTTTAGTGATACTCAGAAAACTCCTGGCAGGAGATGTGTTTAATTTTTATGGTGAGAGCTGCTGTGTTATATTTGTAATCATAATGTAGTAACAAGACATTGTAACAAAACTAGTATAGGTTGAGATATATCCAGGATGGGAGAAACACATGTTTCTTCCCAGTCTGGTTTTTTTTTTTTTGTTTTTTTTTTTTCCTGTGGCTGTTACTCTGAAGATAAGAGTTCCTTTGCTGATGTCAGGGCAATTACAGCTGCACTGCTTTCCAGTTTTTTAGCCTGAATATTTGTTGGATGAAGCAATACTCACTCCTCTCCACCTGCCTTGTGAATCAAACATGCTGTCTTTGAT
Source organism: Acridotheres tristis (assembly GCA_037013685.1). NCBI lineage: Eukaryota > Metazoa > Chordata > Aves > Passeriformes > Sturnidae > Acridotheres > Acridotheres tristis. Next base: position 5,924,981 of record CM072899.1, on the reverse strand, counting down.
TCAAATCCTGGGCTCAGTTTTGGGTCCCTCAATACGAGAAAGACATTGAGGGGCTGGAGCATGTCCAGAGAATGGGGAATGGAGCTGGGGAAGGGTCTGGAGCAGCAGGAGTGGCTGAGGGAGCTGGGAAAGGGGCTCAGCCTGGAGAAAAAGAGGATCAGGGGGAACCTTCTCACCCTCTACAACTCCCTGACAGGACTAGCCAGGTTGGGAGCAGTCTCTTCTCCCAGGTAACAAGTTCCAGGGTGAGGATAAAAGGCCTCAAGCTGCACCAGAGGAGATTCAGATTAGAGTGTAGGAAAAAAAATCTTCACTAAAAGACTTGTCAAGCATTGGAAGAGGCTGCCCAGGGAAGTGGTTGAGTTAGCATCCCTGGAGGGATTTAAAAGCCATGTAGATGTGGCACTTGGGGATGTGGTTTAGTGATGTGCTTGGCAGTGCTGGGTTAACACTTGGGCTCAATGATCACAGAGGCCTTTTCCAACATAAATGATTCTATGGTTTTGTGAATCTACACTGCTTTAATTCCTTGTGCTTAGGTCCTTATATAACCTGCAAAATTCTCACTTGAGGAACTGTTCAACTCTGATATTGCAAATCCATCAGTCCAGTGTCCACTAGTGAATGGTTTTTTCTTTGATTAGAGTTTCCAAGTTTGTATTTAGAGGCTATTCCTTGATAGGTACCTTTCATAAGGCATTTAAAAAATTATATTTACATGCCCCATGTATGTAAAATGCCCATTAAAATGCTCTCAGAGACAGGGAACTGATGTGCTGGACAGACTCTGTGTGTGTGCACCCACGGGCTGATGTAATAGCTCCTCCAAATGTTGGGAGTTTTTCCTCAGAAGACTTCTTCCAGAAATGCTGCCCTCCACGCTCTTGGGTTCTGCTCCTGTTTCTTTCATGAGAACAAAGATTAGTTCTTCATGGTCCTAAACTCAATGCATGTGCATGACTTAAAGGCATTACCTACCAATAAATAGGAGATTAGCTGCGGCTTGTGTATTTCCTGATCACTTCAGGTTTTTTCAGATGGCTCGTTGTTATCCCGTTTCCTTTAACGATGGGACACTTTAATGAGTTTGCCATCTGACATACATCTGCTTCCTGTTAAACAATACCTTCATTCTTCTGGAGCTGCTAAACTCATCTTTTATCCTACAAGATTTTTATCTGCACCCTGAAAACAGCATGTACCAATCGGTGTCAGCATAGTCATTTACTTGCTGAGAGGTTTTTTATTAATATGTTGTTGAAAATGAATAGCAAATGGGCATCTCCTTTAATGCTTATTTGTTGGAAGATGGGAGAACATGGATATTATTTGTGTAATTAGGGGCTGGTCAGTTCAGCTCATGTTTGAAATCCAATAAAATCGACTTTTGTGGCTGACATTATACAATCTCTAATAGTTATTCTGGTCTCCCAGCAGAGTAAGAAGGGGCTGGTTCAAGAAGGGGGTGGAATTTGAAGCTGTTAATGTTGTTTCTTTGAGGAATGAGCCTTCAATAGCTCAATAATGGTCTGTCTCACGCGTGTGCAAAGTTAGGGCTCTGTGATCATCAGGATCTCTTAAATCAATCCAGCCTGCATTGAGTTTGTGCATCTGCCTCAGTGCCTCTCTTCTTCCCATGTTTTGGAAACATGCAATCGTGCTAGATCTCTGACTATGTCTTTCCCCTTCACTGGTCAATATTGCCCTCATAGAAAACCATTTTTTCCTTTTTTTTTTTTTCTTTTTTAGTCACAGAACCTTTTTCTCATGGAAGGAAAACTGAATTTTCCTTTTACTTCTCTTTACTACATAATATGCCCTATAAGTTGCTTTTATAATGAGTGTGTGATGCTATTTAAGAGGAAATGTGGATGTGAAGTTCTGCCACACAGGTCCAAAGGACATCTGTGAGCATAGCTTGTAACCAAATTAAGCAACCCTGTGGGGCACATAATGTTTTGTCTCGGAAAGGAATTTAGTTCCAACCATTCACATATGCCAGGTGACAAGTGGAAATACTTTGGGGTTAGAGCTGGGGAAACGGAGGAAGCAAGGTGCAGATATTTATTTGAGAGTTAGCAGATGCCTGAAACAGAAAATTACTATAATTCAGGAGTTTTGTATTTCTTCCCATTTGTAGCTTGCAGTTTTCTCCCAGCTCACACAGGGTTAATGTTATTTGCTTGAAAATTAGGGAATTGCTGATTACTTCAGGTGGCTGCTGGTGCATGATCTGAAACCTTTGTTTTAATTATACTCTTGGCATTGTTGAGATTGATGTTTCTACCACCCTAAATGCCATTCCTTTGCCTCTGGCAGTGCTGCAGAGCCTGTTCAACACTGAAGGGCTGTGAAAAGTTGTTTGTTGCAATTGCAACTTAATAGTTTTCCCTGGGATGGCTGAGCTTCCCATGGGGTTCCACCTCTCTAGCTTCGTGCAGTCTTATAGGAAGTTGCTGTTTGTGAGCTTGGTCCTACATTGTTTTCCTTAAGGAGTGAAGCCAAGAGCTCTTCCCTGGTCATTGCTATGCCAGCGTTGTTAAACTTGCCTGAAAAGCTTTGCTTGTTTTTGCATCAGTGTTTATTAACAAAGCCCACCATCATTTGTTTAATATGTAAACTTGTCTGTTCTTTCAACACTCTCACAGCCTTCCATCTCTCAGAGCTGTAGGAACATAGCTGACGGCTTTGACACACCTGGGCACACCTGGGCACACCTGGGCACACTCGGACAAACTTGGGCACACTCAGGCACACTCGGACAAACTCAGTCACACTCAAGCACACCCAGAGACACTCAGGCACGCCCAGACACATTCAGGCACACTCACACACACTCAGATGCACTCGGGCACACTCAGCACATTTAGGCACACTCAGGCCCACTGAAGCACACCCAGGCAAACTCACACAAACCCGGGAACACCCAGACACACTCAGCACACCTGGGCACACCTAGGCACACTCGGGCACACACAGACACACTCACACATACTCAGGCACACTCAGACACATCTGGGCACATTCAGGCACACTCGGGCACATACAGACACATTCGGGCACACCCGGGCACAACTGGGCACACTCAGATGCACTCGGGCACACTCAGGCACACCTGGGCATACTCAGGCACACTCACATACGCTCAGGCACCCTCGGGCACACCCAGGATCACTCAGGCACACTCGGGCACATGTTGGCACACTCGGACCCACCCGGGCACACTCGAGCACACCCAGACACGCCCTGGCCCCCTCACACACTCAGGCACACTCTCACACACTCACATACACTCATGTTAAGATTACAAATTACCTTCCTGTAGTTTGGTCCCTTGTGGAGTCTGACGTTTTTCAAGGAGGCCCTGGGAGATAATATTTACTGAAGCTTTGCAAGTAAATATGTCTGCTTTGTCAGCTTTAGGGTGTCCCATCGATGATGGGTCTTAAATACCTTCATCTTCCATCAGTGGAAAAGCTGTGAAACCTCCAAATCTTCTTGATGGTGGCTATTGCCATGACCTCTGACGTGACCAGGGGCCAGGCTTTCCTCGTTTCATGCTGTCTTTTCAAAGCCCATCCTGGGGAAAGTATATTTATAGCTGGAACATCAGTTTATCATAATCCAGATGTATTGGGCCAGTGTGTGAAGAATTTTAGGAGGGCAAGACACCAAACCAAATTTGCTGGGATTATTTACAGAGATGTTTAACTCCAGTGGGCTGTTTTATTCTGCTTTAACTTGAAGCTATTAAAAAACTCTTCTATCCTTTATAAAGAAGCTGGAAATAAAAGGGATTGTAAAAGGGACTTAGGTTAAAGGAAGATTGTTCTCCTGATATTTGCTGTGTATGTATCCTTAGAAACACTAGATTTTTGCTATTCAGAAGTGAGTGATTAGACTTTTCTTTGCAATTACAATGGAGAAAGTACAGTCTGGCACAGCAGCTCAGTACTCCTCATAAATACAGACTTGGACAGTGATGGCCCCTCTGTCCTTGTCATGGTCAGTGCAGGTGACAGGTTGGGTGCAAGTTGGAGAGCTGCCCCATGAGGATGAAATAGGTTCTCCCTGAAGTGAGCTGCTGGCCTTTGTACATTCATACTCTAAAATCCTCTTCAGAAGTGTTTGCTTTTCTCCCATTGCTGTTAATGTAGGGAACAGTGGGGGTGTGGGTGAGAGCAGTTTCTGGGTTGGAGGTGCATTTTCAGGAACACTGAGAAAGTTCTTACAAGGTGAGCCTGTTCCTCCTCTGGCTGTTTATGCCAATCTCTCCTCCTGTATTTACTCTAACATTTGTAAAAACAGATAAGTCTTCTGGAGAGCAAAGCCTGCTGAACTGGGGACAGGGAAAACCTGAATAAACAAACATGTGCCACAGATTAGTAAGAACATCTGTAGGTTTTATATTGTTTTGAGAACACATACCACAGTTTTTCATTTCTTATGCTTTTTTAGTTTCTCCCTTTCTTTCTGTATCTGTCTTTTCTTCTTCTTTTTAAATATATTGGTAATAAAGGTTGGAGGTAGAAAGCACAGCTGGACTCTGCATGACATGCCACTGTTTAATTTCTAGCTCGGAGGATGAGAAGAAGAGTAGTTTTATTGTATCCTAGAAGAGAATAAAGCCACATGCAAATTCCAGCCATGGACATCTGTTTCCTCTTTGTGTGAAAGAATTCTCATATTTGGAAGGGAATCCCAGTTCTGAAGGGGCTGATGAGGTTTTGGGTTTTTTCTTTTGGTTCTTTCCCCCATTCTTTGCCACTTCTTCAGCTTGCTGCCCTAGCTCTGGCTGCTGTTTTCCTCAGGACAATGTCGGCTTGCAGTTTACCATGAGATATCAAATGGGTCCATTTTGAGGTACTTTAAAGTGTTGTGCTGTGGTTACAAAAAGCATTATTAAGTTCCTCCTTAAATTTCTTTTATTAAATTAAACAGTATTTGGTGGGAGGACTTTTGCTCTGTCATCAATCTTCAGTACTTACAGGTCGGTATTTTTCTTTAGAAGCAAGATGTTTGTATCTGCTGCTCTGGTGGGGAAGTGCAGCTATTTCTAAAAGTAACTTTTTAAACTTGTAATAATTTAAAATACTTTGCATCAGGGGAATTAAGTAGATGTGTAGAAATAAGCATCTGCAAAGTTCATTACCTTAAGTTAGGCATCAGGTGCTAAGGACTACAGGGACCAGAGTAAATGATAATTTCACTAACCATAAAACATTTTAGAATAATTATTTGCAGCTGTCTGGGGGCTTTAAATTTGCCTTTTGTGTGTGTTTAAGGGTTGACTCTGATGAACAAACAGCATAGTTATATAACATTAGGCCAGACATGAGAACTGGTACTCTCTGTCTATTTTATATTAATGTCGAATGAGGGGTTGGTGGAGCTTGCCAGGGTTTCATATTTGCTGGCAGCAAGTTACCCACATGTGTGGACCACATTTTTATTGTTGCCTTAGCCTATTTCAGGCAGAAATATCTCTGCCTAACAGGGTGTGATTCTGTTCATTGCTGAAGAGCTTTTCTTTCAAGAAACAAAATACGAAAAGGAATTAAATGCTGTAAGTGTTCAAATTAAGAAGTGTCCCCAGATTGCAAAATTTTGTCACGTCTGCCATGGTGGAAGAATAAAGGGCAATAAGCCATCTAAAGGCTTTTTCACGGTCAGATGAGCTATCCTCACAGAGCTATTTCTTTTTGCATATATTAATGCTACTTTTGGGTGTGGGCTGTTTAGTCTGGTCTCGTAGGGAGACAAGGCTTATGCAAGCAGGGTGTTTGCACACATGGACACACAGCAGCCTGCACAGCCCTTCCACATCTTGACCACGGAAATGCACAAAGATTAACAGGAGTTCTGATAACCTCCTTGAGAATACGTGTGTGAGGGGAGGATAAAGGTGATAAAGGGGTTTGAGGGAAGGCTTTCAGTAGGAGCTGAACTTTCAGCAAGGGGCGTGGAATAGATCTCGAGAAGAAATGTGATGGAGGTCCCTGTCACGGGAAGATTGCCGAGGGCGGCTTGGGAATGATTTGGCTTCAGGGAAGCTGATGACAAAACCCAAATCCGCAGGAAGGCAGACTCCCTTTCATTCCAATACTCATGAAATTGCTCGTGTGGGTTTTGTTTTTAAGTCAGGATGTCAGGCAGGATCCAGTGGGTGACTGCAATAAACGTAGGACATCTCCTTAGGATCTTTTTAGTGCAGCTGCTCTGCTTGGTGGTGGTGGTGCTTCCTATTTTGTTTGGGTTTTGCAAGTTTTTAAACCCTAGTAAAGCGTGACCTATGGATGTTTAGACCCTTATCCTAGAGGAGGGAGCCCAGTGGCTGTGCAGGTCCCCCTGACACACATCCAGAATCTTCCTGGGCTGCATCCCATGGGGCATGTGGGGAAAAGGGGGAAACCCAAAATCCCCACACAGCCCGGGCTGCCCCTGGGCAGGACTCAGAAAGCAAACACCACTAACACTGAAAATCAAGCAGCACTTGTGAACAAGTTTCCCCTTTGATTGAAATGCTTCTAGCTGGGCGATATAAAGGGGATTATGTCACAAGCTTCCCTTGTTGTCTTATTAACAGCTGCTTAATTTTACCACTCATTCACGAGCATAAAAAAGCAAAACTTGGAGGCTGTGTTTGAAAGCTTGTTTTGTTTGGTGTACAGCTGGATACAGAGCGTTTCCTTTCCTCTTTTTTAATAAATTTGAAGCAAATGTATTGGTTATTGTTACTTATTTTTCCCTATTTTTTGGCCTAGATAATAGAAGATTATGTTGCTTTTCATTTTGCATTGCAAAGAAATCATTCGATATAATTTCAGTTCAGCAATGCTGCATTAGCATGTGGGGGTGTATATATCTTCTTATAAATATATTACCACACATTACTGTCAAAGAGCTGGGCTTTTTCACCCAATATTAAAAATAAAATTTAATTGCTACACCAGAGCTTCAAGACCCTGATAAATAAGAGCCATGTCTGACCTTTATTGTGGAGCTCTGAGATGCCACCAGGGATACTGCTCATTGTCCAAGATGACAAACTTCCTCTGAGATTTCAGTTTGTCAGCTCAATGTACAGCAGTGACATTGATTTCTTCTCACAGCCATTTCCTGCCTGAATAGATAACAAATTTTCTGTGGCAGGTGTCTGTCAAGTTTAGTTTTGCCTGGCAGATTAACTTAATAGACTCATTTATTAATCATTACTTGCAGCACAGAGAAGCAGACAATACTGTTTGACTCCTGTGATGTTGAATGCATGTTCCAGTCCAGATTCCTTTGTGTAGCTTGAATTTGGGTTTAATAAGCCATTCATATCTCTAGTGAACATTTAGTGAACGTTTTTAGTCACTCAGAGCAAGGATATCTGGATTAAATAGGCATGATCCATTTTGAGTATCTATTCCTTTCCACGGTAAAAGATGCGTAAGTGCTTTTGCAGACTAAATAATTTGATATATGAACTGCCAAATCAGCCTAAACAAGGGGAGAAATTCAGAAAGATAGAAGTAGAAAAAAATAGTTGGAGGAAGATTTGAGCCTGGGGTTGACTGGCTAACAAAGTAGAGAAGATAATGCAGCTTTAGGAAGGGGCAAAGCAGACCTGCAGATCCAGCTGTAGGGTGATCCTGGGACAGGCCAGTGCTTTCCTGAGGATCCTTTTCTCTGAGGGGTCTTGAGACAGATAATGAGCCTGGAGATAGCAAAGGCAGAGTTGGTACCAGAGGTAGGTGTTAGGGCTTCTCCGAGTGGGGAAGGACAAGGAAGAATTTAGTGGAGGGCTTTGCGGAGGAAGAAATGTAACAGAAGGCATAACCTTGGCAAGTGACGTGTCTTGTTGCAAAGTGTTTCGGTGTGTTCACAATGACAACTGACTCATGAGCTGGGGTTTTTATCAGGGCAAAGTCTGTGAAGGACACGGAGATGCAGTGAGAGGCAGTGCTGGGACAGGTGGCAGCAGGAATGAGCCCAGACAGAGATAGAGGCTGTGGCTGCACAGGAGAACCCCCCGTGTTCCAGGCAGCAGGGAGAGAACCACCAAGCTTCTCCCTTCTAGCTGGGTTGTGGTGGCTCCTCACAACCTGCTTTTAATTCTCCAGGGAGCTGGCTCATGGCTGATCATGGGACATGTTCAGGAACGCTTTTGCAGCTGATGCCCAACTGCAGAGCCCAGGTTGCAGCACTGCAGCTCAGCATCTGTGAGAGTCTGCACTGCTGAAGGTGTGCTTTGCCAAGATGTGTTCCTGGCCTTGGGAACGTGCTTCTTGAGCCATCCTTATGGCTTTCTTGGCTGACTGTCAAACCAAGAATGTCTCTGCACTAGATCACACTGCTTATTGCTCTTCTAGGCCACCCTGGTAACAATACATTAACCTCTCAGCAGGGAATGTGATAAACAAAGTAAAACTGCTTTAGTGAAACCAGTCATTTAATGGCAGCATACATAAAGTGTCCGTAAAGATTTGTAAGTGTAATAAGCTGCAGTTCACTGAGAGAACAATAACTGTTCCTAATTTAGCCAGTTGAGGAACATGCTAACCCAATTTACTTTTGTAACATTATGTTGTTCTTTTTTTTTTTTCCTTTTCCCACCTCTCCAGATTCCTTTCTCTCTGGTACAGTTTCCCCTCTGGGAGTCCTTAAAGGTAAGTTCTCCTTAGTGATGAAAATATAAGTTATACATTTTGCAAAGGCTTTCCATGGTAACTTATCTAACTCCATTATTGCAATTATGGGTATGTTCAAGAATCATTAATTATGTGCCAGCTTACCTGTGCATGTGAAGATCATATGCCTGAATATCTGAAAAATAACAGGGAATATCTAACCACTGATCTGTGGCATGCAGGCTAGATTTTACTCCCAGCATGCCAGAAATTTTATCTGCAGCTCTAACTTTTTTTACTGCTTAAGAAGAGTGGGAACCATCTTATGTTGTGTGATTTCTTTCTTTTTTTTAAATTTTATTTTAAGTTTTTAGTGTTTTGCTCTTCATGGTAAAAGGGAATTGCAAATGAGAAAACTGTTTCAGCCTGGATTTTGTAAACATCACTGAAAAGATATTTTGATTGACTACATGTACTTTATTTTTAGGTCATCTAAAGAAGGTGTCAATGGATGATGTTTTAACAGTGCAGTTGTTTGGAATGATATGCTGTTCTCCTACCAGCTGGTAGCTCTGTTTACCATGGTCAGAGCCAGGATCTAGATTTTTGATTGGAGGGTTGGGTTTGAAGGTGTAATTTCTCCATCCCTCTGTATTTCCTTGAACTCACTGTGAAAGATGAAAGGAAGGGTTTTTCAAGTACTTAGAGGTCATGGGGTGGAAGCACAGAGAATTATTGCAGATCATTAAAAGCATTGTAGCAAAACATATAAATAAAAGAGGAGCTGGTGAGAGAAACTTTCTTCTTGGTAGGAGTGCTGGACTTCTGAGCAAGCTCAGCACAGAGACCCAAACTGGGTCCTTGTGTGTTGGACTGGGACAGCAGTTTGTCCCCTCACTGGGTGTCTATAGCTGGGGCTGTTTGAGGGGACAAATATTCACAGTGTGAATATTTGCATGCAGAGGCTTCAGGGAGTTTGATTTAAAGGTGAATCCACAGGCAGGGGGGGCATGAAAATCATCAAGAGCTTTTGCAGAACTGAGCTGTGTTGGTGGAGGATTCTGTAGGTACTTGATGAACTCAGCCTGCTGTGGGGTCTGGGTATCATCCCACTGCACAGGGGAGCTTGGGCTGCCTTATTAGGAATCTGTTTCCCTGCCAGTGTGCAGGAATGGCTTTCTGTAAACTCTTCAGCAGTGGTACTGGCCCAACCTGCTAATGGTTAGTGCAGCAGCCGTGTTTGGGAGCAAGAGGTGGCAATGCTTAAAGGGAAAAAGTGTGGTGTTCGTGCCAAAACCACATAAACCAGCAACATTGTGTAGCTGTTTGCAGAATGTAAAGTTGTTTTAACTAATGTCCACGTAGCTGTGAGAGTAAAGTGTATTGTTTACATTACAGGCTTTAAAGAAGACAGTTTGAATTTAGCTAACTACAGGAGTGAGTCATTCAGGATGAGGCATCATGTTTAATCTAAAGAGGTCAGTGCAGATCTGAAGAGAAACAAAACTCGTGTCAGTTTGTTCCACAAACCTGTTACATTATATTCTTCCGATGTGGAGTCAGGAGTAGAAAACTGCAAAAAATCAGTCTGGCGTACTCAGTGACTTTGGCTCAGCACAGGGAGAGAGCTCAGGGCTTGTCATATCAAAGCCAGGCAGTGAAAGCAGAATACATTTTGTTTATCTAAGGGAAGCTCTTAAAAAATTGTCCTGACAGTATAACAAAGGACAAAAATCATTATGGTCCCATCAAGAGGATGGATGTAGCCAGTAGCATCACTGGGAGTACGACTGAGGGTGTAGGGCTCCTCATGGTGCATGAAGGGAGCATGAACAGACAGTAATTGCAAAGAAATAGAAATTCAAAGGACAAGAAAAAATGGCACAAAGCCTGGACAGAAAAGAATTATTGAGATGATGCCTGAGGGACTATTCTGCACTGTATTAATAGGATTACTTGAGAAAGTAACTGTGGGAGCAGTTGTGTATGATGTGTGTGGGCCATCTCACTGAGGAGAACAGAACAAGTGCTGTGGCTGTGTCATTTTTAAAACCATTAGTACAAAGTTACATAAGCTGATGGAAGATAGACTCAGTCTTATGATTCCCTGAACAAGCTAATCACCATAAAAAAGAGGAAAACCATTCCACTGTGAAAGGATAGTTAGAGAGGCACATGGAATAAGAGGAGAATTTCCTTTTCCTTCAGATATGTGCTGACTGCAGCCAGCAGCAGGGTGCTAAGCTTGAAGAAGCCTAATAAAGGCTTGTCTTAGATGGGACATGGTGTGTTTCTATATCCCATTTTTTCTATCTGCTTTACTCCAAGCTGCTCTGGTTATTCCTTATGCTTTAGTCCCAGAGTTTACATGCAGTTTTCTCCTGTCTCTGAATATGCAGCAGCTGTCCCCTGTGAGAGCAAGCTTGCATGCCATGCACTGAGCTATGTTAAAAGAAGGGAGAACATTGTATAAATTACTGAACTATAAGGTTACGTTGGCTGTGGGTGCTGGCAAAGGGAGGATTGCAGTGATTAGCAAGAAACAGATCCTGCTTCAAATACAGGTCTTACTGATAGTGACTCAGGTGAACACACAATTTAGGAACAGGTAATAGACTCCTTTCTTAGGTCACAATGACTCAAGAAGCAATAGTAAAGAAATAACGGTGCTTTTAGTTTAAGAAAAGTCTTTTTTTAAATTTAAAATCCACTGCTATAAGGTGTGCTTAATGTCCTTTCTCTTCCCAGTTCTCCATTTTCCCATATTTTGTTTGAGGCACAGATTATTGCTATAAACCAAAAGAGAGAAGGAAACTGCTATGGTGTATCAGATTTCAGGACCTTGTAATTCCCACCTAGGGTGAATTAGTGTAGCTCTTTCCTGTCTCTTTAGTCCAAGCCTTACAAGTAAAACAGTTTTGAATTCTTCTCAGAGTTCAGGGAAAGAAAGGATGTTACAAGTCTTACTCGCTTTCTGCTACACCAACCCTCAGAAGAGCACCATGACTGAATATTGCTGGGACAGTTTGATCAGGTTTAGGTTCTTTTATGCGGAGTTAATCTCAAAGCCAGGTGTCCCTGAAGAAAGGCAACAGAGCACAGATGTGGTCTGCTTCCCAAATACCAGCCAAGCACAGAGCCTTCCATATTAGTTCAGGTTTTGGAATTAATGTTGTAAGATGCAGTCCTCTTGTATGCTGCCCTGGAATTTCCAGAGTGCCTCAGTAAATTGCTTTGGAAACACTATATGTGTATTCCTTGCTGTGGGAATTTCACATGGTGGGCTGTGTATTTGGCATGAAATTGTTGTGGGTTACACAGAGCCTGGTGCAGCTCCTGTGCTCACCCTGCTGCCAGGGCTGTGCAGTCTCTGCTCAGATGTCTGTGGCCCTGTGGATTCCATCCCTTCTGTCTTATCTTTCATTCTCTTCTGTTCAGACATTTTATTCAGGGCTTATAATCATCATATCCGAGTTCCTACCAGCAGCACATAAGCGATTTATCATTTGTTTCCTGCTTTAATCCTTCTTTTTTAGAACTAACTGAAAAAAAAAGACAATTTTCATTTCTGCTGCAGGGAGGGTGTATCACAGAAATACAGAGCATCAAGTGTTTGGGTTTTTTCAATAAAATAGCATTTTTAAAACCATACAGAAAAATCAAGAGCCTCTGCTTAGGTTTGAGTCCAGAAACATCCTGTCAAAAATGCCTGTTTCTTAAAGCTCAGTGGAAATGGTCAGATCCCTCAGAGAACAGTGCTGTGTGTAAGATAAACCCTTCTCAGGTGAAACAAGACTCAGTCCTCTTGGGTTTTATATTTCTGCATTTTGGCTGCGCTTCAGAGCCTCTGAGAGTTACTCAAATGCAGCTGTACAAGGAGAATGGTCTCTTTATAGACCAAAGGTATTGTATGTCTGCAGAAAAGGCTTTGGTAGCCAGTGAGGAGGGAAGGAGCAGGCAGGACAGGAGGACACAGGTCTCAAATGAGGTAATTTGAAAAACAAGGGGTTTTTTTGTTTGTTTAGTTGGTGGATTTTTTGAAGGAAAACAAACCTACCATGCTGGGAACCTTTTGTCTTTTTCATTAGACAGGTCAGACTCTTAAGATGAGACACTTGGACATTGCTAAGGCTGTGGGACATCAGGGTCAGCCAGTCCTGCCCCTACAAACCCAACCTCTCTGGGAGGGCTGGCACACACTGTGCTGCTCTGCTGGCCCAGGAGCTTCAAAGAAAGATAAAAATCTTCAACTGGCCATGCTCGAGGTGATGTCTGACTCTTCTGGTACTCGCTGGGGCCAGGATTTTCCTCTTTGTCTCAGTGCTGAGCAAAATTTAGAGCTCTTAGACTTCCTGCAGAGCCCACAAGTTTTTTTGTCACTGGTTTTAGCAGTAAGAAAATCTTCTCAAATCTGTAGGTCTCACAAATAAACAGGTGTTGTACAAAAAGAGAATGGGGAGAGTCCAGCCATTCCCCTGTGAGGCTGAGAGAGCTCAGTTTCTGGGGGCTGGGATACAGTGTGAACTGATTTTGGGGTCAGCTCAGCCTTGCTCTTGGTCATCAGTGCAGATAGATTTTGAGATACATCTTGAAGCTTTCTGTGCAGAGACTGCTTGATGACTTTCTGTGGAGGGTGAAGACTCAAACCTTGGTTGAAGCTCATTGCACCTGATTTTTAAAGTTAATAAGAATGAAAAGTTTACAGAATACTTCTGCCCATGCAGCTGGGGTTCTCAGCAGTAATACATGTTTATAACTCCACCATTGAATCAATAAACCATATGCTATTTCCCTCCTAAAATTTACAGTCAGATCTGTTGCTGCTTAACAGGGCAAGTAGAAAATAGAGGCATGTAGCCAAACTGGGCCTTAAATGGCTCTTTCCCTGCTCTACAGGTAGGTGACCATTTTCCTTTTTTCCTGGAGAAGCAGTCTAGTATTTCTTTCCTCTGTGCTCAGCTGCATGTAAGTCAGGAGTAAATGAAACCCAGGCCCAGCTTTAAAGCCGTTTCCTCGCAGGCTAAGTGTTCTACCATGCCTCTCTCCCTCTTGGAGTGACGGCTGGGCTGATTTTGGGATTAAGTCCTAATGGTTAAATAACGCTGTCTGCCATTTGCTTAGGTGCTGAATCGGGAGAACAGCTTTGCACGGGGCACTGGGGGCGGGATGTGGCGTGTCATTGCCACGAGCAGAGCGGCTGCATTTTTCTCACAAAGGAACAATGCACCCAACAGCTGTTGAGCAAACAGCCCTGGCTTTATTGCTGCCACAATAAGTGTCATTCACACTGTCCTGGGGCACAGCCCAAGGAATGCTGCACACCATCTGCACCAAAGGGAGAGAAACAAATGCAACCCTTGCTCACAGCACTGCAGGCACGTTTGGGAAAAGTCAGATGGCCTTGGATCATCAATACAGCGTTTGAACAGAGCAGAGGAAAACAGGCTCACACAGTCTATAGATACAGAGCCAGATTGTGATGCTCTTGGTCATGGCCAGGCCACAAGAGGTTCTCTAGAAGTTGCTAAGCTTGCCAGTGACATCTGGGGATGTTTGAATATCGAAGATTTGATTTGGATACTGGTTATTTACCGAAGAATCTGAGCAGATTTATGTAATTTTTCCATGTAATTTATTCACACACACCTACGAAGCACAGATCTATTAGGTAAGAGCAGTGCAGGTGCTCAAGAAAAAGCTCTGCTGGCTTTAAAGTGATTTTTCAGAAGTGCATTTTCCCTCCCTGTATGTCCCTTTGTGCCATGGAAACTGACTGTAGCTGTTCTGCCTTGCCATGGGAACACTGTTTCGAAGAACATTTCCTTTAACCAGGCTTTTAGCACATCCATTTTGATTTACATCCAAATGGGTCACAGACATCAATGCAGTATTATATGGGCAGAAAAAGGGAATGAAATGCTTTTAACATGAAAAATATGCTCTTGCTTATAGGCCAACTTTTGTTCTCTTTCAATTTATCTAGGATTTGGGTGGGTTTAATTCTAAGACTGAATTCAGTACTGGCATAAGTGAGCACAACTCCATTAGTGCAAATGGAGTCTCAGCATTTATGTCAACAGTGAACTTAGATCATTGAATTTTCCCATGTTTGGGCTTGCATGTTTCCTGCAAGATAATATACACATGTACTTGCCCATATGCTGCACATATGCACATAAAAATCCACTGAGGAGGACGTTTGGCTCCTTGCTCCATGTTGACTTTATGTACAGAAACTGCAATCAACTTGTGAATTTTTTGCTTCTCCTGTAGCTAATGTGCCATGCATCTGTAAGGGTCAGCCATGCAGAATGCCACGTTGTGAGTAAAATCCCTAGCAGGAAAGGCAGACATGAAAACTGCTTTTCTTTCCTCAGTCTGCAGGACCGCACATGCACACAGATCCATGGGATTCATTTGGAATGATTTGTTCTCCCCCGTTGGCATGAAGCTGAACACTGTTGTGAACAGAGGGGTACACAGAGATACTATAGATGCTTATCATTGGAGTGAATTGTAATATTTATTCAGCTGCAGGCCTCAAGTGTAGTGCATGCCATGAGTTCTGCTGGCTTGAAGAACAGCAAGGCCAAGGCAGAGATGTCTAATTCTCTGCAATGCTTCCTGCAGCATTGGTGGTGTTGGGCTGGTCATCAGGCTTGAGAAATGTGTGAGCATTGCATTTTCCTGCATTACCAAAGCTTAGATGTCCTGAATATAGACACCATGACCTGGCTGCACTGAGAATACAAAGCTGACAGCTGATTTTTGCCACGAACTTTTACTATAAATGCATGGCAAAGGTGACAGGCATGCACAGGTAAGAGTTGTGTGCACTGGTCAAAGGTTATTGGCCATCTGGAGGCCAGGTGTCCTCAGCACTCAGGAGTCCATATTTGTGGGCACCAAATACTTCCCCCCAGTATTTAAAAGCAGAGGTAATATTTTCCTTTTTTGTTTGTTTCTAGATTGAAGGGCCTTTGGTATATCTCGAGAGTGACTTTTCCAGTGCTCCCTCTGCCCACCAAAATGGGATGTCCTTGTTTCCTCAGTATCAAAAAAAAGCTAAATAACATTTATGGTGAGAATTAGGGGACACTGGCCTGCAGAGCAGGATGAAATGGGATCACTATGAAGAAAAGTAGGGCTCTGCCCACGTATAAAACTTGACCCGTGTCTGTGAACATTATCCCTGAGAATAATTGGAAATATGCAGCCAGGCTTCCTGCTGTGTCCCATCCCCTGAGGCCACACCCGCTGTATTGCTTTACATGGTGCAGCAATGCACAGCGAGATTTACATATATATCACAGAAAAGTGTTTACAAAAAAAATTACCATGTGATTGAGCTGGGAAGCTGCAGAGGGCCCCAACTGTATGAGTTTCCATGCACTTCAGCCAGAAGATTTATTTCCAATTTGTTATTCATAAGGGAAGAGAGAGAGAGATTGGGATGGGGTCCTTTGAAGTGGAAAACAAAGTCTTCTATTCAGCCTTCAGCCTAATAGAATACACATGACACAGGCTTGGCATGGCGGCTGCTTTCATGTAATGTGCTCCTTGTCATTTTGCTTTCCTAGGCTGTGAATGCTAGTGGGAATGGGTATTGCCCTGGAAAAGTCAGGTTATCCCCTGCAGCCTTCTGCTGCAGGAGCACAGTGTGAGCAGGTAGAAGCCTGTTTGGTGATGCTGGTGGGGGACCCAGGCTGAGCCAACTGCTGCCGTCGTGTTGCTCGTAATCCCCAGGTTGTGTTCCATGTTGCAGGAGCATGTGGAGAGAGAGCAGTGTCGCTGGGGCTCCTGCAGGCATTACAAGGGCACTTCTGCCCTTTTTTGGAGCCTCTGAGCTGAGCCTGACCTGAGCTCTCACCATTATCCCCCCAAGTGGAAGGCTCCTCTGCTTCTGTGCAGCATCTAAGATGGCAGAGTGTGCTCTAAGCACTGTATATTCCCATAACCAGCGATTTTGTTCAAAGTCAGTGTTTTGGGGGGATATGTATATGGATCCTATGTTTCTTTCCAAGAACAAGGCCCTGGTTTTATAGTAAATCTACAAACCTCTAACAGCTTCTGTGCTTTGCCCTATCTTAGTGGTATTAAAGCCTGCTGAAAGGCTGAGTGTTTTTGAAGAACTTACAGGCCTGACTTACCACAAAGCCCTGTCAATTAGCTGGTCCATGGACTATGAGAGAAAACACGTGTGACCTCCAGCACGTCATCCTGGCCCACACCATTGTGTGGTTAGAAAGAATTTGGAGCAGAGTCCTGCCGGTCCTCTTGGCCCTGTGACACTTGTTCCTCTTGGCTTCCTCCAGGATCGTGTCCTCGTGCCCTGCTTCCCTCTTGCTCTTGTGCAGGTTCAGGTTTGGAGCTCTGGGTGAATCACCGAAATTGGAGATGGAAAGAAACACATGAAGTCATCTCATGCTGCCCTTGCCAGCGCAGGATTATTCCCCACAGTACAGTCTTGAGTGCCTTCTCCAATCTATTTTTAAATGACTCAAAGGAGAGGGCTTTCCTCTCCTCCCTGGGGAGGCTGGCTCTGCAGTTCAGTAGACCTCACTGTTGGGGAATTTGCTTCCTGTTCTCCAGCCTCAATTCTCCTTTTCCCTAATTTAATTGAACTGTTCCTGGCTCCACCCTTTTAAACCATTTTCCATATTGCATGACTGTTGCAAATACCTGTTGTCAATTTGCAGTAATGGATGGGAATTCATCACCGTTTGCCTTGCTTGGCAGAGGCTCTTTGTGCAGAGCTGCACTGGGCAGCCAGGCTTTATCAGAAACTAGATTTCAGAACTACATGCCAAGAAATCAGAATGGCCTTTTCCTTCTTCTTTGGACAATGACATTAACATAAAACCCCATCATGACTGAGAATAGGCTGGGCTTCTGGCAAAGCCATGAACAAACATCTGTATTAATGGGCTGGTTTTCCTCTTAGTCCTCCAGCAGCCCTTCCACAGTTCATTTTTACATGGCAGCAGTAACTATTCTGAGTTCTCTGGCTTAGCTGTAGAGGTACAAATGTTTGGAAAACGTTTAATAAAAGAAAATACAATAATTCTGTTTTTATCAAAAGAAAGCTGTGGCTCAAGCAGCTCAGTTTGTAAACCCTGACTTTCAATTCAAGGTTTCTTAAGCACCTGAAGTGTTTTGCAGATGGGTGCTGAGGGTGGGATTTATCCTTTGACAGCACCCAGATACTCTGGAAGGTAGTTTGTGTAAGGGAGTATGTCCTTCTTCCATCAGGACCGAGTTGCAAGAGAGCTGTGTGTCCGAAGACTGTAAGTTATTCCAGAAAAGCATATTATGGTTTTGAAGAATTATGAATCTCTATTTATTTATTTATGAGATGAAAATCAGTTTCTGCTGTGGGTGATGGCAGAATAGCAGCCCATACCGAGAACACCAGGAAAAGAATGGCTAGCATTAGAGAGGCTGGAACCCCTCTAGTGCTTTCGTACAGCAGAGCTGCAGCTATTTAGCTGTGGCAGGGTACCAAACAACATTGTGGCTGGCCATTGTTGCTTGAACAGTTTGATTTTTAAAACATTCAACTGAAATACAGCCGCCAGCCAAGCTGGAAGAAGCAAGTCACGAGGACAGCATGTTAAATGAAGAGTCAGCAAACAAGAGCAGAGTTCTCCTGCTCCGGTGGAAAGTGGCTGTACTGCAGAACAAGAGCAGTAATCTCAGCCTAGCACTGCTATCCAGTTGTTTCTAAGAAAATTTTATAGTACAGAAGTAATATGACTTTAAAAAGAAGGAGAATGCCACAGCTATAAAATGAAATTGCTGATTTCTCTGTGGTGGGTCTCAGAAGGGCTGTGGATCCCATCCCTTTTTGCTCAGTACTGATGCTCACATCATAAACCAGAAACCTGTCCTCCAGAAAGCTTTCAATGTGAGGTGTTTCAGGAGATGAGAAAGGGGTGATGGAGCAGGGTGAAGGAGGGGAGAGCACAGTGATTGTAGCTGCCATGGTAAACCCCTCCCAGCAGAGCTGGCCTTTGCTGCTGGTACTGACCAGGCTCATCAAATTGTGTGAAATGACTTGAGAGGTGGTTTTGGAAGGCACTGTTCTTGTTGGGGCTTTAAATGTGTGTGTTACAATGCTGCTGTGAGTAAATGGATGGGAGCAGGGTGTGTGGGAGCCATGGAGAGGAGGGTGTGTGGTCCCTAATGATGCCAAGTCAAAAACAGAGACACACCTGCTTTGGGATGTAATGGGAGTGATAAGAGTAATTTCTTAATGATGGGGTTTTTTGGGGAAAGGTTTAAGAAATGTAGAGGAGCAAACAGGACTTGTGTCTCGTGGAAGTGAGAGCTGTTCATTTGAAATGGGAGCCTTTTGTACATCTGGGCTGGGCTGATATTGGTTCTTGCACGCCGCCCTCTCACTCAGTGTTTTGCTTTGTGCTGTTTTATCTGCCAAAAAGAAAATAAATTCACAAAATATTTGCAAAGTTGCATGGCCACAGGCTTAAATACATACATATGAATTCCCTGAAAGTAATTTGCTTCGAGCCCTCCTCAGTTCCAGACGTCTTTCTCACTCCATCTGCTTGTTCAAGTACACAAGTTCCTTGGGAAAAATCACTTATTACATCACTCAAAAATGCCACAAAAATAGCTTTTCACTTAAGTTCCCATCCTCAGAGTTAACTCACATGGGGATCAGATAGATTCAAACATTTAATAACTTTTTATTTTCCTTTCTCTTTAAACACAGGATCTCTGGTCATGGAAGCAGGGTCACGTGGTGGATTCTTGGCAGTCAGCAGTCTGTGGAGCTTTTGCAGGTGCAAAGGATTATATGTTATACTGGGAAAGACTAAAGAAGAAAGGGAAAAATGTGCAAATCTATTAAGTATAGCAGAACAACATTCCTTTGTAATTCAAGTTTGTTTAGAAGAAAACGGATCCAGTTGTTTGGAAATAGGAAAGTCAGCAAAGGAAAGAGAAGAAGTAAAAAAAAAAAAACTCAACCTGGGTGTCTGTTTGAAAGACAACCAATTTGTTTTTGACAAATTTCTGTTATTTAAAAAACTGTGGGCCTGTCAGTCAGGCTTTGTGATTATTTCAAAGTTGATTTGTAAAATCCTCATCCAGGAGAAACTTAGTTTGGGTGGGGGTTTGTGCAGCTGTTCGCTCCGAGCACGTCCCCAGGGGCTGAAGTGATTGCAGAGGCCGTGATTCACCATTCCTGTGACAGCTCTGACAGCCACCTAGATTAACTGGAGGCAGGAGAGCAGAGGGCCAGCACTGCTCAGCCTGGAGGCAAAAGCCTTCCACAGCAAAAAAACCCAGAGGATGAAACATCTGGGCAATCTCCAGACACTACAACCAGAATAAAGAGTGGCAGAATACAATACTGCACTATTTATTACCAAACAAGCCAGAAGTTAATTGAATTCTTCAGTAGGCTTCTTGCTTGATTTTAGCCTACTGTATTTGTTTCCAAAAAAACAAAAAGAAGGAAAAAAATCAATTAATGACTCATCAGTACAGCTGACAAGTTTGAGGGAGGAGAGATTCAACTGTCTTAATAGAAAAAACAGATTAATAGTAAAGGGATGGATAGCCAGAGCTCTTCCCCCAAGGAGCTGAAATACATTTTGAGATTCCAAACCAGTAACAGAATATGTAGAAAAAATAAATCCTGTTTAAAGAGAAATTATAGCACTTCTTGAAATAGAGATTATCAAAAGCAAAACTAGTTCTTTGTAACTTAGAAAATCAGAGATATTACATTGAATGTAATTTAAAAAAAATAAGTTCTGTTAGGGGAAATGAAGTATTAATAGCAGCAGAATTCCAGCAGAGACTGAGGCTTCATTTTGAAGGGCACTGAAACTGCACAGCTGAGGGGAGGCAGCGTGGCTGTAGCTGCACAAAGTTAAGTAGATGGGGTATGTGAGCAGTGAGGGAATGGTTTAGGTAGAACTGATTCCATTTTGGGGCTGAGGGAATATTTTAGGTGACCTCTTGTAGTCTTGTCCAGCTGTATTTTTTCTGTTTATGTTGATGGGAAGGGAGTTTTATTCTGCTTCGAGATCCTGCTGTTGGATTTTACCCTGCCTTCATCAATCAGTGCAAACAAAAGAGCAAATGAAGCAGACTGTTAATTTTCAATTGAAACAAATCAAACTAACAGACTAAAACTGCTTTAAAATGCAATCTGTATGTCTGCAGGTGTGATGGAGATCATTAATTTATCACTGTTGATTGAGAGATTACAGTTAGATTGATACAAAAACTGTGTTCAGGCATGTTCAGAGAGCCGGAAAGGTTATCTGATTTACCCAAAGCCCTGCAGAGTAATTTCCTGAGGTCAAATCTGGTGCCTCAGTTGGAAATTTAGCCCAGTGCTTCCAATTCTTTCTCTGTATGTCCTGATTCTGACCAGTTGTGTTTGGACTTGCAACTGTTTAATAGATGTTCAGCAGTGTCTGCTCCTTTTCTAGAGCTTCCAGAGCACAGCAGTGCATGGACAGGTGCTCCCTGTCCTTTGGCACTCGCTGGGGACACCAACACTTTGTGTTGGAGGAGACACCAGGTCGTGGAGCAGCACAGAGGCTTTCAGGTCCATGTGGTGGTAGATGAGACACTTCAGCCTGGTTGCCTTCCTAGGCTCCATCCCCAAGCACAAATCTTTGCAGAGCTGGAGTCTTATTTTCTAGATCATGCTGTAATTGGTGAGGATAAATATTCTCTGGGTTATCCTTCCTCCAGCCTGGCTTCCCTTCTCTGTGCTTTGTCTCCTGATTCCTTCCTTTTCACCAGCAGTATTGTAATCTTCTTCTCTCATGTGCCCTTTGAGGACCTGCTTCAAAGCTCAGGAGGTTGAGCTCTCTTTGGATCAGAACTTTCCCCTCTGTCTCCATTGCCTCCCTCTGAGATATGTAACAGGCTGCCTTTGATATTGATCTATTCTGGTACTGCATCCATTCTATGTCACTGAAAATATTTAGCCTTCTTGCTGAGGGGAGGCAGTGGAAAAATAATTTCCTGCATTCTGAACAATGGATTCCAGAGTTAAAAGTTATTAGCCACCTACATGTAGCATCAGATGAGGGAAGAAAAAGCTGACCAAACTTTTTATCCCTTTCTTTCAACCCCAGAACAAAAAATTAAAACCTTGCCACTACCCTGGGAATAAAACAAGATGGATGTGTGCATAGAAATGATTTAAAATCATTGTGTTAAAAGCCTTAAAAGGAGAATGTTATCCAAAAACAACCTTTGCACCCAGATATGCTGTCAAATGCCACCATGGTGGTGGTGGGATGGTGAAATCACACAGAAAGGCTTTTCTCCTGTGTTCTTTGCTTGAATTCAGTACTTTCTAAAAATATGTTAGAGGTCCTGAGGGGCAGGGTAATAAGCTGAAAGAAACTGAAAGAAAAGTCCTGTTTAGCTTCCCTTTATGGCACACACACACACGTGTGTCTGTATGAGTTGGTTCTAACTATTTGGTGAAGACAGAACCAAGAGCAACAATCTGTTGAATTCCATGCCCAGTGCCTGTGAAATGGCAGCAGTTTCAGCCCTCATATGTAAGATGGATGTATGTGATGCATGGGCTTTTTATGGCAATGTAATAGGCATAATATAATAATAATCTCTAATATAAATATTAAATAATCTCTAATATAAATATTAGAGATTTGGAATCCTCTCTGACTTGTCTGTTAATAATTTAACCCCTTAAGGCCTTGTCCAGCTTTATCATCATCTTTTGTGTCTTAACAGAGACGTTTGGAGTATTTGGGGAGAAGGAAAAGGTGATACCTGAGCAGCCAGTGGGGAGGAACCCAAGGGTAGATCTCAATGAGATTTTAAGTCTGAGGTTGTGTTTGAACCAAACCTTGCCCCGTGTCTGAGCTGTTTGGGCACCACTCCAGATCTGGGCAGGGCATGGAGGCAGAGGAGGGAAGGATGTCCCCATGCAGCCATGGTTCTGCTTTCATCCCATGCTCAAGTCTTCTCTGGACTTAGATTGCCTGGCTGGACCACCCCAGCCCTGCAGTGTACCAAGGCAGGCTGTCCCAGGAGAGCTTCTGGGTTTCCTGTGTTCTCCATGCAATTGGGACAGTGGCAAGGAAATCCTGCCATTGGGTATTAGCTGTTGGAAAAGAAAAGTACTGCCCTGGAGCAGCGAGGTGATCCCCAGCTTGTCAAAGAACCTGAATGTACATTTAATGTGACTGAAAATTGCCCTGTTAAGATGCCTGCTTTCTCACTGCCATGAGAAAAAGTGTGGCTTAACATTAATAATTAATGCCTTGTGGTGACACAGTCACCAAGAATGGAGGTGCAAGCCCAGTGAATCATAATGGACTAACGAGAGCTTTTTGCACATTAACAGGGAGGATTTCCCATCACTTTTGTTTTGGTCTAATAGGCTCTGACAAGATTACACACTGTGTCTAAAAGCCTCTTTAACTCTATAGCTCTGAATAAATTTTTGAGTAGTTCTCAAGATTTCCCTACAGAGTCTGCTTGGAACATGCTCCTAACCCTGAATTGGTTAAATCTCTGGAGGGAGCAGTGCTTTGTCTTGGTATTTCTGCTGAAATCCAAGGAGGATCTCGGATCATTTTGCTCTACTATAGGCAGGTGTCGTTCCCACACTGATAAAAGACCAAAATAAACTTCCTCTTAAAATAGTTAACACGATACCAATAAAATAGAAGTTCAAATAAGAACTTATTGATTGAAGAGTTCTGAAAAAGACAATTTGTGAACTTGGAAATCAGTCAGTGTAAGAGGATGCTGTGAGGTGTAGTGTTGGACCTGAGCTGCTCAGTTTTTCCACCTGTGTCTCAGTTTTGGGACAAATTTCAGGAGAAAATTCCCTGGAATGAATGTTTCCCCTAAAGAGAAGGGCTCCAATAATCCCTTTTTGCCAATGAGAGAAATTAATACCTGGGTGAAAGTGAATAAAAAACTGTTTATTAACAAAAAAAATAAGGTCCTGGGTCCAGGTGTCAGTACAGAAAATAATAATGAAGAAAGTCAATAATACAGTTTGACCTGAATTTTTTTCTTTTCCTAAGATGGGTTAAATCCAACAAGGAACAAATTCTTGTCTCTTGAAATGAGCTTGGCCTGCAGAACAGGGCTGGTATTGAAGGAGAGAGAGCAGGGGTCTGGCCATATGACAGGAACTCAGAATCAGGGAGAACCCCTGTAATGGCCAGAAGGATTCCCTGGACCCTTTAGAAAAGGTAAGGAGAAGTTAAAATGATACAGAAAAACAAGATGCCAAAACTGAAGGAGAACTTGTCTTCTTCCCTTCATAGGATCTTATTAAAGGATTGCGTCTAAGTACCTGAGAAACATTTTTATGTTGCAGCAAATTCTACAGACTGCAAGAACTTAGGGTTTTCTACAGACTGCAAGAACTTAGGGTTATGTATTTTTCCCAGGTGAAGTATTTCATTCAGTTCTGATGCTTTTATTTGTGTATGACAGCTAAAATGGTAGAAAATGCCAGCAGTAACCTAGGGGAATATTTTAAGTCTTCAAATCTTTTTATTCTTATTGCCAAATAAAGGTAAATAATTCTCTGCAGATGTCTGTCACCAGCACTTCCATCAAGGATTGGTCACTGGGAAAGTGTGAGTAGCAGGGGGATTTTCTGTTTAACACCCTGACTTGGTAAAATTTGGCTGCTCAGCTGATGTGTGAATATACAGTGACCATTGTAACTTCTTGGGAGATGAGTGATGAATTTTCCACTACTGCATGAAGGTTTCTTTTCCCAATAGAGGAATTTGTCACTCTGCTAGAAGTATTAATGAGCCAAGAACCTTCTCCCATGTGAAAATCCATCTTTAAGCCTACCTGCTGAGCCCAAGGCATCCCCAGCTCTAGAGCAAGGGAGAAAAGAGCCTTTTCCAAGAGCGAGCTGGGGAGTGAGCCTGGGCACAGACTGCCTGCAAAGGTGCCTTTCTTCTCCATCCATTCTCTGCAGAGAAACCAGGATGGTTTAGGAGTGGGAGGCTCAGTTTGTCTGGCCCTTTCTTGTCCACCTGGTACTCTGATGCTTTTCCTGGTTGCTGATTAGTGGAGCAGACTCCAGCCTCATGTGCAGCTCATGGTGAGTTCAGTGACAGCAGGAACTAGATGATTATTAAATAAGATTATGAAATAATTTAAAGATCTGTTGGGCCCTATTGTGTATTAGTAGAGTGCACAACCCTCCTATTTTCAATGAATAGATTTGCTTTAACAGTTTCTGTCTGTTGTATCAATCTGGTGATTGGAAGCAGTCAAGTTTTAAGTTCCTTTATCCTCTTCCTGGATACCTGTGTACTAAGATTTAAGAGATCCTTCTAAAATTATCTTCTACATTTAGAGTTAAGGCTGGAGAACATTAATTTTGTCAGACTCTGCCTTCAATAAAAGCAGTCCCCAACAAATGCTAGCTTTAATCTCATGTTTTTGTCAAGCATATACAAACTTGCTTTTAATTTAGCCGCCATCCTGCTGCTTGTTGTGCTTATGAAGCATTTTATTGTTGCCGTTGCCATTCTGAATTGATTGGTAAATCTGTACCAAATACTTCCCAGTGATGGAAAAAGAAACATTGAAATGTTAATAACGAAAGAGTAGGGACCATCCAGATGTCAGCTGGGGAAAAAATTAAAACCAATCAGCCTTGATAAAACTTTTCAGATAAGAATTTGGGAACATCATGTCAGGATAAATTGTGTTTGTTCTAACCACTCTATCAGCCAAAGCTGCTGCCAGTAAGAAACTCTCAGGACCAAATGCATAAAAAAAGTTACAGGGATCTGATAAGGGACACAAGTTATTCTGACTAAAGTGTTGCCATCAGAGCTGGGTGATGCTTTGAGATTTTTTTGCTTGATAGAGCCTGACAGCCATGTGGTTCAGTGTTTAATTTTAGCTTGGTCTGTGGGCAAAGGAAGGGCTTCTACATCCAGACTTGTAAAGCCACTATTTTCCATGGAGATTATTTTTACCATTCTAAAAATACATTGCTGACATGAGTACCAAAGTTTCTATCCAGACCATTCTCTCAAAGCCTTTTGGTCACTTGCGCAAAAACTGGCTCACAATAAAAAGATTTTCTGACCTTAAACAAGGTCCAAGAATGGACTGGAATTTAGTTTAACTTGCTCATAGTTTCTGCTTTGACTTCTTGAATGCAGCCCATTTTTCTGCTTTTTAGTGAGGTATCAGTGCTAGAAAGCTTCCGGCAGAGTGAGCCACACGGGCCAACCTTATGGGAGTGGAAGCTGCTCCTAAAACCAGGCATTTTGGGCTGCTCACTAACTCAGCTTCCCTGCTATTCTTGTTTGAGATCCAGGGGACTGCACATGTGCCTTACTGCATCTCCTGAACTGTCATGGGACATTCCTTAATTAACTGTAAGAAGTCAAGTAGGGTGCCAGCTGGCCCAGCCTCCTCTGTCGTAAAACAGGGGTTTAGTATGCTCAAGTTAAGGTGGTTGAGAGAGGGAGATGCAGGTAAAAACACAAGGCACCAGGGAAAATGTTTGTTTTCATTACTTTACAGATTTTAGAAGAAATGCTTTTTCCTTTCTCCCATTCCAAGAAAAGAGAGATCAATTTTTCTACATTCCATAAAACTTGGAACAGAAAATAGATTATTTTTAGCTTATTCCCTGGGTACTGTGTAAGCTTCAGTCTTTGGAGTCACTTTGTTCCTGGCTGTAGCAGATACAGGATTTTTGCAAGCTCCAGAGAAAAGAAAAAATTAGGAGGAAGAAGAAAGATTTCAGAACAAGTCTCTTGCTCTCTTTTCTTCCCCCTTTCTTCCCCTTTCATTCTTCACTTAGTGCTGTTCCTGCATTTTAGGAGTTTCCTTCACTTTGGCACTTCCTCAGCATGAATTACTCATTTTAAATATTTTGAACAGACGAGGGAAAGATTAGAATTGATTTTAGGATGCGGAAATAAGGCAAAAGGAATAAAAAATCCTGGGAGGAAAAGCAGCAGAGCTGGTCTCTAGATAGCACAGGAGGCCAGGCTGTAGTCACAGGGTTAAAATACAGAGCCAGACACACACGTGTTTGGGGGTGAGATATGCAGATGGGTAAGCTGAAGATTTCTGGCTTTCAGGAGAAAAGTCACAGCTGAGCTGGCTGTGACAAGTGACAGTCATGAACTCTAAGGGTGAAGTTTGGGAGAGAGTGGAGAATAAAAATGCCCCTGAGGGTAAGGGTAAGATGGCACTTGTGACAGCAGACTTCTGACAATTTCCTCAGACCCTTGAGCAGCTCCACATTGTTCTTACCAAAGTGGAGCTGATTTAATCTGTTGGAGATGAGCTCCATCCCAAACACTGACTTTTCTTTTTTCCTTGAAACAGTCCCAGATCCAGTCTGTGTGTATCTAGTGAGTGGCCCAAGCATACGTGTTTCAGATACTGAGCATGTTTCTATCTTTCTGGCATTTAAGTGGTTAGACTTTAATTCTCTAGGCAGAGCACAGTGTGACTGGTTTATTTTCCCATCTCTGCAAATGACTAAATAGATTTTTTTCCTTCAAAACTTGCTGTAGATGTTGGAAGTGGAATCTGTTATCCTTACAACCTTCCTATGATCAGAACAAAAAGACAGTAATGTCCCTGGGGATGTTTGGATTTACAGTTAAGCAGCAGAGAGCTGTTTTCTAAAGTCAACACACAGTAACAAAACATCTGTGTACAGACCTTGGGCAGACGTACCTGGGCTCTGACGTGAGAGAACGTGCTGTAGGCATTAATAACAGAGCAGTGTTGACCACAGCCCTGGGAATTATAGGCAGTGTGGCATTCATATTCACACAACAATGTCTCACTTGTGCTTGGTATTTTAATTTTCTCAGGTGGATTTGCAGCTGCAGTCACCACACCGCTCGACGTAGCAAAGACAAGAATTATGTTGGCAAAGGTAAGGGGGAAGGAGGCCACCAGACAGGCCAGTGAATGGCCTGGGCATTCCAGGGTTTCTGTAGGGTTGTTACAGAATGAAATCCAGCACCTATTAATAACAATTTCTGCTCTTGTCCTAGAAGGCAGGAGTAGATGTGAACAGGCACTGCATGCAGAACTAATGAAATTATTGTGTTCCTTTCCTTGAATGCTTCTCTGGTCCTTTCCCAAAGGAGCTGTCTGAAACAGACTTGGGCTTGCGCTCAGCTTCCAGAGTCTCATGCAATGTCTTTAGGAGAAAAGCCTTGCAGAGTCAGACACCCAAAGTTGAAAAATCCTATCAGGGATTTATTCTGCTCTTCTGATAATTCAGAGTGTGTGTATGTCTTTTTGGAGGAGGGCTTGGTACTGGATTTTCTGTCGTAAAATTTTGAACTGTGGAGATTGTGATGGCAAACATCTGCCAACCAGGGCAGAAGGAAGATTGCTTATAAGATCAGTAAGTTTAATAAGTTTAGGAATTGCTAGTGAGTCTGGTGTTCCCATCATCATCTCACTGACCCAGGGCAGGCTGACAGCCACTGAGCTCAGAGCCCTTAGCAGGTGGATGTTCCTAAAGCCTTTCCCAGCCCTGAAAAGAGCTGTTGTGTTGGTATAGGATGGGCATTCTGGTGTTTCTCTGGGTGTTTTTAACCCTGTTGCTCACATCTCTCAATTTGGGATGTTGCACCTCCCCATCTGAATCACATCTGTGCTCACCCTGTTGCTGTGTTATCTGCCATTGCTGGGTTGTGTCTGCTACAGCTTCTTTGTCCTTGGATAGTGTCAGTGATAAACCTGTAAAAACTGGGTTTCATTTCTCTCTGCCTCTCTTCTGAGCAATCAGGTAAAGAAATGAGGGTGCTTTGAGACCATTCAGTTTAAATTAGTCATTTCACATTAACTAGGTCACACATGGAATTTAAGTGTCTCTTGTCCTGCTGTTTGGCCTTTGTTTTGCACTCAAGAAAATTTTCACATGCAATACACTACTCACAGATTTTTTTTGGTTTTTTTTGTTATTTTAAATCTAAAGGAGCAGCAAAGTCACTTGGTGTTTTGAGAGTGTTTTTATTAAGGTCTAACTGCAATACCAGCTGCTGGATGTAGAGCTGAGTGTAGTGCAGAAGGGACTGGGTGCCCAGTTCTGAACTAAGCAGCTCTGTGACCATGATAGTTTTGTTCTTCTGGGCCTCTCTTTCACTTTCTGCCCTTGTTTTCATTCCTGGAGACGAGGAGCTTTTGCCTGTGCCTGGGGTGAGGAGGTCATTAGGTTTGTCTGTAATTCCTGTCATGTAGCACTAAGCTCAGTAAATAGCTAAACCTCTGCCAACAGTTTCCAGTCTCTCTCTCTCTCTCTCTGTGGTGCAGGCTGGTTCCAGCAATGCCAGTGGGAATGTTCTGGCTGCCCTTGGTGACATCTGGAGGACACAAGGCCTGTCAGGGTAAGGACATGCTGCACCTCAAGGTTGTGTTGTCTGTGTGTTTTGGGGGGGTGTGAGAGGATGGGATCTGTTTATATTTAAATACTGGCATACAGAAAAGCCTTTTGATTGTTGTACACCTGGGCAGGGAGCAACAGTCAGACAGCCCAGAACAAATCCTTAAGGGAGGTTGAGTGTCCTCACCTTAGCCCTGGCTGGGGGCAGTGTCCAGGGAAAAGCACAGAAAAGGGCATTGTCGGGAGTATATCCAACCTCTAAGCCCAGCTCCAGGTGTCAGAGGCGAGGGTGGCTTTGTGTTAATAACCCACGGTGGACTTTTCCCTGTGAACATGTGCACGTGTGATTTGTAGCCATTTAAATTCAGGCACATCTCGTAGCAGTGAAGACAGCAGTTTCATTTGAGGGATGTGAATTCCCTCTCCTGAGGTGCCAGGGAAGGTCACCATAGGACCCACAAGCCCCTTGTGGACAGTTTTTCCTCAATCTCCTGGGAATTTCTTGCAGATTTGAAAGCACCAGCGAGGTCTCCTCTGTTCCTTTCAATTCGCCATTCTTGTTGTGAAGTGCAGTGTGAGCAGGCAATGCCAATGTGGTGCCAGCAGTGGGGACAAGCTGAAGCAGAGGGAGGGAGTCCTGTGCTTTGAATCTCCTCTTACTTCTGGCCTTGAGCATGTGCCCCTGGATTTTTGCCATGTGGAACCCAAAAGTGCAAATTTTCTGAGCCAGGCTTGAGTACAAAGAGTAGCTCTGAGCAGCCACAGAGGAGCTCTCCAGGGCTTTCCTGCTGTAGCCAGAGGGTGGAAATGTTCTGGGCTTTCCTGTGACCACTTGTGGAAGTCTGAGGTGATGTCCATCCAATCTCTTTAGTGCCTCACTTTGTCCAGTCCTGAGACAGAGAACTGCTCTCCTGACCTTGGAGCAGTGTGGAAACACACTGCTAGTCTTCTGCTAGTGTTTCTAGAACACTTTGAGGTGTCAAAATTAATTTTTACTGACACTGCTTCACTTACACCACCTTGTCATCTTTTGAGTGATGCCTTTTGCCAGTATTTGACCTCTGAAATTTAATATGTGTCTTAACTTTTCCAGTCCGTGAAGTTCTCCCTGTGCTTCTTTCAGTAGGGCTCATGTCTCACCTGCCTTTGGCCTGGAAGAGAAATTGAGGGATTTTTGGAAGCTTGGGGCTTTTCTCTGTAGTTTTCCCTAGATCTTTAACCCTCTCACTCTTTCAGGACACTGTTCTAACCTTTGTTGCCCGAAGCACTGTGCACAACGCAGCTTTGCAGGGGACAGCTTTCTCTGAACATCTGATCTCTGCTTGCCCAGCTAATAGAAGTTCAACCCTCTTTCTACACATGTGGGAAATAATTCAAAACAAATTGCAGGAAGTTCCTGAACACTGATTCCAGGAAGGCATCCAGCTGTGCCCCCCGGCAGCACTCAGGGCTGGGCTGTCCCAGGTTTGCCTCTCCAAGGGGACACCGTGATGTGGCAGGGGATGAGTTTTGGGTCCTGCATGGCTTGGTGCACTCTTGTGGCATGTTTTGAAAGGGACTGGGAGAAGTGAGGCCATGTCTGCTGCTAGTGGAAGTTGAGCTCTGAAGGGTGTGAAGAAGCATGGATTTGACTGAGGTAACTTCCCCCACCCCCTAGCCAACAGCAGAAAGTAAAAATGTATGTTTGTGTTCTTTTCAGGGTGTTTAGAAAAGTGTCCTTTTCTAAATAACCCAGAAGTAAACTCTGCCCAAAGATAGCACCAGTGGACTAGGACCAAAGGGAACACAATTCAGTTGAAATCAAAACAATAAGAGATCTGGAGAAAAAGCAACATGTAAAGGAGGCCAAGCTGCGTCAGCTGCGAGGAAAAGGAAGAAAGTCTTGGGAAAAATAAACGCAGAGGCTGCCATGCCTGCTGCCAATTATAAATATATTAATCAAAACCAATAAAAATGTCGGGCTTTTTTGGCCAGTTACAACATGACATGATTTATGGCTCCTCTAATAAATCTCGTATTTGAAGAGGAGGAATTCTGAGGGCAGAAAGACGCATTGCTTATTGCCACCTTATTAAAACCAGAGCACAGGGCTCAGCTTCCTGGTCTGCACCTAGTAAATCCCTCTGCCTCACGCCAAGAAATTCCACATCCCTTTCTGTCCAGGGAGAGCCAAGACTGTGGCAGGGGTTAGGATAGGGATGGGGTGAGTGGATCTGTGAACCTCCTTGCTCTTGCCAGCGGGGTAGAGGAATCACTCACAGCAAAGGGAGTTTGCATCTTGTCCGATGGCTTTTCACACAAGGAGATTGTGATGTTTGAAAGCCATGCCTGAAGCTTCACAACTGTTTGGTGAGGAACACGAGGGTTATTGGAGTGGTCATGCTGGTCAGGTGGCCTGTTTAGAGCTGGAGATGGAGCTGGTGGTATTGCCCCAGGTGTCCTGTTCCTCCCATGAGCTTCCTGGTCAGAGTGGAATTGGCACTTCTGAGGTACCAATTTAATTTTGAAATAATAATCCCTCAACATCGTTTAGTTTTATTTGTTGAAGTGTGGGTTATGAATCTCGATTTCAATGGAAAAATACCAGAAGGGCACATGCCTCAGCAGTAACAGCACATGCACAGAGAAAGCCTCTCGAGGGGAGGGGAGCAGAGAGAATTATTTTTTGGGAGTAGAGAAGCATCCCCCCCCATCTCTGGAGGAATTTTGCCGGGCAGCCAAGCAGGGGGGAGAAAGCCTCCACCACCTGCAGTGCAAGTTACACTGCCAAGACTCTTGAGCCTATCTAATGTCCCATGAAAGGGCAAACCATGGGAGGAGCTATGGGATAGAAAAGCCATTATAAACTGCCTTGCTGAAGCTCATTGTGCACGATTTATCAGCTGGCCCTCGGCCCTGTCCTCCCTCTCCTGCCCTGCTCAGCATCCTTTCTCTGCAGTCCTGCTCGTCCTGTTCGCCCCTTGCATCCCTGCCTGGTCCCTGCTGCTCCCCGAACCCAAGGCACACTGCTCCCCACAGAGACAGCTCAGTGCCAGTGCAGAGCTGGAGCCAGAGGAAAGCAGTGCTTTGTCTCAGGATGGCCACCTCCTTGCTCCAGAGGGTACTTCTTAGGTTTTGTGGCTAAGCACACAGTGCTTACACACAGAGCTGGCCCCTCTGTGCCGTGTCCAGGCCCTGCAGTGCCTTCCCCTCTTTCCCAGGGAAGTGGTAGAATCAGCATCCCTTTCCCAGGGAAGTGTTCAAAACGTGTAACTGGTGCTTGAGGACGTGGGTTAGTGGTGGGCTTGGTAGTGCTGGGTCATTTTGGGCTTGTTCTTTTTCAACCTAAATGATTCAACGATCCAAAAGGTAACTGCAGGGGTCTTATTAGTCTCCTGTTAGGAACTGAGGAGTGGCAGAGTGCCAGGTGAAATCTGCAGACAGAGACCAAATCCAGCTAGACAGCAGACCTCTGCCCACCAGAGCAGTTTCTGATGGGGCCAGCAGAAATAAACCCAATTTATCTCATCTGCTGATGGAGGCAGGCGTGGCCCAGCAGAGACCAGTTGGGATCAGACCTGCCACAGAGCTCTGCTCTTTGCATTTGGGCTCTCCCTGCAGCTGTTCAGCTCTGCAGAAAGGGAGCCCATGGGGGAAGCGTGGATTGCAGAGGTCACGGGTGGCAGGTGGGAACAGGAAACTGGGAGAAGCAGGGCCAGGATTCTTGGAAGTGATGGTTAGTAATAGGGGTTGCCAGGGATGCAGCTTCTGGGTAACTCAGTTATGGGCCCCTGTTTGTGTAATAGCTGTGTCTCGAGTGGGTTGTTCTGGAAATGAATGTCTGCCCCTGCTCCCGTAATGAGGCTTCCTAATTCAGCAGGAGAGGGATGCTGTGTGCTGCTCCCTAGGATGTGCCCTATCAGTGCTCTGTCCACACATGCCTTGTACAAATTACTCTGTTTTAAAGCTGTCATTATGGTAATAGGCCCAATTGCTGTCTAGTAAAGCCATAAAATGTTTCCATCTGCCTGTGTGCTCCAGGCTCCTTAGCAGAGCTCATTACTGCCAGAGTTTCCCTGTGCAGCAGGAGCAGGGAGCTCCTGAGCAGCAGTTCCAGGTCTCACAGGAATTACAGCGTGTCCCACTGTGGACATGCTCTTAGCAGGACCCTGCAGTGTTTGGGAAAGCCAGGGACAGGATCCCTGCGGAGCTCAGGCACAGATCTGGAAGGGAGTGGGATGCCAAACTGATTTGAGCTTAATGTTTAATCCTTGCTTGCCACAAAGGAAGCCTGTAATCCTCTGGGAGGATACACTGGCCTGTTCTGAAGTTGTTAAACCAACTGTGAGTTCAGATGTGTCAAGCAATTGGCTTTGCACGAGTTTCCTGCTAATTTTGAAGAACTGTGAAGATCAGGCACCTGAAAAGGATGGCAGCTGAAGGTGCCACAAATTGAGTATTTCTGCTCCCTCACAGCTGTTGTCTGTTACTGGGAATGAGCCAGGGCAGTGAGCAGGGCTGTGTGTGCAAGGGGAGAGGGCAGTGGAGGACAGGATGTTCCCACCTGTCTGCAGCTCTTTATGGACCTGTGCCTGAGCTCCCCTTTCCAGTGGCCCATAATGGCCTCCTGCCTTTTCCTTCTGCATCCAAGGAGTGTGGAGAGGGCTTATAAACCACAAGCTTTGGGAGTGATGTGTTGGGGAAGTCCAGACAGATTCCTTCACTTAGCAGTGAGGTAGGATTTGAGAAACCAGCAAGAGAGAGTTTTTCTTGGCTTTATTTTCCAAAGCTCATCCTCTCAAACTGCCTTTCCTTGCCTTCAGCTTGTTTGCAGGTGTTGTCCCACGGATGGCAGCCATCAGCCTGGGAGGCTTCATCTTCCTGGGGACATATGAGAAGACTCGGCAGCTGCTGCTCTGAGCCAGCCTGGCCACTCCTGCCAGAGAAGAGGAGGAGTTAGGCTGGGAGCAGAGCCTTCCTCCTGCACCCCTCACACCAGCTGTCCTGCAGGCTGAGAGCCACTCTCCCTGCTAGAGAAAAGTAAATCCTCCAATAATCCAGTTTCCCAAACATGAAATTTTCCTGCATGGAAAGTGGGTGAGGTCATTGTAAAGAGTTGTGCCAAAAAAGTAATATTTGGGGGGTAAACAGCTAATTATGGTGGCTGCGAAAGGCATTATTAGAACTCCTGCAGGGAAAGTGTTTTGGAAAGCTCTGGCTTGGGGGGCTGAGCGGGGAGGCTGAAATAAAGCAAGTTTTCATCATTCAGTGGCACCTGCCTCGTAACAGGGGAGGGGAAGGGGCTGATAGAGTTACAGCCTGCTGCCCTCCAACAGCACCGAAAGGATTCCAGCTTGGGAGAGCTCTTTGTGAAAGACAATAATCCATTTGTTTCTGATTCGAGCTGTATTTGTGGAAGTTTATATTCCTGTTTATACCTACAGGTGCTCAGCAAGCATTCCTGTGTGGGAGCCAGTGCAGCTTTATTAATCACACTCATATTTCTCCAGTAAAAGCACAGGCTTGTATTATTTTACAGCTGTGCTTGTGCAAAGACATGGAGCTCTGCCTTCTTTTGGTCTTCATCCCTCAGCTGCTGAAGCAGCAGGAGGATGGAAGTGCTGAAGCCTGAGAGGGCAAGGCAGGGAGAACATCAGCTGATGTAGGGATGGATCCTTGGGGTGCTGCTGGCAGGCAGAGCAAAATTCTGGTGCTGTTCTCATGTGGGAAACAGAAGCTGCAACAGCCAAAATGGTGCAGGCATGAGCATGATGGAAAGACCTTATTGGAATTACTCAAAATTATCACCAGTGTCCGTGCTGGGGTTTACAGCACCAGCTTGGCTGAGTGGTTTTTGGGGAGGTTGAGCTGTGGAGGGTGTTTGTGTGGGCAGGCAAAGCCAAGGGGCTGTGGTGGGTGATGGTTTCTGCATGGCCATGGCACTGGGAAGCTCACACAGGGCAGAGGAGTGGGTGCCACAGGGCCCTGTGGCTGAGCCCTGCCAGCTCACCCATCCTGCTGGCACCGTGCCTGCTCCTGCTGTTCCATCCCTGCCACCCCAACACTGATGTGCTGCCCTAGGGTGCTGTGATTTACCTGTGAGGCTGTTCCCCTCCTGAGGACAATGTTCAGGTGTTTGGAGTCCAGGGAGAGGGAGAACAAACGGTAAACCAGGGCAGTGGCCTGACCAGGGGACACAAGTGACACCAGAGCTGCTGCCCAACAGCACAGGCTGGATGTTTTATTACACTGCTATCCATGGTAAGACATTTAGAGGCCAAAACTTAGAGAATAACTGGCAGGCAACTAAAACATACAGAACAAAGGACATAATTCTTAAAAATAATCTTCAATTAAATTGGGGAATTCAGCCAAGTCCCATATTGGCTGGTTGGTAACACTAACTTTACCATGGCTTGGTGTAGCTGTGCTTCCTGCCACTTTGAGGCTGTCTCTTTAATGACATTCTATATATATATATATGTATCACATCCAATTTTAGGGGCTGGGGGGGGGCAGGAGATTTATTACTCTGTCTCAAAAATCTATCACATTTTCTATTGAAGCTTTTAAACATGGTGAGGGGGTTAGCACTGCAGTTCATGCATTTAATTCCTTGAGCTGTAAATAATCATCTTTATGTCATTGGGTCCAAAGGGTGGATTTTTTGTTGTTTTTAATTAATGTTGCAGAATCAATTTTTGTCATCACTTTTTTTTTTTTTAATGTGAAAAACCCCAACCAAAACCCAACCAAGCAAATTGTTTTAGCCAACCTAATGGTAGGAGGGGACAGACCTCAAATGATTCCCCTTCCTCTGTGCCAGTGGAGCAGCTCTGCACCACAAGAAGGCCAAATGTACCTGGCAATGGCAGCAGGCAAGTCAGAGCCCCAGCAAGTGGCCAGGGCTATTCTGCATTCACCACTTTGCCTGATATGGATAAAAAGGACATTTTTAGTTTTGGGACTTCGGGGAGAAAAAAATAGACCAAAAAATGCATGGGTTCCCCTATGACTGTTTAAGTTTTAGCAATGTTTTATTTCAAGTTTACCAAAATTAAAATAACTAATTGTAGCCTATTACTGGGATAAAGTGGGATAACAAATTTCAGACCAGGCAGCAGCCTCTTAAAACCTCTCTCAATTTAAAAAAATTTGAACTCCTAGATGTGTTAAGGAACTCTGAGTATTCTCAGACAATCTGCTTTATACACGAAGTGAAAATTTCAAGGGGGAATTAGTTTTAATTTTTA
The DNA here is from genome assembly GCA_037013685.1 of Acridotheres tristis. Lineage (NCBI taxonomy): Eukaryota > Metazoa > Chordata > Aves > Passeriformes > Sturnidae > Acridotheres > Acridotheres tristis. The sequence continues at coordinate 5,888,739 of CM072899.1, read as the reverse complement.
AATAATATATACAGAAACTGAATTGAGATTTTTAGTTAAAGCAGGAATTCAGGCCTATCTCCAAAGCTACCTCTGGAATTTCCATCCAGGGTGGGGCTGGGGTTTGGGAACACCAGAGGTGTTCACAACTGCAGCTGGGTCTGGTGCTGTCCTGGCCCTGTTTTTACTTGCACACATGCACACACCCCTCATCTGTTCTGTTCTCACTGCCAACATAGGGGGAATTGCCAGATACTAAAGCAAGCTGATCTATTGGAAATGTGTTTCTTAAAAGTTCTGTATTGTATTTCTTAGTGCAGCCCCAAATTCCACACCGTCCACATGGCTGTCAGAGCCTGGTGCTGTTCCCCAGCATCTCCTGGCCTAATTTCAAGAGCAGGTACTTTGGCAGTTAATCTCTATTTTCATGAGAGAAAGACAGAAAAGAGATACAGCAATGGATTAGAATTTTATTTCATTTTCAACTGAAACTCCCAAAAGCTCACTCTCCACAAATCAGCCGTAATATTATAAATGAACCTTTATTAAAGACACTTCAATGCCGTTTGTTAGACACTTCAATATCTTACATGTTTTTCAATGTACAACATTGTACCAAATTTTCTAATAAATAAATAAATTTGTACACAAAAGTAATACTTCCTCTTTCACATTGCCTCTTAGAAGCAGCAAATTCACATATTTAGTGGAAGTCATAACATTAGGCAGTTAACTTTACTCAGAAACATTATTTTCAATGTTAACATGGCAAACATGCTTTGTATCCACACTGGTGATGACATTTCTGCCAGCAAAACGAGCCCATTGAATCATTCCCATCCTCCCCCTGTCCCTGGTTCCATGAGTTGGTTCTGGAGCACTTTTCCCTTCAGTGAAGGGAAAACTGTGCTCGGTTTATAATTTTCTAACATCCATTTCCTTTTGCTTTGAATAAACTTGGCACTCAACATAATTCACCACCTGTCTCAAAGTGCAAACGTGTCAATAGTCAGGGACTGGGACAGACAGGTACTGGCTGAATTATGCCTGGCTTCATCCAGGGGCAGCTGCTGCTCTCCCTGATCCTCAGGGCCTTTCCTTACAGGAGCTGGTGGCTCCTCAAGCTAGGGCTGGGTAGGACCAGCTTGTAATAAAACCAAAGGGCAGCTTGCAGCCACTCCCTGAAACCCCACAGGTGCAGCAGCACTGGGGCAGGTCCCTCAGTGATGGATCCAAAGTGAACCTGAAGGGTTTGTGCCCTTATCTCTGCTGCTTGTTCTGAACCACAGCCCTGGCAAAGGTGGATTCCCAGACTTGGCCTCAGTGGAACTGGTATTTGAGTTGCTCCTAAGGAAAAAAGTAACAACCCCTGCCCCTCACCTCCCTGTGATAAACCTGCCCCAAAGTAGTCATCACCAGAGTTAGCAACCTCATGTTAGCAGAACTCAAATCACAAAGAACTGGGAGTCCTCCATCCACAGGAACCAACAAACACCCAGAGAAAGCAACCTGTCTATAAATAAACAGCGTCACTGTGAAGTCAGAAATGACAAAGATCTGTTTGACTGAGGTGGGCATTTCTTTATATCCCCCTATTAATGGAGGAACTTAAAAGACCACATAAGAACATTTGGGACAGTTCCATTTAAAAGTCTGTTCAACCATGAATCCACAGTTTTCCTTATAAAACAACTGTATTTCTAACTAGCCCAGAATTGCTACACAAGGCAGCATAACTCACTTGAAGGTGATATTTTCATATAGAGAGTCTGGCTGTTCAACTACAAAGTGTAATATTGTGTTGCAGGGGAAAAAAAAAAAAGTGTTGGATGAGTTAGTGATACAGCTGTCCCCTTAGGAGTGCAGTTTAGTTTTGTTGTCAAAACAGCTCTATGGTTTCAAACCCCCCATGGAACAGATGTGTTTTTTGGGTGTGAAAATGCATTACACTGGCAGAGGTTATTTATTCTAAGCAGGGCAAGGCTGGAGTGCTGCACACACCTCAGACAGGTAGAGCTGGCTCCCTTTGGGAGGGGAAGGGCCTGTGGTGAGGACTGTGGTGCTCAGTGCTGTGCCAGCACACATGGCAGGTAACACCTCCTGTGATGACCTGTTTGAGAGGTGCACTGTTATGAGACCACCCCTGGTTTACTGCACAAGTTATTTATTTTGGTAACAACTTCTTCCCAGTCAAAACAGCCTTTTCCTCTGGTTGTTTTGGGGCTCTGCACTGTTGAAGAGTTATTTAGTGCCTCTTGTGTGGTCCACTTTAAAGTCTCACACAGTCATGGTTCAAATGCTAATTTTTATAAAGTTTTGAAAAATAATGGCATTTAAGTTCTTCCACCAACAGGAAAATATCAGGTTGCTATGTAATTGCTCACTGCTTTTTTTCTTTATAAATTTCATTTGACACAGTTGAAGATCCCTGTTATTAAACGTGTTAAATACAATAAATTTCCAAGGGAAAGGAAATTTGTGCTAAGTAACCCAATTGAATCACAGAATGTCTTGGGTTGGAAGGAACAGAATCACAGGATTAACTAGGTTGGAAGAGACCTTTGAGATGATCAAGTCCAACCTATGACCTAACACCACCTTCTCTGGCTAAGTGACAGATCCAGTCTTTTTTTAAACACATCCAGGGACGGTGACTCCACCACCTTCCTGGCCAGCCCAGTTCAATGCCCAATCGCTCTTTCAGTGCAGAATTTTTTCCTAATATCCAGCCTAAACTTCCCCTGGCATAGCTTAAGGCTGTGTCCTCTTGTCTTGTCACTGGTTGCCTGGGAGAAGAGCCCGACCCCACCTGGCTACAACCACCTTTAAGGGAGCTCTAGGGAGTGATAAGGTCACCCCTGAGTCTCCTTTTCTTCAGGCTGAACAACCCCAGCTCCCTCAGCCATTCCTCACAGGGTTTGTGTCCCAAGCCCCTCACCATCCTCGTTGCCTCCTCTGGATGTGCTCAAGCATCTCAACATCCTCCCTAAACTGAGGGGACAGAACTGGACACAGCACTCAAGGTGTGGCCTCACCAGTGCTGAGTACAGGGGCAGAATGACCTCTTTGCTCCTGCTGGCCACACCATTCCTGATCCAGGCCAGGGGCCATTGGCCTTCTTGGCCTCCTGGGCACACTGCTGGCTCATGTCCAGCCTGCTGTCCATCAGTGTCCCCAGGTCCCTTCCTGCCTGGCCCCTGTCCAGCCACTCTGTCCCCAGCCTATGGCACTGCAGGGGGTTGTTGTGGCCAAAGTGCAGGACCTGACACTTGAACTTGTTAAACTTCACATTGCTGGACTCAGCCCATCTATCCAGCCTGTCCTGACCTTAAAGATGTTCTTGTTCCAACACCCTACCATGGCAGGGACACCTTTCATTAGTCCAGGTTGCTCAGAGGTCCATCCAGCCTGAACATCTGCAGGGATGGGACATCCTCAGCTTCTCTGGCAATGTGTACCAATGTCTCACTAACCTCAAAGGGAAGAATTTCAATTTCTTCTGTGTTTAACCTAAATTTCCCCTTTTTCAGTTTGAACTGCAGTCGTCCTTATAATTGAGGCCACCAGAACTGTGTGCAGCACCCAGCTGGGGTCTCACCTGAGTGGAGCAGAGGATGACAATCTGCTGCCCACAAGGCTCTGGATACAGGCCAGGACACAATTGGATTTCTGGGCTCTGAGCACACATGGCCAGGACATGTCCAGCCTCTGATCCACCAATATTCCCAAGGCCCTTTCCTCAGGGCTGCTCCTGGTCACTTCACCCAGCCAGTACCTGGGATTGCCCCAGCCCTGGTGTATACATGGTGTAAAGGAACTCCCACTAAAAAGAGGAAAATCCCTTTGGAACGGTCTGGCTTTTAAAAGTTCTGTTTATGCATTTAAGGCACCAGAAGTATATCTCTCACAAAGTTTAACAGCAACCTGATACTGAAAACAATATTGCCAAAATTGTAAAATTTCACTCAGTTTTCCATGCACTAAAGATTAAAATAGCCTCTGTAAAAGATATATATATATTTTTTTATATATATATTTATATATGAAAACTCTTATGTACAATTGTATCAAATACTTTTCTCTTTACACAATAATCCCTTGCATTTATGTGCTTCATATGCAAGTTGACTTTTGAACACTTCATACTTCTCAGGGAAGTTTTAAACTATGTACAATCAGATGACGCTCGAACAGGAGTTTGTTCCCCATACAAGCTTGTTTCTCATACCTCAGTTGGTTGCCTTTGCCAGGCCATCAGTTCAAGATTCGAGGTAGAAGTAAGTAGCCTATATACTCTGTGCAAAAAAAAAAAAAAAAATTAAGAAAAGTAATAGTGTGTTTGTTAATTTGCACGTGGCAGTCAGTCTGTGCTCTCAGTCCAAGGACCTGTTGGGCAGCTTGGGCTCGTGAGTGGTGTCACAGGGCTGGGCTGTGCTGCTGTTGGGCAGGAGAGCCTGTTCCACCTCTGCTTCCCTCTGCAGATCCAGTAGTGCTGGGGATATTTCGGGAAGCACATTCAGTTGCTTTAATGACCCTCCTGCAGGTGAAGCTCTCACCAAATTAAGGTTGTTAAGCTCTGAAGGCTTTGCTGCTGCTTGTGAAGAGCCTGCAAAACACCAAAGGAGCAGCATGGTTAGTGATGCCCAGCCTGCCAAGCACTCTGTCTTAGGTGTGACAGGATGTGACAAAAGTATGTATTCTATCAGCATAACTAAAACCAGATGGGGCAGTGACTCTTATCTCTGTGGGAGATATCCTCTGCTAATGGGCCATCTGTTAAAACCAGGTGGGGCAGTGTTCTTTATCTTTTCCACAACCCATCCTTCCTCCAGGAGATAATCTTCTGTTAGTGGGCCATTGAGTCCCAGTGCATGACTGATAAAATTCCATCATCCCATTGGGAGATGCTCCAGCCAGGGGGAGGAGCCAAACCTTTCCCACCTAGATAAAAACTGAGATTTGGAACACCAAGGCAGCCTTTTTTCCACTGGATTCCAGAGGAAAAAATGGACCTTTCCACATCATCACTGGACCTTTGGAGGAAAACTGCACCTTCTACAGGACCACTGGTTCAACTGAACCACATCTGTCACTGCAGGAGGATGCAGCCACCATTTAATGGGACTGCTACCAACACCCTGACTGACTGACGGGGTGTCAGGCTGTATTCTCTGTCAGTGTTTGGGGTTTATTCTCTGTAATACTGTATTTCTATTTTAATGTTCCTAGTAAAAACCTGTTATTCCTATTCCCACACCTTTGCCTGAGAGCCCCTTAATTTCAAAATTACAATAATTTGGAGGGAGGGGGTTTATAGTCTCCATTTTAAAAAGAGGCTCCTGCCTTTCAAACCATCCTCCCATCCTCCATGAGCCTGGAGGCCTTCCCCAAGCTTAATGACTCCCTTGTGTGCTCAGGCCAGCCGAGGGGAGCAGGTGGGGCTGTGTCACTGTCACTGGTGCCCGTGCTGCAGGACGTACCGCGCGTGTCTGCGCCCTCCGCCCTTATCCTGTCGTGGTTGCTGGGGTAGAGGGTCCCGTCCGTCTCCACCCTCTTGCCAGGGGCAATCCCGTTGCAGGGCTGAGCATGAAGAAGGCTGGTGGTGCCTGCACCCCTCTTCCTGTGGCGCTCCTTGCTGCTCAGTGCACTGGGGTGGGTGCTCTCCACAGTCCTTAGGCTCTCAGAGTCCTTGGGGTAGATGTGCACGTTCATGCTGTCCGTGCTGCCGCTGCACTCCGTGCACACCACGGGCAGCCCGTAGCCTTTGGGGGAGGAAGGGAAAATCAGCAAGGGCAGATGGGCAGCTGGAAGTGGTCAGCACTGGAGCACGCAGGTCATGGAAGGAAAGGGCAGCTCTGGGTAGTTCAGAGGGGAAATCTCTCACTAAATAATGTGGACACTTTGTGGTCTTACACAGGGCTATTACACACCCACCTTTCAGAACTCTGTAGCCACCATCACTAAAGGTAGTTCCAATTAACAGCTTTAGTTAGTTAGGGATTCTTTTTCACTCCAAAGTACTTTTTTTTTTTTTTTTTTAAATAAACTATACATTTATTTCCTTTTCCAGACTTTCGAATCAGGCTAGAAGTGCAAAGTGGAACTTTCCTGTCGCTGCTTTAAAATACCAAGTTACCTTTCTTATTTTTGTGCTGCTGCTTTACAGAGATCACCATCAGCTCACACTGTTGTCTCAAGATATGTTATTACTGGTAGTGGGAACAACAGATGAGCAGAACTCAAAGCAGCAAGGAATTTCTAAATGTTGAAAGTTAATTTCCTTAGTGCGCTCAACAACTTTCCATTATTAAACTTTACACTATTTTCTCCTAGAGAGAAAATTTGTTTCATTGGCTGATTTTCTGTGGCTTTTACAATACAGTGTGAGAACAGAAAGCACATCCTAAAAATAGAAAAGTATGAGTGTAACACCCTAGAAATTGGCAAAGAGCAGAGGCAGGTGTAGTGCCCAAAACCACCTTTAAATTTTGAAAATAAATTAAAAAGCTGAGCTTTGAAGTCAACAGTTCTTCTAAAAGAGCATGAAAAAATTTAACACTTTCAGTTTTGAAAGTGCTCTCATATTTTAGGAATATCTCAAATCAAAATTCCCATCAGCCAGCTGCACAGAATGGCAGTTGGGAGCTTTACTCTGCCTCTTTCTGACAGTTCCTCAAATTCCAACCATCCAAGCTTGAGAGAGGATCAAAGCAAGCTGGAAAAAGTAAATTTTCTGGGCTTGCACCTGAGAATCATTCTGAGCTTTTTTTTTCCTCTGAAGGTAACAATTTCTTGTGTGAATGATGTCTGACTTGGAGGGTTTTGTGATCTGTACAAACACGAAATGCCTTCCCAGATTAATGGAGTTTGTACCTGTCTTATCTGGAACAAGCATTCCATCGGCCATGTCCTCAGTTTTCCAAGTGTCTTTATTATAGCTGATACACAGCTTGGGTTGTCTACAACCTACAGCAGGAGCTTCAACATCTGGACACCTTCCAGCGTCAGCTTGACACATCCCTGTAACAAACAAAACATCTGGGTAAAGATCACAGCCATCTGCTCACAATTAGATGACTTGTTGGTCTTACCTTATACTGGAAAAGGGAGGAAAAATAGCAATGGAGATAATAGATAATTCTCAGCAAACATTTAACAGAATAAATGCTGCACAATCTCAGGAGGATCTTAGTTCAGAACTCTCAACTTCTTCCTAATGTGCTGTGTTTAAATAGTGTAAAACCCCAACATTTAATTTCAAAGCCTGAAGGCAGGGACAGGCAATGCTAATGCATTTTCTAGCGTGACTATGGGTAACTCTGCTGCCAAAAAAAGAATCCAAAATTAGCAAAATACCAGTCCTTAGGGCCTGACTGAGCAGTTTCTGAGGCAGTCAGCTTGTAGGAACACTTATTCCTGGGAGAGGAGAGCTCTGTGAAGTCAAACACAGATCCCTGCTCTGCATAAATGCAGGAGTTACATTATGAAGATCTCTCAGATAACTCAGAACAAACACAAACACAGAACAACTCTGGGCTGAGATTTCTACCTCCCATATCAAGTTGATTTGCAGCATTACAGAATAATTAAGCCATTTCTCACCGTTGCTGTCAATGTGCCCATTGGGCTGCTGGGTGTCCACTCCGATGGCCACTTCCTGGCGCTCCGACAGAGTCCCTTGGGAAGACAAGTAGCTTGGCACATCAGGAGGCACAATAGTCTCATCTAGAGCAAAGGGAGAAGGGAAAAGTCAGTTCCCAGCAGGATTTTCAAAGTAAATTCACATTTTCCAGGGGGATTTGGAACCAGATCTAGAACCCATTATTTTCTGTAGGTGCATTGGAAACATTGCCTTAATATTCCTTTCCTCTCAGAAGCCCCATTCCTGATTTTGCAAAGCTTAAAGCTGTGGGAGAGAGTGCTGATAAAGACACTTTGAGTGTTTGCATGTGGCATGGTCAGTACACAGCAGGTGGAATAGAACTATTTATTCAGAATAAGTAAATCCTTCTCTTTCCCCTGAAATTCAGTCCCTCCTTTGACTCAAGTCTTCTGCCTCCTGAAGTCAGGAGTAAAAGTCTTCTGCAGAACAGTGTATGATTCTTTGATTCTCTTAAGCAGGAAATAAGTCTAAAGCCTCTTGACCATCCTTAGCTCTCTCCATTTTCTATCAGGAAATTTAAGTTTCCCTTGCCACACAAAACCAAGTGAAACTCAATTATATCTGGTAGGAAGCCCTGGATTTTCAGGACTGAAAAAACGAGTTATAAAAGAATCCCACTAATACATCACACTGCTAATAGGCTATCCAAGACTTCCTACCTAGCCCATGTCTTTAAAAAGCCTTTTGTACTCTATCTAAAGCTAAGCATAATATAGGAAGGCTGGAAATTCCGAGCAGGCTGGGAAAGTCTTAGGCTGGTTCTTCCATACTTCTGTTTTGTTCAGGGGCTGTGTAAGGAGAGCAGGAGACTATTCTCACTGCAACACTTATTTCAGCACCAAATTATCCCCTCTGAGCATCAGGAGAAAGCAATAAATGCTAATTTTTCCTCTAAAAAAAAAAAAATATATACCCCCCCATCATCAGGGGTAGCTCTTATAGCCAACAAGGAAAAGGGGATTCCAGCTTCAAAGTCTAATTTTTGAAGTTTTGACTTCAAAATCTTTGAAAATACAGATTTCCAAAAAGTAAGACAGATTCCCAGCATCATGGACATCATCCAGACTGTCTCAAAAGTTATCATTTATGGTCATGGAAAACCAAAGTAGCAAAGCAATGGCTGGAACTACTGCCAAGTGGAAAAGACCTTCCTGAAGAGCAAGCCAAGGGGAGAAATGCAGCTCTGAACATGCTTCAGCAGCAAGTGAAAGCTGGTTCCAGCCCCGTGAGCCAAGAGAACCAGGGAGACGAGCCAGCTGCAGCTCCAGTGGATCGTGAGGCTCAGCCTCGGCGGGATGCCAGACAGCACCAAAGCTCAGAGGGGACCCCGGGACACTGCAGCTACCTGTGTTGGTGACACTGTACTCTTCACTCTTCTTCCTGGTCTGGTAGATGATGCAGACCCAGACCAGGGAGGTGAGCACGATGCTGCAGACCACGGCGATGGTGATGATGCCCACGGTGGTGCGGTCCTTGCGGCAGCCCAGCGCCTGCAGGACGCTGACGTGGCTGTGCGCGCGCTCCGTGCCCAGCGTGTTGGACATCTCACACGTGTACTTGCCCGCGTCCTCCAGCACCGCGTTCCTCACGATCAGCAGCTGGTTGCCCGAGGTGAAGTGGTGCCTCTCTGTCACCACCAGGGGCTGGTCACCTTTCAGCCAGGTGATGCGGGGCGGGGGGCTCCCCGTGGCTTTGCACTGCAGAGCCACGGTCTCGCCGACGGACACCACGTGATCTTCCAGTGGATGCACCAAAGATGGAGTTTCTGCAGGAGAACAGACACAGAAATTGATTTTTTAGGGACAGCATAACGACAGATTTAACAGCACTGAATACTCCTCATGTTTCTGCAGACAGCAATGCGAGAAGCAGGCCCATGCTCAGGAGTATGGAGCTGCATACCACAAGAGATCTACCAACCACAGCCAATTAGTGTTAAGTTTTCCCAACAAGAAACTTCTGAGGACATGGGCCAACAGCTGACACGTGAATTATTTCATAGACCAAGAGAGATGAAGTGCAATTTCCTTTTGAGGTAATTTTCCCAGACAGCAAATAGGCTGGTTGGAGGGGCTTCCTCAGTACAAGAGATATGACTTACAGCTCCTGCTCTTCCTTAACAGGTATTTTTCATTAGTGAACTACAGTGTAAAACAATGAAACAAGACTAAGCAGACTATTTGACTCTCTCTTTTATCTGCAACTGGTAAAGAGATTGAATGGCCATGCCTCCCAGTTCCCACTTGCACTTGGCTTCCTGGGGCACTGGTGATACTTTTTTGAGACTACCTAAAAACAGAGGCCAGACAAAATTAAGGGAATAAAAGCTGTTATATTTATTGAAGGGCCTTCAGGTACATTTAGGGCAGATGAAGCCCCTCAGGGACTACACTCAAAAATGGATGATGAGTCACAGATTTTCATGCTTTTATAAGTTTGGTGCATTTGCATATTGGAGATTAATCTTTCAATTACAGCTTCAGGTAATGAAATAATTTACTCCCCAGTTTGTTCCCTAACCCAGCTCATTTTTGTTTTCATCTCTCAGGGCCTGAGGCAGCGAGGTGCCCTTGATCCCCAGGCCTGGAGAGGAACTGTGTCTGACCAAAATGGGGAAGCAGTAGCTCACACTCTGTATGGAGTTTACAATCATACACTAAAAAACCCGCAGGATTACGAATACACGGAAAACACAAAAGCCGAACTCCTGAGGATCTCACCCAGCACGGTGAGGGTGGCGTTGGCGAGCACGGAGCCTGCAGAGTTCTGAGCCGTGCAGCTGTAGACCCCCATGTCCTCGATCTTGACGTCGGTGATGAAGAAGACGTCGTCGTCGGGCATGACGTGCATGCGGCGCTCGCGGGCGGCGGGGAAGTCGGTGCCGCCGTCCTTCTGCCACGCGATCTGCGGCGTGGGGTGGCCCTCGGCCGCGCACTCCAGGCGCGCCGTCGTCCCCGTCCTGCTCGTGATGTCGTGGGGAGTTTTGATAAAGGACGGCAGCACTGATAAAGGGGAAACGAGGAAAGGGATGTGAGTGATTGCGTGGGGAAGCACCATCTTCTGGGCAGGTCTGCTTTCCTTCCCACAGAGGGGATGAAGGTGACATTGCCCACGGGCAGGAGGATGCCCGTGTGCTTCTGCAGCGTGTGTCTGAATGGCTGGGGACTGACCCCATGTGTGCTTCTGCAGAGTATCTCTGGACTGCTGGGGACTGACCCCATGTGTGCTTCTGCAGAGTATCTATCTCTGAATGGCTGGGGACTGACTGTGTTTGTACAGAACACACCTGTCTGCAGAGACCATGACACCCCTCAGATCATTAGAGGTGGGATCAAAGCTAATTTTCTTCTTTGAAAACCTGGGAAAAAATCTGTTATCTCTCCTACGGAGAACTTCCAATCACTACATCCCTCTTTGCATTTTGGTTTTCATTGGGCAGAGTATCTACCTGAGCAGCCAAAGAGCAGCAGCTCAAGCTGTTAAGAACACACATGCTGAAGTGCTTGTTTGGATGGCAGCCAACACAAAATGGTGTGTGCCCCTCACAGGGCACTTCCCAGCATCCACTGAGATACCAACAGCTGCTGTGCAGAGGTGAAGAGCTCACCCATCAGGAATGAACCCTCGTGAGCAGCTAAGTGGGTGCCAAAGAGCTGCACCAGCTACGAGCTCAGGCTGAGGAAGAAGAGGAGGGAGCCGGCACTCACCATTGACGGTGAGGCGGGCCTTGTTGGAGTAGGTGGAGCCGAAGTGGTTGGTGATGACGCACTGGTAGCGGCCCTCGTGCGCGAAGGTGACGTGCCGCAGGTGCAGGATGGTGGTGCACTCCATCACCTCCCCGTCCTTGGCCCGCACGTGCGCGAAGTTCTCGATCTCGGCGTTGTGCAGCATCTCGTTGTCCTTCTTCCAGGCAAACATCATGGGCGAGCTGCTGCTGCTGGCCGCCAGGCACGTGAAGCGGATGTCCTTGCCCAGGACAGCCACCGTGGTCTCGGGCTGGATGATGATCTGTGGCTTGGGGAAATCGTCTGGGAGGAAACAGCAATAGTCAGTGCTGGACTCTGAGGGGAAACTAGAGCAAGCCAAGAGGTGAAATGAGAAATAAGCAGCGCTCTGTAGAGCAGGTGTGCCACACACAGCTCCACTGAATGTTTTATGTGGAAGCGTTGTACCTCTGCTTCCTTCAGTGGGCTGAGATGGTCACTGAGTGACCTCAGACACCTACAAGACACCCAGCTCCTTCACCAACTGAATCTGAGAAAGATATTATGTTCTGAAGAAGACAGACCATATTCAGGTTGTCCTTCCTAGTACAATCCATGCATGAAGAGCCCAACTGAACTTAAAACCTCATCTCCAGACCTGCACTGGCAAGAAGTAGGAGGGGAGAGGGCACTTAAAGGGCTGTAAGAGTCATCTCCAGGGGAAAATCACTCACAGGAGGTTTTAGTGAGGTGGGGATTGGTCTCTTCTCCCAGAAAAAAGGACAAGAGGCAGTGGCCTCAAGCTGTGCCAGGAGAGGTTTAGATTAGCTAATAGGAAACATTTCTTCCCCAAAAGGGCTGTCAAGCACCAGAACAGGCTGCCCAGGTCACCATCCCTGGAGGTATTTAAAAGATGTGTCAATGTGGCACTCAGGGCTGTGGTTTAGTGGTATGTTTGGCTGTAGTAAGTTAATGATTGGATTCAAAGATCTTAGAGGTCTTTTCCAACCTAAAGGACTTATGACTCTAAGCAGCCCATGCTGTCAGAGCAGAAGCAGCTGCATTTGCCTGTCACCCGACCAGGCTGGAAAGCTTTGCACACTCTCTCTCTGCCCTGAAGACTGTTGGTTTTAGCAAAGTTCCAAGCAGATTCATTTATTAGGTTTCTACAAATGGTGTAATTTAATATTTGACTAAGGTTTAATTAAACAGCCAGGCCTCTGGAAGCAGGACTACTAATGCCTGGAGGACTTGGCAGGCACTGGGAAGCAAAGCTGCTTTTGCTTTGTGATGTTGCTGTGGGGATGGAGCCTTGAGGATCTCTTCTTCCAGATGAGCACAGCAAGCCTCCCTCCCAGCCTGCTCAGACAGAGGCCACCTAGGCAGAGCATGTCACTGGGGGATCAGGAGGGACACTGGAACAAAGCTTCTGCTCCGTGTTCAGTGCAAGTCATGCATTCAGCTCAGTTAAATAGTGTTTGCAAAAGCTCATTTTTCCTTCAAACAGCCATGTGCAGCTCCACCCAGGATCCTCACTGGTTGGCTCCACTGCACAGGGTTTGGCTCCCAAACCAGGCCTTTCTTTCCCCCAAAACCTGGACACCTGAGCAGCATTGATTTAGCCTCTTCTGATGATTTAAATTTCTTTTTCTTTATGAGAAAGACAGTAGATGTTTCTGTGTGCTGGGTATTAAGTAAAGCTGCTTTGAAACCATAGCTCAGGTGCAGAGTCAACTGCAGTATTTGGGTGGGCCTTACTGGCCCCCCTGACCTCAAAGCAGCAGCTGTGATGGAGGGATTCTCCTCTGGGTTTTTTTTTTTTTTAACTCTTTGTTGTCTCCAAGAAGGAGAAAAGATGGGTGAAGAACACAAATCTACAGAAGAGCTCAGAACACTGCAGAAGGAAAAAAATACAGCTGCAGTCTTGATACTATCAAAGTGAGAGGATTGGGAAGTGTCTGGGCAGCCCCATCTGGAAGTGGAACAGGCCTTAGTCCCTTTTTGATTTAATACTCAGGGAGCCCTGTAAGGAATACTCTGGATGCAAGCAATGCACTGTGTGGTTTTAGTGGGAAATAAATTGCAGCCAATGACAAATTTTTTAAATGCAGGCTTGGGCTTCCTTTGATCCCACTGAATAACAAAACAAAACAGAAACCCTCTCATAATAACATGCTGGTACTCAAAGAAAATGTTTCCCAAGTGACTCCTACCCTTCATACAACCTCAAAACACGCAGGCAAGACTTACCACACACAAAACTCTCTGGCTGGATGGCAAAAATGCTCTTGCTTTTCAGTGACTCAGGATGGGCACAGGTGGCCACCACAAAGGACTGCAGCTCCTTCTCCACTAACCACTGGGGCAGCCACTTCAGCTGGCAGTCACAGAGGAAGCTGTCACTGTTCATGTGGCTGCAGGGAAACAAAACCAACACGAGTTTTGTGCTGTGAGTCCTGCACAGAGGGAAGGCTGAGAGGCTCAGAGCCCTTTCATGTTGAACACATTCCTCCTGCCCCCCCAGCATGGGTAGATGGAAGAAAAAGGACCCAGGGATGTCCTTGAGGCACCAAAGATGTTACAGACATGACATATTTAAACAGCATTTCATCTCCACATAGAGAAACCCCCTCCTCTGCAGCACCTTGTAATTATTCACCAGCTCCCAGAGTGATCCCCAGGAACAGACAAGCAATGTCAATGAGTTCCTGCTCTGCCCCTCTGGTTTGAGCATCTTTGGTGGGAATCAAATTCAGCACTTAACTGCTGACCAGAGAGAGAGAGAGGACACCTAGCTCCCACTGTAAGGCCTCGAGTTTCCTCCATGGCAGAGCAGGAAGAAAAAGGGAGTTTTGGGATTAATGTGGGTTCTTCTTAATATTCTAGGCCAAATTATGGCTCAGCATAGCTCTAAGGCCAGTGAAGAACTATAAATTTACACAAATAGGGCATTCATACTTTGGTCTGGTTTGCAAAACTCAGTCTGATCCTTGGAATTGATTATGAGGATGCCTCAGAGATTGGGAAAATGTCCCAGAGAGAGTTCCTGTCCTGCAATACTACAAGCTATGCAAGACCAGGGTATCAAAAGTACAGCAGAATTCCAACTCCAGCACTGCACTGAAAGATGTGAATCTCCAGCTGTTGATCTACCCAATACCTCAGGAAATGAGCAGGAAAGGGAAAAAAGAAAGAAATTGACTGGAGAGGGAGGGAATATAGGGATTTGATTTTTCAAAGCTGTCCAGTTTGCTGTTCTAGAAAGATGTGTAGCCTCTAACACATATGATGGCATAAAACCCTCCTGGCTACTCGGGACAGATCACAAGATCCTTCAGCACAATGCATTGTGCATGTAATGTCCTCTAGCTGAACTTCTCCATTTTATAAACATATCTGGGATCTCACTATCTCTTCCTAATAAGATCAGTCTTTCATCTCAATTTTGTTTCAAGTGCCAGTGGAGAAGATAAAGTTTTTAATCACACAACAGACACACAGTGTTTCTCTTCTTCCCTCCCAGTTACTGGTATCAAGTGTCACTGCCAACAGTGACCACCTGATTCCCATTTCCAATGTCAGCAGCAAGAACCTGTACCTGCCCAAACACCAAATAAATGATTTTCTGTTCCACAGACGCTGCACTACTCCAGGGCATAGCAACACACTGACAGTGGATTAAATATTTATGGGGAAGAAGAGAAAAGGAAACCAGGCATGACTGGAAACAGTGTCTGATAACAGTGCAGAGCCCCAGCCTGGAGCACAAGCAGCAGCTCTGATAACACATCCGTATTTTTACACCACAAGGCTGAATGACAAGTGGATGCAGTTCAGATGGTGCTTATCACTGCAGTATCAGTCCTGTGTGTGAACCCTAAACACAGCTACAGCAAGGGAGCAGATGGGCCACTGGGAATTAAATCCATAGTGGTGTGAGCAGGAGAGCTGGCTAATAGGACCAGGGCTGGACTTCCTGAACAGAGATGAATAATTGTACAGGCACAAACCTGCTGGAAGAACCTATCCCCACGATCTAATTTCACTCACTGTTACATGCAAGACGTTCCTGTGACAGCTCCTCATGTGTAAAAATACCCCAGAGAGGAGGACACAGGGGAGAGGGCAATGAATGAGTGGTAATGTGGATAACAGCCGTGCTGCTGCTCACGTCCAGGGCCAGGAGGATCCCTCCTGCCCGAGGGTGTGAGCAGGGCCATCACTCACAGCTGCCGCAGGCTCTTCATCCTGGCGAAGGCGTCGGCTTGGATGGAGCGGATGGCATTGTCCCCGAGGTTCCTGCAGGCACAACCACAGGCAGTGTGAACAAAAGGGATGCTCTGGCTGGGACAGAGCCTCTCCACATTGATTTAAGCACGTAGAAACGTTCCACAAAACACCTTTATATTATTAAAGTACTGCTGAACAATAGCCAGCCAACAAAAATTACACTTAACTAAATCACTAAGTCATTCCCAGCCCCATCGTCTCACTACACTTTCTCAGTCTGAGCTACTTCCCTCATTCATAGCTCAGAAATTCCCCAGCCCCCTCCATAACCAAAGATAGTCAGGAATGTGGTACCCCAGGCTAGACCTTCAGCAAACATAAAAGAAAGCAAATACTTGCACTAAGCAGCATCTGAGGAATTGTTTGAAAATGACTTGGAGAGGATACTGTTGGGTTTAAAAGAACATCCCAGTATTTCCAAAGGAAGGGGTTAAGAGCTTCCCTCAGAACTATTGCTAATTAAAAAATATAATTTATTCAATGAAAAAGCACAGTGTCAGATTTAAAGCTGAAGTTTACTAAGTGACATACAGGGCAGACAAGCACTGCTTAAAGAGGACAATCTCAGTAGAGTATTAAGGGCACCTTTATTTGGGAATGTACTCCCAGTCAGGCAGCCCAAATCTTTCAGTGTGCTCTCGATGGCCATAAAATTTCATACAATCAACAGCCAATAAAACACGTAGAGTACAGTCACATTATACTTTAACTTGTCTTAATCCAAGAAAGGAGGTTATTCATGAATCACTGCTGGAATCATCAGCCTTGGGACACAGAAAAAAATTGCACAGAGGCAGCCAAAATTTACTTCTTGCAAATGGCTCTAAGGGGGTTGTGCTGAATGGGGATGTTCAGTGGGGATGGATCAAAACCAGTCATCTGCAACATGTGCCTGGCTTTAGGAGGAAGCTGGGGCAAAGGAGGAGAGAGTGCTATGTCTGAACCAGCCTATTTTCCTTGCTAACAGCCTGCAAAGCAGTAATGTGCAAGTCAAGGTGATACTCTCGAAAATTAAGAGCATGCAAATTTCCCATATGTTCTATAACTTTGTTCCTGGCACAAAAAAAGGCCAAAGTTGAGGCGGACTTATAATGAGAAGGAAGCAGGTGGCCCCCACAAATGGACTGGCTTCTCAGTTTACAAAGACACTATTAAATTGCTAGCAGATTTCTCAAGCAGCTACTTTTGGCAGACCCCCCTTCCCAAGCTCTGAGGCATGGTGGGTTACTCACAGGTGCTCCAGAGCCTCCAGCCCTGAGAAGGCTTTCTTGGCCACCGACTTGATCTTGTTTCCAAACAGAGTTCTGCAGTTTCCAAACATCCAGTGCCAGATAAACAGAAAGAAAATGGGGAAAGGGGGGCAAAAAAAAAAAAAAAAAGAAGGAACACAATTAGTGTGGCTTTATCTGATATACACACTCAGTGTAAGTCCCAGGAAATCTGAACTGCACAGAGATTAAGAGGGCTGAAGCACACTCGCTTTCCTGCTCTTGAAATGAAATCCTTTTATCTGTATTTGAATTTAATAGTGATGACAGCGCAAAAGGGAATGTGCCATATCATGTAAAAAGGCAGGTTTGCTCCCGTGCTTGGGAACCAGCTTGCTGAGCAAGAGAAAGTCTCCTCTGTTCTTCACAGGCTGGCTGTGGACAGGATTAAGTGCAGTGACAGTTTAACAAGATACTGGTCTCTCCCCCCAACACTTTTCATTTCTGACTTCTTCCCAGACAGGAAAAAGAGTGATAATTTATTCAGTGGTGCTTGGCCTGAGCAGCTATCAGCACACAGAGCTGAGGGCTGCCCCTGGGCTGCACATTCACACAGCAGCTGACTGGAGGCACTGCTCACTCCTTCCTTGGAAATACAACAGCAAAGCAACATCATGCAACAGATCATAGCCAAGGGATAATTTCAAGGAGCAAAAGGCAGAACAGGTAACGTCCAGAGCTGAGGAGTGAGCTTGTTTGCATCTGTGACCAGAGAGCATTCCTGTGAATCAGCAGTGGCATGAGGGGACTATCACCAGAAATCAGCCCAGCTGCCATCTCCAGAGCAACAGCTCTCCATAAATATTGACCAGTGCTAATGGCCAGGGGCAGGGTTCGTGACAAATGGATGGTCCCCTCACCTGTTTTAATGAAATATCAACCAGTGTCATTAATTAGGAACTGCTTTCCTTTCCCAGGCTCCCTCTGAGGTTTATCCTCCAGGTGCATCTGTTATCACCATGTGGTGTCCAGGGCAAGCCCTCACCCACACTTCAGGTGAAAAAAAGGCACATCTGGTGCTCCATTTGATTTTGAGTTTTCCTTCAGGAGTTGTCCTTCAATATAGGGTGTGACCCATTTCTGTACTCGAAAAAGACTTAAAGCTATCATGGCCCCACTGTCCAGGGAAAGGAGAGGAATACAAGATGGAGCATGTGCAGCCACTCCATGAGCAAATACCTTTCCAAGAACTTGTCAAGGCTTTCCACAAAGCACTTTTCAAATGTCAGGATAATCTGTTTATATATTGGCTCCCAGAAAGCCCAGTTTCAAATACCCCCAGCACCAAAGGATGTGTGCAGTCATGTGTGCCATCATTTGGTAAAAGGGATGTTGCATTAATGAAGGCTTTGAAAAATCCATTAGAATGATTAATACAGTAAATAATTTACTATATGTAAACTCTGGTCAAATGGCTGCATCCATACACACTGATTTCTGGAGTCATATTCCTAAATAAGTGTGTTATAAGGACAAGGTAAGGACAGAATAAGGACTAAAGGAAATGGCCTCAAGCTGTGCCAGGGGACATTTAGATCAGATTTTAGGAAAAATTTCTTCAGAGAAAGGATTGCAAGCATTGAACAGCCTGCCCAGGGAAGTGGCAGAGTCACCATCCTTGAAAAGTATTCCAAAAACATGTGGATGTGGCACCTGGACATGGTTTAATGATGAACATGGTGATGGTGCTAGGTTAATGGTTGGACTTGATGATCCTAAAGATCTTTTCCAGCCTTTATGACTCTAATTGAAGTTAGATGGGCAACTACTGTTGAAAAAAATTATGCTGAGCTTGGGTTTGATAGCTGCAGATTTCTATTATTGTTAGTGCATTTTGGACTTTGAAAATTGAAGATTCTGCTGATATCTGTTTAGTTATCTGTGCAGAGACAAGCAGAACATCTGGGGGAGGGAACACACAACTACACCACTTGTGTAGGTGCACACAGCTTGATGCCTGGACACGAGAAATACCTAACACACATAGCAAGTCAAGCCTCAGCAAACTCATTACTCCTTGCAGCTAATTTCAATTAAGTGCCTCTACAAATCTGAGAGTTTGAAGCTAGCAGCCCCCATCAAAGGGCTGTGGAAGGCTGGAATGTGAAGGCAGCAGAACACAGCCACAATTAGCCATCCCACTGCTGGCCAAAACCTCCTCCACGGGGCAGAGCCAAGCACAAGCTCTCCTGGAGACTGCACCAGTGTAATTACATGCCAAGCACACAATTCATTGCAGTGTTTTCTCCTCCAGCCCGTTTTGCACCTGCAGGAAGATCTCACTGAGTGAGCCATCAAAAAGCTGGTTACATTTGGCAGCTTGAATAATTAGGAACCTCCTTGCTCCACAGTGATTCCACCGGTGCTTTTTATGCTCCAGTGCTTCTCAACTCTCTCTTTCTTCAAGTAACATTTTAATTTAGGCCTGTGCTCTCCATCCTGGAGAGCTTCATATATAATTCAGAGAAGGCTAAAGTGACTGGCCTCTCCATCTCTGTTTAACACCTTCATGTCAGCGAACAACCCTCTCTGTGCTAAATCCTTTCAGAGGCTAATCTGTGCCAGATCAAAGGGGAACGGCTTTTAAGGCAATCTCCACAGAGCTGAGGTGATTATTAATTCATTGGAAGGTCTCCTCTGAAGTGCCCATTTATTTTTTGTATGCTAATGCATTTAAAGCAGTTGACAGTTTAAACACAGGCCCTAAATCACACAGTGAAATGTTTGCTGTAAGGGCTGATCTTTTATTTACAAAAAAAAATCCTGATACTCACTTCAGCTGTAGAAATCAGCAGTTTGGGATTTATGTGCTGATAAGCTAAAACAGTTATGAGGAGATCCCTTTAAAAGTGACCACTCACAAGTATTCTCAAAATGCCTCAAGAAATAATAATAAAAAAAAATTTCATGTTCTGAGCATTTTTTAGCCTTACATGCTGGCTGGCAGTGAACAATCCCAGAAAGCTGTCCCACAACAATTCACTCTGTTAAGTAATCAAAGCACTCCTGTCTGCCCCAAACCAACCTGATCCACATGCTTTCCCAGGCTATGAAATGTGCTGCAATACCCTGCACAACCTTCCCTGCACATGTCCCTCAGCCTGATGACAGGCATCAGTCAACAAAGGAAAGAAAGATATAAACCAAACTTCCTTAGACTTGCACAAGCTCTCAGTGCATCCTTGGCTACCAAACCAGCCATCTTTTGAAGGTGCTCCTTGTGCTGGGTGATAAACATCACATGAGGCAGGGCATTTTACAGGGGACAGCAATAGCTGCTCTGCCCTGAGCTCCCAGCACATAACCCCACAGGCTGCCCCTGCTCCCTTCCTTCCTTCCTCCTGCTCCTTGCTGTTCCTCCTGGCCTCTGCCTGACCCCCACAGCTCATCAGGGCTCACTGCTCCTGCTTCCCAAGTCAATCCTTTTGCTGAACTCTTGCCTTCGATGCTGTGTCCTCTGGATTTTTTTTCCTGTTACCTGCACCCAGCATTTCTAACATATCCTAATCACTCAGGACCACTACTTTTGCTCCCATGCCAGTGGCCCTGTTGGAGGGATGTATCACCAGCAGTGGATGTACCACCAGGACAACTCTCTCTACTCCTTTCCATCACCTTCTCTCCCTTTTCAAGCAGCACTACAGACTCATAATCCACACAGCCTGCAAATCCCACTGGACAAAGTCTTTGCTTCCATCACCCTTCCAGCTGCTCACACGGTCTCACTGGTTTCTTCAGACAAACCAAACACTTCAGTCAGGCAGCCAAGGACTCTTTACCCACCACATCTGCTCCTCTGCTTTTTTTTCTGGGAGTCATGGGAAGATTCCCTGCCTCTGCATGCACAGCAATTCTTACTGACTTCTCTCTCACCCCCATACTACTTCTGCTTCCCTGCCTGGCTCCCCCCGTCCTTAAATCCTCCTCTGCCTTCTGCCCCACTTTACTTGCAGCTGCAATTTGGTCCCCTCTGCATGGACCCAGTGACTCCCCTCAGCAACCATCGCATGCCATGCCTGTCTGTGATTTCAGATTTTTCTCCTCTAAGCACTACAAACATCTCCCCAAGCCCTGCCCTGGCTCGTCCCACTCCCCGAGGAGTCTCTCATGAGAGCGTGACAATATCCCCCTGCCAGGATTCATTCCAGCCATCTGCTCTCCAGCGAGGTACTTTTACTGCACCTCTGGCTGTGCCATCCCAGCATCAGAGACAGCGGCATGGGGGGTGCTGAGAACTTCAACAAAGCCAAGAGGTAATGATTAGAGACTCTTGATTTGTCACAAGCCATCAGAGGCTCCTCTGACAGGGCTGATTTATATCACCCGTTTCAAATGGAACAGGGGCTTGTACAGAGCAATGTGAAAATCCCTGCGAAGGCCAAGCAAGCCATAAACATTTGCAAGGCGCATGCTTGCCTTGGGTTTCTTTTTATCTCTTTAAGAGCCTGTGCCCCATGGTGCCTTTTATTGTCACTGCACATGGAACTGAGCCCAAAAGATCACTCTCAGAAAGAGTATCCCACAGAAACGAATCCTGTTTCAGTCCTCTGTTGTAACAGGAAGTGGGGTGATTTTTCTCTTCTGTTTATTGTTATTTGCTGCATCAATCATTGCCTCACTGAAGATTGCAAGGGCTCATTTTTGTCTCGTTTGCTTTGAGAAGTGAGGAATGGTTGTGCTGAATTTTATACACTAAAACAGATTAAATTTCTCTCTGTGTCTGAACTGCAGTGTGCAGCACCGTCTGTTCACCATTTAGAAATAATTGACTCATACCTGCTCAAAAACATCAGTGCCTGAAAACCACATTTGCACTCTTGCAGTAATCCTGCAAAACTACTACAGCTCAGATTTTCTGTTGATTTTTGACTTGTTCCAAGATGAGGGAAGCTGCATAAAAAGGGACAGACCCAACCCCACACAGGCACATAACAAAACTGGCTTGCAGGACTCAAGCCCAGGGATACTCACAGCTTGCTCAGGTTTTCCAGGCCTGTAAAGGCTCCATTGGTATCTTCTATTGTGCCTGAGATGTCGTTGTGGTCCAGTTCCCTGGGGAGAGGACAGGAGAGAGCTCAGAATCAATGCCTGAGTCGCAATGTCACTGCTACAAACGAGTGGAGGAAGCTGCAGAGTGCCACATGAGAGCTTCCCATTTTCTCCTGACACTGATCAGAAAATGCAGAGTCCTGCAGCCAAGCAGCACCACCCACTTCTCCTGCACTGCCACATGGTGGGATGGTGCATTCCAGAAAGACCCCTGGCTTGTTCCCAGCTGAAACCCTCTGAGACAGCTACTTTTCACCAAGTAGGTTTCTGTCCTTTTCTAGATCTGCACATCCAAAGAGGAGGAAAATGAAAATAAAGTGCCAAAATTAAACTGAAAGAAACAGCTGTCCTTAAATGCTACTATCACGAAATAAGATCACTTTGGGTATTCCAGTGTATACATGGATTTGTCTATAGATGAATCTTTGGAAGATGATTTGGTGGATTTTCTACAAAGCTGCATTTTTTTCTGGCAATGAACTTGAAAACTCAACAAAGGAAAGCGCCAGCATCACTACACCAGCCTAACCCTGTATAACCATTAAAAAAAAAAAAAAAAAAAACAACAAGAGAATTCCTTTTTCAGAGTTAGCTTCTTTTGGCTTTCAAATTGACCATCAATTACAAGAGTCAAAGAGGTCTGAAGAAAAACAAGCACACAGAACAAACACAGAGATCCACAAAAGCTGTTTAAACAGACTGTTTAAAAATCCTTCCCTCCCTGCTTTTAAATACAGCTAGCAATGAGTACCCAGCAATACAGACAGAAATTCATCATTTCCAATGTTAAGTAAAAAGAAAGAAAAACTAAAAAGGCTTTGTTGGTCTTTTTACATCACTCTGATTTAAAACCTGGCAAAACAAACCACCAAAGCAAACTTCACCATCCAGATAACCCTGAGCCCTCAGGTACTCCTTTTGCACCTTTTGAAGATGATTATCAGAACGTTTCCAGATAAAAAAAAAACTATTAAAACCAAAAAAAAGAAAGAAAATATTAAGACCAAAAAAAAAGAAAGACCAAGTCCCCCTGCATTTTGCAACTCTCCAGACACAGGCATCACAGTGTGGCTTCTGTGCAGCATAAATACACAGTAACTCACCAGAAGGGAAAAGAAATTTAATAGGAAATCCCAGTTTCAATATGGGAATGGTTTTCCCTCAGCTGGCTCAGTCTTTGCTCCTTTCTCTGCTTTAGGGTGAAGTAAAGATGCGAAGGGAGATGGCCAAAAGCCACAATTTCTGTTTCTCAGCTGGCTTAAGCCTGAGACCTGACTCTCACATCCCTGGAGAGCCCTGGCCTTAGCCAGCATCACTGTGGATGTCAGGGTGATCTGGGGGCTGCTCTGTGCCAAAGGCACGGACAAAAACTCAACATCCCCGTGGGGTGTGAGCCCACATAATGCTGTGGTGGCCAAAGAGACGAGTCCAGGAAAATGCTTTGATGTGCTGGCATTTCCAGCACTATCCTAGTGGGACAGGAGCAAATACATCCTCCTGGAGCTCAGCTTCTCCATTTTCCCTACGGTTGCCAAGCCAATCTCCCTTGTTCTGTTTGTTTTTTAAGGGAAAATCCCTTCTCAGACATTTCTCCTCTTCAGTTTCACCACAGGCTACTGGTCTTTGGAGCAGCAAACCCTTTCCCATGGCACAGACAGACAAGTGGGAACAGCCTGTAGGAGCTCTGACACAAACTTTTATTAATTGACTGCCACACATTGTGTTTTCTTGAAAAAGGGAAAAGAAAATGGTATTGCTTGTTCATCCACTGGCAACTCAAAGGTTTAGTGTTAGAAAGGAGGAATAAAAACCTTTTTAACAAATGAGTGAAAATAGAGAGAGGGAGAAAAAAAGAGTGGGGTATTTTGGCCCAGCTCTCTTTGTATTCCAACTCCTCTCCCAGCCCCTGTTGCCAATTTCCTATTCTTTCTGGCTGGCTGAGCTTGAATGCTCCAAGCCTTGTTAATCATTGTGCTCAGAGGTCTCTGGGCCTGACCTCTATTTGAATAGCTCCACATTTCAGCAGTTTCACACCCACCAAAGGCTCCCCAACAATAGCCCATAATTAAAGCATGCTCAGCTCTTTTTCACCAGGTGCAGGACCCAATAGGCCTTTCTCTTTATTAAATTAGAGCTCGCTCACACACTCCCTCTCCACCTCCCCCCTCTGCCCTGGACATAAAAGAGGCTCCACATTCACTGCAGAGCAAAGAGAAGGACCAGCTTCCCTTCCCTTCCATTTTTCTTTGGAAACCTTTAGTTCCGGTCCTGACAGCTGCCTCAGAGAGGTCCCTTTCTGAATGCCCAGTGGCTGAAAGGCTTTGGCTTAGGTTTAGAAAAAGCAAACAAAACCCAAACTCACTTTCCAGTCACTTCCTTCACTAGGAACTTCAAAAAAGAAAAGAGTAAGATGCAAAAAGTACTGTAAAGAGGGGAGATTTTTCTGTTCCCATTTCCTTTTAATGACTCGGGTCACAATGGGCTTCTGAAGAGGAATAAAAGTATCAAAGTGTGTTTTTTTTCTTTTGAAGGAAGAATTAAATCAGTTTGCTGAACCCAACCAGCCTGGGAACATGCCTGGTGCTGTCACAAGGACTGTGAGAACTTTGTGGTGTGCCAGATGAAGGTGCTGAGCCTGCAGCTCCCAGAGAGGAGGAGAGCAGCCAGCAGCCCTGCAGCTCCAGCAAGGAGACAGAGACAACACAGCTGCAGGAATGGAACTGGATTCCCCATCCTCTGATGTTCATAGGACAAGCCCAGATGTTCAGTCAAACACAGCTCTCAGCAGTGTATAATGGCACAATGCTACAACTGCATCCCCCAGCAGGTCACACTGATCTCTCAATGGGCTCTACTACTCCTCAAACCTTACAAGCTGGTATTTGGACTAGGCAAGTTCATTTCCACTATCACATTTCCAGGTATTATATTGTGTCAGTGGTTTTAAAATTAAAGTCTGTGGTAAATGGCCACAGCCAGCACTGGATGGATCATTTTTGCAATTCAGTACTAGGGCACATGAAACTTTGCCCTTGGCAACTTTTTGGTTTTTCAGGGTTTACCATGAAAATCAGAGCACAGAAGGTTTCATGGGCCCAACTGCACTAAAGAGAAAGACTTCTGGTTGCTTGCATGGTACCTGCAGGAGCTTCTTATTTCTGTGACTGGACTGAAGGCTGGGTGAAGCTTCATGTGTTGTTACCCTTCTGGTACAGACAGATCCCAAGCCCAACCTCTACATTTCTTTGTTTTGCCAGTTTTTCTCTTAATATCATCTTAGCCTACAATTTAACATTTAATATTCAGTCAAGAAAAAAGTAATAACACAGAAGTACTCAATAGCACATTTAAGAGGATATTCAAATTTCCAGTGTTGTCAGTGGAAGGAATCATTCCCTGCTCCTTCTGAGTGCAGAATGACTCTAAAGAACTAAGCTTTTCTAAGAATTTCAGTTAAAGTCAATATGATAGCAAGAGAAATACTGCTATTAGCTGCAGGAACGAGACCTCAGGGATTTTTGGTCAGCTGAGATGGCTTCAGGAACCTGAAACTGCCAGACATGGGCACCCAAAGCACCTTCAAAGCAGAACCAGCTGCCAGAACACAAACTGTGGAGGGAACGTGGGTGTGGTCTGACAAAAGCAGAGAGCAACTTACAGGACACGAAGGTTTTTGAGTCCCCTGAAAGCACCTTCTGCAATGTGATTGATGGAATTGTGGCTCAGCCGCAGCACGTGCAGTCCCCCAAGGTCTGCCAGGCTTCCCTCGTCCAGCCTGGTTAGGTTGTTGTAGGAGAGGATCCTGAGGGGAAAAATGCAACAACAGCCTTGTCAATCCATCTGGTATTTTCCAAATCCTCTGTGCCAACCAGTGCCTGCCTCCCACAGCCACTAACACGAGGTGATGTACTGGGTGGATATGGAACTACTGGATTAGGAAATAGCTGCAGCCTGCAAGTATTGCCACAGGACACCCCTGGGGAAGCCTGGGTGACACTTTAGGGTGTCACAGGGTGTCCTCCTGCTCCCATGCAGCTGGGTGAGGGTCTGGGAGCACCACCCCTGTGTCCCCACAGGCACAGGCAATGCTCAGAGGGCTGTGTTCCATCCTCACTCCATCTGGACTCCCTCTGAGGCTGGCAGGGAAAAGCAGCCCTGTCCCCCACGCCCTGCGAGGTGCAGAGTGATGTCACACAGATGGATCCTGGCGTTCACACACGCTCTTGGCAGGGCTCTGTGCTCAGGAGGTGCCTTATCCTTCTGCACTTGTGCACAGCCAGCCCCAGGCTCTGGGTGTGGGTGCCTCAGCTCCACCCCAGCCCAGAGCCAAAAGCATTTCACCACAAGGCAATTGAATACTTCCTTCCACCACAGAAAGGAGGTGTCTGTTGTAAACCAGCCACCTTTCCTTCCTCCCACTCCTCTTTGTCAAGGAGCATAGTTTGCCTTAAATCCTCTCCACTTACAAGTGACTATTGGAGAGTTGGTTTTTTTACCTAGTTTTCCATCTATCTCTTCCCTTGCCTGCATTATCTCTGGTCTGGGGATTTTTTTAAGCGCTGCTGCTGTTGCAGTTTGGCAGCTGGCAGGAAGGCAGCTGATCTCTCTCAGCAAGGTCCAGATGAGGCTTCCAGATGAAGAAGCTCCTGTGGCCACCCCACACACTGTTCAACCACCTTCTACCCAGAGTAAAGGCCTGCTGTGGAAGGCCAGCTTGGATTGTCAAATGAAGGACCTCTCAGAGTAGCAGCAGGCACTAAATTTTCAAAACCACCTTCTTAGTGGCCTGGGAGTACAACTCACTTCAAAAGATGAGAGAGTTTGGGCGGCTCAACTTTTGAAAAAGTGACTTTGAACAAGCACTGAAATTCTTCACTGTACAGACAGGAAAAAAAAATTTCACTGAGTTCCAAACCTCCAAATTCCTCTTCTAGTACTGCCTGTTAATGAGTCTGCTTAAAAATGTGTCTAGGTCTTGCATGAAATTCACTGCAAAGCCAGAACCTAAGTCCAGACACATACTCCAAAGCACTGAGAGTGTCATTTACTTGGCAAAGGTGCTGCCTATCTTTCAGCTGTGTGAGTAGGCAGAGGGCAAGCTCTGGAAAAAATTCAGCAAAGATTAATGAGTTTGAAGGTATGAGACAACATACTTTCATTCCTAAAGAAGCTATAGTGTTAGTTATGGAGAATTGGCATCTGGTCAAAATTATGTCCTCACCTGCTATTAAAGAATTTGGCTTTAAAAAAAAAATTGTTCAAAAGTAATCCTAAACCTGGCTGAGAAAATAAATAGTTCCTTTTGATTCCACATATAAAGAGTTCCTGCCACAACTGGTGAAGGCATGTTCCTTCTGTTTGTTTGGATGTCACCCCAAGATGGACAGACAGCAGTAGGACATGGACACTCTCTCAGTGGTGTCACACATGGAAGGTTTCAGGAGGTTTCAGGCTTCTTCAGCATCCCAGAGCTCTGCTTCCTGCCACAGGACAGTCCAATTTGCAAAAACCAAAACATCAGGTTTCCCCCCTCAGCTCAGCAGTGTGGGTTATCTGGTTGAGAGAAGCCAGCAGATCTCTGCTGCTTCCCCAGCCCTGGCATCTCTCTACCAATGAGAAATCACTGGAATGAATTAATGGCAAAGTTTGTCTACACAGCCCTTCCAGCCTGGTGAGAAGTAGGAGATTTTGAGCATCATGCCAAAATTGATAAAGAAAAGAGTTAACCAGAACCCTGTTGTGCAACTGGAGCTGCTGCTGCCAGCCTGTTCTGGACCATCTGTACATCTAACATACTTCATTCCCATTGACCAAGCCACAGGTAAAAAGGGAAAGGAAAGACCCAGCAGCCAAGCCACCATCTACCTCTGATGAAATCCTGTGCTCCCACTGTGGTTTTTTCCATGATGCTGATGCTCTAACACCTGACTGATGAATACAATCAGCCCTTTCTCATGCTCAGAACAAGGCAAGAGCTTTCTTTCCTTGTCAGCTTTTACATCTGACCAGAGCCTTGGGGTCACGTTTTGTCCCAGCAACTAAATGAGAGATAACTCCTCCTGCAGATGACCAACTCCTTCCTTAGAAGGCTTTGAAATTCATTCTCTGTACAACCACAGTGTTTTCTGGTAACTGAAACCCAGTAGATTTAGCAACAGTGGAGGTGAGCAAGGATCTTTCAATCAGGAATGAAACATACACAACTAACAAAGTGCACGAGTCAGTCTAGATGTATCTATGGGTTCTTTTCCTCACCCTTGAATTTCAGCACAGACCTCTCCTACAGGTACTCTCTGGCTGTGGGAGTTTCACTTTGGAGATCTGATGGCTCCTGCAGCAGCTTTACCCTAAAGGCAACACCTGGAAGAGCTTGTAGTACTTTGCAGGGATGTGCTAACACCCACATAATCACCTTTCCCATCTCAGCCACTGTGTCTCAAACTGCAGCACAGCCCTGCCTGTCAGCTCAGGCACACCCCAGCGGCTCACACCACCTCACACCACCGAGCACTTTCCAAATCTACCCCATCTGCACCAGCATGAGTGAGTCCTGCACCCGAGTTTCTGCAACTACTGCTTCTAAGACAGGACAGCTCACTGTTAGAACTGCTTGTTGGATGAGATCCTAATCCATACCCGAGAAAAACGACTCAGCATGACAAACAACCTACAATCTAAACCTTGAGAGTTTGCAAGACCGTGTCATGTGGAGAAGACAAGTTTAGCTGTCCCTAAAGGAGTTCTGACATTAGCCCTGTGAGGTGCAGATGGGCCTTACCCATCCCATCTAGCCCAGGCTGAAATAAAGCACAGCACAGGCAGCAGATATTTGGTCTTGAGAGCAGAAAGCTCTCAGGGCTGTGCAGTGCAGTGATCTGCATTTGGGTGTTCCAAAGATTCAACTGTGAGTGCCTTGGCAAGGCAGGTTCCCCTTCTTTTGATGCTTCAGATTTTAACAGACCAAAGGCAGAGCACAGTTCCAGTTCTGATCTGCTGCCTTGAAGATCTCTCCATTATCACTGCCTTAATCTAGGAAAGGATCATGTGAGGATCTACACATGAAGGAACTGCAGCTGTCCACAGAACTGTGGCAGGCATGGGCAGTTCTGCAGCAATTTGAAAAATTAGCTAATTAAACAATCACATGTGTATTTAATTAAAACCAAAAATAAAGTACTTCCTTGTGCCCCCAAAAAATAACCAACATCTGAACAAATAATTTGGGTTCAACAAAAGATCACAGAGCTAGCATGTTAATTCTAAACATAAAGAA
This sequence comes from Acridotheres tristis, assembly GCA_037013685.1. Classification (NCBI taxonomy): domain Eukaryota; kingdom Metazoa; phylum Chordata; class Aves; order Passeriformes; family Sturnidae; genus Acridotheres; species Acridotheres tristis. The sequence goes on along the minus strand of CM072899.1, from coordinate 5,859,513 downwards.
ATTATATGTGTCATGCCTACCTATCTCTGAATACACAGCCCAAAGGTTTCAGGACCCACAGCTGGGTGGGCAGATACCAACCTCTAGTGTGAGAGCAGAGTGACTGGCAGCAGGAAGTTGCTTTACCATACTGCTTTCCATGGATAGGAGAATCCCTAACAATATTTAAAATTTCCCTGCAGCAAGCAGAATGAATTCCAGTTCCACTGACCACGTGTCAAGTTCACAAAGAAAAAGGTGAAGATTTCCACAGTCCCACTGAGGGGATGGCAGCTACTTTTGTAAATACTGCAAGCATCCCTGTGTGTCTCTGCAAAAAGGCATTAAGGAGTGCCACAGACCCAAAAGACACCATCAGCAGCAAGGCTTTCCTTCATTTGTCAGGCTGTATTCCCAGCTGGAAACCTCAGGAGAGCAAAGCCAATGTATTTATTTTCAACAACTGAACCCTACAGGAAGGATAATGTGTAAACAGGAGAAACAAGGAGAGCTGCCTTTAAAGGGCCAAATCTCTGCTGGTTGAAAGCATGATTCTTCTTTGTAAACACAGAGGATAAAGCAAAGCTTCCTTCAGGCTGTACAGTTATTACATGGCAAGTTACAAGTCTTGTTACAAGTCTTGTAACTTACTAGCTAAAAATGTTGGCAAGCCACAGCTCACAAACTCTCCAGGTCTTTTGGCACTATGCACTTTCAGCAGGTTCTAGCCTTTGTTTCTGGTGCAAATGTGTATTAACCAGGTGCTCTGAAGGTCATAACATCACAAATAACAAGGGCATCACTTAGGAGCCTTCAGTACCTGCATTACTACAGGTTGGTACAGTGGGAGCTGTAAGCCTTGAGGAAAATCCTTACTCCCTTCTCTCCTGCCAACATTACACAACACAACAGAAAGCAACTTACAGCTCATGCAGCTTCTGGCAGAAGCTCCAGCCATCGGGGTTGATGCGGGATATGGAGTTGTTGCTGAGGTGAAGCTGGTGCAGAGAAGAAAGGCCATAGAGAGAGCCACTGTTCACTTCTGTCAGGCTGTTGTATTCCAGGTGGCTGTGGAGAAAAATCAGAAGGAATTAACAGGTAAGCAGCACTGCTCAAATGCTGAAAGAATTTCCAAAAAGAACTGGGATTTTAGCCATTCCTACATATCCATGTGGATTTCTTGTCAAACAAAGACAGAAATTCAAGGACAACACAAATGCCTGAAAGGAGATGTGACTGCAGAGAGAAGCTCCATTGCAAGTAAATTGGACTTAAAGAATCCCATGTATCCCAAATGCATCCAAGTTTGTATTTGCAGAGTCTCAGCTGTGTGACAGCAGCACCCAGAAACATGCTGCCTCCATCACCTGAGACCTCCCAAACACACCTGGAAGCCAAGTGTGTTGGAAGCTTCAGGCATTTCTCTGCAATGAGTAATCAATTTATTCTCCAGTATGGAAAGAAAACATCACCAAGAATGGCTAGCTTGGTTTCTAGGTATCCCATGAGGTGGAATAATATTGCCTGCAACACAGTTTCCATCTATCAATCAAAACAAATTTGCAGAAGCCAGATATTTAAAGACCAATTGAGATAAATGCTGAAGGTTCAAACTGTCAGAATTTCAAAGGAATAGTGCCACAGCTTAAAAAACAGTGCTGTTTTTATTGAACACCAATATTTTATTTATTTACTAATTTATGTATTTATTTATTCACTGTTGAAGCAGTGAGCTTTTGTAAACTGTGGGTCAGCTAAACAGAAGCTGCTGCAGCAGCTCTGGGCATGCAGGACAAAGAAAGAAAGAAGTGGCACAGGTGCCCACTTCTCTGCTAAAATACAGTGAAGGATGTGACAGCAGCTGAAGCTGTTTAAGGGAAAAGAGTGCATTCCTCCAACTTACAGAACTTGCATTTTGGCCAGACCCCAGAAAGCCCCATCAGTCAATTTGCTGATGTTGTTGCGCTGCAGTTTCAGGACTTCCAAGCTGTCCAGTCCCTGGAACGTCAGCCCTTCAATCAGGCGGATGCGATTCCGGTTCAGCTCCCTAAAAATCACCAAGGCCATACAAGTTTATTAAACCCCAGCCCTTTCTCACCAAGTCATCTGTGCAGCACACAATGGGGACAGCAATGCCAGCAGCTCCTCGGTCAGTGGTTCCCAGGAGACAGCAGAGGAGCACCGGAAACTTTCAATCCCAGAGCTATCAGGGAAGGCAGCTGGGTGTGATGGCTTAAACAAACTCAGCCCGGGACAGACTTCCACTACAGACAAACAACAGAGTGCAGCAATTCCTCTTCATCCCTCCTCTCTCTGCACTTCTTTTAAACCATTGATCCTTCTCATCAATTTTCACACTTCATCCTCCCTCAAGTGCAGACATCATTTGAACCAATACAGTCAAACCTTGGCATTAATTCCCTTACAATCCATTGTTTTTATAGGACTTGTAATTGCCCAGTAAAAATGTGCTCTGAAACATTCAGGTGCCCCAATAGTGTGAGCCTAAGAAGAAACTTTATGGCCAAGTCTGAAAAGAAAGCATTCAGTTCTCCTGACAAATGTCACTTCTTTTTTTCCTACCATCAGAAATGAAAAGAGTGAAAGAAGTTTTTTCCAATAACAATGCAGTCTTAGAATTCGTGCAAACAAAGGTTTCCAGCCTGGTTCATTAAATTTCTTTTTAGTTTCCCCAGGTAGGGAAGGACCTCTACATTTTGGCAATATTTTTTTTCTGAATAGCAACATGAATATCATCACAGCACACTTTATCAACCAATATCAGTCTTATGGACTGCTTGACCCAGACATACCTGGTGAAAATCCAATTCTGTAAAGTCCGTGGAAAACTTCAACACAATGCACTAAAAGCTAAAGCTAGAGTTTCAACACAATGCACTAAAAGCTAAAGCTAGAGCTTTTAAAACTGATACTTTCCCACACATACAAAGATTAAGCTAAGGTTAGTTCCCTATTCAGTGTTTGTGTTGAGGAAAATAGTGGAGATTACAACATCCAAATTTGTTTTGGAAAAGATGAAGAAGCCATAGAGACTTTAAACTTACTTTTCAGCTGCCTAAAAAAACAGTGTTGAACTTACACTCAAGTTGAGTATAATTAAAGTCAAGCAAGCAATAAGGACCTTGCAGGCCTGAGTCCCTTGTTGTACTGCATTTCCTGGGCTATTAGTGAAACAGGCTTTGCCAGAAAAAGAACTGTACACAAATTCTACAACACACCAATCTGGATAACATGCAATTCATTCATGTTTATCTGTAGAGTTAAACAATCAGCTCTGGGGCTGTCATTAAGAGTACCAATTACTCCATCTCTCAGTGCAAACCATGTTTCTAAACAGACTGAGTTGTTGTCATTACAGTTCTGCACATGATGCAGTCAAACACAGTGAATTAGAAGCCCTCACTCAATGGACAGTAACTTCCAACTGAGAGGCAACAGACTTTTCAGATGTATATGCTATTGTGTCATCCAATCCCATCCCATCCCATCCCAAACTGGCTATAAATCCTGCACGTATGCAGACACAAATGCACACACACTCCTTGCGTACTTCCTGGCTTGAGGATTTGTCTCTCAGTCCAGAGGTTGACACTTAGAGGTGCGAGTTCCAACAGCATTTGTGGACTTTATGTTAACAGAGGTGGAACCTTTGCCTATCAAATCTGATGGAAAGGTTGCAAGGAGCCTTAGGCTGGGCCCATATCTCCAACAGCAACAGAAGGGAAAAGCTCAATCATTAAGTGGTACTTTTTTACACATAAAGCACGTTTATAGCTGCAGATGTCTGTATGTCCCCATGCAGGCAGAACAACAACTGTGTGTGTGTTAAGTCAGCTGCAATTTTCTCTGCCCAAATATCACCTCACAGTTTAACAACCTTCCCTCACTGCATTTTTATTGCCACATAAAGATACCTGTGTGGCCTTGAAACACTAATATGGCAGCTGAGTTCTGTCACTCTCAATAGAAGCGTCTTGCAAACCTCTCTTGCACCACAGACATCAGCAGCTTGCAAAGGAATGGATTTGTCTCACTCTGTCAAGTGCAAAAGATGCTGATGTTTGCTGCAGCATCCCTCCCCACCTGATCCAAATAATGGCCTGAAAAGCCAAGAGTTACAAGACAAAAAGGACCCTCTCCCAGTGTGTCTTCCTAGGAGCTGGCAGAGGACTCTGCATAGTGGATTCTACATTTTACTGATAGTAGGTGAGGAAAGGTGACATTTGGTGTGCATACCCCCAGGGTCATTTTATCTCCATAGAGTGTGGCTGAGCTTAATGAAAGTGGACATTTGTACTCACAGTTGTATTAGCCTGGGCAGCCTGAATGCCTTGACAGGAAGCTGAGTGATCCTGTTTTTGCTCAGACGAAGTGTTAGCAGGGACCGTGACAGGCTATCAAAAGCGCCAGGCTCCAGGGTGCTGATTCTGTTGCTCCCCAGGTAGCTGCAATAAATCACAGCAGAAAAATGAACCGTTCTGTCAGAAATCACCTTTTATCAGCATTTAGTTGGTCTCCAGACAAGCTGGTGAAACTGCAGAGATGGCTTCAAACCAGCTGCATTTCTGGCTGCACAAAGGGCACAGAGGCTTTCCCAGAGCCTGTGATGAATGTGGAGAATTGCTGGGCACTTCCAAAGAGCTCCTTGACATCCTCCTACTTGAACAAGGCAATCAGGAGTGGAAGCCAGAAACTGGAGACTATTCCATTGCAGGACGATGCTATTCATTCCCCATTTTTCCCCTCAGTATCTGTCCCAGATGTCTTTCTTATTTGGATCCTAGTCTGAGCCATAGGGGGTTGTTTCTGCAGGACAACAGGCAAACACCAGTCATAACACCACTCTCTTATACCCTCTGCAACCAGGAACACAAACTTCAGTGTAAACTTTAATGGAGGCAGACTATTTGGCTGCACCTCTTCAAAGGTACCTAAAATACAGAATAATTCACATTTCTATGAAAAGCCAAACATTCTGATGGGAGGGTGTTACTCTGCTTGACCTCATTTTCTTCAAATAATCAGAGACATTTCTGTTCTCAATATTTAGAAAGACACTTTAATGATGAAATAGTTGCTCTCTCTCTCTTCATTCTTCTAGATGCACATGGGTTTGCAGTTGTAAAGACATCTACACATGAAGGATGTAGGTTATCTGAAAGATACCTCTTCTCTGCAACACAATCCATAATAATCTGTATTCTTTATAGCTACATCAGAAACCAAACAGCACTCAAAAAATAACCTGACAATGGTGACAATGTGCCGCCTTCTAACCCTCCTTTGCGCTTAAAATCCTGACAAATGTTTCTTATGTTTGTTACTTCTTTTTTTAAAGGTTTGAGGCCCTTTTCTCTGCTGTGGTAACTCCACAAAAGCAGTTCCCAACAAGACAAACTCACAGCTCCTTTATGTGAAGTCCCTGTGGAAAGCAGCCGTTTCGGATTTCCGTGATGTCATTGAAGCTCAGGTCCAAGGTTTCCAGGGTAACGTAGGGCTGCAGTTGACTGCCTTCAATGCTGCGGATCCTGTTGTGATGCCTGAAACAGTCAGGAGGAGAAAAAAGAGACTATTTAGTTCTCTTAGAAAAACAGAAAAGAGTATCCGAGGCTGCAGCAGGCCCCCAGTTTGTACACTGAGAGTTTTGGTGACTTTTCAGCAGCTGTCTGAGGAGAAACCCATTCCAGAGATCCCATTCCCTGATCCCTTGCTGCTCCTCTGGCTGGAGACCAGCTCACAGGTATCTGCAGGCTTCCAGACACTCTTTTCCTTCTACAAAATTATTGACTCCACTCATCAGTTTTTCTTCCATTAATCTAGGCTCTCCTACAAGCCTGCACTTCCAAACTGGATTTGCTACATGCAAGGACTAAAGGGCTGGTTTTGAATCCCAAAGGCAAGGAGTGCAGATCAGTGGCTTAACAACCTGCCAAGGCTTTATCCAGAAAATCTGACTTTCAGAGAAGGAAACAAGTAAGTAAATACAAACTCAGCCAAAGTTACAGAACATTCATAATTCCTAAGGATTCTTCTGAAAATTCCCAGCTTTGCACTGTGTTATAGTGGTTTGTAACACACAGAAATAAGAAGGCTTGCAAATGCTCGTGCAGGCGTTTCCTCATCTTCTGCTACTTTTGTCCCACTGTAGGATTAGGACAACTCTGCAGTGCCAGTGCCTGCCCAAGCACCAGCTGCAGGATCAGACCCTGCACTGACCACCTGTATTTGGTGCCAGGACAGCCTGAGGGATTCAATCTAAGGTTTTTCTTTAGACAAAGTCCTACCAACTGCCCTCAGGATTTCTACAGCCACCAAAGGGTTAAATACCTTTAGCCCTCATCTGTACTCAACAGGGTCTAAGTAAAAATCACCCTCCCACCGAGTCCTTTCCTCTGACTCTTTTCTGGCCTGAGTCGGTAGAGAACAGTAATCAATTAAAAAAATACATTGTGCATTAGTCACAAGAGGCAGAGCACATGCCTGATGTGAATTTAGACCAGTCACTGATATTATTGGCAAGGCTGTGAGTGAGGCACTCCAAACAGAGACGCTCACCAGACACTTGGGAACTTGCTGAATAATTGTAAGAGATAGTAAAGAGAGTTCAGACAAGTCCTGTGCCTCACTCCAGTGCCTCAATCCATCCAGATACCTACTGGGTGAGCAGAGGAGGGGAGAGCAGCCAGGGAAAGCACTCCTGAATGCAAGTCCCAGCTCCCCTGACAAACCATCCTTAAAACAAAAACCTGAGGCGTCTCTGACACAGCTTTTCAGGCCCTGAAGTTACAGTTGTTTAGGATCCCATCTTCTCCAGCTTCACCCCCACTTCAGGCTCTGCCAGGGGCTCAGACAAGCCCCTTTGGAAGAAAATCTCTTCCCTTTGACAGAAGATGCCAGCAGCACATGCCAAGGGACCTGCTCCTTTATCCTCCCTGTTATTAAAACCAGATTGTTTCACCACAACGTTTGCTGCTGTCCACAACAGGAAGAGTGTAAAATCTACAGCCCCAGAACAATTTGCTTTTGGGAGACTCACCCTTTAAACAGACAGCACATGGCCCTTGCTTAATGCTGGGGAAACAGGCACAGAAACATTACTTTGACTGAAGAGTTAAATGATAATTAATTCAGTGCAGGCTCAGAAAACATTAAGGACAAATTTTACAGCACTACAGCAGTGTGCTGCTAATATAATGCAACAAGGTGTCAAGAAAAATCAAAGGAAAGTTATAATTTATGTATCCAAACTGGTTATTCCATGGCTTACTGGCACACAGGTCTCCACAATCACAACTGTTTCAAAGGCAATGACATGGCTGCTATCCAAAGGACCAATATTCATTTACAGCTGGGAATAAAGTCTGAATTTTCACATCCATGCAGCCAGTAGGGCAGAGGTACACAGCATTTATAGTATAGTAAGACTAAAATACAGGAAAAAAAATCACTATACACAGAATTTGTGACCTCCATTAAAAAAACAAGGGGCAAGGGGAATTTCTTTCCCCCTAAGACTAGGGGTGGTTTTTTTGCAATTAATTTGATTAGTAGAATCACAAGGTTCAGAAGTTTTAATCTTTTTTTCCCCCTCAAAAGAAGAGCACCCATTAAATGTGTGTCCAAGCCTGATTCAGGAAAGCACCTCAACACAGACAGAACTGAAAGCAAACCACGAGCACGTTTTCTGGAGCCCTTCTGAAGCAGGGGCTGCGAGTTCAGCTCTGATCTCATCTGAGCTGTGATGGCTGGGATGAATCTGGCCGTAAATTAACAGGAAATGAAGGCTTGTACAAACGAACATGGAGAATCTATAAATCACCTGACAATCCCTACACAGGGCAGTTAAGTCTGCAAGGGACTCAGAGCACAGAGTGAATTTGGACATGAAATGCTCTTCAGAAGCCAATGTTTTTTTGTTTTTTTTTTTTTGAGTATTAATATTTTTGTGATTCGGTTGCTCAACATATATCCACTCTGCCTGCCTGCCAGATCTCCCAACCCATCCCAGAAGACAGACTCGAAGAAGGGAAGAAAAGGACAGGAAAGAACTATTTTGTTTGAGCCATGTTTGCAGTTTCCAGGTGACTTCTGTCTGTTCGCCTCTTGCTTTTCATGTGCTGCTGGCAGATGAGATGGTTCCATTATTTTACACAGGCAGAAAAACTGGCTCCTTTCTCTCTCTCTCCCTGTCTCCTTCAAACATGGGCTGACTCCAAATGTAACTCTCAGCTCCAAACACCATCCCGGGCCAGTCCCAGCTGGGGAATGTCAGACAGTTCGCTGCAAAGCACTGCACCCTCTCAAAGCACTGCACTTCAAACAAAGCCTGTGACTTTTCCTATACACAGCATGTGATATGGAGGCAACATAGCCCAAACCTTTTACTAGCTTGATTACAATTTATTTTTCATTCTTTTGGTAAGAGCCCATATGTGATTTAACCCTTACTGCTACTACTTGGATCCTCTCAGCTCTCCTGCCTTTGTTCCCCTGTCCATTGCAAGGGAATTTTATAGAAAAAAAGAAAAGACCAGTGATGTTATGAATTTGCCTCTCCCCTTTATCACTAACTGGAAAAGGGCTACATTTTTCCTAACCACTTCACACTGGGTTGGCTTCAAATGTGAGAGATCAGATTTTAGTACCAAATGCCGAAACCAGGCATTAAAGCACAAATAATTGGTGCTTGCACAACCAACACCTCCAGGTACCCTTTCCTCTCCCCACTCCTTAGGTATCACAGCCTGGAAACTGCTTTCCTTGCCTCACTTCAGCCAGTGCTACCTCCAGAGTATACGATGACAGGGCTTCAATGTGAGATTGTGCAATTAGAACCTGGAGTAGGAGCCAAGTCTCTTGGTTTCTATTCCCAGCTCTGGCACCAACTCATCTGCCTTGGGCAAGTTCCTTAACCCCTCTCTACCTCTGCCTTTCCAATGCATGGAAAAGGACGAGCCAGCTAGGATGATGCAGCCTTTGCTGAGGACTAAAAATCTGGAGTCAAAACAGCTCAAGTGAAAAAGAAATCATAAGAACTAAGGAGCCCATCCAAGTCCATTTAGGTTTGTTTATGAATATGGGAGGATCTGGCTGAAACAGCTGAACTTCCAAGTTCATACCCAGCGTCATTCCCAGACACCTCATCTGCAGCGAGCGCAGACCTGGAACTGGAGCACCTCTGTGCCAAGCTAAGGTAACCTGGAGTCAGCAGCGCTCACTTTGACACTCTCTGCACACACGGCACTTGTTCAGGAACTGCTTCACCCTCGGGTCAGCACCAGCTACAGCCGCAGAGGGAGGGAGGGGAGAGCTGGGTGGATCCACGCTGCACCCCTGAGTTTAACCCACCTGAACAACACCCCGAGGTAGCACAGCCTCTCAGCCTTGCACTTTGCACAGACCCCTGGGCTTACAGGAGATTTGGGTTAACCTCAGGCAGCTCTTTGCTGCACCAAGCCCGGGAGGACCCCACGAGGAAACAAACGCACATTCTCTGCTCCTCCGGGCTGAGAAAAACAAGCAGAACGTTCCAGCGAAGCCAAAGCGTGTTTGGGTTTGCTCTGAGTCGGGAGGGAGCTGAAGGGGGTGGCAGGAAAATAACAGGTGGCGCAAAGTCAAAGGCTTGCAGCATTTCCAGGAATCTCAGCTTGTATTTTAGAGGTAAAGTTACACTTTAATCCCGGTGCGTTTCCTCATTCGAAGCGTCTTTGTGAATATTTATTTGATAAACAGGCTGTGAAACATTTTCCACCAGACCTAATAGGGGAAGAATTCACCTTCCTCTTTTCAGCAAGCAAGGAGAGCAACACTCAGTTTAATTTATACCTCAGCTTCAAACTCCTCGTGTGAAATGGATGGAAAGAGCAGCACAAACACGTTCCTTTGTTGTTTGAACCACGTTCACTCCCCCCACTCCAAAGCTGACAGCGGAAAATCAAAGCAAGCAGAACCCTGCGACAGGAATGTACGAGGGGCTTTGCTTGGGCTGATTTAAATACAATCAGTACAAAACCTCCTGGCTGAGACAAAGCTTGAATTAAGGCTGCTGTAGCTTCTGTGAGTCTGCAGTGTAAATGTTCAGTGTGAAGTGAGGCTAAAGGCAGGGAGAAGTCACATGCCTGGCCTTCATGTAGTGTCAGCTTACAGATCTGGCCCGGCTCACCAGAGAAAAAGGAAAGCTGTAATACAGCAAACCTATTAAACCAGCACCTGTTATAGGCATCAAAAATAAAATCGAGCTTCTAAAGAGGGGCTCCACACCTCGGGCAGAGTTCTATTAATATGCCAGCACATTTTCAAAATTAGCGTACGAGGGAGATCACAGGACTAGAAAGAGAGAGATTTAAAAAGTTCAGGGCTTGGTTAGTATTTCCATCCCAACAAAGTATTGAAGAAACAAAATGCTGGAGCCAGAAAGAGTTATGGGGTTTGCTACTGAAGGACAGGCAAGGTTTGGTGTCAGAGACTGGCTGTGCAAAGAGAGGAAGATCAAAGGCAGCGTAACCAGAGATGGATCACATACACTGTGACTAACACAGGCCTGGAAATACCTGCCCTCCTCCTCCTCAGCTCAGAGGAGATGGACATCCAGTACTGATCCTTCTAGAAATACTGAAGGTGATCAAAGACATGGCTTCCTAAGCTTTCACCTTACATGATTTGCTATTTGGTTTTAGCCTGTCAGTCACTACACAAACACAAAAAATAATAAATAAAATCATGGTTTCAGAGTTGAGTGCAATGCCTGAGTAATTTTCCTAACAAGGCAAGAAGGGTAACTGATAATCTGGAAGATTAATTTGTGTTTACAACAGCAGCAATATAAATGTTTCTGCGTTTCCTTTTTCCTTTCTTATATTCAATAACTGAAGATCTCCTGAGTGATTTTTATTAAAGTATAGAAAGAAGGTAGGAAGAGAATGTCATTGGGACCTGCACATCAGTTTTGACTGAAAGTTCAAACAATTTATCAGTGTAGAACTTCTTATGTGGTTTTAACATTTTACTCAAAGATTTTACTTCCAAAGACTTATTTCAGAAAAATTTTTCTTCTCTACTGTAATTAATGAAATGTCTGCCTTGGAGTAGAGTGAAGCCATCTCTGCAGCTGAAGATGAAGTAAACAGGCAGGTGACATGCTGGAAGTCTGTGTCACACCATTCTCTAGTTCTTCACATGAGACCTTCCCAGAAAAACTGAACTGCCTGCTGTACACGAGCCCTCAGACTTCCCAAGTGCTCTGGAAAGCCCCATTAGCTGTCTGGCACTTTGTGTTGTCATATCAGCCTTTCCAGAATAATCCATGAGGCACAAGATTTTGTACTGTCACAAGAATGTATATTTTTATCCAACACGAAAACTGTATTTGCTTATGGGAACTGCCCCACTGTCCTTTCAGAGAAAGGCTGCATGGGTTGCTGTCTGGACAGGAAGCAAGGATGCATGGGAGCAGCCCCCACTTTTCTCAGATGCTCTGAATCACTCCTTCCCTGAGGAATCCTGGCGGATTCCCAGGCTGTCACAGATACAGCTCTGTTTGTTCAGGTGCTGGCTGCACACACAACAAGAGCAGAGCAGTGACTGGCCAGGCAGCCACTGCATTTTAGGGTCAGCCACACAAAACAAACCAACCCAACCCAAAAAAACCAAAGAACACCACCCCTAAAAAGGCCCAAACCAAAAAACTAATCCCAAACCACTGAAAAAAGCCACTTGCACAATTTTTTATGGATATCCAAACTTTCCCTTAAAGGTTTATATGCTCTATACCTAAGACCATAAGTCAGGATCTTCCCTCTTCCTAGCATTCCTTCAGAAAAAGGTCTGAGATGCAGCAAACAGAATCTATGACCATTTTACATTGTTTTTCACTTAAAATCATATATAGGAATAATGCACGAACAAGGTGATGGAGCTATTCCAACTATATCTAACTAAAGCAGAAAATCTGAAGACAATTGCTTCATCTGCTGTGCATCAGCTTCAAACCAGATATATTCCAGGGAGCTTTTATTTATCAGGTCATGTTCTCACTCTGTTATGTGGTTTAGGATGGAGAGAAGCATGAAGCAAACTACCCCCAGCTACACACAGCTGGGACAAGACAGGGGGTTTAAAAAACAACCTGGGTTTTGGGGTTTTTTTGAAGACAGAGGGGATGGAGAAAAAATGCAACCTTTTACAGTGAAGTGACTGTGTCTCTGTTCCAGGTCATGGATGTTTGGAGGCAGAAATCAGCCTGGGAGATGAGATTTGCTAATTCACCCTTTGGGCCTGGGAGCAGCTGCCACCTGCAGAGGTCTGTGCTATGAACCCTATTCCCACAAGCAAACTCTTACACAAATAGTTCCACTGCAGTCACCAGCACTATTCACGTGAGCCCAGTGTGACCCAGGGGCTACGTTTTCACTGCCTATTCAAGGCTGCTCTGTGGCCACTCACGGGACCAAGCTCATCTGCCTCTCACATTAATGGACTGCAACCACTGACCCTGGTGCACTCCCAGTGACCTCGGAGCATCCTCGTGCCCGGGGTACCCAACCACGGGCAGATGTTATCCTGCTGCCAGGCACACTCTCACAGCTCTTTCACAAGGCAGCCACATGGATAAGGGGCAGGGATCAAGCACTCCCTTTAGAATCTTTCACAGGAAAGGCCTGGATCTGATGAACAGTCATTAATGGGTTTTGTTGGCTTAAGAATGAACTGCATGAAGGAAAGTCCTTCTCCTACTGTAACCAAAACCACCACATACCCAGTGAGATACATATGATCTCTGAATATTTCTGTACTAGCACTGTTTATGTAAACTTTCTGACTTCTTACATGCTCTTATGCTGTCTGCTAGATCCACTGAGGTAAATCATGTCATTTTTCAAAACTCTCTCCCTCACTTTGATCTGCATTTCCTTTCATTGGACTTTGACTTGCCACCGTATGATTTTGGATATTGTTTGCAACATACAACTTCCTACGCCTTCAGCATTTCATTCCATTAAGAGAACAAAATGTGTGGGACAGGCAGGATTAGACTTTAGTAATCTTTAAGACAGAGGCTGTCTTATCTCTTCAGCAGATTACACAACCTGCCATGACATCAAAGTAAATCAAGATTCCTGAAGACAAGAAAGTCTCTGTTATGGGCACAGTCCCCCCCCATCAGCAACTGGGTGGTTCTAACAGGACCAGCTCTCTTCTGGTTACACTGGATGTTTCATCAAGATTGTGCTCTGCAGCAGCTTTTAAAATGATGTATTCACAAAGGGCACAGATCTATTAAACAGGCTGTGTAAAGCATCTCTCATTGTCTGGCACAGCTTCTCTGTGATGAGCCTCTCTGAACTTTTATGAACTCAGTACCAGAGCACAACCTCACAGCCCCATGTGCAGCTTGACCCCAAACCATCCCAGTGATTATCTGCAGAGCCCTGAGCACATCCCTCCATGGAGGATGCACCTGCAAGGCCTGGGGCCAGGTATCTTCAGCAGGGGCTGCCCAACCTGAGATGCAGTTTGGCCAAAGGCACAAGTGAGGGACAGGATCTCTAAGCCACTGAACACCGTCAGTGCTGGTTTTGAAAGGGGCAGTTTGCAAGCACTCAAAGCTGTGCTAGCCTTCACCTCCTCCTCCAGTTCTCAGTCCAAACTACCATCCCTGTCACTTCTCACATTCCCTGACCTCCATCTGGAGCAGGCACTGAGAAAGGCTGCAAAGGAGAGAGGAGAGGCTCTTCTGAGTGCTGAACTCTGCTAAGGAGGAGAATTGTCCTATGGGAATAGAAGGAAGAGTCATATAAGGTAAATGGCAGTTTTCATACAAGAATGCAGGAAACCACAGGGCTCTGCACCAGCTGTCTGAATGGGGTCGTGGGGCTCAGCAGAGCCTCTTTGAAGGAAGGGCTGCATTAGTATTTGAAAGGGGTCATTCAGTTGCTGGCAGATGACAGTCAGGTCAGTGTTTCCATGCTCTTCATATCCTATCTTTGGTCTGCTACTCTCTTGCTCTGCCACTGGCTTTTCCTCTTGTGCTTCTCCCTCAAGGGCTTTCTTCTGCTCCTGATACATGCCAGCCAAACTCAATTTTCTATCACAAATTAAATACATAAGCAACTCCTTGAAGCCAAGAAAGGCCAGCTTCACCCCACCAGTTTGCTGCTGTGATGAGTTCCTGCTCTCCACAGCCCCACACTTAGTGCCTGTGTCAGGGCTGCTGCCAAGGACCCTCACCTTATCACTGGCCTCAAAGACAAGTCAGGTTTGTGATAAGAAAGAACAGACACCTAAAAATCAGATTCAGCCCAGATGTCAACTGAATTAGCACAGAGCAGGGGCTGGAGCAGGGAGAGCAGCCTCCTTTCATTTCACTGCATGCAAGTTTTGTGCTTCTAATCATAAAGGATGGCATTTCCATTTGAAAGCCAAGAAGATCCAAAAACACAGGGCATGGAGGCACTTTTATCCTTAAATCCTGATACTGATTTTAGTTTCTCTTTGTGTAATATATGATCAAAGTAAATAAGATCCACCACAGCCTAGAGAGCACATGTGTTTTGTGGGTGGTTTTGTTTTGCTTTTGTCTCTCCAAGGGAGTGAGGAGGGGAAAATAACACAAGCAGAGAAGAAATTGAAGAGCAAACCAAATGCAATGCTCTGCCCATGATGCTGCAATTTTAATCCAAATTGCAACTGCAAGCAAGACTTCTTGACAGCGTGCACTGTGTCTCTAAGCCACAATGTGACACAGAGGCTTTTCCCACCTTTGACAGGAACACAATGAAAACAGGTGCATTTAACTACATGGATGATAAGGGAGGTAAAGAAAGGGCAACACACTCGAATTCATCTTCCAGACCATCAAACTCTGTCTCATGGAACTTGCAGTAGAAGCTGCTAAAAGACCTGCCTCTTGAAAAAGGCAGCATTTGAAGAAACACATTTTTGACTGGCCAGTCAAACTCCTGTTAACACTTGAGAGATGTAGATAGGCTGGCGTTCTGTCTGCTCCAACATGACACACACTTGTGCTCTGTTGAAAGGGCTTATCTGTCTTGTCAGCAAGGTCACAGGAACAGGGATTGCCTCTGGGCAGACTTCACTCAGCTCTGCTCAGCTCACACTGCTCAGCCTGCAAGAAGGAATAGCTCCAATGTGGAAAAGCAGTGGTCAAGTTAGCAAAGAAAAGAGCTGCTCTTCACAAGACCAGGCACCCTGCTGCTAACAAAGCTCATCAAGTAGGAGGGGTGGCTTTGGGAAACCCCAGAACAAGGTGTCAAAACATCCAGGGAAGAGGAAATTTGGGGTTTAGAGTAGAACTGCCTCTGTGCTAAGCCAGGCTGGTATAAAACAGGTTGTTCAAGCTTCCCTGCTAAAGATCTTGTAAAGTCAACTGTAAGCATTCCCCACCACTTGGCCATTAAGTTCTTCAAACTTCTTCAGTAAGACCATTTACTTCTTCAGTTCCTCCTATTTTGAAAAAGATAACTGCTTTCTCAAGAAAACAACCTTGAGGGCAAAAATATCTTGGTAAGATCACCAAAAAGTGTTCCTTTTCCAGGGCATCTGAGGGATTACAGAAAGTCCAATCCCTTGGCCTGATTGCTCATGCTCATCATCACTCTGTTCAGCAACTGCTGGTACAGAATGGGTGATCTACAGTAGACAGACTGGACACGAAATTATATTTAAGTCTAAAATCCATGAGCCATTTGTAGATTCTTTCTTTTGTCATCAACTCTTAATTCTACCCCTCCCCATCTCATTTTTATCTGCTCAGATCTGACCACTAACACAGCTGTCCTTTCTCTTGGACAGCCCTGCACTCCTGTTTCATTTTCCAGCTACCTTTGCTATTTTCCCTGATGTGCAATTGAACATTAAATGGTTTGACAGGCAGAACATGTACTCACCCAACCACTTATTCCCAATCAATATTCACGTGGAATTCCTGTTAACAAGCAGGAGTTATGCACACAAATGTAAGGGAGGGTGGCCTCTCAAGTGATCACTTCATCTGAAGGTGTGACAGATCACTTTCTCATCTGTCTTAACCAGCAATCACATTTTCCACGATGCACACCCCCAGCAGGGCTGCTTTTGCAAGATAATAACTTTTGACATAATCTCTATTGTTCACCTCTGCAATTAATTGGAGAATTTGACATGGGTTAAAAATAAGAGAAAATCCAGCACGTAGCTGTCTTTTATTCAGTTAGAAATGAGCTTTCTATGGACTTTTTTGCTAATCTTTTCCAACCTGCACATAGAAGGATCACATTCAAGTGAACATTTTCTTCACCCTACACTATTCCTAATGGTGCCAATATTTTATGCTACTCAAACCCCACAGTTCTACCCCAAGCCCTGTTCTTACTCCTCTCTGGGCATCTCTTTCATGCTCTGAGCAAGCACCACTGTCTACAACCTGGATAATTGAGGACTAATCTTAGTAGGGAAGCAGGAACACATACTGACAGCTTCCTGATATTGTGCAATTTTGTTAAAAAACTGAATTGGTCAAGCTTTCAGAGAGGAAAATGGAGAGAGAATTTTACCCAGAAATAATTCAACTTGCTTTTACTGTAGTTTTAACTTCCCTTTTACTCACCTCTGAGCAAATTTAATTGCCATTGCCAGCAGTTTTTAGACAGGAAACTCCAATATGCTAAAAAAACTTTCAACTCAGCAAGTTATTTATATTTGAAATCTGCTTGGTCTGTGAAGACTAACAAAGGAATTGCTTTTGTAGACATGTGCTTTATTTGCCATATGCCATTAAATGAGGCAGTCAATCTACCACAGATATTAATAGTAGTAAGTTTGGGCTATTCTAAGGCTCAAATATGAAGCTATTTTTCATACTGACCTTAACAAAAGATCATGGCTGCAAAATGACCCTAACAACTGATCTAGGCTCGATCTGCAGAGGGACAGAACTTGGAAACCACTTTGTGCATTGTACACAAATATTCACCTGCCATTGGAGATGCTTTACATCCAGGAGTTCCACCTGCCCTGCAGTAGATCCTCTTCAGCTCGGAGGAGGCAGATCCACCCAAAGGGGGAATTTGCTTTGGGGTGTAATGAATATGTGGGTCATGCACAGAAAGATCCTCTTCCAGTATCCCAACTCCTACCCTTGTGCTCTGTCCCACAAGACCACTGGTGCCCTCTCCTTCCTCCAGACACAACCCAACCCAGCATGGCCTGCAGAGCAGCACACAGATGCCAGAGCAGATCTGGCCTAGCTCAAAGCAGTTCTCTGCTCACAGAAGAAGCTGCACAAAATGCTTATCCTTGTTACTAAATACATAATAGAGCAGCCTCCAGGGGTAACTGGTATTTCATGAGCTGCCACCAACTTTCACTATCTTTATCCTCTGGCCAATTTTTACACTCTGCTGTATGTGCCCAGATTACTTTCTGATGCTCTTTTGTTGAGTCTGATAACTGTACTTTACTGCTGTTGCTTTTCTAGAAGAAATGATTACTCATTTCCCTGGAATAGCCTCAGATCCTTTGCCATTTCCATGTGCTCATGTTATATCTAAAAGCTTAAAGAGGACATGCAAATGATTAGAACAATTCCAACAGCCCAAAAGAGCAGTCAAAACAGCATCTCTTCTGGTGCTTGGGAGCACATGATTAATGAGAGTTTCCTCCACTGGGAAAGGCTCCTGCAGTCTTGGGCCTCAAAAACTTGCAGACTTTACACACCACAGCCTTACTATGAACTCTGAGCAAAACAAACTTAAGAGGTGGGTTTCAGAATATCTTATGCCTGTACATTGCTGCACACTGAGCAGCCTGACTGTCAGCATTTTTTTAATTTCCCTTTTCCATATTTATACATTTCACATTCAAACCCAGAAGCTCACTAGTCTAGCCTGTAGTGTGGATTAAACTCTCAGAAAGCAATTCTCTCCATCTCCAAGGGGAATTGCCCAAGCAAACACTGGAGCATTGGCCCCTGCAGACATTACACCTCCTAGGTGATGTAAGCAGGGGCTGGGGGTGAATCTGCTCCCACTTACACCACTTTGCCTTAGCTCCCAGAGAAAGTTTTCCTTGGGCCAATAATTAGGAAGAGGGGAAGGCAGCGTGGCTTTCTGAGCTGCCCAAGGCACGTCCTGCACACAAGCAGAGCCTGCTGACTTCAACCAGACCCCGCACACGGCTGCGTCTGAGTCATCTGGATTTTGTGCTTATGAGCACAAAACCTCTTGCTGCGACCCAGATGGAATTAACAGAGTAGTCTCCTTATTTTTAATTGTTAGATCATCCCTTTTTAACTCCAGCAAAGATGACTTGCAGATTAAACCCCTTGGGGGTCAAGGCAGTTGTTCTGTTTGTACAGCAATTAGCACAGCAGGATCCCAGGCCACAAATGGCCTCCAAGGCTCGGTCTGTACTGTCGTGTTAGCTCAAAGCTCATTCTTCCTGTAAGCCAAACTTCCCAGCTCTCAACACCGCCTACACAGAGGGTTTTACTCTGGCCTAGCCAGGAACACGAAGTGAGCTCACACCTCGTGTAGAGACCAGCTCAGGCTTGAGCTGTGCTTTATGAGCAGCACAGATGGCAGCAGCTTTGAGCTCTTCCCTCTAAAAGGGGTCACCCATGGACAGAGCTGCAGCTGCAGTTCTGATGCTCCACCAAGTCTGCACTATCTTAACTTGAAAAGCCAAGAAGTGAGGTCACAGAACTCAACACCGTAACCCCAGCTCCCAGGAAATGTTGCAGAAAGGAAGGTGGATTTGTGAGATCCCGCCCGGAGCAGCAGAGCACAGACTGCTTGCATTCTGTCAGCTCACAAAGCAAGACACCTTTGTCTTGGGTGAAAGCAACACAGCAGCTCAGAGAATCTAATGGACCACATGGGTTTTCAGAAAGTCTCTGCAAACCCCGTCTGACAACACAAGTGAAGCAGTGCAAACAGCACTAAAATAACAGCTGCTTTCCCAAGCCTTCACTGTGAAAGAATAAGGCAACAGCTCAGTAGTATGATCCTGATTCTGCCACATTATGGACCTCCAAGACCAGTCAACTTTGATCTAGTACAAAGGTGTTATGAGAGTCAAAGAAAATCAAAGTTAGAAAATAAATAAGGGTCACAATCTTAACAATGTGGCTAATTTAACCAGAATTATAATGAAATCCTCAGCACTTAAGAGGAAAAGCTCTACAAGAAACCATGCAAGTCAAATGGAAGAGACTGGCTGAAGTCTTTGACCTGTCTTACCTGACATCAGCTGGAATAGCAGAGTACCCTCCTTTCCATGAGGATCATGCTGCCCCAACCAGCATCTCATCAGCCTTTTCTCAAGCAGTCCTAGCATGTTCCCTGCTACTCCCAGTTTCCAATTTTCCATGTATTTAGTTTTCAAATTTTACATGATATATTTTGCCTGGGGCACAGTAGATCACTTACCCTTCTCCTATTAGCTCTCTGTTTAATTACAGTTTAATGTGAATTGATCTTTACATTAATGAGTCTGTAAAGAAGATTGATTTTCTTCAAGAGACTTTTCTGCTCAGTTTGGCAGCAGAGTAGTCCTATTGATTTCTCTTTCCCCAGTAAATACACTGCAGTGTCACTGCATCTTCTTGTGAATCAGCTAATCCTATTTCACACTCTTTTGCTCTAAAAATCCCTATTCTGAGCTCCTTGTTATATGTGCTTATTCAGAGCAAGATGGGGCCAAAGCATCTCAAACAGCTCTGCCTGTTGGTAACACACAGCTGACTGCTGTGGGTCACTGTCCCCTTTGTTCCTAAATGGCTGGAGGCTTAAAAGTGAAAGAAATGAAAGTTATTTTTAAGTGTTTAATCTGTTAACTTCCTTAATTCCCATCCAGCTAAGGATGTGGCAGAGTGTGCTCTGTTTACCACGCTTGCTCCAGAGGTCTGGTCAGCACTCTCCACTGAGCCCTACAGCTGCCCACCAGCCTGTGTCAGAGGATGCTGACTGAATCAGGCTTGGAGCCAGGGCAGAGGACCAGGATCCACCTCCATCACGCTGTCCAAATACCCCAAAACCCCTCCAGGATGCAGTTATCCACATGCAGGTAGATGCAGCAGCAGTGAAGACAGAACCCAGAGTAAGGGCTGAGCTTGTGCCTGCTCAAGGGTGTGTAGGAAACCCATAAAAACAGACCACTGCAGGGTTGATTGCAGCTCCTTTAACCTGGCAAGCCTAAGAGTTCTTCCATGCAAGTTAGTGAGGAAGCTGGATATAAACAGAATAAGTTCTGCAAATAAATGGTTTCTTCCATCATCCCCTTCCCCACCAGATCAGGTAACAGGGTCTCCTCGAGAGCCTTCAGAGTTAACACACTGTACTGGGATGGGAAATCCTCAGCCAAGGGCATGTCAGTGAAAACATCCTGCCATCAACTCCCAAATGTCCAAGTCTAGGAACTGTAACTAAATCACAAATGCTGTGGGAATTTCAGGCAAGGTTCTCCTCTCAGCTATTCCGATGTAATTTCGGAATGAATCCAGATTCGGTCTCTCCCCCTCCCAGCTGAATTTCCTGGCTTTTGTTTGCACTAACAGATGTTTGCATTTAATGTCTGTCTTTATTTGGTAACCCGTACATAGATTATTTTTCCCTTCTGTTCTATTAAAAGCCTTATCAAGTCCCTTATGTTTGCTCTTGCTGAAATGAACGACTTTGGCAATATTTTCAGCATGCAAGGCAAACAAACTGATTCTTCGAGGAATAACTAAACTGAACCAAACTTCATGGCAGTATATTAGGACAAAGCATTTTTGATACATATGTTATGTCTACATCCATCTGCAGCCTGGGACATCCAAAGGTTTGCAGAAAGCCTTGAGAATTCTCTCTTGAGCAGATTCTCACATGCTTTATAGATGCCTAACTGGCCCATGGTCCTCACACACGTGGGGTCAGGCAAGTTCTGGATGATGGAGACAGGTATGGAAAACTCAAAAGCAGGGAATGCAAAGCAAAGCTCATTAAAAAAAAAAAAACCAACAAAACAAAACAAAAAAACCAACAACAACAAAAAACAAGAGACAAAACTTTATAGGAAATTTGAGTTTGGCAGTATTCTTTCTCCCAGCCCCAAAAGGAGAAAAATTGTGTTCTCCTGTTTAGGAAGAGCAGGAGATGAAGTAACTCATTCAGAAGGGTTGTTTTGAATGACAAATATACAACCCTTGCTTTTATAATACATTAACAGTCCTTTGGAAATACTTAACCACATGCAATATACAAAACCTACTTCAGAGGTTTGTGAGGTAAACACACTTCACACATTTCTAAACACTGAAAAAAAAAGGAAATCTATTTATTTTTCTTTAGCATTAAGAATACACTGTAACACTATACACTTAAACAGAAACCAGTTTCTCTGTACACAAGTCTTCATTATGAGTCTTCACCCTGGGTTTGGTTTGGCAGCCTCCCCAATTATTACTTCACAGATTGTAAGGCCAGAAGAAACCAGTATGACCATATAATCTGATTCCTTATATCACACAAGGCTAAATAACTATACCCACTAATTTGCCTATCAAGCCCATTAACCTAGGAAGCCAACCTTTAGGTTGGCTTTTTTTAGGAAGACAACCAACTGATTAAAGACTCCCAAAGATGGAGAACACTTCCTCAGCAAATCATTCCAATGTGAGTCAGCAACATTGATTGAAGCAAGTACTTTAAAACATCTTTCAGGTTATTTTTATCTCTGATGAAAATTAAAAGGAAATGCAAGAGGGAAAAAAAGTGGCATTCTCTAATACAAGTTAACAAAGAGACCCTTCTTGTACAAGTATGACAGCAGCATTACAAATCCCACTATCAGAGTTATTTATGTGTAGCAGCTGAGGAGAGCAATTCAGATTTCTGGAAAGTGATACTAAGCAGGTTTGTTCAGAATACCATCCTCTTATCATTTGGCTTTGTAGCTTCTCCTTCCTTCTGCACCACTCCAAAATTTCAGAGGAGCAGTAAATCTACTGCCTTCCACCAGCCATTATTCCTCCTTTCCAAACTGCTTATTTCATTTCAGGAATAAAAAACCCAAAGCTCCAGCAATTTGGTTCTTTGCCAATGGCTAAATTAATAGCAAAAATAACAACAGGGGCTTGTGGAACTCAGAGCATTTACAGACTTCATGAGTAAGAGAAGCCGATCTGGGGGGCCTAAAACTATATCCCTGGATGGCAAATTCTATGCAAGCTTTCCACCCATAAATCAGATTTCTGGAGGTCTTTTTCAAACCCTGGTGCACAACACAAATGTGACAGCACAGTAAGTCAACAGATCAAGGCTACCTCAGAGTAAGTCAGAGCCTTTTGAGCAAGAGGCCAATGAATCAGCTGGTGGTGTGGTCACAGGCATTTTCCACCACAAGAATTACCAAATCCATGGAAAACACAGATACCTGCCTGCAGGTGTACTGCAGGACCATGCAGGCTGGAAGCCACCACCTGAACTGCTCCAGGACTCTGCTGGAGTCTCTGTTAGCTACAAACACTTCCCAGGAACTTGGGAGGTATCATGCATACCTCAGCAAAATTCCTTCTCAGTGCACATTACAAGCAGACACATGCAAAAATAATCTCAGAAACCCACACTCTTGAGTTACTAAATAGTTTGATATTTAAACATTTTATTCCCTTCAGCAGCATCAATGACCCAAGATCCTTGGTGGTTGCTACACAAGGGCTCTCAGGTGTCTAATACTTCTGTGGTCATCTAAACTACCAAAGTTAGGAACTTCAAACCTTCTGCAGATCACGCTTTACAACCACTGCTCTCTCAAAAGAAAGTGTTAAAAAGAAGTTGAAAGAGATAATAAAAACAGGTCTGGAATGAGTTCCCTAAAAGATTCAAGATATGAATAGGCTGGCTTTAAGAGGAAAGAAGAAATGATCAGAACAGGGCCAGGGAAAAAAAAGAACAGTAAAGGAAAGGTAAAATTTAATAGCACAAGTAGGACTTAATGGTTGAAACCCAAAGTAAAAAAGAGAGGGAAAGAGGGAAAGAGGGAAAGAGGGAAAGAGGGAAAGAGGGAAAGAGGGAAAGAGGGAAAGAGGGAAAGAGGGAAAGAGGGAAAGAGGGAAAGAGGGAAAGAGGGAAAGAGGGAAAGAGGGAAAGAGGGAAAGAGGGAAAGAGGGAAAGAGGGAAAGAGGGAAAGAGGGAGTTTTATTCAACCTGCGGAATTTACTGACATAAGTTACCGCTGACCGTGAGCACAACACAGAACCTCACTACTCCAGATACGTTCCTTAATTAAGGTGCCAACAAGCCAAAAACCAAAATCTAGATCCAGCAGTAATGAGTGTGACACCCATGAACCTGTCAGAGGCAGCTCAAGCCAGCCCAGGGAGGAGGGGCAGTACTCACAGGTGCAGGGAGCGCACGCTGGAAGCAGCAGGTCCCAGGGAGGGAATGGCAGTCAGCTCGTTGTTGTCCAGTCTCCTGCAAGAAACACAAATTCAGGGTTGGAGCCAAGCAGTGCCCAAGCATACAGGAGCAGGGGAGGTTACACTGGGGCAGAAGTTTCCATCTCCAGGGGTTTGTCTGGACCTCTGATGGCCTCACCTTACTCTTTAATACACGAGAGCCACCATCACTGGTTCCTCCGTATTGCCTTCACATGAGCAAGGCTTTTTCCTCTCCCTGAAGTGCCAGGCAGGAAAGCACTGTGCCACAGCCCTCCACTAGCCTGTGTTTCCAGAGTCAAGCCTGAGACAGGAGACTTTGGCACCTCAAGGCCATGTGTCCAGTGCCTCAGGACAGGAATTTCACCCCTTCCTGAGCAGCAGCCCCTGCTCACCCCCCTCCACACCAGGTCAGGGCACAGGGACACAACCCAGTGGCATCCTCTCCATGCCAGGAGCAGCTCTGGAAGTCCCAGAGGGATTTCCCCAGACGGCAGCAGCAGGCAGTGACAGTAATGTCAGCAGACACAGGGCTCTGCTCCAGCAGCTGGGGGACACAGAGAGCCCAGCGTTAATGGAACCACAGGTCACCCACTCCTGCACCACCAGCACAGAGACGTCCCCTGCAAGGCCCTAATGCCTCCAGTGTCCTGCTGACTGAAAGCAGATCCTTGCCATGTGACTGCCTCTTCCTTGCTTTAAAGAGCCCTTGTTTGTACGGTGAATTAGTCAATTAATTACTGTAACAGTCGCTCGTCTGGCTGCTTGAAAATTACCTAATTTCTCAGCCTTCTTGCCCACTCCCCCCTCACTGCTCACTGCAGTGATCACAGCCCAGCCCTGGCCAGGCTCCCCAGGACCCCCAAACCACCTCTGATCCCACTGCTCCTGCTCCAGAGCCTCGATGGGTCACTGCAGAACTTCCCTTCTGCAGGGAATCCTGAAAAGATCACAATTTGGGTGCAAAGCACAACATCCCAGAGCTGTACAACTGAGGTGTGCAAAGCCACAGGCACAAGTAGGAGCAATCCTAAACTATGCTGGGCTTTTTTTCCCCCCTTCTTCTTTCCTTTAACACTATTTTTGGCAGGTGGGAGAGGGCAGTGGCACATTCATCCCAGAACTTCCCTTCTGGCTCCTCTGAGAGGAGGCAAGATATTTGATTTCACGAGGAGTTCCAAGCACTGCTGGGATAAAAGCTTTCCTCTGCCTCTGACATTATACCCATGCCTTAAAATGTAAGGGAAAAAAGCCAGATGCATTGCAATTCAGCAAGGAGCTCCACTCTGCAACTAAAAGCTCACTGTTGCTCATATTACAACATGGTCTAGAGCTTCCAAAGGCACAGAGCAAGCTGGAAAAAGGTTTAAAATGCTCATTTGAGCACGTTTTCATTAACATCTAACTGAGCATCTTTTGGAGAAGGAGCCTGGGTCAGCTCTGGTTAAGCAGCTCTGACACCAAACAGTGTCTAACAACTGGTCAAACCCTCCTCTGACATAAGTGTGATATTCATATATCAGCCTCCTGCCATGTCAGGAATCAGTCAGAAGTGATTCTCCCACCTCATTTTCTCTTTTGGCTCACAGGCACCATTTGCTGACACAGAGGAGACAGCCAAGCTCTGTATTTGCCTGGGATTTCCCACTCATCTTCCCTTTTTCCCTATGTAAAGGAATTGAAAAAGAAAAAAAAAAAAAAGAGGGGAGAAAAAAAACCCCCTCAAAACAGAACAGCCAACAACTTTAAACTTTCAGTCTCCTTCCCCAGCCCTCACCTCTGACGACACAAACCCTCTTGGACGCTGAGGCAGAGGAGGAAGGGGGGGCCACCCGTATAAAATATTTACAGTCCAGTTGCCAGGCTGGTGTCAAGCTGAAATGGAGCCTGCTCAAAAATAGCACAGCTCTCCAGAGCTTAGAGTGAAAGGCACTTTAGAAAATAAAAGGTGAGTTGTTTGGAGAGGAATTTTAGCATGGTTACTACTTTCTTTGCTACCAGTGAGCCTGGAAAGGCTGGGAGCCATGAACCATCAGTTTGGTGGATTCCATGTGACCTGAGGAAACCCCAGAAAGGACCACAGGGCACCCACAGCAGCACCCTCCATCCATCCCTCCAACCAAGGAATGAGAATGGATGGACACCAGGGCATTGGCATCAGATGAAGCCACCAAAAGGGATGAAAGATCAAGTGTCCTGAAGGAAAGTAATGTCCCAGTCCAGCCCCTACCCTGAGCCTGCAGCACTTATTTCAGAGCAAGTGGGATCACTGGGTTTTGCATCACTTTGAGCCACTAAATTTCATCCCACACAAACTTATTAAAAGCTTTTCATGAAGGCCACCAAAACAAACCACACAAACAGCTGCTTAAACTCAGGGAAAGGGAGAAGTGAAGGGTAAATTCTGCTATGATTTTGTCACAATCTCAGTAAAGCAAAGCAGAGCATCAAAGGTAAGGTATAAAATTTAAATCTTTTGGTCTACAGATATTTTCTTTAAATCGAGGGAAAACAAAATGCTTTAAAAATATACCACACTAATTATTCAGATGGAGAGACACACACAGAGTTTTAAGCCTTGTGTAATGCTCAGGAACCACAGACAGCACGTTTGAAGCATCATGGGAGGTTTCAGGTCTTATCAATGCATCTATTATTTGGGGCAATCTCTTTCCCTGAGGGTGCCTTGGTTTGCCCAGCACAGCATGCACAGAGAAACACTGACTTGCTCTCAAGACATGCCACAGCATGATGCTTATTTCATGAATGTTTGTAAAGTGCTTAAAAAAAAAAAAACTCCTCAGAAAGGAGATGCTCTGGCAATATTGATGTGGTTCTCCTCATGAAATGAAGTTTATTTCAGTGGTCTGTGGTTTAGCTGTTATTCAAAAGCAACCAAGATTAGTAGATAGGGCTTTTAATAGAGCTTCTCCCTCACACTTCCCAGAGCCTGCCTTCCAGGCTGTGCTCCAGACCTCTGCCTCCCCTCCAGTCTCCCAATTCTGACTGCTCCCTTTCCCTCCTACTCACTCTTCTGCTCTCTCCCTATTCCCTAGCCCTGTCTGACACAGCAAGCACCTCTTATTTACTCATTACTTTGTGGGCTGCATTACTTATCTCCCCAGGAACCCTGACACCTTTTCAGAGCATTTAACTGTTCAGTGCAGGGCTTGTCCTGCTCTATACACACACACAGCACTTTGCTCAAGGGAATTCCTTACCTGGGGAATCAGGAGCCACACACATTTCCCACCTCATGCTCCCTGAAGTTACACGCCTTCAGGCACTTCCATGAATAAAAGCTATTGCTAAGCCACAGTCATGTTAGGATAATTATAAAGTCTCACTGGATCAGGGCTGCAATTCTCTTCTTTAAGCACAGAGCAATTTAAGGCTTTGCACAGTTAAAAGAGAAGTTGAGAAAACAGATCCTATAGGCAATGTTCTGCTGACCTACATCACTTTCTCTCTAAAGACCACGAAGAGCTGATTTCAGAGCACTGCAGTCACTTCAGATATACATTCCTCACTTAATCATGATTCCCAGCAAGTCCCTACTATTCATGTAAACAGAGGAGCCAGGGACAATCAGGTCAGGAGAGAGATACCACATTAATCCCCATAGTCCAATCCAGCAGGCATCAGTCAGGGAGAATTCTACTTTTTGCCTATTTAAGAATCACAGGATCTGGCCCCTGCATGAGTGCCAGAGCCAACACTTAATGAAAACAGACAGAGGACAAGAGAAAATGCTTGATAGAGCAAAGTATTGTTTCTGAAAGGAAATGTTTTTTCAGTTTCCCATGAGGCATCAGTAGCTCTTCAAACAGAGCCCAAACCTCAAGTATGCCAGCGATTCACCAGGCAAACACGAGCTCATTACCTCAGCCCACCGTCTGCAATTGCAGTCACTTTCATTTTTTAAACCCCAAAAATCAGAGCTCCAGGAATCCCTGTGAGGGGCTGACAGTGCAGCCCCTGAGTCAAACTGCTGAGCCTTCCCAGAGACCAGGAGCTTGGAAAACCTGCAGTTCCCTGATACAGGTCTCCTTTACCAGCAAGGCACAGGCATTCAGACCTTCCCCAGCTCCTCTTTTCCCCCCCAGAGCAGAAGACAGCTCTGCTGGTTTAGCCTCTTCTAGCAAGGCTGCCAACAGAATTTGTTCTGGTTCCAAAAGGAGCACAAATGTCTGAGAGAGGAGGAGACACAGTTAAGTGCTTTGTTATCCACTACACTACACCTTTGTTTCCTGGGAGATTTGGGCTAGGTTGGCATCAGGTATCACAATCCAGGCTGTTCTGCCTCGCTTCAGGGTTATGCTTTCAGCAAGGAGCTTTGTGTGTATGTTCAGGTGTGCTGAATTGCTCCCTTCAAGCATTGCACAACACCAAGGGAGGCAAACTCCAATGATTTCCAATAACAGCTCTGCTGTTTTAATTGGGATGTTGTGTTCTGCTAATTGATTAGTTTAAAAGAAGCAGCCCAGGTACAATATGGAGGAAAAAAAGCCCCACACCAAGTCAGACCTGCTCATTCAACTTAGCTAAAGGAAGGTACTGTCTTAGGAAACGAGATATAATTTCCTCAAAGCCCACAAGCAGCCCTGGCAAAATACGATTAAAACCTTTGAAGGAATACTTACACTTCCTGCAGGTTAGACAGCTCTGCAAAGGCAGAAGGATCAATCTCTGCCAACTTGTTGTAGCTCAGGTTTCTGTTAAAATAAAAGACAGTGGGATCAGCAAACTGCAGTCACCCTGCTCAGCACAACAGTCATCTTAATTATTCTGGATTGCACTGGGAGGATTTGGGTTTTGGCTTTTTAAAAAGAACTTAAACAGGAGAGCAGCACTTTTCTGCTGAATACACAAGTGAGTTTAGTTCCATAACAAAAATGTTATCTAGCTCTCCCCAAGCTTGTTCCTCTTTTGCATTAGATTAGTGTGGTTTTAATTTGTCTTCATATTACACAATTACATTTATTATTCTACTATTGGTTATTCATAACCACAAAACTAATCATAGATGAATAGGATATTTCCTGACAAATTAAGTCTGAACTGAAACAATCAACAAACCTTCCACTAAATATTTTATAGCTATATTCACAGAGTATTTTTTATACCACTGTGTGTTACACACAAAATACACATATATAGGTATGCACATTTACTATGTGTAAACATAAAATATATTCTATGTCTTCTAACAAGATGATATAATTAGTCTATCACTAATTTTTTTTTTAATCAGTGAATAAAGCGTTCAAGCCACACAGTAATGCACACTTTGGTCCTCAACAACCCCAGCCAACACTTTCCAACTATCCAACAGCCCAAATCTAAATCATATTATAGCACTGGTGGACGACAAAGGGGTTGTGCTGCATTATCTGAAAGCAGCAGATCTGCCTCACAGGACATCCCTGATGGGAAACACATCCAGAGCTCAACAAGCTTCAGGAAGGAACACACTGCAGGGATTGCTAGGGACAGCAAACAGGCAAAATAATGCAAACTAAGTGCCAACTCCAGAAACCACCAGCAAGAGCTTTGCCATAGCATCATACAATATCAACAGCAATCTTCCCTCCAAGATATGCACTTTCAGCACACCACACAGGACAGGTCAAACCTGCAGCTAGGGATGTACCAGATCAATTAAGACCAAGTGACTAATGATGCAGAAAGTAACAAGTGCTTTAATTACCATTCTGTATGCAGGGCTGGCATGTTTCTGTGAGTGTGTAATCTAAAGAGGGAGGAGGCAAATTGATGGGTGGTAGCAAAAAAGCAACCACAGTAAATTGTGAGGAAATTGTGAGGGGGACTTCTTTAATTTTACTTGCTCCACACCCTGCTCTCGGATATTACCCTGGGTAAAATTCAACCCTCCTGCCTCCTCTGCAGGGAGGTTACACCCTCTTACTGCACCTCTGAACACAGCCCAAAAGATTCACGGCCTGATTTTAGATAAGCCCTCAAACATTGAGCTGCTTATTCACACCACCAAGCCAGTCTGACTAGAAAACTGGCCAATCTTCCCTGGTTTGGGATTTTCTTTGCTTTAAAACTGTGCCCACAGAAAGCAAGCAGGTCTGGAACCCAACCAGGTAAACAGGACCTAAGTCACCGAGGCACCTAGTGAACTTTTACCAATGCTCTGTGACCCAAGAGCTGAGGCACACATAAAGAAAAGGCAGCTGCCAGAGGAGCATGGATGGGAAATACCACTAACACACTGCACTCAGAAATCCAGGCTCACAGCAGCCTTACAAATACCAAGACTTAAAAGACTACAAAGCTTACCAACTTTGCAGGAAGTGATAAACACCTCTTTCAAGCTAAAAAGCAGATATTGATCACCTGCCCTCTTGCAATGCATTTATGGGAAGTCCTCAAAGCCTTCCCCTGTATGAGGGAATCATTTGATGGCTCTCACATGACCCCATTTCCCATTATTTCAGCTCTGAAGGCAACTCCTTGCATCTTGCCCAAAACGTTCAATTTTTTGCCAATACCTGCTGTGGAAGAATGCTCTCCAAATCAACAACACAGGCTGGCTCTTAACAGAGCCCAGAACTGAAGCTATACAGGAGTGTAAAACCTAACCAAGCATCTCAGTTTAAAATATACTGTCCTGTAAGCCCCTACTGTCTTTTAAAACACTCAAGAGACCTTTAAATCAATACCAGCCTACAGCAGATATCCATTTCACTATGAGCTCAAAGGCATTTATCTAAATAAAAGTCAAACTGCAGTTTAAACTCAGTGTGTTTGAAAGCCAAGTCCATATTCATAGCACAATTACGAATTAAAGTGCAATTTGCCCACAGATTACATTACTACCTTTTTTTTTTTTTAACCACACAGTAAGATCAGGTTGGAGCTTGTCCCTGCCTGATCTACAGGCAAAAAGAGAAAATACAACAGGTAACATCTACAGGCTCAGCACAATGAAGCTGATACAGAAACACGAGTGACAAACTAAAAGGGAGAAATACAGCCAGACATGATGGTGCATGAATCCATCTGTTTTAATGTATTTCTGTTCCTTTTACTGCAGCCAAACTTTACATTTTTTACGGTAATGTATTTCTCCTCAACACATTCCTCTACAATAGGCTAAGAGGTTATTTTATGAAGCAAGAAACAAGAACACATGCACCAAAACTGATCATCCCTACACTTGCCAGAGGGACCAGATCCCTGGCTTAGCCTGTGCTAAAGCACTGAGTGACTTGACATGAACTTCAAAAGTTCACAAGTAAAAACACAAATATCTTCATAAATTAAAGGATTTCACAGCCACAGTTTAACATCATACAAAGTGACTTTGTGATTATTCCTGCTGCCATTCAGGACATTTGAACATCAAAGTCACTGCACAAATAGCTGGCTCTTCAGATAGCACAGACAGATTTTGCTGACCCACAACAGACTTTCCAATAGTTGCTGCAGAAATGCAGGTGAACTCCATCCTCTTGCACACCAAAGTCTTCAGTTCTCCCCACACCACTCACTCCAACCACCAAGTATCCTCACTAAGTGTACAATACACTGTTCAAAAATCAGTGGGGAAATGAAAACTAGAAATACAGCCAGTACAAAACAAACAGGAGACTTGAAATTACATAGATATGCCAAAATAAAGCTTACTGAGTTTCCGGCACTAGCTGTATTTAAACTTATGTTAAAATACCCAAGAATTTCTAGCCTGAAGCATTAGCAATCAAAGGATGTGTTTCCCAGAACTCTGATCCCCTCACTAGGCAGTATTTGGCATGCCAGTCACAGAGTTTAAGGGAGAGAAAGAATTAACGTGCTCCAATAGATAGATCACTGGGACTGGGAGTCAGGAAACCTCTGTCTATTCCTGGCTCTCTTCATCTCCTGCTGTGTGACCGGGTCATGTCACATCACCTCTCCAGAGCTTTTGTTTCCACAGCCACCCTTTGTCTGTCTTGTCTATTTAGACTGTAAATAAAATTGAGGTAGGTATTGTCTTGGTTTGCCTGATGCTGATGAAATGAGGCCTCAATCTTGGTTGAGTTGCAGTAATGCAAATAAAGAAGGGAACTCAAAACTTGAGGTCATGGGTGCACACGATGCTCTCCCACCCCTAAGCGTGGGTCCCAAGGGTCCAGCAGTGAAGGAAGCACTGCAGGGGCTTTGATGTCCCCACCAGGTTGTCCCCTCTGAGCTGAGCAGACCAGCAGTGCAGGACTGGAGATGCCAAGTCCAGAGGGCAGAGCTGTCACATTTACTGTTCCTCTAGCACAAAATGCATTCCTTCTCAAGGAGCCCCTCGGGATGATGGCACACAATCACCCAATGGATTGCTGAACAAATGATTTTGCCATCAGTTTTCCAAATAGTCTTCCTAAAAGAAAGAGCCATCAACTCCAAACACTAAAACCCTGTCCTTTCCCATATCAGCACTTGCCCAGCCCTCTGAGGTATCTCTCATCCTGGGTATCTCTTCAAAGCCAGTTTATAAAGCATCACCTACAGTGTTTTATGCCAGTTCCAAGAGCCCATGTCTTTGGTGCATGTTCTGCCCATTTCCTGGCACCTACAAGTGAGGTTAGCTGAGCCCAAATGTGAGACTGGCCACAAACTGCCCAGTGCCCTGGGCCTGCTTCTGCATGGGTACATGTTGAATTACTCATGGAAGGATATTTTGATCCCTCCAAGGCAACTGTGGAAAGAAAACAGAAGTCAACTAATAGAAATTCAGGACAAGAGCCTGGGCTGTGAGTTCAGGGAAGCATCCTACAAAGGTTAGAAGTTTTACAGCTGGCAGAGAAGAAAGAGCAGAACCACCAACCTGACTGGCTCCTAACAATCAGATTGTTTTTTTTCTTATCAGCTTCTATTGGAAAGGGAAAGTTGGTAGATTTTTCTACAATTTTTTCTGATTTACTGGCTTGAAAAGTGCTCTGCATATTATTTATCCATTACAGACTTGAAGTCTTCCTTGTATTGGCTAATCCAACAATGTAGGGTTTTCCCCTCCTGTCACTAAGATGCCTGTGAACAGGAACTGAGACCCTGTTAAACCAATATGGGAAGGGCCCTGCTGTGTCTTTTCAGCCATTCCAGTCTCTAAGTAAGAAAGCAGTGTTTGCCCTCAGTTGGCATTGCCAAAGTGACACTGTGGATCACTGAACACTGCAGAGACTGAAATGAATGTCTTGGTAAATAAGTGGGTATTTTCAAACTACCTCCCAAAAGAAATAATATTGTCACAGGAAGAGTCCTGCTTGCCAGCGAAGAGGGATCAGTCAGTTCTTTGACCTGTGAGAAGCCAACCTTGGGCAAGGTACAGGGCAGACCAGGAGTTTATGTACCAGTTTTGGCTCTGCTTTGGGACCTTGACCAGTGCAGAGTAAAATCACCTCTCTGTTGAAGACAGAGAAACAGAGGTGCCTGTCTGGCTCACCAGACAAAGGAACAGAGACAGAGATGGCTCCTGGTCTCTGCTCACCACCACAATGGCTGAGTTCTGTCCTGCAAGGTGAAAGCTTCCAACCCTTACATCAAAACCATTTATCTGTCAGTGCAGAAGAGTATGTCAAAAGTGTTTCTGCACCTTCTGATGACAGGCATTGGAGTAAAGGAGGATGGCTTGAAATTCTGTCACTGCCAACTGTGGCTTTCATTAAACACTTTGTCAACCGTTGTCATAACACAACTTTTCATTGCTCCTGCACAAAAGGGAGCCGAGGGCCCAGAACAATTGAGCCCTGCAGTAGAAATTCCTCTGGCTCATCTGTGGAAAGATAGCTGCCTAGTCTGCAGCTTGCTGAATAGGCACCATCCTCTTCCCACATGTTTGTAGATGGCTTTACAGCACTGGAATGGAGGCCCCATGCACACTTGAGTGGGTATGAAAAGCATGGCTGCAGCTGAATTAGCTTGAGGATGGGGCCAGGGGAGCAAGAGAGGGAGCACACTGCCCATGATAAAAGTATACAGCTGTGCAGGAAGCAAGCATGCTCAAATGTCTCTTTTAAAGAAGTTTGTGAGGTGCTAGAGAGATGGCAGAGTCCTTGTAAGCAGTGACTGGTGAGCATTAATGCTTAAGCACAAAGCCAAAGAGATTACAGGGGTTCAGGTGGCTGTATGGACTGTCAGGACAGAAAGATACAGCTTTAGTCCATTTTTGATTCCTGCACACAGGACAGGTCCAAAGTCTACTGCCATGAGGCAAGAGCAGCCAAAGAGCTACTGCAGCCTCTCCTCATTAGCCCTGTGCTCCAGTCCCTTCCTCTGGCCCTGCTCCAGCACCTCACTGTGTGTCCTGGAGTGAGAGGCCCAGAACTGAACCCAGGATCCAGTGCATGGCCTTGCCAGTGCTGATGATCACTAGCCCAGTCCTGCTGGCCACACTATTGCTGGTACAAGCCAGGCTGCCACTGGCCTTCTTGGCCACCTGGGCACTTGCTGGCTCATAGTCAGACCAGCACCTCCTGGTCCTTTTTCACCAGGCAGCTTTCCTGGCACTGTGCCCTAAGCTGAGCCCCTTGTGATTTCTGTTATAGGGTACCCTATACACTGTGCTGCCTACAAGTGCAGAGCATCCAGCTCACAGGAGACTGAAATGGAGGCACACCAAGCATGGGAAAGAGTTACCTCCTAGAAGGAGATAAGAGCACCAAAACACAGGGCACCAGAGAGATGGATGTTGCAGATTGCTGCTCTAAATGCTTTGGAGAAAAGAGGATTCTGCAGGACACAGAGAGGTGATACAGCACCCACATGGGTGAAGCTGTGCCCCACCATGGAGAGGTTCTGATAGTAACTCAGCTGATGTGCTCACTCAGGCTTTACTTATGCCCTTGTTCAAATTACCAGCAGCAGCATCATATTGGCTTGGGTTAACAGCCTGCTCATATAAGGGGCTTTATGTGCAGGAGGGAGTCAACTTAAGGACAGCCTTCAAGCCATAATATGAGCTAATTTGACAGTGAAGACAAACTTTGAGAGGTCATCCAGACACCAAGAAAACTGCACCATGAATCACTCTCAGTCATGACCAACGACACCATCTAAAGGAAATTCCTGCAGCATGATCCCCAAAGAACTGATACCACACCAACTCCAGTGCATGTGTGCAGTCATTAACTCAAAGAATACTAATTAAAACCACATGACTGGGAAGTATTGTGCCAGACTACAATTTAATTTAGCATATGGTTGGTATGGTTCAAGAAACCTGGGAATGATGTGACTTTCAGGCCCTTCTTCCTCCTGCTCTGCCCCTCTGCACTCATAACTTTGGGTGCACACAGATCACACATCTGGCACAGAGGTGCCTGGTGAGCACCCACCACAGCTGGGCAGCTCACACAGGGCTGTAAACATAAATATCTCTGTCATTTTGGACTGCCAGACTGCAATAGGCAGCACAGGATGAGCAGCCACACTCCCAGGGTTGAGGAAAGGCAGGAGTCCTTTGCAGGAGCACTGGGTAACACTGAGCTGCTGCTGGGGCTTCCACATCTCCTACACCAAGAATTTTTACAGGCTTATTGTCTCTTTCAACAGGGCAGTGTCAGGTTATTTTAGGCCCTGTTTGGCTTACACAAGTGTGTTTTGACAAAACCTAGGATCCCATTTCCTCCTATTTTAATAACCTTAGTAAAACTCAAGTAGAGTTCTTGTCTGCTTTTTTCTTTTTATTTTTCTTGGAAGATTATTTCCTCCAAACACCCCTATTTTATTTCTTAAGACAGAAGGGTCAGATGCAACTTAATCTCCATAATCACACATATATGCAAATACTCCATAACACGTGTACAAATCACCTGGGTAACTCAGGTACTCATGGACCTCACCATCAGAAGAGAATGGGGATACTCATTTCACCAGAGCTTGGACCACTCAAGTTCTCAGTATTTCAATTATTCCACGTTCCAAAAAAAAAAAAATGAAGTGAGATTTCAAGAAATGAAGTGATTTGAAAGTCCCCCAGTGGTCTCAGGGGTAGGAATGTGAGCCCCTGTCCCTGCAGTGAGACCCCCCAGGCTGAGCAGCACTCGTGGCTGGGGCAGGAACAGCCCCTCTGTGTCCTGGGGACGTGACAGCCCTTGCCAGCAGCTACTCAGGGACCCACAGCAACAGCAGGGCAAAGGAAGCACAAATCACAAGGTGCTTGACAATGCTTTTTCTGCTTCTGAGAAGAGCATCAGCCACAGGCACACAGCCTGCAAACCCTCCTGTTGGGGCCACACGGTCTCTGCTCCCAACAAGACAGCCCAGTCAAAGGCAGCACTGTGTGCAGGGAACAGGGGATGCTGCAGGGGTTAGGGCAGGCAGGATTTAATTGCAGCAATCTTTATATTTGCCTCTTCTATGAAGCTGCACTGCCTGAAGGAGAACAATCCTCTCCAAAACACGCTGAGGCGTCAGTTCCAAGGACTGCATCAAAGAAAAAACACATTTCAAAGGGGCATGAGCATCTAAATAAGAATAACTGTATTTAATTTCACATAAAGCAATCCTGCTTTGCTACCTGTGACAGGTAAGCAGCTGGAAGGAAAAGCAGGATGTGGAAAGTTTTTTAACCCACAAATAAAACTCCACCCATCATCTGCCCTGACACCCATAGGGTTTGTTCTGGGTTTATTGCTTTAATTAAAGTGCTAACTACTGTCATAAGAAAGACACACCCCTAAAACCAAAACCCTGCCAGCTGGTTGCTCGACTGTATATGACCAAACTCACCTTTTTCTAATAGGATAGCAAATTTCTTTCTTGGTGATTTTGCATCCACAAAGCAAAGCACACTGTGTCTTAAACCACTGAAGCAAGGGCTGGATAGCCCAGCTCATAAACAAAATACTCACCAAACAAATTGCTGCTGCTTCCATCCCTGCTGTGTTTCTTTGGTAAATCAATAAAGGCCATGACTTCTTTACTAACATTTTCAATTAAGGTTCCCCACTGTGTATTCAACATATTAAACCAATTTATTGAGGATTAACAACTATTTAATTTACTATACATATCTACCTTAGAACTACTTAGCCTCCTTTAACAAGCTACATTGATAAATCAGCATTAAGTGCTATTTACAGTTTCAAAAATGGCAAAGCAAAATTTGCAAAGCAAATATTTTCATCTGAAAGTTGTGCAACTCTTCACAAGTACTCACAGCAGATAAACCATGTTAAACCTCTGGCTTTTTCAGATGTTTGGGAAGACCCACAGCAGCATGTTTGACTGCTGGCAATCAAACCTCCCACCACATGACTTTGCAAAATCCAGCTGTGGATTAGAAGTTGAGTGCAGAGAGAAGAGAAAGAATTCAGAAATTCCTCAAACACTGTTCAAAATTCCCATGATTCCAGAAGACTTCCAAGGTCAATCATTCTGTAATACTGAATAATCTGTATTTCAAGATAAGTTGCCTCAGGGAACACAGAATTGTGATGTGCTCTGCTCTCTTTGGGGATTCAAATGGTTTCAATCCCATCTACAAGTATTCCTGGTAAGCTCAGAGACCTTAACCAGCCAAAACAATATTTTTCCACTGCTCCAACACCACTTCTTATCAGAAATATTAATTTAGCAAATGCACAACCTGGCACAACACTCTGGGTGCCACTATCCAGCAGCACCATGTCTGCATTACTGCATGCCAGGATGGGGGATCCCCAAGCCCTGGGGAAGAAATGTCAGCACACAGCTGGAATTCAGCTGGAATTACCCCTGTGCAGGGGTGGGTGAGTGAGACTTGGCCATGCCTGGCCCAGTGGCAGCCCTGGGCATGGCCCTGCCCAGTCACTCATTAATGGTGGGGACAGGGCACACAACCCTCTCCTACTGTGTTTGCTCAGTACTTCACTCTCTCCTGGCTCTTATTAACAGTTAATCAGCAAGGACTGATCTCCCCCAAAAACATGCTTGCTTAGAAGTGGCACAAAGGAAAATTTGTGCACTGGTTAAAGCTAGTCAGGCAAAGAGTTGGGGAGAAAAGTTTTAAGCAAACAAGGTGCAGATTTTTCCTGCAGCAGAGACATGGGGGCTCACTCCAGCTTCTACTGCACTTGATGCTGCATTTCACCCACACAAAAGGGCTGCATCACCTCCTGCTCTCACACAGTAATGGCACTCCAGTGTTTTTTAGAGGCTTTTCCCAGAAAGAGCCACTGCTGTCCTGTTCTGCACCTGGCTGTCTCACTGGTGGCTGCTCCTCCCCATCTGCTGTGCTGTCATCCAGAAAAACTCTCAGCACATGGACTGATGTGAAGCTCTGCCCCCTTAGATGTGCTGCAAAGTTGAAGAGGCCCAGGAGCAGAGCCAGCACAGCCAGCCCAGCCCAGCCCAGCACAGCCAGCCCAGCCCAGCCGGGACAGAGGAGTGCTCAGCCCTCCCAGCTCTGCTGCTCTCCTCCCCCTGGCAGCAGGGACTCCCATCTCACAGAACACCCAGGCAGCTCTGCAGCTTGGCACGGTGCAAATAAAGCCCTCTCTCATCGCAGCAGCCATCAGAGTGGAATTACAGCTCTGGACTCCTTGCTCTGCCCACCATAAACCTACTCAGTTTGAAGTCTACCGGAACAAGGACATTGCTGGCACTTTCCAATGCCATGGGCTGAAACTCAGAGGTTGGCCAAATCCAAACATCTTGAGTGTGGAAAGGAATGATGTATATAACCTCAAACCATCTCAAGGACTAGTTACCCATGAGCTGTCTATAGCTGGCAGCACTGCATGGTGCAGGGCCAGCTCTAATCCCCCAGAGGTGTGAGGAACACATGGCAGACAGCTTTTCATTTCCAGTTTAAAAATAGCTCTTCTCTGTAATAAAGAACAGCATTTTAAGGGCAAAACCTGAAGATTTTAAGCTAAAAAAACCTTAAGCTGGCCATCCTGGCTAGAGGTGTGTGGTTTACACAAGTATCCACCCCCTTTCCTTTCTAGTAATCAATGTCCAATCATAATGCACTTCCATCCACTCCACTTTTGTACTGCCAACAAAGCACCAAGCAATTTAATGGATTTCTAACCCCAAACTGGAAGCTGTACTACACCCAACTGATTCAATTTGCTCAGCCTTAGAGGAAGCCCTGGGAACAAAATGCTAGAAATAAAAACCACATGCACTGATAACATTACAGAAATAGATACACCAAGAAGCAAATGTTCTGTCCCTTTTATCTGACCTCCCATTTGGTTTAATTGACCTTCAAGATGGAAAGACTGCATTTAAAACAAGCCATTTCCACCTAGATCGAGAATAATAAAAAGTGTGAGTGTGTATGAGTGTGTAATTGTGTGTGTGAGTGTGCTCTATAAAAAGTACTTTCCTACCTCGATGTTAACATCAGGGTCAGCTGCCAGAACAAGCATTCAGACTTTTTTGGCATAACTCCTGTATTGCTTTTTGCCACTGGGACAGCAGCAAGGGCAAAGCAGATGGAGCTGAAGCTCAAGTCCCTGCCCAAAATCATTGAAGGAACAATTAAATCTATTGCTTCTTTACATGTCAGCCTTAACATTCCTTACAAACAGCAGAATCTCACATGTGTACATTCACACTTAAATAACTCACACATGTACATGACCTTCACCACGTGCATTTACAGACACAAAGGCAGTTCTAACCACAAACACATACCCATGCACGCATGCATGGGGCAATACAAGTCCAGTGATGTACACAGCTAGAAAGGCTTTTCCAGGGGAGTTTGGGACAGCTGTACAGCTTACAACTAAGTTGTGAAGAGCGCTAGTAAAAAATCTTTATTGCACTCTGCCCCAGCATATAATGTCACATCTTTTACAGAAGCACTATTTTAAAAATCTTTGAGAGCTTTACAGTTTTTATTGGTGCTGTTTTTCAGCTCCCTCCACTTACAAAGCCAGATTTCTGTATTAATGCAACTCAAGCTGCAGAAAGCCTCAGAAGGAGAAAAAGTTATAGGAAATTAAATTTTAGAAAATTCTTCAGACTAGCTTGCTCTTCCTGGTATCTCAGAACTTTGCAGGATTAAAAGTCGGTCCTTATTTCCAGTGGCTGCAGTTTTTTGCTCTTCAGGTCTGATAAACTTTCAGGAGTCCTGGGCAAACAGGGCTCCAGGCAGAGCCAAGGGGAAGCAGCTGCTCATGAGCCCACATTTGCTCCTGCTCCCCCCACCTCTGCTGGGGGCACTGGAGCTGAGTTTGAACCCTGCATTAGCATCAGTCAGGCACCAAAGCTGAGCACACAATTCTCTTTCAGATCAGAAAGGCATTTTTTCATCTACTTCAAAGGGCTCTGATGTACTTTGCTGGATGGATGCCTTGATTTATTATTCAATGAACTCCCTTGGATTTGCACAGTTTCTCAGCTAAAAGCATCACAGCTAATTCAAAGGGAATGTAGATGTTTAAGGTTCAGTCAAAGAACAAACTTTCCCTTCTATAGATTTTTATCCTTTCCACATTGCAGAGGGATGGGGAGGGGAAGATTTCCCTATTATTTTGCTATGGGAAACAATAAAGAACCCACTCTCCTGCAAAATTACTGGATTCAGAAGGTACTTTAATTAATTATTTTCTTCTTCTTTTAACTGTTAATACTGGAATCATACTGCTCCTCTTGTAAGAGATAAGCTAAGATTTTTTTTAATCATCATGATCCTCACCAGGGGATGTGTATTTATCACAGAAGCTTCAGTCCCAGCTCCAAGGACAAGGAACCCTTTCATCTGAAGGGATGCTGCAGTCAAGCAACAAATCCTGCAGGAAGATGTTAAAAGGCAGACAGGTCCTTCCCTCTTGCTTCGAGCCCACCTCACTCAGGCATAATCCAAAGTAGATGCCATCCTAAACTTACCTAGGGGCCTCTCAAAATATGTTTTTTAAAAGTCCCATAATGAAACTCCATGTGGGTGGCCACCTGGCTGCCCTGAAAATAGAAAAGCTAACACTGCAGTTTGGCCAGGAACAGAAATACCCCTTCCCTCTTATGAGTGGTCCTTGTGAGCCCAGGCACTGTGCCAGGGGCTCACCATTCACTGCACGACCTGCAGCTCTCACAGGACTAACTAAGGGCTCCTTGGCTTCACACCAGCTCCTGCTCCAAAACATGATTATTTGGGAAATACGAATGCAGAAGGTGCTCCCAAGGTTGTCACTGCACAGTGAGGGACACAGGTGCATTCATTGCTTTGAGAATTCAAGCCATGTCCTTTTGGAAGTAGACAGATTAATCTCTGAAAATAATAAGAAATGTCACCACTTCAAGGAAATCAGAGAAAGAATAGTTAGGGAATATGGAAAGCACTGCTGCTCTAAGCACAGCCAGCAATGGGAAAAATAAGTGCAGCAATTCATACGAAAAGAAATCCTGAGATAAACCATGATGGAAAAGCCAAAGCACCCCACAGAGGGGACATGGGAAGAGATGGAAATGGGCAATCCCAAGGAGACCAGGGGATGACAGCACCTCACATGGCTAGAAAGCCACAGGAAAGGAACCCCTGTGCAATTCATCACCACATCTGTGCAGCCACAGAGCAGAGAGCTGCAGCAAACTGCCCGGCTGTGACATGTCTGATGGAGAAAAACTTCCCCAGTGCTTCCCAAAACTGGGCATTGCCAGGAGCAGGAGCCTGGGTCAGACTGGCAGTGTGGGAGCACATGCTGTGCACACTCCCTGTTCCCAGCCTGGCCTGACTTCAGCCATGCCACATTAAAAAAACCAACACATTTTCCTCAATTTGTCACAGTGAGTGAGGTATGAAATAAAAAAGCTTTCCAGATCTTCCAAACCCTTCAAGTCTTTGCAAACCAATCAAATTTGTGTAAAAATAAATTGCAGTGCATTTTATAGGGGCAAATAACTACTGCAAATGGAAACACATAATCTTGCTTTTCTCTAACAAAATCTACAGGAAATGGCTCTGCAAAAGTTAACTAAGTGATACTGAACTTTCTCCAGAGTGTTGTATAGGAAGTAACTGCAGCAATGACTGCCCAATTTAACCTTTTGTCCAGCCTGCATTACAGAGCCACACCACAGAGCTATCAGGCTGATGTTAACAATCCTCTGGTGCATTCTCTAGAACTGCAGCAGAGAAAGCAGGTTATCTCACACATGCTCACCCTTGCCACAGCACAGAGCCCAGGCAGCCAACTGCTGATGGAAAACAGCATTTTACAGTTTTCCCTTTCTCTGGCTGGCAAATTGTTTTTTTGTTTTGTTTTTTAAAGACGTGGTGCAAAAAGCAGAGCAGATGCCAGCATGTCCTGCATTCAGAGCTGTGCCAGGCTGGCAGTGCTGGCACACCAAAGTGTCCCATCCCTCTGCACATCTGCCAAACATCCATCCCTTTGTCAGAGATCTCATGATGTGATATCAGAGTATTTGTGGGTGAAGCCTTTTTCAGCACCCATCACTAACACTCACTGAGCTTCTCTCCCTTTACTCAGCACCTCCACCACCCCAGGAAGGGCTGCAGAAGTGCCAGGGGAGGATCTTTTGCTCCCGAGGCATCTGAGGAACAGCACATCTGCCAAGAAAGCTGGTGTCAGTATTTGCCTGGAGCTCTGCAATCACACAGTGCCACAAACTGAGCCAAGCTGCCCTCCCCATCCTTTCTCCCCTACCATCCACATGCCCCAGCGTGGAGAAGGTGCTGCTGCAAACACAGGAAATAATTCTAGTTTTCAGCCTTAATTTCTTTTAGCTGAAAAGGAGGAGCTACAGCATTATACATACACATATATATACACACATATATGTCTACTGAATCCCCAACATCTCATTCAGTCCTCACTTTCCATTAAATACACTGTACTGGGGAAGGAAATAACAAATCTAAGAAGAAACCAAGGCTTTTCCCCACCAAGTTTGGGTCCTGTGTAATTGCTTTAACCAGGACAGAGCTTCAAGAGTTGCAGAATACTGCCTGATCACATTAGGCAGCAGGAAACCATTTCATGCTCTTTTTTTTCAGTAAATTTGACACCACCACCAAAGTTGCTCCAAGACACATAAAAAACACACCAAAAAACCACACCCAGAGGGGAGAGAGCCAAAAAAAAAAGTCAGTCTAGAGCAAGGGAGGCTCACAATAAAATGCCCCCCATGGAATGACACTGAATTCAATATACTGAAACAGCCACTGGGAGGGAAGCCAATACACAGAAATATTGCAATCAGCCTTGGGAATTAGCTCTAGTAGGTTCCTGCAGCCCCACACTTACGTCAAGTCACGTGAATACAATTACATAAACTGTACCTTTTCCATGAACACCTTCACTGTGATAAAGGTTCTCATTTTTCTCCACATAAAAACACTCTCCACAGGTTTATAAGCTTTAATTGCCATGAGAACCCATAAAAAGTGCCCAAATAAGTCTATTTAATGGTTACACATTAACCATCATACACCTCCAGGCTTGTGTTATCCACCTATTTGCTAAATCAATAAACTGCTGGTAGGCAAACTTTTGAAAAACACTGCTGCTGCTGAAAAAGTTCCCTTTCTGTTTACTAATAGCTTCATAAAATTAATTGGAAACTCCCACCCATATCTGAAGTTTTCTGCTTAGTTCTTGTAAGGAAAAAAAAAAAAAAAGTTGGTTTTCAGCAAAGAATCAGCCTCAAGTCTTTCTTGTGCTTGAATTTGGATGCTGGCCCATAAGGCAATGCAAGAGCAGTACAAATCCAGGCTGGGAAGGACTTGGGTCCAGAGGAATACGTGAGTGTGTGTTTGTCTGCAGAGACACAGCCCCTCTGAACCCAAGGAGTCTCTAGGAAACACCATAAGCCTGGACAGCCAGGAGCAGGGAAGCTGTTCACATGAGCAGGACAAACACGAGCCATTAGCAAGGGGTCCTGGAATAGGAAATACCCAAAAAACTTACTGGAAATTCAAATTTAAGGGCATTGCACTCAGTGGATTCACCCCTCTCCCTTCACCTGCACTGGGTACAGATACACTGGTGGGTGTGGGTGTCTGCAGCTCCTGTGGGCAACAGCAGTGGGTGGGACAGCCCCAAATGAACACAGCCTTCCCACAAGAGCCCCTGAACCAGCCTCTTCAGAAAAATCTCTGCAATGCTGCTTGAAAAAGCTCTCTTACAATGCCCCACACTGCAGTGGAGGAGGGCACACAGCATTTCAATTCCCTGCCCTGTACCTAAGGGGACAGCAGTCACCTAATGCAGCCTCCTTATGGCACTAAATGTCACCTTGGGCACTGCCAGGTGTCCTCGTGTGCCATCTCCCACCTCACAGACACGTGCAGTTGGCAGCAGGGGCCAAAGCCACCCCCAGCACCCCCTTCCTCCTCTGGCATTGGGAGAGGGTTAGCAAGACTGGGCCAAGCAGCCTGACTGTGATTAAGTGTTGATCAAATCCAACTATTTCATAGTTTCTGGTATGCCCAGCCAGCTTCAACAGCCTTCACACTCTGCTGTGAAATCTCCAGGGTATTTATGAAAAGCTGGCAAATAGTTTCTTAGACACCTTCCCCCCATCCCATCTCCTTAATAAGTAAAACTCAATCCGAAATCCAGAGATGCACTCTGAAATCCCAGTGTGGCTTTCTTCTCCAAGCAATCCCTATGGAAAAGGGATGATTCTATGGATGGGACTTTGAGCAATCTCCTCTAGTGGGTGGCTTCCCTGCACAGGCAAAGGGATTGGAACTAGATGGGTCTAAAGGCCCCTTCCAACCCAAGCCTTTCTGTGATTTGAACAATTCCATGACTCTGGAGATGGGTAACACACCACTTTTTCCCCACGGCAGCCTCCCAGCCCATCTGCAGACCCACTTCAGGGGGACAGACAGACAGCCAGCCAGCAGGCACTTCGCACCTCCCCACCATAAACCTGCCCAGAGCAATTCTGCAGCTGGGAACACACTGCTGCCTCATTTATAGCACCAGAGCTGCAAGGGCAGCAGGCAGCTGGCCCCAGCTATGCACCAGAGAAGCCAAAGCCCTCCAACAGCAGAGGAAATGCAAACACGGGGGCTCTCACACTACCTGCCCCCCTGCCTGTGCCCATCTTAAAAATTAATCCCAATTGTAAAAGCTGGAGTGCAGCCTGTATTTCAAACCGAATAATAAGATGAGGCCTTTATAAATAAGGAATCGCTTACTATTCAGAGGGAGGGGAAATTATAAAGGTTATTTAAATTAAAAACAAGCCACACAAACAAATAAACCTCACTGTCTTTTTCCCCCCAGCCCCACGCTGGCTGCCTGCTCCACACATGTTATCTGCAAACCACAGGGAAAACCGTGCCCCGTTTCACAATCTGCTCACTCTGAACCTTACACCAGGCAGGAATTAAACAAACATTTCCTCCTTCTTCGGGATTTCCCCCTGCCCCATCCAGAGCTCAGATCCAAAGTCCAGCTGAGCAGCAGGCATGGGAT
Source organism: Acridotheres tristis (assembly GCA_037013685.1). Lineage (NCBI taxonomy): Eukaryota > Metazoa > Chordata > Aves > Passeriformes > Sturnidae > Acridotheres > Acridotheres tristis. Next base: position 5,814,711 of record CM072899.1, on the reverse strand, counting down.
TGGGGTGCAATGATCAGCTCTGAGAGGTCAGCACACTCCCCAGCACCTCCAACAGCCCCCAAAACATCCAAGGGGTGGCTGGTGATGGAGCACACAGATGCCAGTGCATTGGGAAAAGCAGGAGGAAAGCTGGGATGGGCAGGTATCCATTGGCACCTCCTACAAAAAACAGCCCCAAAACCAAGAGAGGGTCTCTGTGAAACCCCAAGTATCCATCCCACTGTTCCACTAAGAGAATAAATGCACCAAGGCCACCAAACCTCCCCATTCCTTATTTTTGCATGATCAGTGGGGGGACTTGTTTGTAGCCATGCTCAGAAAGGAACAAGGCCGTGGATGTCTGTCCTCTTCCCCAAGAAGTTTAAAACTGGAATAAGACCAGAGGGCTGGGAAGGGTAAGGGAGCTCCTGCCAGGCTGCTGAGCCAGGGCAGGCAAGGGAGGGAGAGCAGCCAAGGGCCAGCACAAAGCTTCACTCTTGGATGGCCTGGGCCCATCACTGCAGAAAAGAGAGGCCCCACACATCCCCAAAATACACCACAGACAGCCAAGGTGGGAAGGAAGGGCAATAATAAAATACAATCCAGAGATAACAGGAACACTCTGCAGAAGTCAATTAAAACCTTAGTCAGCCCTGGAGACACAAATCCTCAGGAAACAAGACTTCTTGTGCCCATCTTCGTGCATACTACTGAGATTACAAGTAACTGCAGCAGAAAAATTCCATGAGAAGTCTTGTCTTAATTTGTCCATGTTACCAAACAGGTTTATGTTACAAATTTGGAGTTTATCTTCCTTGGAAAACTCTGGTCATAGCAGGGAACCAGCAAAGTGAGAGCATGATTTAAACCAAAGGGCAAACATTGGGGAACGATGTCAGGTTGGCTGAATTTTTGTGTGGTTGCTGCTATTTAATGGCAATGCCTCATTAAAACGTGGGATAAAGGAAGCTTTTGTTAATGACCTCCTCTTTCCCTCCCTCACGTACCTTCCCCTCAGGGTTTTGAGATCACATATAAAACACATCCCCAAGCTCCTCAAGGGATTTTTTTTTTTTCCCAGCAAAGCTAAGTCTGACGAGACTTGACATTCTTGAAATGTTTAAATGGGGGAAGAGAGAGAAACAACATTTTTTCAAACCCACTTTATGCATCAGAGACAAGCAAAAATTGGCCCACGGCCAAAAGAAACCTCCAAAAAATTTCAAAAATATTCACGAGATCATCTTCAATACTCCCGATGTTCCTGACAGAAAAGTCCCCAGCTGCACAGTGGAGTACTGCACATTCCTGGAGGGAGCTGTGGAGCAGGGAGGCAGAATCAAAAAGCCACCCCACAGAGCTGCCAGTCTGTCCCTGAGCACTCCATGGGGACAATGCCACCACCAGCATCACCCGTGGCAGTGCTCAGGCTCTGCAGGGACCAGCCTCCCCCTCCAAGCAGGTGGGGAGCCCTTAAAAAACCCCCAAACCCACATCCCTGGGACTTGGTAATGAGCTTGGGATTTGGAAACCAAGCTAATGAAGAGGCAAGAGCCAAGATATCCAATTTCTGCCAAGTACCAGGAAAAGCACACTGCTATCAGTAGCCATTATATTAATTAATTCATACACCAGCCTATTCTGTAGCTTTTTCCAGGCTGGGATTTCACTTTCCTGATGCTGCAGGACAGAACTGGGCAAGGGAAAGGGTGCAGATGGAGCACTAGAGCTTGCAATAAAACCACTGAAGGTGATGCAAACCAGATGTGGATGGTAACCCCATGTGTTCTGAGAGGTGTTACAGCCCCATACGTCACACACAGCACGTCAAACGCTCCAGAGCAAGCACCCACAGTGCCAAAACACACTCAGGAGTGGGGAGCATTCCAAGGGGGGCAGAATGGGTTAACAGGAACCCACCGAGCTCCACTGGCCAATTATCCTTCCTGGCCTTACTAGCACAGAGATTTGGGCATCAAAGGGGACCACAGTGTTCCACTTGTGCAGTAAACTCCTTTCACCGACATCACTTCACACTTTCTAGAGTGCAAAGTTCGTGCTGATATTGTTGGCTTTCTTGCTCCCTGCTTTTTGGCACCGTTTCTCCTTCTTGGCTGTTCATTAATATGCAATCAGTACATTAAAGGCTTCGTTCCACAGGCCCAGCCAGGCTGCAACAGCCTTTTCCAGCAAGTGCTGTCTTGTGCAGGACACACGTGCAAATGCATTTAGGTGCTCCCAAACAGTCCAAATTAAAACCCCAAGCCCTATATTCCCATTAATTGTTGTTTTACAGAACAAGGAATTACCACCATCCGTGCCAAGAGTGTCCAGAGAAAATCTGGAAAGGATACTGAATTTACACTCCTGCTTTACTCCTCTATGCACTGGTTACACTACTGAGGTTTTGCACCATTTACAGACTGACTGGTCACAGCTTCATGGCAAAGGCTTCCTGAACACACTGGCACTGAGAAAGTTTCCACCATTTGCATTTGAATGATGAATCGCTGGGATGCTCTGAACAGTCTTCCAAGAAATACCACCTGTTTTTTCAGCTATCTGCTAATCTTCCAGATTTGAGCAGGAAGCAGGACAGCCCTGCCTCACTCACCATCAGTGTGGCTGCATGGAAAACCATGTCACCATAAATCAAAATAATTCCTGCTCTTTTGGGAGCTTTTTCTGAAGGGCTCTGCTCCCCACATGCCTCACTCCTACCACCTCCATCACCTATCAAGGCTCATTTCAACCAGGAAACCAACTCAGCTCAAGTTCCCCTGGAGTTCTCTACAAAAACAACCCATCAGCTGCTGGCTAACAAGCTCCTCAATTAAACACCTTGTATTTCCTTCACAGCCTCCTCTTCTCTTGACCATTTCAGCTGCTGGTCCAGCCCATCCCCTCCTGGCCCACCCAGCATCACCTCCTGCCCTGCTGTCCAAACAGGCACTGAAAACCTACCCCAGCCTCCCATAATATATTATTAAATCCTGTCTTATTTTTCTTCCCTAGGAGACTAAACATAGGCTCTTAGCTCAATATAAAACTAAGTACATGCTCAAAACAGATCAAACACAGTTTAATTGAAAAGAGTACCAGAAAAAGCGTTCTGGTCATTTTAAGCCACACTAATAAGTTTTTGTCCCAGTTTTTCAAGAGCTGCTTATTATGGAGATGAGCCCAACTAGAAAATCAAAATCAAGAATCCCTGAACTCTGCAGGAAGGTTTATCTGAGTTGGAGGCCATATCTGCTCTGAATGCAGCACAGCCAAATAACATGTTTCTATTACTTTTTATCACTATTGCTTCGTGTTCTCCCCCATGAGCACAAGGTCCCATCAAAATTTCTCCAGACGAGCCCCAGTCCCATAAATTGTTAGAAATCTGGACTTACATCAGTGGGATTACAGAAGAACAGACAAATGTGCACATGCTGGATGGAAAGGGGACAACACAGCACTTTCAAACTGGAGAGCATTTTTCATTTATAAATAGTTTACATTTTTTGGATCCAGGGGCGGACAACCCGCTCAGTCTGTACTGAAACCAAAGAAATATCATGTGTGAGCACTAACCACAGTGTAGCAAAGATAATAAACAACAGACAGGCAGCCATATGCAGTGAGACTGGTGTTTTTTGGTCGGGGAGACAAATTAAAAGGAGAAGAAACACCAAACCCAGCAACTAAATCACAGTTAACGGACCTATTAAATTCCAGAAGGACCCTTTGGTCCAAATTTGGCTGCAGGAGTAACCTCCAGCAGGGACCAGCTCCCTGTACCCCACTGTACTAATGCTTCTAAGTCTCCATCATCCTGGACCATCATCCTGGCACAAGGGAAGGCCAAACTCTCCTGCAGCAAGGAGGGACAAAGTGATGTCCAGGTGGTCACACCAGGCAGGTACATAACATAACATGGAGTGGCAAATGAGTCCTGGGGCAAAATTCTGAGTTAATGTGCACAAAGACAGCTCAAATTCTGATCCAAGACTGACCTGGTGCACTCCTCTAAACTTATACAGGAAATAACTATAAGAAACAGGAACCTAAAAACACCCTGTGCACCTCGCAGACAGGTACCATGTTTGCAAATGTAATCTTGGGGGGTATGAAAACAACAGCTTGTACTCAGCACCAGGCAAGCAAGGGCTGCTCTGGGCAAAGGTTTGCTGGGCTCCTTCAGAAGCCTCCAGGCTCCTGGACTGCAAACCTCCTACACCAGCCTCTGCTTTCTCAGCAAATAAAGCTGAAATGAGTGCAGACATCTGTATTATCCATGCTTTTACAAATGTTTGCAGTATTACATTGAATATCCTTTTATCCCACTGAAGAGACGAGTCTTAAAAGGAAGTGGGACAACTCTGCTTGCCAAGCTGAGAAACCTGGACTTGGAGCATCTCTATTGAAATCAGCCTGCCAAGACCAATTTGATGTGTTTTATTACTGCAAGGAATTCCACAAATATGCTGGCAACTTTTGAGCATCAGTGTGGGTTCCTAGGTAGGAAAAAACGTCCCTAAAAATATGCATTTTCCAGACTTTGCAAACATTTACCAGATGTAAATTCATGGGTGATTCATCTGCCATGACAAGTGTGTAGACAGCAAATCTAGCAGAAGAGGCTGAGCACCCACCTCTGTCGTGAGTGAAAGTTGACAGCCAGATATGCTTGGCTGAACAAAGGTTTGTTTTCAATTATATTTCAAATTCTTCTAACAATAACTGTGTGGCATCTGGCACCAACACATCTGAGCCTTTGAAGCAGTTCTTGACTTCAGATAGAAAAAGGGGGAGGGCAAAAAAGGGAATCAATCAGAAATTTCAATCCGAGTCAAACTTCTTCTCTGAAGAGAAGATGCTAATACCACAATCCCCCAACACCATGAATGTGCTCACAAAACCAACAACAAGAAAACTAAAACAAAAACCTCTACTTGGGCCAAAACAGCAATGGGTCTGCTTTGGGGTTTGACCTTCTGAAAGAGGGCTATGAGTCAGTGGTCCCAGACACATCCAAACCCCTTCCTGGCCACTCATGGTCCTGCCTCTAATAAACCCAAAGTCTGGAGCATCCATGACAGGCCAGGACAGCAACATGGGTGCTGCAGGGCACAAACCATGGGATGCTGGTGGCCACACAACCCAATCACCTCTAGAAGAATATTCAGAGAAGAACGTTCCCAGGAGCCTTAAGCAGGTTTGCAGAGCCTGCAGGTACAGGAGTTGCCACACACCCTTATTTCCCTTTCTTTTAAGCATCTAAACTCCTTTTCAGATTGAAATGACATTAAGATCACTGGGAAAGTCAGTGCAAGAACAGGGAAAGCCTCAGTTTTAAAATCTGTATTTTTTTTATCTGGTTTATTCAAATAAGCACAGCTGTGGTTTAAGAACAACAAGGCAGCACAGCATAGCAGCTCTCAGGACTGGGAATGGTGGTTTTGGTCAGAATTATGCTAATTTAAAGAGGAATAAAAATGCCTTATTAATTTTTCCTAAGCCATGCACAAGTCCTACCAACTCTCTTTCTTAGGTCAGGCACTTTCTGGAAATATTTTCTGGCTCAAAACATTTACAGAATTTCAAGAATTTGCTCCACAAATCTTGAGGCTGCTTTGTTCAGGAATGCTTGACATGTGGGCAAAGGGAAACCAAAACTTTCCTTGAATGCTGCAGAAAACTTTAAACCCTGCCCAAGACGAAAAATGCAAGAATCAAAACTCTGAAGGAAGTGTGGGTTTTCTGTTGCATTTCAAATATTACCCCAAACCTCTCCTCCAGGAGGGGGATGTGGCTGTGCCAGGACAGCCTGCGTGCCTAGCAAGGCTGATGGCCTCCATGTGCTCCCCTCAAAGCAGGGCTGGAGTTAGGAATGAATAAATAAAGCAGGCTTCCAGATCCAAGTTTTCTTGGCCTTCACAGAGATGATCATGCTGTGAAAAAGCTCTGGGCAGAGTCTCTTCTCCCAGACAGGATCCACCCACATGCCAATGCTCCTTCATCCACAAGCTCCAAAGGAGAAGCCACACTTGGTCTTTTTGCTTGTATGGCTTCTGGGACAGTGCTTGACTTGTCCTCTGGAAATACCTACTGCATTCCATGAAACTGAGAAAACGAAACCTCTGGCTTATCCATAAAGCCCAGTGTTTATAGGGTTAGCTCAGGTGAGATAGATCTTCGCTGCTTTAATTACAGGGCCATTTTCAGGCTGACTCACCAAAGCAAGGCTCAGCTCCTGCATCAGCTTTGGTATTTATTCTGGGCATTTATTTGTGTCCTGCTTCCCATCACAGTCCCCATGAAGTGAGGGCTGGAGGGATGCTTTCAACTGAGAGAGACCAGGGATGTGGCACTGGGCTAAATGCAGAGCAAGGGTGGAAAATAACCACGGTGGCAGGCTGGGAATGGGTCAAAGAGCCACAGCTGCCCCAAAACACCAAATATTACACACAGAGTTGGTTCACCTTGGCTTGAAAGCCATCAGTGGAAGTGGCCACAGAGAATGGTGAAGGAGGCAGGAACAGAGGGCCTGGCTTGTCCCCATAGACCAGACCAACTCCTTCCCAACACCATGGGAATGCCAAGACAAGGACCAGCTCTGCTCTCCCACATTTGGCACAGTCAGGTGGCTCCAAAGCCACCCACACAAGCCAAGAGGAATTTTGCATTTCGAACCTAAAAAAGCAGGAAAACCATCAAAAGGCTCTTCAGTTATACAGATCATAACCTCCCCAAATTATTTCAGTGCACATTTTCAATTCACTCCCAATCCCATTCTCATGAGGGCTGTTGCTGTTATTGTCTATCACACAGCCCTGTTCAGGAAACTGATTTCCCAGAGGGTTGGAAATTTCTCTGCCACCAGCTGCCATCAGCCCAGGGAGCCTGCAGGGATGGGATGATAGGTTGGTGGTAGTCCAAAGGGAGATCTGGGGAATGATGCACCCTGCAATAGCAAGAGATTGTTTTATAACCAGCAGTCAGAATTACTCAGGAAACCATAGAGGAAGCAATTGGAACTTGTTGGACAGGGAAACTTCCCCATTTTGTTTCCAAATGCACAGACCTGTAAGTCTGTGCTGAATTACTCTTCTTTTAACTGTGCATCTCACAAACAAAGCAACATTAATTAACCCAGGCTCAAAAGTGTTCAGCTGCCACCTCATCCTCCCCCGAAAAGGGTGGATTTGGGTTTTTGACTTGAAAAAAAGCCATCTATGACAAGGCCTAAATGGCTTAATGGTACACAGCCTTTTCCCCAGCAAAGCCCCATGCTGGCATTTTGACTTGCACACAGGGTGCTTCAAGCTCTGCCTTTGAGCTGGCCTGAATATTCCCAGCTGGAGAGCGAAGCAAACAAAGTAAACAGCAGGACACAGAGCCCAGGCCGCCTGATCACACACTGTGCTTTATCACACACCATGGCTGTGAGAGGGATGATCACTGAGCACGGGGACATGCAGGGAATGTGTTGGGAGAACCCTCTGCAGCTGGAATAAAGGAGAGCCTGGGAGCTGCAGTATAAGCCTGGGAGACACAGAGGGATGCAGCACAGTCCCAGTGTCCCTGCCAGCTGAAAGGACAGCTCATACTCTAGTGAAGCAGACCACAAAGTGGTAACACTTGAGACAAGTGCTAGGAGCCATGAGAGAAAAACTGTAGTAAACAGCCTGGGCTGTGATTTGGCATCTCCCAAGGATGCTGCCCGGCTGCATGGCTCTGCCTTCTCCTCACAGGAACTGTCAATCCCAGAGCCCTTGAGTGGCCAAGGGAAGGAGCCCCAGGCAGCAGTCCCTTCCCTGCCCCAGTGCTGCCCGAGGGATTCAGACATCCAGGACCATTCCTTGTCACCCACAGCTGACAGCCCCAGCAGGTTGTGAAGGCACCTTCTTCCTGGAAATTCACTTCGAGAGGAGCAGCCAGTCACCAAAACCAATCTTTAGCTGTGGCTGTCACAAGAGCTTGCTGCTTTAGCTGAGCTGCTCCTCCACTACACTGGTATCATCACTTTTGACACAAAGGAAACCATGCTGGTCCCAAAGAGTTCAGGATTTGGGTGTTTTCTCCATGGCATCGATCCCTGTTCACAGGAACAATGCAAGGGGTAACCCAGCACCAAATCCTCTGCTCCTGGCTATGGACATCAGATAACAGCACCATTCCAGCAAGACTCTGAACACCTCCTTCACCAGCCTCACAGCTGGGACTCTCTCATCCACTTCTCCTGCAGGGATAGTAAACAGCACTGCTCTCTCCCACAGAGGTTCTTTGATTTCTCATACAGGATAATCTCACACTGCTTCCCTTCCCTCAGTGGGGATGGAGCACCACTCTCCTCAGCCTGCCGAGGCATTCCAAATTTGAGTTTACCCCTTAAAGTGAAGTTGGCCAATAGCATCAAAAGCTCTGGGGGAAGAGAACAGACACATGGAACATTGCACAACCTCCTTTCTCAGGAAACCTGGGTAAACAGCAGTACCTGCCCCAGAGATATTATTGCACCAGGGAGGAGCAAGTCCAACTGTTGTTTTAAGTAGACAATGTAAGCCAAACACATCCTGTTAGAGCTGTACAAGTTTCTGTCCAAGGAGATTAACTCAAAGACCAGTACATGTCTCTGCTTGGTAAGGTCAGCAAGGATGAAGCTCCTGGAAGAGCTTCAGCTCACCAAGGAGTCAGAAGCCAAGCAGCTTCACTGGGGAGCTGGACTCAGCCTCAGAGAGATAAACAGATGCTTTTATTGAAACTGCAGGAGCTGAAGGAGTCCCACAGCATCCCTGTGGGCTGGAGGGACAGGCTGCCAGCCCCTTGTCCAGCAGGCAAAACAAGTGACAACTCTGGATAAAAGTGCCCAGAGATCAGGGGTGAAGCCTCAGCTCTGCAGACCTCCTCCCAAACCAGACAACTTCTCTTTGCCCACTCACGCAGCAAAGGTAGAATCTGCCTAGGAACTCATTCTAATATCATTTTCTAACCTACTCTAACAGAATAGGTTTATTTATCCACTCTTATGAATAGTCATTCAAACATTTTAATCAACCTCAACTGCTTTTGGGTGGTCACCATCTCAAAGGTTATAAAGTGGGAGAGGAGATATACAACAATATGAAACAAACATGGCAAAAGTCTCACAAATTCTTCCAATTCAGAGAAATCTAAAAAAACCACACTATTTATTTACTGATTCATATGCAAAATGCATGCACTACTCCAAAAGAACCCAAAGGTGTTCGAAAGCCAGGAATTCTAACTTAGATGACTTGTTTAAGGAGGAAAAAGAATGAACAGTGTTGTTTATAGACCAACAGACAGGAACAGCACAAAAATACACTTAGCAAAGAAAAAGCACAAACTATTATGACACCTTTCAAAATAAAACATCACATGGTTTGTTTAAATCTCCTAAAACAGGAGAAGTCTCCCCATATTGCCAAAACAAATGAAATTCAAGTGTGGATGTGACTGTGCTGCAGTTCAGAAAGGGACAAAAGTTCACAGTGAGTTGCATGGACAAACAGAGCACAGGATGCTCTCCTGGCTCCCAGCAAGGCCAGACCACAGGCAGCAAAACCTCCAGCAGCAGCCAACTGTCCTGTGTCACAGCACCTGGCAGCTCTGCCCATGCCTCTGCCATCACCAGGCAGGTGGGTGAGGGATGAACTAACTGAGTATGACAGAAGTAGAACATCCAGGATCAATATACACCTCACCCTTTGCAAATGACAGAGAGGTCATTGCAGACACAGGCCATGGACACATCTCTGCCATACCCCTCCATTCTCTCACCCCCCTGAGGCTGCAAAGTCTCATGAGAGAGGAAGAAATCCCATGGCTCCATCTCAAAGCAACCACCTGGTGCTGGCAAACAGCCAAAATCAGGCTGCCTGCCCATGGACTAAGCTGCTGCAGAAGAGCTCACTCTGTCCAGACTGCTACACAGTTTTTTAACCCTATGCTAAAGGTCTGTTTCTGGCACTTTTCCACAGCTCTGAAACCTGTGTGGATAGCAGAGAAACAGCAAAAAGCAAACAAAGGGTGCCTGGGGCTGCTCCCCAAGCAGCAGCACAGGCTCCAGGCTCCCCCTGCTCACAGCACTGAGAGGAGAGACACCGGTGTTTGGACAACTGGAACACATTTAGGGGGCAATTTTTCACAGGGCCTCCAGCCAGGCCATTTCCTACAATCACTGTTTTATTATCCAGGACACAACCCATAGACCAGCAGCTCCCCCCTACAACAAAGTCTCCCACCACCCCACTCCTACGTGGACATCACCCACAGTGGAGCACCAACACACACAGGACACCTGCACCACTGCATCTGTAAATGTGACTACAAACCCATGTCCACCAAATCTGTCACCTCCAAGTGAATATCTCCCACCAATCCAAGCCCAGCACCCTCTGCACTGGGGATCAGCTGAGCACTGCCACACACACACTGCACACCCTGCCCCGCTGGACAGCCAGCACTGCTTAGGAGTATTTTTTAGATGATAGATAACATAGAAAACTTGTGTTTATATTGGCATGCAGCAGGCTAAAACACACTGTAAGTGAAGTTATAAAGCAGCCTGAACACCAGCTAGGCAAAGTGTGTTTGGAACTTGCAGGTCAGTATTTTGGAGAGAGGCTTGTGAGTAGTTAATGTTGATAGTAAACTCTCCAGAGCAGAGGAGTATGGAAAGACAACAGGGTTCCCTCCTGGCAAGTGCTCATCCCAAAATCACAAGCTTTGGGCAAACAGAGAAACATGCAAGTGGTGAGGATGAATCCTGTCCCTGTGTGTGGGCAAGTGGGAAGCAGCACTGCCCAGACTTGGCATTCTGAATTTCTCATTTCCTCCTTGTACCTGAAGGTTTGTCTGCCTTCCTATAGGGAGAAAAAATCCTAGAAGTTGGAGGAGGTGGTCTAGGAAAAAACACTTCAGATCAAGATTTCACAGCCAAATTGCCATAGAACTCAGAAGGGTGTGTTCTTTAATCTGAAAGGATTAATCTAAAAGCAGGCACCTTCAAAGGGGAAACTTTTGCAATATGCAACCAAGCAAAGTTGAGTAGTATTTCCAAGAATTACATTTAAGACTGCACCTCTGCTAATTTAAAAAAAAATGAGATTGTCCCAGAAGGTCCAAAAAAGACACTAAAGGAAAATTCACACAAGTTACTGCCCCATTATGAACAGCAATATCAACACTACCCAAACCCTGCCTCCTACCCTGGGGAAAAAAACCCAAAACCCTACAGTCTCTTGCACATAAAACTTGCATCTCCAGGACAAAGCTTTAGGCAGATAATGTGTTTTCAAACGCAACTTGTGTATAACATTTTAAGAATCTTTAGCTCTATATCAAATTGTTCAATTGTTAAGTGTCCTATGCTTCTCCTCCAAGCAAATCCACTCTGGGATGCTACAAAACTGCCATGGCAGGTGCAGATAACCAACCATTGTGCCTGCACGTCCAGCATGGTTAATAAAAGCCACACAGACGGCTGCCGTGAGACCTGTCCTTCAATTCTTAATCAAACTGAAAATGGAACCACGTGGAAGTGAACCATGCTCCTGAAATTGGATGTGACACGTCATCAGGTCTTGAGAGGTGTCCCCAAAATAGCAGGGCCTGCTTCTAGACATCTCCAAAATTATATGGTTGTGGCCTGAGAGACAACGTGCTGAAAACATAATAAGGGAGTGTAACATATTACATATGTTGTGGTCCTGCTCTGAAGCCAGAGGAGGCTGGGGCTGCAGGACTTGGGCTGCAGTACAGGACTTGGTTAACTATTAATGGATGACTCAGCTACAACAATAAGAGGTATTTCATGTGGTGCATTAGCACAACGGCACCCCGGTCCTTGACTTAGGCCTCTATGCATGCTAGGGAAAAAAAAAAAAAATAGTACATCATTTAATAGCTGGACGTACCAGGAAACTGTTTTTTTCCAGGGTGTGCAGGAAGAAACCCTTTGTTTCTTCTTGCACACCCTGAAGCCTCACACTCTGCTTCTTTCTTCACATGCCACTAAAAACCAGCAAGGGAGAGCTGTCAGGGGGTGCCCAGGTTTTCATGAAGCCACAATCCACACCAAGGTGCTTTATTTTACTGTTATTCACCCAAGTTAAATTCTATATTAAATCACCCCCCTCACCCTGCATGAGGTCCTAATTCCTGCCCAGCCCAGGTCCTGCAGAGCTGATCAACCTGAAGCCAGGATTTTCCACAGATGGCTCTTCGAGGCAACATTAATCTAAATTATCTCTGCTGCATCCATGCACATGACCCCATCCAGCACCACACTGCAAGACAAGGGAGTCACACTGGGTGATTAGGTTAGCAGCACAAAATGATTGTGTTAAAAGCTGATGAGCTGAGCTAACTCAATCCAAGGTGTCTGGCAGGGCAGCCAACGAGATCAATTAAAAGCCCTGCAGCCCTAATTGAGAGTTTCTGGGTGCGGCTAGCATACCAGTCAGGACCAATACACAAATCAGGGCCAATACACAAATCCTGAGCAGAGCTGGCTACCGAGCAATGAGAGACATCATCCCAATTTGCATCCACTCAAACTTCAAGTCAAAATCTGAATCCCTCTTGGAGGGATCAAAGCACTCAGAACCCAGAGGCAGGCACTGCTTGGGCATGCCCAGGGTGGCACTCAGCAATTCCAGCTGCCCTGCACATCGGTGGGAGATGTTCTTATATTCATGAGCCCAGGTGCAAGCACAGAAAGGCATTTCAGGGACAGTTCTTGAGGGATTTGTCTCAACATGAAACCACCTCGAGCCTTTGCAGCAGGCTCTTCTGAAGCTGCAGTCTGGGACCATCCTTCCAGTGCTCTCGGACTTCCCTGCACCAGGTGAGGCTCACAACAAATAAAGCCACACTTCGAAGCACTTCTACATGTGCCTAAGTCCCCATCAGAGACAGGACTCCAGCAGCAGCTTAAGCAGGGAAGTGAAACCTCACTCATGCTTGAGGAAGCATTTAAGTACCTGAAGTGCTTTGTTGAAGTGTCTGGGGTCCCAAACGTATTAGTTTACCACATTTAGCTTCTTGATGCTAACGAGTGAAGGGATAAGACAATCAACCTCACACTTGCTCCTTAAATTCCAAGCAGGAAATCCAGCAAAGCTCAGCCACCTCGAAACCTTAAATCCAGAAAACTGTAGAGCGCTTTGCACAAGCAAAGAAAAAAAAAAAATATTAAACTGTACCTAACGCATAATAGTTGATTTTTCTAGAGAACACTTGATGGTGTGTTCTGTTTTTTTCCGACTGCCTACTGAGACGCTGGTTCCCCTGTCCTGGGAATTTTCCCTCTGCTGCTCCTCCTCCCCCGGCTCCCAGACCATCCATTCTCCCCTTTTCAAACTGCACCCATTGTAAATGGCACTGAATATTAACACAGCCCATTGAGCACTTGCTTCTTTTGTATGGGACCCCTGCGTTTCAAATTGCAGTCACTGCAGAGAGGAAAAGTCTCAAAGTGATTAAACGCCCGTGAAGTTTCTCAAAAGGAGAGAGGAATATGCAGAGGAGACTGAGGGGGTCCTAGAGCCTTTTACTAGAAGGCAGGGGCTACTGCGAGAGCCAGAAGGGCTTCTTAAGTGGGGGTATTTTTTCCTTTGTTATCAGTATCATATTTACTTTTAATCCTAGTCGGATGAGCCAATTTCTGCCCGGCTGTGGCTCAGTGTGGGATGGAGATGAGAAGCTCAGACAGCAGATGCAGAGGGCTCGCTGTTAACTGCTGCCCTCCTGTAGGAACTGATAAATAAATACTGCGGCATGCTGAGGGTGGTCAGCGAATCCACCGACACATGTTCGCACAGGAAGGGTGGATTTACTTGCAAGCACATGTATTTATTTGTGCTTAAGCAGCAGGCCCGGAGAGGCAGTGCTTTGCGAGGAGGGGCTCTGCTGTTACCCACCGGGGCCAAGCTCCAGTGCAGGAACTGCAATCCCGCAGGGTGCAGAGCCATCCTGCAGCCCTAGGGATGGGACTGTCCCGAGCAGGGTCACCAGCAAGGACAGTGCCGCAGGAAGCGCCAGATCCGTGTGTCACTGCAAGCCACGCAGGAGTTCTTGGACAAGCACCACCGGCTCCCAGCACTGTCCCACCTGAGCAGGAAAACCTCTTTGGAGCACCACACAGGAGGGAGCTGCTGGCTTCACAGGGTGCCTTTGGGTTTCCACTGTTGCCCCAGGAAGAGGGAGAGGGACCAGCCACCTGCACCAAGCCACATCTCCCTCCCAAGCCATCCTTCCCAGAGCTGCAGCCCCCCCAGGCAGCCAGCACACACTGAGCTCCACAGCTGCACGGGGCCAGGAGCCCAGGGTGACCATGACTTAATCTTTGTTCCATTATTTCAGCAGGCCTGGAAGCAGGACATACAGGAGAGGCACTGCCAGCAGCACTCCCAGCAGGAGAGCCCCCCACACCACCTCCTCTTCCAGCATCTGCAGGAGCAGACTTACTCCAGAGGGCAAGTAATGCCCTTCTCCCAAAAAATTCCATGCAACCAGCATCAGCAGAGCCCCTTAGCAAGCGAGCAAAGCAGCTATCCTAACATGTGAAAGCAAAGCAACAGGACCTGACACATGAAAACTCTAGTTCGGCAAAAAATGGACAGGTAGTTGTGTGAAACAAACAAGTTTCATTGAACAAAATCTTTGTATGTATACACTTGAGCACAGAAAGAAACTACTCCTGACTCCTAGTTCGAATGCACTTCCAGACCCTGAAACCACTGACGGGCACCCACAGGACTTTAAAAAGCATTCAGACACTTTGCCCTGATCTCTCCAGAGAGCAGCAGCACCGTGCAAAGAGCCAACACGCACACAGCTGGTGCCTCGGGGCAACTTATCCATATAACCCTAGAGCCTTCCTGGGAACCAGAGAGCAGCTCTTAGCCCAGCTCTCCTGGGTACTTGAGGATGCTGCCTGTTCCCAGGCATGCCAGGCACACGCACCCTGACCCAGAAGCATCCTCATGCACGGATGGTCAGTATCCCCCAAAATATCCCCTAGCCATTTGGGTCAAAGTGCTCAATACTTCTATGCAAAATAAAAACTTTCTTTCCTGCAGACCACGCTAGCAATGAATTAACTACTCAATTACAGCCTCACGGTCCCTAAGTCTTCTCACCAAAAGCTGCACCTAAAATATTGCTGCTTTATCACTCAATAGGAAAGGAAAAAGCCCTCAGTCATACACAATGCCTAAAGGAAATAGCTCTTCTGTCACTCCTCAAAAATCAAGATGCATGGAGAGACAAGCAGAGAGGATACAGTGGATGTGCCATATCAACACTACTGGAGCTTTGGCTTTTTTGAGGCACCAAGCATTCTGTACTTAAGCTTAGTCCTAAGCTTTATGCCACACATAACACTCTACTGTAAAAACAAACTTCAGGCTTAAACACCACAAGACACGAAGCACCTCCAGCAGCTCCAAAGGGAGGCACTGCAAAGGAGCTCTGTGCACATCAGCTGCCCAGCAGAGTTTGACTGTGCTGGCTTTCCCCTTGGACCAGGAACCCTTCCCAGCTGCAGCTGGGTGCTGGATGGGATGGATCATGGCAGTGTTGCAACGTGCCCTGTGCAGCAAGTCAAGAACACTTATATAACTGATACACGGTGCTGAGCTGCCTGTTGCTTTTAACAAAAAAAAAAAAAACAAAAAACCAAAACACCCACAACCACAAACAAAACAAGACAATAAAAAAGCCAATCAAAAACTATCCATGCCATACTACATTAAATGTGAGAGGCTGCAGCCCCTCTGCATATCAGCTATTCCTTCTGAAAGCTTGGGAGAAAAATTACAACTCCGAGCTCTGCTGCCAGCACAGAAATAACAATGGTTTCAAAAAGCTCCAGTGCTTTTCCTCGGTACTGATAGTCCTGTTGACAAAATACGCGGCGTGATTAAGTTTGTTCCAGAACCCTCCCCGGCTGCCGAGCCGCATTTCCAACCCGACAAACAAAAGCTTTATCTCCAACACACTGAAAACCGACTCCAAGCACTGCCTCAGCATTGTGGCACTCGTTAGGAATAAAGATAAACTGCTAAAGAGGGATTGTTCAATAGCGCCTTAACGAAGTTAAAGCAGTGCCACCAGAGTCACTGGAAGCTGGATTTTATCTCGCCTCCTATTAGTGATCGAACATGCCCAAGCTTATCACCCCGGGGAGCAGACACCTCCGGCGGGACACAGCCTGCCCAGCAGGGACCGAGATGAGAGATGCACAGCTTCAAAAATCGCCTGTCTCTACCCAATTTATGGCTGGAGAGCCCGCAGCCCCCTGGGCTGCACTCTCGCATCAGCCATGGACCACTGCAGACCTTCACATTTGCCTACTTTTTCTTTAAAAGAGCACGCTAAAAAAAAAAAAAAAAAAAAATAAAAATAAAAAATGCAAAAAGCAACAGAGATATTCGCACAAAGGTAACTTTTCGCTGGCACGTGGTGCTTTTATAGAGAACATTAAACCACTAAAGAAGTGAGTTATCAACTCTCCACACAAATAAATGAACATTTCTTTATTCATTTACAAATGAATTTACTATCCCACAAAGCCTGAAAAACATGCTTTATCCCTGTGCTCCTAAACTGAAATAAGCAATTTTAAGTAGTTTTTAGTAACACACAGTATTACTCTAAAAACAAAAGTATTTGCAATAGCTACAATCTCTTAGCTATGTAGAAGAAAAAAAGCCTTAATGTTGCTTTTTCAGATACAAAAGCCATCGTTTTAACCAACTCTTGTTAGTTTGTAACATACAAAGTTACAAACCGTATTTTAAGTGTCTAAAAGACCAACAACACACAGGTCTATTAACAGAAGATTTATACGTGCTCTTACTTCACCAAAAAAATTTGGACCAAACACAAGACACTCCAAAACCTGCTCCATTTGAAGAAGACACTCCTGGGTATTAGCACTCCGGAAAAAAAACACTCAATAATAAATTTGTTCTGTCTGGGTTATTAACGCACTTCCTTGCCCGAACAAAGGTACACTGTTCTATTTTAAGAGGTGCATGGGAATGCTGAAATTGTTAAAAACTTATTCTGAAAGGTGAGGGAAAGATCCTTCGGAGCAACAGGTGAATGGGATGAGTCAGGGCTTTAATGCAGAGGCCACACGTTCCTCTCGATACGAAACATCACGTAAAACAAGGCATCTCTGCAGCTAAAGGTGAATACCACCAGGAGAGCCCGACAAATCTCTAATAATTCTTCTTAATAAGGAGCTGGATGATCTCCAGCAACACTTCAGTGACCGTCCTCTCTCCTGGCAGAGCTGAGGAGTTTCTATTACAACCAGGGTTTTTAGACATTCTATGAATCTGTTCAAACAGCAGAAAGGCCCCGCAACAGAAGCGATGTTTCCCTCTCCCTTTCTGGATACTGATTTCCCGAAGTTAACTAATAGTTTAGGGCACTTATTTTCACAAGTTTGTGAGTGCCCACACATACTCTCAAGTCCTCCTGGACTGATAAATGACTCGAACTCAATACTGAATACACTTTTCCCCCCCGAATCTCCTGAGCTTCAAGCGTCTGATGTTTTATTTCAGCTTCTACGAGCCCGGAGCAGCGGTCACACAACGGGAGCGGACCCGCTGCACTTCCCGGGAAACGGGACAGTGACACCGTCCTGCGCTTGGACATGAATCTGAGCGCTTTGAAACACCCTTCTAAGGGATAAAAAACATCCCACGGTGCGGCAGCAACCACCAGGTGCGGGGCTCTAAGCTCAGCTGCCACCCAGGACATACGAGAAACCGCAGCTTAATAACTTCGCTACACACGCAAGTACTGCGGGAGCGCAGCCAGCCGCGCCGCCTTTACTGGAAAACACCTGGATTTTACCGAAACTCCCCAGAAGCCCTCGACTCCCTTTCGATCCCCTCGAATTTCACAGCCTAAAAAGTTGGCAGCACTAAAAGCCAGAAGAGCGGCCGCGGAGCTGGGGTCTGGATTCGGGTACCCGGGCGCGCCCCGGGACGGACGGACAGATGGATGGATGGACGATGCCCTAATAAGGATTCGGAAGCCCGAGCTGGCCGCTACCTCCAGCGGATCCCATCGCTATGAGACCGACCCCGCTCCCAGCTCCCTTTCCTCCGGGACAACCGGAGGCCAGCTCCGCACGGGACCGAGATACGGGGAGCTCCGAGCCACAACTTTCCACCCGGGACCAGCACCGCACCCGACACCTCCATCCCCCCCATCCCCGCTCCGGGTGGGCTCCCGAGGGGACACCGGATCACGGGACAAGCTCCGCACCGCGCAGCCCAGCGCCCGCAAGGCGGTAGCGGCCACTTCACTTAAATAAATAACCCGGAGTTCCGCGAGGATCTTTGTTTAAAGTTTCCCCGTCTTTGACAACAAGCCAAAGAGCGATGGTTTGGCTGCCCGGACCCCGCGCATCGCCCCCGGCCCATCCCGCCCGCGGAGCTCCCCCGGTACTCACACGTGCCGCGGCCAGCGGGGCAGGTCCCGGGGCAGGGCGGGCAGTGCCAGCCCGCCGCAGCTCAGCGTGTCCCCGCCGCAGGCACAGCCCGCGGGGCAGCCGGCGGCGGCCGAGCCCAGCAGCCCCAGCAGCAGCAGCGCCGCCGCCGCCCGTGACGGCAGCGCCATTTTGTATCCGGCACCGGGGAACGTCCGCGGCGGCAGGAGGCGGCAGCAGCGCTCACGCCGCGGGCGCTCAGCGCCGCTCCGCCGCCCGCAGCATCGCCTCGGCCGCCGGCCCCGCGGGGCGCTACGGCACCAGCATCCACCGGGCACTGCCGGGCGGGTCGAGTCCGCGTCCCCGCCGCAGGAAGCGCCTCCTGCTGCTGCTCTTCTTCCTGCTCCGCGCCGCACGGCTCGGGCTTGGCGAGCGCCGCCCGGTCCCGGTGCGCTCCCGCGGGGTCGGAGCCGCTGCCGCCCGGCCCGAGCGCCGCTCGCCGCGGACCCACGTTGGCGACACCGCAACATGTATCCGCGCCGCCCCCCGCGCGCCCGCCCATTGGCTGCCGTGCGGCCCCCGCCGCGCCGCCATTGGTCAGGAGCCCCGCCCTCCGCGGCGCTGCGCCGTCCCATTGGTGCTTGTGGCCTGTCAATCACGAGCGTGGGGCCCGCCCCCCTTTCCCACTCCAGGTGTGAACGCGGGCGGCCGCCGCCCCCCCCGCTGCCCCTCTTAAAGGGGCCGCGCCCAGCGCTCGCTGCCAGCGCTGCCAAACTCTCCCTCCCTAAATCCGGACAATCTGCGGGAACACCACGGCCTGAGGGCATCCCTGCACCCCTGGCTGTGCTACTCCGGACGCCACGAAGCGGCCGTGGGGCTGCACTCCGCAGGGACACGCGTGGCAGGAGGGGATCAGTTATTCACGCGTGTTCCAGAGCACACCTGAGCAGAGGATGCGCTGCCCAAATGTGCCCTTACGTGTGGAATCCCAGCACAGGGCAGATGTGGAGGAGCACCCTGCCCAAAGCGGGTCGAGCCGTGACTCACCAGGGAGCTGCACCAGCAGCATCGCGGGCACGGCTCATTTTAGAGCATCGATGCGCTCCGAGGGCTGCATTGAGAGGCTGCTCCCGAGCTTAGTGGAGAGCATCCAACTGGCTTTGCTCAAGTTTGGATGTGGCCCAACACAGCATTTAGGGAAGGAAGCTCTTGGAGTGTTCAGTGCACCCACGGCGGGCGGGAGAGTGATTTAACCCCTTATAGCAGGAGTTCCGTGGGGAGAAGGGGGATTATTTAGGGAGAGAAACACATATCACAGGCCAATCCTGCTTAACTTTTGATTAAATCTGCAACCTTCTACTGCAGATTCCTCCTGAGTGCAGACAGAGCCGTATTTCCTTCCTGTAACAGCACAGGACACTGCACTGCAGGATGCTCCAGTCATGCTGCTCATCCCAAAATCCTGCATCTCTTCCCGAAAAACAGGCTGCACAAGGGCAATGGCATTTCAGGCTGTTCAGAGTGGAACCTAAGCTGTACAAACTCGTGAAAGGGACCAAAGCCGGACTGGTGTCACCTAGAGAATAGGTTTAGCTGAACAAAATAAACAGGTATGACGTTGAATTTGCTGGTAAACCCAACCAAAAAAACTCCATTTAGCCCACAGGTTGTGAAAGTCCCATGTCTCTTCCAGTGTCTCTTCCCCATGCAGGACGTGGGGTTTTGGCAGCCTCACGAGTCTCATGAGGAGGATGAAGGCACGTCTGTTCTCCATTCCCATGTGTAAGAACCAGCAGCAAGAAAAAGCAGCACACTGGAACATTATCAGCAACTGACAGAAGAGGAAGGCAGATGACAAACCAGCCTTTAGAGTGATGATCAATTTGGCTTTTGAAGCCTGAGCTTCAGCATTCCTTCCTGTAGTCCCAAAACTGGGCAAAAATCTTGCAAGGTCTTTCTCCACCACCAGCATCAGTGCTCATTGCTACCTCGATGATGTGAGGGAAGGTGTGAGAGGAGACACATTTTTGGGAAGCCAGCACTCTGGATGAGGACATTCTCATTGCCTGCCTATTTTCATTTTCTTCTAGATTTCTTACAAATTGGTCAATGGAACCATGATTTTTTTTTTTTTGACACAACACACAGGGATTTTCTAGCTTACTCCACCAGCTGCCTGACACAGACAACAGTCAAGTCTTCTGCTGGACCCAAAAGCACTTTCCTGGAGAGGATTTCTCCTGCTGGGATGGTATCATTGGAGTAAATATTTTTGCTTCATTTACAGTGTTTTCATGTTTGACAACCAGGCTTTTCAATTAACTTTAACAATTCATCTTAATATTTTTCAATATTAGGGAAAGATGGTGAGAATGGGGTTTCCCATGGGGAGAGAGAGAAATCTAAAAGCTGTAGATAATCTTTATAAAACAGAAAGCTAGAAGCAATTCTACTGGAATCTGGGTCCAATCACCTCAGATGAGCACAAGATATCCTTGCACAGAGAATAAGGACAGCTGGAAGGAAATGAGACTCTTCTCAGTTGTGCTCTCCTTCTTCCCCAAGTCAATGCCTGTGCTGGAGTCTGTGTACAGCATGGAGGATGCTTCTTCCTCAAACCTCATTAAATCTAATTAAAAAGCTTATAAAAGTATTTATGAAAACAAATTTTAAAATGGCAAAGGCACGCCAACACGGAAGATACTTCTAATTCTGCCGGTGTCTTTTTGTGGATTTGGAGTTGGTTCAGAAGTGCACACTTGGAAGGTAATTGCTGACAGCATGCAGAATCCATCAAGCTATAATTAACACTCTACTATTATTCTAATTGCCTCACTCAAGCTTCTGTGTTTTTTAATTGTAGAGCAATTTGCCAATAGAGAATTTAATTGCAATACATATTTTATACATTTGGGGACAAAGTCCCATTATTTCCACTTCAGCAAAAATGTTCCTCAGTTTTTTATAGCTTGCTTTATTCCTTTCTGGGATTTTTCAGGCTTTTTTTCCCCCCTATACAGGAATTTGATTGCAACCTCTTGTGAAATTAGCAATGATATAATATCCAGGAGCGCCTGGAGGCTTCAGTTTGGATCATGACTCTATTAAGCTAGGAACTGTACATACATGTATCAGACACAGCCCTGAGGAGCTTGAAATCTAAACAGAGAAGACAAACTGAGGTGAGAACAGAAGTATTATCCTGCTTTACAGCTGGGGAAGCAGCCCCAGATGATTCACCTTAGGTGACCCCAGGCTCCTGGGGCACAGCCAGGAACTCACATGAGCCCTGGGCTCAGGGCACCCTTCATCTTCAAGATGAGCTGAGTTTCTGCCTCCTGGTTCCTGCAGAAGTATCTCCCCATGGTTTGATTTGCAGCTAGACCTTCCAATTAACTTCTCACCACCCAGGATCTGCAGTTGCTTTGCACAGATGCCTCGGCTTTCAGAGCAAGACCCAGCTTTGAGGAGGAGCCCTGGTGATCTGCAGAGCACCCCAGAAGTGTCACACTGGGTGGATGACAATGGCAATGCTGTCAGGCTTTGGGAAGGATGCATTTGACTTCTCCTGGGGCAGGCTGAAGGTTGGAGGCAGCAAAATAGAAAAGGATGGACCTTTACTTTTTTTGACCATCCTTGCATTTGATATTTTTCATTCACTCCTCCATTTGCTTCTATTTGCAGGGCTATAAATCCATCTGTAACAACATTTGCCTTCTAATGACTTTCATGATGGCTTTACACTCAACACTAGTGGTGTTGAGGTTTACAAAACGACTGCTGCCATGGCTACAACCCCGTGTATTGTCAGCATTGAGGTGTCAGTCATTGTCATGATGCCAAATGCTTTAAAAGTTTTCAGCAGGTGTGTTGTGGAGACAGTGTACAAAGTTGCAGTGATTATTCAGCACAGCAACAGTCACATTAATACATCTCTAGCAGTGGCCTTTGGTATTAGCTGGTCATGATTTGGCTCTTGCCATCCCAGTTGCAAGAGATGATTTCTCTGGTACAACCAGACCAACCACAGCATCAGCATTCCAGAGGTTTATTAATTGTTCTGGTTACACCAGACCTGCAAGGACAATTTTTTGTCTTGCTGCCACCCAAAAAGCTGGTGTCTTGTCTCTCTTGGATCCCAACCCTGCTCCTCAGAGCTTGTTTTGTTGGTGCAACCTGCAAGATGCATGACATGATCCACAAGTGCCTGGAAGCACTGACTGGTGATAACATCACCTCTCACTGCCTACATGGCTGATGCCATTTCAGCTTAGCAGGAGGCAGCATATGACAGTGAGAATTAAAGGAAGAGATGATCAAATCAAGCTTTAGTATAGGGTCACTAACAGTGCTGACATGAAAGCTTACCTTGGCCTCAAACTCTGAATTTACCTTGCAATGACACATAAACCTATTCTTCTCTTGAAATTAGAGGCTGGTGCTTGAACTCTGGTCCTCCAGGAACACAAGGTCTTTGATCAAGACTAGATCATGCTTCGTTAATGTGAAAGTTCACTCGACTAGCTGCTGTCATTTCATTTTTCACAGGCAATGAGTTAAATTGCTTTCTCAGCCCTGGACTGACACAGGCAGTTAGTAAAAAATGGTGCAAATAAGTAGATCCAATTAACTGAATCCAAGTTCTGTCACAACTTTGCCACTTCTGATTCTTTTTCCCCCCCAATACTGAAGGACTTCTCCTAAAACTGTTGTATAAATGTATAAATGTGTATGTGTTTATCTCATCTTTCTAAAAGCAGACTATCAAAATAGCATGACAGCAGTTTTTTGTCAAGACAGAAGGGAGAGAGAAAGAGACAGCACTAGAATATTGCCTGCCATATGGGCAAAACACACGGTAAGAGAGGGTTTGAACATAAACCTGTAGTAATGTAAACCTGTAGTACTCAAACCTGGAGATTACAAAGCTTAAAAGCTTTCTGGATTTTTTTGGTTGTGTCTTTTTGTTTTGCTTTTTTTTTTTTTTTTCGGTAGGCAAGGCGATGGACTGACTCCAAGTGTAGGAAGAAAGCTGGTAGACCTGAAGTCTGAAGTCTGTCTGCTTGGATCACACATTTCAGCATAACATTACACTAATCACGCTTGAACTCCAAAACCCAGAGGTTTCCCCGAGCCCAGGGAAAGATTTGGCCCCATGTGCGAGCTGGCAGGTTTTGGGCTTTACTCCTCAAATCTGGGTTTGGACTCAGATCTGTGCCAAGCCTCCAGCAGCAAGAGCAGAGCTGGAGCCACAGCTGTTCCCAGCAGTGACTAGTGCTAGCAGTGTTTATGCTATGAGGAGCTCTATTAACTGGCATAATAACCATAATTGCGTGGTGTAACTTCTGCTCGTTGCTCTCACCTCCAGGCTGAGAGGGAAGCGTGAAGTTCTTGCAAGCCCAGAGGAATGTGTTAGATGAAAAGATGCAAGTGGAGCAAGGAATCCTGCTGCAGATAAAACTGGAGTCACCTGCCCCTGCTCAGAGAATAATAGAAAAAAAATTAGGAATCTTGGAGGAGGAGTTTAATCCCTTTCAGATAGGGATGCTTTAAATCAAGACTATTTCTTCACTCTGGATAAGTCTCTAGAAAGGGCAAGAGACTCCATATGCAGCTGAAAAACAGTAGATGCTTTATTTTACTGTAAGCTCTTGCCTCCATATAAGTGGGAAAATGAGCCATGAGCTTGCTTAATGAAAGTAATGGACTCCAAGGTGTTTCCAGACTAAAGTTTGTATTTCCTTGCTGGTGGCTGTTGACTTGGCTTCCAGTGACTTTCATGGCAAAAAAAAAGTAACTCACCCCGGCCCAAAACATCCCCAACCTCCCTGTGGGCTCAGATAAGGAAAAACCCACATGAAGTAAATGCAGGGTGCCCTCTGAAAAAAACTGCCAAGCAGAGTATTTATATTATATTAATAATTAATAAACATATTTAAATATATAATTTAAAACATATTCATTTAATAGCTCACTGTCCACTCTTTATTCTGCAGATGAAGGGCACCATCAGCAGGGGTGGTCTCTGCCTGGCAGGGTTTTCAAGGCAAGTTTAGCTGAGGGTTGCACAAGTCAGGGCTGGTCTCAGAGGTCCAGATCCCGTATAACAATTAAAGGAAGATGATTGCAGAATGACCAGCAGCCAGACTTTGGAAGGATCTGGCAAGCAAGCACTGCCTTACAGGTCAGAGCTATTTTTTCCCAATTTGTGTCCTTGATCTTTATCCATATTGGAAGTGGGGAAAGATACCTTGTGACAACTTTTATTTGGAGTCAGTTACTGCCTCTGTGATTACTATGGGCTGTTACTACCAAACTGTCTTTTGTTGCTTCATCTGGCTGGAAGATATTAAGATTTGTCCACTGCTTCATCATACTTTTATCCCTTGTTTAGGAAAGAAATCTGTTTCCTTGCTTGAGTGCCTCATTCTTGGCTAGGGGTAGAAATGCAGGCTGATATTTCTGTTTGGCCCTTGAAGCCAACTATTAACCACACTTCTCATCCTGCTGGTACCACCCAGGAGTGCATCAATACTGCAATACAAATGGCACAGCATCATTATATGAAGAACAAAATATGTGGCAGGGCCCTGCTGTGGCTTAGAGGCTCTGAGAAGAATCTCTCAAAATATCTTAGACATCTGCCATGTGTAAAATCTCATGATTGCTCCTCAAATTCTTCTGCGGATACATCAGCCTCTCCTCCACTCCTCTACCGGTCTCCCTGTGCCAGCACATGTGTTCTTACCAGCAGAGTGTGACACAAGGCTTGTTTTCCTCCACAGTTATTCTATTTGTTCAGTACCTGAGGTATTATCCTCTGATTTGAGGCACCCTAAATCACTCCCATAGTGCACAGTTGGGATGACATGAAGGATTATGGCTTCATGTGGGAATAAGGAAGAGCAGATGAAGGCTTAGTACACACAGATCCCAGTTTATGCCAATACCATAACTAATTAGAAACAGGGGAAGCAAGTAGATGGAAAATGTCTCAAGCTTCTCTGAGTCTGCCATGGCACATGAATGAGTTTCTGGCAATATCACACCATCACTGCAGTAGCTGGACAACTTTGTCCACAGATCCAGTGATGGATGTCTGGAGTTTGTGCATAAGCTCAGTGTGTCTTCAGTGACACCCATTTCTCAGCACACGCCCTCATCTCCCACAGGATGTGAATGACCACGGGGAGTTCCAGGGATGGAGAGCAACTGTTTCCATTGTTTCCATTGCAATCCAGGAGGATTGCATTCCTTTGGCCTTAAAGATGCTGTTTCCATCAGGTCTGCAGAAAGGGACACTGTAATGAAGAGCTCACACAGAAATCATGAGATTGAATCCCTTACCAGCTTGTGATCAGAGGTAGCACTTTGTGAAGAGGCACAAGTTGCTTTATGCCCTTGCCACTCAAATTTTAAAAAGAAAATACCCTCAAAACTGAAACACTCCAGCATGATGTAATTTATCTCTTGGATTAGAAGAAACTATGAAGAACTTTTAGCCTCACACCTGTGCTGCTCCAGAGAGGAGCTAAATTCTTTTTGTTCTTTAGCTTTCATATTTTTCTCCAAGAGGTCTGCATTACTCCCTCCCATCCCACTTGGCCAAAGCCTCTCCATTCTGGTCACCTTGGACAATATATTCTTTTGGAGGATCCAAAATCAGACACCTCAAAGGTAAGAGCAGACCAACCAACCAACCTCCTCTGCTCCTCACAGAGCTACAGCAGCTTCATCTGCTCCTGGGGCACCGAGAGGGAGCTCTCCCTGAGGACAGCTTAGGGCGCAAGCAGTGTCCAACAGAGACCCCAAACAATAAAGTGGAAGGAGACAAAAAAAAGCGCCACTCTTACTTTCCACTTATCCCCCTTGTGATGAGGTTTTTGCAGTCCCTTCACTGTGCCCAGTGCACAGGCTTGCTGAGAGGAGGAAGAAGAGCTGAACTCCTTCCCTTCTGTTACATCACCACCACCTGCTGCTGTACAAGCCCTTAGCTACACAAACCATCCCTCTGAACCAGGGCTGTGTGCAGCAGAGGTGACCTCTGCTCTCTCCAACGTTTATGGGGTGCTTGGGTCCCTGGATGGGCTATACCTGTGGGGGGAAAACCAGCTGTGGGCTACTAACCCCCCAGGCACCACCTGAACTGCCCCAAGCCTTTATCCTTCAAGGGAACATTGAGGGTGAAGTGGCAAGAGGTGGGTCGCTTTTTTGTTTTTTCCATTATGATCTTGCTGGCTATTTTGCCAGAAATGCCAGAGCTACAGCTCAGGTGACTCCTTGTTTCTAGCCCCAGGACTTGTCTTTTTCTGGGAAGAAGGGAATGTGTCTGGGGCATGCCGGATATTTTTGAGTGCATTGGTGGAGCCTTATAATGCTTGGAATATCTGTCATGGTTCCCAAGCTATCCTGTGAGGGATATGTGAAAGAGATTTGCTTCTCTTGTTAAATGCTATTTTATCAAGTGCTATCTTGTTTTGGGCTGTTTACCTGCAGTTTGACTAATAATTGCTGAATGGCTCTGAGCTCCTGCATTGTGTGTGAGGTGTTTCCTCGGGACTTCAGATGCCTCCTCTGCTTCTGTACAGAGCCCACACATGGATGTGGTCAGGAGGGGCTGCTGGTTCTAGTGCAGGAGCATTTTCAGACTGGTTCCATCAGAACTGATGGTTTGCCTTGGCTCTTTGAGAGCTTTGAGGCTTGGACAGTAGTTCTCCTGAACGTGTTCCCCTGGCAGAGTGCAGGAGAGGCAGGAGATGTGTGTGTGTGTGTACCACGGTGCTCGAAGGCAGTGCCGAGCTTCGCCTGGCTCCTCTCTGACATACCCAGATTGTGTAGGCTGGGACAGCTTCCTCACACATGGCAGCCTCCAGGTGACTGGAATCCTCCCACAGATCATCCATAATTTGATAAAAGTTGGCTCTCTGTGCTAACACAAGGCAGCACGTTGGAAAAAGCCATTAATCATGGCAAGGGTCGGCGCTGCTGAGTGCGCACCTGCGAGGCTGCAGCCTTGGGAAACAGCATTTGAGCAATCTGCAAGGTCTGACAGAATGCCTGGGAGTTTTTCCCATTACATCACTACTGGGGCCAGCACAAAGGCTATCTGGGTTGCTCAAGGAAGTGTATTGTGGAAAACAATTCTACTTTGATGACTGATCCAGGCATTTATTTAGGCTAAGCTGAAGCCGTTGCATTGGCTCATTTGATCTGTGCTGTTAATGGGAGACAACTCAGTGCATGCTTTTGTTATACTTGCTCTTGCTTGCAGAAGGTCTTGAGATTTTTTTTAATGAACAAAACTATCTATCCCTTCACATGGCAATCGTGCCAGTGTCACAACCTTAATTATCACTCAGATTTTCCAGATGGAATTTTTTCCAAAATCTGGCTCAGAAGAATTTGCCCAGGTTTAAGGAAGTCACTGAACAATGTACTGAAAAGCATCTGTGTGTTAAAAGAAAATAAAAGACAGGATGCAGCGTGTGCAGGCATGGGGTGAAAATAAAACAGCTATTTGATTTCTAGTTGCATGCTTTGCTTCTGCACCAGGAATGTGTCAGTAGACCTCTGTGTCCTTTTGCAGTGTGCTGGTTCCCTGAGAGAGAAGGAAATCTGTTACATGAATCTCACTGATCTCTGGGGTTGTGGCTGGAGCACCTTGCAAAACATTTACTTTTTTTTAACATTCATTTTCTGTTAACATTTCTCATATGGTAGTGGCTGTTATTAAAGGTTTGATAAATGGTTTGAATGAAAGACTCACAGAAATGGCCAATTGACCCCTTTGAAATTTTGTTTACTCTCTATCTAGATATTAATTAACTAAGATAAACTGACCTTCTGAAAAAAATGCCAAAAAACAAGTCTGGCTTTCAACAATGTAATACACGAAAATAAAAGGTGAAACTTGGTGGGGGAAGCTAATAAATGGATGTTAGGCTTTTCTCAGGTTTATATCATATGCTAAAACATGATGTCACTGCAGGATTTTTCTGTGTCATCAGCACATCAGCAGTTTTATTCTGTTTTAAATCTCTTCTAAGGGTTAATGTTTCTCACCCTCAAAGCTGTGGGAGAGGAAGGGGTTTCCAGCTCCTTATTTTAGAGAAATTCTCAAAATTCTCTCCATTTTAGAGAAAGGCCAATGTAAATAGCAAGGCAGTACTGGTTGAAATTTCAAGAACCCACAATTAAGAGAAATCTCCTCCACTCTTCCTTAAGGTAAAGTCACAGGAGATAAATCTTTCCTTCTAACCTGGTCTTTGAAAGCCTCAGCAAGACTTGTCCATAACTATTTCTTGCATAAAAGGTAGTTCTGGTCCAACTCTACACTCCCAGCTCCACCAGCACAGCCAGGGCAGCTCCAAAGGGCTCTGCTCCTTCTCTTTCTGCAACAGGGCAAACAAGCAGTGGGCACTGAAGGCTTTCAGAGTTTCCAAAAGCCAGGAGGGCAGCCCAGGGCATAGCTCCAGCCAGGATTCTCTTGAATGCTCCTCCCTAATGGGGAGGATCATAGAAGTGGAGTCTGGACAGCTGGAAGTCACGTCTTGGGGCTAATGGAGTGTGCAGATTTGCATTGTGGTGTATTTGATCCAGACTGAACGTCATCTTGTAAGGCTGCTGACAGAGCCCATGCTGAGAGTCCCCTCCACAATGTCCCTCATCAGAGCAGTCTTTCCCATCCTCTCCCTTCTCTGCTAGATCATTTGTCTGCGTTATGGGCTCCAGGAATGGCACATCACCATCTCTTCCTAGTTCTTGCAATTAGTTTTCCACAAACATTACAGGGTGTGTCTATTTTATTGATTGATTGATTTTTGCAGAAAGGGTTTTTACCTTGCTTTAATGTGACCTGAAAAGCCTGCTGCAGTGTGAGGCTGGAAGAAAGCAGGGCTGTGTGCGTGCCTGGTATTGCCTGCATGCACCAGACCCTGCAGCTACTCATTCCTTCTTGTGCAGGCAGCTGAGAGCACGACAATAGCACTTGGATATCATCCCATCCCCTCCCCCTTAAACCTGAGTGCTGTCTTCCAGGTGTTACAGACGTTTTTGAAGTCAAAACACTTGCCAACTCCAATTAAACTTGTGGTTTGCAGACAAATTGGGAGCTGGCCGGAGAGGAAGCTGGCGGGAGAGCAGCTTTGTATGTGTGCAGGGTTCCAGGACAGCTGAGTTTCCAAAAATTTTGTAGAAACAGTCATCAGGGCAGAGATGAGACCATAATGATCTGGTAAGAAAGGTATAAATGCACAGCTGCATAGTGTGTGCAGTGGAGGACTCAAGAGTAGGGAGCTGCTGTGGTTGGGTAGGGGCAGCTCCAGTTAGAGGTTAAAAATTGGAGAATTCAGTTTTCATTTGTCCAGCTTGTGGTCCCAAAGCCTGGTCTCAGTGCCACCTCTCTGTCTGTCCTGCCTGCAGGGGCTGGAAGTAGATTCTGCAGGGGCACGGTCTGCTGATGGCTTTTACAATGGCCCTGGTAAAACATCGGCACGGGTTGCACAGAGACGTGGTGGATGTGCCATCCTTGGAAACATCCAAGGTCAGGTTGGACAGAGCTCTGAGCAACCAGATCTGGTTGAAGATGTCCTTGCTTGTTGCAGGGGGATTGGACTAGATGGACTTTAAAGGTCCCTTTTAACCCAAACTCCTTTGTGATTTTTTTTTTTTTTGGAGGAAGGGGGTGGTGACCTCTACATTTTCCCTCCTTCCCGCTCTATTTTGGCTGCTACAACCTCCAACCCTTCCTTCTCCCTTATTCACACCTATATTCCTCACTTATTCCCTGCAGTACCTGGTCAGAAAAGGGCTGATTTACTCTCACCTCTTTGCAAATGATTTCTGGACATTTGAGGTATCCTTTTATGCACTGTTAATCAAGTTAAGAGGTAGCTTGGGTCCATTTGTAATGCATTTCTTTTAAAACAGAGTGGGAAAGAATTTTCCCAAGCTGGGAATATTTCAGACACCTTTTGAACAATGTTTTTCAGATTACATAGTGACCATGTTCAAGCACTTGGGTTTTGTCAGGAGACAAGGGAGAAGTTATTCTGATCCTTTTCCTACTTGCAATGTAGGGAACAGACACATTTTGAACAGCCACATAGAAAAGAACTTCAATTTTGGCACTCACTTGAAATGGGACACTTCACCTGGATTTAAGAAATGGATCAAAATGGCCTCAAAATTAAACATTTCCTGCAAAAATGTTCATTGTGAAAATATTTATTTTTTCCGTGGGAAAATATTATATAGTGAGGAAACTGCTCATTAGTTCTAGCATTTGATACTATTGGAGAGGTCTTTTACAGTTTGAAAAAAAATTGCTCCTTTTTTTTTTCGTTCACTCTGCCAGCCAAAGTGGAATCTGAGACTAAAGTCAGACACAAAACCAGGAGGAAGCCGTTTATTAGACTAGGGGTGAGTTTTGCATCTCACTGTCCTGCTTCAGTGATCTTTCCAGCCTGGCTGACAGCATTGCAAAAGCACCCACAGAAAACGTGTCCCTGGTGTTGCAGTGTTTCTCCCCAGGATCCCAGTTCAGCTCTGGGGGATTTCCAGCCCTTTTGCTGCAGTTATTGCTGTTCTCTGCCTGCAGGCACCACAACCAGCTCCCAAACTGTGTGTGTGCCTCGCCTTGTGCCATACCCTGTGGGATTTTGCTTGCTGCACCCTGTCTGCCAGGCACCACTTTCATTTACTGCCCCTTCTAGACCTGTTAAAGCTCCATGCTGTGTCTCTGAAAGCCTTAGAGTGAGCCGTGCTGTGGCAGAAGAGAAATGCTTGATTGCCATGATGAACATGAGGATAAAGAGGATTGGGGAATAGTGCAAATGATCTTTTAAAAATACTTTCTATTGCAAATGTAGGATTTTCTGTGCTCTTTGTAGGAAGTGTTTCTGGTCCAGAAATCACTGGGGCATCTTAGAGGTCAGAACTGGGGAGCTGGAGACCTCCAGGGAGGTGTGTGGCTCTGATGGCTCTGATGGACCCACATCCAACATTATTCCTGCCAGCAAGACTTTTCCTTAGCCATTCCAGTGCTGGTGGCCATGTGGTGTCCCAGGTGGCCTGGCAGCATCTGAGTTTTCAAAATCAGTTGCTTTGAGGGTCCCCCAGTGCCTCAGGCTGTGAGCTGTGCCCTGCTCCACCCCGAAGGACGTGCAGGTCTCGGTGGGTGATACTTGGTCCTCCTGGAAGCATCTCTCCTCCTGCAGCCTTCTTCCTGACCAGGTTTCTGTTTTTCCTCTCGAGTGTTTCTCCATCCTCCACCTCCCCCTGCCTCCATCTGGTTTCTATCTGGACTAAACAGATGTTTTTCCACTTCTTAAATGTCCTG
Organism: Acridotheres tristis; assembly: GCA_037013685.1. Lineage (NCBI taxonomy): Eukaryota > Metazoa > Chordata > Aves > Passeriformes > Sturnidae > Acridotheres > Acridotheres tristis. The sequence goes on along the minus strand of CM072899.1, from coordinate 5,782,921 downwards.
TACGCTCACCTCGCTGATGTCTAACAGGGGCTGTTCATTCTTCTTTCCCCAGGTGTAAAACTTGAAAAACTGGAGGGGCTGGGGGAGAAGCAGCTTCTCTTAATAGCTTGGTGTGCATTTAGTGCTGGTGGAGGGATGGGAGAAACCTTTCCAATTACTCACCTTGCAGCCTAGAACCCTCTTACTCCTTCCAGGTCCCCTTTCCATTGCTAGTGTATACAGAGGATCAGACCTGTGATTTATGCCAGGGCAGTGTGTATAATATTCTCACTTTCATGTTATAAATGTTTAGCAAATCCACAAGGTATCAAAAGAACTTGTGGAGGAGATTTGCTATGAAGGGCTTGTGGATAAACCTTTTGGACTTGCCTGGAAAGCAGACATATACAGTTTATTGCTTCCCCCTGCTGCAGAGTGACAATAGGTTAAATGGAGACTTTTCCTTAGAATAAAAGTTCCTTGCTTGGCAATTCAATCAAGTGGTATCTGTCATGCAGAGGTCTCATGAAGGATTTATTCCCATTTTAAGTAATGTTTTGGAGGTGCAGGCTGCACATGGAATACATTAGGCAGCAGGAAGGTTTGCTGGCATGCTGGTGGGGCTGGGAAGGTACGAGTGCTGTGGGCACAGGGGCTCATCTGTGGGGATCTGCTTTCCCCTCACTCTCTTTCTCTCTTTTTCCCCTTACATGGCTCTGCAGGTCTTTGAGGGAGGGTTTTCCCAGCCTTCCCAAGGATGGAGATGAAGTATCAGAGCCCATTGCCAGGGGCAGGCAGGGAAAGGACCCCAGGTCCATGGAAAGAGGAGCCCACAGTGACAGAAATCCCAATGCTGATCCAGCTCAGGTGCTTGAGACAGTGTTGGCACAGCAGTCCCTAGCCCTGCAGGCCTTGCTGGGGTTGTAGAGATGGTCTCTGAGCTGCTTTGAGTCCCAGAGATGGTGGCAGTCACTGCTGATGCCTCTTTCTGCTCTGTTCCCACAGGAGGGACTGAGGTGAACAACCATCTTTTTTTTTATTTTTCTGGAAAAAAACAGCTGCTTTCTGTGATGGGAACTGAATGACCAAGTAAAATAATGTAATTTGGAAGCTGCTCTCTTCTTGGCTTTTGTGTTTATTGATTTTTTTTGTTGGCTGGACTCTTTCTCCAGTGAAAACAGCAACCAGAGATAGGGTAAGCAATCAAATCCTTGCAGGACAAGTGCCTGCCAGGTGTCACAGCTCTCTGCCACCTCGGGAGGTGGGTGCTGGCCCCTGGCCACCCTGGCCCCTGGCTCAGGCTCTCCTGCTTTGCTGTGGGTTATGGAAACTGTCCTCCTTGGAGACCATATCTGTGAGCACTGGCATTTTCCACACTGCCTGCCAAGGGGGGCTGTGCAGTGGGGATTAGTGACTGAATGTGAGCACAGCCTGCACTCCTGGGGCATTTGGCTTTTGTCAGGCACCAGCTGCTGGGACAAGAGCACCCACATTATTCTCTGCAGGTGCCCAGCTGCAGAGTGCTCTTTGCTGTGCTACAAATGAGCTGGGAGAGGTTCCCATGGTGTGCTTGGGCACTGGTGAGGAGCAGAAGAGAGTGTGAATTGTTTCTGCTGTGAATTTGCCCTCATAGGTGCCCTCCATAAGATCCATGGTCAGAGGGATGCTCCCATTCCATGTAGGTGTGAACACAGTGCTGCACTGTTAGAAGGGCACAGAGACATAAAACAATGGATTGCATGGAGTAAAAAAACCAACCAACTAAAAAGCAGTAACCTGAACAACTTGGGGCCATTTTAATCCAGATTTACCTGTCATACAGCTACAGTTTGCAGTATCATGCACCCGTGGCACTGCCTTACCATACCACGTCTAGTCACAAGGTCTGCAGGCTCCCTGCTCCCTGGGACTGTGGGCTTTTGGGCACATTCCCTGCAATTGCTGCCAGTCCCAGAAAGCGCAAACACAGGCCCAGGGGAAGCCCACAGTGTAGGGGCAAAGGGAAGAGAGGGTTTCAGTTGCTCTTATAAAAGTTCATTGTAATGACAGAGACTCAGCCCTGCACCCACATGAGGTCCCTCTGCAGAGGGAACCCTCCTCTGGGTGAAGCTGGTGACACTCTGTCAGAAAATACATTTAATTCTCCACAGAATGTATTTCCCTAAACTTCTTTCTGACCTTGAAGTTTTCAGGCAGAGTTTTGGTATTTGGCGTTCCCCAGCCCAGTGAAAGCTGAGCCTCGGTGTGCCGTGGAGGGGGTGCTGCAGGCGCGTTACTAATGGGATGTGGAAGTGCCATATGGTCCTGAAAAATCACTGTCAGTGAGACAACGTTGAGGAGCCCCCCTCAGAGGGGCAGGGAGGGAGAGGCAATTAATCATCCTCACCTCCTAATAAGCATGTGAGCTCCAATACCGAGCACTGCTCTCGTTGGAGGAGGAAAACTTCAAAGCCTGTGATGCCCTGCAGATGCACAGGGCATTGCTGAGCTGAGGCTGTGTCCCACTGGGGCACGGTGTGTACATCTGAGAGCACTGAAAATCAGTGGCAAATGTGATGGGGGTGGCTGTAAATGCTGCCTTTGGACAGGGATGTTGTGTTTTACAGGTGTGCAGCTCACAGCATCCCCTGCTTGTCCCAACACTGGTCTCTGTGTCTGGGGGAAACTGTGCTCCATGGGGTGTGCAGCTGGAGAACTTCTCTTAAAACGTGAGGGGTCTGTAAAGCAAGGAAGATTCAGCTCCCATGAACGCTTGGTTGTGCTGGCCTCCAAATTCCGAGTCCTCATCAGATCAGTTGTGTGAACATAGTGCTTAATAAACACAGCCCTGAATTTCCAGCTGAGTTTCCCCCACTGGAAAATCAGCAGCTCCTTTTTCTTTTGTCTTTAAGCTTTGGCTGGATGAAGCTGAAAGTGGTATTGGAGGGGGGAAAACCCTGTTTATTCAGGCTTTTCTTACTTTAACAGACTTCCCTTTGTCCCAAACACCTCTATTTCACACATTTCCCTCCTGCAGTACCTTTCTCTGGCCACAGACAGGCTTGTTCAGCCCTTTCCACTGTTTTAATTGTACACTTGGTGTCAGGCTGGAAAAGTCTTGAACTAACCGTGTTTCAGCTCGTCCCTACTTCCATTGTTCACGGATAAAATAATACTTCCAAATCTCACAGCACTTCATAAATATCACTGCCTGTGTGGAGAGCACTAAGCGCTTTCCAGAGCCCTGTTTGCCAGGCCATGGAGATTTTGAATATTTTTTGGGAAGCTGGGCTAGATCTGTCCGTGCCCAAGTGCTGGCAGTGGCTGTTTGCTGTGGAGCAGGAGTCAGGGCAAGCTCGGGGCAAGCCTGAGACTTCCAGAGGAGTTCATGCATCCAAGTCTATTATCTCTGGAGCAGGGATTTGTCCTTCACTGGGCTGGCAAGGAGGCAGGCAGTGATGTGCATGGTGGTGTTGGTGCTGTGAGTGGATGAGCAATTCCTGTGTGGATGCAATGAATGAGCAATGATGGCTCTGGGGAGCAGGGGCTGGAGGAAGAAGCCCTTCATGTGCCTTAGGGAGTTTTCCCCTGCTTTCTACTGAGACTGGATCTCCAAGAAGGACCTTGGGGACAGCTTTGAGTTTGTCCTGTGTGTGTGACAGCCCTGGATGTCCCTGATGGGCTCAGCCCAGCAGGCACAGCCCAGCACTGGCACAGCTACTGCAGGAGCCACAGTGCTTCATGTGGGGTATCCAGAATAAAGGAGCTCAAACCAAGCTGTCCTTGGCTCGTGTTTAGCTCTGGTTAAGCAAACAGGCTTTGCAAATTCTGTGGTCTGAACAAGCTTCCACTTGTATTTCCACATGCAGCATCGTCCCGAGCTGTAACATAAAGCAGATCCCACAGAGGCTTGTGTGTGGGAAGCCCTCTGCCCAGGCAGGGATCAGCCACCCGTGTCCTCCTGCTGGCAGTGCTGTCTGGGCACAAAGTGCCTGTGCAGCCTGGAATGGAGAGACCTGGGGGCGAACGTGTGTGGCATGTTGCTTAACCATAAAAACCAATACCCAGCCTGGGGGATGGCTTTTGCTGGGATTTTTTTTCAGATGTCTGAGCTTGAAAATTTGTGTGTCTGCACACATGTTCTTCTCCCTCTAGTCCACTGTCAGCCCCAAAAGACAACTTCCTTTTCTCACAAACTCTGCCTCTCTCCCGTGCCCAGGAAGGCATTGCTCTTCCGAGCAGCACTGCAAAATGGAGGGCTTTGGTTTCCTACATCCACCCTGGTGTACCTGTGGGGGGAAGAATATCCATCTGACTGTGTCATCAGTCACAGGGAGGGCCCAAGAGCAGCCAAGCTGGAAGCAGCTGATGCTCTGGATGGGTTTTGGAGACCTCCCCCTCACTGTGGGAAGGGACACGAGGGATTCGCATGAGGGCTCCAGTTGGGATGGAGCAGCAGCAGTTATATATCAAGTTATTCCTGGCAATTCACCATTATCCTTAAAATACAGTTTCATTCAGGCTTCTTGCTGAAGCAGCTCTTGTGTCCCAGGAAAGGGAGGTAGGCTACTGAACCAGCTGTGGGTTTTTTGCAAGCTTGCTTGCTGGAGTTTTGAACCCTCTTGCTCAGTTTGCCAACTGCTGTTCTTTCTGATGCTACCCAGTTGTTTTACATGGCCTTGAAGTGGTTTCCCAGCTATTTGAACTCCCTAAATGACAATGCTTCATTATTGTCTAATGGAGAAGTGGATTCTTCTGTTTATATGTAAAGGTTCCCCTCCTTCCCCCCTACCTCCCTCAACATATGCAAAGGCACTGCAGAAACTGGAACCAGATAAAAAGAAGAAAACAGGCTTTTAAAGCAAGTTCTGAAGTGTAAAGATGTGAAGGCCACTTAGAAATCATTGCCTTGTGCTTTCTCCCACACTGTGATTCATTTGGTCCAATCCATCATTGATTCAACATGCTCATGGACCAGAGCCTTCAAAGGCAACTGTGCATCTGCTTTAGCCATTCATCAAGGAGGAGCACAAAGGAGAAGGGCGAAGGAAAATGTACTGCCAGCTCCCTTTGGTGCTGTTTAATGGGTGTGAAAGAAGGACAGTGGAGAAGCTGGGTTAATGAAAGCCAGGATGACCAAGGAAGTGCTCCCAGGACTTATATTTTTTCAGCCTAGGTATGGACCTTGCTAAATTTGGGTCTGCAGAGGAACTTCAAACACTGAGCAAGAGAGCCAAAATGAGGCTGACATAGAGAGGAATAATCCAGTGCAGGTGGATGCTCTTCCCCAGCTGTGGCCACCAGTCTCATGTGGCCACCAAGTGGAGAGTGGCTGTGGACCATGCAGCTCTGTTCTTTCATTTCTCTGAGAAACAATGAACTATTTTCAGGGAGATGATGCTCTGCTGCTCCAGAGAGCTCCCATAACCTGATCCCTAAAGATCTGAGGTTCCTCAGTCTGCTGCAGTTCTGCCTGCAAGTACCTTATCTTGTATGTTTGCTGCAAGGTGGGTCCCTGCAGCACAGCCCTGGCCACTGGACCAAGCCCAGGTGTTGAGCTGTGTGCATATAGTCCTGGTGTAGGATCTGAGGGCACCTGAGGGATTCCTGAGCTCTCTGACTCCCTGTTAACACAGGTATCTGCTCTGTGCTCTGCTCTGGGGGGGACAGGTACCACTCAGCCATCTCACAAGCAGCAGCACCTCCTCTGACCAATGCAAAGTGGTGGCAAACCCAAGTTATGATGGGCTCCAGGGCAAGGTATCTTGTCTTAACAAAACCTGGAAAATATTTCCTTGAGGTTGCTGTGCTTGTTGCTCATGTCATCTGTGACCCTGCTGAGTTGTCTAGTGATTAAATCAGGGTTAGTTTACCTCACGTGCTACTGTTTATTTTATTGCTTTCTCACATTGTTTCTCCTGGCCCTCCTTCACCTCCCCTTTGTCCTTCCACAATCTCTGTCCCTCCTTCTCGTGCACCCTTCCCCATGTGGAGTAGAGGAGAAAGAAAGAGATGGCTGGTTTTTAGGAACAGATTTGACATTTGTTTGTTCACCTTAAAAACCAGAACATGTTGGAGGTAAAATACACTTCTCGTAATTCTCAGCCTGTAGGAAAAAACAAAAGGAAGAATAAGACAATAACCTGTGAGAGTATCATGCCATCTGCCTGTACATTCCCCCACACCCATGTGTTCAGATGATGCCAGTGGACAGCAGCAAGTGGGACAATAGAGAAGAGACTTGGTTTCCACCTTTCCTGTCCAAGCAGAGTCACAGCTGTGCAGGTGGGAGGTGTGAGAGGCCCTTGGTGTTTGTGGTGCTGAATCCAGAGTGTCACCAGCTGCACAAGGAGGGTGAATTCACAGATGGCCTGAGCTGTCCTTGTGTAACATCTTTCTCAAAGCTTGTTAGGTACTTGAGATGTGACTGTGCTCTCCTTGGCAAGGACAGGAGTTAATATTAACAGGGTATCAGATATTTTTTTTCTGGGCATCCTTGAAGCTCATCCCAAATTCCTGGGCCAGCCAACCCTTTGTTAATAGAGAGGGATTATTTGTCCCTTTTTACTGTGAGTTTGTCTTGGTGGAGGAGGTTTGTTGTGAGTTGCACAGAGGAAAAAGGACATTTTGTACAATACCCCTGGGAAGGCTCTTGAGCATCTTACTGGCTGGTATGGAGCAGCAAGTGATAGAACATGTCTGCTGTTACCTATCTCACTTTTGGGGGAGGTTAAGGCCTCCTGTGTTCTCACCTGATATTATTTATCACTGATATTAAGTTCTTTTCAATCAAAGGTACTTTGCCTGAAGTTTTGTGAAGGCTCTTCCAAGTAGTTGAGCAACAATTTGTTCTCGGAATAAACCAATTTGCAGCTGGGGCCTGAAATGCTTTGAAGAAGATGAGTTTATACTTGCAGGCATTCTGCTTTGTGCTTATCTTGATTTGGCCTTGCAGATCTTAGTCCAGATTTATAGCTGAGTGCAGTCTTCATCTTCAGCACGGGGAGGGAAAGCACTGTGCTTCCCAACAGCATGTGGATGGGTGAGCTCTTGTCCAAAATCCTTCTCCTGTGAATTGAATAGAGCTTCTGGACTTGGGTAATGCATGGTCCAGTCTGTGCTTCTTTCCATAGTGCAGGATATAGATGGAAGCTGCTATGAATTATTAATCTTCGTGCTTCTGTTCTGTGAAATGAAAGAGTTTGAGGTTGCAACCTTCCTTGGAAAAGTTTGGAAACTCTGGACAAAAAGCCTGTAGGAGTTCTGTGAAGTTTTATTTTTCATTTTAGTGCATCTATCAGAGAAACCCTGCTATTTCTATACTTTTGTGGTCTGTTTTCCAGAGTATAGATTTTCTTTTTTTAGTCTGTGTTCAGCAGGTTGAGATTTGCTTTTTTTTTGCTCTCTCCCCTTCAGCCTCCCTTTTTAAGGCCCTTGCTTTAGCTTTTTTTCTTTTTAATTCCCTTGAGTTCAGCTCATTTTTGAGCTTTAAAACTAAGAACCAGAACATCTCTGCTAATTTGCTTGCAGCTCAAATCAAACACAGCCACTCTTCTCCACAAGTTCATCATTGTTACAGAAATACTGTAAATCATTCTTGTGAGTTTTCAGTTCGCTAATGAAGAAAGCAAGACAATGCCTGCTGCTAAATGAGTGTACTCATGTTAAAAGGCTCTTGATGGGAATCCGGGGCAGTGAAGTCACATAGTCCTAGTCTGGGTGCGGTCAAAATTGTGAGCAGACATCAGGTTTAGATAAAACAGAGTTCTAGCACTAGTGAGCTCTTATTGAAAGTTAGTAGCAGGGATGTTGACCTTATGTTTGGCAAAAGTAGGCTACCCAAAACATGTACGCAAGGCAGATGGGGAATGCGATTTAATTAAAAAAGAAAATATTATGATATTCTGAGAACAAAGTGGTAAAATCTTCTGGCTGAGCAGGAATTTCTTTTGAGAAATGGGAGGCACTGACAGGCGAGGCTGGGAGAGGATGGGATCTGAAAGGTCCTTCTGCAGTGTGGGGGAAGAAGGATGATCCCAGGGTAGCTGGCTGGCAGCAGGGTTATCAGTGACTCCCTGGAGCAGGGATGGCTGGAGAGCTTCCAGGCACATTTTTCCATAGGAGGGTGCCAGCTTGCAGGAGCCCAGGCATTTCACAGAAGAGGGTTTGATTGCAGAGTGATAGTGGCAATGGCTCCCTGCCCTGCTGGCACCCCCAGCCCCATCTGTGGTGCCCACCTGTGCCTGGCCCCAGGGCTCTCCCCGAGCCCCTGGGTGCTGTGCCAGGAGCTTTGCACCCCCTAAGCCTCAAGGCATCAGGCGATGCAGTGGGGAGGAGGGAGCTGAGCTCAGTAAACACCAAAGACCTTCACCCATCTGTGTTCCCATGCATCTGGATTTCTCTCCATCCTTCAGGGACTTTTAATGAAACTCAGAGCCTGGGATTGCTGACTCCCAGATCCTCTGTTCTCCGTGAGGAGTGCAGCCCTTTGAAGTGCTGCTGCAGCAAGGCAGGTTTTTGGGAGCAGGGAAGCCCCATGGGAAGACAGCTGTGCAGTTCTCCCCCGGTGGGAACGATGTGACCCCGGATTCCTGCGGGGTGGGAGAGGGCAACAGAAAAACCTCCTGTTGTTCCCTCGAGGTCTTGCAACCACACTGCTCACTGCTGGCTGTCCTCTCCTGCTGGCCTTCACCTCATCCAGGGACGAGGCTGCAGCTGCTCCCCGGCCCCACACGAGCAGGGGGGCAGAAAATGGGTCTGAGTGGGGCAGCTGCAGCTCATGCCAGGCAAATAAACAAACTGGGGCTTTCCTGAGGGAGGGAATGCAGGGTCTGCTCTGCTGTGGATCCTCGCTACCCATGATTGATGCCTCTCTGGGGACTGGAGAAGACTGCTGAGTGGGCAGGGGCTCAGGAAGTCAGGAAATTTAAGGGGCTTTTGTGTGGGTTGAAGAGCCCTCAGACAGACACCTGCTTCTGACAATATATGCCAAGGGCACCAGTTGGTGCAGGACGTGGGAAAGTATCTGTGAGGTTGAGTTGGTCTGAGGCTGCTGTGCCAGAGTGAGGTCCCTGAGCCAGAGGGAGCTGGCAAGGGCACAGTTCTGGATGCAGGTACAAGGGTGACCTCCCTTCATGGCAGAGAGGGTCTCTGGTGGGTGATGGGGAGATGCCTGAGCTCAAGGAGAACATCCCATTCCATGGGGCTGCTCAGGTACAGCCATCAGCCCTGCTCAGAGCATCAACCTCCATCAGCAGAGTGGCTTCTGTCACAGGCTCAGCCCTTCAACCTCTGGAGACCTCCACCTCTTGAATGACATCTGAGACCAGTACAGCCTACAGCCCTGCTCCTCCAATCCACCATCCAGTCCTTTGCCTGTGCAAACTCTGCAAGCTGCCTGCGCTGACTCTGGGGGTCTGTGGGGACCAGGGGAAGCAGATCTGGCTGCAGCTTCCAGGCCTTCATTTGTAAATAAGCACCTAGCTGCTATGGCAATGCTTATTTAATTTAGGCTAAGCATTTCTACAGCTGTTCTGGGGAAATCGTGCTGCTTTACGCTCACTGTTAATTCTGGGCTGCTCACAGCTGCAGAAGTGTATTGGCCAGGCACGGTCCTAAGGACAGGTTCTGCTGCCTGGTATGGCACAGCTGTGTGAGCTGTCCCTGCTTTGGGCTTCATGGAAAGTGCCAATTGCTCCCCAAGACCACTGCACACAGCTTACACCAGACAGCAGCCAGTACTGATCTGTGCTAGCAAAGCAGGTTGTAAATTGTAGGTCACCTATGGCATTTTAAAAGAAAAAGGATGCTGGTAGGTTTCTCAGATGACGTCTTTTGCTTTTCCTGCCCTCTGTCCAGTCACACTGTGCCAGAATGCATGCTGGGTTTTCCTGCCTCGGTTCTAAAGGATTGAATCTCCCCTTGCTCCTCCTCCAGGCTTTGAATGCCCAGGGTGGGTGAGGATGCAGCAGTCCAGGGGACAGACACCAAGCCTGTGGCACAGGCACCTGTGTGACCTCAGGGGTTACAAGCTGTTGGTGGAGGCAGGAGGGTGCCAGGGAGCTGCAGGGAGTGGTCCATGCTTTGGAGCAACCATCAGAGCAGAGCTACTTCAAAGCTGGTCACAGGAGCCCTGTGCAGTCTACTGCTGCCAATTCCTCTTCCTTAGAGGTGTGGGGACACCATCCATCCCCAAAGAGCCACAGAGCCCCCTGCTCCACTCTGCAGCACACCTCACACTGGTTCCTGTGCAGCTGAAAGCTCTCCCAGCCATGGGATCGATAGACTCCAAGGCTGAAAGGTTGCCAAGCCATCCTGCTGCAGCAGGTGGGTCCTGCTGGTGAGGAGGAGCTGCAGTGAGAGCTCACAGCTCCCAGTGCTGGCTCCTCTGGTGCTGTGAGCAGCTGGGAAGATGCTGCTGTTGGCCAAGTGTGATAAAAGTCTCCCTCCAGCCTCCCCTGGGCTGGGTTGGAAAGCCTGGCTTAGTTTGCATTAGGGACGAAGGCACACTGCAAAAAACAGATTTTAGGACATGATGGGCTGAAGTCAACACTCTGTCGAGGATTTTGGGGCAGGCTTTGGGGAGTAGCAGGGTGCTCTGCAGATAACAACCCAGCCATGGACTTGAGATTGCCCAGTGTTGTCCCAGAGGGCACAAACCTTCGTGCAGGTGAGGTGACACTTGGCACCAGATGGAGGTGGCTCCAACCTTGCTGTGGTTGCCATCACCTGAGGTGACCCTGGGTCTGAGCATGCCATGAACCTGAGATGATGGTGCTCCAGATCCCAAGCTGACCAGGGCCCCAGCCACTCTGTAGCCCAAACACCAGCTCAGGTGGTGAGCCAAGCCTTGCAGAGGTGCTGGGTCCACACTTGGACTCACAATCATCTCAATCCACGGCTCATTTGGACCCAGTGCCATCTCAGAACCCGGTGTCAGCTTGCAGAGCAAACTTTGCATCCCCTGAGATGATGCTGGGTCCATGGCACGCTGAATTAAGCCCACTTTGACAGGAGCCCGTGCGTGAGTCGCAATCTGTTTATAGCTGGGGCTTGTATCAGAATTTAAACACTGCAGCAAGGAGTAAACGCAGCGAGCCCCACGCCAGCCTTTGTTATGACATTTTGTTGCAGGCAGGAGGCAAGCTCCGGCTCCAATAACAAACACCCAGTGTTATGACACTTTTACCTTTCCAACTATTTATGCAAGCACAAATATTTTATTTTAAGGTTTGAGACACACCGTTAACATAAAGCAGTCTCATTCCTTTCAGCACGGCCTGGTTCTCACTTGGGGAGCTGTTGTTTAATGAAAAGGTTAATTGTGTTTTATAGGGCTGTATTGCCTGCCTACCAGTTTCTGGCTTGGAAGGAGGTGAGGTGCGGCTGCTGGTGCTCGTGCCAAGTTATGGGCTGTGAATGCAGGCAGTTTCTGGGAAGAAAACAAAATGTATGACAAGAAGTGGCTCAGAAACCAAGGGGTTTTGCAGTGCAAATCCGTTTAGGTGCTACAAAATTAATTTCATGTGAAATGACTTCCAATGAGGCTACTCCATGACAACACCCAGTGCAGTGGAGGATGAGAAAGGAGTTTCAAAGAGCAAGGACTGTTTTCTGCTCAGCTGCAAACACACTCAGCCTTTCCCTTCCAGAGCTGTACCATGTTAAATCCTACAAGTATTTTCCTCTCCTGAGGTTGAATTAATTAACTTGAAATTTCTTAACAGCCCGTAATGAGTGCAGAGAGCAGAAGGAACTGAAAGTTTAATCTTGACTTGTCAGCAAATTCCTCCTCCAGCAGCTGAAGGAGCAGCAGCCATGCACTTGCATAATGCCCTGGTGTGGCCACCGGACTGTTTTGATTAAATGGATTCTGGGGGTTTAGGAAAACTACAAATTTTATAGCTCTGGTGCTCTCTGCAAAAGTGATGTAAAACATCATAAAGCTGCCAAACCACCACTGTGGTGCAGGGATCCATGCTGGCCTCCTCTGCAGCAGGGACTGTCAGCCTCAGAGAATGCTGCTGAGAAAACAATCGAGAGGGAAGGGGCAGAATGGTGTGAGGGGAGGTTTGTGCACTGCAAACTTTCGTTTCCTCTTTCTGAACAATTAATGTCTTTCGATCCGTGCCACTTAGAAGCCACATCTGAACCTGGCCTGGTGTTTGAATTGGACGCTGGAGAGCCAAGTGCTGCTCTGCAGCAACATCACTCACAGCATCAGTAATGGTGTCATACCTGAACTTCTCTTCTTCCTTTTGAAGAGGTTTAACACCTGCCTCTATCACAATACTGACCCTTTCTGCCTTCAGACTGCACTGAAGAAGGATCCAGGGGAAATTGTCTATCTGGACAGAGAGGGTCCAGACTGAAAGAAGGTGCTTTGGCCCAAAACCTCACATAGAGAGTCATCCCCTGCCCCATATCCACCCCATGTTGGCCCCTGACAACTGCCCCAAGCAGCTGTACCCAGCTCCAGCTGCCCCCGAAGGGTGAAATTTCACCTGGGTGTCTCCATCAAGGTGGCAGAAGCTTGCTGTGGTTCCCAGGTCAGTCTTTGTCCCCTCAAACCTAATCCAGCTGTCAGAGCTTGCTTTGTTGTTCACTCATGAGTGGGGTGATGGCCTGGTGCCTTGCAGAAGAAACAGGCTGGAATATATAGCCTGGCTGTAGGGCTTTGTCAGCTCCCTCTGCTGCAAAACCTCACAGGGTTGGGGCTGGATGGAAGCCCTGGGAATGGGGAACCCTCCACTGTGAGGGTGTGTCTCTGAGCTTTGGGAGAATGCTCTCTCTTTTGTAAAATTTTGATGTATTTTCCTATGGATTGGAAAGATAAACTGCAGCTCAGGTTTTCTAGGGAAAAACTGAATTCCTGAAATCAAATCAATTGCATTAAAATTCTAGTTACAATTGTAGCCACTCTTTCTTGGGAACGATGCCAGAGGGGTGTGCTGAACATGACTGATGGCCAAGACCTGAGTGTTTCAACATCCCAGGCCCTGAAGAAGAGTCAAACTCAGAGCAGAAGGGGAGAAAATTGAACCCTGCTCACTGCCAAGAGGCAGCAGGGAGGACAGATGGACATGATACTCTGGACAGCACTGCAACCAAATTGTTCACTTGCCTCTTCCTGTCTTTAGATCTTATTTTATTCTTCTTGTCATCAGAGCAAATTGTGTTTCCAACACCGTTGGAACAAAGCATTCAGTGATGTTATGGCAGTGATTCAGTGGCATGGAGCAGGGGGATGCTCTCTGCAGCTCAGCCATGGTCCCAGGTGTTCTCTTGGACGCAGCATCATCCCAGGTCCATGGCACACTCAGACCCAGCTCTGAGACAATGCTGGTCCAAGCCACACTGTAGGTCCAGCATCACCTCAGATGGCAACAGGACTCGTGTGAGGCAAAACTGTGTTCTGAACGAAACTGGTGGAAAAAATTTAGAATCAAAATACTGTTAAATGCCTCTAATGTATAAATGTAAGTTCTTTAAACCTGAAGGTTTAATTGATATTTTTTCTTCAAATAATGGACTAATGTCAAGTAATTTAAGCCATTTTACAGCAAAGGCAATTGAATAATTGCTAATGGCTTTCAGCTGAATGTATTTAAAGTCAGGTCACAAATCTGAGCTGATTGAAAGACCAAGGGGCATTCCTTTCTCTTGAAGAAGAATTAGCTAACAATGACAATCTGAAGGTGGGATTCAAAGGAAAGTTGGAATTTGAGTATCAGCCTTGGCAGACCAAGAAGGAAAGAATTGACCTATTGAAGAAAAATTGTTGTCAACTATCCTGTGGAGTGATAGAGGAGAGAAAAAATCCGAGTTTTTGGCATTAAATTTTTGAATTATCTTAATGTGCATTAAGGGATGAAATAAGAAGGGTTTTTTTTCAGCCTGATGTGGAGATCAGTGCAAGATATCCTGGGCTGTGGCTGCACCTTTCATCCATTCCCAGGCTGGAAACTGATCTGGATGTGGGATGATGGGCACTTTGGCTGGAACATCCCATGGGCACATTGTGGCATGCAGAGCAGTGCAGACTGGCAGGGCAGCACTGCCACAGGCTGTGTGACTAGGGGTGGTCACAGGGCGAAGGTTTAAACTAACCCCCAAGCTCAGGAGAAATACCCTTGGGTATTTGCATGGGTGTTCTCTGAGCAAATAAACCTCACACTTTGACAAAGAACAATTTATTGATACAGCAGACAAGCTGGAACTGCAGCCTCAAGTTGCTGTTGAGGCAAGTCATTGTTGTGTTTGCTTTCCTGCTTCTGGCTGAGGAATTTGTTGGCTTTGGGAGCTGGCAGGTGCCTGTCCTCACGTTTCTGCACGTGTGTCACCTGGCACTGAGCACTGCCAGGTCTGCTGCCTGCCCTTGCCTCTGCTCTGGGGGCTCACCCTGCTGCTGGGGAAGGCACTCGAGCTTTGCAGCAGGCAGATCCATGCATAGCATCCCTAAAACTGCTCCACAGAATCTAACATGTGCCCAGCTTGGGGTCTGAGGGGTAATTCAGGATATTCATACCCATCTCAATTGCAGTTGTCTGCTGAAGCTGATGGGGACTTCAGTTTCAGTGACATCTCACTGTCCTCCATGTCCCAGTGATGAGACTGAACAAATCTGTGCCTTTTGCTGCTCTCTGGACTGGTCTTGCTCTGGTAGTTCTGGAGTCATGGGAGGAGGAAGACAGGAATTCCTCATCAGCTTTCTTCAAATAATAGAAGTGGATTCCTTTGTCTCCTCCTTTTTTGATTCCTTTTAAGGTAGGTCTTTCTGGCTATTCAGAGGGGAACTTCTTACCTCAGTGTTTGTTCACTTCTCTGAATCCTTCTTTGCCACATGTCCTCCCAGGATGGAGTGTCCTGTGGCAGAGTGGCACATCCCTGCTTGTCTTTGAATTGCTGTCCTGGATGGAGGTGGTGTCAGCACCTTCCAGCACTGCTTTTCTCAGCACTGAACTTCCATTGCTGTTGCTCTGTGTGCCTAAGGAGATAGTCCTGCTTCTGGACCGTGGCTATTTGGAAGGTTTGAACATCATGCCCTGCCTTCTGCTGTAACCCTGCTCTTTTCTTCTGCCAGCCACCACCTGTGGCACACGGAGGTGTGATCTATTAGCACAAACCTGCCCTGAGCTTGGTCAGCATCACTCAGGATGTGCTGTGGGCAGTTTTATTGTGACTTGCAGGCCTAGGACTCCTGTCTGGCAGTACAGTAGTGCTCAGGAAGTGTTCTTGCAGCCCTTCATCACAGTCCTCATGGGCTTTCATTCTGCTTTATGGCTCCTGGCAGAAGATCTTTCCTCACTGGACCCCATCTGTTCAGCATCCCAGCTGAGGCAACATTTGTTCAGCTCTTCTTCCCTGCAGATTCCCTTCTGGATGCTCCTGTTCTCCATCAGACTTTGGCAGCCTTCATCCTGATGTCATTGGGGTGGCTCCTCATCTGAAGTCACGGCTACTCTTCATTTTCTTACCCTTGTCCTTTTACTTTTTCCCCAGGGCTCTCAAGGCACAAGACAAGGAGAAGCCAGAGAGCAAACAAAGGTACCAGTGGATTTTTATCACCCTTTTGCCTTGGAAAAGGCACTGGGTCCAGCTCTTTGCTGTTTTCTTTGCTGTCACCCAACACAGTCTGATGTGGGAACAGTTAAGCAGTGTAAATAACAAACAGGTTCACGTGCCTAAGCACTTCCAGATGCCCGAGCAGGTAATGCTTTGAAATATGTTTTAAATGAGTGCTGAGTTTTGACCTGCAGGATAAATGCTGACTGGCATGACACAAATAATACCAATCTTGAAAATTATCTCAAATTATCCCCACTGGTCGTAATGGTGGTAACAGCTCAGGGACTGCCCCTCAGAGGGTGATTTCCTGCCAGGGTCCTGTAGAGCCCTGCAGTGACTGTCACTGACTTATACCTTGAATTACCATGTCTCTGCTAATTGTCCCTGTTTCCTCAGGAGGTCTAAACACAAAACTCATTTTTAATTATTATCTGTTCATATATCCATGCTCAGCCATACCCAATCTCTGTCCTCCTGCACTGGTCCAAAGGAGCTGAGAGCTGCAGGTTCAGCATTGCTCATGTAGAGCTTTTTCCATTGGTTGACTTTCCTCATGCAGGGATTTTGCAGCTGGTCCCTGCAACATAGATGTGTTATTTTCCCTCCTCTCCCTCTCATTACAAACCTCTTTTTTTGAGGAGGGTGGTGCTTGTCTTGCTGCAAGAGCAGCGTTTCAAAGCAGTAATCAATTGAGATGCTTACATATCCCCCTACAGCTGTAGGCTCCAAACAGCTGAGATGGCTCCAGTACGTGGAGGGATATAATTAGGACAGGTTGTGTTTTGTGTCCTTTTAGGAAGAAAATTCTTTGTCACCTCTCACACTTGAATATAGCCTGTAAATCAGAGAAGATCAAACACCATATCAAACTGATACTGATGGGAGAATATTCTTTTTACCTATGAAATGATGGGGAGGGGGTGGAGGTGAAAACCTGGATGCCACTCCTGGATGCTTCAGGACGACTTCTTGTCCTTTAGAAATCTTGGCCTCAAACTCTGACTCAAATCCAATGAGCTCATGAGAGACAATTTCTATAGAAATTCTCATTATCTACATGCTCAAAAATTTCCTCTCTGTGGTTTTTTTGTTTGTTTGTTTTTTTCCTTCCCTGCTGAGAATCAGTATTTCATCTTCCACAGGAGAGAAATTTATAGGCAAAAAACCTGAGGTCTGTGTGGGAGATAAACCAGTGAGCTGGACCATACACTCTAGTATTGCAGAACAAAATCAAACGGCATTTCTAGCAACTGTTTACAAATGCTTGTTTCTTGAAAACTGTCTTCTGTACGTGAACAAGGAATTAACACACCAATATAAAATTATTATGAGAGGGATCGTTTTGCTTTGTGCTGAGTGATAACAAATATCCAACAGAATTTTAGAGCCTTTCCTTCCTCTGGCTGTTAACATTTAAAGTTTAATACTAAAATAAAACATTAAATGAATTATTCTCTCTTAACTGCATTCTGTCTGCTCCCACTTTCTCCTGCAATAGCTGTAGGAGACCTTCCCTAATCTTTCCAATTAACTCGGTATTTCCTGTAAGGCTGACACTGAAG
This sequence comes from Acridotheres tristis, assembly GCA_037013685.1. Lineage (NCBI taxonomy): Eukaryota > Metazoa > Chordata > Aves > Passeriformes > Sturnidae > Acridotheres > Acridotheres tristis. The sequence continues at coordinate 5,765,834 of CM072899.1, read as the reverse complement.
AGGGTAAGAAAGGAGTGTAAAGCGAGGAAAGACATCTGTCAACTATTGGAAATACTTTCCATGTTAGAAATTGAAGGGAGCCCACACTGAAGCCAGATGATCTGAGGAGAACAATTGCAGCGTTGGCTTGACAAGAATGTGGGTGATTTGTTATAGCTGTCCTCGCAGTAGGCACCTGGTTGTCATGTTCATATGAGAATACCTTGGAGATATGCTAAACACATATCCTGTTCAATCAGCAGTGCTGAAGGGCCAGAGCAGGCAAGGTTTGACTTGCATTTTCTGAAAGACATAAATTATCATTTGTTCCTAAATCTCCATCTTTTCAAATTCCTTCTCATTCCTCTCTGCTGTCCCACGACTATTTCAGAGCAAGCAATGAGAGTTTGTGTGTTGGGTAGGCAACTGAAAATGTGTGTCTTACCAACTGTGGAGGCTCCTGGCTGACCCTTTTTGGGGGTAAAGCTTTGTGCAGAAGGGTTTTGGTGCTCTGGTTTTGACTATGAGCTTTATATAATAGGTCATCAGAGGCCCGTTTTGGTAATGCTGCAGTAAAAATATGAAATACTTTCTGGAGAGGAGAGACTCAATTTTTCAGCTGATCTAACACATAAACTCCTGGATTGTTGTTTGCTTGGTTTACTTTATGATTTACTCTGAAGTCTGAAAATGGCTCCAGTGCAGCTTGAAAAGAAACTGGAACAACAGTTCATGTTTGTGAGCCAGGACACATTTTAATAGGGGGAAGGCACTGCAGATTTCCAGGGCTCTCCTACTTCTCTGCTCCTCGCCCAACCCAAAGTAAATTAATTCTAGATGCAGAGAGTAGAACCAGCTTCATCCTTATAAAAGAAAAAGCAATTTCACTGTGATAGTTTCTTGGTGTCCTCCTCCCTTCCCTGGTCTGATCAAAGCCCAGCTTGTCAGCAGTCCCTCCCCATCCCCATTGCCTATGAAACAGTTGAGTCATGGCCCCACTAGTTTGTCATTTCACTCTTTTGTTCTCCTGCATTTCATCTCCCTCATTGTGCCAGGCTCTAGGAAAACAGAGAAAACTTCTGTGAACAGCTGGATTAGTTTTAAGGGCAGAGAGTATCGCAAGATCAACAACTGGAAGTTTACATTTCATGAATCATGGGATTTACCAGTCACACTGGCAATGAGCCCAATAACTCTTATCCCAAAACGGCCTGCCAGTGGAGACATCAAGGGATGGAGACTGTTAGTAGCTCCTTTGTTATCTTTGTGCTTAGTCACAACACTTGAATTGGAGGATGTTCATCTCTAACACAAATTCGCACCAGCTCTTCCTGAATTTTGGCAATGGATGTTACTGTGAGGTGAGAAAAGGAGAACTGTGGAAGTCACTGCTGCATGTTTAGGTCCACCAGATTAGCCAGTGCTCTGGATCTCATGAAAAAAGAACAGCCTTGCCTGAGGGTGCACACTGATCCAGGATTATCCCTGGAAGTACAACATCTCTGTGGTTGTGTCCTCCCCTGCTGCTCAAACACCGAGGGACCTGTTTTAGTCAAAACCTTCTATGAAAACTGTTCAACATGGTCTCCTTCAAAGGATCAAACCTCTGTCATCTTCTGGGCATTTGCCCTGGAGCTGTCTCTCTCTCTCTGGCATTCAAGAGCGATGGACCCAGGACAGGAGCTGGTGCAAGGCTCATATTAATGTACTGTAGGTGATACTGAGCAGGAAATCTGCTCCACCCCATGCCTGGACAGGGCTCCTTGTCCATCATGAGTGCCAGACCTGTGTAACTGCATCATTTGTCTTACAAATATTTCACCTTTTCCTTTGTGCATTGTTTTCCTTCAGCCTGCTGGCCACAGTTGGTCATGCTGAGCTGGACTGTTTGGTGGGACATCCTGGCCATCACCACTTCCAGCCCCTGCCTCCATCCTCAGGATTTAAACTCCTCCCTGCCTTGCACGCCTCCCCAAGTCCAGCCTCATGACATATGTGCTATTTGCAGAAAATGTTTGTCAAGACCAGGTGGTTGAAAGTAAAAATGCCAACAGATCTGCCTTTTGTAACCGTGCAAGCAGCTTGTTAAAATTAGTCACAGGCTGAGCTGCAGTACATCTGTGCTGTCAGCCTTCCAGAGAGCCATCGATCCCGCCCGACGGGAGCTGGGCTCCAACGCCCTTCTGCGGGGCTGCACTAGCACAGCCACTGCTGCACTCCTTCCCAAAGCCTTCTCCCCTTCCTCCACTTCACAACCTTTGCCCAAATTTAGCCATGAGCCTCCTTTGAAATGCATAAACACTTGTGTGTCCTGAGTTTCAGATACCGGCAGACAGAGCATCCCAAAACAAAACCTGGGAAATCTCGGTGCTGGCATTTACTTTAGAAGGATTTGTACTTGGCTGCTCTGGGAACTTTTTTTGTTTTTCACTTAATTGAGCAAGGACTGTGATTTCCAAGGTTCTTTGGGGAGTGAGGTGCCCAGCTGTCATTGGAGGATCTATTAAATGTGTGCCCACCTCCCATTTTCTGCTTGTAAAACTGAAAAACAAAATTCCTCCCTGCTGTTGTACAGCTGTCTATGGGAAAACACCAAATCAGCTGGTAATTAATAGCTGTCCCCAGTGTTGAGCAGGAGCCATCTGTCCCCACTTCCCATGCAACACCCAGCACCAAGAACCTTTGGGAACTTCACCCCAGTGAGCTCAGCATGCAGGGTTGAGACGACAGGGCTGTGCCTCAAACCCTCCTCTTCCCCACTGGGGCTGCCTTAGATGCACATCCAAAAATACAGCTTGGATTGGCTTCTTCAGACCCACGGTGCTTAACTGCTCTGCCAGCATGCCCCTCTACAAGCACAGCAGCAGTTTGCATGTCTGTCCTGGAGCCAAGGTTCTTGTATTTCATCCCATCCTAACTCTGAAGATTTCTCCTGAAATGCTCTAAATGCTGCTGTGCTCACTCTGTCCCACATCCCTGCTCCCACTCACAGGCACCTGGCCCCAGCCTGCTCGGCTTGGGAATTGCTGCTCTTTCTCTTGAAGCACAGAAATGTGGGGGGGTTGTTCTCCCACCCCTAAAACAGGGATTCTCATGAGTTTGACCAAGATTTCTCGCACCACCACCACCACCAGACCTAAGAGTCCACGCTGGCTGGGGAAGGGGAGCACATTGCTCTGGCTCTGCCTGTTTCTGAGCACGTTTGGTGCTGACTTCCAGGCACTTTGCACACAATTCCCTGCCTGTGTGAGAGCCCTGTGCTGTGCTGGAGGCCGCGAACACAGAACCTTTGTGCTCAGGGTATTGTGCTTTTCCCTTGCACATGCTCTCTGCTCACACACAACGTCTGGCCAGCTCCGAGCTGGGTCTCTCACATTCCACGCTTTCCTATGGAATTTGGATTCAAATGTGAAAATTCTCTGCCACACAATAAAAGTGGCATTTCCATGCCCTTTAGCACATCAGTCTTTTCTTGTGAATAGAGCCCTGAGCTCTTTGGCTTTTGCCGTATGGAACAATTGATCCCTTCAGTTCACTTGCCAACAGTAATCGGTTTCTTCTAGCTGTAAATTTTAGCCATTCTTCCCCCCTCCCCCCCTTTTTTTGGGGGGCATAGGGGTGAATAAAGTAATAAAAAGACACAGCCATAAAGTAGGCAGCTGTTACTAGTCAGATCTTAGTCTGGGAAAGAAGCAAATCAAATATGGACTTGGATCTTACCTGTTGCTGTTTGCTCACAGATATCAGGACAGGTTGCTCTACAAGGGGTTCCACTGCCAAGGTTCCTTCTTCCTCTGAAATGACTGGTCATGTGGAGTTTTCCTGTATTTAAACTAGAGGTATAACCAATTTGAAGCACCCTGTGGATTTTAGGGTTGCTGATGAAATTCAGGTGGTAGAATCTAAGTGGGCAAAGCAATAGGAAGACAATTTTTTTAGGATGGAAATTTTCTATTCATCACTTTTCTACCTGCTGTCATCATTTGTTTGCCTGCCCTCTGCCTTGCATTGGCAGGCTGTTTTTGCACATTTTAGCCAGGCTTTCCTTTTCTGTTCACTGCAGTATCTGCCCCAGGGCTCCTGGTTCTGGTTGATCACACTGAGTTGCTGGTTTCATGCTGGGTGGCACTGGAGGGGCTCTCCAGAGTACCACGGCATCCTAACACCAATCCCTGCAAAATCTCCCTCTCCTCTCCCGTCCTAGGGACCACATGTGTGTTTTGCTTTCCTTCTGTCTGCAGCTGAGGCAAAAAGGAATGGGAAATGCCAAGGAAAACAGTTCCCCTCTCCCCTCCAAAATGAGTGCTACAGAGTTTACTTTATAGGCTAAACCTAGAGTGTGTCTTGAGAACGGGTTTATTGAAATACATTTGTTCTGGAGGCAGATTTCCTATCCATATGGCTCAGTACAGTAAGAGCTGTTTCACACTTCTCTGATGGTTTCCAGTAAACTGGGAACACCTGTCTCTGCTGGGCTTGGGAAGAGCTGAGCAGTTTAGAAGTTGTTGATAAAATTGTTCTGTGAGAGACTTGATCTTACTGAGTTTCCTTCCTCTGCCTGCTCGGTGCTCCATGCCGCTGGTATCAGAGAAGGAGGGTGGGGACCTCTGTTGTGAGCAGTTTATCAGAGGAAACACATCAGATTTAGAGTCCAATCCCTTGGAATTACAGAAGAAAACATTCTTCTGCTCTGTAAGGGAGCCACATCCTGCTTGAGACCAATCTGTGCCTCTGCAGCTGCTGCTGCCACTCCAGTGACAACCAGGAAACATTAACTGGATATGTGATGGAGCCTGGGCATGCTGGGCAACCTGCAGAGAACCAGAAAACCCTCCTGCAGAAAGAGCAGCTCTTTCCCCAGCAGCTGAGGATCTGCAGACATTTGCTTTCTCTGCAGCAGGACTCTGATTCCTACAAAGTTCTTCCAAAGCTGATGTCATCTGGGCAGAGACCTGCCAGATTTTCTGACCTCTTTGACGTGCTCCCAATATCCACATCCCCAGGGACTCTGTGAGATGATGTGTGCCAAGGCCAAAGGCCGTGGGGCTGCTGGCTCTCAAGCAGGCACTCAGCTCACAGGCTGCCCCAGGAGAGCTAGCCCCAAAATCTAGTTTCCCACCCCAGTCTGGCTAAATCACTCCCACTGAAACCACTTTATTTCCCTAATAACCCTCTATAACTACATTTTGATGTTGGAGAGGGTTTAAATTCCTTTCCACCATCCCCACTGAGGATTGGAAAGAAATAGATGTATTTTAAAACCCCTAGCTTTGGCAGAATCAGCTCTTTCCAGTGCTGTCCCTATTTGTATGCCAGGTGCCAACATCCAGCAGCAGTCAAACCACAATGTCACCTTGTTTCCATCAGTTCAGCATGAGATGCTTTTTTAAAATCTGGGATAAACCAGGACCACCAAGGAGGTCTGTAGTCATATGTCATTAGAGGCTTTCTCTTGAGGAGTATCCATTTCAGTGCCTTGTGTAACCGTGGATCCTTTCTCCCACCTTAGATACTTGTGCTGGTGTTTGCAGTAAAGCTGGATGACCCCAAAGTCCCCCGTGTGTCACCAGCCACACTTAAAAGAGGTGGATGGTACTGGGACACAAATGTGAGGCAGCTGGACCAGCCAGCATGGGAACAAATCTGAAAAGCATTGCCTGAGGCTGGACACATCGTGGAGGCACTGCATACCAAAAAACTTCAGTGTTTGTGTGGACATTTCATGCACTAAAGCAGAATCTGAGACTCTGTTTCATAATCCTGTTCCAGATCTTGGCAGGTTGGAGCCACCTGGGCTGAGCAATGGTTTTTCACCTTCAGGTGCACAAAAACTGGGGCATGGTCTTGAATTAAGATGAGCTTTTTCTGTCCATGCCAGGTATCTGCCTGTGTGTGAGACTTCTGACTGTGTTTGTGCAGGGTCTGGTTTGAGAAGAGACCTGCTCAGATGGATCACCAAAATGCTGCTGACACCTAGAAAAGATTAACAAACTCAAGGAAAGGCCAGAAATAATATATATAGTCCCTACTCACATTCTTGTCATGAGCAGTTAAAAGAAATAAATATACACAACAGTCAGTCCACCACAACTGAACACAGTTGTATTATCTTCTCCACTTTCTGATTTATTTGTTAAAGTAGAGCAGTGCACTTAATGCTCTGCACAGCTCAGAGCTGCTCTTTCACAGGCAGCAGAAATGCTTACGCATTCCAGTAGTTAAATGATGCAATATCCAGGTGGATATTTAATGGCCCATGACAAATCTGGAATGACACAGCAGACACCATAAATATCTTCACTTGAACAGATAGAACAAAACCTTTCTTATGAAGGCTGTTCCAAATATTTTCCATGTGCTGGCCATATTTTTAGAATACCCTTTAAGAACAGTCTGGGGAATCGTCCCTGTCCTCCTTGCAGCCTGGTCCATTCTGAACTTTTCAGGATGTGGAGCCTGTGGTACTGCAAAAAATGGAGCCCTTTCCTATACAACAGGTAGTTCCTGGCATTTCTTTACATTCACAGAAAAACCTGCAGAAGTTCATTCACATGAATGTGCCCAGTTGGTTCAGGGAAACTCCTCAGGTTCATATGCCTTTATGGGCTTTTTTTTTCATAATCCTGGAGGTTTTTAAGTAATGTGCTTCTCTCTGTCTTGGTTGGGGCAAGGGGTTGCAGGATGTCAAGGCTGGCAGTCGCCTGTGGCACTGCTGTGAGTGCTCCTGTGTCACCAGTATCCCTCAGCAAGATTTTGTCCTGCAGGTGCAAGAAAGACATGGGCAGTGCTCAAACTGATGTGCCTGAGCACCTTCTCTGAGTCTTGTTTCCATCAGGTTACATACAGGATGCTCCAAAGGAGCTGGTGAATCCTTGAAGAGAAGGACATAGTTTTAAAATTAGGTTTTGGATAAATTGAGCTCTTATGAATTGAGGCTGAACTTGCTGAGTCTTTAATTTTTCTACTAAAGCTTTTTAAAAATCCTCATGCTTCATTCTGTCATCCTTCAGATTTGAGTGTATTTCAGAATTTTGAAAACAGAAAAGTTTTTTAAAAATAAGTTGCACTAACTCAAAAGTGATGCAGACTATTTTATTTTTATTGAAGAAGAACCATGTTATGTGTTGAAGACTTTATCTGAAGTTTTTCAAGGGGTAGGGAGGAGATGAGAGTGCTTTCCTGAAACATTACTTTTGGTTTAAGATTACTAGGTATATTTAACTTATTTTGTTTAATCACTCATTGACTTAAAAAAAATTTGATTTTCTTGACTCTCTTACTGAAACAGTGACATGGCACCCTCTGTTTGATGCTTAAATTATGAAGGTGCTATCTCCAAGTGTGTGCAGCCCCCCAGCACTGGCACAAACAGAAAACAATTTTGTTGTTGTCAAGCACACCTGAAAACTTGGATCTTAAAAAGGCAAGAAAAGCATGTGAAGGGCAGAGCAGGGTGGGGGCTCATTGTCACCAAATCCTGCTGGCCACAATTGCCAGGGCAGAGCTGTGGTGGTCCCAGGGACCTGCTAAAAGGATGGAAGTTGTTGACTCCCTGGAGTACACCTTGAACAAAGAAAGGTTTTAGGAAGGTTTTGGCATTGCTTAACACAGGATTTGATCCTTTGTGGAGTGCATGGCAGTGCCCACATTACAGATCCCAAACTGGCTATAAAGAGCCAGAAGAATGTATCTGCTGCTGCTGTCCTTGTTTACGAGCCTTTTTTGTGTACTTCTTTCCAAAACATTTAGAAAGCAGTAGGATTTCATGACTGATACGTGTGTGCCTCAGAGGCAGCTGCTGAGTCCAGTGGAAACACCACTGTCCCTTAGAGACAATTAGATTTGGACAAACAGGTATTAATTAGTCTGTTAAGCTCAGTAGCCCATGCTGGTATTGAGGTACCTTGGAGCCATTTTTCAAAGCAGGCAAGTCTGAAATGCAGCACACTCAGCTTAGTGGACTATGCACAACTACAAGCCTGCACACACCTCCCCTCTCCAGAAACTCTCTATTTATTCTTTTAAATGCTTCCTTTATTCATAAACAGTGAAGAACTTGTCAATTTGTCACCGTCTCTATGCGCCCTTCTCCTCTCTGCAGTTTAGTCCTTGTTACAGGCTAACACAACTGATCTTTATCTGTTCTTAACCACTTATCCTTTCTGCTATTTTATAGTCACTTTTACTGATACTGATGTTTATTTCTGTTTAATCTCTAGTGTCAAAGCCCTAGAAATCTCTCATGGTCTTGAGTTATGAGATACTTGTCCCTACCACAAATTAATGAATGATGTAATCACAGCTGCATCTGGAAGTAGCTGGAAAATACCTCAAAGAGGAACACATTGCATTTGCCCTGCAAAAAAACATGTGATCAGGCCAAGCATCCACGGGAGACCCTCTCAGATGCACATGCGGACACAGAATCTCAGAATCCCAGAATGGGTCGGGTTGGGAAGGACCACGGTGGGTCATCAGTCCAACCCCTCTGCTCAGGCAGGGCTGTCCCAGAGCACATGGCACAGGATTGCACCCAGACAGTGCTGGAATATCTTCAGAGCAATTGCTCCACCCAGCCAGGGTCCCCTGACTGCTCCAGCTGCTCCTGGTGGGGTGCTGGGCTTGTCCCAGGAGCAGCTCTGCCTGATGGCAGATTCCCATTTGGAGAGATGGAGAAAATGTCCTGGCCATGGCTCAGCCTCCCCAGCAGCGATCTTTTCCTTCTCATGGCTTTGAGCTTGCAAACTCCTCTCTCCTCCAGCAGACTTTAATGTTTCATGCTATTGTATGGAAATGTTTGTGTTGCTCTGTGAAACACTGATGATTCTTTTATCTTTTTTTTTTTGTAAACGTAGACAAAACAACCCTGTTTTCCATGAGCTCATTCTACGAAACATGAGACATATTTCAAGTGTTTTCCCCCCAAGACTCAGACTGCAGCAGATGCTCACTTGGAAAATTTAAGCCCCGATAGTGGAATTTTGGCAACAGCAACTGAAAAACCAGTGTCTTGTCACTGAAAGCATCTGACAACCGTAACCATTGAAAAGTGCAACATAAAATAAACGCAGGGAAATCGTTTAGTGTGCAGAGGAGGCTATGGAGATGAATGAATGGGGAAGGATTATCTTCAGGCATGTGGTTTTCTCCTTGATTTTGGACTGTGTACAGTCTCCCGTTGTCCAGTGGGGCTGGGGACCACTGGGACAGCCCAGCTGTGACCAAGGCATGCTCTTGTTATCCAGGGAAGTGTTAGCAGAGCTCACGATGACGCACAGCCCCAGCCTTGTCCTGGCCAGCATCCCGTGTGCTCCATCTCTGCTGGGGTAGCAGCCACTCACTCCTCCTCATCTTCCTTCGACACAGCATTTCCCACAAAACCAGCCAGGCTGCAGATGAGGAGTTTTCCTGGTGCAGGGGCTGCAGCAGGGCAGGCTGGGCACTGGCAGAGGCTGACCCCAGCCAGGGGACACCTCCTGGGCTGTGGTTTGACACTGACCTGCCCTATTTAAACACATCTAGGACAGATGCTCAGACTTCCCAGGACCCTCTGGACCAGCACCAAGACATCAAGGGAGACTTCCTGGACCTAATTTAAGTTTGGGTTTTTTTTCTATTACCCCAACTTCTCTGATGACTACCTTTGCTCATCTTTCTGTTTTCTTTTTCTCCCCTTTCCTCATTGGTAAAAGTGTGGCCCCTTCCCAGGGCATGTCTGCCTGGCTGGGAAGACTTGAATTTCCATTACTAATGTCCATCATGTGTTTGTCAGGTCCAGTACACAATTCTTGCTTTGTATACCCGAAGTGTTATATTGCACTTATGCCGGACACTAAGAGAAAATTGCCAAAGCAGTTGATGGATAATTGTGTTTCTTCTATTTTCCCATTTTTCTTCCTGTAGAAAAGATTTGTTTGGTGAAAGGAACTCTGAATTTTTATCCAGTTTTTCTCCCACTGTGATGGAGCTGTGCTCTCATTACTCATTCAGTTTTTATCTTTTATGGCAATGAATTTAGGGGGTTTTTGGCCATGAACTCATTTGTTCTGTCTTTGCCCCGATTAGCTCACATTTTCTTTTCCTTCTCGTCCTGAAAGAAAATCTTTTCCTACAAAAAAAAGTCATGCATTTATATTTAAGGCATTTGTTTGTAAACCTCCAGCAGGCCTTTGTACTTAATCCAAAGGAAAAATCCCCAGGATCTCCAGGAGATGTTTGCAATCTGACCACAAAATGGGATCCTGTATGTGGTGATGTTAGGACCCTTCCATGGGTCAGACCAGAGCTTAGCCCTGCCTCGTGTTTGGGACTATGGAGCAGATGCTGAGAGAAAAAGCCTAAGGACAAAGCAAAAGGGTCCTGATACCACCATCAGCATTGTTTTGATCCACAGGAATCGATGGCTTGGGGACTTCCCACACCAGAGGTTGCCTGTTGGTATTTAATGTCCATGTCTCTAATCCCAGTTAAACACTGTGTTTAGTAACATTTGTCTGTGTGGTGGCTCACAAAGCCTTCTGTAAGTGGCTTTTTTATTTTCGTTAGCAAAATACTTTTGGGTTCCATAAAACGTTTCTCTTAAAAAAACAAACAGAACAAATCTTGGTAATCTATCAAACTTAGGGCTGTAAAAATCACAGCCCTTCCCAAGCCAACCCCATTGTCTTGGGCTCAGCTCAGACTCTCCGACAGTTTTCCTGCAGGAGTTTTCCTACAGGGATCTCTGGGGGAACCATGCATGCCCCAAAATTGTGACTTCTCCGTGCAGGAGTGATTCTACATGTGCAAAACCTCCATGGGGTGGAGTCACTTCCACAGCATTTCACTGAATTTTTTCCAAGAAAACGGATTTTTCCAGGTGCTCTTTTTATTGCCCTGAGTAGAAGGTGCTGGTTTTTGCCATGTTGTGGGTGTTTCTTGGGTGATTGTGCTGCTCATGACCCTGTCCAGGGACTGATCTCCTCAAGGGCTTGTCTGTGTCACTGCACAGACCCTCCCTGCATCCTGAAGATCCCAACTTCTTGTGCTGGAGAGAGGGGGGCAGTGTCTGGCCCTCTGCCCCTCTTGGTGTCCCCAGGGACATCCTAATAGAGGAAAACAAAACCCTTTTCTGGGTTTGTCCTAGGCTGCTCTTTATAACATTATTTTCCAGACTGGGATTAATTTCTCCTTGATGCATCAGGTGGTATTCCTCTCCCAGGCAAAATCATGGGATTGTTTAGATTGGAAAAGACCTCTAAGATCGAGTCCAACCATTAGTCTAACACTTCCTTCTGGTTTTGACTCTTCCCCCTGCATCCTTTTTCACCTTTCAAGAAGTTTAGTTTCCAGGTCGAATTTTTGGAGTGTCTTCTTTGCTGTTTTCATTTCTTGACTGATAACACTGGATAAGCCTGACCTTTACCACAGCCAAAATCTCTGTACACATCTTCTACCTTCCCCTGTGGCTCTGCACACTTGGCTCAACTTTTCTCATGGTCTCTCTTTTCTCATGTTGGTCTCCTTGGGATTGTCCTATAGAAACCCAGCCCCAGCCTCAAAGTCCATGAATATCTGGGAATCAGGCAAGGAGCAGGATGCAGTCCTACTCATCTGTCTGAGCCCCAAGGGATTTGAATGTGCTCCAATGTCCTCTGCATCTGTCTGTCCATCCCCAGCTCAAATGCAGTGTGGAGCCAAAAAAACTGCTCTGAGCACTTGGGCAAGAGCCTCTTTCAGGAATTTGCCTGGGTGCCTTGGCAGTGGTGGTTGTTTTCCAACCCAAAGCAAGCCATCAGGGCAACAGATGATGTTTACTTCATGTGACATAATACTCAAGTCAAATATTATTTAGTAGCGCTTGCTTTCATGTTCTGACAACTCTGAAAGTGCCTCTGTATGACAAAAAGCTGTCGAGCAACTTTCTGCAGCTTTGTCTGATTTTGTGCATGGAGAGAATATTTGTCTTTTCTTTGGCCAAGTCAGACTGATCCCAGCAGAGCTACATCAGGTCAGACTGAAGCCATTTGCCTTCAGTTTTACTGGTGCAAGTTTATCATGTCCCTCCAGAGAGACTGCAAAGAGCTCTGGTGGGTTTTGGACTGGATTTAAGGTCTGCTAGAGCACTTGGGGAAGTGGGAGGGGTGGCAGGAAGAAACCTCAAATTATGACCCAAAAAATGTGTCAGTGCTTCCCAGCTGTGGTCAGATGTTTGGGCTGAGGTTCCTGCCCCTACTGACATCCTTCACTGGGCACCACTCCCCTTGTGCCAGGTCAGGATTGCACAAAGATCTGGTGCACATGAGCACTGAGAGACATCATCACTTTCTTGCAGCAGTGGCTGTTTTATTAACCTCTGGTAAACCAAATTTTCACAATGGGACAACACATTTTAAGGATGTGACCTGGCATCTTGCAATATCACAAGTTGACTGAATTTACAGAGCCTTTCCCACTAAAGGTTTGTGGATCCAACAAACCAAACACCCTGGCAATGTAGTAGCTGTGATGTAATGGATGTACTATTTAACTTTTATGGTGTGCTTAAACATATTTTACTGTCATGTTCACTGCAGCCAGCAAACACTATCTGTCTTAATGAAGATGTTTCTCTGGAGATGGTATTCCAGGTGGCTGAGGCTGCCAGAGGGAACTGTGCCTGTTCTTCACCCACAGTTGACTTTCTTAGTCAAAAAGGTTTCCATCAATAAGGAGTAAATATACAAAAGATTTTGTTAAAATTTTTGTTGATAAGGGAAAAGATTGCTCCTAGCATGCCTTCTAGCAGCACCCAGAGGACCTGGCTGAGCTCAGGCTCTCTGCTCTGTGCCAAATGCTCTGCAAATCCCTGTGAGAAAAGCAGTCACCCACTTGCTGTTTGGTCTTTAGCAGAGGAATCAGTGGATCCGAAATTATTTTGAGAAGTTGGTGTTTGCCCCATGTTTTGAGGGGGCAGGGGTAAAGCACATCAAGGATAATTGGAGGGCACTGGGATTGAGGGCTGTGTTTAGGATGTTTACAGGCTGTGCTAAGCATTGGAAAGTAAAGTTGTAGTGGTCCTAAGTTAGTAATGAAGGATTGATAACTCCTGTGTGAAGAGCAAAGCTTTTCTCCCTTCCCCACAATTGGCTGTGATGCTGCTGGGGGAAGTCCAAAATGCTGTTGATGGCTGCATGCCACAAAAATGTCATGAATATTCACTGGGATTTTTACATTAATTTGCCTGTGATCCCACCCTTTGTATCCACTTTTCACTGATACCCAATCCATCAGGTTTTATTGGCAGCAGCAGGCAAGCATAGAAACCAGGATTTCATTGCCATAAGTATTTGTAGAAACTGGGCTTTACTTTCCCATGCAGGGAAAAAGAGAAAAAACCCACACGAATCAGGAAATATTGAAGATATTGCTGAATAACAACTGCTAGGAAAATTGGACTCTGGGAGTTGAAGTTGACTTTGTGATGGCTTCTGGAGTGCCAAGTACAAAAAGGGTAATTGCCACCAAGTAACAGTTCAGTCTTTGCAAAGCAGCATCCCTGTGTTTGTTAGGGCGGGGTGTCTCTGTGTTTTAATTGCTCACATAAAGCTTTCCCCTGGACACCTTTTAAGCACAACCCTCTGTTCAGCTTGTCAGAATCCAAAACATCCAGAAGCGTTGCATATGTGCAAGCAGTAAATCAGTTTTAAAGTTGCAAAGAAATATCTGCGTGCTCTGGAGCCTCATCAAGCCCTCTCTGTTTTCCTCAGTGGTAACTGTGTGTGGCAGTTCAGGAAAATAAACTCCAGGCCGCTAAAGTAGCCTTTGCTAAGAATTTTGGACTGATAGAACCTATTTTATTATAATAAAGTCACTCTCATGACTGATGCAGATCTGAAGTCACTAATGCTGGTGTGTTTGAAAGAAACATGTTTGGTCTGCTTTATGAGTTTTATTGTTTTAAGATGATTGATGTTGCAAAAGGCTTTATCATGCTGTCAGCAATAAATGGGGAAAGGACATAGCACATCCAGAATCATGGAGCTGGTAGCTCAGTCTGGGTCTCCTGACTTGCAGCTGGGTTCCTCCTCTGCTTGGCCACCCCAGTCTCCTCCAAAATGCTGGACTGTGGTCAAAGCTCTGCTGTCCCGGCTCAGCAGCAAGCCAAAAGCCCACAGGAAGGAGAGGGATGTGTATCAGCAGCTCTGGTGGGCTCTGCTTTGAGAGCTCTGGACCCTGGGGGATTTTCAAACCGAGTATTTTCAAACCCAGACAGCGTCCCAGGCTCCACTCAGGGCTTCTGCACACACTTTGTAGGCGATTTGACTTCCCATTCAGACTGGAGACAGGAGGCACAGTTTAATCCAGAAAAGATGGAGAGAAGTTCTTTAAAACGGGCAGTTTATAGAGCTCCCTACTGCTTTAATGCCAGGAGGGGCATTTTAAGGAGACACAAAGTTGGGGATCTCTCCCTGCTCCTCCCTCCCATCCTCCACAGCAGGGTGCAGATGTGTCCCCGTGGCTGTGCAGACAGCAGGGGCAGTGCCTGGTGTGCCCATTCCTGGAGCCTGGTGTGTCCCTTCCCTGGAGCCTGGTGTGCCCATTCCCTGGAGCCTGGTGTGCCCATTCCTGGAGCCTGGTGTGCCCATTCCTGGAGCCTGGTGTGCCCATTCCCTGGAGCCTGGTGTGTCCCTTGTTTGAGCTTGGTGTGCCCCTTCCCTGGAGCTTGGTGTGCCCCTTCCCTGGAGTTGGTGTGCAGGGCCAGCCTTGGCACACAGACCCCAATGACCAGCCAGCAATGAGGGGCACCTCTTGCTTCACTTCTCCCTGCCTGCTTTTATAGGGCAGCATTTTTCTGCCACTTTGGCAGCGAGACAAGCTTTGTCTGAACAGGCAGGAGGCAGCCTTTGTTGGCAGCTCCCTGCCTCCTTTCTCGTTTCCCCTGGTGCTTTGGCTCTTTCTCCCCTCTCTGTTTATTCCCTCCGGAGCCCAGACACCAGCAGAGCTGTTGAGACTCCAGCAAGGGTGCAGCAGTCACAAACATGCCATTACATTTCTCTCTGCAGAGAGAGAAACAGAGCAGATGCTGCATGCAGGGAGCTGCCCTGGGGATGGGGACATGGGGGCACATGCAGAGTCAGACCTATGCTGGCACCATTTGACCCACAGCTCAGGTCATTTTGATGTCACCAACAGTGGAGAGCATTGTGTCAGCCTCTCACAGGATAGGCCAGACTGGTGGGATCAAGCTCAGGAACAAATTGCAGTTCTCTTCTCTGTTGGAGAACTGCAGGGTTATCATGGGTTTAACTCCCTTGCTGTCTGTTTCTGCCTTTCCTGTCAGGAATTCAGATTTTAGATGCTGAATGGAGAACATGGGGTCTTGGATACTCACAGATTTGACTAATCCAAGCAGGGTTTTGAATCCTCTCCCAGATAACTGAAAACTGGAGGTGCAGTGGTGCATTGCTGCTGTTTCCTGTCATAGCAGGAGATGAGGATGTTTGCTTCTTCACTACTCACCTGTAGATCTTGAGATAGTTCTTTGGCTGACACAAGACGCCCCAGGAGCAAGAGCTCTTTGTTGGCTTATGCCAGTCCAGGAGCTGCCTGTCCCACCTTCTTTTGGAGCTTTTGATATATTTATTTTTCTCCTTAGCTGGAAGGGGATGCTGGTGGGCTGAGCCCTGCCTTCGGAAACCTTCCTCTCCTACAAGCCTGGGACAAACAATGACAGCTAAAACCCTTCAGTTTTCCAAAAGGAGCTTTTTTGGCTTTGAAGGAGATTTTATGAGTTTTTTTTTTTTTGTGTGTGTGTGTGTGTGTGTCATGGCAGGAGACAGGATTCAGAGGTCTTTTCCAGTTCTTCATCCTTAAAGATTGTAACTTAAGCATTAGTTTTACCCAGGGAGTCTGGTGTTCTATGCTAAAAAGAAGCACAAAATCAGTACTGACAAGAGGCTTCTAGATGACTTTGAACCTTGGCTTTACCTGTGGAGCTGCCTGGCTCAGGGAGCTCTGTGCTCATCTGTTTGTTATGGGGCTGTTCTGTCCTCCCGTGGGGCTCAGCCTGACCAATATTCCAGGTCAGGAAGCCCTCACCAATGAGGAATTACATCCTGGCCCTGAACCTTGGGAGGCATTTGTTTAAGTTGTGGTGACCCCAGAAAAAATTATGAAGAGTTATGGATTGCCTATGTTAATACCTCATACATATTCCTAATCCCCATTTCCAAATTAATTATCACCCCTCCCAGTTCCTAGAATGTTCTCCCTTCCTTGTATCCCCATTGGCCCTCGTTTGATGCAGTGTTCCACCCAACTACCCCATTGGACCCTACCTTCCCTTACCCCACTTCTCACCACTTTTCCCTATACCCATTGGACCCTACCTCAACTCCATCCCTCTCTTGCCCTATACTTATACCCTGGACCTCTCTCCATCTTTGTCTTTGACCACTGGCTCCTAAAGAGACCTTGTTCCCTTGGTTGTTGTATTGGGATTTTTGGGCCTCGTCCCACATTCACTTTCATTATTATTAAAGTGTTTTACATTACTAAGTCTTGGTTAGTCGTGCTTACTAAGAGCGTAGTTACCCGCTCTTCTTTTCTTTTTGCCACTTTTGCCCTGATACATGAGAACCCTAAAAGGTATTGTTGGGGACCACCCTCACCCTGACACCACCCCACACGTGGCAGGATGAGTGATGAGAGCAGGGAGGGCCAGCTCCCCTTCCCTGTGCCCTTCCTGAGCGAGGCAGAAATGCACAGAACTGCTTCCAGCACATCTCAGCTCCTCGAGGCATGGCCAGAGGGGAGCTTGTCCTCTCCACAAACCACCCCTGAGCGTTTCCTATGCTGGTTCTGGGCTGGGCTCAGAGCTTTGAAGAGCAGGACCACACAGGCAGTGTGGCCATCCAAGGGACTCTGCTAATTATCTGTGTCTGCCCGTCTGTCTGGCTACTGCTTGGCAGGAGCCACCCCTGCACACGGAGCAAGGTGGGCTCAAACACACGGCCCAGGCATCTGCAGGACATAGCAAGGGCAAGCGACTCGTGCTGTAAATTCCCCTATAAATAGCTGAGGAATTACCTTTCTCTTTCTCTCAGGAAGATGTGCTTAGCTAAACAGAGAGCAGCACCGAGGGGTTGCTTTGTTTGTTGACACAGTTGGTCTCCATGCAGTCCGCAGGCTCTGCCAGGTTGGAAACCCCAGCAATATTTTGGTGACATGGAGTTACTAAGCTACTGTCAAACCTCCCTGGGAGAGCGAGCAGAACACCTCCCTGAGCACAGCACGCCTGCTGAACTCGCCTCTTGTCCCTTTGAACCTGTTTTTCTTCTATGGAAACTTAGTGCAGTGGCTTCATCTGGTGAGACTGTTGGAATCAGGGTGCTCTTCCCTTCCTCCTGAAGATGCTGAGCTGATAATGTTCCTCCCTGCAATGCCCATGGTGGAAGATGAGACTGGGAGCTGGAGAAGCTTTTTTTTTAGGAAACCCAGCCCAATCCAGCCCCCAACCTGGCTGTGGCCATCCATCCCACTGGGGGAGCTTTGCACAAGGCAGGAGATCCAGGCTTGGCTGAGGGATGATTTGTTTGTTCTCCTCTCCATGCTTTGACTTGGAGCCTTGGCAATGCCTGCAAAAATGCCTTGGGGTTAGAAAAGTCTGAAAATGTGTTTGTTTCAAATATTTGGCTGGGCTTTTTCTAGGCAAGGTTCCCAGCACAGGTGTGAACTTTTTTGGGTGCCGGTTGTAATGCAAACAGTGAAGGAAGTGCTCCCAGATGCTCCCTGGATTACATAACATTCCAGCTCATTTTGGGTTTTTTTCCTACTTGGGGCCTTTGGCAATGTTTGTTTTATTCCTTATTTGTATATTTATTGCTTAAAAACCACTCTTCCTTGCTGCCCTGCCCCAGTCCCCAGCCACATTTGGATTTAGATGGGGAGGCAGGAGAAGCCATGGTCCCTTGGTGGCTTTGTGTCCCTTCCCTGGGACTCTCTCTCCCCAGAGCTCTTTGGCTGGGTCTGGCCCTTGCAGAACTACTCATTCAAAATGGAAACATTTCTTTATAAGCTCTGCAAAAAAGGTGACAATTCACTGAATTCCCGTGCTGGCATTTTACCTGAGTCAGCGGTGGGCGTGTGGGGCGGATTTCTCCTTTAAAAACAGGACAAAAATGTACCTGGTTTGCTTTGCCTTTTTTCCTTCCTCCCCCCTACCCTCCAGTTTGATGGAACAATAGAAAAGCTAGTTGAAATACGACTTTAAAAGTCAGACAAGCTTTTTCTTGACATGGAGAAGGTCTGTGATGCTCCTGTCAAAACATGGTTCAGGTGAAGGGACGTGGCACTCTGAGATAACTTCCTGTTTCTTTAGAAAACAATAATGTAAAAAAACCCAGTATGAGTTTTGGCAGCACAGCAAATGGACACAAATAAGCAGAAAATGAGAAGGTTTGTAATACTTAAATGATCAAATCTGCTGGGGTTGCTGCAGGTGAGGAAACCAAAGAGGGCTGAGGGTTTCAGGGGAGCTCATGATTCATTTGGAAAGTGCCTTTGTGGAACACGGACTGGTGATACAGGATATTTAAGGTGCTCAGGGGAGCAGGAGCTCTTGCTTCATGTGTCTCATTAATTAATATGAATATTTTCATATTTAAATAAATAGTCTGGTGAAAGCAGCAGGGACTCTCAGGTTTTTCCCAACCATAATTAGTGCTGACACCATGGCCCAAGGAAATTGGGAACCTCCTTTCCCCTGCAGCTCCACTTATCCAGGCACCACTTCAGCCAAGCCAAGGTCTCATGAGCAGCTTCACTGCCTGGAGGAAGATTTTACTGGTTCAGTGGAAATGATCCCTGAACTTAGGGTAGGAATTAACTCTGGGCACTCTCTTAGTGGACGGCTTGGTTATATGAGGTTGTCATTTTTGCCACTTAAATTAGTGAGGTTAAAGAAAGCCAGCAAAGGCAATCAAGCTACCTAAAAATTTTTAAATGTGAGAGGATGAAATTCAAAAGCTCCATATTTTCTCAATGTCAATATGGATTTCCCTCTATCTTTCCACTGATGAAGTCTCAGACAAGAGCCTGCAGGCAGAACTGTCCCTTTAAAAGAGTTGTGTAAAAAAGGTAATTTTCCTGGCAAAAATTTCATCCTCATTTTGCCTCAGTTCATTTAGTTCAGTCTGAAAGACTGGAAGAAACCCCAAACCCTCAGAACATCCTGATGTGCTCTGAGCCTCACACCTCTAGCTATTGGCTTTGTCTGCCTCTCTTGCTTTCCAAGAGAGACCTGTTATTTTATGTCACTGCCCAGAGATACCATAGATATTTTGATTTGATGAGAAAAATTCCTCAAGTTTTAATAAAATAAGTGAAAGTGGTCATCTGGGCATGCTGCAACCCTTGGTGTATCATGGGCTCTGGTGTAAGGGAAAAGTGAGTTAAATTAGCAACAGGACCAGACCTTGCCCTGCAGACCAAAACTCCTCCTGACTGCTGCAGGACTCTGGGCTAGAGAGGCTGTGGAGGGTGGGGAGAGGGAGCTGCTAATCTGCTGGAAAGGAGATTTCCTGGAAAATCTCTAATGCAATCAACTCAGCCAACACAATGCAAGGCAGGGACTGCGATGGGAACAACGCCCTTCACTGGAAGAGTGGGGAGGAGAAATGCACTATATCCCTGCTGTGGCAGCTCCCTTCGGCCTCACCCTGGTGTGCTGAGAGGAGCCTGCCTGGCCCAGAGTCAGGTTCAGTGTGCCCCAGGCTGCCTTCATCCTCAAACTGGGCCATGCTTCACTCTCTGCAGCAGTGCATGGAGTCTGTCTGTGCTTTCCAGTGTCTTGCTTTGATCCATGCTCAAGGCTGCTGGGAATACCAGCCCATTTTATAGATTTCAGGAACTGAGGAAGCACCAAAAAAAGTGGCTCAGGTGGGGAAAGCCAGGCTCCAGCTTTCAGCCCCTCAGCTCACTGCCTTCTGCTGCTCTTTGGGGATAAACCATGGGACTCCTTTCCTTCTCAAAGGGTTTCGAGCTCTTATTAAAGGCTCCTTTGAAAAAGAACCAATTATAGCCCTTAGCATCATTTCCTTGCTCAAGCGTGACCCAGAAGTTGTAAGTACTCACATTGTCTATCTGTAGTTCATTTCAACTTCAATAATAATTCCTGGTTTTAATTTGATGCTGATTGATCGTGAGACTGCGTGGAAGCCATATGGCACAGCGTGCATAGTTTTACACCATTCCCATTTTCCAGCAATCATGTCAAATGATTTATGTAGCTTCAGACATGCTTAAGGGACAAAGAGTGGCATTTGTTTGGATTATCTTATTGATGCTTTATTCAATCAAGAGAAATCACAGTGAATGGGGAACAGACCAAATGTGTGCAAATTCACAAATTTACAAGGGGCAGCAAGCAGGAAGGAAGGAGAGGCACTTGATAGGGCTTTACACATCTACTTTCTAAAAAAATAGGTATTATCTTTGCCAGCAAGGCTTGAGAAACTCTTACTGCAGGCAAAAGACAATTTGCTTTGGCTTGCCCATTTCTGAATATTGTGGACACAGCTGGTGGGAGCAATGGTTTGGGCAGGTTGGTGCCCTTGGTCTGGGGGACACACAGGGATGGGGTGGGCGAGGAGGAGCCCCCAATTGCTGCCCCATCCGCCTTGAGCTGAAACTCAGAGCCCTCTTGTCCCCGAGCCTGTGGCATTGTGCCAGACCGGGGTTCCAGTGCCACCTGGGCTCTGCCTGTGGCACATCCCTGAGGTGCAGGGCTGCCCTGGCAGCTGCTGCCTGCTGCAGGCTGTGATTCCTGCTCGGCACAGAGCAGTGCTGCCAGCTGCCCGAGGCTGAGCTGCAACTACAGTGCCTGCGTTGGCACCCACAGCAGGCTGGAACATCACCATGGGCTGGGTGAGTTTTGGCCAGCTGCGCTCAAAATCAAGAATTCCAAGTTTCCTCAAAATCTGACAAAGGAGGGAGTCATCCCCTGCTGAACAGCTGGAAATGACTTCTCCCATAGCTCTGGGCTGGGGGTGCAACCCAGCACCTCTGGAACAAAACTTGTCCTTTTTTCTCTCAGCACGCCTATGAATGCAGAAGCCACAGGTGCTTCATTTGCATGGCCCTAATTATTCCTGTTCAAAGCATGAGATAAAATGGCAAAGAGGCAGTAAATCATGACAAATACCAATATTCATCATAATCTCATTCCTGGCAGTGTCTGGAGCCTTTTATCATAGCCAGGCATCTCAGAAGAGCAATTCATATTTAAAAGATTAATTTCTTAAAGGTAAAATGCATATTCGAATCAAAAATCAGGATAAGGGGAGAAACTGGGCTGGAAGCCTCATTCAGATTGGGGTCAAGGTATATAAATATGGTTTCAATATGAGGTTTGCAAGGATGTTTTGGGGATATAGTGCTCAACTCCTGTATATTTCTAAATCTGTTGATCACTCACATCCTGCATGCAGCATTTTTCTTTTTTGGATAATTGCTGCTTGATTTAGCTATTTAAACTAAGATAATTTTCTCCATGAGGGAGATCCACTAGGTAAAAATGAGAACATATTACTTTCTAATAACTGGAACACCAGTTGTTTAGTCAGTTTAAAACTCACTAAACTTTAAATAACCCTACCTATCAGTTTCATACTTTTTTCCCAATAAAACTCCATAATAAAACTTGCCAAAGATGATGATTAATCCAATAGTGAATTGGCAGTTGCTGGCATAAAGTGGGACAAAAAAATTACATGAGGCTGTCACTAGTAAAAGTGCTTCAGTCTGCTACAGATATTAGAAGTATCTCCTGCCACATTGGGAAATTAATAGTTACTGACTGTTTTGCCCTGAGGAATGATTTTCTCAATGACACTAAATTTTTACCCAATATCAAATATGAAATGGTGCACGCACACACACATATATATATTACACATTTCTCATTATTACATGCACTGTTTTCTTTTAACACCACAGAGTTAAAAGACAGAAAATGAAAACAGAACACCAGCTTTGCCAGAAAATCCTTTTCAGTTACACTTTGCTTAGGGCAACTTTCAGCTGTGCAGCACTGGGGAAGACTTAACCTGCAGGAGAAATCTATTGCAGCCTTTCTAAGAGGTTTCTAAAATGAAGAAAACTCCAGGAACAGGAAGGTATTCTGGGTGGGATGAGCAGGACGCCCTGCCAGGGTGACGACACTGCGAGCATTGAGTGTATGGACGTCAGCTAAGGGGGGTTTATCTGCAACAAGCAACTGCACTTGGATTAAAGCACTGGTTCACGCTGCTGTCAACAGCCTGTTCTCCCTGGTCATCTGTCACCAGGTCCAGCTTTTGCTGAAGGCAACATTTGCCTGTCACTCTGTGCTTCATGCACAGGTGATTATTTACAATTCCAGGAGTAATTTCTCTCCCTCGCAGCACTGTGGGCAGGACACTCTCCCTCCCTGCCCCCTGCTATTTTTCTTTAAGACAAAGCAAAAGCCCAAGCAGGGAATTCAGAGAATGTTTTTTCTTCCAACTAAGGAAATCTCAAGGGCTTCTTTCTAAACTGCTGGAGAGTGCCCTGGGCCTGGCTGCAATGTGCAGCATTTCACACCAGCTCAGCCCCGTCACTGGAAAATGTGCCCCAACCTCTTGGGCAGCAGCTGGGGAGCAGCTGGGATGGGCCATGCAGAGCAAAGAGCTAAGGAGGGTTTCTGTATAAGTAGGAGACTGTTTTTTGGATGCATGTAGAAGGTGAAATCTCTGGTTGTGTGCTCCTTTTCCTTGAAGGAAACAATTCATGGGCAGAGTTGTTCCTACACCCTGCACCCCTCAACAGAGAGATGCAGAAATTTCTTCCCCACAGATTTCTTCCCTGGGCAGAAATCTAGCCTGCAGTCAGTGTTTCTATGAGACAAGGCATCACTTTGCCAGGTGGGGTGGTTTGGCATGTGATGGAAGAAGTTCTTGTCATCCTGCTGGGCTGATGCTTTCCTGGTTCTCTGTCACTCAAAGTGCTCACTGGAAAAAAGCCATTTTTTGCCTGCATTTCCCACTGACATTTCCCTGCAATTCCCACTGCTACAAGCTGGATGTTAGTTTGATTTTCACATACAGTGTTTAGGAATGGGTGTGTGATGTCTCCTGACTGTCACCACATCTCTGGGCTCTCCCTGTGTGGTCCCAATGCTCCTCCTGCAGCTTCATTCCTGGGGCAGCCTGAGTCACCCTGGGAGAGATACACAGAGTCTCAGCTAAAATGGTCCAGGGCTGGTTCAGAACCTCTGACCTGCCTGATTTATTTATGGAAAAATACATTTCTCCTCTTTCTGCAAGAAAATTCAGTGTTTCTACACGAAATTTAGATTGACTTTATGAGTACCAAAGCTGAAATCTCCTAACATAAAGACAGTGAATTCTTTGTTTAAATCTGCAGCAATTTATTTGACTTAAGCCACAGGAAAACCAGCAGAACTTAGCTCCTATATAGATTTTTTTTCTATATCAGAGAGGTACAGAAATAGATTTTAATTATTTTTAAAAGAGAAATGGTTAATATCAGAATTGATTGAAGTATTTGCTTTCTGGTAGGAGCAAGGAGTCTTTTGAGGTCTCTTAGGCAAGCTTCAAAAACACCTAAAAGTTGCAAGATCGAATTGTTTTCAATTATTCATTTGTTTTCAATATCTGAAGGTCATACAACAGGCTGTGATGGGGAATGCAGCTGTCATTAAAAATTTACTTACTTTTTGTACTCCAATTAAACTTACAGATAATAGCAGATAAAAACAACCATGTGATTGCTTTCCTGATGAGGGCACTGATTTACTGATACTGGACTTGGCTTCAGTGTACTTACACCAGGGATGAGTTTGTCTGCAAAGGTTTGCTTCCATTTTAGGAAGAAAACAATTGACAGCTGTACAAACTGCAGGATGTGATACTGTCCTTGGTGAGGATTTTCTAGGCAGCGTGGCACACACCATGGCATGCCCCATGCCCTCTGAAGATGTGGTCAGCCAATGCTGCTATGTTAAATTGGGGTGTCAGTCCCTTCTACTCCTTCTACTCAGTGAAGGAGGAAGCAGATCTGGGTCTCTGATGGGAATGGAGGAGCTGCCTTCAGAGTCCAAACATTGAACCTGTGAATTTTCCCACACTGAAAGCCAGATCTTTCCCAAGAAATCACCCTCCATTCAGTTTTCTAGACCTGGAGGTTGTTGTTTTAATAGTTCACTGGGCAGTCAGTAAGACAAAGTTATGGAAATTGTGCTTTTGGAAATCCAGCCATGGAATTTTGGCATTTGGACAAACCTCCTTTTACAGAAGGAAGAGGAG
Source organism: Acridotheres tristis (assembly GCA_037013685.1). NCBI lineage: Eukaryota > Metazoa > Chordata > Aves > Passeriformes > Sturnidae > Acridotheres > Acridotheres tristis. The sequence continues at coordinate 5,741,550 of CM072899.1, read as the reverse complement.
ATGCTGCAGTGAATTGATGCATCCTGCACATATCCAACAGATTGACTTACAGGCCAGCAGTACCCAGGAAAACTGCAGAAGTAATTGGGATATGCAGCACTAATGCAGCCTTTTGCTGTATGTGATCTAAACAAGAAATGAGACCCAGCCTTGTATCCTGGCCTCTCCTGCCTGAGCCAGGGCTGAATTTACAGAGGATGTGCTCAGCTACAGCCACCTCAGACATTCTTTGACAGAAGATTGGAGTGCTGCATGAAAGCAAACTCTCTAGGAATGACTCATCCCTTATCACTGATAGTTAAACCTGAATTATTTTCAATCTATGTGCATGGGTCTATGGACAAATAGAAAGAAACCCAAATACAAAAAGGCCCAAAAAATTAAACATTGTATTTGGAAGCAACTGAAATAGAATATGTTACAGTTTATGAAGAGAGATCAAGAGGAGGAAGCTTTGTGTAGAAATAAAACAAGGAATTCATTCTTATGCTGATGTCTCAAGGGTCAGGATTTCCCAGAAAAACCCAGCAATTTTAAATGGAAATGGATCAGACCAAGGATAGCTTCACTCTCATGCCTAAGGCTCTCTTCTTCGAAGTGGTTCTCCATCTCTTCTGGTATTATCTCTTCTGGTGGTATTATTTGTTTTCTCTCTCTCAAAATGATAGCTTATCAGTAATACTAGGGAGTGATTTTAAGCATTAGATCAAAGGGATCCTTTCACTGTGAGATTTCTTGTCAGTGAGCTCCAACTTCTGTGCAGCAGTCACCCCCCACCCAGAGCCTCTGCTCTGAGAGGGAACTCAGCACCTGTGGGAGGTAAAGAAATCAGAAACACTAGATTATTTTCTAAGCGTTCACTATAAAGTGGGTGTCTAGTTTGGTTAAGAATGCAAGAACTGACGCAAAATCTGCTTAGGATTGGTCACAGGACAGGCAAATTATGGCAGGAATTATACAGATAACAAGGTCTCATTAATTCAGGAGGTTGGATCATTCTCACTGGCCTAGACTTTCATCCCCTTTTTAAACTGCTATTCCAATGTGCTCTATAGAAGCTTTGAATTTCATGAGACATCAAAGATGTTATCACCATGGAGCTCCCAGAAAGACTGATGGTCCAGGCTTGCTGTCATCACACTGTCATCCTCCCAAAGTGGCTGGATTGCAATAAATTACAGCTCTGCTCTGACCGAGGAAAGGCTTGTGTGTGCTCTTCTGAGGACAAACTCCTGCTGTAAGCCTGTAAAATGACTAAGATGGATGAGGAGGGCTTAGATTTGAACTCATCTTTAGGTCCTACTCATGCCTGTAAGCCTGACTGATACAACTATGTGCAATGAGTGAGAACATTGGGTCTAAATTATGAAAACAGCTGCAGCAGAAGGTGACTCTTAAATCTTCCCTGGATGTCTGTGTACGTGTGCATGTAGCAGTCTGCTCCCTCTTCCTGCTCAGCATCCTTCCAGACAAAGCTTAGGAAACTATTTTCCTCAGATTTGAGTGGAATTTGATGAGTAATTTCAGCTGAGCTCTGATATAAGGTGAATTTTGTAAGGATTTTAAGTGCCTGCTAATAAGTATTCAACAAAGAAACAGTTTGCTATTTGCATTTTTCATCAATATGTGATGCACCGAGTGGAGCAAAGGGCCATTTTAAATTTTTGATATATTTCATATATGTCTATGAATTCATGTATTGACAGTGCCCAAACTAAATATACTCATCCAGAATTGTCATTTAAAGAACATTAGAGTAAAGTGCTGTTGTAGCCATGAGAAAAACCTTCAACTGGTGGGAATAAAAATTAAAGAAACACGAAGAAACATAAAGAAGAGTTCCAGACCAAAACTGAGATCAAGTCTGGGTGAAGATAAATTTGGGATCTCTCCTGATCAGGACAATTCAATGTCCTCATGGAACTGAACAATGTCTGGGGAAGTCTGTTGGGATTGCCTTTTCATTTTCATGGGATTATTTCTGTACCCAGCCTGTTTTCTGCATATCACTGCCTTGCAAGCTCACAGAGTCCCTGTGCCCCACTGAACTCAGGGTCCTCTGTCAGAGAGATGCAGCAGCACAAAACCAGTGCAGCATCCTGAAGCCCAGTGCAGGATTTGCCTGGGAAGGAGAGAAAGTGCTCAACTTGGTTATTATAAACATAAGCAAGAGAGGGTTAAGGATTCTCCCTGCACAGTTAGAATTTTGCTATGGGCTTTCTGAAATTAAAATAACTTCTGGAACATATTATTCCTCTTCTTTTGGCTGATAAGAATTGTAATACAGGGAATATTTTGTTATCCACAGAACGTTTAATTTCCGTATAGACAGGATGTTACATTTTTGCATTTTTTTCTTGGATATTCCCAGAAGCAGCCTGAGATCTAAATGCTTGCTAGTGTAGGAAAAAAAGACGAACAGTTTTAGTCTTCCTCCACTGAATTTTCATGAAGTAAAAAGTTAAAAACAGCCTTTAAGGAAAGGACAATTGTAAAGAGGGCAGCCTAGAAGAGTAAGTGCTAGAAGCTAATTGAAAAGCACAATTACTTTAAAAATCTCCTTTATCTTAGTGCAATGTTAACTTTAGGGTAATTTTTTCCCTTTCTGGGAGGCAGTGTCACAGTAGGTTGATATTGGTGTGATTAGATAAATGTTACTCTTACATGTGCACCGCCTCAGAGGCTTGTGTGTGTACATTTTTAATGACTGAGGTCTCCTTCCTATCAAAAAAATATCCTTTTACACCTTAGCTGCTGTAAAAGGACACAGCAAAAGTATCCCATGCTGGGAAGTGCAGTTAAAAGTATTTGGAAAGCTGGAATTTATCAGAATGAACATATCTAAATGAGGAGTGTAGCTGGGGCAAGGGAAAACCTTTTTGATAGAAAAATGGGAAAACCTTTCTCCGTAGTAAAATGGAAAAACATTCTACTGGAAAAAATTCAGACTTGGTTTCAATTAGTGAAATGTAAAATTTCCCAGAATTTCTGGGTAGTGTCAGATTTCAATTTTTTGGCCTCAATATTTCAAGTAGGTATGAATTTGCTCATGGAAGAAATCTCCCCGAGTTCAGCAGCAGCAGATCTTCTGCAGATCCTTTCCTGGGGATGGTGCATGGGAGCACAATCCAAACCCAGAGGAATCGAATCCAAGCCACTTGCACACAGGTACAGGGTAGCACTAGGAGGCGAACATTATTAAACCAAGCACCCAAATTTCTTCTTCCAGTCCTTCTCCAAGTATTCCCTGTCTGTGCATTCAGAATAAATCTGTTCTCATGTGAAAGCCAACAGGAATCTGGGAAGCTGATACTGTGTTTCCAAGATTTTTTTGTTGGGTTTTTTTTTTTTTTTTCGGTTGTCCAGTTACTGTTTCAACAGGAAGGTGTTTAATCAACGCAAAAGGCACAGAAAAAAGCTGGTGATTTCCAGAAGGAGAAAATGTCGGGCTGATTACAGTGTTTCTTTCTCAGGATGGAGTAGACAATACAAAGCGTGTGATAACACGCCCAAGATACGCCTCAGATCCCCAGCAGCAGCAGGCGGTGAATGAATGGCACATTTCCTATCACGGCTTTCACAGTCCCAGGCTGATAAGGAATGTCTGCTGCTGCAGAGCGTGTTTGTGCCAGATCCTTGGATACACCTTTGGAAAAGCCCAATCTTCTCTCAGGCAACAAGAACACGAGCAGTTCACAGAGAGGGAGAAGTTCCCTCCGAGTTTTTAGCTTGTAAACTTGCTAGTCTATTTATTTTTATTTTTAATATTGGATAATTGTATTCTCCAGCTCAGACCATGGCAGTAGGATGAGAAGAATGAGGATATTTCCCTTAAGTTTTGACCCAGAGAAGTGAAACGTTTGGTCTCCAAGTGGGTACAAAGTGTGTTTTTGTGCTTTAAAATTTGATTGACACTGGCAAAAGGGACATATTATGCACATAGCACATATAGCCCTTCATATCCTGTTCGATGTGTGACTTGAAGTCGTTAATCTCATGCATTTCCTACGCTCAGCACTGTGTGCCAAGATGATCAGAAATAGCCAGGGATTTGGGACACCTCAGCTATTGGGTGTCCAGCTGAAGAAACTTCTAAAGGTCTTGGCTTTCAGAAAGCTTTGAATATCCGTCCTCTTAAATTGGGCTTGTAAAATGTCTGCACCCAGTCCTTGGAGGTTTTTGTGGAGCAGACACTTTCATAGCTGCAGTTGGGTTTGGTGGAGCATTATTGGCATCCTCAGATGCTCTTCCAGAGTCATGCTCCATGAGGGCAGAGGGGTTGGGCTCCAAATGTTACCTGGTGTACTGTGACACTTTAATTTTCCTCAGAATTGTACTTGGCTGGTGTGGGAAAAGGGCAGCATTTCCCCTTGAGACAAAATCTGTGATCGTTAAATGTAAAACAAGGAAAAAAGTACCTTCCTGAGATATCCCAGCCTTATCTTCAGTGGATTGGCAACAGGTCTGCCAAAGCTGTGATTGACCTTCATGCTATGAGGTTAAGGACAGAGGAATGAGGCCTCTGCTGTGCATTAAATTTGAAGACATCAAGTTTAATAGAAATGTCAAATTCATCTTTTTCTTACTGGTGTTCTCCAACATCATCTCCTATCCTATCCTATCCTATCCTATCCTATCCTATCCTATCCTATCCTATCCTATCCCATCCCATCCTATCCCATCCTATCCTATCCTATATCCCTGTCCTCCTCTCTGCAGCCCCCCAGCAACTTCTAGAAGTGCTGGTTGGACACGTTTCAGATGAACTCAAAGGTTAAAAACGCCAGAGAATAAACAATATGAGGAACAGAGCTGGCGTGAACCAGCTTGTCTCAGTGGTACAAAGCTGAATAATACCTGGGTAAACAGAGCAGAAATGGCTATTGACAAACCAGCCCCTCAAGAGCAGTGACTGCTGAAATGCTGGGGCCTGCCAGAGTCCAGCAATGCCTCGTATGATGAGCCACATGTGTCTGAGAGTGAAGACGTGGGGAGAGATATAAATTACATCCCGGATGTTGCAGTGTCCCACAGTCACACCTCTGTTATCTGCAGTGCTGTGTGTTTAGCACACAGTTACACACACTTAATCTGGGGAATAAATATGTCAAGGGACAGACAGTTTTCATCTCTCTGCTTCTAATGCTTCCTTCATTCTTCTAAGAAGGGAATAATGCAAAATAATAACAATAAAATCTGCTCTGCAGGATGTTTGCAGCCAATTTGGCAGGTTCAAAAGATAATCCTTCACACTTTTTGGCTTTAAATGAATGACCTTTTGTGTAGAGGAAAAAGGCAGCCTAGCCTCTTTTTGTGCTTTGAGGAACCAACCCTCTGCAATACCTCCCAGCTAAGTAAATGCTGTGGCCATCCTGCAAACACATTTCTCAGCTGGGCTGGAGGACAACACGTTTCTTTCCATCTCAAGGACCCAGGGAATAAGGTTTGTTCATTCTGCATGATCTCAAGTAACCAAACCCTCAGTGCTTTGCAAACCTTTTGTGAAGGCAGAGCAAGGATGCTTGTTCATGCCAACAAGCCCTGCTGGGTTTGCTTACAGAGTTGTGCAGTTTGCCTTCAAGAGCTCATATAACATGGAGGCCTTGGATTTTTCCTTTCCATATTCTGTTTCCAGACTTTCCACTGTCCTCCTCCCCCTGAAAGCTGCCTTGCAGGTAGGGTTACTCATGGAAGTTAGGGGTGCTCATTACCTCAGGCAGCAATTGCTGCTGTGAATATTGAATGTGCAACACGAGCTGGGTCCTGAGCCTTGTGGAGAGCTTGGACTCCTCTCCCTGCAATAGAGATTCACTGGGGGAAAAATCTGAAATGTTAGAAGTCCCTGTAGGTATTTAAAAGAAATGTGGACACTTATTAAGGGACATCTTTAGTGGTGAGCTTGGCTATGCCAGGTTAATAGTTGGATCCAATGATCTCAAGGGTCTTTTCCAACTCTACTGATAATGAAAGATGAAGAGGAATTACGTGCGTTTCTCAGGGAATAGTACCTGTTGGTCTGCTTGGGGTTTTTTTAAACCTCTATCCCTGTTTTCCATGTGAAAAAACAAGATGCTTCTGTACTCAAAACAGCAAATTTTTGGTCCTGGGAAGACGTTTCATGATGATGACAGTCACAGTTCTGAATAAGGGTCTTGGTAGGAGAAGTAGGAGAATGGGAGAAGGCTCTGTCTCAGTCCAGCTGGGGCTTCTGAAAGATGATTTCGTGACCTCCCCTGTGCCAAAATCAGCCAAAAGAACAAGTCATGTTTATGCTTTATGCAGACCATATGCCACTGAATTTTTTTTCTTTGAAACAGCCAAAATCCTTCACTGGCTAGATGGAAGTGTGTGGATAATGCATTTTACCAACACCAATGCTTCATGTCTAGAGGAAAGCATAGATGCCTTTGAAAGCAACTCCTCTAAAGATTTATTTTAACTTGCTCTTACTTCCTGCTACACTGAATTGCAATTGATTTTGCTTTTAAACATAGTATCAGTTATTTAAAAAAACCCAACCCTTTGTCCTCCACCAAAATGAAAAAAATCTCTTCCACTAAAAAACGAGATATTTATTCTCCTGCTCTTGTGTGAATTTGTATCTGCTTCCTTCCAATTCCTCACTCCTGGCCAGCTGCAATTCACTTTCTCTGCTGGGATGGGGTGGAAGGGAGGCTCTTCAGTGAGACATTTTTGAACAGTTGTTTGCAAGCCCACTGTTAAAAGCTCGTCCTCCTCCTGCTGCTGAGCGTGTCCTGTGGAGCCGTGTCCCCTTTCAGGGCTCGGCCGTGGCTGCAAATCTCATCTTCTCGCCCGCCTGGGGGGTAAACCATTTGACCTGTGACCTTCAGCTGATCCGAAACCTCCATCAATCCTTCTGCAAAGTTTCACTGGAACCAGGGCTTCCAAATGACCCTTTGCATAGTTCCTAAAAGGAAAAGGAAAAAGACAATAACCGGCTCAAAAAAAAAAACCATCCCCAGCCCTGTGCTGTTTTCTGTTGTTTTAGCAGAAACCAAACATAAGTCATAAAAACACAGGCAAGAAAAATAGAGCACGCTGGCTGCCAGAAAAACAAATCGTAACAGAACATAGAGGGGCCTCTCACAGGGAGGAGGCAGGGAAGAAACACCTGTGATTTCCATTGAAAATCCCCTGATATCTGCATTCCCCCCGTTCTGCTCCAATGAAAGTTCTCGTTGCTCTATCTCTGACCCCGGGGCAAGGTCTCGATGCAGAGAGGTCCCTCCTTGCTGGGCTGCTCGGGCCAGTGAATCACAGCTGAGGAGCACAGAGAGTGCCTGCCAACTGTCCTCATGTCATTGCTATGGTTATCTCAAAGTGCTCTGCAGATGTTTGCCTGCTTCAAAAACAAAAGGAGAGAAAAAAGGAGCAGAGAGAGAGAGGAAGGAAAAAACAAAGCTTTAAATTTTCTCTCCCAACAGTTACACCACAACTGCTAAAAACCTTGGATGAAGGCAGAGCTGAAGTTGCTGATTTGGTTTTGGACTGTGATGGCCCCTCCAGGCTCTGGTGGAAGAAACCTGGATGGCCCTTCTGTGCCCACAGGGACATGCTGAGCACAGCCAGTGACAAGTGAGCAGGGATGGTGTCCAGGACATGTGCACAGCTCTTAGACAGGCTTGCTTCTGCTTTGGCCCTTCCTAGAGCAGGGGGACATTCCCAGGAACTGTGCTCAGCCCTGTGACATCCCCTCCATTCCAGCTTATAGATGTCTTTGCATAGAATTTTCCTAAAACTCCTTTATTACAGGGTCAGCTTTGAGCACTGAAATCAGTTAGGCACAACTGAAATAGGCACTTCTTCTCATCTTGGTCACAAACACTCCTGGAAGCTGTCAAAAATCAAACTTTGGTTGTTAGAAAGTGTAGCTGTATCAGAACAGCTCCTCACTGGATAAAGAGCCAACACAGCTGCACTGCCTCCAGGACTTCTCCTAGGACTGCTGTGCAGGGTAGACCTGGCCACGGGGTAATCACAGCCCTGAGCTTTAGGACACAAATATCCAATTTTCAGCACTAAGTCACATAACCCCACCCGTGGATGGTGTTTGCAAACGCCATCTCATAGTTCCCGTTAATGTCCCACTGTGTTCCTGGACTATCTTCCCCAAGTGCTCCTTAACCAACATGCACAGGGACAGTGGGACTTGGAGAAGAGGTCTGAGGCATTACAGAGACCTGAACCTGGTGCTTAAACATTTTTTATGGTTGTTTAATAACTTTTTCAGACCTGGTGTTTACAGGAGGCAGGAAGATAACTGACGGGAGAGAGAGGTGCTGTGGGTGTCATTTGGATGAACAGGAGGATATCAAACATGCTCTTAAGGAGCTCCTTTGCATTAGAATTGCTGCAGCACTCGCACTGGTATGCCTAAATGCCACACAGGGATGTTACAGGCGTGTCCAGCTCTCCTGGAATCAACAGGAGAATTTTCCCATCAACTTACATGAGCCCTGGATCACGTTAGAAATGAGTGTGCATGTTCTCTGCAGCAGCACCAGCCTGCTGGGCTTGGGTGTGTTACCACAGGACACAAACCACTGCATGGTGGAGTGGCTGTCCCTAAACCACACAGAAAGAGAAACAGCCTGGGGAGAAAGCTCCCTCTGTTATTCCATGGCTGGTAGGTTCAGGCATACAGTGTTTTCAAGAATACTTTCTGAGGCTGGGGTGGCTAAATGTTGTCTCAAAATAGTGCAATTTCCTTTGTAAAATGGGGTGAAGAATCCTTATCATGGAAGCAAAGCCCAACTCAGAGCTGAATAGAAAATAGTCTTGCTATAAAAAGCATCACTGCCTCTCTGAAACATAAGCCCAGACACATAAAGAGCTCAATTCAGCAATACATGTGACCTGGGGTCTCCAAATTGTTTGCCTTGCTGTAGGACAGGAAGAGAGCCACGGCTTGAAGCAATTTGACAAGTCTTTTCTTTGGAGCTGCCTGACTTACCTTCAGCAGGGCAAAAGAGGGAGCTCAAGTTAAAGGAGACAAAGAGCAGTGCAATAGATCAGGGAACCACGGAATCCTTCAGGCTGGAAAAGACCTCTGAGAGCATCGAGTCCAACCATTCCCCCATTCCCACGATCACCACTAAACCATGTCCCCCAGTGCCATATCTACACATCTCTTAAATCCTTCCAGCAATGGTGACTCCACCACTTCCCTGGGCAGCCAATGCTTTCCAATACAGCCCTTTCTGTGAAGATTTTCCTAACTCCTCACCTAAACCTCCCCCCGGTGCAATTTGAGACCATTTCTTCTTGTTCTATTGCAGATAAAACTTTCTTCCCAGGACAAGGAAGATCCCAAGAGTTCTGGCATGTAAAACTCCCCTGATCTCATCAGATCTACCTGAGCATCATCACAGCAGACCAGGGGTTCAATTGAAACAAGTTTTAACACCAAAGGCTGTGTGAAAAAAATGCCTATTTTAGTAGAAGTGCTTGATTTGAGGTAGTCTTTGAAGTTTATGAACTCGTTGAAGATGCTCACTAATGTTATTTCCTCTTTTCCTCCTCTTATCCTTCTCTCCCTGTGTGAAAAACACCGACAAACAAACAACCCAGATGACGGGAAGAAGTGGGCTTCAGGCAAGACGAGAAATCAGGAAACATTTTGGAAAGCACTTCAGTAAACATTGGCTAAAACTCTGGGGAAGTGGATTTCTTCACATCTTGGAGTGGAGGATACACTCTGATGCGGTCTGTTACATGATTTCCCATTTTAGAGAGCTGTGGAGATTTTTGGAGCACACATTTGGAGCTGTGGCTTTGCAAGCAGGTACCAGGCGTGTGCCGAGCTGCTCTTTTACCCCTGTTGTCAGCTTGTCCCTTGTGCGCCTCTGCCTATTCTCCCTCCTGGGCATTACTCAGGCTCAGCTGTGACAAGGTGATGTACTGGGGGACCTCTCCTGGAGGGCATTAGAGCCAGGACACCTGTTCCATTTCCAAATCCCCTTCCAATTTCATTTTGGGGGTTTTCTCAGGCTATAGTGTTTGGCATCTTCATATCCAAGACAGACTAAAAATGAACCTGTATAGACTTAAAAAAGAGGGAAAAACCTTGAATCAACACCAAAAGCTGCATGTTCTGGTAACAATTCTGGGAAGATGATGTTTAAAGGAGAACTATCCCTGTGGTCAGTGCAATGCTTGTGCTTCCAGGGCCAGCCAGCACAGCCTGTCTGGAGCTTGCAGAGGTTTGGTGCAGCCAGAGCTCCTGAGCCTGTGGCTCTGCCCTCGGGGTAAAGTTACCCCTAGCTGGCCATTTCGGGCTGGTTCTCCATCTGAGGAGATCACTGTCCAAAGAGGGATAAAGGGTTCCTTTCTTCTGGGTAACATCTGAAATCACAGCCTGAGCTCTGGTAACAGGATACTGGTGGCTTCAGTTCTGCCGATAAGGGGGATTGCTTCTTTTCCTTGTTGTTGTTGTTAATCCTGGGAGTGGAGATCAGTTGCAGTGCAGGTGTCTGATTTTCATTAAAATTGCAAATTGGACTGAATGCTTGATCAGATAACAAAGACATCATTGAAACCATGTGTCTTCCTTCAGCAGCAGAACAGGACAAGACAAAGAATTTCCCAGTGTGTGTCCACTTGTGCATATTTACTGCAGAGAAAGAGTCTTAATACTTTGGTCATGGGTGAATAAATAGCTTCTAAGAAATGCCAACCCTATCAAACTTGCTGCAGCTTTGGAACAGCTTTAGAGTTGAATAGAAGAACTACAGTATTAGCCCTTTGGGGAAAACACAGGCTGCTCTCAAAGGACATCAATTAACTGTAGCATCTCTTTAATCCCAATTTATTGGATCTTCCCTTTTTATCAAAGCACTTAAGCGTTTTCTTAGCGTTAATTGTGATCTTAAGTGCTTTGACGGACAAAGATGGACTTTCACACATGCTGCTGTCCTCTCCAGAATCAAGACTGTGTGTTTTTCTTGTTCTCTTTCCCATTGAAAGAGAATAAGCTCAATAGAGAGGTTCATCCACTCGTTCTGCTTGGGAATAACATGCAAGAAACTCATCTGGAGTAGGAAGGAGTGGGGGCTGATGGCATCTACATGATGTTTGGAAAGAAAGTTCCTCATGCAATGTCCTCCTGGCAGCTAAACAAAGTGATTTTGAAGTAAACAAACACACAAACACTGTGTTTCCTACAACAACATCTCCTGACAGATGCCACTGCGTTTATGTCTTCATTATGTCGTTTTAGATCATTGTCCTCTCTTCTTCCTCTTTGTGGCAAACACCCTTGGACTTCCCTTAGCAATGATGAAGGGAGCAGCTGAAGAAAGGCTCATCCAGCCAAAACCATTAGCTAGCAGGTATCTAAGATAATCCTTTAAGCACTCCAGAAACCAGGATCAATGAGAAAGGTGGTGAGCTGTGCCTGCAGTTGTCAAGCATTTGTTTAAAATCTGTGAGACGGAGTTTCAGCTGTGACCCATTTAACTGGTGTTTGCAGAGCTTCTGAAGGGGTTGTATTGAAAATGGAACGTTAAATGGGTGTTTGGCATTAGAGGAACACTGAATGGTCTTCTCTTGGCCATCAGTAGGGTTAGATACAGCCACAAGAGCTCAGGGGCGAAGGAAATTCTGTTCCTGGTGCAGGGGAGCAGTGATAACCTGGGATAAAATCTTCTTTATTTGAAGGCTCTTTACCAAGTCTGCCCTGCTCCATGGTAATGCTGCAGGAGGAATTCCTCAAGGAGTTTAGACAGGTCAGGGTTAGGGAAAATAATTCTTGACTTTTACAATGAGATAATAATGAGGAGTTCCTCATGCTCTGCATGCACAAGGAGCAACTCAACTTTGAAAATATAACTTGCTGTCCTGGTGTCCTTGAATAAAGCCTGCTCAGCCACAGCTGTCTCCAGCAAGTCCCATGCCATTTTTGGGGCAGTTTGCTTTGCTCTGGGTGAAGGACACGATGCAGACGTTTCTCTGGCCATGGGGACAGTCATGCAGGGACACCTGGCTGTGCTGTGCCCAGGCAGCTGTGCCTCGGGACACTGTGTGCTGATAAAATTGGCAAATTCAGACAAACTGCAACCCTGAGAAAGACCAGAACTCCCTACCCCTAAACGCTGTGAAGAGCATATGAAGGCTGTGAAACAAATTGTTTTCTGAAGAGTGGGCATTATTTAAATTTTACAGAAACATGCAAGGAATTCCTTTGGGACTAGGATACACAATACAGACATACAAACGGATTGCTCTGACAGCTTCCCATGCAATGAGCACTCAGTATTTACTATTTACTTTCATCCCTGGGTAAATGGGACATAACTTGAAAATATTTTCATTCCTCTCAGAGCATCACTTGGAATATCTGTAGAATCCCTCAGCGTCACAATTCCGAGAAATCTTCCGGGATCGTGTTCTGAAGTTTGCTTTGGATATAAAAGGACTCAAAAGGCCATAGATTATCCCAGGACATATCAAAACACGCATTAAAAATTTCCATGTTCTTGAACTTGTGGCAAAAGTCAGCCACATTCAGTCAGTTCCGTTCAAGTTTAAACTCAAGGGATCTTCTCTCTGCTTGCCAGTGTGTCAGTGCCTTGAGGGGAGGTGGAAACTGCTCACTGGACTCTGTCCTGTCCTGTTAGAGGAGAAGCAAGTGCTGGAACAGACAGGGAAAGCATCTGGGCTACAAAGCATGAGAAACTGCTGGCCTAAAAAAAGGGCTGTGTAGAGTTACAGCATTAATTAGTGCAGAGGAGCAGCTACCCAGGCATTTCTAACCTTCTCTCATGGCAGTGGGAATCTGGCAGGAAATTGCTCGGGTGCGTGGCTGTCAGATGTGCCGTGAGCCCAGCCCGGGGCTGTGCCATAGCAGGTGGCTTTTAAGGACAGAAGCCACCCAGAAGCTTTGGGAAGCAGCTGCTGTTGTCACTTCACTATGGGGAAAATGCAGTTTGTTCCAGCTCTGCTTTGCTGTTGCCTAAAGGGATGTACATTGCAGGGAGCCAACATCCCCATCCTCGCCTTTTGCTTTAAGCTAATGGATTTCCAGCCTCCTCCATGTGTAGAACATCACCAAAGGACACTGCTGGTTCCCTTGCTGCCACCTTAATCCCTCTTGTTTCACAACAGCCTGTGGTCAGCAGTGAGGTGAAGGTGATGCAGGGTGGGACACTGGCATGGGGACACTCCAGTTGTACCAAGCTGGTGTCAGAGGATGCAGCACAGAAATGGGTGCCACAGCTGATCACTCCTGGAATTGCAGCAGAGAACCCTGCCCACATCTGTCTGAGACGTAAGCTCTGCCCATCCCTCTGTTCCAGGCTTGTTATCAGATGATCATTTCTAATCACAGCAGAACGGTGTCAAGAAGCAGCTGAAATCATCACTGGGCAGGAGGTCAGGAGCAATAGCCACAAGATCAGCAGGAGCCCCTTGGCCAAAACCATCTCATAAAGAGAAGTGGGCCAGAACAGCAACACTGGTGACCGTGAGATTGTGTGGAGTTTTATCAGTTTAAATAATCTTATCTGGCACTCTGTTCTAAACAAAAGCTGGGGTTTCATGGCCATCCTCAACGCTTTTGCCTGTGCTACAGTGGCAAGTTGCATTTTGGGGGGTCAGTAATGGAAAACAGATGTTTAAATGTGTGCAACAAGAAGCAAAAAAGAAAATACAAGCACAGAGTCTGACGTGAGCAGGATGGTATCTCTGAATTGACAAAATGAGAGCCATGTTCATTAAGCACAGGATTAAATAAGCTGCTATTTTCTAATTGTTGTGCAAAGCTGCTTTTGTGACAATAAAATTTCAGTCCTTGTAATATATCCGCATCAGAAATTTATTTTAGCAGAGCCTGCTCCTAGTTCATACAGGGATAAACTTCTGTCCAAGTGGTGTTGCAGGAAAGGGCTACACTGCCAAAAAGACAATGCAAGATTCATTATTTGCCCAGCACACTGCTGCCAGGCTATGAAAAATGCTTCTAAGTATTCTTTTAATTAAGAAGAGATACTTCCACTGAGTAATGAGGAGACCTACTTTGAAATCAGAGAGATGCCAGCATTTCAAAATTAGTTTCCATTCCAAGTTGGATTTCTGAAATGTATCTATTCAGAAAGTTTTTTTAGTAGTGTCAAAATATTATGCCAGTCACAATATGTGTCTCCTACAATATTTAATCCTTCAGCGAACATTTGTAAATTATTACCATGAAAAATAATCCAGTTGAATAATGTTTCTTTTCCTTTAAACATCAAAACAGCCTCCTGAAGTACATTACTTCAGACATGCTTCATTTTTGCATAGAAAACTAATTTTTTTTTTACACCAACAGTAGCAGTATCTGTGAGTTTCAGATTTATTTCTCTTCATCAAAGGCAAAATATGAAAAGAAATTATTTCGTAAAATTGTTTTTATGGCATGCATTTAAGCATGTAGAACTACAGTGAGATGATTCAAAAAATTGGAATTGCTCTATTTAAAATGATAAAGATCAACTTGTCCCTTTTAAGTGTGTCTCCCTGTTATTCTTGGAGGAGGAATAAACAGTCTCAGAGTAAATGTTTCATTGAAATCCATTGAGAAAAAATTAAACTTTTATATTATTTGCTGGGAAAAATGATGATTCTGCGAGCTGACATTAAGGGACAGATTTTCAACATTATTCACCCATTGAAAATAGCTCCTATTGTTCCCAAGTTCAAAAGCCTTTCTGGTTATTGCAGCTTTGTCCTAAATATGCAGCCGAACAGTTGGGCTGGACTGCTACATTTCAGTTGTGCACACATGACTTCCCGTGCAGTTTCTGCCCAGCACATGCAGGGATGCTGCTCCCACCTCCAGCAATGCCACAGACACTGAGTTTGTAGCTGCATTTCACAGAAGTTTGGGTTTGGCTGCAGCAGGAGCCCAGAGAGGTTATAGGAACCTCTTTTCCTCACTCAAAGCGGGACCTTGGAATTTTACCATGTTTCTGATGAGTGCATGAAAAGAAATGTGGCTGTTTTGTCACATCAGCCAGTGGTAGATGTAATTGTTGCTTTGGGCTTACCAGGAGATGAAAGGTCTCTTTTAGGTTGAGGGATGTTCTGTGGTTTGGGCACTTGCTCTTCCTACTGGGTCGTTTTTGGGGATGCCTTTCCCTCGGGCCCCATCTCATCTCCTGCTCCATGTCCGCATGGATCAGGCAGCGGGGTTTCACCACGGGGGTGTTGCTCTGGGACTGCAGTTCATATTGAGATAGGACAAGCTGTGATCAGCCAAGAGGCTGTGTCCCCAGACAGGAACAGAAGCCACTCCCCAGTGAGGGTCTGGAGGGCTGGAAGAGCCCCCAACCTGCCCGGAAGGATCCGCGCGAGGCAGCGAGCGCTGTGGTTGTGGCCAGCCATCCTCAGGCCCCACTAGAACTTCACACATGATTTCTCTGTGAAACTGCAGCAAGATAAACAAGATTTGGTATGAATTTAAACATAACACTGGTTATGTTATTTGGGAACAAAGCAGTTGCATAACCCTGTAGAAAACAGCGCAGCTGTTCGTGCCGGACAGCGCGCCAAGAGCTGCGCTCTGCTCCCTGCCAGAGGTGTGTGCTCAGATGGGCTCCCTTCCCCTCTCCTGCGTGGTCACACTCGCTCCCAGTCCCGGGGTCCAAGGCAAGGCCACCAGCCCCTCCTGTCTGGTTTCAGGAGACACCAAAGGAGTGGATGCCCAGTGCTGCAGAGCCCTGCTGTGCTCTGCGTGCTCCCTGTGCCATCAGTGTGCACACCATGACAATTGGATTTGCTGTGAGATTAGGGCAGTGTAATCTCATTAACGATGACAAGCTCCACTGGGCCACTCTGCAGCCCGCTGTGTACCCCCCTCACACACACACACACAGAGGCAGGGCTTTGATGAACAGCTACAGCAGAGGAAATGGTCCTGCCAGCTCTGCAGCACCACGGATGGAGGGAGCTGGGCATCAGCACAGTGCCACAGTGGTGAGGTCTACCCGTGTGTGCTGGGATGGCTGAGAGGAGCCAGATCTGCTCCAGCTCCCAGTGAGTTGTCCTCATAAGTGGCAGAGGCCTCTGAAGGTCACTGGGATGGATTAATCCCCACCCTGAGTGGTGCTCATGGTCCCAACTGACCCCAGACTGCATTCACCAGAGCTGCTCTGCAATGTGACAGCCTGCATGGGAAGGTGGGTGGTTGGGGACTGTGCCAGCCCTAGACAGACACTGTCAAACCTCTCCTGTTCACTTATCTCAAAGGGGACTTCCTACCATTAACCCCTGAGTCTGTGTGCAAAACACTTTCCAAAATATCCCATATTATATAATAAAACATTTTTATAACGTAGTATATTCCTGTTATTTTCTTTGCTTGCTATTTTATGTGCTAAAATTAAAATAGAAAAGGCAAATGGCTAATTTGCATATGCAAAACAGAAGTTAACATGCTAATTAATGATTTCTTACAAATAGTGCAGGCACTGATTCTCAAAGGAAAACACTTGAGAAGAAAAAAACAGGACCCAAAGCACATGGCAAGTATTACAGGCAAACAACTGTCTCAGTGACAACAAAAAGAGAAAATTAATCCTGCAAGTTTTCTGGGAGTTCAGTTTTATTCACATTTCCTCCCTGGAAATCCTTCTTTAGTGAAAAACTGTGAGCTGGGCTGTGCATGGCTGTGTGCTGCCATGCCCATCTTATTTCCATGAGCCACATTAATCTAACCTTGGGTACAAGCCTCGCTCAGTCATTTCAGTACAGGATGCCCCCACATAGAAAAGAGAAAAAGCAAATAGGACAGTTTCTGTGTGCTGATGCTCTGCCTTATTTCTTCTCAGAAAAGTTGCCCAAATACTTCCCTGAAATGCAAAACATTTTGGAAGCTAAAGATAGCCCAGGCAGAAAAGCAGATATTTAACTGACACTGAGTAAATAAATACAAGTTATGAAGAATTCTTAGTGAAAATAAAACCCAGAGGAATGGAGCTTGTAACTGAAAGCAAGGCAGGAGGCTGGGATGATGGCAGACTCTGCTGATAACATTGGCTCCATCCACAGGATCCAAGCTGGGGCTGGAGAATGTCCACACTTTCTGTTAATGCTACCAACAACCATGCTGCAGGTGAAGGAACTGCAACACTGTTAGGTGGTGTAGCTTGTGAGTGGTGCTGGTGGCTTCCAGTGAGCTGTGTGGGTGGTCTGGGTCCATAGGAGCACCTGAACATTACTGGACATGAAGGCTGCAGTTGGGAATGTAAACGCAGCATCACATAAAGAGACCAGAAGAGGACTGAGAAAGACACTAAAGGCTGAGAAATGGTTTTGCAGAGTGGGCATCCTGTTGTCTGGTGTTTCAGTTGTGAGGTAGTTTGGTCTCGTGGGCTCAAGCCTTATTCTTTCATGGGATCAGTGCTTGGTTCCCCACCATTAGCTGATTTCCTTGGCTCAAGGGGGTCAATGGCACTGGCTGTTGTTTGCAGGGATGTGTTCATGGTAGTGCCAAGATAAAAGCCTGTTTCCACCCATGGTACAGCCAAGGCTCTTTCCCCTCCTCGATGCTGGGGCACTGAGCTGAGCCCAGCTGCTCCCTGGGTCAGGCTCTGCCCAGCATACACAGCCTCTGTCCCAGGGAGGAAGGGCTCCTTTTCACAAAGAACTGATGAAATTATGTAAAAGACTGGCAGAAACAGAGGAGAAAAATCCTCAACTACTTAACACTTCCGATAGCTGCTGTTGTTTTTATTCCCTGGGGCTGAACCAGGGCTATTTTGCAGAGTGGGAGTAAATCCCATATTGAAATACCACAATGAATATTAGCTATTAGTAATGTCTCGATAGAAACACAAGATACAACCACAGTGATCAAGAGGGATATGCCAGAGATGATTTCACTGTTCCAGAAGCTAATAAGCTCGTTAGAGGAAGACACTATTATTAGCTCCTGCAGATCCTTGCAGCCTGCCTGTTCAATAAACTGCTGCTCGTGGGGTTTGGTTTGCAGCATGGCTTATTGCAGAGCATGAGCCCACGTGGTTTCCATCCTGTGACAGCATCCTGCAAGGTCCAGCCTGGTGTCCCTGGGGATGTCAGCTGTGATATGAGGCGTGCTGTAGTCTCCCCAGACCCCTTCATGCACCTGCTTAACCTCCTTGGGCTTCATCCTTCTGCACCTTTCCCCTGGAGGGGATGGGGGTGGTGTTCAGCTACTCCCATGGGAAGATGTTGAGAAAAACCCACTGCAGTGGTTGAATTCCTGGGACAACTCTGGGCTGCTGTTTAACAGGGCTGTGGCTGCAGCTTTAATCTGGCCTTGTAGACCCCACAGATTCCTCACTTTACATTGGGGAAGCAGTAAGTGAGTCCTAGGCCATACCAGTCATGATGGTGATTTGCAGGCTGGGGAAGTCCATATGGGCCAGGACAGAACTACAGAATAATTGAAGTCGAAGAAGAGCTCTCAGACTATTGAGTCCAATCATTAACCTAACACTGACAAGCCCACCACTAAACCATGTCCCTAAGCATGACATATACCTGCTATTTGAACACTTCCAGGGATGGTGATTCCACCACTTCCCTGGCAGCCTCTTCCAATGCCTGACCACCCTTTCAGTGAAGAAATATTTCCTAATATCCAATCTAAACCTCTCCTGGTGCAACTTCAGGCAGTTTCTTCTTGTTCTATCACTTGTTACCTGGAAGAAAAGACTGACCCTCACCTGTCTACAGCTTCCTTTCAGGGAGTTGTAGGGCAGTGCCATATGAGGGACAAGCTCAGCTGACAGGCGCCACTATCACTGCTCCTGCAATCTCTGACCATGTTTGATTTCAGGGGGATGTATATAACGGCTCAACTCCACTTGAAAGCCCTTGGATGTGATCCTTCTCCTTGTCTGGACAAGGCAGGGTGGTTTTTCTTAATGCAGCCAATGCTGCTGGGCAGGGCAGGCAGGGAAATGAGATCAAAGTTCAGCCGAAACCTTTCAAAGCAAAGCAGCAAAAAACTTCTGATTGGGCTCTTAACTAAAGCCACCCTTTGAAAGTGCCTGGACCCAGCATAAACCTTGCATTATGCATGGGAAACACCCAGAGCAAATGCTTTTATCACCCAGAGCAATCAGGGCTGGTTAGTAGCTGAACACAGCATTAAGAGGACAAAAATTGAATGTGTTGATGCTGCTGAGAGAGGTTATGGGGTGCAATGAGTTTTTCACTCTGAGAAAGAAGACTGGAGTGGGAACATGGGCAGCCCCCTCCATGGGCTGCAGAGGTGAAATGGGATCTCCAAAGAGGGCTGAGCTCCCAGCCCATCAGGTTATTTCCAGCTTGTCAGCTTGGCTGTTATTCCCAGCTTGTCAGGGTGTGCACATCCTGAGGCTGCTGCTGCCTCACTTCTGCAAGCAGCTCTGAAAGCAAACCTGTGGTGCCCACACCAGCCTGTCGTGCCTTAATATGGCCAATACAGCAAAGTCTGAGCACCCCTGTGTGTAACAGAGGACACTTCCAGCCTTCCCAGGTCAAATAGTTTGTGTGAAACTGTTTGACAGCAAAGGGAGCTGCAGCAGCTCTCAAGGTTATGGGAACCAGGAGAAGAGGCTGAGATGTTGGGGTGAAATCGTGGACCTCTGGAGGCTCTTCTTGGCCCTGCTGTTGGCTTTCTGCATTACATTAGCTCTACTTTTTTTTTTGTGAAGAAATTATTTTCATTTGCTGACGATGGGGTCCTTCATTTTTTCAGGTCTGGGTTCTCTCTTGGTAGATGAAAAATGCTTCCTTTTCTCCAAGGGGTTCTCAGGATGCAGGTCTGTTCTCACCACTGAGGTGCTTGCAGACCGAGGTGATGAGAAACCTATAAAAACATATCCAGCTCTGTCAGAACTGAAAATGAAATGGTAAACAAATGTTCAACCCATATTAGAATAAATGCAGACGGACTGCTTGCTCTGTTGGGAAGAAAAAAAGAAAAGAAAAAAAAGGAGAGTAATTCTGCACATTTTGGTCTCCATTTGGTGTGGAACTGCACAGCTGTGAGTACTCCAGGGTGAAATGACAACCCATCCCCGAGGTCGCTCTTAGGAATACTGAGCCTTCAGAAAGACGACAGTTTTAAACAATTTGTTCCTAATTGAAAGAGGTCACATGAGACTGACTTTACAAAGTTTACATAACAAAGAGTAATTCTGTTAAGTAAAATGATTAATTCCTGTCACTGCACATCAAACGGCGCAGTTACAAAACAGTATTGTCTATGCTCGCCTTGCATTGAAAGCCATTTTCCCTTCAGTTTCCCTTCCCAGAGCTCAACCTTTTGACAAAGCCTTAACTCTTTGGTGTTATTCAGGACAGGAATTTGTGAATGGGAAGCGAGGAGGCTGCCATGGATGTGTGAGATATGTTATGGTGGTGTGGTGGCAAGCAAAAGACAACAGCTCTTTAGAGTGGGCCAGGCTCACCCAGAACAGTGAGAAATGCTTGCCAGGACAATGCCTGGGTTGTCGCCCACAATGAGGCATTGAGGGAGACCCACAGCCCAAAATGGCAGATTTGGACTCTGAAATTTTTCCATGGTGTGTTGCACAGATGTGTCAAGGACCCAGGGCAGCAAACAGCTGAGTAATTTGGTGTTGGGATGGCCTGGGAGGACGTGGATATGCTCACACCCATCACAGAGTGTGCTCGGGGTGTACACAAATGCCTGGGGTAGCAGAGAAGCTGGCTGTCCTGAGAAACTGAAAAACTTGCAAAGCCCCTGTGTGATATGTGGGAATCTGATAGAAGGGCTGGCATTCAAACCCACTTCTGGATTTTACTATGGTGTCTCCTACACCCCATGAAGTTTAGGGGCACTTCTTTTCTTTCCTGCTTATCCCTCTGCTCACATTTTAAGCCCTAACACAGTCTCTTTCATACTTGATAAGAGCTACAGAGAAAGGAGGTGTTGGTAAGGGCGTAGAAGACACAAAATTGTGCTTAATAAAGCCATAGTTCTGCAGCTTCTGAAATTCCTTGTTTGTTAAAATAATTTGGGATTTTTTTGTATGCAAATTTCTCTTTCCCCAGCCTGTGAAGTAGAAGTGACTTTTCTGTAAGAATTTATTCTTGCTTGCTAATTCAAATAGAGCGTTTATTTGCTCTCTTCATGATTTTTCTCATTACAATCCCTTTCCTCCCCTTTCTCCAACCTTCCCTTGGGTCTCTCCTTCCTTGCCTGCATTTCAATTCAAAGCCCTGTTGGAGTTTTCCATTCTCTTCTATGGCTGAGTCACTGACTTTTGTCAGCCTCCCACCATGGATGGCAAGGGAGAGGAGGAAGAGAAAGAAGAAACAGACAGAAATTGCTTCAACACCAGCCAAAAGCTGCATAAAAAGGCCCAAATGTTATGGCATCTGAAATAAAATCAAGCACAAGCGAGCCCTGCCAAATCTCCCTTGAAATGCTGGAAATCTGGAAGTGTTCAGCACAGTTAAAGAGCAGATTTCTAACCAAATGTCAGTGGAGGGGTCGGGGCACATATCCTGCTTTGCAGGTGGGATCGTCGTGTTCTCAGCCCTTTGCAGGCACAGCTGATGCCTTCAGGGCTACTTAGAACAGAGGCTAGGCAGTGCTAAAGGAATAAAGTGGATATTTATTAAAAGGCCTTCAAAGGATTCACCTTGGGCAGCACAAGAGCCTGGCCAAGGCTACAGCCAAGATGGACCCAAGATGGATGGCTTGTCACGAATTTTCACACTTTTTATAAGTTCTGGTCCATTTCCATACTGGGGTTAATTGTCCAATTCCAGCTCCATGTTCTGCAGTCCCATCCTCCCAGATTCTCTCCTCAATTCGTTGTTGTTTGCACTTTTTGGGCCTGAAGCTGCAACAATGTCCTTGGTTCTCAGGCTGCAAAAGGATTGTTTTGTCTGACTGAGCTGTGAGGAGAACTTGCTAACACTTTATATGAAGTTTAGGGTTATATGCTAATGCAGAACAGAATCTGGAAAATATGAAAGCTAAAGCTGAAGGTGTCACAGCATCCCTCCCCTGCTGTGGGGGCATTTGCTCTGCAGGGACACGATGCCATCCATGGCTCATGCTGCAGTTTGGTGGCCTGGTAGCCCACGTGTGGGAGTTAATCCCTGGGTGAGCACACACTGGAGCAATGCAAGGGATGGCTGAACACCCCAGTCACCCCCAGCCCCAGTCCTGCCCTGACACTGCAGGAGCTGAGGGAGGAGAGGGTTGGGGTTGCTGCTATATCCCAATGCCATCTTCAGCCCTGGCTGTGCACAGACTGAGCTTTAGACCCTGACTATTCCAGGGAGTGCTCCCAGCCAGTGCCCAGGCAAATATATCCCTGTACAAATCGCCCCGTGCCTCTCTTTCTCCCCTCATTTTCATGGCAACAGATCTCGTTTCCAGCTAGTGAGAAACATGCCAAGTCTAATTAATCTGTCTGTGATGATGACATGTTTCCCCTTGTTGAAATCAGACTCATTATTCTAGCAGAAAGCCCTGGGCTCAGCATGGCACCCAAAGTGCCAGAGCCCTGCTGCTGGCTGTGAGCAGCTCTGAACCTCACTGAGCACCCCAGCTGTGGGTGCAGGAAAGGCTCAGACTCTGAATTTTCCAGATCATCCAAAACTCCCGTGGCCAGGCCTTTGCTTTCCCTGTTCAGGTGGAAATGATGGAGCAAACAATTCTTCTGTGTCTACAGGGAAAAGTCCCATCCCTCCCAGGTCTTTGCCTGGAGAGGGAAGTGCTGAGAATTGCTCCATAAGGACATTTGAGCTGGATTTTTATCCCTGTCTTTGATTATCTTCTAGAAAAGCCTGTTTTTCTCCACAGACTATATGAGTACTAATCTTCTCTCCATCATGCTTTCTGGATTAAACACCACCCCTCTCTTCACCCACCACCTTTCAATGGCTTTTTCAAGCCCAGAACAGACCTTGCATGGTTTGCTTCCAAGGCACTTGGCTCCCAGAGCTCCCAGAGTAGGTGAAGGTTCATTTCAATGTAAGTCCAATAAAATCTACTTCTGCCATAAAAGGCTATCACTGGCAAGTCTCAGGCATTTTCTACACCTCTTGCCATAAACCTAAGCAGTTTTAACTGCATTTACTTATTTATTTGTGTCACCAGCTAATCTGTTCTTTTGGGAAAGCAGATTTTGTATTGTTTGTCATTTCAGAGACATTTTTTCCATCTCTTTCATGTGCTAAATCACAAGTTCTCTAATGTTGCAATCCATTTTTCTCCATAAAAGTGTTTAATAATGATAGATTAGATTGGCCTTTCTGACAGATTAGATAGGTTTTTAGGTTTGGCCTTTGATGAAATTACGAGGGAGAGCAGGAGACAAGTAGTAAAAAACGTCCTCGTAGTGAAAGGTTTGACTTCTTATCTTCATAGATTAGCACCCTGCCTCTGCAAACAGCTTCCAGAAAGCTTAATGAGTCTGTGGGGACTGGCTGTTATCAGGAATAGTTGCTCTCTGGGGACTTGAAGGGCAAGGAGCAGCCACTTTGATTTAATGAGTAAAAATATACTGTGCTGCCCACTGCAAGGGCCATTAACCAAAGGAGGCCACGGGCTTCCTCAGTGCTGCACACATTGTCCCTTCTCTCTGTCTCCGTGCACACACTTCAATTTTGGGAAATCCCAGCACAGCCAGGGGAATGGGATGGGTTAAGGTTGGTGGTTTAAATTCTCAGTCCTGTCCATGGCTGGGTGCAGCCAGCCAGGAAAGGGGCAAGGCTGGAGTCTGGGATAAGACATGAGTGGGCAAACCAGTGTGATTTCCATCTAATAGAAAGGAGGCTGAGGATGTCCTGTCCACCTGCACCTCTCTCATGACATGTATTCATGGCAGACCAACATGGTCTCCATGCCTGCCTCCAGGAGCTGGCAGGGATTTCAGGAACTGGGAAATGAGCAGATCCAAGTGCATCCTACTGCTTCACCCATGCCTGTGATGAGCTGTGCTCCTCAGCTGTCACTAGTGTGAAAAGAGCCTGGGCTCCAGAAGGACACCAAGGGGATGAAAAGATGGAAACCAAAGCCCTCATTGTCCTTCTCAATTGCAAAAGTGTTGGAAAGTCCTTAGAGAAAAAGTTCTGCAGAGTGTTTGTGATGCCCAAAATATTTTCTGAGAATGATGCAGGCCAAATGTTTCCAGGAGGAGCAGGGATGGATGGATCAAGCTTGTAGAAGCTGTGGGTGAGGCACCATTCAGAACTCACAGACCCAGAGAGGGTGCATGGGAAGCCTGGGGATGGGGAAGCAATGGGGAGTCTGTCAGAAAAGCAGCTAAACCAGCCCTTAGTCTGGCAGAGATGAAGGCTAGGAAGGGTCTCTATAAGTACACATTTACAAGGCAAGGCCCCATATTTGTTTCTATTTTAATTAAATGAATTTAAAAATGGGAACCTTGGTTTTGTTATTTTGGTTTTGAGGTTTTTTTGGGGTGGGGGATTGTTTGTGGTTTTTTTCCTAAAATAAATACAGTAGGGTTCACAGTCATTTCCAGATATCAGTATCCTGAAATTGCTCAATGCTATAGAAATTTTCAAGTGTTCCCATTTACTTGTATGTTCTTTTCCAGAAGGCTGAGTTCACAGGTGCAGGAAGTGGTGGAGGGACTGGAGGAGTGGGTCCTGCTAAGAATGACCTGTGCCTGCAGGAGCTGTGTGGGAAAATCTCAGGTGATATGTATTGTGTGGTGTTCCCCAAGGCAGCCTCAGCTCAGCACTCAAGAGGGTGGATCTTTGGTCACTCACAAGAACTTGGGCATTTCCAGGCCAAAAGGACTGTGTGGACTTCTCTGATCTCTGAATCTGCCCATGGCTTCCTTCAGCAGCAAGGAATATCTCATGGCAGTTTCATCACAGACTACCACTTTTATTTTTAATTAACATAGAATATTCCCCTTGCAACAAATCAAAGTCCAAAAGACATCCTGGGCCTTGTGTCTTTAAGGGACAGGCCTGTCCTGGAGGGGCTCCAGGACTCATCCTATCTGGATGTGTGGTGCTCTATGGAAGTGCCACAGCCCCAGGGATCTTCTGCAGGGCTGAGCTGGGCACTGGGCTGCACATCCCATGGGAGAGCTCTACAGGGAAGTGCCAGCATGTGGAAAGGACTCTCACAAAGCACAGGAGATGGCTTTGCTGAGTCAGGTTGTCACCTCCTTGTTTTGGGAATGCCAATGTCTCTTTTTCTTTTTTCTAGTCAGGAGAGAGAAAAAGTGGTCATAAAGTTCATGCAGATTTCTGAAGCTGCTCTGGCCCTGCAGCTCCCAGCCAAGGAAGGCTCAGGGGGTGTCAAGGCAGCATCATTTCCCTCTGTGGGAAAAGGAAACATGCTCCCCTGCAGCAGAGCCCAGGCATTCCCCCAGAAAAGGCAGATTTATTCCCCTCTACAGAAATATCTTCTGTTGTGGAGGTGGCTGTGGTGCTGCATTCCCTGATCCTGATTCCTGCAAAACAAATAGCTGGGTTGATTGCTGATTGGTGAAAAAAGGTGTCTTAACAGCATCACCAAGTCATTCTTCTCCAGAACAAGTCCCCAGACTCCTCAGGGCTGCAGAATCAGTTTTACACTGAGCAATTGGAGAAACCCTGTTCTGACAAGGGAATCTGTGCCTTCCCCTCATGCTCCTGGATTAATTAGAAAAGTCTTCAAACATCCCAAACACAATGATTTCCCTGTGATTTTTCAAATAAGCAATTTATTTCAGAAATAACACCTCAGCCTCAGGGACCTGCTATCTATGCAAGTAGTTTTTATTAACTGCAGAGAGGAATCCTTCGGGATGAAAACACCAGCTTTTGGAAGACTGTAATACACTGCTAATTTGTACTTATTTATTTATTTGACAAGAGCCATGAAAACTGAAAGGCATCCCAAGGATTATTTTAATCTCCTTGCCATTCTCTGGGTATTGTTTGTATTCTGGGGAGATCACTTGAAATTTCAGCACTGTCTTCTCATACAAAGGATATGTTATTAACATGCATATTCTTTGGCAGCATTTCCACGTGGTTTTTGAACCAGGAAGGCATTTTTTATCTTGCTTTCATTTGAAAGGTGGAAAAGCTGTTTTTCCATTAGGGCAGATCATCAAGGGAAATAGTTCAGGCTGGAAGGAATCAGTCACGGGAGTGTCAATTCAGCTGCACAGGGCCCCAGAGGAAAGATTGGAGGAGTTTGGCTCTGTCTGGACTTCATCTAACACGGCAGACTGGCCAGGCCTGATGGCTTTTTGGTGTGGAAGTGACATCCAGGGAGCCTGTGAGGATCTGTGGGCAAGGTGAGGCCGGGGAATTTGTAGCTGTGACATGTGCTGGTAGCAGAGCCTGGCTCCTTCTGGGCTCAGTGAGATGCTTCTGGCAACACAAGGGGTTCAGTTCCCCATCACCTGGGCTAGAAGCTCCCTGTAACCCAGGCCAGCCCTGCAGAGCTCAGCTCTGCTTGAAGGCTTTAGCTCATGCACATTGGGTTAATCTGAATTAGCAGCTTTCTCCAGACATGAGTCTTTTCTGCTGCAGCAGGAGGACTGGGCTGTTTTTACCCGTGTGGCTGGATCCAGAAGGGAATTTCTGTGCACAGGAGAGGTTTGGAGCAGAGATGCAGCAATGAGGTTCCCCCCAGCACAGCTGGCCACCCCAGGAAGGGGCTCTGTGAGGCTCTGTCTTCCCTGTGCTCCTGGACACCCCCCAGCATGACTTGATCTTTTGGCCTAAACATGTGTGCAGCTGTTTCACTGCCTGCTTTGGGCCTGGAACAAACTCGCCTGACAATGTCTCACTTTGGCTTCCCCAAATCTCTTTGTTGGGAGTGCTCTTGTACATCACCTTGTGCTGCCAACCTCATCTGCAGCCAGGAAAATTAATAGCCCCAGCTGGCTCCGTGTTTTTCCCTAGAGAAAGGGCACAGGTGAGGAGGGAAGGTGCCAACAAACAGCCAAAATTGGGTGTCCTGGGAGATGGCTGGAGATGCGTCCCCTTTTCTCACACGTGCAGGCAGTGCCCTCTAGTGCTGCTGCCTTTTGGACAAAGCTGGGAATGTGAAATAACGAGAAAAACAGAGAGCAAAGCTCTAGTCAGAGCTGACAGCACAGAGAGAAGGACATAAATCTCTAAGTTCTTCCAGCACCCTGGGCATGGGGTGGTCATGGTTGTCCTCCCTGGAGGAGCTGCATTGGTGGTGGCCGTGGTGGCCAGTGGTGAGGAGAGACTGGGACACTGTGGAGAGGTGAGACACAGAGGAAAGCCCATTAGACAGTGGGATTTCCCCCTGGAATCCCAGGAAGATCTGGAATGGGAATCCCAGGAAGAACACAGATAAGGGGTGGTGGGATGTTCTCTCCTGGTGGTGCCTCATGTCCTCAGTCTGGTGGCAAGGATCTCTCCAAACCTGTGGCACACTCATGCTGGGGAGCTCCTTTACAACCTGTCCCACTCTGCTGCCACCACAGCACCACGTTTCAACCAACAGGTGATGACACTCAGTCACACTGCTGGGGAGACAGGTGCCACTGCCAAAAATGGGGAGAAAAGTTAAATCTGTTTTGAATTAGAAAAACAGCAATGTTAGTTTAGGCTAGAGACTTCTTTTGTAACTTTCTTCCTTTTATTTTTTCCTCTAAGAAATGTTTTCTATTGTCTTGCAAGTGTTGAACATTTTATTGCTTCATTTCATTTCTTGATCACAGTTTGTTTGCTGTTGGCTCCTGGCTCTAATCAGCTCTGCTTTTTAGAAGGGAAAAAGGTTTTTCTTTTCTGAATGCATGTATGTTTAATGAAAAAAGAAAGCCCAAAAACTCATCTTACCTCTGGTTTGAAGAAAATTTTCATTGGTACCCTTGGGAGGTGAAAAGCTTTGCTATTAAACACAATGAGAAAGGAAATTTGATACATATGATTCCACACAGCCTCTTCCTTCTTATTTCTGGCAGCATTCTCAGAGGATGTCTTTTATCTTCATATCATCTTGGCTGACACCAGCCACAATCCCATGTACTGCTCTCAGTACACTTGAGCAGTCTTGCTGCTGAAAACACCTCCCATTTCCCAGCCAGGAAGGTGCCATTTATCACTTCTACCCCATTGGTCTCTGGGGACTGAGTGGGGAGCAGGCTCCTTCTGTGTTAGTTGATGTAAATACACACAATTAAAAATTGCTCACTGATTCTTAAAGGTGGAGACCAATGGGAATGGACAGAGCCTTGGCACAGTCCCTTAGGGCAGACCCAGGGCCAGGTGAGGTGCTGGAGCAGAGCTGTGCTATGGAAATTTGTCTCTTCTCTGCCTCAGGTCCTTGCTGTGAAGGCCACAGCTCCACCTCCAGCTCCATCCCACCACAGAACTCATGAGCCAGCCTGGGTGCCAGCACTGAGATGTTCCAGGTGAGGCTGTGTGGGAATGCCTAAAATCAGAGGGTTTTGGGAAAGCTGCAAAAAAGAAGGCCTCAGAGACAGCAAACTGCAATTAGAGCTAAGTGGAAAACATAAGACATGTCAGCAGAAAAGTTATGTGAAATGTAGAAAGCAAGGACAAATAGAACAATGGTCTGTGTATTAATGCTTGGCTACAATAACTCTCTAAGCTGCAGAAAAGTATATCTAGCAAGATATTAGGAAGGTCTAAGCTTAATAATGGAGCTCTGTGCATTGGATTTTAAGGCTTACAAGCAGGTATTGTATTTGAAATAAGCAAGCATTATTTTAACCAAAGGTATGTGTACTTATAGTGGTTGGATAGAACTACTGTCAATATGGTTTTGCTTTTTGTGATTGGTCAAAAAACTTTCAAAGTCCATTGTAACATCACGTTCTGTGGCTGTTGCTGAGGATGTGAGCTGCTGCCATCTTCCCACTGTCCCAACCTTGTAATGAGACTGATGCTTGGGAGGAAAAAATAATAATAAAGCAGCTCGAGATGCATTCCACAGCAGTCCCGTCCCTTTCGTGCTTTTGTGCTCAAAGCCCCTGGCTGGCATTAAGGCTGGTGGGCCCCAGAGATGTGTTCTGAGAAATGCCTTAATTTTTCTAATTAATGCAATCCCAACAGTCAAGTTTTTTGTCTTCGACAAGTTCAAACTGGCTAAACTGTCTTCACTGGAACATCCTTTCTGAAACTCAGAGGACTGGATGACTTTTTGGTTGACATGGAAATATCCTGGCCTCATACCAGAAGAACAGGAATCAGGATGTCTCTGCCTGGGACACAGTGAAAACCTGGGCCACAAGTGCTTTGTGGATTCCTGCTGAAACTGATACTCTGATATTGATTCCCAGTGTAGATGGTGCCTCATTAACAGATGAGTTTTAATGGAGCCACATCCCCCTGCCAGCATCTTCCTTGGCCAGAAAGTAACTCTCTTTCCTTTCAGTGAGCTGAAGTTCTTAGTTAATACTCATTTTTCCTTAAATGATATTTCACTGGTACAGTAAATGATCAATTTCTGTTCCTTGTAACCAAGGTCAGGTGTGAGAGAATAATAGTCTCCTACCCCAGGCTGGCACACCACATGGAAATGATTTATTGCATTTCTAAAAGAGGATTCTTGACATTTTGAAAATGCAATGTAGTCCAACAGTAATTAAGCAAAAAGCAGGCTGCTGAACAATTGATTGCCACTGTCAGCAAAGCCTGATTAACTCAGATGCTTGAAGAACTGTTTCTGCCACCCATGAATTAAAGGTTAGTAATTAAATTTATGGGCCGTGGCCACTGTCTCTGGATGGCACTTCACTTATAAGCATCCCAATGAAGAATAATCAGATAGAAAAACCACAGGTTGTTACTTCAAAGGCTTTTTATTGAGACACAGTGAAAAGTGGCAGAGGATTGTGCAGCTGGATCAGCCATTGAGTGACTTGTGGCCAGGAAATGCACCTCTGGCAGGACTGATGTCCTGACAGGGTGATGGAACCTTGTCCAAGCTGAGAAGCAGAGACTTGGCTTGAACAGGAATTTTACTTTGAAAGGAAGAGCATTAGTGATGTTTCTCCCACTTGGAGCCTTCACTGGGGGTTCCTGACCCACCAGCCTGATGCACAAAGCTAAACTTGATGCAGAAGCCACTGGTTGAGCTCTCTCAGTGATGGGAGAGGCCAGACAGTGATGGCAGGAGCTCTTTTGCAACACAAGCTGCTGCCAGGGAGATTGTTTTTGGGCCCACCTGGTCAATATGAAAAGCAGATGATGGATAGAAACTGCCTTGAAAAATCACTGTAAAGCCAAGGGACATCGTGGTGTTCCAAAGCCCCCACATTTCAGGTCCTCCCCTGTGCTGGCTGAGCAACATGAAAGACTTATGGGAATTTCCCATCCTTTAAAAATGCCTAAATTTATGGTTTAGATGTTGGGGTTTCAGGTTCTCCTTTGGGCTGCCTCATCTGGGATGCACCAGCCCCCAGGGTAGCCAAAAGGCAGGGGTTGTACCCAGCCACTGGGATGTGACAAACATTTCTGTGAAACAACACTTCAGGATTTGGGAAGCCACGGGTTTTTACTGGATTCATGAAAGCTGTGCCTTCATCATGCAGGTTTATTGTGTGTTTGTTGAGATTAAGGAGGTTTTGAGAGATGCCAGAAGTTCTGTTCCTGAGCAGAAGTTAACAGATGTTATTTGATTGCTTTGACAGTGTTAGGCATTGCTTTTGCAGATTTCTTCCCACCACTGGGCTGCCATTCTTCATGAAAGCAACGTGAATTTAATTGCAAGGCTACGTTGGACTCCTGCAGAAGCACTTTGTAGTCTTATTTTCACATCAAGATAAAAATGAAAAAAAAAAAAAAATCAATGCATAATGATTTTCACAATCTGCCATCCTCTTGGGTGAAACTCATCCAGAACAAAATAAAGAACACTAAAAACCCACTTGCTCTGTGAAGACCCAACTCTGCTCATTACACACTGAAGATTTCTGCAGCTTTCCCCCCTCTTCCTGCCAGTCTTGACAGACACATTTAAAATGCTGCACTTTACTGACAGCAGCTGGAAAAGCAGAGTGACAGAGCTCATGCTGCTGCTTCACTGTTATGTTCCCTCATGGACACAGCCTGCAAACCCTCCTGTGCATTCACAGGGTGTTTCCACAACAGCTGGAGTGTAAATCAGCAGGATCAGGATTAACACTCCCTTGTGGGTGCAAACACACAGCATCTAAATGTGGCCATTGCCACCAGATTTGCTCTAGCACGAGTTACCTCTCCTGCTAATTGCAGCTCTGTAGCTACCTGATCCAAACCAGCAGAATTTCATGGGATTTTTGATGATTTGGGGTTAATTTTATTAGGGTTGTTGGGAATCTCATACTGCTGGCTTTCAAATTTTGTTCTTAGGCTTTTCCTAACTGACACCTGCACTGAATTTGTCTTTCTTCTGTATCCAAGCACGGGGTTTTGGTCCATCTTATGGTACTTTCAGGACCCTCTGCTTGGTGGTTTTGCTGGTGGAGCTCCATGACAAGCACACACAGCTCTCATCTCACACCACCAGAACATGAAAATGTCACCATGGGGCAGACAGGGGTGGCCAGGGACACGTGGCCAGGGCAGCAGCATTTGCTCACGCAGCCTGAATGAGATAAATAAGCTGTGATTCATATTTCCATGGCTTTGTGCACATTCACACAGCCATACTGAAAGGAGAAGAAAGAGTTATTTATGATGTGTTCTGAAATATAAATTATATCAAAGTCAAACCTCAGGGTAATTGCTGCTGAAGTAGATCCAAAGGTTGGCATTATGATTAAATAGTGCTGCTGCCTTTAAGGGGAAATCTAGTTACAGACAAACAACATGGAGGTCAGCAACGAAATATAATTCAATTCCTAGCTATGAATTAATGAATGTGCTTTAGATTAATTTAAATCCACAAAGAGACTTTGTGTTGCAGAAATATTCATTAGGAAGTTTACCAGATTATTCCTCTGGCTGGGGTTCAGCTTTCTGCACTCCTCCAGGTGAACCCACTTCACACACAGCAGAAGGAACGTGCCAGTTTTGCTTACCAAATCCTTCTGCTTCGTTTTTGGATGCTCTCCCTCTATTACAGCTGACCTGTGCAATGCCTGTCACTGCTCACCAGGCTCTGAGCAGGACACGTGCAGGGAGCACCAGCAGGATGACAGACTGAGGGCTGTTTCAGCTCTTGTTTGGTTTGGTAGCAATGAGGTAACAGTGAAATGGAACCAAAAACCCTGCTGGAGACACCATCCAGGGACCAGGTGATAGCTTTCCACCTTTGCTCTGGGATCCTGGCCTCTCTGCAGGAGAACACAGGTGCCAGTGGGGCTTGAGTGTGTCCTTGAATGTTCTCTGGTTTAATGAGGCCTTTCCCAGCCAGGGCTTATGAGGGCGTGTGCTGGAAGTCTTTTATTTTTGAGGTTATTTGGAACCTTTTCTATGTTATAATAGTCTCTGGCCACCTTCCTAAACATGCAAGGAAAAGAGCTGATATAGCCAAGGACTAGCCAGGGGAGGAAAATAAAATACTTTCAGTGGTCACAAGAGGGGACAAAGTGGGGACAAGTCACACCAGTAGGTTCACAGCCCTGCCAGGGGGTGCTGAGCCCCAGTCCTGCCCCCAGGAATGGTGCCAGAGTGGGAAAGGCTCCTCGACCCCCCACCCCTTCTCTGGAGGGAGCTGGGGCTGGGGAACTGTGCTGGCAGGACATCAAAGCAGCTCTGACACTGCCTTGGCTTTGCTGTCCCTGTCGTGGTGGTGAAGGAGGGATGGGTGGCCAGGACAGAAGGCCACCTGCTTCCTTCCACGTCCTGTGACCTTCATCTGCTTCTTCCCAGTGCTGGAAGGATTTATGATGTGCCTTTATGGGGCTGGAAGGCTACACTTGAAATAAGATGGACAGACCCCTCTGTCTTCACTCAGAGCTTCTGTGGCTTTGGGTTGCAAATCAAACCACCAAGAACACAGAGGGCACAGGGAGGAGCAGACAGCATCCCCCTAGAGTGAAATATTGGGATATTGACAGCCAGATCAGCTCAGCCCCAAAACAGACTGCTCTGAGCTGCTGCAGAGCTGCTGCTAACAGAGACAGGCTGGCTGTCCTAAGCATAGCTGGGTGCATTGTTTCTTAGTGCAGTCCTGCTGCTTTTGCTGTGGGTTTACTTTTTATTTTTATTTTGTTTGCTTGGTGTTATTTCAAGCAGAACACATTGTTCTTCTCCCATGGCTTGATATGGTTTGCTGCAGAGAGCTGCCCTAGCCTCAGGTAGCCTCACCCTTCCCAGCCTTCTGCTCCAGGGGGTTTTGCTTTCCTGCAACATTTAGATCTTGTGCCACAGAGGCTGGCAAGTAATAACTCTTAAGCCATTTTTGGCTTCTCTTAGCTCACAGTCAGGAGCTTGGGTGGAAAACACTGTGAACAAGCAGTAGCCATCAAACTTGGACTTGGCCTTCCAAGCACTGTGGTAATTTCTCACCCATAAGTTTCACTCATTATTTATGGTAGGAAATCAGCTGCAGCAATTTAGGAACCTCGGGATGTGGCTTCCTTCACCCTTGTGCATACTTAGGGAGCAGGTGGAGACTCTTCCACACTCATAAAAGGTGATTTCCAGAATGAAAATCCCTGCCCTGGGGTAAAGAAGCAGGTGGACTAGGTCAAGAATCTCCTCCTTGTATGGCAGCTCTGATTTAGAGAACAAGATTCATGGCTGGCATGAAATGTATAGCTCAAATGAAGTTGGATAGTATCTGCTTGAAATGAGATGCTCTAATTTCCAAGCAGCAGGAAAAGAAGCTCAAATTGCTCAGCTGAAGTCTTTCCTTTTGAGCACTAAGCAGGCAGCAGAAAGGGGATGGTGAAGGCAAATCTGCCTGTGCTGCTCTTGGGGATCACAGCCCTGATCCCACCCCCTGAGATTAAATTCATTTTAATTCAGTCATGACTCCCCACCTCCCTTTTCATGGGCGCTGTAAATTGTCTGTAAGCTTTACCAGGAGATTTCCTCTCCTGACCTAAATGCCATGGTAGCATTTGAGCTGTGCACCTGTTCCCAGCAGAAGCATTTCACTGCACTTCCCAAACACGAATTTAATATCCTGGCAGTCCCCAGGACAAGAGTGTGTGCCTGTTATCAGCATGTATCTACTATCTATTACCTAAATATGTTAAAGGGTCAACATGATATTTGTAACCCTGTCCTTTAAAGGGCCTGAGGATGGAAGGAAGGGCCGGTGCTGACAGTGCTGCAGATGCTTGATTCAAACTGAAGTTTATTTAAGATCTACCATAATTTTGAAGGACTTTTTTACTAAGAAACAGAAGAAATATTTAATTAAATCTCAAAGCACAGCGAGAGGAAACACCAAGAGTGTGAACATTTGAAATAAGCAGCACACCATAATAGGTTCAGGAAATGGATGTTTTCATGGAGAGTTCTCAAAATCTATAAAATTAATTGAACAGGAATGAAAGCAGTGACTCCCAAGGAACAGATGGAGCAGAGAAACCTTGGTTACTTGTCTGTTGCTATAAAACTCCAGCTCAGTTTCCCTTCCCACTCCCAGCCCTCTCAGGAGGGCAATCCCCTGGTGTCACCTTGGCACAAAGGCCACTGTTCCCATCACCTGCCTGGGCTCTTGCAGGTCAATCCGATGGGAGGTGGAGAGGGAAGCAGAGACACTGACCCATGGAAAACATCAGTTTGAGATGTCTCTCCTGCAACCAGAGCATTCCCAAGATGTTGAGTGCTTTCTCTCCATGGGATGAGATGTTCACTTCCACTGCTGACAGCCCCAGCCAAAGGCTCGTTTTTATGGGATGCAGAAGTTTCAGGCAGGTTTGCAGGCTCTGGGCTCGGTGTGTGGGTGTTCACTGACCTCTCCTGGCCAGACCCAGGCAACTCTCAGCCAGCTGGGAGGATATTCCTGCTGGGAAACAGTGACAGGACACAACGCACAGTTAAAAGCCAGCGAAAGAGGCAGAACCAACCCTCTGGGGACACGCAGGAGATCTCCCGTGGTATCTTTAACAAACTAAAAGCATCTGTGATTGTGAGTTATTATTGCAGAAATAAATCACAGTATAGGGACAAAGGAGACCTGGAAACATCCAATAATCCATCTCAGTCCTACAGTCCTTACTGGGAGAAAATTAGGGGTAAAACTGAGGGCTGCTAAATGATGCCTGTGAAGAAACTGGGCAACCTGGGAAATATTAAATAAGTATTAGGAAGAAAGGAGAAAATCCAAGAGGTTAGCACATGTATTTGAGAGGGCATCATTACCTGAAGGAATCTGGTAAATCTCTTAGTAGGACCATTTGTAAAAACCTGTATGAAAAATGGTTGTTATTGTCCAGATGTAGTAATAATTCAAATAAGCAGCAGCAGTAATTTTCCTGACAAGATAAGCCAAACATCTCCCTATTCTTATGGATTTCTACAAATTCCTCTTATTTACGTAACCATCTTAAAATACCTCATTTGACCGATATTTCTCAGCTGCTTATTTCAACACCTGCACCTCACAGCAGAGCTGAGCTATAAGCTGGGAACTCACATTTGCTTTCAGGAAGGGGCAGCACTCACCCCTCTGCAGCTCCCTGGCAGTGCTCTGGGTCCAAACAGATCCACATCTCCCTTCTCATCTTCCTTTTTTTTTTCCATTTCTTTTTCCTGCTGGAAGACAAGGAGGATTAGCTAAACCTATAGCTTAAATATTATAATTAATTGGTGCTTTTTGTTTTTTTTATATCCCTCTTGCTGCTATGCTAAAAGTGGGTTTTCTTTGTGTGAGAAAGCCTTTGTTTGCCTGAAACAGGCTTTTCCCACCCCTGCATAAATAACACTTTGAAAAATTGCATCACAAAACCCACAGCATTGGGATTTTAGAAAAAGAGCCTGAATGGCTGGAAACTTCACATAGCTCTGCAGCTGAGAGAGTGTGGCTTTCATCTGACAGGCTGTTTAAGGATGGTTTGACCTCTCTCTTCCTTTACATGCTGGGAGTTAACTTCTCCTGTAAGTGTCCAGCATAAATTATTTTAATGCAAATTTTCTTGTCAAAACTACAAACAGACATTTGATCAAAGGTCAGTTCTCCTTTGTGTTCCTATTTGATATAGAAATTTCTATTTCATCTTTGACTGTCATGGTCAGTTAAGGGAACTGTTGCCTGATGGGAAATTACTGATGCATTTCATGTCCTCTCTCCAACAAGGCTTTTTTCCCTCCTTTCATATCTTATGGGTGTTTTAATTTGAATATGTTTTCATTTTTTAATGGAATAGTTAAATTAGCTTTGAAAAATGTCGTGGTATGACACTGAAAATTGTCTGCTTTTTAAACTGAAGCTCAATTTACTGCCGTTTGATACCCTGGGAGC
This sequence comes from Acridotheres tristis, assembly GCA_037013685.1. NCBI lineage: Eukaryota > Metazoa > Chordata > Aves > Passeriformes > Sturnidae > Acridotheres > Acridotheres tristis. The sequence continues at coordinate 5,705,213 of CM072899.1, read as the reverse complement.
TGATCAAATAATTACTATTCCCTTACTGCTGGTTTTATTTCATGCTTAACTTGTGGATTTTTTTTTTATTTTTTTTTTTTTTTAGATAGGACAGGGCCTGAAGAACAGGAATTACTGCAAAAGGAAGGATTTTGGAAAAATTTTGTATGTATTTCTTGGAGTTCTCTGGCTCTGCTGTATCCAAGAGAGCCTGAGGAGCTCACTCAGATTTCAGAGAGCACAGAGGGGTGAGAGCTGCTGGTCCCATCCTGCCCCAGCACTGGCACCTTGGGGCTCCTGAGTGGGAGATGCTGCAGGGAACTGGCCACACCAAGATTAGACAGGATGCAGAAATTACCTGGGGAACGATCCCAAAACCACATTTCTATCCATACAGACTCTCCTAACAGATATTTTCTTCTTTTCTGAAGCAGTTTCGTGGTTTAACCAGGCTATACAGGTCTGTCCAGGCTGTCTGCCTTTCTAATCTTCCCCAAGGCTCTTGACTAACATTAGCTTTGCACCCAAGTCCCATGATGAGATTTAGCATCAGGGAACCTTTGGAAGGCAGGGGAATTTCATTTTAGAGCTGTGGCTCTTGGGCTAAGTCTCCAGGGATGCACAAGGATGGTTCCCATCCTTTGAGGTGCTGAACCTACACGATTTTCTTAAAACAGCACTGGAGATTTCTGCCAAAGCAGAGAATTGAACACAGCTCCTCCCGTGGCCAACATCCCAATCCCCATTTATCACCCTCCTGCAACTTTTCTGGAGCTCTTCACAGTGTGTAAAGTCAAATTAACATCTAAATCCTTGTGGGATTTGCAATCTTGTAGGATTTACAGCAGAAAACCACTGCTGCTGTATCCCTTTATTAGTCCCTATGCAAGTGCAGAGACCTGTCTGTGGTTATGGGGCTGACAAACCCTGGTGAGATTTGAGGACCAAAGCCCAGGTTATGATTAATGTTCAGCTGCCCAAACCTAGAGCCATTCTGGGGGGCCTTGCCTGCTGATGAGTTCTGAAACCCATCTCCCTTGGGGTTTTTACTGATGTGCACCCTGGCTGTTAACACTGGGGCCATTAGCCCCTCTAAGGAGGGCGGGGGTGTAATTAGATCCCACTCTCTGGGAGATGTGAGATGCATTTTAGTCTTCAGAGAATGTTGTCTTCTTATATAAAACTTAAGGCCAAGGTTTGAAGACCTTGGACTCATGACAGAGACACTGCCTCCTCCTCCTCTCCACACAGCTCCAGTCTGAGCTCCCAAAGACCTGAAGTCCTTGCTCTGCTCTGTAGTTTTGCAAACCTTCCCTTTTCATGAACATTTCTCCGTGGCTTTTATGGAGCAGGATGTCCAGAGCTGCTGATCCATAACTCACACTGCCAGGCTGTGTCTCCTGTCAGCAAAAAGCAAAATTTCTCTTCTTTCTTGCGTCTCCTGCTGTTACCTTCAAGCACACAAACTGGTTCTTTTGAGATAGAGATGGATGCGAGGCAGTTTGGATGTGCAGAGCCCTCCTTTGCCAGGGAACTCTTTGTCCTTCCTGTGTCTGGGATCAAGTCACTTCTCATTTATCCAGCAGCAACTCCTGCCTGCCATGTCCCAGCTCTCCTCATCGGTGACAGTGACACCAGATGGCAGCAGTGGCCTTTGGATCCAGCTCTGGGTAAACATGCTGGCTAACGTTTCTCTGCATCCCAGCTTTTTCGAGGACAGCTTCCCTTGGTACTTTCCTTCAGCTCAATCCGTTCCCACATGGGCCATCAAAATGAGATTGCACTGAGTATCTACATGCTGTAGTTATTTAGTGTGTCAAAATGACACACAGAGGCCAACTTAGAATGTCAAGAAAGAGAATTCCTATCTTCAGGCGTGCTTTAATTAATCATTTTGTGGCTTTGATGGTGCACTGAGAAGTGAGAGCAAGGACCAGGGTTTTTGAAGGCCATGGGGATTTTGGGGTGCCCGGTTAAAGCAATTGTTAAGTGGCCATCTGAGGAGCTCCCCAGGGGTAAGTGAGGATTTGTGGCATCCTGCATCTTTGGCCCTTGGTCTCATAAGGCTTTGGAAGATGCTGGATGGCTCTGGCTTCATCAGCTTAGAGCCTCCTGTCCACTGTGCCCTGGTACCAGTCCTGCATGCCACTCCTGCTCTCAGGACTAAAACTGTGGCAAGGACCAAAAGCTGGGCCAGGAGGCCACAGGCTGTGTCTTTTTAAGATGCTCTCAGCTAACAAACCTCCTTTGCAGGAGTGGAATATGGGGCCCTGAATGCATTTTCTTTATGATGATGCTCAAATATTTATTGAATTCCTTTTAATTGATCTGGAGGCTATCAACTTACCTGTTAGCCACTCCAGAAATTATTACTGTACTAACTGCAAATAGGAAAAGAGAATAGGCAACTTGGATGATTTATGGTTCTGGGTGCTGGGACAGAGAGTTCCAGCAAAGAGAAAGAACAGAACTAAATCCCACTGGCTGAGGGAAGACCTTTTGGTGATGGAGAAAAACGGAGAAAGCCCAGTAAGTGCCAGGCTCATTCCTTGGATTTCGGATTGGTACCAAAACCAACTAAAGTGGCACTAAGTCATTCCCACTGGCACACTTTATAACAATTTAAAGCAGCTCAGCAGTGAGAACCACTTGGTTCAACAGAGGAGCTGGACTTTTTTAGGCTAAATAAGAGAAATACTGATATAGTCCAGGAATCCTGCTGGGCTTTTCCTCCTAGATACTAATTATTGCATTTTAACTTCTCTGCTACTCCCAGTGACCTGGTTTGCAAACAGAAACAAACCATTACAGCTTAATTTATGCAGGGCAGTGACCCTGCAAGTAAGTAAGTAGCAGGATGGGAGACCTGGGCTCAGTAATCTCTTTACCTGTGCCCAGGAGCTTGGGAAAATTCAAACTTTAAGGAAAAACATACGGAGTCAGGAAAACTTCAGAAAATCCATTCATCCTGGATTTCAGGCTGAGCTTCTTTTATCTGTTTCCACTACCCCTGAGCAAAGCACTGGATTGGTCTCCAGGTGTGCCCATGGGATGAGCCTGGAGGAGCCAGGAGAGGCTGGGGTGGATTCCTCCCAAGGTGCTGTATCAGAGTATGGAACATAAAGCCCCTTCAGACAGGACTGGCAATGTCTCCTACACACTGCTATCGTGAAAACCTGGTTTAGCTCACTAGATAACTGATCATCTAGAGCAGAGACCCCTTCAGCACCAGGCAGAGTGGACTGGACCCTATTCTGGAGTTATCAGCTCTTAAACCACTCTACAACCTGGAAACAACTGGTGGCACATGAACAAAGCTCTGGACGTTCACAACTGAAAGAGGAGCTTGCACTGGCTTTGGATACAACAGCGTTGTGACTTTGCAACTTGGGATGCTGAGAAGGTGCTGCAGCATATTGCCTTGTAATAACATGAAGCAAAAGCTCAGCAGAAAGTCTGTGAACCAGATAAGATTGATTAAACAATTTCTAAGCAACGGGGTTGCACATAAAAATTTTATTAAAACCTCAAGTGCTAAATTTATTTCCTAGGTCTGTCACCGCTATTTTTTTTTTCAGTAGTGATAATTACTACATTAGAAATTAAATGAACCTCATATACTACATCTTTCAGACCTCCTAGGAGAGTTGTGAAAGTGATTTAGGGAAGTGAATTTGCTATTGTGCCTAATCAAGTTACAGTAATTGTCACCTATAATTTTAACTTGACTGCTATGTGTTTAATTGGAAGCTTTACCTTTGTTTTTTTTCTAACTGAGGTTCTCTGTGACTGTTTTTCTACTTTCCATCCTCTTCCAAAACCCACTGACAGAAGACAAATCATTGCATACAGCTGTGCAGTCAACAGCATTGCTGTTTGCACCCACGTTGGCATCCTCATCAACCTGAAGTGCTGCAGCATCAGATGATCTTCCTTGTGACATCGGCACCAAGTTGTCTCCCTTAGAGTCTAATCACAGCTGTGTAGATATGAGTGGCAATAAAGGGTCTTTCTGGGCTGAAAGGGTCCTTAACAGGACTGCAAGTATGGTTCTGACTGGCCCTTGGTTCTGTAGGTGTTTGGTCAGAGATGTATTCACTGACTTGACCCTGCTTTGTGCTTTGGAGATGCTGGGTCATGTGCAGCCCCCTTTGAATAGCTCATTAAGAAGTCCCTTACTCTGGTTCCCTTTAACTTGTTTCCTTAATGAGCTCTGTGGGGCAGCAGGCCAAAGGGTTTTTAGACCTGCAGGTGAGGCACAAAGTAAGATATAATGGAGACAAAGGCGTCCCAGTGCCTCTCAGCAGGACCCCAAGCTGCTGAGTTGGGAGCTGGGAGCTGGGCCAAGAATAGGCTTGTGGAGGCTGTTAATGCCTCCTCCCAAACACTGCAGGACATGTCTCACACGGGTTCCCTCCTGTGGTTTGAGCTCTGGGCAGTTGCTCTGGTCATTCATCTCTAAAACTGGACTGCCTGCTCCTCCTCCCCTTTTCTTGCTAAAGACATGTACCTGTGTGCAGATACAGAGATGTGGCTGCAACAGGACAAGGTTTCTGGTGGGCTTAGGGAAGATGGCAATGATTATGAACATGGAAACTCTAAACCTGAGTCAAGGTAACAGATGGAAGAATGGGACTGCTTCTAACCATACCCATCCAGCACAGCAGAATACTTGCCCTCCTGAAGTCCTATAATATATAAAACTTGTTCCATTTCAGCTGGGATCAGGCCCTTCATTTTTAGAGAGTCTTTTATGGAGCATTAAAGATCCAGAAAGGCTATATTATGTTGATGCAATTAAAGGAGGTTACTCGAAACTATTTTATCACTGTAACACTCGTAGAAATTATTGTGCTTGTGTAGCTTTGCACTGGCATTCTGGAGCAATGTGTATGGAATAGCAGTAACCTTGTCCCTGAATAATTCATGTTGTTTGTCAGCCACTTCTTAAGCCTTTCTGCTTAACCACAGAAGATTAGCATTTTTGTTGCTTTTCTTTTTTTTTAATCAAAGGTTTGGGGTGGGGGGAAGGGAGAGTGTCAGTTTTCTTTTTAACTTGTTTTAAACACTTCCCCAGGCTTTCAGTAGGTACTATAACAATTCAAATTGGGATATTTTGGTCTTAGAAGTATTTTAGCTAGCTCTTAGGCCTGCTACATTATACAACTTTCTGGTAAATCATGAATAAGCTGAAAGGCTAGAGAGCTTTTTTCCTAATTTCTCAAGGGTCCTTTTACTACCTAATTTGTTTTCATCCTATGTTATTTACTGACTAACTCTAATCAACATTTCTGGTATTGTTCCAGTCCACAAGTGTGGGAAGGTTTGGCAGGTAATCTGTGGCAGTGCAGGGAGGCTGAAAGATCCTGGCCTTGAAATGAATATTGCTGGTTGGAAATTGGACTGCATTCATTACATGCTGCCGTTCTCCTGAGTTTTTTCCTCGATTAAGGATGCTCCACTGCTGTAAAACAGCAAAGCTCTGTTAGGTTCTGAAGTGATGCTGAGCTGCACAGTTGGAGTTCAGAAATACTCAGCCTCAAAATCAACAGAATGAAGGTAAAAGTCAAGGGTCTGGCTCAGAGCAAAGTGAGGAGGAAATGCCAGTCCGGGCAAATACAGGGTTGGGGTGTGTTTTCTTTGCTTCCACCTTAGTCACGCAAAGTCTTTGGTTTTTTGGTTTTGACTTTTTTGGTTTTTGTGTAAATTAAAAGTGAAAATTTGAATTAGTGGCACCATTAAGCATCCATCCTGTATTCCTTATGGAAAGAGCCCAGCAGAGGTAACCCAGGGGGTTCGCCATACTCTGGCTGCTGGGATGATGACAGCAGGCAGCCCACTGTCCTGGCCTCTTGTCTGGGAGCTGCTCCTGACCCAGAAATCACTAAACTGGTGACACATCCCCTTTGTCTGTGGATCTGCACCAGCCCTTTATGTCTGAGCAAACTAAAATCACTGGCATGCAGCAGCAGCCAAGTCCTGCTGGCAGGAGTGTGTCACTGAAGGGGACAGTGTTGGGGCTGTGGTGCTGGCAGATTTCACAGAGAAATGCTGATATGTGCAGGGCTCTGTGGACACATTTGGTGAAGCAGAGGTTGGAGTGAGATCACTGCTACAGGACACAAATCCCCTGTCTCTGCAAGGCATCTCTGCTCTCTGCTGGTCTGTGTGTTCTCTTTATTCTCTGTGCTCTTTCTTTCACTCTGAATTTTCATCTGACACACCAGGTAAGGTCTGGCAGGGGATGAGGTGGCAGAAATCAGGATGTGGCTACATCTGTTGAGTGTGGAGTGCCGTGGTGTGACATTCACACCTTCCTCTGGCACTCAGAGTTGGCTCATCTGCTTTTTGCAACTGCTAATTCTTTTGTTTTCCTCTCTATGCTGTAACATTCAAGAAAGAAAACCGGGATGCTCTTGAAAAACCAAACAGCTTTTGGAAGAGACTCCTGTGTTAAATCCCAAACTTTGCAATTTGAACTTTCTAACCCAGCTAATTTTCCAAAATGCTGACACTGATTTTCTCCTCCTTCCCTCACTGATACTGTTCCAGCCCCTTCTCCTGGATCTGCATCCTGCCATGTGTGGCTGCCAGGAGCAGTCCTCAGCTCCCACCCGGCCCTGGCTGGAGTGGCAGCTCTGGCTTTCACATGCTGCTGCTCTGGACTCGCTGGGGAGTTTCTTTGCTCCTGCTCCACTATCAGGTTTCAAACCTCCCTGCTGAGGAGCTGTCCTCAAGTCACATCAGGTAAGCTTAGCTATGCATTGAATTCAGGGAGTGGAACTAATCCCACATTTCAGCTCGAGAGGAGAACAATGAGGCAGGAGCTAAACCTGGCCCCTGGCTCGAAGGTAAAGGGTTTAATATATTAGTTGAAACATACGCTTTACACTTAAGAATGTGTGTTGTATCTAATTCCAGGTCTATCTCTGTTTAGCTGAATGACAGGCCTATATATTTCATGGAAAGTAGATACAATACATAATGGATTACATATATGCCCAAATTATGTATATTATGTTTAATACGTGTATGCTTTGGTCCATTACTCCTGACATAAAAGCTGCAATGCCAGGATCAATAGTCTGCATATAAATTCAGGAAGACATAAAAGACTGCCAGCATTAGCACACAGGAGCCCCTCTCAACAAGTAAATGCTTTTGCTTTCCCAACTGTTGATATTTCAATCACTGAAAGAATGAAGTTCTGTCCCAAGTTTCATTTCCACTGCTCTGTGGAGAAATGTCTGGCTTATAGTGAATTTTCTCCCAGCATTTCCTTTTGCCTCCAAGGGACATTTATATTGACTATGACAGGACCAAGTTTAAATCTTTTTAATGATAAAAAGATGAACCTTTATGCATATCTGAATTTATAAAATCCTTATTTATAAAGATTAGAGTCTTTTAGATGAGTGGCTATGCTGGCTGCAAAAAATGGTGCTTAATTGTTTTATTACTAGGTCTCCAAGGTGCAATTGCCATCTTTGGCAAATAGAGGAAAATTTTAATTTCCCCTGATTTGAAATGTAAAAAGAGTGGTGACTAAGAGGGACTGTCCTGAGATCTTGCCTGCACAGCACATGCTTGAAATGAGAACAGTCTCTGCAAGAAGGAAGTGGCAATAAAATTACTTTCCCTTTTAGCATTTGTACGATTGCTACTATTAATAAAAAGAGCCAAACTCAGAGCTTTTCATGCCTATGAAAAGCAAGCATGACAAATCGGAAAATGAGTTAAGACGTTAATTCCTTTTTCTCTGCCCTTCAGTTCCGGGGCTCCTCATGTGGCTGACAAGTTTTCCCTTCCTGTTTGTTTGGGGCAGCAGGAGATAAAGGTCATTTCCCAGCCAGGGAGGAGCTCTTCCCAAGCCAGGTGTGGGCATGGAAGGCTGAGCCTGCAGTGGCCTGAAGATTTCACAAGGAGCCCATGGGAACACAGGCTGGCCCAGCCAGACCAGTTTGTAGCCTGGCTCTTTGGCTGATCAGCAGGTTTAGCTCTGGAGGCACAATCAGGCTTTAAAAGGAGTGCAGATGTTGCAGTGATGGATCCCCCCAGGGGATGTTATCCTGATCTCTACTGTGACTGTCTCCGATTTCCTATGGGAATTCTATGTCCTGTGCTTCCCTCGCATGAGACTTGAGGCAAATGAATAAATAAGAATCCTGATTTTCAATTCCAATGTGGTCTTCAGTGTTTGCTCTTAAACTTGTGTAGCAGACCAAAATAATTAAGTTTAAATATGAACGGATGTTTCAGCAGGATAATACAGATATCTATATATGAATTTCTACTTTTATTTATATGTCAGTTTATTAAAACACCCTAGGGAAGTTCAGTAGTCAACATAGTGGTATTCAGTGTAATTTTCAAAACATATGAATTGAAACCTTGGACAGCCTTCCCCTTGCTACCCAACAGCAAACAGTGAATGCTCTGCCAGGTCAAAGTATAATATAAACCATTTCATCTTAACTATTTTTATTTGGAAAGCTCTTATTTATTCTGCTAGGTTGGGAGCAGGCATGTTGTCTCAGCACAGTTAAATCCCACAGCTTATTACCATGAAATACATAAGCTCAGAGGATATGAAAGTGTTCCATCCAAGAGGATATGAAAGTGGGCTGCCCAGAGAGAGTTCAAGGCCTCCTGTACATGGAACACAGTTCCAGGCTTTAAAGCTGTGCCGTGTCAGGACTTTCAAAAAGGCAGTTTTCCAAATGGCCTTTTAAACTGGCAATTATCTCCCATAGATCATTAAGACAGACTTGTAGAGGAGAAATGAAAAGAATTCCGTTTGGAAGGGCTCCTCTGCTTCAGAGGTGCAGTGGCAGGATGTGGGGAAGTGCAGCCAGGTACAGTGTGACAAGCTCAGGGACCCAAGAGCAGCTTAGCCACCGAGGCTTTAGGAGCCCAAACTGGGGGCAGATCCCAGCTGGCATCACCACAGCCCCACTGCTGCTGGGATCTCTCTGGGCCAGGCTGAAGCTGAGTGACTGCAGTTAGACACAGCCTTACCTGGGAAAAGAATGAGTGAGCAAAATCTGTGTGACCTTATTTGTGGGTGGTGGGGGTCACATGATGGAAAACCCCACTATCCATCTTCCTTTTTGTATATTTTAATGCAGTATTTGCACATAATTTCTAGGAATCCAGCCACTGTCTGACTTCCAATTATCTTATTCATTCTGGACCTCAGCTCAATGTCCCTCCATTCAATGATAAAGATACTGACCAAAAGGAGAAAGTAAAAATTGCCAATAAACAGAAATATGTAAACTGAAGTTTTAGAGTCAAATATACAGTCAAATTGAATATAATCATAGTCCATAGAATATAAATTATGCAATTGAATTTGGATGGGGCAAGTAAATAAGGGAAGCTATTTGGTACCTGTAACACACCCATTATTTTATTATTTAAAAAAAAATAAACTAATGTCCTGTATTAAAATTATTCCTTATGCAAAGCCCCACATGGAGCTTTCCTCTGTTATCAAAAGGGCACACTATCTATTAACTTCTCCAGGATGTTAAGATTGTTTCTGGTTGTTACCTTTCTGCATTTTGAGTAACACCACACTGCCCCCTATTTTCAGACAGTACTGACTCAAAAACAGCCATTAAAAGTTGAAGGTCTGAGATGTTAATTTTTAAGCTACAGGACTTCTGAGATATAAAAAGAACTCCAGTGTATTAAGCTTCCAGTTTTCTTTAGGCTGAAAGGATGAAGGGGAATGCTACATTCCTTCCTATTGCAGCTCTGGGGATTGTATGTCTTATATTCAAATTCTTCAAAATGCAAAAGAAAAGAGTTACTGAAAAGAAGAAGAACTCAAAAACACACTAGCTCTGAGTGATGACTTCAGAATAGCCCAAGGGTACAGGATGGTGTTGAGTAATTCAAGTTTACTTTCTGCTAAAAGATCCCTCTGGCTTCACTGCTCCCACAATTAAGGAGGAAAACTAGTTTGCTCTTGCCTTTCTTGGCTTGTTCCAGGCAGAAATGGCACTTTATTTTTGCTCTCACCTTCTTCTATCCATCTGTGCTCTTCAGGAAAGGGCTGCACCTTTCCCACAGTTGAATCACATTCTGACCACTGAGAGATCAGTTTGCATCTGCAGCAGTTCATTAAACCAGCTCTTTGTTGTCACTGCTCAGGCCACCAGTGACATATTTCTGTGGAGGCTGCTATGGGTTTGTCCATGCAAGCTGCAGAGTTTTAGTGACACACATGCAGGCAGAAGCAAAACTGGATGGAGGAAAGAGGCAGCAAGACATCATTGCTCTTCTCTGTTCTTACCTCTTCCATCATTGCAGGGGTCTATTTGATCTGGGCTTGGAGATGAGATTGAACCACTTGTTCAAATCCTGGAGACAAGGATAGAAACACACCTTTCCTGCTCTGCATGGAGCATTACTTGACATCTATGTGTGGTTTCTGTTACAGAGTGACCAGAAGCCTGGGGGATATGGGTCATCTTTGCTGGCAAGAGGGATTTTGGAGATTCCAAGTCTGTTCCAAAGAGCTGGGAGCTGGTAATTTTTTAAGTGGTGCTGTTAAGCACCATTTTTAGGAATAAGAAATAAGAAGCACACACATATGCATGAAACACCAACAAAAATACCTTACTTGCAAAGAGGCTGGAGGTAATTCAGTCTCAGAGGATGTTCTGGTAGTGCTGCATTTTCTGCTGGAAACCTGGGCTCTGATGCTCACCTCTAACACAGCCATGAGAAGCTTAAATGTCCTGGTGCCTTAAGGAAGGATCACTGTAAAACTGATGATTAGAGACTTGACAAGCTGGAACAGGGCTGTGCCCTTTCAGATGGCTTTGGGTTATACCTGCTGAAAAATGAGGTTTTCAGGGGAACCAAACTCTCTCAGTCTCTTCTTCCTGTTCCCTGTGTTGCATAGAGCAGTGAGATCCAGCAGAGTACTGAGTTCATGTCTCGGTGCAGGTACCCCAGCCTTCTCTTTTTCATACACTACTCCTGCCAAACTTTATTTTGACAGTAGAAGAACGGCTGTTTTGTTCTGCAGTGACTGCTCCAGGATACATCACTGTCACGTCACCTAAATGGCACCAGTCACCCTGGTTTGCAGCAGCTGCTGGGACTTGCTGACCACAGCAGAGCCTGTCATTCTGAGATTAAGGAGGGATTAGCTCTGCGATTTCAGCCAGCCTTAATAGAAAGGTTAAAGACTTTGGGAGGAGGAAGCACGAGTGTGCTTGCACATGTGTCTTCCAAAACAACAGATGGTTTCAATAAAGTTGCTCCTGCTGCTAGGAAGTGGCACTTCTTGACATTAGCAGAGCCACATCTCATCAGGGTTCTTGTTTCTACCAGGCTGGCTCAGCATGGCCGGACCCAGTGTCTGGCATGGGGTAACGAGGGAAGCACTCCAATATCTGCCCCATTAATTGCCCCCTGCCAGCCTGCCCTCTCTGCTGATGTAACGCCCACTGTGCTCAGTGTGGTGGCATCGATTGGCTTTGAAGGGCAACTTTCCCTCATGATCTGCAATTCCCCCTACTTAAACTGCAGCCAGAACTGTCTTTTTACGGATTCTGCAAGAAATGTGTGATTTCTTGGAACCGCTAAACAAAAACCTCTCTGCTTCAATCAATGGATCGATGTATTAAATTATTGTGCAACTAAATTAATGTGCCCCTTGGTGACAGAATTGCAGAAAATGAGCAGTGTTTTATGCATTAAAGACAACCTAGTAAAAGATTGTTTTTCAAGGTTAGATTGTTCCACAGTGAATACCAAGATTTTTCCAATTAAAATATGAGGGGTTTTTGGAGCTACATCAGCTCTATTGCTTCTCACAGTGTCACAGTGCAAATTAACAGGTACAAATAACTGAAGAACTGTAAATAGTAATTGAGACATATTTGGGAGTTAGTAAGTAATACTGGGGTTTTTTACTAGTTTGTATTTAAATTTTATAGGTAAACAATTTTGCTGGAAATCACTGTGGGGTTATTTTGGTGGGATTTTTGTTTGCTTGTTTAAACTCGAGTCATGAAAAATGCCACCATTCATAATGTTGTCATGAAAAACTATAGACCTTCTGCAGCCCTTGGTTTTCTCTTTTCAGGCTATATGGCACATGTGGGGATAGGCTGTGCCTTCCTTTCATGATTCCCTTTTTTCAGTGAAAAAAACAGAAAAGGACAAAGAAAAAAAGGAAAACAGGATGTAGTGTCCTCCTCCAACAACTTTATTTTTAAAGTAAACATAATATCCAGAATGAAAATGAGAATATTCACGTGTATTAAAATTCATTCTCTTTTAAAGCTGCAACCCTGGTTCACATTTTCTTTGAATTTTGGTCCGGTTGCATTTCTTAGTTTCATTTTGCTGATGAGAGAAAACATGGGAAGTTTCCTACACACCTCATACTGTGAGGCAAGAGCTGCCAGTTCCAAAAGTGCTCTGTGCACCCTCTCTTGTGCAGCAGGAGCACTGGAGCAGGTTCCTTCCAGGTGAGCCAAACCAACCATTTCATAGATATGATGTTCTCTCTGTCCCTGTGTTGAAGGAAACCAGATGAACCAGTTTTCTGCAGGTGCAATGACAAAGGAAAACCTTTTCAATAACTTCATTGTTTGCTCACTCTTTTTATGGATATCTTCTAAGCCCTCAAATATCTGAAAAAGTTTGTATTTTGTCACCCGAACCCTTTTCCTTTTCCTCTTTTCTCTCTTGAGCTCATGACAAAGACATTTTCATTCTGAAGGAAAGAATCCCAGAACACAGTCCCAATTGTTAGTCTATAAGGAGTCAAATCTCTCTAATCACTTATAAAAGACAGACATAGACTGTGTGTTCCTTATCAGTTGACATAATTTCAGTTTTATTTTGAACCTCTAGAATATCAAATGGGAAAATTTTGCCACTAGGTGTTTGTTTTCAAGCTCTCTCTCCAGGAATGATAAATTAGGTGTGAAATTAAAGCACAAGTAAAAGCATCCCAGTCCCTCCATAACAAGGACTTTGAATCCTTTCAAAATCCTAAAAGAGGTTTCAGTGCATTGCTGCCAGAAGATCTAAAAAAAAAAGTACCAAAAATATTAAAATACATACCAAAATCTATTATAAAAGGATTTACATAAATATATCTATTCACAGCTCCCCATTGTCTCCTGGGAAGCCAAACATCATGAAATCAAATTATTTGATCAACAGCATGAAGAAATTTGTGGCAGCATCAAGCTAAGAACCCAATTTTTCTCTTCTGCACTCAAATATGGGCCTTCATCATTTCACAGACAAAACAATGACAGAAGAAAGAAAGTGATGCAGCAGAAGGGTGAGGGAATTCTTTAAGCATCTTGTAATTTCTGAAAGAACAGGCTCAAATATTTGTGTGTAATGCAAATGCCATTTATATGAAGCTCTAACATGGTGTGTGACTGTCATGGATTTCAGAGAAGCTTGCACAGGCAAAACATCTCATTCTTCGGAGAAGAACTGGGTGAAAAATCCAGATCCCCTGACTTCCATGGGAGTGCTACATCCTAGGAGTGCTAATGGAGGTTTCCAGGGTGGGGAGAGGGTGATGATGTTATTCCACTTGAGAAAGGCTTCAGCCTTAGCAAAAGTGCTGCGATTGATGCCTCTTAAAGCACATCTAAACCTGTTTGTATGGAAATTTACTTGCTTCACCAAAAACCATAGAAAGGAAAGCTATTTCAAGAAAGGCTCATGCTCCAAAGTGCCAGTTCAATGCGGGATCTGTATTAAAAAACATTCTACATTTTAGCTTCTGCATTTTAACACTAATCCAGCCCGGCCTACGAGCCCACACCGAAAGAAATGAACTGTATCAGGCAATGTCATTTGCTAAAGGGTAAGAGTAGAGGAATCCTCCATCCCTTCGTTTTAGATTTCTAGGGACAATTTCACAGGCCGTGCCATTGCTGAATGGGGAAATTGGAAAACTGCAGAATCGATTTGCAGACGTGAAGTTCTATTTTCTTTTACACCTCCTTCATCAGAGTCTCCATCACTCCTGCATTGTGCAGCATTATCATCGGAGCAGCCTGGACACCACTGATAATTGCTGAGTGAGGGGAAGGCTGTGCCTTGCAAGCAAAAGTAAAACCAGCGGGGTGGCACTGCCTTTAAATTCACCTGCTTTAGAGAAGTGGTCATGTACTCAGGCTACTCATTTCTGAGAGTCAATGGGAAATTAATTAAAAAATATTATTCAAATTGGTTTTATCAGCTTTTTTTTTTTCCCTGAACAAAACTTCCCAGCTAAAAGCTGTGAAGCTGTATTAAATCTATTTTGTGTAAAACCAGGAAAAATATACACGATTTTACTTCCATTACTTAATTCTTCATTAATTGTGTTTCACAAAGAAAAAACCTCAAAACCTCTGCCACGGCAAACGCCTGATAATGTCATAGTTCCCAACAGTGAGACTAGTGGCTAATTAATGCAGAAAACTGGGAAACCTGGTGACTATCATGTGCTTGACCTCTGGAATAGAGACAGAAATGTGCTTTGTGATATTAAAGGTCAGGGGCAACCAAACGGTCCCTTGTGTGCTGCAGTCATCCAGCAGCTCTGTGGCCACGTAGGGCTAATTTGATTGCCCACAGCATGCTGGGGTTACCAATCCTGGAAAAATTAAGAATATTCCTGGTGTAACAAGCTTTCAGACCAAGAAGCTGCTTATTGGTTTCTATTAAAGGTGAATTAAACCTCGCACAGTTACGAGCCTCATATCCCGAGGCTCCCCTGCCCCTCAGCACATCCTTGCAGCATTAGGAGACTGGCAGGCATTTCTGTGCCCCTTCCTGTCGGTTTTCAGCAGTGACGGAGGTGGCAGCTCTGATGGGCAGCCATCCCTGGGTGACACCTCCGCTCCCTGAGCCAGGCCTCTCCCCAGGAACCACAGCTCAGCGCGGACAGAGAACTGCAGGGACTGGGGCTGTTGGGGGCAATTACTCCTCTGGAGAAGCCATTTCTGCCTGTGTCCCTGGTGAGGAGGGACCAGGCTCCAAACCGCCGGGACAAGGCGCTGGAGCTGCCCACAAGGCCCTGCCCGAAGGCCCAAAATGGCGGCTCGCCCGGAGGCGCCGCCGCCTCGTTGCTACGCGACCGGCAGGGCCCTCCTCCCCCCGAGAACTACAACTCCCAGACATCCCGCTGTGGAAGGACTACAACTCCCGGCAGGTCCCGCGTGCCGGAGGCGGCCGGCCGGCACTACATATCCCGGCAGCCTCTGGGCACAGCGGCCAATCGCTGTTGTTGATACTGCGGGGTGCGCGGCCGGCGGTGAGCGGGGGAAGCGGTGCGGTGACATTTCCTGCCGGGCCGCCCCCGGAGCCGCTGCCCGAGCGGGGCCCAGGATGGCAGCGCTGGGAGGTCAGTGCGGGGCGACAGGGGAGCGCTCGGTGCCAGAGGGGGGGTCCTGGTGAAGGGTATCGGGGCCTGTGTGTTGAGGGGTGTCTGGGGGGGTTCGGGCCTGTGCTGGGGGCAGCACCGCGTGAGGGGGCTCGGGGGTGCCCGGGCTGGGAGGGGCAGCGGTGCTCGGTGTAGGAGGTGATGGCGTGAGGGGAGAGGGCTCCTGAGCGGGGCTGTGTGGCAGAGGGGGTGTGGAGGCAGTGTGCTGTGTTAGGGTGGAAGGAGGCTGTCCCATGAGAGACCCTCCTGCTGTGGGAGGGGGGCGCAGCCGGGAGAGGGAAGCGGTGTTGATGAAAGGCTTCTATGAAAATGGGTGTGCGCTCTCTCCTCTTTGCCCCTTTGTGTTGCCTAAATTTTGTTGGAAGCACTCTGTAGCAGTCAGCAGCTTTACCTGATTTGCAGCTCTTGCCACCTAATGTTTTTCTTTTGAGCTCTCCTTTGTTGTTGTTGTTGCGTAAAAATTTTGCTGCTATTGCGAAACAGATTTTTGTGCTTGAGCTATTGCTCAATTTTCACTTTGGGATTTACTTCATTAGGCTTATCACATGTTATTTAGCAGCATATGCTCTACTAAATATGTTTCCACGGTGATATATGAGCTCCTTCACACCTGAGAAATTTCAAATTATATTTCAGTTTTATGTGTCGAGAAAACATGTAACTGTATGTACAAATTTATGTGAGTTTAAGTTTGTTTCCCAGTGGACTTACTGTGGGGCTGTTTCTTCATGAGCCACTGCTCCTGTAAGGCAGGAGCCAGTTCCTGTTTCAATGTGAAGTTAAATATTTACATGCAGACTTGTGTAATGGTGAGGTAGGTTGGGGACTTATTTTATTCCTCTGTGTCCCTTTTTGTTACAGTTAAGTGTTGTTTTTCTTGACTTGATTTCCCCTTCCCCAGTTGTATGAAGTATTTGTATTGTTTTCCTTAATGGATATGAACTTTATAGGGGTATAAACTTTATAGTTGAATGGTAACTGACACGTGAATTGTGAAAAGGAAAAAAAGTATTGAGGTATTTTTATATATTTACTCACCCTTGATAATGTTTGGCTTGCTGTCAATGGATAATGATGCTGAGGAAGTATGGAATATCAATTTGTGATAAGTCTTGGTCATGCATGGGTTTTTGGCACATGTATGAATTTTTTTGGAGGGTCTTTTTTCGTTGGTTGTTTTCTGTTAAAATTTTAATTTTGCTTTGTAGAACCAAGTCAGTTTTCACAAACACTGAACGGAGTTCCTCCCTCAAGCCAAGTCACCAGTGGAATGGACCCCTTCCATGCTTGTAGTATTCTCCAGCAGCTGAAGACCATGTATGATGAAGGACAGCTGACAGATATTGTGGTGGAAGTGGATCATGGGAAAACATTCTCCTGTCATAGGAATGTTCTTGCTGCAATCAGTCCTTATTTCAGGTACAGCTGTGCATTGTTCTAGTGGTGATCAAAGCAATTAGAATATTAGTATAGGTATGGTTTTTTAAATTTTTAAATTTTTTTCTTTAATGAAAATAAGTTCTTTGTATTTATGGATAATACAATGCACCTAGCAAGCCAAGACTATTGTTCTCTTAAGGTCAATGTATTATCAGTGCCTGTTTCTCAAAGGAAAGTTTCATTGGGGAAAATGTCACACAATTTTAAACCAAGCAAAACTGCCTCTGGTACTGAGGGTATCAGAGATACAGTAAGAACATATTGAAACTACTTGTTTTCTTTTCAAGTTACATTTTTTAGCATGCTGGATTATGCATATGATATAACTTGTTGAAAGTTGAATACAAAGACTTGGATATGTCAAGAGCTTTGCTTGTAAACTCAGTGAATTTTAACATGGGGTTAGTGAGATAATTAAGCAAGAAGTTCCACTTTTGTTTCAGTGAGTGTAGACATGATCTCAAACTTAGGTACCCCAACAGGAAAGTTTAACACCTGTGATAAATGTGTTTGTGCTGATGGAGGTTCAAACACACTGGGCCTAGCTGTACACTATATTTAATTTAGTGCCTGTAGTTAAAGGTAATTGCAGACAAACTGCTGGATGTTGTTGCTCTGCAGATCGATGTTCACGAGCGGCCTTACCGAGAGTACCCAGAAGGAAGTTCGGATCGTTGGTGTGGAAGCAGAGTCGATGCATTTAGTGTTGAACTATGCATATACCTCCAGAGTAGTGCTGACAGAGGCCAACGTTCAAGCTTTGTTCACTGCAGCCAGTATCTTCCAGATCCCTTCCATACAAGACCAGTGTGCTAAATACATGATCAGTCACTTGGACCCGCAGAACTCCATTGGGGTGTTCATCTTTGCTGATCACTATGGCCATCAGGAACTCAAAGACAGGTCACAAGACTACATTCGCAAGAAGTTTCTGAGTGTCACCAAAGAGCAAGAGTTTCTTCAGTTGAGAAAAGACCAACTGATAAGTATCCTCAACAGTGATGATTTAAATGTAGATAAAGAAGAACATGTTTATGAGAGCATTATAAGGTGGTTTGAGCATGAACAAAATAAGAGAGAAGTGCACCTTCCAGAAATATTTGCCAAATGCATCCGCATGCCTCTGTTGGATGAGACATTTTTAGAGAAAATCCCTCCCGTGTTTGCACAGGCGATGGCCAAAAGCTGTGTACAAAAGGGACAGCCCAGTGCCAACGGCTACACACAACGGCTTGGAATGACCGCTTCCGAAATGATCATCTGCTTTGATGCTGCCCACAAACACTCAGGAAAGAAGCAAACAGTGCCTTGTTTAGATTCGGTCACAGGGAGAGTGTTCAAACTATGCAAGCCACCAAATGACTTGAGGGAGGTGGGAATTCTCGTGTCCCCTGATAACGATATTTACATTGCGGGTGGTTACAGGCCGAGCAGCAGCGAGGTCTCCATTGACCACCGAGCGGAGAGTGATTTTTGGATGTACGATCACTCTGGCAATAGGTGGATTCCGAAGGCTCCTCTGCTGCGGGCCAGAATAGGCTGCAAGTTGGTTCACTGCTGTGGGAAGCTGTATGCCATCGGGGGCAGAGTTTATGAAGGAGATGGGCGGAACTCTCTCAAGTCTGTGGAGTGCTATGACAGCCGGGAGAACTGCTGGACAGCTGTGTGTCCCATGCCGGTAGCAATGGAGTTCCACAGTGCTGTGGAGTATAAGGATAACATCTATGTTCTACAGGGTAAGGTGGTTTGACTGCCTCGGTGGTGTTCTATTGTTCATCCTGACTGTGTTTTCTTAAGCAATTTGGGAAAAGCAGGGGGAGGAGGGGAGGAAAATAGGAAGAGGGAGGTTGCTGCTTGAATTCTCATGCCCCGGGAATGTGTTACTAAGTTGTAGTACTGAGTTACTGCACAGATTACATTTTTGGTGGTATTCTGAGTCAACAATGCACTATTAAACTTAACTCTGAAAATTCTTCATTAAATCTTTACCTGGGTAAAATGCACCGATGTTGAAGAAAAGGTACTGTCCTGTGAAAAAACACTTTGTATTTTACTTGGCTAAAGCTAAGAAAATTCCTGGTGTCTTTATTCTTGGTGACTTGTAAAAGTCGATTAATGGCTTCTAAGTCTTCATTTCCTGTCCTACCCTGCTTTCTGAAGTCATCCCAGAAATTAGAAAAAGAAAACATCTGTCTTAGTCATCTCTGTTTCTTTGGTCAGTAATTACAGTACTGCCTTTGCATTCAGTGCACACTGAAAAATGCTGAGACTGATCTGAGACCGTGGTAAGAGGCCCACAAAGTGCAAAGAAGGAAGGAGAGGGGAGGTGTCCCAGTTTTGTTTTGCTGAGGGCCACCTCTGTAAACACCTGCACAAGTTGGGGTCTTGCATGCACACCAGCTCCTTCTTGGGTCACTTCCATACAAAGGTGGACCACGGGGAACAAGCAGGATAGAGAGTACTGTAAGATCCTTATTATTTACCAGAAGAAGGTATTATTTCTTGACTTTGCAGTCATGATCTTCCATGGGATTTGCAGTTTTCTTCTTCCATTGTTTCTGTAACATGTTTGACTCTTTTTGGTTGTGGCTTTAAATAGCTGTCTTATGCTAAAAAGTTCTCTAAATCTCTCTCTCTCTCGGATTAGATGTCTGCTTTAGGTAGTTAGAAAGGAATGCTGGAAGGATACTGAACTTAGTATTTGTTCTTTTTAATGTTTCTTAGAACTGATAAAAGGTGGATGATATTATAACTTATAGAATAAGAGTGCACCTTGTTCATAAGTTTTAGCTGCACTGATTCTGTGCTTCAGTACTTTAAGTGACCACTGATTGCTCATATAAATAAGCTGCTTCTCTGCTAACCAGCAAATTCTGAAGAGTGATGTTATGAGTGGCTAGAAAAAACCTTGATTGAGTTGTATTGTAGTACAAAGAGGTTAGCTTTTAGTAATTTTTCTAGGTAAAACTCATAAGTTAGAAGTAGTCAATAAGAATCGATGAGAATGTGAAAATGCCTATGGAATGCAAATGGCAGTCACAGGAGATTGCACTGTGGAACAAAACTGGATAATCAAAATTATTGCTACCTGTAGGAGTTAATCTCTTAAACTCTGCTCCATCAATTTTACTGTTTCACTTCTGTGTTCTCTGTTATACTTGAGGTGCTTGGTCATACAACAGCTTGGTTAAAATTCTTAAGGTAGCCACATGAAGCCATACATGATTTGAATTATGCTAGTATTTGGCAGATGTCAGGCCTTTCTCCCACTGGGCTTTACAAAAGTCAAGGTTGTTTTCATGAAATGTAAGAGCACGAGTTTTTGGTCATCTGAATTTCCTGTCTCTGCAGTCTGTGGCTGGTGCTCTGTGCACTGAGCAGCAGAGGTGTTTTATAACCTGACCACAAATCTAACTGTGAATCAGTAGCTTCATGCAGGTTCTCGCCTTGCCTCCTTTTAAGCAAATCAGTCTAAATGTGTAACCCAGCCACCTGATACCAGTAGCTTCAACATCCGTGTGTATGTAGTATAAGACAGAATTCAGGGTATGTAAGCTGCTAAACCTGAGCAAATAATTGTGAGATCCCCATCTGCAGATGACACATTGTGAAGATGCTAAAGAGTGAAACAAATGTGCTTCAGACATTTCAAGACTGGAATCTAGAAAGGTTTTGTCCCATATTAGTAAGTGTGGTTTAGAAATAAAAGAGGATACTTAGAAACTGTAAAATGTGTTTCTGATATGCTTCAAATTCCCTCTGCTTCGGCTGAAACAGAAACTCAAAGTAGGTTTTCGTCATACTATTAATATTTTTGTAAAGGAAAGCAGTTGATGATGCTGGGGTGTTTCTTTTGGGATCCAGGCTCTAGAAAATTTAAAGTGTTTCTCTCTGTGGAAGATCATACCTGAGAGCTTCATTGCCACACAGCTGTTGGCCTGGGAACAAAGCATGAGCTCCGTTTTACTTTTCCTCTCTCTTTCCAGGGGAGTTTTTCCTTTGCTACGACCCTCAGAAGGATTACTGGGGCTTTCTGACCCCCATGACTGTGCCTAGAATCCAAGGCTTGGCGACCGTGTACAACGACTCCATCTACTACATAGCCGGCACGTGCGGGAACCATCAGCGCATGTTCACCGTCGAGGCCTACGACATCGAGCAGAACAAGTGGACTCGAAAAAAAGACTTCCCCTGCGACCAGTCCATCAACCCATACATAAAACTTGTTCTCCTCAAAAACAAACTCCATCTCTTTGTCAGAGCTACTCAAGTCACTGTTGAAGAGCACGTTTTCAGAACCAGCAGGAAGAATTCACTCTACCAGTACGATGAGGTCACTGACCAATGGCAGAAAGTCTACGAGACTCCAGACAGGCTCTGGGATTTAGGCCGGCATTTTGAATGTGTTGTTGCTAAATTGTATCCGCAGTGTCTTCAGAAAGTTATTTAATTTTTTTTTTTTTTTTTCTCAGTAACAGGCCTTAGTGATTTCAGTGGTAATTTGATGCTAGAGAAAACATGTCTTAAAAGAAAACAAAGAAATTCTGTCAGTATTTATTGTAAGATGAAACAGACAGTTTTTTGTATATGGGGATGGGTGCTCTTTAAAGTTTGCAGTCCAGGGAGGGAATTGTTGATTCAGTTTCATATTTACTAATATTTTCCTGGGAAATGAGAAGGAGGTTACAAAGTGCAATTATCAGCATTTTTTTTTCTGGTAGACACTTAATCATGTCATACTAAAGGGTTTTTTTTGTGGTAAAAGCAAATTAAGTGGAAGAGCAAGGATAACTATGCACTACAGTGAAAGAAAATCTAGCATTAATAGTTAAGGATGTCCAAGATGTGTTGAAGTGACTTCTTCTTTTTCTCTTTTTTTTTTTAATACGGGTAAAATTTGAGGCAATATCACTAAGTTTTGTTGCTTTTCTTTTTTTTTTTTTTTTTTTTTTTTAAATATAGATTGAAAGTACATAGAGAGGAATGGTAGATCCTGATGCATAATGAGCTCTTCTTTTTGTACTGTTTTTGAAGTCTGCTAAGATGTTTGTGATGTTGTTTGTGCACTGCAATTTGGGAGAAAAACTCAAGTCAGAATTGGATTGTGGAGTACCTTTGCCCCGGATGGAGGCCTGTTCATATTGTTGTACCAGTTCTTGTCTGTGGATTTTTGTTGAGATTGAGCTTAATGATAGTGGGGAGAAAACCCAACACCTCTTTTTTTGCCACATAGGTGTAGTGCTGTAAAAACTTTTTTTTTTTTAACACTGATTAAAACCTTTTTTTCACCCCGTAAAGGGCTTTAACCCAAAATTTGATGGTGCTAGTACACTTTTAATACTTGTTTGTCTCAACTGGGCCAGCCTTCTGCTACTGTTTAAGACAGCCTGTTATTTTCCATGGAGTGTGTGTCTGTCTTCAGGCCCTGTCCTGTCATCAGATTGTCTTTTCTAACATAACATTTTTACTGCAGTGGTGTTCTTGCACAGAATGGTGACAGGATATGGCCTTAATAATACTGATTCTCTTTTACTTTTTTCCCTTTGTGTGGAGTGTTCATTCTGTCTCCACTACAGTACAGTGCTATGTGTAGAGTTGGCATGTGCTCTGGTGATTTGGAAAAGTGTGGTTTAACTTTGCAAGTTGTTTTTCTTTTCTCTTTGCAGTCAAGCCCCCAAATATCTTCTCTTTCCTTCTGATCGATAATGTGAAAAATTGCACTACTGAGCTGTCAGCATTATCCAGTGTGTATAAAAGCAAAATTGACATTAAGCATCCATGGCTTAAATAATCTTTGGGGAAATACAGAATAAGGAATATATTGCAACAATTTTCTTTATGTATTTAACATTTAACTTATTTTTAAAAAGTAAATAAGTTCAAAGTTCAGCCTTTACTTCAGTAGTGAAAATTGGATTTAAAAGGGAAAAGAGGACTCCTAAAACTTGCATCAGCTGTAATTTACCAGGTTTCTTACAGCTCTACTTTTTGCAGAGCTTTAAGTTATCTTACTCTTTCCTGTTTTTCCTCTTGACCTAAGGAAACCAGTTAACTTGACATGGCACTGGCCATCACTGCCTGAAAGTGCTTACCATTATCTGGCTTAACAGCTGATACTTCAGTCAGCCAAATATTTAGCTCATTGTTTATCCCCCTGGCATGGCTGAGGATTTGGATAATGTTTGTTTACTATGTGGTCTTCCTGATCCTAAATGGAATCTTCCTAATACATGAAAATACTTGCCTGGTTCTATTTATTAATTCTTGCACAAAATGTTTTGAGAGGCAAAAGCAAACAAAAAACTGTGAAATGAAAAGCAAAATAAAAATGCCTCTTTGCATTACATACCTCATCTTCCAGAGATTCACCAAACTCTTCTTCCAATGCGAGCACCTGCATTTTGTTTTTTTTTTTTTTCCTGAATTTGGCAATTCTCGCTATGACTGCATTTTCCAAGTGTTGAGGTGTATTGCTTCTTTGTTTAGTTTTATCTATATGCATAGCCAAGAATAAGGGGTTTTCTGAAAAGTACAACTAATTTAATTTTTAACTAACGATCCTTAGTCCTTGGCTAGCTCTCTTTGCGCTGTTGTAGGCCTCTAGCTGCAAGCTTTCTGAAGCACCCTCCCTAACAGTGTTGCATTTGTGTGTGAGACCCTTTTTATTTTTGCAAAGTGTTATGTAACTTTTTCCTTGTTTTTGTTTGTTTTTCTTTTTTTTTTTTTTTTTTAGCTTGGTTGAATATTTACAAGATTTCTTGCTGCTTTTTGACAATCTATATTTATTTAGTAGAACAAATTTCAATATATTACTTGAAACTATGAAATAGAATTGAGTTAGCAGTTGACTGGTCATGTGATGTATAGAAGTACAATATGCTGTGGTTAATTCTGCAGTAGGTTTGTTAATTTTGTTTATCTGCACTAAAGTACGAAGATCTCCATTCTGTTTAACCATTCAAACTGAGGGTGTGATCCAAGTCTGTCATGTGTTTGAAAGCTAAATCCTGGAACTTGCTGTGGGAGTAGAATATACTAAATCTTTTGCATGAGGAGTTTGTTGAGACAGTAATGTAGCTGTGACATTTTGCCAATTCTTAAATGCTTCTACGTTATGCTGAAAGTCAGATTCCTGGTAAAGTTTTGCTTTAGAGTCAGGCTTAAGTAAACTTGCACAGCACAAAAAAAAAAAAATAATTGCACCAAAGGTACTGATAATATTTGAGCAGTAATCTGTGCGTTTTGCTCATTTGAAGTTTTTTTTTGCATTAGTTTATTTCCCTTTATGAAATGAATTTCTAGTGTTGTAAGAACTTAGGTGAGTGTAAATCTCTTCCAAAATTATTAGTTACTTTAGAAGGAAACATTTTGTAATTTCCACTTGCTTCCATCACTGAAATTTAGAATAACTCAAAGCAGTTTTGGTGCACCAGACATGCAGTGTGTGTATGTTCTACAAGAGATCCAAGAGCTCCCTGTTTGCGAGGCTGTTGAGAAGTGGCATCCAACATTCAGTGCTCAGGTATGTTAGTAAGAAGTACTGTAGTCCTATGAGGGCAAATGTGTGGATTTTTAAACATTTTGCCATAATTGCACAATTTTGCATTTTTACTTAATGTCATGTTATGTTTCTTAAAATAAACCTATTGTTGAAATACAGTAGAGTTCAACTGTTTTTGTGACAAATCTGTGTGAATTTTAGTAAATTTCTGAAAATTAATCTGATGTATTTTTGTTTGTTCAGTTCTTCTGTTTCTGTACTTGTCTTGCCTGTGTGTAATGTCTTTTTTTTTTTTTTTTTTTACGGTGGAAGGTGCTTTGTTCTTTTGTCTCATTCCTTGTGGCTGTTCAAGTGTAACTTCTCATTTGTTTATACCCAGGTGACTTGGTCTTTCCCTTTCTCCTTGCCTTGTCTGCAGCTGGCATCCCAGCAGGACAGGAGTGTCCAGTGGGGCTTTCCAGCCTGAGAACACTGTATATTGGAAAGCTGCAACCCCATTCACACTGAATTTCCCAGCACCCTTGCTGCAGAGCTGAGAACTAGAGGCCCCTGCCTTTTAAAACGAAGCTCCAACATAATTTGTGGTTTTGCTGCAGTGATGGTGCTTACAGAGCTGCTTGGACATGATGCTGGTTGTTTGAGAATCTTTGTTCCAGAGATTCTCATGACCAGTGGAGATGCCAGGTCATGGCAGCCTAGGAAAGCACCATGGAATTCTCTTGTTTGGGATGATGCTGAGGTTGTCAGGCTCTCCAGGCAGTGTGTGTGCACAGTGCCAGGGCTCTGATGTCGCTGTGACTGCAGAGCTGTGCTGGTTGGGAAACACAGACCCACAGGAAGGCACCGTGGATCTGCTGGCAATACCAGGAATGTATCAAAGTCTACATGGAGGTGGATGATGAGTGAGTCCAGGTTTATGGGCTCTGCTCGTAGGGCAGCGTGGCAAGGGTGACCTGCTGTAGGTGTTTGCTACAGGCCACCTGAGCACGAGAGGATGAGGCTTTCTCCAGGCTGCCTCTTGAGAGATCTTGGAACAATCCCATAGGAACAGGCCCTGAAGGGAACAGGGGTCCAAGAGAGCTGGTTGATATTAAAAGGATCACTTCCTTCAGGGTCTAAAATAATGCAGCTTGATGGAACAAAAAATTGGGTAAAAGGGGAAAGACCTGTGTGAGTAAAAAAAGGGATTCAGGTCCTGCATGAGCACGAAATACACAGGAGATGGAAGCAGCGTCAGAGCAAGAAAGAGACAGGAGTGTTTCAACCATGCTCTTTGATTCCCTAATTTCTCTTCTGCTCTCGTGGCAAGGAACAGAGCCACGGATTGTCCCCCAGTGCCCCAAGTTCCTGTGGCACTCTTGTGAAATCCTTTCAATGCTGGCATGTGTTACAATGCCAGTGCTAGAACAGAAGAGGATGAGATCATTCTGCAAGGTCAGGTTAACCTGCTCAGGTGCAAGGAGGGTGAGCAGCTAACTGAGGGAGATGGGGAGCCACAGGTTTGCAAATGATTATACTCTTTTAAGTGTCAATAAGGATTTTCCTTCTTTGGATACTAAGGTAAATTCCAATGTGTTTTTTTGAAGAGAGAAGTAGCTGAGCCCTTGAGAGATTCTTTCCCTCTACAGGTTGTGGGTGGAATTATTTGCTGGGCATGTTTTTCCTTTCACACATCCTTTGGAAAATGAGTCATGTTATTTTGGAAGTGTCTGCTGAAGGACAGGAACTCACTAACCCCTGCATACCCCCTAAAACAAAGCAGCATTACTTAAATGAACTTTTCCACTGTGTTTGTGCCTCAGAGCTGTGCAGTGCATGCTGCATGCAGGGGAATATCTCAGAGCTTGGCACTGGTGTGCAGCCAATAGGTGGGGAAACAACGATCCAGCTGTTGCTCTCTCCTTATCTCTTTGCACATGTTCTCCCCTCTGGGCCTCTCGAAGATGGAAGAGTGAGACCAACAAAGCTGGAACCTCCTCCATTTCTTAATATCTCACTAAAGTCCCTGTGCCTCATTGCTGATTTTTGTGTTTTGCACAAATAATGATGCAAATATCCACTGTAAGAGGCAGGTATTTATTAACTTTTACAAAGATTGTGATCAAGTTACTTAACAAATAAAAGCAGCAAAACCAACTGATTTCTAACATCTCTCCAAGAGGAATTTCTGAATTACAACAAAGGTGTTTGTCAGCTTTCCCTTTCAAAAGGTGCTGATGAGGTCTCTTGGTTTTCAACCAATCAGTAGGACACAAATATCTATATCTTTGAAAGCTTTTTGGCACTCCAACAAATACAATTTAAAGCAGTCACCACCTGAGGAGTTGGGGGGTGATAAGCAGACAGGGTGATCAAGCACATGTATAAAACCCTCAATATTGTATTTCCTCATGGAAGAAATACTAAAAAATTCCTCACTTGGAGAACATTTGACTGGGTTTGATTGTTTTTGAAGGATTAGGTGAATTCCTGCATGTCACAAGCTTTGAGTGAAGAAGGCCTAGATCTGCCTGAAACGGAACAAAAGAGAAATAGGTGAAGCATGATGCCCTACTCTTTGTGGTACCTGGGTGATGGGGAGACATTCCCAGCATGGAAGCACCTCTGTGTAATTCATACAAATTCCTACAGCTTTCTCCTCTGCCCTCCTTCTTTCTGTGACTGTGGGCCAGGCCATAGCCTGGTCCCAAAGCCTTTCCAGGGTAACAGGACTGGAGGTTGTGCCCAGATAACCTCGAGCTGCTGTCTTTTAACAGATCAGCTCCACAATTTACGCATGGTACATGCACATTTAGACCTTTAAGTGTCACTGAGTGCTAGCAATGATAACATACCTGTAAAACATCAACCAAAATGGTACCAAATCTATCTATTTGAAGGAATGCCCTCTGTTCTCCCATGTCTCCTTAGATCTGCAGGTGACCTCTGCTTTGCTGCCCTCACTGTCACACAAAAGTAGCAATGTCCAGTCCAAGTGTAAGAACTCTATGCTCACTTTGTGCCAGTTTTTGAACCTTTTATTTAATTATACATACCTAATTTTTAATTATCTATAAACTCAGTTCTAAATTTGATTAGATTAATTATTTTGAAGTCAAAATGGTATGTGACACATCAATTGCAGAAAAAGATTTGCAGATAAATTCTGAATTACCTTGAAACCTTCCAGTTTGATTCAGTTCATAAACCCTCACTAACAGATTTCTTTATAGATTCTGAAAAGTTCAGGGGCAGGAATATTTGGTGAATAGCAAATTAACCTTCTCCAACAGCCAATAAATTAAGTACTGAAGTTGTCTTTACTCTGCAAATTTACATTTTGTTTTTCTTAAGTAAAAGTTATACCACATTTTATATCAAAACTAGTATATGGAGGGGAAATGTTAAGAAGAAAGAGCCATTGGATTAATCATTCAAGTTTCAATTTTTCATAGGGCAGTGAAATAGCAAAGGAGAGTTTCTGCTGCTTTTGTCCATCTCAGCCACAAGGGAGGTGTCGAAGATTTTCCAAAGTAGTTTTGAAGAGCAGTCTCAATAGCATGAATTGCTCTTGTGTCTGAAGGGCACTAGAAATGGTCACAGCCCAGTAACCACCAGCAAAAACCTTTATAAATTAGGCAATTGCTGTTAACACAGAGATGGAAGGAGGGCCAATATCTAACAAAGGCAAATCCATATTTTGATTTGGTAAAGCACCAGACTAAAATGGCTCAGTGCCAAGGGAACTGTGACGTATCCACTAGCAAAATAGAAAGTACATCATTGGAATTGTAGAAGCGAATTTCTTCTGAAAGTCTGAAGGAATTTCACCTCTTGCAATGCCATCCTTTTTTATGGTACCATTCTTCCAACACTACACCTGTAGGAATAAATAACTCCCCTGAACTCTAGGTCTGGTGTGGTTGCATTCTCAACAGGCAGCTCCTGCTGCCCTCCCCTGGGGTGGAGCACAGAGGAGCACATGCACCTCCAGCAATCTGTAATGAATCTCCATAAAGGCAGTTATAGGTGCTTTGGGTTTACTCATTTCAGAAGACAGAAAAAGCAGCAGATAAGCTTGTTGTGTTTCTGGCTGTAAAACATTTTTAGAGAGAATAACTGGTGGGAGCCATGACTGGTGAGGCAGAAAGAGCTGGACCACAAGATCGATCAGCCCAAGGAATGTGCAATTGGAATTCTCTCCCTGACTCTGAACTAATGGTGGGTGCCTGGGGACACAAGCATGGAGCTGCCTGTCAATACTCCCCAAGCTCCAGCAATTTGCCATCTGCAATGCCAGAGGTGACATCCCTGTGTTTAATAGCCCTCAATGGAGTTCTTCCCAGAATTTATCTTGCTGTCTTTTGACCACTGGGGACTTTTTTATCAAGCTGTTACAACTGCTTGGTAGAAAATCTTTTTAAATGGGAGATGTGTATTGTGTGTCCTGTGTTGTGAGAAGAACATCTGAGCTGGCTGGGAGAGCACCATTTGCAGCCTTTTGTGCCAATGCAAACTGGGAACTTGTGTGTGGGTTTGGGCATTTATTGTGTCCTTACAAGGAAGATATTTCTGCTGAGGCCACATGGAAGAGGATGGATGACTGCATGTGGCTACAAGGCAGGAAATATGGGCTACAGGAGATGCTGACTGGCAAAGTTAATTTGGATGTATCATTTTTCTGTTTCCATTTACGTTTCTGATGATTTTTCTACCCAGATTGGATGAAAACATTTCCCTGGCCCACCTACAATCAGTTTTTTGCTATGTTTTTTGTGCTTCAGTAGTGCATTGCAGCGTTGGGATTATAAACACGGCAGGGGAATGTTTTAAATCTCCCAAATGGGGATTTGCAACGTGAGTCTGGTGGAAACATTCCTACTGAAACTGGGTTACATTAACCTTTACAAAGCATGGGCTCACACTGTAGACATTGCTCATTTAATAGTCCAAGTCAACCACTTTGTTACTGGTAAAAAAATTCAGGAATTTTCTGTATGTTTTCCCCTCACTCCAGAGTGACATTTACCCCTTGATAAGTGTTGCTGTGGCTTATCAACTCCTTCATTTCTTGGGTGACCAAAATCAATGTGATGCAGGATTTTGGGTGACCCAGAAGTCATGCAGGAGAACTTCAGGGAGAAGGGTAAAATTGCCTTTAGCAGGATGGGCAAAGACCTCCATATGCAAATTTCCTGGGACAAGAGTGGGAGCAGAGCCTGCAACAACACATTATAAAGAAAGAATCAGTTAATATGTACAAGGAAAAGTGATATCTGACAAATAATTTATCAACATCCCCGGGGAGCTGAGACATGCCAGCATTCCAACACAGTGGATGGAGAGTTTGCCCTGGATTTGTTCTGGGGTAGGTGAAAGGCCACCCCCAGTCAAGAGGAGTTAATGTGAGACATGGTAGCCTTTGGGTCTAACAAGTGAGAATGGAACCTCTGATGTCAACCTTTGATCTCAGCTGCATCTGGGGTGGGAGACAAGGTCAGCAGATGGGTTTAAAAGCCAGCAGGTCCCTCCCAGTGGAGCCAGCAGCATTCCCGAGGGACAGGAGTGTGAGCAGTGCCTGCCTCGGCCGGACAGGGAGCAGCCAGCAGCCAGTGCTCAGTGAGTGTTTGGGGTGGTGGAGTGCTTGGCTTCAGGGATCTTGGCCCCATGGAGTCCTTGGATCAGCAGGTGAAGCTTCATTAGACTACAGTTTGATTTTCATGGTACTCTCATTTAGCAAAAAAAACCAAAACAACCCAGCCCAAACCAAATTAAATAAGTGGTGTAGAAAAATAATTGTACAACCCATGAATAGTCCCCAGTTGGTCTAGGCTACAGAATGAAGATTTTGGTTGCATGTGTTGGTTCCAAAAGACAATTCAATAAATCAAGGAAAGAAGATGGTAAATATCAACTGGACTGAGATGTCCAGAAGAAGGGCCTTGATTCTGCAAGAGACCTGGAATTCCTTTATTTCCAGTTGTTGTTAGTAGCCTCAGAGAGGTTCCTGAATAGGATTGAAGAATAGTGGAGAAAAGATCCAGAATACCTGTCTAAAGAGTAAGTCTAAGTAAACGAACAGAAATTAAGCAGGAAGCCTACAGGGAATGGTAGGTGGAAAAATGGGACATCCAGACTCTTTTAACTTCACAAAAAGGAAATAGGGGTAAAATGAGAGAGCTGACAAGTAAATTTGTGCCAACAAAGACAACTCTTGCTTTAAAATTATGAAGTTGTGGTTAAAAGGGTGGTAGCAGAAGGGATGTAATGTCTGTGAGGGAATGGTGCTGGGCCCTCCTTAGTGCTGATGTCTCACAAACCACAGGGGCTGCCACAGGAGAAATGAGGGGACACTGGGACTGTATCACATCACTGTCTGCTGATTGCTCAGGCTATCCAACCCTCTAAAAATAATCCCAAATTTTATAATCCCCAAGTTGGATTCCCCTAAATCTTCTTCTGGAAGCCTTGTTTTACAGTTGGGGAGGTATGAGTCAGCTGGTGTGATTTTTATTTTTGACTGTACACTACATTTTCATTTAACTTTGGTTCCTCTCTTTGGTTTTCTGTATTAATTTGCCTTGATACGTAAAAGCTGGATAATGATCTGATACCATAATCTGATTTCATGCTAATGTCTTCTCAATATATCTCTCATTAAACAAAAAATCTAATTAAATGCACAAATATATTCATCATGGAAGACTTCTAAAGGTGGTGTATAATTGTTAGTTTTAGAATTGGTGGTAATGAAAAATAGCCTTTCTTTTAAATCCCATATATAAAGTTCAGGCTCAACCTTTTTAAAGGACTACCAAAAAAAAATTGAATTTGAGAGGCCTGAGAATTTTGCATATCCTAAATTTTGGTAGATTGTGAATACCAAACACAATGTTAAATAAGAAAACATGTCCTCACTCCAACCACTCCTTAATCAGTTTTATTTTGCCTAATTTCAGAACCACTAGTATATGTCAGTAGTTTTGGGAGCTTGGTATTCTCCATAATATTTGAATGGCCTAAGCTGGGTAAAATAGCCATAAAAGAAAGAAGCAGTGCAATGAAATGCAATTTGATGAATAATAAGATCTCTTAAACATCAACAGACAGGCATTCCAACATCACCTCTATTACTTTTTAACTTGGGTTTTCCTTTTAAAATCTCACCCTATAGTAATGAAGTAGGGTTAATGCAATTCTAAAAGAAAATTATTTCTTTTTATGGAAAGGCTTAGATGATGGGGTGTAACAGACTCTGCATCAGAATGTTCCATATACTGTAGATACCTGTAGGGGAAAAATAATGTTCCATGAATATCTATCAGACCACTTTATTACCTAATATCTGAGCAAGAGAAATTTTCCAAGTACTATCTTCCTTGATCCTGAAATTAAAACATAGCATCCCTCATAGAGTATCAGGGCATTTTCCTTATTATTTATCATTTTATTGTAAAATACTTAGTCGTCTCTTGCTATAGCAAGGAAATCTCAGGAAACCAAACAATTTGCCATCCTGGATATTATCCAGATAGAAATTAGAGTTCTTAAAGAGTGGATTTATTAATTATTAGCGTTTGGGGCTAATAATTTTTCCAGTTGCAATCAAGTTCCTCTCATGTTCCAGGGAAATCCTTGGAAAGGGGTTGGAGCTGGATGATCTTTAATGTCCCTTCCAACCCAAACCATTCTGTGATTTAGTGTAAATGGCAGTGAATCCTCTCATGGAGCCACATCTGGGGCAATCTCTGCCCTGTAGATTGGATCTGACCAGGACTCCTCACCCACAGAGGCTGGGAGTGGATGCCCAGAGATGAGGGTGAGGATGGAACAGGAGTGTGGTGATCCTTTTTTAGTGTAACCTCTCACCTTTTCAGGTGAGATTCTGAGTTCCAGAACCAGCAGTAATCCTTCAGAGCACTGAACATGGGCTTACAGGAATG
The DNA here is from genome assembly GCA_037013685.1 of Acridotheres tristis. Lineage (NCBI taxonomy): Eukaryota > Metazoa > Chordata > Aves > Passeriformes > Sturnidae > Acridotheres > Acridotheres tristis. The sequence goes on along the minus strand of CM072899.1, from coordinate 5,672,941 downwards.
TCCTTCAGTTAAAAATAAATGGAGATGAATGGTCTTGGACTCTATCAAGAAAACAGTGAAGAAAGGCTATAACAAGAACAAAAGTCAGTGATTATCTTTCAGGACAGGACTGAGAGTTTTCAGTGGAGGTCTGACTATTTTGCAAGGGGATTCCATCTGAAAGATTCACAGAAAAGACATGTATGTTTTACTTATTTTTCTTTTTATCCTCATTTTGTTTTAATGACCAGGAAAAATGGGAAGAATGCAAATGAGTGAATGCCCTCTTTGATCTGTGCTGTTCCTGAACATAATCTGGTAACCTGGCAGGCATCAGGCACGAGTGGAATTGCTGCCCATAAGTAGGAAGGAACTTCAGCTCCTTTGTTTCTCAGTTTGCTTGTTGGTTTGAGGGAAGCAACAGCCAAAAGAGCCCTGTCCCCCTGCAGAACAGGGGAGCTGGGCCCACTGTGGGGCTGCTCACCTGCTGCTTACATCATGGGGATTATTCTTTTAAGCAGGAATAACCTGAAATCATAAGGATTTCCACCCACTCAGTGAAGGATTCACCCTAGAAAGGGTACAGCCACAGCACTGGGTTCTCTCCAGAGGGACTGTGACAGGAGTAACCTCCAGAAGCCATCTCCCAAAGTGGGACACAGAGCCACAGGCTGGATGTGGCAGAGAACAGAAAGTGGAGGCACTGAATTCATCTGGGACTGAGGTCTGTTCCTGGACATGGAGGCCATAGGAGAATTTTGAGGGTATGTATTTGAAATACAGGTGGAAGAGCTGGACAGGGTTATTGGAGAGGGAAGGGTGATCTGGGTTGTGTTAGAATTGAACAATAGAACTGTTAAAAGGCAGCAAAAGGATTAAGGCTTCAAGAGTGGGTGATTCTCTGTACCTCTAAATTATTTTAATTTGCTTTAAAATGCTGCCTGACCACATGTTATGAACATTCTGTAGAACACACATCTCCTCTGCTCTGCAGGACACCGGGAAGCAGGGTTTGCTCTGGAATCTGCTCTGACCATGGCTCCTCCAGTCCTCTCAGACCTGGGCTATGTCCCCCCCGATGGTGGATGGGGCTGGGCAGTGGTGTTTGGAGCCTCCATCTCTATTGGCTTTGCATTTACCTTTCCCAAAGCTTTCACAGTCTACTTCAAAGAGATCCAGGCTGTTTTCAGCATCTCCTACAGCCAGCTTGCCTGGACAACATCCATCATGTGTGCCACCACCTATGGAGGAGGTAAGTGAAGCAAGGCTGTATCTTCCTTTGGAAAGAGAAGATCTGATCTCTGCACCAAAAGGGGAGAATGTATTTCTTTGAGAAAGTTCCTGGAAAGTGCTAACTCTAACTCTGGCTTTCTGATTATATATATATATATATATATATGTATAAATGCAAAACTGAGAAAATCAGTAGTGCTGAGTTTTTTATTGTCAACATATATGAAGTCATCGATTATTATTTCATCAGAAATCTTGCTATGCATGGGTGAGTGGAGGCTTGGAATTATTTGGGTCTGGGCATTTATTTCAGTATACATAGTCTTTTGTTCTGTTCCTATTCTTGTCTTTCCTTTACAAACAAAAATGTGTAACTTGTACTCATGATTGTAGAGAAGCCACTGAAACTCAAACCCCAAGTTTTGCTGAGGTACAGACATGGAATATGTGCATGTATATCTTGAGACAGAATTGAAATATGTTTTTCCCAAAATCTGTTGCTAAAATCTTGCTTCAAATAAGTAAGAGATGATGTTTTAGACTTTTCTCTGCAGAATCCTTCTAAAAGAAAAAATACATTCACCGGTTTCTTCAAATTAAAATGTTCACTGGGTACCTGTACCTTGGCTGCAAAGGTTGCTGTTGTGGGAAGGCATCTACTGTCCTCATAATGAAATCATCAACTAGATGTTCCCTGAGGGATGTTTCCAGGTTATCAGTCTGCCACTTTGATCTGAGTAGCTGGTTAATCTTGCTGTTAATGGTTAGTAGAGATCATCTGGTTTAGGCTGCTGATGCCTGTGAGGTGCAGCTGCTGGCAGTAATTCCTGGGCTCTTAGCAGATCCTGGCGGTTCTTAGCTGGTTTTGCAAGGGTGAAAGGTAAAAGGATTAACACTTAACAGCACAAGAATAGCCACCCAAGTGTGAGCAGCCTCACACCTACCCAAACATGTATTCTTCCTAAAACAAGTCACTGACCCTTTTTGGTGAAGGCTATTACAAAAACTTTTGTCGATGGAGGGATCTCCTTGGCAGCCTCTCCCTTCAGGTCAGGGTGGTTTGGAGGTTTCCTGGGTCACTCATTGCAAAGATCAGGGATACACCCTGTGTGCAGCAGGCTCACATACTCAGGTCCTTTAGGAACTGGTTTTACATGGCAATAAAAAAAGGAGCTGGTGTGGGATGGATTAAGGTGAAAGGAGATGTACATGACCAGAGTGGGGTGAGGGATGAGCTGCTTGCAGAATGAGCCTTTTCAGGTCTGGCTGGAGTGGATCAGACTGCCAGTGAGGCAGATTCCCTGGGCTCTTTGGGCTGTGCTCTCTGCTACAGATGGACAGAAGGATTCACTTCCAGGGGGAATAAATCAGCAGCTCTACTGAGCACTGATTTCCCCTTGGAACAATGGCTGTGTATCCTCTGCTGTTTGGCTCTGGTGGTTTCGTGTCAGGAGCTGAGAAAGGCTGACAGAGTCAGAGCAAGAGACTGAACAGAGATTCATTTAGAGGGTTCATTTCCTTAGGGTGGCTGTTCAGAGCCCTCTGGAAGCTGGATGTCTGAAACTGAGCACCAGACATTGCACATGTCTCAGAGTGGTTGGGATTTCTGGCTTTTTATTCTCCTCGTTCCCTGAGCAAGGGCCCTTGACATCTGGATTGAAAGAGAGGAGAGAAGGAACAGCAAGGGAGCTGCAGGCTGTGGTATTGATGGGGGAAGAAGCCATTACAGTATCAGTGGTTTTCGTCACTATCTTCTCATCTTTAAATACAGACTTTTATGACAACATCTTACAGCAGAGCTGTTATTATAAACTACAGCTGTGTGTGCAAGTGCTTGACTTTCTCTGATGTCACCTTGCAGCAACGGGAGGGTGCAGCACAAGCAGGAAAATATGAGATACTGTGAAGCAAGCTGACTTTTCCTTTTCAGCATTGCATTTATATTCACTCAGTTCTTCTTCTCTGAGTGAAGAACTCAGTGCTGGTAGGGGAGTCCTGTCCCTTTCACAAACACCTGTGTTCATTGCTCCAAGAGCACCTTTCCTCTCTGGAGGTCTGTCCTCCAGACAGTACCTGTTGCTCTTTACCTCAGTCAGCTTTTAAATCACTGCAGCATCTGAAATAGGTCTTGGAAAAACATAAATCTGAGGAAAAATCCCTGTGTACTCTTCTAGAATTAAGGAAGATCAAGTGTCTCATCTGTTTTTGCACATGATTCATAATTCTAAACATTTCCCTGTCATGTTCTCATCTTTCAGTTTTGCTGCCAGTAAATGGTGTTGACATCTCCATAGATCTGAAAGCAGCAGCCTGCTAACAGTAATAGGAGAGGGAATGGCAATAATAACAGATTTAGGAGTTTGATCTTGGGGGAATAAATACCTTTGAGTGCATAAGTAATTGAATACTCATCTTGATCTTCCTTTCAGCTATAGCAGCATAAGTCTACAGCAATTCTGTGGCATACAGTGAAGCTGCATGCTGTGTTTGGGGAAGGAGGAAAGCACCAACAAAGCCTGCCCAGAGTGGTTGAAAGAATGCAGGGGATCCCTTCAAACCTCAGCTTTTATTTTATAGTATTCAGAAATCTGCAGCTATCTGTATATAAAACAGCTGTTTATGACAGCCTGCACTAGAGTAAATAGAAAAAAAAAACCAAACTTCAACAAACATTGAACATAATTTTTGGTAAAGCCTGGGCTGTGCTGAAGTCATCAGGCATCTTGCCATCACCTTTAGTGGAGCCAGGATTTCATCTTTCAGCTGCTGAGTTTGACCTGCTGAACTGTAGCAGTAGAAGCCTGGCAAATTTCAACCTCAAGCGTTTTGGGAAAGGAGGCTTCCCCAAAGGTCTTCAGGAATGGGAAGTAATGGAGTGCCCTGCAACTCTTACCTAGGTAATAGGTGCCTCTTTGAAGCATATCTTACAAGGAGTCATTTCTGTGCAACTTAGGGGCCTCTTGGGAAGGTCAGTCTGTAAGCCTGGGATTACAGCAGACTTGAGTAAATATCACACTGGGACCAAAAAGTCTCCTCTTTTTGTTCTTGTGAGGTAACAGGGATGTGCAATGTCAGAAGTTCAGCAAGTTCCTTGAGAACACTCTGTGTAAGTCCTTGAAAGTTAATGCTAAAGCATCGTGCTTGGTCTGCTGGGCAATGGTCAGCCAGAAGGGCAAAGCAGCAGAGAATTCAGGCCCAGGAGCGTGGCTGAGTTTACCCCCAGCAATCCTGTGTTGCATCACTCTGTGTTAAGGGCACCGGGATGTTACACACAGCTCTCTGCACTCAGCTCCTCTCAGGTTTGTTTCTATCTCTCATTTCCATATCCCAGCGTTTTAGTGAATTTTGAAGGGTAATGAGGACCCTCTTGGCTTTCCTCCACCCCACCAGGAGGAGCTGGTTGTGTTCCAAGGAGCTGCAGACTTGCTCCTGTTGTCCTGCTTCCCGCCTGTCTCTTACAGTGCCCAGAGCCTCGCTGGTGACAAGCACTGGTGCCAGCTGAGACTTGCTCCTGCTCAGACCATCCTTGTCCTTGAAGCAGATCAAAGTGCCCTACACACACACAGCAAAAAGCAATACCTGCTCCCAGAACACTGCAATCCTAGAGGGAGATTTCCTGGGGAAACTCTTATGTCAAGAGGAGACACCTTTGTGGAGCTACAATCACTTGTCACAATTTTATTTGGTGGGGAACCAAAGCCCCAGCTGCCTCTTCATGATATTCTTCTGTACTTATAATTGACTATCCCTCCATCATCTTAAAACTTGAGTGAGGTGGGGTTAATTTTGTGGAAAACACCTGCATTACGTAATGACTAGGAGTACTTTGATCTGCAAACAATGGTGTTCCAGAGACTACCTGGAAACTGCTGTGACATCCCCCAGTCCCCGGGTCACTGACCCTCAATTCAGGCTCAGTCAACATTGTGCAGTTCCTAGTTTCTGCTGCTCTGGAGTGGAAATCACTCTTCATGGTGATCCTGCAACATCTCTTTCAATCATCATGAGGGTTTAATGAGATCTAAAGCTCTCCAGCTTGGTGGTGTTATTCAGGCAGCCTTGAGGCAGCTGATCCTTTTTCTGCCCTGTTGACAGCTACTTGAGAGTTTACTTGGAAGTGGGCTGCAGACAGCAGTGGATTTCTGGACCCAGATGTGCCACAGCTGCTGAGGGCCATGCTGTGGAGGGGCTGGATGTGTCACAATTCATCTCTTTAGTTTTGGCAGTCTAAGCTGCAGATCTTTGCTAACCTGGTTTCTTTTCACTGAAGGGAGTAAGGAAACCCTCCCAAGAATATTTCCACCAGAAATCACAGACAGGCTAAGTGTGTAAGACAGACTGGGAGAAGGTGGGATACCACTCTGATTTTACTTGGGCAACACTAAGAAGTTTTTATTCATTATGTGTTTACCTTGAGCAAAAATGTATGGACTCATTATCCTGTGGTAAAACTTCACAGCGAGGACAACAAGGCTTGAGTCTGGAACTGGAGAGTCACAGGGTGGGGAAGGCAGAGGTTTCCCTCTGCACACAGTGTCACCAGTGGAGTCCCCTTTACTTTCAGTACAAATGAAAGAGTGACCTGCTCTGCTCTGGCTAATGTGTAATTACATCTTCAACACAACCTCCTGCCCCAGCTGTTTGTTTGCCTGTCTTTGTGTGCACAATCTTAAATACCTTCAGGCTCTGTATTCAGCAGTGTTTGGAAAAAACACAGTATTTCTCCTCATTTTCAGCCATTTAGGTCTTGGCATAACCAGACTTCTGCCATAAAAGTTAATAGCTAAATTCCTGATGCATCTCTGAGTACTTCAACCATGTTGTTTTTTTCTTTCTATGCAGTCATTTTCCAAATATAACAGAGGAAGATCCTTCTGGGATTAAAATGCAAATGAGACAAAGATGCAATAGCAAAGGAATAATTTGTTTTAATTCCCCAGTGAAAACATTCCTGTTATTAGATCTAGATTAATTGTCACCATCTTTTTACCAACAAGAATGTTTTGGTTTGAGCTGCTGATTAAACTCCTGCAACAAGGGAAAAACAGAAGAAGTGATGTTACTGCTTCATTTATTCTGTTTTCTCCAGGAAACCAGCACATCCTGCAGTGATGCTTCATGTACCTAGCTGGTTTGATGGCACAGGGCTGGGGCTGTCTGAGAGGTTTCCTGGCTCTAGAGAAACTTATTTCATGTCATGAATCTCTCTGCCTGTCTGCGCTTCACGCTATTAATACCGGGATTTAGCAAAAAGCAAGTTTGACATTTCATAGCTTTCTATTTTGACCTCTCCTTGCCCTCCTTGTAAAACTTATTACTCAGGGAAAAACAAAGCCAGGAAGCTCTGCCAGTGTCCCAGGTGGTTTTGGTGCCAGCACTGATGTCACTTGGCTCTGTGCAGTGTCACCCCATCACCAGCTGCAGGGGGTGAGGGGCTGGTGGCTCTGCCTGCAGCAGAACCTCTCACACAGCACCAAAGAGCCTGCCTGGAAATTAAAGATTCCTCCACTCCCAAATAGCCATGGAGATGTCAGGGGATGTGGATTGACCATGTTTGACCAACACATTGGAGCATGTTGGTTGGGTGCTGCCTGCACCTCTCCTGCTGCTCAGTGCCCCAGGAGCCACCAGCCATAGTTAGGTTCCCTTTAATTAAAAACTCAGGCATGAAAATATTAGTGGTAAATCCCTGAATGCTGGAGTTTTGTGGCTAAACACAGAGGAATGTGTTTTATCAGCCTGGTCATGCTCAGTGGTGGGGAGAACACAAGGTATAAGGGTAATTCTGCACTCACTGGGAAGGGAAGTGATGTGGTACTTTGTGGTGGCATCTGGTTGGAGTCCAGAGCCAAGAATTTTGGTGACTTGAAATCTACTCTCAAGTATTACTCTGTATCTGTATGGATTGATCCCTTGGAAAAAGTTAAGAATTTTGTTAGGAACATAAATGTATGGGTCTTTTTTTGAGGACTGGGATGTCTCCCTTCCTAAGACAAGTCACACAAGGCAACTACAGGGCATGTTCTTTAGAATGGCATCCAATTTAGTATTTCTGGAGAAGGGAATTCTCATCTTCCAGGGATGATATCACATGGGTCCAGCCCTTTGGTTTTGCAGAAAATTTCCACCTATATTCTCATTCCTTAATTCAGGAGCTCCATTTTAACTGTGGTTATGGATTGGATTTCAGTGCTGCTGCATTTTATGAGCAAATGGAACATGACAATAGAGCAGTTTCAAGAAATGGGGTGTGCATTAAAGGCCCTTTAAAGAAGTGCAGAGGTACCTCTTTTGGCATTTACCAGATGCTGTTTTCAAGAAGCAGAGCTAGGTATGGATTTTTTTTTATTTAATGTGGAAGCAATTTCTAAAGTCTTTAATTGACTTGCAAAGACTCAGTGAAGGAAAACTGTTGGAGTTAAGGAGTTGTAGCTCTTACCTTTGGCTGCTATAAAGTGCTTTGCATAAAAGGCATTGAATAAAATTATTTCCAAATACCAAAATCCTTTGCTGAAAACAAATAGAAATGGTTTTGATTCTTGAGGGGGCCTAGGGGTTTTCCCCTGACCCTGTTGTTTTTTCTTTTTCCAAGGCAAGAAAAAACACTCAAGTTGTCCTCACTAGTCACTTTTTTGGGGGGAACTTAAGTGCTCCACTGTACATGGGTGAAATTAAGTGAGGCCCTGGCACAGCTTGCCCAGGGAAACTGTGGCTGCCCCATCTCTGAAAATGTTCAAGACCAGGTTGCATGGGGCTTGGAACAACCTGGTCTGGTGGAAAGTGTCCCTGCCCATGGTAGGGGAATGGTCCCTGTCCTCCCAAGGCATTCTGTGGTTCTATAATTTTAAATATTGCTCACCAAAACTTGGGCTTCAATAAATAAAGGGTGTTAGTTCATTTGATTAAAAAATTATGACCTGGGAACTGTCACTTAATGCTTTGTGAAGGTTAGAAAATGTGGGGAAAGGAAGAGTTTCAGATTCTGTTTTGCTCCTGGCCCCTTTTCCTGGCATGCACCTCTTATTTGAACAGCTCTGGAGCAGAGCACTGGGAATTACAGCAGCAGTCACTTATTTACATGGAATACTGTGATAGCGAAATGAGTCATTTGAAAAGGTGTTTTGCAAGTTTAATCAATTTTGTTGTTGCTTGCCAGCAAATTAAAAAGCCTGCCCTGCAGGAAGTGTCTGCTGTCAGTGGATGAGGGAGCAGAGCCTGGTCCCAGGGGACAGTCTGTGCAGGGGGAGCACTGGCACAGGCAGCTGCTGGGAGATGAGCACAGGCCTCCCAAATTGCTAGGAAGTCCTCTTGGACCTGCTGAGCCCAGGATTTCCAGTGTCAGTGCCACCCTCTGCCCTCGGGCTGCTCTGCTTTGCTTGTGAGTTCTCTTCAGAGCAGCAACAGCAGAGCAAATACCACATTTAGACATCTTTAGAAATCATTTGTTTGTCCCCAATACCACCTTCTGCAACTGGTTTCCTACTCCAGTTCTGAGTTTGCCAAGAGTTTGTGTGAATGTTTACCCAGAGGTGTCCTGCTGGGGCTGGCTGCAGGGGCCATTCTTTAGCATGACACACAATTTAGTAGTTCTGGAGAAGGAAATTTTCACCTTCCAGCTGAGAGTTGTTGCATCTTCCATGGCTGAAGTTGTACCTGCTTCTTCATCCCTCTGCTCCCTGGGCTTTCCATCTCTCCTCCCACCTTCCATGCTGCTGTTAAGGATGTGCCAAGTTCAGTCTTAGGTGTGTTTATTTGGTCTTATTTTTGATTTTTCACAGAACACAGAAAGCAGCTGCTGAAACAACTGAATGCTGGTATCCTCACAGCCCATAAAGTGGGTCAGGGCTGTCCTAAAATAAAACTCTTCAAGTCATCATGCTGTGACCCTACAGCTGAGAGAAAAGGTTTCTGATCATTTTGAGTTTGCTCAGTTTTATAGGAAGAAAGAAATGGCAGTAATAAAACATCTTACAGCCATGTTGTGAGGAGATTTTAAAGCTGCATATTCTGTGCCAGGTAAACTGCAGAGCAAGGCCCTGATTTTTTCTGCTCTCAGTTGCTTCATGGTGCAAATAGAAAAATGAGATGCACATGGGGCTCTTAGCCTAGCCAGGGGAGGCAAGGTTGAGTAAGATACAAGGTCTGAGGTGAAACTGCTCCATTCCAGCCAGAGCAAACACAGCTTAATGTTTTCCTAACCAGAGCTCCACAGAAAACTAGAATACACAGCAAACTGGTGAATGTGAACAAGGGCCAGAAGTCTGCAATAATCACAGAATCAGAGAATTCTGAATTGGGTTGGAAGGGACCTTAGAGCCCATCCTGTTCTAACCCCCCTGCTACTTTCCCCTATCCCAGCTTGCTCCAAGCCCCGTCCAACCTGTCCTTGAACACTTCCAGGGATGGGGCATCCGCAGGTTCTCTGGGCAACCGGAGAACTCACACTCGCCATGAAGAATTTTCTCCCAACATCTAATCTCAATCTCCCCTCTTGCAGTTTAAAACTGTTCCCTCTTGTCCTACCAGCATCTACCCGTGTAAAAAAATCACTGTCCCTTTTTTTTTTTTAAATAATGATGATGTGCTCCAGCGGCAGGAGAGCAGCAAACAACTTGGTATGGAGGAGAAAAGAGCTGGGATTTAGTATGGAAAAGGGGAGGGATGCAAGTGCAAACACAGGGGAAGTAAAGAACAATTTGCATTTAAGTGACTGAGGGCGGTTTAATTAATGCCCGCGGGGTGACTGGAGCTGCTGCCTCGGCCGGGGGCTCGGAAACACGAGGGGCCAGGGTGCTGGATAAGGGATGGGAGTCCCGGGGAGGTTTGGAGGTGTCCCCCGGGCCGGGGCGGGCCGGTCCCGCCCGGAGCGGTGCCGCTCCCCCGGGGCAGAGCCGCGCTCCGCAGGCGGGTCCTGCCGCGGGGTCCCGCATCCCACCTGTGTCCCACCTGTGTCCCACCAGTGTCCCACCGGTGTCCCACCAGTGTCCCGGGGCCTCGGCAGGCACCGCAGGAGGGCGGAGCAGCTGTCGGAGCCGCGGTTTCAGGTTTGTCCCGTTTACACGTGGCATTCCTGCCCTGTCCCGCCGCCAGCGGCTGGAGCGCTCCGCGGTCAGCGTCTGGGGGCTCGGGTGGGAGCCACAGCACACGGGACTCACCTGAACCAAGGTGTGCGTGGGGACAGTGCTGCGCTGCAGGGTGGGAGCAGCGTCCCGGGACTGGGGGTCTGGGGGGAACACCCCGAGAATGAGGTCTGGAGGAGCAGCATCCCGGGACTGGGGGTCCAGGGCAGCAGAATCTCAGGACTGGGGTCCGGAGGAGCAGCATCTTGGGACTGAGGGTCCAAGGGAGCAGAATCTCAGGATTGGGGTCTGGAGGAGCACCATCCTGGGACTGGGCGTCCAGGAGAACTGATTTCAGGATTAGGGGTTTGAGGAACAGCACTCCGGGACTGGGGGTCCAGAGAAGCAGCATCCCGGGACTGGGGGTTCAGGGGAGCAGAATCTCAGGATTGGGGGTTCAGGGCAGCAGAATCTCAGGACTGGGGTCTGGAGGAGCAGCATCCTGGGACTGGGGGTCCAGGGGAGCAGAATCTCGGGACTGGAGGTTTGGGGAACAGCACCCCAGGATTGGAAGTCCAGAGGAGCAGAATCTCAGGATTGGGGGTCCAGGGGAGCAGCATCCCGGGACTAAGGGTCCAAAGCAGCAGAATCCCGGGACTGACCCCGCAATTCCCCCCTTTGTATTCCAGGGCCCCCGGGGAGCGTGGCCCCCGGCCATGCCGGCCCCCGCCGAGGCAGGGCGAGCCCCCGGCCCGCCGGATGGCGGCTGGGGATGGGTGGTGGTTTTCGGAGCCTTCGTTTCCATCGGCTTCGCCTACGCCTTCCCCAAAGGCTTGGCCATCTTCTTCAAAGAAATCCAGGATTTCTTTGGCACGTCCTATAGCGAGATCGCGTGGGTCTCCTCCATCATGCTGGCCACGACCTACGGTGCAGGTGAGTGGTCCTGCACAGCCCCCGGGGCATGGTGTGGTGTAAGAGCAGGAATAAAAGGTGTAAGAGCAGCAATCGCCGCTCTGGAGAGTAGAGGGACAGCAACCAGTGTCCGTCTGTACCGGCGCCATCCACAGCTTTACTTTCTGATCATGTTTCTAAAGGTTTGTTTAGGCAGACAAGTCATATGTGGAGCCTGAGGGGCTCCTACCCAGAAATCAGAAGATTACCTACGAAAACTTTCTGTGGGCATCAGGGAAAAAGCCCTGAGAATAGGCTGGTGGAAATAACTAGATCTGGGTTTCAGCCAGAGCTGAGTGTGGAGTAGAATAATAAATGAAGTAGCTCCTTGTTTATTGTGCTGATAATCACAGCAATAAAATCGCCAGTTGCTCTTATCAGTTGTAAAACAGTACATGTAGCTCTGATCTTTTTCATGATTTCAATATCACTTCCATGACTGAATGAAATACATGGGCTGCCCTTGATTAAATCTTCAGTTGAAGTGGACAAGAAACACACTCTGCAATTGCAGGAAGCTTCATTAATATTTATCCTGTCTATTAAAGAAATTCTGAAACGAATCTTTGTTTTTACAAAGGTTTCTCTTTTTTTCCCCCTGTAATAATGCACTGTAGTGGTTTTTGAAGAGCACAGTTGCTCACATTTTAATGAAAATAAAGTTGCTTTGTATAAGTTTCTAAGGTGGAAGCGAGGCTTGAGTCAGAGCGATTGTGATTCACTCTGTTGTAACCCTGACTGGGTCCTACAGAGATGAGCTCTGCAAGGCTGATTTCCTATACGAGAACCCACAAATGGAGCACTGGGAGGGCAGAACCCAAGCAGTGATTTAGAAAGAGAAATCCCCTGCTTATGCTAATGCTGTTGTCCCATTGGCAATAAATGTGCCAAAGTATTTACCTGTGAGCTGGAGGCTCCCTGGGGTGCCTCTGTGAGTTGTTGGCAGCTCATCTTTGTCTTCCAATAAAAAAATGTCGTCCCCTCCCTGGTATGGAAGAGATGCTTTGTGCCTGACCATGACCAAGGAGGAACATGCTCTGCAGATTAACCCTGCACTGGCAGCACCTCAGGTTGCTCACAGGGATTTAGATGGGGAGCTTGAGCCTCCTGGGGTTCAGCTCATGGCCAAAGAGATGGTGCTGGAGCAGGTGAAATGCTGCTCTGATCACCTCTGCCTCCTCCCAGCTGCTCATTTTCCAACCCACCTTCTTCTCTGTCTCTCCAAGAGTTCCAAGACAGTGCTGTGTGCTCTGTACCTGGGATGTTTTATCCTGATTAACTGAGCATCTCCTGCCTTTTTGCAGGAGCTTTAACTTTACCCTAGCTAATGCTATGACACGGTGATGTGGGGGATGATACAACTGAATTGCAGGTGACTGTACCTTTGTACAATCCCTTGCCTTGCAGCTGCTCAGTTATATCCAGTTACCAGCCCTCCCCTCCTCTGCTCTGCTCTGGGGTGAGACTGATGCTTGCTGGATCCTCCCTGTGCCCCTGGCTGAGCTGCTGGGTGGCTCAGTGGCTGCAGACAGGGTGTGGGGGGAGCTGATGGAACACGGAGTCATGAAACACGGGTGCCCAAGAGTGTATTTAACACGTCTGCTTTGATTGACTGGGCATTTAACGCCACGGCAGGTGTAGCTTATGAATTACTCCAGTGGTTTGGAAATTCTCATTAAAGGACAGCTCCTCTGAGCTGCCCAGGTTGTGCTCTGCAGCAGTGCCTGTTAGAACTGTGAGGACACAAGGCTTGATTTACTCTGCTGAAAAACTACAAAACAGTTTAACACTGGATTTTTGCTAATCTTCCCCCGCCAAAAAAAGAAATTCTAAAAATGCCAAGGTTTCAACATACTCCTGAGTAACTAGTAGAGCTACCAAACCAGATGACTGTTGCCATAGCATGTCCATCCCTTCCCTTCCTTTCCCAAATGAGGCAGAATGGTCACAGGCTGTGTGCAGGTGCAGGTGATGCTGCCTTATGGGGATAATGGGGGGCATTGAGCATCTCCCACATGAAACACCAGGCACACATCCCTGGGGGGCTGCAGGGGCCAGTGGTGCATTTGCGGATGCCAGGTGTGGGTCATGGAAGGAAATTCCCATGAGGACTGACCCATCCCAGCTCCTTCCATCCCCTGGAGCATCAGAGCTGCCCAGTGCCCTGGCAGGGCACTCAGAGGATGATGTTTTCACTGACCACAGCTTTTGTTGACACAGTGCTTGGTTTCCTTGGTGTTCTTGTTGGTCTAAGGACGTGTTTTTGGACTGTGCTGCTTACACTGTAACAGAGCTTGTGTTTGCATTTCATAAATAATGCAAATGAAGCTTATTTTCTGAAAATACATGAACTAACCCAAATCTCCACTGGAGAAGCTGTGTTGATTTTGACAGCATGGATGCAGATTTACAGTGACCACCTGAGGCTTTGCTTGTAGCACCGAAGGAGTTCCAGTTTTTCAGTCTAAAACTGAAAATCAGCAGCCAGGACTGTTTCTGCCCTTCACTTTCTGCTGAATTCCCCCAGGAAGCTGTTTTATACCAGCCAAGGCTCTGGTAATATATATTACAGGAGTTAATGTGTCTTATCCCTCAGTTTCTTAATCTGAACTAGGTTGCAGAAAACAATCCTGTCACTATAATACGAGTAGTAAAACAGATTACTGTGCAGTAAAGTGGATAGCCTAGACTTTATGATGGGGTACTTGTAGTTCTTGCCAGAACTCCTGTTCAGCAATTCCACATTTCCAATTGCAGAAGGCAGACTGGGAGGTTTGAGAGTGAGGAGCATGAAGGAACATTGCTTTTCTCTGACCAAATCCCACAGGCTGAAGCCCTATCAATCTGATACAGAAGGATTTGTTTTACAATGTTTCTACTTTTCTTTTTTTTTCTTGTCATGGGTGAAGAGCTCATTCCTTACCCCAAATGAGAAAGGTATTACAGAGCAGAGTCTTTGATGTATGGAAAAAAAAAAAGGAAAAAGGATCTGATCAATGATCTGAGAGGTCTTTTCCAACCTTAATGACTCACTGACTCTATAAGGGACCAAGGGCCATGGCATCCTCCTTCCCTAAAGGTGCTTTCAGCTGCACCCCAGCAGGTGACAGGCTCTAGGGGTGAGGAGGACACAACAAATGTCCCAAAATGTGGAGCACCCCTGGGTACCCATCATGCTGCCAGATGCCCTGGGCAGGGCTGCTTTTTGCAAACTGCCTTCTAGGGCACTGTTTGCTGTGCCAGCACAAGACCAAGATTCCCAAGGTTTTGCCTCACGTACAGGGGTGAGTTTTGTTTAGGAAACAATTTAATTGCAAAGCTAAAAGCCTTTGGCATTTGTATCTCCTGATTTGGGCTGTGTTTTGGTGCCAGGTTCACTGAACTCAGCTGCCCTTTTCCCACTCTTAAGGGTGACACATTTCAAGCTAAGCCACAGATGTGTCCCTGGGGATAGCCATTACCCGGGGAAAGCAGGAGGCAGCAGAGCTCTCAGGAAAGAAAAGACAAGCAATATTAATTTGCTAGTAAATTAGTTGCCCTATTCAGCATCAGGAGAAACAGCCAAACATTCTAAAAATAAGAAATAGTGATGCCACTAATTTAATAGCAGTAATGTTCTTGTAGCTCTTGTGATCTCCTGTAAGGCTGTAAGAGAGGTAAGGATCATGGGAAGAAGTAATATCTTTTATTATGGCCAACTGTTAGAGCTTGAACAACGAGCCAGCCTCTTGGCACACGTGCCAGAATAGAGAGAGTAATTTAATACTAGGACAGGATCTGCATTTTCTTTTTCTTTTTATTTATTTTTTAAATGGTGACTGTGTGGCCAAATGCTTCCTTCATCTTTATAATGGAGTAACAGGAATCATCCAAGGGGAGCTCAGAGAGCAGATCCTCCTGCAGGGTTATTTCAGCTGCTTGGCCTGAATAGCTGGGGCTACACCAGGGGACATTGGAGCTTCTCTTTAGTAATTTTGAAGAATTTCACTCTTTTGTGATTGCTGTGCATGTTTGTATACAGCTTGTAGGTGTAAATATGTGCTTCTGTTGTCCTTTAATGCATAAAAAGCTCAGCATCAGCACCATGAATTGTTCAGAATGTACTGCAATGGAGTCTTGCCTCAGAATCTTTATACCCTGCTGTAAAACTCCCTCCAAAATCGCCAGGGTGCTGCTCTAACACATCCAAATTTCCATTAAAATTAAGGAATCACTGTCTGTCTATTTTACAAAGGCAGCATCAGAGAGCCACAATTTGCAAACACAAGAAAAATGAGAGTGTTTGTGGTAAAAAGCCTCCACCTGAAACCAACCAGTGTTTATTAGTTTTGTTATTTATTGGTTAGTAATTTGGTGAAGATCAAATTACCTGAAGATTTAATTCTGGAAATGCTCCACAACTAAATCTTTTCTCCAAAAAAACTTTCTCCCAGAGCTTTTAAGTGCTTAATAGAGCATCTGCTAAAGCAACAAGGAAAAGATAGGGAAGCTGAAAAGTCCACCATTGACCTTGAACATTTAATCCAAAATTTTATAGCTATATTTTATTACACTGCTAGCATGATAAATTGCAGTGACAAGTTTAGAAAACACCTTACAACATGCAGTGGCGTAAAGCTATACTAATAATGAGTTTGATTCTGCAGTTTTAAACTTAATCAAAACTGCCAATGTTCTCTCCTGCTCTGGTCCAGACTCTATCAAAACCTTCTCTGCCTCCAGAAGACTCCACCCAGGGCTCCCCACCCATCTCAATTGCCTTCAAACAGCCGTGAAGCACCACAGCACTACAAGGGGAAACTGAGGCATAGGAGGGAGTTTTTTTTCACCTATGTCAGCTCTCTCTAGTGCTGTGCTTACAGCACTGGTTTAACAAACTTTCATTCTCGAGTGGGGCTTTCACCAGGATTTCCCTAGGCGTGTGCTTTTCCACCTGGGTCCTTTATGGAGGCTGAAACAAAAGGAGGAAGATTATTCTGTTTATTCACAGTGCTGTGGATATCCAGCATCCTGCTATCCTGGCCCAAGCCCTGGCAGGTGCTCCCTGGAGCTGCCTGATGCTGGACTTCACC
Source organism: Acridotheres tristis (assembly GCA_037013685.1). NCBI lineage: Eukaryota > Metazoa > Chordata > Aves > Passeriformes > Sturnidae > Acridotheres > Acridotheres tristis. The sequence continues at coordinate 5,656,647 of CM072899.1, read as the reverse complement.
TTTTTCCTTCTCTTCCCCACCTCTTGCAGTCCCACTCAATCAGCCTCCCTGTGCTGTGGAAACAAGACATCTTCCTGTGCCCCCTGTGCAGGGCCAATCCCTGGGGTAGCAGCACTATTAGAATCCTAGATTTTGATAAGAAAGCTGGATGAGGAATGATTTGATTTCTGTAATGAATGGTGCTGCAGATTCATATGCTTCTCCTGACTCTCAGAGAGCACTCCAGCTCTGCAAGGTCACCATGTATGGGCTTATATTTTTTATTTTTTTAAATAGCTCTGTTCTACTTAAGAGCCATAATAGCACTATAGGTTCAGGTGAAATATTTCTGTGTTCGTGGACTTGGTCACAAAGCTTTATCATTTTGCCCTTCATTGGAGCTAACAAGGTCAGCAGTAATAGAGATGTGATAGACTTAATAAAAACCAAGATTAATAAGAATTAGGGAGAAGGAAGTGAAGAGTTTTGGCTGGGGGGTTGTTAATGGTGTTAAGCCAAGGAGTAAGTTATAATCCATTCCCCCCAAGTGAAATTGAAACCTGTGAAAGCTTCTTCCCCCAGATGCCAACCTATCCCAGAGCACTGCAGCTCTTTCTGCCCCTGGATGGGCACTCCACTGATCTCTTGGCCAAGTCATGCAGGGCTTCCCAGGGTGGGCAGAGCCCTTTGGAGATCACGAGCAGGCAAGGGCTAAATTGCTTTTGGAGCAGCATGTTAAGAGTGGTAACAAAGGACTGCTGACCTCCAGGAATGGGTGTTCCAGCCACACAGGGAACTCCTGTTCTGCAGCTGGGCTTCCAGTGATGGAGGGGATCAAAGCCAGTGGTCCTGCCAAGGCAAAAAGACAGCTAAAGAAAACACAGGAGAGCAGCTCCAACAACTGTGATATTGTGACCTTATGAAGGTGAGCAGCTGTGATCTGCTGCATGGTGAGATCCAAACCACTGAGTGCTGTCCCTTTGCAGGAGAGGTTATTTAATTGCCTCAGTACAAAGTGACATGAAGAACCTTGTCCCCAGCCCCAATTTGGGAGCTGCTGGCCTGTGGCTCCTCCTTGTGCTGCGGGAGCAGCATCTAAGCTGGGTAACCTGGAAATTGAAAAGCCAGAGCACTGATCAGATAAGACTACTGAATAAGGAAGAGAACACTTTGTCTTTCTGAAGGTTGGGCCTTGTCTGCTTTGTTTTTCTTCTGGTGCAGGGGAGGGAGGATTGCTGCAGCCTGGTTGCTGCAGTGGGTCACTGCTCTCACTGCTTTCCCAGCTGAATACAGTGCCAGTCCTGCCCAGGAGACCCAGCAGCACAGGACTGACCAGTCTGATGACTGAATAATGCATGTCCAGACAATTTCTCCCAAGCTTGGCTTATGCATCATCTCACAGGGATTGTGCCGAAGCTGCAGCCATTACCCCCTTAAATGAAACTGACTGTTAAAAAACTGTTAAAAACCTTAACTCTGACTGTTTTCCTCATCTATGAGGAAGCAAATGAAGCATCTCTGGGGCCAGGTTAGCTGTTGGAGCTGCTATGGCATGTGTTGGATTTCAGCCTCCGTATTTAAAATCAATTATTTGCAATGTAAAGTAATGCTAATAGAAGGCATCAGGATGATTTAGGTGTGGTCAAGTCTTTGGAAGCTGCTCTGTCAGGTCTGGCAGAGGAGTATTTGGGACTGTGGTTGTCACCTGCTTGCTGCCACTTGTCCTTGGTGTGTGGCCATCCTGCCTCCAGCAGCACTGCCTGAGGAAGGGCTGGTTGTCTGTGGGCTCCTCAGCCCATGCAGGTACAAACCAAACCATCTGAACCAAGCAGCTGAGACTAATAATTATTAGGCTTCATTATTAGCAGGTATCACCAGTTATTCTCCAGTGATCTGGAGCAAGGGCTCAGTCACTGAGGGTGAGCAGCAGTTCTCCACACCCTGGTGACACAAACACCTAAAAGCATGAGCTAGCCAAGTTTTTTCTGGCATGACAAAGAGTGAAAGGCTGCAGCTTTAGCCCTTTCATCCTTTCCCCCAACGTTACAGCTGTGTTTTCTCTGGCTGCCTCCCTTGCAGGCTGTGCATTGTTACCAGGAGCTGGTGGCTGATCCCTCCATCTCCAGAGGCTGGTGGGCTCTGGCAGCACATTAATAATGTGGGGTACTTTCATTGGGGGGCAATGAGGAGGTTGCTCTGTAATGATGGGCTGGTACCCTGGTGGATAAATTACAAAGCCAAAGGCAGTGCTGTTATTCCATGGAGGGAGTGAGATTATTACTGAGGAAATTGCAGGCCTGCTCCTGCCGTTGTTTTACTACTGGTGTAATAATAGACTTGGTTTCATTAGTATAAACGATTTCCCCCCCTTTCCCTCTTTGCTGAGTATGTTTTGCACTCCTTCTTATGTCCCCAGTGACTCCCCACAGTCAGTGGCAATCATGGCATGCTGAGTTCCTATTTGTACTTCCACAATAGTTTGGCAAATATTAACTATCTGGGCAGTTCTTTTTGTGCTGACCAATGTCCCTGTGCAGGAACAGCCCTTTAGAGCCACTCATCATGTTGAAAAGCAGGAAAAGCTGAGCTGCCTGCTGCAGCCCCAGCCATGGGGACACTGGTGGTCCCAAATCTTCCAGCCCTGTGGTCTGTGCAGTTGAATATTTTAAAGTATTGTTGTTTTATTGCCTGTGTGGTCATCAAATGGTCTGAACAGCAGACCTAGAACATTTGCACTGGCTCTGTGCCACTTTGCACTGTCAGAAGGTCAGTGTTGTGAAACCTGGGAAAACATCCACATTGCTGGAAGCCTCTGGGTTACAGATTTTCAGGGCCTAAGCTCTTAGCTGCTTATCTGAAAGCCCTACACAGAAATATTGCAGCAGAAATTCATCCAGGATGAGTTCCACCAGAAAAGAGGAATATTGTTACTGTTAGTACCAGGTTACATTAAAAAAAAAAAGAAAAAGAAAGACAAACCTTACAAATAAGGGATATATATACACACACAGGGTCAGAGGTATGGGAGAGAAGAATGTTTTAGTCCCTATTAGAAATACATCAGTGTTTCACACCGGCACTGGAAGTTTTGCAGCTCATAAAAAATTCATAAGGCTTGCTGAGGAAAACAGGAAGGCAATTCAGGTGTCTATTTTTTGAGCACTGTCATACTTGCAAGAGTTTAAGCCAGTCTGGATTGATATTTCTTGTTATATGCCAACTCTGCATTATGATCCTCTCTGGATCATAGTTCAGTGACTCAAAAAGAATGAATGACAAGGTGGCCTGGCTTTGTGGAGGAGAAGAGAGGAGAGTCCAGGGTATTTTGCTTTTTCTTTATGGTTTTACAGTCTCCTCTTCAGGGTCCTTTTCACTTCTGCAAACACAAAACTCAAGGTGAAAAGTAATTGGACAAGCTAACAAATGAGTTCAGGCTTACTGCAATCCCCACTGGCGAGTCTCTGTGTTTCTCTTGCCACCAAGAGCAACCTCTTTGACACGGCCTTTCATGTACCAACAAACAAAGAATGGAAATCTGCCACAGGTATGAGAAAAGAGGCTTTAAACAGGACAGGCACTAAACCAGTCTGATTTATATGGGCTGAGGATAGTGCTTTACATTTCATCAGTCTTCCAGGGGCTCCATGATCCCAGCTGCATCTTTTGGGGATATTTGGTGCAAACTGTTGCTCTCCAGGCTGCAGAGCTTTACTGCAGGAAGAAGTGGGAGCCTCATGGTGGGCACCCTTCTCTGCAGGGGCTTGGGGTGTAAAGTGAAGCACTTGTGAGCAGGCATTCCTTGCTCTTACCATGGGCTGATGGAGATGATGGAGAGCGTGTCCCTGTGAGCCAGGGGAGGTGCAGAGCCACAGGCACAGCTCTGGGGAAAGCCAGCAGCAGGATGAGCATCCCCACTGTGTCCTCTGCTGTCCTGTGTTGTCCCCCTGCAGTGGGTGATAAAAGATGGCCATGGCTGGAAGTTCACTGGAAGGGAGGAAGTCACTGGGTCATGGAAGGAGCTGCCATGTGTTTGGGTGGGGGAATGCCATCCCTTCCTGCACCAAAACACCACCCCCATGTCAGCATTCTTGTCATGGGAATGCACTGGGGTGCAAGGGGTTAATTAAATGATGCCTCTAGTTTCATCGTGGGGAGTTGCTGTGCTGTATTGGTGGGGCTGTGGGGACAGCCCTGACTGCTCTGCTCCTTGGGAAGCCTCAGTGCGCTGGGGACATTCCCAACAGCTGGGATGGCTTTTGCTGCCTGCTCTGACTTTTCAGGGACTTGCACAGCGTTTGTGTGGCTGCTCCTGCAAGGTCAAGCTGGGTAAATGGCAGCTTTCTGAGAGCTTTGCCAGCTGTTCCTCCTGCCCTCTTCTCACCTGATGCTGTAAATTAAGAAGCGAAAAATCACCCTGACTCCTCTTAGCTTCTCCCACTGCAGGCTTGCAGGAGGAACAATGACTTCATTTGGATGCCAGGACAGGGAGCCTGTGGTTGCTGCACATTTGACCAGGCAGGTATTAGCAGCTAAAGGGGCCTTGGGATCCAAGCTGCACACACTGTTACCGTAAATGGTTTCTCTGTGGTAATATACAATATCTTTATTCTTTCCATGCCAGCTGAGTAACTGGTAAATGACAGGTCCTGCTTTTCAATTCCACCGTGCTGCCAGGGCCTGTCATGCTTTTAATTTGTGCAATAGCTGCAAGCATAGCAGTAATTGTGTTTCACATTTCCCACAACTGCAGTGCTGGCTTTTTGTTCCCTCTTCTTCAGTCCTCTGCCCCGACTTGAGCTATTTAATGTTTTCTGAAGCTACCCCACAATGCTGCTGTTAAACTTATCTAATGTTTGATGTTTAATCAACTTCCCCCTCAAGTAATGCACTGCAGGGGGCACGGGGCAGAGTAGGACAGGAGGGTGCACTCAGATCTGCTGGGTGTGATGCTGATGGCACTGGGCAGGATGAGGGGTCTGGGTGTGCTCTGTCACCTGCCCAGGCTGGCAGGGTTGGGGGCTGAAGTGTGCACAGCAACCAAATGTGACAGATTACCACTTCCCACCTAGAGATGGGACAGATTTTGAAAGGCTGCTCTGCTGAAGCCTGTGCATGTTTCTGTAGGTTCAAATGACTTAAGTGGAAGTAATTTTGAGGATGTGATTTCGCATTTGTTCCAATGCATTTGAAAGGTCTGCTCAGGACTGTTAGAAACCCTTCAGCCTTTGAGCAACAACTCAAGGAAGTTTGATTTCCCAACTGTTTGAGGCTCTGGGTTGGATTTTTTGGTGTCTCTTGTAAGTCTAGCTTTTCCTCCTAGTTCCAGTTTTTCCTGCAGGTTGAGTGTTCATCATGGCTTTTACTGTAGATTCCCTGTGGCTGAGAAAGTTCAGTCCAGATGTTCTGCTCCTGTTTTCTCCTCTAACTGGATGCAGTCAGTGCCTGAGAGGTCTCTGATCCCCATTTCTGCGTGGGTGAGGCTGCTCAGGTGCTGTCCCTCACAGGCATGGGCTGTGATCCTCTGGGCTGTGGCTTTTTCCAAGCAGGCTCAAAGAGCCTGGACACTTTCAGGAAGGAGAAAAGCTTCTGTGCTTCTGAATTTCGTCACAGCTCCCCGTGAGCTCCACTCAGCCCAGTCCAGGCAGGTGACACCCGTGAGAGCACAGCTCTGCCACCCGGACAGGCAAACATAGATCTGATTTTCCTCTTGTAAAACTGATTGTTCTGGTTGCAGCAGATGAAGGCTGCTTGCTGAATGTCATGCAGACCTCCTGTAAAACATTGCTGAGAGATCACACACGACAAGAATGGGGAAAAGTTTCAGTCTCATGGCTTAATAAGTGCTTGCTGTGAAGCTGGGATGTGGCTGAGGACACAGCACACATGGAGTGTCCCCAAGGACACAGAAAGGCTGCTCTCATTTGTAAAGCCAGTTATTGGCATACAAACATGTATTTTCCTCTTTCTCAGCCTCTGCCCTGGGCTGTCCCTGGGCAGAATGTATCCTACCCTCAGCCCCTTCCAGTTCATTATGTGCTGTCATGGTCCAAGCCCATCCTTCCTGATGGGTGAAGCCAATACATAAATCCTAATTTCCCTTCTCCTAAGCTGGATGCTGCAAGAGCAGGACATGTGTGAGCAGTTCCATTTTCCCTCTCATAGCAGGGGCTTCTCTCCTGCTCTGACCTGGGACAGCTACCACGGAGAGAAGCCTTAGCAGAATATTGTGGGCTTTAAATGCTCCATGGTGCAATATCCTATAGGGTGAAAGCCCTCTGCCAGTGGGCGAAGGTAATTGAAACCACATTTTCTTAGTTGAGTAATTAGATTGATTCTGCAGAAATGCGGACATGTGGAAAATTGAAAAATGGAAGAGTTGCATGCCCTTAGGCTGCAGATGAATATGTTGGTGCCTTTCTGAGGAACACTGGCTCGATCTATTGAATTACAGGACGTGCTGAGACCAGCTCAGCACAATGCAAGTTCAGGCCCTGACCAGGGAAAACTCAGACAGAAGGGGGTCTCTTTCTCACTGTGCTGATCTGAAATATGTATCTTTTTCCCCAGAACTTCTCATTGAATTCTGTAGTGCTCTGTGCAGCAAAAGGATGCATGTGTGTGAATCTAGTTACAGAATTAGCAGAAAAACTCTCCATGTAATTATACACACACAGAAATTTTAATTGAATGGTGCATTTGATGGGACTAGATCACAGCTCACACAGTTACAGGGATGTTGTTGAGACTGTGCTTGTGTGCATTTAATTTATGAGCGTTTTGACCTCAAACATGAAGTGGAAAGTATTTCTATGGGCTTCATTCCCCACATTAAACCAGCCATACCTACTGTTTTCTATTCTTGCACATTATAACAGCTGAGAACTTGTTTGGATGCTGTCAGCCATGCTGAAGGAGTGTTGGGGTTTCTGGGTTTCATTCCTGTCGTCAGGAGTGCTGTGGTTTGCAGGGTCTGGAGAGAGCTCTGAAGCTATTTCCTGCTGAGTTTATTTAAGTAAAGGTTAATGTTCTACCATGGCTCTCTGGTGAGGTAGGTCCCACAGCCAAACTCTTCAAAGAAGCCCGTGAGTTTAAAACACCTGTTTGCAGTATTGTATGTGTGGGTGGGGTGGGAAGTGGCAGGAATGAAGGCAGATAGGCAGACTAGGCTCTGAAACACCATTACTGCATGATGAGTAGCACAACAAATGGCCAGTTAAGTTCAGATATTAAATCTGCCTGTATTCCTCTTCCTCATTTCCAGTATCACTTTTGAAGCATTTTGATTGAGAGTTTTGAGTAATACAGAATCTTTTCCTTACATCTCATGGCTTGTACTTCTGGACTGCTCTTTCCTGTGCAGTTTGCCTTCTCTAGTTCTGACTTCTCAGTCTGTTCTAACTTCAGAGCTGGCTTTTCTCTGAGCAGGAGGTTGGTCCTGAGGTACCGTCATAGTCCCTCCAATACATGTCATCCTGTGATTCTGATTTTTACTGGTCTCCCGTCCTCAGATTTCAATGCTTTGTTTCAGTGTGCACAGTTTTTGTCAAGCCATTTCCCTCTTTCATAATTTTCTACTGCCCTGAACCTCCTCTTTGCATAAATGCAAGTCCAAACTGGTTCTTTCGAGCTTTGGCTAATCAATCATCCCAAACCTTCTACGTACACGGACTGCAATTAAGATTTAATTAACAACTGTTCTGCTGAAGCTTAGGTCCTGGTCAGCAGTATTGGAATTGCATTAAAATAGAGGCATTAAAAATGCAACAGCATTTGTGATATTAGCTTTGCAATATGAGCCACTGCTTTGTGTGTATAGTTTAACATCATCATAAATCAAGAAGCTCCTGTGCTGGGATGCTGTGTTCACATGATTTGTTGTTGGTCTTTGCCTTCTCTGGTGACACTTGGAAGTCCTGGGGGCAGGAGCTGTCACTGACTACACACCCATGGCATTGGACATGCTGCCATCTCCATGTGGAGCATCTCTGCTTTTCCATTTTCTTCCTGAACGCAGTCTAGGAACTGTCAGCAGCACTCAGGACCACTGATGTTGCAGAGCTTTACCTGCTTTGTGTCAAACATGACTTCTGTCAGAAGATGTGACCTCAAGGACCCTTTTGCCCTCTTTCCCCAGGTCCCATCAGCAGCATTTTAGTGAACCGCTATGGCAGCCGCCCCGTGGTCATGTTTGGGGGCCTCCTGTGTGGAGTGGGGATGATCTCAGCTGCCTTCTGCACCAGCATCCTGCAGCTCTACATCTGTGTGGGCTTCATCACAGGTGAGAACAAAGCGCCTCCTTCCCCTCCACCTGCGAGGCTCCCTTCTGGTGGCTTGGGGCTTCCACACCTGGGCAATGTGTGCACCAACACAAACACAGCGGGAAGCTGGGGAGGTAGAAATCCTGTGGGATGAAAATCTGGTGGGACAAAAGCCCTCCTTACCAATGCTTCAGATGGACTTTAGCAAAGAGCACGTTCCCTGCTGAGTGCTGCTCCTGGCTGGACATCACGTGTGGGATCCAGGTATGGGATCCAGGTGTGGGATCCAGGTATGGGATCCAGGTGTGGGATCCAGGTATGGGATGCAGGTGTGGGATCCAGGTGTGGGACCCAGGCAGGGCTGTGCTCTCTGCAGCTGAGTGCTCTGGGCCAGGCTGCTGGGGATGGTGGCCATCAGTGGCCTCAGCTCCCCCTGAAGCAAAGCCAGGTTACCTGTGCTCTGCCCTGGGCAAGGCAAGTCCTTCTGGGTACGACTATAAAGTACCCTTGCTCCTATGTTACTGTGTGTTATCTTCCCTCTGGGAGATACCTGAGATGAGGTTTCAGGGGATTGCTTCAGTTTACTTGCCCTTTGCCAGCTTGTGAGGTGAAGAGGTCCTTTATCTGAAAATAAGAACTGCTTGAGTTGACTGAAAATAGGCAACAATCTCCCTTTTGTGAAAAAAACCACCCTATATTTCCTTCTTGAAGTTCCAGTTTGAGTTGCCTATATTGAAATATGAAATGCAATATTGGAAACTTAAGCAGAATAAGGCATAGGCTCAGTCCAGCATCTTTAAAGCCTGCAGGTGCCACGTTATTGCTTTTAAAGGTAGATGGATAAGGGCTCTCCACCTGTGTGTGTATAGATGCTTAATTGTAAGTATTTTTGGTTTATTATTTTGGATAAGGTACAGCCAAAGTTTATTCCAGTGCAGCTAGGACATCTGCTTGAAAACATGACACAATGAGTTCAAAATTGGCTTTTGAGGTTGCCAGGTGTATGGTTTAATGAATGTTCCCAATCTCTCTGTAGATGCATTAAGTGTTGCTGCTTTCTGAATGTGAAAATGTGAGCTCAACATTTAAAATCAATAAAACCAGCCACTAGCAAAGTAAATTGGGACAGAAAGTTTGTCACTCTGTTCTTCTTTATCAATATTCCTTTATTAAATCTGTACAGTAGTGAATAAATCCCCGTGTAGGATTTCCTCTCTTAAACCTTACTCTTCCTAAGGACTGTCATTTTAATTAAGTGAAACTGTGTAATTATTGCATGAATAAATCTTGAAGATTCCTTGAAAGTGACTCCAGGAACAATGTGATGGGAAATAAAAAATAACCAATGTCTCCCAATATTTCTTAATGCATGAGCTTGCATCATTTCCTGCTCAGCAGATGTCCTCTAGGAAGGCAAAGGGGGACAGGACAAGGGGGAATGACTTTCAGCTGACAGAGGGCAGTTTAGATTAGACACTAGGAAGGAATTCTTTATGTGAGGGTGGTGAGGCCCTGGCACAGGGTGCCCAGAGAAGCTGTGGCTGCCCCATCCCTGGAAGTGTCCAAGGTTGGATGGGGCTTGGGACAGCCTGGGATGGTGGAAGATGTCCCTGCCCATGGCAAAGGAGTTGGAATGGGATGGATTTTAAGATCCCTTCCAACCTAAACCAATCTGAGATTCTAAGTTGACTAATGCTGGATTACCATACGGAAACCATAAATCCTTTGCTAAAAATCTTCCATGCGTTTTGGTGAGCAGAAGGACTCAGACAAGAATCAGGGCTGTAGGAAGGCACCAGCTGCTAGGTTCTAAAGCAGTTGGCTAAAAACTGACAGGAGGGAATTCTGTACATAAACCCAATGGACTTAGGATTGATAAAGACCTTGCTCTTGGTCCCTGGATGTGTCTGCAAGTCTGGTCCAGCACAGAGAGCTGATGGTGTGGGCAGTGCTCAGTGCACACAGGTGACCCTTGTGCCAGCCCCAGGGTACAGACCTAAAACACCCACGTCTCTTTGTCTTCAGTGCTGTGTTGTTTCCTCTGAGCAGAGCACATCTTTTGTGTGCATCTTCTCCCCCTGCTTGCTGCACAAGGGCAGCTGTGTGGATGAGGTGCTGGCTGATCACTCATCATCTCCAGGCGCGGGGTGTGCTGGGGAAGGAAGATTAATTTGACAGAGAAGGGAAGATGCTTGTAAGCCTGCTAACATGCTTGATGCCTCTAATTAAGCTTGAAGTATCTTTGCCGGTCAGGCCTAACATGGAGCATTCAAGGGCAATTACGAGGCTGCCTGCCCATCACGAGGCTGCAGGAGGAGAGAGGCTTTTGTAAAGGGGATTTGCAAAACTGTAAAGCAACCTGTAAACATCACACTCTTTCTAGCCTCCTTCCTAATAGCCTGGAAAGAAAACAGCCCGATGTAAAAGCCTCATGTAAATCACAGGGATGGGGGTAAAAGCAAGGTCTTGGTATGAAGTCTCTGCTACAGCCCTGTGCCTTTGGCATATTAACAGAAATCTCCTCAGAGGAGCAGAGCAGGAACTATCTGTTTGCAGTGCAGGGATTAGACTCGGCAATCTCAGCTGCTGACTCGATTATGCCTGTTTCCATTTGCATGCAGAGCAGGAACCAGGCTCTGCTGGTGGAGGCAGCTCTGTCCTTGATGGCACTCCGGGCTGCACGAGGTGTTTTGCATGCACTGGAAACCCCACAGCCTCTTCCCATTTGTTTCCCTACAGTGCTTAGAAAAAGAAATGGGGTTTGCAAGCTGTCCACCTGGACAGGTGCCAGCCTGGATGCATTCAATAGGTGTTTCAGCATGCAACCTCTTCTGAAATCTGAGGCAGAAGCAGCAAATTTCAAAGCCAATTGCAAGGTAGTAACAACTGGTCAGAGTTTAGTTCAATCTGCACCAATTAGACTGCCATGAAATAAAATGGGATCTTGAGTGAGGCATGTGGACTCATGAGAGCAGAATCTTTGCCATGGCTGTAAATGCTGAGCACTGAAATACCTGGTCAGATTGTTCCTTGCTAATAAAGTAAGAACAAGATCAATAACTACACAGCTGAGTCCTGTAGCACCGCTTATTTCCTTCTAATATGAGTGAGATGTATTTAATCCAGGAAAGGACTCTCCCTCTGGCACAGGTTTGCTTCTGCTCTTGCAACACCACTGACAGACCTCTCTATCATATCCCTGGGGAGAAAATGTGGTTATTGAGTAACAATTCCACCCATGGAAAAGCTGCTGTAGTTTCTGAAAACTGCAATAAAATGGATGTAAATATTTCCCACTAAAGTCAGCCAAAAGCTTAAAGTAAATTGAAATTCCAGTTATTCAATTTGAAACTCTCCAGATTTAATTAATGGGAAGAGCATGAGGTAATATTAAATTAGATTTGTCTGACTAGCAAATTAATGTTCACATAATAAAAAAAATTGAGATGATTATTGTTTAAGTGGGTAGCTGGCATCCAGTCTGATTTTCCTCTTTTGGAAGACATGTGGAGTGTCCCTAACAAAAATGACTCTGTGGAAATGATGGTTCAATTTCTGCCCTTACTGACCAGCCTGGGAAATGGGGAGTTATTGCAAACTCTCACCTGCTGTGCTGCATCTTCTCAGGTGGAAAAAAATAAATTTATATATTTCAACACTGTCCAAAGGTATTCTCTAAGCAGGGCTATGGTTTTCCTCTCTAGTTCCCAGGTCACCCTGAATTTGGCCTAAATGCATTACAAGAAGGCTTCATTTCCCAAAAATGTGCTCTGCCTAATGTGTGGACTATCTAAAAAAATTCATGCTGAAAATGTTTTCTATCCAGAATTATTTTAATATGTTGCCATCTCAATTTATTTTTAATGTTGTAAACTTCAAAGTAATTTAAAAAAAGAACTTTATACTTGGCAAAAATCATAATTTTGTAAACCCATTTAAACTGAAGCTATCCAGCATTGGCTGGATTCTGCTGCATCAGTTGGATTCTACTCTATCAGTGACTAATGATAGTGTTCCTTAATTAATTTTGAGGACCTTGACCTTTGTAAATTCTCTTCTGTAAAGCAATATGCCTAATTATGTACTGCACAGTTAAACAAACTAATTATATCAACTAATGAACAAGAAAAAATCTGCATGACCCTATTTTCAGGATTCATGTTCACTGATATAATCACTTCAAGTATTACATTTCTGCTTTGTTCTAATGTTGCTTTCTTTCCTGGATGATGGAGTGGAAAATATGTGGCATGATTTTTAAATGCCATTTTGATGGAGTTCAGAAAAATGAACTTTTTATGAAAATACTGCATGTCAAAGAAATGCTTGAAAATATTCTTGATGTTTAATTATTGATTATTGATGTTGGGCATCAGGAAGAATTGTTGGACATCAGGAAGAATTTTTTCACTGAAAAGGTGATTAAACATTGGAATGGGCTGCCCAGGGAGATGGTGGATTCACCATCCTTGGAAGTGTTCAAGAACAAGCTGGATGTGGCACTCAGTGCTCTGATCTAGTTCATAAGGTGATGATTGGTCACAGGTTGGACTCCTTGGGGCCTTGGGGGTCCTTTCCAACCTTACTGATTGTGTGATTCTATGGTTCTATATGGCAGTGCTCTCAAACAGAACCACAGAAAACTGAGACCATCACAGCATTTGGTATCTGTGCCTGCAGATTCCACCTGTGCAGGAGAAGCTGGCCAATTAAATTAGCAATGCAGATTTATAATGGCATTTATATATCTAAATGCAATAAAAATAAATTCTAATTAAAAGAAACACTCTAGGGTTCTGTGTAATCAGCATTCTCAGTAACTGTTTTGCTGCGTGCTTGCAGACCTCTTAATTTTTTGCATCAGACCTGAATTGCTCACAGCACCAAATCAGTCGTGGCAGAGGAGGATGATGTTATTTTCTGTGCAGGTCTGGCTGCCCAGCAGCAGATTTGGGTGCCCATGGAAGGGGAATACAGCCCTTGATAAATGCACTTTGGTGGTTTGCACTGTCCAAGCCAAAACAACTTTCCTCAAACTGGGAGTTGCCATTTTTAAAAAATAGATTCATCCTCTCCCCCAGCAAGGCTGCTGCTGCTCTTTTGGTTCACTCTGAAGCAAACCCTTGGTGCTAGTTTTGCCACCCAAGAGATTTGCAGTGCAGAAGGAGGGGGGATTCTCTGAATGTTTCTGGGGTCTGGTTACCCAAATGTGGCAGCCAGAACTCAGAGACACCCTGAGCAACATTTGCATCCAGATTGTTGCATTGGAGAGCCACTAGTGAACCAATTGGATGTGAATTTCCTTAAACAATGAGCTGGAGAGAAATGGGTCTCAAATCTTCCTTTGTTTATCTGAACTCTTTTCCAGGATTTGGCCTTGCTCTCAACCTTCAGCCATCAGTGATAATCATAGGCAAATACTTCTTGAAGAGAAGACCCATTGCCAATGGCCTTGCTATGGCAGGGAGCCCCGTGATGCTTTGCACTCTGGCACCTCTCAACCAATTCCTTTTTGACAATTTTGGATGGAGAGGCAGTTTTTTAATTCTTGGGGCAATTTTATTAAACTGCTGTGTGGCAGGAGCTCTCTTCAGACCCATCGGGGCAGGCACAGCACTGGTCAAAACCCAGGTGAGCAAGGAAGAGAAAGATGCTCTGAAAGAAAAGGTCATTGAAGATGGCCCCATGGAGAAAAAATTAGAAGAGGAAGAAGGAAAGGACTGCTTTGAAAAAGTCAATCAGTACCTTGATTTCTCCCTCTTTAAACACAGAGGCTTCTTGATTTACCTGATCGGAAACGTACTCATGTTCCTGGGGTTCTTTGCCCCCATCGTTTTCCTGGCACCCTATGCAAAGCACACTGGCATTGATGAATATTCAGCTGCTTTCCTGCTTTCCATCCTTGCTATTGTGGACATGGTTGCTCGCCCTGCCACCGGCATGGTTGCCAACAGCAGGTGGGTGAGGCCAAGGATCCAGTACTTCTTCAGCTTCGCCATCGCTTTCAACGGCGCCTGCCACCTCCTGTGCCCGCTGGCCTCCAGCTACACAGGGCTCATTGTGTACTCCAGCTTCTTTGGCTTGGCCTTTGGCATGGTGTGTGCCATGCTCTTCGAGACACTGATGGACCTGGTGGGAGCTGCCCGCTTCACCAGCGCCGTCGGCCTCGTCACCATCGCCGAGTGCTGCACCATCCTGCTGGGACCACCCATTGGAGGTGAGTGGGATTTCTCTTCTCTAACACTGGGCTGTCGCTGGGGTTTAGACTTTTGCAAGCACAGTTTTGTGGGAAATGATTCTAAATGTGTTTTCTCAGCCTCACAATCACCGTTTTCCCACTAGTAACTGGACAGGGAAGGATGCTCTTGATGTCTCCTCCAGCATTTCCTCTTTCCTCCTTTCTGTGTAGTCCTCTGGTTGAAGTGAGTCTTGGAGAGTCATCTTTTAATCCTGGATCCCTTCAAACACTTGAACTGAACTTGCAGAGTGGGACTTCCACCAACACCAAGAACCTTGCACTTCAGACAGCTCCTCCTGGAGATTCCTCCTTTTGCAAAAGGCTGGAGTCCACCACACTTTAAGAAAAGCACAACAGTTCTATGACAGCCTCTTGTTGACTCAAACCTTGCTGTTTGTCTCTAAGACTCTGATTATGCCACTTAGGAATTTCAGTCATCTCAGTGCAGCTGAAAGATTTAAGCCTGTTCTAAAAAGAATTTTAAAAAAAGATTTATTTTGGATGGCATGGTTTGAAATATCAAAAGGCAGAGCCCACAAAAGTCCCTGTGGACAATGCTGAGTCTTCAGGAGAAGTTTCAGTCATCTAAAGATAAGTAAGGGCAGTGATCTCCTGTGATTTAACAGCCTTAATATTCCCTCTATAGCATGTGCTCCTTTTGCAGTTTGAACCCTTTTCCTGGATTCAAAACTGAGATCTGGCTAATGCTTCATATGACACATCCTGCAGAGCTGTTTAATTCTGCATATTACTGGGTAGCTCATACAGTGTGACAGAAGCAGCTGTATCCCCTTGCTGTCTTAGAGATTCATTATTTAATTAATGACAAACAAAAGAAAATACCATTTTTAAATGACCGTTTTCTGAATTATATAATTTTCTGTGTGGGAGATTAAGTTAATGACTAGAGACTGCTAATGAGGCTAAAAGAGTTCTGTGTAATAATCAGTAATATTAGTTTTGTATGGTTTTCCCCACCATTTTAATAAGCAGCAAATTTATTGGTTCTTTGGCATTTTAATAACCTACTGCAGGGTTCTGCTTTAATGAACTAAGTAAATTGTTCCCAATGTGTTTTATGACTTTATCTTATTCTCAAAGGAAAAGAGGCAAGACTATCCTACTGTTGAATTTTCCAATACTCTACTCATTAAAACTCTCATTGAAACCTATTTAGGAGACCTCTAGGTCATCCTGATGAGCAGAAAAGGAAAAATTGTTGCAATTAGCATTTGGTTGATGTTTCACCAGTAGCCTGAAAAACACAGTGCATTGAAAATGGTGTACCAAGTCAGCTAGGGATGATTCAGGAAAAACCACTGACCAAAACCAGTTAAAAATTATTATTTTTGTGATCAGAAAATCTATTTGGTGACCATAGAAACTCTTGTTAGTGCAATGCAGTGGGATAATTAATCATCAGCTTTTCAATGTTAAGGGTCAATTGGGAAGTAATTGAAGGTCCCTCTTTTTGAGGAGGAGAACATTTTCCAAAACGTCAGGGAGCTAATGGGTGATGGGCCAGTTTCAGGGAAGATTGTCTGTAGTGTGAAGGCCAGGTTAGGAGTGGGTCTTACTTTAATTAGGATTTGGGATGTTAAGACTGGTCTGTGTTGCCCAGTAAATGGGAATTAACGCTCAGGATCATAATCCCAATAAGATTTGCATTACATTTTGACATAATGGAGAATGGTGACATTTCAATTAAGCTGTCTCCCTTCAATTACTCTGTAACTCCGTAGCAGAGGCATTAACCTTTGAGAAGAACCTGTCACATTTGTCTTGGCATTGAAATTATCTGACATTGACAGCATCATCTTTGCTTTCCCTGGAACTAATGTTTTCCAGTTTCACGCTGTGCCCTTTCCTCTTTAGATCATGAGTGTAACTGCAGAAAGGGCAGCTGTGACCAAAAGCTGAGTCCCCTCTAATGCTGGTGGGTGACCCATGGTGGAATAAATCACAGACACTCTTTGCCAAGAGTCTGAGATGAGACCCAGTGGGCAGGTATCTCATGGAAGTCTTCCCTGCTGCTGCATTTTGACTGCCAAACCAAATGGATATCCTCGTAGTTGATCACTGGAGTCAGTGGAAAGGCTGCCTGCAGGCTCTGTGATCAGAGGAGTAGTTTAGCATGGAAAAAATAGATGTGCTGGAAAAGTCCAGGCTTTGCAGTGTAGGTTCTGTCCCCTTCTAATGAACTGTGCAAATTATCAGAGCATTACCTGTACCAATGTCAACTACCCACAGGCTGTATAGTGCAACACATGTCCAGTATTTGTAGGTTCAGGGTGATGGTGGAAGAGATCAGAAGTTCAGAGAATGTTTTATCCTAAAGCCACAAGGGTGTTCC
Organism: Acridotheres tristis; assembly: GCA_037013685.1. NCBI lineage: Eukaryota > Metazoa > Chordata > Aves > Passeriformes > Sturnidae > Acridotheres > Acridotheres tristis. The sequence goes on along the minus strand of CM072899.1, from coordinate 5,639,819 downwards.
TTGATATATAGGATCTGAAAACCCAATATCCTTGCCTTCATCTCTAAATTTCCTCTTTTTTTTTTTTTTTTTTTTTAATATATATTTTACAGGAATTCTTATTGATACCTTTGGGGACTATAAATATATGTTCATTAAATGTGGAGCTGTGATGGTCCTGGCAGGAACCTTTCTGTTCATCATGAATTATTATAATTATCGTATGCTTGCCAAGGAGGAGAAGAAAAGAAAAATAAAAGAAGAGGATCATAAATCTGTAAGGACAGAAAATGAAGGCAAAATAAACTGGAACAAAGACTCCACACAGGATGGGCCTGAGCTGGAACCTTTGAGAGAGAAGGGAGAAGGACTAAAGAAGGAAATGAATGGCACAAATGAAGTTTAAACTTTTTCTCATGGGCTGGATGGGAAGTGACTTCTGGGTTGAGTACCAGCTGTGAAATCACACTAGGTTTTAAAATTTTACTCTATTCTCTGCCATGTGCATCCTCTTCTTTGTTGTAGGAGAAGACTAGAACAGAAACAAGTCCTTATTCACATAAACTGCTGGGACACTGCAGTATCCATTTGCATACCAAACATCCTGCAAGATTTTCCTTTAGATATTCCCCATTTCCCAGAGAAAAGTTAAAGGTGATGTTTTACAGGAGGCCAGGACGAGGCTGACATGAGACAGGAGTCCTTCTTCAGGTGCTTTGTCTGTGCGGGGCAGAATTTTAGTCTTAAGCTTAACTCTTGACCTACATTCAAACAGTGAAATTTAATTTTTCCCTAGGAGGTTACAAAGTCCTTATTATCCAATTTCTGAGTGCCTTACCATTTCTAGTGAGCTTTTTCTTTACAATACCCTGGTGAGACAGTAAGTGTTGCCACTATTAATTAATTGCACAAATGGAGAACTGAAGCACAGAGGAGCTTTGGGCATCATTGCATCAGTGAATAAAGCTTAGGCATGCCAGAGCTGAAATGGAATCCACTGCCCTCAGCTGCCTACAAGCCCTGCTGAGCACAGGGATCCTCTTGCTAGAAAATAGGGAATACAAAGGACAGTGGTGCATTAAACCACAGCCTGCTCCACAGTGCACTCTGCTCACTGTGTGCCTCACACTACTCAGGATTACTGATTTTGAACCCTCTCTCACAGCTGGGACCTTGTGCTATATTTTTTTTTTAACCTGCTTCAGTTGCATCCCTCCTGGAGGGAATCCAAACGCAGCTGCCTCCCCTTGTTTGGGCTGGAGTAGGCAGCTCCCTGGTGCTGGTACTGCAATACCTGCTGGCCTCTTGCCACCCTGTTTGCATTCAGTAATGTTTGCCCGGGTCAGTGATGCAGAGGTGGAGCTGACACCACTTAGGAAGCTCCCATCCTGTGGTGATAATTCCGATCTGGGAAGATTTGCACTCTGATGTATTTCATACCAAGCAGCTGTTGCCCAAGAGCTGTGCATGCTGAGCAAGGCATCATGCAGTTGAATCATCAGACTTTTGTGGAATTTCATGGATTTGATTAATTAAAAAACAAGGATTTTTTCAGGCAGATTAGCCAAATTCAAAGCTAAAACTAGTCCAAAAGTTAGTTCTCCTTTTTCTTTGTTTCAATGGTACCCATATGTAATCAGGTCATATTTTTTCATAGTTTTGCCTTCAAACAACTCTATTTTCTTGTCACTTGTGTACACAATATGAAGAAAGGCTTGTAAGAATACTTTCGTAAATACATTGTACTCTTAAAATTCGTCAATCTTGTCTTCTTGTACAAAACCTTTTCTGTGAATTTCTTTGAAGAATAGTGGTCTTTGATTTCAGTCGGACTTAAATTTTAGCCTTACATCATAATTTGTATTTTCTCTGAAAAAACCAAAACATACATGAATTAATTAGGCCTTCAGTGCTTGTTTTTAATACTCTTTATTTCTGTCAAATATATCTGTGATATTTCATTTAAAAAGGCATTAGTAGAAGATCGTGAATATTTTCCAGTATGCCTTCTGTCATATACTGTCATATACTTAATAAAACTATTTTTTAAAATTATATTAGTCTGCATTTTCCTGTGTGTGTAATGCAGCCTTTTGATTCAGTAAGGCATTTATCCTCAGGGGGTTTCTAATCCTGGCTCCATGCACAGGGCCACACAACTCTTGGTCACAACCTCATGTTCGTGTTGATTTGGATTCCTTTAACATCCTTGGTGGTCTGGGCTAGCCTGAAACAGTGCAGAATGACCTGGTAAGGACCTGACAAGATGATTCTCATACCTTTCCACCAGTTTGTATCAATTAATCCTCAGTGCAATGACCCAGATACCCAGCTGTCCTTACAGCAGGAGCTGATACTCGGGCTCCTCGTCTCTCAGAAACCCCAAGCAAGCTTTTTAGGTCATTAAACTTTGTTAATACAGGTAAGATTTTTAATAAAAAGGCGTTCTGTTCAGCTATCTGTGAAAATCCTCTGGAAAAGATGCCTTTGTTAAACTGCCCCTGAGGGCAAAAAATATTTCACTGGATAAGTAGATCTTTAAGGCTTCAGAATTCTTCTAACATGAAGCAGCTACTTCATTTAACCTACTCACCCTGCTGTCAAAGAATCCTACACTACCTTTAAGATTATGGCATTATTTCTGTCAGGTAGGAAGCCAGACTATTTTAGGACCATTTTGGTGATTATGGCTGGTTTCCAGTGGTGGGTGGCCTGACTCTTCCCTGTTACCTGCTCCTGCTGCCACCCTACACTCAAACCTCTGATCATGACATCCCACTCATCACTGCAGCAAAGAAATGCCAAATAACTCTGTACTTGTACTTATGAGCCCTAGAAATGCTTCCTTGACTCAAATCCTATGAATTCAACACCTTGCAGACTCAAGCTGTAATCCTTTCTTGGAAAGCTCTCAAACTTTCTTAAGAACATTTTCAGTTATTAAAAAGGACTAGTGCAATATGAAATAACCATTGCAAAAAACTCTTGTGACACAGTAGAAGCTGCCTGTGCATCTAATTTAGTGATCTCAGTGGCAAATTGAACACAGTATTCATATTTGCTTAGGTTTGGAAAGCACCTGTGTAAGCAAGTCAAGAGGTGTGAGTGTTGTGCCATAAATATGTGTGGTAGGCACATGGGGGATATTTGGGATATCAGATGATTGCAAACACTTTCTTTGGAGTGCAGTTATGAGGCTTTTTTTTCCATATTTCATTAGCTTGTGACCTTATTAGAAGCAATTGCCATTGTTTCCAGTGCTGCTCAAACTCCATAAAGAGCCTGATTAGGATGCTGAACCTTCATTCCCAGCAACCACAAAAGAAGCCAACACGGTGGTGTTTGATGGGGAGATGTGACAAGTACCACAGATTGGATTTAGATTTATCCCATGTACTTGTTTTTTGTTTGCAGTTCCCCTCACTTTTATCCTCCCTATATTTAGCTTTCTAAATTCAAAGGCATGGAGGTAGAATTCAAATATTTCACTACTTTGGTGTGGCAAAATTTGTACAACTTCCTCCCTCCCTTTTTAAAAGAATGTTAGAGCAGTGACTGACACCAGATGGAGTCTTATGCTACTGAAAGGGGACATTTTCTGCCATCACACCTTGGGCCAGGTGCTGCTTTGCCCCACACATAAACATCATTTAAATAGAAATATGAACCATGTCTAGAAAGTACAAAACACACAAGGAGACTCGAGAAGTCTGGAACCACAAATAAATAGAGGCAACTTGGTAGTAACTGTGTTAAAAATTAGTAAGCAAGCAAACAAACAAATGAAGTGCCAAGCTATATGTTTGAAATATGCAATCATTTTAGACGACACAGGAGATAATTCAGAAGGACAGTTCCCATGGCAGCTGACACCACATTTATTTGGTTGTGTTCAGAAAACGCCTCGTAGACAATACAGGTGCATTCAGATTACATCTGGAATGAATTTAAAAGATGGCTTTCGTGCCCTCTGCAGTGACAGTGACATTGTCTATAAAATAGTATTATTTAGACTTATCAGAACTATGTGAGGGCGTTTTGATGAGTGACATTCATAACTGTCAGCAAAGCTTCCCACAATGGTTTCTGTGGCTCAGAAACACAGATTTGATTTGCTGTCTGCTCTGACACTCACTAAAGTATTGCTGTGCTTTACTTGGGATTTGAAAAGAGGTTCATTTACATTCTGACACCAAAAATATGAACATCCACGAGTAAATGGGGTGTTCTGTGTTACTGTGGTTGAGACCCTGCTATCACCAGTAACAGCATCATGAAATTCCCTTTTTATACACTGTACAACCTTTTGTCCTGCAGAGCCCTGCACAGGTCAAGGTGTGACCTTGTGTGGCATTTGTGCTGCACTTTCTGCAGAAGGTGAAGCTCCCCATGTTTGACAGTGAAGGTGTCTAAAGGCTCAAACAAACACAGTCCCACATGGCTTGAGATATCCAAGCCCTTTGCCCATCAATCAAACTGTTAGAGAGGATGTCTGTATAAGGGGAAAATTGTATGTATCCTCCCTGCAAAAAGGCATAAATTTGGACAATATTTAAATATGATCTGTATTTTTTCAGTATTTGTTTGTTTATGTGTTACTATTTTCTGAAATGTACTGTATGTCTTTTCAGCTTTAGTATTACTGATGATTTTGAACTGCAAATTCTTCCCTTTCTTAGCTCTTTTTAAACTCCCTTATTCAGCCACACTAACTTTACACAGCTCTTGGATCTCATAACATTCTGCTTTTATACTTTCTAACAGTATATTTCCCCCCTATTCCTACATTTCTGAAGTACTAAAAAGTCATTTAAGAGTTGCAGATCGTATTTTAGTCAGCCATTCAGGATGCAGTTTGCCAGACAGCCTAAGAAGTTTGTTATAGCACAAGTCAGACAGGGACACCTTCAGAGGAGCAGCACCAAGCACGAACCATGAAATTCATGGAGAGTCTGGCACAGACACCCAGGTTTGCACCCTCCAGACACAGCAGTCCCTCCCAGTGTTCAAAAGATGCATTTACATTTTGATGGCTCTGATGTCACAGGTAACTCAGGGACAGGTGCTTGGTGCCCAAGGCTGTGTGTGTCAGCTGTCACAGAACCACACACACAATCCCAGGATGGTTGAAGTTGGAAAGGACCTCTGGAGATCATTAGTGCTGCAAAGCCTCTTCACAGACTGCATGTCCAGCACTGCTCCTCTGCCAAGGATTATTAATGTCACACCAGAAGCTTGCAGGTGGCTGAGTTTGTGTTTCCCAGCCCATGCTGGGGCAAGGGCTGGAGCCAAAACCAACAAGCTAATGTAGAGTTCAAAGTCTTTTGGTGAACACAGGTCTGTTTTATGTCTCACCTATCAAGGCATACAAGTCCAGAAGATTTTAGGAGGGATAAGAAGGAAATAGATCTGTTGCCAATGTATCTTATGCTGGAAAGGACAGGGATATTCCTCAATGCACACACAGGACACTTTGCCCTTAGGAACCAAAGTCTGCATCTACTTCAGAAAGTATCTGGCAGTCTGATGGTGTAAACACCTTGGCTGGTCCTGCCCACCCTCACACCACCATCATCTCTGCATGGTCCAGCCCATGGTCTAACTCTCCAGCCCATGAATTTGTTATTTTTCACATCAGACTAAATCCATGGAAAGAGAGACTTCCCAAGGCTCTCCAGAGTTTTTTGGGCTTTTGTCTGCTGGGTGCAAAGGTATCCCAACAAAATGTGTTACATGAAGAAACTCCCACCTCCTGTGGGAACACTGCTGCTTGGGACAGGCACCAAACACGAATGTGCTTCTACACTTTCCTGTATCCATTGGTTTTCAAGAAGGGGAAGATATTAATTCACCAAAGATGTCAGCTTCAAGGTCTAATTCTGACACACCAGATTTCTTATGAATCCTGGATCCTGTTTGATGTGCAAAGCAGAACCTTTCAGATGAATGGGTATGATTGAAATGAAATAGGGACAAGCACTTGCCTCCTGCTGCAGAGCCTGGCATTCCCTTCCTGGACAGATGAGATTCTTAAGTAGTTTTAATCTGTATGTAATCAGTCCCGACCATTAGTTATGCCTGTGATCACAAAGCACAGCTCCAAAGAGAGATCCTTAGAATATCTAGGAGGTTCCATGCATTATTAAGTGAAAAAACCACAGACTCTACCTATCACCCATTAATACTATGTATAAGAAGTGCTTGTTGAGCAAACTTGCCAACACTAATTATTCTCCCAGAAGACTGTGGAGGTTTTTTTGGCACTTCTACAATTCTAATGGAAACCTCCACAGCCCTGCTCCTGCAGAGGCAGCGTGGGCAGGGAAATCTCTGTGATGTGCTTCAGGCTTCTGAGATAGCCCTACCTCGTGTCCATGTGCACACACCCACACCAGCATTGCTCTGGCAGATCGAAGGGAAATTCCACCTGCTGAAGGCTGGGATGCACGGGCTGCATTCCTCTGGGATGTCTGGATACTCAAATTTGGTATCAGAAGGGATTCTCAAAGCATTTTTGATGTTACATCTTTGATCCCAGAGGTGCCAGTCACAATGGGAAGGGAGAAGGGAGCTCTTTTCATCACACCCCTAGACCACAGCCAGGGACTGGGGAGGGAGGGAACACAGGCTGCTCTCCATGTCTGGGATCCACTTTCCACTCTTCCAGGCAGGACAAATAATATAATAAAGTTTGTTCACAGCTCATGACCTGGGACATGATGTATATTGATTCGTATTTTTTATTTCTTTAGACTTTTTGGTTTTTTTAATCAAAAAAAGACTGTGAGTGCAGTGGCTAGAAATAAATGGAATTAACTTACTGAGTAGGTATTTGTTCTCTGACTTACCTGTTACAGAAATCCTTCAAAATACAGTATTCTGTAGCACATTTCAGTATGAAACATGAAGAACAATGATATTATGATTTCAGCTTTCAGCCAGAGAAGATAGTAATTATATACCATATAAATAGAAGTGCAGTGAAGCTGCTTTGTAATTACAGGGTAACTAAGCCATACCTCATTTACTTGTATTCTGAAGTGCATCTGGAGTTAGCAATTAGGGCCAGGACATGATTAAACACTTACCTTCACCAATCCCAGTATATATAACACTATACTTACCTTCACATGTGCATTATTTTTCACTCATATCTGCTATGAACCTAGATATTTTCCAGGGATTAATGATACACTGTGAAAAGTTGATAGCCTGAAGTTCAGCAGAGAGCTATTAAACTGGCCTGCCCATTAATCCCTGGAAAATACCCTGCACCAAGGTTGTTATAAGGTGAATATGGAAAATAACTTTCCACTCATGTTGGCTTTTGTCTTGGCTTAGTCAGTGTTAGGAACAACATCCCAAATGCAAGTGAGTCCCTTGGATTTGGGTGTGTCTGATGTAAACAGGATGAATCCTCCCTCAGTTCACCTCTGTGCATCACCAGGGCCCTGAACAGACAGCTTGTGTTCCAGCCAGCCTGTCTTAGCCACAGCGTTCTGGCAATCTTTGGAGATCAGTTATAGAGTGAACTTCCATTTTCTGAAATGTGTAATTCCAGTTCTCTGGGCTGAGAAACAACAACACTGGCAGCCAAGTAAAAATATCCATTACTGGGGGAATATGTAAAAACACAGTTTCATCAGTCATCCCGCTCACACAACTCCCTCCCAGAACTCAGAGTGGTAATGAAAGTAATTTAACACACATCTATAATTAATTTACTACATTCTTCCTGCCGATGGCAATCATCTTACCTAGGAAAGTTCATGAAATTGATCTTAATGCATAAAAATAAAGATGGAAAAGAGTCAAAGGCAGCTAAACGTGGTTTACTTCTAAGCATGTAAGCAGTTAAGCAGTGTTTGGAGAACCGATTTGGGGCTGATTTAGCAGCAGCCATTACCTGTGAGAAATGACAGTGAGCACATGAGCAGAGCAGGGCTCTGCCCTCAACAAACACACCCAGTTTGTGAGCACTGCTGAGAGCAGCAGCTCCACTACTGAGTGAGAGATGCCCAAAGACATGTTCATCACTGAGATTTTCAAGTGTGAGGAACATCAGAGGGATTTGACTCAGGTAAGAAAGGGGTATTTTATTTCCCCTTTCTCCACCTTTTCTCTTTCCATCAGTCATAGGAGGAACTAGAGTGCACATGATAATAAATAAATAAATAAATAAATAAATAAATAAATAAACAAGTATTCAGCAGAGAATAAAGAGAAACAATAGCTTTGAACAACTATTCGAAATATTCTAGAAAGAATCGAAAATCAATGTTCTCCTTTTTTATCCAAACAAACTTTGTCAAGAAGCCCAGCACTCCAGAGGAGCGCCGCTCCAAGAGATGCACGTAGCGCTGCAACAGAAACGGCTTTGGCGGGAGAAAACACATTCTGATGTGTTACTTAAAAGTTAAAAAAAAAAAAAAAATTAAAAAAAATAATACTAACAATGCGGGCGAGTGTGGAGCCGCGGGAGCCGCAGCGCACCGCTAGAGATCAGCCTTGCCCCGCGCTCGCCGCGCTGGCCCCGCAGGATGCTCCGCTCGCATCCCGCCTCAATGCAATGTGCCTGCTCTCCCCCTGCCTTCCCACACCCTCCCTGCTTTCCCCCAAAACTTTCGGCCGTGCTGAGTTAGCCGGCGGCACGAGAGGCACATTTTCCTGCAGGCAGAGCCTGTGCATGTGTCTGCGGCAGAGACGCCGAGCTCCCTCTGTCCCCGAGGCTGTTTGCTTTGCTTTAGCTGCTTTTTTATACTACCCTCTGCTATAAACTTTTAAAGCTCTGTTTTCCCCCCCCGACTCCCATCTGCTGAGAGATTACTGTCTTAATGCTATGCCTGACATTTTCCATCCTAAGATACGCATGGATCTGGGAGGGAGGGGATAAAAACAGACAAAGGAGAAGGATATTTTGCTTTTCTACAAAGGTTCTCCCATCCCAACCTGCCACATGCTGTCTGGGATTGGAGGCAGCAGGACGAGCCCAGCATTTCTGTGTGGGCTCAGGGCAGGGGTGGTGGGCATCCATCCTCCATCCCATGCCCACCTCAGTTCATTTTTACACTGGGGATGCTGGGGGCTGTGATATCACACTGATATTTATTTTAACCAAAATGCCAAAGTGGTGCACAGTGGTCCTCCACAAGGAGCAACTCTACAGATGCTCCCTCATGCTCTTCCAGCTCCCACTCTGTGCCACACTCAGCCTTAATGCTGCAATTCATCTCCCACTTTCCCCATGTCAGGTATTTCAGAACTTCTCTGATCACCTCTCATTTTGTGCCTGGGAGATGTATTGAACATGATGTGCTGATGTAACCGGCTGTGACAAATTGTGGTGTAGATGTGAGGAGCGCCTGGCATAGCAAAGGATGTGAAATGCCATGGCCTGGGCTTCAGCTTCATCTGCCTTACAGCACCTCAGACATCTTTGTGTCAGGCAGAGCTGTGTTCTCCCTCAGGATTTGTCCCAGTCCTTTACCAAATCACTGTTTATGTTCATATGTGCCTCTCACATGATGTGCACGTGTTTTGGACACATGCCTCACTATTAGAGTGAAATGGTTAGACTGCAGTAGGTATTTTTAACTACTTACAGCCCTTTCTGGGAAAATGTGTATCAGATTTCATTGTGCCATGCTGCAAAAGCCTACCAGTGGGTTGGCTTAAACTGATAAGATTGATCTTGTGATTCTACACTAAAATAGAAAAAAACCCTTGTAAATGAAAGCTAAAAAACCAATGTGACTGAGGACAGATGTAGGCTCAGTCTCCTCCAGCTTTGAGCTGGCCTGGGGATGTGCCTGCCTGAGGTCACTGCTGCTCTGGGAATAAAGCTGTACAACTGTCTGAATGGATGAATTTGAAAGCCACTGTCCTCAGGGGCTGAGAATATACCTCCTCCTGCCCATCTCTGGGAAACAAACTCAGAAAGTACTGGAAGGTGGCCAAAATTAGTTTATGAATTCTGCAGAGATTGCAGTGCTCGGTTTTCTAGAGGTGCAGTCAGTGTATACAGCATCAAATATCTCCTTTTGAACTGGAGAGTTACCAGCCAGTCAAAAATTCAGATTCTGAGACTTGTATCTACCTAAGTCTTGAAAGCCTGAAGTGCCATTAGGCTTGGGATGTGCAGGAAGCTTTGAAAAGCCAAAAGTGACAGTACCTGTCCTGGGTGATGGAAACCAGACCACAAACCACTAACCCAAAGTGCTCCCTGCAAACTGGGGTGGGAGCTTGAGAGTCAGAGTGGAAGGAGAGAGGGCTGGGTGAAGGGGGAGCACTGCAAGAAGTGTCAGTCCCAAATAACCTTCATGTCTGCCCAGAGTGAGAGCTCTTTTCTGCTTTCACACATGGTATGTGGGCCCATGCTCCTCTTCCACATTCATTTAGTGTCACCAACTCCCTTATGCCTGCAGAGGACAAGAATGAGCCCAGCATTATAATATCCATTGTACATAGTACAGAGGATTTTACAAGAAATGTGACAATATCTGAGAACCCAATCTCTTTGAAAGTGAGAAAATAATCAGGAAACACTGGGCTGAGTCCCAAAAGAGATGGCACTGCATTTAATGTGTATTTATGCAGCTATTTAGAAGCAAACGAGAAGCAGTGATTATGTATAGAATGGAACGGAACAACAAATTTAGATTGTTTTAGTTTCCGCTCTATCTGATTAGCCAGGAAGAACAACAGACTGATGTGCTCTGAGCAAACAGGAACACGCTAAGCCTAAATGCTCTGGTCCTTGGAGGATTTATTTTTATTTACTGCATGAAACAAGGAGAGAGAATGAAAGAGAATTGAGTCAGCTGTGGCTTTTGGCAGCCCAGGCTGAGCCTGGTGATACGAGCAGGGCTCCTCGGTGCCACCTCCCTGCTCCTGGGCTGGGGTCCTCAGTCAGCTGCAGCACCGACAGTGGCAGCTTTGCAGATCAGCCCTGGGTGGGGACTGTGGCACAGGAAGGGGCTGCAGCACCAGGTTTTCTCACCTGGACGTATTTCACAGTAGAATGTGGATGAGGGTCCATAGTGATGCAGAGTCCCCAGGCAGGTGCAAAGAACAGCTGCTTTATTGCAAAAACCAGGCCTTTTTAAGCAGTTAGCCCATTATCAGTTACATAGTTTTAAATCATAATAAACACAATTCCACCAATCACCAAGATGTGAACACACAGTGGTTATAGAACTTGTTTTTCTACCTCTAATTCAGCTGAGTCTCTTTCCCACTGTCCTGTTCTGATTAGCCAAACTAGCAGGCCTGATCCATGGTTCTCCAGGCCTTCCTTTTGTAAGGTTTTACCTATATGCAACAGTGGAGCATTAGGTGGAAGAGCTGAGTGTGGTGCCTCAGGCTCAGGTGTCTGCTCAGTGCTGTGAGGCACGACCAGATGCTGGGAGAACAAAATCCCATTGTGGACACACTCAGATGGGATGGACAGCAGTGATTTACGGGGACAACCAGCAATATTCCCAAACTGTGCACAGCCATGGGGAGCAGGGAACCCACGAGATGTCTGGCATGATCCCAGCACAAGATGTAACTGGGTTGACTTCCAAGAGCCAGGTTTTAAAGAAGGAAGCAAGTTGAAATTGGACACGAGCTCCTAAGTCTGTAATGTGCCAGCTCAGAAAGATGGAAATCACCAGCTATAGCTTTGCTCTTGTAGACCTTGACAGGCACAAAGAAGATTGCATGATTTCATTCATCTGCCCTTAGGACATACCATGGGATCACATAGCACTGGTGAGCATCAGTGCTCAGTGCACCAGGAGATGTTGTGTATCACCAAGGCTTAGGTACATTGCAAGGGTAGGCAACAGAATGGCTGCAAAATCCAATTTAGTGGTAAAGGTTAATGGGTTTTTCATGCAGAAGTTAAAATCCTACACCAAAAAGTCCTCATGATCTAAGTAATAAGTAACACTACTGGGGCAGGAAATAACAACAGCACAGAGCAGGTGTTTTGTGCACATTGAACCAAGCTTTTAAAAAACCAGGGAGGTCAAGGTAAATCTTGTTTTCTTCCTGTTCTCTCCTATGGCCAAGGTGGTGTAGAGCAGTAAGACAATTAATTAATCAGTGCTGGGCATCAGAGCCCTGCTCCCTCCCTGCTCTGGGGAGACAGTGGTGCTGTGCCTGAGTACACCCCAAAAGATGCAAAACAACTGCAATATGGCTGAATAAAGTATGGATTTTGTTCTCTCTCATCAAAATAAAGGACACCAAGTGCTTCACTCTATTAACTTATCCTTGTCCTCTTAAATGCTTTAATAATATTCTTTCATTTTCTCAGTTACGTTTTATGTTACATTTTATGTGGAATGATAAAGTGAGGTTTTCCCACAAAACATGTGCTATAAATACCATTACAGATGTACCTGAGAAATGGCTGAATAAACACTGACACAGAACAGGAAGACCTATTCCTATCTAGAGTCGATGATATGATATTCAACTTGCAAAAAGATCCTGTTAAATCTAAAGAAAGGTCAGTAACATAATTTTTTACTCCTTTCCCCAAAAAGGGAAGATTCATCAGAAAAGGAGTCTAAGGCTTCTGCAAACACACTTTAGCGAATTTCTAAATGAAGAATGGCAATAGTTTTACAGAGACTGGTATGGAAAAGGTCATTTGTGAAAAGGAGAGTCAGTAATGCAAAACCTAAGTGAAAAAACAGAAGTGACTTAATAGAATATGCCAGGGAGGACTGTTCAGCTGGGATAATAACAAGACTTCTACATTTTATTATTTTTTAGCTTATTTTCCCAAGCAAAGGAGGTTCACACACTCGTACTCCACACACCTCTACGCTTCCCTGTCTGTTCCTCATGGGTAATTTTTTAATCCATGGGGCCCTCTGCACAAAGTTTGAAAGGGAACAACAATTGTAAAGGCAGCCGAGATCCCTTGGCTGTCATGAAAACAGGTACTGTTATTCCCACTGGTGGAAAGGCTGCAGCCAGACCTCATCCTTACTATGATATGGAGGAGTCCACAAAAGAAAACATGTTATCAACACCCAAACCCCAGGAAAATGTTCACCTGGAGCCTGCTCCTTCCTGGCACCAGAAAATCAAACTGCAGAGTACAACTGGAAGAAATCAGCTTCTGTTAATCCCACTGCTGAAGGAGTGCCTCATTTGAAATTCGACTTTTCTGATCAAGTTTTGTAAGGAGAGAGATTTTTATTTCTCATTTTTAGACACAGATCTCAAGGCCAATGCAAGAAACAGGCTGTGTCTCTTTTAGGCTTAAGGATCCAAGCACCTGAAGGACTCAAGCATGAGGTTTTGCCCTTCAATAGGCATGTGTTGGTCTTTACACAGGTATGAGATCCTGATCCTGAATGGAGGAAGGATGTTCAATTCTCCCTTAACCGTGTCACTTAGTGCTCAGACCTTGGCAGTTAAACATTTGTACCTCACTTCTATCTGCACTGACACTGTGGAAGCTGCTCTGCTGTTCCACTCCAGCCCTGTGATCGCTCAGTTTTCTACCACTTGATGCAATTCAAAACACAGGGCAAGTTCAAAGGAGAGCTGAGGATGCACAACTCCTTCCCAGAAGGGTGTGACATCGAGGATTTGAAGAGAGGTCCTGGCCTCTTCCCCCTCCCTCCGCCTCTTCATTTCACATTTCACATTTCACATTTCACATTTCACATCTCATTTCACATTTCACCAGGTGCCCTTCTCAGCTGAGAGCTGAGGGTCTGCACTGTTAGATCCTACATTTCCCTGTGCCAACAGGCTTTGGGGTGGGTGAGAGTTGGATGCTAACAGCCAAGTAGAACAAAGCACATCCCTAAAGAGCCTCTCTCTCCATTCCCCAGGTCCCAGTCTGGCCACACCATAAAACTGGGACAAGATAAGCAAGCCAAAAATCTTACTCAACTACAGCCATACAACAATATAAATCCCAGAAAAATGTATGGGAAAGCAAGCCTAAGCTGTCCTGAGAGCCCCTATTTCCAGACTGGAGCTGCTCTTGCTACAGGGTGCTGCATTACCTCAAATACAATTCCCACTCGAGTCATGCTAGGTCAGGTGTCAAGGATAGCTCAGGATTCATTTCATGACGTGAAGTATGGTTATCCCTGAGCTTTTGTGACATCTCATAGTGCTCTCCCAGATTTTGGGATGATGAAGGCAGCATCTTATTAAAGCATCACATAATTTCTGTGTCATATTCCACAGGTAAGAAGACACAGCTGGGAATGTTATTTGCATGGATAAGGAGAAGACTGGTTGAATTGAGAAGCAACATTTGTAATCCTGACTTGAGGAGATGCCTGTGTTTATCAGGGCATTACACCCTCCATTTATCTGTCGTCTCTTCCCTTCTTCAGCTGACCAGTGAGATTTTACCCTGGCCAGATCTGGCAGGCATTGTTCTGTGTACTTACTCCTTCCTTGTCATCCCTGCAAACAAACACACGCACACCACACACTGCCTGGTGTATCCACAGAGCACACACAGACCATCATCTCTTATGAATGCACCAAAAAGGTCAGAGTATTCAGCTGGCATTGCAAATCAGCACCAGTTATGTGCTCTGACAGCACCAGCTGTCAGCTCCAAAATGAGCTGCATCTGTTCAGCAGTACACAAGGAGCAATGCATGAGAGGATGAGAGCAGACTCTGGAATGGCCCCTCAGAGCCAGGGATGTGGGCTTGCATGGCAAATACAGCAACGAGTCCATCTGCAAAGGCAGCCTTGGGCTTCTGTCCTAGACTTGTTGCTGTGCTTAAGCTGAGATGAGAACTGCAGGCAAAATGCAGCAATCAGACTGACCTTGGGGCTGGCCTGAACACAGCAATTCCCCTTCCCAGCTCTGAGCAACTCAGGTCTGCTTTACTTCCATCAGCTCATTCCCACTCCAAATCCTGCTCTCACCAGCTAAGGAGTGTTAACTGGGGTTTCCTTCATCTGGTCAAGCCCTCAAGCAGCATCTTCCTTCCAGAGTTCCAGTTTTCACTGACACCAAGGGAAGAGCTGGTTTGGTAGTGACAGCCAGGACAAGGTGACCTGCCCTGCCCTGGAGCATCCAGCCTGGAAGGGCTCCTCAAAGTCACACATTTGAGTTAATCATGTCCCTTATGAGGCTTGACAAAATATATGCTCACTGGACATGATGAGGATAGTTTTGGAATTTTTTTCAGGTGAGAGCAAGGAAGATTTTACTTTCCTCCCTTGCACATTGCACTTGACATGATAAATCTTAGAACAGTAATGAGAACAAGTTAGTATGGGACTATATTTTCTCTTCTCATAATGAGCTTTGTCATGGAAATGGATTGATTTTATGTCACTTTCTTTCCTCTTTATAATTTGTATGGGTAGAATGAGTTAGCAAAATTTCCTCTCTCATAAATTCAAGATAAATTTGTCTTAGCCTACGTAAGTCTGTGTTTACTTTGGCTACCTATTTCACAGCTCCCCTGTTTACAGCATGGGAAAGAGGAGAAATGGCCAATCAATCAAAACCTGGAATACTGAAAAGGTCACAGCCATTCACATGATACCAGCACTGGGCATTTCCCAGCTGCTGCACCACTCCAGATGTGCCTCGTTCTGCCTTTCCTGTAGTTTCCCCAGGCCCTGGAGAAACTGGGGGAAATTCAGATCTCACCTGAAGGAAACCAATGCAGGAAGAATGGCAGTGAGAGGTTTCTGCCTCCTGTCCAGCCAGAGCAGATGTCTGTCTGGCACATGGTGAGGAGTGTGCTGAGCTGCTCCTGTCACTGCTGTCACCCTGGCACTGGGACTGTCAGCCCCACAGAGGGAAAATGGATTAAACATCCACCATCTTCATCCAACCGCTCTTCCCTGTGGCCCCAAAAAGCTGCAGACTGGATTGATGAATCATTTTCCCCTGAGTGCTGTATCGTTTTCTCCATCCTCTCCAAATTTCTTGCTTACCACCTTTAATAAATCTTTTTTTTTCTTCCAATTCAACAGCTGCCACTTTGGCAGAAAAGCAGGTTTTTTTTCCCAAGTACACACAGACAAATGAGGAGCTGAACTTTAGGATCTCCTCCTTGTAGGACTAAACTAGACACCTGCATATTCATTGGTGCCCATTTCTCATTGCACAGACTAATTGAAACTTGAAAATCCTCTAAAATGAAAGCATGGAAATAAAAAGGGATTTTGCCTTTCGTAGGATTACAACAAGCTGTCTTCTGCTGCCCAGAACAGCAGGGCAGAAGGTATGGATGGCCAGCAGACACCACAACAACCCCAGGGTGCACTGGAAGGTGGCCTAGTCCCTGCCAGGTAAGACTCTGGCCTCTAGAAGTCAAAATGGACTAAAAATTTAAGCTCATAATGAACTTCAACTCAACCCTCTGAAAGTTGTAACCTTTTGCATTAAGACTTCATGTAAGAGACAAATCCATTAATGGGTTTTTGGATGAGAACTCTTTTAAATGGGAATACTGTATAGGACAAAAAAAAATAAGCGGGAGAATTGAAATTTTGCATTTTATTTAATAAAGCAATGAGGGGATGAAGGGAACATGTGGCTGCTATTTTACAAATTGAGTTGTGGAAGCCAAGCTCCATCTTTGCTCCCATTAAGGATTAACATCTGGAGATAAGAGTTTAAAATCCACTATTGCTTTGAAAACGGTGCACAGACACAGCTTCAAGTTGCTGATTTATCTGCATTTTACAGTTATTGTGGGCACTACACAACTGCTTTGCAAAACAGTCTCATCAGACACTGCAGAAAGGGAGGGAAAACAGAGATAAACCCAGGGACATGGAGAGGGAATCTCCCTCTCCCTTTTCCATAAGGATTAACTGCTCTCTATCAGCATCTCAAAACCATCACACTAATAAGTGAGAGAAGAGACCCACTCACTGTTGAGCAGGATTCATTTTTATCTTCATCTTTAAAGAGAAGCTGTAGGAAATGTGGAAAAAAATTAATGCAGCAAATACTGGTTTAAACCACTGGAAAATTTTAAAGCCCATTACATAAGGGGAACAAGTCCTAGAGAAGGAGAAAAATTATTTTAGCTATTGAACAATTCCAGCATGCAGACAAATGGGTATCATCTGGCTTTTTGAAGCCATGAAGCTTGGAAATTAGAAGTCAGCTTCCATTGAGAGGGAAGGAGCAAGAAAGGAGTGTATTTAAGTCTTGTGATGCTAATATTAGCAGGTTTGTATCCCTTTTCCTTCTACAGGGTAGCTGAATAAACAGCCACTGATATAGGGAATAAGAAATCTGTAATGTATAACCAATGCATAAGAAGAAGCTCTGACTGGGTAGTCAAAGGAGAGGATAAATAAAGAATTGGAGGTATTCTATTTAAAAACCCCAAAATTCTTGGGGGTTTTTTACAGCAAAGTGTGTTATTTTGCCTCAGCACTGTTGGGAATAAATGTAACTGTAACTAAGCATTAGTAGAGGTGACAGAACAAAATCTCCCAACCCAGGAAGCAGTGATGATGAGATCCTCCTCACTCTTGCTACCATGGATTCTGAAGTTTGGCAAAGTAAAACTTAGAGAAGCAAAAATCATTCTAAATCCACCCGAACACAGGGCTGAGGTGGCAGTGAAAGTGCAAAACCCAGGGGGGGCCTTCTTCACTAAAATTTGTTTGTACTCCTGGATGAAGCCTGACACCCACTTAGAAGGAAGCAGGGCAGGAAGGCACAAGCTCAGAGTGAGCTCCTGATTCCAGGCTCTGACAGTCTGTCCAGCTGCACAGTGCTGGCCACATCCACAGCTAATTGACAGCTAATTGGCTTGGCAGACAGTTCTAAATATTCCTTTCTGCCATAAGTAGTAGGAATGGGGGAAAAAAAAGCCACCTGGGAGAGAGCATCAGTTTTCTGTGTCGCAGAGTTTTTGGATAAATCATATTTTCTTGGCAGCTAATACAGATTTGTCCACAGAGCTGTTCACCTCAGCTTGTTAATATAAGGGCCCTCAGATATTGTTCACACATGAGTGGAGTTATGAAAGTGTGCTGTGATTTATAGGCACCTTTCAGTTTACATCTTTGATTTACTTAGAGTGGGATTTGCTTCTTTAGGGAGTTTTGCACTGGCACTTGCAAAGCACCAGACCACAGCAAGTCATGAAGGACTTGGCAGCTCAGGAGCAGTAGCTGCTGTACAACCTTACAGAGCCAGAGTGCTCTGAACAAGGGCAGTAAGAAATGTTTACCCTGCAAATGCTCTTTCAAATCCTCCCTCAAAAAAAATCTGGTTCTTCTGCAGCATTTCTTTGCCATCTGAGTCTTACAGCCTGTAAGGAGCCACTCAGAACAGAACTTTGAGCAAATATGTCCTTCCTTTCCTAAACCAGGAAAAGTATCTCTTGCCCTGATTAATACATCTGGAAGAGGTCAAATGATTGGAACATTGCTCCCTTCCATCACCACCTCGTTGGCTTTGTCACCTCTTTCTGACACTTTGCAGCAGGACAGAGCAGTCTCTTGGTGCACAAGGCATCCAAAAGAAGGGCTTGGTCTACACATGCTGAGCAACCTCAACACATTGACTCTTCTCCTCCCTCATCTTGCCCATTTGGGGCTGGAGGACAATCCTGATCTCCTTGGAAAGCTGCTAGGAGTGGCTGGCACTGATTTCAAAGCAGTGAAATGTTTTTTACAAGCTCCTTGGCAGCAATATTTAGGGCCCACAAATTATAAGGCAGTGGGAATGCTGTCACATCCCTGTACCTCTAGAGTCACATCCACATTTTGTTCTCCTGTCACTGATTTTTACTGTTCACCCAGGTCTCACCTCTCTGCCCAGCCAGTAAATGCTTCATGCTGGAGCCATTCAGGGGAATGGGTGCACACACAGAGGGCTGGTACCATAACAAATGCATTACTACCACAAAAAGAAAAGAGAAAGGAGTTTGACAGGGATCATGGGGTGTTAGCCTGACAGAAACAGCCAATAATATGATTGTATCATTTCAGTTCTCTCTTCTGTCTATCTGACATGAAGATTCCTCTTGGGTTCATGCAACCAGAGCTGAAAATTTAAACAAAACTTACATAATTTAACACTGCTTGAACATGGGTGACAATGATTTGCCTTCATTTGTGTTTTCGTTAATCCCAGTTTTGCTGTTAGGTTGGTTTGTTTGTTAATCTTACAAATGAAATTAAACCAAAGCTGTTATACATGAAGGGCTTGCATGGATCAGATCTTTTAGTGTCATACTGTGTTATTTTATACAAAATGATTAGCTAGTAATTGGTTTATTGGAAGAAAAAAACAAAAGCCTCAATGAAAAGAGTATTTCACATGCCATGCATGGCTGAAGTTGTGTTAGCTGTGCAGAGAATCAGTGCTTTGTGCTGGACACAGCCTTGTTCCCAGTGAAATGAGCAGAGATATTCAGGGTGGGAGCAGGCTCAGATGCAGGATGTCATGGAGCAGATAACGAGCAGTTGCTGTAATTCACTGTGGTGTTACTGATGCTGGCACTTGTGAGCTGATGGCAGCATATTCCAGTAATGAGCACATCTCCTCCTCTGTGAGGTGTTCCAAGTGGTGCAGGAATGTCCCAACTTTTCCTTTTCTGTGTGTGTGCACACACCACATCTCCCCAGACTTGCTTGCCTTTGCCACAAGAGCAGCTGTGATAAGTGGCTCTGTAAATCATGGTGACAGGAAACTTTGGTTCACCACCCTGCAATATCCCTGATTATCTCCTCACAGTTTGGTGGTCTGCAGTGGCTCAGCTTCCCCCAGCTCTGGTGCTCATCCATGCGGACTTTTGAGTCTATCCCAAACCCACTGAGCACAAGTTTTGATGCTGCAGGGCCAGAATGACAGCAGAGAAACAACTAAGGCTTTTTCAAGAACCTATAAAATTTTTTACATACTGCATCAAAATTTTAAGCATCATTTTGCCTTGGTGTCTGTTTAGAAATTCTACTCCATTCTGTTAATACCAGGGGAACTGTGTTAATTTGCCCCAGAAGAGAATTTGTCTCTTGTTTTGATCAGTAGCATGACCAGGATATTTGTGTATTTTCTGTTCTAATGTCAGAGTGACTCGATGACATGCACAGGCTATTATTCAATAATGATGCCTAAATGGAGCTATCAGAAGGGTTATTATCAAGGTTATTAAAAAGCAATTCTTTCTGCCTTCAGTTTAACCATGAATTGCAGAGCCAACCATCATCTAGGTGAGGATGTGCATATTAATCAAGAGACTTCCTATGGTCTACCTAGATATCCCAAGCCTGAGTAATGATTGATTTACTCTACCCTTAGATTAGCACACAATCATCCAGGGGTGTTGAACATCTGACCAGCAGAGTTAATTCATGATGCTTGGCATCCATTTTGCAATTTCCTCACATCTGTTCTTTCTGGCTGAGACACTACATTTCTTTTAAGGGCTCAGAAAATGGCACATAGAGAAATGTTTGTGGTGCAGGCAATGGTCCTACTAAAACCACTTTCGCTTCAGTATTTTCCAGGAGAAATAAGCTTTCTATAGAACAATATGCCAGATGCTAAGGCATGGAAAATGCCAATAATTTTTCAGCAATCATTTGAAGCTAGATGCCCAGAATTGCATTCCTAGGCAAACAAATTTCATCAGGTTAGTTCCTAATGAGCCTGTGAGCATCATTTGGGCTGAGCAGCAACTTTAGGGAAACATATTGAGATCCATTCCTTGCCTTGCTAAGGTAAAGGGCAGCTCCACATTGCTGTCACCTGCTTGCAGCAAACCCCGAATGCAACAGGAGTTGCATCTATTGAGCCATTTCTTTGAACAGAATCATCAGCTGCCTCAGGACTTTCCTGCTGACTCTGTGCTGTCAGGGCACACATTTCAGGCTTGGCAAGACTCTCACAGTGCTGTCAACCTGACCAACACATCTCGTATTAAATGGTTTCCCATTTGCTGCTATCATCATTTTCACAGTCTGCACTTCAGCTTTGCTGTGCACTTCTAACACTTTCAATATTGCATTCTGCAAGTGAGGAGACCAGAGATGCTGATGTGTCCAGCCCAACTCCTTTCCCTGGCAGCCTGAGGATGACAGCCAAAATTCCAAATGGTCACTAAAGGCAGGCAGGCTTTGCTCTGGTCTATCCCTCAGTTATGTTATCAAAACTGATCATCCTGTCCTGGGAAGCTGTCAAAGATGAAGTATGCAGAACAAATGTGAGGGTGGATTTAATAAAGATTCTTCTGAGAAATATTGTTTGCACAATCAATAAAAAGCTTTGGAGGGACTCTCAGGGCTTTTAGGCAGTGATTTGAATAAAAGGAGCTTTGACAAAATGGGAGATACAGGCATTTCAGAGGGGTCACTGAGATTCACCTCCTTAGGTTTAAGTGTTGTGTGGCAGGTGATGATGTGCTGATGGACAGTCTTGTGCTGTTTTTTAAAAAACTGCTGTGAAGAGTGACAATGATTACACTGATTTGGAATAGCTGCCAAAAGTGGGAGGAAGAGAAGAGTTATCATTTGTATGCAGAAAGACATAGCTATCAAAAAGTGAAGTGTATTCTGAATTTCATACTATCCATGGAATCAGTAGCCTGGAATCTGGACTCACAGTAAATAGAGCAGGGTCAACCAAAACTATTTCAGTGCAAGCAGATGAAAAGCCTTGTGGAGAATCATCTCAAAACCCTGCACACTCCTATTGAATTATTCAGTGCTTGGAACTCATGTTTAGTTGTTTCTTCTGCTTATAAAACACAAAATACTAGGAATCTATATTTCTGATGTTATGGCATAAACTGAGGTGAGCAGCATTTTGTTCTGAGGAAGTTTAGGTATTTTCTGATAAAAATTCCTTTGTACATCACTCTCCCTGTTAGTAGAACAGACCTTACTACACACAGCACTATTGGAGCCCTACTTCCCATGCTGCTTCCCCATCCACCAAGCCCAACAGAGAGAAAATCACCTCTGGAAAAGCATCTTTATTACAAGTTAGGATGCACTTCATGCTTTTACCATGGAATAGCAAACTCACCCCCTGGGAACAAATAAAGCAGCAGAGTTTTGCATCCCCCCTTCAGAGCTCAGTACCAAACATAGATATCCCATCCTGCATTAGAGTGAAGCTGTTGGATTAAATTCTTCCTGGAGCCCTCTTTTATGGGAAAACCTATTTTTAGAGAGGATTTAGCAAACAGAAGAGCACCCAGCCCACAAATCTGCCCAGGTTACAGCCTCGTGGGAGCTATGAAGATGGAACGCTGGTCTGGCAAAGCATTTTAGGTATGTCCAAAGGAAAAGTTTTGGGGAGCAGAGTTGCTCAAGGCTTGGCTCTGTGTGGGGCTGAGGTGTCCCCAGGGTGGGCAGCACTGGGGTGGGGACATGGGCTGTGGGTGGTTTGGTTCTTCTCACCATCAGGGGCTGCTTGAGCCCAGCTCAGCTCAGCAAAGTGGACTCCTGTGGCCTGGTAATTTATGCCTTGTTATGCTTTAGCTCTGTAATTTACCAAAATAAAGAATAATATTCCTGTAACTGAGATTAATGGCTGTCAGGCTGCAAAGTAATTTTTCAATATGAAATGGAGCAAAACTTACATTTTTAGCACAATTTCCCAGTTCAGTGATGCACCTGGTAATAATTATGATTTACATTAACCATAACATCATCCTTCTTATATCAACTTGCCTTAGTGAAGAATGAAATAGGCTCTTGTTAAATGTTTCATGAAATAATTCAAATTACATATGCTAAAATTTCCCAGCTCCCACTAGCCAGGCTAAATATCAACAAGAATAAAAATTATTTGCTGCTGCAATCCCTTGATTCTATGTTAAGAATTAGGCAGGTAGAACCTTAAGAGCTCTTGTGGTTAAATTAATTATAACAACAGTTGAGAAAAACTTAAAGCCTAAAGTAATGATGCAACTGCAAAACTCATTTTATGCAGATTTTCCATGTGCTGAGACTGAGTTCAGGTTCACTTTCTCCTGGAAGAATTTGCCTGTAACAAAACAAAAGAGGAAAAAAAACCTCTGCTATCCCCAAAGTCAGCAAAGTTCAGCCCTTCAAGACCACCTAATTAATTAACTTCCAGACAGCAGGGCTGCAGAAAAGCAAAGGAGTTGGTAATTTGTTGCTTTGCTAATCTAGGGCCTGAGTGGGTCCCTCATTCTCAAAGGCAGGATGAAACACTTTCCTAGTGGAGTTTCTTACCAATATATAATAAACTCCTATAAAAAAAACCCCAAAAGACAATGTATTTTCCCTGGAATTTGTGAGGAATGCAAAAAATTTACATGCTAAAACATTTAATAAAAAAAAGGCACTGGAACAGTGTGAGTTATTTGTCTCAGAAACACAGATAAATGAAATACAGAACAAATGGAACCCTAAAGAGCAGGTAAATTCATTTGAATAATGGGATTATGATTTATGATTTTCCCATTGCCAGAGCGAGCTTCAATTCCACAAGCTTTAATTATGCACTGGTTGCACAAAAGCTGCTCTGCTCCCATGCCTGGAACACCAGGAGCCCAGACAGGGTTCAGGGGAGCATGGATAGGATTCAGGCACCATGGATAGTCAGGGCTTCTTTCCTGAGGTCCTGCATCTCTGCCAAGAGGAGCCCCTTGGCCAGGAGCTCCCCAGGAATCCAGGGGGCTGGAAACCCTGGATAAATAAATAAATAAATATGCCCCTTTCCACTTAAATACTTCCTGGAGCACCTGCTGGAGACAGATATGCCCATTTAGACTGCAGGATCCTCCCTGTAATGTATCAGGGAGCTGCTGCTCTTTGGGGAGCAGGAGTGGCTGCAGGGTGGGAGCTCAGCCCCAAACCCCAAACCCCAAACCCCAAACCCCAAACCTGCACCAGTGGCTATTTGGTGACAGGGACAGCAGATTTTGGCACCACCAATGGCCAGCACTGCCTGGTAGGGGGTGCAGAGCTGCCCAGGGAGCAGCTCATTCTCTCCAGCCCAAAGGGCTGCCCCATTTCCTCTGGCTCACTCAGTCCCTATCAGCTGAGCTGGGTAATAGCCTGGTGCTGCTGCCACTGCCAGAGTAAAGTTCAGCACTGAATCATTAATTAGGATGACTGGATACTCTGGGATTTAAACCAGTGATTAATGAGCCTCTCCAGCTCTAGCTCCATATGAACAACTATCTAGTTCATGTTATATTTAATTTATTAAAAAAAACCTCGCCCAGGCAGTAAATCTTGCTCAGAAGAATTAGTGGAGAAAGAAATAACACACCACATTTATTACATTGCTTGCAAGATTATATTCACACTCTCTTGCACTAATTCGAATGTCTTCTTTAGAGAGATAATAAAATTTATGGTTTAAGGGTTTCTTTGAAAATCTGTTTAGATTGGAAATGGTGGGGGGGGTAAAGATAGGGTAAAGGTGACACGGTAAAGAAAATGGGTATGGCAAATAATGCAAAACAATTGAGATGAAGCAAAAATACAGAGCCTCCTTCTTATTTATTTTGGTGTAAAGCTCCCAAGCCCTTTGTGGTAAGACACTATATTCTGCCGAACCCAGCGATCCACTGTTAATTACCTTGCAAAGGAAATTTGAATGGCACTGGCTGCATCATGCAGGTGCTCAGACATCCTGGGTTTCCTGGTGGTTTTTGCTTTTCTTAAGCAAAGTTTACAGTGTGGGGGCGTGTGGCAAATGCACTGAAACACAATTTTGAGCTAATCTGTTCAGAGCATTAATCCACTCCTAAGCTCCCTTCGCTCCTGTAGGACACATAATCAAAAGCTGGGGTGGTGGCTGCTGGGGCAATACTTCCCCTCACATCTGCAGGCAGACACCAGGAACTCAAGGGCCACCAGTCTTAACTAATTCCTCTGACTGTGCTCAGTGCTCTCCTCACCAGGAGGCAGTCCAGGGTATCTGCAAATTTCCATATGTTTGAAGTTCTCCTCTCCTCTTTTATCTTTGTCTGAAAGCTGTCAAAACGCAGCTACAATTTCATAGGGTAATGAGAAAGAGATTAAGGAACGCACACATCTGTCACCTAAATGCGTGCAATAAGGAGAACATAAAATAAATAAAATTAGGATCCCATAAAAGCAAACAGCAGCAGCTGAATTGCCAGCTCGGGTGCCTCCTACTTTAACTCCTGAACCCCAACTGCAGCAGCACCAGCTCTGCAAGACACAGGCCCATCCACAGCAGCTGCTGGGGCATTTTTATTATGGCCAGGCTGGTGTCCAGGGATGGAGGTGAGAAGGACAAGCATGCTCTCCATCCAGCTCATTCCCCTTTGCAAATGGGGCAAAACCTAAATCCCTTGTGACAGCTGTGCCTCACCTTTCATGGAGCTGAATGAAAACACACGAATTCCAAACTGGCTGCAAAAGCCAAAGCAGTCTCTTCCTTCAGCACATCAAACTACACCATTATTAAGCCTAAAATACCAACATATTATTCTTTGGGATTAACTCCAGTATCGTCTATGGAAACGTTATTAGCCCTCTATTAATTTTCCTTATCTGAACAAGACTGAAGAGATCAACTCAAACCTGTTCACAGGCAGGAGAGTTCCAGGTTCCTGGGGCACATTTCCTTTGAGCTGGGATGTCCACACAGCTTTCTCCACAGGAGGTGATGGAGATTGTGGAAATGGGCTTATTCTCTCTGTGTTTAAGCAATAATGTCCTGGCAAACCTTGCATTTTCAGCCTTTACCCAGAAATGGTTAAGCTCCTAAATTGGATCCATTATCACCCAAATGAAGACACATACCAGTAAGCTAATTATGTTTCTTACCAAACTCGTGAATAATTAAATATTTTATTGTGATGTTACAATTTGTATTTATTATCCTTTGCTAAGGAGTGAAATTAAACATAACGAGGTCTGTTAGTGCCTCTCTTCAGAGACGAGTCTGCATTACAAGCACCTATATCATTTGCACCAATGGTGATTAATGGCTTTAATTTACTTGACTTGCATATGTTGGAATTTATGAGGGGGAGAGAGAAGGAAACTTGGATTGTTAAAATCCTTTTAATTAGACTAATAATGCCAAGTTTGCATGTGTTAACTAGGGTGCACTATTAATTAGTTTTAGTAGGCTGTTTTCTGAAAGGTGGCACTGTAGCATTTAGGCCTGTCTTGTGATCCCAGGAGAGCTGATAAGATGACAAACAGAGCATGACATTACACATAACTGCAAACAAACAGCCTTTAATCTTTCTGGATGAAGAATTGGGGGTAATTGATGGGCAAAACACTTGCTGCATTCTAGCTGCCTCTTCCTCTCATTGCCTTTATTCATTCAGCTACAGCACAGCCTCCACAGAGCAGCCCATCCTCAGCAGTGGTAATAAACTTGTAGGGTAGTTATGGATCTCAAGAACCCCAAAACTGACAGCTGAGGGCTTGTTCACACACAAAGTGCTCAAATCTGGGGTTTCACAGCTACAATAGCTCTTCCAGTGCAGGAGGCAGCAGGCTGGACAGACTGGTCCCACTGTCAAACAGCTTTCCCTGCAGGCACCTGAGTGCCCTGAGCATCAGCACAGCAGCTCCTGGGCTGGTGCTGGGAGCCTGGGGCAGCCTGGGAGCCTCGAGGCACCACCAGAGCATCATTCTCCATCTCCTCTGCTCTCTCACAAGGGGCAAACACAGAAGGGAAGGGACAGATTCTGCCTCTGATCAGGTGGCAGGTCAGGAGAAAATCACACAGCCAGGCAGAATTTGGGAAGGGAGGAGAGGTGTCAGTGGTGAGGAGGGCATGGGCAAAGCTCCCTGGCATAAATTGAGCTCCTATTTGCATGGAGGTAAGAAACACACAACAACTTGAAACAACTTCCCATACAACTTAATCCCTGAGTGCCACACTGACAGTGTCCCACTGTTGGTGCTGAGGACTATCAGTGGGCAGGTAAAATTACCTTTTTACTGTGAGCAGTTGGCACCATGATCTGTGTGCCCCCAAATCCAGGGCGGGCAGTGAGGCCTCAGCCAAAGCTGCCAACTGCAGCTGGGTGGAGCACGGGTTCCCAGGTTTTTTTTCTAATCCATATGAATCAAGCTGTGCCACCACAAGCCGCCTTTGGGGTGTTCTCAGACCATAGAAGCAATAAAATTCCTGCCTCTTTACTGGAATAAACCTGGAATTCAGCTGCACTGTCAACAGGCATTTGTAACAGTTAGCAGTTTCATTGCTGGGATGGATGCCTGAAGGACTGAAGATTTCAATCTTCACTTGGCTTTCTCTGCTCATATTAAATACCTGTCAGGGCTCTAATGTGTGGAATTTGCATCCACATCCATGGGGACATTCTGAATGCAGAACAGGCAGGGGCTGTGCAATAAAGATCCATAGTGCAGACAGGAACTGTAATAATGGAGGGAATATGTCTCCAGTCCATTTCTTCTGCAGCCCTGTCACACTGTTCCCAAGAAATACAGAAACAGCCTCACGGCCCTGTAGGCTCACCCAGCTCTAATGGCAAAGGAAGCTGGCTCCTGTGGAAGCAAACTGGAGGGGAGAGGAGGTGTTTTGGCTGTTGCTCCAGGTCAGGAATTTGGAAGCCAGTGTGGAAGTGGAAAGGTGCACTTTACATCACCCTAAAATCCACCCCCACGGCTGGGGAAAGGGTGTCTGAAGTCACCACTTTGAAGGATCACAGGGCAGGTGGATGCAGCTGCACAAAGATTATTTCTACAGAACCCACAAGGCTGGGGGCAACCAGGGTGGATTTGGGACACGTGGATCCAGAGCAGAGAAACTACTTAAGAACAAGGAATTTGGGGTTATGAAAAATTTTAAATTAATAAAACTACAAAATGGCCTCAATATCCATTTTCTTAACAAACTCTACTCCCATCACACATACAGAGCCAGGAGAGGAAGGAGGAGAAGACCATGCTCTTCATCAATCTGAACAGGACACAGACACTCGGCCAGGTTTGGTGTTCCCAGGTTT
Organism: Acridotheres tristis; assembly: GCA_037013685.1. NCBI lineage: Eukaryota > Metazoa > Chordata > Aves > Passeriformes > Sturnidae > Acridotheres > Acridotheres tristis. The sequence continues at coordinate 5,611,914 of CM072899.1, read as the reverse complement.
GCTGGCCATGCTTAAATAAGTTATTGCTCTGGATGTTTATTGCTTTGCTCATTTACAGGAATTTCTAGCCTAATATCCTCTCTCAAAGTGTCCAGTAACTGATGCCCTATTTCTTACAACAATTGCATGGCCATGAGCTATCCAATGCCCCTAGTTCCTAGAAATCTGAAACCTAGAGATCTGTTAAATGGCCTCCAATATACTTCTTTTTTCAATTAATTTCCTCTTTTTTTTTTTTTAATTCTCTTGGTCCTGCAGCATCCTGCAGCCACGAGTTCCACAATTTCTTTAGGCATTTCCTTTTTACATTTCTGTTCAGTAGTGTCATGTGGTATCTCCCTCCCTTTGTCACATTCATGAAAAACTGCGAATAAATTCCCTGACATTTGGAGTAGTAAAAAAGGCTATTTGCTTCTCAAAGAGAGGAAACATTTTACTCATAAGATCAGAGACTCAGGGATACTAAAACCATACAAATTATCTGAATAAAGAGATGCTTAATGTATGTTCTTTGATTCTTAAAGGAACAGATATTGAATCTCTGAGTAGGATATCTACCCAGGGATTCCCAGGAAATTAATGGCAGTCTTTAACATTAAGTGGAGCCCAAAACCCAGACATGTCAAAAACCTCTTTTGATAAATTGCTGAAATGTATTTACCGACTAAATAATTTCCTACATGACATGAAATCTATTTATTGCTTTGATTTCTATTTGGGCAGATATGATCAAATAGGGATCTGCTCTCATGATAGAGACATTTAAGGTTTTCCATATTTAAGGATGCTTTTTAGAGACATTGGCCACATTAATTCCAAAGCGCCTCATACTGTGTTTTGGTTCTACAAATTAACTACTATTAATTTAATAACTTTTAATATACCCATAAATTAAGGTTATTTAATATTTTCCATCTTCAGCCTTTTGGCTCTGCTTGTTAGCAGCCTCTAAGATAAACCTTGTCCTTTTTTAGGGGAAAAAAATCTCATTAAACCCAGGTTCATAGATTACAATACCCCTACTTGTATAACTGAAGCTAGAGGATGTTTGAGGGGAACTGTCAGGCTACAGACAATGGCATATTCTGTCCTTTGGAGCCACAATTAAAACAGATATTCAGCAAACCTTCCCTCACAGAGAGCATGGGCCTGAAATTGGGTTCTGGGTGAGACACATCCCTTCACTCCCTACTTCAGCTGCTCAACTTAAGTATATAAAACATCCTCCCAGCCTTGCAGCCAGTCTGCTTAATTCCCACTGAAGACTTGCTGAGCTGTTTTCAGCCTAAGCAAAGACAGATCAGGAAAGCAAAGCCTCAGAACTTAAGTCTAAAAAAAGAAACGCCATCAGGTTCCCACTCTCTAAAGCAGGAGCCAGGGCAGATCTGTTTTGCCAACTTCACAACAAAGGTTTGAGGCAGAGGAGTGCTCTCCTGGAAAGGCTGTTAGATCTATTTGCTCATCTACCAGTGCCAGGCAGCCCTCTGCATCTCAGTTAGAGGCTTTCCTGCATCCTCCCACTCCCATAATTTCATTTTCACTCAGATGAAAGCTGGCACTATCATCCTTCTGAGGGACTACTCTGCATTGCCAGGTCAGCTGTTTCTAGGAATTTCAAACATTTCCATTCACATTTTTTTCCTGCACTGTATCAAGCTTTCCTGATCCAAAATGCACTAAAACAAAGGGAAAAGTCCCCATGGCAGTGGTTTTAGTGCCAGGTTCCAGGTGGAGGCAATGCTTTGAGGATGAGACACCTAAACCTTGAGCTCATTTACTCTGTCATCATCTGCCATGCCTTAGAGATGAGAAAATTATCAGCAGTTTAGTCCACAAATAAGCAGAGGTTAAATTAAAGCTACAGCCACACAGAACTGTTAAAAAATGCTGGGAAACAGTGATAGGTGATCAAAAAGGAAAGAAGAAGAGAGGAGAGGCAGTACCAGAATATTTGCAAGTCCCTCTTTCTGTTGGAACCCTGAAGCCTGGGAGTTTTGAACTTTCTATGCTTTCTGGCACTGACCCTCAAAAGAACACTGCTTTTGACCTGGGGCCTTGGAGAAGGCTCCCAAAATTGAGAGATTGAGTTGGAATCACTGGTGTGTAGTTTGAATAGAAGTGTGTAATATCACATGGTGAAGGGTTTGGAATTTGGGGGTTTAGAATAGAGTAATAGGTATGGGACAAGATGGAGGTTCTGGAGAGTTGGGTCTTCTTCCTTCTTGCACCTTCTTCTTCTCAGTTTTAGGTAGTAGTTTTTGGTTGGATAAAAGTACTGCACTGTGGGTCACAAGTGTTTGGTCATTGAGTCAAAAGTATAAATAATATAGATGTTAGCTTTTAATTGGACTGTTTGCCTTTAAGATACCTTGTAACGAGCAAGATCCAGCTCTGTTTTGTCATTTTTAGCTTGTTAGCTAGAAGTGCTGTAGAACTCTCTGTACTATAGATAAGATTTAATAAACAACCGAATCTGAACATGAAAAGTCATCTCTTGTGCTTCAATCCTGACTCTGACTGAAGGCAGAGGAAAAAGAATTTAGCCACTAATATCTGTCTGTGTGTCAGCTGCCACCAGAATTTGTCTCTGACACACTGAGATGGGCAGGCAGGGCCCAGCACAGGTGAGGGTCACAGCTGAGCCAGAGCTGCACATCGAATTTCCACTATCACAAAACCTCCAGCAACACCTCCCCCATCTATTCTGAGCATGGAGTGACCATTAAGACATTACCTGACAAGTGATGTGTCTGGCACTGCACTGTCTGTGCACTTCGACTTCCTCTGGTGATGAGTGGGGGAGTTAGAGGCAAATAAACCAATCTTTTTACCATCTACCAACTGCTAGGCTGTGAGCTGGCTTTTCAGTCAGGTCTTGTCAGCCTAAATAGCAGCACACTCTGGAGTGCTGTTCTGGGATTTGAAAGGAGACACTCCAGATCCTTCAAGGAAAATGGGTTAAGGCCATTCATCGCTGTTACAAGCACATCACTGCAGTTTACACCCGGTGCTCTGCTCACAGCCACAGCTTAAAATCTGCCTGGCAATAAGGAATGAACCTGCACATTTCTTCACAAATATGGATAAAAGCATGTTTTGCTTAGTGCAGGTTCTTCTCCTGGCTGCAATGAGAATTTGGCCATGACCAAATCACCCTTGGCAGGCAGAGATTGCAAAATTGTGATAAAGATTTCTAGCACAAAGCCCACCTTCAAGTGGGGGATCCAAAAGGTTTTCTCTGTGAATATTTTGAACACTAAGGCATTTTATCCTTAGTTGGGATAAGGTGAACTCCCAGTCATGCTTGGATAGTAAATTTCAGTCTGAGCCTTTAACCTTTCTGATGTTTTGGATTCCAAACCAAGTAAGTTGTGGGCTAGCAAGTATTTCAAACCACAATGCTATTTCACATTACAGAGATAACTTTAAAGATTAAAAAAGAAAAAAGAAAAAAAAAAGTGAAAGAGTGTTCTTTTAAAGACTCTTCAAATTCTAGCAAAAAGACATAGGATCCACAGTTCAAAAACTGAACAATCAACCACACCAGTTCTGATCTGCAGGATTTAGTTTCCCAACATAAATTAGAGAAATACCAAGTCCTTCCACGTAGATGAGGACATATGCTTATTTTTAATTCCTTCTGGCAACTAAAGAATACCTATCACAGCTGGAACAAAGAAACCCAAAAGAAAATACCAGAAGGAGGTTATGATAATAAGCTTATTTTCATTACAGTAGGATTATATTTTAAACCTTTCATTAGGCTTTTAAAATTTCAGAACATGCCTCTCAGAGCCTACATTTTTGAAAGACAAAAAGAAAAACAAGAAGAAAAAGTAAAGTCTGACTCCTGTGGATGAACCCAGTTTTGTTACATAGAGAAGATCTTTTTATAAAGTTACTTAATTATATTCAGGGGACATCTAATTCTGATTATGACTAGAATCTTGCATGTCTTCATTTACCAAGTCCTATTGGAGTCTGTGTGTCCTAAGCACAGGCCCTTTGAAGCATTGCTAAGTGGGGTAATTTGATTGCATGAGTTTTCTTGTAAAAATTATTGTCTTTCTGGATGTCTAATTAAAATAAAGATGTAATAAAGAATTTATGGTTTTAATTAGAGCATAGATCTTAAAGCAATTATAATGTGATTAATAATTCCTTAACAGGCTTTCTTAGACAAGATGAAGAAAAGAAGATTTGGGCCCCATGAAAAATCAATATGCATTACTCAATTACATTAACGAAGCTACACAATGCAGTCTAAGTCCCAATTAAATTGCTCCTCATGCTAAACTGGCAATGGAGTCTGTGCTTACTAATGAGTCTTGATCTATTTGTTTAGTCATTGTGGGGTTTTTGGACTATGGGGTTTTGTGGGTCTTTTATTGGAAAGATGCTGCAACACAGATGTGCTTATGGCCTCATCCTGCCTGGGAGAGCAAGGTTTGCTCCAGGATGAACAGGCTGCAGCTCCAGGTCCTAAATTCACACCCTGGACACCATCAGCACCTCCAGAAGCTCTGCACAAGGGTTCCCTTGTACTTAAATGTCCCTTTATGTACTAAAATTAAAAATAAACTGAGTGAGAACACAGTATAAATCGACAATGAATGGCGAATCAAGGACAGGTAGGAAAGATTATTCCCTATTTGTCATAAAAGCAGGAGCTCTAGAGAACCTGAGGAATGTACCAGGGAGCAGGTATGAAAGTAACCAAAAGAAATATAACCCCAAGAAACATGCCCACAAAAGTTTCTGACAAAAATAGATTTTAAAGATCAAGAGCATAAAATGATTCAAAAGGGGAAAAGGGAACTCACTGATAGGCAGATTTTCTCCTAAAGGTCCAGATGCCAGTTTGGTGAAGCCCCATCAAAGATAAGGCCCAAAGACATCAGAGAACACCTAGACCTGTCCATCCTTGTGTTCTTAACCATTTGCACCTGGTTGCTGTCAGGAACAGGACACTTTTCACACAGTACAGCTGTTTTCTTCTTTTTTAGGTGATAGTTTGGTAAATATTGATGAGAGGGGCTTGGGGGGATGAGGATTTAATGTACAGCTTGTGTGTCATCACTGAAATTTCTACCAGAAATATTATTTTATCTTTCATTAATAACCTGGCTGAACTGGTAGAGCAGAGGATTGGATAAGTTCATATTTTACAGATGAAATGAGCTTTAAAAAAAGCAACATAGTTATACATTCACTCATGCAAAGACAGCTCATCTGACCAACCTGCCCAGCAAATGAAGCCACACTAATTTAAATGTACTGCAGAAGGAAAATGATCTCACACCAAACTTCTAATTTGTCATTCTGTAATATGGATTGTGGCTTGCAAACTCACTAATTGGCCATTAAGAGCACATTGTTATAGAGGTGGGATTCTTGGTGTGTGAAGAAAAAAACTCCCAAACTTCTGAAAGAAAGAAACCACCATTCACTCCAAATGAATGCAGAGGACATGGATGTTTCATTTTGTTCAGTCTCAGCTATCACAGAACACAGATTTATTTTGGTCCTCTCAGCTTGGATGCATCCCTGAGCCTTCACTGCTGTCTGTGAGTGATGCTGCCCTACTGCAGCCACACACAAAGGTAAAGAATCTGGTAGAGCTGCCTCCAGATCTCATTTCCTGGGTACATCCTGTGTTCCTTCAAAGTTCTAAAGCTCCCTTTAAAAGTGCAGCATCCTTCAGCCAAATGACTGCATGAATTTATGGTGATTGCAGAGTTGGTCATATTAAGAAAGAAAAGATTCAATAATTGCAATGGAAAAAAAAAACCCTATTTTATTGCAAGTTAATGCTGTGATTTCAGTTACTTGAAAATCTCATCCTAAAAACCCTTTAAAACCCTTCAAAAAGAGTGCAAGGTATTCCCAAGATTTTCCTTTCATGTTTTTGTCTCTCCTGTCCAAGATCTTTGGGTTTTCTCAATGCTCTGTGTGACTGAGGGGTTGGCAGTGAGGCACAGCACATCCCTGAGGACAACTCCTGGCAAGGTCCTGTGCTCACTCCCCTGTCCCCAAGCACTATCTTTGCTTAACACACCCTCTCTTGCCATTATTTATTTTCATATCTCTTTTTCCATCAGGAAACCATTTGCCTTGGCATGCTTTTTCATCTTCTCATTTACATGTCTCCTGCAAGACAAACTCCAGCATTGATTTTACCACAAGATAATGTTAATAGGATCAATAAACCACAATGACTACATCAAAGTGTCTGTTCTTCACCCTCCAGGACTGCAGAAGGTGCTTTAGTCTTAAAGTACATCCAATACAGCATCTCTCACTCTTCTTGTCTACTCTTATGCGTGAGACTGTCTGTCTGCCAGGTAGAAAATAAATTACCAGCTTGTTGAAATAATTTAAATTTTAATACTGGTTCAGAACATATAAAATATTACTGATGCAATCAAAAAAATAGACAATCAGCTCAATGCATCTAAAAATGGGTGTGGTGCACCCTGAGAGGAATAAATGAGGTCTATTGTAAATACAGATTTCTCCTTCATCTAAAGAATTCTCAGCTGGTAAAAATCAAGAGCCCTATTTCATTCAGGTCAGTCACCATTTAATGATTTTTCTAGGAGGAGATTGAAAAGACCAGTTCCCTACAAGCCACATCCTCTAGGATGCACAGAAGGGTAATTTTCAACAGAGTAAAGGAAATTATATCCTCTTTGGTTTCGTGCTTGCTCCATGTATTGTTTAAAGTGGCTCCTTTCCCAAATGTCACAAAATAGGAATGGTCCAGGTTAAAGGATTGGACTACAGAAAGTTTTCTCTGGCTCCTTCAAGCAGTGTGCACCCCCAGGAAGAATTCACATGGTCCCAAACTGGCTATTTTTCATGATTTCTTTTTGTTTTCAACCAATATCTGACACTTGAACTCCAGGCATTTTGCAGGCAGCAATAAAAGACCTGAAAATCAGCCTAATTATTTTTCTCTACACCATATGAAGTGTTTCAGTGAAATGCTAATGATTTTGTTCACCTTTCACATTTAACTGCCAGGTGCTGTGGCACTGGAGAGTTTGGAGGCATTGTAGGGTCGTGTCCAGGTGAAAGCTGGCCTGGGCTGGCACCCGAGGACATCTCTATGTTGGGGTGAATGGGAACCAGGTTTCTACCTCAAAAAATCAGTTTTTACATTGCCTGATAAGGGTAAGCAGGTGTAGGAGGAGGAGGTTTAAAGGTTTAGACAGAAGATGTGAAGGCAGCCCAGCTGAGAAGGAGCAGCTCAAAGCCATCACCTTCCAGAGACCCTGTGAAACAGGGCAGGGCTCAGCACATTCCCAGGAAATGTCTGGGAAAATCCATGTAAAATCCAGCCTGTCTGGGTAAATCAAACCCAGCAGCCTGCATTTGTGAGACTTTATAAATCTCAGCTGTTATCTCCAGTAAAGCGCTTCTGCAATTCAGCAACACAGTGCTACCAAAAATTCTTCCCTAAGGGCTCTTGTAAATCCAAAACCTCTAAAAACCAGATTTTCTGACTCTTTTCCTATTGATTTAAATGGACTATGTTATCCCCAGAGCACTTTAAAGGTCTTATCAATTTTTTTTTCCATTTTTTTATTTGTACATGCCAAATAAAGCCAAGGCTTTAACATTATGCATAATGAAGCAGATTTATTCTGACAGATTAAATTTGCTTAAATTTAAAACAAAGTTCAGGACTTAAAAAACCTAGATGAGATATTATCATCATATCTCTCTATCAAAAAATAGTTCTGGAAACTCATAAATACTTGTATTTAAATATTAGGAGTCCCATTATAAAAATTCTGCTCTAAAAATAAGTTGACAGTGAGAAAAAACAGCACAATGTGCTCAGTTACACCAGTGCACATCAGTGTTTTGGAGAGGGACTGAATTTTTAGGGTCATTTGGAGCAAACTCCTTCTCCATGCAAGAACCAATGTGCATAGCTCAGGTCAGCTGTGTTTGTCTTCCTGAATCTTGAAATCATGAAATAACTTCTGATTTATTCCAAATTTACCTTGGTGTAGAGCTTGTCTACTTAGCAAAACTGGGGAAATGTATCCACATTAAAAGTAGACACCAGCATAAAATGAATTTGTTGAATCATATTTACTTTTTTGTATGGATCATTATTCATGACTAAAAGAGCAATAATTTGATTTTTGTTTCCAAAGTGAATTAAGACAAGCTCGATTAAATCCAGTCTAATTCTGTATAAGACTGTGTTTTCAGAGATTTAATGCAATTCAGTGAGTTGGTTTTAAAAGATACTTTAGAATGGCTTTACTGAGGACCTCCAATTTAGACCACGGACACTATACATACTTAAAAATTTACTTAAATCCTTTTGTGACAATTAAGAACAATTTTTCAGTCTTATGGATTTGTTTTTCTTTTTTTTTTTTTTTTTTTCCCTTACCATATAAACCTGGAATAGCTGGTTTCAAATTAGAATTTTATCTGAAGGAAAGAACCCAATGGAACACTCAGAAGAAAACTGCAGGCTTACTGTCAGTAATGTCCAGGGGAGATGGGAGGAACAGCCCCACTCTGTTCCACAGGATTAGCCAGGTAGCTGGGGACTGGGACTTAATTTCATTATATAATTACAATTTCCCTTTATTTGCTGTGATGATTTAGCTGTAGGTTGGCTTTCTAATGTCTGTCATAATGGCTTAACTAGCTCTGGGAACACGAGCAGGATGAAATAAGAACGGGCATGATGTATTCTGCTAAAAGGTCAGATTGTGGTCTCAGCAAAGCCATGGCTGCTGAGGTTCCCACCCTGGGGGCAAGCTTCCCACCAGGGGCTCTGGCCACAGCCTGGCTCATGGAGCCTCCAAACAGAATTTGGTCAAAGTACAGCTGGAGAAATGACTTTAACCTTTTAATAAGTGTCCAGAACTAAGCAGATGTGAACAGCATCCAAGGCAGAATGTCAAAGCAGAACGACTGTGAGCAGTGGGGAGTCAGTGAGGGACATCAAGGCCAAGTCACACTCACAATGACAAACACTGCCATTGCTCTGTCTCCCCCTTCTATAAGTAATTAGACTTTTTAACAATATGGGCAGCAGATTCCTCTCAAAAAAGTCAAGGCTTGCCAACTTACTGCCACTCTTAAGTAATTGCAGTAATTGCTTTCCAAAACTCTTATTTGTATTTTTACTACAACCACTGTTGAGAAAAATCAGACTTTTCAAATCCACTTTAAAAAAAACCCTCTGGATTCTACTCTCAGGCTCATTATCCCAACGGTTTGGTTCTCACAGATTTCATAGCTGTAATCCCCGTCTGAGGATGTGAGTGCTCAGAAATGGCAATGAGGGTGAGCAAAGGGCAGAGCTGGTGCAGTGGGAGCCCCCAGAGCAGCTGCTCCCTGGGTGTCTGTGCTGTGCTCCGCTCCAAGAGGAGCCTGCCTGCTGCCAGGGAGGATGTTTCCCTGCTCTGTGGGGAAAAGGCTGATCAAAGCTCTGATTAAAGGGGGATCTCACAGGGTCAAACTGAGCTCCTTTGTTCTTCTGACTGTTTTTAAAAAACATTCGCACTCAATAAAGCTCACTCTTCTCTTAAGAACGTGTTGGCAATTAAAGCCTTGCTGGACCAGCTCAGGTTTGCTTTAGAAATGTGGAGGAAAGTGGGGCATCTTGAGCCTCATAACCTGAATTCTCTCCATGTCATTCACTTCTGTTCAAGCTGTTGAAGTTTCATTTTAAGTCATGTTTGGAGAAGCCAGATGTAGGATTAGCACCAGCAGCACAGCTGAGTCCCAGTGACTGGAGCTGCTGGAGCCAGGCTGCCATGAGCTGTGCTGTAATGTCCTGCTTTGTGTGCTGCTGCTCTCTGTGCAGCACTTTATATCAGGATGAGGAAATCTGAGTGGAATAAAGCCCCTTCCAATGCAAGTTTGGTGGTGTATCCACAATGAAACCATAACAAAGCAGGCTTCACAGAGTGACAAAGTCAAATTGAATTAAATAAATAAAAGTTAAATTTTCTCTCTGCTTGGGGAACATCAGGTGCTAAAAATCTGTGATTTATGGAGTGTAAGTAGGCAGTCCACTCATCTTCCCACCAAATTAACATCATCAGAGAATCAGAAATGAAATGCCATCTCTTGCACCCAAGTAATCCATTCTGAAGAGGAAACAATTAATTAGTGCCAGGTAATATTGTCACAGGTTGATTAGGTGCACAGTACATTTCCCCAACCAGCTCAGAGCTGCAATGAAGACACAGCAAGATTCCATTTCACTGAAAGCAAATATTAAAACAACAGTCATTATCTTTTCATGAAAGGGAAAGAAAACCGTGACCTTGGCAGAATTTGTCTCTCCTTCTGAGTCTTTCAAAATAAAACTCAGCCAAGGCAGCACTTCTCCCCCAAGCCCATGAGAAGACAAGGCCCCACAAAGCCACACAGCCTTTTTAACCACTGAAGATGTTTTAAGATGGACTTTTCCTACAGGGATTTCAGAAGCCCCATTGCAGCTGCAGAAGCCAACGGAGTGAAGCATGGGCCACTGAGTCCAAGAGGGAAGGAGAGCAGTGTGCTACAGAGAGCTGCTTTAAACCATTATTGGAGATCTGTAGCTAAGCTCTCCAGTGGCCTGCTTCCAGCTAAAAGGCTTCCACTTGAGTGCTTCAGATCATGTAAGTTTGTTTAAGATGCATAATTCATGAAGGGTACATAACACCATTCTTGAATAACTTTTCACTCAGCACCTGCTTGACAGGGAGAGAGCTGACAGAGCAGTGTGACTCCAGAAATCCAACATTAGCACGCTATGTGTCCCAGCAAGGGACAGGGATCACCACACTCCCTTAACCCTTTTGTGGGATGAATGCATGAGGAAGCCAATTATACCATCTCACTCCATGATTAGGACTAGTTCTGTTTGTTGCCATTGTCACTGAAATAAAAGAGCTACAAATGGTGTGAAGAGTTATAACTATTTGCATTATAGTCCTTGAAGAGAATATGTAAAGAAAAATGTCTGTTTTTATAGGCTTTAAAAACAAATCTATTGCACACGAAGGCCCTGAGTACAACCATACCCTCTTGTGCTGAGGAGTACCTTGTAACTCAAATAGTCCCACTGAAATCAATTTGGGATTATAGAGTGCAAGGAAGGAAAGAACCACCTGGTCTTTTGGTGGCAAAATAAGATGTGTAAGGAATAAATCTTCAGCTAAAATTAATGTGATTTGCCTCGTTGTGCCCAATGGAGCTGTGCCCATTCACATCAGCCTAGAGTCCACTGTGACAGTGTGCTGGTTGTAGAGCACTTGGGTTTTAATTACCAATGGTAAATACTATGTCCTTAAACTTTATAGACCTTATATATTTGCCCTACTTTATTTTGTACATAAAAGTCCAACTGTGGCCTGATAGGCAATTTAGGAATGATTTATGGACTCTGTCTGCTGTTAGTAACAGTTTGGAAGTTGCTGTGTGACAGAAGGGAGGCATTTTTTTCTAATTTATTTTGGGAGATAATGGTTGGAATAGAACTGTCATATATTGCTTTCTCTTATAAAATTGAGAAATTTTTTTTAGCAAGGCTTTAGGAAAAAGGAAAAAATATAGGGCAAGACAAGATATGAAAGAACAATGGACACAATAAAAAGAATGTGGGATCTAGTGCATGGTAGAGGAAAAACACAGCTTTCATAATTTATGCTGTGGGCCAGCAGTCCCAACAGTGAGCCTTGTCCCACTCTCACTCCAATCCCAGGGTATTCTCTCTAGAACTCCATTTATTTTGGCTTCTTTCTCACTGGTAAAGGATTTCTGCCTCCTGCTCTCAGCCTTGATGTGAGATTTGGATTAAGCACAGACATCTCTCCATTCCATGTAAAAGAAGCAGCAAACACGTGCACACACAAACCAGAAGGGGTTAACTTTCAAACACAGAGTATTTGGGGATGGTCACCCCTGGTACACAAAGCCTCCAAAAGAGATATTTCACACAAAGCAGTATTTTGCCTCCTGAGTACTGCAGAGCAGTGAAGTGAAACAAGACTTCCACCCAGGGCATTCTGAGCATGCACATTTTAAAAGGAGCAGGTTTTTCCATCCAGGAGTTCAAAGAGGTTTTGTAATTGGTGGCTTCTGTGACCTCACTGTGATTTCTGCCCTCTACCAGAGTGCTGAGCCTACCAGAAAAGTGATTTGTAAGTCACAGAGAAACATTGAAATCCTGGGACCTGGTGTATCGACATGCACTTTATCCATCCTGCTGTTCTCTGAAAGCCAGCATGGTTCCCTGCTTTCACAAGGGTCATTTGAGACTTTTATCTGAGTCAAATCCTGCTCTTGCTTCCTGCAGGGCATATAAAAGAAATGATGCCAAACATCATTCTCTTACCAAGGGAAGGAGATTATCCCTGTGACATGGGTGCTTCCTGGAGACAGCCAAAAAAAACCAAAAAACGACAGTAGGAAAGAGTGTTCCATTCCTCATGCTGGGGTTCTCTGAATTGTGAGCTGTTGTTTGAAAAAGAAGAAGTTCAGTGTCATTATCCCACAGGATGCTCTGGCTCAGGATTCCTGCCCCAGTGTCCTCTGGCCTGTCCTGGAAGGTGTTGTGGGCTTCCACCAGTCTTAAGGAATGGAAACATCCCCATGAGGAATGAGGGCTTATTCTGCATAGCTGGGAAAATCAGTGTAAATAAACTTGGGGATTAGGAACTGCTTTTGGGCATCATTAGAGTCCTCAAAGAGGGAGACTGGCAGCAGAGCTGAAGGCCAGGCTGCCTCTGAGCCATCAGCTGGAGGGAAAGTTGGAGAGTGGGAGCCCAGCACTGCACTTTCAGGTTATCCCTGTTACTGCTGGGCCATGGTAGGGTAAGGCAGAATGATTGTTGGAAGTAATTTAGTAGCTCATGGATTTCTCCCATTTGAAAAGCTTTTGTTCTGAACTGTTCCTACATGTCTCCTCTGACCTGGACCAGGGGCAGGTATTGAAGGGTTTTTTTAAAACACTTATAGCTCTGCCAGATTTCTGGGGTCTGAAGATCCCCTTTTAATCCAGCAACTGTTCTGCAAAGGGCCCATATTGAATTAGTTTGATTTGATCCATTATTACCTGTTTCAGCCTCTGTCCTTTTCCTGCCTCTCACTAGTCATCTGATTTAATTGCCTGATGATGAGACTCTGCTCATATCAAAAGGCTGTCTCTATGCAGGACCAAACCTTCTCCCAAGGCACTGTTGAAATATAAATTGAAATAGTCTTCAAAAGTTTATGGAGTATTATGAGATCAGTACAGATCTGACTATTACTTATTAATTGTTCAATTCAAGAAATAACTATTTGACAGAAAATGGGGTGGAGATCTGGGAAAGAATGATTTTAATGAGATCTCAGTGACTGATATTTGGAAATATATTATCAAGTTTCTGCAGTGCGGCACTGAGATTTCCCAGTGCCTTAAGGAATAGTAATAGCACCCTCTGGTTTGTGTCTCTTGCAGGGCTTGGCTTACCAGGGTTATGCTCTGCCTTGCCAAGGGGTGGAAGAGCCTGGTTTGCCTCTGGAAGCTCCTTTCCTCTAGCAGTGTTTTTCTTCTTTCCTTCTCTTCCAGCTTTTCTACCTAATTAATTCCTTCAGCTTCACACTGATCTTTCTACAAATCACCCCCTTCTTAAAATTGAAATTAAGCATAATTGTCTCCCTAGAAATAAGCAACGAAGACAGGAAGCAGGAGAACTGCATTTCACACTTTTCAGTCCTTGAGAGATGCAACAAACTCTCAGCACATGAAACAGGGGGTGCAGAGCCTTCCCACAGCTGTATTCCAGCAGGAGGATGTGTGGGCAAGTGTGGACAGAGCAAAGCAGCTTCAGGTACCAAATCTTATCCTGGCACACTTACATGCAAATGATGCCAAAGAATCACATGCTCAACTACCCAGCCAAAATGTGCAGACAAGGAGATAGAAAATAAAAACTGAGCACTTGTCTCTGGCACGTGGATGTGAAAAGAATTACACCCGTTCTCTCCAACAGACAGTTATTCATGATTCCTAATGGATAACATCAGAAAGCACTAGCCAAAGCTCTGAAAACTCTGTAGCCACAGGCGGCTGAAGGAAGGAAGGTTTTGGGTGTGTCCTTTCAAGTCATCATTCAGCCCTGCAGCAAAAGGATGGAGGAAAGGGCACTGTGCTGCACTTGGAAGGTGATGCACAGCTCTCCCCAAATACAGATGTCCTTTGTGACCATGAGAAAGGCTTGGACAGAGCTCTCAGAAAATTCCCAAAGAAGATTGGTGTCATACCAGAAACCTAAGAGAGAGAATAGACCACCTCTCTTTCTTGGGGTGCATTATCCAGTGAGCAGGCAAAAGCCCATGTGCAACCTTTATTTACACAAGGGTGTTGGACAGAAGAGAGAACTCAGCTTTACCCAGGAGGAGCACAAGGCTCCTCCTGGTCCAAGTGCTAACATTATTCAATTGACATGGTGGCAGCAAAATCACCACCCTGCTGAGGAACATCCTGTGCAAATACAGTCACATCTGCACTGGTGAATACAGAAGAAGGAATAAACAAATACAAGTAAATGAGAAAAAGGTTCCTGCACACTCTGTTCCTTACCCAGGCTGTGCCTGCAGAGGTGCAGGGGGATGTGACAAGCTGCTTTGTCACCTGGGAAGGGGATGAAGCCCATCCAGCAGCACAGTGAGGGGTGAGGGGACACAAGCCAAGCCTCCCCCTCCCCTGCAGGGCTCCATTTGCAAAGGGAGGTCAATAACCAGGCAAGGCACTCATCCTGCACAGAGGTGCAGTAAACCTTGACGTGCAGCATATATCCACACAGCCAGAAACAGGTTAGGGCTCTCTTGGTAGAGCCAGCAGGCAAGAGCCTCAGCAAGGATGATTTTTCTTTTCTCACTGCCCTGTAAGAGAATATAGGGAACAATTCCTCCTACCTCAGTTAATGGTCTCTCCCCCAAGAGCTTCGCTGCCTGATTGAGGATGACATTGTTTGTACAGGGGTTCTGTAAGAATAACAAAAGTTCTATCAGGAAGGACGAGATGACACCCAGTCTCCCCACACCAGCATTATGGGTGAGAATGAAGCATTTAAACCTCTAACTAGGTCCGAGTTGAATGTAATATTCATATTTGCTATGCTGTATTTTGGGCTTTCATTGTTTTTTCGGTTCTTTGCAGAATTCGCTAAAGATTTATGATTTATAAAACTGTCAGGCTGCACTCTGTTTCCATGGGTCCAGTTAAGGAAATCCAACAACATGGGAGTTTTGTGTTGTGAACCTCTACATATTTCTTCCCCTGTAATATTAGGCCTGGCAAAATGAAATTGATAGTTTGGAAATGGAGAATGCTGAAGAGGCAAAAAGAGAATGGTTTTACTAGAGCTAGTGAAACCCAGCAGGAAAGAATCAGAGAGCAGGACTTAGTGCATGCCTGTGTTATGTGAAGAAGAAGAGAAGCAGGAGGGTCTAACTGTCCAAAGAGTTTAAGACACCTGGGGTTTAGGTCTGTTTCTACTGACAAGCTGTTGGACGACCTTGGACAAGCAAACTTTTTCATTCCACACTTGCCTTTCTCACAGTTTGTTTTTCCTTATCCATTTAAATTGGAAGCTCTTAGGATGGGGTTTGGCTGCTAATGTGTGTTCAAACAGAAGCTGAGATGGAGAGACTTTCATCTCTGTTGTGGGGCTCAAGGTGCTACAGTAATACAAACAATAATAAAAAAGAATGAGTGATGCAGTATAATTGCATGAATAATAGCTTCCATTTTAAGACTGTTATTCCTGCCAGATCATTTTTGTGCTACTAAGTTCTGTTTACTCAGGGAATATTCAATAAATAATAAATAAAACCTCAAGCTGAGACTCTCCCAAGCACAGCAGGTAATTTAGGTGTATTGTCCATTAAAATTAATGCAAAGTGTGCATCTAAATCCCTTAGCGCTCTCAGAAAATTCTTAGCTTGAATATTTAATTTCCATGCCAGGCAGTTGGTGGGGTGGTCTCTGCAGACAGGGGGACAGAAATCAAGAGGAGATTGGGTGTACTTGGGTGGAGAGCTCTTACTCACCTGAGCAGGTTTACTGGTCATTGGCTGCTTTTGCTTGCCCACAGTCCTGTAGGAATCATTGGGAATCCATTCCTGTGTCCCTACAGGGGACTGGGCTGGGAGACTTTTGCTTCTTCTGGATTCTGAAGATTAACAGACGAGGCAAAGAAAATAAGATTAAAAAGGAGAAAAAGCACCTTCCTTGCATGCAATATGCCATCTATCCCTTCCATCCCCACTGCTCCAGCCTGAACTTCTGCTCCTGAGATTTGCAGTGATACACTTGCTTTTGGCCAAGGCCAGTGAGGACTCACAGTGGAAAGGGCAAACAGGAACTTTAAAGCAACTCCAAGCCACCTACTCTTCATTTCTCATCTCCAACTTTCCTAAACCCACTGCAAGGGGCGAGGAACAGCACCAGACTCCTTGTAAGTGCCACATCACTCGGCAGGACAGGAGCGATGTGCTGGGAAAGGTGCTCGGTGCAGCTTTGGGAGATCACTCTGTCTGTGTCAGCATGACAGATAACAGCCTCCAGACAGCTCTGAGCACATTAAAAATGCACTTCCCCCTGTGAGCAATCCCACACTGCTGCAGCACTCACACACAGGGAACGCTGCACCTCTGGGACAGCTCCACCAACAGCTGCCTTGCTTCAGCTCCATTTTTCACTATTGTTCCTTCCTGACAATTTTGCCACCCTTGATAAAAACCCGAGTGAGAGGTAAAAATGAAATGAGCTCTCTCTGACGTGTGCATACATATTTAAGCATTTCTGTCACTGTGTGTTAGAGTCACAGGAGCTCTAATGACACCGCTTAGCTCCTTGCATCAGGCAGTAATATCGGGCTATAAGATTTCAGGAGCTAAACAAATCTCCCCTTTCTTACCCTTTCATGTTGGCCATTAAACTTATATTATCATCAGAATCACAGCAAAACAGAGCAGGTTCTATAATTCTCTAAGGAAATGAGGCTGACAGCGTCAGAGCAAAATACACATACATTAACAGAGCCCTGCTCATAACACAGCTCTTAAACACAGCCCAGTGAATATTCATGCACCATTTTTGAGGGACACTAAGCTTAAATTTTGATATTGCAACTGCATCAACAGTTCTTGGGCATTCTGGGATCAGCATAGCAAAGAAAAATAGATTTTTCCCTTGAAAAACAGTGTTGTTCAGGGTACTTTGCTCTCAGTAAACAAGACAGAGGCAAGTTTCTCTACAGAGGAGAAATGCAGGTAGAGCTGTGTTTGAAGAAGTGGATTTTGAATATTATGATGCTGGGTTCATCATTAGAGGACAGAGCAGATGGTGAAGGCTCAAAATATAGTCTCATCCCTATGCAAAGGGATTTCTACAGACGCAAATTAACTTTTATTGGAAGTTTCCACACACATGTAAATCCCTCTGTACTGGCCTGAGCACATCCTTTAATCCAAAGCACTTATGTGCATTACAATAAATAGCAAGAAGAGCTGATAGTCATTGCAGTTAGAAACTATTTGGTCTGCTGGTACTTTGAACATATAAAATCAGGAATTTTATATGTTCTTTTATTTAAACAACACCTTTCATGTCAGCAACACTTTCCCAGATACAAATAGGAAAGTCCAGTTATATGTATGTCAGTGTGCCCCAAATGAAATTTTAATGTTCAGGATGCATTTTGAAGGTCTGCTTAAATGTAGTTCATAACTGTGCTAACATCTTATGGATGTGCATGCTTATATTTTCTCTAATAGATTTTTTTTTTTAAGTCTGTAAAACTTAAAAACATCACTGCAGTTCCAGGTGAAAAAGCTCTAAGACACATTACAAAACCACTTGTGTGACCCCTCAAGCAACGATTCTCAGTCTCAAGAGAACTCTATCTTGCAGGGAAAACTAACAAATCAAAACTCCAGAGGTAAAATATTTAAACATCTGTTCTGAGCAGAGTGTTTGATAGTCTTCTAGAAACTAGGAGGTGTTTTTTTGGAGTGTGCCCAATGCTACTCCAATAAAATTACATATTTTCCTCTTTTATTCATTCTATTTTTCTGTTGTCATTCCGAACAGCATTTAGTTACCATTTACTGTACTGCAGAATTTTGCTATGTTGGAATGAATTAAACTATCCTGGGGAATTCACCCAAAATTTGGTATTAAATCTATGCCCAAACTCAACTCAGAAAATCCAAATCACAGAAATTATCTATAATACTTTTTACTTGAATTTTCTTGGAAATAGAACTGGTAAATATATTTTGCACATGAACTTTGTATTAGTTCTTTGGTTGTACTTATGCTCAAGCTCCCATTAGCAGCATCCGTGGACAGAGCTCAGCAAATTCACCTGCCAAGTGTTTCAAGCCCACTGAGGCTGTTGATCAGAATTGTTTTGCTTGGAGCTCCCTTTCCATCCCACTTCACTGCTGAATTTCAGGAACACAAAACGAGTAGAAATTATAGGAACAATGATTCTCTCTCCATTATTCTCTTCAGAAGACAAAGACCTGGACTTATCTTTCAGGAAAGAATTTGCCTCAAAGTGAAACAGAACACTGAAACAGAAAAGGTTTTTTTTTTGTTTGCTTGTTTTTGTTTTTGTTTTTTTTTTTTTTGTAGTGGGAAAAGCCTGCAAGCAATTCAGCTCCTTCCAGTAGCACTATAATTACATCATTGCAGGGGGCAGAAGGAAGTGCAGCCCCACCACTCCCACCACAAAGAAAAAGCTAAATCCCTCCAGAAAGCTATTAATTACAAAACAAATAAGTGTATTATAATGCCATTATATTTGCCCTGAAGAAAATTGTGAGGCACGAATTTAGTATACTGGCAACCCATAGTTTTCCTGTCAGTAAATGGAAACCAATCCTGTTGATTTCCATGTAGTTTCATAAACTTAATAAAATCTTTGAATAAAGTCTTCTGATGAATCAAGGTTTTTACAGTTCTTCCCTTGCCTTTTTTCTCCTCTACTCTTGGAGGTGCTGGATCCCTGGCTGAATGGCCACACCTTCAGAGAAAGCACACATTTCACTCTGGCAGAAAGTTATTTTTGTCTTTTGCTACAGAAGGACTGAGCTAAACTCTTCATTAAATTTTTTCATTTAATAAGGTTACAAATTCAGTATCAGTGGCTGCTGGCTTGTGAGTGTGTATGTGCATAAAATGAAGTGCAAACCTCTGCCTCAGTCTAAAAGAGGAAAGGGGTGCAAAGGGAGGGTCATTGCAAAGCAGTGCACAACATGGGGAAATCAGCCAAAATGCCCTTTCAGAAATGGCAGTCTTCCCAGCCTTAAAGTCTTTAGTGAAAAATAAAATATTCTATTACATTATTTTCCAATTTCAGCTGTCTCCCTTGCTGGGCTCCAGGGTGGTATATTTCCAAAAGTTCAGGAATATTTTGCTGCTCACCATCTGCCTCAATAGCTGGACATATTGGACATCAACACCAGGACCAAACATCTGTGGCCCAAGGGCACCAAGCAGCCACCAGTGTTGTACCAGTGGGAATATCCATGCTCCAAATACCTGCAACCTCACTGATCACAGCCTCATGGGCACACAAAAATAAACTTCCCTTCCTCACTCAGTCCCCTTCCTTCTCAGTTCACACCAACACAAAACTGACCTGCCAAATTAGGATGTGCTTGGGTTTAAGGGAAAATGCTTCACTGTACCCTGAATTTGTGGAAATGTGCAGAGGGGATTTCTTGGCAGTGTCTTTTGAGCCATGTATCACTCTGCAGTTAGTGCCCACACATGGCACTTGAGCAGCCCTTTCTGGTAGTTCAGGCTCCTTCTCATGGAACCACTTCTGTTATTGAAGAGGAGAAATATTTCAGCATAAGGCTGCTAGAAGCAGCCAACCAATTCTGCATTTGGCTTAAACAGGCTCATGCTGAAGCCTAAAGTACTACAAACCTCCTGCACTGGGCAGGCAATGCCTTGCACACAACAGGAAAAGTTTCTGGGAAGGTTAAACCATGTAACCTCAGAGATTCCCCCCAAAAATATACACTCATATTCAAAAAGGCACTGATAACTGTTCAGAAATACCTACTTTGCCAATCTCATCCTGGAATTTTATGTCCTGACAATGGAGAGGTTAATTTAGGAGCAGGCTTGATCAGACCAATATATCCTATGACAAATGCTAAGCAATAACAAAAACCAACCCAACAAATTAAAACCATCATTCTTAAGAATAGCAGAGCTGAACTGAAAGCTGTGAAATGTAGAAAATATTTTGAAATTTCTGTTTTCTCAGTTTGCATATTTTATTGTGAGATCTGATGGGAAAAACCTTAAAACTACACAGGCAAGTCTCCAGGCTGCTTTATCCAGACAACATCATTTTAGATCAATTATCCTGAAAATATTTTGGCCTAAAATTCCAGTTTGCTTCATGGCAACTTCCTGCTCTTCTCAAAGTAAGTAAACAAATTCTCTGCATCTGGAGAAAAGCAGATGAAATATCTGAACTCTAGGTGTTGCTGTCACAATTTCTTTGCTATGAACTCCTTGATTTCCAGGCTATTTGCTCAAACCTGTCTTTGTTGGCTTTCTGCACGGTAACCTGGACCTCTGCACATTGATTCTGCTCCTGCCCACGCCAGAAATGGGCCATTCACACACATATACAGAGGAAAATAGAAAAACCATGACCCACTGTGACCAGGACAGAAAGAGATGCCTCTACTTCAGCTTGAACTAGAATAACATCCCTGATCTTGGTGCAGCCATGAAGGAGGGGAAAACAAATTTGAAGTCGTGCCACCCAGTGATGAAACTGAAAGTTGTCATTGTTTTCAGTCTCTTTCTAGAGTGTAGAACCCCCCAAAACCCCACCCTGGGATAGCTGTACATGTGTTAATTGGCTATATCACCCTGGGAAGGATCTTCTCTTCCCTCGTTAGGCTGAAATCCGTGTTGGAGAAGGAGCTCAAATGTAGCAGATGAAAACATCTCTCTCCATTTCAGTGCCTTTGGTTTGCACCATGGGAGGAGCTGGCCCTGTAGAGTTGCCTGCACACGGCTCAGAGCAGGAGGAACGTGATGGATTCAGGCCTGTGCAGAACACCACAGAAAATCTGTATCAATTTGCAGCTGTTGTTAGAGCAGACAAACACGAGATTTGAGTAACTGATGCAGGGAGAGCGTGGGGAAAGGGCTGGTATTTTCAGGTCAACTAGAAGCTATTGTGTTTGGAAGTGAGAGGAAAAAATTGTTTTTGAAACATTGCTTTTATGAAACATGTAATTTTCCATCTCCCTTGCCATGCCTTAAGAGCTTAATTGGACACAGTTGATGTAAACTCCAGCCCAGCTCCCGTCTCAGGCTTCTGTTTCCAAAGGTCACAGATTTCACGCTGATCCTCAGCGTTATGCTATCATTGCCATGAGAACCTGAGGAGGGGAACATTAATTGCCTGTGACTGTAATTGGCTTCATGGTGGCTGTCAGGCCAGTGGCTGGGAGCACACACCCCAGAACAGCTGTCAAACACGTAACCTGGCAAAAGTCACCAAGTGTCAGGAGTGTGCTCCGAGCAGGACTGACATTTCCTGTGCCCTCCGAGGCTCTGCAATCAAGACAGATCTCTTGACATAATGATTCTCAAAAGGGACTAATTTGAATTAGTTTCAGCTGGTGCAAGGCGAAGATGCAAACATGAACAGCCTGTTGGCAGCAAGTTCATCTCAAATCCCCAAAGACAGACGTGCTCCCCTAGACCAGACCTCGGTGTATTCAGGGCATGGAGAAGCCACTGTGGTGTCACTGACACAGCCCCGACATTCCTGCTCCAGGGCTGCTTCAAAACAGCCAAAAATCAAAGCAGGATGAAGAGGGAGGACCATGGTATTGGTTATGGCTTCTGCTAAGTCAAAATCAGCCCCTTTGAAGCAAAGTACAGCAACTCAGATCAATCACAATATCATCAGACAGAAGTTGTGTTCTCTGTTACCACCAGAAATACCAGAACTGATCTCCAAGGCCATTGAAAACCAGCTCTCCTTGATGTAATGTGCACCAGAGCAGAGAGGTTTGAGTGGGATTTTTAGATCCATATCCACCAGTCATACAACAGCTCTGCACTCCAAAAGAAATTGCCTTTTCTCCCTGCTGGACAAGTCTCCAGTTTGCCTTTAGTCTGATGGGATCCCTGCCCTGGAGTACCAAATGAATGAAGAAGTGAATTCAAAATGGCACATAGGAAAAACCCTTATTTTCTGAAGCCCAGCATACAGGAAACTGGTAAAAACTTTATTAACAAAATTATTAATAAGATCAAAAGACCTAAAAGACTTGGAAGGTGGCATATCTGTCTGTGGTCATGGATTTAAACAATTTACTGCATATGTCTACTACAAAAGGTAATACGATAATCAGATGAAACTCCTCTCAAAACCACAATTATCTATCTCAAGTATCAAGCATGTAGTTTCAGATTAGAATTACAGTTTCACCTAATTATAGAACACAGCAAAATACATATATCCAAATATTGGCTACAGCTATACTTATTTATGGATAAAAATGAACTTACTTTTTTAGACACCTACATATGTACACAATTGTAGGAGAGAAAGTAAACAGAGTAAACACACACCATGAACACATGTGCACTGTTGAAGAGAGATGCTTCTAGCAATGCAGCACTAGAACATGAGAAATACAGCAGGACTGGAACATGCTTTTCTCCTGAGTCCCACAAATTGGGTTGTACAAGAAAAATCCAGCCCAAGAGTGCCATATGTTGATTTCAGTGGCACAAAGACCCTTCCCTGTGTGTGCAGAGCATGGCTGGAGCAGCCTATGCTAATCAGTGCCACAGCTGTTCAGGAAGGTAACAGATAGGACTGAGCTTGCTTTTTACCTCAGAAAAATTAATCTTAATTTTAGCAACCCATTCACGGCATTAATGTGAAATACACTGTAAGGGTGAATGTAAATCACAAATTCAACTCAATTTATACCTGCAGCAGCTCTTTTCCACATGGTTAGGGAAGGTGCTATAAAGCACCATGAAAATGCCTCTGAAGCCTTTGCTCTCAGCTGTAGGAGCAGGCAGATCCAGTGTTAACAAGCAGATAAACTCTTGGGTAGAGCTGAGAACTTGGTAACACACCAAGGGAAACCAACAAAAGACTCTCCAGACTGCAGACAAGGCTATGCATATGTTGCTTTGCCATTTGGACCTGGCTTCAAACTATGAGGCTGGAAAACAGAGAACAAGAGCAGCAGAGCCATGACAGTGACCTCTCTGTGAACCTGGATTGGGTAGCACTTTGCTCCCTCCCACACTTTAATTCGTATTTCTGTGCTGACTGTAATGCTGTGTACTGGCCTCAACAAGAATGAAATTAAATATTTATGCTTTTATGATGAGATACTTTGTTACCCCATAAAACTTGCACATATGGAACTCTATTAATTTATGCTAATTCCTTATTTCTCTAGAAGAACCTTTCTCCTCATTAGCATTTGATCGTTTAATACAACTTTACAGCACACACTAAATTGAAGCCCATAATCTTTTGTAATTGAGGCTTTGTGTGGATTCATTGTCATTTTTCAAAACAAAAAAAAAAAAAGCCAGAGGGGGCAGGGAGATGTGTGTGGCAGCATTGCCTTTGTGTGGCTGGGAGCTGCAGGGAGCACAGTTCATTCAGGGCTGGACCTGCCCTTGTTTGTGTGGAGGAAGCATTTTGTGCTGACCTCAGGGAGGGAAGGACCAGTCCTCTGGCATGCTGCCAGTGCCTGCCAGCTGGGCCTGAGGATGGGGAGAGAAAAAGAGAGTAGAGACGGAAATCACAGCCCACAGAGCAGCCCTGCAGCAGGGGGGAGTGTCCAGTTCACCCTGTCCAAGGGATCTTCTGTCTTACCTTTGCCTGCTGCTGAATATTTCCATTATCTTCCTAAGGAGGAAATTCCTGGGCAGGAAATTAGTGTTTCTTCCCTTGCCATAACATTCCTTTTCCTTTTGTCCAGTGGCCCAAATTCACTTTCACTTAGCCACGTGTCTAATTAAATTAAGCAAATAGCATTGGCTAGTGCAGACCTGTCCCCCACTAACATACAAATTACTTTGAGTTTTAATTGTAAGAGTTGACAAGTAACTGCAGATTGCAGCCTGGGTTTATACATTCTTGACATTTACAGCTGCAAGATTTAGGAAAAGGCACTCAGCCTCCACCAGCACAGCTGAGTGATAGTTCAAAGCTAGAGCAGAAACCATCCAGCTGTGGAAGATTAATAATTGCAATGTGCAGAAGCCCCACTTCATCTTTGGGGAGCAGTTCATGAGCACTCCCTCAAAAGTATCCTTAGGATTGCACGGAGGGAAGTGCTCTGAATGCTCTCATCTGTTCTCAGGGACACATTGACAAAGATATAAACAATGAAAAAGCTAAAAATACCCATTGCCCCAGTTAAAGGAAACACCTGCAGCCAGCAGAGCACTTAAAACTCATTTAAGTCTCATTGAGTTTGAGGAAGAGTTAAAAACCTGGCCACTGGCTGTTCTTGAGTCCTGGTGTCAGACATCACTTTGTGTTGTAGCATAAGGCAGTGACTTGAGCACCAACTGCTGTAGCCTGAGCAAACACATGCTATCAGCAATTCACAATCAAAAAAATGCCACATTTTTAAGTTTAAAAAACACTTCCTATTTAAATGCACCTGCTTGCACTGCTGTTTATTTAAATTGTCAGTTAATCAATGAAATGTAGTTGAGCTAGGAGCACATCACAGCAAATCAGTGTAATCACCTTCATCTTCATTTTACTCTAACTGGACTCATCTCTCAGCTCCTGACCGGAGGCAAGTCAGAAGTGAGAAAACAAGAAGTATCTTTTACCAAATTGAGTGATATATCTATGTTGATCCAGCTCCTCCTTTCGTGGGAGCACATCTTTATGTTCTCAAACACTCACTTCCAGTATCTTTTTTCCTAGGGCAATGAGAGGAAGAGATTGGATTACTCACCTAGAAATTAACAGCACAGCCTAAATCTTGTCTAAATCCTTTATCAAACAGCTCTTCACATTTCCTTTACACCTGGCTCAAGGCAGGAATCCACTGCCCCAATGAGCAGCAAAATGCACTCGGGTCTCTGTGGAGGTGACAGCCACCTAATGAAGGCAGTTTGCCTCAAATCACTTACACCATCATTTCACTGACCATAACGTGACATGTAAGTGCCTCTTAAAGACACTTACCACATGGTTATTGCTGCTTTCCAAATTGGATTGTCATCACAAGTGTTCAGGAGTGAAAGATACAGGTAGGGAACTCCTCAGTTCCTTAGCCCTGGCAGGTTGGAGCTCCCAGTGCCAATTCATTTTGCATTAGCAAGAAACATCAGACCATCTCAGCTCCCTACTCCTCGAGGTAAATTATTCCTGGAGCACTGTAGTTGGTAGCCTCAAATTTAATTACCTTGTAATCTGCAGGTCATGTTATTGCTCTGTGGTTACATGATTTTATTTTTTTTTTCATACCTATTTATATAACCCATAAAAAAATGTGACATTGGAGTGAATTTCTGTAAATTGGTCCCAGGCACATACTTCTCTCAATGTTTGTAAAAACGAGATTCTGCTCTTGGTGAGCATCTGCTGGCTAATCCTGCATGCTGTTTTAAGAATGAAAGTCATGTTTTAGCAAGGCACAATGCTTTTTAGATAAAGCCAAAATATTGATTCCAACATGAATTTAAGTTTTAAGAACAGATAGCTGCTCCCAGCTCAGCTTGGGTAGTATCTCCAAAATGGAGGTAATCCAGAACAAGTTTATCTCAAAAGATGCATGCAAATTATAAGTTTGAACAGTATCACAGTTTATCAGTATCTTTTGTGATGTTTCCTCACATTCAGCATATTCAGCCCTAAATAACAAACACAGGCTGTTTGGTGGATGAGAGTTAAAATCCAAGCATAGAAAGGTGGTCAAGTGCTGCATCCTTCTTTGTTCAAAAATAGCCCTCTCATCAAAAGTTTTCCAGAAAAAGAAGAGTCCTATACATGGATTTTTTGCCATAGAGTGTATAGGTTTATTCATAGGGGAAATGTGTGTCCCTCATTATTGTCCAGAGGCACATTCCACCACTGTGGACAGCAGGTGAGCTGCAGCCAAAGATCTGTCCCTCTGATTGAAGTGGAACATTTGACATATAGAGACCTTAATTTTTTCCCCCAAAACGATGTCTCTGCTGGCCACTTCTGTATTGTATTTAACCTTATAAATATTTTTCAGGTTTTCTTAACTTAAAACCCATTGCGATATTAACCTTTGCAACAAAGAATGCATTGAATTCTTTACTGCATGGTACTTTATTACTGTTAATGTAATAACATAAACCCATGGTTTTTTAGTTCTGGAGAACCTCATTGTGCTAGTATACAGTGTATAATTTCTTACTACATTAGGGAAGAAGTACACATATATTTTCATTGCAGGCATCATCTTTTAACTCATTTTATCTTGAAAGCAATATTAGGTTTTCCAACTAAATGTTACAAATCTGTGCAAGTATGTTTTTTCAATATTTTGAGTATTTATTTGGTTAGGGGAGGAAGAAATATTTACTCTGCCCTAGAATTTTAGTGATGAAATTTTGATCCAGAAGGGAAATTAATTACAAGCAGTTAGTAGTGAAGTTAAATATTTAACTCTTATCACATTTGGCTTATAGAAATATCTAATTTCTGTGTTGGAGCAAACTCTATGGGAGGCATGTGAGCTCTCAGTTGTGCTTTGCACTTTTTGGTACAAATATTTTTTTGTCTGACAGATCTAAGTTCTTAACAGATTTTATCCCTCAGTTTGCTTTGTGGCCCTTTGGATTACAAAAATCACAAGTATCAATATGATCTGCTCAGTAATACTTTGAGGAACAAACAACTCACAGGATTTATTTCAGATGAAGCATGGATTGATATGATGTGATTTGCCTCAAACTATGATGAGGTTTTTCCTCCTTCCTTCCTCACCTTACTTCCCCACTCTTTTGTGAATCATTAATAAACACCAGATACCCTCTGAAATACGAAAAAAGGGATGTAATCTTCCAAGCAGAATTTCCGGAAATCAGGTAAATTGGATGCTTCCTGCTTAGGGCAATGGGTGGCTGTTCTTTTTTTACCTAAGAACCTTCAATCAAGAGTGGTAACTTGCACACCTGAGGAAATAAATATGAAGCAACTACAGCAGAATATGCCCAGGCAGAATCCACAATCAGGACTTTCTGGACAACAAACATTTTTCCTTTCTTCAGCTGAAGGGTTCTCGCTGCTTTTGATAAAACCAAGGGAAGCTTTCTCACTGTGTGCAAAAAACTCCAAGGTTTCATCTTTTGCATGAAGAAGTAATAGATTAATAGCAAAATCTTTTCCTAGACTGGTGCAGACTTGTTTCAGGTGCTTGCTAATTGACAAAGCAAGCCTCAAGAGCCATCTAGAGGTTGTTTGGCAAGACTCATTCCTATTATTTTAAGACTGTGGCTTTCCCATGTCAGAAACAAACCCCTAGCTCTTTCAGGTTTTGCCCTTATGTGCAGCATGGTAAATCAGGAAAACCTCTAATTATATCACTTGAACTTCAGCACTGTAGACGTGGTATCAGAGCAATCTTCCCCCTCACCCACAGTGCAGCTGTTTTATTAATGAGGAGCTGCATTCCTGTGGTACAAGAAAAAAGCATTGCAGGAGGTGCTACGTGAGGCAGAAAGCATTTGGCATGAGGACTGTGATCTTGTGAGCTCCAGACACACTCCAGGGGGAACAAGGACCAGTAAGGGGATAAGGAGATTTTGCCAAACTGGGGTTTGCTTAATGATGATGATTTTACAATCCTGATGGCATTGTCTGACCTGTTCTGGCTTCCCTTTAAGTCTGTGTTGAATCAAACCAAAGTCAATGCCCTGAAATGGGGCCATGGTTTGCAGAAGGATGGGAAGAGAAAGAGATTTGAGTGGGGTCTGTGAGTTGACTCCCAGAGTTTACAGATAGCCAAAATGTGCCAGCCTTCAAACAGACAGATTCTCTCTGGGGGCAATCATGGTAGACTTGTTTTTGAAGTCCCCACATTGCTTAGAAATGAAGGAGAGAACAGGATTTTGCAGACAAGGCGATAGGAACAGCCCTTCAGTTCTAGCAGATGTTTGCTTCAGTTTGCAGCTCCAGTCTTTGATGGACTGTGTTTTTATTCAAAGACAACTTCAGACACAAGGGGTTTTTAGTGTGAGCAGTGGATATAATTTTCTGTATTGAGTTTAAATTTCCGTTTGTCAGAAAAGAACAATTATGACCTTTCACTAAATCTGACTGAAATCACTTCCTGGCACGCTTTATTCTCCATAGAGGAATCCACTGAAGTGCTTCTTGTGCAACTTGCTTTGATGTTATTACATCTTGTGTTTATCTCAACAAAAAACTTGGACTTGAAGGTCTAAATATAATTTTCCAAGTCAAAACTTTGCAGTGACGTGATAAATACAACTATACCTATTAAAATCCTTCTGAGTAGGAAGCACATTTGTGTACAGAAAGAAACACAGCAGGAATATTATGTATTCACTTTAGGTTAAAACATGTACTTCGAATTTAGAGAAATCTCCTTGATATTTCCTGTGTAATTAATCTGCTGGAGGAAGTATTGAATGCCAGACTGGAACAACAGAAACACAAAGGGGATGAAGTGCTGGTGCAGCACCAGTAAAACTGAACCTATGAAGCTCTCCAGAGCTACATAGACACAGAGATTGCCTGCTCCAGGGAAAGGAGATTCCTGCAACTTGTATTTATTTGGATTTTCCACCGAGGCTGAGTTTCTTGGAGATCAGGAATGCAGCGAGCAGCAGGAGAGGTTTAATTTCAGGATACTAAACCCTCCTAAAATGTTTCTAAAGTGATAAGGCAGGCAGCTGCCTAATGGATTCCCAGGGCTGCCCTGTGAGGTCTCTGCTCCTCTCCTGCATTATGAACAACCCCAGCACTCTCCAGATGTGCTGAGAGGGGAACTCGTGCAGATGCTGCCTGGTAATGGCAGGGGCTCTTTGAATCCTGGGAGAGGCAATGAGAGGTTTTATCAATACCTGTTATGAATGAGCTGAAGTGAAATGTTTCCATAAGGGATTTCTGCCTTCAGGATGCATAAACTGGCTCGATCAAAATGCTGCAGGTAGAAAGAGACAACAAAGATAGAGACTTCAGGGGGGCTGCTGTTCTGTTTATGCCAGATATTCCAGCCATGGCATATTCCAGCCAATATCTGAGTGTCAGTGAGAACAGACAAATAATAGAAAGGAGAAAACTGAAAATCATAGCTAATGTCTTTCTCCAGCAGAGAAGTCCTTCTCTGTACATCTGAATCCAGAACACTGGACATTGAAAATAAGATTTAGGAGTTCTAACCTTTAGAGAAACAACTGCCCAGGAAAATGTGGTCTTGTAAAAGATACCAAAATACAAGTTCACTATAATGCAACAGCCTCATAATTAACAAAAAAGAAGAAGCAAAATATGAGAAACACAGCATGTATAAATAGAACACAGAATAAAAATACATGTTTACATACACACATACATATATATGCAATATGAATATGAGGACAGCATCTGCTGTCCTATGCTGCACAGTCAAAACTGCAATATGTAATCTATCAAATTGGTGAGATCAGAATAACATCAATTATTTAACAATGTTCCTCCTATAAACTATGGCCAGGGCATAAAGGCAGGGCTCTCACCAGGAATGTAGGTTGGGTTGCTGTAATATAAACATGGTTAAATGAATATTTATAAATTGATGACTGTTGCATACTGATCCAGAGCCTAGAACTATATAAACTTCAAGTCAGTGCTAATAAGAGCTCAGAAGAGCAGACCATCCAGTTAGTCAGTGATCCTGCCTAAAATTGTTCAATGGTCTTTTGTAAAATGCAATTTTAAGCAGTCTTTCCTTAACCTGGTAAAATAACTAGTGGTGATCCTCTGACAGAAAGCACACAGGTAATGCTTCAGACAGTTCATAGCATTTAGCACCTTTAAATGAAGTTGCAGATTCAAACTCAACACAGAACTCTAATGAACATCACAAATCAAGAATAGTCGTCTAAGAAAAAAATTAGTTATTTCCTCATTTGCCTACTTAAATGGATTTAATAGAGATATTCTTCACTGAAAAGAAAAGAATAATGTTACAAACCTCTAAATCTAAAACTCCAGGCCCTAATGGCTAAATCATTATGGGGTCTTTATTCCACATCCTCACAGTAACCATTGCCTTCAGATAACATCCAGCTCCCTCCACTGAGAATAAGCAAGATTAAAAAAAATATAATAAAATGACATTAGTAGGTAATGAATTATTGAGAACAAACTAAACCAGCAAGTAAACATCACATCTTTTAAAAATCATTTTTTGATGCCTTTGGAGGATTGAGAAATGAGCTAAGCTAAGTTGCCCACAGTCTATTACATGTCTGATTGCTTCTGACAGGGGGCAACACTTCACACAAAGAGCATAAAACACCCTTAAACATCAGAGAAAAGCAAGAAAGAAATGCAGATGGGAGATTAAAAGGAACGTCTTGGGCTGGATGTTTGCTTCCCTTTAGTAAACTCACATCTGTCTACAGCATGATCTAGGAGTGATGAGGTCGGTGTTTGAATTTCATGGTAAAATCAGGCACTTTTCTTCACCCAGGGATCAGTGTTATCATTCTCCAGTAGTCCCAGAGGAATGAGTGAGATTCCTGCAGAGTAAGGGAGCACTCAATGTGTGCAGATTGCAGGTGCATTTATGTCCAATTTCAGAGGTAACATATTCTCAAAATTATCAGCTAGTGAGTTGGTGTTTGCCTTTGTGTGACACAATCGTAAGACATTATTTTTTAATGTTCTTGTAACACATTTGCAGTCCCACTCAGCCCCCAGAGAATACTGCAGAGTATATAACAACAGCAAAATTTGTGATATATAATCAAAATCGGCAGCTTTCAATGAAAAGTATCCTTTAAAATTTGCCACGCTGCCAGCTACACTGAGCCACACTCTACATGATGGAGACCAGCATGTATATTTGAGAGCAGCTATAAGTAAATATAGAACAACATCCTACCTGTAGACATTTGCTATATGATTTTTCCTCATTTGCAGGCCCCTGTGTTCACAAATTATAGGCTAAGATGTGGTCCAAAGCCAGCAGAGCACTTCAGAGCTTTGTTACTTTCTTTACTTTCCATCTCTTGAAGAACAGCAGTCTAGCTGTGAGCTCAGCAAGATGTTTAAATTTGAATTCTGTGAAGCTGACAGACCAAGAGAGAGGAGAAAAAAAACCTCACAAGAATGAAAATTTCAGCATGTGCCAATGCATAAATGAAAAGGTGTCGTGATCCTTTCTCTAGACCATGATCTCTGTAACCCTCTGACTTTGCCAGTGTGAGCCGAGGCTCCAACATTCCATCCTTCCCAGCAGCATCTTTGCATGACACCCAGTTACCCTGCTGAAGGATTTTCATTTAATTCAGATATTTTCTTCTGCTGCTTTTCATCTGTGGCACCGGGTTGCACTGCCTCAGATTGGCTTTTATCAGCTCACAGTCCTGCCTGTCATGAGAGGAGATGTAGCTCAGATGTACTGAGGAAAAAATCTGTCCAAAAGTGTTTGTCAGGAAATGTCTGTGCTTGGAACAAAAGTATCTGAACCAAGATGGGGAGCCTAGGCTTCTTCCTGATTATGGATTTTGTGGGGTGCCACACCAGGCAAGTTAAACTTACACAATGTGGATATCCCAAATCAGCAGTGGTTGTTTCAGTTCCTGCTACATCCACACATATTTTACTGTTCATTTCAAGGAAGTTTTTGCAGAATTCAACCTATAATTTCCATACTAGCACCTAGTGATAGTATTATATGTTCCAGATCTCCTATAGATTTCAACATTTTAACACCCAGATATGAGATCCTGCAAATTAGGATATTTATGATGCCAAGTGGTTGGTCTGCACAGCTGCTGTTCCATGAACTTTTCAGAGTAGCAACATCCTTCCCAGCAAAGTTTGCTATTATCCTAAACAATCAAGTCACTTCAATCAAATCATTGAAGCTATTAATGTCATTATGTTAATTAAAATACAGTAATGTTTATACACTGAACCTAGAAGCAGACAAAGAAGAATTGCCTATATTAAATTCACTTACAAAATGAAAATTTCTTTCAAAATGAGTTTGAAATGAGGGCACAGAGCTACTCAACAGTTTGGTTTGACACAGAGAAATATTTTCAATTTAACAAAGAAAAAAGACGTTTCTAAAAATTTTGGAATCTTTAGTTTTAATGTTTTACTTAAAAATAGAACGCATTTCACTTTGCTCTTCTCATGTTTAATTTTGTCATTTCTAGCTGATGCTCCTTCATTTTCTATTTCAAGATTACATTTGTTCCTGTAACATTTAATGATTTGTTTTGATTAAACAGCCTGAAGATAAAAATACACTGCTTTAGGCAAACTGGTTATTTCAGATGAAGCCAAAATGGTTTTATTTTTTTGTTTTTTTTTTGTTGTTTTGTTTGGTTGGGTTTTTTTCACAGAAAACAAAGCAAAAATAGAAACCAGAGAGTGTCTTCTACCTCTGTCACTCTGTTCTTCAGCTTGGCTGGCATTTTCCGAGGGTGCTGGTGAGATGAGAACAAACAGGGAACTGAGACTTGGAACCCTTGAACCTGGATCTTGCAGGAGGACATTTATGAAATATGATACAACAGTTCTACCTGTGAAATCTTTCAGTTCAGGTTGTTGGTATTAAAACTGGAATAGGTCCAGTTCAGACCAATATTTCTGTTTATTACATCTCCAGCTACCTCTTTACTTCAGCTTTAAAGGTCTTGGGGCAAGAATATCTGACCTGCAAATGAGACACTTTACTTCAGAAACATCTCCCCAATATTCTTCCCCTGGTATTCCCTGGTATCTTTCCTTGATAATCCCTAAATTTCCTTATTTTCAACCTTCTGCCCCTTAGGCACAGCCAGCTGTTTTCTGCCAATGCCAGAGCATGTATGACAGGAGTAACATACTATTAAACACATTTTGTCTGTGGACTCTTCTGGACTATGTCTTCTGTGTCTGGGCTCCTTGCCAAACCTCTTGGCACATCCCTGCTTTTGCAGCATCCAGAATGAATTGATGACTGAGACAACTTATATGATGGAGTAAAGTACCCTTACTGGAAGTGACAACTGTGTTCAGGTCTAAAAACTGGTGAGTTAGTTAAAAATCAATTTTCCCTATTAGCCAATCAATGAACTAAAGGCAGCTTAGAGGTCATTGGAGCAAAAATGTCTCCCCTGAGTCGTGAGCTGGGATCACAAACAGCCCAGAAACCAAAGCTCTCCACCCTCCCAGTGCTGTAGAGCTCACAGTGCAAACACCCCTTTTGTCTGTAAAAATGCAGCAAACATGGCAACAGTGCCCTGGGATTGCAATGAACAGTCTCGGAAAGAATTGCACAGAAAAGATTTCTATCCCTTTTTTTGCTTTCCTGCATTGTTAAAAATACTCTTTAGCTAGTGCCTTCTTTTCATGATAATCCTGGTTTTAGCCATGGGATGGCTGATAACATGATAGAAAAAAAAAAGACAAAACCAGGGGAGGAATAAACCCAGAGACATTCTGAGCAGAGCACTTTCAGTGGCTGGGGTCCGTGTAAAACACAAAAATCTCTGCACAAAGTTGAATTGGAAGATTTTTAAACCAAGTCTAGGCTTTAAAGCCATTGCAGACATGAGACAGGTACTGAATATCTGCACAGAAAAGCCACAAAGACACAATTTCCACTGACGTGCTGTGCTGCTGTGTGTAAAAAATTCTGAACATACATTACAGTGTAATTTATTGGTTTATTTCAGATATTTTTACAATATGGAGACTAAATACCAAAGTATTTCATGAATGGGGAGCAGGCCTAAACTTCTGACCCACATGGGGGCTTCTAGAAATTTTCTTGGTTGTATTTACTCTGTTCCTTGAGTATCTCATAATGTCAGAATCCCAGAATTTACAGCTTCAGAATAGCTGTAAATTCATGAAAGATCCAGTTAACCTCATTTAGATTAGGGCATAGGTAAGCAAATTACCTCCGTGAGCATTACTTTATCCTGTCGTTTTTTCTTCATATCCTGTTACTGTAGCTAGGGGACGTGCAATGCACACCTGTCCCAGGTACATGTAAAGGAACAAATCTTTGTAAGGCACAGGAATAAAAAGTGAAATCCCTGTTCTCACACAATGAGCCCTGAAATAAGGTACTCCTGTCACAGCTTCCTTCACTGGTTACAGAATATTTTTTTCCTCTTTTGTTTTGGACACCCTCTGAATAATTGAGGGGAAAATGGTCCCATGGGTATTGGTCCTGAACACTGCTAAAAAATTATACCAACTGCACAGCAAGCACTCTAGCTGCCTGAAGATGAATGGAGGGGAAAAAATGTCTAATATTCCCTGAAAGTTTTCTGAGGTTTTTATGGAGAAATTCAAGCCCATGTATCTGCTAAAATATCCATTGTTATGAGTAGTTTACCTCACAGAGAAGTTCAAATGCTCTTTTCATTTTGTGACAGGGCAGAAGTATTCACACCCTTCAGGTTTACACACAGACGTAATCAATTGCTGCTTTTCTGACAAAACTCCATCACTGTAAAAATGCTCCATTAAATGCCTTGTAATAACATTCTATAGATGTTTTATTGAAAAAACAAGTTTCTCTAAGCCAAACTGCACACAGCATACTGGTAAAAATGGGAAATAAAATGTTCATGCAATGGAAATATGTTCAAACCAGAAAACGCTGGTGTAGAAAACACAGAGAAGAGCTCAGTAAATAAGTTTGATCCAGGCTATAAAATTCTAGTGGTAATCACGAAAAGCCTGGTTCAGGTGGTTGGCTGGAATGATATCAGGAAGATTGGCACCAGGAAAATGACCTTTGCTTCTCTTTCTCCTTGAAAGCTCTGCTCCCTTTTCACTATTTATTTTTCCAGTAGCTCAGCTCCCAGAGGATCTGTGTTGATATTTTTTTAAAAACATTTTTGTATGACTTTTCTTAACAAAAATTTATCTCAAACCCACCAAAATTCTTCCACTGAAAGTACACTGGAAAAGTTTTGTCTCTTTGAATTGTAAAAATACATTGTATTTGGAGAAAAATCTCCATGTTTTCCACAGGGAAAAACAAATCTATTTTCTAGACAGCTATCCCCCATCAGATGTCTCACCAGCCTCCCACCTTCCTGGGAATTGAGCTATAAGGAGACATCAAAGCAGACAGACCCTTCTCTCTAGTTGTAGGGATTGGTGTTGGTATCTTCTCTTATTCTGTTGACAATTTTCAAGCTTTTGTTTTAGTTTTTTTCTTCATCAGTCTTCAGTTTTTTAGTATAAATTGTCCCTGGTCTCTTAGTTTATATTTAATTCACTTTTCCCCATGGTGGTGGTGGTTATATTGTTTTCTCCTGTGTTGGTCACTGAACCTTGGCTCTTCCATTATTTCTTACCT
The DNA here is from genome assembly GCA_037013685.1 of Acridotheres tristis. Classification (NCBI taxonomy): domain Eukaryota; kingdom Metazoa; phylum Chordata; class Aves; order Passeriformes; family Sturnidae; genus Acridotheres; species Acridotheres tristis. Next base: position 5,576,310 of record CM072899.1, on the reverse strand, counting down.
ATGGCTGCTGTAGTAAATTCCCACATAACCTTTGAATCCTTGAGACAGAAAAACACAGAGTCTTTGAGGAGATTGTCTTGGCTGTCACCCTTAGGATTTAGGAATGTGTACAACCTGGTGATTAAATCTCTGCTCTTGTCTAAGGTCTTCAGGTTTGCCACACTTAGCTCTGTGACCCAATTTTAAGGGAATTATTAACATTAAGTTACAAAACTCTGAATTATCTCACCACATAGGGGTTTTCATTATTTCCCTCCAAATCCTACATATATTTTTTCTTATTTGGAAAGCATTTCCTATTCAATTTATCCCAGGAAAACGGGGCAGTTCTTGACAGAATCAGACTGGATGCACTGAGTAGCACTGGGGAGCTAAAGATTAATTTCCAGGGGACCAAGCGAGGTGCAGGGGACTGAACTGGTACTGGTGGCTCTTGAAATCCTGGACTTGGAGTAACAGCTTAGACTCATTACAAAGTTGTAGAGATTATTCCTCTGGATATTGCACAATGCAGCAGACTGTGCTATGGAGTGCTCCAAGATCCTGTTTATTCAGTGTGTAAAATTTACCTCTGGGGGCCCCAGCTGAAGAACAGACAAAACAATTTTCCCCATAAAGTTTTACAGCTGCTCCAAGGGTCCTCCACTAAAAGCCTCCACACTTGTGAAAAGGAGAAGAAAAGGAAAATGCGTCTCAGTTCCCAGTTCTGAAGTGGGAGTAATCACATTTATTTTCTTTCCTTTTATTCAAGACTAATGCTCTTTAGAATATAGACCATGGTGCCAGGGAGGTCCCTCACGATGTGCACAAGGGATTGCTAAGAAAAGTTGGTTCAGAGGCATATGCAGAATGAGAGAGCAAACCCTTCAGTACAACCACCACTCCATACACCTTTGAACTGGCTCTGCCATGCTCAGGAGAATGGGATGCCCAAGAGTGGGACTGTGGAGGTGCATCAGGTTGCCTGGTCTTCATCAGCCACAAAGATTGATGATGATGATGATGATGATGATGATGATGATGATGATGATGATGATGATGATGATGATGATGATATTAACCCCTGGTTTTCCCTGTGGAGATCACATTGGCATGTCCACTCCCCTGCTGTGCCCAACACCAGAATGCACATGATAGCTCCTAAACCCATGCTCAGGTCAGGGCTGTGTGCAGGGGCTTTATTGGAGTGGCTGCTCTAGGAAATAAAAGCAGATCTGTAAAATCACAGTGTATAATACATTAGAAATGGAATACAATTCTCTGGGGGATCTTCATTGAGACTAGTGGGATGATTCAGGGGAATGTGATGAATAGCTACTGCCCTTTTCTTCTTCCAAATAAACATTTTGTCCCTCTCCACTAGAGCTGGGCAGCAGATGCAAAATTACAGCACAGAAAAAGAGCATAATTTGGCCATAAAAATGTTGCAATAAGTTGTTATATAACTGAAATGCCACCGCCTTTAGTGCATCCACCCACTCATTTTACAACCAGTTAATATTTTTCTGAACTTACATGTTGTATTCTATCCTGCCGCCTCTGCAATCTTTTTGCCTATTTTTCTGCCAAAGCCACAAGAATAAAGCTGTCAACATTGCAACTGAGCCATCTTTCTTGTCTGGCAAATTGTCTAGTGGAGACTATAACCTCCTGGCTGCTCCACTGCATAATGTAAGTATCCTGTCTTAACAAAACAGAATTTAAATATTCTTCAGATACAAGATATCTGCAGGCTTCTGTGCTGAAACAAGTTAAATATATTTCCCTGACATTTTTTACTTTTCTCCAGTGGGAATGGCATAGACATTCATATTAAGCTGAACACGTATTGACATGCTTAGAGAGATGTTATATGGCTTTTCAACTGAAATATCTCCAGGTATTTGAACTGCAATAATAAATATGGCCGCTCCTGGGGGAAGGAAGAAGAAGCAAGAAAATTCCCCAGAAGAGTGTGATTAAGAACTGAAGTGAGCCTCTGGCATACAGTAGTTATGCTTTGAATGTGATTGGGATTTATGATTTCAATTAATGCTGGAGCACGATTTTAGAAAGTTATTAGCAAGCTCCTGGCTGAACAGAACACAGTTCATTTGTGCATTCCTCCAGATTAGCTTTATCATTGTGCTGTTTACAAACACAAGGCTGGATCCTCTGAGACGTGTTTTGGGGAGGCACAGATGACAGCTGCAGAGGAGACACATGGACCAAAAATGTGGCCTCATCTGTGGGGTAGTTTTTAGTGTATTGGAGAAGCTGTAATTTTACATTTGAGAGATCAAAAGAGAGAAACTCATAAGAGAAGAAAGACCAATCTCCTTTTTTCTGCTTTTCCATTTTGTGTCCCAAGAAAGGCTCTGGGCTGCGTGCTCATCTGATATAAATCTGCTGGATGTACATCACCAAGGAACTGGGCCCTCCTGAAGTTCACTTACAGTTTATAAAACTAACCAAAGCCTGAGTGGGCTTGTGCTGCATATATCTATAGACATTTACATCATGGTGCTTATATATTGATAAATATAAACATGTCTCAGCTTGCCTTTTTTTTTTTCTACAGATACAGCTCTCTCTATCTGCCTCCTAATTTCAGAATTTCAATGTCATCTGTATTTGTTAAGGTCCTGTCACCTCAGGCAGGGTCTGCTCATGGGGATCTCCATGCTCTGTGAGACAGCCCAAGAGCTGTGGTCTGGGTCCTAAACTTGTCTTGGCTCACTGAGCTGAATAAAGCTATTCATAAAGGCAAAAAAAAAAAATCAGGTGTAAGCAGCTGAAGGCTTGGAGATTAATGAAGCATTCGGGAGGGAAAGCAGCAGAGTTTTCTCAAGGCAGTCCTGCCCTGGACAGCTGGGGAGGGGCACACGTGGCCTCAGGCTGCTGGTGCCACTGGCAGCAATGACAACCAGCACCAGAACCTTGTCCCCCTTTACCTTGGTCACTCATTGTCCCCTGCCTCAGTTTGACCTCCCCTACAAAAAGTAGAAAAGGCCCCTTATTCACTTCTGTCAGGTACTAACAAATATTTATTCCTGCCTCATTATGTAGCTAGGTCAGTGTAAATACTTTGGTTTCTAAGGATGGCAACAATCATTCTTTCTCAGGAGAAATGCCAAAATCTCCATTTAGACTAGGTCTTACATAAATCCTCTCTAGGTTCGTATGGCTGAAGAACGAATGCAAGGGACAGCAGAATTACATCTCCTTGTTTTCCTGTTGCCAGCACTGCAGTATTTCAGACAGAGGCGTTTTCTGAGAGAAGCATTTTCCCTTTCGTTCCAAAGAGCAGCATTTCAAAGCCTTGTGCCAGGCTTGAACCAACACTGTGGCTGCCAGCATGACTCACAGCCACTTTGGCAGAACAATATCTGCCAGTGAGGAGAAAATCTCACTGATGCTTCAGGCATAACTCTGTGACAACAATAGAGTAATTAACTTTTGAAACCGACCCTCTCAGTCCGTGCATAACAAGAGGAGAACCCTTGCACCTGCATTATGTGGTGTGTCCCTGAACCGAGACATGCAAGTGTTTTAAACTTTGTGAATTAAGATTAAACTACAGAATACACAGCTGAGCCAACGGAAAAGAGATTCTGCTTTACAGTAATATGTTTCTTGTGATTCCTGTCAAGGCTGTGGGAGGTGAAATCACTTCCCAAGAAATTCTGACACTGTGAGAAGCACTGTAGCAGAGAAACTACCTTTTGAAGTTTTGCTTTCAGTGGGCTCCACATGTGTCTAGACTACAGTTCAGCAAGGCTCCTGGACACAGGCTTCACAATTCTGGGAGCTCCACTGAGGCTGTGAGCTTGGAGCAAGCAGGGAAGAGGCCAAAGGCAGCTCTGTTTCCTTCAGACAGGGGTCTCTGCCAGCTGCCTTCACCCAGGGCCATGAGAGACCCAAGACAAAGGTTTTGGAGTAAGTTGAGAAATTTTCTGAAGCATTTCAGGGGTCTTTGGTTTTACCCAATAGAGTCACTGGAAATGGAAAGGAAAATGAAAACCACAGCTTGAGTGTGCTCTTAAAAAGCTGATGTTAGTCCTTCATAGCCTTGAGCACGTTCTTACTATTACTCTGTATTACGTTTTATAGTTTCAGAAAATTGTGAGTAAAATGTTTTTTGGCTTGTTTATTTTTCCATATGTCAAAGGCAAAGCTTTCCCCTTTGCTTCCCTTGAATCTAAAACTGACAAGGCTGCTCTTCTTTAACAAATCATAAAACACCTTATTCTGCCAAGACATCTTTGTTTGTGCACCAGCCACATCAAATGCAGTTAGTGCAGGGCTGGGAATACTGTTTATTAGTTAACCACAGCTGCAGAACTAGCAGATGGAGCAGAGCACATTTTTGTTGAAGATCACAAAAGTAATGACTACTGCTCTTTTCTTTCTCATTTTTAATCTGTCATTACTTCACAATGGAGTTGCAGATTTCGTTAGAGACTTCACAGACTGGTACAGAAACCACAGTATCCATTACATTTAATTACTCCCGCATTTGTTTAAACAGTGAGTGATTTTATTAAATTGAATTATTGTCCTCTGCAGCTTACATGAGAAAGGGGCATTATAATTACAATCGGGTTGGCATTTTAAAGTTATAACATTTGTAAGCTACAGCAAGATTTTCCAAAGCCCAGTAGAAATTACATGTATATTTAAATGCCAACAAAATTTGCTCACATACCACCTTTAAAAATGTCTTTCTCAGTTCTGTGAGCTGAAACTGAGATCCCAGCTGAGGGGTAACAAATCAAAATGACTGAGTGGCCAGCAAAACCTGTGTCCTCTGGGAGCCCCCAGAGCAAAGACAGTGATGCAGTGCCAAGGAGACAGCAGTAAGACTGGGGCTGCTCACTGTTACTTAGAACAATTCCCACTGGCTTAACTAAAAGCAACAAACAAAACAATAAACAAGAAGTAAGAATTTTTAGTCTTTTCATTTCCAGCATCCTGTCCAATGAAGCAAATGTGCTGCCATTGGTCTTAATCACCAGGATTTCAGGTCACACCAGTTCCCTTATTCTGATGAAGTTCCCCTTCTCTTTACAGCCTTTGCACTGGACCTTCCACATCTCCAGCTTTCATACCCACACCTAAAGCTTCACAGAGTGCAGAGATCTATCCAAGGACCTGATCAGTCTTCAGCAGGGGAAATGGGGGGTCAGAGACTCAGGGACTGATCTGGTGACCAGGACAGGACCCAAGGGATGGCATGAAGCTGTGTCAGGGCAGGTTTAGGCTGGGTATTAGGGAAAGGTTTTTCACCCAGAGGGTGGTGGACCACTGAACAGGCTCCCCAGAGAAGTGGTCATGGCTAATCAAACATATTGCCACATCCTACAATGCAAGTAAAGCATTAAGCTTATAGTCATGGTCTGCATGAAGAAATGAGTTTTGTCAGGGCTCTTGCCACAAAACACATCAGCAAAAATATCAATTCTGTTAAGGATGGAAGATTCTGCAAATAAAAGTGGGGATGAAAAAAGGAGTAACTGTGTGATGTGGTTTTTCACTAAGGCTAACAGAAAAGTGGGGTGATGAGAAGCATCTTTTTTTCTGATTGATCTGTCAAAAGAGCTTGGGGTGCAGGGACAGAGAAATGAAGGCTGGGTTTAGCTGGGTGGACTAGAAGAGGGATTTTATTGCAGCTCAGCTGCTGCCCAGCTGCTTGCATTTGATTAAAACCCTGGGGCTCCTTGTGCCTGTGCTCTGCTCTCCTGTTTGCCTTTTGGGCAGGAGCCTGCAGGCTGTGAGCCTTTCCATGTGTCATTTCATCCCCACGGGACACAGGCCTTGGCAGAGGGTCCTAAAAACTACCAAACCCCCCAAAATTCACACCCAGTTATGAACAAGTTCTGATGATGGCATTAACACAATCCCAAGGTGAACCTTTGGAAAATATAACCTGCAGAACTGCTCTGACAATGGCATGCAGAGGGGATTTATGGTGTGTGCCATGATTTCGTGACCAAGTCTGTCAGTGCTTGAAAAAGCAAATCATTTTAGTGTTTTAAGTCCTCAACCAGATGAAGATGTTGAGAATTAAATACCAAATGACATCAGCTATTGTAGCTACAGCCAGAGTTGAGTGACTGTGTAGAGCTAAGGCTTTATAAGACTTGAAGGAAGTGAGCCATGGCAAGCAGAACCATGACAGTGATGATAAAATTCTTCATTGCCAGTTTGTCACTCAGCCCCTGGACAAGAACCACCAAGATCACTGGTGGGAGTCATCTCTGTGGGCAACTTTTATTACACTGAGATCCACTGCACTGGGCAGGGAAGGACCTGGAGAGAGAGAGAGAGAGAGAGAGAGATTCTTTAAACTGAAGATGCTGTAAGCCTCTCTCCCCCAGAATTACCCCAAAGTGTCCCTTTCAGCTCACAGCAAGCCTGCAAATGTGTTTCTGCACCAACTAAATGACCCTGCATGACAAGAGAAACCTTTGCTGTCCGTTTAAAGAAGCTTTAGCCAGGACCAAATATAGGCCTTTCTCCTCAGTAGGAAGATAATGTATAATGCAGGTTCCTTCCATGAGTAGCATTTTTCAATCTGAGTGTATTTCTCTGCCTGAAGAGAAATATCTTGAAGAAAAATGGGAGAAGTTTCCCAGACTCAGAATTACTGGGAGCTGCTAGGACTGTGAAACCAAGGCTCTGAATGCACAGAATCAGACTCTGCCAGCAAACTGCTGCTCTGTACTGTCAGGATGCTCAAACCCAGCCCAGACAGTCACTTAACCAGAGTCAAGATTGCTTTGCTGTGAAAAATAACCTGCCTGCACCTCTGGCCTACAGTGCATGGCTTATATCCAATATTAATGTGTTATTGATGGGAAGATTCACACCAATGATAGACATAAAAAAATGGGGATCTTTTATCACCTGATGGATTGGAAGGAAGAATGAATCCTGCAGTCTCTCTCTGCCAGGCTTTCCCCCTCCCCATGTCTCTGACATGAACATTGCAGCTGAGCCAAGTGAGGCATGAAGCACCACAGCTGCCAAAAAAATTAATTTTAATTAATTCCACAAACCAACTAAGGCAGCCCCACTTTAAGTGTGGGGGAAATGCTGAGGACAAAACCTTGCCACAGTGTTCCAAATACATGTTTAGAGGTTTAGCCGGGTAGTTTTTACATCAAACAAACTTTTCTGAGTAGCAGCTGGATGATCTCTTTGCTCTGTAGAAGTTGGGGATGAAAAACTCAGTAAAAGGTTGAATCCATTCGTCTCTCTAAGATTAATTCTTGCTGAAACATGGAGTTTTCTTGAGCATAAAAAAGGGAAAATAAAACAGCATTGGGGTCCAAACATTCTTTGAAGACTCATGGAATTCAGACACAGTGAATTCCTTCTGTTTCTCCTCCTCATGACAGCATTTGTCACAGGCACACTCAGCCTACGTCTCTCTGGATCCTAATCTCTGTACTGTGAATTTGGTTTGCATTCTAGCAACGTGTCCTCAGCAGATATGTCCAACCTTTACTAAACCAAAGGGATCCAACAAACCAGTGGATCTACATCCAACTGATAAAAAATTCTGCATTTTTCTTCCCACAGACTGCTTGCAATTGCCACCCACTTTCTAACCTTTCCTGTTTTGAATCAAAAAGAGAACACAGTAGCCAGAGAATTGAATGACAAAACAGTGAAATAAGTCAGAAAACTGCAAGGCATCGGTCAGAACAGAACATTGTCTGTGACACAGGAGATTTTTGATGCCTCATTTTCATGACAAAAAATGTGCAATCCTAGTGCCATCCAAAGTTTTCACAATGCACTGGTGAACTGTGCAACTACAACAATGAGTGCTGGGCATTTCACTGTCCTCAGATTGCACTTCACACTAGTGACACAAAAAGGGCTATAGCAATTCTGCCAGAAGTAAATTGTTCTCTCTGAAACAAGCACATGTGCAGCAGAGGACAAATCCCTTCCATGTAGAAATCTGTAAACAATAAAACCAAATCAGTCAGTTTAAAACTATTTGTGTTTTACATCTGTGTCTAATAGGATCTCAAGTGTTTATACAAACTGGGCTTATCAGTTTAAAGCATCTTTAACTTAGGAATTCTAGAAATCAATCAAAAACTAACTCAGCCTCTAGGGCAGGTAAATCTTAGAGGACGTTTACAGAACTCTGTGTTCTTGAAACAAAATCATCTCATATCTCCACGTGCCAAAATGGGGTGCCATGTATCCAGAGTTAATGAGGTCTTGTAGACAAGCTGGCATAGGAATATTTTCCAATTAAGATATTTATGTGTTTCTTTATCTGATATAGATAAACAGACATCAGATATTTATATCAGGTATAGCTACAGAGAAACACACACTAGATTTTATTAAATGATCCCACTGAAAATTTTATAACTGCACAGTGTTATGTACACGCCATGCACAGCCTGAACATAAGACATCATCAACACATTCTCTAAAAGCGTCATTTTAAATTTGAAAATAATTACTGGTACTACACTTTATATGATTTTAAATAATTTAAGACATCAGCTAAAACTTCAGTGCTCTCTTAAAAGTTATAGCTTCAGTAATTTCCAATTCATAAAAAAACAGCTGAAGGCTTTATTATGCTTTGGGCTCCCAAATATTAATAATTTCTCCTTGCAGAAGGACTTAAAGGGTCTGAGATGACTAAAAGATATATCTGATTTATTGACTTACAGAGGTATTTGTAAAATGGAGTTGGCTGTACTGATTGCAGATATGTCAGGCAGATTATTATTGTCAGAGGCATCCCCAGGCCTCCAGGTTGAGAAGGGCAAATGAATTTCTAAATTTCCAAACGTATTTCTCAGCACTTATGCATGCTTTTGGCTACTTGGAGTTGGTGTCAGAGAAGGGAATCCTTGAAGGAGCAGCGTGATCCTCACCAGAGTCCAAATCAATGGCACTGGGAAGGGAATCTCTGATCCTCTCACAGAATCAGTGGCAGATGCTTGGCTAGTTTGCTCCTGAAAACCTCCCACAACAGGGTTTCTCATCTCCTCTAAGCTGGTTTTGCTTTGTTTTGCTTTCTCTGTATTCCTGATTTGCAGGCTACCCTGGGATTCACCACAAGATGTGCAGCCCTGAGCAGAACAACTCTCACAAACCTGCCCGAGGGACTCTGCCTCCTCCCCTTTGCTGGTGCCTGCCAAGGTTACAGACACCCTGGGAGATGGGAATGGAGAGCAGCATCCAAAACCTTCCACAAAAGACTCAATTTTAAAGCCATTTACCGAGTCTTTCATGATAGGCATCTCCAGAAGGTCACAGCTCTTGCCAGTGACTCAACCTGGGAACCCCAAAAGGCAGCTCCTCAGAATGACACATACCCCAGAGAGTGTCAGCCAGGGAGTGCATCATACGTGCTCAAGGAAGTCAATGTTCATTGAGGCAATTAAATATCATGCTCTATATTGCTGTCACTTGTAATTTAGTTATACTGGAAATGAAGAATGGGTTGTCTATGCAATTGCTATCATAAACATCACCGAGTCTGTGTGGAAAGATTCACAATAAAACACTAAGTTGCCATTATCTCAGTGGCAGGTCTGTTCTCTCACAGAGCAGTAAGTAATAACTCTTTCACATTTGCAAAAGAAAGCAATATTTGCACTGCAAGGATGTGTCCTGTTAGTTTGAAAATAATGTCAATAAGGTGCTCTCCTTAGAAACATCTCCACCATCCAATTGTTTCCCAATCACAATTCATTTACTCAAGGACTGCACTCTGCTAGAGAGTAGGAATGATCCTGCTCTCATAATTACTGCTCCTATGTGCAAACATTGACAGCACAGAGGCAATTCTGGCTGATTTAGCCAAGTGAAAGGTTAATGCTTGGGAGCTGCAGCTGGAATATTTCTTCCAGCAGGAAGACATTCAGCGTGCAATAAAACCTTCTCCCCAGCTCCTGTTAAACCCTTGTGCCAGGGCTTTGCTAAACATGGCCTCAGAGAGAGAGCAAGTGCTGACACACAGGGGCAGGAGCCTCCCTGGATCATCCATACCTGACACTACACGACAAAAAACCCCATGAACCTGCACTGTGAAAATCTTCAGCAGTTCTGATTCCCTTTCTGTGCTGAAATGTACCTTCCAGGCACTGCACCAAGAGGGATTTCAGATAACAATAATTACGTTTTATCCATTCCAAGAGGAATTTCAGCCAGAGACAAGATATTTTATCAATTATTGGTTTTTTTTCTTTTTTTATCTGTGGCCTCAAATACAGCACTTTCACAGTAACAAGGCAGTTACTGAACACTAGTTTCCACTTTTCAAGATGCTCCATCGAAGGAAAAGCACTCAAGGGAGCCAAGTTACAAATTTCTTGGTGGACAGCTATTGATCTTTCTCAACTTTTAAGGTCATCATTGGAAGATACAGGGTATTTATCATGTCTGAAACATACTAGAGAAAAAGACTAAATTGAGTGATTTAAAAAAAATAAAAAAATCCAGTAACCAGGTTCTTGTGCTGTCCCAGACTAGAAATAAATTGAATCAACAGCTATGTAGACAGACAGTTATATATCACACACACACTGGCAGCCCTCCCATATCACCTGCTGCAGGTACAGAATTATTCACATTCACCCTGGAGCTATATTCATACAAGACCCACACTGAATTTCAGATGCTGCCTTCTTAGGATGCTACACACAACCCTGTCCCTCAGGAGGTGAAGGATCCATTGGGATTTCATTCTAATCAACATTTTTTTAGATCTATGGTGCCCCACATGTGATGGTTTGGAGGGGACTGATCTTTAGAGAACAGGATCCACTCCTCTAAAAACCCCTTGTATGGTGTCTCACACTGAGAAACCAAAAAATGGATAGAGCTGAACACTCCTTATTTCCAGGCTGCATCTTGAAAGACAGAGGCTAAATCACATCTTGCCTCGGGAAGTTAATTCAGGCTGTTGTAAACTAAAATAAACAGGGGCAGAGGTCTAATATTTCGCTAAGTTTATTGAAATTCTCAGCATCTTTCCAAGGAGGTGATGCTCTCCTTTGATAAAAGGCAACTTTAATTGCAATAGGTGTTAGGTGGCTGTCTGGTGTATCAATTGCTCCATCCTCCTCCAGTGAGATAAAGTGAAGGGAATTGAAGCTGCTAATGATCATGCACATGAATACATTAAGAAACAACTAAGTCCTCATGTGCATGTGCTGCAGCACAGCTGTGAGCAAAATGAGCATTATTTTATTTTTTTTTTAACAGTACCCCTATTTACTCTGCCATCAGGCCAGTATTTTTTTATCATTCTTCCATAGCCACCGATAATTACCTAATATATTTTGTAAACTGCAAGTCTGATTTCGGAGCAGAAAAGGCACTTAGGCACAGATTGACTCCAATTGGCTTCGCTGGCTGCTCCACAGAGGAAGGGCCATCATATGACTTTTAATCTCCTATGAAACAAAATGATTAAAGTGTCAATATCAGGATGAGCCACCATGACGGCCACCCTGATGGAATGGTGCCTCTGAACTGCTCCTAATAATATGTATGCAAGGAATAGATTTTTCTTCATAATGCATGTAATTAGAGTACAGGACAAAATGTTCTGTTCAAATTCATGACATGCACAACTAATAGAGAAGGAGAGAATGAGGCCCTTGGCTATTTATTTGCATGAAAAGGCTCTAATATAGGATATACTTTAGAGAAATTAGTTTTTAATCTAGGTGACTAGATGAGATTTTAACCCTGAACTGGTTTTGAGCTGGCCTGGGAGAATTTATGCAGACATAAATGTGATGCCCTGGAAGCCAGACGGGTGTCACTTTTTCATTAATTTTTGAATATCTTGTGCAGTCAAGGGGAGCAGAAAATCAGTCCTTTTAGAGGCTCACCTTATGTGAATTCGCTCTGCTGAGACTGAATTTAAAAAAGCAGATAGAAATTTTAGAAGGAATGTATTCTTTGTAAATTTGGGCGTTGGAGGAGTTAGGTACATTGATTCAGCAGTGATTCCCCCTGCCTGACCTGTATAAAAGCAAAACCTACAGCTGTAGCTTTCTATGAATACATTAATAGGGCAAGTTACTCTCCCAGCACAAGTCCATTACAGACACTATTGCTCTGCAATTTTAACATAACTGATCCAACAAGTCCTTGAAGGAGCATTTCAGAACACAACTGCTGCTTAAACAGCACTGCTCATTTAATGGCTGATGGAGGAAATGTGTGGTTTTTACTGTAGATTTTGTATCAGGTCAGGGCACACAGCTCTCATCCCCTGGAAAAAACAACTCTGAGCATATCTGAAAAGGACCTGCAGCTCCACCACCTCAATCCTTGATGAATCAGTGCTAACAACATGAAATAGGGACAACAATAATTTCTACTGTGTCAGACTGTTAAACTATTGCTCATTTGGCATCTTATTAGCAAACTCTCAGCTTGAGTCAGATCTTCAAGTTATTTTTATACAAAAGCCATCCTTTAAATAATCAGCAGGGACTTGGGAGGCACTCCAGAAGTTGCTGGTGGTGTTTGAGATTCTGGGTAACCCTGGACATGGATCAGGGCTGGGATTTTTGCTTACCTGATCCTTTTCTCCCAGCAGTACATACAAGCTCCAGCAAAAACCCAGACTCCACCAATTCTAGAAATTCAGCATCTCACCCATAGCAGAGTGCTGGCCACCACTGGAACCAGCAGCCAAACATTTCAGACAGGGAAGGAGTAACCTAATGAGCACACAAGTCTCACAGCAGTGAAGGACATGGAGACGTAAATTATTTCTGTAAAAATCACCACATTAATTAGGGAGAATGCATAATTTCTTTCTGGTTTTAGGCTTTGAGGAGGGCAGAGAAGAAAGAACCTTTGATGAATGGGGAAAGGCAAGGGCAAAATGTCTTCTGGTGGCTTGATGAATGAACAGGTCACAGCAGCAGGGGGAAAGGCAGGGTTTGTGTGCTAGCTGATGAAAAGGGTGTTTCTGTGAGCAACTGCAAGGTGGGAGCAGGCCAGAACCATTTTGGGCTTTGCCTAAGGCTTGGGCAGTTTCAAAGATAATCTACCTACAAATTTCTGTGCTAATTGCTAAATCTACCTTTTTGGGGGAAGCCCAGCTTCCAGTGTGCCATTATTAAAAATAATAGAATTTTTTTCCAATATTTGTCTCTTACTGAAGATTCTTCCATGTCAAGTTCTTCTGGAGGCTCATATAAATGAATGTTTTCACAAATGACTGTAAAAATATGCCTAGAAAATTGTGTCAATTCTCATTCACTTTCCCAACTTTATCTTCCAGCATTGCCAAGAGCTTTTGTGAACATACATATTTTTTATTTTAGAAAATAAAAGCTAATAAAGATAATAGATAATTAGAGAAGATAGTGCAATGATTGATTCCTCATAACATCAGATGAGGAAGGCGAGTCCTGACAGCATTTTTTCCTTCTTGGGGAATTAAGTCACAGCTTAAATAAGAAAATAAACCCATATAAAGAACCTCAAAAATGACCACGAAAGAAAAACTCTTCCCCGAATACTTTATCTGAGCATGTGTGAAGAGAAGTAATAACATTAAAGTGTGGAATATTGGAACTATGTGAATTCAGAGGAAAAAACATGGGGAAATAAAAGGAAAAAAGAAAAGGAAAATACCTATAATATATGTTGTTCAGGTGTTGTGAGACCTATGACTAGGCAGAGCAAGGCTGACTTATTTCAGTCAGCTCAGAGTCCCTTACAGCAACATCCAGCTCTTCAGGCTGCCCTTCTGCAGCTCAGACTTTATAAAATGCAACCCTTCAAAACTCAGTACAGCTGAGCAGTTCCATCACCTGGGAACTCAGAGCTGACATCAGAAAAGTTTCCAGGCTCCTGCCTCCTTACCACCTTTGACAATATCTTTGTATTTGGTGGCTGCATGCTCCCAGGTCAGTGCTCACCCTCTATTGCTGTGGAGAAGAAATGTCAAAAATCCCAACAAAGTTATTTGTGAGCAAATCCATATTGTGCAGAAACTGGCCAGCATTTCCCCCTAACCACATGTGCCTGTGATTATATACATGGGTTATGCATAACCCATATAAAGAACCTCAAAAATGACCATGAAACAAAGACAAAGACTCTTCCCCTGATACTTTATCTGAGCATGTGAGCATGAGACCAGCCTGGGAAAGGTGGCATCCTGGATGGAGAAAAAACACCTCCTGATTGCTGTGAAGCCCAGAAGCAACAGATCTGTGAGCAGCTCAAGGGCTTTGCTGAGTGCTGAGCACATCTGCACAGCACCTGGCACATCTGGGTAATTTCCTGCAGTGATCATGCTTGTGCCACTTGACACAGTTGGATTTTTTGTTTTGTGTTTCTGTTCTATAATTCTATGATCTTGGCGGTTGAAAATGGGAAATGCAGACAGAAATGCTTTTGGAGAATGGCAATGAGGGGCCATAAATGCTTTGCTAATACAGTTCATACATTTTTTGTATTGCCAGCTTTCTTCATGGGCTAATTACTATTCAGGCTCATGTTTTGGTTTCTGAGCAGTTGGGAAACTTGTTGGAAGGTGTTTGCTGAAGCTACACTGTCTCATTATGCTACTTGCTTCCTCAGTTGGAAAAATCATCTCTGACAAGCCACTTTCCTGGGTGCAGAGCTCAAAAGACGCCAAGAGGCTTGGGGCTCGATGAAAGGTATTTGATGTCAATTGCATTTGACATATGCGGGTTTGATATGTTCCTGGCTTCTAAGTGATGCCAAAAATGCAGTTTATGAGAATAATATAAAGGCAGAGGACAGAGATCTAACCTCCTTCAGATAATTGTTCTGAGTTGTTGCAAGGTGACCTTCATCCCCACACAGACAGCTTGTTGGTGAGAGTGCAAAAACATTTATCTCTCCCAATTTTCCATGGGCACATAAAAAGCAGCCGGTGCTGCTGAAAAAAATCACTGACCCTGTGTCTGCTGTGCAGGTGGGTGAGATGGTGGCCTTTATCCAAGCACAAAGGGAGCTGTCCTCTGGCTTCCCAAACAGATCTGGGCTGCTTCCTAGTCCTCTTGGTAAGACCAAAAATTTGCTTTGTAAGGAGAGAGACCTGCAGCATGAAACCTTCCAAAGGTGTAAATCCACCTCTCCTGTCAGCCTTCTCCTTCTGTCAGGCAGGTGTCTGGGATCTGGGCACTGACAAACAGGGGCTGATGGCCAACACAGACCCTTTTTCCTCAAATAAACAAGGAAGGATGCTGTCAGGGGTGGATCCTGCAGAGCCCTGCTCCTGACTGCATCCCCTCCCAAAGGTATGATTTCCCCCAGCTGAGTCCTGAATTGCACCATGAGCTGGTTATAATTAAATTCGAGGTGAGACAGGGCATTAACAACATGAGAGCACTCGGTGCCTGTGTGCTGGGCTGGAGGCTCAGCCTCTCCCCTGCCACAGACACACACACATCACCATCAAGGGCTCCATTTCCCTGCCCCTGCCCCGTCCCCAGGGCTGGGCAAACACTCTGGATACAGCATGGAAGTGTAAAATGGATCTACTTAATTCCATCATGTTATTTGTCTGCTCAGGGGACACATCTTCCCTGTCTGCCCTGTGTCAGCACCACTCTGCCAAACACCCAAGGCAGAGCTGGCAACCCACACGATCCCAAAACCTTCACCACTTTCCAGGGGGTAGGGAAAGCATCCCCAGCTCTCTCCTTCCTGCAGGACTCCATCCTCCTGGACAGCAGCAGGGTCTCAGTCCCTGCTGTCACTGTAGGGCTGGCTGCCACCTCAGCACCTCTCCCTGCTCCGAGGAGAGCCCTCCAGGGAGCTGGAGCCACCACGCTGGCAGCTCTGCAGCCTTGGCAATGTCCTGAGAGGAACCTGGCACTGGCTGCTTCGACCTGCCAGTCACACACTGATGAATTTGCCCTGCTGCCTCCTCTCACAGTGTACCTGTGAGCTGGTACTGGTGTACCTGTGCCCAGGTCAGGCTCAATCCCATGTTGGCAGGAGAGGTCAGTGCCCAACAATCACCCCTAGACCTTTCTTCTGTGGCAGGAAAAGTGATCTCATCCCTTAGGATGAGGCTGAGGAAGGCCAAGAGATCCAAGTTCACACTGCCCACCCTGAGCCAGCTGAGTGGACACCTGCCACAGTCTGGGGAAGCACACAGAACCTTCCTGTCTGAACATTTGGACATTTCCACAGAATTTTGCACCAAAGTAAAAAATAAAGACCTTTTCACATCATGCTCCCTAATGTAGAAATCAACAGAAAAAACAAGCGTCTCTTTTACTGATTCACTTTCCTTAGTGTCAAAGCAGCACAGAGCCACAAGTCAGGAATATTAATGATGTTCTGTCTGGGCTGGGCAGCACTGAGGGCCCCAGAGCCCCTTATCAGCACCAGGAGGGAAGAGAGAGCGTGAGTTTGTGCCTGCCTCTGCTCACTGAGCATTTCCATAGGTGTTTTCCTTCTTTCAACACTCCAAGAGTGACCTCACCTCTCCCCAAATGTCATCAGCTGCAGTTTGTTCTCAGCAAATTGCTTTGCTGTTTAATGAGGGCAATTTCCATGCTTGCTTAGATTTTGCATCTCTTACTGTTGGGGCCAAAATTAATCTACCCTTCCTTTGGGAAGAACACCTTCTGTACTTCCTCTGGGAAGAATACTTTCTGTCCTCCAGCTGTCCCTGTTCATGTGGAGCTGCCTGCTGAAAGCCCATCTTACCCTTGTGAGATGCAATTGTTCCCAGAAAAGACACAGACAGTTTGAAGATGTCTTTGAAGCCTAGTTCACTTAGGAACTTTGGAAAACTGCTGCCCTAAATCTCATAGCTGGAAGTCACAGATGGAGTCTGGATGTGGCTGGGATGGACCCACAGTGGCTTTTTAAAGCAAAGTGTGAATATCACAGCACACTTCAGAATCAAGCCCTGTGCATGCCAGAAGTGGTACTGCATCCCAGGGATCTTTTACTAAAATCTCCAGAGCAGGAAATTGCTATTTTCCACTTTAAAGTTCGAAATTCTAGCCTGTTTTTGTAAGCTGCAATTCCCAGCTATTCATGCATGCCTTTAGTCCATCACAACAGTATTTTACTGAGAGCTTTTACACTTGTAAATGCTATATATCATCCAACTGTTCAAATTTGGTTTGGGCTAGAAATTACATGTACACATAATAAGACACAATCCTGATTTGCAAGATGCAGACAGATAAATGGTAGGGTGCAAAACTCCAAAGTGGAACTCTTGCATAGAGTTTATATATTTCACACAGGTCCTCCAGGAGCTACCTAGCTGGAAATGCAAACATCAGACCTAGAGATGACTTTTGAAAACACAGGTCAAAGAGAATGAGCAATTTGCCATGGACATACAGGGAATTTGCAAGAGCACCAAGAATGGGAGCAAGGTATGAGAAATGAAATTTTAAATGCTTGTCCTAACACTCCCTGGTACGACACTACACTGCTGATTCTCTGCTTTCTTTCTTAGGTATCTCACTCCAGCTTCTTAAGTATTTTAAATAACATTAAAAAGAAATAACCGATATGCAGGTGCTTCTATTTATGAGTAAGAAACTTTCTTAGAAGTTCACAAGAACAAAAAAAGCAATGTGTGTTCCCAGGCACAGTAAGATTTCTGAGCAAGCTTTTTTTATTATTCAATTTAAGCGCAAGTAAAATATATAGCTGTTTCAGATTTGGTTCCTCTCTGAAACACGCCTTGTAGAACAATGTTTCTCTCCCCCTGTAATTCTGACTCCACAACACCAGTTTTATTTGCCAGGCCTGGCAAACAATGATCTATCCATCCATGTCATGCATATTATGTCAAATTTATTACGACAGCTTTCCAGCGTATTTCCAGTCAAGGCTTCATTCTTCTTACAGATTCTGCAAATGAGCAACAGTTTTAGTTACAAATGCCTCCCCATGAGGCAGCACTCCTGACAATAGAACAGAACTTACTGTATTTCTTGCAGAATTGTGACACCCAAACAACCAATCATTGTGACACAGTGCTGAGGAACACTGTTTTGCTCTGTGGTTGATATATTCCCACCTCAAAATGAACAGGAGGGATACTGGGAGTCATTCAAGCCTTGATTAGTACTTTGCTGGATCACACATGCATCTTCATGTCCCAATAGGAGAAGACAACCCAAAGAATCAGCTGCCCACAGCCAAGGCCCTGAACCTTGGGAGAGGTTTGACCACAGGACAAATGATGTTTATGGAAACATGAATATCAAACATGCACTGAGCAAACCATGGAGCAGAGAGACCTGTGAGATGTTCTTGACAAATGGTGGCACTGCTAATGAGTGTCTGGACTAAATAATTCTGTTCCCTTTTTATTGGAAAGCACTTAGAGCTTTACATTAGCTCTGACCCAGCAAAGCTTTAACATCTGCTTGGAGTGAGGCTCACTGACCCAGTGCACGTAGATAAACGAGCTGGGGTTTGGGCAGGAAAATGCCCTGCCTGGTTCTTCCCACCTGGGGAAACACCCAGTGCCAGTGGAATATTATTTTCAATCAGGAAATGAAATTCAGTCCCTGCTTTGCAAATTCTCAGCTACGAAACACTGCAGAGACCAGCTCTGAGCTGCACCAGGAATAAAAGAACTGTCACAGCAGCCCCCCATAACACTTACAGTCTTCTCCTCCCTGCTCACAGCACTTCTTCCCTTTCTGTGCCCAGGAAGCCCAGCCATGGTCTCACCTCTCCTTTGGCTTTGCCCGCAGAGGAGCCTGGAGCCACTCCTGTGTGCTGCAGGCTGCTGGACAGCTGTGTCCAGGCACCAGGCAAGGGAAGGAATGTTTGGGAAAAGCTGTTTATGCTTTTGCTGAAGGATTTCCCAATCATTTCAATACTGCAAACCTCATAGTCCATGCAAATTGTAACAACCCTGGAATTTCTGTTGGCTGAGGCACAACAGGGGGCTGACTGCTTGGGAACATTGTTATCCATTCCATTCTCTGCTGCTCTGATAATTTGTGTCTCACAAAGAGCACAGAAATGCTGCATTATCAGCATCAGACCCCGAGAAGAGGATTAATGTGATTAGTCATAAATGGACCGAGAAAAACCTCATTTTGGAGTTTGGAGGAGTTCTGTTGGAGAACTAGCAAGTGCAAGGATACTGAGCATCCAATAACTATTTAACCTAGTGTGCCAACATTATTCTGCTTTGGAAGTTTATACCAGCAGCTGAAAAAAGCTGGATTTAAATAGCTGTCAGAGAAAATGAAAAGGCTTCACAGCTCTAAAGGTTTGAAGAAAATAAATGCAACCACTAAGGGTATTTTTTAAATCATGGAAAAATGGCATTGAATAAGCTAACAATGGTGAATTTCATACAACAGTAAATAGGAATATCGCTCTTCAGCCTTGGGTTTTACAAAAGAAACCAATGTCATTTGGCAGATAGCAAACTGAGGTACAACGAAATAAAAAGGTGTTTTGTCCTGGTGCCCCAGGAGACCAGCTGGGAGCCAGGAACAAAAGGCATCACCCCAGTGCCTTTGTAAGGAGCAACAGGGCCCATCCACAGAGCTTTGTATGTGCTGGTGGTGCTCAGGAGCACAGCAGAGCTCAGGTGTTAAGGGGCCATGGCAGCCCAGGAGCTCTGGTCCCACTCCAGCTGGAACCCCTCCCTGGTCAGAGCCAGCAGGATCAGCCACTCCAGGGCTGACAGTGCCTAACTCAGCCACAGGGCAGCACTGATTTTTCCTGCCAAATCCCACCCATCTCAGGACCTGGAGCAGGTTTTCAGCTCACTGGAGAGTCACTGAGCCCTGTGGATGTGCTTTGAGGGATGCCAGAGCACGCTGAGTGTGCACAGCTGAAAAAGGGGATTCCCACCAGGTCAGGTCACCCAGCACTAAGCCAGGGGTGCAGCTCACCTGAATCAGTTCTCCAGCAAAAATAGAACCAGGGTCTAATCCTAAAGCAGCAGTGCTGGGTCACAGCTCTGAGAACCAGCTACAGAGGGACAAGGTGCTCTTCCAGGCTGGTGTGAGCAATAAACTCCTCTGTAGGTCCTGGTTATGATACAGCTGGAAGTGGGTGAAAATCTAATAAACCCCTCAGAGATAAAAATGAACTAAAAAAACCCCATCAGCACCTATCCATCGCTGTTCAGGGAACACAACTTCTGCCTTCCACCTCTGCTTACAGCACAGCACATGTTTAAGTGGTTTCCTGCTGGGGGATGTCTTTGCTGAGCCGTGCCTGCAGGAGCCATTGATCACTTCCATGGGTAAACAACCTTGTTTTTCACCAAGAACAGAATACATGGACACAAAGATACAGGCTGTGAGCTAGAGGGTTTTGCAGACAGCAAATTCAGGGAATAACTTTAGTATAAAATTAGAAAGAAAAAAAAAAAAGGAAAGAAAAATGTTGAGTCTACCTCTGAAATCCTTTGGAAACCAACAGCTTCTTTTCCAATAAAGGAAACAGAGCAGCTTCCAAAATGTAACATCACAATTCATGCCTCCAAAGTCTTTTTATCGGAACAAAACAACCACAACAGCAAAAATTCCAAGGAAAAAAAATAGGCATTGGCTCTACCACAGGAAAACTCAGGTTTTGTCATATGAATCAATCAAAACCAGGACAATATTCCTTTGGTTTCAGTATAAACTGTTATTTTCTAACTTTCAGTGAATAACATCCATTCCAAATGGTCATTTATCTTCAAGAGCAAAAATAAATCTTCAACCACAGTACTTCAAGTGCAAGTTATTGTCCTCAGAGAGAAAAAAAACAAGTCCCTTTCCCAGTCACCTGTGAGTAAAACAATTTGCTTCCTAATTCTAGAAAGGACTCTACTGTGCAGAAGGCTACCTGTGGCTGCCAGATCATGGATTTCAGGTGGTTTAGGGGGGTTGGGGTTTTCTTTGTTTGTTTGGTTGGTTTTGGTTTATTTTGATTTGGTTTTTTGGGGTTTTTTTTCGCATTATAGTTAATTTTGTGGTCTCTAAATGTGGTGGTATGTAAAAGATCAACATTTCTAATTAAAACTCCCATTAGTGGGAAATTAAATAATTCCAGGATCAGGAATGAATAGTAATTTGCTGAATATAACCAGGATCATCCCAAATATTCTTACGTTCTGAAACAATGGAAAATTCTTGGCCCTTCACATTATTTGCCTCTAGTGGGATTTTTCTTCCTTTTTTTTTTTTTTTATTATTTTTAATTTCTCCAGATTTTGATATTTTTCGATATTTTCAAGACTGACCAACATTACCCAAAGTATGAGAGCTCCAGGAAATCAAGGCCAAGGAAAATCGGTTAAATCCATGATTTCATATGGATTTTTTTTTCCTTTCAGCTTCAGTGAAAGTAGCAGATTGACCTCTCACTTTAGCAACCACTGAGTATTTAAGAGAACACCAGGAATTTTACAAGCCAAGTGCTCTATTTATCCCATAATTAAAAGCTGCCCTTCCCAGAGGGCACTCCCTTCCCACTCCCTTGAGCACATAATTTTTTTCAAAATACATATAAAGATGTCATTTTTTCTTAAATCTTCCTTTAAACTGTCCCTGTCTGTCGCTGGGTGCAAGTCTCTCACACCTAGGGAAAGGTTGTAGCTGTGTTTTGGTTAACCCTTGTTACACCAAAATTGCAATGTGTTTATACAGCAAACCACTGTGATTTTCTGTTTCACATGGAAATTGGAACCTGTGCTACTGGAAATTGGACCCACAGCATGATGGGCAGGAACTTGGCTGACTTGCTCTTCTCGTTGGTGCCACCTCCCCTTTTCTCTTTTGGAGGTGGGACAAATATGGAGAGCAGAAAAAAAAAAAAGCCAAAAAAAGTAGAAAGAGGAAAAAAAAATCTCAAGTTTCTTGAAATAGATTCTGCCTTGCTTTGGGCTGGTTTTGATTGGCTTCTGTATAATTAGCTCTTGCTCACAGTTTCTGTGATAATTGCACTCTCTATTAATTGAGCATATATTGTACTCCATGCAGTCAGCAAGTGATGAAGCTGTCAGTATTTTGTTAGCTATTACACTGCCTGATTCTTATGGGCTGTTTGATATTGGTAACAAATTAGCCAATTTATACGTCATAAATAAGATTCAAAAGCCCTGCTTTATCAGCTGGAGAGAAAAATACTGTTATCTTGGTTGACAAAATGCTTGTACTAAGATTCCAAGTGCCTTTTGGCAGGAATTCATCAGAGCAGATGTATTCCTTCTATCAGGCACCATTTGGTTCAATTATTCTTAATGTTTAATGGCAGAATAATTGAACCAAATGGTAATATATATCCCCATAAAATACTTTCATCAAATGCTTTAATTGCTGGATCTCTATAAATGCAGCGTCTGAGTGCTTTATTCTGCTTATTGACACTTGACAGACCATGATGTTAATACATTACTTTCATAAATGTCTTGATGAGCTTTATCAGAGGTGAGCACTAAACCCATGCACACAGGTTGTGCCCTGGTAAATGGGCTGGGGAACTGGAACAAACAAGGGAAAAGCAAAGTGACACAAAGCTGCTTCCTCACAATCCCAGCACCCCTGTGCAGCCACCCTGCAGGAGGAGGAAGGATGAGGGTGGTCGTGCTTGTTCTGTGCTTTCAAAACCTGTTCCAGACATCTTCCCCCTTGCTTGGGGGAAGCAACGAAGCATCTTGGTCTAAATGGCAAAGCAGTTTCTTGTTTTCTACTTGCCGGGTATTTAAGTGCTCGTGCTCAAAAAGTTCTTCCTTGGGCTAAATCTCCCATAACCCTCAAGAGCTGTAACAGCAATAATGTGGGGTATGATCCCCACTCCATGGAATTGGCAGAGGCTAAGGATGAAAATGATGGTTCAACACACTCCTGACCCCGCCTTGGCAGTCTGGAATGCCGAGACAAGAGCAGCAGGAGGATGCCAGGAGATGGGGTGAGCAGCAAGGAGATGCAGAGCCAGGGGAGACGTTGCAGGGAGGGGGTAGATGAATGTTTGCACTCCCTGCTGGATGCAGGGAATAAACATCTGTAACTAAGGAATAATCATAATAGGAAAGAATGGTTTACAGGCCAGGGGAAGACTTATAAAGCAGAAGGGGATCTCTGGCTCCCCAAGGCACTGCCAGGCTCTAGTGTTGCATGTTTGGCTACTGCTGGGTACAGTGGTGGTCCCTGATCAGGGCTCCCTGCTGCCAGGCAAAGGATGCAACAATCCAGGTATTGTGCATCCAGAAATGGCCAGAAGACAGTGAGGAGGTGTAGCCACCTTCTCCTTGCTTCTGGGAATTTCCCAGGCCATCAATAGCAACAGATTTCAATATTAAACTGAGGAAAGGAAAAAGAACAGAAACTCCTGCCAGTGTTGCAGATCCATATCCTGATCTCCACGGCATCAAGATCAATGCAGGTACTGCACCTGGACACACTTGTGCAGGCTGGTGCCATCCCAGTTTGTGTCAAGACAGAGTGCCCAGGGGGACAGAGCAGCAGAGAAAACAGCAAGAAAAGTGAGTTCCTCCCAGGTCCACAAAGAGCCCCACTCTGCTGAGACACCTGCTTTAACTGCAGACACTGAGAAAACACGAGCACGGTGCAAAATCCCTTGTGAAGAATTCTGCTGGGATTCTGAGAGGATTAAACAGAGCAGAAGGAATGGGGAAGAGATGCATTTTTAAAGCTTCTCAATTAGTTTCTAATTGGTGGCATCCAGCCATTCTGGAGATGCAGGGGAGGGAGGGGAACCAGCCCAGAGTTCCTCCAGTGCCAGCAGATCAGAACCACCTGGGCTGCAAGGACAGCCTTCACCTTCACTCCTACTTGTGCTTTAGGCCTGAGAAATGAAACGTTACAGTATTATGGACATATTCACTGTTTTGTTTTTACAAGTCTGAGGTTTTCTTTTTCACTCTTTCTGAGTAAAGACAGAATTGAAGACTGAAGGGGTGAAATCTGTGGAAAAATCCTACCCAGTGAAGTTTTCATCATGCTATGGCATTTATGTATACAGCAAGAAAAAGCCCTTTCCAGTGCCTAAAGGAGGCTACAGGAAAGATAAATGGGACTATTCATCAGGAAATGTAGGTTTTAAACAGAAAAATGGCAAATTTAGATCAGATATTGGGAAGAAATTCTTCCTGTGAGGGAGGTGGAGCCCTGGCACAGGGTGCCCAGAGAAGCTGTGGTTGCCCCTGGATCCCTGGAAGTGTCCAAGGCCAGTCTGGATGATGCTTTCAGCATCCTGGGATAGTGGATGGTTGTTGGCAGGGAAGGTTTGACTGGATGATCTTTGAAGGTCCTTTCCAAGCCAAATCATTTTGTGATTCTGTGAATGGGAATTATTGCAAACCATTAAAGCAGCACCTGCTCTTGAATTGCCAAATGAATGTTTCATTGTGGTTCACATATCCTGAGTTAGGGATGGGGATCCTGGGACATCATAGAGACTCTGCACAGCTCTGTCCTGAAGGCTGGGAGTGATACAGGCACTTTCTGCTTTTAATATCTATCTTAGAAGAGACTCAGACACAGAGTGTGGTTCTGTTACACCAGTACCAGACAGCAGAACAAAAGGAACCCTTTATACAAGACCTACAAACGTGGGCTTTCCTGCTGTTGCTGCATTTTCAGACCTTTGAAAGACCTGGAAACAACTGGGGAAGAACTTAAGCTGTGATGTGTAAAAGCTCAAGCTCAATCATGGAACCTGGAAATCCGCTGTTAGAAGGAGGCACTGCTCTGGCAAGACCCCTCTGTGTCCCTTCAAAGGGAGCCTTTTTCAAAGGGCAGCCTTGTGACACGGGGATGGGAATCTCCTGACATGACAATCCAATGCTGCTGCCATGCAGAACAAGCCAGGGTCAGCAGATGGGGCATGACAGTGAGAATCCTTCAGGTCTGAGAGCAGAAATTTCTGTAATAAATATAATCCAGATAATAGTGGGGGAAAGAAAAATAAAGATGGCTTCTGTTAAGGAAATCAATAGGATTGGGGGTCCAGGGCTGAGTTGGGCACATGGAGAAGTGACAGTGACACTGCTCTGCTGGTTGCCCTCAACAGTTTTGTCTTGATGAGGAAGCACTCGGCATTCTGAACACTGGAGTGTCCTGCTCCCACCATGGTAAACACAGGAAAAAGATTCATTCTTTTACAAGTGACATTCTGCATGTCTGAGAAAATTTGTTTTCTGCTCTGAGTATTCTCTGAAGCGACAGTAAGGACTGACTGGCAGATGTTCAGTGGACAAGCTGTGGAGGTGTGTTATGTCAAGCATTCCACCAGGGCTACAAGACAATAGGTATGGAAAATTAAATGCAAAATAATGTATTGCTTCATTTTCCCTGTGTTTTGCACATACTTGTTTAGAGCACAGCTCAAAAGGGATTAACATCTTCGTATGACATTTCTCCTGCTGTATAATATGGGAAAATCACTTGGGAAAACAGGAAAAAGCCTCTGGCACTGAGGGTTTTCCAGCACTTCAGGAATACAAGATTTAGGCTGAGCAGTGCTAATCAATGAAGCTGAACTTCAGTGAATGGACAGGATTAAGAAAGTTCAAGAGAAATACTGGGAGTTTATGTGACTTTGTATTAATAGTGGATTCTTAGGGCAGGCCCTAATAATTTCAGTTGACATCAGAAAGGAATGCTGCAGCCATAATTCCTAAAAGGCCCTTTCCCCCATATCTGCCTCTAAAATGGAAAAAGAAAAAGGGGCAGAGAGAAAATCACCCCACCAACTTCACTGTAAGGAGAAAAGGGAGGGACAAGTCCACAGCTCATCTTGCCCAAACATCTCCAGGAGCTCCTTGCACAGAGCTGCCAACACCAAGCCACTTCCCTGGCACCCATTCAGGGGCAAGTCAGGACATCCCAATGACCTGAGCAGGGTCAGAGGATTTTGAGCTTGACATCTGCTGATGACAAAGCAAAGATTCATTCACACCTTCCTAGTAAAGTCTGGGCTTGTCTGTGCATGGCACAGAGGCCATAAGGGCAGGCAGTTCTGGTCTGTGCTGGCCATGCCAAGCCCATCTCCCCCAGTGCTGGTGGCAGGGGCAGGATGAGCCCTTTGGAGTGCAGTGAGAGCACTGCTGGGCTCCTCCTGAAGGGCAGCAGTCCCTCCACAGCTTTGGAGAGACTTTGCAGGGGTTTCTGTGCCCAGGACTGGCTCCCCCCAGCCCAGGATACTACAGCAGTGGGGGTTCAGCTCCACGCTGCTGCCAGTCCCCTTTGAAGGAGACCCCTGGTCCCAGCTGCTCGGCCACCAGGTCTGTTCTGCTAAGCAGGCAGCCAGGTAAGGCAGGGGGCAGATGCCATTTGTTCCTGAACTGTGCTGGCCTTCAGGGACAGCTCTTTGAGTGGAAGCTCAAGGAAGGAGAGTTGTTCTGGGGATTGAGCTGCTCTGTTTGGCCCTTGTTCAGCATGGAGCCAAACAGAGCAATGCCCCTTAACTCAATGGCATTTCCTAACCCCCTTCACTGACCTGTCTGTGAAACAAAGGAGCAACATCCCTCCTAAGGACTCACTGCAATGCCCTTTCTTGCCTGGTATTTTTTTTCTGTTTCAGAGCAGCAGTCAGTACCTAGCTCTAAAGAGGCTGCCACATACAATTACAGAGGGAAGGTCTTGAAGGACACAGTGCTGAAGCAGAGAGACATTTGAAATAAACTTAAAGGGAACAGCTTTGTTTAGCTGTGTGGCCTTTGGCTGCCCTGCAATTCTTTATGTCGATTATAATAGAAAGATCAAATTTCTCATTTTCTCACCTCTGTATCTAGAGAAATGCAAAATTTCTTACACTTGATCTCTCTGAGCCCTCCTTTCCCAGATTTGCTTACCAATACTTTGTCACTGTCACCTCCTTGATGATGACCTGCTTTTATTCATCCATGCATTCAGAAGAGTTGCTCTGGTAAATACAAAGGTCCCAGTTTCCAAATCTCATCATGCTGCACATCCCAACAGCACTTTATTCATGGAGCAACCTATTTCTGTCAGTTGCTTCCTTCTCTCCAGGCTTGGCTATCTCTGTTAGATTTCATCAAAAATTAGCATGGATTTAATTGTGAATTAGGGACCAGGATATTCCCCCATCTTG
Source organism: Acridotheres tristis (assembly GCA_037013685.1). Lineage (NCBI taxonomy): Eukaryota > Metazoa > Chordata > Aves > Passeriformes > Sturnidae > Acridotheres > Acridotheres tristis. The sequence continues at coordinate 5,549,250 of CM072899.1, read as the reverse complement.
GAAAACACAAGGAGGATCAGAATGAGGCATCTTCTGTACCAGGGAATATTATCCTCATGGCATTGCTCTTACTTTCTCCTTCTTGATGATGTGTGAGGACTCCAAGGACACACGAAGAGCAGATGTGGGAAACCATCACAGTTCCAGTGTGGAGAATTTTCCTTGCAGGCAGAGATGAGAAGCAGAGCCCTTCCCAAGGCCCAGTGAGGATCCTCCTGCCATCCCCACCCAGTCCTGGGAATTCCTTGGCTTTCTGCCCTCTGCCTGCCCACCAAGGCCACTTTGTGCTTATGGAAGAGAATGTGTCAGGGGGACACAGTGGAAGCAGCCTGTGTCCATCCACACACCAGAATGGCCATAGGTCCTGTCTCCAGCCTGACACTCATCCAGGGTACACAGAAACCCTTTTCCTTCTCAGTGCTCTCAGTCCTATAGGAGAGGATTGGCCTCAGGAGATGGGAAGCACCACGTGCAATGGTCACTGTCCCTGCACTGCCCTGCACCACCAACATGGGCACCACAGAAATGCAAAAACTAGAGATTCTTCTGAAACCTGCTACCAGGTCTTGGATAAGTCAAATCTTACCTCACAGCAGTTATCTCTGAGGAGTAACATGCAATAATCAATGTATACTTTTATTTTTAATCTTTAGCTGGTACTTTGTGGGACTGAACAAAGACACGGACGTGTTGAGGATTCTACCAAGGGTGCATCTGTCTCCAGATGAAAGGATCCTGACATCAAACTGACTGCAGCTGGGCTGGAAAAAGTTTTAAATCACTGCGATCAACACAAGTTTTGCACCAAAGTACAAATACACATGCCATGATTTCCTCTGGGTGACAGGCAAATCCTGTTATTCTACTTATGAATGGGCCTCATTAAGTAGGAAAAAAAATTGTTGGTGCAACCTGTTCTTTTTTAAATTAAACATATTAAAGTTGATAGATATCCCTAATTCTCTGCTCAGCCTTTTATGCATTGCAATAACACTGCTCCCATTGTTAGGGAAAGTCTTGAGTTTGCATAATCTGCTTTTCATTTCCCTGGCAGCTGCAGATCATTCTTGGTGACTAAATTAAAAACAGTTTCTTTCAAGAATCCACCAGATCTGTCCTCCTTTTTTCTCCCTGTACCTACAAGTTAGGGAGAACAAAAAGAAAACAAAACCTCCTCAACAAGCATTAAATCCTATCAAATCAGGCTGGAAGGTCACCTCATCCATCCCTCTGCCCTGAGGCAAAAATCAACTCTCCTTAAGCCATCCCTGACAGATGCTCACCTAACTCTAAAAAGCATCCATTGATGATTTCAGAGCCCATCCCTTGGCTTACCTCACACCTACAAGCCTGACCTCAATGTCCCTTACTGCAGCCAATGCTCCTCACTGCTTGTCCTGTCCACACTGAACTTGGGGAGACTATTTCTCCTTGCAGAAGAGAAATTCTCACTTTGAAACAGACCTTTGAAACACGGTGCCAAGCTTTCCCAGGCTTTGCACTCTCCTTTATTCCAAACATGTCTGTCTAGAAAGCTCAGCCCTGTTTCAGAGCCCAGCACTCCAGAACAGGCAAGTCAAACAGTTTAAGCCTAAGCTGCTGCTTTAACTCCTGTCCCACAGGAGTGAGAGGAGAACACAGGAGCCAGAGGTCTTTGCCTCCTGGGGCAGCAGTGGATGGGCACTGAGAGCATTCCAGGATGGGTTTCAGGCATGCAGAGCATGCCCAGCTCCCAGGTGGGTGGCTGGGTGCTCACACAGCCCATGCAGCCCCAGGCCAGGCAGCCCAGCCACACAAACCCAGCAAACCCCAGTGCCCTGGGCTTAGCCAGTTCTGAGGAAACACAACAAGTGAGCTGGGTGTGGGGAGAAGTGGGGAAAAACCCCAGGGAGTTTAGGGGAGGAAGGAGAAAGAAGCTGGGTGATAAATTAAAATGTGCAATGATCATCTTTGCCCCACTTTGGCCGTGCTAGAGCTGACCTTGACTGCAAAAGACACTCAAATTTCCTGAGAGGCAGCAAACAGTAAAACAAGGAATGAAATCTCACAATCACCTTAGAGCAGCACTGAAAACTGGCATTCTACATGCCATGTAATAAAGCCTTGGAGGCTTGGGGATTTCTGTAAGTTGACAGTTCTTGCTCTAGGACTCAGTTTGGCCACTGCCTGGCTCTGTGCACAGATTTCCTGGCTCTTCTAGCCCAGCAAGGCTGCTCAGTCCTGTTTTGGGCCACTCTTAGCACACTCAGGCAGTGCTGGGCTCAGCTCCCAGCACGAGGGAAGCCTCCAGGCCAGCGTGACCCACAAGAACCAGAGGATGTTATTGTACATGTTGTACATGGGATGTTATTGTATATATTGAACATGTATTGTCCATGAGATGTTATTGTGCATGTTGTACATGTATTATTCATGGGATGTTATTGTACATGTATTGTACATGCACTATACATGGGATGTTATTGTACATGTTGTACATGTATTATTCATGGGATGTTATTGTACATGTATTGCTCATGGGATGTTCTTGTACATGTATTGTACATGGGATGTTTTTGTACATGTACATGCATTGTACATGGGATGTTATTGTACAAATTGAACATGTATTGTCCATGGGATATTATTGTACATGGTGAACATGTATTGTACATGGGATGTTTTTGTACATGTTGCACATGTATTGTACATGTTGTACATGCATTGTACATGGGATGTTATTGTACATGTTATACATCTATTGTATATTGGATGTTATTGTACATGTTGTACATGTATTGTCCATGGGACGTTTTTGTACATGTTGTATGTGTATTGTATATTGGATATTTTTGTGCATGTATTGTCCATGGGATGTTATTTTACACGTTGTACATGTTATACATGTACTGTATATTGGAAGTTATTGTACATGTTGCACATGTACTGTCCATGGGATCTTATTGTACATGAATTGTACATATATTGTCCATGAGATGTTATTGTACATGTTGTACATGTATTGGATGTTTTTGTACATGTTGAACATGTACTGTCCATGGGATGTTATTGTACATGTTGAACATGTACTGTCCATGGGATGTTCCTGTAGGGGTCTGAAAGCCAGCAGGCAGGGCTCAGCTGAGAGGGCAGGCAGGGCAGAGCAGCCAGCCCTGCTTGGCATCTCCTCTGGTGACTGATTGGCACTGCCATGCTGTTCCCATCACAGCAATTCTGCACGGCACCAGCTGCTCTGCCCCGTGCAGGGAGGCACAGCCCTGACAAATAGGATTGTAAGTGCTCGTTAAGGACATTACTCCACAACTCCCAGCTGTTACACTTTCGCTGGGAGAATTTAAAGGTATCTTGTTAAAGATGTAACACAATGTCAGCATGAACAGTTTCCTCCTGTTTTGCCTTCCAAAGTGTCCTGTCCTACGGAGTTTTATTAATACAGGTTGAAATTTCCAGATTTAAAGGCTAATTAAATCCCACTTAAAGCTTTCACAGAGGGCATTAGCCGGAACTTACCCACTGCTTATGCTGCTGTTTGGTTTGTTGGGGAAAATGCAACTAAAAATGCCTTTCCTAGGGAGACAAAACCCAACTTTACACATTTGCACATGGAGAGAAATGATCCATACAAATAAAATAAATCAGTCCACACCACCACAGCGAGCCTCCGGGTACAGCCAGTGCCTGTGAAATACCAAACCTTCAAAGATACCAAACCAGAGCTTAGAATTTTTCATATTACATCTGAAAAAATAAAATTATACTGTTCCATTCTGTATACGGCTTAAGAGAAATAAAACTTGTATGTAATGTCATTGGCCTACATATAAGAAAAGACATATAGAGATAATCTACATTTTTAGATAAAAGGCAAATATGTTGGAGTAGAGCAGTATCACCCAATTGAAACTAAATTCCAATGCATTTGATTTCACCCACCTGTCACAAAACGCTGAATGGAAGAGCACAGGCAGATTAAACATTTTTCTACTTTATAGAAAGGACAAAGTCAATAAACATGTTCATTTTTACATTTATTTGACAAAGTGGTGTACATAGTATTAATCCTTGCAAAATAGTAATTGTGTACTCACAGTGGATTGTTTTGAGACCAGAGCTAGGGACACAGTGTGACAACATTGCACAAACAGTTCTTCCACAGAATCTTATCTTTCCAGTATTAAAATATAAAAAATAGAGTGTGACTCTTTATTGTGGTGAGGTAAATGTTTCTTCCTTCAGAGCAGTGTGGCTTTTATGCACCTTCAAGAAAGCTGCTAACAATACCCTTCTCCTTCATTCTGTCAATAACTACAGACCTAGTGGCATATTTATTGCTGCTCTAACGGTCACACATTTTTTCCTTGAGCAACATGTAGAGAAAGGAATGGAGAAGGAAAAACCTGCAGGAATTGATGACAGCAACCTCTCTGCACTATTTGTGTCAAGAGCCAAAGATTAGTGCAGAAAATTTATTTTGAATGAAACCGCTTTAATGGAAATGTCAAGAAAAATTTACTTACATTTTTCTAAGCAGAACACTGTATTGATCGGAGCTGCTCAAAAAATCACAATTAGGAATTTATTTCACAAATTTTTATATTTCTGCCCATTTACAAGACCAGATCATAATATTCCCTCATTTGTTCACTGTTCAAATTTATTGATGATTTTCAGCACATAATTTCTAGGCAGACTGAGATTTGTACAAAGTTCTTTAGTTACCACAAGATCTTTATTATTGCCTTCTGTTCCCTGAATGAATGATTTGTGTAACTAACAGCTCGAATTTTGACTGCTGTAAAAGAGTATATAATCAAAATGAATCTTGGTCAATATCTGAGTATTGAAACTTAGGTTTTTTTCTTATACATACTTTTACTGATGCCTGAGAAGTCAAATACTTTAAAAATTGAAAAGTTAATTTGTGTTTTATTCCCAATAAATTAGAAATGCTTGTAGGAAGTTAAATCAGCAGAAGAATTCTCCATGCTCCTGAGAGAAAACTGCTTCAGTTTCTCATCTTACTTTAAAACCTCACAGCAGTGACATTCTCACAAAAGAGGTTATTTTAAAAAGTTAGCAGCTATTTCCTTAGTGGCAGAAACATCCTCCTGGAGCTTTCTGTATGGCATTGCTACACCTGGAAATACAGCAGGACATTTCCAAAAACTAGAAAAGAAATGAATCACATTTCAGTGGTTTATAGGCACGGTAAGAGTGGGAGTTCCTTTCACTACCAACTATTTAATCCCTTTTCCTATTGTGAGGTATCCATTGGCATCAACAAAAGAGAATCATCTTAAGGCAAAGCCAGTGATTTCCAAAAAAAAGAAAATAAACATCATTCATTGGAATAAAAATAGAATTGTAAGCACAGCTTTTTACATTATTGCAAAAGTCCATAAAAAATATAAACCCACTGTTAGTTCGCTGACTCTTTACAATATAAAAACATAAATGAAAATCTGGTGAAATAGGTGACCTAAAAGTGATTGATTAAAGAACAATTTTGTTGACAGAAGTCAATTATTACTTATTTTGTCTTCTCATGAATTTATCAGTGACAATTTTGGAAGGAGAGACAAAAAAGAGCTTTAGGGAGTGAAGTATTACTCATTACAGTATTGATTAACAAAATTACCAAAATTAGACAAAGACATACAAACTTTTGAAGATTGTAGCTGCAAAATTTCTGAAGCCCAGCTTGCAAGGCTATGGCCTGGGCTGGCCACATATCTCCAGGTAAGTCCACCAAGCCTGATGACTGCTTAGGAGACTTCACACATCCTCTGGAACAGCAGCAGGAATGACACCTCGTGAAACACAAGCACTTGCCATGAGAATAACCTTCAAGGTGTTATTTTTTGGCCACACTTGCCACTGCCTTCTTTGCTGCATCCTCAAGGTCATTGGCAGATGTGATGGGGAGTCCACTTTCACTCAGAATACGCTGGGCTTCGTGGACATTTGTTCCTGAAAAAAAAGAACACTGACTGTAATTAATAATTAATATTAATGAATAAATGAACATCTCCTAGCACGTCTCTGAAAAATCAGGTAATGCCTCACGCTGCACATTATTTCAGTTTAGCAACAGATGAAACAAGTGCCTTAGACTGAGCTGAGAAGAAGGAGCTCTTAATTCCAGTGACAATTGTGCCAGACAATGCAATCTGATAATGGCACTTGTGTGCACAGCAGGGGCTTTGTGAAGATTAGAGGGTCAGTGCAGCATCCCCCAGAGCCAGCAGGGACATCCAGCAAGAGCACTGGGTAATGGACCACGTACCAGGCCCTTTTTAAGGCATTTATTAGCCACAATCAGCCACAGCTAATCAGCGAGTCAACAAAAACTAAAATTCACCTGTGATAACTGAAAGCTGCAAAATGGGCTGTTGAAAGGCAAAGATTTGAGTAATCCTGAAAATTTAATCAGGTTAAAGCTGCTCCTGAATATGCTTTGGCATTTTTACTAAAAACAAGGAATACAAAGGTCTCTCAAATATTCAGCATGACACCAATCACCCCTCTGCTGCTGCACTGAATTATTATAATCACAGAAACATTTAGGTTGGAAAAGACCCTTAAGATTTTCCAGTATGACTGGAATCCCAGCACTGCCAAGTCCACCAGTAAACCATGTCCCTGAGTGCCATGTCCACCCCACCTCAAGGAGAATATTTGATTACACAGCACAAGGGCTCCAGTTTGTATGGAAAAAGCTCAACTTCAGTCAACAGACTAAAGCACAGGAAAGGACAAAAATCCAAAGGTGAAAAAGATACTCTAGGAAAATACATTTTTCCCACTTTCCTTGTCTAAAAGAAAAGAGCACCACTTTCCCATTTACTCTATCTCCTTCTTTTTGGACAACTAAGACTAACAGAAAATCTGAATTCTCCAGAGCTTTCTCCAGCAAATCCAAGTGACACTTTTAATGACTGCTATGCTCTGCACCACAGAAGAACCTGGAGTCAGACATCCTACTGAGGAGCAGAATCCACACCTGGGATCACACACTAGTCACAAACACAACCACCCTGAGCTGATCCCCTTTAGAATCATTTCGATCCTCCTCCTCCATGTCATGGTCCTTGTTCATTTGCCATGTCAAAATGCTTAATTACTTTGTAATTCCTAGACCTAGCAAAATGAATTTTAATTATATTTGGAGCTATACACTAATTATACCCTTAATTATTAACCAAGCAAGAAGCATACTCTTTACTGTGCAACTTCCAGAACGCTCATTTTAAAAGATGATTTTAATTTTTTTTTTTCCTTTGGCAGATTTCATAAAACATCTGAAATGGTACCACAGAACCAGAGCATTTCAAAAGCCTGTTTCATCAGCATGGTCAAGTCAGGAACCCCACTCCTGGCTCTGAAAGGGACCAAAGTCATCCCTGCCACAGCATTTTGTGATGGCAGAAGCAGGATCAGGAAGAAGAATGTGGGACCCTTCTGCTCCCTCTGCAAAGGCACTGGCAGAGCAGGTCATGCTTCCCATCGTTGTGCAGAGGGCACGCTGTAGGGTTTGTGCAGGAAGGTCAAAGACATCTGAAATCTTTGACAGAAAGGGGATTTGGTTGCTTAGTAACACCCAGAACTGTACAGAACTTTCTCTATAGGAAAAAAAAAATATTATGGGCAAAAAAAGAGCATAATATTTGATTTTTGTTCAAGTATCCTATATAAGATGCTACTTGTCAGCCCAGCACTGCACAGGGGAGGCAGGAGCCATCCCCAGGGTTCTCTTATCTTTGGAATCCCTCACATTTGTTCAGTGATTCCCAACATGCCTTAAAGGTTTTGTCTTTTATTTAGATACAAGTGTGACAAAATTTAAAACAGTCAAGAATGTACTGATCTCTCAAATAGCATTCTACAAGACAAAGTGTTATGAGAAGCAAAAAAATTGGTAGAGGGAAATTTTCCTGGAAATTTTCCTACACAGAAAAAAATATTGTGCTGTTTGTGATAACCATGTATTTAAAACTAACTTTTGCTCTTCACTAAGTGGCCAATATTAATTTACTAACGGGTTGGAGAGGGAACAATACATTGGATCTGCTCTGCACTGCATTGATTGCTCTCCACACCACTTGTCTAACATGCATTACAAAATCAATACAAAACACAGGCCCCTGAGAAGGGAGGGGGAGTTTATGCAGGGAAATGAAATGATGAAAGCTGAAAAAAAAAATCTCACTGCAGTCAAAAGTGTACGAGTACATCTTGTATTTCTTAAATAAAACACTTTTATAGGCATAAAACCAAACACACTTTTCAGCAAGAAAATGTCTTTTTCTATAATTATTTTTTTTTTTTTTTTAGTGATAGCCTTTTATCTCATTGTGATTAAGTATTTTAGCTATGTGGAGAATACGGAAATTATAATGAGCCTGCTAAGAGCAGAGGTAAAAGATTTCAAATTAAACATTCTGAAAACACTGGAAACATTTAGGAATCTACAAAGAGTACCAGCTTGTTGCAACAGATGTTAAAATAAACAAATAAAGAATTCCACTATTCCAGCATTAACCTCCTGCCACTGGATGGTGTCAGAGAACTGTAAACAGAATCCCATATCCAGGCTATCAGAATAATCTGCCCTTCACCTACCTTGCAGCCAACCCAGAAAAGGTGAAAATTCTCAGGGCTGGAGGCTGTGGGGCTTCTGTTGTTGCTGGGTTTTATTGTTTGGGGGTTTTGTGTGTGTTTGGTTTTTCTGTTTTTGTTTTTGTTTTTTTTATAACTGGATTCTATGAAGAGAATGGCTTTCTAATTAGAAGTCTTTGTCTTCTGACACATATTACTGTCAACAACACTCCATAGAAAACCTGGAAAGATGTAATTTTATTGGCATGTACCTTCAGGCTCTGTAATCTAAACATCCTCCTGCTGAAAACCTGGGTTCTGGAACCACCTCAGTCTGTGTAAATGCAATCTCACATTTAAACTTCTGTGGACCTGAAATCTCTGCTATCAACAGCACAGCAAAATGTATTCAACTCATTACTGAAAAAATCCTAATAATAAATATTTTGTCTAAGCATGTCTCTGCCATTGGTAAGATTTCACCAGCACACACTGGGAGAGGTTGAATGAAAATCAAACAAGTAACACACACCCAGTCATACTCCACATGCAGGATTTGGGTTATGTTCCCTTGTTCACTTGGACTGCCATAAACCCAACAGGAACAGAATAAATGGTCACTGTTTAATGGTGATGGTTAGAGAGGATTCTGCAATGCCATTTCTGCCTTTTCAGGTAAATAAGATATGAGGGGATAAGACACAGTTATATACATTACTAGCAATGCTAACATTTAGATGAATAATATAAGAAATACTCTGATCAACCCAAAACATTCTGCTATGACAAAAAATGTCACAATATGCAGAATGTCAGTTATTATCAGTGACATGAGCAGGTTGTGCCCATGTTACAGAATCCCTAAAGAGGGTCCAGCTCTGGCATTCTGCAGAGTGCACTGAGCCACATCTCCCCTGGCATGGATCCAGGCAATGCTCTCCTGTCTTCCCACAATCTGGAAACTCGTGGCCTCTCAGGTCCCTATAGGTATGGGAGAATCAAGTTCATCACTAGTTAACCTCCTTCAACAACATTTGATTTGGGGTTTGGCAGGTGCCAAGATTTAATTAGTGACCTTTAGGCAGGGAACATACAAATTTTTGGTGGCTTACACATCTCACACCTGTTGGTTCTGCAGTCAAGAATAAATCAACTTCCACTGCCCACCTGCAAGAGACAATTAAACTCTATTCTATCCACTCCATTTGCCCTTTCCTACCTTAAACCTTCCCCACAGAATATTTTAATCTCTCCCTCTGCCTCAGGTTTACTTCCTAACAGAGAAGGGCACATTTAAATTTGTGCTGAATGTTTAAACCCAAGATGTCTGAATAGGCTGATCTGAATGAAGTTGTGACTTTGCAATATCCCATTCTTCTGTCTTGACAGGCAATTTGGGATACTAAAAATAAAAAAAATCAGGCACACATACTAAAGTATACATACAGACAAAATACACAAGCTGGAGCAAAATTTCACTTGTGTGTTAAAGATTTCTGAAGATACTAGAATATTTTAGATTCTGAAGAACACACAAGGTCACTAGTCACATGAATGAAAAATATAAAAAACATTGCATTCAGACATGTGAATAATAAGCAACTTGTTTCTATCTGTATTTCAACATATTAAGTAGTTATGATTCCTCCCAGTCTTTCTTGCCCTATCACCAGAGAAGGAGAGAATTCATTTTTGAAAGAGAGAGGATGTAAAATTTCCAGCATAGGAAGTAGATACCTAATTCACAATTCTTTTTTATTCTTCCTTTTCATCTAACTCTGAGCTACATAAATGAGAAGCAAGGCTTGGCTTCCCTTCAGCACTGCTAGTCAGTTTTCACAAAACTTAACTGAAGTATATTACATTTTAAAGGGAAAAAAATCCTGCATAAACCCAGCAGCAGTTACTTTTCTCTCTGTAGAAGATGAAATCTGGAATCTGTGGTTTCTCCATTTGGCCATGAGCTTTTTAAACAATAATCCTGTGTCTCAGCTGGTGAGTTCTTTACTGATAAGGCAAGCAAACATATGTAATTATAAAGTTACCATTTTCAAAGAGGAGAGTAATCCTTTCTTTATCCACTGGTAAAACGGCTTGTAATTATTATACAACTGAGAACAAAGATTTGTCCACAGAATCCTACTAAATCAAGACAGATTTGACTGATTAAAACTCTAGTCAGCAAGACACTTGTAGTACAGTCTATGTGGGCAAAGAGTCTTTAAAGTGCAGGTCACAAATCTGTTAGATTTATGGGAATAATCACAAACCTTCTGCTGGGAAAATGCTCAAAATGGAAACCCCAAAGTATGCTCATTCCTTTTTTTCCTTTTGAACTGTAAAATGTTATCAGTAATGTTTTAAAAAGTCTTGGGTAGTCTTATTGCTTCCACAGTACTCATTATTAATTCAAAATCCTTGTAAGCTTAAATAACCTGGTGTGAGTTCAAAGAACAATGAAGATGATTAAGGATCCCAAGGGATTGATTTCTGAGGAAAGACTAAAAGGACCAAACATACATGTATTGGCTGGTTAGGTGATTAAGGAGGCAGAGAAAACAGCAGTGACTTGCTAACATTTCCAAAGTACAACATCTGAAGGTTGTAAATATCATAGCTTTTGTTTAGGATGAACACGAGGAATTAGAGGAGGAATTAAAAAAAACATTTTGAGATAAAGATTATGCAAAAGTGAGAGTTGGCTGTATTATTCTGGGAGAGAGCTTCCTAAAGAAAACATGGTACTCCCATTTCCAGAGTCAGTAACCAGTCTAGGAGAAACTCTGGTAAAGAGTGAGCAATCCTGGGAAGATGGAAACCCTAAAATGTTTGCATTTAAGTCTTTATTTGACACTGAAGATTCAGCTTCGATCTCTGTGGATGGAGCAGCAAATGACTCAAAGGTCACAGGCACAGGAGGAACAGGCACCTCTGCAGGGCTTTCACTCTTACTTCTGTGCAATCATGGAATTGTCAAAATTACAGGAGAAAGGCAAGCAAACGCAGTGGCAGACCCAGCAGACTGTAGTTAAAAATGACCAAGTTTCTCTTGTTTCTTTTTCAAATATCACAACACAAACATCTTGTTCCTGGGAAAAACTAATGGCTTTTTCAATATTTTTACTTAAAAACCAGCAGTTACAACAGTTGAGAAGTCTCACAGATCTGACAGATAAACCTTTTCCCAGCTGTGAAAGACATGAGAAGTTTTTTTGCTATGACAAAAAGTGAAACAACATAGCCTAGAGCTGATAAATGAGATTTTACATAATGAAACTTTTCTGCATCTAAGCAACATCCATCAGTCTCTCCTTCATCCATATTAAATGTTTTACTCAGTTTCTTCAGGTGTTGACTGGTGCTGTGCCATCCAAAGAAAATTTTCACAATTTATTTCTAAAATCCATTTTAGGGTATTTAAGCTTGCCTGCACTCAGCACAGCAGAAGTCATGCCAGCACGTGCAGTGTAGCATGAGAATGAGGGAGGGGGAAGCTCTGCTCTCTCCTGAAACACAAAAGGAGCATCCCCCTCACCAAAGGGGCAGTGTGCATCCTCAGGAATCATGCTGAGAGGAATTTTTGAAAAGTAAAAAGTGTGATGTATTCAGAACATATTTTATCACAGTGTGAAAAACCACCTCAGTATTGCATCTCAAGTCCATAAAGGGATGCATTTCCTTCTTTCATCACCAATGCAGACTGACAGGACATTTTATGCTCTTTACACACACACAAACATGAATATGGATGGTTTTGAGGAAGAGGCCTTAAAGTCCACCTGAAAGAAATCTGTTTTCCAAATCTACTTGGCCAAAAAGAAATATTTTCAGCTTACCAGGGTTGTGTGCTGATTGCAATCAAGGCACTTTTCACTCAATGGCAGAAAACTCTCCCTCCTTTAGGGCACTTCTCAGAAATTAGAGGCAGAACTCCACACCCACTGCCATTAAAGTCTGTAGCTGCCAAGTGTGCTTGTCCTCCCCTCTCTATGGCTTTTTTGTTACTAGTGAAACAATGTTGGATGCACTAAAGAAAAAAATATTCCTTACCATTACCAAATCTCCTGGTTTTTATTGGATTTTAGCTGGATTGGGGGTTTGGGCAGAGGAACATGTTGCAGTAATTTCTCTCTCAAAAATACTGTTTCTAACATATTTCTTTTAATTATGGCACTGGTGTAAATTTAGGAAAACCATATTTTGCTGCAGGTTTAGCAATAATGGAATTGCAGTCGTTAAAAAAAATACATATAAAAAAGAAATACCTTCCAGTAAACATAAACCTGCATCAAAACAATTCCTATTTGCATTGCAAATCTTACAGGGAAACTCATAGCATTTCCATTGCAAAATTACATTGCTTCCAGTGCCATCAGAGACCATGAATGCAGAAATATGAGTTTATTGACTTCATGTTGTGCTATGGCTGAAGAATTGGACACATTCTTATTGTGTGGGACAAATCTGTTTAGGAGAAGAAGTTCCAAGTGAATTACTGAGAACCTGAGGGATGATTTTTTTCTGAATCCAGCAGCACTCACCTTCCAGTCTGACCACCAGAGGTACTTTCAGCTCGAGCTCTTGGCAGGCTTTGGTGATACCATTGGCTATGATGGCACAGTTCACAATCCCACCAAAAATGTTTACAAGGATTGCTTCAACCTGTAGGAAAGAAACCAAGGAGGAATTGAGTGGGGGAATGTTTATGTTTTGACTTTGTTTTTTAAATAAACTCAGGTAACAGATCCAAACAAGGGTAGCACTTCCCATCTGTCAGGCAGATTTATGGAAGGTAAAACTTCACCTCTGCACTCAGAGAACTTGAGTCTGAGTCTATTGTTGCTCCAGTGTAGAGCAGTGATTAATTATCTTGGTCTAAACTGGCATGGTAATTAATGTAATAATTAAAGTATTTACAAAAAAAGGGAAATTTCTACCTATAAATATAAATAAAAAGACCTTAAAGAATCTATAGTTTGATAATTTTTAAAATGTATTGAATGATCATCAGAGTTGGAGCTCAGAACACACCGGGTATGAATGTGTAATGCACATGCAATGAAATATTCATGTGGACACTTCACAAAACAGTCTGGATCTTCACTTTATCACAAGCACGACAGAGGAAAAGGTAATATACTTTCCCTGACTTGATAAAGAGGAGTAAAAATCCCTTCTAATTAACAAGGAGAGGCATGTAATGAAGAGCATTCATTACAACAGGTTAACTGATAACCTCAAAAAACTGCTATTCATCAGTTCCTGGAAACTGCAATTTCTCCACCCAATTCACAATTAAATTGCCCTTCACAACATACAAGACATTAATACATAAAAGATATTAATATGATTTCTTTCCACCTGGTAAGGCAGCATAATATGAACCCAAGCCCATATTACAGGCTCCCGACCATGTTGAGGAGGACACTGTAGGAATGCAGCCCTGCTGCTCCTGGGGCTAATCCACAACATTTGGGGTGCTCTACAAGAAGCTTCACTGGGTGTCACAAATAAGCTTTGCCAGAATTGTGTTGACTCAAAACCCAACAGGATAAAGAAGGGATTAGGTGTGAAGGAATGAAATATCACTGCATTGCACTGGTGCATGATGTCAGCTGCAATTATGCTTAACTCAGTGCACCAGAGGAAGGGATTCACTTTGCCCAGCTGCAGGTAGCCAGGCTCACACCAGCACCAGGAAAACTCCCTGGGGCCATGCACGTTTATAGCTCTGCACAATCAGGTTTTATATCTCTCCACAGACGAAATGTGACAATTCACTCCTGTGGCGTGCACTCACACACACAGAGTTCAGCACAGGTAGTAATACTGCCATCCACAGCACAAAAGGAAAACAAAACATCTCAACAAATGCTTTACTTCCCACAAGACAGGGACACCTTTCATTAGACTAGGTTGCTCAAAAGATGATCCAGTGCATTTTTAGTTCATGGAGCCTGTGTTTGACTCATGGTATGGCTTCCTCAGCCCAGGCAGAGCACAGGCACCAGAAGGAAATTTATAACCCAGTCAAACAAGAACATACAATTTAATTGATTTTATAACCCTTCCTTATAGTCATGTTAAATGCATGCATTTACCAGTTAAGGGTTTTCTGGATTTTCAGTTGGTGATGCCATTGCAGTTATTTATTTCTCCTTTGTGTTACAAAATCCGTAACTGCAGAAGCAACTAAGAGTACAACCATAGAACCCTTGTTCTCACTGCTTGTGCACACACAGACATTCCTGGTGTTAGGAAGTAAAACCTAAGAGGAAAAACAGAGCCCTTCCAACTCTTATCCCATTAACCCTTATGGCAGAGATCTCTCTATGCAAAACACTTTGGTGTTAAAACATCCTGGTGATGAATTCTAACAGTGGGACACGCCACAGACAGCACTCCACCCTTTCTAATACATCCTCCTAATTCAGGGACATTGCACCAGACATGTGACAGATCAACTTAACCAAGTCTGTTTACATTATTAGAGATAAGGAGGAGGATTTTATGCCCACTACAGATATTTTAATTCCTAGCGCAGACTTTTTCATTTAGGGATCTGCTTTTCAGCTTTCAAGCTGAATTTTAATCATGTCTTCTAATCCATTGGCAGCAAAGGGAAAAAAAAATGAAGGAAATTAGATGCAGCTTGGATAATTGATGTTTGCGTGCTTGGCTTTAATAAAAATACACTGTTAAATTAGAGAGGAGTCTAAAAGGATTCAATCAATAAGAAATTGAATCAGGTAGGGAATTCGATCTTGGTTTTATCGTAATCTTCCAAATAAGCCAGAAGATCAGTTCAAATGATGCTGAGATTCACTTTAACTCTGCTGAAATCTGTGAACATTGTTTATCTATGCTTCTGTAGCCTGACTAGATCTTGCATTTCCAGCTGAAAGAACTTTAGCATTCAGACACAGTGGACGGATGAAGAGGTTTTCAGTGTTTCATGTGCACAGAGAATGCACTATCTCTGTATTACTTAAGTCTGTGAGAAGAATAAACCTCCTGTAGCATATCAGGGCCATTATTACCCACATGCTCAGCATCTAATGCCTATGGACTATCAGACATATCAAGGAGAGGGCAAGCTGTCTAGATACAAGATAGGTTACTAAAGAGTATCATTATTCTAATAACCATTTTTACCTACCAGAATGCCTTATAAATGTTTTTTGTTTTGCAGCAACATTACTAGGGAAACAAAAGGTATTAGCACATCCATGGGCCAAGTTTTTTCAATGCAGCAAAACAACTGACAGATGTGAAATCCCCATAAAATGTACTTGCAACTGATTATGATTATGATTCCTCTGGAGAAATATGAGAAGCCACAATGGCATGGTAACATCACCACAAGTATTGGTAAAACCCCACAGTCTCCCAGGTCTCAGCACCAATGCTGGGAAGCCAAAGGAATAGAAACTGAATGCTGCATTATCACTTTTTCATGTTAGATATGGTGTTAAATCTTTGCAAATACTGGAATTAATCCCACAGCTCCTAAGTGCTGTATGAACAGCTATGCAGACACAGAGAGTATTTTCTATATATGAATGTAGATATAATTATGGATAACTATATCTATGTAAAATCTATGTCACCGTATTGCTAAAACTAATAATTTTAATTTGCAATCATTTTTTAGTAAAGTCAGCCTCGACAAAGCCTGAAATTCTGCTTTAAATGTTTGGCACTAAAAAAAACCCCACACTGCAAATGAATGTAACCATGTACTAACCAAAGTAATGGTGTTAGGAGATTACTGCTAGAATTGTATTGGATCACCAACATGATCCACAAGGCTGCCAGGTTCCACAAAACTAAGAGCATTTTAGGTAGAGCAGAAGCAGCTTTAGAATAGCTGGCTGCTCCCTAAAATCAGATAGAGTGTGTGTGCATTTACTATAGTCTCTTATTATTATTATTTTCTCTAAAAATATTCCCAGCCTTAACGAAACACACGCTGGGATGTGATCATCACACACTCGAGGATGAATCGAGGCAGCACCATAAAGCATTGCACCTTTCCACAGCTCATCTCTAAATCCATACTGGGGATGTCTGGCTGTCTGCAGCCACTGCTCCCCACTCTGCTGACCTTAGAGCCTGCACCAGCCACACCAGCTCTGCGTGCAGAATGAGAGAGGACAAAATCTTGACACTGCCAAGTTGTTGTTCCTCTTTGATTTCCCATTTCTGCTGTCACCACAGAACAGCTACAACAGGTGCAGGATCACCTGCACCAACAGGTCTGCAGCACCAACAGGTCCTTCCTACAAGGCAAACTCTGAATCTCACATAAAGCAGACATCCAAACGTGGATGCAGTTTAATTTAGATGAGGCTTCATCAACACTGGGAGATGATCCAAACCTGGGCAGCCCCATAAAGAAGTTGTCCTTCTTTCCCTCTCCCTCCCCAGCCCATAAAAAACCCTCTTCTGTGCCTAATTTCTGCTCATGTATTTTTGAGAAGCTTTTTCTCAGCCCTCCCCACATTATCTCATCTGATGACATCAAGGACTTGTGACCGTTTCCAATTCACAGTGTCCCATGCATGCCTTGAGACTTTGTACACAGCCTTTCACACATGCATGAACATGCACAGAGTGAACTATAAATATTATAAAATATTGTATTTACCAATATAATCTTTGACCTTGCTGGAAATTGTGACTTTGAAGTTCAATCCATGTATTTTAGATGAAAAAATATTCAGTAATAAGCTATTCAGTAACTGTCAGTAAAACTACATCTGCAGCACATTAAAAGCTGCACTAGCAAAGAACGTGCTCTTGGTTTGTCTGATTGAAGTCTGGAAAAAAACACCTCTTATTGCAAGGAAGCTGAATTAATTTATTGACTCTTCCTCACTCTTTCATCAGCTGGAAGTGTACAGCTATGTGGAAGACAGTGGGTTTGCATGGTACAGCTGGCAAACATGCTCCTGCCTGGAGGCTCCTAGCATTTTTGGAGGTTAAAACATGCATTGTGTCTCCCAGTCCTTCTGGTCAGCAGAGTCATGTTTTGTGTCCACAAAAGCACATTCTTTTACCAAATGAAGTCATGAAATTGCCAGGAAATAAGTAAGAAAAGCAAGTTGGCATCTCGCTGCCAGGCATTTGTTTCTTCCCTCCTCCCTTCAACAGAATAGACAGCAGTGGAAGGATGATATCTCAGACCACCCAAACATGTCCCAGACTGGGGGGATGCTCACATGGATGGGTACTGGGACACAAGCAATGAAGATCCAGATGTATTCCCAGCCCTTGGAGGGAAAGTAAGGTGCTGTCACCTACAGCTGGATCCAGACATGCAGTCCTGCAAACATCCAGAAGCCTGACAATCACTGCCATGCAAAACTTTTCTATTCCCATCCTGATTTTCAGAGATATTCTACACCTCAAATCCCAGGGGATCCCAGTTAAAAGAAGGGCATTGCCTTTTAGGGGGTAGATAGCAATATTAAGAAAAAACCAAACCACTGGGTAAAATGGGATACATAGTCCTTCACTTTGAGTCTAATGTAGTGCATTTGATCCTTCCCACTACTCCACTGGTGTTTAATATTCATTCATTCATAGTTTACCAAATTTGTTTCAATGTGAAAGAAGCAGATTTTATCCAATTCTCAATACAAAGTAATAAAATGTAATAAAAGACAGATGCCCACACTTGCATCTTCATTCTTTATCCTTCTGCTCCAACAGATAAGTCAGATGCACACATTTTTATATATCTCTGTATTATTACAGCCTGGACCACAGGTCAAATGTAACATTTTTCTTATTCGGTTTTGAAATATTAATCTTATTCTCTATCTTTATATATGAGAGAGCACTTATGGTTCATTTGAAAATAAAGATTAAGCTTTCTGTATCTGAGCAGTATGAAAGATTTACAAACACAAAAACATTTGCTTAAAACACCCACTAGAGGACAGTGCAATTCAATGTGGAAAAGGGATATAAAAATATCTTTGGAGAGGAGAGCAGGGTTATTTTTTCTACTTAAAGCCAAACGATATGATTTAACTTTATAAAAATTATGCAAAGTATCATTCTGCCTCTTTGGGATGGAACTTTGAAAGTCTGAAAGTGGTACGTTTAAAGAGATTGAATCAACAAACAGCAGAGTAGGAAAGCTTGCAGTCAGGTGAAGAAATACTGATACAAAGCAATTTTGAATGTCTTGCACTATTCTAAAACAGGTCAAGGTTTAAAATTCACTGGCAATGCACCCTGTTGTCTGGGCAGGAAAGGAACTCTGATGAACCTCCAAAACACAATCCAAATTTTTCTGTCTGGGGTACCCCAACTGATAGGTAGGAAAAGCAGATTAAGGATTTTTGTCCAAAGCTAATTTCTGGTCTGTATTCAAGAGGCTCCTGAGAAATGCAAATCTCACTGAGAGCAAATACCAGGTTCTGCCACATCCCCCTGCTGTATGTGACGCCCCAGTGTTGGATGGCAGGTGAGAGGGCAGTACCTGGCTGGCACTGGGAGGAAGACTTTTGAAATGTAACTCCCAAGAGCTGCAAAATACCACATTTTTGCGAAGTCAAAACTTTGTAGGTCCAATTTCTGGTGTGCTGAAACAGCCTCCTGCAGTTTTCTGTCCTTCCTTTGCTCACAGCAAATTCAGGATCTAGAACAGGACAGGAATTTATTGGCTTTGCTGGTTTGAAAACACTTCAGCAGCAATGCTCTGCTCACTGACCAGATTCCAGGTTGTGGCCCTTCCTTGGGGTATGAAAAACAGGCAGGCCAGGAGGGGTCTGGAGCAGGGAGAGCTCTGGTACTCTCCAATACCAAAGATACCCCCCAGAATGGACCACCAGGAACATCCCTGCTGTGGGATTTTGTCTTAATTCTCTGTAGCAGTGACACAAAAATAAAAATTAAGGGATCAGAGCTCATTAATGGAACGAGATGAAATGATGACTAGCAAATTACACATCAGAGTGCCACAGTGGAAACAGTCCCCAGAGACATTCCTTCATTCCTTTGCCCAGCTCTAAGTAGTGCATGTTTTGGGAACAGAAATATTCCAATTCCATACACACAGCCTCCAAATTCCAAAATATCATGGCATGTGATCTCAGGAACCTCCATTTCAATGAATTTCAGTGAGAAGTCTCACACCAAGCTTGTTTTGGGAACGTTTCCTCACCTGCAGGACACACACTCTGCCCTCCCTGAGCCCTGGCACAAACACATCCATCACAAAAATCCATCATTCCTCTGCATCCTTTGGACTGGGATCAACCTGAGATGCATTTAGGAAGCTGCAAACCACCCCCTGCTTCCTCTGCCTGTGCTCCCACCTGGCCAGACCTCAGTCAGGTCCTGTCCACATTAATGCAGATTAATGCATTAATCCCACCTCATGATCCAGGCAGAGCAGGCAAGAGCCTGCAACCATGCAGGCATGTTCTTTCACTGATGGGAAGCACAACCAGCTCCTAATATAATCCTCATTTATGATAATAAGGGAAAAGAATAAAGAGAAGGAAAATAAAATGTTGAGACCACCAAAGTACCAATCTGAAGTATACTTGAGAATAAGGACATAGGAATAATAAGCCTTTAGTATTGTTTTGGGGGCATAATGCATCAGGTAGGTGATAGAAAAATTATATTTTTGGTGCAAATACGGCAGGATAACTTTTCTACCAGATCATGGGTATTTGGGATAAATTTGTTCTGACTCTCATTTAAATATCTGAGCTTCAATGAGATGAACCCCTGGATGAGCAGAGCAGATTTCAGAACAATATAGGGAAGATAACTATCTACACAACCACACTGAAAGACTGAAAAAACCACACATCATCAGTTCTTGCTTGTCAGATGAGAGCACAGTATTTCAGATTGCCTTTAAATTTCTCTTTGTGCACCCAGAACTAAGGGAAGTTGCACAATTGGGACTGATTTGGGGGATATTAATCCAGCAAAACCAAGATGCACCCACACCACTTCTCTTTAGGCACAAGCAGTGCACACTGGTCATTAAACACTCGGGGAGCTCCTATTGACTGTTCCAGATTAGCATGGTAAGTTATAGACACCCTCCAAACCCACTCATCCAAGGCAGTTTATACAGCAGCATGACTGCAAGTAGTTCTTCCACAACAGCAAAGTCTATAAAAATTGATCCAATATTTGCTGAATTTTGCCTCTACACTTCAGATTAATTTCTCAGAGGCACATCATACACTTTCTCTAATGTTTTTACTGTCTGAAGTTTCAATTAGAATTTTGCTAAGCAATAATCAGCTTTCTGAAAAATAATGCAGCAGTGTCATCATTACTGAAGCATGTGACACAGGATGTAGCAACGTGTCCCTGTTATTTCAACAACATGTTCTGCCCTGGGGTGCCTCTGTGCACAGTTTCATCATCCCTTATGGTGTGTTCAAAGGCAAAAAAGTCAGACAAGCTGAAATAATTTGAACCAAAAACATGCAATATTCCTCCAAAGAGGGAGCACCTGGAGAGCACAAGTATATGATATATGGATATATGATGGATATATGATGGATATATGATGGATATATGATGGATATATGATGGATATATGATGGATATATGATGGATATATGATGAAATGGAGCTGTTCAGGGCACCATCCACAGCGTGGGCTGCTGCCAGGTGAGTTGTTCAAAGAGTGAGTTACACTGGATGGTGTGCTGAGGTGTGTGCCAGACACCTGGCAAATGAACAAACCAATGCTGTTAAATGGCACAATCACAAATATCCACAACAAGGCTTGACTAAACAGAACTGCTGATGTGATGACTTTCTGTATAAGACTTTCTGTTTAATGCAACAGCCAGCTGAAAATGTATTATCAGTTTGGAGACATCTCAAGGTGTGCCTTCTCTTTTCCTTCTGGTTTGATTTTCTCCTAAGCCCAGCTAGAATGTGCCTTGCTCCAAACAGAGAGTTACTTCATAATTCAGGCAAGGAAAAAACCAAAACCAAAGCCCCACTAAGATCTGACATCTTGATATCAATAATGTTTGAGGTCCACTAGTAAAATTTATTTCCCAAAATGGAAAGACACCAGAACTTATCTTTATTTCCTCTTTAGAAATAGCCTTAGAAATACAAATACTGTGTTTATTTGGAGTATCAAAGTACTAAGTAAAAGTCCCAATCACATGGAAAAAGAAAGATGAAGAACAGTTATTTATTGCTCTAGAAAGACTTGGGATCTTCCTTTTTGTCACCTGAGAAACATCCCTGACTTCTACTCCCCGTGCAGAAGAAAACGAAATGCTATAGAAGCTTCTATGTAGGTCAGGCTGCTTTTCTTACTGAGACAATGGAAACTTTTAAAAAGGAATTCTGTACTTCAAGAAGCTTAATTAAAGTACAAAAATGCATTGTCATGGGTTCTGAACTACATATACACATCTGAAATCTCCAAATAATTAAAACACGTTCTTTTACAGTAACATTGTAGTCATCAAAAACGTGAATTGCTGTCCTCATTAGGTTCCAAATTACTACCACATAAAAATCAGCTCACTTTTAACATGTAGTAAACCAAAGCAGAACTAGTAAAACTCGGAAAGGTACTTAGAAGAGTGATAAAGGCACTGGACAAGCTTTGTATACAGAATATTCTAAATAAACTACAACTTTCCATCTTAGCAAAGGAAACAGAAGGAGGATTCAGAGCCAAGTCTGCAACTAGTAAGGGAACAAGGGAAAAGGTACAACCATTTTGTACTTGCCTCCAGGTAGTTTTATTTCTTAGTCCTTAATTCTTGTAATAAGATGGTGAAAATACAAAAGGGGCCCTTTTACTGTTATTTTCAAATACAGCCTACAGCTATAGTTGGAAATGCTGCCACAGGATATTGGTTATGTCAAAAGCTTATATGAGTTGAGAATGTATAGCAACAAATTCCTGGAAAGAAAACCACCAAAGACTTGTAAATAAAACAGTATCAGAGATCACTAGGAAGCATCCTCAACACTTGTCCTCTTGTGCTCCTCTTTACCTGCCTCTGGCTGCTGCTGGAAAAAACAGATCAGATCAAGGCAGGTCCAAGTCTTACTCAATGCAGTTACACTCTTCCAGTAAGGCACAGCTTACATTTCTTTAATATATCTATGCAACCCTTTTCCAAATTAAATCACAAAATAGCTGGTGTCTGAGTCATATGTCCCTTTATCAGTTTCACTGATTACAAAACTCTCTAATCTCAGCACTTACCACCTAGCATCAATCAGAAACGTGGCACCAGACAAGTGATTTGTGATTTTGATTACTTCTCCTTTTATTTGAATACAATTAATTCCTTGTTCTTTCCTATCCTTTTGAGGATCAGATCCCAATCAGAAGATGGGAACAGAAATTAATGCCTGTGGAACAAGCTTAAGAAAAGCTTATGTGTCCTCTTCCTCTTGCTTCATCCAGCCTCTGGTGCTCAGCCAGAGAGGGGGAGCTTGTTCCTGGGACATACCAAGCTCCAGATGGAATACAGCCCAAGCAGACTTAGGAAATTCTCCTCCCGCCTTGCTAAACTCAGCCTGCAACATTCCCTGACCACCCAGCAGCTCACACTTTTCCCAGTGGTCACCAGCAGGACTTGTTGCCACCTCAACATCAGTGACAATTTCTGTTCCAGAAATGCCTCTTCCAAAGGCTGTCCACTCTGGTATTATATACTGAAGACATTCGGCTGTGGACAGGACTGCTGAAAGACAGATAGTGATCTTTATCTTCTGCAAAGTTTATATAAAGGAATTTAAACGAAAAAAAAAAAAAATAGAAAAATAGTGACAGTTTAAAAATTAATGACCAGTACTAACATCCCCATAATGCTAAACTAAGAACTGGATTATTGCAAAATGGGATGACTCAGGAGCTGACAAAGTAGTTCTACATACTTTTTTGGACTGTCTTGCTACTTGCAAAATCATAAAATGCAACTGAACATTTTTTTCTTATAGCAAGGGGGAAAACATTGGCCTGAATCTTTGACAAGTAAAAATCAGTGATGTCACTTCAGTCTTCCTAATAATTTAACCTATCATCTTCATCTTCATCAAACTTTTTTCACCTATTTTCTGCATTAAGAAGGGAATCACCTTCAGAGAAATAATTATTCGATAATAATCTCCCATCCACTTTTCAAAAGTTTATCAAAGTATCTTGTAATAAAACCAGAACTGAATATTTTAGCCACAAACCCAAAGTGATATAATCAGCAAATCTCAACTGTGAAAGAAGTTATAGAGCTACATTAAGAAACAGATGGAGTGAGCCTAAAACAATCACAGATAAGCCAGCATAAAGGAACTTAACTTTAGATTAATCAAGGTTGAGATGCTCAAGGCAACCACGGGGAGTCAAGCACATTAAAATTAACAGGAGATGCATGTAAAGCACAGGCTGCTTCTTATATCTCACTCCAATTCTCTACAGAACAATAGAGGGAATTGTAGGGGTCCCTGTTAACCATATTCCCTTGCTTTACAAGTGATTTTGAAGTATGGTCAAGCAAAATATCTATCTCAAAAATGGCTCTCCTGGACTCGTTACCTTCAATAAGAACTGGAAAAAGCTCATGAGGATTTAAGACTCCCACATTAAATTGCAAAAGAAATGTCAGAACAAGTCCCAAATGTACACTCTCATAACACTTGAAACTAAGCATGATGAAAACAAACAAATAGCCAGCAAATACTCAGTTATACAACCAACCACATTTCACACAGCCAAAAGCTGTCACTTGGCTTCTGCAGCAGATTTTCTAAATTCAGATCTTCTGCTGGGAATCAACAACTTAAATGCAGTTCCTTGGTGCAAAGATACAAAGAGGCAACTCACAAATAAAAACTAATTCAAAACAGAACGTAGTGCAAAATTCAGTGGCAATATTTAATGCTAAGCACACAAGTCCAGCAGTGTCTCATACCTTTCAATCTCAAAATCAGATAAGTAAGTATATCCAAAGCAGATTACTTATTCAACAATTTGAGAGCATAAAAGTAAAGTCGCACATTTATTTCTTCACATGGTAACTTTTTTTTTTTTTAATTTCCTGCTGGATGACCCACAAAAAGGAAAAGTTCCCATCATTAGAGTCTATTTCCTCACCTGAGAAACACACCTTGTTTTCCAATACACACAGTGTCAAGACAAACTTGTGATCTAGGCTAAAATGTAGAAGTGAATTAAAAGTATGTCTTTCACAAGCAAACAATGCAAATGGTTATAATCAAGGAAATTATTGCAGGCAGAAACCATTTAATGCATGCATTGCATGCAGTTTTTGTTAATTACTTTTAAAGTACTTGTGCACAGTAGTGGCTAAAGAGGAATTACATAAAAGGGAGATTAAATAAAAACATTTCCAAGTGGGTGTTTCAAGCTGAGCCACAGTCTGTAACAACAGTGCTGATTAACCAGGACAGCCTTGGCTTCACTTCCAAGGCCTTTAATGGCCCACCATAACCTCATTCATGGAATGGTTTGGGTTGGAAGGGAACTTAAAACCCATCCTATTCCACCCCCTGCCATGGCAGGGACACTTTTCACTGTCCCAGGTTGCTCCAAGCCCTGTCCAACCTGGCCTTGGACACTTCCAGGGATCCAGGGACAGCCACAGCTGCTCTGGGCACCCTGTGCCAGGGCCTCACTGCCCTCACTGGGAACAAGTTATTTCTTATATCTGATCTAAAACTACCATCTCTCTGTTTAAAGCCATTCCTCTTTGTCCTGTCACTCCACACCCTTGTAGAAAGTCCCTCTCCAGCTCTCTTGGATTCCCTTTGGGCACTGGAAGGGGCTCTGAGCTCTCCCTGGAGCCTCCTCCTCTCCAGGCTGAACAACCCCAGCTCTCTCAGTCTGTCTGCAGGGCAGAGATGCTCCAGCACTCTGATCCTCTTTGGGGCCTCCCCTGGACTTTCCCACCTTTTCTTTTTCAAGCATCAACAGCAGAGATTCCTGCCTAGATTCTATCTGTCCAAGTGATGACTGAACTGCTTTGCTCCAAGTCCCTGTTCCAGATGTTCTTCTTTTATGCATGGAAAACATCACAAATGCATTTGTGTGGGACATCAGCCCAAAGAGTTCTACCACACTTTGGGGAACCAACACATAGTCAAGGAACTTGAACTGAAAAAGGGTTTCCTGAATTTGTTATTTGATTTGATAAAGCCATCTCCCAATGCAGTGTGGACACACTACAAACCTCAAGCTGAGCACTCTTCAAAGCCAAGATACCCTGCAGCACTCTCACAGCTCTCACCTCAGTGACACCTTCGAGTGTTTACAAAGAGCAAACAAAAGGACTCTGGTTTACTTCTGCCTAATTAAAATGTTTTAAAAGAATTTAATTATAAAATGCCAAACTACACAAATGCAAAGATCTTTCCTACAGAGAATTAGTGATGAATTGAATGATTTTTTTTTTAATCAAACTGTTGGCAAGCGGTGTGGGTTTCCTGTTTGTAAACAACCATATGAATGCTAAACATATTTATTCACAACTTGACACGAAATACAGCTCTGTAATTAATCATTTCCCTATCCAGTCAGAAAAAATAAACCCCCAAACTTGTACCCCCTCTTATTATGAAACAGTCAGCTACACATAAATGAATAATTATCTGAATTATCAACTATCTACAGATGTGCAGCTCTTTTCAGCTCAGACAATGGCATTCCCCTGATGCAAACTGCTAATCCCACACACATTCTCTTATTCTTTGTTTAAAGTGGGAAAATCTCCTTACTTATTAAATACGCTCAATCATGGGCTATTAAAACTATTGTTTCAGGTTATCTATTAATTGCAGGCTTCCCTGTCTATGTTCACTGCTACGATGCTGCCCCTCTTATAAATTGAAAAATGCCTGCCCGAGTGGGTAAAATGTTAAAGGCCACGGGTTAAGACTAATTCTGGAAAATAAGGTAATTCTTAAGCTGTGAAAAGTTGTCACTGGAATTAACTTCTTGAAATCCTGTCTTACTTTGAAAGGCTGAGTTTCAGATATAAAAAAATACTCAGTAGAACTTATTTAATTTCAGGCTTAAATAATTTGCAAGACTTTTTGTTTTCTATATCAACAAGATGTTTAGATCTGAAAAGCTTTATGATTGCACTCCCTGTAAGACCTTACTTTAATCTTCTGAAATGCCAACAATCAGCAGTCAATATGAAGACAGAGGAAACTGTATTGCTCATGGGAAAAGACTAAATCCTTTGTGGGAATATTATATTAATCCAAAATAGACCAGAATTGTAATCTGCTGCTTGAATATGATTCTGAATGCAATGGCAGCAATTGAATGCTTTTTTATCCACTTCAATGGGAAAAATAAATGTACAAGATCTTTACAAGCTTAGTACATTCAAATAGAATAAAAGTAATATGTGACCAAGTGACATCTTTGACAGAAAAAAATTGCTGGTAAAATAAACAAGCAAAAACTACAACACACACAATGCAGGACATGGAAGATGTGCCAAGACCTAGACAGAACAGCATTGATGCCACCTGCTTCTGAAAGATCTTTTTCATTATAATGAACCTTGAACTAACAAAACACAGAATTTCTTACAGACTTAACGTGAGATTGCTCCAGAAATTTAATACAGTAACTTAAAAATCAATGATTTTGTTTAGATACCTGTAACTCATGTACAGTATTGCCTTGGTGTTATGGGAAGAGAAGTGGGAAAGGTGGAGAAATAATTTAACTTTATAATCCATGGAGTCAACAAGAATGATTCTTGAATGACAACAGATAATAAAACATTTGTTATCAAAGTTTCACTTTGTTGTTTGTCTCCAGTGTCTGCAGCTGACAGATACACTCATTTATAATCCTCTGCCAGTTGCAAACTGGCAAACATTTTTGAATTAGTCCCTCAGCTTGAGCCTACAAATTTAATTGATTCCACAAACAACTGGGAAATGTTTCAAGACTTTGCTTCAAGACACCCAAAAAGTCCTATATCATACCTAACAGAAAAACCAATGGGCTGTTCCCTGGCATTTCCTGAAATGCTGGTTCAGAATTAAACATAACCTGGATGAAAAATTTAAGAAGCATCAGAAGTAGTGTATCAAGAAAATATCTTTGGCCTAGAAAACTTATGACTAGTTCCAATTTTGATCCAAATTAGAAGCATATCTAAACCTCCAAGGACTTTCACTAAGCAGTAAAAAAAAATTGTGTGTTTAAATCTGCACTATTGTATGTAATTCACCAGAAACACTTTAACAGAGTGAAAACTGCTGTTCATATCAATGAAGAAAAATGCTCTCCTCAGTTGTGCTACAAAACCAAGAGGGAAACACTACTTAAACTGCATAAAGAAGAATTTATACTTAAACAGGGAAAAAAATCAACAAATTAAAGCTAAGGTAAATGGTGCCGTGATTACTGCATTGCTCCTTTCATTTGGGACTATTCTGATCACATAGAATTAAATAGATTTTTCACAAAATCCTCTGTGAGCACATGATCAAAGCATGTGCTTTGTATCAGAAAGTATCTCAGAAACACAATGATTACCAGTCACAACTCCAGGCAACACATTGCTGCAGACAAAATTGATGTAAATCAGAAATGAGAAGCACTGGAAAAAATGTGATAGATCCTTGTTGAAATAGTCAGTACTTCTCTCATAAACACTCAAATACTTTATAGTCATTATTTCTTGATTTTTCTATCAGATGACAAACCCCAAATATGTGATTAAAAATATATCAAAAGGCCTTGGAATTCAGAATTAAAGAATGAACTGTGTCAGCAAATTATGGCCACTAATGGATTATCACTGAAATTCACAATTATTTGTAAAGGTCCCTTTGGAAGATGTTGCCAAAGGAGTAACTCAATGTGGAAGAAACAGCTTTGCCAGAGATTAAGAATAAAACTGGATTTGGAAAGCAAAGTGCAAAATGAAAAGGGTCAGTTTTCACTTTGGCAGATATCTACCAGTGAACGTCTCAAAGTTTAATTTAAAATATGTAAAAGTTCTCTAGAAAGGTGAGGGGTGATAGAACCAGTGGTCTGAAGAAAATTAACTGATTTTAGTTGATGGAAAACAGAGGGAACAACAGTACAGCAATATTGAAACGATCTGATTTATCAGTTCCTGCACTTTTTCACCTGTGAATTAATTCCTCTGCTCAAGTAGAGCAGCGAGATTAATGTACATGGGAGTGGTTTATTCATCCTGTCAAAGAAACCAAAACCTGCTCAAAGCTCAGATAATCAAGTTTGGATAAGAAAGCATCAAAATACACATGCAAATTTCTTCATTTTTCTATAGGTTTACAAATATTCAGTTCAGCAGAGACAACAAAAAAATCTCGTGCAGAACTTCATTGCAACGGATTCAAATATGAACAGGTGTGGTACATGACAGAGCCAACAATATAAATATACTTGAATTTCATTAATCCTTATCCAATGAATATATTCACTCATTCACATAAAGAGAACATTCTTTTATAGCCACCAGTATCAAAAGTACAGAGTTATATGAAACCATTTAAAATAAGCCATTGCTATTAAATTATAAATTTACATCCATCTTTACAAATATATTTAACCACTCCAAGCATATGGATTTTATAATTGAAAGTCAACACAACATTTTAGTAAATTAAAAGAAAATAAATTTCAGGAAATCTGAATGTTTTATTTTTGGTTCATAATTGCCCCTTCAGGGCTTTCTTTAACCCTTCTCTGTTAATTAGCCATCTGCTAAAGGTTATTATCAGAGATATAATAACTTGCAGAGATGACAGTTCTGATCCAAATTGGCAATATTTTTGCTCGTGTCCTGTGTTTATGGATTCTGTATTCTTTTCCTTCAAGGACTTGGAGTACAGCAAATTCTCAGTATTGGTGTTTCAGAGGAGGCTTAGCCAACATCACCCTTTAATGCAAATTGCCAAGGCAAGCCCAAGGACAGGACAGTTGACTTTCACCAGGATGTTTGGACTCTTGGTCTAAATACTCACATGTCAAACTGGCCACTGCTTTTTGCACTAACTTATAAAGAGCCCTCATTCAATGCCATCACCTCAGTTATTTTCTGGCCTGCACTTCATGTTTCCATAAAATCTCCCTTCCTACAAAACAACTTTGGTTTAGTTAATCACCATCATAGCCAGGCTCTATTATTACCTGCTAGGCTTTGATTACCAAGACTTCAGCAAATCCAATATCCCTGATTTTCTCCTATGGCAGCAACTGTGAAAATGACTTCTGGAGAACACAGAAAATGCTACAGCAGTTCTACATTGAGAGCTTGCTGCTCTCCCTCTGGTACAAAATTCACACAAGTTACAAAGCTACTTCTGAAATAATTGTCCACTCTTCTGGCTTTGAAGTCAAAACCCAGCAAGTCCTTCTTGTGTCTGCCCAAAGCCTTCCACCACACCCAACACTGAGGAATTACAGCCCTACTTTATGCCCCACATGTCTTATTTGACAAATGAACTCCACAAACCCATGTAATGGCAGAGCTGTGAATGCTCAAAGATAATAATGCTTCATGTGAGGAATGAAATGGAATTCTTTCAAACATTTTACAGCTAAACAAACAAGAATTTGCTTATTGTTAAATCACAATCCATACAACTCCTAGGTCAGGATCTACATTTAGCTACAGTCATGGGTTGCAATGTAGGTAGGACAAACTGTTTTAAAGCACAGAATGATGCAATAGTTCAGTCTGTGTATTGCTGAATGTGGATGTCACCAGGATGTTTGGGTTTTTACTTCACTCACTGGTTATTTTCAGGCCTTCCCATGTATGGCAAGCATTTGAAAGCATTCTTCTAAAAGCATGTTAGTTCATTCAAAAAAAAAATATCCAAAAATGCATGAACACTGTTCAAACACTGCACACGGCTGCAAATGGTAAAGACTTAAATGTGTACAAGCCCTCAAAGAAACAAAACCCGTTGTATTGATTTCTGGATAGCTATTTTGGCTTCCCAATTATGAAAAAGCTACAGGTAGCAGTTTTCAGTATAACGTGATGCTGCAATTGTCGCCTGTTTCTCATTAATTTTTCATTCCTACAAGAAAAAGTCTTTCCTGGGAGCACTAAGTGTCAGTGCAAGTCTGTTTCATTCACTTTTCAACACCAGACACGTATTTATTCCTAAGTTTTCAATTCCATTGCATAGCTTGCTATGCAACTTGCACACATCAACCCCAGCAGCAGACAGCTTTTCACCAAAAACTTGTAACTTGACATATACCTTGTCTTGCCTTAGGCTTAAATTGATTAATTCATCTTTCACTTGAGGTAAAGTCTCCCATTTAAAATGTTTTAGTAGGAAGAGGCAGATTTTACAAAGTGAACCAGAAAAAGGACTTTCAGCATCTCTGTCACACTTTCAAATTTGATATTATGCACAGCTATTAAAGAAGTCTTTACTTTTTAATTTTGCTGTTGCTATCTACATGAAGTTTCTTCTTTCTGGATACTCCTTCCATTGCAAAATATGACGACTACAAAGCAATGCTTGTCTCAGTCTTTTCTCCTCTTAGAATTCAATTTAAGTCTCACATTCTCAGATTTTTTGCAAGAAAATGGAGTTAGAGGAGTTACTCAGAATATCAAAAACTCACTTACGAAACTCATTCTATTACAGCAGTCAGTGGAACACCACAGAGTAACTTTGACAGGAGACAGCTAATACTTCAAAGGTAACAACAAACTACACAGGTTAACTATGGAAAAGCTTCCAGGAATAGATGTGCTATCTGCCTAAACTGATGATGAAGACTGAGAATTTCTTCTAAAAAAGGCATATGCTAATTCAATCACAGAACTCTGACCTCAAGGCAGGGATTTTTGGTCAAATGTTTGTGGGAAGTCAGACTAGATGATCTTAAATTTCTTTCCTAATCTTCCAGTCTCTCTCAAGAAGCCATACAGATTTGGGGTTGTATAACCTCCATGTACCTCAACACTTTTGGCATATTACTGACATGCATTTGTTTTAACCCTAGGGTAGCAGGGTGGCTGATCATCAGCACGTCCATCAGCTGCTCCCTTGACAGCTCATTTTGATGGCAGGACACAAAAGCAGGGGATTTCAACCTGGAAAAGAAATTAAGGATATATGGAAAATTGTGCTGAATGGAGCAAAGAAAGGAAGAACCCCTGTCCCAAATGTTTTGCTTATGAATTTGTTCAGTTTTGTAACCCTAACAAAGATAAAAATGAGCAGATTTTCATCTGACGTTTCCCCTTTAATAGCACAAACGCTCCTCACATGCTGAATTTGGGACAAAGAGCCCATAAAAGCAGTGCATTTGGGAGGTTGCTGGAAAGAACCATTTCCAGGTAAGACTGCAAATTTGCATCCACTCTTCCAGGTGTCACTGTTCTCTGTCCTGCAGCTGAAGGCAAGGAATTGTGAACAGCAGCAGGACTGCCAGCTTGATTTTCACTTGTGTTTGAGGCACACAGGCCACTTTGAGCCCTTTTCATCCACACAGCAAAGCTGACTTGCAGTAAATGAAATGCTACATCACGTTATGCTGTGAAGAACTGCTGAGAATAACGCTGCTGAGCACTGAAATGAAGGGAAGGTACATCCTTTGGCAGGGAAATAAGACACAGGCATGTACCCACCATGTGCCTGAACAGGGGAAGGGGCTGCAGAACAAAGGGTTTTAGTGGAAGCCACGACATCTCCTTTAAACATGAAAACAATGTTAGAAGCTCCATTACATGGCCAGCTCTCTGACCACACAGCTGTACACACCCTACAGTCACATTTCTACAACTGTATTTATCCTGATGTTACGAATTTTACAGTTGAATTAGTGAATAAAATAAAAGCAACCTCAGCAGTGAAAATTCAAAGCTATTATCAATCCTGTAGGCCTAATAATATTAGTGACTGTCCACCTACAATGACATATGATAGGAGAGCTACTAAACCATTCAAACCATATATTTTAGAAATCTGTATAATCCTTCCTCTCTCCCCCTCCTCAAATATTTATTTTCCATAGCAATAATGACCTCAGTATTCAAGGCAGCCTTTGAAGATTAATGACCAGTGGAGGTTAATGGTCCTCAGCTATTCTTCAAACCATCAACTCCTCCCAGCCAGTCATTAATCCACAAGAAATGCCTTAATGCTTCACTTATTACTGCTTAAGCATCAAGCCTGTAAATTTTCAGGGCATTAAATCTCAAAAAGTAACCTTTTTCTCTTCACAGATCTCTATTTCAACACAGCAGACAGATGAGATGAAAATGACTTCATTTTACAGGGAGAATCCAAAGACTCTAGTCTTTACCAAAGACTAGCATTTATTTATGTTTATTTGCATCTATTTGTTTTGGGCACTAATAAATAACATCTCCTTTCCTGTCAAAATATGGATACCAAACCTTCTTCAGCCAGCATGTCTTTGACACCTCTATAAATAGGTGTTCTCCCTCAGCCCAGCAGGAGACTGCAGTGGAGGATGTGGAATTGCACAACTCAGGGCACACAGCCTGGTTTCTAACACAGCTCTGCCTTTAGGTAACTTGGGAGAGTATTGCCACTTCCAGAAAGCTTCTTCTTCTCATTCTTTACCTGTTTAGGTTAAAACTGCTTAAGGAAAGGAAGACTTCTACTGTAGGATGAGGATGGAGAGACCTTGACTTCAGCCCAGGTTTCTATTCCATTCTTCAACAAAAGCAATTACAACAAAACTCTTCCCCAGAGCCTTTTAAACTCAGCATTCTTTTGTACATAATTTTGTACACTGAAGTGGTACAGCATATAAAAATCATTCTAATCACTGAATGCTTTGGGTCAGAGGGACTCAAATGCTCACCTAGTACCACTCCCTGCCATGGGCAGGGACACCTTCCATTATCCCAGGCTGCTCCAAGTGTCCAACCTGTCCTTGCCTGCCAGGGATCCAGGGGCAGCCACAGCTTCTCTGGGCACCTGTGCCGGGGCTTCAGCACTCTTACAACCATCACAACTCATCACCTTTCCTCCACACCATTTATTAGTCTTTTAAAATGTCATGACAAATTATTTGCTCTATTGTTCCTGAATGCCAACAGAACAAGCCATCAAAAATAGTAAAAAACCCAAGCCCGTCTTTAAATAGTGACAACATCAATCACACAATCTATATCCATTCAGAAGGTCAATTATACAAAAATATCTAATTTAGACACATTTGATCTGGGCAGCCCATCAATCATCTAAAGGGTAGCCTTTCTTCACCTTTTTTTTTCCCCTTTTCTCTTATTCCTTTAAATGGACATCAAGTTTTACACTCTTTCCTTATTGTAATGCTCTACTTAATAGGACATGTTCTACAAAGTGTTCACAACTCTGATGTTCACAAGAAAATGAAAAATTCTTTGTAGGGTTCAGCGTCATATGACAAACACAGCAAGATTTCATTATTCCTCAATCATTTTCTTTGAAGAAAACACCACACCACAACAGAGTCAGAAAAATGTTGACATTAAATTTAGAAAAAGACTAGACATAATATCAGACTATTATCATGCTCATTTATATTGGCACTCAACGAGCATTAGTTGTGAAGGCAGCAGGGCTGGCTGTCAAATGTGAACAAATTGACAAGCTATTAGAGTGCCAACTGGAGGGATTCAATTAGAATATTTACTCCAGCACCAGCAAAGCCTTGCTTTTAAGATAAGGCAGAAATGTGGTGTGTGTTGACCGGGAAATAAAGATAGAAAATTAATAGGCATAGACAGAAGTGTATCACTTCCTTTCTGCTATAAAAGCTACAAGCAAAGAGATTAACTTCAAAACATTAACTCTAAAAAAGGTAATATCCAATGCAAATCAAAGGAAAACAGTGTGGGCAAGTCTGTGTCATGGCTCTGTCCAAAGACTGACAAGCCCTGATCTTCTCAAAGCAACTTTGGGATCCAAATCTTGGGACCCTTCAGCCTTGGACACTGATGCTTTGACATTGACTTTTTCCCCCAAGTATTGAATACATTTCAAGAAGAGCTGGGGAGTTTTTAACAATCTTTTACAACAAAATAGCATAAAAGCCACAACTCAAGCCTGACCAAAGCTCACCCATACACATCTTCCCAGAATATTCTGAGTTGTAAGGGACCCACATGGATCATCGAGTCCAACTCAAGTGAATAGATTGAACCCCTGGCGCTGGCACTAAATGACACCATTCCCATTTCATTACTTTTTTTTCATTACTTTTTTTCATTATCTTTCCAGAGTCTCTGCTTCCCCCACCAGCAAAGTGTTGAACAAAGATGGACTTGGTTGCCACTTCCTGCCAGGGAGGTGCATTTGGCTCTGTGTTCAGAAGGGCCACTGCAAACCCAGCAAGGGCTGAAAGGACAATCCATAAATGAGGAATGGGAAGACGTTAGGAATACAAATTCCCACATGGGAAAGGATGAAGACTCAGAAGAAGAGGGAGGAACTGTACAAGTCACTCCTGCCAAAGTTTGGGCATACTGAGAGAAGACCAGATCCTGTTTCCAGATGCACATCTGGAATTTTATCACAGCCTATGGAAACAGCATTTACCACCTGCCATCTTCTGTGCATGCAACCAGATCACCAATTCAACCCCAAAAATTACCTGCAAGGAGTTCCAGTTACTTGACAGACCATGGAATATCTTTCCTTTTTCAGCCTACTTACTTTTAAAGTTTTCCAGATAGATGCCTTGTACTTTATTTCAAATGTGAAGTGATTTTTGGCAGGACTCTGCAAACAGAAATGCAGACTGAGTAAGGGAAGAACCTACTCAGCAGACTCCTTGCCTCACCAGGAAGGGCACATACCACATTAATTTCAGGATCAAAGTCTCACACTATAGCTCCTGCTGGTAGAATTTTATTTTTTTTATGATAGTCACTTCTCTTTGTTTTAAAAAATGATTAGTTCTAGTTTTACTAAGATTAAATAAATATATTCCCTCCTTCATGTTTAGACCTTTTATACACTTCAAAATGCTCAGCATGTCCCTCCTCCCAGGGAGTATAATTTTTTACCACTTCCCTATAACCCTTTCACCCCCTGCCTCCATTATTTTTGATGTTTTCTTTGATTTATTCAGACACAGAAGTTTGACAGAAGAACAAAATGAAGGCATTTCTGCCAGGTCCAATTTATCAGAATCTACACAAGAATTATTTCAAAAGACAGGAAATAAAAGTTTTCCCTTTTCACATATTTACAAAACGCAATCAAAATTCACAAAATCCTTTAAAAATATTAAAAAGGTAAAAAAAGAGAGAACACTTTTATTGTAGCTCCGGATAGGAAAGGTACACTAGAGCTTTAAAAACTCTGGACTGGAGAACAGCAGCAAGATAAGGGAAGTTTGTTTGAAACTGTTATGATAAAAACGTGTATGAAGCATGCATGGAAAACTGGTATGTGTGATAGGGAAAAAAGGGAATAAAAATTAATAGGAAATGGTGTGGGAGCCTCTAAAGGCTTCACTGCTGTGAGCTTGAAGTGACAACATCTCCAATGGGTGCCAGAGATAGGAATGTCCTACATGGATTTTCCCCCCATGAGTGACAATAATCATAAAGATAGAGCATCTGCACCATCACATTCTATTTCATGCCATTTATTTGATTTTGGCTTTTTGATGTTGGTCTTTAGAGGAAATCAGTTTCTGTGGAAACAATTTTGTCACTGATGCAGCAGGTGAAAAGTTGCATCAGTGAAAAGTTAGTTTATGCACCATTTTGAAATCTGAAGGGTGATTGGGTAAAAAAAAAACCAACATAAACTGTGCTGAAATGTGTGTTCTACCTAACCCTAACCCTGACCCTGGACAATCAGTGCTTCCCTGCACTGCATCCAACACATGGAGAAACCTGCCCCTCCACTCTGCAGGCAGCCCACAGCTGAGGAACAACAGTAACTCCCAAATTTCCAACTCCAGCAGAATTTGGACCCTTCAGACACAGTCCCAAGGGAAGGATTCTCTCTTAGCATCCCACCTTATGCAAGAGAGGAATCCTGCCTTCAACAAGTTCTTTGCCTTGATCCTAAGTCTCAAAAACCAGATCATCCCCATCTCACCTATTGCTGATGGTTTTTCTGAGCTGAATGTTGTTGCTCCAGTTTTTTTCTGAAAGCTGAGACAGCTCATCCAGTCTTCCTAGAATGATTTTCCAAGAAGTGCTGCTACAGAGCTGTGACTATAGGAACTGTGTTGTGCTAGAATGAATCACTGAATGGGCTGGATGGAACCTTAAAACTCATCTCATTCCACCTCCTGCCATGGGCAGAGGCACCTTCCACTATCCCAGGCTGCTCCAAGACCCATCCAACCCATCCTTGGAGACTTCAGTGTGCACACAGTGAACACTGCTTCAGGCTCTGTGCATGTGCATAACTGCATAGGTGCATCACCTAGGGGAAAAAAAAGATCTGTTCAATTCACACTGCACAGAAAAGAGCTAAACAGGTATTAAGGATCTAATATGATTTTAGTAAATAATTGCAAACCAGCACTAACACTCCAGTACCAGGAGATTTATAAATAATAGAAATATCTCACTGAGGAGAGAATCAGACCTTGGCTTCTCATGGAAATAAAACTTATTCCCTCTCTATGGCAGTTCTAAAATTTCATCTCCAACTCTGAAAACAGAAATTTCAAAATTATTCTCAGTTAAATCCATAGAAGCACTGACCTTCAGTATCTGTAATGTTCAAAGAAAAAGACACTTGCACTTCTGATTGACAGATCCACTGCAAACACAGTCTCAGCAGCTCCAGTGTGAGTGTTGAGAAATGCAACCTGAGCATCTGCAACTCACTCATTCTAACTTATTGAAGCAGTTTTTCCTTGTCAGGAGAATTGCACAATTCAAGATTCAGCCCTACGGATAACAGCAAATCAGGAAACCACTCTCACATATGAAGTGATCTTAAGCATTGGAGTGACAAAATAAAGCAAATCTTCCTACAAAATTCCATAGCAATAGGAAAGTGTCTGCTTTCAATCAAAATCTTGAATTATTCTTTGTATTTACTACTTGGAGACTCCACTAGGAATTTAGGTAGAATACTGAAAAAGCCCCTTACACCTTAAAATAAACTCCAAGCTACAAATTATGTAAACCTCAACTCAATGGCTATGCAAATGTGGTTGATAAAGGTAAATTTACTTTGTTTATTTTGGACCACAGCTTTCTAGCATAAAAACTTCCTGGGAGAGACCCTCCTTGGATCTTTCCAGCCTGAGATTCCACAACTGATTCCTGGAAGTCTTGACAGCCCAGCCCCCACACAGACCATGCAGCACTAACACAAGGGAAAACCAAAGCACATAAATGTCACAGTTCTGTCCTGTGCTCCTCAGAGCAGCCTCCAAACTAACCCAAATCAGGAAAAAAACCCCGAGTTTCTTTAAGAGCTAGGGATTAAGAAAGAAACTTGATTTTACCTGCCTCCATTTATTTTAAGTGAAAAGTACACAAAAATACTCAGAGAATTGCCTTAAAACCTTTCCAGAACTGGAAAATATTTTTACAGCTTTAAGTGCTTTTGCCTCCAACCTTTCCAGACCCTCCGCTATCTAAAATGTTAGATAATGCCTCAGTGGGTTACCAAGTTAAACCCCCTTGTTCAGGGCTGAAAAGCTCTTGAATACATGAGCAAGATCAAAGCAGGTAAGCTCAATAAACTGTGTAGTCCCTGTTTAGGGACTTGAGGAGCATCACTTCCCCAGCATGTTGGAAGTAATTTTCTCTGGTGACATGCTATGTTTTGTCTTACTGAACATTTAACCTCTAGATCTGGACAGCACACATTTGGCACCAGCACATTTCTTTAGGGAACACCAGAGTGGTTACTTCAAGTGACAGTTTTCTAAT
Source organism: Acridotheres tristis (assembly GCA_037013685.1). Classification (NCBI taxonomy): domain Eukaryota; kingdom Metazoa; phylum Chordata; class Aves; order Passeriformes; family Sturnidae; genus Acridotheres; species Acridotheres tristis. The sequence continues at coordinate 5,510,755 of CM072899.1, read as the reverse complement.
TATTCTGTCAAGCATCAATCTGTGAAGTTCCCAGTTCCTCAGCACCCTGATTGACAGGGCAATCAGCACTTTACTTAAAGCCTCTAGAGCTGCTCTGGCCTGACAAATGCTTAAAAAATCCCAGAAAAACAACCCAACCAACCCCTCCTCCTCAGTGTGAAAATGGAGTGGAATATTTGACTTCCTAAACAAATCCCTGCTTTCTGCAAATACAATTCCCCAAAGTAACCAAAAAATTGCATTAGCATATAAAATGCACCTCTAGAGAAGGAAGAGCTGACCAAAAAAGCATTGTCTTTTATATTACAATAATTCATTTGCAGCATTTTATTGTAGAGCAAATAAGCTGATGAAAGTACATCAAAAACAGAGAAGGAATCGAGACAGCACAATCATTTGCACTGAAGTTTTCTTTCTCTTCTCTTAAGACAGGGAGGAGAGCCCCACTTTTGAAGCACTCTTAGCTTGATTCCAAGTTCCCCTGATTTCTGATAAGCATCATCTTCCTCTGCTGAGGGTGATATTGTGACTCTGGGGCCTTACAGCACTTCTGATTGCAAGAAGTAAGAAAATGAGGGACTTGGTGAGTGATAAACAATTATCCCTGTACCAGTTCAGGGAATAGTAAAAGCTATTTAGTAGTCATGACCACATTTTCCTAAATAACATGGAAGTACTTCATGCTCTTTATCCACCGTGTAATTAAATTCAACACCAGGGCTGAGATTTTGACCAAGAAGTTGGCACTAGAATTATTCAGGGTTTGATTTATATGCCAAGATGCTGCACCTGAGAATTCAAGAGTGGAGTTGCTCTTCTTAGCTTGCTGGGACAATCTTGTGTTGGTATTGCTCAACTTCATAGAAAGGGAATCTCTCTCAGCATACAGAACTGCAGCACAAGTACCAGCAGAATATTAATAATGATTTCTACTGAAATCAAACTTGTGACAGATTTTCTCCTTTGGTTTGAAATGGTAAATTATGAATAATGGAAGTTTAGTGGCCAGCTTTTTATGGTGAGCGCTCCGGAGTGCTGTGCGCTAAAACACTGTACTCAGAAAGACTGAAAAATAAATGAAATACCAAATCAGGGGTCAAACAAAGGGTGGAAGAGGGCAACACATTTTATCCCTAATAGGATTGAGCTGCAGAAAATCTCTCTCTAGATTTTTTTCTTTTTTTTTTTGAGGACGTTAAAGATAAAAACATATTCACACACGACACAAATACTTTTTTATTTCCTTGGATTTGAAAAAAAACCTCCCAGTAGTTCATGACAGAAGGGAATGACAGAGCTGACCAAGTGGCAGAAGGAAGTTCTTTGATGAAAAACCTCACACTGCAGTGGTCAGTAAGGTGGAAGCTCTTCCACTGGTCAGGGGCAAGGCTGAACCCATCTGCTTTTCTTATGGAAGTTCAACAGATGTTCAGCATTATTCAGAGAATTAAAGGAATGCTGCTGATATGTAGACACCATCCTTGCTCTAATTGTTTTTATCTTTTCAGTTCAATTACTTCCACAGTTTGTATGACTAAGTGAAAACAAAAATGTATTTGAGATTCCCTCAAAGTAATACACACAAAAATCCCAGAACAACTGTGCAGAGCCTCATGGAAGTTTTGATTAAAGGCAAATCCTTCACAATTCAGAGAGCACATACTCAATCAATGGTTGAAGAGGAAAACCTCCAGGGAGCAGCAGGAACTAAACAATTCTGATACGGTTTCTGTGACTTTTCAGCAAATAGTAATTTGCTCCTTTATATTTCTTCAATGAGAAGTCAAGCATTGCAGTCTCAAACCTTTAAATCAAATGATTTGCTGGGCATCAGGCATTCAACTTTCGCCACCTACTATAAAATATTGACTCTGCACATTCATTCATTTCTACCCAATAACTGATTCTTCTTTTTTTGCCAGTAACAGGCCCATAACAGTATTCTGGGAGGTTGACTTAATCAAGATTTAGTTAAGAAAAAAGAAATCCTCAGCGTTTTCAAGTTTTAATCTTATCTAGATTAAAACCTGCACCACATAAGCATGTACATAATCTATTTTCTTAATGAGATGTTTTTACTCTTTTCCCATGCTATCACTATTAATTCCAAATCTACCATTCACAAGTGCCATCCATAGTTTATGCAAAGGTTCTTGCTTTAATCACAGGGTTGGCATCACTCACTCAGGACAGAGTTTTATGCACACTTTTGCTGAACAACCTTCTCAGCAGGGCCCTGTCTGAAGGTGCAGATTTCATTCCCTTTTCTGGTGAATATTGACTTCCATGGTCAGCTCACCTGTCAGCCACCCAGAAATCCAATTTTCTGGCACTGATAGCAGGATTGCTGTGCTTCCTGCACGGAGGCACTGCAGAATTATTTGGGGGAGGACGGCAGAGAATGGTGGGAGCCACAACAGCTCCAGCTCCTCTGCCCTGAGCAGTTTTATTTGCAGCAAGAGAGGCTCCTTCTCCCCCATGTTCCCAGGGAATGAACATCTGGTGCTCTGCAGCTCTTTGGTTACTCAGGCTTACCCTTAAATAATTAGAAATGGTTTCTAAAGTACAGCAACAGCCAGCACTGCATACAAATCAGGCTGTGGAAACTGCACACAAGTTGTGTCAGAGCAGCAGTCAGGTATAGGCCTGCAGATTTACTCACCTTCACCATAGCAAACTGCGTGTAAAAATTAAAAAGAAAGTTCTCTTTTCCCTCTACTTATTTGGTGAGTAAAATCTGGATGCAAAGGTAGAAGAATATGACAGCCATAGCACAAGATTCAAGGTCAAAATGGTTTTGTAAAAGCAGTCAAATGTCCTTTAAATTCATTTGGAATAGCTGCAGTAGCACAATACCTGCTCCATCCTGGCCAACAAGAAGAAATTATAAGACTATTTGCAACAAGTAAGGCTACCTTATTCCTAATCAACTCCTCTAATTGCTTGGGGGAAAAAAAATCTTTTAAATGTTTGGTATTTTTCTGCTGAAAACATCTGAATAATCTTGGAAATTTCAGCAAAACCTATTTGGCCAGACATTACCCACCTGTCTTTCCACATATAGGCACTAATTGTCTTTTAGTTGGAATTTTCCAAGTAATTGGGCTCAAAATGGTTTAACCTTTTTCCATTAAAAATATTATGAAAAACTAAGTTTTTAGCTCTTTTCCTTGAGACACTTCTCTTCCTCTAAAATGTGTGGTTGTCTACCTGCAATTCAAAGGGTTTTATGCCCACATTTTAGAAAAGAATCCATATTGTCATTTTAATAATGGAGAGGAATGCATTCCTTAAATACAGATATTTAAGACTACTTTCCCCTCCTGTGTTTTTAGAGGTACCCACATGGCAAACAAGAGTTCAATTCTGTTGAACAAAGGGGACAGAGTTGTCCTTTTGAGTTGTCACAAAAGGAGTGGAAAAATAGAGCAGCAAAAATGTCCTGCTTTCTGCTCACCAGAGTTAAGCCAGAATCTGCTATGGTGTTTGGGACAGAAAAACAACCACGTGAGGATGTTTAATATAGAGAGAAAAGCTTACAGAATGAATGAACACCCACAGGAAGAGTATTCCCTTCCCCAAAGGTAGGGAAAGACTGTAGGAGTGTAAAGAATATTGGAAAAGTTGGTTAAGCTCAGGGCTATAAATGTAAATACATTACATCTATATTTCAAACCAAAGTCATTGAAGGATCAAGTGGCTGACACGTGCTCACTGCACCTGACACAAACAGCACATAATGTTTATATGTGCTCAGCATATATAAATAAAATATATATTTTATATAAATATAAACCAGGATAGCTCAGGTTTGGTGTATGACCATAACTGTGTGAAACCCACAAAATCCTGTATACTCACAGAGACAGTCCCCAGGCTCTGCCCAGCTCTGACTGAAGTGGTTCTTTCTGCAGATCTCATCTCTTACACCCTGCTTTACACAGACTCCACACTCCATTATTCCTTATTATTCCTTACTCAAAGTTTACACAACTCTTGGAGAACCCAATCAGCAGAACCCCTGAGCAGCAGAAGGGACTGTGGGGAGATGTTGGGAATATTCCTAAAAACACCCCAGGCTGCTAACAGGACAGAACTGGCCCCTGGGAGAGGGAAACAGAATAATTTCTGTTTTCTGCAGGTTGCTAACAGAACTAGGGGCACTAAAAGAAATAAACAGTTCACTTTTCACAGTGCCCTAAAGAAAACACCTCAGAGACTGCTGAGTGTGACAGGTACAAAAAATGCAACCTCTTTTGAGAAACAGGAGTAAGTTTATCTTCCTATGAGAGGCCAGTTTTTTATTGGAAGATGAAACCAAACCTGGAGCAAAAAAGACTAAGAGCTACTCATTTGTGGTAAATGTGGACTTGATGTGCCAACTACTTAAGCACATTATAAGCTTTAAAAGTGAATAGACTCATTTATTTCAGCTTTATCAATCCACTCAGAATAATAGATAGTAAAATATTAAAACTTGAAACAGGTTTGAATTCTTGTTGAATCTGAGCATTAATATGAAGCTGTGAAATAATTCAATCCTACCTGAAGCAAAACAGAGATTCAAGAGAAATAGCTTTTGTCCTTTTTCATTAAGCTGTATTTTAAACAATTTATGTCTTTTCCAAATCTTTTCCATCACTCTATGATACCCTTAAAAAAAAAAAATGTATCTTTACTCTAAAAATCTTAGCAATATCTTCAGGCCCTTCTGTCATTAAAAGATAATTTTATGATGGGAGAATGCTCGTTAATTTTGTCATGGTTTACCTTCTTTTTCCCCAAATTGAGTCTTATCAATAAGAAAAATATGAAATCCTTTCTACCTGTGCTCTATCCATCCAGGCTGCTTCTGAAATGATAAGTAAAACCAGTTGTTATTTATTTCACTGTCACAAGAGTGTGCCTAATCCAGCACAAATGGCTGAAAACACCTACCCAAGATACATATTTCATCATCTGGACCAGTTTATCAGGAACAGATGGAGGCAAGGTGATTAAATTTCTTCATTTTGATTGAAAGAACAAACACTTTCCTAGACTGCCATAACACCCACTTAAAAATAATGAGAATTAAAATGCAGTTTTCTCTAAAGAAGAGTTTAAGTAAGGACACCTACAACTTTTCTTTTAATATACTATTTCCTACCTGTATTATCAGATTATTTGTCTTTCATTCTCCTGTACATGTGCTAGACAGATGATCTAAAAGTAGATTCACAATAAATTACTCATCTCACGAAGATGAACTACCAAATTGACTTTCCCAAAATATCTTCTCTTTTTATCCTCGCTAATTGTGAAATGAGTCATATAAATTTTCAAAATTTAATCAATTTGGAAATCCCAGTGAAGGATTAAACACTTTCCTGATGTATTTTACACGGCATTTCCTTTAACTGGGCAATCCAAGACGTGCAGAGATACCTGCACAGCCTGGACATGACATCAGGGCTTTGGCAGTCAGGGGTGCTGGGAAGGTGTCCAGGATGGAGATTTACTGCCTGGATCCATCAGCTCCCAGCTGGGGCCCTGCTTTGGAGTGAGATGGTGACACCAGGCTGTGACATTCCAAGAACAGGTCCCAGAACCATTCCTATGTCCTCCCCAAACACTTCCCACAACCCCAGCTCACCAGGGGAGGCCAAGGAAATCCACATTCTCCAGCCACAGCCAAAAACAAAATCCTCTCTCACTCTGAGCACTAATCAAGCACACCTCCAAAGAAGCAGGAAAATGCAACAACTGAATTCTAATTACCCACAGAGCAGCTGTCTCAGGAGGGCAATGCTGTCTGTGCTCCAAGGAAAAGGAAAATGGAAATTCCAGCTCTCCTTTCCCTGTTTTAGAAGGGACAGCACTACACAGAGCATCATTAGCACACAAGATCTTCAAGTTCCATCCAAACCTAACAGCTCTTCCACAAATCTGCCAGCATTTACCATCTACGAAAACATTTGTGAATTTTCCCTATTCTGCCACAAAGGAAGTTTTCCTCTTGCTTAGGAATTTTACTTTCATATCCAGTTTTCAGGATGCATTATAGCCTACTATAAAATGCCAAAAGGCATTCAGCTTGTCAGTGCCCATAAATAATGGCAGATTCATGTTAAAGTATATTTACATATCAATTACTTAGGACTCAATAATACACATGCTCTTGAAAAATATTTTACTTTTGGTTATAAATCAAGACAATTCAATTATGCATTTTAAATGCATAATTGTCCTCCCATTTTCATAAATATTGTCAATATGCTATCAGTCTGCCTCAGTGAAATGAAAGACTGACTTTTCAATAATTAAAGTGTTTTAAAAGAGGAATAGTCATTTCATATTAATTCTGCAAAACTGCAAAGGGACATTAAAAAAGAATACTTGCTATAGTTCTATTAGTCTGTATATTCTCCCCAGTGCAGAGCTAATTAAAAATGTGGGGAAATTCCTAAATTACTCCTATAAACTCAGAACCAAAGTATCTTTAAAAGAATCATGAGCTTCTCCATTGTCTAAAGGCAAAATACTTGTACAAATTTCTGAGACAAAAACCACAATATGCTTTTGGGAACTTTACCCAGCTTTTCAAGATATTTCTGTGCCATAATAGGTATTTTCTACCTCCACAAACTGTCATTTTATGAGACTAATCTTAAACTTCCAGAGTCAAGACATTATTGCTCTTACAAAATTACCAATCACAGCTTTATGTTTAGAGCTGCTCTGAAACACAGGAAGGAAGCTCCAGACCATTCACTGGCTCCAAGGCAGGATCAACTCTCCCTGAAACTTCCTGGATAATTGCTTGTTTAGCTAGTCCTTAAAAACTTGTGGTGTTGGATAGCCTATAAATTCTATAATAAACTGCTGTAGGACTCAACCACGTTTTTTGGCTGCAGTATTTTCAGAACAGCTACCCTATACAGCCACACTTCTTTGCTGCTCTTAATCCTTATTTCCTAGCTCACTCAATTTTAAATTAATTACCTGAAATAAAGATCAAATACATTATACATGGCAACATTATTTTTATTTCTGAAATCTAAGAAATGAATACCCCAAATTCTTCCTCTCAGTATAATGTTATTCCTTCTGTTCCCACATAACAGACTGCAAATGTTAAGAAAGCTAATACTAAAAATCCCTGAAGCCAAAAGGATAAACTGGTGATAAAAATGTCTTGTATAATAAGGATGTATAAACTGTATTACTTTCACACCAAACAGAGCTGGAAAAGAAGTGAATTGCAAAGTTATTGTTTAATGATATCCTCTTTCAAAATTCTGGTCACTCCCTCAGATGCCTGGAAAACAAAAGCCCCAAAACCTCTGCTTGACACACAGCAGTGAGACACATCAGTGCCAATGGTGTGGGCACAGAGATACACCTGAACATACACAGGCAAAGCAAGGTGACAGGAATGATTGTCTATGCCCTATAATTAAGATAATAATCTGAATTTGGACTAGATAATTGCTCAAGAAAAAACATAAAGTCTTGTGTCTGTTTGATATGAATTATTCTCTGGATATGAGCTAACAGGGGTCAATATGGAATATGTTTTCCTGAGAAACATTTGTCTTTCTGTCAATAATATTTTGCCTAAATAGCAAGCCAGCACTTGTTAACATCAATTGATTTGGTGAGTCTTTAGTCCTATCATCAATGACAGGCTTCAGAAAAGGTTTTCAAAGGAACTTTAGTGGGAAAAGGAGAAAAAGAACAACAAACCATGTTGGCCTTTAACTGCCTGTGCTTCAGTGACACTTTCTAATGGGAATCCACTGCTAAGATCAGGGCTAGAGTGTGCTGATGGTAAAACAAACCTGCTCACAGCTTAGTTGGTTTTGTATGAGTTTGTGAGGCCAGGTTCTGGTGGCAGGGGATAAGTGGTGGCTTCTTGAGGAGCTGCCAGGAGCTTCCCCCATGTCCAATGGAGCCAATGCCACCAGCTCTGAAATGGAGCCTGAGCCCATCAGGGACAGTGGCATCACCTCTAGGATAACAGAGTTAAGAAGGACACAGAAAGCTTCAAAACAGAGCTGGAGAGAGCAGTGAGAATTGGAGAGGAACAGCCCTGCAGGCAGCAGTGTCAGTGAAGGAGGAGGGGCAGGAACTGCCCAGGCACCAGGGCCAAGATTCCCCTGCAGCCCATGGAGATCCATCAGGGAGCAGATACTTTTTTCAGCTTTAGCCTTTCCAAAAAACCTTGTTGAGTCCTATGAACAGTCATCATATGGTAACCAGGTCTTCAGCATGAACAAAAACAAGTAGCTGTGAAGCTTGGCAAGGATGTGAGAGCACCCAGGGATGAGGACTTTGTGGGGATGCCTGAAGCAGGAATTCACACATGAAGGGGAGAGCCAGGCACCACCCAGAAATACCAAAGGAAACAACCACTTTTATTTCACTGTGGGACAAAGGGGGATAAATGAAGCTCCTGCAGTGTCTCCCAGCAGCTTGAACTGTCAGAATTGAGCCATCTTTCCCTTTCCTGCTGGTATCTAAAACCAGGGAAGACTGTACATTTCCTGCCAGAGCAGATGCACAGCACAAACTTATAGAAACAAGACAGGCAGGAAGAAGGAAAAGAAAAGAAGAAAGAAATTTTTAAAAAGCAATTGGAATTTAGACAGTGAATAAAAAGGAACTCAGAACCATTGCAATGACCTGTCTAACCTAGGAAGTATTGGATATGGCAGATAGCAAACAAGACCAGCAGAGTGTAAAAAGGGTCACTGGCTCCAGGGACAGCATTTCCATCCAAAAGCCAGTGGATCACCTTTTGCAACAAAAACCCTCACACTTTTTCCCCCCCACCCAAGAATTATAGACACTGACAGCTGACAGATTAACCAGCAGCAAACCAGCCCAGATCTTCACTTTTCCCAAAACCAATATCCTCAGCTTCACTAAATCAAATCATGGCATACCTTGATTTGTTTATTTTGTTTGTCTGGGGGTTGGGGATGTTGTGTGGTTTTTTGATTTGTTTGGGGTTGTTTTCTTGTTTTCTGTTTTTTGTGGGGTTTTGTTTGTTTGTTTTTTTTTTTTTTATTTAATACAAATAGACATTTTAAAGACAACTAAAGAGAGAGAAAGATCTTTTTCAAAGTGCAGTTGAACCTTTCCTTCTGGAAGATTTTATCTCCTGCAATATCCTTAACTCTGCTAGCACAACTAAAAAACAGCAATTCTCCATATTACAGCCCTGAAAACTTTTTTTTTGTTTATTTTTTATTTCTTTAGTCTCCAGAAATGTGAATATTTACAAAAATTAACTGAATCTCAAGTTCCCAAGAACAAGTTTTTATCTTATCAAACCAAGTGGGAATCAAGTTAAAGGCCGTAGGGAAATGTCTGACCAGATACAATTTGTGAATGCTGCATCAGCCACAGAGACTCTTGGGACTGAAGCCCTACCATTAGTTAAGAAAAGAGAGGATTCATTCAATTTTCTGATTATATATTAGTGAGCTAATGGACATGGTGTATCAGGAGAGAAAATTACAGACATTTGCTATATTTTCTGAACAGAATGAAAACATAAAATGTTTTGCCTTCTGCCTCTCCAGCCAGTCAATGCCAGGAATGGCACAGCCCCAGCATAAATGCCTAATCCAGGTCCTTTCCATGCTCCCCTTTTGCTTTCTCTCAGCAGCAGAGCTTCTCCAGCCCTGGTGGATGCAGTTGGAAATAGTTAAGCAGTAATGTATAAGCAGAATGTATAATAGAAGGATATAACCACAAGTCAAATGCTGGGCATACAGATGTTCTATAGCTGAGAGCTACTCGGATGCCTTTTTGCTTAAAAATTATTTAAACTCAGTAAGCTTCATCACCAAAATTAATACCTGCTGTTTGTGCTGCAGCAGACAGTAGAAACTACTTAGCACAGTGATAATCACCAGCTAAGTTGTGTATCTGAGACTTTACTGCACCTGCTTCTCTACCACTAACCCGAGTTTCAGAACTAAATTACATCTCAGGCAAACCCAGATCATCACATGAAGCACGAACTGCAGAGCAACTCAAACAACAAACACTTGAGACATCAAGGTACCAGGTGCTTAAAAAATATGCAGGGAGAGTTACAACTGCAAAGAGCTTACAGTGTGAAGTTGACCTGTGCTTATTTTGTACTGTAAATTCTCTTCCTAAATTTTGCTGCAAACAATATCCACCTCTATTTGAAAAGCCACAACATTTTGTCACTTAGTGCTGCACAGAACATACAATTACAGCAATGTAATTGCCTCAGGAAGGTGGCATTTAGAAGCTAGTATCACATCACAATGAACATGAGGAAAATGACTGGAATCACAGAAAACATGATATAAAGGAGATGAAGCCAGATTCACAAAAAGAAGCAATATGTTGAAACAGGGACTTCAGCTGTGATGCTTAGGTACAGGAGATGGGAAAGATGATCAAAGCCCTCCAACAGATTTCCATTAGTGAAAATATCAGCAGCAATGAGGTTCTGGCTGCACACAAAAGCATAACTCCATGTTGGCAGGATGGGCAGCTGGCTCTGCTCCAAAGCCCACGCCTGATCAATATTCTCCCAGCAGATACTCCAGTTCTGTCTGCAGAGGGGACCAACGACCTCAACACTCGTCTCTAGAAATAACTTCTACTCAGCACACACAGACTCATGTCTTCTCCTCTTGTTCAAAAAAGAAAAGAGCAACTGCAGCTCCATCTGCAGAAGGAAGTGTCAGAATGTTCCAGGCTATGATTCCAGCCTGGGAATGTTAATTAAATACAGATTATCCTGCAGTGCAGAGTCAGATATTTTGGAAACCTTGAGTTTAAAAGAGTACAAATCAGCCCTTAGAATTAGCTATTTGCTTAATTTTCCCATTTTTCTCCTCAGTCTGCTGTGGCACAACACTATTAGGAAGATATTTTAAGCATCTAAGTCTCACAAATTCCATTCTAGGAGTGAGATGTTCTGAGTTCAGCACTGCAATGCCCAGCATTAGCACACCTGCACTTCTGTGTTGAACTGCCTTGAGAAAGTTCCCACTCACAACTCACCAGGAACTCAAAAGTCTGTCCAGTGGTTCATATTGAATTCATTTTCTTCCCAGATCAGCCCTTCAGGAACTCACCCTCAGTTCTCACCACGATCTGGGTTTTTCTGTGCCCTTTTCCTGGTCCTACTCAGCCCTATTGCTGCACAGGGAAGCTCCCAGTCCAAATCCAACATTTTTACCTTTGGATCAGCAGTCAGTAGCTTGAATGCTTGATAGACTTGTGCTTCTTTCACACCTCCACCCAGGTCCAGGAAGTTGGCTGGCTTTCCTCCATTCAGGGATATTATATCACACGTTGCCATTGCAAGTCCAGCTCCATTGACTGTAATTGCAAACATCAAGTGCTTATAATTCACATAGATAAGATTTGTGAAAAGGCTTCAAATGTATCAGCATAACTCCAGAACAAGCCTCAAAATGTTACAAAGCTATTTCTAAATACTAGTAGCTATTCAAGGATATCCAATCCAACAAATAATTTAAAAGCTGGTGCAAACACACCAACATTTAGGTTTTTTTAGGGCTTAGATGTGCACCTTCCTTTAAGCATGTATGAGCATTGGAATAGTAATTGTGGCCATGCAGAACCTTCTGATTCTACTAAAAATAGAGAGACATCAAAACTTCTGGGAATAGTGATGTGAAGGACTCTTTAAGCTCCTCTCCCATCACTCTGACAGCAGGGGATGCTTTGTATTACTGCATCACAGATTACTCAGTTTTGGGGACAGATCTCAGATGTTCCTGAAACTGCCTTTTATTTTAGATTTGCACTAGTCTAGAAGCATTTCCAGGGTAGCAATTTCTAAACTGGGAAAAGTGATGAGAATTATGTGTCCCTTTTATGTTGCTCCTATTGGACAAAGGCTCCTGTGCCACCCAGAATACAGAACACTAAAAAAAAAAAAGCATAATGTTGGCAATTATTATTTGGGGCTTGAGATCTTTTGTTTGTTTTTAAATTGAGATTGATTGTCACTTACTGAATCAACTGCAATGCATTATCAGAATCTTCTAGATTTGTGTTTGGAATACACATCTGAGCCAATATAAATGCTGGGCATTTTCTCACCAAGTCAAAAAAAATACCTAATTCAATTAGATTAATAATAAAATGTTGTATTGGCTAAACGAATTTGTACAAAATGAAAAGTATTTAGACCACAGCTGACTTTTCTACTTATCTCTTCTAAACAGCAGAGTAATTTCTGTTCCACAGAAACTTCAGGAAAATAAAAAACCTGTCATTTCCAAGCAGATTCTTTAGCAGCTTTCCTTGAAGGAAAATGGAGTTTAATATTTAATTGTAACTGGGAATGTCACATTTATATAAACATACCTTTCAAGTGTCTTTTAAGTAACACACTCTATTTTTTTAAAGTTAATGATTAGGTTTTGATGACTTTTCTTGTTTTGTTTTAATTACTGGAAAGACCAATTACATCAGGTTAAAAACTCAGAAACTGAAACTGCTTAGCCTGCCCTCTCTCTGACACCTCTCCTGCCCTGCCTGTGTGCTATGGCCATCAGCACAGTTTACACACAATTTTGGTTTCATTCCTGCAAGAACTCGTGGAAGGACAGACAAAACTGCAGAAATACTCAGTAAAACAGACTGAAATTCTGTCAAGGGTGGCCTAAATGCCAGATGTAAACAAAATCTATACACTGAACAAGTGTAAATTTGTTTTCAAATGTCTTTTGGATGTATTTGTTCTTACCAAAGCAAGCAATGTTTCCATCCAGTCCTATATATTTTAAGTCATATTTGGCAGCTTCATTCTCTATGGGCTCACTTTCAGACTTGTCATCCATGGCAAATATTTCTTTTTGCCTAAATTCTGCATTGTCATCAAAGTTTATCTTGGCATCGAAGCAAACAACTGGAAGAGAAAACAAAACAACACCCAGGAATTTAGAGTTTCTAGCCAGCCAGAGCTTCTGAAATACTGCAGCTACTCCAGCAGCCAGGGGAGACTGCTTGGGGAATGATGCTGCCTCCAACATAGAGCAGCTGAAGCCCTAGCACTGAGTCCAGCAGGAAAGAACAGGTTTTCCATAAATCCTCTATGGAGAAAAGGCACAGCAAGATCTCCACTCCACACAGGAAGATGCTTTGTGTTTGCTACAAAGTTCCTGGTTTTGTGATTTGGACAGGTGGGCTGCAGCAATGACACAGGAGAGTTTGCCTTCCATACTTTGAAAGAATAACTGGTATAAAAGGCAACACCAACCCAAAGCCATGTGTGGTAACATGCAGCTATTCAGAGTTGAGCAACACTTTATGCTTTCCTTAGCCATATTTTGAATTCCTGATGCTATTAACTACACACACAGTATTTCATTAAAGAGCTCAAAAAACCTGAAGCCAAATATGTTAAAAATGACCAAAAGATTACTTTTAAATAAAGAAAATTAATTAAGTAAATACAAACATTATCATCAATATCAACGTCCACTATGGTTGTAAAAACAAATTAAGAAGTTGTTAAATCTGATTACATTAAATAAAATATACAAAGGACTGGCTAGCAGCCACAATATTCACATAAACACACCAGTAACAGCAATGCCTGTAGAGTGTTATTTTCTGACTCATTATTTCTATGGGTTTGCACAGGCAAATGCCTCATTAGATTAAAATGTTCTAAGTAAATGTAAGACTATATACTTATCATATTACTTTGCAAGTAATTTCCCTTGTACTATGTTCAGATTATAATTACTGACTTAAGCATAATTGATTTCTCAGGGCAAACCAATCAAATTTAAGTGCTTTTAAATGCTGTGTCCATAAAGATCTAATAGTTTTTTCTATCTGCTGGTGTTTTTTATTCACATTGCCATTGGACACGTCCATGGTTCATGTGCACGTGTCCATGACCATTGCACACATCTGGAGGTCAATGACAATTCAGAGTCTTTGCTATAGATACACATCAATTCAAATAACAAAACACACAGCACTGTCTGGTGGAAATGTAACTCTGTTTAATATACAGTTCTTAACTTAGGAAAAAATAGCTAAGGAAACAGCAAACAAAACATTTACACAAGTAGGAGAGTCTCAGCTGTATATCTTGATTTGCATAGGGTTTTCTTGGTTTGGTGTTTTGATGTTGATTTTCTTTTAAATATTTGACTTGTAACTGGTAACAGATTAAATTAAAAAATACCAAATCTCACTTCAGTGACTGAAGTTTCAGAAAATTGTTCATGAGTGTGTATAATAAATCTCTTGGAAGAGTCGAGATCTTACCTGGATAATCATCATGTGGGAATGTGCCACAAGCAGAAATATCTGCAGCTCCTAATATGTTTCTAATGCACTAGAGCTGCTTTAATTATTTTTTTAGCAATGAAAGAAGACAGTTTTTCTTCTTCAAGCTTTCAGGTGCTTAAATTACTAAGCCCACGCAAAGCTAGAGTACAACTGCAGTTTCAGAGCTCTGTTTACCTTACACACAAACATCCTCCATGTCACATTAATAGAAACTCATTTCTACAGAACATTCATCTTTAACAAAGGCCATGCTGTACAAAGTAGCAGTAAAAACATGTATTAATATTTATCAAACCATTTTCACTATCAAAAGCACATTGTTACATGCATGATAGATTATACAAATGGATTTTTCTTCCAAACAAATATCAAAGAATGCTCCAACACTTGTATTCATGAAGTACTTCTGCTGTTTTTGTTAGCAGTGTAGGATTTTTGTCATCTGCCAATTCAAGTTTACACTGAGAGCAAACAAAAGAAAAAACAAACAACAAAAAAAGGGAAGTTTCAGGCTTCTGACCCACTAGTGTTAACAAAGAATTTGCTAGGATATTAAACAAGGAAATCCAGACAAGTGATAAACAAAAGCACAGCAAGAAATAAATCCACCTGATCCATTACTTTGACAAGAATAATGGGCTTCATACAGAGACTTATATTTTATCATTAGGAAGAGCTGCATTAAGCTACTCAAATGCTATTCCATTTGTTTAATCTTTATTCTTCCTTAAGACATTTCAGATAGAGAAACTGCTAGCAAAAAAGGAATAAACACAGGAAGAGTCCAGTGCATTTCTGTGAACAAGGTGTCTTTCACAGCTTGAAACCCACTCTGTTTCTGCTCCTCAGCTTCCTGAATGCAAAACACATGGGGAAAAACTTCAGAGAAAACAGCACAGAAACTCCTGCCTAAATCCCTCAGATTTAGCCCTTCTCACTAAATATGCACAGCCATTCCACAAGAGCTTGGTAACTGATGCAAATCTTTATTTCCACAGTGCCACCTCACAGAACTCCAGCAAGGATGCAAAGCCAGCACCACCACGGTTCTTTCCAATCTTTAAGGACCACATTTCATTTCCTCTCATAATTTACTGTCCTCTCCCTCACTTGCCTCGACTTGCACACCAGTTTCCCCTCTTGGTACTCACCAAATAAGCCTTCAGCACCTCAGTGAAACGGGACAATGAGGAGGTAACTGTGATCCCCCTGCATCAGCCCTACAATATTTCAGTGGCCCACAGGCACCTTTAGTTCCTCCCCTCTTCACCTTTGTCCAATTTGCTTGGGCAAAAATGACAAATGGAAGGAAAATTTTCAGCTAGAGTACCAATTACTATAATGAGGTGAAAGCTAATTCAGGTCCTTATTTTTACCCTGCACCTCCTCAGCCCTGAGTCATGGTGCAGGATGATCAGTGACCCTTTTTCTTCCCGGAGGATGTAGCCAAGTGTCTGCCTCAGCTGAAATTTGCCCTGTGCTCTAGTAGATTGCAGAGTCATGCACTTGGAAATTTAAATTACCCATATGAATGCAAACATAAAAGAAGTTTCTTTCCACACAATCTCAGTAATTCTAGCAGCATTAACACACACAGACACACACAAACCCCCACAAAACAAAATCAAGAAAACCCCAACTTTGTACACGAGCAGAACAGAAAATGTTGCTGTCTCTCACAAAGCAGAACATGTAGAAGCCAATACTTCCAGTATTTGGATGAAACAACAAAAGGTATTGAAATATAAAATCTGCCAAGGGAATATTTATGAATGTTGTTTAAATTACATTACAAAATGAAATTAATGCAAAGCTGCTGCTACATACTTCTATGCAATTTAATTTATAGTTTGCATAAATAAAGAATTATAATGCATTCATTTTTTTCCTTCAATTTCTTACCTTGCCCTTCTGGAGTTTCACCAAAGGGATTGACTTCAACCTGAGTGGCATCAATTTTCAAGAAAAGATTATACAGCTTCTTAATTTGATCTGCTGCCTAAATGTGATCAAATTATTTACAATTACCACACAGAAAAAGAGAAGTTCATGTTTTCAAGGCAAAGGAAAACCATTATCAATAATTTTTAACGTATTACATTGCACAGTAATTCTAGATAATTACTGCTTTTATTTCTGTTTGCTTAACCATATTCATATAGTCTCTTACATTATTACAATGTAGCATTATAATACTGTGTAACATGTAGCAAAGGTATGCTTAAAGACTAAATGAACTGGCGATTTTCTACCAGTGCAATTACTATGACAATTTTAATTGGGGAAGTGACTGTTAGGCACCAGCATAATGAAGTATTCTCTGGTACACCGAGATCTGAGTTGCATTCACATTAAAGTCAGAAACCACAAAGTAGTTTGTGCACTCTGGTGACTTGAGAAAAAATGTCTATTTCTCCTTTTTACATCAGTCTGAAATATTTTTTTGAGGAACTTAAGTCTGGAACTGTTTACCCATTACAAGATACTCTTGCTTGTTCCCTATTACCCCTCACCATCTATCTCCATGCCTGATAGTACCACCACTGACTACTAATTTCCAAGTCTTTTGTTCTTTTTTCCACTAATAGAACTACTTAAAAACAGCAACATGAGCGTGTATTAAAAAAATCCCCTTGGTTCATTACACACTGTGAACTTATTAGCAGAAATAAGTTTGCACATGAAGTGCACTAATAAAGAACCACTCAATTTTTTTCCTCTCATTACTGATCAGCTAACTGAAGTACACAACCCAAAAATCCTTGGGACCTCTCCTGATAGGTAAAATGAATCAGAATAAAGAAAGCATAAGCCAGCTTTCCCCTACGAGGTCAGTCATGCAAAAGAAAACATTTCAACTGGAAAGACTCAACCCCAGTCCCAGTTTTGCCCAGAGAGGTTGTGGGGTCTCCATTCCTGGACCTGTTCAAGGCTAGGCTGGATGGGGCTCTGAGTGACCTGATCGAGTGGAAGGTGCCCCTGGTCGAAACTGGAGAGTCTTTAATGTCCCTTCCAACCCAAACCACTCTGTGATTCTCTGATAAGATTCTTTAAAGAGTCACACTTGGGAAGCAGCACCAATTCCTTAAGAATCCTTCCCTGCTCGAGAGTTATCAGTTGAAGCATTCTCAGTGGGCTTGACTTTAAAAAAAAAACAAAACTGTTGTAAACGTGCAGCAGTTTCCTTGGCACAAACCCCCAGAGCACAGGGGTGAGGCTGAGCAGTGACATGGGCAGGCAGCCCCACCATGAACCCCACAGTGACTCTGGGCTACCCCAAAAGCTGCTGTTGCCACAGTCCTCTGCTGCCATTGCACCAGAACACCAGAATCACTTCACTTTTATTCAGGGCTGCTCCATCTTTCAGCACCTGTCTGAATCAGGCAGCTTAATGGCAACACTTCTTTTTCTCAGGGTCTATAAGAACTGAGCCTCTCCAAGCAGAAAATCCCAGCCTAGAACTAGAGAATGTATAAGTAAATACCAGGATTTGTCTGGATAAAAGCTCTGTCCTTATGCTTCAGTAAATTCCTTTCAGTTGCCAGCGTGAGGAAAGAAATGCATTCCTGCAGCATTATTTAAATGTGTTGTTTAAAAGTCCATACATATTTGCTGTTAATTAAGTACCAGAACTCTTCAAGGGTTGAAAGGTTCTACATAATCATTCCTCCTCATTAGATATACAGCTAAATCTTCAAATGTGTGTTAATCAACTTAATCATTATGCATTTGTTAATTGCATGTTAGGATAGAAAATAATTAAAACTGCTGAATTAAAAATAAAGGAGTTCTACAAAAATGACAGTTTGATACTACAGAAAAGAACCAGGCCAGCTGAAATGAGCTCTCTTTTCTTCTCTCCAAAATGATGCATAAAGGCAATATATATGTACAAAATATATATACACATAGAAAAGAGATACTGAAAATACAACATGCTGGCAGCTTATTGTTTTTCAGTTGAAGAATAAAAAAATTTTAAAAGGTTTCAATCACAAAGCCAGATACACTTTTATTTCTCCCTATATTAAGGGCCAATTTTCCAAAACAGCTCTACCCATGCCATTCATGGATCTCCAGTGGAATTCCAATGAAAGCAAAGGAATCCCACAAGGTGGGAGGGCACGTTGCCACCGACTGCTTCAAAGACTAGGGACTCCCACTTTAAAACTAGAAGGAACTTAACTCAAAATGCTAAAGCCTAATGACAATTACATAGGTGCAATTTAGTATTTAGAATGTCAGAAATGATCCTGATTTAATGGACACTTGGAAAACATTTAACAGAGAACTGGGCTAAAAAGTCTTCAGCCTAAACCCAGGGAGGGGAGTCAAGTTACCTTCTGCTGCAAAGGTCCTTGGAATCCCAAATTTTTTGCCATCTGCAACGCCTGATGATCCTTTATGCCTTCAAAAATATCTATTTCCTCCTGCAACAGTAACATGAGTAAATATAACTAAATATTCCATCGGAATGGAGGTTTATAACTTCAAAAGGAAAACACTTAGTATACATGTGCAAATTAGTAATTAAAGCCTGGCTGTTTGCCAAGGCTCCCCGAGACTGAGGCTATAGCAGCTGCCTATAGGGGATGTTATAATTACCACACTGACTATGAAACAGTCCTTCCAAAAAATATATAACTCTTCAGGGTGGCACGCTGACAAGACAATGTGACACCAGTTTTCACTTTTAATTACTGTACAGATGGCATTGACGAATATTTAGTCTGTTAATTTTTATGACATATTCTGGAATATTTTCAAGGCAGTGAGTGTCACTGCCCAGCAACATTGTGAAGTTTATATAATTTTTAAATGCACATTAAATATTTTTACAATTTTTTGAATAATTATTCTTGATTGTATCAATTATTTTCTCAGCTGAATAGCTTGTCTGCTCATTATATTGCCACAGTAACTTAAAAAATACTTCAGTGCAGTCATCATTAAGAAAGTAATTACAACAGTTGTATTTCAGATGCAAAAGTCTTGCAGGTACAAAAAAAATAATTAACAACTCTGTCAATTAGAGAAGAACAGCCACAGAAGCAGTAAATATATTGGCACCAACCCACTTGTGAAAAAACTCTGTACCTTCCTGAAAGTGAAACTCAGTCATAAAACGTTTCAGATATGAAATTTAATATATCACATAACAGCGAGATTTAAGATCTTTTTCTAATTGAAAAATGCTAGTAAAATCAGATGTTAAATATGCTCCATTTACTAGGTGACAGGTATGATCCTGTATTTGATGAAACACTATTTTTATGGTTCTTCCTATCTCCTTTTTACATGGAAGAAGGAAAAATGCGAGGAGAAAGGAGGAAAAATATTCTTTTGGATAATCTGCAAGGGAAATTGTTATTGTAGAAGATTATTTCAATACCTTAAAGATAAGTTCTGGGCTGGTTACTGCAACTTCTTCTATGTCCATACCACCCTGTGGACTGCCAACCATGACAGGTCCATTGCAGGCTCTGTCCATCAGAATTGCAAAGTATGTTTCCCTGGAAATATCCAGTGCTTCTGCAACCATCACCTAGAAATGGATAGAGGGAAGAAAAGAAAACATCAATGGCTCTGACTGGTCCTTCTGCTTTGCCTTAAAATGCAGAAGTTGGATGCTGTCCTGAAAAGAAACATTGGTTTCACTGCTTTTACTACAGTACTACAACCCTGTGACCTTTTTCCCAAGAAATGCTTTCTCCTTAAGTCAGAGACTCCTTTATTGCTGCTCTTCTCACTGGGGATGCAGCAAGCAATGCAAATCAGGAACACCTCAGTGCTGGGGTTTTTCCAAGAGCTGCTGACCTCTATATTACCTTTTCATCCCAATAATTTGGGATAATTCTTGATTATCAAGTCAATAATTCTTGTCCCCAGAAAGACCTGAGTCCCAAAGGACTCAGTGTGCAGATCACACAGATAGGAGGACTGGCACTCTGGCTTTTGGATGCAGCTCACAGCAGTGATGTTCCTCACCAGCAAATCCTCAGGATTAAGTTCTCTCCCTTATTCTGACCAAAGGCCACCTAACCCTTGTAATCTCTGCACTGAATTCCTGCTCTGCTCAAGTATTTCCTAAGAAAATGGGTTTACAGGTAATTCTGCCATCCAGCTTTTTACTTTCAGTTTAGAGAGTCAAGCAGGTGTGTGTCCTTCAGATACTGGCATTATCTAGAAACACAGATATTTATTTTTCCAAAGAGCTACTACTTCCTATTTATTACTATAAGGTACAGAGCCATTTTGTACCAGTATCTGACAGACACCACAGCACAAACAGAAAGATGATTCAAATCAAACATTTGGAATCTCAAGGCAATACATTAAAAGTGACAGAAATTGGCCTATATAAAGTCTTTGCTACAATTTTTCCTTCCTCCCCAAAACAAGACAAGGTCCTTTCTATTTTAGTATTACAATGATTGTACCTTCCTCCTCCCCTGAACTGTCCAATTTTGCAATAGCTAAACAATAGCTATTGAAGCAACTCCAGAGACTGAGTAGTTCTACACTTGGAAAGGACTCACAAAACTGTTTTGCTATAAGAATACTAAATTTCCCAAAATATGCTTAATTTTAGGAAAGGATCTGCATATGATCAGTAATAACTGTTGCCTGTGATCATAGCAGATGCCATAATCAAAATTGCAAAGACTGTAGTTCTGCTCTGCACTACAGTATGGCTTTTCAATCTGAAAGTGAAACAGCCACCTCTGCAATTTAATTAGCATTATGTTCTTCCTTAAGAGAACTACTATTTCCCATCTTTCTACTATTTCCCATCTTTCAATGGAAGTGGTGGAAATCAGGAAAATAATTTCCCAAATATAATTAAGAAGAATTAAGTGGCAACATCTTTCTAACATGGTCTGTTTATGAAGTGACAGTTTTGAACAACGACTGCAGACAATGACCATCACTGAATATACCACAAGGAGAAATTCATTCTCTCAGTCAGCAGATCCAAGAGGCATTTTTATACCTGCAGCCTTAAAACTCTGCCTACCTGGCACAAGGTGCTCCATCAAATGAGTATTCCTGGGGTTTTCATAGTTCAAGGACTATAAACAAGAAAGATGCACTACACTTTCACCCAAGTCGCATTTTTGACAGCCTATTCCAGAGTACATAAGAATGTAGAGACTTTCTGCCAGGCAGTAGGTATTAGAGAAGAGGGGAAAAAAAAATGTAAGAAACAAGGAATCAAATAAAGCCACCAGTGCTCAAAATTGAAGGAAAGATGAAATTTCTTTATGGTCTTTTTGACTTGGAAGAAATTTGCTTTAAAGTAATTTTGTTTCCTTCTACTTTTACCTCACTTTATTCGCACAACATAGGGGGATATAAAGGAATAGTTCAAATAAGTGACTGTTCAAAAGGAAAGTAAAGAAAGCCAGGGTGAAGGAGAGAACCAAGAATGCAGAAAACTACTGTACAACTTAAAAGCATCTGCCTATTTTAGTCTACTACAGAGGGATGCTAAAAGACAACGTCAGACATAGCTTGGCTACCTGCCAAGATTTGTCAAATTAACAAGCAAGGGTAGGGAAAGCATCTTTGATTTGCTACTGTTTTTACCTGCATCCATGTTTTCACCTTCTTAGATATCCTGCATCAATGTATCTGAAAAATGTGAGTCACTTGCTTTAGACATAATTCAGATAAAAACCTACTAGATCTTGTCAGAGCTGTTCAGTTTCCACAGAGCTCAGGGTCAGGGCCAGACTTAGGATGGGAATACACTCAACAAGTTTTGAGGAATACATTTGCAGGCACAGCAGGTGGAACTAACATTATTAAATCAGGCATCTTCAACTGTGACTTCCAGCCACAGTGATTGTCCTCACTGTAGCTAATTAACAGTGTTAACATCATCAGATACTTCTCTGTCTTAATTCACAAAACTACTGAGAATCTACTTTGCAGTAGGCAACCTTAGAGCAAAAATTGTCAGAATGTGAAATATCTCTAATTTCTCCCAACAAAATAACTTTCCCTCACCATCCTCCCTGTTTGATGCAGAACAAAGCCAGGGAAATTGGTGTTCCAGGTCTTTAAATGTCATTTAAGTCTACCTATCACTCACACGACAGAACTAAAGCAAAGACATTGATGAACAGTTAAGAACAGTGAAATTGAATCTACAGACTGTTGACTCTTCTCACATTTTGTCTGTTTTGCTTTTGATAAAGAAAATGACACATCATTATCTGTTTACCATATCATATTTATATTTAAAATGTCCTGGGGGAAAATCAGTTTTCATTAAAACTTCCTGACAACTTCAAGCTTTCCTTCTGCGTAACAAATCCTTACCTAAAAGTTTAAGCCACACATCTAATGTCATGAGGGTAACTGTAACAGCTTTTTTTAAACAGAATCAAATATGTAAAATATTTATTCTGCTATTGCTTGGAGAGAAAATACAGGTAGTGAATTCTCAGGTTGACATGATAAGAGAAGACTGTCACCACAGATAGCCAGGCTCTCCAAATTCCAAACTGCCAGAAGAGGATTTTATGTAAACTCACAGAACAGGTTCCCAGTTATGAGGGAATTGAAGAGATTGCTATTAATTTAAGAAACAGAAATCTCAAGAGGCACAAACACACTTTAAATTCTGTAGCAGGTGCACAAGCTGAAATCACCATTTTCTGTTTCATAATTATTCTAATTGTAGAAAATTTCTAGCTTTTATACATTCCTTACAAACACATGTAAAAGGTACGTGACTTCTGCTCACTGACTTGACACCAGCTCGTTGATTGCCTCACAGAAAGTGACATAATAACTATTTTTCCTTCTGAAAAATGCTTATTACTTTTTTTTTTTAAACGTAGGAGTATTTTAAACCACATAAACTTTCCAAAACACTGAAAAGTTTAAAAAGCACATATCCTAAAAATATGCCTTTTCTTCCTGAAATGCAATTTTCCTTACGTACATGTAGCACACAAACTCTTCCATACATGCAGAGAGAAAGCACGTGCCTTGAAATAAAACAAAAATGCCAGTGATTTTGTTCTTACCTTCCCCACTGCCCTTAGCAAGCCCAAAGAGTCTGCCTGGAATTTTCAGTGCAATAAGTTCCCACTGCATTAAATGATATCTCAGACACAGCCAAATTTATATTTTTAATAATGTTACTGTAGTTTGCCCCTTGATTAAAATGTCAGTATTTGATTTTGTAGTCTTGACACTACAAATCTGAGCTCCTTTAACTACCTTGAAGATCCCAATGTGATCTAACTTTGTAAATGAGAAATACTTTTTTAAAAGACATAATTTTGCTGGGAAATAGTTTTTTGATGAACTAGTGCATAATTTTAAATATGCTTTCCTCACTACCTAATAAGCATAATATTGGGCAAACTACTACAAAATTAATTAAAGCAGAGTGTATGCTCTTACCATTAATTACTAAGAATCAAGAACTCAATACCAAAAAATATAAAACATACTAGTCAAAAGCCAACACACTTTTAAAAACCAACTCTGTAATCAGAATGAAAGTCTATGACAGCAGATGATCAGTTTCTCCCAGAGAAAAACATTACATTGGTTTATCATGCATTAATATTAAAATATCAGTTTCCCTGGAACTCTATAACAAAGGAAAAATACACATTCTTTCAAGGCTGTAAACAATCCTGTACCACTCAAATAAATATCTGAAGTTCAGCAGTGCAAACTTCACCTTAAACTTCACCTCTGCCCCAGCTGCTTAGTCCTGTTCACTGTTCATCCCCACAAACAACATGTGGAGGGGAGAAAGGAACCACAAGTGAAATATTCTATAGCTATACAGCACAAAAGTCACCCTAACAGAAATCCTTTGAATAACCAATGTCACAAACCCCCCAACACCTACACCTTTCTTCCATTTCTATCAATTGCTTTTTCAGAACAGAATCTGTCAACGATGAACAGGCTGGCACTCTGACAAAAATTTCTGTATGGATGTATTCAAGACAGGCCAACTAGGGGCAAAGAATAAAAACAAAGAACTTATAAAAGAAAGCTGCTTCTACAATACTAATTTTCCCAAGCGGAGTGCCTTAATATGGAAAAGGTGTATTCTTTCTTATATCCTTAGTATTATCAGGATCTCTGACAGACATACCTTAATGATAATATTGAGTCTCCTATTTGAATATATAGTATTTCTTTTTAAGAACAACCCTGAGGAGTGATGGTAATCTGCTCTCCTTGCTCCCCAAGAGAAGAACTGCCTGAACACCTTCCTCCAGCCCTCATTAGACAGGATCTTTCCAGACAGGTGCTCCTTCCCCTTCTATGCTAATACACCAAGCTGTGCACAGGATATTAAATGTGAACTGCAGTTCCTTCAGCTCATGCCAAATTATTTCCTGGCATCAGAAACAGTGTGGCTCTCACTCCTCACCTGTATGAGGATTCTTGCTCAGTCAAACAAAGCAAGAGATAAAAGCAGATACAGCAGATAGGAAATTGCCAGGATTTCACAGAATTTTCCTAATTTGAAGGAGAATCTTATTGAATCTTTGCTTCTCCTATTTAGGCCAATACACAGCAAATAATTTATGCTGAAGTGAATCTTGGTGCCTTGTAGAAAGCGCCGCCATTGAAAATGAACCCCAATGTCCATTTGGTACCTCAGGCACTACCATGAACATATTTTAGTCTGGATCTGCAACAAATAGAAGAATCTACTGTTCAGACTTTTTTTTTTTCACTTGAGAAAAAAATCTCATGCAAACCTTTCAATACTTAAAGGGGCCTTACAATAAAGATGGGGACAAACTCTTCAGCAGGGCCTGCTGCAGTTCGTCAAGATGGTTCTAAACCAAAGACAGATTTTGACTACATATAAGAAAGAATATTTTTACAATGAGGGTGGTGAGGCACTGGCACAGGCTGGATGGGGCTCTGAACAGCCTGATCTGATTGAAGATGCCCCTGCTCATTGCAGGGGGTTGGACTGAAGGAATTTTAAAGATCCCTTCCAGCTCAAACCATTCTGTGATTCATCTGTCACTCTATTAACACTTGCCCAGACCAGAGGGTGACTGAAATACAGATAATATTATTAGTAAAGGGAACCATGCATCTACTTTCTGTCAGCAGAATGTCAATAAGGATGTACAGCTAATGCTATAGAGCAGTTATATCACCACTTAGTATGTATTTGATGGAAGATGAGCCTATGAAAAAGGATTCCTTTCAATATACATTGCAGAAATCAATTTATTTTCCCATCAGTGGGTATGCCAAAATTGATGAACTAAATATATACACAAACTGAAGAAGTAACATTTTCTTCTTCTTTTTTTTTTTTTTTTTTATCAATTAGATGTAATAAATCAGGAATTGGAGAAGGATTGAAAAAAATCTGTGTCGTACATCCCAGCTTATTAATGCAAAATTGCAGCTGAACATACTTTTCAACTTTCAAGAGGCCAAAATCTTACCTTTTTAACTGTCACACCATCCTTTGGAGTTTGCTTGGTTGACAGATTGTACCCAATCATCTGTTTAGCAAGCTGTTCAACAGTCTTAGGGCTACAAACAAAGGAAAAATGTTAGTTTACTGAAAAATATTAAAAGAAACAGTCCATAGCTATTGTAAACAGCCTAAATATTATACAAGGAGCAATTTATTTATATTTTTTTCAATTGAATTTACTTACTCTTTAGTTAGATGAACTCCTCCTTTCAATCCACTATTGAAAATACCTTTCCCTCTCCCTCCAGCCAGAATCTGTGCCTTCAGAACAATTTCCTTTGCCTCTGTAAAAGCAAAACACATTGCAATTCTGTGGTTTGTCAATTATTGAGCTTGTTAGTATGAGATCAAAAAGCATTTCCAGATTGGACTCTTAAAACAACAAGAAGTTGTTTATAACCAGTGAGCAATAAAACAAGAGTAAATTCGTAATTCCTATAAAGAAACCTTGCCAAAAAAAGAGAATTGCTCAAGGAAGTTAAGGGCTACACAGCTTATTAGAGGGATAAATGTCATTGTAGAATCGGAACCATGCAGTTAATGCTACATGGCCTGCTCAACAAACCACACAACCAGCCCAGCTCTGTGGCTGGCACACTGGCATGGTCTTTAAACATAAATCAGATCATATTTTGTCTTGAATGCACAACAAAACAATGCTCATCAAGGGAAATAAATGCCATTCCTTGCTCTGAAGACGTGGAAGGAAGTGCATGGATGTGGTTCTTGAAGAAGAAATCCCTGTCTCCAAAGGGCAGGTGAGTGCAGAGCAAGGGCAGGAGCTGTGACAACATTTCATCTGTCTGGGAGGCATCACTTGGACCTTCAGCAATTTGAGTAGAACAGTCTCTTAGTTACACAAAAGTGCAGCAAGACTGTGACAAAAGCAATTGCACCGTGTCCTGCATTCCAAACAAAAGCAATCCTGGCATCCTTACAGAGTCAAAGGGAAAAAAGGGGAAAGAAAACAACCAACCAAACCAAACCATCACTCATCATCCCTGCAGCTCCAGATCACAGCGAATTCCTGAACCATGAACAGCTCCCAGGGTCTTTAAGATGTTCATTAACACCAGCCAGTGTCACTTTGCACGTTTATCATAATAGTGCTGGGTGCTTTGCAAAGTCTGAGATAATAATAACAGATCATTAAGTGTGCCTAGAAAAGACTCTGTCACCCTCTCCTGCAGTCTGTGGAAATCTCTCATTTCAGTGGTGTTTGGATTAGGTCACACCTCGGACAATAATATTTTATCCAAGTATCAATAAAACATGAGAATTTGTTGTTAAATTGACAAATTTACTGTTTAATTGGCACAGAGGATATAGATACTTTCATTCAAACACACATAGGCATTCTAGGCTGTAAAAACATTTCACAGATTATTAAATATAAGTTTAGAGGTGCAGCAATTGATGGTGCAGGCAAGCTCTGACACAGAATCATTTCAAAGTGCCTGTATAATAAATTTCAGAAGCTACAAAAGAAGTTGAACCTTAGAATAGAATAAATACTATAAAACAAATATTCTATTTAACACAGGTATTGTACTTTAACACTGTAGTAGTTACTATTATTATTTTTAACACATACTGTACTAAGAAATGTTTAATTTCCAAGCTTCTTGAGGCTAAAATTTCTCCACACGCTTATCCATTCAGTAACATTTGACATGTATCCCTCTGAACTTTAAAAGCATTCTCTTTGAAAATATTTCATGCATTCCAATATATTCATGTTCTGGGCTCCCTATTACTCATGCCACTGCAGGGCAGATAACAAGGAAATTTAAACGCAACAAAAAGTTTTATATCAAATGTTTCCTAAGCACACAAATTAAGATGAATTAAAACTATAAATCATTTTTCAACCTGCAGAAGCAAGCTCTAAAAATCACTGTAGCTGCTGTGATAAAGAATCTAATATGGTACTGTTCAGAGATGCTGTAAGCATTTAATTAAATCAATTTTAGCTTCCAGCCATCCTGACAATGTGAGCTTTGATTGCCAGTGATGGGTGGTATCAGTTCTGGGAGTGATCATCACCCTCATTCCCAAGCACCACATTCCAGGAGCACCAATTATCTCCACTGGGCTCCAACAAATGAACTTAGAGAAAGGAATTAATGGCTACATTTTTATAATCCACTAGAGGACTATCAAGGCAATACAGTAACTTCAGAAAAGCAACTATCAAACCCATGAACAAACAGACACA
Organism: Acridotheres tristis; assembly: GCA_037013685.1. Lineage (NCBI taxonomy): Eukaryota > Metazoa > Chordata > Aves > Passeriformes > Sturnidae > Acridotheres > Acridotheres tristis. The sequence continues at coordinate 5,482,718 of CM072899.1, read as the reverse complement.
AAAGTGAGCACAGCCATGGAAAGATTAGACCTGAAGAACTAATCAATGCAGCAGCTCACAGAGCACAGTGCAGCAGGTTCTTCATGCCCTGCAGGAAACCAACAGGAAGCAATTTAATTCCACAATTATTTGCCCAAACTCTCTAAAATGAAATAAACCATCCAGATCTCATTTTACAGTAACTAGGCTTGATCATTCAGTACTTACCAAGCTGATTCACTACTTAATGTCACCATCCTATTTAAAGAGTTGATTGCTAGAAATGCTCACACAAAGATTTTGTTTGTTCCTGCCTGAATTCCTAAATTATGTTATGGAAGACTATGCCAAAACAAAAATATGGGATTAAAAAAAAAAAAAATATATATATATAAAAGGTACCTAAAGCTAGTATTAAACCCATTAAAACCAGAAAGGTGTAACTAATTTCTATTAATACCCTTCCTAACTAGTTCTAGTAACACTGGAAAAAAATGTTTAAGCAGTACTGTGTATTCACACATAAAAGATTTGAAGAAAACCTATCACAAACAACATGCCTTTACACCACCATCAACTACAGTACAACATTTTCAACAGCATTAAGGCTTCAACCAACTTCTGTGCATGGGCACTGACTGACCAGCCTTGTGTAAATTAAAACACAAACACAAAAACTCTGAAGAAAATCTAATAACAAGCCAGCCTGCTTCTTAAGTGTGCATATGTGGATTTTTAGTCACAGATTTATAATTTTCTTTATCATTAGAAACAATACAAAAACCCGACAGCTTTCAAGTGTCACTAATTTAGCAACAAATGGCTGCAAACTGCTCCATGCAGATTAATGACGCATTGCTGGTAACAGAATGTGTTCTTAACTAATTATAACCTGAATACATTAATATCTCAGACTGAGCAGCTCTTCTATTTCCCTTTTTTACATTGATCTACGGAAAGAGAGGTACAGGTGTGGTGTTAGAGACAGGTTTAAGTGCTGGACCTGGCAGTATTTGGTTAAATGGCTGGAATTGGTGATCTTAGCAATCATTTCCAAGCAAAGTGATTCCAAGATTTCTAAAGAATCCTTTAAAAACATGGAACCAAAATACAGCTGGTCTCTACATCAGATGCCAATAAATAAGCAGGACCTTTGCTCCTCAGAAAAATACTCAGAATTCAAAATTTCGGATCTGTGTCTGTCTCTATGTTTCTAAAAAACTTTAAGCACAGGAAAAAAAAAGCCTTAAGCACTTATTTTTCTATAATAAATCCAGGTATTTCAGCAGGGCAGAACAGAACACTGAGGGACAAAAAATCCTCTACAGAGCATCCAACAAAACCTCTCCTTCCCTCAGTCAGCACTGTGAATACAAACAGCAGTGATACTCCCTGCAATTGGAATAAGCTCAGTGCTATAATGAAAGCCTATTTAAAATCAATAAAATCAGTCCTGCTTTTGGGAGCTATGATTACTCTGGTCCACTGGTACTGCTCGCAGCAAAAATGAACAGCTTGTTCTCAGCCCACTGCTGTGTATATTTAACTACTGAATTCTTGATCGTGAAACAATGTACTGAGAAGCAGAGTTCTGCTGGTTATATGCTATGCTAATTTATTACCTGTGAACAACTTTCCATTATTATTGATACGACTGTGTGGCTGCAAATTAGGCATGTTAACAATTACATTAAAATGTGGTGTAGCTTATAAAAAATAAACTGCTGTAAAGAACACACGATGTAGGGCTGCATGGGAACAGGTCTCACAAGCTCCCCTGTTTATGAACAAAAGGCTTGCTACCAGAGAGAGCTCAGGACTTTTTTGACAAGACCTCCCACACCACAGAATTAGAGCTTGGAACAAAGGGAGGAGGTGTCACATGAATTCTTAATCAAATTTCTGCCTCACTGTGTGACTTTCAGTGGTCTGGCTTCTCTATCTGCAGGAGCTCTGTGTAAATTAATTATTGTCTGCGCCTCCTTTAAAAATGCAGAACCTGTTCCACTATTCCATGAGTGTATTTTTACCCCCGTGTAAGGCAGCTGAGCACAGAAGGGTTCACTGCAAACCCCTGACTCCAGTGTGATGCTGCAGCAGCAGCAGAGTGTCCTGGAACATGCCCTGATCTCTCAGAATGAGCTCAGCACACACTGTAAAGCAGATGAGAGTAACCCACTGTCACAGGAGCTGCACAAAGGCAGGACACGCCAAGGCCAGGTTTTACAGCAGCCCTGCCTCCTTACTGAGCAGACACTGAGTAAATAAACACACAGGAGCTGTGGGTGCACAGGAGGACCCCAGCCCACTGCACAGAGACACTGGCGTCAAGAGCTTTGCTGGTCACCCTTCTCTAGGTAAAATAATGAAGGAGAACAACAGCAGCGAATCATGATGGGCACAGCACTTCAAAGTTCCAGTGGAAAAAGCCCCACTTTAATGTTCCAGCCCATTTTTACACCATTTTCATGTTTTAACTCCAATTGTTAGTAACTTTCTTGCCACTCAGTTCATTGGTTAGAAGGTGCTTGTGTGTGTGACTCTCTTTACACAGGTGTTTACATTTTTTCCTTGTGGATTCTCATGGGATGGAATTCTTGTTTTTGCAGGTGCAACCTGTTTTTCTCACAAGAATAGATTGTTATGCAAACTGATTTTTATTCTTAAAATTCATTTCTCATGGGAACTCAACGGGATATCTATTAGTTCAGCTGAGCAAGGGCTGATTTTAGAAGGCCTTTCTTTTATAAGGTTTTACTTACATGCAACAATTAAGTTATGCTTGATGAGCAGAACCTGTGGAGTGCTTCCTCCTCCCCAAATCCCAAAAGAGCCAGAGGAGGCACAGGAATCTGCAACCAGCTCCAAACTCTCCATCCCTACATAGGGACAGAGGGCAACCTAAAGATGTATAAACCTGGTAAAACTGCTCTGAGGGACACAAATCGCTTCTTTGGACATGTGCAACTTCAAGCTTTGCTTTCACCATCCAGGCTTTAGTCCACATCTCTTTCACGGTTGTCTAGAATATTACTCCATGAAGGACTGGCTGGGAATCTCACTGGATGACCAATTCCATCTCTCAAGCATTTATGCTTAACACTTGTTTTCCTAAAAACAGAAGTAAATTCAGTGCTTCCTTTCCCAAAGCAGGGTTTTTCTCCCACTCTGCTTAATAGTTTTGCTTTCATAACATGAGATTTGAGGAAAACAAGGCAGACATTACAGACATTTTCTGACAGCAATTATTCCTTATTTTGGAAAACACAAGAACTATAAAGATGCCAGCAAATTCCAGAACACCTACATGCCATTCCTACTTGTTTCCTCACCAATGTTCATGCAATCCCACAAATGCTCAAGTGTCCTGTAAAGGTTCTAAATAATCTCTCCCAACCTGCACCTCTGCAGCTCAGAGCCTTTCTTCCAAAACCAAGGGTTCCTCTTAAAAGCTTTAAAAGGGTCCAGTTTGGATTGGTTTTGGGTTTTACTACCTATGTCTAGCTGATCCAGCAGTAGGGAAACCTCCTTTTTGGGGTCTCATCTGTCCTGTTTCATTACTGTTGCCTCTTTCTTGTTTTAATGCTACTTCTACCGGCTGAGTTTCCAAATTCCCTTTGGGCGAGACTGGCTATAATTAATTTTCTAAATTTCAGCCACCTTCTTACACTGTTCAGGCAAGATCCTGTCAGGCACTTATTACCTTTTAGCAACACTCCAGGCCAGAGACATTCTGTAGATTACTCCAGCAAGGAAAGACGGGAGAAGAATAAAAGCAATGTGGAAGACCATAACAAACATAATGCAATAATAGAAAAACTGTAGTAAAGCTTAGTTTCCACACTGAATACTGAATCTTAAAGTTGTTACTTTTCACATTTGAGTCTCTTTACACCAGCTTGGTCTGAAATCTGAGACAGCTTTTCCCAAGTATTGCTGCCACTTCCACTGCTGCCCATCTTGTGAGAACTGCAGGGATGCAGCATCCGAGGCAGTTCCCACGCTCTGCCGAGGGAGCAGATTGAGATGGAAAAGAAGCTGTCCACAAGATACCTCCCACATCTACAGAACTATTGTTGTGCTCCAAGGCCTTCTGAATGAAGATAAACAATTATTTGTTCCCTCCTTTAATTTTAATTTAAACTCTCTTCCTCTGTTATTTTCATCCTTCTGCTCCATAACACCAAAAATAATTATGTTCTTACAAGCCTACTTTCTACAACCTTTGGTTTGTAGACTAGTTTAGAATTAAAGTTAAATAAATCATCCTTTTTATAATTCCATACTTTTGAATATATTGTATATCTATTGCTAGATTATAAGCCTCATTAAAATCTATAATGATAAATTAGTCAGCCTCTTGATTCTGTCACTACTATTATTAATTGCTTTCATAGCCATTACCACACACTTCACCGGTGATAAAAATTTTAAGGCTAGATAAAATCAGCTCAGCCAAAGCTCACTCTGAATATTGCAGTCTTAAACCTTCTCAGAGTAAAAGTAATCAAGTATTCACACATCCTACATTTAAGTTAAACCTGATAAATTACTTATCCAGCAAACGGAGCCTCACTAGATCCAGCAGCGCCACTGTAATGCATGGAAAAATATGCACATTAAGGCAGGGATCCAAAGAAACAGTTCTCATATTGAAAGTGTTCATTGTATGTGCTTGTTTAAAACTCCATGGGATATCTTATTTCTGATATTTTTCAGCCTTTAGCAGCTTCTTTTTTCAACCTAACTTCTCATTATTTTTTACATAAATTTCCTCTGTAATAGACAAAGGACTTAGAAAAATGGCTATTTTCACATTTGCTTACAAACTCGAGAGCAGACGTGGTTTGAAACTCAATCAGGAAAGGAACAAGTTTGTCCTTTTGTGGAAGAGCACTGAAGTTCACTGACAAGGGAGAAAAAGCTCTTTCTGCCAGCTCTAAAGCAACAGCCATTCTTTGGGCAAAACAGAGAAAGGCAATTTCTGTAACCTGCAGAGTCACCCTGGCATCCTGCAGCATATAAATAGTAAATACTGAACAAAAATAGAAAAATCCATGCAAAGGGTTCCAGGGTTCTTCCATCATTATACCCAACAGGTCCATTCTTGCTACTTTTAGACTTCAAAATATTCTTTGTATTATGCCCAAGCCAATATTATTTTTCTCATCTTCAGATGGTTTCATTTTAAGAGGCTGCAAAAGCAAGCAGACTTTTTCTTCTGTATTAGTCACAATCCCTATGACCTGACCATGGAAGCTTCTCGGGATATTCTGTTAAGCACTGTGAAACCTGGGGATGCAAAATCATGTGCTTTAGTAGACCTGCTTCCCCTGTAAGTATAAAATACATGAATAAATCACAAGACTTTATTTCTAAAAGAGTCATTCAAAAATTTGTCAGTTTTAACAGATTCTTATCAAAGACATTTCTGTCTCTCCTTCCCATTTCCCTAAACTACAAAAAAAAAAAGAGAGAAATGAATATGCTGACAGTTTTCTTTGTATCTTTACCTTTTAAAGCTTACAAGGATTTCAAGTTTTCCTTGCCAAAATAACGTGCAAACCTTCCCCCCCACCACCCCCCAGTAAAATATATTTTAAAGATAGCAGACTCAGGCAGATCAGTTGTGCCCTAAATTCTTGACTGAATACCATAACATGATTTGTTTTAATACAGTTCAGGGAACAGGCTTTATGCAATCTGTAGTGTTGAAGTCAAGCAGCCATTAGGAACAAACACTGTTCTCGCCCCTTGCTGCAACAATACACACACCTGCTTTCCTGGAACGTGTTCAAAATTTCATTCTTTCTGATTATATGTAAGGCACAAAATATACAAAGCCTTTTCTGACTGATTCTAATTCTTTTATCCATTATTGAACTGCAGAGATGATTTTGAAAAAAATTGTATGTAGCGTAGAATACATTAAAAACGAGGCACATATATTAGGTTTTTTTCACACTTCACTTTTAATCATAAAGGAGTTGTTGCAGCTGGAGATATTCTCAAAAATGGAGCATGAAATAAAAAACCTAAGCAAGAAACCAGGGAGTTCAAATGGTAAAAAAGCAAGTTAATATGAATTGTAGAATCACAGAGGGTTTGGCTTGGTAGGGACCTTCGAGCCCATCTCATTCCAATCCCTGCCACGGGCAGGGACACCTTTTACTGTCCCAGGCTGCTCCAAGCCCCAGTGTCCAACCTGGCCATGGACACTTCCAGGGATGGAGCAGCCACCTCCCTGATGGTAAGGAATTTTTTCCTGCTACAAAATCAAAACTTTCTCTCTTTCATATATGAAAATATGCAGACAGTAAAGATAACTGCAATATTACCACCACTACTTAAGATCTGTTAGCAAACCCATAATGTGACAGGTGAACCCTGCTCAAGCAGAGATTTGATAATTAGCCCTTTGCCAAGCACAGCCTTTCCATACAGGCCTGCTATGCCCAGAGGATCCTTAAAAATCAGCATTAAAATGGAAGCCAAACCTTGGGCAACCAACAGCATTCAAAAGTGCAAGGAAAAGGCCACAGGCTCCAAGGCAGAAATGTCAGTGTGCATCAACTTTGGACCCAGTTTCTGCAAGGCTGCCAATACTAGGCCAGGACTAAATTCCTTCAAAGGCTTTCATCATCTCTTGCTGCCTTGTAAAAGCTGGGACAAAGTGACCTGACAGGTGCCCACGGGCATGCACTGCCCCACCTGAAGGCACCTCATTTCTTTACTCACCACCACAGAGGTCATTTCTCCTCTTTACAACTGACAGTGACACAATACAGATGCTCTCATCAAACAGGTTATCTGCTTCATTCTAAGCACACACCGAGGTGTGCACTTGGCATCTGGGTGCCTGCATAAATATTTCGCTCCGTGGGGCTTTGACACATTTCATGGAGAACTTCTTAATGAAGCTTCAAACTTAAATCTCTTCTACAGTTTGCATGTTTATCCAAAGCAGTGAAAATACTGAACAGCTCTCAACTGAACATTTACATTTTTAGCAAAATTAACATTTCTCTCCCAGAGACAGTTCTTGTTATACAACTCTACTCTAGCATTTACCCTCATATCCCTTAAATTTTGTTTCATTGTGTAGGGCTGCATTAGATACCACACTTTTTGTGGTTTAGGCCATAAATAAATCAATCCACATCCAAAATTAGAAACATACAAAAGAATAGCAAATCTGGCAGTATTCTGATCTGAGCCAAGCCCAGTAGGATTGAAATGTCCTCCAGTAGCCTGATTCATTATCCAACTTACTCAGTGGAATTAAGTACAAAGTTTCCAATGCATTGCTGAAATAATTTATTGAGCCTCTGAAGAGAATCATGCTAGACTGGTCATTATCTGGGAAACACCTGGATGGGAAAATGATCACACTGAAGAATTTATGTCTGCCTCAGTAGTGCTGAAGACAGAAAGCTGAAAGGTATTACTTTGGAGCTGTTATTCTACATATGTCCTTGATTCCTTGCCCTGATTTTGAAGCAAGACACTGATTGTCACCCCCTGCCAAAACTAAACCAAAATACTTGACTTTCCCCTCCCTACAACCAATGACCACCACCAGCACCTTCTCAACCTCCTTCACTACTTACAGACAGAAATCACATAAAGAGGACATTTTTAATACCTCAGTACTGACCACTGAGATGCAGCAACATTTACTGAAGTATTTTCTATGTGAAGAAGAAAATCAGACTCCACAATGAAAAGAAACACTATCTCGATTTAAAGAAAGAATCTTTTTCCAGCACAGCTTCTAACAGACATCTGACATCAGGTGTAAAAGCCAGAAGGAAAATCCAGTAACTGAGATGCTGAAGGATTGCACAAATGTGAAATTCAAGTTTTTTTGCAGATAAAAGCGGGACTAAAATGATGAACAGGTATGGCTCTGGCCATCTGGAGTAGCAATGAATTTTACCCAGAGTGCAAAGAAAATCCAGGAAGAAGGAACAGAGTTGGTTCTAATGTTTCCATCTTGTCAAGTGGAGGTTAATTGAGTGGAGACTCTGGGAAAAAGCTCATTCATTTCCAGAGCTCCAGATCTAGAAAACAGAGTTATCCAAGTATGAAACAGACAGGGAAAACTCACCACATAAAGGTTTAAAGAACGCAGGAGACAATGGAATACAAAAATGAATTGAGAGATATCTACTTAAATCATAGAAACACTGCAACCAAAACAGTCACCATATTTACTCCTGGAGATATTTTCAGCACAGTTTGCTTGAAAACCTTCTATAGATTCCTGTTAGATTTCATGGTATCTAGTTTTAATTGCATCAAAAAATCCTACTGCATTAAGCAGTATTAAAAGAGATATTGTAGTCCTCTGGCAATTGGTAAATATTAACTGCTGAAGACAGATGTATTTTCAGTTGTGGTAAGCACCTGTTTTTGTAACTTAATGTCAGATAACACCAGTAATCACTGAGCCCAAGTAACAAGGGATGCACTACCATCCTCCTCTTGTTTTTGTTTACTCATCACATATGTGAAGTAGAAGCAATTGCCAAAATAATCTGATACTGGAAAAAGGTTAAGAACAGACCTATTATAAGAATCTTTAATATCTAATTCAATATTTTAGACTTAATTACTCCATAAAAAGGCCATCTCACTGATCAATGATACACTGGTAAATTTAGATTCAATAAAAAAAAAATTATTTAGAACATAGTTTCAAATCTGTATTACCTGAACAATGTTATATTTACAGCTTTATAAAATTACCCAACCTATACAATTCCTTCTCACACATACAGCCAAGACATTCAATGTAAACCCACCCAGAACACATCCCTAACAGTGCATGCCTGCCAATATTAATTAGCCTTCTAAGAAAAAAAAATAATAATTACAGATTTCTTTTTTGTTCTGTAATATTATTTTAGTATCACATCATCTGCAGACACTTTTCAAAAATGCTGAAAAAAGGCAATTTAGGGAATTTTCCAGATAAAGGGGGGGAAAAAAAACCTGCTGTGCTCTTCATAGCTTGGTAATTTTGATGTACTCTTTTTTCACACCATTGTATTAAAAGTCTTCAATTTTGAATTTTTGGTGGAAGCAAGATAATGCAAACTTTACAGTAAAGTTTCAACTCTGAAAACCCATTGCCTATTTGGACATGTTAAGAGAGAAAAAAAATTAGGTTTCAAGTGTTCCCATTACTTATTGAATGTTAAGCCACAAAAAAACCACAGAACTTTGAACAACTTAGTTGGGTGAATCAAACAAGTTTCTACTTGAAAAATGAAAATAAAAAATGGGACAAGAGATGTTTATCCTGAGATGAGCCTTTAATTCATAAACCATCTAGAAGAAATTATATTAATTATTCTGAACACATGGTAATGCATCTGCCAAAATTCATGTTGTACCCTTGATTTTCACAGCAGCTTGTTAGCTGAGCCATTCATGACCATACCCAGTACCAACACAGGCAGCTGCTTGGTTCAGCCTCTCTCTGCCACTTCATTCTCCCAGTGGTTTTATAAGGACTTGCTTTTTATTATATGCAGCTACAACATGATGTGTATGAGGACAGTGGACAAGCTGTTAGCTCCATTAACTTAATAATAGATTTCTGAGTGTGATTTCCTATTAATTTCATTTTCCTCATTACAGAAGAAGCCAAAATTACAGACAGCCATATGGTGCTTCATAAACAACAATTAAAAGTTATTTTCTGATTTTTAGGCACTAAAAAAAGCCCATAAAAATACATATGGTTGGAATGATATGAAGGAAATTATGCTTTGGAATGTCTGCATATGTCTAAGATGCTCCAAACACTTCCTCAGCCTTTTTCTCATTCACACACTTCTGGTCCATGCCAGCCACTGGAGGTTATAATTAATCACAGGGCATGCCTCAAAGATCACAATTAGGATTTTTCTTGTGGAAATGGAACTTCACAACAACAGTTTGCATGAATTGTGTAGCACAACTTGTGCTGAGACCCTGATACTCTTCACCTTCACCCACTCCATGGATTTGCTAACAGGATGGTTCCTGCCCTGCCAGAAGTACCTGGCAGAGCTCTGCCAGTCAGAAATGAAATCCATGGGTTGCACACTGGACTGGGAGTCTGTCAGCTCATTACAGGCCCCCAGTAATGTAAATTACCTTGTCATTTTACAGGGACTACGAATTCCCAGTACCCAGCACAGCAGCTGAAAAACCAGCCCACTCCAAATCATTGCAAGCTGCTCCTCTAAATGACTCCAGAACAGCCAGCTTCTTCTTCCCTGCCTTTTATTGCATCTTGTGGATGTGCTGATTGGAGAGCAATTTGGTCTGAGAGTCCCATCTGAGTACCTAAAGTTACACAAACTCTTAAAGTCTCTTACTGTAAAATGGAAATATAAAACTACCTGCATCATCGGAATGGTTGTTTTAATAAAACATCTCTAAGGGGAGAAATTTCCTTAGAAGCACCAGAGATAACTGCTGTCCACTACTGGAAGTCAAGTTGATAGGCAGAGCTTTTTTTATACATATAAAAATATATTTATATAAATATATATATACACACTTACAGGGCAAAGCCAGAACCCGTAACACTTTTGGTTGCTAGTAAAGTCCCAAGTAAAAAAGAGCAAGAAAATCCCACTGGTTGAGTATCACAATTCCACAGTAAAAATAAAAAATGATTCTTCTATAGAAAACTCAAATTTTAATTAATAGGAGGTTAAAGGGACATTATAAAGCTTCTTGATGTTCTAACTCTTAACAAATATTGAAAACAAGCATTAACAGTACTAGTAAAGTTGTCCATCTTGGTGTAGGGTCATTTATCCCAGAGTGACAAGGATATTGCAATAATTATCAACCACACTCATAGTTTTCCTATTTTTTTTCCCTAAGACAGATTATCTCTAGCATATGTCCTAAACAAACCTACATGAATCTAAACCATTCCTCATTTTCTTCTTGTGCATTTTAACACAATCTATTTTTTCCCTTCTTTGTCTGTACAAATTCCTTTGTGTCACAAGGAAAGACTTTTTCAAATTAATCACAAAAGTAGCTGTTGTGATATTAATAGATTTTTCTTCAAAGTAAATTGGATGCAAAGCCTCTGGACTAAAGTTTTAAAGCCAAGTATTCTGGATATATGAGAAATTAAATCTGATAATGCACATAATAATTTTCTTTTACTTTGTTACCAATGATCTGAAACTGAACATCTACAATCATGTCTTTTCTTTCAATTGACTAACACTAAAGTGCTTTTCTGACATCATCTTGGCTGATTTCTGCAGAACCAAGTCTTCATTTGTTAAATAAATTTTGAAGCAGCAGCAACTAAATTGAGGGTAGGTCTACTCACTTGCAGCCTGTAGAAAGGATGGACTATCAAGAATTTAATGAGTTTTCAGCGTAGGAAACATTGGGAGGCAACATTAGGGGGCAAAGAGATTTAAACAAAAGCATGTTACAGAACAATGGGCTGTGTGAAATGAAATGCTCCACCCTGCAGGGCAGCCCCAGGGCCAAGCCAGAAGACAAAACGAGGCATAAAGGTCCCCCAAATTCAGGGCAGAGCAGTGCCACTGTGCCTGTAACCTAGGAAAACTGCAGGGGACAAGGGACCTGGCAGCACCAGGAGAGGAATCTCCGGGATGGACAGGAATGTTGGTGTGGAATGATCTCCCCAGGAGTGGGATGGTTCACAGCTCTGTGCAGGGAAGCTGCAGCCAGCAGAGCAGAGGTGCTGATGGAGAACAAGAACATCCTGGGCATCTCGTGTGCTCCATGCCAGGAGCTCTTCATAAAGCTCTCAGCTGCCCCACAGCGAGGAAAGAAGAAGCAGGACAACAAATGAAAGTGAAAACGAAGAGTGCATTACTTTCAGCATCACTACAGCCAACCTGTGCTCTCCTGTGGAAGGGAGGTGACAAAGCACCACAATGGCACTCCCATGCCACTGCAGACTGAGCAGGTGGAGCTGCCAGTTTCCTGTCAGCACCCCCCAGGAACTCTCCTGTTACACAATTAATTAATGAATAGACAAAGAAAGAAAAATCTTGCAAATGAGCACAGTTACAAAATCAGGTACATTTCATTACTATCATCAAAATTTTCCTACATGGCTTCTTACCACTCACCTGATGCAGAGCACTTTGTCACCACAAATTAAGATTTAACTGCACGATAAACAAGCTGTAAGCAGTTTGAATCTACACAGATCAAAAATACAGACCTATTTTTATTGATTATGCCATATTGACATCAGCCTTACAAAGCTATTACACAGGCACACAAATTTAAGGCCTTAAATCAATGGATTTGCCTTCAAAACTTTCCTTGGACACACCTGATGAGAATGGGGAGATCTTGGAGCTAATCAGTTCTGGAGGAAAATAATCATAGGCCTTTATAAATCACTGGTCATTTGTGCCAATCATGTGGAGGCACTGTCTAAAGGTTCTGTTTTTCAAATGCCACAGTGCAGAATGCCTTTCCCTGCAAACACTCACCAAAGTCCCAGAGCTGCCAGCTACAGTTGCTGCTTTTGAAACTTGGGACCATCTGTATTTGAAATGAGCATTCTGTACATAGTTATTTGCATCCCTACCATGCCAAGACACGCCAAACACAGAGTCCCAAATGTAAATGCATTCTGCCTGCACGGGTAAGGACCCAACACACTGATACACAACATACAGACAAAAATATTTTCCTCTAAAGATGTGCCTTGAGTCAGATGCAGCCTGTTTATTTTGTACTTATAACATCCATTAAATTAACATTTAATATGGCCACAAAATTGACGTCTACACAATAATTCTCTCAAAGAAGTGCAAATATATTAAAATCAAATACTTTTATAACTATTTTCAACGTTTTACATTTATGCAAAAGATAATTAATACACTTCATAAAAGCTCTTCAAGCTGTTTTTCAGTTTGGGGTGCTTTTGCATTTGTGTGTTTTAAAGTTTTCACACTGCTTTCTCTTTTTCCTGCTGACACTTTAATCTTCTCCTCTTGTAAATATGAGCTTATAACAATAAATCATGTTTTATTTATTAAAGATATAAACAGGAATCAATACAAAGCAAGAAAGCCAATCTTCATAAAGTTTCCCTCCACACTGACTGAAATTAGTTTTCATATGAAGATTTAAATATGCATCTGGTTGGCATTTAAGCAAGAAGAAAAATATTTTCTGTCTTGCATAACATAACATGCTAAAAAAACAAAAAAGGAAAAAAAAAGTACTGGCTTTGGCCAGTTCTAGTGAAGTAAAATCAATGACAGTCCTTTAAAACATGTTTTGAGGAACCTGACACATCTGAGAACTGTTGCCTAAATTAGCACCAAAGAACTCCACAAATTGTAACATAAAGTAGGGGCTTTTAACTTTTATATTCAGGTCACTTTTAGTCACAACATCGCTGATTTGGAGATACAAAAAAAAAATACCCTTGATTCTTCTGTAAATATATTCTGCCTGGAAAAATGCCTGTATGAAGCACACCAGGGAACAGGAGTGCAAGCAGCCCACATCACCTTGCCCTTTGTTTGGATTGTCAGTTTTTCCTTTTGATCTTTCTTTGTAGTTGAGGAACCAAAAATTGATTTTCCCAGTTGAACTACGGTAGAAAAAGGACAATGTTTTATTTAAGATCCTTCATTCCTGCACATAAGCCTATTTCTTTCTTTATATACAAAAGAAACTGTCTTTTTGTTCTTGTGAAAAATATTTCCAAGTGGGGAATGGTCTTAGTGTACTGACTCTGGATTCATAAGAAAAAAGGGGGGAAGGTGTTTAAAAATCCAAATAGTGGCCTCCTGCAGAGAAGCACACACACCTCAGGAATCTTCTAGAGGTACAGAAGCTGAGCTTCAGGGGAGCAGTCACACTTGTTTGGTGTCTGCATAAAGCTAAGCCACAGGCAATGTTACACTCAAAACCTTGTTTATGGGCAAACAGAATGTACAATTTACATATTTAGACACATATAAAGCCAAGAATATCTTGTAAATATATCCATGATCTCAACAACGTCATTGCTTTTTATTTTAATTCCAGATTTACTTGTTACAGAACAGGAATAAATGCTTAAACAGGGGAAAAAAACTTCTATAATATTACACAGCTATTTCCTAATTGCTACCTCTTTTCCTGGTGTTAGGCTGATCCTTCCACTGCACTTCTGGGTCCAAAGGTGGACAGTTTCATTCTGGTCTAGGGCTGTTCTTCACTGGAGTTCTTTGTTGGGAGGAATATGACATTTCTTTTGATGGCTCTTTCTTCCTCACCCTTTTAAAATGGGCTCTTTCTTCCCACTGGTCCATGCTCCCCTGAGTTTACTGTCCACACTGAGTAGCAGGGACATCAGATACCAGAGACACACCGTGAGACCAAAATTATTGAATTTACTAATTAATTTCTTTGATTGTTGTCACAACTTGTATTTCAGAATAATATGTTGATATTGGCAGAAACCAACATTTCCTAACACCACCTGCAGGAATTATTGGTACTCCTGGACCACACATTTCCTGAGTTATTTGCACAAATTCTTATTAAGTCCTTGAAGAAACGTGAGCTTATAAACTGCTGACCTGCTGTTGAACCTCACAGGAAAGCTGAGGACACACAAGTGCCCAGTGAGAAGCACAGTGCTTCCCTGGACTACTCCAGTCTTTTTAATATCTTTTGTCCTGTGAAACTGGAAGGGTCCACACAGCTTTGCCCCAACATTTCATTTGAATCAATTCAGCACCTGGCTTGTCACAGAGGATCTGTGCAATTATGACCCAAGGGGCTGCAGTGAGGCCAAGCACTGAGCTGAAACCCAAGGAATGCAAGCTGTGATTCTCCTGAAGATACATGATCAGCTTTTAGAACTTGGAAAGAGCAGGGAGGGTACATAAAAAAACCCAATTTCTAGTATTCAACAGGGCACTCTGCAGCTGGTTAAAGACAGAGAGCAGTACATACATTCACATGGCACAGGTCTCAATTATTGCTAGCACTGCCCTGCTTAATTAGAAGCCTGCATGGCTTTCTCACACACCAGCCCTTTCCCAGTCCTTTGAGGGAATACAAACATGCTACCCCCCCAGTTCTGACAGCTTGGCATTTGTCTCTTGAGCTCCAATCACCACCTCAGCAGCAAAGAGATAACTATATACATTAAACTTCATGTTTTACAGGTTTCATAACATTAAATTAGCCTAGAAAAATTAATATAAAAGCAAGAGAGAGGCATTAGCTTTTGTTTTGGCAATCAGCATTTGCAGGAAAGGATGTATCTCAACATGATGTGGAAACCAGCAAAGCTGTTTCATTTAGGTTTCCTGCAAGTTGAGCTCTGTGGGGATTTTGAAGGCAGATATTATGCTTAGAAATTGAACTCTACATATTTTAATGAAATTGCACAGTCTAAACACCACAATGAGTGAGCAGTCATATCAAACAGTGGAACTTGAAGCTTTCTCAATTACTCACATATAAACGGAACTTTTCCGGGTAAAAATGTAAAATTGGAATAAACACCAACTTTGTTTGCAAAGAAGGAGAATGTGGAGCTGATTTAAGTGCCCTGAACTTGTGTTGAACCTGTAAAGGGACTGACACAAGAGGTGAGTAAGTACATCTCAAGTGCTCACATTCTTCATGCATGGTGCTGTTCAGCACCTTCTCAGCTTCAGACAAGCAGGACCGTGGATCAAATGTGTGTGGAACTTGTCAGCAGCAGCAGATCACATCTGTACAGCCGTTTTATAACCCCAGCTGAGTGTGTAGGTTCAGCCAGGCTGCCATTTAAATGACAAGTGTGTGACCTAAGCACCATCCCAATGGTCCCTCCTATGAAGCCTCAAAAACAGATGCTCTGTGTCATCCTGACAACTGCTAAGCACTGGTTAATATTTCATTAACTTAAGGTCAGCAAGCTGCTTTGCCACATCAGAAAGCCCACTTCTCAGCCTGTGCAGAGTCATGGAATCGTGTCTGCCTGGTTTACAAATCAGATGAGGTAACAGCTGAAAATAAACCTACAGTAGATCACTCCTTCTCTCTGTGCTGCTGAAAAGAGCTCCAGATTTTACAGAAGTGTCAGATGTACAATAGAGCACTCTTTCTTTAAAGGTAACATTTTTGCATGATGTTTTGTTCATGCTTCTGCCATTTCTTACATTCCAACCTCTCACTTCAAGGTCAAGTTCAGAACTGGTGTCTAAGACAGTATAAATCACATTTGGATAAATTGTGGTCACAATTTACTCTCAGAAAGTCTCTTGCAGTATAATTTACTTAATAGTATGCAAAAGAAGAAGGCTCTAAATAGCTAAAACAATTCATAGAGACAAAAGAACATATAATTAACATTGCCCTACCTGCTGCTAACTGCACTAATTGCATCCTTTCTGCACAACTGAAAATTCTGACATCGAAGCATCTTCAGTGATATGCAACTCATGTTCAATTATCCCTGAACCTTGGCCCTTAAAAATCTCTCTCCTGTATTTAATTTGACTGGTTTATTTTGTTTTTCATCAGCAGAGAGATTTCTGAAGGAATGCTTACTCCAGTCTGTGGAAGTCCAGACATCTCACTATTTACAGGACACTAAACATCACAAACTCAATGTAAAACCCAGCCATAAATAAGAACCCATACATCAAAATTGTAAAAACAGTCACAAAGCTGCATAAGCTCAACGACACAAGAGTCTCATCTTGTAAACCAACAACATAAAATATGAAAATACATGAAATTTTTTCATCTTAAAATTGTAAAATAACTTTCCCATACAAACATCTTTAAGCACCTAACTTGGCTTCTTATGGATCAAAGAAACAACAAAATAAATACTATCTGCATATGCACTTCAAACAGGAATGTCACTCAGAAGATGAAATAAGAAAGTTATTTATAGTATACATGAATCATCATATTTAAATGGCAGATTACTTCATGGCATGAGACATAAGCCTGTATGCAACTGGGGGGGGGGGGTGAGACTGCATAGTTTTTCCTAAGGTAGGCAAATTTGCAGAAATCAGCCTCAAGTCTCTCTTGTTCCACTATTATTCCAAAATATCCAGGCAGAAGTTGTATTGTATTGAAGGCAAGATGTGGAAAGGCCAGTAAGAAAATCAACCACACTGAACATCTAATGAGCTGAACCAAAAATCTGGATACAAGATTTATTTGTGGAAACAAGAACAAGAGGGGGGGGTTGGACATGTAGATGTGGCCTCAGGAGTGTTGTGACAATAATCTTCAGTGGGGACAAAGCACAACACACCAAGATGAGAAAGCTCCTGCTAGACTGTACAGGTGAATAACTGGAGGAATAGAGGGGTCAAAGACTGGGCTGGGAGCAGAGGGAATGCAGTGCAGCAGTGGTGAATATTCCCAGTGACTTTACATTGTTAACTGTTTATAGAGCAAATTCTTCTTGGTTGCCTTTCTCTTTTCTTTCTCCAAACCCCCCACGGCTGTTCTTAAGTATCTAGAACAATAAATATATTTAAGATTTATAGCCTGAAGTTTAGCCATATTCATCTTACTCAGGTGAGCAGTCCAACTAAGCCCAGGGGAGGTGCAAGAAAAATGTTCCCCTTCATAATGATGCACAGAACGAGAGCTCACTTTAACTGCAGGACCATGGAGAGTATACCACACACTGGTAATTGTCAACTTCAGATTTTTCTTCATAAAACAAAAATCACTTAAAATAAGAGCATAGCTAACTTCTGGAACTACCCTGAACATGATTCCCACTAAATGTTTTTTTTGTGGTGACATTCTCAAGGGTTAGAGCATTATTTAAAATATACTGTGATGCAGAGTCAGATAATATCTCCCAGTTGAATCCAGCAGGGTTACAAAGACACATTTTGTATTCATAAATGTGTTGAAATATTTTACTTTTCTTGAACTGCAAATATTTGAAGAAATGTAGACAAACATATTTAAAATTCACAGCACTTTCTCAAATATGGAGTAGCAGATTAACAAAATGTCAGAACATCCTTAGCTTCAGAAACTGCTCTACCATTTTAGGTAGAGATTATCCACCAAAAAAAAAATAATTATCACAGCCTCTTATGATCATACTTCTCAACTGCTGATATATTCAACTTGTAAATTACTCCCATCTTTAAAGATAAAACAAGCTCTTGCAAGTCATCCTAACCTTTGCAGAATACCAGTTCATATTACCTCATTGACTGGAAGAGGCTGAGGAGGAAACAGGGGATGGGAATCATGGTATGAAGGCTGGATACTGGATCTTCTCTGAGCTTCACATGAGTTGAAAAGTCACTTGTGAGAGATTCCTGGCTTGGTTCAAAACCATGTGCTTTTATAGCAAATGTCCAAGTTAATATCCTTACTTCTCAATCCAGCCCATTCTAAACCACCACCCAGTCCATAAGGACAGAAGGTTTAATAAATTTACAGAAACAATTGATAATTTTTTAAAAAGCAACTTTCCCAAATATATTATATAGAAAGTGAAAAACTAACAACAGTATCTTCTTGCTGTGCCCTGTATCCCTTGGGAGACACCACAGGACATCAAGAAAATTATGAAAATATCAATTATAAACAATCCTATCTTAGGACTGCCATCATTCCCTCTTGGATTTTATTCAACGTGATTGTGCTACCAGCCCTTCCACTGAAAAGTTTGAATGAAGAACAGGCAAAAGCATCAACTTTGCATTTGAGACCCCTATACATGGGATTATCCACTGGGACTGATCACATAGAAGATGCAGCATTGCACAGCACAGAGTAACAAACAAGGAAAAGAAGAAAGAAAACCAGAGAAGAATGAAACTTTCAGGAATCTGCCCCTGAATATTTAGAAGCTGATGGGCATCTAGAGAGCGTAGGAGGAGTGATTACTCCCCCTTACACAGCTGGTAGTACTACAGAGAAAACATTGTTGTTTAGTATTTCATACCTTATACATAAAGTGTGTCTAATGGTTCTGATTTTATGCATAAAAAAATGAAAATTTCATGCAGCTGCTTCTCAATTACGCATCTGGTTATTGTTCTGCAGCTGCAAAACTACCTTGAAGAACCATAAAATATGGTGTGACAAGAGTGCAATAAATACCAGCAGTCATCTTGTACCCTCCTTGTAAAACTTTGCATTTTTTCCCACCTGATAGAGTTCCTGAATCAAGCACTAAAACTTCTGTTGCCTCCTTTTATGAACAAAAATCCAGTAGTGTATTTAACACGACTGAAATCTGCAAATGCCCACCCTCTGTGGCACACATTATGTTTTGAATTCAGCACCCCATTTCTAGAGTATTTCTGACTTTGTGTTTTACTTTCAAACAGCTATTTTGGTAATTTGATCAGAAATCCAACACAGAGAACAATAAGTCAGCTCAACATTAGTGTCGAACATCTGAAATGAGATTTTGATTTGTTAGCCCCCAAGCCATTACTCATATTATAATAAATCTATTCAATATGAAGACATTTGGTGACAAAGAATGGTTATAAAATATCCAAATAATGTAAGCAGTCTCAAGCTTGCATTTACTGACTCACACTCAGCATGTAATTCTCTAACGAAGAGAACAGATAAGAAAAACAAAACAATTTGTTTTTCTAAACAATGCATTTCAAATTAACTATTTCTGTAATTCCTCTGGAGACAGAGGGTCCTGCAAAGAATTTCCATATCTAAAATATTAAAAATGCCACAATTTGTAAGTTAACTTGAAATAGAAAGGTTCAACTTGAAACAAAACAATACCCAGTGGTGAGTTTTGACAAAATCTATTATTAACCTTCTTTGAAGAAGAATAAAACTCAAACTCCTGGTTAGAGAAGCTGGAAGTTTCTCTACCTGTTTTTTTCTGGAATGCAGGAATGCCATGTGGCCATTACCAATGTGTATGTGTATATGTGTATGTGTGGTTCCACAGCTGCCTGGCTTCCACAGAAAACACAGAGGTGCAGAAAGCTTTATATGGAAAAACCTTGCTGGGCTGCAGAGGTGGAAGGAGAGCAAAGGCAGAGAGCCCTTGCAGGCTGGACCAAGGGTGTTGCACTGATTAAATACTGCTGCACATCAAAGTCTGCCACTTCCCTGCTGCCTCTGTGAAGCAGTTTCTGAGCATGAGACACAGAGGGAGGAGGGAAGCAGAGGGGAGGGAGCAAAAGCAGGATTACAAAAGTCAAACCCAACCAACCCACAGCACAGAACAAATCCAGGGCTCCTGTCGGGGGGAAAGGTCCTGTGGCACCAACAGCCACCGAGGGTGAAATCCTCAAATGAAATCCTAATTCCACCTGGACAGTGCCTTGTGCAGTTCAGCTTCCAAGGCTGAATTAAGCTAAAGCCCAAAAAAACAACATGTGAGGAAATGAAGAATGTCCATAAAAAGAATTACTATGCACAGGTGCTTTACTCCTGCTCTGTTCTGTACCTGTATCACAGCAAATTCCCAAAGGACATTCTAAAAAACTCCCTGTCTTAGCACATTGGTGAACAAAACCCTGGTACACCTTTCCCAGCTCCTCTGATTTTCCATGACTGATCTTTTTCATCCAGTAGATGAGGTAAATAAATTGGGTCACTGACATATTGATTACCAAGCCTCCTACAAAGAATTACTTTAACTGCAGAAAACAACATGTTGTTGCCTTCATAATTTTTACTCTATTATTTTCATCATTTTCAGACACAAGTGAGAATTTTAAAGTTGTTTGCACAACCATGGTATTTGGGGATTTTCTCCAAAAATCAAACCATTGCAACATGGACAAAT
Organism: Acridotheres tristis; assembly: GCA_037013685.1. Classification (NCBI taxonomy): domain Eukaryota; kingdom Metazoa; phylum Chordata; class Aves; order Passeriformes; family Sturnidae; genus Acridotheres; species Acridotheres tristis. Next base: position 5,461,948 of record CM072899.1, on the reverse strand, counting down.
GTAGAAAAAAAATACTATGTGCAATATTATTTGATAATATTTAAATATCATTTAAACTATGGCTAGCAATCAGTATTTGTCTTCTGATCATACACAGAAACATTATTTCTATGATTGCCAAGTCAAGCAAATGTGGGTCTGAGCAAAGCACTTCAGCAAGCAAAACACCAGTATGCACACAAATGGCTTTTAGCAGTACACAACTGCTAAATGTGTCCTCTAATTATGCTAAATAGGGTAACAACTGACTCTTCAGCACGAGAAAAAACAAAAAGAGGGTTTCCCAATCAAAATTCATAAGATGGGAGAAAAGCTGAGAAGAAATGAGCAAATGGGCATAGGAAGGAGAGGGCTCTAAGAAACAACAGGGAACTGAACAAGGGACAGGCATTGACAAATTTTGTGGAGCTTTCAATTGATGCATTTAAGTGATGCCTATGAAGACTGCAAATAATGGAGTATTAACAGGTATTTTCTATCACTGAGAAGTGGCTGAAAAATGGAGATTCACTCTAATCTTAGATTTCATCCTTCTGACAAGGTAAAATCCATTAAGTGGAACAGAGAAATACTCATGCTCAGTAACACTGAGAACGTGGTCCAAAGGCAGCTCACCCACCACCAGTTTTCTATTAAATTTAAAAGATTGTTTTCTAAATACTTACCCATCTGAGAATAGGATCATATTAGTCAATAACTTACAGCATTATTTTGCCTGAAAGAACAGTTTCAGAAAGCTATAATTTAAGTCTAAGGAACTTTAATAAAAGCTGTCAGAGAAAATAAGAGGACTTGTGGGAGAGCTGTTCCTCACCAGTGAGCAAGTTCTCTGTGTACAGTTTCCTGGAATGTGAATGCAACACATCATTTTTTCAGCATATGCAGAAAAGGATAACCTGAGTGGCTTTAAAAAATAACTTATTATAACCACTAAGTACATGAGGGTTTTTGAGAAATAACTCATTATGCACAGGTGAAAAATTATTACTACACAGTGAAGCATAGAATAGAAAGAAATACAGAAATCACAGAAATGCTGAAAGAAGCAATTCTGCTACCTATCCTGATGGACAGAAACAGAGAGGAAATTAAATGACATAAGCAACCCCACAATGACAGCAAAAAAAGATCAGCTAAGTAGCCAAGTTTTTCAAATAAAACGTTATATAGAGGACCACTGTACAGGACACTCATACAGAAGCTCTTCCTGGTATAACAAAAAAGGATTTGAATTCATATTTCAAATATCCTCAGAAACATCAGGTTCAAGGATGTTTTTAATTTTCCCAGCACAAAAGCTTAGATTAAATGCAGACAGAATTATCACCAACAAATTCTCCATGATCTACACAAAAAGGACACTACAAACGTAAAGGTCAATTTTTGATCCCTTCTAAACTTAAATTGCTTTCAAGTGATTTTCACAACTAGTATTAGAGAGGTGAATTTTCAGATAAGGGATCTGAAACAGCATCTAAAAATGCAGCCTTCCCTTTAAATTAAAAAGTCATGGGAAGAAAACAACTTCAGGAGCTGAGATAGGAAGGAGACTGGTGCTCACACGACCAAGAACTCTTTCAATATTCTAAAAAATGGTGAATAATAGGTGACAGGTAAATGACCTCATGAAAAGATGCTTCAATAAACCTTTTCTGTTCTTTATGTTTACCTCTCCAGCCTGATATAAAAAGCATGCCTTCAGTCCAAAGCCGAATTTTATGAGTTCCCTCATGCATAAGCAATAGAAATAGGACATGCAGAGGCTATATTTTGTTTTATTTTTATTTTTGAAAAAGAGTGAATAAAAACCTTGCACTCAGTTGAGCTGCATTTCTCTGTGACAGAGTGTGAACACTTCACCTGACTGATTCCTAAATGTAATGAAGCGCTCTAAGTGGCCATTGCTTTTGTTAAAATTCAGAAAGAGAAACACATGTCGAGCTCCCAGCATCGATTTAGGACTGTCAGCAGTGCCAGCCACCTCTAAGTTCTCTACTGATTCAAGGAGCCAAATGACAGTGCACAACAGCCCCCTCCAGCATAATGACAGCCCCTCTCAGCCCTGCCCAGCTCCTGGTTTGAAATTAGGGGCCCCTGAATAACTTCTCCATCAGGCAGAGCACAAGGAGCACAGCACCAGGCTCAAGGGCTTCTGCTGGAGGAGCCCAGAGCAAATGATGGCCCTGAAATGATGCCCAGTGCAGGCAGAGCAAATGCACACACAGGATTTAGTAAGGATTATTTCCTTAGCTATTGGTGCTACAGTACAAGGGAAAGAAACAGCAAGTAAGGAAATGCTTTCTCTGGCTAAACAAGTCCTAAATTAAGTGAGAATTAAATCAGAAGACTTGTGAGTTTTTACAATAACAGCCACGTGAGCTTATTTTTCAGACAAAAACTTGGCTCCCATGATTTTTTTCTTTCCTATTAAATAGTTGCACTGGAATTGTAAGAACTTGTTTACAAATTAAGTTTCTTCAGAGAGTAGATCAAGCAACACCATACTGTGCAGCAAAACAGGACAACATCTTTCTTTCCTCTCTTGAAAACCAAGGAATTTTAACACAAACCAGAAAACTATTGTGACTGAGTTTCTTGGCACTCTGTAAATATTGCCTTCTCTACAAAAGTCACACTTGAAAATTGCTTAGCACATAGAAGGCAATGAGTTCCTTGGGGCTTAATTCTGTATTCTTTATTGTGTACAACTTCTTTTGAAGTCAATATGAGTGATGTAATGTTAATTTTCCTTACATCTGCCATTCTTATCTTAGAAGGGAAAAAAAAAATCAATCCTTTAGTTCCATTAAAAATTCCTTGTAGACTGCCTTTTGTGCAGTTGGTAAATTTTGAAAGTATCTGAGAAAATTAACATTCAGCGTACATATTAATAAAAATAGAGAGAAACAGAGGAAATGAGCGAAGTGTAACAAAACTGCTGATACTGGATAAAGGCAAACCCTTTCAAGAAGACATGCATTAACACCTTCCTGACAAGTGAAGACAGCAGCAAAATTCATCTCATCTCTTTCCATTGCATCAACAGGAAATCCAACAATAGAAAAACTGGTGAGCACAGGCCCTGCAGCAGTAAAGACAGCTCTGTCAAGCACAAAACAGTTGGTGAAATTGTGAAATTAAATTGTCAATTCCAAATTTCATGCAGACCTCCATGACAGAAATTCCTGTCACCTTATCTGTACCCCCTTATCACACACACAGACCCCTATGAGTGATGTAATGCTGTAAGATTGGAAAGGAAAATTCTTGTTTCTCTTGTATGTTGAGGGCTATAGAAAGAATTTTCACTTCACAAGAAAAATACTGAACCTTTGACTCTCATGTTTTGAGAACTTTATCCTATTTTTATCTTTAAAATATGCTGACAAGCACCTTTTCTTGTTTGAAGAAGCCAAAGTGAAGGACAGCTGCATGTGCAACACAGCACCTAAAACATGAGATTTTTGAGCAGGACTTGGCAGGGGAGGTTGGCCTCTCCCCACATTTTACTGCAGAATACCTGTACATCAACAATATCCCCAAACTGCCTTCACTGGTTATTTTATTTCACAACATTTCGTGCCTCCTGTAGGCTGGAGTTTCCTGTTTTCCCATATCTTTTTACTTGGTGTGGTTGCATATTCAGTTGCAAATTGTGCAGATAAACCTGAGTGATGGAGACAATATTAATCTGAGGGATCATAAACAACATAAACCCAGCAAAATCTTGGAGCATCAATGACCACAGCAGCAAAACTGATGTTCTTGATCCTTAGTTTTCAAAGTGCATGTTAGAAGTACAGGGACAGCACATCACCAGAATGATAACGAGGATGTTGTTAATTATTAAGTGGATCAATGGAGTGTCAGTCATTCCAACATGAAATACATTCCACACCATAAACCACGATTCTTTCATGCTCTGTAGTGCACCATGCAACTACAGCAAATGAAGAAAAGCACCAACTTCCACTTTCTGAAGTGTTAACAAGCCCACACAGTTAAAATAAAATTTACCCGATAAAGTTGCATGAGCAAACGTTTCTTGGTTCTGGATTTTACTTTTAGTGATTTAAACAGTTTGTTTGTTTGTCTTTAACAGATACTTCTTGTGATTTGCAAAGCAAGCAAGCTACAGAGGTTATTTAAAATAAATTTAGCATCATAAAACAGAGGAGGTTCACTGCCTTTAATGGAGTAATTTATATTTCCAAACAGTCATAGAGATCAAGAATTGCAATAGTTATTGGACAGGCCAATCCATTTATGAGTTCAATCACGAAAAGGAGAGTTTAAGTGCTGTAAGACTGGTGATAAACCTGCCACAGCTTCAGTAGCATTCTTTGATTTTCTCAGACAGCCAGACATGAGGAAATATTCCAATTTTATGTCTTTTGCTTTGTGTCCGACTTTTCCATTTTGTACTGCTAAATAACCATAACACTCGCATTTAATTTTTTTTTACAGATATATTTTCAAATATACTGATTGTCATAAGAAGGTTTTGGCCACTGAAAAATGTATCACCTTAATGAAGTTCTAGAGATTGCACAAGCCATTATACTAATGCTACTCAGCTCCTTGAGCTCTGATGAGATCTTGGATGTAAGTTGTGTTAATTTACCTTCCAGTGTGCAAAATTGAAATGCATTTAACTAAGTGGCCTGTGCATTATGTAAAGCATAAAGCAAAAAACCTTCCTGTTACTACACAATTAGACTACAATAATGTCTGCCCTCTGGCATTTTGATGTTTGATATACTAACAAAAGCTAAATGAAAAGAGGAAAACTGTACAACTTTAAAAAGCAGAAAAATTATTTCAGTTAGAACAGCTTGAGAAAGTACTTCAACACTTTATTTTTGAGAGAAAAGCTATTACATAAGTTCATTTTTGACCTGCACTATCATCTTTTGTTCACCACAGCAGAATGAGGATGTTGTCAGAAAAACAAAAAAAAAGCTCCAGAATCAGGGTCTTCTCTTCGAGCCACTGTCACATCCTTTTGTGGTGGTAACTCAGCTCACCTATTCTATTTTTTCATTTGGACACATACATTAACAAATATCTAAGTATCTTTAAAATGGAGAGGCCACAACCTTTTCCTTCCTTTGCTTTTAAATACAGCACATTTTTGTCTGAAAACAGACTTTTACACAAGTTCATTTATTTCAGCTCCTTAAATTATATCAAGTATACAAAAAAAATTCCTCAGCAACAATTCATGACATTCTGAATTATTATAATGTTAATTAAAGAATTCACGTTACATGCTGCATGCCAAACATTTGAGAAATAAAGTTCTAAGTATTGCTGCTATAAACTTGTTCATATATAAAAATAAGCATATATTTATGGTATGGGTGTGAAAAATCAAAGCTTTTCAGTAAGCATGAATTTAAAGACTGTTTAAACTTATCAGAAAACAATTTATTTTCCAGATTGCTACCCAGTGTAGCAGAGTCCTCCCATTATCAGTCAACTTACTCAGTCTCTGAGCAGCCTCCAGGGCATCATTTGCAGAATCAACTACAAAGAATCTCTGAACTGTAACCCCGTGGTCTGCCATTATTTTTTTGCTTTGGTACTCCTGCAAGTTGAGCCATCGTCTGGGGGTTAATTGAACAGTCTGGAAAAAACAAGAGGAGAAAATAACATAATGCTCATTAAGAAGAGTTCATGAGACAGCCCACTGAGCCCTTCCACCTTATGGCTATCTCCAACCAGCAGTTAAACAACACTCAGAGAAAAGGTAAATACCTATTGATTTACCTAAGTGCCTTTTCTTAACATTTGTGCATCCCAAGTACCCTGAAAACTACAGATATTTTTTAAAAGCTACACAAGGCTCACTTGGCCAGACAAAACGTCTTGCATTTAATATCAAGGCAGATTTGGCTTGAACTCCAAAGTCTATTTATGTTTTCATCTTATCCTCTGCTATAAAAATAGTAACAAACTCTTACATTAAAATAAATTCAGTTTCATGTTAAATATCCTTATTATACAACATTTCATCTAATTCCTCCCTATAAAATTATTTCCACTGATTCTATCTGTTTGTTGAAGCGTATCTGAGAAGAAAAACAACTGACATGGAATTAGCATTGTTCTGTAGGAAACTATACACGAATACATGTTATTTTCAGAGGTCTGTTATCTCTGCTTTTTTCGTTGTGCTTCTAAGCAGGTTTTGTTGAGGACATGGCCATGCCATGCCAGGCCAAGAACAGCTGGAGAATAATTCCCTCCTCATTCCCAACATGCCAGTTTAGATGCCCCTGTGGGAATATAAATATATCTACAGCCCATGGGTACAAAGACACAGCAACCTTACACACACAAAAACACCACATTTTCTTGTCCTGGCAGGAAACCTTGAGACACTACAGAAGTCACAGGATCTTTGCTGAATGGTTTTAAGAAAAGACATATTCTCCACACAGGATAAATTGTTTCATACAAAAGCAATAATTAAGGAGCTGGAGCTGACTCCTGGCAATGGGATAATGGCAAAGGTGGAGCTGGCTCCTGGAAATGGTAAAATCCCATTTTGTGCCAGCCAAAGATGCTTTTCCCACATGGAGAGACAAACTGCTGTCCTCCTGGCAGCCAGCCACAATCAGTTCTTGGTTTCTCCTGAAGTAAGGAACACAGCATGCAAGCCAGTGCTACGTTTTTAGATATGCTGGACAAAGAGGATTATTACTAATATATACTGATACTTTCATCTCTAACAGCACGATAAAAAAAATATTAACCTAATGCAACTTTATACTGAAAGCAAAAACCCTCCATGCTAAAGTCTTTCAATAACACACCCTCTCACAATACTCAGGGTTTACAGGCTGAATTGTCTCAAAAGCAAACTCCCATCTGTTCTATTCTCTTTGAAACACAGCACAAAAGACTGAGATATAAAGAAAACACAGACCCATTTTTTACAGTATATAACTGCATGTTTTCTGTAAAAGTGACTTCCACTGAACTTAAACAGCTCCAAATAGCCCAGGATGACATTTTAAATCCTTTTATGCATAACCTGATTAACATATTTTAGAGGAACAAAATGGCATTGTCAGTTTGCTCTATGGCTATCTCTAATTCTACACATCTCACAGACACCTCATGTGATTTATATTCCTCCATGCTATTCACGGACGATATGTTATTACAGTTAAGCAATACTTCAAATGTAGGGTCAAAATTTAAAGTCCCTTTCATAATTGTTGACATTTAATTTGTTTTCCTATTATAAATCCTCTGCTAGGCTCTAACAATTATCACTTCAGGATCATTTCCACAAAGGGATTAACACTAGGGGCCAGGAGGGACCCTTTTGGTTTATCTAAAAATTTCTATAGGTCAGTAATAAAAGTAATAAGATTTTGGTCACTGCTATTATAATTTAAGACCAAGCCTTCATAACAGCTTTTATTCATAACTTAGAACAATAAATCATTTTTGCATGTAGGTATTACTAAGCTGATCAAAATGAAATAAATAAGAGGGAAAATATTTTAAAAATTTATTTCTGGAGAAGACTTTTGTGGCTGATGGGAACTGCAGTTACTTCTGCTCCCAAACACCTTCTCACAGGTGCTTTACAACTCAAAAATATAACTCAAAATGTCCCACAGAGATGCTCCATTGATGAGATGCTAAAAATATTGTTATATATGCATGAAGTGCAGGCATACATAAGCATAGGGACACATGTTCTCTCATAAAAATTGGACAATTAAGATATTATGACAATATTTCTTTCCTAAATTATGAACCAGACCAGCCTGAGGAATGCAGAAAGGACATAAGAGAATAATTCCTTTGAAAAGTGTCAACGCAGTGCTAAGGGTGATGACACAAAGGTCTGCTCAAAAATTGCTGGCACAGAAAAACAAAGCCTCCAAACTCTAGGTTAGGGAGTCCACATTTTTCCCCCTGCTATATTACAACATTCTGAGAGTGACCATTTTACTGAGTGCCAACTGAGGACTTTCAATCAAATCTTTGCACAAAAGACAAACTCCTGGTTGTGAATGAACTTCTTGATAAAATTAATAAGTATCTGAAGTCTGTACCAGAAGCTCTGAAGAGCAAGGAACATGAAAAACTTGCTTTAAAGCACTTTCAGGATGCACACCATATGTCATGAGGACAGCAGGAAAACTAAAGCAGTTACAAGAGATGAAATAAAGCACAAGCTTTGAATCTGTACAGGGGATTGCTCTTACAAGACCACCTTGGAAAAAAAAAAAAGCCAGCTGTGGACATGCATTTTAGGGTGAAGACAAAAAAAAAAAAGTGACCATGAAACCTCAAAAACGTGACTAAACGGATTCTCCTTTGAACCAATTTCCAGTCCAAGATGTTTTGGTTGCAATAAATCTGTATCGGAATTTATACAAGAATCTTGAATCCCTACCCACCAAATACATTTATACCAAGCACTCAGATGGGCTTCCAGTGGCCTAAATTCTTGGGCATCATAAACTTTCATGCATTCTACAGATAAATGCACACGTGAGACTGGCAGTAAGAGCACTGATGCACAAAGGTACAGCCACAGAACTCCAGGGAGGAGCCAACAAAGGTTTGAGAGAAAGCTATTTCCCACAAGCAGCCATAATCCAACCCTCTCTCCTGAAAATTTTTAGGAGACTTTAATCCAGCACAGAACACACCTCTGCCATCACGTGGCTTTGTTTTACTTATTTTACTGTTTTGCAGCTGTTTTGTTGCTTGCAGCAGCATCAAACATCACTGTTAGATTTGCCAATTCAGTTCCAGCTCCCAATAAAAACAGAGCCAAGAATTAGATTGTAAATCAGCATAAGAAAAGTAATCACAATATGAAAGAGGGAATGGGGCAGCAACTAAAAGAAAACCTAAAGCACAGGAAAGCAGAGTCTAGCTGTTAGTAATTTCTGTTCATTATTGATTCTCATCACCTTCTATTCCCACCTTATCCCTGCTTGAATATTTTTATCTCCTCCCCCCACACATTAGTCAGAAAATATATCAGAAAACACCAGAGCTCTCTGAAATCTTTCCATGCAGCTCTGTCCCAGCTGACACCCAGTATGTTCCAGAAGTTCAAGATGTATCTGTGTTTCATCTGTCTCTTTATTGCAAAGTTGGGCTGGAGTACAAGGATCCTCTCCCACCAGCCTGTGAAGAAAAGACTGGAAATTGTGTGTGGATTTTAGTAAACCTGGCTCCCTGTGTGACATCTCATCTTTCATCTTCATAAGGTGACAAACAAAGAACCAGAACATTTTTCACTGGTGGCATTTTTCTGTTATCCTTTCATATGGGAACTTTGTGTTGTGCATTGATGTACACATTGAAGATGCAGAGTGGCTCTATTTGAGATTCAGATCTCCCTGGTAAATCAAAAGGTGTTGTTTATTTTTAAACCACAAATAAGATTTAAGAATAAATCACTTGGGAAAACTAAGAAAACATTACTAGCAGCACACAGAAAATAAAATGTTGTTATTTAAAATAATAAAGCTTTAAAGAGGAATTACATTTGTCCTAATAAGATATTTCTTACGATTAAATTTCTAATGTAAGTGCTTATCAAAGAGATTAATACACTTAAATAAGGCTCTTTTACAACTGATAACATTTCCTGAGAGTCTGACAACATAAAAAATCCCAAAACTCAAGTAACTGGAACAAAAGGCCTCAACTGAATAGCAACGTTGAGATAAAGGTACAATTATTAAATCTAGTACAAATTTTAAACCAGATTTTCTCCTCCTGGCTAGAATTATTTGGCATTTTTCAAAAGCACAAAGTATTGGTTGGTTTCACCTCTGATGTCTCTTCCCTTCTCCAATCTCCATGATTTTTGTTACCAGTCAGAATCACACTAATGTAGACCAAAAGTATATAGATTGAGGAGGATTTAGAAAACTACTGTTACTGGGAATTATGTATTTTGTTCTGAACAAGCTTTCTGTTCAAAGTTCCTTCTTTATATATGCAGAGACCATATTTGGTCCCACAGCATGATTAAATGAGTGGCACATACATCAAGAAATCAAATATTTCTTTTTGATCATCTTAACAAGGTCAGGTGTTGCAGAATTGTATCTGTGGTTTATGGACTATTGCTAGAGAAAAAATTGATTCTTCATGTAACCTACATAACCTCTTATTTACCACCTTTTTGTTCAGTGGGGTTTTTTTAATAAAATGTTAAAGGCTCTGCACAAATAATGTATTTGGACAGCAGTTGCATTATTCTTCCATTATTCCATTTGCCAATTCTTTAGCTGTCACATGACAAGAAAAAAACTGTATTTAAAGAACAAGGCATAAAAATCTAAGAACCTGGTTATACCAGAGTGGAACTAAAAGTACACTTTCCAGCAGACATTTGCTTCAATATAAAAAGAAAAAACAACCAAACAAACAAAACCAAAAAACCAACCCCCGCCCCCCCCAAAAAACACCCAAACAGATTTAGAAAACACTGCAGCAGAAACATTGTTATAGATGCAGCATTAACTACTCTGATGTACATCTTTCAGATGACCCAGGAGGTATCTTTTGAGTGCTTGCTTTTGGAAAAAGAAAACACACACACATAAAAACAGAAGAAACTGTCTTAACACGTTCATCAAGAAGTTTGCAAGCTGCATGTTAACTACTTCAGCAAAACTCTGCTCCAAAAGAAATGTTCCATATAAGCACAAAACAAGAGCAGCATCAACAAACCCAAACTCCACCACATTATGTCACTGATTATTTCTTACCTGAACCTGTAAGCTCAGGATAAGGTTTTCTCATTCTTTGGCCTCCCTGGCAAAACATCCAAGGCTGACTTTTTAAAATAGAATAGAAAGAATCACTTAAGTTTCTTCTTTAACAAGTATATGAAGAAGCTGTCAAAAACAGTAACTGAAAGGTCACGTCTGACAAACAACTGAAGGCTCAAATTATACCCTCTATTACAACTGAGTCCTCTTGGTCTCAAAAAAATCAAGTTTTAAAAAATGTAGTGCCATCTCATGCCTAATTCCACAGGGAACTACCTTGGCTAACTATCCACAGCTATGTATTGCACCTGATCAAGTCCAGTGCTCATGAGTAGATAATTTCCCTAAAAAAAAAAGCCTTGAGTATAAATATTTATTTTTACTTGCTAAGACTCTACTTTTGCAAAATGCCAAACGATTCTAGCTTGGGGAAGTGAATCCAGTGTTAATCAACACTATTAAAGAAAACAAAACCACCACTAAGCAAATTTCTAGGATAATTGAACATCCCTTGACACACCTATATAATTTGAGCAGCTCCACTGTTTTCATTAGCATAGCTTAATGCATTTTATTGCATGACTGTTAAAAGGAAGACACACTTTAACATCCAACATTCCCTTTTCATTCACAGTATTAATGGAAGCCAGTATTAACACCACAAAACAAAGATGGACTTCTTAAAAGCACTGGCAGTAAAGCTGGTCAAATAAATACCCACTTCTTTCTTCTCCCTCTGTTTTTTCCACTGAAGCCAAGTAGCTGTAACTGTGCTCATAGATCCTGTGCCAGTATGAAACAGCTCTAGCCACACAAATTAGGTCTGCATGAATGCAAATTCTATGTCAAATATACGAAGTATCAGGTTTTATAAACTTGGATTTTATTGTAATGGTTATATTGGAAATAAGTCAATTGGGAAAAAAAAAAAGTGGTGTTTTTGAGGAGGCGAGGAGATGTATTCTGTATTGAAATTAAAAGGAGATGTATTTAGTGTATGTGATCAGAAATAAATGTCTGTCACCAAAACAATCTATTTGCTTAGCCAACACATTCTACAGCATTCCAGTTTATTCAATTTGTGCACTCTGACCTGTAATACAATTCCAAGCACATATGAAGGAAAGCAGATACACAAAGATGACAGTAATGAAAGAGCAGACCATTCATCAATATGAGGCATAAACCTTTATTATATTTATTGACATGCAGTCTCTGGAATTGACAAAGATGTAGAAGTTTCTCTCAAAAAGAAACCATCAGAAATAAACTCAACTGAATACCCTCACATAAACCACTGCAGGTGTAGACACATTTTATTAGGTCATGTACTTAAAATATACCACATAGGCCACTGAAAACAAACTAAAGCACTTATTTCAGTTTGCTGGCACTGCCCACAAAATGACTAACTCAACCCAACAAGCAAAAAAAATTTAGCAAAACAGCACCAAACTAAATAGAAGTTTATCACAAATATAAGTCATACAATATAAAAATATGCTGTGCAGGAAAGCAAGTCTTTCAGGCACAAAAGAAAATGGAAAGAGTCATGGTAAAGCTGATGGGCTTTAAGCTGTCCAATCCCCTTCTCTCCAGAGATGGCCAATGCTGCAAACCTGGGGGCACATTATGGAAAACAGGACAGGAAATGTCCCTCCCCACTAATGTCCTGTTGGCTGCCACACACCAGCAATTTTAACCTTCCAAAGCAGGAGCTAGCATCCAGGTCATCCTATTTAAAAGGCACAGAGGACACTGTCTCCCACCAACATCCCGAATTGCCCACTTTAGCTGGGATGCCATATGGCAGCCAGGCCCCCTCGGTAGCAGCTGAGTCCAGCAGCCTCAGCCAGCACTGAGCATTATGATCAAAGCCCCCATCCAGACCTCTGTGATTTATGTGTATTTATGGGGAATAAAATTGATTCTGCGAGCTAGTTTAGGAAGAAGTCTTGAATATTTCCCTGACAAAAACAGTTCCCATACTCTTGTTCACAGCAGTCAGGAATTGTTTATTTTTTAGTCTGTATCAAAGCACCATAAGCAGACCAGGTTATTAAACAAGAGCATTTGGTTTTAAAATCTACAGGTACAGCTGAAGACCTTTTAATGTTCCATTATGTATTCCTACAAATGGTAATTAAATGAATTCCCATTTGTTTTAACTGACTTAAAACCAACACACAAGCTCTAGTTAACAGCTATAGGCCTTTTAGCTCCATATTTATTCCTGAAAATACAGAACACAAAATATCTTGAGCAGTAAAATACAGAAAAAAAAAAAAATCACATTTCCCAGTTTTCTAAAGGCTAAGGCATTTTGATCAATAAACTGCAGGGACAATTTACTGTTTTATACCAATGAGCCATATATTCACTTTTCAGAAAAAGTGAGATTTGTCCATGCAACAAAGGTTTATGAAAGCTAACTTCGAATAAAATAAAGAACACGTGTGAAGTATGGCCCTATATTTTTGTTTAGTAAATCTGGATTGCCTGTTCTGATGGATAATTACTACTATTGCTAACATCTAGGACTCTTTGAAACGAGATGCCTGTATTAAATAACTAAATTATTCTCTTCATGTACTTAAAAAATACGGGCCTGTTTATAAAAGGAGCTCACAGTTACTATAATTATTAGGAATGCTATTGTTAAATTGTTAAAAAAATTGGACTCGGCTGAGAGGGTGGCCAAGAGGTTGGAAAGCATAAATTTTAAGTATTCTGAGTTTAAAAACTTCAGAGAAGTGAAGCAGGCCACCACCTCTGCTGAGAAGCTTTCATTACTGAAAATGAGAATGCAGTGCCTGCTGCAAACCAAGCCTGGGTATGAAACCACCAGCTCAAGAGCATTTCTCCTACTCACAGTCACTGCAATTCACTGTCCAGAACAGTAACACTCCAGAAGAACTGCAGAAATCTAGTCTGAAACAATCAAAGGATATTTTTTATTACTACATTAGGTGTTTGTATCACCACTTAGTTTTAGCCAATGCAATCAAAACAAGTGCTTAGTTAAATCTTCCCCTGAATACTTTCCCACAGCTCCAGGAAAAGCCAATTTCTCCTGTCACACACTGCAAAATTCTTTTTTGGAGGAGCCACTGCAAACCAGAGAGAGGAATCACAGTGCATCACAGCAGGAAAAAAAAAAAAAAAGATGGTGACAAATATGAAAGAAACAAAGAGAAGAGCTTTGTTTAACTAGAATCATGTAAATTTTAGAGAGGGAAGCTATTTTAACTGGAAAGCTAATGAAGGTTTATATATATATTTTATATATTTTTCATATATATTATATATACTATATTATATATGTAATATATTATATATAATATATATGATATATTATATATATTATATGTATTATATTTTAGATATTAGATATTGTATAATATATATATTTTATATAATATATATATATATAAAATATATATATTTTTATATATATATTTTTAGGGATCTCATCCTTTTTAATTAAGAGAAACAACTTTTCTCCCATCACCAGGCAGCAGTGATTATTCCAATACAACCTAATAAAGCAAGGACATCAACCACAGACTACCTACCTGTAGGTAACAAAGCACACTAAACTAATTGATGCCAGTTGACATCATTCATCTGTTGAGAAACAGGCAGTCACCAATTACTAACAGAACAATAATTTGTTTGTTTAATGAATATGCTAATTTACTGAACTCTCATTAGACAGATACACAGGCAATATTGATGAGTTTCATAAGGCATTATAAAATATGGCTGAATTATTTCAAAACAAATTAAAGTAGAAAATGTTGTACACTATTTAATGGAATAATAAAAGCCTGGTAGCAAGTGAATTCTCTGTGTGATCTCTGAAAAAAGCACAAGTTCTCAGAAGTGCATGGACCTAAACACCTACTGCTACTGATGCCTTGTTGGGACTACCTAAAAACAGAGGCTAGACAAAATTAAGAGAAATAAAAGCTGTTATATTATTGAAGAGCCTTCAGGTACATTTAGGGCAGACAAAGCCCCTCAGGGACTACACACAAAATGGATGATGGGTCATGGGTATTTACACTTTTATAAGTTCAGTCCATTTCCATATTGGAGATTAATCTTCCAATTACAGCTTCAGGTAATGAAATCATTTACTCCCCAGTTTGCTCCCTCCCCAGCTCACTTTTGTTTCCATCTCTCAGGGCCTGAGGCAGTGAGGTGCCCTTGATCCCCAGGCCTGGAGAGGAATTGTGTGTGAGCAAAATGGGGAAGCAGTAGCTCACACTCTGTATGGAGTTTAGAGTTATACAATAAAAAACCACAGGATTACAAATATATGAAAAACATAAAAGCTAAAATCCTAAGGCATCACTACACTGGGAATTCACCCCCGGGGATTTGGATGCTCCTGGACACAGGTGAGAGACTGTGCCCACCTGGTGTGCAATGCCAGAGCTGTGCTGAACTGGGAGAGAAACTGCCCAGGGGATGCACTGAGACCTCAGGGCTGAGGCACTCCCAGAGGGGACACTGGAGAACTCTGCATTTTCCACAAAAACACCTGCAATACATCTGTTACTAATAAACCCTAAATAAAAGCTGGTTCATCTGCAGATCTAGTGCAATGCAACACATTTCCACAGCCCTGGAAACAAAAGCAGTGATTAAATTTTCAATTCATAGTTCATTTCGCTGTGCTGGGGTGCATCTAGTTTCTCTTTTTCTCTCTTAATAATTTTAAGTTCCTAAATTAAGAAGGAAATAGAAATTGGTTTTTCACTCAAGAAAGGAATCACTACAAGCAATATCTGTCAATTTGTAATCATTTATTCATACACAATTTAAATGAGAAACAATATTAAGTTTTCCTTCGAATTTCAGTTTTACCAAAGGAGTTTTATTTCAATAATAGAACAGAAATGAACATAAATTTCTACGAAATAAACATCTGTAAAATATCCTCTACATGATATAGCCAAATAAGCCACATTTCTGCTTTTTAAGAAGAAAATACAGAGTCATACACAAGGGACTGCAGCAGGGAGCACTTTTAGGCGGAGTAGGAAGGTCTGACATTTTTGTGTAATACAGGACAGTTCAAAGCAGCAAGATCCTGCAGAAACCAATTATAAAAAGAACAGTTTCAGCCTCAACCTGAACAGCCTACCCAGAATGTTAAAATTAACCTGGGAAAGTGAATGATTTAACTAAAGAAAAAAGCCTACTGGATTTGACCCCAAAGTCAAGTCATGAATCAAACTCCCTCACTCTTCCCCAATTTGCTCACTGAAGTGGGAGAACCTTCCCAAAACTCGCTCACTTGCTAAACTGCCAACTTTCCAAGGTAATTGAATCTAAAAATATGTGGCTCTGCTAAAGTTTTTTCACATCAAAATTAAAATGCCAACATTATTGGGGGGTTTAAACTTTTCATTCGCTACCCACTACTTCAAAATTAATTAATTAATAAATATATGAAATATTCATGAGATTTGAACTCTTACACCTCTAAAACAATGTTCCCTTCTACTAAAAGATACATTAAACTGCAATGACGTATCAACCAATATTTATTAGGAAACATATAATGATACTTCAACGTCCCTCTTTATTTTTGACTCAGTGCTTTCTTTCCTCTCTCAGTGGTGGAATCTCTCAGCTGGGAAAGAGGAACACCAGGAGTGTGTCCATCAGTTCTGAACTGGCTGGATGCTGGCAAGGCTTTCTTTGCTTTATTTATCTCTTTCATTAAAGCCCACCTTCTAAATCTTTACACAGTGGCCCTAAGAGTAAACAGTAAAATTTTGCTGTGCTTTAACAAATGTCACAGAAACAGAAGAGGATTTCAGAAGACAGCTCCCACCTCTTTCACAATTTTGAAATTTAGATTACAAAATCATACAGATTGGATAAAAAAAACCAGAACAGTATCCATTCATGAGTCTTTCCCTTTAAACAAAACCATAGCAATATGCACATAAAAACCACAAAGTTTTATAAACATCTCAGTTATGTCTTGGATATTTCACAGAATTTCTGATGAAATGGTAAGGACAGTAAATGTACTCAGGGAGGAAGTGGGACTGAAAATCCTGACTGCATTCTTATCAAAATGTAATGACTTCCTCACCAGTTCTACTGAATGTTCCTGCTTGCTCTACTGCAAGAAACCCTTTTACTCCAAGTAGGGCAGGTTTCTGAATGCCTGCCCTACTATGTTCTTTTGACTCGATCTTGTTCTCCTCCTTGTCCTTCTATAATCAGTCTGATTGCAAATTGATTGATCCCAGGCTTTACCTCTGCCCTCTCCTGGGCACGATGGAGCGTGGTGTGATATTCTTCCACTGCAGGGCTCCCTTGGGTCACTAGCTCCAGGAAACACAAATGAAACTACACAATTCTCTTCCAATGTGCTTTTATCTCTTCCAATGTGCCTATGTATGGACAAACTCAGCTTTCTGATTTATCCTTGTTTACTTCTCATGCAAGGAAGCAGACACAGGAATGAACTTGAAGCAAGTCCTTCACTCATTGCAGATTTAAAGTCTCCAGTAACGATTACACTTTATAGACTTATTTACAGCTTGCTTACACTCAGGGATTTTGACAGCTGTTCTGTAAATACACTCTCCTACCCACTAAGCTCCATTGTAAACTACCAGGAACATGCACGGGGTCACACTTGAGCTCCTTCTGTCATTCTTATTCTCCTTATCTCACGAAACCAGAATCTGAGCCCACATCCTCGTGCTCTATGAGGCAGATCCTAGCAGCCACCACCTGCATGATCCTTCTGGGTGTCTGTATGTATGGGTTTATAAGGACTACAGTCCTCAAAAGTAAAAGATGAGAGGGTGGGAAGAGTGTCCTCTTGAACAGTAAAACCCTGACCTCTCTTCTCCATTTCCTTCATTTGGTTCAGCAGCTGTTTCAGTCAGGCTGCTACAGACTGACCTCCAAATAAAGCAGGACATCACCAAATCCCTGACAACTGCATCCTGCTGCCCTTCCAGGGGAGTATTGGGGACTCTATATCCAATCAACAAAATAAAATGTCTGCAAATTAAGTGACAGCACCCTCGTGACCCTGAGAAGTTCTGGGATGCATTTTGGTTAGTATGGAGAGGCTGCCTGAGCAGGGCTGAGCACACCCCAACCCAAGAACCTTCACATGAACACTGAACCACTAGCAGCTTCCAAAAACCCTGAAACAGGGCAGGTTCCTTATTCTCTGGGGATTACATGAAAACTGTCTGGTTCTAACAACATGCAGGTGGTCACATCACAACCAGGGTATCACAAAACAAAGCTGGCTGCCCAAACACCAAACTCCCAGCCCACTCAAAGGGCCAAACAATGCCCTCTGTCCTTACTGCAGAAAGTGTTGGCTAAGTATTTTTTTCCTTGCATGTTAAATCCAAATTACAGCCTAATAAAACAGTATTAAAATTATTTATTGTACATCCATATGTGCCTAAAGAGCAAGCATGTCTCCAGAAGCTTTGCACCTCTGGACTCGATTTTCAGAGCCTTTGCTTGGGTAAAGGAAGAACACAAATTCCCAGATTCAATTTCTGCTTTTGTCAATGTTCTCACCATCAGAAGTTCTGCTTTGCATTAGTAATTAATTTTAGTCAAATTATGTTCATTTTGCTTATTTCAAACTTCAAAGCTTTAAGAGAAGCATACTTTCCTGACCTAAAAAGTAAGGCTTTGAAGTATCTGATGAAAATAAACTCACTACCATACACAACTGCATAATCAGTTGCAGAAAATAATGTAACATATTCCCTGCCTTGGCAAATGAAAGAAGATTGTTGGTGATATGTACAACACATTCAAAAAGTGAAATAAGCCATCTTCACATAAATCAGAAATATTCTTTTATTTTAAGTACCTTGAGGGGAAATTTTGTATTTTTGTTCTGATCTTTAAAAAGTGTTTAATTTCTTGATTTTTTTACAAGATGAAAATGATATTTTTAAGCAACTATGAAGAAATGCTCTAAATAGCACACATAGCCAGGAAAAAAAAATTCTGAAACTATTGTACCACCAAAGAAGTGACAAAGTAGCCACTATCAATTTTTTCTTTCCTGCATGCAAATTCAGCTTTCTAAATCGTTACAAAACTCAAAGTATATTCAATAAGATGAACAGAAATGTTTCTGCATTCATATCTCAAGTAATCATATCTATCAAAGAAACGTTTCACGCCTACAATACCCTGGAAGAATGCTTTTCAAGTGTTAGAAGTCGCTGATATTTTAAGAAAAACACCGATAAAATGCCAATTTAGACAGTTTGAGCTCCATTTTTCATCATAGAGAAGGAAATATAAAACATAATCACAGCTTTTTTGTTCCAGTTCTTTAATATTGAAGTCAAATCATGATAATTTCCACGCTACCTGACTATGTCATCACAGAATATGACTTTGAGCACTAAGCAACATAACACTTCCAAGCAACAAAAATGCAAATGCCCATGGTAGTAAAATAAAGAAATATAGAAAAGTATCTACAGAAGCAGTTTCACTGCATGCCTAAGTCATATCTGGTTTATTAGTCCAGAATGGTTTGTACCAATTTCTTTCCTAGAAGCAGCTAGAAAATAAAAGACTGTTACCCATTTTTTGTTTCAATCTCAGTGCTTCACACTCTTTACTCTTCGTAAGTCTTGGTTTTAATTAGACCATTTGACTTAGACTGACATGAAGCAAACTCTGAGAAACAAAGATACAAGAGGCAGAGAGCCTTCAGCTATTTGGGCAGAGCTGGAGAGAAACCAGAAACTGCCAGAATAATCACCCAAACATTAGGAATGTTTTTCCTTCCTTTGCAGGTAATTTCTTTATTAATATTTCTCCACTGTTTATACCTAATTATATAAATTCACTCTGCTGCCATTCTCCAATCTCAAAGCAAGCTTAGGACACTACAAGAAGCATCATCCCATCATTCTCAAAGACTTTGTCCTTAAAGCAGATTTCTACATTTCTGACTGTATGGAGAGTAAGGTAAACTTTACTCCAGTGGAGCAGCACTTCCAAGCCCAAAGGACAACGGCGTTACTGCACTGGTTAAGGAAACTGGGACTATGCCAAGCCTTGTTCTTGTCTTACTGCAGCCAATGCTGGACCCAGAAATAAACAACATTAGAAACCAACATCTTGTTGCCACGTGTGAGGTTCAGTAGTGTCTCCTGTCGGCAGCTCCTCAGACATCGGCATTTGGAAGCTGTTACCAGAGCTCTGCCGAAACCTCCTGGAACTCTTGGTGATGTGTTCCCTGCTGTGCTGTCCCTCCAGCAGAGCCTGGAGGGAATGAAATCCTCCCTGAGGACCAGGACCTGCTGACTGAGGCTTCCTCAGCTGTCTGCAGCTTCATCTGGTTCTTGCTGACCAAGGTGCCTGCAGCAGAAATGTACAATAACCCTGTCAGTGATGCTGGTGGTGCCCACAAATCCTGACCTGTGGGTTCTCAGCTGGCTCATCAGCCCTCCCTAGATGGAGCTCCAGCACTCCAGTTGCTCTGGACTCGTGTTTAATCATCTCACATCGTGTTTAAAGCAAGCTCTAAATATCTGTTCCTCTACTTCCAAAATTTATGGCGTTACTTTAGACTATTTTCATCTGAGCCATTTAACTGAAAAACAAATCTGGACTGAAACTCTGCATGAAAGAATTCAATTAAATAGATTCACTGTTTCCAATGTGTTTGGAGTGACAGAATTGAAGACGATAGAAAATTTAAGGGAAAGTACATTTTTTATGCCATCTTCAGACCTTAGCAAGTACAATCTTGACAATAAAAAGGATATGGTTCCTTTTAATAGGCCTTTCATCTTCAATTATCATGAATAACTCTATACCCATCAGTATCATGTGCATTGGCATATAGAACTCCTCCAATAATTGGAATTTCCCTGATATTTTTATACCAATACTCTGTATGAACAACTCTTTTTTTTTTTTTTTCACAAGGCAGTAACTGCTTTCTCAGCTGCCATGAAATTAGCAGATGCTAAATTAAACTGTCCTTTTGTCCACAGATCCTTCAGAGGAAGGTATCAAAAGATGTTAAAGTGTTCCATTAATATTTTTTTGCCAAAAGTCTTGGACAAGCAGGCAAACCTACCAAACACGATCAAAAATCGCGCTTCATTTTTCACTCTTCCTGACAATTCTTACAAAACTTTTGCATCTCATGAAGAAATTAGGTGGACAAAAGCTAAGACATCAAAGGTAAACTAAAATATGAGTGATTCTGTCTCCTCCTGACACAAACTGAGGCTGTTTCTCACAGCTTACGTTGCTCAGACTCCAACCCAACCCAGACTGTGATTCTGTGACAAACACGGAAGACAGAAATTATCTGTCACCAAGTACTACCCATGTGCAAGGTAAGTAAACACAAATGAATAATAAAGTAACACAAAATATGTTAAAAAGTAGTTTCCTAAATGGAACAGTCTTTGTGTTAAATACACCAACCCACATTCAAGCCCAATGGGGTTGTGAGTGCCTAGAGCTTTATGATTTTGGAGTCAAACTTATAAACTCTCAGATCATCACAGAAATAAAATAAAATTTAATTGAATTTTGGGATACAGACTCTTATAGTTTAGGGAAGCCCATGAGCAATGAGAAAGAGACCAGAGAGAGAACAGGAAGGAAAAAGCTCATGGGTAAATCTGCTCAAAGCAGCAACTTTTAAACAAAAAAACCCTAGAATTTATTGAATATATTTTGTTCTATCAATATACATCGTTGACTGAAGATTTAAAAGCCATGTTCCAACAAGTAAGCGAAAAAACAGCAAGTCTTTAAATTCCTTCACAGTTAACATTTAGCCACTAATTAGACAAAATCATCACCATCAGCATAATGTCACAAACAAACTAAAACACCAATCTAGAGTTTTCATTTTGCTTACCACATTAAAGGTTGCAGCTCAGAATCTGGTTTAAGTCTCAGTCGTGCAACAAAGAATTCAGCAGCACAGCAAAATTCCACTATTAAGGAATTTTTCACAATAGTCAATCTTAACTCCTACTTGTTTCATACCCACTCTTGCTGTTATCTAGTTAAAATATAATCAATAACTAGATACTAATCATGGATCAATGTTTAATTACCAGTTCCAAAGTTACTGTCATATGCACTTGGACAGGTAATAATGACATCTCGGTCCCACGTTTTATTAAAGTACTATGGAAGGAATCAGCTGAGTCACAGATGGTTAGAAACTGCTTTTAGAGTATTAGAGGAGGAGACTTCTGGAGAAAATCCTCAGAGTATATGCTCAAAGCTGTAGATAATAATCACAGTCTCAAATATGCACAGAAAAATAGGACTGGCCAAGACAATAATGAGCTGAGCTACTCACTACAGGTGTGGCCAACAATAAAAAAAATCAGTTGAAGTTAAATCATCTTGGAACGAGTGAGTCCCCAAATCAGGGAGGGAGACAATCTCATCTCTGTGCACTAAATGAGGACATTGCCCATTCTTGTGAAAATGGACCTTCCAAACAAGAAAAAAGATAAAATAGCACAGAAATGAACCACTTCTAAGAAACAACTATATCACAACTGTGTCTAAACCTTCATGTCACTTCTCTGTATTCCCTAAAGAATCTCAGTAGCTTCACACATTTCAGATAAAATCCCTGCTGGCAGTCATCAGCCAGATACACCAAATGAAAGGTGACTAAAAAAATAAAAAATAAAAAAGGAAAATTACCACACACACTGACATTTCCAGAGAAAAACAGGAGGAAACAATCATTTAAGGTAACTGTAAAGAAAATACAGTTTGTCTATTGACACTTTATCTAGTGCCTCAAGAGGCAGATCAATGTAAAAAAAAAAAAACAACACTTGCTTTTATATAAAAAAAAATTTGACCGAGGAATGTAAGGAGTCTCTGCATTAGTTCGGAGTTCAGATGGAGGGTCAGGGAGGATTTATTCATTCAGAGCCAGATTTAAGACCACAGGCGTGGCTACTTCTCCATTAATGTCATATTCATGAAAGCTGTCTCTTCTTACCTAATTAGCTCTATCCCTTGATTATACCTCCATGAGGTACAAAGGAAGGTAAATCAAGGCAGCAAAGTGCAGCTTTTCTACTTCAAGACAGAGCTGTGAGTATCTGTGTCAGAGCCAGATTGCTCCCAGGGTGGAAGTTCCACTAGTATAAAACTAACTGGGGGGGAAAAAAAAATCACAGTCTGAGGTTATATTTATGTTTTCATTTCCTTCTTTCATCTCAAAATAGGATTCAATAACCATGTGTTTAATGGAACTGCCGGGGAGGAGTGGGCCAAACATCTGCTCCACTTTGGCATTTCAGTTTTGTCTAGAGTTTGAAGAGGGCTTTCCTGTCATTTGGATGAGGTGCCTGTAGAAAAAGCTGTTGGTGAAAGTCTGTAGGCTCATGTATTTCCTGCCTCTAAATGTAAAACCTTGAAAATATAGCAAAACTAACAACCAGGAAAAGCCAAATTGGGAAGCAGTCCAAAGAAATTTTCAAGAACACCAAAGAAAATTAAGAAAAAAAAAGAAGAATTCAACATTAAAGTAGCTTCTGAAGCCACGAATTGAAAAGTCTTTTTCAGTAGCATTTTGTGCTGCATGGAAGATCAACTATTATATACAGTCTCTTAGAGAAGGCAGAACTTTCTCTGTTCAACATTAATGAGGTTTTAAAGTTATACAAGTCTAGGAACTGAAGGCATCTGCAGTGAGCAACCTTGCAATTCTCAATTTTTAACATCTATAGATGCCACCAGATTTTATAACAGAAATACTGTTTAATTTCATCTTCCCCTTTTTTTTTTTTTTTCAGTATTTTCAATGCATGTGGAATCTGGATGTGCTCTGGCAGGACTGAGGCCCATTTTGAGGGCTGGGATAGGGCTCATAATGCACCAAGCAACCTGCTCACTCTATTAGAACACTGGAGAGTTACTTTAAGCCTTTTTTTTTTTTTTTATGATTCTGATTTAATTGTTCCTCATTTATATTCATCGCCGAATTTCACTGCATCTGAAGCTATTTTGAAAACACAGCATTCTCCCAAAGGGCCCAATCCAACTCCCATTCAAATAAACAGCCTTCAATGGAGCCTATTTGTTGCCAGCCAACAAGATTGAATTCTGCTGCCGAGTGGTCCCCGGAGCGTTTGTCACAGCTCTTTACAAATATTGCTCCAGCAAGAGCAGGCCTGAATGCTCCTGTCCACATGCACTGCAGACAACTCAAATTTTGTCTTCTTGAAACACTTGGTTGGGTTTAAAACTCCAGCAGCACAAAGAATTGAACCTACCGTGAATATAAACAGCAGAATGAGTAAAAAATGTTTAACGGTTATAAAAAAGGGAAAGCACAAGGATGACAAAATAATTTCATGTGATAGGATCAACTACTCCACCCCTAAAATGGAGCTGCACAGGAAAATGTGTGCAGATTACAATGACAGCATACAAACAAATTTCACAGCTACAGCTCTGAAATAAGAAATTTTGCAACGAAGTGTAGAAACACCACTCCAACAGTAAGTCATAAGGGTTATAAGGAAAGATTCTAAATCTCACACAGGGTTACCAAAAAACCAAAGTTTAAGGCTGATATTTCTTGATCACATTCGCACCATATGGAAGACCCTCATCTGTGAAAGAAACACTGTGATGGGCTTTGAGGACAGATTTTGGTGGTTTATGCTAAATAAAGTAACAGTGTAACTTCTCATCTGAGCAACAGAATGAATTATATAAATGAGAAAAACCTTCAATGGAAGGGCTCCTACTCTCAGATCCTTTATCCTATTTTGTAGCACAGAAATCCAGACTCTGGCTGACCAACTTATTTGTAGCTTAGTCAGAGACAGTGGAAGATTAGGATGTTTAGATGGGAATTCTATTATGCAACATTGCAAAATTGAAGGCCTGTATAAAGGAAAGTGGTTTGCTGTGAAATTAAGAACTTGATTTGTTGTTATAAAGTATTGACGTGGTTCTTGAAAACAGCTTACTTGGAAAGCACAGATCTTGCAAGATGCTCTCAGTATCTGGCAGAGTTCAGAAAGAGAATAACAAAATGGATTTATAATAAAAGTTCAACATCTCTAGTTCAAAGATAATGCACAAAAAAAGGGGTTTTCTTAAAGATGGCCACCTTGATATCCTAAGAATACTCTTGAGAATGTGAGCTGATACCCAGTTATTTCCACGGGGTAATTCACAGAGTGCCTCCATGCTTTGAGATATGACAGAATAGAGCATGAGCTCCTAATTTCCACATGTATCTCAAATCCTCATTGCAGCACCAGATAAAGACAGGCCTTGAAAGCAACCAAAGCAGCTCAACCAGAGCACCTTCTAAGTTCCAAGATTACTTTTTTCAGACAATTCTCCATACTCCAGCCTTTTCATCCCCTCCATATCACAGCCTTACAAGAACAGGGATGCTACCTCCAAATTACTTATTGTAGGATCAGACTCACCTAAGCCTTGATGGAAGGAATACTTCTTCAACCATACAATGTACATTCCCCAAACATTGTTGTGACTGACTGTGCTGCCCATCCACACTAATGAGATTAAAGCTGTATATATACAGATAAATGTATGTATATAGGTTATCATTGTGTATATCCACATATAAACAGTCCCTGTTAATGCACGTATACATGAAATAGACGAATGCTACATCAACAAATCAATTTCACTGAGTTCTCAAATACTGTACCCAGCAATCAAATAGGAAAGTTGGGCAGGAAATATTTCAGATTTACAACCGAGGTGGGTAATTTCCTTCAGGTTAAAAGATAAACCACACAGCAGCAGTTGTGCAACACAGGTTAAGCTCAGCACCAACACCAGCCTTTAGTCCAGCCAGGAGCATTCCCAGCAGCGGCACCTGCGGAGAGAACCGGACTTTGATCCAGGGAAAACACTTCTGCTCAGAAATGTGAACTAAAGTAAGATTCTCCTGCAGCTGCTCATGAACAAAAGGTAAAAGAACAGAGTTGGCTGCCAAAGGCACGAGGGCTGTCTAAAATGTGCGTGTCTCATTTTACCTCGCCGTGGCTGCTTGTCGAGATGAATAATGAAAACCTGCTACACCTCGAGAGCCCTTCCAGGAGGCTCATCTCCTTTTTCCCATCGCTCTGCTGAGGTTCAGGACCACCGGGAAGCATCGATTTCCCCAGGAGAACACAACCAGGCATCTTCACCCCAGCCTGACCTCAGCCAGCCGCACTGAGCCAAACCAACGCGGTGCTGCCACCCGAAACGCGTTCAGACAAACGGCACCACTCGTGCACGGCGTCACCCAGACAAACTATGTCACTTGGTGCACAGCGTCTGCTACCGAAATCATTCACAGTTCTGAAAGGTGTGGGTGCAGCGAGGCGCTCGGAGCGGTCAGCTTTGGTCTGCCCAGCCCCGAGCCGCCGGCACAGCTTCGCCCCGAGCCCGCAAGCGCCGGGGCTGCGGGCTGGCCCATCCTCCAGCCCGAGCATCCGCCGGCGGCGGGAGGAGAAAGGTCCCTCCCGCTGGCACACACGGCCGCGGGGAGGCAGCGAGCGGGGCACAGCGAGCGGGGCGGAGGCTGCCGGCAGCAGGCACGGCGGGGCGCGGGGCCGGGCTCGCTCACTCACCGGGAATTCGCCGCGCAGGCGGGCGGATCGCAGCGCCAGGTCCCGCAGCACGGCCCCCGCCCGGCCCGCCATGGGCGCCGCCATCTTCCCGCTGTCCCCGCCCTGCCCCGGGCGGAAGCCCCGGCGGAGGCGGAGACGGGCCGGGCCGGAGCCCTGAGGGGCCGGGAGAGGCGGCTCCGGGCGGCCGGGGAGGTGGGGGTCACTGCCAGGGAACGTGTGTTATCTCTCTGAGAAAACGCCGAGAGTTGTGCCTGGTCAGCCCCGGGAAGAGACGGCTAAGAGGGGGCTTCGTTAATGTGTATTAACTGTCTAAATGTGAGGTGTTACATAGTGATTCGTGTCATTATGGAAATGCGCCATGGGATCAATGTAAACAAGAATGCTGGACTCAAAGCATGGACATGAGACACAGGAAAATATAATGATTTCATTATATTTATTTAAATCACTTCGCTGTGAATTGTTGGCTTTTTATTATTTTATTATTATTTTATTATTTTTCCACTATAATTATGAATTGTATCTACTTTTTATGCATAAGGAAAACGCGGGTTTATGTGAACATGAACAGACTCGTCACTGCTGTTACCTGCTTGCTAGGAGTGTGACCTGACAATATGTTCGAGCCTCGTCCAGACCTGGTGGGGGCTTGTAGCCACTGCTGCTTGAGTGGTAGCCAACATGTTGGGGCTTGCTCAGACTGGTACCCCAGCACAGTAAGCCCGACACGGCCCCATCAGACACTGCCTATAAAAAGGGACAGTGACCAGGGGCAGGACGGACGTGTTGGTGGAGCACAGACTCCCCGCCTCCCCAGCACTGTTTGCCCGTTCTTTATCAACGAATTAATAAATTACCTTATTGATTGACTTACCTGATTGTGGAGAGTAATTAATAACATAAAGGTTTCAAGAAGATGGGCCGGGCTCTGCTGGTGGGTGCGCAGCGATGGGACAAAAGGGCAATGGAAGTTCTGCCTGACCATGAAGAACTTCCTCACTGTGACAATTGATAAAAGATTCGTGTTAATCACAAAAGCATTGGGGTTTGCATAAACCAGAATACTAAGCTCTGAAGTGAAGCATGGACACTAGGTAAAGGAAATTATATGATTAAATAATTCTGTTTAAAATCACCTTGTTATGTTATGTTGTATTATGTTACATTACATTATGTTATATTATGTTATGTTTTTCAAATAAGTTGTATCGGCTACCAGCTTGCGAAATCAGACTTCCCAAAAAGCCCTTCCTGCCTTTGTCTGGTCAATACTGCCTATCCCAAAAACCAGACTCCCAGAACTTCTCTGGTGGTTATCTACAAAGACCAGACCTCCAGAACTTCCCTGGTGGTCACCTACAAGGACCGGATGGCTATCATGTTCCCCAGCTCACTGCTTGCTCTTTCTATATCAAATAAAGCAATCTAAAATTTTGCTGAATATCGAGACTCTTGTCTCTCATTTATAACATCGCTGTGCACTGACTGACCACGGGAATCGTTGCCCAGAGAGGATGAGGAGTCTCCCTTGCTGGAGATGCTCCTGAGCTGTCTGGGCACGATCCCATGCTCTGGGATGACAAGTTGAGCAGGGAGGTTGGACCAGAGGAGCCACTGTGGTCTCTTCCAGCCCAGCTCATTCGGTGATCCCATAAAAGTGTGTTTGGGATGACACAGCCAGGTCTGGGACTGGGGCCCAGGGCAGAAAAGGGCTCTGGAGGAGGCAGAGAACATGCAGGCAATGATGAGTGGAGGGGCTGGGAAGTGTGAGGTGCCAGCCTTGAACTGCAGCAGGCTGTTCTGACTTCCTTTTTCATGACTAAAAGGTCTTTTGGTTTTTATTAGGAAATATCAAATTAACCCAAGCTAATAAACCCTAATAAGGCCTGCTGGGATCCAGCTGACTCTTCATGGGCACTTTAATCTGACAAAACACCTCTGTTCTTTATCCACAGGTAGAATGTGTCAGTGTGAGGCTGAACATTAGGAGGAATTTTTTCACAGAAAGGGTTGTCAGACATTAGAATCAGCTGCTCAGGGCAGTGGTGGAGTCACCATCCCTGGAGGTTTTTAACAAAGGACTGGATGTGGCACTTGGTGCTGTGGTCTATTTGACAAGGTGGTGACTGGTCACAGGTTGGACTTGAATATGTCAGTGGTCTGTTCCAAACTAAATGATGCTGTGAAACCTGTGAGTTAATGCCAGACCTGAGACACCAAACTCAGCCCACATGGAGGATGGAGCAGAAGAGCAAAGCCCCAGTAGCTTTATCTCCATCACATGGACTTAAAATCTGACATGAGTTCACAGTCTGAGCAGAGGTTTCATGAAAGTGAGTCCCAGAAGCCAGGTTTGTGAAAATTGTTCCATCCATCAGGAACGACTTAGGGGCTGGTGTGGACACAGCTGTATCATGTCTACAGTCTGAAGCAAACAGTCAGATGGCCTGGTCTTTGCAGATACAGTCACTGTGTGCACCAGCTGAGCATTTCCTTACGTGTTTCTGTTTAATGCACACTTTGGATAATTCACCTATGAGTAGTGGAGAGTTAACCAAATAGCTCACACAAATTGTCCATTTACAATCATGGTTTGAAAAAAAAAAAAGCTAAAATTAAGCAGTGGCTGAGATACCCTTGAAATTTTACAACAGTTCATATTAAATTCACCTATATTGAAGCATGCAGAGTTACCATTATATGGAGGCATTATTTATGCTGAACATTATTTATTCAGTGGTTTATGATGAAATAGTTGGATAAACACTTAAATCCTCATCTTCCAGTCCAGGATGTGAGTGGGAACAAAGGAAAATTCTCCTGTCAGGGCTTAGAACTTAGACTCCCAAACGTGTTTTTTAAAAAATCAGGACTGAGCAACTCCTCTATTGGAATTTAATCAGCAAATAAATTACACGTCTAATAGAGAAAAAAATCTGCAATTTCATAAAAACTGAGATGCTAGAAAAGTCTGAAATTGAACACTTTTGTCTTTGTCATGACAATTTAAGTAATGTAATATGTTTCAATAAAGAATCTGGAGATGCTATTTTTGATAACATTGAGCAATAATAATGTATGGTGCCAGTATTAACCCAGGTATTACTGTGTGCTTGTTCTTTCCGAATATTAGATACTGACTTAGGTATTATGATGGAGGAACTGTAATTTCATTTTTAGTTTCATGACTGTGGTTCAGTAAGCACAGTGTTCCCTATTCATACAGACTATTATGGCTGTCTGCATTAGGTTTATATATATAGCAGGTATATAAGCTTTCAGATAATGTCTGTGAATTGCATGCAAGGCTATCATTTAATGATATGAGGAGCATTTTCACTGCTTAATATAAATAATGCAGAACCTGCTTTACTATATTTTTATTGTTTAGATTTAGTGGGAAACAACTGTGCAAATGCACAGTGTGGAGTATTTTTGCTAAGACAGTTTCTTTTTTTTTTTTTTGTATCTCTGTTGCAGAACATACCTGACCTTTAAAGTATGAGGAGAAAAGATAGAGAGATTCATTGTCTTCATATCCAGTTGCTTTCTATATATGTGTAAACCAAAGAAAATTTAGATGAAACAGGTCTGAAGCAATTAGAGTGAGCAAGAGGGAGAATTTTTGGATCATGGAGTACAAGATCTGTTGGTGTGTGAGAGGAGGGAAAAATGATGAATAATTGTTGGGGAACATGCTTGAAATGCAGGAATTTGGGAACAGCTGAGGAGTAGTCTCAACACACCATCCTCACACATCCTCACACCTTCCCTCAAATAAGGAGGGGAGGGAAGTGAAGTGCAAAATAAAAAAGGGTAGAGGGAGAGGCTGGTTTCAAAGGTCATTCCTTCTAGACTTCCAGACGTTCCTTCCTGTATCACTCATGGATATGAGAGCAGCATTTGAGTGTGTTTCTGTTCTATCTTCCCCAGGATACACAAAAGGCTAGATTGTAGCTAAGTTTTTAGCAGTGGTCTATTTAATGCAAAACAACCAGTAATGGTTTTGCAATTAAGTTTAAAAAAGAACATTGTGTAAGGTTTATACCTCTTTAGAAGTTATCCTTAAGGCTAAATGGTTGATAACGTTCAAGTGAAAACATTTAAAGACAAAAAGAATCACCTTATCACAGGTAAAGCACAATTCTAAGTGTTTTTGCAATGACATTGTATATTCATTTTCTTATCTGTGCAGATTACCTCCCAGACCATTGGGGTTTGTGTTGGATTTTTTTTGGTTTTTTTTGGGTTTTTTTTGGGTTTTTTTTTTTTTTTTTTTGTTGTTTTTTTTTTTTTTTTTAATTTTATAATGCGTTGCTCTAGCTGGGTTTTGATGGGTTGTAGTTTCATTTCAGAGTGCTGGAGCCAGTGGGCTGAAAGGCATTTCCTCATCTGCACATTGCCTTGTAATTGTTCTTATGTTAACTAGAGAACTTGAGCTTCATATTCACATGGATTTAATAGGGAATAAATTTATAATAAATAAATTTATTTGAAAGATATCCCACACACAGCATCCCCAAGAATAACAAGTGAGGGTAATAAAGCTGCAGCAAACTCACTAAAATAGTGCCACTGTAGGTGGCTGAGGAACAGGAAACAAGATCACAGGGGAGTCTGACAGTGCCACTGCAGAGCATGGTCCTGATGCTCAAGCACCTCTCAGATTGTGGTGCTCGTTCCCTTTCTCTGTTCAAAAGTTAAACCAAAAAGAAAAATGTATGCTAAGTGGTAAACACACCAGTGGGTAGAGGAATGGTAACAAAGGATTAAAATTACAATGTTTGGGTCTAAAAAGGATGAAAATAAGGAACAAAAAATAGTGTATTAAAATTGTAAATTGCCTCCTAGGTCACCGAGTTCAGTCATTGCATACAGCCACAAAATTTCCATTCATTAGAACATTACTGAAATATACTGGAAGGCATCCTGGAAGGAAACAGCATGGGGTGGTTTTGGCTAGGTAGGATCAAACATTCTGGTTTTTCAGTCTGCAGTAACATGGGAGCTCTGTGTGCTGCTGCATCACCAGGCTGGGTACGTAAATATCAGTCTGCCCTTTGCATTTTCAGATTGTCTGCACCTCTGCTGTACATAGTGGAACTTGTTTGTGGCTCAGAATGAAGGAACCAAGTGAAGCCTTAAAACAGTCCTTGCATCTTCTGCTCAATGCTGTGGGAAGCCAGGGTGCTGCATTTTGACACTGTGTGATAACTTCGACTTGAAAAGTGAAAAGAAGTGTCTAAAACAGGGAAAACTTTAAATAATAACATGGAATAAAGAGAAAAAGTACTGGAATAACCAATTTTAAAATGATTTATAGCAAGAGAGGCAACACCAGGTGTATCAATACTAACAATAATGCTCCACCTTTTTTGATACCTAACCACCTGACTGTGTAAAAACAAAACTTATGAATTATGACATAAATTAATAGGCTGAAAACAATAGGAGTGATTCATCAGTTTATAGGAGAGCTACTGCTACCTCTTGCCCATGGCCTGCTGTATAATGAGGCAGACAGGGGAGTTCAGGTTTCTCAGCAGATATAGACTAGAGGTCTATAACACTCAGTTCCAACAACACTGAGAACCCTGATATTGAGGGTAGAAAGACGATTTTATTGAACTTCTGTCAGAGACGATACAGGAGTGTGAATACAAAAAGTGTAAAGATCTGAACTGTGGGATACAGTGGAAGAAAACAACCTCTCAGAGTCTGGACCTCTTTGATAAGATGTCACTATATCTTTACAAAGACTGTGAATTCTCTAAAAAATACACTGAATCTAAATTCAGGAAAGAAATGTCTAACAGTTTAAAAAAAAAAAAAAAAGAAAGCTAAATTTACCTGAGGAAAGGGATGGAGGTTAGAGTAGCAGCAAAACAGTGACATAATGAAAATTGTGTCTGCTGAGCAACTCAGTTTATTGTATAGAAAAACATACTAAAAAGAAATTAGATTTATTAAATATGAAGCTAAATCTTGACTAGATCAATAATCTTCTGTGCATTGTATTTAAAAACATATTTAGCAGCAAGCCATTATATTTAGAAACATTCCTGTCAGCAAGCTCTCTAGAGTGTACAGGAAAGTTCCCAGATGAGGAGTTTGCCGAGGCACTCAGATGTGGAACCTGCACATGCAGCAGGCTGACTGAGAGGAATCTGTGAATTCCATGTGAGCCATGCAGTAAAGCTCTTTAAGTCTTTCCCAGCAGGGCTGCAATTCCCATAAGGAAGGATAAAGGCAAGATGTCACTGCTGTGAAGGAAATTACTTGGATGCTGATAGAAAACGTTTTGTTTTATGGCGGTCTCTGGGCACAGGTATCTGCAAGCATTTTCCAGGAATTTTCCAGGTGAGCATTTTCCAGGAATGAAACCTGGTTACTGCTTGAGGCTGTTGGAGGCTGTTGAAGGCTGTAGCTAAAAAAACAGTGTTTGCCCCTACCAGAGGGAGGCTGGGCAAATCAGGAAAGCTATAGGTGCTCCCATCACAGCTAATCCATGTTTTAATTCACAGGTTGCAAAATACCTTGTTGCCTCAACCTGTTACAGGGTTTGAAATTGTCTATTGTAATTAATTTCCAAACCAGTAAGGTGAAAGGCCTGCTAATATGTGAGGGGTAATTTTTTCCTGATGAATTTTATGGATTGCAGAGGCAGGGAAATTGATTTTTCTGCCAAATGAAGTATTGATCTAAAAGAAGCTTACTATGCTACCTAGTTTGGGGTCATTTCTGTGGGTTTTGTAGATTGCTTGCTGTGTTTTCCTATTTCAATAAAATCTTTTGTCATGGAGGCAGGTTTCACTTTCATTACAATTGGTTGGACACCAGCAAGTGGTTCAGTGATCATGGAAGTTTATAAAAACCATAACCTTTCTGAGGAGCCTAACAAAGAAGTGCAGCACTGTGTGAAAAAGCTTGTAACAAAACCTGAAAGCACCACCAGAGGAAGCTGAACTGCCTAAACATAAAGCAGGATGACAACAGTTACTATGGCATTTGGTGCATATGCTCACTCCTTTGTTGTCTAGACAGCATATTTGGACATTTACAAGAGTGTAAAATAAAGGACTTTTTTACCTGGTGGCAAG
This sequence comes from Acridotheres tristis, assembly GCA_037013685.1. Lineage (NCBI taxonomy): Eukaryota > Metazoa > Chordata > Aves > Passeriformes > Sturnidae > Acridotheres > Acridotheres tristis. Next base: position 5,428,423 of record CM072899.1, on the reverse strand, counting down.
AGCAGTTCCAGCTGATGGAGCCGGGCTGTCCCCAGTCACTACTGCGGGTAGACTTCATCACCACTGCTCTGAAAAGATCTCAGTGCCTCTATATAAAAAGGCCAAAGTTTTCTTTTGTTGTATGGTGTCATCTGTCAGACCAGCTGTGAGAAGGAGAATACCTATAAATACAATCACACAGACAAGACTGTGCTGATTTGTTTTGTAATTTGTTCCCTTTAGAATAAAACTACCAGCAAATGGCAATCTTCCTGCACATGAGACTGGCAAGGGGGGCTTCCAGGCATCTCTTTTGCTAGTTAATATATCAATTACCAGCTAATGTATCAATTCTTCAAAAATGGAAGTGTAGTCAAAACCGAAGCTCCTGAAGTAGAAAAAACAGACAATGACTCTTTGTGAGATCCCTTCAAATTACATGCAGAGAGCCTTTAGGAGCCTGGTGAAAACATTAAATATAATTGACTAAGAACCAATCATACCCATGGTGGACTGTAAATAGTTTCCTGACCGTAGAGCCTAAATACTTTAACAGAATTCCAACTGTATTTGCAAGCTCTCCTCCCCTACACTGAGATTTGTAAATCAGCTGCATTAGTATTTGCTCTTTGAATGGTGTTTGCAAATTTTATGTAAATTCAAAGAGAAAATGGGCGAAGACCAAAGTCTATATCCTCAGGGGACAGTATCTATATGAACAGATGAGTAGGGAGGGTAAAGCCTCATGCTTGCCTTCTATATAGATACATTTTATTAAGTAAAAGAAGCCATATCATTTATTGGCTTCATTTCTGTAAAACTTTCTTTATCATGTAAGCAGAATAACTCCAAAATGTTTTGCTTATGAAGATTGTTACAATATACACCTAACTATCCCCATAAACTCTTGGAAATGGACATAGATTATCTTACCTTCAACTCATATGTGTGTGTACACATATACACTACTTTTTTTATGCTTTGGGAAATCATAATATAAAGCTTTTTTCTATTAGTAGAGCTAGGAGGAATCAAAAAGAACTTCCCCATTGCCTATTCCTTTAATAACTCCTACAAAAGTACATAGGAATTACCATATTTTTAATTAATATGCATTTGTTATAAAGATCAAAATGGGACTGCTTTAGCCATCAGCTTGGCTGTAGCAGAGCCTAAAAAAATTCTTCTGCATTCTGCCTCACAAAAGAAATTGGAATAAAATTTCTCCAAGCAACAAGTTCTAGTATCCATCTGATTTAGTAAAGTAGCATTTGCAAGTTTAGCTGTTAAATATTACACTGTCAGGTGTAGCTTCTGCTATGTACATTGTTTGTCCTTAATCAATGTGTTTTGATGATTTTGTTTCTCTAGGAACACTGGGAATGTTTTAGGGCATACAAGCAAATCTACAATCAAAATTGTACCCTGAGAGGTATTTTTATGCTACCAATCTGTGCTTCAGAAAATGCTGATTTTTTTTCTTTAGAAAACCAGTGAAGACCAATTCATTAACAACAAGTGCCATAGGACGTATGTGATTTGTTTTGAGAGTCATTTAGGATCAAAATCCTGTACACTGTAATAAAAATCCAGGGCAACAACAGAAAATCTACATGGACAGTTCATTTAATGGCTGTGATTTTATGTTCGAGGTAAAATGCATCTTAAGTGATGTATCTTGGAGCAAATCACTATTCACTTTGGATTTAGCTTCCTTAGACTTTTAACATATATAATGAGTGTTGAGCTATATAGTGAAATGAATCCCTTTGTTATTCAAGGCTACATGTGGCTTACTTGATGAATTCAGAGTAGGATTCAAAACAAATAACGGAGTTTGAAGGGATAAATGCTGAGAGTAAGCTTCCTTATCTCTGCTGGTTTCTGGGAACACAATTATCACTGTGTCTATGGCCCATGGTTCAGTTCTCTACAGAAGAGAAACTTCACTACTAATCATCCTGCAGACATTGATGTGAGTGCATAATGTAGGAATGCTCAAGTCATGGTCTTATTTATAACTGAAAGAATTTAAAAGAATTTTAATATTGCCAATGAATAGTCCCCCAAATTCCAATAAAATTTATATCTATGTAAGAGTTTGTGCGTGTTTCATTCAATAATTGCAGCTAGTATTGCCTGCAAGGAAAGAAAAACAGTAATATATGCCTGGTATGACACATGCCATGTTTCAACTGAGAGCACGACTACTGCCACCCTCTAAAACAGAAAATTATTGCAATTAATTCATTACTTCAGAACAACAAATAACTGAGGAATTTGCAAAATACATCAGTCTTCTGTGAAGAAGAGAAGACTTTATTATGCAGTAATTGTTATGAATTAATCACTTAGCTTTAATGCTAAGTATGATCTTGTGATACAGCATAAAAATATGAGTGCCAGTCAATAAGCAGACAATGAATAGTCTTGGGAAGGGATTCGTCTCTTGTCCATAGTTCCTGGAGAATAGCAATGACTTTTTATTTTAACCTCTCACTGGAAGCAGCAGTTCAGTTCATGCTGTCTTACATCAGAAGCACAGACTTCAGCAGTGGCACTGTGCCTAATGCTAACGTGTCACCACTATATCCTGCAGAAGTGTCTTATTCTTTCACGGCCAGTGGAAGTGATAAATCAAATATTTCTTGCACCATTTAAAGCAGAGAATACACATAAACATATATGTGTGTATCAGTACATGTATATATATATATGTTTGTGTGCATATATAATTTACTGATAGAAGATTTATATTAAAATATATGCTAAATATTATTTAAGATCTTTCTTCTGCTGGTTTCTGTGACATTAGGTATTTTGTAATGCTTTCCTTCCTAATTCCTCAGGTTTCCTCCAGTTTACTCAAAATGGTGAGGAAGTTTCAGTATATCCAGTATTCCAGGGATTTCTAACCAGCATGAACAGATTAATTGCGTATAGCACAGATCAAATTGCATAGAATTGTTAATGTAGCCCAGTCATGCCCTGTTGCATCTGTGCTGTCAGGCTGAACAGGTCTGTCTTAATAACCTGAGAGAGGTTGAGAGAGTGAAAATCAGCTCCATAAAATTCCACCCAAATGAGAAAATCAGTCCTGAATGAACAGTGAGTACAGACCATCAGAAATCATTTTTCTTGATGAGCAGATGGAGAAATGTATTTTTGAAGGTTGGTTGTTAAGTGTTTGAAAGGTAACTATCAGAGGTCATTTCAGCCTCAGCTGATTATCTCTTAGGCTTTAGCTAATACTAAATGGCAAATTCACAAGTCTTAAATGTACAGCAGTGGTCTGCAGAGTTAGAGGTGTTTACTGAAAGTTGAAAAAAAGAGACAAAGTCAAAAACCACAAAAAGGACCTTTTAGGACATCATGCTTATCTGGGAACTGAAAGCCAGGGATTGGTTCATGTTGTGTGGAAACACACACATTTTGCTCCCTTGTCTGTGTGGAAACAAACCAGAGGTGCTGTTTGTCATACAATTTCTGCTTGTTTTGTGAAGAATGCTGGGGTTTATATATATCTAAAAAACTCCGTCATTCTCCATGAAGATAAGATGGTCTGCATCTTAAAGAAAAAAAAACCACAAAGGAGGCAGCAGCAGCACACAAAAATTGTTCTTCTAGTCAAAAGGCATCAGCAGTATGTCCTTATCTTCGTGATATACTTTATAGCCATGGAACAAATATGAAGCAAAAACTCCCAGAAAGATTTGATATTCAATTATTTTGTCTCATTTCTTTCCTTATCTGCCAAAGTGTACAGCAGTCACATATGACAGCTGTCCTCTACAGACAAGGTTGCCATCCTGACTTCATCCAGCTCATCTATCATTTCATTGTCACAGGGTTTCAAAGCACTGTGGCTGCAGTGCTGCTGAGACTTCTGCTACTGCAATGACACCCAAACAACCATCCAGTCTTAAGGCAGCTCCTCTCATTTGTTGAAGTAAGCTGAAATTTTCATCAGGGAGCTATTGCCTCTCATTTATAAAGAAAAACATCGGCTATTATGGTAATAATACAGAAAGCCTCATTAATTACAGCACACAATAAAGAATAAAGCGAGTGTAAAGAAGCCAAGCAGATGGTGCATTATAATCAGACTTTTTAAACAGTAACCTTCACAGTAGGGAATGCTGTAGGTAAGAGTACAACTTAACTTTCATTAGAACATTTTTATTTCTATGTTTAGGACATAAGTGTATTTCCAGATATGGTTTTTGCTGAAAGTTGAATTATTCTGGAAAGCCTGAGAAAAACAAAACGCAATACAATTTCTTTCTAATTACAGAAATTATAGAGTGTGAAGTGGGGGAGATAGGGATATGCTGTAAAGTTTTTACTGGTTTCTGTCATTCCTTCTGCAGTTTTGAAACATACTGTAAAGAAAAAAAGATTAAAAACTTTTTAGGAAGAGACAAAAATAGGGGCAGCTGTAGCTCTCTATTTTGGGAGTGTGGAGTTGGGGAAGAGGAGGCTTAGAGAACATTGCATAAAACTAGGAGCCTTTGAGGTACCATTTTGCCCAAAGGGAGGGAAGAGGAGGGTGAGAAAATACTGCTATAGGCTGGTGGCAGATTTAAGAGTCAAACCCAGCAAAGATTCCTCCTCCCATATCTGGCATTCCTGTGTGCCCAGGAAATGAATGTGTAACCTGTCAGTTGCTCTTGCAAGTATTCAGAAAATAGCTGTGAGAGAGACCAGTAAAATATTTTGTTAGGGAAATGATACCCAGATGATTGTTCATACAATAAAACAAGCAAAACTAAACCTGTGAGGTGCAAGACGTCAATTCTCATACAATAATTCATTAGGAGGATTCATTTTAACGAATGAAATAAATGCTGAGGAGAAGCTTCTCTCTGCTCCAGCACAGCAGAACATTGTTCATCTCTGCTGGGTAACAGAAGTGTCCAGCCCCAGGAAGAACAGCTGCTCAGAAAACACTTTGTGTCCCTACCTGCAGCCTCTGTGGGCTGTCCAAGCTCAGCCTGCATGCAAATCCCATCTGCCTTTGCTGATGCTGCAGGGAGCAATCTCCAGCCTTTTTTTTCTCCCAGTATCCTTTGACTTCAGCAGGATAACAGAGAGGATAACAGAAGGACTCTGTGCTGAGAGCTGAGGAGGATCTATGAGAGGTGGAAATCTTGGCTGTTGGAATGGTTTGATGAAGTATCCTGAAAGCTCCAGAGCCATGTTTGAGAGCCTTTGCTCTAAGGTTTATTGCATACATGGGCTTTTTGCTTGGAGACAGTGAGTTTAAAGTAGTTGCTGTTCATTCTTCTAATATTATCCAGTCAGCTTTATTAGATTGTTCTTGAAATAATGTGTATAATGAGTCACTGTTCACAGTAAATTCCCCTGGTCTTTCAGCTATGAGCTTTCCATGGCCTTAGTGGACACATTACACTTTATTGTCAATGAAAATCTAAGATTCATGGCAATATATTGACATTCCATTACTTTTTTTTCCTTCTTGATGTCTTTAGAAATTAACTCCAGTTTATCTTTAGTCAGGACATTGAATGGCAAGAGAGCAACAATCACATAGTCTATATTAAATAAAAAATAAAGAAAGAACATATTAAGAAAATATTAAGAAAAATCTGTATTCAAAGAACTGTTACTTCAATTCTTAACTGTACAATCAGGTGGAATTGGAGAAATTATTTCTGTTCAGCTTTCTGTGTTGGCATATTTTCAAAGTGGGCAGTAGGAAGCTTGGATTCCTTATGCTTTCTGCCATTGCAGTTCTCCTATGTAAATATCAGTGCATGTACAGAAAATATTTAGAGCTTTGTTGGGTTTGTGGTGACTCTTCCTAGGTCTGGATTGATTCACTGGCCAACCCATCCATACATTAGACCTTGTTTTACAGGTCAGAATGTGAAAGGCAGCTCCTGACATGCTGCACAATTCTCCTTGGGGTTCCCTACCACTGACCTTGCCCTGCCCTCATGCCAGTCACGGGCAGCTCATGGGAGGTTTTGGTACATCAGTGGTTGTGTTTATCTGCTCCTTGAATGTGGCAATAGAAAGAGACAAATCCTATCCCTTGAAGAACATCTGCTCTTCTTAATGAAGCTTTCCATCTGAAAGCATATTGAGCTCATGTGTTCACAAAATACTTGTTTGCAAACTGTGGCAGCTCTGAAACTGAAGAAAGGAGCACTTTGCTGCCACCTCTCAGTGAACTTTATGTACAAACTTTTGGGCCTATTTATTTGCCTGCTTTCTTTCTGAGGTGCATTTCTATCAATTTCCTAAGGAATCGACTAAAACTTGGAGAATCAAAGATATAAAATAACATTATACTTGTTTTATGCTGGAGAAAATCAGAATGGTATTTAAATATTACCTGTTTTGGAGTTACCACAACAGAACCTCAGTCTTGCATGGGGTAGTAAATGGAACTGAATGAATATGAATATGTAAATATATCTATTCCTAATTGATCTGGTGTGTTGAGTGTGCTAAAAAATGAAGTGCAGGCATCAGCATAACAGAAGAGGATGGTAACAGTAATAGGGGAGTGGCACTGACAAAGACTGTAAAGGGGGGAGACTGTAAACTACTTCTTCTATAAAATAAGGCAGCCCTTCCTGAGACTGTGAATTTGTCTATTCCCTTTCTTTAAATTATGAAAAGGGTGCAGCTGATGGGTAAGCAACAAAATCATTTGTTCATCAAATGTTCAAACTGAGCTACATGATGTAGTATCTGAGTCTGGTCCTTTTTGTTAGCACCAATATTTGGAGAAATAGTTCAATGTTTGTGTGATGACAGGAAGTTTTCTTAACACAGTGCTCATGAACAGGCTCATTAAAATCAGACTGTGACTCTGTGGCTGTGCAAACACCCAGAAGAGGAGAAGTGCTGGAGTTTCTGTGACACCTCCGGGGATTGCACCACTGCTATTGATTTTACATGAGGGCTCTCGGATGGACAGTGATGGACGGCAGAGTAAAACCCTGGGAGAGATGGAGAGACATGATTAAGTGTTTATTGGCCAGCAGTCAGTGCCTTTTCCTATCCTCTTAGGTCCCAATCCATAGATGATATGCTGTTACCACTTTTAGCTCCAGGGTTGGTCGTTAAGCAGAAGGAGCTGATATATTTAGGACCAGAAGTCTCCAGTTCATTGCTTGTTTATCTCCATGCTGCAGTCTGACATCGTTACAATATTGAGGCCTAAATAAACAGCAGAGTTCTGAATACTTAATTTGCAAAACTATTTTATTCAAATATCTTACATCTCTAAAGTTTTCAGCTCTTTTGTTTGTTCCTTGGGGAATTTACGATTTCCCTTGAGATTGTGGTCTGTTGTTATTCTTTCCAAAGGAAATAAAGAAATCATATTTTAACCTGAAAGGATTTTATCCTCCCTTCATGTTCTGCTTAATGTTTTTTTAGTTGAATAGTGTGAACTTTCCTAGACACATTTCTGGGATTTATGCATTAATATCAGGCTCCAGGTGGAGAGGCTTTTTATCAGATAAGCAAACCTGGGAGAAAGTCCTGAATGTTAACACTGAGGATGGAGATGGTATGGCACTTTTTCTTTGAGCAAATCTGATTGCATTTCAATGACATAGAAGATAGAATACTTTTATTTTATTCACTCATTCTATTACTCCCACAATAAGCTATATAAGCTCAGTAAAAAGTTTCTGAGATGTGGAAAAATTTGATAGCAAGATGTACTAGGGAGCAATGGACATATTTTGTAGTTTGCTCCTGCTTGATATTAAGGTGGCCAGGGTTCTTAAGAGTGCTTTCAGATCCTGCAGATCAATATTCTGCTAGGTTCTGATTTTAGCTGAGTTGATGGTATTGCTATCAATGCCTTGCAATATAGCAAGAAGTCTCTCTGGAATGAAGCATGTGGGCCTCATTCAGAGAATATTCAACTTCTTTTTCAGCCCCTGAAATCAGCTGATAAGGCATTGCTGCTGCTTGCCTCATTATGTCTGATTTTATGATAGAGCATCAAGATTTTAATTTCACAGAGGTTTGGGGTTTTTTTTTTAATTTCCTGGGTGAGAGAATAGTGTAGTTTCATGATAGAAGCAACAGCCAGATCTACCCTGGCTAGAGTAAATAGCCATAGGTTTTGCTTGTGTAATCCACAAAAATATAAAGAAAACTGTACCCCATTCACCTTTGTCACACCCTTTTAGTTAAACATAGCTTACAACTAATATAGATCATATATCTGATTTGACTGGAGCTAAGTAGATAACTCTTGGTGAACACTAAATTAATGCAGCATTTAATTGGTGTTTTCTACTCAGGAGAGGGCTGTGAACTGCCATAGTTTCATTCCTTATAGTTGGTATTCAAGGCAAATTTTCTGGCACTTCTGGAATCAATGGATTTGGGAGGAAAGCTCCATCTCAGACGTTACCCCAGTGCCACTCTTCAGGTGAAGTCACATGAGAATGTCTCAGACCAAGAGTCTTTCTGACACTCCTAATATTGTTCTTTGTAAAACCTGCTTCCCACAGTTCTGTACTCAAAATGCATTTTGGGCACTAAAACAGGATAGAAATGGTCAACTGCCAACACCTCAGAAACGTTATGTAAACCAGGGACTGAATATTCATAGCAACCTTCTTTTCCTTCTTTTGCACTATGTATCTTTTTGGAATAAAAATGTGTTATTTCTTCATTTGCTGACATTCCCTAGTGACATGTTCTGGGAACAAAAGCCTTTAAAAATCTTGGTGTATTTTTCTATCACCTGAAAATACAGAACTATAAAGTCTTTGCTCAGACAGCCTGGCTTGTTGTCTATTGTCACTTGCTTCCATTTATCTAACAAATGCTGCCTGTTCCTTAGGTTTATCACAGATTCTGCTTCACTTTCCTTTCACCTTATGATGTGACAGCTCCATCACTGAACTGTTTAATAGATGGCTCAGCTTCATTTCTCACTCCCTTGTCCACACAGTGTGGGGAAAATGTTTCTGATCCATTTTGCTTACAAGGGATTCTGGAGCAAAGATGTTTTTGTCATAAAGATGCACTTCTGTCAGCCTTCCTATTGTGACTGAACTGGGTGACTCTTGTCAGGTGTACCCCAACCTGTGTGTTTTCAACTCCTTTCCACCTGATCTGATCAGATGCACTTATTTCTTTAGTGATGTACAGGTGTGAATGTTGGATTTTATTTTATTTTATTTTTCTGTGCAGCTCTCTCTTGATTTCTTTTTCACATTCATTCTTCCACATCGTGAACTCAATGATGCCTGGAAAATTCATTTTTTCAAGCCTGCTCTGAAATTTCATTGGAAATATTGCATGGTGTGTGTAATTACACCTTCTTCCTCAAGATCACTCAGTAATTTATACCCCACTAGGATGTATTTCTCTGGGAAATCATGGTTGCTTGACCTGCTCGGTTTTACTATGTGTTACAGAAGATTTTGCTGCCATAAAACTCCACAGTAAAACATAAATAAAAAGCTGATTAATCCAAGGATAGCTGGAAACTTTATACAAAATCAAGCAGTATGCCAACATTATGTAGCATTATGTAAAATGTACCCAAGCTATATTGGTATCTTCCACCTCTACAGTACAAACAAGGGTAAATATTGCATTAAACTCCTTAAGTGTTTCAGCCATTTCACCTTTTTGTAAGGTGTGTATTGGAAGCACCTGTGTCCTGCAGCAAGGCAGCTTGCTTATGACAAACTGGTTTATAGCTTTTCTTTAAAAGCCATTCTTGTTTTGCAGTTAATTTTTTACTGAAATCATGGTGTTTTCACTACATCAAACTAGTTGATAAAGTATTTAAGAGCAGACAGAAGAAACTGAGTGACATGCTGCTAAATGTGCCAGTAACTTTATCTTTTCATGTGCACTTCCAAAGAAAAGATTTAAAAGGAGCTGGAGAGCTCCTGCAGAATGTGATGTATTTTGGACAATTGTACTATTCTTATCTCAGCAGTTGGAGAGGATTGAATTTGATTTGTTGAGAGGTGTTTGACAGTGATTCTTGATGTGACTCTTAGTGGTGGTGTTATGGTCTAATGGTCTCTGGCCCCAGGAGCTGTGCCTGTTCCTTCTGGCACAGGCAGAGCCCAAGCTCACATCTCCTGAAGCTGCAGAAGAAGGAACACTGTGAGTGGAATGTGAAGGAATGCTCCTTGGCTGTGGAAGAAAATGACTGACTAAAGTTCACAACTCTTCCAGAAATGGTGGGTATGTTAGTTTACTTTATATACTTTCTGCAGAGACTCAGAGAATTTCAAAGGAGGGAAAGACAAATATCACAAATATGTTATAAACATTACACTGAACTAGGGACAAGTGATAAGAAACTGATAGAAGAACGTGACCTCCAGCTGCAGTTTGAGGTTGCTTGCAGAAGTCCTTGTGAATCTCAATTCCTTTCCTCGAGCTAAAAGAGGTACATGGATTAGGACACATCATTTCTGTAGGCAAAGGAAGAAAACCTTTGCTACCTTGCTGCTGCCTGTGTTTAGCTCTCTCTTTTATTATTCCTCCACCATTTCCTTTTCTTCAGTGATGCATCACCTCTCCAGGTAATAAATCATAGAATCTTTGTGGATAATGTCTTCATTTTGCATGGCAAACACATGCCATAAATCTAGGTGAAACTTAATAATTGGTATATGACATCTTTCTTCCTGTGAATGGCAGAGACAGAGGATCCCATTTCCTCTCTACTTTCCCACTGGCAGAGAGACAAAACCTGTTGATCATCTATTTAGGACTGCAGTGATTGAGATAAATGCTAAAAAAATAAAAAAAGCTAGGGGAAAGAAGGAAAGAGACACTAATACTGGCCTGGCCACTTCCCAAAATCCCACTGCAAAACCCCACACTGGTCAATATCTCTAGAAGAGGATGGCATTAGAAACACTTGTACCTTGTCACTACTCCTGTGCCAGTGCTGGCACAGTTCTCTCTCAGAACTGTCCTTATCTGGCTCTAGGTATTGTCCCGGAGACCTCCTGGAGCAGTGTTGGACATGACAGTGTTTCTGTGGGGCAAACTGGCCAGGTGTGAAAGGACTGCACCAATTCAGAATGCTCTAAAATGGAGTGGTCTAATTCTAGAATTGACTGGACTAGTACAAGCATTTTCCTAAAGACATGGCATCTCCATGCTCCTTGCACCCTGACTGCTGGGGATATTTTGGCAGCCAGATGCTCGTTGTGGTGTGAAGTGCCAAATCACAGAGCCATAAGCTCCCAAAGTGGAACTGACAGCTCTGAAACAAAGGCAATGGAAATTTACTCTGAGCAGGAGTGGTAGTATGAGGCCCATCAAATGTAAGGCAATTACAGGGCCAGCTAATGAAATCAGATGCCAGCTTTGCTGATATAACTAGTTTCACAACCTCTAGCCTTCCTAGCATAACACAGAATAATTCATAATGAGACTGCACAGAACTCTCTCAATTAGATTGCAGCAGTGGAGCGAGTTATTTTAGCTAGGCAGAAGCATGCAAAGCCTGTAGGCTCAAACACATGGTAATTGAATAAATAGACTCAGGCGTTTGCTATCACACAAAGAAAATAAGATGTAAGAGTCTTCCTCTAGAAGACACCCATTCAGCTGAAATCATCTGCCTGCACTCCATTCAAAAATCACACTTCTGGATGAGGGGACAGGTTGCCATTTCTCAGAAAAGCTCTCAGTGGTGAGGATGCCTTCAAGTGAAGATTGGGAGTGCAGCTGTAACTTTCAGATGGCACAAATGTCAAGAATGCCTGCAACACTTCAAAAGCAAAAAAAAAAAGGATGCTAATCTGTAAGCAGGGATTCTGAAGGCAAGCTCTTCCATGGATACTATTTTTATTAAAGGTGATACTTCAGCATTTCAGGCAAGTATCTGTGTTGCTCACATGAATGCAGTAAAGCACAGGCATTGGTGTTTCTGTGTGGGTTTGTTTGTATCTCCACAGCATCACCTGCAGCCTTCCTGCCAAGGGGATTGGAAACAGCAGCCAAGCATCACAGCACCTCAAAGCTTCTGGCTCACTGCCACAGTGTATGGAAGATTCTTTCTATCTTCATGGTGATTTTTGCTCTTTCCTGATAGTAACTACTTCCAGGATTGAGTTTAAGTCACCTTATCTTTGCCGTTGAGATAGGAATTCTTTCCCATGGTTCCCTAGACAGATTGCTTCAGACAAGCATCTTTAATCCAGGGCTTTTATTCTGGGCTTCAAAATTCTTTCAATCAGCAACTCATCGATGAACATACTGGCATAGCTGATTCCTGGCCTGCTAATGGATTTAAGGAGAACAAGAAGAGACCAAATTCAAGGCTCCATGGAAGAAGAAGTCCATAAATATTCCTTCCTGATTGCAGTGTTATACTGGAGAGGAAGCAGGAGTAGTGTTGATTATAATAGTTTGACACTGTTTTGCAGAAATTATCTATATCATTCTCTCCAGTGGACAAGGCAGCATTGCACAGAGAAAGAAAAGTGTGGTCAATTTGCAAGGAAACTCATGGGGCTTTCGGTTTTGGCTTCAAAAAGAGAGAACAAATTATTTTAGCTTCTAGGTTTGAATAAGAATTGCCTATAGTGAAAGAGATTTTACAGCTCATTAAGTTCAGTCAGTACAAAATGAACTTAACTGGCCAGATTGACACCTGGAGAATACACCTTGTGCTAGAGGGAATCTTCATCTGTGTAAAGTTGATGCAGCTAATTCTGTTATCTCTTGCTTTGGATTTGGCACCTGTGAAGTCTTTGCTGCTGGAGCCACATTTTCTGGGTGATTTGGAACAGGCTGAGACCATGGGAAAGGAAGGAAGGGTCGAAGGAGAATCAATACTATTCTGCTATGCCCCGTACTCAATGAGCAAAATAGGCTGACAGGAGCACAAGGCTCACACTCAGCATCCTACAGCTCTAGAGACATCCTTCAAATTCTGCTAGAGATCCTTCAAATTACTCCTGATGATCATACCTGTACCATGAAGGCTGTGATACATCCAGTCCTTTTGATGCTCCTTGTTTCTCTTAATTATTGTGAAGAACAGACAAGGGGTAATGTCCTTTCCCTGGTGGAAATGGCATATGACAAACTGATGTAAATTAGTGGATGGTGGTTGAGATCCAGGCACTGAGAAGAGGATGAGAAGGCAGATTTCTTGTATAGAAAAGAAAATCCTAACTCTGCCTCACTCTTAAAATAAAAAAATGAAAAAAAAAAAATCCTGTCTGAAAGTGATGCAGAATATTATGTCCTCCACAGGAATGAAGAATTATGAAGTTCAGCTCAAGTGTTGACAGAATAGTTTATCACAAGGTAAGCCACTTTCTTTAGATAACTCTTTCTTTTTAAATTCCTACACACGCAATTATTTTCCTTTTGAGGACATTTAAAAATAAACTATCAAACAGGTTATTTCCAAAATGACAAGATCCTGAATCTGCAATTGTATACAATAATATTCGGCCAATAGATTGAATAAAATTTCCTTCTACCATAGAGTTAAGTGGTAGAGTATGAAACTGGCCATGCACATGGACAAAATCAAAAGCCTCCAGAATGAGCCCTATGGCAATCTAAACAGTCATGTTTTCCCAGAGAATTTGTTACATCTGAAGCATCAATCACAGAGTTTGATGCCACCTCATAGAGAATTTCCATTTAAATTTCTTTTCTGTGGCGTGGGATTATATCTACAACAATAGCTGTGGCTATGTGTAAATTGTTGTGTAAAAATAAAGGGGATGTAAGCGACAGGCAGTGAAGTCTGGCAGCACAGCTTCTCCTATCACTCAGGATTCGACAGGCACTGCAGCAAGACCTGCACTCAGCTGACAGAATCTCTCATTATTTGAGTTTGTAGTACATAATCATCATCATGCCAGATTGACTGCTTTTTCCAAAAATAAGGAACTGTGAAAGCTTGTTACTTCTTCTGTATATTGTTTGGCATTCTTTTGTATGGTTTTTTTTTTTTTCGATTCAATCACAAAGGGAAGTCCTAAAATTCATAGTGTTTTTTAATGAACTTAGGTACAAAGTTTTCATCTACTTAGGATACTACCATGGAGACAAAGAAATCATCCAAGGTGCTTCAAGCAGCCACTGAGCACTAGTTTTGAAATGCAGAGGAAAGTTGTGTAGGTTGTTCCAGTAAAAGCAGGAGCCAGATTTGAAAACTGGCTGGACTCAGAATTGCACACTGGAGGAACCTCAGTGCTTTGTTTGGGAGACAACTGTTACTTGTGCACAAGTGTAAAGGCAGAACTCCCAGTCAGTCAGTTTCTCAAAAATGGAAAGGGACTATGGGATCCTCATCCCTGGAAGTGTCCAAGGCCAGGTTGGATGGGGCTCTGAGAAACCTGGTCTAGTGGAAGGTGTCCCTGCCCATAGCAAAGGGGCTTGGAAACAAAATGATCTCTAAGGTCCATTCCAATCCAAATCATTCTATGATTCTATGATTATTTCCATTGACTCTAACTCAGACATTTGCATTACCTTTTTTTTTTTTTCATTGCCTTCCCTTTTGAAGAATTGATTTCAATAAGGGAAGCAGCACCAAGAGAAGATTGGCTGTATTGAATTCACATTGAACTGATTAAAAAACACTGAACTTATTAGAAAAATAAACATATTTCCTTTTTCATTATGCAATATTTCAAAAACAAATTTATTCGTTTAATATAATGTCTAAGTAAATATGATAGGGAATATTATTAAACATATTGCAGAATAATTTTGGGAGCTGGAGAACATGTTTTCTTGTGTGCAATACAGTTTACAATTAAATATGGCTTTTTATGAAAGCAATCACATAATATTTCACCTTCTATAGCAAAGAATGAATAGTGTGAGGATAGTCTAAGTTTTCATAAAAGAGCCTAGTTTTGTTAAGATTTTTCCAGATTATTGTAATATCCTAACTGCTGAAGAAAATCTATGTAAGGATAATTTGAACAATAAGCAAGTGGCAGTCTGAACTGACAGCTACTGATCACCATTTCCAGTGTGCAAAGCTGGGGTTCTGGCACTGAAAAAGAGGTGCTGTAGCTGAGATGAAAATCTTTTTTGCTACTTTCAGAGAAAGTAACGAAAGATCAGGAATGGGAGCTGCTGTTTCATCATTCGAGTTTGTTCCTTTGACTTTGTGCCTTTGATTTTGCATTGCTGAGACTGTTACTGGTTATTAGCTGATCCAGTTGGACTGGGGAGATGAGCCTTTGCTGGTGAAGAAAGCGTAGAGAATTGAACTGACACAGTTGTACCAGCAGTGTGGAGGCTGCACTGGCTGCAGCCTGCTTGTGGGTTGTGCTGTAATATTACAGATGCTTTGTTTTGAATCAGGGAAATTAGATCAGTGCCCATGGGCCCCACCACAGAACTAAGATAATGCAATGTTCCATGTCTCTGTACCAAGGATATGCACTCACTGCAGAGACACTGAACTGGTACAAGTGTTAAACCAGAACAAAAGCATCACCTCTGCAAAGTGCACTGACAAAAATTCAGGCAATGTTCTACAGCCAGTGCTACGTTCTTATTGCTTTAAATAGTTCAATTTTTGGTTTATTCAGGGTCTAACACAGTGTTTGGAGCCTCAGAAGCAAACTGTTCTTCAAGTGTCTGTGCTTCAGGCACAGGCTGTGATTCTAGGAGCTGTTCTGTCCAGATTTTGATGGTCCTGGTGGGTTCCTTCCATCTCAGGATGTTCTGTAGTTCTGGCAGAAGGACCTTCTAGGGATTTGGACAAGCTGAACAAATGATGTATAACTTTACCAGCAATGCTTGTTTTATACATATATTTGTGCACATTAGGAATTTGGACCCAAACATTCCTTCATAAAATGCTTGAAATCATGAGTCTCGTGTCTATGTTGTATCTTCATACTTTGGCCCTTCACTAGTGGTAGTGCCTGCATGCAATCCTACCAACTTAAAAATTCATATAGCCAGTTATACACTAGGCTTGCAACATCCATTATCATTAGAAGATACATAAGGCCTGTGAAAGTGTCTTTTCTTCCACAGTGTAAGTATTTTTTCCATCATTACAACAGGGTGCTGAAGTTTGCTAGTTCAGAGCAATAACGTCCATTCTGCATATAAGAGTGACGTGGGAAATGAGGAAAATCAGGCTAATTTAACCTCTTTCCTAATTTGTTCTAAAACCAAAGAGTTATTTAGTGAAATTAAGTTTCAGGTTCGAGAGAAGAACACTTGCTCTGCATAGGCAAATGACAGCATATACCACAGATTTAATTAAACAGAACAGAGATAAGTACTTCATTGTATGCTAAAGTAATGTTTACTATAGCAACTGATTACTCTGCAGACAGCTTGTTATTTTCTTTTCCAATTTAAAGTGAAGATAAAAAATATAGAGAATGATAAATATTCGATCTGAATTGTACCTTTTAGGGAGGTGACCGAAAGATATTGGGAGCACTTATATAAGAAATAAAGCTACAAAATCCTTGGGCAATTTAAATTGGCCTATTTCCATTTGAGATTCCTGAGTGTTGTTTTACACCAGTTGAGGAGCTGCCTCCCAGAAGAGCTCATAAAAAACTTTTGTACCTTCAAACCTTTCTGTGAAGAGCTGGACTTTTTAGATCAGTGTGATATCCACCTGATAAATCATCATCCATTTTTTTCTGAGAAAGTGAAGAACTGCTGGAAACAATGCTGTTGTTCTCTGGAAGAAAGCTGTGTGACCTAACAGAGATGGTAACCAAATACTGGCCAGTCCTTGTCCTGTCAGAGCCTCCCCCTTTGTCATTGCTGCAGTTGCTGTACAATGTCCCCTCCTCTGTTTTGGTCTGGTGGTTGGTTACAGGAGGTGTAAGAGTGGATTTCTGCTGAGGGAGGAGATTGAGAAGCAATTCTATTCCAGAGCCATTGCATGACTTTGGCAAACAGTGCTGCTGTCTGCCTGGATTTCTTCATCAACCTGCTCCTTCCAAGCTACCCTATCTCACTCCACTGTCCTTCTCTTTCTGAAAGGCAGGGGTGAAACATGAGCAGTCCATGGCAAGGCAATGCTCCTGTGCAAATCAATTGAATTTAAACACCAGACAAATTCTCACTGAGAACAATCCTACCTATTCTATCCAGATTAGATCTAGCTAAATATGAAACAGGGACAGCAAAGCTTAATTGTTGCCAAATCATCTGGGAATAGGTGGGGCCCCAGTTTCGCAGCTCCACAAGATGGTAGTGATGGAGGGAAACAGCTTGTATCCTGAAGTTAGCAGTGGGAAAGGAGCCCCTTGTCCTGGTGCAGCAGCACTTTCAGGATCATGCAGGAACCATGAGGTTGAAGCCCTGCAGGAGGGACAGTGCACTGCTGGCTCTGTGCACTCCTCTCAGAGCCATGCACCAAGCACTCCCTGAAATCCAGAGGGTTCCAGGTATTCAACTCACGTTTCCAATGCAGCAGGGCAAAGCCAGACTTTACATGTGTCAGATTTATCCAAGAATAAAAGTAGAGTATGTGAGCCTCATTATTCTTTTACTATTATTACTATTATTATTGTTATTATTATTATTATTATCACGTATGTATTGCATTTAATTGTGGCATTGAGCTGATGCTAACTACTTCAAAATAGCTTTTTTAACTAGAAAGTTTATGTTGTATTTTATTAATGGAATAGGTTCTGACTTTTCACGTTTCCTCAAAATGAAACAATTTTCTTTTCAAGTGTACATCACTGAAGTCAAAGAGACATAATATTCCCAACTGTATAAAACAGCCTGTGGCAACTAGGTTAGAGCTGTCAGTTTTACACATGGGGTGCCTGACAAACATATTATACATACAATTCAAGCCTGACCTTATACTGCACCTGAATTTAAATCTGTGTGCTGCACAATGCTTTATATCCTAAATAGGCTGTTAACACCCTCTTGCAGCCCTTCCCTTTATAATGGGCTATAACTGCAACTCTATATTGTCATGAGCAGCAGCCAGAAGGTAACACCATAAAATTAGTTAATTTTAACATAAAGATGCCAAATCAATGCTGCAAACATTTGAAAAATACATTTTCTTGTAAGTAGTTGAGTGCTTGCAGATAAGAAGAATGTTCCATAAAAATTCACCATTTCTCCCAGTCTTTTAAAGTGCCTGGTGTCTCCAAAATACATGGGATAAGAAAAAGAACATACAGGACTGAGGACCTTTAGGACAGAAATTCAGCTTTGAAAAAGAAGCACAGACATTAAAGAATTATTTCAAAGAGTTTTTATTCCAAATTTTGCTGTAAGGAAAACTGTATACAGTGGGGAAGTGCCAATAATCTCTATAGACCATGGTGATAGGATACAGGAGCTTTTCTCTGGGGCTTTTGCAAGACTTGTGAAGGCACTTCATGGGCAGTAGGGTACAGGTGGTCACTCTGGGGCTCTTGTTCATCTAATGTGGAACACAGTTTGCCAACCTTTCCTTCCTGGAATAGCCAGCAGGTTTTACTCACATCTCTTAATCCATCTGTGAGATAATCTCCTCTAGACTAGAAATTGCTATTTCTACCAGTTTGGAGATGCTGAGATACAAGTCAGTGCTTCCCAAGAGTGTAGCAGTCATTTTTCAAACCTTCTGGTGGCTTCAGCAGGGTAGAATTTCTGCTGTAACTAATGAGAGCACCACAAAACCAACCAGCAGTGTTTTCTCTGCTCGTGTGCTGGGGAAGGAAAATTGTCATTCTTCTCTTATTATGACTGGAAGATTTTCAGTCTTTGCAAGAGATGGTGTGACTGCAGCCAGTGCAGGAGGCAGGGGGAGGTGGGAACAGGGAGGATTTGAGCAATACACTAAATCTCAGTGTAAACTTCTGTGGGATATGTAGGAGGCTAAAGAGGGAGGTGAGATGTTGAGACCGATGCTTTGCATCTCTTGATCTCTGCCTGTCACCCTTTATGCCTCAACCTCAGGCAGGAAGTTTTCAAAACTGAAGTGTGGATTCAACTTGTCTCCAAAATGGATTCTTCCCACCTATGGTCACAGAGGGAAACTGGAGTAGGTTTAGGATGAAATTTAACCACTGCTTGTCCTGACTGCACTGCCACACGTGCAGTTCATTGTGCCACGTAGGCAAAACGGGCAGGACTGGGAAGGGCTTCAGGCTCTAAGTATTATTTACACTGCTCAGTATCAGTACATCCCTTCCTCTGCTGAGTAAATAGGAATATGGCAGGAATCATGGAATCAAAGGGATCCATCCACCTAGTCAGTCCTCTGGCCTCTCCCTCCCAGGAGGTTTGGTCCAGTGCTGTAACACTGCACACTCAGCAGCTATGTCCTTGCTCAGAATCCAAAACAATTCTTTCTGGGGCTTAAGTTACAGCACTATGTCTCTTACCTTTCATGTCCTTATTGTTGCAGAGATGTGTTGTTTGCATGTCAAATTACCCCTATATTCCTGCTCAGAGGACCAAAAAAAAAAAAAAAACAACAGCTAAATTGCAGCCAAGCCAATCTCAAGGAGAGGTTGCAGAGCAAGGAGCCTGATTTCAGACTGATCCAGGCAATGGGAAGGTTGAGATCAAGATTTCAGCCTGAGCTCTGTAAATCAGGCTTGGCTCTGTGGCCTGTTTCCAATCCACAACAGGAGCTGGCTGTGTCTGGATTCCTTCCCTGTCTCTGTGAGCTCCTACCATGCCTGGCACCTTGAGCAACAATGGAAAAAAGACTGTTTTTCTTGGCATGAACAACATTCCTTTTGGAAATGTTCTCAGGCATTTGGAAGACCTGTTTGGAAGTATCCCATTTCAATCTGTAGATTCCCTTCATTATTCTCCTACATGCTCCTGCCAAGCATTAATAGGTACTGCTTCCTTTAAAATCCTTTTGGAAGTAAAATCCTTAGGAATCTTGGGTTTGTCTTTTGGTTTGGGTAGTTGTCACTCATTGATTCACATCAGACTTTAGAAAACTGGCTGAACTAGGGCACAATATAGCATGTATATTGTTATAGTTAATGAAATTATTTCTCACCAGTGGTGCTTTGCTAGCAAACATTAGTAATTCATTAACTGGATTAGTTTCTATAATTGGTTGCCAACTTTCTTAACAAGCTTGTACTCTGAAACTTTTAAGCATAACACAACTCTTCTCCCTCCTCTGGAGACATCTATCTTGTATGCATTATGAAATGGGTACAGCCTATTAAGGTATTCTTCCCTGCTTGGATATGACAGATATTCTCAAAGGAATTAAACTCATTTCTGCACACTGTGCTAGAGATTTGAAGAAGTAAACTATAATTTGTCCTCCCCAAACAGCACTTCTTAGTTCAGTGCCTAAGCTGGATCACCTTCCCATGAACTTTGCCCATGGATGGATCCAAAGCCATATGGATTTATTTTCATAATATACAAATTGTTTTGTAGATAATGTTGGAAACAAACATTTTATTACTGATTTCCTATAAATTAGACAATGTCATTGACAAAAATTTGACTAGTTACACAGATTCTATTATGGTTTTGCATATTGACTTTTAATTATGCACTGTTTAATCAAACAAATAACAATGTCTTTCCCATCAAATGATAGGTAAAGTATGCAGTCTCTATCATGAGTCATTTTCTTAGCTCATCCTTTAGATTTTGTGAGTTGAATGAAAAATCAGAATTAAAAATGTATGTTGAAAAGTAAAAAGGAAGCCTCTAATATTCTACAATATTCTTGGAAGAATGCATTGTTGAAGATGGGTTAGATGTTTGATTGGCACTGGCAATTGGACTGCTTAAACTTGGTCCATATGTCACAAAGAGATTTTTTCAAGGTGCCCTTATGCTGCATCTCTTTCTTTAGGAATTCAATTTTTTAGGCTGAGTTTTTGGTTCAGGACAGGAAATTTTTATCTATTTTCTGTGATCAAAGAGAAAATAAACTGGGTGTTAAGCATCAGTTCTCCTGCTAGGATTAGCATGCTACTGTTCACAGACCTATATTAACCCTCAGTGCTAGTGGGTAAAAGGGCAGGAAAGTGTAAGCAATTTCTTTCAGACAAGCTTAAACAGCTTTTCCTCTGGGTCAGATGGCCACTTAAGCAAAGCCATGGTCCTGCCTCTCAGAGAAGAGACTTTGTCCCCAGAGATGAGCAGACATCAAAATCAAGACCTGTTGACTGTCCCAAGCTGAACAGGCTGGTGGCTGCTGAGCCCCAGTGTCAGTGCCCCTCTGAGTAATCTGGGCTTGCTGCTCTGGAGCCCAAAGCCATGAGATGATCCAGCAGGTCAGTGCTTCTCCTGGCCTTCATTCTGAGAAATTCCCTGTCTGCAAGACAGGTGGGAGAAGTCAATACAGAAATACAGATAAAATAGGTTAAGAAGACAGAAAATGTCTTCTGGTAACCCTTCTGAGAGTGGTAGAAGTCACAAGCATATTACCTTTCAAAACAACCATGCTTCAGTTTTTGTGGTTTCTAGCCTACTTTTGCTTATTCCAAGATTCCTCTCAAGATCACAGTTTCCCTGTAAGATCTGTAGTTTCTCAAACCATTTCTAAACTACACTTTAAAAGTACAAATAAAATTAAACTATTATGAGAATATATTCACATATGAAACTGTGGCCTGAACAACTTTCCATGTGATTTATTTGTGAATTAATCTGGAATCTTCCAGAGCTTATTTTAAAGAGTCCAGTTTGTGGACACATGCACCCAAGTGCAGCAGCCTGTGCTAAGGAATATGTTTAGAATATATGCATGGAGTTGTTTTATGTTCATATAAAGTATAAATGTTGTTTTCTCCAGGTTGTAGTATCATGATTCTAAAAACTGAAGACAAAGGGTTCTGTACTAAAATCCTGCCAACAGAATGAACAATAGTTATTAGTACTTAAGCATTTTTTATTAGAGTGTTAAAAATACTTATCTCTGCTTACCTCTGCATGACATCAGGGGAGAGGGGGGACTAAGGAGTGCTAAAGCATTTGCATTTGCTGTTATGTGAAATGCACAACTCTTTCCCATTGCTCTCACTGCCAAGAAACTTGGTAGCAATGAATTCTTTGAAAAGCAACCATTATCTTCAAGTGCCAGAGCTGTTCCTTCAGCAACTCCTTCTGTTAGAAAGTTACTCACACTTAAAACCATAAGAGAGAGATTTTCCAAACCTCCCTTTGTAAGAGAAAGTTGGCCTGTAGATATCGTGGGTGGGTATTCATACCCTTTAATTCATACCTATAATTTATACTTTAATGCCACCTTTAATTTTAATTTTAAGGTTCCATTGAAATCAAATCCTGACCTTCCAGAATCAGAGTTTTCTCAGTGCTAAGGAGTTATGCAGGCACTTTGTTAAGGCAATTGATAAGATAGCTGTTGCCAACTGCATATTAATTTGCTATTAATAATTGTTATTGAATAACTTCAGGACAAATGCAAGAAGTGTAAAAGGTTCAATATAATTCTTGTCTGGAATTAAGCCTCTACTGCAGCCTGGTACCACAGGGAGCACATACTCAGTGGCCAAATTCAGATGTGAACCTTTCATGAGACATGCACTGCCTGCCTCCAAGAGATGCACCAGCCACAGAGAGCTGAGGATCAGCCAGATATCCAAAATATTTTTATTCTAGCACTGCAGCATATGCATGTGGGCTCAGAGTCCCAAGTTAAGCCCTGAGAGCCAGCTAACCTGGGCAGGTGCAGAGCATCCATCAGAGAGAACAGCTGTCTCAGGGCTGATGAAGGAGGTGTCCAAGAACTGGGATTTGCCTGCCTGAGTTTCCTTGGTGTACAACACAGGTGCACTAAAGCATTTGGGAACTGGAATCCCTTGGTTTTGGCTGTGCTTTTCTGAAAGCAGCAGCTTATCAGTGCTTCTACATACAACAAAAAACAATGGAAATATCTTCAGGAGTGGGCTCAAGAGGCTGAAGCATAGCTCCAGCAGAGATATATCCCACTTTTCCTTATTGACCTTTAATATAGCTTCCCTGGCACTCTGCAATCAATGTAATCTTTTCACTATGATCATAATGGCCATTATCCTGGAGACAACAGATAGAAGTGGAAGCAATATTAAATTAGAAAAAATAGCTGAAGGATTTCTTTGTTTTCTTTATGGATTTCTCATGAGTTTTTCTTTTTTTCTCTTTGTTCTTCCCCTAGAGTCAAAAATATTTTTACACTGAAGCAAGTGGCTGGCCCCATTAATATTGCACACTTTCCTCTGTTTCAGTACGTTGCCAACAGTAAGGTGTTATTTAGGGAAAAATATAAATGCATAATAAACAGATCTATACAATCATTACTGAACTAAAATAGCAGTTAGGAAAGTATTTTTATTGTGAAAAATGGCCCTGTAAGACTTGCTGGCTATTTGTAATGTTGCAATGTAACTCAGATAAATTGGTGCCCAGGAGTGTGACATTTCAAAAGCTTGAAAATGCACTATTTTTTTCTGGGCCTCCATTTTCGTAATTCTGCTAGCTGTTTTGCAGGAGCAAGAAGCAATTCCTCTATGCCCAGGCAGTTCAATTAGAGCGTTGTAGATGTTGTCAGAAAGACTCAAACATGAGTGCCCCTGAGCAACAGTTGCGATTACATGAAGTATCCTGTGCCCCTTCTCCCTGGTAATTGACATTTCTGGTCACTTGTGTGCAATGTTATTAAATGAGTTTTTAAGTAATGACTCATTTTTGTTGTAAACTTTGTATGACAAACCCTCCCATTTAGGATTAGGCATGCATTTTTTTAGTAAAAATAGGTTTATAGATGAAGACTTCCACAGGGACAAAGGCTTTTTTTCTATTAAATATTTCTATTAACATAAGTAAAAGTTCACCAGATTCTGGAGATGGATGTAGGACAGCCTGGTAATGTTATCTGCTTATCTGTTGTTATCCATAATGCAGATCAAGAGTTCAGGAGATACCAAAATCCATAGTGAATTCAGGCTGTGGAGTAAGAAGGGGAGAATCAGATCAGGCTGACCTGGGGTTAAATAGCAACCCCAGCTACCTGAAAGCTGAGCAAACAGCACTGCACTTGAGGGGCAGAAATCGACAGCATGTGAGAGTTTGGATGTGCAGCCCAAAGCTGGATAAACTGTACAAAACAGAGTGGGAGTGCAGCAGTGGGTCAGGACAGGGGTGCTGTGGCCCCTCGGTGTGGCTGAGGCATCACTTGGGACTGGATTCACTCTGGTCAATCCCATCACTCTCGTGCTTTGCTGCTTCCATGTCCCAAGTCTCAGCAGGGCTGGTGTAGCCAGCTTTGCACCACTTTATTAGTGGTTTGTCTCAGTCTCCTCTGTTTTCCTCTGAGCCAGGATTAACAGAAACACGATTGGAACAGTTTTTCTCGTGTTTGGGTTTGGATGTTTATTATATCTTATTAGAAAGTACAGAGAGTATGACAGCTCCTTGCTAGAAGTGTGGAAAAAGGGCTACAGAGGCAACTGCTACAAGGTTTTTTAAGGTTAAACAGTCCAATAGGGATTTAACACCTATATTATTTATACTTTTGACCCAATAACTAGATTCCCATGACCCTTAGAGTGACACTGACTGACCAACCAGAAAGCACTACCAGAAAATCATGAAGAAGAAGGAAGAAGAAGAAAGATGAACAAAGAAAGAGACAACGCCCAAAAACCTCCATGTTGTCCCATAACTATTACTATACTATAAAAACCTCAAATTTAAAACCCATCACCCTGTGAAAGCACACACTTGTATTTCACTACACACTCATGATTTCTACTTCACCATTCATATTTAGAAGCCATGTCCACGGCCTCAGGTCAAAAGCAGTATTTTCCAGGAGATCAGTAACTGAAAGCACAGAAAGCTCAAACCCCAGGTTTCTGGGATCCAGCAGGCTGGAGCCCCTTTGAGCCCTGTGCTGTGGTGTGTGTCACCAGGCCATGGTGCAGGAACCGTGGGCGAGGCAGGGCTCCATCACTCTCCTCCATCCAACACAGCTCCTGCACCTTTGAGCACCCCAGCTTCTGTCTGGGCCCTCTGTACAGACAAGTGGCAGCCGTGGAGGTTTAGGAATTCAGCTCAGCAGAGGCACAGGAGCACAGGACACATCTGCTTCACAGTCTGAGCAGCCAGCTCCAGCCCACAGAGCCATCCCTGGGCATCAGGAGATGCAGCCCTTGGTGGGAGTGCTGAGACTGCTTACAGGGCACCTGCTCTTATCCTCAGTGCTGTCCCAGTTGTCTGAATAATTGCAGTCTTCAGAACTTTCCCCCATTGTTTCTTCCCTGTCTCCATGCAAAAGAAAGATGATTTGTGCGCATTTAGCAGTCATAGATTTGCTACATGCTTCTGCTGCAGTTTTCAGACAATGGCCTTGATTTCCTTGCTCTGAAATGGGACAATAAGATGTTTTCTGATCTATCTATGTAGTTGCTTTGTAAGGACAAGAACGTTTTCCTACTGTATGTGCATGCAATGCTCAACACAACAGGATGCTGATTTTCTAAAGCAAAGCACAAACTGTCTTTTTAACCTCCAGAGTCTGCTGAAGCCAAGAGATGGGAAACACTTCTTATAGGTGAGCTGTGACAAGCCTATTCCTCTTAATTTTCTGATTTTCTAGTAGGAGTTTGCACTGACTGCTATGAAAAATGGTTACTGGCCAGTTGTCTAAAATCCTCCTGGTAACAAGCAAAGGTTTTATTTTTGCAATTTGGAAATTGATTCACTCTTGTGATGATCAGCCTTCATAGAGGTGTGACTTAAAAATCCATTTCCTAGTGATGATAAACAGCAGTCTGGATTTAAAGCCTTTGAAAATCTCAATATGTGACTTAACACCAGGGGATAAGACAGCATGACATGATGCAGACTTGGTGTTTTAACCCCGAGGCTTAAATGTCATAATGCAGCATCACTTGGTGTTACTACTTAAGAGACATATGAATAATAGAAAATAAAATTATGGAGTATGGTTTCAACAGTTTCAGTTTCAGGAATCACAACATGTCATAAGTCTTGGAACTACATTTGTGACATTTCACATGGAATCACTTCATGTGCTGTTAACTAGCTGTTATAATTTTCTCATAGGTATCCACCCAAATGACATCAGCATCATTGTCTACATCAAATCCAGCACTAGTACTGAGTTGGGAATTTATTCTTAGGTATATCTATAGCAGGAACTGCCTATACATTCTGGTACAAAGAAAAGACTAAACTAAATGCTCTAATCACAGTTTCTGCTACTATCTGCTTTCTATCTCAGCATTCATTTGACCTGGAATGTTCTCTTAGAGGAAAGCATTACCATTTTCTGTTGATAAAAGCACAGTTGTGAGGTCTGGGGGAGAAAAGCAATAATTATTAAACAAGCACACATCAATTCCTGAAATTGCTGTTATGTTAAATACATGGTATACCACTTGAAAATCTGTTATTATAGGCTGCTGCTAAAGGGAGCAGCAATTGTTATCCTTGTGCCTGTGGCCTGATAAATAATCATGAGTTGAGGAGCTTAGAGAAACTTTCTAGTGCATATGAAGGGTTAAATCTGATTTTACTCCCTAAGTCCAATTGCTTTATGTGGAACATATTCCAGTTCACCTTCTAGAAATGATCCCACTTAGTCTCTCCAAAGTGGTTCAAGATCAATTTGGGATCTGTATCTAAATCCCTGTCTAGTGGGAGCTGCAACAAAGGTCACAGAGATTATCCTGCATCAGAAATAAAAACCAACCAAGCCACCAAACAAACAAATAAACAAACTGGAAGAGAGCTCCTCTAACAAAGTAATTCAGAGGATAATAGTACTACAGAGAGGAGTTCTTCTTATTGTTGTTATAATCATTGTGTCTGCAGTCTGTCAGATACTGACAGGCGCCTCTTCACCTTTGTAAAAGGGAAAAAAAAATGATCAGATTGCCAAACCCATACACTTTGATATCTGATCATGTCTAGACAGCCTCTGTCCCTGCCTTTTAAAGACAGTCGTCAAATGCTTTGCATCAATAATTTGAAATGCTGCTGTTTTCAGGACGTTGAACATTAATGTCACCTCCCTGGGTCCCAAGTGCCTGCCTATTCCACACTTGTTATTTTTAGGTAATAATGGATAGTTGCTTGTGTTTAGTTTTAATAATCATGCAGAACCAGCAGCTTCAATATCTGAATAAACTGCCTCACAAATTAATCCGTGCAGAACAAAGCTGTTTTAAGTCGATGACAGCCGATAAAGTCGTTTGTGATGCATTATCTCTGCTCCCTGCTAAAGACTAGTGCGAGCTGCAGAGATGGAAGAAAATTTTATTAGAAATCAAATTCTCTGGGACTTTTTGCCAAACTGTAAAACTGGATTTTATACATTATACATGATCATTTAATGTAAGCCTTAAAATTTCAGAGGATTATTTGAGACTACAAGCTTTAGGGAATTAAGAGACAGAGCTGACAATGGAATTGCCCTTGTGATTGGAAGCAGTCCTGGCTAGGTTAGATGCCTTGCAGGCAGTCATAGTGTACATTTCTCTTACTGGCAAATAGTATCTAAGTCTTTGAACATAACTGAACTGTTTGTGGTTGAATTGTAATAAACTTCCCTTAGTTCAGTTGGTCACTTGTTAGGCATTTAAATTGTATGGTTGTAGAAAATAGCTGAATTATGTGCAGCAGTTTTGCATCAGCTTATCAATGCAGAAAGAACTGACCAGAGCAATCATTAATTTATTTTCATTTTTTATATTGGATATGGAAAAAAATAGTTGCATGTAGAACTAACTATTCCTCTTGCTTCTGATTATTCTCATATTACATTTAACTCTATCATCTATCTGTTCAACAAATCTATGTCCCTAAAGCATTTATGAAAATAGCATGGGGTAGAAGCTGACATATTAATGCTGATAGATATGCAGAGATAGTGAGTGTTTTGAACATAGCACATTGTAGATGTGAAGACCTTAGTATAGAAATGATCTCCTGAGTAAAATCTATGTGAGATATATAGGAGTTGCAACACAGAATATTGGCTTATTGCACTCCATAGATTTGAAACCATCTCTCTTGGATGGCAGTGGAAAACTTCAATATAGTTACATGAATTATAAATGATGTCTGATTCTCTTGTTGAAGTAGGTACTGTATGTTTTTCTAACATAGGCCCTTCAGCCTTTAAAAAGCTCCTTGATATGTGCAAAGGCGAATGATCTGCATTTGGAAACATTTACTGCTGTCAATATCTTTGTGTAAATTTTGTACCCTACTGGAAATATTTTTGTTTTAATTAGGGGTGCCACAGTCATTCCCTTAAAGTCACGGCTTTTAAACAATTAGTTTGGATATGGAATTGATCTGGAAGAAATAATGCTCGCAAAGATGCAGTGTAGGAAACCAGAATTGATTCAAGGCGACAATTCCTAAATGGTTCAGACATTTTGGTGCCTTGAAATGCACATCTTTTCTGTCAGCACAGGAATATAATAATGTGCAACACGGCAGTTCAAAGACAAGAAATCATCACTTTGCTGATCGGATTCTCAGCAGTGATACAATTTACATTCTTTTAGATGTCTTTGTATTGCTTTTATTGTGAAACAGAGAAACTGGAAGTGCCTATTGCCAGCCTGAGATATTAACCCTTCATCATAATTACAGTAATGACCTCAGGACATGAATAACTGGATAAAATTCTGAAGGCTTTTGGACAGGATTTTTTAGATTCTACAGCGATGATGAAATTGTTTGGAGCATGTGAGGTTCCAGTTAATTCATCAACCAGCAGAGCTTTTAAACTCTGCATGCACTTCCTTAGGGCTGGATCCAGATGACTTTTCCCATAGTGAATAGAGCCACAGACCCTTCATAGCCCAGAGTGAATTTAGTAATTTTGGCATAGTGAGGCAGATCTATGCCTAGGCTGAGAATCTGACTTAAAAACTGAAGTGTTGCACTTGGACAGAAATGTGCAAGTGGCTTCTTATTAAGTTGAAACCTGAAGATTTTGTCCCTGTATAGATCTCATCACAATATCAGCTGGGGGAAGTGGCTGCTTGCAGTGCTGTATCTGTAATTCCTGGAAAGCACTGCCCTCAATATGAACAGTCAGGCTGGGAATAATGGAACTGGTAGGCAAGGCATTAGCCAAACTACCCTAGCAGAGGTCAGTCAAGGATAAAGGAAGCTTGGCAGACTGCTTGATGTAAGAATTGCTTTTTGCAAAAAGGGCTTAATGGAAAATAGAATGCATTTCCTGAAAGGACAAACTGATAAGGATGCAGTGAAAAAAGGGTTTTTATGTGTGCCAAGAACAGAAGGTGGCCCAGACTGGAGTGTGCCAGTGGAAATGACTTTTACTATGATTCAGGCCCATGCAAATGTGGGCAGACTGTGCATAGACTCCAGAAAATCTGAAGGATGTTCACCTGACTTAAAGAGGATATTGTCAGAATTGGGTTGCTCTAGAAACTGTCTGGTTCCAGCCCTTGCAGTGCCTGTCATTCAGCTACTCCAAAATTAAATGTGAATCACAAACCTAATACATTTCCCAGTCTGATGGCACAACTTGAGTCATTATCATTGAAGGCTTGCCCTAAAAAAGTGTGTGAAGAGCATCATGGTAAAGAGTGTGAGCAGTTCAGTGGCAGAGGGCCAGTGTGACAGCACAGGAACATGCCCAGAGTCACCTGTGCAAGGGGTGGTCACTGAGGGACTGAAAAACAGGGCACAGACTTGAAAACATCCTGAGGTCTTTTAAAAGAACCACAAGTTTCAAAGGGGAGCCTAACAGAGTTTGGAAAGAAAAATGGAGACAAATAAGGAGAAAGTTGCCTGCAACATTATGTTATCTAAGCTCTGACAGGGCACTTTTTCATCACAGATCTCAAGACATCTTAAACCTAGAGATAAATATCATTATTTCTGTTGCATAGCTTGGGAAACCCAGAGAAAGAGGAGATTCTATTTACCTATTCTCATTCAAAGCTGAGTCCAAAGCTGGAAAAGATGGATTTCCTAATTCAATCCATGCCTGCTATCCTGTGACCCCTAAGTCACAGATGAATGAACTGTAAAATATAGAAGAACAAGTTGATGAATATTAAAGTCATGTTTGAAATATTTGAACTGATATTTTTGCACCTTGATCTCTCTTCTTACTGCACCCAACTGCCTTTCATTTTCTGCTGCCTGTGTGCTATGCTTTTTTTTTCATATTCATGATATAGTTTAGCTCTGCTAATGGTTTTAAGGAAATTGTTCAATTTTTGTTCTGCATTCCTTTGATGATTCTGTACCAAAATCAATTATAAATTCCAGAAGATGTTGAGGTTTTATACAAATTATAAGCCAAATTCCATGTTAGAGTAGGCTGATTAAAATGAAATAACTGGAACAATGTCTATTTAGCCTAGAAAATATTGTTATATTATTATTATTGTTAGTGCCACTGTCATTTTCAGACTTCATTTCTACAAGTTCAAAGCCTTCATCTAGGAAATATGCTTTTTTTCCAATTCAAGGCCCTCATTGCTGTCATTTCTTAGTGGAAATGCAGCCTGTTCAGTGCTCCTGCACCCTCAAAGGGAGCTGATAGGAACTGATGGAGTGTTGCAAATGCAGACCCAGAGGAGGTGTTTTTACAAAAGAGAAAACATGGAGTGTATTGCAAATACATTGTCAGAAGATGTTATGTCTTCTTATTTTAGTGAACAGTGATCCCTCCATGTCACAGGTCAACTACCTGTATGTACAGAGAACATGTACCTGACCAGTGTGTTTGCTGCACAGCAATGCAGGGACAATTTCCAGTTCATGAACCTTTAATTGCAGCATGTAGCATCACCAAAAAAATCTCATCTGATTTTTTTTTTCTTTTTATTCTGCAGCAGTTTTTTATGAAAATAGGAGGAGGGAAAATGGGCACTGTGAGCAAAGGAGCCTCCAGCAGGTTGTTCTGGCTACCCTTTGTGGTGCATGTGTGCCTTCTCACTGATGCTGAAGAGGGGATTTAGGTGCTGTTCTTGAGGACATAATGATAGCAGGAGGCTGGCCCTGGTGCTTGTCCCTGCACCACAGCAGTGAGTGATGAATGTGTGCTCACAGGGATGGTGAACGTGGGGCAGCTGACATTCTTGTTCCAGCCTGCTCTTCGTAAGGAAAATGTCTTCCAAAAAGATGAAAAATGTTGATTAGAAATCCCATTTTTCCTTAGGAAACGAGTTCAGCTCATTGAACTAGTTAGAAGACATGGTGAGTTGGAGAGCCCAAATGCTGATGCAGGCGGGTGGGTGCAGCAGTCCTGCATTTTCTGTTTGCTGCAAACACCCCAGAGGGGCACTTTGAGGGAGTTCTGCACTTGGATTTTCACTACAGCAAGGCGAGGTACGTGGGGCTGGAGTGAGAATAAACAGCAAATCAGTGACCACAGACATATTTGTGAGCTAAAGACAGAAATTGAATGAAGGCTTTTGTCACTCTGGAATGCAGAAATACTTAACTGTCTCCTGAATGGGTGAGAGGGTGACTGTAAGATGGGATGACAGATACTTGGAGTAAGCAGGAACATTTGAGTTCTTAAAACAGATTTCACTGAAATCATCTGATATTTAAAGTATGTTATCACTTGGTCAAATTAGAAACAGATTTCTCCCCTTTTTTTACCCTTATTTCCACCCAGAATTTTCCTAAGGGATTACATAATAACTCCTGTCAGGGTCATGTGTTTGTGCAGTGCTAAATATTGGGGAAGTCAGTATTTGATCATAACACTTAAAGCAGCAATTTTACATTGAACAAAATTCACCTTTTAAAAAAGCAAATGGCAACTGGTTGCCTCTGGGTTTGAAACCTCAGGAAAAGTTGTTAGGTTGAAATTTGCCTCTGTTGACCATGAGTTGATATTTCAACTCTATTTATCCTAGAAAAGAATGAGGAAGATATACTTTAGCATTTTGGGAGCTAAGGAAAGTCATTTTCACTTCTGCCCTCCTGCCTCTGGAGCAGGCACGTTTGCTATCCCTGGTCCATGAACAGGGGATATGGACTGAGTAAGAGGGAACAGATGGAGATTTCACACTTAAAGAAGAGGAAAGAGGAACATTGGGAAGTGCTGTGGTGTGGACAGGAAGAAATGGGGGTATGGTGGAGCAGAACAATTTTTAATTCATTCCCTTGTACACACAGTTGTGCGTGCAGCTAAAGAAATAGGAAATGTAGAAATCCTCATAGGGGGTTCATTCACTAAATATTTCTTCATATTTAAGAACATGGTTTAGAGATCTTCCATTTCTATTGTATTTATCCTTTTGCATTAGCAAATGACTACTTTGCCTTTCCCATTACCTGGTTTGTCATTTTTCAACTAATCACACTATGTTGTAATGCACACAAACTAAGTACAATAAACCTAAAAGTATATAGCGCAGAAAATACAAAGGATCTCAAATAGCTTCACATAAAATAATATCTAGTAGCTTTAAAACTGAGCTGCATTTAAGGCTGGAAAAGTCAGCCTAAAAAGATAAGATTTCAATTTTGTCTTTAATGAATCCACTGAATCTGCATTTCTGATGTCAAGTAGAAGCGAATTCTGTAGCTCTCATGAATAGCAAGCAAAAGCCCTAAAGCTATGAGAATTTAGTATGAATCTTTTATTTTGCATGTCTGAGATTTTTAAAAATATATTTCTTTTCAAATGTTCTGAAATCTCTGTGGATTTTTGATCATACGACTTTCATGGGACTTTATTTCCCATAATTGTCCTTACATACCAAATTACTAAATGAAACATTCTCCTGGAAAAATACTGTTAGCACAACAAATAGCTTTGAAATGACAGCCATGATTCTTTGGAGTAGAATGCTTTTAAGTGGAAAAAGTTCCTTGCTGTACTGCTTTCTCTTTGAAAAAAACTCAGTCATTCAAGAGAAGCTGTGGTACATGTGATGAATGCATATGAGTGTACACTTAGAATTATGTGTCAAAAAAAGAAATACAAATGAAAGATCATCCAGGAGATTTCAGTGCTGAGTCTGCTGCTGTAGGGTCATTAACCCAACTTAGAGTGCTCAGAGATGAAGAGAGGAGAGGAAGAATGATTTTATTACTAAAGTTCAAGAAATCTACATTAATTCCAACCTTTTTGGCATTTTCTGTTCTCCACTGCCAGTGACCAATGTCCAACAGATTCCCTGTCTTCTTTTGTCTGGCTGATAAGCTTCACTTACAAACTTTTTGGCACAATTGAGGTCTCCTTTTCTGTGACTGTAGGGTGGAGCTGAAATTGAGAATTTCCTTCAGAACTGTTGAGAGTAAGAAAATAGATAAATACAGTGATAGTGGATAGCAAGACATAACACCCCAGACTGATAACACAGTTATTACTATTGCTGTGGTAATCTTCTCTCCCTCCTTCTGCCAGTGAACTCTTCTGCATGGCTGCAATCCCCATGTGAGCCTATGTTGCTGTGACTGCAGGGTTTATCAGAATATCTAAGGTAGCTCTGGACCACCACTGCAGCCCCCAGAACAGGGTTCATTTCAAGCCCAGTGCCAAATCCACTGAGATGGATGGTGCTTTTTGTGACTGCCACATTTTTGCTCCCTGAGCCAGCTAGTTGAACAGAAGGGGGGTAATCCATTCAAAGAGCTGATGGCTCTTACTTAGACAACTTCATCTTTGCACCACCTGCAGGAGAAAAATGCCACTAAGGGGCTAAATTCTCTGGAACATTTCATTTACACTTGCATACTTCCATCTATAGCCAGGAGTGCTAGAAAAATAGTAAGAAGTCTTCAGTTCCTTGTGTTATTCTGTCCAGAGATAGAAGGAATAACAACCCAGCTTCTCTTGTCCCCCTGGCTGTGCTCTGGCAGGGTTGAGGGGGTTTCAGTGCTTGTGGTGAGGTTTGGGAGCACAGAACCACTGCAGCACACACCAGCTCTGATCCAGGTATGCACTCTTGCCAACCGTGCTGCCTTGCAGAGAGGGAATTCTGCTCCTGGCAGAGAAAAAAATATGTGTCAGGCACATGGTTACAGAAGGGCAGTTTTCAATTGTCTGGTTCTTCCAAATTTCCAGCAGCTGTTATTAATATTTGAATAATGTTTCTAGTGTGCTTCATGTGGACTTGGCAAGCTCTGTCTTCCAATTCCCTCTGCAAACTCCTAAGCCATGTGCTTCTGTAGTGCCATGTTCAGCCTCCTCTCAAGTCATGGAGCTGAGAGCATGAGAACCATTTCCTGGGCATGGCTTAGGGCAGGCTTGGGGTTTCTCTTCCATCTGTTAGCAGGAGCCTCCAACTTTCTGATCCCACCCCCAGCCCCAGAATAGCATCTGTTCTGGTGAGCATATCCAGTGAGATGCTACTCTGAGTGCTCACCAAAGAGCACTCCAGCCTGCATGTAAGGCACAAACTAGTAAGGAAACACGTTCTGCAAGGCTCTACCCTGTCCAGTTTTGCTCCTTGTAAGGGAAAATGCAGTTTTCTTTCCTTTGATTGCAAAGTGCCAGGAAAGGTTGTAGGTGGGTACAAGAATCATAGATCACAGTATTTGATATTTAGTTTTGATTGCTGCTAGCTGAACTTCCTTCCCTTTTAGAGAGTTGCTAATGGTCATCAGAATCTCCTGGGGTTTCCTAGAAATTGTCCCCTTTCCACAGGGAGCAGATAAAGTGATTATAAAATGATAAAAATTATTAAAATGAGCGATCCCTTAAGGGTGGTCATAGATCTGCAGTGTCCCTTGCTCCATCTCCATTCCTCCCAGCACAAATAGTGCTACCATGGTAAATTCACTTTGTGCTTATTCACTTTGTGCTGCTGTGAAATACCTTTGGCTCTCAGGTGCTGGATTTATACCAGATTGTTTCAGGGAGGTCAGAGCTCACACTGTCAAGAGAGATGCAAGTGAGCAAGTACAGCACAGGCACAGATTTATCAGGGATGGTAAGCTGGTGATAACTTTCCCTAAACTTTGTACCATCACTTGCTGTTCATCCCTTACTTCTTTCATTTTAAAGTTATATCTGAGTCCATTAGAGTCACATCCATCAAACCCTGGGCAGAATATAACATTTTTCTTCTAACTCTGTTCCCTGATGCCTCAGCCCTAGACTACACCTGCATGGGTAAAACATGCCCACAAGAACCTGAATGCCCAGTGCTAAATAACCAATGCTTTCCAGTGGGGGAGGAAAAAAGCATCCAGCAATTTGTAATCCTTTCCAAATGAGAGCGTGCAGCAGAATCAGGAGCACCTGGGTGGAAGCAGAAGTACCTGACACTGCACCTGGATGGGAAATGGGTTTCCTAGTCTGAAGCAGTTTGTAAAATTTTAGAAATAATAATTTTAAAGTAGGATAAAATTGAAAATGAAAAAATCCAAAGTGACTGATCATCTTATGCTGTCTTCCTTAAGCTCCTTGTTTCAATAATTCTGAAAATACTGACAGTCTATTAGACCAGGAAATGAAACTTCTTGGCAAACAAGGTATTTGCTAATTTCGGTATTTTGTGTGAGTCAGAAATGTGTGGAGGGAAATATATTGAAACTAACCCTGCCTTGTGAACTCTTTCATATTACATAACTGACATTTGCCAATAAAAAAATGTTACATCATATGGTTTCTGAAAACATCCAAAAGAAAAGGCATTAAAAGCTACTGCAAACACTTTCCCACCGAGCTTTGAAGGCCACTGATCACACTGGATTTTCACAATGGTCATTGTGACAAATGTCTCTTTGTGTCTAACAGCAACTAATTGCAAAATAATCATGTTCATTTATGAACTTAGGCATTTCTGCATAATTTCCTTGATCACAGAGCTACTTTCTTCCATTTCTTTTTATTTCATGCTTTCAGCTGCTTGGTGAAAGCAAGTTGATGGAAAAATCCAACTCTTTGATATGGGAGTACAGCTTCTA
This sequence comes from Acridotheres tristis, assembly GCA_037013685.1. NCBI lineage: Eukaryota > Metazoa > Chordata > Aves > Passeriformes > Sturnidae > Acridotheres > Acridotheres tristis. The sequence continues at coordinate 5,392,585 of CM072899.1, read as the reverse complement.
GAAATCAGTAAAAAAGTTATGTTTCCCTTGATAGCATTTTCACACCCACATGTATTCAAAACTCTTAAAATGTTCATTTTGGCTTCTGGAAAGTACTTGTAAAGTGAAAATTATGGCTACAGGATTAGAATTGTGGCGTTCAAAATTTACAAAGTAGTCTTATTTAATTACCCACAATTGTCTGTTTTTCTTCTTACTGAGAAATAGTGTGCTACAGGTTCACAGGATTTCCTTTGAGTTATGCTGAAAAGCCTTGCACATTACTTATTTGCTCAGTGCATTTTTGAACTGAAGCATTTAGTGTTGGAAAATAAGCAGCAAATATATCATAGTTAATTGGAGAAAAAGATTTTGGGAAAGAATTTGAGCTTCTGTGACAGCTTTAAAGTTTACAGATTTTATTGTCATGATTTCTGTGACCTATGTTGAATTCCAATTGTATTAAATGAGCAAAACATGTTAAGAGTTAGGGAAAGTTCCAAGAGACAAAACAATTGGATCAAATGTGTGAGCAATGTGAAGAATGGAAATTCCTGCTTAACTAGCCTGTATTGATAGCAGGTCATTCAAGGATCTCCATGGTAACGGTGAAAAAATATGCAGATATTTTTAATTTTGAGAGAGTTCTTTATTAAAATCAATATGACCCCTGAGAAGTGTCTAAATGCAAAGTTACAATAATTTGAGTGGGCAGTGAAGAGTCAAGGACATAATCCACTAAGAATTGAATGTCCTTTTTGGATTGATTCTAGTTATTTCTGGGTCTAGATCTTCAGCAGTAGATCACTGATGATTCAAGGTGTGGAAGCCAGGGGGCTGATCCTCAGTGAAGCAAATCTCTGCAGAGAAAAGGATGTTCTTTTGAATTGGTTTCACTCACAGCTTTTAGCTCTGTAACTGGGAAATTATAAAGCCAAAAGAAATGGATGACATCTTATTGTTCTGGAAGCTTCTAAAGACATTTTAGTGACAGTGCCTCTAAAATAAAAACTTTACAGTTTCCACTTATCCCGTATTATTTTATGTAAATCAGAAGGAGGAGAAGAGATGTGGCATTCTCTAGGTGACAATAAAATAAAGCATTGCTCTGAAATTGCCACACTGATCCCATTTAGAAACACAAAGTGAAATAACACATTGAGAGCTTTTTTGTGGAGACAGAACTGTTGAGATGAATTGGTTTGGGGAAAAGACACTGAACTATAAGCTGACCTGAATTACAGCTACAAAGTCAGGACTTTGCCTGGGTGAAAAGTCAGGATGGATGCACAGAGTATTGGCTGGTCCTGGCAGCTTGTTTAAAGTCACAGGTGTGACTGTGGTGGGAAAACTGCCCCAGCTAGTCTGTCCCTCTGGACTGCTCTGCCCTGGATGAGCACAGACACTCTCTTGTGCAGAGGCTTTTTGAAAAAGTCAGATACAGACTAATTTTTCTTTTGCTTCTCTGGGGAGAGCTGTAAAGTCCTGGTGTTTCCTTGTAGTGAAACCTGCCTAGTCCTGCAGTGCCCTGCAGAGGTGTGAGAGAATCCTGTGCTGGCCAAGGACAATGGACAAAGCCAGCCAAGACTTTCCCCAGCAGTCTGAAAGGAAGTTGGCTTGGAGCTGTTACGAGGATCTTCCTCTATCATTCTCCAAGAAGATAAGAGGTGACCCTGTAGCCATATCAGGTCCTTTATGTGTTTATTTATCTGCTGCTGTCCCACGTCTGGCATTTGTCCCACAAAGGGAAGCCCTAGCACAGGAATTGTTGTGTGCATTAAACAATGTTTGTGCCCTGTGTATTATTATCAGACCACGGGGCATCTCTTCACTAAATTTTTGGTCCAATAATCGTCTTGGTGTCATAGCACCAAATGATACAGAGGAAGACTTTTTTTGCTCTGACTGCATCTTGTGGCCAATCTTCCCACTCTTGAAGTCAGTGTAAAGCCAGGGGTGTGGCAGTCACAGGATTTCAGTGGTCCCTTACTCAGAATGTCTTTGGGACCAGTATGGGGAGAGGGAGGGTGTGTGTCACAAAAAAAATCCCAGGTCACAGAGAGATAATGAAACATAGGATGTTATCAGAAGTTAAAGCTGTCTTAGCTTTTCAGCACCAAATGTGGTTTCTTTGTGGAGATATTTCCAGTAATGACACATGGTGGCTGGTAGGTTGTGTATTCAGCTCCCCAATTAGTTGTCTTTGCATGAGGTCCACTTTTATCAAATTAAATAGAATGAAACTGTGGTACAAATGCTACATGATTTCTTTGACAAAACCCCAAAGGCTGAAAAATCCAGATTGTGGTTTAGTTACAGCTAGAGTTAAAAATTATACTCATCTAACTTCCAGTATCAAAAGATCTGTTCACTTGTCCTCTCTTACAAAAGTGGTCACAACCTGGAAACATTCAGAGCTGGTTTTATTACATCTCGCTTCAAAGTCCTTGCAGTTGTTCCAAGGACTCTTTGTTATTAGAATATTCCAACTTGGCATAGCCCAGCTCGTAGTATTTCTATCATCAATAAATTTTCTGTGGAAAAAAAAAAAAAGGAGATATGAAATAGAAACTATTCTGGACAAATGGGTAGCAAGAATTATGACATGAGTTATTCTCCATCTCATAATTCAACATCTCTTCAGGATGCAGCAGAGTTGGTGTGGTGTGCCCTGTGGCAGCTCCCTGAACCAGAAATTCTCTTTTCAATGTGGCCTTGTAGATGCATAGAGCTTCTGTTTACCTCTGCTGTGAGTGTGTAAAGGGATCACCTGAGCCCACAAACCTGGGAGCTTCTGCCACAGAGGGATCTCAGCACCTGCCTGCCCCATGCCAAACACAGTGATCTCAGTTGGTTTTCCCCTCATGAGTGGGTGAAAAGCCAGAAAAGAAATATTACAGTGTTGACAATGGTTGAGAGTTAACTTTACTAATAAATTAATATTATCTGGACAAATCATGTCCAAACCTCAAAAAAAAATAAGTAGAACTTTCTCTAAAATTTGTTTCAACAAAATGCTTGAAGTATGCATCTCTGTCAGCACAGATCCCCCTCTCCATTGTGTGTACATATGCAATTCAAGCTACCCATTATGTCAAGGATGTGGAATGGAAAGAAAAGTGTGAAGACTGTTTCCCACATATGTTGAGAAAAAAAATCTGCAGCAGGCAATAAAGAATCTGGTAAGAGGAAAAGTATCTGAAGTTATGTTACAAGGTAAAAGATGAGACTGTGGCTGTGAAAGCAAACTAAAACAAGAGAAGGAGATAAAATACCTTTTTACCAGATAAAGTGATAGTACTGTGATGCCATAGTGTGTTTGAAGCGTTGTGGGAAGGGAATTTTAAGGGCTTGGAATCTGGCCCAGCTGCCTTTGCTGATCTTACACAAATTCCTTTCTCAAATAACCATATAAATGTAATTCTGACCAGGAGAGCACCCAGCCAATGAAAGCCAGAAAGTCTGAATCAGGAAAGGTTGCATTAGCCTAAGAAGGAGCAAGATGTTTTGCACAATGGGATTTACAGGCCAGGGAAGGAATCCCCACTTGGAGCTGTAACACTGGAGAGTTGTAAATAAATACTTGGAGAATATACTTCACTTGGCAATGATAATGTGCTGCCTAAAGTATGTTGGATGGGCTTTAAATATTACATGTGAATCCCAGGCCTGTCTTGTAATAATTTTAGAAAATATCCATAATCTTGTCATTTTAACAGCAGAACAACTTTTCTGGCCTTTTCATCTTTCTTGGTGTATTAGGAGCTGAGAAATGTGGGCTTTCTCCACATAAAAATTTCATTTGCTGTTGTTATTGCTTTTGCAGCTGTGCAAGTAACAGTCGACTTGCTTTCAGACAAGCAAAGTAAATTAAGAAAATATGAAGATCCAAGCACAATAAAGCTACTTTGGAGTCATTACAATACATAAATATAGAACAAATCTAAGGTCAAATCCAGGTCTGGCATCAACAGTCACACCTCCAGCCTCTACAAGAAATGTCTGCAAACATCAGGGTTAACCTCATCTATCAATCAAAATTTGGGTTGATTGGAAAATAGTGTTAGACTTTGGAAAACAACATTAATACTACAACAGAATCACAAAATCATCAGTGAAAGGTTCTTGTCAACATGACTTCCATTCATTTATTTCACAATACAAAAGCAGCATTACTGTGCATGCAGATGAAGACTACTAGGTTTTGTACAACATATAGAATGTGAAACAAAGCTGATTCACTTTTCTACTTCCAAATTTGCCCTAAATTAAAGAATAAGTAGTAAAAGGAATGCATGGACAGGAAAAACAATTAGGGAAATTTTTTTACCAGGAAGAAATGTGCCCACTTTCAGCTAGTGTCACTGTGACTTTTGAAATATGCTTGCAAGAAAACAATTTGTTCTTTAGATATTAAAAGATACTCAGCCTGTTGCTGTCAACAATGCAAGATGGGCAAGTGACACAATTCCTGCCTGAGCTAAATGAATGGTTAGAATATATATGGATATCTTTTTTTGTTCCATTTATCCCATACGTTTGATATTGCTGCATGGTAAAGGTCATGGTAACAGCTGAATCTTTCTTTTCCTATTATTACAGCAGTGCTTAATTAAATTAATCTGGAGCTGTTCTCTGACAGCAGTTCTTCCCCCTTAAACTAGGGGCTGACAGATTTAATCTGATCAAGAACTACAGTGATTGTTTTCTTCCTTCCTGACTATTCATTTTATATACAGTTGTACTTACATTTTTTTCTGTTTGATACAATCGACATGCCATTTATTTGCTTAGCAATCCATACTGCTAAGTTTATCTCCTCTCACTTTGGCTGCAGAGCAACATTTCCAACATGAACTGTAACCATCCCATCCCAGCAGCGATGGGGAGGGAGCAAACATTGGACTGGGGGTGGGAAAGGGAATTCTCATGTTAGTCGAGATGCAGTGTGTAACTACAGGCAGGTCACTTCCCCTGCGTGCCCACCCCTTTTTTATCTGCCTTGACACACAGCTCTGATCTTGCAATCGGGCACTGTGTGTGTGTTTCTGTCCTGCTGAATGTCCACATGGCAGACAGGAGGCTGGGCAGGTGGGGCAGAGGCTCCATCCACAATTGCAGCTTTCAGCTCCCAGGTGTAAAGCTCAGTGATGCCGTGCGAAAACCGAGCCCTTTGCAGCACAACAGGGACGAAGGAGCTGTGTGAAATGCAGCTTCTGCTTCGTTTTGTAACCTCTGCAGTCGGGTGTGCTAATGGGGGGTTGCAGTCTCTTCCACTCCTTTCTGCTTTATCTGCTCAGGGAATAAACAAAGATGCTGCACACACATCCCCCCAAAGCAGAGGAGATTCTGCAGGAAGCTATTCAGTGTGGAAGTCATAAATCACCCGAAAAATGAGTGTCACTTCCATGGCCTGTGTTATATGAGGGCTTCCTTAGATACAAACACTCCCAAGGAGAAGGTAGAAATGGCTTCTTATGGCCGAGACTGCAAAAATGCAACATTTTGCTGTGGAAGAGGGGGGTTCTGGCACGGCTCCCACACTTAAATTATCACCAAAGGCAGGAGGGTGAACATGAAAATGGGGAAATAGTAAGGCAGAGAAGAAGAAAGCTAGAAAGAAAAAAGAAAACCACACAAAACTCGAGCTGTTAATCACATCCCTATGTTGATAAAATATTTATGAGATCTCATTCAATTAATTAGAATAAACTATGTAACACTGCAGGAAACAAATTGAAAATTTAATAAAGTAAGTTCACTTCCAATTTCTTTTGAAGAAAGAAGCTAATTATATTTAGTTCTGTAATTATAACTTTAATTAAAATATAATGCAAAATATTTCATAGAGTGAATACAGTTCTGTAATAGAAAATGGAACCTTCAAGACAACTTGCTCCTCAGACAATGATTCATAACAATTTCACGTGAACATTTTAATATACTTGTTTTTAAAATCTTTTGGGGTAATTTTAATATAAATCCATCTTAGAAGTGCTCATTAGTGTTAGCTTTTACTTAAAACATAGTGGTTTACCTCCCTGCCTCTCTCCAGAAATGTTTCCTCACTCTGTGTTAGGGATGTGTATTTTACTCACTCTATTTAAACCAGACACATTCTTTATTTATACTTGCCTATTGCAGCCTGCAGAACCCAATTTTTATTTAGAGAATAATTTCAAAACACATTGTAAAGTATATCCACATAGCAGCTGCCTTCACCTGAGCAACAAGGAAAGAAAATGCCTCAGGCAGAGAGATCCAGGCAGCATGAGGAAATTTGGATCTGGCAATATAGAATGAGAACACTGACAAAATGACCTTTCAGTGATGTTTTCAGTGATGATGATTTAATAGCAAGAGAGTCTTCTAGGCTGGTATAAAATGAATTTGTCTTTAGGACTAAAAAATAATTTTACAAATAATTTCTAACACACAATCCCACTCTATTCTGCCCTGGCACAGCCTTGCTGTGAAATTTTGGGCACCACAATATAGAAAAGACATTAAGATACTGGGAAACATCCAAAGGGGGCCATGAGGATGGTGAAGGGTCTGGGGGGGAAGGCAAATGAGGAGCAGCTGATGGCACTTGGTTATCTCAGCCTGGAGAAGACTGAGGGGAGACCTCCCTGGAGTCTTCAATATCTTCACAAAGGGCAACACCAATCTCTGCTCTTGTGCCCAGTGGCAGGACCCTTGGGAATGGCCTGAAATTTTATCAGGAGAGGTTTGGGTTGGGTATCAGGAAAAGGTTTTTGGGCACTGAACAGGCTCCTAGGGCAGTGGTCACAGCCTGACAGAGCTCCAGTGTTTGGACATCACTCTCAGGCACAGGGTGTGATTCTTGGGATTTCCTGTGCAGAGCCAAGGCATGGACTTTGATGGTCCTTGTGGGTTCCATCCAACTCAGAGTACTCTGTGAACTATAGATTTTCAGTGCTAAGGAAAACTCCTTCTGTTCTTTAGAAGAGGATCAGCTGTAATGAGAATGAGTCAGTGATAGCAGTGTTAATTGAACAAAACAGGAACTGAAAATAGAACAGTTTGAAGAAAATGCTGGATTGACATATGCTGTTTTCGTACATTTGTTGAACATTATTGAGCATTTCTAGCGCAGTAATGGGAGAGTAGGAAAATATCTGGGAGTGTTTATTTGATGGAGTTTACATTACACAGCCTGCAATAGAGCCACAGCAGCGTTCTGTGATCTTTCTGATCATCCAGTTGGGGTTTTTTTCTCCTCTTTGCCAAGGAAGTTGTTATGATCAGAACTGACCACTGTGTGAGCAGAGCTGGCATTTCCAGGTCTGTCTAATGAACACTGCACAGTGGCAGTGACACCCTGATCCTCTCAGGGTGGATCACAGGCTGTGGCATTATTCCTGAAGGAACTGCAGGGCTGACTCCTTTTCTGAGGCCATGACAGTGGATGCTTTAATCTCTCACAGTCTTTAGTTTGCTCTGCCTGGTGAGTCAATTGGGGTGCTGGCTGGTCATCCCCTTCACCATAAAACCTTTTGTCCTTCAGTGTCTTTTCATGATGGAATTTCCTCATATCAAGGAGAAAACTGAGGACACCCGCTCAGAGCTGGCTCACTTAATCCCTTGTTGGCAGGACTGGCCCTCCAGTGACATTTCAATCACCCTGAAGAACTGAAAAGCTAAAGATTTGGGATGGAGGACTCATCCAGATGAAAATCAATACAAAGTCAATGAAAATGAATCAGGACATAATTTGTGCAAATCAGTAGTATCACCACTGAATTTATTGGAATTGCTGCCATGTCTGATCTTAATTAATCCTTTAAATAACGTTCAAATATGATTACTTGCTGACACATTTATACAGACACAACATTTGTTTGTACCCTTCATCCACAAATAAACTCATTGAACAGGCAAAGCTGTCTTAGGGAAAGCTAATTTAAAAAATAAAAAAAAGAAACTTAAGCCCCCTATAGTTTGCCAATACACAAAGGGGTTGAAAAGCAGTGGGGGGGTTGGTTTTGAACTACAAGGACTAAGCACGATGAGCAGAGGGTCAGATGAACATTTACTTTGAGTTGGTTAATGTAGAATTACTTATTGTATCTTTGTCATCAGATGGTGGCATCAGATCCTCCCATACAGACAATAATTTATGCTGGGTTTTTAAGTGATTAGAGAATTAGGGGCTCAGCTCCAATTAATTAAATTTGCAGAAAGATGTGGTTTATATTCCTTTTTTCCTCTTGGTTCTCTAGTATAGCATAGAAACCGACTGTGGGTGAAAATTATCTTCTGCTGGGTGTTATGGTTATGATTTGCAAAGGCCTTTCTGAAGTGTCTGCTACCAAAGTATCATCTTTAATCTAAATATAATACTCTGTGAGTTCTGCCAGGAATCTACTACACAACTATTTTCCCTTTTTTCCCCCCCATCTCTCTGATCTTCTGCCTGTCTAGTTTACATAACTTCTACACTTTGCTGCAGGAATTAACCTTTATGGTATGTCTATACACTACCCAAAAAAAAGAGGTGTTAATCTCAGTGGGGGCCTCTGGACAGAATTATCCTGCAAGGAAGAATTTAATCTCTAACATGTCTGACCCTGTTGTTTTCAATGCTCCTCTGCATCCAGAGGAAAACTAATAACAAAGAGAAACAGACTCAGTTGTCATAGAGGAGATGTGAATACTTAAATAGCTGTCTGCTCTCTTTCATATTTTTAAGACTTAAAGGTTCATGTTTTTTTTTTCCCTGCCTGTGTTAAATGAAAACATCTTTACTTGATATTCATCATTCTACAATGGCCATTTTATCACCTAGACAACATGAATAAAAGTTATTATTCTTACTCATTAGTCACTCAGTCAGGGAAAAGAGAAAAATTGAGCATTTTAGAACATTTTACTTTTCTGTCATTTTAGAGTAAATGACACTCCTAAATGATGGCCAGTCAAACCTACAGAATCTATTAGTAACTTGATAATAAGTGTGAAGGGATGCTGAGACCCAAAGGAGTCTTAAAGTGGCATTTATCAGGCATGTCACATCATTGCTAGTGGTAATAAAAGCATTTTTGTTTTATGCTGCTGCGTCTATAGAGGATAATATTTTTTGTGCTATAGCCAAAAGTGATATTGCTACATTCATCACACTGTTTGATATGAAATAGCCTAAAAGCACTGGAAATTGCCTATCATTATTTGTTTCTTCCTTTTTTTTTCCCCTAATCAAGGAGCCTTCTCCAGCGGTGAGAAAAGTTTTCTCTTCAACATGGACACACAACAACTGTAACATTTCTCCGTTAGAAATCTGACCCTTTGTTTCTAGCACCACCTTAAAGTTTTAGTGTCGTTTCAAGAAGAACATTTATGATTAATTCATTTCATTTTCACTTGGTCTTTCCTTATGGCAATAAAGTTCAGTGTGTTTGGTTTGCTGTTACAGCCTTTCCTGGCAAAACCTTCACTGGCTGCTGGGAAAATTCTGTGTGTTTGGAGACTGCAAGGTGGTGACTTTGAATGCTGACTTCCAAGTGCTGAAAATCAGAAAGTAATCAGTTGCCTGTGAAAGTGCTAAAATTATTTGGTTTTTTCCTCTTTATCTGATATTTTAAATAAGATAATTTAAACAAAGGCAGGTCACCAGGGGCAACTGGGAAGATCCCTGTGCTACAGTCCTGGTGTAGAAACCCCTGGTGAAGGGCTGGTGTTCACTGCTTATATTGCTGAAAATGGTTTTCCCTGCTGGCACATAGCTACTGATGATAGAAACTAAACTCTTCAGGGGGAAGTTCCTGAGATGTAAATTTTATTTCTGGTCTGAAAGACACAATAAGACAAAGTTAAACTTTTTTTTGTGTAGCCTTGGCACTGTGGGAAATTATTGCTGTGTTGAGAACTCAGTGCATGACTGTGATAGACTCTGTTCTTCCTGAAAAACAAAATATAATGATAGCAGTAACTACATGTTAAAAATGAAAAAAACCCCACCCTAAAACCAAACAAAATCCACACCTAGAAGGTTCTCTCTTTTCACTTTTCTTCCTTGGCAGTGAAAACAATCCATCAGTTATGTTGGATTGATGGGTCAACCAGTCATGACCTTGTACTCTGTATCCCCTTTACAGCTGCTGTAAATTTGCATGAGAAACTTGTACTGTTTCCTATGGAATTATAAGACTGGGTAGACAAATGCATCACAGAAGCTCGTTTAATAGCAGAGAGGAAACATAACATTTATCATATTGAATTCTTTCCCTGAGATATTCATCATTTGCATGTAAAAATGCCATCTGATTTTCTCCCTCATAAACTGAGTGTGATGTTTTCCTGTTTTCCTGTTGTTATTTTGGTATGGATTTAAATCTGTCACTTTTAAGAACTTATGCTTTTTAAGTCCCACTGCACTTAAGTAGTAAAAAAAAATGGGATTTTGAAGGACTGGGGAAGTTGAAATACTCTTTGTGGAGTGTGCTTGTGCAGCACAGTAGATTTTATAATTCCTCGAGTCTGTTGTGGTGTTGGGGTTGCTCTTTGAAGCTAAATTCTGCCCTGACCATTTCTTTCAGAATAGAGGATTTGTCATATTGACTGGGTCTGTTAAGATCTGGCAAGTCTTATTAACACCCTTCAGCAAAGCATCCCACTCTTTGTCTGAAGCACACAGCCAGGCAAGGCTGTTAGAGCAGCCAGAGCCACCTTTGCACTTCTTAGGGGCACGATGCTGCCAACACTGTGAATAGCTCCCAGCACTTCCCTCACATTCATCTTATTGTGCCTTTGTAACGTGCTGACATATCAGCTGACTCCTTGGGACATTCAGTCCAGTCAGAGGATGATTCTATGACAACTTAGTTCAGGTTTTTAGGAGTTCGTGTAGCCAGACAATAATAAAAGGCATAACATGCAGGAATGTGGAAAGGCACCACAAACGCAGAAATGCTATACCTTTAGTACAGATCCACATTTAGAATGGGTCAACAGCTTATTCCTGCCTTTTTCTTCCTTATTATGTAATTATTGCTCATTTTTGCAATTAATGACTGGCAGATGAAGCAGACTGTCACTTTGAGGTGAAATATAATCACTTGTAGAGTATGGTGCTAAGGAATGCCCCCAAACATAAATTAATTTGTAGATAAGACTAATTTACTGAACTCAAGAACTCTCTGGATGAAGCTGTTCAGCCTTCCAGGAGATATGACATGCCTCAAACCAGTGGTTGAAATATCCATCTGTTTAACAACCTGCAGATCACACTGAGAAATCACTCATAGAACAGTTTGGGTTGGAAGGGACATTTAGAGGCCATCTAGTCCAACCCCCTGCAACGAGCAGGGGTATCTTCAACTAGCTCAGGTTTCTCAGAGCCCCATCCAACTTGACCTAAAATTCCCACCACACCCATGCCAGTGTTTCACCAGACTCACCACAAAAAATTATTTTTATTTCTAGTGTGAATCTACCCTCTTTTGTTTAAAACTGATACCTCTTGTCCTTTTGCTACAAGCCCCATTAAAAGCATGCCCCAATCTTTCATATAAGCCCCCTTTAAGCATGGAAAGGCTTCAATAACATGTCCCAGGAGTTTTCTCCAGGCTAAACAACCCCAATTCTCTCAGCCTTTCCTCGTAGGAAATAAGTTCCAACTCTGATCATTTTATGAATAAACTCATATCACCCTGCACAGGCTCAATTTCTTCTATGTTCCTTTTCCCCAACAGCCTTTCTTTCTGAAGCTGTTTCTGGCAGAGATCAGTTTGGTTGGCCTTAGGGTGACTGTTGTGGGTGCTGCTTTCTGCCACTGGCTGTTTTCCTAAGCATTCCTTACCCCTTATTCTGGTAGTATTTGCTGATTTATTTCTGTAAAATAATGCATGCACTAGCAGACAGTTCTGTAATAATCATGTCTCAGCAGTTGTCTTTGGTCACCAGTAATGAGAAGAAAGGGATGAGCTTGAGAAAATGCTCTAATTAGTTCCTGTAGATCAGAGCACTTCTCAGCTGAAATAAGCCATGTGTCTTCCCAGAGCTAATGTCACTGCACTTAAAAGTGGGGGTTTCTGGAGGAAAGAAATTGCAGAATGTTTTAATGGACAAACCAATATAATTTTGTTATGCAAAACAAACAAACTGCAGTAGACCAAGGAGAGGAAGTTCAGGGCTTGTGTCTGAAAATCTCAAAATCAAATATGCTTGTATTTATGTATTTATGTTATGTATTTATAGCTCATATTTAGTTTGCTGTGATCTCTGCTCTTTGGCTGTTTTCAGACTGGGTTTCCTAAGCTGTTTGCAAAAATTTTCCTTTTGTTTATTTAATCCTCAATTTCTTACTTGCTGGTTTCAAACGTGACTCCCTCTCACTGGATTTGAACTAAGTGAAATGACCCACTCTTTCTTTCATTAGTAGTTTCCTGCAAATCTTGAGATGTTTGCAAAGGATCCATGAATTTATTGTGCAAGCAATTGCGAGCAAAGACAATTTCTCTATGTGAGCACAGTGAAATTTCACCAGGAGCAAGCCACAGATGTCTTTCCCTGAGACAGCTTGCCATTTGTTAGAGGAAACAGTTTGAAGCTTCTGAAATTCACTCCTTCCAGGAGCAGCTGCCTCAGTCCTGTGCATGTTGTGGTGAGTAAGGCAGGCGTGTGTGCATTGCTGTCACCCCTGCACACACTCCTCTCTGCGCCCTCACTTTAATTTATCTACCCCTGCCCTCTTTAGACAGAAGAGAAGAAGAGCTGGCTTTTTCCTGCCCACCTGTTTCTTGGCATACATTTACCACTTTCCTTCAGGGCTGTTTCCCCTCTCTCTTACCATAAGAATGAGTTGTCAGACAAGGATCATCTACTCCAATCCATCGGCACTTGGCAAAAAACAATACCTGGGAAGGAATATAAACTCTCTTCTCTAAACTCTTGCTGGGAAATACTTTTTCTGATATTAGGTTGAATGTTTTGCTGTTTTTGTTTAGTCTGGTTGAGAGTGGCTTATAAAGTTTGGACATAGCAGTATTTTTTCATCCAGGCAAGTGGAGACTCTCTGGATTTGAACAGATATCTGAATTCCTAAGTTCTCCTTTCTTGCGAAACTTGACGTAAGAACTGATATCCTGAAACAGTTTAGCTCACATAGAGTTAAAGCTGGAAAATGAAAATGAGTATCTCTAAAGTCCTTATTTTTTACTGGATGTTTCTAACTACAAGGCAAATTTTACTAACTGAATGGGAATTAAGGATATCAGATATAGCTTATCAATTACACTGATAACACATCATTGTATTTATTATCCAACTTACAGAGAGCATTCTGTTCACTTGATAGAGAAGACAGCCAGATGCATTGTGTTCTGTTGAAGTTTTGAGTGTTAAAATGCTACCATCCTTAAAAAGAAAACTAGTGAATGTTTTTGCATGTTCACCAGTTTGCTGCAGTCTTGTATTACTTGTGAAACATATGTGATGGCATTTCTGGGACAATCCTGCATTCAGAAAACTTGGCATTTCCTTCTTCTTGAAGAGGCACATCCACTGCTGACATTACCAATGATGCATAAACCAGCAGTGGTAAATTAGACATTGCATTTCCCAGTCTAACTCTGAATGATTGTTTTGAGAGACACCTCAATTTCTTCAGTTGTTCCTATAGCATCTTTGTACAGTCTGTGTGTGTGTAGCTCCAAATCAAAGCTGATGAAGGTAGGAGGAATGTAGAAAGATGGAAGAGTAATGTTTACAGGAAAAGAGCTGAGAAAAGGAGATTTTCACTTATCTGGACAGGTGGATTGCTGTGGATGGCAATATTTGATGGAAGACCCATGCAAATGTCAGGCAGGAAAGCAATGCATTCTGACAGCTCTCAGAGATCTAACAGAAAGATGCCTCTGAAAGGTAAAGTGAAGATCTACAGCAGCAAACACCTTCAGTGCTTTCTGTGGAGATGTGGCAGGTAAGACAGAGTAGAAATTGGATGCTTTGGTACAACATTTCTAAAATCTTTCTGGAAATGGAAAGTAAGGAGGGGAATTGTTAAGCAGACTTTTTGCAGATCTGCCACCCAGATACTTGAGCCAGGCAGGAAAAAAAAAAAAAAGATACAATTTCTAGTGAATTTATTGCTTTTATTGCTTTTATATATTACTCAAAGCTTGAATAAGCAAGTTGTCAACTGTAGCTCACAGGGACAGTGAAGAAAAATGGAAGACAAGGCTATGACAGGTTGGGGTGTTGGGACTGAATACAGAAAGGGAGAACATCTGTGAGCTGAATTTGAACAGATTCCAGGCAGCTGATGCAAACATGTCACCTCCCAATCTCTCTGCACAAAGGAACTTAAATGGTCAAAAATCATCTGGTCACACAGAAAAGTGACTACTGCAGAATGGTTTGAAGAAGTTCAGTGTTGTGACCCTTCTACTTGGGAAGAGTGATACACATAATAACTCAGATAACCACTGTTCCTACTGCCTCACTCATTCTTGTATGAAAAACAAGATTCGTGCTTATCTTTCTGGATCACAGTTTATATTCTAGTTGGAAGGCATCTGTAAATGAATCGTGCTTCTAAGACCTTATCTCCTTGTTTAGCCCCTTCTCCTGGGTAAGTAAGAGATGATACAAAGCAGCCCCTGCACCTGCAGAGGAGCAGAGCCTGCTTTCCCAAGTGGAGGAAGAGGGCAGTGTTTCTTTCAGTTCTAAGCTTGCCATTTCAAGGAGAAAGGGGCAGTATGAGTGAAATAGCTAAGATGATAATTTGGAGGAGGATTTTCATCCCAAGTAGAGACGCTTCAGATGGGATAAGCCAGAAATTCTCAGTCTTGCCCACACAGGGAAATATCAGAACCACAGATTTAAGGGAGGAAGCATGTATCTATCTAAGGTGTGTTTTCTAGCACTTAATTTTTATATCTACATAAATTTCTGGCCGCTTTGTGGGTAACTGTTTGCATCCACCCATCTGACTAACCTTTGCAAAACTCTCACATACAGGTGCAGCCAGGAGGATAAGTATTTAGAGCAGCACTTTGCATCAATTCTTTTCAGCTTAGCCATGAATGAGAATTGTGTAGATACTAAGATATAGGTTATACCCTGCTACTGAATTATATCAGATTTAAGTTACTCAGAGTTATTGCCTCAAAACCTGTGAGCATTTGACAAACTGGTTCTAAGTATAGTGCTGTGTTCCATCTCAGTTTCCATCACTAGACATCCAGAGAATTTGGTAATGTGAATCTCAAAACCTGAATTTTTTTTTTTCCCATTTATTCTTGAGGCTTTTCTCCTTTGAAATCCCACATTAAGCAGAGGTTGCTGGTTGGTTTTTTGTTAGGTGAGCTAGCATGTTATTTATATCACTTTATCCTGCTCCCCTGTCCATCTAAATCATCCCTGACTTAAATATCACACATAAATAGTGTATTTTATAACATGAAATAGGAATGATTGCTATCTGGCCAAGTGGAACTGAAATAAAACCCCACAGTTTGTGATAATAGCTTCAGAGTGTGTCCCGAGGGCTGGTAAGCTACTGCCGTTCTATCGATTTCAAGATATTGCATACAAGTTCTTAAAATGTGTTATTGAATAGGATTTTCTCCTGTTATTTGCTATGAATAGAATGTGAAACACCCCCCAAAATGCCATGGCAGAAGGAGAGCTGAGGAGGCAGGTGAGTGCCTCTCAAGTCACTGTACTACTGATGATGCCACCTTACTCCAGCAGAGCTGGCTTTGTTTGAAGCACAGCCACAGCAGCTCACAGGTGAACCTCTCAATTTTATTGCATGCCAAGTTCATCCTCCTTTGACTCTTTATTGAGAATTTTAATCCTGCAATTTAATGGAAATGAATTTCAGCCACTGGCTTTTGCATCGCTTTCTAATAGCTGTAAAATTGCCCAGGTTCTTTGGAAATTGCCCAAGAAGCATGAACTACAACAAACCTTCGGAAAATATTGTTATAAGTTCCAGATGCTCTTAGCAGTGTTTCCAACAGCCTTTGGTGATAAAGGCTGGAAGCTTTCCAAAGCTGGTAAATGCATCTAATTCCCTCCAGATCCAGCAGCTACAACATCCTCCCTTGGAGCCTTCAGCCAGAAGCTCACTGCACTTTTGTTGGGTAGCTCAGACTTTCCTTTAGCAGATGATCAGAATGTAATCACGTTAGCAGTGAATTTTACATTAAAGCAATCCCAAAAATACTACCAATCACTTTAAGTTTATGAACCACATCTCTCAGAAATGAACCTGAGTAACAGGAATTGTGTGAGAGTCAGATAATCCTTCCAGCTGCAGAGAATTCTTCTAGCAATTGTTTTAAGATGTTATTGTGGGATGAAAGCACTGCTTCAGCTGTCCAACAGTTATAGATGAGGTTTTTTCTTACCCAGCACTTCTTTTTCTGGCAATCACCTGATCATCTGTGTATTTTAATCTGATGCTGTAATGGTCTACCTCAGTTTTTCTCTTACTGCTTTTCAGCCCAGAGGCATTTTATATAATTTACTTGCATTTCCTATTACTTCCCTATTATGCATTTCCCATTATGATGATCTCTATTGAATGGTACTTGATCTTAAAGATACTGCAATTATTTTAGCCACATGAATTTCAGCCTTGATGGGGTGCAGTGCAGGATTTCTATTTTGTCTAATAGTAGATTTTCTATGTTAAATCTTTTCATTTGACCTGTGCCACAGAGGATTCAAACCTAATAGCTGCAGAATGTTTGGAAGTGAGCCTATGAGTGGCTGTATCCAAGCTGTAAGAGCCCACCAAGTCCACCTGCCCACTCAAGGCATGGCTGGGGACAGTAAAATCAACTCTGACAGCTAAATCCAATTGGAATATCTGCAGGGAAAACCAAGAGCAAATATCTGTTCAGCTTCAGAGCTCAACTAAGCTGTAGCTGCCAGTCTTGAGTCCTTTTTCACAGGATGGGACAACCTAGGCAGACACAGATTTGTGTATGGACAAGTCCAAAACAGTCAGTAAAGGCTTCAACAGTCATCTGAAGGATTAAATTTGGATTGCAAGTGTACCTAGACCTTCCAGCTCTACCTGATCCTGACTGACATGTTTTCCTTGTCTTTGTAGGGATAGCAGAACATTTTATGAAAGATTGCTAAACTCAATTCGTTTTCTAAGTCAGTGCATTACGTGAACCAGTCTCAGGTTTTGTTACAGAACAAACAGAAAACCAGTGGGTCTAGTGGCCATCCAGTTATCCCCACCATGGTGACATCTGCCACCCATGTGACAGGTGACAAACTGGGGGCAGCTGCCTCTTGATCCCATCCTGCTGTGTGGGGCACAGTCCCATGGTGTGCATTGATGGTTTAGGAGCCTGAACATCTGTGTATACAGATATCCAAATCTGTAATCCACAAGGGATCTTTTCTAGGTCGTGCATTGAGATCAGTTTTCTTCTAAAGTGTTTTATCTCTGTGGTTCTACATGAGATTGTGGAGAGGTTTTCTTACTCCAGATCCTGTTCTGGCAGAAATTTCAGTGCAATCAGATGACCTGGCTCTAGTCTCATACAGATGCATTTTTAATCTCCCCTTTGTAGCACAACTCTAAAAGCCACTAAATGTTAGAAAACCAATAAGGATAAATCTGTCAGCAAAACTTTTAAGAGATTTTTTCTACTTTCACCTGCTTCCAATAACTCATTGGTGCATGGATAATTAGACTTTGAAGCTGTGTATACTCTGCTTGTGATTTAGGTTTTAAATATGGACAGGCTTCAAAATGGAGTGTTAGACCGCACTAACAATGTTTTTCATCACACAAACTCTAAATTTTGTGTGTAAAACTGTATTTTCTTGCAATTTTTCTTCAGTGTTTGTGGTGACTGTAATGTCACCATCTGTTCAAGAAGAAATAGCTCAGATGTGTCAGAGACATTAAACCCATATAATGTTCCAAAATTTCACATTATGATAAATCTATTTGTTTTCATTTAATATATGTCTATACTAGTTATTGTTTGTAGTCAGAATGCCCAACTATAGGAGTCATAAGTGAGAAACTCGAGACTGGTTGGATATTTGAGGTGAAATTTTCCAGGGAAGTTGAAAGCAGATTTTTTTCTGACTTCGGTTTGCAATGTTTCTTAAATTAGCTCTAAAAATTACCTGCTTATTTTGGGCCTCTTTAATAAAACCCTTCAGTTCAGAACACACATTGCCTTAGCTGATCATGTGTTCAGCTGTAGCAAACCTCAACCTTGATGCTTTAGTGAGCAGGATGCTTTTATTTTATCCTTGTCTGATACAGTCTGCCAAAGACAGGATTATACCAGGTGTAAGGTCTTACACCTTGGCAAATGCAGTTTTCAAGCCTAGATTTTATGACTAAAAAAATTCATTGTCCATACTGGTTTTATCTAGTGACTTTCGGGTCAGTGACCCCTTTGAAAAATCAATCATAGACCTTTTTTGTGCAATAACTGTTTCTATTCTTACAATATTTATAATGAGAATTATTTAAAGAGATCCCTTTATGTAAAGGAATATTTGCCAAACAGATTGCACATGAAGCAATGTTTATGGCATCTATTTGCAAGCTGCTTGATTCTATAAAAATATCCAACAGGACTGATGTCCCCTTTGGAAGCATTCAAACCAAACTGGAACCTACAAGGGGGACCAGATTTGACTACATATTGACAGGATCCTCTTCTGGTGTTCAAATCCACCAGTCTGTGCAATCTTATGGGTTTTAAACCTTTTGATTCAATCTGTGTCTAAAGCACACGAAATTCCTTCTGCCATGAAGAGTCCTTCTCTTTGACAGGATGAATTAGAATTATTGAATCCCAGAATGGTTTGTGTTGGAAGGGACCTTAAAGCCCATCTTGTGCCATGAGCAGGGACACCTTCCACTGTCCCAGGTTGCTCCAAGCCCTGTCCAACCTGGCCTTGGACATTCCAGGGATCCAGGGGCAGCCACAGCTGCTCTGGGCACCTGTGCCACGGCCTGCCCACCCTCCCAGGGAAGAATTCCTTCCCAATATCCCATTTAAACCTCTCTCAGTTTAAAGCCTGTCACTACCTGCTCTTGTCAGAAGTCCCTCTCCAGCTCTCTCAGAGCCCCTTCAGCTGCTGGAACATCTCCCCAGAGCCTTCTCTTCTCCAGGCTGAGCAACTCCAGCTCTCCCAGCTGAATGCCTTCCCTTGACAAAGCTCCAGAGTTTGTCACAATGTTCAATATCAGGTAACAGAAAAGAATGAAGCTGTGCTAACGGTGATATTTGCATCAATAAAAGAATGCTGTCAGCTCTGTGCCTCTTGTGAGGTTCTCAACAACTTCTGCCTTCAAAGCTTCATTACAACCTTTCATATTTTGGCCCAAATAGAGTTTCAACCCTCACACTGTGATTTTAATACATTCTCCTGCCAGCAGGGAGCTGCTGCAGCCACTGCAGGTTCAGGAGCAGTTGCAGACATCAGAACAGGGCGTGAAGGTCTGACTGGGAAACTGTTCAGCCTTGCAGATATTTTTAGGTGGATGAACATCTCACTTAGGGTGATTGTAGAAATACTTTTAAAGAAATTTACATAATAGTTCCCTTCCATGTTCCAGAAGGAATATTTCTCAAGATTAATGTTGCAGAAGTTATAAACAGTGCCTGTACTGAGTACCTAATGATGACAGCCAGCCAGAAAATCAGTGCTCAGATTGTGCCAAGACTCTTCCCCATAAGTGTTCTCTTGCCTTGTCTTCTGAATCTGGACATTATTGGATAGAAAGATTAGGCCTTCTGTAGGAAAGGCTATTTTCCTAAATACTGACATAATAAAAAAAAGATGGAAAAGACACGAGGACAATAATAGGCTCATATCTAATTAAAACAAACAAAATATTTGCCAGTAATCACCTCACTAGAGGGTGATAGGTTGTAATTCTCCTTCAAGAAATAGTTTGAATTTAAGGTTTAAATTTGATTTACCAAAATGGCCAAGCACTGGATAGATAAAGATTTTATTAAATTAGCTAGGTAATAAATCTGCTTAATCTCACTCTAATATAAACCAGCCATCAAGTCCATAAATGCAGTAATTTTCCTTCTGGCAGCCAGGCCAGTTTCTGGGAGTGCTGAGTGGGAATGGATGTACCCTGATATATTGAAATAGTTCCTCAGTTGTGTCTACAGCAGCTATTCAGTGTAAGGAACCTGGCACATACTTCAGGATCAGACATTATTTGAAGAAATAGTTGTGTTTTAGAACAATTTGTCTCACTTTGAAGAAGAATCAGTGCAACAGAAATATTAATTCTTTCTAGCTGGGCAAGAGAGTAAAAGGCAGCAGGTGGGATTCAAAGAGCTTGTAAGTTTGGAGGTCAGGAGTTCTCCTGAGATACTGCATCATGGAAGATTTTGTCAGTTCAGCAATTCCTTTATTAAAACAAATAAACAAAGGGAAAAAACGATACTAACAATGCTAATAAAGCACAAATCTGTGCGAGTTGTGGTATGTAAAGTTCAAGCTGAAATCTAAAGCAAGCTTCAGCAGTTTACATTAAATGCAGTATTTCAAAATCAGATACTTTAGTGTCGCTACAAAATGAAAGTAGGAGATAATAATCCTCAAAACCCCTAAGGCTGCCTTATTTTTTTTTTTTGAGCAATTTCAACCAAGACCTTAATCAGTACAAGAAAATGGGTGAAAAAGGCTTTAGACATGTATAAAACAACCCAAAAATCATAGTGACAAATCTCATGCAATGGACAGGATCGGATGATACATGCAGCCCTGTCAAAATCCTTTTTTACACTGACTTAAACGAGTCTCTGGGCATGTGAACTCAAGCATGTGAAGAAGCAAGAAAACCTTTCTAGAGGAGTTTAGTTTCTTCATGACCTGTTGAGATTGTTCTCTTAGCTCACTTTAATATGAGATACTCACAGCTGTCTCAGGTACAAAGTAACAGGTGCTAAAAAAACATAGAATAATTAAAGAGAAGGCGAGATCAGAGGTCAGATCCCTACCTCTTAAAATAGTTTTGTCTCCTGTCATACTGTCACTCATCTCTCGAGTAGTGGTTGGTACCTAAAACCAGAAGGACTGCATAAAAAGTATAATGGTGTAAACCAATTGCTCCCGTATGCAAAAAGGGGGAAAATAGTGTTTGACCCCTATGAGCTGACTGGTGTATGTCTGGAAGTGTGAGATTTAATTAAACAGATGGTAGCATACATTACCACTTCAGAAATGTGATTAATCATTATAAATGTTCTAGGTCCTTTAAAAGAATGACTAGAGCATCTGGCTATGCACACTGAAACAGTGAACACCCACCTGACAGGAATCCATCTCCATAAGGTAGATGATACTTGTGTTTATGTTAATTATTTGGAATCTTTATGCTTCAGTTGAACGAATGAGTTCTGGCACATTCTTTTAAATAAGGCAGATTCATTCTGATGTTAGACTGCATTTAGATTCTACCCACTGGTGAATTTTAGCATCAACAAAAAAGCATGAAGTAATAAAATCCAACCTTAACCCAGCAGTTTTCAAAGATCCTGGAGCTGAAATTTTATATAGAATTTCAGACTCATTTCAAAGCAGCTCTCATGTTACATTACACACACATGTGATCCAGCTTTATCAGAGGTCAGTGATCACAATTGCTGCCTGGATGAAGTTCTCTGACGTTCATACATGTGATCCTATCACTCCTAACCACAGTCCAGGTATCTCTGGAGTTATTCCTCTTGTAGATTCTTGGCAAGTGCCTGTCACCTTGTATGTGTCTCTGCGGAGGCAGCATGAACACAGGGGGAGCTTGGCTGCTCTGGTCAGCTCCTTCTGGGTGCCTTTGGTTACAAGCCTGGTGATTTATTTGCTTCAAATAGATATTATATTTTTTAGTCTTCTATATTTATCCACGTTCTGTCATTTAGTTCCATCTGCTGTACATGGGGAAATGGAGTCTTTATTTTAGAATCCAAACTGCTGTCAGCTTGAGGCTTTCAGAGACTGGCAGTGCTTAGAGCTGGACAGGACCTTTGTTTTCAGTCTGTTCTCTGTTTTTAGTCTAGAATAATGCATTCTACAATTCTATTCTATGAGTCTTTGCCTCTTAGTTCATTTTTTTTCTCCAGTTGCACATTGCTGGCTGATATCCAAAGTATGCAGCAATCATGCAGGAGGTGTTTGGTGCCTTGCAGGGTGGGGAGATGCCCATGCAGCTCTCTGGGCTTCCTCTTCTCGGGAATATTTTCATGTGCTCAGAGAAATAAGAGATAAGACAAGCCTGAGACTGAATTACAGTCATCAGGTCAGAGCCAGCGTTCTAAAACAAGTAGTGAAGGCTTAGTTGCCAACCTATATTGGTTTTCACTTGCTAAAAATCCCAGTAAGAGCCAAAGGTACTCCAACAAGCCAGTTTGCTGTTCCTCTTGCTCAGCAGATCAGTGGATTAATATTCTCTATAATTTTCATATGGCTCTGAGAGGCTTACAGAAATAAACTTGCTGTAGAGGATCACCTTCCAGTTTCCGTGCATTTATAAATGCCATCTGTTCATATCTGAGAGCTGGGTGTTATGGTAACCTGAGTGCTCAGACTCGAGCTAATTGCAGAGTACATGCCCATGCTCAGGGAGCACAGATGCATGTGGGTGCATAACTCTGGCACGGGGATGGCACAGGGAAAATCCAGAATATGGGAAGCCTTTGGATGGATCCTCTTGCCATAATGGTGTGCTTGGAGGCAAGGAGGTCACATCCTCCACTGCCCCAGGAAGCAAGGATGCTTCCTTATATTACTGCCAGAGGCCAGGTAACAAATTGTCTGCTTTCTTTCACAGTGTGGATTGAACTTTGGGGGGAAAATAAGGGCAGGGTGGAGCCTCTGTGCTGAAATTTTATTTTTCATATAAACTTTGAGATGCCTTGTGTGTGATTCAATGTGAAAGTACCACAAGTTCATTCCATCTGTACAAAGAAAAGCTCATGATCACTGTGGCTAGGAAGTGAATTTGAATCATCCTGCACACAACTCATGGTGCCTTTACTGAATTTCTAAGATTATTCTTCCCAGAAAATAATTTGGCATAGGTACACAGCATTTTTCCAAATGCCTTGTGCTTTTAAAAGTTCTTTCTGCATATGGCCACATAAATCTAATAAAAGTTAATAAAACAATTTCCAAAAGCTGGACAGGTGCACGGCCTCATTCCCCATAGTTGACTCTTGCATTAATCAGTATCCTGCTCCTGTTTTCCTGATTTGTGCATCCATTAATTATGGATCAATTATTCAATTCTTTAGGAATTCAGGTGAGCCCTGGGCTACTGAGTTGTGAAATTAAAGCAATGCCACAATGAACAGGGAAGAACATACATTTAGTTCAGAGCCATCCTCCTTCTGTACTGATATTCCTGGGACAAAAGTATTTTTCTTCAGTCAATAATTAAGGCAATTGGTGTGGTTGTCCTTTTTCCCCACTCTGCTTCCAACTCTTCCAGCATGTTATTTATCAAGAGCTTCTTTCTGAGTGGCAATCTTTCCCTACTTTTTAATGGCACAATCAAAATCTGAAAGCCAAATGCCTGTTATCACTGTAGGCACAATTCACTCTGCCCTGAATGTTTCCAAAATGAAGCATGGCACAATTACCAAAATGACAACTGCTTTACAAAGTGAATCTTGTACTTCAGCAAAATGCAGCCACCAAGGGTCAGCTCGACAAACAGAGCATTAATTTTCTATTTGACATGCTGGAGAAGGTGTCAGTCCAAACTGAGAGCAGTGGCTTCTCAGCTTCTGGGAGCAGGAGGAGCAGCACTCTCCATCAGATTGTTCATTTTGCAGTCACCCTCTTTCTTATGACAGCACTTTGATTCCTCTAATATGTAGCTGGTTAAATCAGTTTACCTTTGGGGAGTGAAATTTCTGGTGACAAGTCTTTTGCTAGTAAGAATTGTTTGCTTTTGAGAAATGCTCTCCAGTGTAAGAATCTGAATAAATTTGAAACAAAATATTTACACAAAATCGAACTATGCTAACAAATGAAGATAATGGCCTGTTTTTCATTGCCTTACCCTTTGTTCAGTCATCTACATCAATCAAGTTAATCAATTAAGCAAATTACAGGAAAGATCTAACACTTTATACCTTTTTTCTTTTTTTTTCCATGGAGAAGAAAGGGAAATTAAGCTGATATTGTTTTCAAATATCTGTTCTTCTGCTAAAGTGCCAGGTCTTTATAGAGTGCTGTATTCAATGCACAGTCTCCCTGGTAATAACTGCTGTATTGTAATTTACCTTTAACAATGCAGCAGGAAGTCAGCTCTCTATACATAGTGAGCAACGTCTGTGCTGCTGAGAACCAACCTGCTGCTGTCAGAATTC
Organism: Acridotheres tristis; assembly: GCA_037013685.1. Classification (NCBI taxonomy): domain Eukaryota; kingdom Metazoa; phylum Chordata; class Aves; order Passeriformes; family Sturnidae; genus Acridotheres; species Acridotheres tristis. Next base: position 5,368,244 of record CM072899.1, on the reverse strand, counting down.
TTTAAAGCCTCAGGACAAGGGGAGCAAACCAGTTTGGGCAAAGATTTCCTTCAGTTCCTTTACAAAGTGATTCTTCTATGCTGTGTGACAAAGGATTGATCACACCTCTGACCTGAGGCTGCCTTGGTTATCTCAGTAAAACACTACTTAGAACAGTCAAATTCGGGACCCCAGCCTTCCTCTCTTATTAGTGAAAATTTTTGAGGGGTTTTAGTTCATTTGTGAAACCAAAGCTGGATATGGGATGATGCATAGTTTTAATCCTTATCTTACACTCTGATCTTCTAGATGAACACATTTTGTTGTCTGATTTCCAGAGAGGTCATCATGACCTCCTGTGGTGGGAAAGATTGCCTTCTGTCATATGCTCTGTGCAGCTTTCAGTGTTTATTTTGTAACTTTTTTTTTATGTTGTAGCATTTAAAATGGAAATAAAACTTCAGTGTAGTCACATAGCAATATTTTTTGGATCATGTAAGTAGCCTACAACAGTGGGCTATTTAGGCTGGGTTTGTTCACATAATGCTTCCAGAAGTTCTCTCTGAGCACGAAGTAATAGCATATCCAGGAATTCAGAGAAACTTTTTGGTTGCATGATTGACACTGAGTTACAATATAGAGATTTTTTTCTAAATTAAAATTATTAACCTTTGAAAAAACTGTGTTGAAAGTTATTTTGCCAATTTAGAAATGAAAGGGTAAAGCTTCCCTTAGTCTATTTTGAAAGCTGCAGCCTACACATATTTGCAAGTTTCTCCCAGAAAATACTGCTCAGGTGTAATAGCTGCCAGAGGATGGTGAGACAGTGCACTGCTCTGGTGTTAGTCATTCATTGACAAACTGCCTGCTTTTGCCACTAGATTTATACAGCCATTTAAAGAGAGGAAATTCAGGAGCTGCAGACTAAACTAGAGCAGCATAATGTGCTATTTCTCCATCTAATGGAAATGTCGGCTTCCGTGGTCACTCTTCTGTCTGCCCATGAAATTCTGTGCCTTGAAAGGCAGGCATGTTTTATATAGGACAAATCTAATTAAAAGGGCTTTTTTCCCCCTCCTTCTAAGGGAGCATTTTTTAGGTCCTTTATTATCTGTCTGTACAAGGTTTAGCCCCACTCTCAAGGCCAGACTTGTCCATCCTCACTGATGGTCACACTGTCCATGTGTGGGCTCCCTAGAGAGGGATCTCAGCTTTGCTCATTCCATGCTCTGTCTGCAAGGAACAACAGTAAACTCAAGGCCAGCCTCCTTCAGAGTTCAAACCAATGAAGATGTCTGAACACAGACAACTTCAACTTCCCTGTGCTGGAATCATAACAGTCCTACGGATGAGTTTGCCCAAATCTGCTCCCAAACCAGAACTCATCTTGCAGTAGAGACACAACAGGATCACTTACAAAAGTTGGTTTGTGCGGGAATCAGGGGCTGGAAGCTTAGAAAAGTTGCATCTCTGGACCTCAGTTCAGCAGTCCTTTTAATGGGGCCAGTCATATCAGCTTCAAAAAGCACCTTGAGCAATTTAGATAAGCCATTTAGCAGGCAGTGCTATTAATAGGCTCTGACATCCAAAGGGGGATAACACTTCTCACTGCTATAAATTAAAGGAGAGTTTTTCCTTTTCTCATGAGGAGTTGGAATAGTGTTAGCAAACACATTTCCTGATTGCTTTTTCCTTTCTGTCTAACTTCAGAATACATCACTTTGGGGCCTGTATCACTTCCTGAATTGCTCCTGTTTGCCTGCTCTGTCAGCAGTCTGGGATGCAGCCCGTGACATTTTTCACTCCTTGTCTCAGAGGCACATGGTGCTGAGTCCTGCCCAGATGCTCCTGAAAGCCTTTCTGTGAAGTCTAAGGATAGAGCTGTTCAGCTGAGTGATACTCATAGCAAGAGAGGCAGCCTTGAGAAAGAAAATCAGACTGAAAGCAGCAGCCTTGCCTCAGATGTTGCAAACAGTGGAAGAACTTGATTTCAATTTAAAGGGCACTTTTTCTTTGCCAATTCTGAAGTGCAGCGTGTGGTAATAAGAGATGATTATGCCACAGAATAACCTGAATATAGTCACTGAAGCAGGGTGAAATTAAAACAGATTTCTTCATATAAGGCATAATGTAATGATTTCTGTCATGCTTACAGCCAGCAATGAAATTAGCAACTCATTACATACCCAAACTAAGCAAATATTTAAGGCTGCAGGTAGTAGATAAGTAATAAAACCAAAGCCAGTCTAAGGACCCAAAGGCTGAGTGCCTTTCCTACTTTACGCATTAGAGCAGAATAGAAGAAAGTAGAAATAAGCATCCACCTGCTCTGAGCACCCTGCCAATTATTTCAAACTACAGACTCAAAATGCAATATGAACTCCCTCCTTCTAGCAAAGCACAATACCCACTCAGATATTCCTACCCCTCCTTTCTAACCAGCACTTGAATTCATTTCTCTTTCTCCCAGTGCCAGGTCGAGTAGATGAATATTGCAAGCACTGCTGATAGATGCAATAGCAAAGCATTCTTTTCCTCATTTTTCAATGAAAAGTAGGGAATGCTGCCTAAAGTGCAATGAGAACATGTTACAGTGTCTGTTTTTAGAAACAGGCTTGTAAATTACCAGGCTTTTGTTCCTCGTTCTGACTTTTCTTAAGAGACTTATTTTCCTTTTCTGTGCTTAGCTACTTGTTAAGATTTTGACCTAAGAACTTCTTCTGTGCTCTCTTCTGCCTTTTAACTCCCTAAAGCTTGAGAGGATGAGTAGCAATATCGCTTTTAGCAGGAGGAAAGTATTTGAAAAGCTGCTGACGTTCTTGCTGTTTAACCACTACATCTTCCTCTCCTTTAATCTCACTAGAGGTCAAGTTTGACATTATGTCATGTATTATCCTGAAATAATTAACACCTTAATAGTTAAAATTCTTAATATATAACTTTACAGATATTGCCACCATTATTTAGATATAAGCCAAAAAAAACCCTGTTTTTCCCAGACATGTAAGAGTGGTTCTGTGTTACAACAATATTATAAAACCACAGATGAAAACCTATCACCCTGGAAATCTATGGCAGGACTTTATAGAGTGCTAGTACTTATACTTTCAAACAAATTAAGTGCCTGAATCTCTTTGAAAAACTCAAATCAGTTACAGACAATGTCATTACAACATACAGATGGTTCGGGTGGGTCTGTGAATCTCTTTACAGATGTGATCCCACGGCAGTGAGAGCAGAATTTAACAAAGCATTGCTGAAAGAATTCAAGAGATTCAGATGCCCACATCCATGATTTCTCCTTCTACTCCCTCTACAAATATTTCCCATTCATGCTTCATCTGCCTGCCCACAGCTGGGTGTAAGGCTGCAGACACACATTCTCTTCTGGAGCATCTGTGCTGCTGAAAGAGGTTCTGCCCACAGCTCACACCCATCTGTCTCCTCTCCCTCTTACTCCATCTCTAGTTTTCTAAAGTCACCTCATTCCCTCCAAGCCTTCCAGATGTCTATCCAAATCTCACTGATATTACCAAGAACCAATGAAGGCTGAGCCACAAAGTAGGAAATGTGGAATTCTTTCACTGAAAGGGAAAAACATTATTTTTCCTTTTCTAATTAAGGAAAATAAATGCAAAGGATGAGATGTATTTCTTTCAGCTTAAAGTCCAGGGCAGAAGGTGGATTTCTCATTGGCATCACTTTGTTGTTTCCTTCATATTTTTATGCAACAAAAATCCAGCATGGTGAATGTACACTGTTTTTCAGGCTGTGCTGCAGGGGAACCACCCCTTCTCCAGGGGATGCACACAATCCCCAGCCATGAGAAGATCTCTGTACCTTTCCATCTCCCCTACTCCAGGATGTACCCCTCAGGTTTTGGTAAAATCTATGGTGTGAGCCCTGAGCTGCAACTTGATGTACATATTTTTGCTGTTTCATTTCAGGAGACATGCACACTTGGTGCATAAATAAATCTGCAGGTGACTACACCAGGTGAAATATTAATAAAAACTCCTCCTTTCCGTTTCTGCCATACCTTTGGTGATTCTTTGCATCCATACAAACCAGGTAAGTGACTTTCTGAGCTGCAGCAGATGCTGTCTCTTCTTTCTGGTCCCTCATGTGTCCCATGTGTTTTATGTGCTGCAGCTCTGGAGTCCTGGCTGGCTGCTCCAGTAATTTTGGTCTCTGTGTGTGCCTCAGGCTCGCTGCTGTGCACAGCAGCCTCCTGCTCACCACAGGATGGATTCCCTGAAACCTCTCTCTGGTCAGCTTTAGTTGCTCTGCTGATCAGGAACGTTGTTCTTGATCCCAAAATGGACATCTGGCAAATGCCCTTGCAGCATGGACTGAGAATAAACAGATACTCTCACTCACGGGGAAACTGAAAGGTGTTGTATAGCCTTTTTAATATTAATAAAACCGTCTTTTAAGCATAATTCAGAGAAAGCTTTGATACACAACTTGCTTTCTGTGTTTTATAAAAAGGCTGAAAAGTGCTTCAGCATTTCTAGATTGTTCCTTTCCATTGTTTGAGTTGCAGAAAACAGTGGTGTGTTACTCACAAATACCTTTGTTTGGATGTAAAAGCTTATTTGAAGCAGCATCAAGACTTTCTTGCTTGGCCAACAAAAAGGGAGAAAAAAATTATGGATGAGGCTTCTAAAATTCCATACTCAGTGCCTTTTAGTATTGCAATGTTCTTGAGATTCCTTCCAGATATATTGTCAGATTTAGAAGTGAGTAAAGGTGAACTTTATTCAATAAGTTCATGATAATGGTATTTCATAGGTTTGGGCTTGCGATTAATGGATTGTAAATTTATACTTTAAGACTAGAAGAACATGATCATATAAATTGTCTTATTTGAAGTTAACAGGGCTGTTCTTTGAAGAAAAATGCCACTCAGCAGAACACTTAAATATATGCATAGCTCTAAGCATATGTTTAAGTTCAAATGAAGTCAATCTTTTGGTTTTAAGAGAGCTTGACTGTTCTTAGGTTCCTTAAAACATTTATATTAATATATAGGGTGGCTGCTGCAGTAGCCTTGGGGTGTCATTAATGATTTAAAAACAATACTCTTTCTAAGCACTCATGAACACTAGGTAAGAGAACTACTATTAGTTGGCAACAAGGTTAAAGCCTTAAAAACTCTCTCTTCTGATATGTTTATTAAACTTTCATATGTATTTTGCAGATGCAAAGAAGAGCATTTAACTGCATACCAGCTGCTGAAGACTGGTACCTGCTGCCAAGTGTTGTAAATAAAAAGTTGCTGGAGTGCAGTTCAAGAATGGTAGTAAGGAAAGGATTTGCTATTGCTAATATTTCTGCCTACATTATCAGGAAAGAAAAGTATTGTGGATTAGCTCTGAAAATCATTTTCCTTGGGTTATTTTGGAATATCCTTTCCCTCACAGACTAATAGTACGTTGTGGAAGGATGGGAAGGAAGTCTCTGTGGTCATACTTCTCTGTAGTGACACAGCACAGTGTGATGAAGGAGCATTGCTGACACAGCAGCCACTTCATCTCCCTTACAGCAAAAACTGCTCTGTATAAGAACAGTTTGAAGGCAGAAATTAATTTATTATATTTCTGTAAGAAAGACACCTGATGTCTTAATTATAAGAAACCAATACAAAACAAACAGAAACATTCTGCATTATTAAACAAGGGTACAGAGGTTGAATGTATTTTTTGCTCTATACACGTAGGAGACTGTATATACAAAGGAAACTTTTAAAGTAAGACTTCTAAATCTGACTCTCAAGGTCCTTATCATAGGTAATCTATCAAGAAACACAAAACAAACAGCATAGTTAATCCCCTGCTTCTGAAGTGTATCTGCAGGTTACGTGGCAGCACAAAGCAATCACATGCTCTACAGAGCATCCTTTCCCTCACTGAGAGAAAATCAGCCCATAATTTCTTTCTCCCCTTTGAATTCCAAGTTAATTTTTACTCCATGTCTTTGCATATCAGCAGCCACTCCTCTCTCCAAAACTGAAGGAGAGCACTTCTACATTGGTGTCTGGTGTTCACACCTTAAATCAGCCCCAAACCCACTGATTCCCTTTAGCAAGGAGCTCCATTCACTTCCAAGAGGTGAATGGCAGGTTACAGCAAAGCTTACAGTCCCTTTTGGCCTTTTATCTTAAGTAAGAATAATGAAGGGCAGAACAGCAGTGATGATGATTGATCAAGTCTAACCCCTTTATATTTGGGCAAACCTCCTGGTCATCATTTTACATGACTGAGATCAGCCATGGTTTTGCAAATGACCAGGTACACCCATAAAACCATGGAGGGGGATGGCCTGTGAGCAGATAACCCCAGAGCCCTCAGTGGTCATTTCTCACCTGGAGCACGAATTCTGCTCTATAACATTTGTTTGCTGCTGTCTTGGAAAACACCATTCTCATTTGCACAAATGGGTTGATAATATGACATCTTTTAAAGTTCTGTTCCACATAAATGCACAGATGTAGTGAGTTCATATCACCAGGCTTTCTGCTGGACACTAAGTGGTGCAATTCAGAAGAAATTCAATACTGCCTCTTTTTTAAAGATAGACACAGGTGCATTTTCATGCATTGAAAATAACAAAAGTCCTTCTCTGGCTGTGGGTATTGAGAATTAGTATAATGGGAAAATGTTGATGAAATTTCAGATATACTGCACTGGGCAGTGCTTTAATATTTTTTTTTTCATATATTCCCTAAAGAGATGCATATTTTAATTTAAAAGCTCTGGAGAAATGAAAAAGAAGACAGTAGTGCCATCACCAACAGAATGTAAATACCAGAGGCCTCATTCAAACATTTCAGGCTTTTGTACAGCAAAGCTATGAAGGGCTCAGAAATGTACAGTATCAGAAATGTAAGTTTTTAACATTGCTGTTCTGCTCCAGTGAATGGCCATAAATATGATATTTATAAAGTTTTGTGTTTGTCACACGAGGACCCAGTATAAAACCTATTAAGTTCATGGTTAGAAATATGTTCTGCTCCTTTTCCAAATTCCAGTCTGTAATCTGGAAGTCAAAACACATATTTTCTATCACAGGCATTGACAATAAAGATGAAGATTCAATGCCAAATTAGGGCCTAATCAATGCCTCAATACCTTCAGATTTTAATGCACCTGCTCAAGACTAACACTTATTTAACAGCTTTTAGGATGCTGATGCAAAGGAGGCAACTTACATTCTTACCTCGGACTTGGCTCTCAGGAGCTCAGAAGGGTCAAAATAATTTCTGTTGTAATAGTCAGTAGGATAAGGTGAGTGTTGTCTGAAAAGGACATAGGGCACAGGAAAAGGTGCTGCTCTTACAGCTTCTTTTCCAGCTGGAACCACAGTTTGAGTTGTAATGGATACTCCTTTGTTCTCATACACAAAATTCTCTCTGAGATGAGGTGAGGGAGCTGTGAGCAAGTTATCCTCTGGATATTCATTGATTTCAGCTGGGAAAATAGAACATAGCAGTAGTCCACCCATAGTGAACAGTGAACAGAGCTGGCTAGAATTAATATTTTACATTCATTATGCTATGAGAAAATAAGGCAAGTGTGATCAAGCAATGTGGCATTTACAGGCTTGCTGCTATGAAAGTTCAGAGCTGTTGTGACCTAAATGATTTTATGATTTTCCAACAGAAAGATGTAGATACTTGTTTTGGGAGATCATCTCACTGAATATTTGGCACTTCTTAATAATAGTTGGAAATCAACCTTTTTCTTTCTTTTTTTTTTTTTTTTTTTTAATTACAGAAATAATATAAGGTCGGCATGTGAGTCGTCTGGTAATGCTTACAAATTTCTTTTGCTTTCAGTTCTTCCTTGAATTAAAAGATGAAGTTCTGGTGAATGGAAATTTCTTCTGACGGTATTTAGAGAAGCATTTCTGTAGCTGCAGCTTAGCGTGGATGCTAAGGAATAACAGAAACTTTTTAAATTATAGAACTAATTACCCACACGCAGCTGATCAAACACTTTGCACTTCTAGCTGTGAGCACAGCTCCCCACATCTGTTGGCCTCTCCCTGGGTAAATCTGCACTGCAGTTGCTGCTGTGAATGTTATGGAGTGGAGACACACCAAAGGCAGCATTAAACTAACAAGCCTTGGATTTGTTACATGACAACACAAAGCTTAGTGGTGGCTTTTTGCCTGCAGTCCTACCCAGCCACTTGCTGGGTGTTGGAGCCAGCAGAGGGTTTGGGGTGACACAGAGCTGGGCAGCTGCAGCTGCTGCCAGTGCTAAAGGCTAAGGCTGCTTGTCCTTCACAGACTCCTTCCTCTCCTGTTTTTCGGAGCTTTTTTGGTTTTTTTAAAGCTACTTCAGAAAGCTCACTGGACCCATGGATTTGCACTTAATGTTCTTGGAGAGCAAAGGGGTGACTGTGAATAGGCACACCATCAAAAAGGGAAAGAGTTCAGGCAGACTTGAGGTAATTTATGCCTCCATGTAAAAGCTGAGTATCCTTGAGTTGTACAAAGTGAAAGAGGAAATTTGTTAAGATAGGCGCAGTGTCCTGTTGAGTACATTGTATTTTGGCTGTTATTTAACGTTGAAAATCTCATTCTCTCACTTAGATCATCAGGACTCCTAGAGCTGCAGGATAGAAGCACAATAAATATCCCATGTTCTCACACAAACAGACTGTATGAAGAGTTGTTAGACTGCAAGAACAATCTTCCTGCACACACAGAGATTTCCACCTGCAGGGCTGGAACCTCTGCCATCCGTGTGCCCTGGCAAACCCTCCACTCCTGTCCTGTGTGCAGTCACTGCCTTGTGCCACATGTCCAGCTTTATGCATATCCATCATCATAGAAACACGGTGTTGTGTTTCATGTTTATGCATAAGAATAGTGCTGCAAAGCTTTGTGGTGCTCCATAGTCTCTTTGCAAGCAGAAAAGAAGAAGCACTAACATCCCTTTTCTTCAGACTTCTGCCGTTTTTCCCCTTTCAGCATCAACAATCGTCAGGCCGTTGTTTAAAAATCCCTTGTGCTGTTTGTGGTGCCTAAAACTCTTGCTTGCTCTGACAAAAGGTTTTTTATTGTTACTTTTTCCTCCACTGAATGAGAGAATAAGGGCTAGCAATTTTTGATTTAACCTCCTACCGCTGAGTTTTCAAATTTTATAGCGTTAACAAAAGGGAATGCATGTTTTCAGTGTTGAAAGCTGTGATTATACTATGGTAAAAATTTATAAAAATCAAAGGCAGGCAGACAATAGCAAGCTAGAGGTATGTGACTCTCTTTAACTGCTGGCCTCCTGTAATAGAAATAGAACTTTGTCAAGAAAGTAAGCTGTAAAGAGAGACTGTTCTACCAAGACTTAGACTATATCCATTTTTTGATAGATTTAGTTAACCTACAAGGGAACAACGGTATTGACATATATCACTTTGAAAAATGCCAGCTGAATGAGGTATTTTTGTTTCCTGGGTTACGTGCTGAAGCCATGTCATTTGTTCTGGGATTTTTCAGTCCCTGCTAACACATTCTGTTCCTGTTTTTTATGATTATATGTTCACTTTCTGAACTACCCCAGAGATATTGATTGCATTTTTTGGAGAGTGAACAGTCAGTCTATATGAAACTCTCGTTATTGTTCCTATTTATGTAATATTTTGGACTAGAAACACAATTAGATGAGTAAAATTACTATCCTAAAAATCCTTTAAACATGGTAAATTATTTTTGGTAGGGAAACTTCTGGTTCCATAGTTTTCCCTCCGCTGGCATAACACATAAGAAAAATTTACTCTCAAAGGAGGAAACTAATGAAATTAGTTAAATTTGGGTGTTGTCCCTGTGGGTTTTTCCTAATAATTAATCACTGCTTGATCCTGTGCCTTTCAAGTCTCCATCCTGGAAGGATAATGAATATGAAGGAAAGTAATCTTTAGGTTTTTTGAGTCTTCATTAAAACTAAGGATACAGCTGCCTGCTGAGACACCTCCTGATGCAGACACAGATCTGGGATTTTAAGGTTCAGGTCTGTTAAGATTCAGAGCATGCCCAGAACACCAAACCAATATGGTCAATGTCACTACTGCTGTTACTCACAGCTTGTTTGGGGAGGAGAGTTTGGGTCAGCCTTGTCAACAACGCTTGATGTGAACAAAGCTTTTACAAGAAAGCTGTTCTCTTTTCCTTTCATTCTCTTCTGTCCTATTTCCTACAAGTGAAGTGGACACCTGTGTGGGCAAACTGCTCTGTGTGGTGTCCTGCTGACATCCCATCAAATCTGTGTGCTGGGAAGAATTCTACTGGTGTGGCTCAGGACCCTGATTTGAGCTTGCTGCTCACTCACTGCTCCCTTCCTGGGAAAGCCATCACTTGTTTAGGAAGGGAGTTTATTGTATTGATAGCAGCACAGAGCAGCTCTGCTCCCAGTGCCAGAAAATAGATGTGTGATGTGCCCTATCCTTAGCAGATGGACATGCCATATTCCTTTAAAAGTGGTTGTCCAACTTTCTCTCTTCTCTTTTGCATCAAAGCCTGAACAGGCAAAGAGTGAGCTCCTAGGGGAGGTAAGGAGCTCAAAGGAAGATTTCCCAGAGTGTCTCAGCACTGGATAATTGTGGCCCTTTCAGGGGTCTGTCTATCTGAGCTGTGCCCATTGTCCTGGCTGCTCTCACTCTGGGATTACTCTAATGCATATCCAAGGCCGAACTAATTTAATTTGCTTTTCCTAAGGCAGGTTTGGAGCCTGGCTAATGTGGTCATGGAGCATCTGGAATGGCTTGGGATGCACGAAGAGCAAGCTCCCATCTCCATAGAGCAAAGTCAGGACTAACAGGAATCAACCTTTTGTATCACTGAATTCCAGGAGTAGTTCCAGGAGAGCTCAGGAAGGAGCAGAAAGCTGCAGAGCAGCCTAAGAGCAGCTACACACATCACTGGTGAGCTGGTTGGATGTCATGTTTGGGTGGGGTGCTTCCAACCTGTGCTTCAGGTACTGAACTGCTCCTGTGTTTTAAGGTCACACTTGGTTCTGGTGCCATGAGTGATGCCATGGAATTTCATGGTTAAATGGTGTCATGGACTATTGTAAAGTTCTTTCTGATATTCAGGAGCAAAATTATTGCCATCCCACGAGCCTTTATAGGAAAGCTGAGGTGATCCATTTTTTATCATTTTAAGGTGCAACCAAAGGAACTAACCCCATTTTGGTGAACAGCTGAAAATGTTTACTATGGGAAAAAATGAAATAATACTGAGAAACATTGCTTTTATAAAACACTTTGTGCTGAGAAGATGAGTCTGCTAGGAAAAGCACAGGATTTTGCTGGAAATGTGCCAGAGCAGCATTGTCCCAAAATGATTGATTTGACTTCACTGTAAATTTGCTTAATTCAGGTGAATGACTGGGCTTTGGGCTGGTTGGTATTTTAGGTGGAAATGATACAAAATGGGAGTTGAGTGGAAAAGATTTGTGAAAAGTCTTCATGGGTAAAGACTTAGACCCAAGCCAGCTCCCAAGGATGGTGGTTTTTCTGACCCAAGTTATTCAGAAACCCAAACTGCAGGATTGCAGTGAATGGGTTTGATTTTGAGAGTCTACAGCACAATGTGAGACAATGGGCACATTAAAACCTACATTGAATTGAATAATGAATAATGAAACTACATAGAAATTGAATAATGCTGAATCAATACATGAATGGAAGTGTGTGACAGGGGTTGCTATGGCATCTCCTTTATTTAATAAAGGAATAAATAAAGGAATGGAAAGCTTCATAAATGGTCTCAGCAGAAATTAGAGCTTCTCCTGGTGGCTCTAATATATGCAGTAGCATTTTTTGAAAATTAATTCTCTTCCTCCATAAACAAGAATAGGTTTTTTTTGATCATTTAAAAAATTATTTTAATTTGCCTTAATTTATGCCAATTCCAGTTGAACTGTCCTGAAGCTTCACTTGGGGAATAGGGAAGTTATGAGCAGAGAGCTGTACAAGTGTTCTGTTCAAATTTCTGTTTTGTGCTGGATGTGCCAGAGGACAGACAAAATACACCCCAAAATGCAGTTCCTTGGAGAATGTGGCACCTGAGCCTGAAAGAACTTGAGCCCTTAATTTTAAGACTTGACTTAACAAAGAAGGGATAGTAACAGGATTTACTTGATTCCCCTGAGCTGGAAAACTCACATTTACATTCCAGATGAAGATGCCAGACCACATCCTCACATGTAAAATCAGGGCATCCATGGAATTAATTGAATGACACAATTTGAGTGTGGAGAGATGAAAACAAGTTATACACAACAGATTATTAATCTATGAAGTGATGATCTGGTTTTACTTGTCAAACATTAATTTTCTCATTTTGCCTTACCAGGATGTGATGGTGTCACACCCATTGGAACAGTTTTGCCTGATCTGAGCTTTCAAGGTATTTAATTACGTGTAATCAATCATGTGTTGTAGTTCATCTTGAACAGGACAGTGCTGAAGATGCACATCACATCTTGTAGGTGTTCAGATATGTAATTTATTGGCAACAGGTGTTTATATTTTCCCAGTAGCATCTCTTATTGATAAAATCACAATTATTCTAGCAAACATTTCCATGCAAATGAACAGCAAAAGGACATATCATGGAAAAAGAAAAGATAAAGACAATTTGGATGAAGCTTCTTAAAATGTTTTTTCTTCCCTTTAAAGGTTGAGTGAAGGTTTCTCTGTGCTTGAGCATTTGTTACCCCTTAAATGTAACACACCCACCACATCTACTGTTCCTGGAGAGTGTATCAACCTCTAAATGAATAATTTAAAGCTAAGTTAACTTTTCTGAGAAGGATTTTACTGAATAGATGTAACTGGTGCCCGCTAGTTATCACATTCCAGAGTACTTGATGAATAAATTATCTTTTTTTCCTCTAGCATGAAACAGTCCTAATTTTTGGAAATACATTTGCTCAAAATATCCAAAAAAAGTCAAATGCATTTTTAAGTGTGAAGAGCCTTCACTCACTTGAGTCACAGGCATCTATTTCCACAACAAAATGTAAAAAACCAAATGACAAATGATTAATGTTTTTCTTTTGTTTTCTTGCAGAATGAGACATTTTCATGTGCTTGATTTAAAGCTTATCAGCCACATGAAGGTCGTGCACCTCGTGTAGGTCAGGCAGATGAAGAACCCATCTTTCCCCAGATTTTTGTGAAAAGAGAAAATAGCTCATGGGGATATTTAAAAGTAGCCCAAAAAGTTCTTTCGAAAGGCTCCTTATCTCTTGGTGTTTGTCTGAGTTACAGCTGAGGAAAAGGGAGCAGATTTATATGAAAACCCTTCACCCTGTGAGCTGTGGGACTGTGCAGCCTCCCTGTTATGAAAGGGATGCACTTCCAGTTACTTACAGTCAGTGAATTGCTGGAGTTAATTAAAAGTATAAATAATTTGCAACAAGAGGATGAATGTAGCTGGGGAAATTATTTGTCTATGTATTGACTGCAAGTGTATTTTTCAAGTTCTCCATGATCTGATTTTTTTTCCCACGGGTGGGGAAAAATTTGGGCCAGATCATTAACTGGAAACTCAGCACCATTTGAACTGAATTCAGAAGTGCTGGACAGTTTCGCCTTTCTGTAAGTCTGAGGTAAATCAGCAAACAAACTTTGGCAGCTGAGCATTTTATTCTCAGTAATAAACTATACTTGAGAATGCATTTGCCTTCTTCTGTGGATTTGCACAGACACACTTTTCTTTGGCACGACGTCACTTTTCTGCCAAACTGTATTTTGAAATTTAATGAGAGGCTATAGGATGTTTATTGAGGTATTAATTGCTTTTCACTTATCCATTAGGCTGCAGTTTCCTCTTTTTTGCAAGACATTAAAACACCTTTTGACCAAAAAAATACCCAGTAGGAAAAGTTGTAGCCATCCTGATTCACAAGGAGATTTTACATGTGCCTCGGGTAGGGACAAATAAACAACTGAATTCACTATAATATCACTCCACACAACTTTCTCTTGCCACTAGTTAGGCCTTAATATACTTAGAAGGTTGCTCTTCTAATTTGAACTGTGTGAGACTTTGGCTGGAGGCTACTTCTGTGTCCCAGTGATAAAAGAAGACATAAAACAACCCAGTGCCTGATCATGCTCCCTGGCTGTCAGTGAATCATGTTTAATAGCATCTCCATTGCAGTTTTGGCCAATTTGCTTGCAATGGCATCCTTTTCCATGGGCTTGCTGCTCAGCAGGCCCTGAAGCAATCTATGAATAACTTTCCAACAGATGCTGTTTATGAATTGAAGCAAATGGCTTCCCTGTTTCTCTTTTTTCTCACTTCAATAATTTTCAGTTACATTACGATGAATATTTATAGTCCTATAGCAGTGCATAAAAATGGGAACAAGCAGACCTGTGCATTGTTTCATACTTGAGTGCTGTTCTAATGGCTTTTGCCTCGATGGTTTTAATGTTCTGCTGATGGACTGAAAAGAGAATGCAAATTGCAGATCAGTCACTTCCATTCACGGTTTTAGCAGACTGGGCATTGATGGAAGAGTGTATTAGGAGCAAGTGTAGTGCACCTGATCTTCTGGAAATAATACACCCCCTAACACAAGCCTACAGCACCTTCCTACTTGGCCTCATCTCCTGGGAGTAATCCCAACTCTCTGCCTTGTTGAGTGCAGGAGTTTGCATTAGTGCACTCAGCTCCGACTGGGTGTGTGGGGTCTGTGTGGCCAGATTTTGGGAGTGGGGGGCTGCCAGAAGCTTCTCCCATCTCTGATGGAGCCAACGCCAGCCAAGGCTGAGCCTAACAGTGACAGAGTCTCTGGGATAATGTATTCAAGGAAAAGAGAAATGTATCTGTGCAATGGAAGCTGCAGCTGGAGGGAGAATATGAGAGAGAAGCAGCTCTGCAGGCACCAAGGTCAGTGAAGATGGGGAGAAGGAGGGGAGGTGGCATCCAGCCCTGGCCAACCCACTGCACTGGATTCATCAGGCTGCAGGTAAAATGTTATGTGGCTTAGCATAAAACTAATGGTTAGTGGTAGAAATAGCCAGTGTTTCAAGTAATTCAGTTGGAAAGTGCAAAGGAGAATCTGGTTTGTGATCACTCATCATTTTCTAACAGAACAGTGCAAAATTCTTGTTCAATGCTGAAAAGGCCACTTTACAACATTTTATAATTCTGTAACAGTCCTTCAATGTTGTTTTGCCAAGAAAAGTAGTTAGATTTACAACTGTAGATGTTTATTGAGTTTTTTCCAAGGGAACTGCTCTTGGTGGTGCTTCATTCATCTCCAAATGTCCGAACTACTTGTCATTTCTATTAAACAATAAAAAGGCTAAAGAAATAATGCTTTTTCTATCAAAGTAATTCCAAGATTAATAAACCCCTCTAACCTATTAGATACACTTGTACAAGCATATTGTCTATAAATCTATGCTAGATACAAAGCATGCATATTTAAATACAGAATATGTCAAATTGTGGCATTTTCCACTGCTCTACAATAAATTCATTTATACAATAAAAATAATTGGAGATATGAATGACCACACACATTATTCACACTACACATCTTTAACACAGCAGTTTATTCCCAGTACAGAAGCTGGAAATAGGAAACAATCTGAACAATTTCTTGTATCCTAATGTGATGGCACTCATGTGGATTGCAGCTTTTACAGATCCTCTGTAAATAGAGCACACTAAATAAATATGACTGTTGTGCCTATGAAACCCAGACTGTGTGATTTCATCACTTTTGGCTTCCCATAAATGAATAAAAAGCATACACCATGCTAACTTACATTATCAATTGCTGTGTCAGAAAAGTAAACTGGAGATGTGCAGTGTGTCCTCAGTTGTAGGCCATTAAGTAGAAAAATAACACAATTACAGCCATGCCAACCTACACTTCTACACTTCTATTTCTTCAATATTCTGAAGTCTCTTCTAAAAGTCACAGACAGTAGAAGGCTGGACTTTTTAATGGACAGGATAAATTTGACGTTTGAAAACGTGCACTTGTTCCATTTTCCATCAAACCAGTGACCTGAGGAGTTGTCATGTTGGATTATTGGAGGCCAGTCAGGCACCAGCTTTAGGTGTGGCTGCCCCCACTGGGTGCTGGGACCAGACCTGTGGCTGTTCAGAGGTTTTGGCTCCAGCCTTTGACCCACTCATCTTCTTCTCTAGCCCTTTCCATCTGCTGCAATCTCCTCATAAACTCCTGGCACTTCTTTCCTGCTCCCTTTGCACCAGGAGAGTGCAATGTACCACTGTCTTTCTTTCTCACATCTTTGCTGAGGTTTTTTTTCTGCTCTTCTCTAAGCAGTCCTGCATAAAGTATAGAATCATAAACAAGTCCTTCCCTCGAGATTACATTTAATTAAGAAAGGTACCAAACCCACAGTAATGTAAAGGCCTAATTTGAATTTTTCTCTTCTTTTAAGAATGAAACAATGCAGTAAAATGTTGACTAGATACTCACAAAAATGTCTTCTTCCTGTCACTCACACACAGTGGGTTTTTATTTAATTATTCCATATAATTTATCTTCACAGTTCTCTCTATAACTCATTTCCACAGCTTCTTGCTTCTTGGACAGGTTATTGATCTAATGTGTGCAGAGGAGGTTTTTTAAAGTCAGTCTTTTAATAATAATTACCTATGCACAAAATCAAGGAGTTTTTTAATAGAGGCAGTAGTAAAAATTTGATCAATGTGAGCATTACAGCATTAGGCCTTAAATTAATTGTTTCAGCTTACACTTTAGGTAACTTCGACATGGCTTCAATATCTGATCTTTCCAGAATTTTATCATGTAGGAAACATTATCTTCATAAATCACTGTCAGCTAAGAAAACATAAAACAAAGTAAGTGGCCTGAAAAATTTTCCAGGAGAAGTTGGGGACTGAACTAGATACTGGTCCTAGCTTCCAGGCCCATTATTACAAATATTACAATAATTGTAATATTACAATATTACAAAAATACCAGGGAAAGCACTGAAAAAGCTCCACCCAAAACATTTGACAGAAATGTTTGTAATGTGTTACAGATAAACTGCCATTGGGACATAGCAGAGATGAGTTATATTGGAAACCAAGACTGAGTACATCTTAGAACATTTTTCTTTGGTTCACCACACAAATTCCTACTATTCCTAAGGAATATTACTGGAATATTGGACTAAGATTAAAAGTTTAAAGCCATTGCTCCCCCCTTATTAGCATCAAGTAGGTTTTTTTCAAATCACCACAAATCATTTATTTTAAAAGAAATTTGAAGTAACATGTGGACAGTGAACTGGGAGGGTCAAGTGTGAGGACATTTTGCATCACACACTGCTCAGCTCCCCACTGCTCCTCAGGGATCATCACTCCCAGTGGCAAATCCCCTTTGGGAGCAGGAATAGCAGAGCAGTCAGTGTGCCCCACGAGATGTGAAGGAAGTGATAAAATGGGTGTTCTTTCCAGGAGGAAGACATAAAATGCACATAAATTCCTCCAAAGGGGTTTAATGGTGTGCACGTAGTTGTGAACTTGTGCACATTTAAACAATCACAATGCTGGGTGTTTTAATGAGTTGTTTATTACTGTGGACCATCCATTTGCCACACACCACACAGGCTATAAATACTGATCAATATAAATTGTTAATAAAATCAACATCTTTTATCACTTTCTTTCCTGACATAAACTACAATGAGCTGAAAGTCCTACAAATGCTTTTAAGTGGTTCCCCCTCCACCCTCCCAGCACACACGAAGAAAGCATTTGATTTTATAAAGTAGTGGAAGTGCTTTTTCTGTGTCTAGAATAAATTCCCTCAGTGTTTCTATAGTGGAGACTAATAACCAAAGTGGCTTTGTTATTTTGTCATTACCTAACAAAAGGCTAACATGTTTTATCTATTAAAAAAATTGTATCTTTTCTTTTGTGTGTTTCATCTCAGCCTTGTTTTCTGCTATAGTTAATTACTTTTCTCATAGACAAAATAAACTCCATTAGTAGTAACAAGGGAGATCCAGATTAAGGGCTCAGGGAGGCTTGGATCTTAAAGTTAACATTATTGTGTGAGCTGGAATTTATCAATTTGGGATTCAAAATTAAACACCAAAAATGTTTTAGAAGCATGATTCATAGTCAAACCAAAATACTAGAATGTTTATTTGATTCCATAGAAAAGGTAGTTGTCTTAACTCTATGGGAATTGTACTGGAAATAAAAAAGAATATGTCTTTAGCAAAGCTAAATTTGAAACATCACGTGTGATAATTTCTTTTTTTTTCTTTTTTCTTTTTTGCCTTTCCCAGTGTGACAGGACTCAGACAAAAATGGCAGGATAATATCACAGATGTTCCTTTACAGCAGTCACTGGGATTGCTTATCCAAATGATGTTTTAATACAAACACACAACTGCTCCTTCTGTTCTATCATTGTCAAAATTTTGTTTCAAATGTAGTGAATGTGAGCAGATGTGGCACTGACAGTTTGCTTTCTCCACTGGGCTGCGTGGCAAACTCGAGTCACATCTGCATTTTTAGAATATTTAATTCTGAGCCTTTTCCACCCAGTCTGGCACTCCTCAGTTGGCTGCTGTGGATGGGCTGGGGCTGTGCAGGAGATTTGGACAATTCCTGCAGCTCAGAGCTGGGCACTCAGCTCCCCCCATCATTCTGCTCCTGGCACCTCAGGTACCTCACTGACTTCTTGGAGAGCATTAGGAAAACTCACTTTTCCAGCCACAGGTGGCCCCTGCAAGCTTTGATTGTGTTTATCACAGATTTTTCCTGATGTGTGCCATGGTACCAAGCATCCCTGACTGCTGCACCACTTTGGTTTCTGTCCCAGCTGTGCTCTCATAAAGCCAGCGGTAAGACTGGCTGCCAAAGTCAGATGGATGGGAGTCTGCAGCCTCTGGGATGTCTGGAATTTCAGAGGAAGGGTGTTTCTTGTCAGGTGGAGGTGTTTCTGGCATTTGGTGGAATTTGGGCAGGAGAGTCACCCAGATTCCAGCTAGCTAACCTATGGAAATGGGTAACCTTTGAATCTGGGAACCAGGCAGTGAGAAATCCCAAGGAAGGGACTGTTTCAGTATAACAACAGCTGAGGCCATAAAACACTGTGAAATAAATATTCTTTATAAACATAAAGTGAAAAAGTAGTCCCTCACTTACAGTTTTTATGTGATTTATGTCTTTAATTTATTTAAATCAGTGACCCATCAAATCCAGACACAAAATTAGAAATTCAGAAAAAAATTCAACAGCCATAAGGAAATACTGATGTTTTATTTGTACTCCTCCTGCAGTTGCCTCTCCATGTTATATGAATTTATCTCAAAATGAAGCACGATGAGAAATCATCTTGCCAGAATATTATTGATCTGTGATTTGGGTACCAGGCTCAATACCCTGTAGACACAGATGTGAAAGAGACAATTTACACCCTCTCAGCCCCAAATTTTTCAGAGGGTACTTAGTTTCAGATATATAAATCTGTAAGCTTTTCACAGCAGTTTTGTGACCAAATCTATGCCACTTATATTACTTCTGGGATTTTTCAGTAAACCAAGAATGAGTCAGTATCCTTGAATAATCAGCTGGTCATGCTTTGAGAGCTGCTGATATCCGTGCACAGGGCCCAGAGGGCTCCACACACAGCCAGGCTGGGCAGGGAGGTGCTGAAGGGAAGGGGCTTCTTTTTTCTTATTCCTTTCTTTTTTTTTTCTCCCATTGGTTACAGTGGGATTTGGTTGGAGCTCAATAAATTCAACAACAAGTACCGGATCTTCAGCTGGTGTAAATTTCACACATTTGCTTCAAAAGCAGACGCTGCCTTTCACAGTGGGAATTTTCCTGCTATCTTGGGTATACACAGTTTGCAAGTGCTGAAGTTGGAGTGTCCAGCTCTGTAACTTCAAAAAAGACACTCAGGTTTTCAGTGCTTAACTGGTGGCTGTACAGTAGTTTTCTCCCTGTTTCTACTGTCTTTGTTGTTGGCTAGTAAAATGATTATTTGTACAGACATTTTTCAGAAATATGGGACCAAATTATGCCCACAGCATTTGACTAAAACATGGTCCATGTGTCAGGACAAAGCCAAAAATTCACAGGATGGTATTTTCTTTGGCCAGCTCTGCTTAATTTAGGAAAACAAAATGTTTGTAACATTACAATCTGGCCGTTCCTACCAAAATAATCCAACTCTCTTTCAATATTTACAAGGGAAGCTACACCAATATATCAGCCAGTAGTTGTTAAAAAACATGTATGAACACAAGAAAAAGGGTGTTTTAATTCTCTCCAAAACTTTGATTTCTTTTGTAGTCTCTGAGAAGTTGAACAAGCTGTTTGGCCCTGCAGTAGCCACTTGCTCAGGATATTGGTGGTGAGCTTGGAAGGGCTGGTGGGGTGGAGTGTGACTATGGGCACATGGCCTGGATGAATCCCCTCTCTCCATGGCTGCCTCAATAAAAAGCTAGCTCACTTTTGCAGCCTTGGAATTGCACTGCCCTGCAGAAGCTCTTTTGTCTTCCTTAGAAGGGAGTTAGTTCAGCTCATGAGCATATTTATTCCTTAGGAAGACATCTTTAGGATTAGACTCTTCGAAGTGCAACAAAGACAAGTTGCACTTTCTCAAGGCTAAGTCATTATATGTAAAAGCTCCTTCTGGAGTCTGGCCATTTAAAATATTTTAAAAGTATTCTTTTGTTAATAGGTTGAGCCATAAAGATGAGATAATGGCAGTCAAATATTTGTTCCTGTTCCACAATGATTATCTTTTTACCTTATCCATGTCAAGGAAGAGCTCTTAAATTCACAATGCAGATTTTTTGCCAGTGTTCCTTTGGAGCTGTGCCCAGCTCCACACAAGGATAGCAGCTTCCTGAAGGATCACCAAAATCTGCTCTGGGACACGCTCATGGGAATTTCTTCCTCAGCAAGACAAGAGAAGGAAACTGAGGATTTCTGCAAGACAGGGAGCAGGATGTGATGCCTATTGTGCCCTCCATACTGTGGCATGGGAGTGGCACCTACCTGCAGCTGTACCTGTGCAGCCACTGCACATGGGCCATGGCAGCTCCACTTCTCATTGCTGGGAACAAAACGAGAGAGAAAAGATGTTCTAGTTCCTCAGTCTTTCCAAAATATAAACCAGAACTTTTCAGCTGGTGCTTTTGAATTAAGAAGTTTCAGAAGCTGAATTAGCAGCACCATCAAACCTCAGCTCCAAGAGGAGCTCATAATTCTCTTTCCAATGTCATCTCCATTGACCTCAAAACTAGAGTTGCTTTTGCCATACTCTGTGGAATATGGAGCCCTCTAATGTCAAGAAACTGCAGTGGGTGAAACGTGTCCTCCCCAGCTCGGCTCCTCACCCTTGAGCAAGTTGTGGGTCCTGGCAGTTTCACTGTACTGTGCTGAAACACAGAGTGATCTCCTTGATGAATGAAAGATGTGTGGAATGTGTGCTGGCTCTACATGCAGATTACCACACTGATAACAGCTGACTCCACTGGTACTTCCCCAGGCCCAAACCCAGCATTGCATCTTCAAGAAACCGATGTTTCTCTCATTACAGATGTTTTTTTACAACATTCCATCTAGGACCGATGAGAAATGAGGCAAATAAACACTGTGTGTTGCATGACAGTTTTATTTACAGAATAGATACAAGGCAAATTTCTGGAAGAAGACAGGAAGTTGAAGTTAGAAAATAAATCCTGCCAAATCTTTAAAGATGGGGAAAATATGTAGTTACCAAAGAAACAAAGAGTATGAAGAGATAGCCATGGCATTGAAGCTCAAACCTAGTCCAATGGCCAAAAGCAACAGCAAGCTGTATTAATAGTAGAGAGCTTAGCATGTAACAATGAGAAAATCTGTAATAATGGCTTAAAAAGCCAGTCTAATTTTCCATGACCTTCCATAAGCCCAGTAATACTCATTAGTGTCTGCATGAATTTGTTAAACCTTCTCAGCATTGAAAAACATGACTTCATTCAATTTGGGTTTGTTTGCATTTAAAACTTCCATATGCTGTAGCTTCCCTGGGAATGACAATAACTTGTATTTGAGGATTAAGGAAACACATACTATATTACACACCTCAATAACAGTAGCTAAATAGTGTAATCTACCAGATCTCAAAAAGCAATCAAATGCACAGATCCCTGCCCTTTTAAGTAAGAGAGTTTGCCTGTAAGAGAAGCATCCTGAATTTCTTAATTAAATGAAAAATGAGATGAATGCAAGTGAGGCTATGAGCTGATGCAGCTTCATTGTAATAGTAGTCATTAATAGTTATTAATGATAACTGGGGAAAACTGTTAGACGTCATCCATGTGACATGAACAAATTATTAATACATGTATCTTAAGGAAAAGAACAATCCTTGGCTGAGACTTGGGTGAACTTGCAGGCTAAGAGAGTAGATACAATAAATTACAGGAATTGGGCATTTGCTTTGATTTTGGATACAACAAATTACAGGAATTGGGCATTTGCTTTGATTTTGGATATATTGTGTTTGAGCAAGGAACCCAGCATCTCACCAAGGAAAGAGCAAACTTACAGATTTCACAAGCTGTGATGAAATGCCCCTTTTGGCTCAGAATCCTCTGTTCACCCCTGACTAAATCCATTATGCTGCTCAAGCTGACATCGTGATTAAGAGAAAGTCATTCCATTTAATCATTAGGCAAACACAAGATGAGTGCTGGGTAGGTTTGGTAAACATCAAGCAGATCAGTTACTGCTCCTCAGGTGCTGATAGCACCAGCACCTGCCTTGTCTCCTGTGTTATCAGCACCCCATTCTGCCACAGAGGCACTGCTTGGAGCTGCAACATCATAAACAAGAAGCCTTTGGGTATTTGCTTTTCTCTCTTTCAAATACACATAATTACTCAGCAATACCAGGATGGTTAAATTGCCCTTAGAGCCAAATGACTTTGAATTAAATTTCTTCTCTTAACTACATCAAATCCTGATGCATCACCAGTGCCTGTGGAACTAATGCACCAGAAGAAAGGTGTTTGCTGGGGAGATATTTTGGCACCCACTTACAGCCTAAGGTGGAGGGAATGCTCATCTTTCCCTCAGATCTGCAGCAGGATGGAGCCTTGCTCTGCTGCCATGCAGGGGTACCACTCGGGAGGTTGCATCTAAATCCTCCTAAAATGGATGTTCTGTCATTCTGCAAGAAACAGCCTCTGAACATCTCTCAGAATAGGAGTTTTGAAAAGCCCTAACTCACAAATTAATATTTTTCAGGCAATTCCTGTCATATTTATTATTACAATTACTATTATTACTGTTGGCATTTTTGCCCATAGTTGCTCATGCATTTTCACAGAGTGAGGATAGAATTGGAACCCAATTAATTTTTCCCAATTCTACTCTCACACCTCTGAAACCCAAGAAAGTCAGCAGTTGTCACCAGCCTGCCTATTATGCTTATTATTTTGTTTCCTGGTTCCCTCCCAAAGAGGGGCATCAAGATAAGGTTATTCTTGAGAGCTTGCTGTCATTTCCCTTTGTTTCCTGTTTGCAAGGAGCTGATGGTTGCAGGCTGGAGAGGGCTCCCAGCACATCAGCTGTCTGGATAAACTGAGGGAGCAGTTTAGCTAGAAATAAAACCTCCCGGAATCACTGGTTTAATGCTGTTTGCATGGCTTTTCCCTCTTCAGTTTGCAATCACTCTGACTTCAAAGAAGTGTTTTACAAGTTCCTACCTTCAGAGCTTTATTTTTTTTTTTTGCTTCAGAGTTTGTCCTGTCTTCCCTTCAGGTATTCTTACAAACAGCCTTACAACAACTGGTAAAGGGGAGGGAGGCATTTTATTGTTCTGATTCCCTTCAAGCAGCAACACCCCGAAAAACTGCAGGTCAATTACAGGTGCTGGGAGTTTTTTGCTATCTCCCCTCCTAGCTTATGTATTCCAGTTTAATACATCCTCACAACCGTGATTTTCCATGATGATAGTTAACATTTTGCCTTTTGAATGCAAAAAATGCATTTGCTGGTCTGTCTGGAAGCTGAGCCAGGGAACATTGTTCCCCACTTGGTAACACTTTAATGTTCTTGGTCTATTTGTTAAAATTTTGTTCAAATAAAACCTCAGCCAAAAGTGCTGTAGGGCTTTTTATATTAATCTTTCCAATGGCCTTGTTTAAAGCATGAATTTTCTTCAGGGACACTTGTATTAACTTATTTACTTATTATTAAGGACATTGAAGATTGAGAAAAATAAAGGCAAAGCTGCAGACTGCTGAGCTGAGAGACCCATATCAGTGTACAGTGAGGTATAGAGATTGTGATTAGGATAAAAGTCTGGTCATGAAAAGTTACAAAACGCTCATTGCCTTCGGGAAGATCAGCATTCCTCCAGTGTCTCTCTGCTGAGAACAGAGGTTCTCCTTCTTTGGCTAAACCTTGTTTCTAATTAAGTCACTGATTTCAACCTCACAGTGAACTTCATCTATTTTTGCCCTGCCACTAAAAATTAGACTGCTTTAAAATGAACTGTGAATTCTACAGAAATATTCTGGTTTAGACAAATTTGTCATTGAGTAACTGGGTATTTTTCGTTAAAAAGTCTTTAAGATCATGGCAGTGATTTTACACTGATCCTGAGAAAATTTCCCCTTCAGGCCCCTGTCTGAGTCTCCTGTTGGTTTGATTCATTGCAGATTTTCCCCTTATCGGATGAGTAGCTTGACCATTTGATTTTATTGTTGGTTTCTTTCCAGATGCCAGAAGTACTGAGTATTTAAATATATATCTGAAGTTCAGCAGGAAATTGAAAATTGATTCTCTACAGCAGTTATCTGAGATATGGTGCAAGTTCTCGCTTCAAGTTAGCCAGAGCAAAGAGCTGAAGCACTCTCTGGGGAAAACCAGCTTGACAGATATTCCAGAGTGATTTCTGTGGCATATTTGAAGAGAAATTCAGAAATTATGCTTTTGTTTAAAAAAGTCTCCTGTCGCCTCTTGGTTCTAGTAAATAAGCGCAGAGGGTAAGAAGGGAACAAAGAGGATTTTTAATTCCCTGGTACTACACAGGCACCTTTCAGCAGAGAAGTGTGATGAGGTGTCAGGTTGGTGATGCTCAGGTCCAGGCTCCCTGTGAGCTCCTTCAGCTGTGCTGGGGCATGGCCACAGTCAAAGCTCAGACAGCTCTGCTGGATCTCATGGAGAAGGAGAAGGTGACATTCCCAAATATTTCAGTGGGAGTCAGCGTGTTGGGCAGGACCGGGATGACCAGCCCTGGCTGGAGCTGGGATTTCCACAGGGACAGACATGAGTGTGTGGGTGGCTGCTCCTACAAGCACAATCCTCTGCTGGCTGCTGTTGGAAGCTCGTGTCTCAGCCTCTGCCATGATACTGGAATTATCCTCTTTTAGTTTTCTGAGCAGTTCCCAAAGCTGCCTCATCCTGCTGAGGCAGAGGAGGCTCCAGTAGAGCCAAGTGCTTACTGTAAAAGCAAGTGGCTTGACATAAAGTCCTATTTTTACCCATGTTTCTATGAATTTGATATCCTAGCAGAGATGTACTGGCTCAGACTGATGCCCTTTGGCATTCTGAGCTATATAAAAATGAATGGTTAAAACAACATTTGGAAGAAGAGTTTATTGATGTTTTTTTCTCAGCAAAATTAATGAAACTATTCTTGGGTAAAATATTTACAAGACTATAAGAGCGACTTAGATACTTCCCTGCCTAAGTTTAATGTGTCTCCAGCACCACTTACCAAATATCTCTTGGCCTCCAGAACTTGGGATATGTGAGACCTCAAACCCTTTTATGCTCTGGCAGGAGAGTGAATGAAGCAATGGTTCACTATTACAGACCAGTGTTCAATACAGATTGATTTGGTTCTGTATATTTTGTTTAAAATGCATTTCCACACAAATGAGTCTGGTGTGCTCAAACTTCCTAAATAACCATCTTACCAAAATTCTCTAATAAATAAATTACCCTCAAAAATCTACTGGATTTACAAATAAATCTGCAGATTCTCTGTTCAGCAGCAGCAATAAATCCTTCCTCTATCACATACAGTGTTTACATTTGCCTAGGGGCTCTAAAACATTATGAGATGAAATGATTTTCCTGTTCCTTGGTGTCTGACTGCCATAGAATTTAAGTGTTTCATGAATTTAATTGTGAAGAGAACAGTTTAACATCTTTCAGCCCCCTGTGGGAAAATGGAAGGAGGAGCTAACTGGATATTGGCTGGAAAATGATTCATATTTAAAATTTAACTATGATTATGTATCAGAGGAGGTTCACAAGGGCAGCAAATGACCCCATGTCCATTAAAGATCTGTGCAAACTAGCAAAAGAAGGATTTGGTATCATTAGTAGGGCTTAGCCTTCTGCTTGTGGTACAGCTGCATTCCAGGTTGCATAAATACCTTTATTTATGCAATATTAAGCCAATTTCCAGAATTTTCTTGAAAATCTATTAGTTGCTTTCAAGCTCTCTGAAAGGCTTTCTATTTCATTGCAGGAGAATTCATCTGCCATGCTCTGAAGAAGGTGTTTATACCTTTAGGCACCAAAAGTTTGCAAAAAGGCAGTTACAATCTTCTGCTGGAGCAGAGGTAGACAAAACAAGAAGTACTACTGTTGCTTAGATGTAAAAAGAACTCTGTTTTCAGTGGAAAAGATTGTCCTGACTTGCCTTGATTACTGAAATCAAGGAAAATATAACTTCAGTCTATCAAACCGTTTTTGTACCATTTAGGGAATGAAAGAGAGGATTGCTGTACAACCTGGGAAAGAAAACAAAACTACCAGCTGTACCTCCTTTAAACACACAGCCCTTCATAGTTTCATTTTCCCATCCCTATTTTGTCTTCTTGGTCCTCTTTTATTCACCTTTTTCTTTTCAAGAAATACAAGAAGGAATTCTAATGTATTGTGTATGATTCTTTGTTCTGACTTCCCTGCTTGGTGTACAGAAGTCAAGGTGTGACATGAACCACAATTTGATGTACAGAGCCTGCAGTGGATTCTTGGATTTTATTCAGGACTAAATGACAACA
Source organism: Acridotheres tristis (assembly GCA_037013685.1). Taxonomy (NCBI): domain Eukaryota; kingdom Metazoa; phylum Chordata; class Aves; order Passeriformes; family Sturnidae; genus Acridotheres; species Acridotheres tristis. Next base: position 5,341,212 of record CM072899.1, on the reverse strand, counting down.
AAATCTTTGAAAACCTGAGAAGAAGGTGGGGTAGTAAAAGGGATGTGTGGGAGAGGAGGAATATAAAAAAAGGATCAAACCAGATAAATTTCAGTTGGCAAGTGATAATATACTCTTCAGTTTCCTAGCATTAAATTTGTAACTTCCAATGTATTTTAGTGATGGATTCTGCATCCAAGGAAACTTAATGTAAATTAGCTATTATAAATTTGTTTTCTAACAAGGAAAAAAATTAAATATCATCTTATAAATTTTGGTAATGTGCTTGGTAGTGGAGCAGAATCAGCAGTAAGGAAAAGAATACTGCTGACAATTTCAGCAAAGAAGAAAATCAATCAAGTGTAATGTTCATCATTCCTTATTTGCTGGGATAATTTGATCCTGACATTCTGCACTGTGATGGGCATGGTTTGCTTTGTTCAAGATGTTTCCCATTTTGTGTCTTTAGGAGCTGTCTTCTTCCCTTGCCACCAACTTAATACCCATCCTTTTAACACACATGCATGGGAAACGAGTGTTTCCAGAGCTCCTGATTGTCCCAGCACCTCTCTGTGTGCAGCTGACACGAAGACAAATGAATCTGCTTGCAGGGACACATTGTCTGAAGCATTGCTTTGGTTCATTAAAGCAGTGCCTGAGCAGTGCTCAATAAATGCTCTTTATCACTGAAAATTAGCAGTGGTGTGAGCAGCTCTGTTGAACTTTGCAGCTGGAGTCAGGGATAAGAACGGCAGGGTCTGAGTGTTGGGAATTGGAAAAAAATAAAAATCTGAAATCAGAACAGCCTGGAGACCGGAGCATTCATTCCTGCATCTCTTTTAGGGTGGGACTGTGCATTAGCAGATGGCAGCCTAAAAACAATATGTGCTGAGAGAGCTGGAGATGTATGGCAAGATTTTCAACACCTACGCAAGCTTTCTGAGGAGTATTGTCTGTCAGGGGTGGCTCAGGAATTTACGAGTTGCTTTTGTGTGGATTTCTGCAGCTATTATCTGCACATGATCAGCCAGGAGATGTTGGAGGCAAATTCGAGGCAAATTTTTACAAAATGGAAAACGATAACTAGTCACAATATTAATCCCTAAGCTTTGATGTGAGCCTTGTAAAACACATCTAAAGCAGCCCAGGCCCCTCTTTATTGGTAGATTGTGGAGATGGGTTGGGTTGTGAGAGGCAGCAGAAAATTGTGACTGAAGAGCAAATCATGATCTTGCCATCTGCCTGGAAGGAACTATTATATAGGGTTTGCTGTCAATCAACCAACCTGTTTTGAAGCAAAGGCAGAACAGTATATGATTTTTTTTTCTATCCTGCTCATTTCATGCACTAATTCCCTACTCAAACTCACGATTTCCAGCACCAGCACAGCACTCTGGGCTCTGGCTGCAGCTCCCTGCCCAGCCCAGCAAACAGGGAGGCGAGGTGTGGAAGAGAGTGCTTAGAGTGTTTTTCTTAAATAATGACAAAGCCCATAGGTGTGATGAGGAATTAAATCTTAATTGTTTAAGCAATATTATCAGGGAATATTGGCTGCTGTATGTCACACGTTCATGATAATTCTCACTTTTTTTTTGTTCCAGTGGCAGATCATTCCCCCAAACTCTCATGTCCACCCTCTTTAAGGGTGTCCTTTGTGTAGCTTTATGATTTTTTTTGGTTGGTTGAGGATGGGTTTTTTCATGAACATAACTGAAGGCAAAAATTGTTGCTGTCTGCCTGCTTTATCTTTTCAAGGATTTTCCTACAAACCCGAGGCTATAGTATTGCACAGCAGTGTATTTCATCCATAACTGCATTTCCTCATGTAACATCTCTAGTCTGAGGATGTCCAAGCATGCTAAAATAGGTGTGTGGAAGCCACACTGTGACCCTGCACAATCCAGGGCATTTTAGAAATAATAAACTGAAGCATAATTTAATATAGAGTGATTCCATTATAAGTGTCCAGACTGCAGGGGACCAGTAGCACAGAAACCTCTCAATTTGCTAATGTTTTGGGTTTTTTTCCCCACCACTGTCTGTATTTATGATAAAGTGGAAGCAAATACATGTGTTTGCAAATCAGCTGTTTGGTCAATCCCCTGGTGTAATGTAAAAGCTGAGATTTGCTCTGCAGCTGAGGCCAAGGCAGAGCTAGAAGACTTTAAAGTGCTATTTTCAGGGTAACACCTGGACTTAAAAAGTGCAACACTGCAGAGCTGATCTGGCCTCTTGCACTTTCCTTTGGCACCAGGCAAGCTTCTTTTCCCAAAGAGGTGCTGGGCTATGCCAGGATGTGTGTTTGATGTGCCCTGGAGCTCCCAGCAGACAGACCTGGGTGTCTGGAAAACATTTCACAGCCAGGAGAGCCCTGAGCTCCCTGCAGAGCTGCTGGCACAGAACCACCCTGGCACATTTCCCCCATCAGCCTGGGTGTGCCTGAGCACTGGGGTTTACTCTAACCAGAACAACACTTTGCACCTGATGGTGTTTTGAGCATTCAAACCAGCTCCTGCCTGTGTTCAGGTGGTTTGAGTTTATAAAAGCTCCCAGCAGGGGAGAAAGACATTGAGAGGAAGAGGAGAGTGGTGGGTTTTGTTGTCTTTGGATCTGGGGAAGCAGCCAAAAGTTCTTAGAGAAAAACAGAAACAAGAACTAAACCTGCCTCTGACTTCAGACATGGTTATTTGGTGGGCTTTTTTTTTTTAAGGTGAGTCTTTGGGAAATCAAATTCTGTGGGTTGTGGAGTGCTCTCCTGGTTGTGTTCATGGTTTGGGCTTTGAGGTTTCATGGCTTGTTGGGGAAAGTTTCGCTTCTGATGGTGGTGGGGACTGGAAAAGGGTTGATGTGTTTTTGAGCTTTAGTTTGTGTAACAACATTTTGTATGGATTTGGCTGCTTTTCCTACACTTGTGTCTATGCCAGGAGAAGGTGGAAGGCTGGCTGGGCTGGGGGAGTCTGCCATGGTGGAGAGAGAGGGGCTGTCAAGCTGGGGCTGACTTACTGCAATGTTTTAGGGGGAAATTTGTTTCCTAGATAGTCTTGTTTCTATGCTGATGTCTGAAATATGTCAAATTTGATAGAGGAAGCCTCCTTTAACTGCTGTTGAAGCCTCCTTTTTTATTGCTTCAAGATAATGACAGAATTCACAGAATGGCTGGGGTTGGAAGTAGCCTCTGAAGACCATCCGGTTCAACCCTGCTCCTAAAGCTGCTGAAATAATAATGGAGACCTATGTTTTTATTAAGTTTAACTGAAATTTAGGAACATAGCAAGTGTAGAGGGAGTGACTATAACCCAGTGACCATATCTGAGCTCACCACAGGAAATTTGCTTCCCAAAGTTTCTAAATGCCTTTGCTTTTCTTGGATTTATTTTATTTATGTTGTAAATATTAATAACACCTGCATCTTCATGTAAAAGTTGACTTTTCAGCAGCAAAAGTTGGTGCTAAACCTCTGTTTGAGGGCTGATATTTGACATAATGAAAGTGATATATCAAATGCCAAATGTTCCCTCTGGCTATAGATACACTAATTTTTATTTCATGAAGCCTCTGACCCATGATTTGTCCACAATAGGTGGATCTTGCCTGTAATGTGGTTTTAGCTGGTCTTGGAAAGCAGCTGCAGCCTGACAAAAGTAATAGTTTGTTTTCAAACTGGGAATATTCCAATTGCATTTTATGTAATGGGCTCATCCTGGCTCATTTAAGAATCAGCTAGAGGAACTGAATTTGTGCTGGGACAAATCTGGGAATCCATGAAACAATTCTGGATTTTCTGATCAGGGTGATCTCTCCAGCTAATGTATAGATAAAGGATAATAGTATCACAAGAAGCCATGAGCTGCTATCAGTTTGTGGGATGTTTTAACTTAGGTTTCTTTGCTTTTTGGTATCCCTGAACTGAAACTAAATGGACAACTCATCTCTATTTCATTATGGTTCTGTTTACCTGCCATGATATCCTGAGCACAGTCATGTTTTGCTGGTTATATTTTAAATGTATTGAGTGCTATTGAAATTTTTATTTTTTTACATGTTGATACTGTACTGCACAGACAATTCATCTTGTTAATCCTTAGCAAGTGCTGATCTTGTCAGCTAATGGCAAGTTCTAGATAAGGGTTGAGACTTTTTGTGTGCGTTGCCCTACATACTTTAAAAATAACTAGGACACAAACTTTTGTGATATAAACTTCCCTGACAAATATAGATGTGTTCTTTTTTCTTTCTCTCCCCTCTTAGGCTTTGGAAAACTGTAAAAAGCAGAATCACTGCCTCCCAAACACTGTAATTGTGTGGATCAGACATCCCTTTGACGAGGAGTAGCCACACGTTTAAGGTAGGCTGGGAGGAACAATTGAGAATCCTTCCTTTTGTGTTCTGTTCTCATTTCTCCCTGCTTTTGTCAACATTCAGGCTTGTTGTTTAATTACTTGTTGTTTTCCAGTAAAAACTACTTATTGTGCTCCGTGGTTGTTGTGGGGTTTTTTTGGTTAGTTTCTTTTTCCCTGTGATTATGTCACCTTCCTGGTTGGATCTTCCCTGGTGTATTGGGAATGGTTGACGAAGCTGCTGCTTCTGCCAAGCAAGTTTGTTGTGGGAGAGGCAGAGCAGTGATGTGCCAGGAGATGAGAGGGAGGAAAGGAGCCCCCAGCTCTGGGTGCCCCGAGCAGCAGGAGGAGCATCTCCTGTGAGGCTGCTGTGCTGGTGCCTTGGCTGATCCTCCACATCCACATGTCTGCACCTGGAAACAGCAAATCTCCAACATCCTGGGCTTGAAGTGGGACCAAAACTGTCTGAAGCAGCCCTGGGCTCCCATGGGAAGTGGCTGCCCTGCATGTATTGCTCAGCTCTGCTCTTTCAGGCTCTTGGTGTGCATGATCTTTGTGTTGGTCAGTGCTGTGGTCACAGCCAGACAAATCCTTGGTGTTTATCCCCTTCATGAAAACTGTTGTATCTTTCTAGCTAAGCTTTTCTTGTTTGCCTCCAGGAAAAAAAAATCACTGCATTTTCTCTTGCTGGAAAAAGTTATAGGACAAAAAATAATAAAAAAGAGCTATAGGAGAAGAAAACCTGACAATACAGACAGAAGGATTTAATGCTGTCATTGAAGACATAGGGAGGGAAAGAAATGGAATAGATTCAGTTTGGTCACTGAGATTGGATCAAGTATCCTCCAAGAGAGGGAGGAAAGTCATAAAGACTGAGAAAAGGAAGTCTCAGGACAAGGAGGGTTTTCCTGGGAATATATCAAAAGTTCTAGACATAAAGTGGAGCACCTGGCTGAGCAGAGGGGATGTGCACACAGAACATCCAACATTGCTGCACTCATGCATTGAATGTGGGTTGTGTTTGTCTGGCCCAAACTGTGTCCAGGGAGCTGGTAAACTTTGTGCTGTGTCTGTACCAAAGGAATCTTCTTTGTGTTTCCTGTTCCACTAGGGGAAAGGAAAACAACCAAGAGCAAGAAACACAGGGAGGCTCAGGGCCTTGGATAAGGATTTCTTGGCTGGTTTTGCTCTGGGCTTCACAGCATTGCTGTTCAGGCAATCACATGTAGGCAGCTCAATCTTCACATGCTCAGCTGCTGGTTAACCATGTGGGATGGTTCCCAAAGGAGGGAAAACTCTGTGGGGAGGTGAGGGGGCAAGCAAAACTGCTCTGCCAGATTTTTGAAAAAGCTTCCACAAATGTTGTGAACCTAGGATGAGTGTCAGAAATCTGGCTTTTGGTGGAATTGAGGTAAAATTTGCTGTGAGACTACACTTGGCTCACCTGGGAAGGAGCATTTAGGTAGGGAGGAGCTGCAGTGTGCAGTCTGTTGCCCAGGCAGAGTCTGGGATATGGGAAGGAGCTTTGTAGGGTGGGTGGAAGCAGCTGGGAGGGGTGGAGAGCACAGTCTGTGAAAATCAAAGCTTCTCTGTCCCAGGAACACTAGAGCTGAGGAATTTTGCATTTCCAAGGTGGTGAGCCTTCTCCAGACCCTGTGAAATATGAGCCTGGGATGTGTCGTGTTAAACCTCTTGATGGGGAAAAGGCAAGTGTAGGGGAGGAGGAAAGGGAGGCAGAGGAGGCAGAATGCACAGAGCAGAGGCCAGAGGCCCCTGTTTGGGTGCAAGCACCAATCTGCTGTCTGTGTGAGCCTGCCTGAGTTGCATATGCTGTCCTTTTCTGTGTGCTCAGAAAATTGTGATAAATAGAGGTCCAGGCAGGGAAGAGCATTTATTTTTATTTGCCTATTTTTGTCATTCACTTGGCACATCCAGATGAATGGTGGAAGCAGGAGAGAAAGGCTGTTCTCCTTGTGCATGCAGCCCTGGGTGTGGGGCAGATTCTAAAGACAGCTGGATTCCTGCTGACCCCTTGCAACCTACCTTCACCTTGGAAATATCATCCAGTGTAATGGTCTGCTTGTGGCAGCTGTGCCAGCAACCCTGTGGAGTCTTTCAGTCAGAGCTGTGGATTGGCAGTTTCCATGCTCTCCAGCTGGGATAGCTCAGGTGCTGCTCTCTGTCCTCTCCTCTGTCCCATCAGGTACCAGAGTGGGAGTGGAAGGATCTCCTCCTGATACTTCAGCTCCCAGCAGTCAGACAGAGAGCACATTAACCCACAGGGTGTTCTGCCCCTCTGCAGGGCATGGATTCATCATGCCCCAGCCAGGAGCTGCCATTCTGTGGACAACACCTTTAGTCCCACTTCCCTTTTGTCTAGAGACAAATTACTTTCAGCTTTCTCTTTTCATGAGAAAGCATTTTCAAGTGTGCAGACTGCTCACTTGTGTCTTTTTCCCCTTCCAATTTTCTCTTTCCAGCATGCCAGTGTCAGTAGCCCCAGTTCAACAGGGACCCAGGGGTGCTTGTAAAGCATCATCCCCTCCCTGTCAAAGCCAAGTGAGGAGGATGAAGTAAAGCCCCAAAGCATCGGGTGGATATGACACTGTGCTTAGCAAAGAGGGCAAGAGGAAAATGTTTGATGCCTTGTTGGTCCACTGAAAGTTAAAATTGGCAGCAAAGACATCAAAGCAGGTGTGGGGATGCTTCTGCAGGATTTGCCAAGGACTTCTGTGCTCCTGTCTGATGCTGGGAGCCAGGGCAGGGGAGAGGCTGCAAGCACAGCCTGTTTAATATTCTCTGTCTCTCTGATCTCCCCCCTACCCTACAGAAGCAACACGTCCCCTGTTTCTGCAGAGCTTGTCCTGAGCAATAGCAGCATCTGTCAGGGGTTATGGTGGCATTAGCCTCATGGAGCTGGGAGTTAGCAGTGCTTGGCAGAGTGACAGTTCTGCTGTACCTTACATAAATCTGTATCTTGCATAAATCTGTCTCTGCCTACTCTGCCAAGGTGTGTGGTCACCGTTTGTCTGATTCCTCCTGCTGCCCACAAGGCCTTTGTGTAGAAGATCATATTGCTTGAGAACCTTCATCTTTCTTCATTCCATACCTTTTCAGTTGTTTCATTCTCACAAAGTCCTAAAAGGGACCTACCTTAAACAGGTGTTTATTTTCAATTAAATTCCCATCACCTGTCCCTCACAGGAACTTTAGAAATCTCCCTGTATTGTTATGGAATTGAATTCCTTGAGCGTCCCTGTGGCTTTGGCAGCAAACCCCAGTATCCTCTTCCTGCTGACTCCTGCTTTGGGCTGTGCCTAATCCTGAGTACCCACAAGGTGCCTACCTTGTTCATCAGTACTTCATGGTATTTTGTTGCCTCTCATCTGCTTTTTTTGAGCCTTCTAGACCCTTCTGAGGCCAAAAAATAATAACTACATCAGTTCTTTGCTGTCTATCAGTGTCTAAGGAAATTCTACAGGAAAACAAGAAACCCCTTACAAAGCATATCATTACATCCCCAACCATACTTGTTCCATGTGTTTTCAAACAAAGCACCTGAAAAGAAAATGTTGGCCCCTTGAAAGCATCTCTGGTCACATGAGGCTTGGCCTGAGCCACTCTCTTGTCCCCATCTCTGCTCAGGGACATGGCCAGTGATTTCCTGTGTCACGTTGGCACACCCATCTGCCACCAACTGCTTCACTGTGTTAAGGCTCTAATAAAGACTTGCTCTGAGCATTGTGGCAGGCACCAGTATAACATTTCTGTTGGTCTGCAGGGCCAAGTCCTTGGGATGTATTGCCCAATAAAATACAGCAGCTCCAAAGGAGAGTGTGATCTGTCAGGCAAACTCATTGCACCTCTCAGTGAGAGTCTCCACTGAGACATGTCCTCAGGTGCTGAGATGGAGGTACTTGAGTGTAAGAATACTTAGTGCTGGTATTATTTATGATTGTTTGGTGTCTTGTGCTGGTGAGCAGTGAAGGTGGCACACTCTTCTACCACAGGTTATCCAGGGGGGAAAAAAAATAATCCCGTACTGTGTTACAGCCTACATCCTGAGCTCTTAAAATGGAAGTTTCTGTTTTGTCTCCAAGCCCTTTTTCTTTTGTAGGCAGACATAAGAGCTGTAATACCAAGTGAATGGTATGTACTAAGTCTATACAATGGCTCTTTAAAAAAAAAATAATTACATATGGTACAAGAGGGAGAGGAAACCACTCCATTCCTGTAAATGGCCACTTAAGATGTGGAGAATAAATAACTGCAATAAATAATCTGGTATAGCTGAGCTTTAGCATTTGGGAGTAAATCAGAGCTCTTTCCCCATTGTCTGCCTCGGAAATGGAGTTGGAAGGAAAGACTCCACTCAGAGTTGTGGCAAGGTGTTGGAGAGCCCCTGGGAGCGTGTAGGAGTCCCCTGCTCTCCCGTGTGCCTCGCTACCCTTCCCCGTTCGCAGGCGTGTGCCGCTCTCCGTGCGAGGGCAGAGACTCCCTTCAGTCTGGCTCTCCCCTCGTGAGCAAGTGCCAGAACGGCGCTGGGGAATCAAGGCTCTGCCGGCGGAGCCAGCGCATCCCCGGCTCTGCCCTTGCTGCGCATCCCTCCCTCCCTCCCTGCATCCACCCATCCCTCCATCCCTCCATCCATCCCCACCTGAGCGGCCGCTCCCCTGCGCCGTGCGGGCTCCGCTGCCGCTATTTAAATGCGGCTCGGGTGTCTGTGTGGCTTTAAGGCACATGTGATGCTGCTCTCCCGGGCAGGGCTGTGCTGAGATCGGCTCGGGCACGGCAGCAGCAGCCGCGCTCCTCCCGCCGCCCGTGCGGAGCCGGCGCTCGCCGCTCCTCGCCCTCAACTCAGAATCGCCCCCAGACCGCTCCGAAAGGCTCCTCGAGCAGCAGGGCGATGCTAGGAAATGATTTAAAGGTGAAAATGAGAAGGTTTCCACCCCTCAAACCTTGGCCACTTTTCTGACGGCGGTCTGAGAGCTCAGATGTCTTCTTTACTCTGGGAACAGGATTTGTAACGGAAAAGAGATTTTTTTTTTTTTTTTCTACTTTTAATCCTGATAAAGAAGATTATTGGGACGCTATAAAAGAAATCCCCTATTGTGGTACAGATGGATTTAAAAAAGTATTAGATCTTTCCGATGAACACTACTAGAGTGCTCTGCTCTTGGTTGGATTACTCAGGTAAGGAGCTTCCTCAGGATTTAAGATTCAGAAAGCAGATCTGAATCTCATCAGATAATAAGTGGAAAAAATTCACTGCTGTGTTTCTATACTAGCGACAAGATGATCTCTGGGTAAAATTGTGTGTGTGACAGTTTATTGATGAATGAGTGCATAGAGAAATGTTTTTAAGAAATATTGGGTTTGGGCAAAGGTAGTTTGGAATAGTGCAGTTTGAGAGAGATTTTTATATTTTTTAAAAAAACCACAAAAATTAATAATAAAGGCTGAGTGGGCAAAGTAAGTCTGCTGTCCATGTGCTAAGAACATGATATTGGAGGAAAGACACAGGAGCATTTAGCAGGTTATGGAAGTTTTGATCTTCGGCTGGGATTTTTAAAGTTCAGTTTAAATAACCTGAATACCTGAAATTCTCCTGCGTGAGACTCACCTTTCCCTTTGCCTTGTGGTATAAAAAGCACGGGAGCACCAATTATGACAAGAAGGTGTTAATTCCTGAAGACACGGGAAGCCTCCTGGGAGCTCCCTGATCTGAGGAGATTGAACCTATTTTGCAAGATAAATGGGTCTAAAAAGAGAGGAGAAAAAGTGTATTGTATACTGCAAAGCAAACAGTTGGAAATGAAATTAATTATACACCAAGCAGTGCATCAAGCACTCAGTACAGAGAAAGGAAGAGCCTCATGCTGATCAAAATAATGTTTTGGTACTCTCTATTAATTATACTTGTCAGTTTATGTGGTTCATTTCAACTAATTAGACTTAAAAAGCTTCCCAAAGACACTGCTGCTTTAAAACCAGGGCAAAAAAAAAAGGATTTATATGCATATATTTTGTTACCACAGCATTTCACTATTTTAATTGTTCATCTTCCTACTGTAGAAATCCCCTGATATTGCATGCAGATATTTTTTGGTTATTTTTTTTTGTAAAGGCATGATTTTTTTTTTCCATGTGAAAGATTTAATCTTTCAAAGTCTTTCTTGCTCTGTGAAAATGATGTTCAGCTGATTGGATTATTAGATAGAGAGCAGCATCCCGTCATTGGCTGAGTGAGGAGAGTGCCTGAAGTTTGATTAATTTGGCCATCTGAAATGCAGCAGAAGGTGCTGTTAAGGGAACTGGACGATGTGTAGCGTAGCTGAGCCTTGCAAACCTCCTGGTCCTTGCAGGCACTGAGAAAGAGCTGCTGAAGTTAACGAGTCACAGGGAAATTCAGCCAGTTACTACAGCCATCAGCACAAGTGTGAAAACACACACTTGTCTGCACTGGATGGCCAAGTGCACCAGCAGACAAAGAAATTGCCTTTTCCTTTTGCAAAGGGAATATTTTTAAAATCTTGACACAATCTGCTTTGTGGAAACATCAAATCTTCTATAGAACACATGTGAAAATCTGTCTGGTCATACTCCAGTCTTGTACATGCACAGGTCGAACAAAAGGAAGCTGATTTCATCTAGGGATTAGAACATAATTCTGAGAAACAATTACTTGGTTTGGTAGACAGAAGCATGATTAATAATTAATGCTTGCAAAAGCAAAAAAAAACCCAAACAACGTACTGTTACGTTCTGGGTCAGTAATAGCCTTTTTAGTTTTGGGGATGGAGTATTCTGGCAGTGTCTTGGATATCTGAGGTTGTTTTATGCCTTTCTGCAATGTGTTTAAAGCAGCTTTGATACTGTCTGGACATCATGTTGGTTTTTTCCAACTGCTGCTCTGATTTTTTTTTTTTAAATTTGGTTTATATTTTTAACTCCCTTGTAAATTGAGCTATAGATCAGAGTGAAGATATTTTCCAGCTTCTTTTTATATTGTGGTTTTTTTTAGTCCTCAGATTATTACAGTTTGATTTTTACCACTGAATTATTAAAGTTATCTAGGCTCCTGTGTTGATGTCTCTTTACCTCAGCTGTCCTTTTTGGGCATGACCTTTGTTGTACAACAATTGCATCCTGCAAGGGGAGAATAATAATCAAAAGACATTTAGCAAAAGGAGTGAAAAAGAAAAATATTAAAGACACTGTTGTAATGGAAGCTGACTATTCTGTGCGCTGTAAGGCATCGGATAATAATGTGTGTCTAATATTTTGTTTAGAGAATGGCAGTGGTCTCTGCAATGTCCTGGGTCCTGTATTTGTGGATAAGTGCCTGTGCAATGCTGCTCTGTCAGGGGTCCCTCCATCACACTTTCCAGCAGCATCACCTGCACAGACCAGGTAGGACTGAGCTCAGCTCTGGGCTTGCAGGCTCTCTGCCCGTGCTCGTGTCTGTCTTGGTAAATGATTGACTCATCAAAATTCTTTTTATCATTTAAGTTTTATGAGTTGTTTGCCTTTTTATTGCACAGCATCTGTTTTTTTGGTGAGCCTAATGTGTGTTGTGCTTTGCCAATCCAATGTGGGAATATTCATCCTTTAATGTCATTTTCTAACAATTTCCCAAGGTAAGAATCCCGTTGTGGTTAGGGGTTCCGTTTCTGTGTCCTTGTTTCTCTCTCCCCTTCTCCCCATTTGGTGAAGTTCTGGAAGCTCTGTAGAACCCGGGCACTGTGACAGCACAGCTTTGTGGAACTTTGGACTCATCTGACCCAAACTGGCCTCGGGCTTGTTCCTGAAACCACCAGCACCAAATCTCCCTCAGTGCCCCGTGTGTGCTGGAGGTCAGGTGTTTGCCTGGATTAAAGGAGACGCTCTCACTCTCAGGTTCTCAAGTTTGCCTCTGAAAATTGATGGGGCTGCACAAGTGTGACCTGGGGGAGAATTTTGGATTGTGAGTAGAGTGCAGTGCCTGTAAAGGCAGAATCAATCCCACAGGTTAGCAGTGGAGAACACAGCTCTCTTGGACTGCTGGGTCTGCAGGGACAGCACAGCAGTGGTTTTATTGTGTTTTTATTAATAGAAATGGATCACATAACCCCTTCAACTGCTAATTGCACTTTGAAGAATGTGCTATGCTAAAAATTGAGGTGGTGGCATTTTCTAGCACAGTATTTTCATCTGCTTAAAATTAGATGGGCCAAGAATGTCATTTTGCCAAATATGAATTCAAAGAAAATGTGGGAGAGGCTTTAAGAGTTGTAGAAATGAAAGATGGAAAGTGTTAACTCACAGTTATGAGTCATTTTACAATGTAGAAATTAATATTTTAATGCTTTTTGATTGAATGACATCCCTTCAAAGATAGATTGTCTTGAACACAGGTTTTTAGTAACTTTAAAACTCAAAGTTTTCCCAAGTAGATTTCTTGCCCAGAAGTCAGAGGTATTGGCATTGTCTTGGTTTGTTGTAATAAAACATAAATGTTATAGAGGAAAATCCCAAATCCTTACTAGGCCAGGTCTCAATGCCCGTGTTAGGGTATCAGATTAACCAAGGGTGTTACCTTTACCCCCTGGCACTGAAGATGTAGGAATGCTTGAAGTTTGAGGCATGAGGGACTTATTTGGGACTCACAGAGATTTATTATAATGCAATTATCAGTAATGCTGCTGGTTATTTGAGTGTGTCCCTAGTGAAGGAAAGGGGAAAAAACAGCCCAGCTAAGCAGATACGTAAAAGGAAAATGTAATATCATTTTATGGAATCAGTTGAAACAAGTGACATTATGAGAAAAAATGAGAGCTGGGCAGATCCAGAGCTCTGCAACATTTGCCTAAGCTTGAAAAATCACCTTTTTTATGAAGCAAGAACAGCAAGACACTGAATGCATACCAAATGTTGGGGAAATGTGAAAAATGACAAAATCTTTCACTCAGGGATGTGCTACAGATAGAGTGAAGGTTTTACAGCTGCCTCATCACCTACTCAGAAGCAGCCAAGCTTTCCCTCCTGCGAGCCTGGCTCAGGCAGCTTCTCTGCACCCTACATGAATAAGATTGATGGTGCTCTGATCCCAGGCAGCCAATTTCAGTCTCTCAAGAAATAATCCACTACATTGACAGATGAGTGAAATTTGACATGATGTTCACCTCAAATTCAGATTGTGCTGCACCTGGGAAGTACCAGCCAGTGAGTGTTCTTTAGGGAAACTCTTAGATATTTTGGACGATTTCTGCTGTCACAACAGAAAATCAAGACAGTGGTTTTTTTATAAGGCCCTAAATTTGCAGTCTGCCAACTGAATGTGAAAGTTTGTACATAAAAGGGATGGAAATATGTTAACTAGCAAACTGAGTGATTTTAATGTATTCAACTGCAGTCCCTGAGCACACCCTATTTTTCATATTTATATTATTAGGAATGCGTAGCTTACTTTTAGTTAGAAACTGTGTAAGTGAGATTGAAATGTTCAGCCAAATAAAAGTGAATAAAAAAACGGATGCAGATGAGCCAAAGCATAATTTCAGTAATTTAATATTTTGTATATGAAATTTAAACTTATTGAATCATGACAAATAAGCTGTAATCAATAGCATGCTCAGCATACCTTTTCTTTCAGTTTGTGATCCTCCATTGATAATGAGCTGCTCTAAAATAAGAGAATTTGAGCAGTTCATCTCCATCATGGGGCCACTTCGGTACAAGATAATTAAAAAGGCAGATTCCACCCCATCTTGTGCTTCTCATACTTGATGAATAGAAGAGTCTCACTGAGCACAGGAAGGTGCAGGTAAAAGATAAAATCCTCTCAGAGTGTATTTAGCATAATAAACTTGAACTGAACACAGTGGATTAGCACAGTGAATATATCCATCTGGACCATGGCAGTTAATCCAGTTTTGAAACCCTGGAAATCAAGGGCAATATATTAAAAGGTTAGTTTATCACCAGAGATTTCTGAGCTTGATCTTTTTTTTTCTCCCTGAAACTTTTTCTTAAAGAAGTATCTGAATGGGCTGAAATAGATTTTTACACACTGCAATCACAGAAGCTTAAAGCCTCTTTCCAGTGCAGTATAATTTTTTTTCATTTTTCGAATTCAGTACTTCTTTATTCAGTTAGATGACTGAGCAGAAGGTATGAACCTGGAAACAAATGTGATAAACTGCTCTACATGACAGTATTTGTGATTGACTGTAGCTTTATTTTCTGTGAAATGCTGGCAGGTGGGCACCGGTAGTAAAGCCATAGTAAATACTGCTTGCTTATGAGATGAATGATGCTGTATTATTTGTGCCTGTTGATTAATTCTTTCTTGTCTCATTAACACGGTAAGAAGCTTGAGTGCTGCTCTTTAGTGCCCTTAAGTATTGGTGCCTGTTCCTTTTGACCTGGATAGGTGAGGAGGAGACCTGGGAGTAAACCTGCAGAAGCCCATTGCAGTGTAATTCCCCTTGGGCAATACTCATGGCTTTCTGCAGGGTTTTTTATGCCTATATTTCATTTTCACGAAAATCATGTTAGGCAAAGGATGTGTGAAAGCATTCACAGGAAATAACTTTATGTGGAAACAAATCTCCATCTTCTTTGCAAGCTTGTCATTTCTGTGTGATTTAAGAAGAACAGTGGTAATGAAAAGAATTCCATGCTGGTTGTTTTAGTCTCTAAGATAGACACAGATGTAGGGCTGTTGAATTGGCCTGAGGGGTTAGAGTGCACATGTGATTTGCAGAGTTATCTGGTGCCTGTGATAGTTCATTGATCATCTGATTGACAGGATTGATCCTCCCAGCTGTAGGAAGTAGATGCTGGGATTTGGTGACACAACAAGATACTAGCAAAGTACAGGATTCAAGTTAAAAAAAAAAAAAAATGCCGCCATCACCCTTTCAATCATGCAAATCTTTGCAAAATTTTGACTTTGTTCGATATTGGATCTGTCAGCTAATCATGGGTGACGACTTTGGCCATGTGTTACTTGGAAGGACATGGGATTCTCCTGTAAGTTTGTGCAAATGAAATTAGGCACTCATCAAGTTAGTCCTGTGTGCAGTGTAAAGATGTAAGGCAGACACAAGCAGAAAAAGGTACCCACTGTAGCACTGCTGACATCTGCAAATATGTTAATTTAAAAAAGGCCTGTTCAGAGGAAGAAATCATGGACTGAATCAAGGCTGGAATTTTATGATGCTAAACATGAAGTACTTTTATTGCAACAGTAGTTAATGATGTGCCTATTAAAAATCTTCTCAAGAAGTGACTCTCTGTACTACGTGTTGTGAGATGTTGTGAGATGGAAAAATCAGTCTCAAAGCAATTCTGCATCGACTAACAAGGAACATCAACCTGAGGATGCTCTGAGCATGTTTCTCAGTAGACAGCATTGTGCAGAAACTCTAGTCTGTGGCTGTGAGCAAAAAATGTCTTAGTTCTGATCTTGGCCTTCCCACTGATTTTTTTTTTTTTTTTTCTAATAGCCTTGAGATAAACTGCATATTTTCACATTTCAAAAGGTCTGCTATTTTCATATGCCCCATATATGTGGCTATTCAGTTCAAAACGGGCAGGGTTTTGAATCTAATTCCTCAGCGAAGTATAAATAAAATGTCTCTACTTTGTAGAACAATTGAGATTTGGAAGATAAGTTCAGCAGGATTTTTGCTCCTGGTGCTGAGAGGAGCAAGTAGTAACTAGGTAGCTACTATATAAAAGTTTCTATGATTAGCAAGAATTGTGTTTCATTAATCACACAGTGTGAATGCAAACTGTTGCCTTCACTATTCAATGTTCAAATTGCCAGGCAGGAACACAGCCAGCTGTGGCCATGAAAGGCGACAGCTATTGCTTCTTTCTGTGTTAATTAAAATGAACAAATTTTTAAGTTCTAAGGTCTGATTCAGTTTTCATTGACACAAGCAAATGCCCAGGAAGCACCACAGTGCCCTGGTTTGTTCACAGTCAGAAAAATCCCGCTCACAAGGAGCTGTTCCAGTCACTCACTGGAAAGATCTCCCTTGTGATACCTTTGTTATACACACCTGGCCTTCACAGGCTGCTCTTGAAAATGTGAAATTACCAACTGCTAACTGAAGAAATCCAGGTTGTAAGTACCTACTGTGCTCCTGGTCACATCCAAAGTACATTTGGATGTATGTGGACACGTATTTTGTTTAGGAAGAGAACTGATGTGACAAAATCAACGCTTAAGCATGAAGTAGGGTTTCTAGCAGCATGATGGCAATGAACTGCCTGCTGTGCTTGTGTGATGGGCTTGTTTACAGCAGCAGACTTGATCAGAAGTATTGCATCCTGTGATTTTGATTTTTTGATTTATTTTTCTGAAAAATCAAACTTCTGAAACAAAACCAGCATGGCTCCAAGGTGTGGTTGCAGATAGGGTTAGCCACGGGGGTTTCTGGGGTCTGTAAGCTGTTAGTTGAGACACAGGGAAATAAAGGGGAAGGGATAGATTAGCATTGCTAGGGGTCAGGCAGTGGCAGGAGGAGAAGGGCAGCTGAGATCCTCAGAGCTTGGTGCAGGTGGAGGAGAGCTGTCCCCAGCCACACTGCTGAGTGTGATCCTTGTTATGATCCAGGGAGATGGGGCAGCTCCATGGGCTGTGAACAGCAGAGTGGGCAGTGGGGCCCTGAGCAGCCCAGGGAGAATCCCCAGGAGCTGCTGGAAGTGTGGCTGCACTCCCTGCGGGTGCCCATGGGGAGGATGGTTTGTAAGGATAGTGCAGAAGACAATTTTCCTCAATGAATTACAGCTGCACTGATTCAGAGAAGTGGAGACAGCCTTGCCTGCCCAGTGAGGATGGGGATTGTAACAGAGTGGGAGTTATAACAGCTAGTCCAGAGTAAGTTACACTTGCAGCTTGGGATGGAGTTGCTGGCTGTGCTGTGAGGAGGAAGGGACGTGTTTGTAAAGGGACATAAGGTAAGGAGATGCTGTGTGAGGGACAGACAGGGTTGGGCAGCTGGGTATGGGACAGGCTGGGTTAGTCAGTCATGCAGAAGGAAACTTGCAGAGAGGAGAGAAAGAGTCAGAGCTGTGTGGAGCTGCCTGAGAGAAAGCAGGTAAAGCTTTTAATAAAGGACTGATGATGGTGTCAGTCCAGTCCATCTCGACATAATTACTACAGGTGCCCATTCCTTGTGAGTGCACTCCCGTGGGCACCCTCACTGCACATCTTGTGCAGAGCAGCGATGGCAAAGTGCTCCCAGAGGGATAATGGGATGATGCTTCCTGCACGGGTGTTTTGACACTCTCTGTGCCCTGGTTGAGTCTCCCTGCTCTGCCCTTCCTCCTGGCCACTCCTGTCCCCATCCCTTGCCACTTCAGCTCTCCCTCAGGCATCTCTGCAGGTGCAAATCAAATCACTCCTGCCATGGGGAAAAAGGGGCCAAAAATCCCCTCTAGCAGTGCTGGCCCTGGCAGCATCTCCTGCTCCCACTGTGCTGAGCCTCCCTCTCCAAGAGCAGCCTTGGGGCCCTGGTGACTCATGCAGGGACCTTTCAGTGCACACCACTATTTGTAGCTCGCTGTCGTGGTGTTAAAGACTCTGAGAATTCATTCTGTGGTGGTGAAGTCCCCAGGAAAATTTGGCACCTACAAACATAAACCCCAAAGGCAAACTACATTGCTCAGCACTGAAGTATTTCTGCTGATAACATCAGAAATGTGCCTTTAATGATTAGCCTGCTTTAGTCTAAGGCTCATTTATATTTTAAAAGGTAATATTCAAGTGCATTGCTATATAAGATGGATGTGTTTTTCCCCTATAAGTTTGATATTATTTTATCCTGTTCTGTCTATAATCTTTGTATTTCCTTCTGAATGTTTTTCTTTCCACTCAAACCAAACTTTGCTGTGAGCAAGATTATTTTTTTTCCTGGTGGAACTCACCATTTTTTGCTGTTTTCAGATGCCCTATACAGAACAGTTTTCTCCAGCTGTACTTATTCCTTTACAAGGGAGTGATGCTGGAGCTTTCTGTTCATTGTGCCCTGGGTAGGGACCACGAGAACTGCAGCACAGATGGAATGTAAATTTATGAGACTCAGGCAGTGATGCACAATGAGGAATCGGGGGTGTAAATTAAGCTGAATGAAGTTACAAAGCCCAGTGTTTCTGTGACTCATATTTCTACGCTCTATTTAGATGGTTTTTTGACATCTCTCTTGCCTTCTGTATTTCTTTTGGAGAAACAGTTTGCCTCTTTTCTTTCATAGTGGGTAAAGAAAACACTCCTGCCCTTCTTGAAAGGTCACTTCAGTGACAGCAGGGTGCAGGATCACTGTTGCTATCATGATAATCAATAACTGTGTCCTTCTATTCCATTGTAATCCTTATTTTGAGAAAAAAGCTTGGCTTGAGAGCTGAATTGATGGGAGGAATGGAACATTTTACTAGTTTTTGGATGATGTGAAAGTGATTCCTTGAGAATCAGCAAGTGAAGCACATGAACCATCTGTTGTCTGGGATGGGCACCCTTGTTGTGGTGCAGTGTCTCTGAGTTCCAAGTAACCCAGGGAATAACCTGCTCTCCATGAGCAGCTCCCACCCAGCCACACGTGCTGGGAGATTTTTGGAACTGGGCACAAATATTTATTCCATGAACAGTTAAGTTTTATTTGTATACCATGTACCTTAACCAGGCAACTAAAGACCAGCTTAAACAGTGATCCTTGTTTTTTCATTATCAGGAGAGCTGTTGGTTCAGGTTAAAGAATGTTCTTAATCCATCCTCGTGCACGATCCAAAGATCCTGCTGGATTAATTTAGTTTGCTGTAGTTGACAAATCTGAACCAAGAACCCTCATTTTGAACCTACCAAAACACAGTGAGCAAAACACACTGCCAATTAAACTGTGTACAAGTGAAAGTTATATCTGTAAAGAACTTGATTAAAACCTCCTATGAATTGACATACCAGTTTGTTGGAAAGTGAGGAAACTGGGACCCTGATTTTTCTGTGTCAATAATGTCAGCAACCAAGGGCTCTACAGATCAGCCTGGGTACAGGCAAGAGCCTCAGGATCTAAACTGCACACCCTGATAAAACTTCATTTTTACTGTCCTCATTAATGCTCTCCAAAACTGCTGCTAAATATTTCTGGCAAGCAAGGCTTCAGTGCAATTGTACTGTGTTGTTCAGGATTTATTAATTATAATCTTTTCTTGCAGAGTCTATTTATATTTGATCATGACATTAATTGGTTGCCAAAACAAACTAGAGTTAATGGTGTTTAATTAAGTGGTTGAGAGCAAGCAAGGACATTTTATTTGGAAAATTGGTTTCATTGATTTACATGTTTGTTTCCTAAAAGAACATGCAGAAATGAAGGGAACCTATTGGTTAGCACCTCTTTCCTATGTGCTGCCCAAGAATCACAATAACACAGTGATGACTTTGAACATGTTCAAGAGTTTAAAAGTATCTGTAGTTCATATATTTGCCTGTATAAACACATTAAAAAGTAAGTGTTCACATTCTGAATTTAAATAAAGCTGAAAACCAGAGAGAAATGAGATCAAATACCACTGAAACTATCATTAAGGCCATGTTCAGAGCACTGCATTTTGAAAAAAACACATTTTAGAGAAGATCTTTGCTTAATTTCTGGACTGGCTAAAGGTGCTGAGGATAAGTAAGGTATGGTAAAATGCACTGAAATATGACTAGATAGATATTTCCTGTAATTACGTTCATAAAAATAACCCCATTATTTTATTTCTGTGATAGAGTAATCCCTACACTTTCTATCGTGTTTAAAAATTGGCTAATTTTACAGCTCAGAAACCTTTGAACACCAGCCTATTTCATGTTTTAAAGCCAAAATTGGAAATTACTAGGAAACTCTTAAGGACTTAATATTTGGGAGTTTTGTTTGTTTTGAAGAATCACTTTCCAAAGCTGAAACTTTAAGAAGTGGATTGATATCTTTGTGCCTTCTTTATTTCTGCCTTGATATTCCTCTTTGAGGAAAAAAAAATTATCAGTGTAGGTATTAGCAGCTACCCAAAACAAGCCATCATCCTGATGAAGGCATAAATCTTGTCTGGAAGCATAAATTCCAGCAGTGGCTGCCTTCTTCCCAAGAGGAATCAAGACCCTAGAGAGTTCAAATTCAATATCAGGGTGAACATGAGGAGGATCTTGTGTATCCTTCTGGCTGGTACCAGCTCTTGTTTTAGTTCAGAGCAGCACTGAAATTAAAGTAGGTGTGGTATTTTCAGAAGTTGCCTTTATTAATACAAGGATATACTTTCCATTAAACAGCAGAGATCGGGGAGAAATCTTGCTTTAATCAAAAGCTCTCACAGCTAAGCTAACACAAATGACTGACTTTCATTAACAC
This sequence comes from Acridotheres tristis, assembly GCA_037013685.1. Taxonomy (NCBI): domain Eukaryota; kingdom Metazoa; phylum Chordata; class Aves; order Passeriformes; family Sturnidae; genus Acridotheres; species Acridotheres tristis. The sequence continues at coordinate 5,320,517 of CM072899.1, read as the reverse complement.
ATTAAATTCCTCTTTTTGGTTGCTTGCATGGGGTGCTTTCAAATTTGGGTGGTCAGCCGGTCAGAAGTCACTGCTGTGTGAAAGAACCCCAAGGGATGAGTTGATGCTCACAGAGGTTTTTTGAGTTTGTAATTGTTTTCAGTGTGCTGGGGCAGGATCTGACAGAGAATGACTGTGTCTAAGCCAGCTCCCACATCGGTAGTATAATTATTTCTTTAGAAATATCTCTTTCTGAGGCTTTAAGATGCGGCAATTTTTTTTCCCCTCCAGGTAATTAGAAACTGTGTTTCCTCAGCTGAAATCACAGTGCTTTCTCCATTAAGTCAGCTGCCTGGGTGGTGTTTATCCTAACCTTGTTTTGAGTTTCTCCAACAAATAGATGACTCCTTTAGTTCTAATTTAGTTTCTCTTGGTATTTCTATTATCTCTTTCTAGTTGGCAGGCAAGGAAATCAGATGTGCATCAAATGAAACCATTTGTCATGGATTAGTGCATGCAAATGCCTTGATAACAGCAGTAGACAAAAGCTGTGAGTGTCTGAGCACTGACTTAGGAAGAGAAAATTAACAAGGCCAAAGCAGCACTGATAGCTGTCCCTAAATGAGATTATTCAATGCCTAGGAGCAGGACAATGCTTCTGTGCCCTCCCTTGACATTTGTCCTCTACTCAAATCTTAATACATCAGGGAAATTCACAGTGAAGCCTGTGAAATGGGGAAGTGTCTGTGACAGCTCCTGGCTTTCCCAGGAATATGGATACATCAGGACTTTCCCATCCATTAAAACCCATCTGTAGGCCCAGCAGAGGTGGAGGATGGGGCTCACAGGTGGGCAAAAGTAGAGAAAAAACATAAGTGATCCTCCAACCTTGTGTATCCCAATTTGCCACAGTACACTGGGAGTCAGGAGAGCTGCCAGGCAGACACAGTGAATTCTGCTGAGGTTGAATGTATCCTCCTCAATGACTTCTTTGGAAAAATTTTGCATTTCCTTCTTTCCCCGAGGGCAGAATTGAGTAATTGCTTAATACTGATTCCTACTGTTGATAACAAGCTGAACTGAATGAGTTGAGTGGTTATTAGATATTTATCTCCTGCTTGTCACATGGTTACTCCAGTTCCATTATGAGCCTGCTTGGTCGTTTCTGAGTCCTAAGAGGTAAAACGTGAGCTCTGGAGTTCCCCACTCAAAGGATGGAGGGAGGAAAAGCTGAAACACTGTTGTAGGAAGGGGAATTTTGAGATGTCCTGACTGGGAGCAGGCTGTGGGCAATGAGCATCCAGGGCACATTGTATTTCTAACTCTCCAAATTCATCCCTGGGAGATCACCAGACACAGAGGCTGCCATTTAGTGCAAAGTCCACAATGTAGGCAGATTAGCAGCTGTTTTCTGTAGGTTTTTATCCTGTTTCAGTCTTAAGTTTCCTTCTCTCTCCCTCTGAGTCAGTTTCCTTTGTTTTCTCTAAATCTTCTTTTATGTAGGCTCCTATGGCTCTCACTTCTGAAAAAGGCTTTCTGAACCTCCTCCTCTTAGTCAATGCACCTTGATGTGGTGTTTGAGCAACAAAATTGTTTGATTTTTATCCCAGTTCAAGCACCAGTGATATCTTAATATCTAGATATCTTGAAACTAAATAGTTTCAAACAGTTCTATTTAAAAAATCAAAATTGAGCTCTTTGATAAAAAAACTTGAAGTTCTAGAAATAATTTCCTACTTCCTGATATTGACAGGATAGATTAAGTGTTTTCTAAGAAAAATGGGGAAAAATATAAATCATAACCTCTTCTACCCATAAGAAAAACTATTTCTGTTGATAAGAATCTTCCTGTGGGAAAGATTTCTTAGTGGTTTCTGGTGTCTACACAGCCTACATGTGTTTTGATTGGTACCTTCTACAAGCAGTGTGGTATTGAGCAGTTCTTTGTACCAGTCAGTCCTCTGAGGTTCAGGCTATGCAAGCCCCCCCTTAAACCCTGTTCTCAGGTGAAATGAAGGATTTCTTACATTCCTTTCTTGTTTTTCAGCCTATCAAAGGAAAAGGTGTAATCTGTAGTGTCTAGAGATGGAAACAAGCTACAAAGTAGTATCAGATTTATACTGCAGTCCTTCTGATGAGGACTGTGTGTGTTTAGTATGCTGCTCCCTACATCTGAGGGGCTGTGCTCTTTAACAGGTGAGAAGAGATTATCCCTTAGTCCTGACAGAATCTATGAATCAAAATCTGGAGGGGAAATTAATGCAGAGTTTAAAATGCGAACCTGCTTTCAAATGTAACTATAGTAAAATAGTTTTCTCTGTATAATGCATTATATAAATTAGTATCTTAAGTTTCAGCTTTCTTACTCTGAGCTATGTCCTGTCTGCTTTCCAAGTGCTTTAACATCCAGATTTCACATAGGAAGCAAAGATATGAACAAAACTCAAATATGCCTTTGTCAGGAGGGATTATTCTGTATTTTGATAGCACATATGGGTCTCAGAACCTCATTTGCTATAAAGGCAGCCTAGTTTTACAGGGACTGTAGCAAACTCTGCCTGTTTGGTTCTTTCTTTTTATGAGCAGCCCAGGGACAGCCTGTGCACATCCAGCAGTGGAACAGCCATCAGAGGGAACAGCTCTCCCCCAGGAGCCATTTCTGGGAGCTGGGATGGAAACAAGTGAGGTTTTGATACTCTCAGCCTCGTCTGGTGGCTGCCAGATGATGTCCTGCAGCTGGTACCCAGAGCAGGACCCCTCCCTCGTGCTCTGTCCTTGGCATGCCTTGGGCTGGCTGATGGATCAGGAGCCTCTCAGCTCCCTCTTTTCATGGAATCAAGTGCTCTGCTGTAACCCAGCTCCAGGCTGCTTTAAACTTCCATGGTGGTTCAGCCGTAATGGCTCACACTGCCCCAGCTCCGAGGTGTGAAGAGCTGGTGCTCAGTTGACAAACAGCTGTGTCAGGGAATGTTTCCCTGTCCAGGGAATGTCCAGGCTTTCAGCTGAGCTGTGGAAGGGCAGTGCCAGCTCTGCTTCAATGGTGGAGCTTCCCACTTTCTATTTAACTGCTTCCTTAAAGAGGTGAGAAGATGGGGCTTGTCTCAGGACAGAAAGGCTTCCTCTTTAAATACGTTTCTCACTTGAAACCTACACTTCTCACCTGAGTTTGGTGCCGTGCTTCCAGCCTTTCCCAGGCAGTCTAAAATGGATTCTATATAACTTGGTGTATTCTTTGAAATGTGTCTGACTTGCAAATATTACCTGCTCCCTGTGCCTCAATATTCAATTCTTGCAGGCCAGCTACAGCAACATGGAAACTTATGTCAAAAGAAATGTCATGTTACAAAGGGGAAAAAAAAGCAAAAAAACCATAGACTATTTATTTTGCTATAATTTGAAAAAAACCCCAAAACTTTATCTCTTGATTGATTCTAAAAACACAGATTACTCTGAGGAAATCCCTAGAAGATTTGCCCCCAAAAGAGGACTGTGCTTTGGGAATCCTGGGTGGAAAATAACCTGTGAGTGTTGTCTTGTTTGGCCCAGCCAAGGGTGTGGGCACACACACCCGGTGGGGACAGGATGCTGTTAAGGTCCTGCATGTCCTTCCCCACTGATGGTGAGTTTTGGGCTGTGACTGCAGAAGTTTTGCTTCTCAATTGTTGGAACCTAGAAAACCTCCAAGCTGGAGAAAAGTCCTCTCCATGATTTATCTCTGTTTTGGCAGCACAAAAGCTCAGAGGTTCTGTAGATATTTATCAGCGTTTTTTTGTTTCATGTCAGGACTTTTCTGCACTTTTTGCTGTCATAGAATGAATTGTGTCTCATTTCAGACTGGAGTCACCTGTTTGGACTGGGGAGTCCTGGCATGAGATGCTTTTACTTCTCTCATACAATGAAAAGGTGACTGAGCACCTGCTGCCCTCAGCCTGGCTTGCAGAAAGTATCTGAAGACTCTCATTAGGCTTTGAGTATCAAACTAAGACTTGATTCCCTCTCTGCTGATGAATTAATGTAAAAAATGCTCATTGTATCTCTTGTGGTAATACGCTTTCACGTGCTTGAGTAATTGTAGCAAAATTTTTGTTGTGACAATTGTTTTAGTTTGAGGGAATACAGGGTAACAGTCTATATTTTGAAAAGCAGCGTTGCTTTTGTTGTGTGACTAAAGAAGTGTAAATAATTGAATTTTTTTTATATGACAGCTAAAGCAAGGTATCAAGTGTTGTTTTGGTGCAGTATTTACATTTTGAAATTAGTTTAGAGCCACTCAATTGTTTTCCTGACTAAGTGGAAAAGAAAAAAATAGAAAACAAAACCTGAAACATTTGACAAATTTCTAGACACTGAAAGAAGAATGAGGAAATGGCCAGATAAATAAAAGAGACTAGGGATGGTACTGCTTCTTTCCCTGAGTAGATTTAATTCAGAGTATCTCTAATGAGAAGTTGTGTTCTGCTTTAGGGCTGACTCCTCATCTTTCTGCCTAAATTTGAGCTGTGATGTTAAGATATGGCTGGAAGGGAGAATGCATTCCAGCTAAGAGCAGGGATGGAAGAGTTTTGGTGGGCACCTGGAATCCAGCCAGGGTCACCCCACCACACCAAGGGTTTGGGATTTTTGTTTTTCAGCACCCAAAGCACAAACCTCTTCCCAGAGCCATGTGATGCCTGCTGAAGCCCCAGCCCAGTTTTGTGATGTTTGTTCTTGCTGTTTCCCAGCTCAGTGGATGATCTCTTGCTGTCAAATCTTAGAGCCCCAACTTTCTGCCAGCAGAAATAGAACAGGGTGTAAAACACTTAGGATTTTGATGGCCCTTCATGTGGAATAGAAAATGTAGATTCATTTCATAGCTGACAAAGAGCTGATTATTTATGTTTCTTAGAAAAACAACGAAGAACGGCCAAGAATCTTTTTTTACCATTATGGATGACTTTCCTTGTATTTTCACACAGTTCTTTTTTGAATCATGACAAAGTGAGATTAAACAACAAACAGCTCTTGAGATCTGTCATTTTCTTTCCAATGATTTGCATAGGATGGTGCCCATAAATTATGGAGGCAGTTACTGGATAGTGTGAATGCACAAGTACTTTGTGATATAATTTTGAGGAGCATCTTCTGTATTATATCTGTAAAATATAATTATGCTATTCTATAAAAAAAGCTGCTAAACATTTTCAGGATACTAAACCTTGAGGCAAGGGTGCTAATTTCTTTCCTTAATATAAAGTTGAGTAGTTTTACGATGGATTATGTAACACTCTGCCTACCTCTCTTCTTATTTATTGAAACATCAAAATTACAAAAATCCTGTGGTTTAGACACCCTCCTTTGTCTGTAAATCCTCCTTCTGTAAATGGGAATCTTGGGAAAGATGCTGTAAGAAAAGGAGGCTTAATTCTGTTCTACTGCAAAGACTCCTTACTTATGGCTGCTTTTATTTTATATATTTCCCTTCATTACTGCTTGAAGAGGATAGAGGAAGGGGGCAAAGTATCACCTCCCAAAGTGAGAAAGTGTGGATATGCACACGGCCAGGCTCATCTCACTTTTTGTTCTCTGTGGCACAGGAATATTTGCTGCCATGTGAATCTGTTCATTACCTCATCTTGTAGTGCAGAGACCCATTTTTAGTGTGCAGAGCTGGAATCTTCACATCATTGTCCTTTGCTCTTCCCTAATTTCTTGTCTTCTCAGTATAGCCCATAGTGGGATGTTCACAGCAGCAAGGTCCTGGTGTCTCATGGGATAACTCAGTGCTAAAAGTTTCTCTTTGCCTGACCAGGTCTTGCCCTCAGTTATTCAAATATTCACAAGGGTTTGCATTCCTGCTGGTCCTGATGAAGAATGAAATGTTTTCAGTCCTGCTGTTGCTGAGAGCATCTTTCCTCATTGTCCAAGTGCCAGTCTGGAACAAGATGTTTCCCTTGGGACTGTGGCTTGTCATGGACCAAAGCAGGACTAGCACTGAGAGGAACAGCAGAAAATCCCTGTGCTGCACTGGCCAAGGGAAATGGATGCTGCTGCCTTCTTCAGATTCCTCCCCCCACTCCCTGGGGGAATTCCTGCTGCCCTAGCAGCAGTGCAGGTTTCTCTCTGCAGCTGCAAGGACAAGGTGTGTCAGAGCTGCCCTGGCACTGCAGGGGCCCAGCACATCCTGGTTTTCCATGTTCCTTTTCCCTGCGCCCAGGGCAATCTGGCTTTGCCTGTGCTCAGGACACAGCTCTGGGGGGCTGGCAGTGGTGCTGCTGAGCTGTGGCCCCAGTGGGGCATGCATTGTCCACGCTCCTGCCTCCACAAGGCAAAGACAAAGCCCCAGCTCACCTAGGGGTTGAAAAGGTGCCACTGCAGGCACAGGGCTTCTGCCATTCTTTGGGTAAAATCAATCACTCGGGTTCCCTGATTTTTGTTATTTGTTTTGTTATCTGTCTACCTCCCCCTCCCCCCAATAAAGAAGTTACACTTATACTATTTTTATTTTACATTCTGTGTTCTGGTGGACACAGCTGGACAGACCTCAGTGCTCACAAGGATAGGCTTTCTAAACGAAGTACTTAAAACCATAAAGGATAAATGTATGAAACCTGAAACCAGTATCAATTACCCTGCCTTTGTTCTTCTCTAGAAATATTTTTCTTATTACATTTTGAATTATGATTCCTGTAACAAATTCTAAAGCATATCTATTGACTCAAGTGCAGAGAATGCTAAAAGTGCCATTAAGTCTGCCATGACTCTTTCTGTCAATATTTCATATTTGAGGAAGTGCAACTCATGCTGTAAATAAAGCCATGGTAAACTGGGGGAAGGTAGTTCTTGTATGTCCATACACAGCTTTGCATCCATAGCTTTGCTGTAATCCAACTCCCTTCTTGCTTTGCATTCCCCACATTCAGATGGATTTCTTCCATGGGGGTTTCAGGCACTGTGCCCTTCTGTATGTGTGGCAAGATTGAGAAGCTGCAAATCCATGAAATCAATCCACTTGGTGATCTTCCAGTAAACAACACCTGAGCTGATGGTTTGTTCAGCTTTGTGATAGATCATAATTTGGATTTAGAGCTGTTTGCCAGCCTGGTGGGCATAGGGGTAAATCTGCTCCCCATGGGAGCCTCCAGCCTGGCAGCATCTCACCTGTGTGTGATGCTCAGAGCCTGGCAGGGAGAGGATGCTCCAGTGATTCCTTGCTCCTGGTAGCTGTGACTGGGGATTTAAGGAAGTAGCAGGCTTTCTTTATTTGCCAAAAATTTTGCTTCCATCACACCTCTGGCAGTGATAGGTAAATTAGTTATCATTTTTATCATGTAATAGTCTAGCACTCTAAAATATCAAATTGTGAGCACACCTGTAGGTTAGGTTTAACTTTTAGTGCTCTTTGGTATATAGATAGATATTATTTCTTTATTGGCAATATTAATTCAGTATAGTTGAAGAGTTAAATATCTGGATTTTATTATTTTTTCCGCTTCTACCAGAATCGTGCCAACATCACAGCATCTTGCCCAGCTGTTAGTATATGAAGATGTTTCCTCCTTATAAGTCTCTTATATAGTCACACAATATGAAAGAGTGGAGGATATAAAGATTTCATCTCTATGCTTTCCTGTAATTTAATTTATATTTCTTAATTTTTCAAGGAGGAAAACTTCCCCACCTGTGAGGAGAAAAAAAGAGGTAGACTATGAAACATTGTTCTTAATGGCAGCAATGAAAGTGTTCTGTGATTTGGGATGTTAGAGTAAGTCTGCTGGGAAATGGATTAGTAGGCCAGGAGAGGGTATTGTGATCAAAGTGCATAGTAAATTAATTTACCTCACACTCCAGCAATTTATCACAAGGATATCACCTCTACATGTGTAAAGATATATGAGTATGGATGTGATATTGCTCTAGTGCTTATATCTTATTCCTGAACCTAAATAATTTAACACTCCTGCTTTAACCTTATTGAAATATTAAAACCCTGCTATTCCTTAGATTTGGTTTTGTTACAACTGTTACATTACATTTTTGTGTCATTATGACACCCGTTGGTAACTGCAGCCCAGACAGGTCTTTGGCTGCTTGAATAGAAAGCAAAGCTGTTTGGGGCTGGTAAATGCAAAGAAATTTCATGATGAGCAAGGATAGGCTTTGTAAAGTAGCAGGAATGACAGATTCACTGACATCAGGAGCCTTTTCAAAAAGAAGTTTTTCATTTGCTCCCCTTTGCAACTTTTGGCTTGTAGTCATTTCCCGTCTCTAGAGCAGTTCTGAGTGCTTTTTCAAGTTGCACTAGTTATGCTGCACAATTAGACTTGGCTGGTAAACAGTTCATTAAAAATATCTACTTCAAAGCAGGATGAAAGGCAGCTTTCAGAGGTTTTGTTGGAGAATGGAACAAAATAAAGATCCACCTATTGTTGAAGGGCCTGGAGGTCGGGGAGTGGAGGTGGGGAATATTCACAATTATGTCCTGGCTGAATTAAGGGGGGGAAGAGTTTTTCTTTGCTTGGGCCAGGTCAAGGGGCTGTGCTGTCTCTGTGCCTTTGACCCAAACCTGCCTTGTTCCTCAGCAACTCTTTCCCATCAAAATCCCAAGTGGCTCCTCCTCGGGAGGTTTCAGCTGTACAGAACGTGTCCTACCAGCTCACACAAAAATTCCCTCAGAAAAGCCCCAATTATCTCAGTGCCTGTGCTCAGTTCAGTGAGGGTGAGCTGGACCCTGCTGCTCCTGGAGCTGGAACGGGGCTGCAGAGAGAGAGGATCTTCCCCTCTCCTGCCATTCCACAACCCCTTTCCAATAATTCCTTGGCTCCTGTCTGCATACCCCCACCAGTTTCTCAGAATCCTTTTCTTGCCCGTGTTCCTTTAATTAATTACTTATCTTCAGGTCTTTTAAAAATCTGTTAATTGGTGTATGTAGCTGTCTGTTTCCCCTAAAGTCTGAAACTATTTTATGTTCATCTTATCTAAGTGTACAATCAGCTAAATTAATATTAATTACAGCTTGAGAGGCTCTCTTGAATTCATTTTCTGAAGGGAGAAAAGTTTTCTTAATGTTTATTTACAAGTAGAGGTCATGAATATCCCTGTATTAATCTTTTTTTATTACTAACACCTGATAACTCAGATTGCTTCTTCCTAAAGTATTTTTGGTTCAATTAATTTGCCTTTACTGCTGGATCTAACACTCATTCTGTCGTAGTAAATCACCTGCTAATGAAAGTACATCTTAAATCAGTCCAGACTTGCCTTGTTAGACTTCCATTTGGGGGGAAAAAAAGTACTTTAAAATACTTACAGAAAATGTAAATAAAAAATAGTTACTTGGATAATCCATTACTGAAATACTATGACCCTTATTTTTTTGAGTAGGTTCGACCATCATTTGCATTTTTCTTTGTAATTTTTAGCACAGAATTTCTAGTGTTTCTTGTAGGTTTTTCTATTTATTTGAGTCTCAGAACCTGTACTATCAGTAGAAAAATATGACGCAAGGAAACCATGAAGTGTTTTAAGGAGCCCATGGAACAATGAGCTGGTGTAAATATTGTGAGTCAGACTCCAAACCTGTTAAGAAAAAGGGGATGGAAGAAGCTGATTGTCTTGTATAGGAGAAAATCTTTCCAAAACAAGCAGTTGGCTCTCAGTTGAGCTTTCATTTTCCTTTTCCTCCATCAGCACAATGCCAGCACCAAGACCACGTTAATTCCGTGGCATTTTAGCAGCATTTCCCAGAAGACTCAGGGCAGTAGATAACTGGTCCAGGGTTATATAGAAAAGCAGCTTTAGCTCCTCTGCCAAATAAAATTCACTGATGGCTCATGGGAGGGATTTCAGATGAGCCAAGTGACCCAACCAATAAAGAATTCTTAACCAGGACACTTCATCTTAGCCAGGGAAAAATGAATCTCTTCCACTGAGGTGGGAAATTTGTCATGGCAGCTTTTGTTCAGGTCCTCAAGAGGGAGTGTGGTGTGTGATGGGGTCTGCAGGTGGCAAAGAAGTGTTTGGGTGGTCAGAAGGGAAGAAAGATGCAGTGATCCTAAATAAAGGCCACAGAACAACTTTGCAACGTATCAGACTCTTCACAAATCAACATATGGTAGGATTAAAAAAAAACCAAACAAATTTAGGACTTAGACAACTAATAAACTGTAGATCTATTTGGATAATTTTTTAGGTTATAATCTTCATTTGTCAGTGTAATCTAGCTATTCAAATCTTAATGTCTCTAGTGCAAATCCTAGTTATGTCTGCACTAAAATCTGTACCTGTCTCCCTGATGTCCATGATATCTGGCTTTTTAATCTGATACAATACAGTTAGAACAAAGTTCTTCTCTTGTCACAGCTGTAACAGGACTCATAAATGGTGTCAAATCTCAGTTTTTAGTGTTGTCCACTGTAAATAATTTCACCCTGCCTGTAACTTGAGTATCATCTTCAGCTTGTGTCTTCTGGCTGTGTCTGAATCACGCTGCATGAGCCATCTAAGATGCAGCTGTTGAGGTTTATATGTGCATTCAGAAGTCTTATGAACGTTCTTGTTTCATGTTCTGATTATTTCCTCCTTTTGTTTTTCATAAGTTTTGTTACACTGTGCTGGTGTCTGTCCTTATAGCCTGAACCTTTTCTCTCTGTCCTGGTATCCCCTTTTCATTGTATCAGTTGCAAACTACTTGTTTTGATTTTTTTTATAGCATTTTTTGTCTGTTCCCAGCAGATTTATTTCCTGTGTGTTGTGTTGCGCTTGCTTTCCTGTGTGTGCCTTGCTCTGGGCAGGTTTTCATGTTGTTCATTCCCACAGTATTTTCTGTCCCCTGTCCAAGCCCCTTTGGCATCAGCTGCTGTTGGGGTAGGGGATTAGGTGTAGCAATTGGTCTGATATTCTGTAATAATTTATCTATTACTGCAGAAAGATTATCTAAAGAAAGTTTATCTTCAAAAGCCTGTACTTAGGATAACAGGTAAATTATTCTTCAACTCAGGTGACTTTATCTCATCTCCAAAGACATCTCCTGGCAGAGAGTGCTTTAGGTACCCAAATGCAGGTTTGTGCCTTCTGTGCTTTTCAGACATTCAGTTTAAAAGTTGCATCAGGGTTTCACTTAACTGGGTCTTAGCTCCCTAAATATCCCCCTCTCATAAAACAATTCTAGGCATGTCCACACAGTGCAGAGGAGCACAGAGGTGCTCCAGTTGGAGCCTGCCCCAGCTCCAGAGCCAGCACAGGTGCATCAGGACACACTCCCTGTGTTCATTTGGTACCTGCTTCCCAGGCTGGGCCACTTTGTGTTGCTTCAGTATCACATGTGCTGATTGCAAATCTGCTTTCTGCATTCAGGTGTTCAGAATAGCCTATTTTTAAGCTATTATATCATCCTAGGGGCTCATAAGACCAAAATTCAGTATTTTAAGCATTATCTTAATTGCACACATTTGTGCTCATGCTATGTTTCTCAGATTTTGTTAATGAACTAAATTATCAGCAAAAATTGTTAGAAGGTGTAGCTAAAATTTGATATTGATTGACTCACTTTTGCCTGTGGGTATGGAGTGCCCTGGTTTATTATTCTGAACCAAATTTTACTCTCTGAAAGAAGGAAGATGTTATTAAAGTGAAATATATGTGTACAGCAAGGCTATTGCACTACAAACTGTGGTCATAAACCTGAGGCTTAGGTACTCCTGAAAATATTCCCTACAGAGAAGGACATACATTTGTTTATAATAAGTCAGGGACTTAGAACAGGATTTCTGCTGGTGTTTGTAGCCCATGCCCTGGCAGCAGTCAGCAAACTCTTAATTAGCATCTAAACCCAACTTTAAGGCCTCAAGGGTGACCTTCACTAGAGGGGAGCAATGAGACACTTTTAATTTCCTAATTACTGAGTGGGGCTAATGGATGCATGGAGACATCAATTCCACAAAAACTGTTCTTGTTCCTCTTGGGTTCCTTGGACTCCTTTGTGTGTATTGATTGCATCTCTGCCCTGAAAAATGTATAGGCAGTGTGAAATAAAGCTATTTTAGCCTGAGGGGCTGTGAGATCAACACTGTCACTGTGTACAGGGTGATTTAAATGTGATATTCCAAACAGAGGGCAAGTTGCTGTGCTCATCTCTACTAAAATAATTATTTTTAACTGTGCTCTGTTTTTAAAGAAATAAATGTGAAATAGGGGTTTTCCTCAGAGCTGGAGTGGGCTTAAATTGCTTCCATGAATAGCAGACATTATGCCGTCAGTTAAGAGCAGCAGCTGAGGTCACTGGGCTTTTTCAGCCTGGAGGACATCGAGGGGAGACCTCAAAGCTGTCTAAAACTTCCTCACAAGGGAAAAAGTGGAGGGTCAGGCACTGAGCTCTGCTCTCTGTGATCAGTGACAGGAGCCAGGGCAGGTTTAGGTTGGGTATCAGGGAAAGGTTCTTTCCCCAGAGGGTGCTTGCTGGGCACTGACCTGGCTCCCCAGGGAATGGGCACAGCCCCGAGGCTGACAGAGCTGCAGGAGAGTTTGGACAACACTCTCAGGCACAGGGGGGGCATTGTTGGGGTGCCTGTGCAGGGCCAGGAATTTTCTGTCTCCACTTGAGTAGCTCAGCTGCTGATTTATATATTTATATCTAAATACATAGAGTGTGTTCACAGGGTGTCCCCTATCACTGCTCACCACCCCAAGTGACTTAGGGCAGAGCCTGCAGCCTCTGGGTTCAGACCTTGCTGATCCATGGATCAGGGACCTGGTGTTGAATTCAGAGGCCACACCATGGGTTATTTCCTTTGCAGCACTGGGATATTCCCTTCTAGTTTTCTACACCTCTTGTTAACATAGCTCAAGCTTTTGTAGTGACCTGGAACCAAGTAATTGCTATGCATTAAAATACATATATCAACTGGTGTAAAATGCCAGTAATTGTGCCATATAGCAATTACACCAATCCAAAAATTGCTCATCTAAATCAATATGACGTGTGATGTCTTCAATGCTTTCCACCAGTTTTGCATTATGAAGAATGGTAAATAAGTGCTTGGTCTTTCCACGTCATCTGATAATGTTTGTGCTTTTCCCTTCTCTTTATTTGTCCCTGGTGGAAATTTAGTGCTTAAATTGGTTAAGTGCCCTTGATTCCCCTTGCTACTTTTGCTGATCTCTCTCTTTTTCCCACTTTTTTAGGGTTTGTACCTTACATCATACTAAAAAAGAGCAAAACTTAAATATATTCCTTCTGTACTATTTTTTTTTCAAAACTATTATGTTTCTAGCTCCAAAAGTGTCAAGTGTTATGGCTGAACTATCTTTTTTTTTTTCCAACCTGACATTGTTTACTTTAGAAATAGCTTGGAGAAGGTAGAGCTGACATATGACTTCAAGTGGAATTGCGTCTGTTTTGTTAACTCTTGTATCATTTAATGATTTTCCCCCTTTAAAAAGCAAAAAATCAAACCACAAAAACAACTCAAGGAATCAATTGAAATGCAGTTCAACAAATGAAAATAACAGTTAATGTTGGCCTTCAAAGTGAAGCAGGGGGAGTTAATGCTGGTATTCCCTCCAGAGCCTAGTGCTATTTTTCTTCCTTTGATAATACCAACAAAGTGGAAGCAGCTTGGGCAGATTTGTGTGGGGAGGTGTAAAAGTTGTGGGAGTGTGGAAACAGCAAAATAAATTTATCTTCATCCCACTACAGTGTGTCATTGCAGCTGTTTATTTCAGTGGTTGTTCCACAGAAAATGCCAGAGCAGAGCAGTTTTCTCTGCTGCCTCAAACTGCTGCAGCCCTGGGGTGTTTTCAGGTGAAGGCCAGCAAAGAACAATGAGCCTGAATGCTGCCCATGTGCCTGGGACAGAGGCAGGTCCTGCTTGTTCACCACAAAACAAAACCCTGCTGCAGGAGCTGTGCCTGTGCACAGCCACACAAAAGTGAAAACCTTCTGAGGAGGAGCTTGAGGTTGGAAAATGCTCTTTCCCCTCAGATTTGAAAAGCCACATCCTCTAATTTTTTTTTCCCCGTGTCTCTATTTCTGAAGAGTGTAGTGGGACAAATGCTGAGAAGGATTCCCTTGAATTTCTCAGCTGCCTTCTCCCTCTTACTGGGAGCGTGCCACAGTGAATCACTTGTAAAACCAAGAGGTGACTCCAGGAGTGTTGCTGTGGTTGTTGACTGTAGAGGAGAGAGCTCCAGCACCTCCTGATGAACCAGAATTCCTGTTTTTGCAGGGCTGTGTGTTTTGGCTCCAATATAAATTAAAACTGCTATTTTTTTCCAGGACTTCCATGACTCTTGAGGTCACTTTGCAATGCAACAACTCACCATCTGCTCCCAGGTTCTCATCATACCTGGCCAGAGACAGGTGTGGCTCTGGGTAGAAAGGGGAGATCTTTGACAATTAAATAAATGCAGGTTCTTTGGTGTTTATTAAAGCATAGTAACTCTCATATTTAAATAGAAAAATAACTCTTGCAAATGCAATTTTTTTCCTAAAGTTCATCTGCTGCTATATGTGATTCTGGTGCTCCTATACTTAGAAATGCTTAACATAAATTATGACCTAATTAACATTTGCATGGTAATCTAGACTTCCTACAGCTTATTCTCCTAATTAACACATGACAAATGATCAAGAATTAATATTTCATTGAAATACAGGTTGTCCAAGAAAGCCCATTAATGTTACGAAAAGCGTTTCATTCCCTTATAGTTTTATAGCTGAGAAGTGTTCTATTACAGTTGAAACTATTATATAATTATATAATATTATATAATTGTGTCATTAAAATTATTTGTTATTAAAAAAAATATTGTAATAAGGATGAGTGGAGGTGTTTCAGTTTTTTCTTGAGTTGTGTTACAAACACATGAATACTTGTCCTGACATGATCACCTGGGCTAGTTAGGGCTAGGGGGAATTTGGGCTGCTCTGTCTTTCCTCACTGGACCACAGTGAGCTTCAAACAGGTGCAAAGAAGTGCAAAACCCACATGCTGGGTTTTATCTGCAGTGTGTCAGCACCAAAGGGCAGTGTCTGCCATGGAGACAAATCCCAGCACACACAGACACCAGCCTGGGCCCCCCAAATGCTGCTGCCTCCTTCATCTGAACCTCATATTTTCCCCTTTTCAGATTTTGGGAGGGACCTTGCTCTCTGTCCTCACCTTTCCCAGGGAGATGTGTTGCCTCTTTAAAGGCTATGAGGATGTGAGCTCTAATTTTTCATCTTAAATGGATGGCAAAGTACAGCTAAAACACAGAGCTAACACTTCAGGACAAAATACTTTCTTTAGATCTACAGGAAGAGAGCCTGATGACTTTAGTAAACGTGTATAGGCTTAGGATAATTAACACTTAAATAATAATTAGCTACTAACTCATATAACCAAGAAACTGAAGTTCTAAATCAAGGTTGTAATTAGGGTTACATGATCAATGCAGCACAAAAATCCAATAAGCTAATTCCTTGAGTTCACAGTGATTAAGAGCTGGCCATTTTTGGCATTTCCTATTTCTGGGCACTGCTTACCCAAAATTTGAATACAGCTGTGTTTACTTGGGCTGAAATACTAAGTTTGGTTACAGTTATGAAATTCCAGAAATTAAAAATAATCAGATGAATACAGTTTCTTCTCCTTGAATCCCCATGTAAATAATATCATTAAAATAATAGGTATCCTTTGGCAGGAATGCAAGTCCCATCTTTGTTGTTTGGCCATCAGATACATCTCTACAGGCACCACTTGTTCCATTACTTTTAGATAATATGTCATCATTTGTTCACTGAGCAATAAATCCTTGGTGATTAATCAATCAATGCCTATTGGTTTCAGAAGGAATCTCAGCTGCTTGTGAAATGCAGGCTCTGCTCTCTAAGGAAGGAGCAGAAAACATGCACATATTAGGCTAACATTTGCTTTGTTTTAAAGTCAAATTAATTTTGCCTTGCCTGAAGCTGAGAAGGAACTTAATAATATGGAGAGTCTGTAATAAATCCTGCTTGACATCTGGTATTTCCTTATGAGCTTGTGAGAAGGAGGGGGACAGAGCAGGCTGGGTGTTCAGGGACAAAGGCCTGGTATTTCTGGAGCACCAGCTGAACTCCAACATTTTGGATTTGCTTTTGTACTCGAGCTGTGTGTGCTTTTCCTGGAAAGAGCTCCTGACTCAGTTTCGTTGCACATGGCTGCTTGGCACAGCTCTCAGGTGCAGTGCAGACACGAAGCTGAAAACTCTGCTTCAAAGATTCAGTCAGCTCATCTCCAAGGTGTGAGGTCAATGTTTAAGCTTTGAGCTTTCTGGCTATTGTTTTATAAAACCCTGAATACTGATCTAATTATAAGTTACCCATAACCTTTTAAATTCAACCAACAGTAAAGATATTTGGGTCTATATTTTCAGTTCTGAGGTCATGAATATCTATCTCAGCAGTTCAACATTCCCAAACTTCTACAAACTGTGGTCGTGATTGATCAGGCTGGGGAGTCTTGGGGCAAGTTAAAAACACAGGCCAAGAATATGGGGATTTTGGACAAAAGGAAAAGACTAGGTTTGCATCTGAATGGTGGCATTATGTGCCACATCATCCCAGCTATCAAATGAGGACAGGAATGCTGAGGATCCTTGTGTGTCATCCTGCCACTGCCTTAGTGAGCCTGTCACTTATTTTTGCTGTAATATTACAATGAGCTGAACGTTGCAGAGTTGTAGGTTTTGACTTTCTTGTTAAGGGCAGCTGTTAAAGGAGTTCCCTTTGTCCAGGATGAGAGTGCAAATGGAAATTGGCAATATTGATCTGCCAACAGTGATGTGTTTTACAGCTGAGTGTGAAGCATATCATCCCTTTGAAGCTCCCTTTTTTGTTTGGCTATTTTTCCTTTGTTCTAGTTAGTTTCTATGTTCTGGGATTGATGCCCACAATGCAAAGAGAACTGAGTGAAAAGACCCTTCAGAAATATAACAGTTCATGCCTGTTTACATTCTTCTGTTCTACATTAGAGATGCTCAGACACATTTGACCCTGAAAAAAGGTTTCCTTTAAGGCTTTTGATTCACTGTGACATATTATGTGTGTCTGCATTATACAGGTGCCATCATAGCATTTGCCCTCTTCTGTACAGCTGGAAGAGTAAAGTAATAACACAAAATTTTGTGTCAGTCACTTCAACTGTAGGTGACATTTCAGTGCTTCCAAAACCCAGATGTGCATATACTTTTTTTCCATGAACTTCATAGGAAACAATAAAAAATTGTTCCTACAGAAGAGTAACAAAGCTGATGAAGGGACTAAAGCACAAATCATAGAGAAGTGGTTGGGGGTGTTTATCCTGGAGAAAAGGAGGCTCAGGGGACCTCACACACTCCCAAAGGGAGGTTGTAGCCAGGTGGGGCTGGGTCTCTTCTCCCAAGTGAAAAATGATAGGAGCAGAGAAAACGGTGTCAGCTTGTGCCAGGGGAGGTTTAGATTGAATATAAGGAAAACTTTCCTCAATGTAAGGGTTGTCAAGTACTGGAACGGGCTGCCAAGGGAAGTGGGGGTCACCAGTCTTGGAAGTGCCCAAAAAACATATGAACGTGGCACTTGAGGGTGTGGTTTATTGGTGAACATGGAGCTGCTGGGTTAACTGCCAGTGGCCTGAATTCAAAAGAAAATATCTCTAATGTCTTAGATATATGACAAAAGGTCAAAAGCCTGAGATGCAGAAGATATTGCACATCAGCCGTGGGTCTGGGGATGGCAGAAATGTCAGTCAGGCTCCTGGCTGTTTTGCAGCAAGAGCAATTTTATGTCTCCTGTGGTCCTAAGTCCTCCAAATACAGAGCACTCTCACTCTTGTTGTCCTTTGGTTCTTCAAATACCTGAAAGGTAACTGTGACTTGGCCTACTGAGTGAAAGGAATTGTGAATAATTAACTCTTGGCTTATATGGTTATTTTGGATTGGACAGACTCAGATCTCTATTGGTTACTCTGATTTTTTTTCCCCCGAAGGTTGGAGAGTCAAATATCTTGGAATGATTTTATTTCCTTTGCACAATAAACAGCAATGTTTTGTCTCTCTGCATTGTTATATCCTAATTCCCACAGCCCTGACTGCCTCAGAAAAGGTTTTACTTTCTTCCAGCTGCTTGAAGCAAAACCAATTTGCAAATAAACAGGGAGTTGTTAACTGTGTCCTGTAAGAAACTCTGCTCAGAGCAGTGAGGAAGCTCCTCCAATTTGTCTGTCTAAATGCAATTAAATGCTGCAAGACTTGCCATAAAAAAAACTGCTAAATTGTCACTGTCATCTACGGCAAGAGACACCTCAAGTTATTGGGGGCAGTGTTCATTTCCTGCAGGCAGATAAGGGATCTGTGCTGCTGTCAGGGGCTGTCAGGCAGTGCTGGATGTGCCCGGACTCCAGAGCACACGGACAGAGCTGGGCTGGCACTGGGGCTCCTTCTGTGCTTGGCTTTGCTGCTTCAGGGCTGCGTTTGCATTTCCAGCTTCCCAAAGAGCAACTTCAGGCTCTCACAGGTGGGGGTAATTCTTCAGGGGAAAGATGGAGCGGGAGCAGGAATTTAAAGGGGTGAAGTTATGGCTTTATTTTTGTGAGACAAGCACAGCTCTGCTCCCTGGCCATGGTGAAGGAACAAGCTGTGGTTTTATCATTTGGGGTCTGTTTGCAGGAACTGGAAATCCCAATGTCATTCTGTTTTCTCCTCTCACACTTGTGCTTTCTACTGAATATCTCCATTTCCACAGACCAGCACAACGTTTAAATGGAGGGAGAGAAAAGAAATCTCTTTTTTGTTGTTAAGTTAGCTGTAAATGCATCATGGGACAGTCTTCTCTTGCTGAGAACAGAAGCCTTGTTACCTGAATGTGGGTTCTTTCTAGCATTGAACTGTCACTTGTTTTACTTTTTTCTTCTCATTCCTTTTTTTTTTTTTGCAATGGGAAGAGCCCACCAGAGGCTGTTTTCAGCATTAATTACTTGGCATAATTTGAGATACTGAGAAAACTCATGGTAGTTCAGACACTTTATTTTGGGCTACTGGCTCTCTTATTGATTGCTTTTGCTTTTTCCTCACATTCTAATTTAGTGGGGAAAACACACACTTTTTTTTTTCTTCCTGTCCTCTGCCATCCAAAGCACCTGGAAGCAGCTGCCTGTGTGCCAGGCCATTAAAGAGGGAAAGTGTCTGTGCACTGATGCACACGCACTTTTCTTTCTGACACCTTTGGCTCTGGTGCTGTTGGAAGGCAATATTTTGGCTGCTGGAGCTGGTATTTGCATTTAGAGCTGCACTGTCAGTTTGCTTCATGTGAGGCTGTCCATCCTGAGAGCCCCTCTGCTCCTGCCCCTTGTGAGGGGATTTCTGTGCAGTGACTCAGGCACTCACAAAATCAAAATATTTATGGTGTCTGTGTCTTGGCAAGGCCGTCTCCAGTGCCCCAAACACAAATCCATCAAAGAGATTGTTGCAGAGCAGCCATGTGTATTAACTCTATTTATCAGGTAATTAATTTTGGTAGCAGGGAGAAGGGATGACCATAATTTACAATGCAGTTCAGGGCCACGTGGAAGGAAGAACAACTCTGTAGTATTTGTAGGCTGCAAATGGGAATTTTAAACACACCTCAGTATCACAGTGAATACACTAAATACATTAGGTATTCTAACCAGAAGGTCATCTTTATAAGAGGGTAGTCCAGTTCATGTCCTGTTTCTGGCCAGAAAGAAATAAATTCTTCCTGTATGTATGTATATCAGTAAGAGATGGGGTTTGGGATTTTGTCTTGGATGTTTTTTGACATTTTAGTATTGCATAAATCTCAAGAGGCACTATTATTGGTTCTTTGGCAGCAGTCATGTTTTAATATTTTTTAAACAATATGGTATTTATAGGCCAGAAAAAAGATGTGAACAATTTTAAGCACAAATTCTGCTTAGACTAGGAGATGTGGAAATAAACTATCCCAGGCAGGACCTGAACCTATAAGTGTATAACCAGCCCCACTGCTATTTCCTGGATGGGTTTTATTGCTGAATGCCCTGCCAGGGACTGCAAGATGACTTTTCCTTGGTTTTCCTGCCCTTTGCTAGGAGAGAAGGAGCACACATCACATCATGTGCATCTCCCCAGGGCACATGGAGTGCTTGTGCCTTCCACCCCTCAGCAGCCATGCAGAGGCAAGGAGAACATTTATCCTGGCTACCTCTTCTTTCCCCTCAGTGTTGTCAGACTGGGCACTTCCATTTGGCAAAAAATGTACAACATGCAAAATTTCACCTGTGTTTTTTCATAATTGTGGTGACTTTTATCAATAGCTCAATAGAGAGCAGGTAACATCTTTTAAATTTTTTTAAATTTTATTCTCCTTCTTTGCAGTTTTCCTCCATTTTCTACAGTTTCTAGCTGGAGGGCAGGGAACCAAACTGAGCATTCAGTTTTATTTTCCAGTTCAGCATCCCCTGCGCTCCTGCAAGCAAAGTGCGGGTCACACTCCAAGCACCAGATAAATGGCTCCTTTTACCTCATCTCCGAGTGACACAGCCCTGCTCACTTTTCTTCTGCTCTTACAACGTGTTTGCTGTTGTTCCATTTGCAATATTTGTCACAAGTTCCACTCTGATGACCCCCGCAATCCTCTTGGCAATGTCTGCAAGTGGTGCCATTATAGCACAAGAGGGAACCAGCAAAATTTCCTTTATTGCTGCATGACTCTCTGCAGAAATGCCAGTTCATTTGTGGTGCATTGTTAGTTTGCCTTTTATTTTATCTTAGGTAGAAGCACTGAGTGTTGTGAGCAAGGTAAAGGAACCAAAGCATACACCAGTTGGTGCAGACTGAAAATTTGACTGTGTCCTGGGAAGTGAGGCACTCTTACAAAATGATATCAGAATTTCAGCTGGTTAAAATGTGAGGTTTCAGGATTTTTCTCTATTTTTTTATATTCTGTTTTTAAATTTTGTAGCAATTTTTTATGAATGGTGGTTCAATATTTCATCATCTCATCTTTTGTGTTGTATCTTCTCCCGTGTTGTTTTGAAAATCATTATTGTCTTACACTGACTAGATCACAGTTGCCTTTATCAGAGCAAAGTGTCAGCTTTGAGCTGCAATAAGGGGTTTGACACATGTACCAATATCATGCATTAAGACATGTCCATGGGAAAGGAGTGTAGGATGTTACTGTTTCATGTTGGAAAAGGTGAGAACAAGGAGAACCATGTAAATTGTAAAACACAACACGTTCAAATACCACACTTATAAACCCCTATTGTAACTTTTAAAAATGCTTATTGGAATACATATTATTCCACAATATCTTCACTGAAGTTTGTATCAAATCAGTAGAATTAGTAGAAATAGAGATGTATTTTTTTAACAAATACCACTGGATCCAAGACCATACAAACAATGTATCCTGGAGGGAAAAACCTCTCAAGACAATCAAGTCCTTATCAGAAACTCCATAGAACTGATGCTAAACACACTTTCTATTCTTGCCAGCTCTTTCTCATCAACCTCTGTTGGGAAAGAGAAGGGAAGAGCTGTTCCTTCCTAAAGCTCTTTCATGAGGCTTTGAAATCCAAGACATAATCAAGTCCTTGTGGTAGATGTCAACCTAAACAGATTAAAAGGAATTATTTATGTGCACATTTTTGAGCTTGTAATTTTTGACAGTAATCAGTCAGAAATGACATTTATTTTGCTAAGCAGTGCTCCCCTAGAGACAGGACCAAGTGGGGCAGCTGGGTTGGGGCCCCTCAGTTTAGAGAGAAGGTTGATGGGGACATGGACCTGCCTTACCAGGAATGTGGAGGAAAAACAGCCAATGTGGAGCTGTTCATCATGTCCTGGAAAACTGGAGTTATGAGCATTTTAAAGAACATTTTTGTTCTTGACTGTTGCCAGTGAAGGGCTGTAGGTTTGTAGGTTGTTTACTCCCATGTCAACAACCACAGAGATCAGCTCTGGTTGCCACCAGAACCAGATTGTTGCCTCTGAAGAACTGAAGGAAATTGCAATGATATGGACAAATACTTTTGAGATTGGTTTGCAACAGGTTTAACTTGTTTCCAGAGCCACTTAATCTCAGATTATCTAATAATAAAAGATCAATATTCTCAGCTTTCAGTTTCTCCTGGTATCCTATGTACAAGCTTTCTGCAAGGAAGGCAGATTTTAGGCTGTAATACCATCATGATGAATGCATGCATAATGTATTAAACTGGCTGATATTTACCAACATTTGCTTTGTATCCAAGCCAGTCTTTTCAGCTCAATTTATATTGATCTTTCAGCCTGATTTCCACCTTTCCCCATCAGGTTTTTTTGAAACACTGACCTTTCTTTTGTCCTCTGGAGCTGTAAGAATGACTGAAGTGATGCTATTAGTTTGCTCTTTAGAAAGCTGATGGTGACAGTGGCAGCTTTTACTTCAGGCTCACAGAAGCCTACAAGTGTGTAACTGATATTCTCATATTAGTTCAGTCTCTCAGGTCAATTCCAAGAAGAAAGAGCAGTTAAACCCAACACTTAGTCAGCCCCAAAATGAGAGGAGTGTATAAAGAAGTCTGTTGGTAGAGCAGACATCTCTGCTGCCTTTTAGAGATTCTTATCAAATGACATGGAAACACCAGTTTTATACTCAGAGAGCACACAGGTTAAAATTGGATGTGACTGATCACTGTCCCACTTGTGGGATAGTCAGGAATTTTAGCTGCACCCTGCAGAATGAGAAGGATCTTCTTGGCAGGACAGCCCCTAAATCCCAAGGCTGATTCCCTGCCTTAGAGGTGGGATTCCCTGATGTTGGCACACATCCTCCACTTTGGCACTTGTGGCCTTAAGGACTGTGTGAAATATTGATGGCACTGCCTGGCTGCTCTTGGGTACCTGTTGTGCTACAAGGCTTGAACCAGAATTACATGGAGGCTGAATCACAACCTGTGAAACAAACTCCTCAAAACAATCCCGTTTTGTTCAAAGAATCTGGTCCTTTAGTTGGAGGCTGGTGGAAACTCCTAATTCTGTCCATTCCCAGAGGGACTGTGCTTTTGTCTGGATTTGCTGTATCAGGAGAGAGATGAATGCTTGGCTATGTTTTGTGAGAACATAAAAACCACGTCTTGGTTGGCATATTCTAAATTCTTAGATCTGCTCCAGAGGAAAGAGCAGGTCACAAAGACCATCCTGCTGGTTTCAAGATGAGTTTCCCACAATGTCGTTATCAGTTAACTGATGAAGAACCACACTCTGCAAAAATTATTTTGCTTTTTTTATGAAGGGATAATTATCTTTTTCTCCTGGGAGCTGAAAATGCTGAGCATGTCACATGCTATGTTCAGTGCTTTAGAGCACTGGCTCTAAAGGTGGCATAAGTATATATTAAGGTTAATTTTAGGTGTAAAAGCCCATGGAGAGAGGCTAAAAATGATGACACTGAGATGATAATCTCAGCCCCACAGCTCTCCTTCAGCACCTGCCTGACTTCTACATCTTCTGAGGAAACTGGAAGCAGGTTCACACCTACACACATATATGTGGGTACAGAAAGATGCCAACCAAAATCTCACTGGATGTGTCAGTGTATTGGTAAATGTTTTATTGTTTCAAATCTGACTCTTGGACTTTGGCTCTTCCCTCAGCCTTTCTAAGCCCCATGTAAAATAATCTGGTTTTTTGGTAGTGTTTTGAGTTAAATTTCTGAATTGTGTTTTCTCTTTGGAAATTTATTATTATTATTATTATTATTATTATTATTATTATTATTATGTTATTATTTTATTATTAATAATATTATTATTTTGATATTATTATATTATTTATTTATTGTTCATGCTATTAATATTTTCCTGCCAATCCTGAGGTGTTTTCTTGTTTGGAGCTCTGCAAGATCGATGGGCTTGTTGTCATTTGAGACTAATGTACAACTGTCAGTGCCACTTGCTCACTCAGGGATGAAGAGACCTTTAATAATGAAAAATGGTTAATAACAACAGCTTTTCATGTCTACTTATCTGGAATTAAAAATCTCATGTAAGCTTTTACATGCTCTCAAATTGTGGTCGCTTAGTGCCTTTGTACTTTTACGTGCTAGAAATCTAACAGCTATCCCCTCCATGCCTGCTGAACTCACAACTGGCTGATGTGGGAATGAAACCACAAAGATGGTTTCATAGAGCTCCTCTAGCACTTGCTTGAAGATTAATTTTCATTTATATTACTTGGTGATTCTAATCTTTGTTTTAATTATAGTAACATGCTGATAATGTGATATCTGGGTATGAATATAAACCAAAATTTATGTATATGTAAATTTGATAGGTAGATCTACCTCTTTAATCTCGTGCAGAAATATTTCCACGGGAATTAGTTGTGTATAAAAACATATTTCTACAGAATTTTCAGTGCTAACTAATGCATGGTATCACAATGCAGGTTTTTGGTCACCTCTCAGTGTGTACACAGAGTTATTTGTTGTGCCATAATGCTGGATGGTCTCAGCCTCTTTTAACCAAGCTGGCATATTTAGATCCAGGTACCCAGGAGTTCTCTGGTGCCTCTGTCAGTGCAGAACAGTGGCTGGGACCAGAGGGACAAGATCAAATGCTTTGGATTCAATCTTGGATCTATTGGAGGGTTGAGGTGCAGCAACCAGAGGCTCTGCTGATTAGCAGATTGAAACAGATTCCCTCTTTTCCAGAATGAGAATTCATTCCTCTAAGCTCCAAAGAGCCCATGACACCTACCCTAAAAAGAAACCCCTGGTGTATGGGAAGTTTAGTGCAAAATCATTTTAAGATTTTTTCTTTAAACACACTAAAATTTTCATGTTGAAGTATTAGTGTGGATTAAGCACTGCAAGGAGTCTGCAGATATTTGGATGACATTCACAAGTTCCTTGGGAGTTTCCTGTCTGCACTGGAGACATGCTCAATGAGTGCCAATTAAATATTTACACCACCACAAACTATTGCACAGATACAGTGCTCACCATTAGCGTCTCAGAATTTGTCTGCAGGTGCTTCATTCTCTCCACAGTTATTTGCTAATTCAGACATAAGCACCAAAAAATGGTGAGCAGAACAAATGGTATTTCAAACAACTAACAGTTGGAGGAGGACTGAAGACATTCATTCACTGATTGTGTCAGTGTAGGATGTGAATTTAGGCAACCACCAGTGTCTCACCAGTCATGTTCGAACAAAAATAATGCAAGGTGTAAAAAGTGACTTTAAAGCTCTTAAGTGATGTGCCCTTTCATAGTTTCTTCTCACTTTGGATTCATAGTTAATGTGCTTGTAGTGAAAATGATCTTTCTTTTAAGTTGCAGTTATTCTTGTGCTTAAAGAGTACAGCTTAATAAAACACAGCTTCTCCTTGAAATGTCTCTTGTCAAAACTAAACATTCAGAAATTTTCAAACAAACGTCAGATGAACTCACTGTAATTGGCACCAGTGGGTCGAGTATGAAATGCATTACTCTTGTAGGATTTGTTACACTTTATCCAATATCTTGATATGAATGTATTCTGCACACTGAAAATGTTTGGTGGCAAGAAAAGTGGTGAATGAACATGACTGATGGCAATAATTAAAATGTGTAAGTAAGTGTGCATTCATGGTGCTACTATGTAAACTCGGTTCAGGTTGAATAGAATCAATTTGCAGATATTTGGCTGAGCACTGATAAGCTTCAAGATTTTGTCATGTATTATTGCTGGTTTAATAATTCATATATTTAAGCAGCTGTTAGTACCTCTGGTTCTATGGACCAGGTAAGAACTGGTCCAGAGTGGGAGAGCTCAAATTTATCTGCACTGCCCAGACAAGTGCACCTTTAAGTGGGTGTGGGGTATGGAAATAGTAGTAGAGGAATAGGATGTGGCTAAGAAAAGGCTAAAAGAATCATAAAAGAATCATATTGGGAAGAAAAGCAAAATAAATTGAATTAACAGAGAGAGGAAAGAAGACATAGTACTCTAGAGGCAGGGATATAAGAACTGAAATGAAATTGCTATAAAATATTATACCTGGAATACCCCTACTGACTGGGCCAAAAAATTGAAATGAGGCTTCAAGGAAGACCAGTGTTGGTATGGAAAAGGAGAAAGAGGAAGAAAAACACATTGTCCTGAAAAGGAAAGCTGTGGCATGAACACCATCAAATATTTCCCCTGTTGTAACTCAGGCTTGAAACCATTTGTCCCTTCAGAATGCAGTTTGGTTTTTTTCTTTTTTTTTTTTTTTTGTCTGAGAGAGGATGGAGGGAAATACCTGGAAGCAATGTAGTGATTACAGTGAGGTATGAGTGAAAGTTTGCTCTGTTGAGTAAAGGACTGGGTCTTTTTTAGGGGAGAATTCTTTTTTTGGTGTGTTTGTGGTTTTGGAAAGTTGCAGTCCTAGTTGCTGTGCATTTGGAGGCTTTAGACCAGCTGATGTGGGGAAGGCAGAGCAGAGATTCCCATTCTGCCCCCTCTGCTCCTGGCTGTGCATTTTTGTTGCTGTGCTGCTGGGGTGAAATCCGTGCTGGGCCCGGGGTGTGGAAAGAACTGGGCTCTCTGGAAGAGCCACGCTAAAGCTCCATGAATTTCACACTCCTGTTCAGTTCATCACTTGGTTCTCTCAGAACAAAACAGATTATTCTGTATACAGATGTGCACTCGCGTTAAAAAACCTCCTCCTGACTGCTGTTTAGAAATATGTCAGCTGCTGACAGCAATGTTTGAAGTCTTTGGTTGGGAAACCTGCCTTTTCATGGTTCTTTTCTTGCTAGAAGACAATATCAAAGCTGCCATCTTAACCTCCTGCTAATTTGCTCCCAGTCAGTCAAATTATGAGTTAAACTACATTCTTTTTCCTTGTATCTGGCAGTTTAAGTCAGCCTCTACCTTTTCTTCATTCACAAAGCCAACACCACAAAAACGCCTCCTGACTAGGTGTGTGTACATTAACAGTACAGTTTCCTAAATCATCTGATCTCTAAAAAGCAATAAAATCTGCTGCTTGTACAGTTTCTGAATATTTAGTTTAAAAAATGTGCAACAAGGATCTGATGTTAAAAGCTTCTGAAAGTTTTTTTTAATTAAAAAAAAAAATAGTTTTTGGGAAAAATTGCAATGGAAGAGTGACACAGCATTTCTACTCCTGGGATGAATTCTGGATTGCATTTGCTGAAGTTGGTCACAAAATCAGTTTATACAGCTCAAAGCCAGACCTGTCCTTTGCAGTGCAGGTCAGAAATGCTTCTCACAGTCTAATCACTCCAAACAAGCGTGCCTGGAGCAGACAGGATTACAGGGATATTAGGACGGGCAATCAATTTAACACTGGTGTTGTAAGAGAAGCCAAGCACTTGGGGTGTATTTCAACTCAGAATTTGAATTTCGGGGGTTCGAATTTAACAGGTTTCTCTGACTGCCTGGAAATCACTAACTTGGTGGAAGCTCAAACCAAGAGTAACTTTGATTATTTTTCAGTGCTTTGAAATGAGGTTGTTTGTTCCTGCTCTACAATCCTGGGCGATTTGGAGGGCTGGGGAGAGGCAGATAGACAGCAGAATAATTAGTTCGCGGCGCATAAAGCATTCACACGGTGAAAGGAGGCAAATGAGTGCCTCGGGGAGGATGTGGGATGCACCTGAATTAGCCTGGGTGAATGACAGAGCTGACCCCAGGCTGGCATGGGGACATTAAACACCCACGGTCACCGAGAGCTCAGGTAGGCACAGCGCAGTTTGCTCCAGTAAATCACCCGCTAAATGAGAAGCGAGCAGGTGAGCAGGATTTACACAGCCCTGCTATGTCATCCTTTTACACGAATAGGCACTTAGGACGTTTGCTGCGGTTATGTCTTGCTCCCCTGGGAGGCTGGAATCATTTTTTTGTGGGGGTAGTTTAGTTCAGCTCTGAGGAGGTTTGTCTGTACCTTTATTTTATGGCACAGCAAAAGCTGCTGATCTCCCTCAGCCTGTCTTCGCTTGCAAGCACTTGCTGGTGAACTGCGTGATACCTCTGTTTCCCCAGCAACTCCATTCATTCATTTAAATCTTTCTTATAAAGTAACTTTTGCTGTCTACCTGAGGATAGAGAATCGTAAGGGAATTACAAAATCAATATACAAAACAAACACAAACTACATTTAGAGAGACCGCTGCCAAAACAATGTGTGTGTGTGTTTCTTATCTAAGAAAGATTTATTTTTTGCATTGTTCACTTTTATTTTCCCTACAACTATTTCTTTATCCATCATCTCAAAGGCGGGAAAGAATGCTGAAGCTACTGAGGTGTGAGTTTATGCATAAATGTGATGGAACTGTGTTATTTTCTTCATCCAGCTACATCTTAAATGTAGATTCTGGTTTTTTGTAGAATATAAACTGTATGGTGCATTTATATGGATATTTTGAAGAAGGGAATTCTGTATGGATGGACACAGTGCTGGGTGGAGATGCATCCAGCTAGGATGATTTACCTACTCAGTCACTACATTAGAATTAGGAACATCCAAATCTATTGTGTTAGTGATTAACTAGAGGGTAAATATTTCAATTCAGTGGTATTTAGTGGATGCACAACTAAGAGCCTTTGGCTCTGGTTTAGAAAACATTGGCGTGGAGATGAGAGGAGTTTCCCCCCACAGTGCTGAATTCCCACTGCCTGCCCAGTTTGATTCCTTAGCACTCTAAATAAAACCCCCAGGACGCTGGCAGAGTCTTGAAATTTCTTTGGAACTCAGGAAAACATGAAAAATAATGGGCACTAGCTTTTAATCTATTGGAACAAGCCCTTAAAAATCAAATCCTTTTGCTTTCCAGACTGTGACAAAGCCTCTTGGCTTGCAAGAGCTTTTCCAGTCCATACCTTCATGGTGGCTCAACCAGAGCCAGGCTTTGAAGATGTGTCAGATGCCTTCTCATGCTGAGCAGATCCCAGGCTTTGTGTTGTTCATATTTTCTTCCCAAAAACTGAGGAGCAGTGGTCAGGGCACAGCCACCTGCCCCAGGGCAAGTAGAATTTTCAAACATTTTCAATGTCAACTATTTCTGCTCAGCATTGTACAGGCACTTCCAAGGAAAGCAGTGAGGGGTGGGCTGAGCTGCTCTCCCTGGCAGGGAAAGCTGGGTTCTGTTGTCTCTGCAGCCCCTGTCTGCTTTTAAAGGATGAAAATTAAACTTGCAGGAGCGTATCAGTCCTGGGAAAGTTGTGCACAATCCTATTGCCTGTGGTCTGCACAGGGGCCAATTTCACCCTGCCTTTCTTCATAGCCCAAGGCTGTCAGCTCCTTGCTTTCCCTGAGCCATGAGGATTCAAAGGAAAAACAAGATAAAGAAAACTGCTTTGATTTTTGTATTTTTGCTACCACCACCAAACAGCATATAATTAGCCTTTCTTTTACATATTAAAGCTAGCCTGATGATGCAATATCCATTATAACTCGAAAAGCTTAATCTTAAACAGAGCAAAAAAAACCCCAGAGGAGGATCACATGCCTGGAAATTAGCATAGGGTTTTTTCCTCTTTAGAGGAATGCCTGAGTGCATGGATGCCGAGAGGATGTGACTCACATGGAATGAGAACAAGTTGTTCCTCAGCCTCTTGATATAGTGCCTGGGATATCAAATCAAGTCCAAGCCCTGATTTGAAACTCCCTTCGAGGACCAATTATTAATTGGATGTGAACTACTTTTAATGAAGGAAGGACACCTCTTCTGGTAGTGTATTTATGTGAAAAAATGAAAAAGTAGTTTTGTATGAGCAATACCAATCCAGGGCAGCCACAATCCAGTAAAGATGTTTCCTGACTGCAGGATTCACAGTTGAACCATGGCATGTGGAGGATTCAGGCTGCATGTGGCATCTCACACAGGGCTCAGCACAGCAGTACTGTGATGCTGCTCTTGGAACTTTCACAGAAAACTTCCCCCTTAGGACAGGAGTATTTTGCCACATTCATGGTCAGGAAAGACCAGATCCACCTGGTGATTCCTCTGTTCAGTGCATGTGAAGAATGAATAACTGGCTGCCCCTTTCATCAGACCCAATTTTTCCCATTCTGGCTGTGCTGTCCATTTCACCTCTGCATGAGCTCGTTAACCTCCCTCATTAGCACAGTGTGGAGGTCTTGGCACCATCCCACTGGGGAATGGGGTCATGCATTTGTGACTCACTCCTGGGCAGCTGCTCTATTTAGTAGCTTTAACTATATCATATTTTGGTTCGTTTTGCTTCAGTGCCAAGGCAGAAGCTTTTAGGAGACGCCTCCTTGCATCCTGCGCTGGTACTGAGCAGGCAAAGCACTGACCACCACCAGCTGTAATTGGCATAGAAAGTTTGTCAAATAACTCTTGGGTAATTGCTACTCTTTCTTAGAAAGCAGATTTTGCTGTTTTGTTTTGGTTTTTTTTTCCCCTTTTTCCCTCTTATTAACCAGCCAAGTAATGGCTTATAAAAACTAACATTCAGAACATCTCTTTGCTGGGCATAACAAGAACCAATTTGAATTAAAGCACTGCTTGGCAAGAAGAAAAAAAACCCACAACTTGGCCTTTGCCTTGTACTTTTTACTTTTTTTCAGAAATTATAAACAAGCTACCTGGCTATTTAAATAATCTTTCATTCCAATAACTAAGTCACTACTGCAGCCTCATTATTTAACATTGACGGGAGTGTTCTGCTGTGAAAAATCTCACTGCTCTTTTTACCCCTTGTTGTTCTGTCTGAAAACCCTCACACCAATTGTTTTTCTGTCTTTGTTTTTATGATTTAGCAATTTTAATATTCTGCCCTATGCTTTCTGTGACCTGGATGTTCTCACAGTCTTGTTATAAAGTAGCTAAGCAAGGCTCCATTAATAATTTGCTTCTCAGTAATTTTCCTGCAAGCAAAAAGCTCTAAAACAATTATTTTTCAGCTGAAGGTCTTGGAAACTTCATTTGATTATCCAACAAGCCAAGACCTGGTCTCAGGGTTGACTGCATCCACCTTGTTCTCCCTGTTCTCTGCAAGTTTTTGTAGCCACAAATTCACAGCTGCACCTGAACACCTTTCAGTGTGTATTACACAGCACAGTTAATATCTGCTGTGTGTTTTTCTTCTCACCTGCTCCTCCTTGGAAAGGGAAGTGTAAGCTGCAGTGTTCCCAGGTGGTTTTTAGGTTGACTCATGCAATAGGAACATTTCCCTGAGTTTGTTCCACTCAAATGAATGGCTTTGAAAAGGAGATCTTGAAGGGTCTGTAGTTCCTGTGTCAAACTGAAGAAGCTCAGCAGCCCCTTATCCGGGCCTAATATTCCTTAGAACTTTTTTTTTTTTTTTCCAAACACTGAAATCCTCCCACACAGGTTGTAATCTGCAGGCACCTTGGTGGAGCTGGATGTGTCAGGAGAGAGCAGTGCTGGGGTGTTGCTGCCTGCTGGGTGAGCTCTCCAAAGCACCCCAGCAGTGCCAGGGAACCATTCTACTGTTTATTCTGGTTATTTGCAGAAAATTGTCATAGGACCATAACTGATAAAGGTATTTTCCCTCTGGTCTAATTAGACTGGGCACTACAGCTTCACACTCTGAGCTAGGTGGTCAGTTGGGATTCAAGAGGGAGTTTGAATCTTTTGGGAATGTTGGTGTTAGAAAACAGAAGATTAACCTGATTTTTACAGTGGAAGCTAAAGGGTTTATTGCAGCTTTCTGTCCAGGTTGGGTTTTCTCTGAACAGATCTTGCTGCCCAGGACCTTTGCAGACCACCTGCAGACCTGACAAGGTTTGAACTAAAGTCATCATCTGCACCACTGAGGGGGATAGGGAACAACCTCTGTGTGTGCAGACACTTGGAGTCTTGGATTTCTGGAGTGTGTAATACCATGGAACTCTTTCCCAGACAGCAGGACTCCTGAATCCTCTTTCATTTTGGTCACAAAGGTAATTGGTCCAACCAATTTCATTATTTCCTCACTGAGAGTCAAATAGACCTCGTATTAATTGTGACAGTGCTTCAAATTTTCCTTTTTTTCCTATATACTGTATCATCCTGTCATGCCAGTTATTCTTTGTTTGCTCTGCCTCACTGCAGGAATTTATTAAGAATCCTTATAGCCCAGATTTAGACATGCTTAGGCATGATGATTTTTCATTTATTGTTATAGAATGAACATTGCAGAGCAAGCAGGAGGCTAACCATTTAACACCAAGTGTCTTATTAATCAGCTTTTGTTTATTTAATTTAATAAGCAGCTTTTGATAGCTATGAGAGTCTGGTTGTATATTTAATTAGATCAGCACTTACTGCTCGGGTCTGTGGAACATCTGACTTCAGCTTTCCCAATACTTTGCTACTATATATAATGGCCTTTGGATCTCAACAACTTTATTTCATTTTTTTTTCTTTTTCTCTTGAAAATGCAGTATTTTCTCAGTAAGATAATTTCAGCTCATTCTTGATTTTGGGGGGTATGAATGGGGATACAAAAGCCAGGGAACCATTTGCCTTTTGGAATTAAATACAGAGAAACAAGTGCTGGAAATTCCTCTCTTTGAAGCCTGCCTGGTCCATTGGGAAGATATGGAATATTCTTGCCATCCTCCTCTCCTTTTGAATAAATCCCAAACTACTTGAAAAGCACAACTACGTGAGGTGAGGGCCAGAATCCCCCTCTGAGACCACTCTCTCACAGTCCTCTGACCATACCTGCTATGGGTTTTCTCACACAATTATTTTTAGAGCCTTTTAAAACACTTCCCAACGTGCACAGTGCTGCATCCCTGTACCTGGCACCTCAAACCTTGTCTCCTTAGGGATCTGGGCTCCAGCAGATGATTGTCACTCTGTGCTCCTCAGAATTCCCCAGGACAGGAGTCAGACCTGCAGAGTAACAGGGCTCTGGGAAGCCTTTCTTTACTTTCAGTTGCATTTCATGTAATCATTACTTATTTATTAAGTTATTAATCTGGCTTTATTTTTCTGAACCAGAGGAATGCCATATGGTTTTTTGTCTTCCATTAGTTCAATCATGTCACAATAACAGGATGGGTTTGCATGTGCAGCCTGGATTTCCAAAAGGCCTTGGGCAGTATTTTCATGGATCCTGTAGCTGAAGCTGAACCTGACTGTATTGAGTGCAAACTCAAGAATTCTCCTTAACAGCAAGTGCAACAGAATTCAATAAGATCTTGATAAATTGAGGACAAAGTATTACTGAAATAAATTCACATACCTGTGACTTCTATGATATTTTTTTCAAGCAAAAAACCCCAACAAACTCTTCTATAACTCACAATAATCATATTTTTGCATTTTTGCAGCACTATATTGACATGGACACCATGTATTAAATTGACTATATATATGTATGTATGTGCCTAATTTTATTCTCATTGCTGTGGGCTACAATACTGTGTTATGAAAGAATATTCAGGATTAAATCTCAACTTCTCAACTCCTCGCATAAATTATTTAAATACTGCGGGGGCTGGGAGGAGAGTTTCAGAAAACCAGATAATTGTAATTGTCTTGGTGACATATATATTGACAACATTAGTGTTTAACCATTTGAGAAACCCTTTGGGACAAAAAATTCCTGTTTGCTGTAAGTGGCAGATCCTAAAGCACTCTGAGGAATACAGGGATGGACAGGACTGCAGAGTGGCCCCTGCCCTTGGCTGTGGCCCCCAGCACTGCAGCCCCCTACAAGTATTACCACTATTGCACTGTTCTGGCACCTAAACAAGAAGATAAGTGAAGGACAGCTATTCAGTGCTGAAAAGCTCAAGAAAACCCAGCCCAAAACAACAATAACAACAATAAAACCCCCTAAATCTCTTACACAATTTGTTACATTGGCTATTAAAACCACTCAACCAAAATTCCATGCTTGGCAGAAAGCCAGGGGCAAAGTTCAATTTGTTTTTCAAAAACACGGAACATGGATGTATAAGTAATTAACAAAGCAGGTTTTTTAACTCAATTTAAAAGAAAAAAGGGGGAGAGTTTTGAAGCACATAATCCAGCTCTCTTTCAGTTTATTGCTATGCTTTCATTGGATTTTAGGGGCTGTTGAGTAGTTCAGTCGTAGTCATTAGGACCCTAATTCTCTTAGGTACTTATTAAGCACTAAATTGCTTGCTTGTGCCAGTTCTTAGTAACACATTGTCCTGGAATGAAAGGAGGGAGAGTACAGATTGACATCTGAGTTATTCTTCCTATTGTGTTATGTGGAAGAACAGTAAAATCAGCATTTTACAGTATTTTCTTTTCTCTGCCCTATAATCAGCACATAAGACACTTTTACCAGTGATGGAAATGCCTCATCTAAATGGGAGAACTGAAGTTTCTACTCCCCTGATCTTTTTACCCTTCCAGGAACAGGCATCCATAATTGATTCTTTGTACCCAGTCCCCTCTGCTTCCAGACTTTTTTTCCAAAGGAAAAGACCACAGTACTCAGGGGCAATGGAATGTTCCTTTATCCAGTAACTGTGGGACTTGGAAATGTGTTTCCAAATAGGATCTGAAACAAAGACCTTAAGCCCTGTTGTGGGAGCCTCAGCTCTTCACTGGGAGTGAAAGGGGTTTTGTGTGGAAGCAGCCATGGAAACGTATTTTCCTCTGTCCATCAGCTCCAAGAATGGGCCATCTCTCACCTGTTATGCCCATGGAGCTGATGTGGATATCTAAAATCCAATTCTGCTGCAAATAATGTCAAAAGGTCCATAGGTTAATTATCTCTGAAGCATTACAGCTCCTTGGGGAGGCATAAGCACAAAACCAAATGCTGCTGTGTGCATTAGGGACAGCAAGTATAGCAATGATGTTTTCGGCACAGAAAATGCCAAATTGGGAAGCTATCCCACTGCAGAGCCAGGGGAACCTTGGCTTTCCCAAAAAACAAGTGGCTATCTGCAAATTAACCCGAGATGGCTCTGTGTTCTAGTGGAAGAGCTGTTAGGCAGAAGTGTCAACAAGTGCCCTTTGACAGAAAAAATCCTGGATAAAATATGTCAAAAATAGTCCCTGGGGAGGGGAATCAAAAGCCCAGGTTGGATGAGGAATCAGCTCTGTACAGCAAAAGGTGACACCAAGCTCCCTGTATGGGATAACAGGCAGGAAATGATCCTGAAAAGAGACAGGACTTGTTATCCTTTCATGACCTGAAGTGATGTTGGCATGAAGGAACTAGTAAAGGGCAGTGGAGGCAAAGGAAAGAGACTCCTTTTAAGTGAGAAATGAGTCATTTGAGGAATGAGTTGCTTGCTTTTTTTTTTTTTTCTTATTTAATTGCTTTTCTTTCTCTCTTTATTAGTTAGATACCAGCTCTGAAAAATGTGCTCTTTGGGCTTCTGGGAATTCGTCAGCAGTATTTCAAGTTTGTTTGTCTATTGTTTTTATAGACTTCTCAGCAAAAATCATGGGAGAGGGAAAATCAGAAAATCTCTAATTGAGTGTAAATCATCAGTTCATTTCCATGGGTATTTCACAATCTTATTTCCACAACATTAAATGTATGTATGTGCTGTATTTTCATTGTGTTTATTTATTGAAAAGCTATGTTATCAATAGAAAAGTGCTTTTCTAAATGCAGTCTTGCTGGAATTATAATGTCATGTCTCTGGCACTCTCAGTTATGCCAGTGAGAGCATTTGCTGCTGCCATTTCCAAAAATTAAGTCATAGGATTCTGTTTCCTGCCTTATTCCTGCTTTGGGCTTTTTTCCCCAGTATGGAACTCCCGTGGGAGTTTTGCCTGTCCTCTGCACCTTAGGAGCCCATCCCTGTTGCTGAACAGCCCTAATGTAAAACCCTAAAATTGCCTCTTCTCTTCTGGTGATACCCCTAAAATCACACTTCAGAGCACACCAAGGGCTGATCCAGGCTGTGTTCTTCCCATCCCTTGTCTCATTTATTTCACTCTTTAAAACATTTCATTTCTCACACCTTGCTGTTGTTTCTCCCTTTTTCACATCTCCTCCTGCCCTCTCAAATGCAAATTCTTGTGTTTCAAACCTACTCTGGCTCTCCCTCTGTCCCAGTGGTTGTTGTCCCAGGGATAATCACCCTCCTCACCTCCTCCTTTTTCCTGGCACTCTAGTTTCTTTCCAGGGCAGTGTCTGGCAAACAGGTTTACACCAATTTACCAAACCAGACAAAATGAATGTGCAGTTATTTTTGTTCTTAGCAGCTTATTTCAGTTTACATCAAAATTGCTCTTGCACTCTGCCATGGTGAAGCAGCACAGAAAAGATCTTTATTTTTACCACGTTGAAGAAGCCACCCAAGGTGTTTTGCTGACTGATCCGTGCTGATTTTTGCATAAGGAGATGTGGGAGGCTGTGGACAGGATCTGAGGGCTCTGTTTCAACCCACAGCCTCTCCATTATCCACTGCTTCTGCCCCAGGTTGTTTTCAGGTGAAAGAGGCACTCCCCTTCTGCCCCAACATCTGCTCTGGTCTCACCATGCTTTTTCTCTTCTATCTCTAAATGCAGTTTGCACCATTTGGACTTTCTCCCTCTGAGTGGATAGAATTTATAAATTCCGGATTTTCAGCTTGGTTTTCTCACAATTTCCCTCTTTTAGGAAGAGTGTGGAATGGCAGAGCAGTCCCCTCATGGATGTTAATTGGGTTACCCTTCTCAGCACATCTCCTGACCCATCTTTCCCACCTCAATTTGTGTGCCTGAGCTGGGCTGGCTTCCTCAGTATCTGTGTAAACATTACAGCATTTTATGAAAATAGCAGTGGATAATTCTGTTAGTTCCTCCACGCTGGAGTTTCATTGCCTGTATTTTAAGCATAGCTCATTAAGGCTGTAGTTAATTTTTTTTAGCTCTTATCGTTTAGTTTTCAGCTTAGATACCATCTACTATTTATTTTTTTTAACTTTGGTGTCCTACTGCTCTACTAGAATCTTCCTGAGTTTCTAGAAACTGCTGAGGGCTTGACTCTGTCAAGAACCAGCTCCTTACCCTTTTAATCAATCTGATTTTCCTGATATTTGTGACTGTCAGTGGAACACACTGCCTTTATTTAGAATGATAACACATACATTTGTACCCTCACCTCAGCTTTGGTGCTTTGTAGCTCAAGAAGGTGATGGTTGTTTCTCACATTTCTATTCTGACACAGAGGACAACCATTGTTTTGTCTTTAATTCTGGTAGTGAGGAGAATATAGAGGACACCTCTAGGACAGGTGGATCACCCCAGCCAGGACCTGCTTGCAGAATCTCATGAATAGGCTCGATGGCTCCTTCAGCACTAAACACTCACTGCTTCACTGATCTGGTCTGCTGATGGACTGCATTGAGGAGTTTAAAATAGGTATTGTTGCCTTCAGCTTAATTAATTAAATTTTCTAATTGTGTTCTCTTTTTACTGCTGTAGGAGGTGATAACTGGTGAGTTAATTGGGATAATTCAAGACAGAAAAGTTGTCTTCTTATTATTACTGGGTTGTGGAGTTTGTTTTTTTTTAAGGTTTCCTTCAGTATTAATACCCCAAATTGTTTGAGGCTGTGGGCAAGTTTCTGCCAAAAACAGCAAAGCTGCTGAGAATCTTGGGTGATGAGGAACAAGCCTGGCTTCCTAAACAGCCCTGCAGCTGCTAATGCTGGACTTCAGTCCACTGCTGGGAACCCATACATCCACAATCCTGTCAGGATTGAACTGTAGCATGAGGACCACAGGTCTTGTAAGCCTGATCCCAATTTGTAATTACTTTATTGTTCTGAAATGGATCTTGGATGAGAGAAAATAGGCCCATCAAGTGTGTTATGATCACAGGGCGTGCCCCAGAAACCAAACTTTGTAGTTTGCTTAGCAGATGAGAATACAACAGAAAGATCCATTTGAAGATATCACATCTCTAAGTATTGTCCCTGTTTTCCAGAGACGCTTCATGAATGGTAATTGCTATTTTGGGGATGGGCCATTGAGAGTTTGTGGGTATTTGGCAGTGACTGGAGCCAGGGGGCTTCAGGGCTTTTCTACATGGGCGTGTTAACTGGTGTAATTACACCTGTGCAATTACACACCTCTAATTGTACCCCATAAATACCCCGTGTTTCTCGGAATGAGGGTTCATTTATTTTTGTTTATCGTGCTTCCATGGTGACCTGTTTTGGGGAAAAGGCAGCAAACTTTGGCAGGGGTGATGTCTCCTACCAAAGTGGTGGAGCTCAGGCTGTGCCAGGGGTTTTCCATCCTCTGCTGTCCCCCCACCATGTGGATTTATGTGGTAAAACGATGAGGGCTGTGTTGCATGGCCCAGTGGGGTTATTTTGTCCACATTTTGTTATGAAGCTGTGTCCCAGCCTGCTCTGTGGTTGCTGTTATCCCTCTCTTCTGCAGGATGACAGAAAGGAGCTATCCAGCAGGGATGTGCCTTTCTTTTTGGTAGCACAGACTCTGAAATGAGCACCGTGTGCTTTCAGCAAGATGATATTACAGGGTGGCTTTGAACCACCTCAAAAGGGTGGCCTGGGACCCTTCTGAGGGATGCAAGAGGCACATCCCCAGTGAACAGTGACTTCAGGGCTGGGAGGGAACACTCCCAACCTCCAGAGCTTTG
This sequence comes from Acridotheres tristis, assembly GCA_037013685.1. Taxonomy (NCBI): domain Eukaryota; kingdom Metazoa; phylum Chordata; class Aves; order Passeriformes; family Sturnidae; genus Acridotheres; species Acridotheres tristis. The sequence goes on along the minus strand of CM072899.1, from coordinate 5,282,014 downwards.
CTTTGAGGTTGGATGAGGAGAAAAGTAGAAGAGGCAATGCAGGTGAGGGGGGAATTAATTTGCTGGAACTCCTGTGCAAGGTGCAGTTTGAAGCTTTAGGAGTCCTTGTGTAACCACTGGTGTTTGAAGAGACAAATCTCTAATTTTGGAGTTGTGTGTGTTCAGGACAAAGAAATGTTGGTTCTTTCTGCAAGTCAGCATCAATAGCCAGCTGGAACTTGTATAAAAATGTTTCTCTTTGGATTTGCAATTATTTTTGATTAAATAAAAAAACAGGGACCTCATTTTGTTTTAAGTACACATTCTGCAATATTTCTGATACTATGGGAAAGAGCACACCATGCACTTACAAATTACTGCTCAGTAATTAACTTCTTTGATCCTAAAAGTGAAAACAGCCCACCTGTGCTACAAGGTGGCTTGCAGAGTCTTTAGCAAAAAGACTTTTGCTGAAAAAGCCTATTCTCTCTGCTGTGTTATGCAAACAAATGATTTTTTTTTTTCATTTAGAAGGAGTGAAGTATGAGTTCTTTTTCTTTTCCTGGCTTGCTAAAAATATGTGATAACAAGTTGACTTCTGTGGGAGTTCTGCATGGGTAAAATCTGAAGGATCAGTCCCCATATTGTATGTGATTTTGCCCTAGTAATTATTCTTCACTTGAACAGCTTCTCCATGGCAACTGCTTCAAGAAAGTCTTGTATCTTCACCTATTTTTAAAAAAGGACTTATTAAGATGTATGTTTTAAATTTTTCCACCCTAAAAAGAGAAACAGAAAAAGAATCAGACACAAGCAGAAACATATGGAGTTTCGCCCAAAAAGCCCTTTCTTCCATGCACATCTCCACCTTTTCTCTGTCCTAGGGGCAAAAAAGAAAAAAAAAAAAAAACTTACAGCAATTTTAAAAATAAATTCACTACCTTGCCTTTCCCCGTCCCCTTCCTGAGCCTCTGAGACATTATGACGCTGACTTGATCAATCATCCCACATCCACCCTGGCAGTTTCTTAACACAAACTTCCTTCTTCCCTCTATTTTCCACCACAGTCTGCTTTCAGTCTGGCAGTTAATTGTACCCCTGCTCCAGTGCCACAGTAGTATTCTTGTCAGAAGGCTCAGCTGAAGGTCAGGACCTATTGTTTTGTAGCTTCTTGCTATAAAGCAAAGGGAGCAAAATATTCTGTGGCTAGGTATTCTCTTTCTTGCTGGGCTCAGCTGGGTCATTGGTGGTGCCTCTACATGCAGTTCTACTCCTAAAACAAGAAATTCTCTAATTTTGCCAGAGACTAGAAAACGCATCTGTTGTCAGCAATGCAATAGTCAGAAAAAAGCATCCATTTACTTTAAGCTTACTTTCTGTTTTCAGTTTTGTATGGCAACTGTGCTCTCTAATAAAACTCCAAGAGCAAGGGAGTATCTCTGTCTAGTTTTCTACTTTTGGAGGTCACTGTCTTCTGAAACAACACATCCTTTAGAAAAGTTTTTTCCTGGATTCATTTCCAAATGTGGAGTTATTGTTGTATGCTGGATGTTGTATTTTGTGTTCAGCTCTTTATGCTGTGACAGATTTTAAAAACTAATAGGGTAAAATGGGGTCCCACTCCTTTGTGCTGACTTTATGACTCTGGAAATTTACCTGCACTGGTGACATGATTTTTTTTCACACTCCTGACTGACAGTCTTGCTGGCAGGTTTTCCCCTATGGCTTTCTTAAACTGAGGTATATCTATATATCTATATCTATATATCTATATCTATACAATGTTACCTGTATTTCACCTGAAATCCCACATAATGTGGCACACAGACCCTGCTATCTAATTGGCTTCAGCAGGGTTACACCACTGTGAGAGCTGCTTTATCATTTCTAAGGTTGCCTCTGAAAGGTTTTACAGGTTATGTCTGATTTTAAAATCATTGCTCTTGTGATGATCATCAACCACTGATTTTTTTTTCCTGTTTTTTAACACATCCAGGCTGTCTGGTATGTGAATTTGGCACTTGGGTATATGGTTTGGAGTGAACGTGGCAGTGCTGGGTTAACAGTTGGACTCAGGTGGTCTTAGAGATCTTTTCCACCCTAATTATTTTGTGACTCACTCTGTCTCTGAGTTTTACCTTCTGTACCTGCTCACCCTGTGGTTATGTGCTGCTCCCATCCTCTCAGCAAAGCACGTTGCTTTTAGATATCCAGTCTATATTATGACCCAATAAAGAGTTTTATCTGCAGAACTAAGATGACAACAAACCATGGCAGAAGCTAGGAAGAGTTTTCTGGAGGATGAGAACATAATAAACCAGCTTTCTCATTTAACCTGATTTATTGCTGTACCCTGAGCCACAACACTCGTGCAAGTCAGCAGGTGCTGCTCAGGTTTGTTCTTTTCTTTGCAGCTCTCAGTGTGGAAAAGAGGACGCATCAGGCAGCATCCCTGGGTCTGCTGGGGCACCATAAAACATTGCCTGGTGTTGTTTTCTGACAATCACAGCAGAGAGGGTGGTTCATAAAGCTAAACTAGTACTTTTCAGTCAAAATGGTGACAGCCATTTTGCAATTGCCATCCTGGCTCTGACATCTTGGGAAACAGCTCAGTAATTAACGTTTCAGTGGAGATTTTAACTGTCTGCCAGTTCTGAGGAGCACCAAAACAACGCCCGAACTCAGTGGATGGAGCAGAGGTACCTCAGGTGGGCTGGACATCAGGCACTGGAGAGCAGCTGTCACGTTTGATACAGTGCCATCAGATGGAAGAAACCCCAACAGAATCTTAAACAGGGTGCATCCATTAAATTTTCATTATGTATGTTTGGCTTGAACAGTTACAACAAGGATTTAATTGTCTTTTGTTGACATTTAAAAAATTAAGCCAGCAATTAGAAAATGAAATAAGCATAACTAGCAGTGAGAAATCTAGGGTTGTTTTTTAATATGTCTTGGCTGTAATAATTGTTAAATAGTGATTAATGGTATGCTGTCAGTCAGGTTAGGAGAATAATTTTATTCTAAAAAGCTGCAAGACAAAATTTCTTGTTACTCTCGGTTCTGCACTACCTGTTTTGTCACTTAGTCTAATACCAGAGTAATTAATTCCAAAGAGCTATCTTTGAAAAACAAATAGCCCTAGCTTCCTGCTGAAAATGATAGATATCACGCCACAGGGAGGCTAAAAAACAAACAATTGTTTATATATATCACAGAAAATTGGACTTTTTAATTGAGAAGTATCTAAATTCTCCAAGCACTCTCTGATTAGTGATTTCATATGTTAAGTCTGTGGGTAAAAATGGGTGTGATTTGTTAAAATTCCTCAATGGTTGTACAGGAATTTCAGTTAAAACAGCCCAAAAATGACAGAGGGCTCTCTGCAACATTCACCTTATTGCTAAGCTTTTCATAATAATAAACAGAATGCAAACCTTAATGGCTTAATGTGGTTCTGTGGACCAATGTGAAATGAATACTGGTGTCTTGTGGACCACCAGGACAGGTGGGCCAGCACGTGGGATCCTTGCTGGTGGGATCCTTGTGGTCCATGGAATGCTGCTGCTGACAGTGCAGAATTTCCATGGGCAATGCATTTCAGCAAAATTCAGCTTCCCCGCATTGCAAAGAGAGAAACCTTTCTGCAACAGCAATAAAATGATGGATGGTGCTGTTTTTCATTACATCTAAGTCTTAAAACATCCATTTATCCCATTTGTCTGTCCCATGCAGATTTTAGAAAAAGTGACATCTTCTCCATGAGTCTCCTGAGCTTGCTGCTCTCCCTGAGGCAGGGCTCCTCAGTGCTTGTATTTTCCTCAGGACACCCATCTCTTTGCCTGTGTAAGTAGGATGGTGAATAAAGTATTCTTTTGTGGGGAATTCAGCAAGTTTATTGTTTCATTTATTGCTGCGTTTGGATTTTGAGCAAAGCATGAAGCAGAGGGGCTGCACATGAATGCTGAATGGAAGGGTGAGTGATGCAGTCTGCATCACTGGCTGAACCACACTGACCTGGGCAGGGTCCTGAGGGGCAGGGGACATGGAATTATGGACAACTTTCCACTGTTTTCATGTCAGATGTTTAGACCTGACAGCAGCTTGGATAGTGCTTTCTAAAGCTTTTTTGATTTTGCAGCTTTAGCACTCATCTCAGCCCTTTTATTTATGAAAGAATATCTTTAGACACCTTCCAGCAACTTTGCTAACATAAATCCTTCTAATCAAAACGTTTTCCATCCAAACTAGACCTGATGTCCCACTGTATTATGGGAATTATGCTTCCTGATTTCAGCTGACCCCAGGGTGTGGGTATCCAAATGCTGAAAAAAGGATTGTGCATCAGATCAGAACAGGGCACAAGGGAGAAGGAGAACAGGGCACAATATCCATGGCCAAAAGAGGAAAGGTTGTCATCCCTGCCTGTCTCTCAGATAACAACCTGTTACACCACCTGTTCCCCAGGTTTCTGGTTTGTTTCCCTGCTCTCCTCTCTAAGCTGTTCATATTTGAAACATACATCTACCTGAAAGGTGGTATTAAGATAATATCAGAATCACAGAATAGTTGGTGTTGGAAGAGACCTTTAAAGGTCACCTTGTCATAATATGGTACATGTGTCTCTGTCAGCTGTTCAACAGCAAGGCCTATCATAAATTGGTGGCTAAAACTGTTTTTGTACCATAGCAGGTCATCTTGCTGTCAAAATTACCGTGTAGCAAACCAGGTATTAGGTCTCTCCTCTTCCTGCTCTTATTACAAATTAATGATACCAGGGCACCAGAGTAGATGGGAAAGACTCAGGAGTCCAGCTTACAGTTTTACATCTTTTAAATAAACTGACCAAAAAAAGAGGAAAGTAGAGCTTTATGAATGTTAATATCCTCTAAACTTAAAAATGCCTCCTAAATGTGGTAAACTTAATACATGTTCCTGTCAAATTCTATTTCTGAAGGTGTATGAGCAGATTACAGCTTAATGTTTTTTTCAAAGTATGTTTGTTTAAACTCCATCATTGTGCAACTATGCAAAGTCTGCTGTCTACATATGGCTTTTTATTTTTTATATTTGTATCCCATGCCTAGATTTAGGTATCATATAAATTTAATTCTATCACATATTAAGCAGTTAAAACTGATCCTAATTTTCAGGATCTATTAGAATGCAAAAGGAGTCATGGCATTTATCTTGCAGACTCATGCTTTTGAGATATAAATGTAAAGAAATTTGATTTGCTGGGTTGGAGTTTCAGGTCATGCTGAATTTATGCTTGTGCAGACTTTTCTGTAGGAGAGAGCCTTTGCTTATATCTTACAAGGGATGTGAGGTAATGGACTTTTACACTGAGACATTTGTACTTCCAGAAAAGCTTTTACTGACCAAGAGCAATGCCCAGCCACTCCTGTGGTTTAGATAAAATTAATTGGTAAAGAGACATTCCACATTTACTGAAAATGGAAATACAGTGTTTTGACAACTTTAGGGACTTCTTTCCTTCTTAGAATTGACCATTTGAACATGCTGAAGAAGAGATACAGTCCTGTTGGTGCACTGAAATAAATCCTAGGGAAATACATTAGCAGGCAGGGATGCAGTTGTGGATGTGGGCTAAATCAGATGGCTGTGATTATAGATATGGAAGAGAAATCCATGATATGAATTCTGCATGTATCTGTGTCTGCAAAATAAATCTTGACAAAATAACAGTGAAAGGATTAGTGTATGCTGTGAAGTCAGAGTTGAAAAATAGTCCTGTGAGCTGCCCCCTTTTTTAAGTAATGAAGACACAGGAATTTTTGTAACATATAGAAAATCAGGACTCTGCAATGTGTTCATTATCCTCCCATTAAAGATTATCCTGGACATAGAAATGAAATATAAGTTAGCTTTATAGGGGATATATCGACTAGACAGGCTGCTAACACGGAGATGAATTTTGTTATTTAGAAAGGCAGAATATTAGGATACATGAGCGGTTTTGGTTGTTTTTTTTTTTTTTTTTGAACAGAGATGCTATGCTGTCAGCAGTGAAATATTACTGCAGGAGGGTTTTCTTTTTATACACAGTGGTAAGAAGTATGGCTTCCTTTCTCGGCACTTCAGCCACAGATGCTATCGGCGAGACCATCTGTGGTGACAGATTTGTGTTATATCACTTGGAAACTCAGCGAAGCTGGTAAAGCCTCCTACTACAGGATATAAGTAGCTCCTGCTAAGGCTGGGGTATATTACAGGGCTGTCTTTCTTTGGGGGGCAGAGCAGTGGGAGGATTGTGTGGATAGAGGCTCACAATAGCTTTCAATCACCTCCCCACCAAGGCCTGAAGTGCTGGTGTGGATCTTCTGGGGCAACATCTACACAAAGCTCCATCCTCCAGGTCTTGTGGGGGATAGGTCTGGACTCTTCTTGCTCTCTGTGAGGCACTTGCAAGCCAGTCTGATCCGGGGATGTCAGAGGGACTCTGTGTAAGTGATAATCCCAGGTGTCATGTGGCCCCTATCTCCTCTGGGTGCAGAGAACACCATGTCCCCTCAAATCATCTCCTCAACATTACATTGTCCTAAACATGGGGACACTTTGGCTCACAGTGGCCTTCTTCTTGCCCAGTCATAATTTTTTCCTTCTCCTAATCTCCAAAATTATTTTAATTGGTGATCTGAGATTTCCTAGGCAGGATTGGATGGGGTTTGGAGCATCCTGGTCCAGTGGAAGTTGTCCCTGCCAGTGACAATGGGCTGGAAGATGATCATTCAGGTTGCTTTGGACCCAAACCATTGTGTGATTCCCTGACTCCCAGCATGACAAGCTCTGATGAACACTGTTGTTAGCAAGTGACCACAGTGACCTTGACACCATTTGGGCACTGCTGGGACAAAAACCATGGCACCACACAGGGCCAGCTGCCCACACCAGGGGCAGGTTTTCAGCCATGAATAGGCAATAAAGGGATGGTGATGATGCAGAGCATCACACAGCATCTTTGTGCAGAGACTGGAACTAACTGCTGTTTTGGCAAAAGCATTGCAGAAATCCTGCTTGAGCCAAGAGTGGAAACCTCCAGTCTTCACATCTGTGACTGTTGAAAGTATTTGGAGATGTGTTAGATTGCAAAGATATTCATGTCTGCTAAGCATAAAAAAAAAAAAGTGGGTTTAGACTGTGAAGCAATTTTGCTGCTAATAACATTGCAATAGCCTTGCCCTATGTTCAGAATCAGTAGGGCATGCTCAGAGAATGAGAGAATGGGAACAGTTAATTCAACACTATGGAAGCTCTGCAAGTACCTCAAACTGAGATTTACATGTTCCTCAGCCCCACATTCCTCGTCTCAAACTCTAAACAAGTAACAAAAGAGCTTAAAGAGTTGAGCACCTTTACAGGAGTTGACATTCCATGAGCTCAAGTTCCCCACCTACAAAACAGAGTTCATCCATTTGGTCATGTCGAGAAATGGCCATGACTTCTTTCAGTAATAGAACCCATAAAACAACCAAAAATAAAACCATGGCATTTTACAAAATCAAAGTGATAACAAACACCTACTTGTCAGTATAAATTTGTAAAATTGTCTTTCCGTTCTTTTAAAATAAAATCCTACTCTAAGCTTATACTTTAAAGACAACAAAGACACTTTTCAACAGATGATCTGAGAAAATTGGTTTTTATCTTTGTCTTTGGAAATTTAGACTTGCTGCATTTCCTCCACAATAATTTTTCAGAGGGAAATCATAGCAGTGTTTTTCTGTGTGCTGTTCCAGCCACCTAAAAGTTTCCAGTTGGTAAGATAAATATTGAAAGAGTCATCAAATGAACAACTCTTTTTTTTTGTGAAGTCAAATATTTCCTAAAGGATAAATTGTCAGTCAGCAAAGTCCCTAGCTGGAAGATACAGCTGATGTATCTTCCATGTGGTAGCTTGTCTCCACTTTATTCTTTCCTTTACTTTTCCACCTCCTTTTATTCTTCTGTGTTTGGACTCTTGTTTTAAAAAGACAGAGTCATGCATTCAGAGTAGCTGGTGTGATTGCAAGAGTTACTGCATGTTTGGCATCTCTGGTTGTTACACTGCCTCTGAGCAAATTCTCCACTCAAGTTCTCCTCTTCCTTGCTTTTAAAAACGTGTACTGGCCAATTAAAATCATCAATTTTAAAGCAAAATGGAACCAACAATAAAGACTGCTGCATTTAATTAATTTCATTTCTTTTTTACATTCCAAAAGTACTGTCTACAATTAATGTGTTTTTAAAAGGAGAAGAAACTGTGAGTGGTTTTACTCAGTATCAGTGGTGGCCCTTTAACTGGACTCTTTTTCATGAGGCATTTGTCAGGAAGGTTGTTGTTTGTGTACACATGATAGGATCAAGCTAAGCTGATTATCTGCAGTTTTAATAATTGGTTTTTCCTTGTTTATTGTCTGTTAGGATTTTTTCAGTCTTCAATACAATAATTTGATGCAGCCCTCCAAAATTCTGCCTTAGCAGGTCGCTGGTGCCTGTGTTTGTTTCTCTGGCCATTGGCAGGGTACAGAGTGATGGGGGATTGCAGGAGCTCTGTGTTGGTCTCCAAAGCTGAGCACTGGTCCATTCCATACACACACAAAAATATTTTCCCCCTCAATGACTCTTCATACAGCTAAGCAGATCAGTGCTGGAATCCAGCTGCTCCTTATCTCTCTGGCTGTTGACTGGGTCATTTACAGCCCTGGTAATACAATGCTGTGAGGGTGTTTCAAACAATTAGGGAAGCAAGGGTGGGTACCATGAGCCCTTGTCAACTGGCCAGCATCATCCAGCCTGGGTGTGCTGCCTCTGGGCACCTTCTGGTTAAACCCCTGCTCAGAGCGTCTCTGGGCAAGGTCTGAATGTCAGTCAGCATGAGCTCCTAACAAGGTTTGTGGGTGAAATGAAATTTAAACGTACACAGGAGTTGTTGCCATAGAAAAGATCCTGGTAAAAAAAACAGAGATGATCACTGTGCCACAAATATAAACCAGAGAAAACCAAAATCTTTGGCACAAATTCCATTTTTTATTATGTTCTTGTCATGTTCTTGAAGCCTGGAAATCCACCCAATGGATAACTGGGGTCAGAATCCAGACATACAATGACTCTTCTGTAAGAATAATACTTTATTAACAATATGTTTAAGTTATGTCAGCTATCAGCCATTCATGAACTCGTATTGACAGCTAAATAGAACTTGAATGATTTGAGCTTTTGGCTGTCATTCAGGGGGGCATTTCCTTTCAGGTCTGCCTTAACCTGCAAGTCTGTAATTTGTTTCATTTATGGTGCTGCATAGGAAATGAACCTGGGTCTGTAGTGCTCAAAGGCAAATGCAGTAATCATCTGCATGACTTGATTCCTTATTCCAGGAATATGAAAATTGTCAATTATGGATGAATTATGGGTGCTACTGATACCTGTAATTTGGTTCTGCAGTTTTGTAAACATATGCAGCTGCATTTAATTGTATTTTACTAGTCATGTAATTCATTAAGGTACACCTGCAGTCACCTAAGATACAGATATTAATGAACTGAAACACTGTCTTTCATTGCTTACTATTTAGACTGACATTCTTTACAACTGTTTGTTTTTAATCACATATCTGTATATCTAAGATGCTGATATAAAAAAAAAAAAGATTGTGAAATAAACAGAGAGCATAGCTAGGCGCTACATTTTTAACTTCTAAAAGTACTCACTAAATAATTAATTTAAACAATTGCTTTTCCATGCAAAGCCCGAGAGTGGAGGAAAGCTGTAGAATCGATTTTTGCAGCAGTTATTGTGGCAAAGATGAATCATTAGATAACTGCTTCCAGGGATGTGAGCTGCTGAAGCCCTTACTCTGTATTTCCATGCTCCAGTGGTGATGGATGTTGTTCAGCTCTGCCCAATACAGTACCTTTACCTTTTAACTTCCAGTCCAATCTCTTGGAGATGTTATCTTCAGATTCGGGAACACATTTATGAAATAGGCATTTTATTTTGCACAAATATGTGTTTAATATTCACAGCCGGTTCCTTCTCTGCTGCTGCTGGATATTCCTTTCATTTGGATTAAAGCAAAAACCAAGTAGATTTATTAGCCATGGAACCAGCCCTTGGTTCAGTGGATTTTGGAGAATGTGCAAGTAAAGCAATGAGAATCCGACCGTACCCCAAATGTGATTTTTTTCCTTCTTTCAGCATTTCTCATTTGGCCTATTATTATCAGAAGAAAAATGATTTTATGGCAGAATCTTGTGCCTTCAGCAGGTCTGGGGCAAAAACTCTGGCTCCATAGGGAATGGTGATAACTTTGTGGAGGATAAAGATGGAAAAGGAAGTGACAGAGAGAGCTCCAGTTGCTCCCTGCATCCCTGGGAAGGTTGCTCCGTGGCTGCTGTCAGTATGGGAGCACATGGGGAAGAGTGATGAGCCCATTAGCTGTGAGCTGCTTAGGGAAACACAAACCTTTCCATCAGGACAGCAGCTGTGCTCTGATCTCCTCTCAGCGCTGTCTCAGCCTGCTCCTGCTCTCTGCAGTAGCTCCTCCTGTCTCTGACAGAGTACCACAGTCAGGGACCTTCTTCCCACCGTTGCTTTCTCCTTGAACTGAGTTTTGTTTCCTTTGTCCCTTCTCCTTTTCCTCAAAGGGTTACTCCCATTTAAGAGCACTGTTACAGGTGTAAAAGAAGCCACACCGCTGAAGTTAAATAGCAGAGTAACTAAACAGAATAAGGTTGTTGAGTCCAGGACAGATGTAGGCTTGCTTACTTGAGGTTACAGATGTTGTAGTTCTCATCCTGAATCAAAGAGATTGTATTTCTTGAGAAAAATCTCTTTTCCTTAAAGAACCTGTTGGTGGATTGAGGAGCATTTCTGGAAACAATTTTTACTTGTATATTCTCTTTTCAATGAAATATTTTTGGTCAGGAAAGTTTTCCAATCTCTAGCTTATTAGAATATTCTTCCTGCCTGACAGAAAGTTGTTCCTCTGTCCTATAATATAGGTCCTGGGACAAAAATAGAGAGAATCATTTCCATACATCTTGACATTTTTCAAGAATGTGTAAAAGTTTCTGTTGCAGGCTGGGGGGGAAGGGTGTTAGTTCCGCATTTCAGAAGTTTCTGTGATCTGTGTGTGTATGATGACATTATGTCAGGAAATATTTTCTGCCCTTATGAGATTTTGTGATAGATGCTTTTGCAGTTACAATATTTGTCACAAAATGGACTAATCCTATCGTTCAGATGAGGTACTTTGTGGCTTGGCATCATTTAACAGCACAGTGATGGTTATTGTAAGAGCAGGCTAAATATTCTTCAGCCTATCTAGGATATTAAGTTCCACCAAGCATCACACCTCCATTTCTGGAGGTGCTTTACAGACACAGTTTCCAGCTAGGAAAATGTCAAGCAAGAAGATGAATTGGAACCTGAATAGAAGGACTTGCATAAGATGACACAGGCTCCTCAGATGGAAGAGGCAGATATCAGGACAGATGCATTCAATTAGAAGGAATTAAAGATTTATGTTGTAACTGGAAACAAAACAAAAACAAAGCAACAACAAAACAACAAAAAACCCCAAAAACAAAACAAAACCAAAAAAATGAACAAACAAAAAAACCACACACACACACACAAAAAAAAAACCAAACAAACAAACCACAAAAAAGAATCCCCAAAAATCCCCACAAGAAAAAATAATCCAGTTATGTTTGTTGTGACATCTGTGCAAGCGTTGAAGTGTCCAAAGACAAGAAAGACAAGAACATTTGCATGGGAACAATCAAAGTATTTGTGTGCTCTTCTTATGCTGGGGACAAATAACAGATGAAAAAGTTAATTGCATTTTTTCTTCTCTTTCTTTATTATGCCCATTAAGGACATTGCAGACAAGTGAAGCAGCAAGTAAAGGGAAAGGAAAAATGAACTGCCATTTTTGGGGAGAGGGCTGGGAGATGAGGAAAGGTGGATAGGAAATTCCTGTACCTCAGATTGGGGATGGCCTTTTTTACCAGAGAATTCTGTTCAGAAACTTGAGTTAACGTGCAACTTGGCTGTTTTGTGATTCTATTCTACTGACTGTATTGAAAATAGATATTGAAGAACAATTGAAATGAAGGAAAATGTTAACAGTAGGCTACCTTTTGCAATCACTTTGTTCAAGCTGTGCTTTCCAAGGAAGCATGGAACAGATGAAGCATAGTTCCATTAAATTAATGTGTTGGTTGAGGCATTTCAAAGTTCTCCTTCTGTGTAATAACAGGATTTGTGAGGAAAATGAGGTGTCCTTGTTCCAGAAGTCGGTTCCTTTACCAGTCCTTGTACTTTAGCCATCTCCAGTTAGGGTTATTTTCTTTCTTAGACTCAAGTAAAATCTCCAAAGTTTGGCTTTCACTGAGCTTTGGAGTTCTTGGCAGTTCTTACCCACTTCACTGCGTGAGGAAACACAATTTAGACTTCATCTCTGCCTGCACTCTTCACTTGAAGTTTCCTTTAAATGGGAGGCTCTTCCAAGCCACATAGGTACCTGGATTTGAGATAAAACATCTCAGTCATTAAATGGGTCCTTGTCTTGCTGCATTTCATGCTGTTCTGGGAATGGCTCAATTAGTTCTGAGTTTGCAAACCCATTGATTTTCTGCTCCTTTTCCCTCTGCCAAGAAATGGATGCTGGTTATGACAGCACCTATCTTTATAAGAAAATTCCACACACAGAAAGAGGCTTCAGAAATAAATGGCTTTATTACAAACTCATGGAGTTGTATGCCTGCATTTGCTTTGACCACTGATTTGTACAGACTGAAGTGTTAGAAGAGAGGAGAGGTGTATCCAGCTCTCAGTTGACCAGTAAGTGCCATATCTAATTGATTGTTTTGTGCCAAGTGGAAATTGAGTTTTCTTGGCTTAGAAAAAGGTGTCTCTTTCTGGAGTTTGCTGCCATTAAAACACTCCTGCTTATGCTCATCATTGCTATTGCTATGTAGCATTGTCATTTACTTTTGCTGCTGATTTCTAAGCACACTGAATTAATGAACTTAAGTTTATAACCTTAATGCTTGTTTGTATAATTAGTTCTTGCTACATTGAATGTTCATCCTTATACCTCATGTATTTTATGGCTGAACTCCACTCAAACACTCACTGATGGCTTATCCAGACCGTGGAGTTGCTCCACACACAATAGAAGTCAGTCAGTGCTTGGTTTCCTGCAGTTCATATTAAGGTCAATGATCCTAAACTTGGTTTGTCTTGAATAAGGACAGAAATACGATTATGTTTGGCAACAAAGAAGTCCAAGGGGTACAAAAATAAAATAATTTTCTCTTTTTTAAACAATATTGGCAACTTCAGGATGCTACAAGACGTGGCTTTTGCTAACTTTAAGCTTCCTAGTCTCTCCTGCTGGTTTCATAAAGGCTCTCAGAGCAGAGCTCACAGTGGAAAGCACACAATGGTTGTGTATTAAACACAGCTTTAATTTGAAAAGAAGTGTGGGATAGTTTATAGTTTAATTGGTTTGTGGCTTCATCTGTCTAGAGGAGGTAGGAAGAGGGGATATAAACCTGCCTCTGTTCTGCAGCTTGCCTGAGCCCCCGCTGCCAGGGAGAGACCAGGAGAGGGTGGGCAGCTCCCAGGGCTGGGTAACACCTTGGCTCAGCCTCCCACACTCTGGGTCAAAATAGCTGAGCCAGCACCTGCTGTTGGGAGGGAATAATTTAGTCCTGCTCCAGGCCAGCAGTAGCTCAGTACCCTTTCCCTCCCACGGGGAGTAGGTGCTGCTGATTCAGAGTTGTGTCTCTGAGTCAGGTGGCCTCCCAGGGCTCTCGTGGGATGCTCGCTCCTGGATTAGAGTGTGGAGATGCACAAGAGTGGATCCTCACCAAAATATCGCTGGAAGGGGCTGATTGCATCCAGTCTGAGGAGAAGGTGTAAGGAACTGCTTTGTTTTTTGGTTTATAGAATCATAGAATGGTTTGGGATGGAAAGGGCCTTAAAGTGCTCGAACCCCTGCAGGGACACCTTCCACTATCCCAGGTTGCTCCCAGCCCTGTCCAACCTGGTCTTGGACACTTCCAGGGGTGGGGCAGCCACAGCTTCTCTGGGCACCCTGTGCCAGAATCTCACTACCCTCACAATAAAGAGTTTCTTCCTAGTATCTAATCTAAACCTACTGTCTGCCAATTCAAAGCCATTCCTCCTTGTCCTGTCACTCCAGACCTTTGTGAATCATTCCTCTCTCTTGCAGGACCTCTTCAGGTACTGGAAGACAATTAGGTCACCCCAAAACCTCCTCTTCTACAGCTGAACATCTCAATTATCTCAGCCTTTCATTCCTTCTAGACAGTGTCCTATCCCTGAGATGTTAAAGAATGGTTTCACATCCTGAAGCTGAGATTTATAACCACCCTTTCCAAACAGTTGTTTTTTAAAGAATGTGCTGTGCTGCACAGGAAAGTGATCATAGGCTGTGTGCCTGCAGAGATGTCATAAGTGTCTTCTCGTGCCTGCATTTCAAAAAGGCAGCACTTCCAAAGATAAAGGAGGAATCTGAAATAGTTGAGGTGGTAGAAGTTTTCTCACAAATGGCTTTCCAAAGAAAAATGTATCTCTTCACAAATCTGCAAAATGCCTATCACTAAAAATGTCGGCTTAATGCAAATTAATGTGGAAAAGAATATTGGAAGTTTTGTCTGGTGTATCCCTGAAGGCACTCCTGAAGGACTGTAATGTTGCCTTCACTGCCTGTCTGCTGGAAGGAAGGGAACGTGCAAGATTTTTTCCCCAAGGCAGCAATTTCAGCCATGCTTAGATGGAGGGTTTTGGGGGGTTTTTGGTGTTTTTTTTTATTTTTTTCCTGGAGACTCTTGCTGGTAAGCAAATGGAATTATGTTCCTTTATAGAGTGATTTTCTTAAGTAACTTCTTTTTCCTTATACCTTCCAACCAGCTGAGCAGTCTGGCCAAAAGAGAAAAGTCTGGTCACAGCTTTGTTCTGAAAGTGTCATGGGTGACTCTGTTACCAGCAGGCTTCCAAAGTCTTTTTCCTGGTTCAGGCACAAGCAGAAGTGTTGGGGTTGCAGTACTGCAGAGGAGCTGCTGTGGGTGAAGAACTTGCTCCTCTGTGTGTTCCTTTCTGGCTGGGGTTGTTTCTCGACTCAATCTTTTTCTGAGATTTTTGCAAAAGATTGTGACATCCTCTTGTTTCTGATCACCTCTGCTCCAAGACTAGTAAACATGCAGGAATAAGATTACATGTTTAGAATCCACGCAAAACCCCAAGAAATTCCTTCTTTCCCATTTCATGGGCCTGGTTATTCACTGTCTATTCCTAGACAGTCCGTGCTGTCTCTCTCAAAGGAGCAGTGTTACTATTTCTTGTAAATATATTACTTGTGAACATTTTATTAGCTAAAATGAAAGTGTGATCAAAACCCTTCCTTAGGCAGGAGTGAAAGCAAATGAAAGAACGGGAGAGATTCAGGATTTTGTTCTGTCTTAACTGACTCAGACTTGTACAAGGTAACTTTTATTCTGTTTTTTTTTTTTGCACTCATGCCATGACATACTCATGTCTTGTTCTTTCTGTTAGGCGCCTGGGGTACTTGTGAAAAGGCTGTCATCAGTGCCAGGGAGAGACAAGTGCCACATGAAAAGCGACAGTGGAACTTTTCCTGCTCCACCAGTGTCGTTGCCTTGATTTTTTTTTTTTTTTTTTTTTTTTTTTTTTTTTTTTGAGCTGTCTGGAGAATAAAAGCCGTAGCTCAGCTATTACGGCCATTCAAACAAACCTGGCTATAAATATCTCTGCTGGCTCCTTGTAGAGTGTAGTTTTTCCCTGGGAGTGTTTGCTCAATCAGTGTCTCCTGACTGTCCCCAAGCATTGATGAGTCAAGGCTCTGCACAGGAAGGGCTGCTATCCATAGAAACATTTCCCCCAGACCTGGAAGGTTTGTGTCTCTGCCCAACACTCCTAAAAATTTATGGTGGGAATTATGGTCACCCTCCTCTCCCAGGGTCTCAGAAAGAATGGTTTGCACCTGGAATGAAGCAATTGCACTGTTGATTATTGCTGGTACAGATGTGGGGTACCAGTGGTGGTCCCATATGTGGTTATTGCAGGACTGCTGATTTCCCAGATGATTGTACAGGGGACATGCAGCCCCTTTACAGGTTATTTAATGGATATTTCCAAATTTCCTTACCCAAGGAAATTATTTTTATCCTCTTCTATTACCTGTGAATGAATCCTGTAGTTCTAATCTTCAAATTCAGGTTGAACGTCAGACTAAAACTTCATGGTAATGTAATTGTTTCATATGAGATCATTCCACTTCATAAAAGGTGTGTTCTGATGGTCTGGAAATAATGTTATAGAACAGAAATACCTCAGAAACACTAATGCATTATGGCTAGAATTGTGTTATCTAAAAAATACTTGGAGTGCCTTTCTACTCTGCACTGTGTCCAGAATCAAAATGAGGAAAGAAAAATTTTTAAGATAAATTGGTTTGTGAAAAATTTATGTGCACTTTACTAGTGCAGGCAGGATGTAATCTGCTTTGTATTGAATCTGCTTGAAAAAAAAAAGCCACAATGATAATGAGATTTTTTAAAGGCACTTTTAAATTCATGCTGGCAAAAGACAAATAGTCATGACTTTTAATTTCTATAAACTTAACAGCTGGGGACAAAATAAAGCATTATTAACTTAAGGGGTGTAAGGAAGTTGCTTTTGCTTCAAGGACGAAATAAGTTATTCTATTCTCAGTGTTATTCATCTCAGCTGTCTGTCTGGTCTTTCTGCTGGTGCAGCCAGGCCAGTGAGTGGGTTTATTTATACTGCTTTTACTATTAGCAGTGAGAGGAGGGGGGCTGTAGATATCTTTGGTGATGTCTGTATTCCTTGTCCTTGGTAATGGCTGAGAAAACACTGATTATGGAGGAGCTGTGTTTCAGGGGCAAGGTGCTCTGCTCCTTAATAGATTTCTTGGATTCAAAATATAAACTGCATTACCAAACAGTGAGGAGCTTCTTAAACTTGTTTTATTGTTCAGAAAAATATTTGTGTCTTCTGCCATGATAGTCATTAATGGTAAAGATGTTTGTCCTTGTCAGACTGAGTTCTTACACCAATTTTAATTGCTTTAGCCACAATTTTCTGTTATCAGAGGATAAATAAGTTGTTTTTATTAATCATTGTATGTGTTGTATTGCAGCTAAGAACCATCCTGTTTGGTTTTGTCTTTTTTTTTTCATTTTCATTAAAAATTTAGTGGTAATCCAAAGATTTCTATAGTTTCTTTGTACTTTTATGTGCCTGCTCTTTCCTTTGCCTGTTGAATTAAATTGCACTTGTATTAGTGATTTATTTTTTTGCTGTGAATGTCTTTGGTTGCCACTTGCAGACTCCTCCTGTATTTTCCTGGACTTCACCATGGAAGAAGTTGTAGAATATATTGTGTTAATATAAACCACAAGTTCATGTTTACATACCGAGGAGTTTCCCCTGAGTCCCCAGTCTTTACTAACTGATTTGTCATGGAGGTGAGGGGCACAACCTCTGTGTTTAGGAAATCAATAGCAGTTGCCATTTCCATTACGGAGTCTTGGCTGAAGTTGTTCTGTCTTACATATTACACTGCTGTCAGGATATGCTTGCACTTGCTCATGGCCTGAAGCTAAAGGCAGGGACAGACCAAAAAAAGGTGGAGGTTTTGTTCCTCAAATAAGCATATCATGTCTGTGGGATTGGGAAGGGATGATCTGAAGATGGCTTGAGCAGAGAAGGAATACAGGAAAACTGGTGTGAGTAAATGTTAAAAGAGGGTACTTACATCTGCTCAACCAAATCAGAACAGTTTAAAAAAAAAGAAAAAAGAAAGTGTATAGATAGATAGATAGATAGATAGATAGATAGATAGATAGATAGATAGATAGATAGATAGATAGTTTGACCAAGTGTAGAAAAATGAGCAGAAGTGCCAACAATTCTGAAAGATTGATCCCTCTGCAGGGAAGATGTCTTTGTGCACTATAAGAGTAGCAAACTAATACCTCTCAATAGTTCTTGACTCCTATCTGGTGGCATTCCTAGGTACCTGAAAGGAGGACCAATCTTTGAAATAACTGTAGGTAGAGTAGCAGCAAGGAGCCATGTTTAGGAGAAAATATATTATTGCTATTGTCAAATTATAGTTTCTGCAAGGGCTTGCTTGGGCTGCAGCCCTTGATCTGTACCTGTTGCTGTTCTTCTTCAATACTTCTGTCCATCAAGACGTTTTGTTACCTTTGAAGTCCAGGCATTCACACACGCACCAATGTGATGGTGCCATTACAAAACCAAATTGCATCCTTGTAAATTCTGGTGAGGAAGTGGTCTGTAAATAAATACTTCTGAAGTCAGCATGGAAAATAGCAAAACACATCTGTCATGGTTTTGGATTGACACTCACCATTTCCTCTAGGCAAGAGTGTCATTTAGAAGAGGTTAAAGTACACATGATGAGGATAAAATCTCCTCCTCCTCCCAGGGTGCTACTCAGAGTTTACCTGCATAATAACAGTGTTAGTACCCTCTTCTCTCACTGGAACCTTAACTTGATTAGATCCTCAGGTAGGACTAGAGAGATGCTCATGCTGGGTGCAGCATCAGCACCAAGGCTGCAGGAATCTTGGCCGTGGATTCTTGTCTACAGCATCCAACACCCACCTAACAGTAGGAAAAAATTCGTCTCCCGAGGCAGTGCTAAGTTCTCAGCAGACACAGTGGTGTGGAAGTGGGCTTGAAGAAAATTCATCAGCTCAGCTTGTTTTTCATCATCTTTCTGCCTGGCAGAGCCATTGTGCCATTTCTTGGTCTCAGACTCTCTCTGATGGAATCCAAATATTCTGCCTTTAAACACTGGCCACCAGCAGATTGATGCCAGTGCTGAATACTGTACTCACAGATAGGAAAATCTGAGGGAAGATCCATTTCTATCAAAATTATTAAAGGGACATCTGATAGCACTGTTTCAGTTCAGGCTTATTAAATACTCTCCATTTTATCCTTCATTTTCAGGGATTTATAATTTTGCTATAAAAAAATCATTCAACCTTGAAACTTGGCATCCATCATTTTACTCCACAAGATATTTTTAAAGATACAAGAGCAGAAATATTCCTATTCTGGCGATGGCTTAAATAGATATTAACTTTCAATCCTGCTGCACAGCACATTGGAAAGTTGAAAAAACTGCTGAAAATTACTACTAAAAAAAAAAAAAAGCCTCTGCAGCAGTATAGCTTGAATTGTCCACAGAAATCTTGGTCTGTTGAATGTGATCTGGTATATTTTAGCAGGGCCATGTCCCATCAAGGATGGGCTTTATTTACAGGCAGGGGTGATGCCCACACACAGCATGTCCTGAAAACAGGATGAGCTAGGTAGGAATTTTAGCAAGTAGGCTCCAGCTTTGAGGGGTGGGAAGTCCTGCATCACATGAATTCCCGGCAGCTTTGGCAGTGGGCACGGTGGCACTGAGACTGTGTGCTCTGGAGAATTACTGGGAAAAAACCTTTCTGTGTAGACTTGGAACAAATTCCTTAAGGTCGTTGTAGGTTTTCTATCATCAGAGCTCCTGCTGGACAGGCAAAGCAAGGCATGTCTCAGGTACAGAGGGAGAGTTGGACACTGTCACTTGTCCTCCAGCCCATTTTGCACACATTTTTCATGATAAAATTTGCCCTGTGCTCTTTCATTAGTGCTGCTTATGCCCTCCCCATTCACCAGGTGGGCACTTCACAGGTGCCTTGAGTGGGCCCTTATTTCTTAGAACAGAGAAAAAGTTTTTGATCTCAGTGGAAGTCTCCATTTTCCTGTCCTTTTTTTTTCTAATATATCTGAGCCTGGTGTCTTCTTGATTTCATTGGCATTTAAACTGCTTGACATCTTTAGCCCTCAAGGATGCTCTGAGCTGTAAAGGCTCCTTGCTGAAACTGCTGTTCTGGAGTTAGAGGTGATGCACAATTGGTTGGCTGCTTCATGCACTAAAGAAATCAAGCAGCGTGTAGCTTCTCCCATTAAAAATTAACACTCTGCAGTAGGCAGTAAAGACCTTCAGTGTTTTGTTGTTAAGGAGCAAATAATGGAAAAACACCACCTTTTGTTAAAGTAGGAGGGATGCTTCAAATTAAGAGCTGTCTCCTGTTTTGTAGCTATTTCCTCCTTGAAACTGGTGACTGGAGAAGGATTTCTGGGAATGTATGGCTGTGCATGTGGTTTGCTTGGATGTTGTTCCCCAGTTCATATCAATACTGCTTTTACCTTCTATAGCCAATGTGTGCAATGTGTTAAGAGATGGATAAATACCTGTTAGAGCTGATAGGATTTGGGTATCCATTCATATACTTCATGTAAAGCTTCACACAGCTGCAGATGGCTAATTCGAAAAGAGGCCCGTGGGAAATTTGGCATAGAGCATATTTGTTAATGCAAATAACAATAATTCATGTGGGAAGGAGTGAAAGGATTATTTAAATGGGGCACCGATTCCAAAACTTCCCAGACATCTGTGCATACCCTGGGTTAAGGGGATATTTGGGGCGATTTGGTGTTTGTTTGGGGTTATGTGAGGGTGAACTGTGGGATGTCCATGCTCACATCTATTCTGCACCCTCAGCCTGCACAGGGGCACTTGCCTGGTGCGTGGGGTTCTGTTGCCCTGCTGTAGCTGTCTCAAGCTGTTCTTCACTCTGCAGAGCAGCGATGACTCGAAGCCTGGGAAATGTCCGCAGAGTGGGATGCGCTGATCGGAGCAGACTGGTGGAAAGCAGACACGTTTCCTCTGTCTGCCTCAAACAGCATAATGGTCCTGGCAAGGGCCACAGCCAGAGAGATGAGAGGGGGCATTCTGTCCAGCCAACTGGCACTGCTCACGCCCACCTCCCCTCTGCCTCCCTGGTACATCGTCCCTCTTTCCGTGGCACCATCTAAATGCTAAATAGCAGGGCTGTTGTGTGCCTGTAACTATGCAGCACTCTTTTGTTCCACTCTCTGCAGATATCAGATGAGAAAGAAAAGTTGTTATTAAGCAATCTATGATTTAGGAGAGCTCTGAAGCGCTGTCATGAAAATAAGAGGAAAAAATATGATGTTATAAGAATGAAGCATTTGTCTTGAGGTCTCTAGAGTAATAGGAAATGAAGTCTCTCTATTGAACAGCATTGCAGCAGAGGGGTCCTTCAGCTCATCTGGTATGTGACAGGATATAAAAGCTGGTGCTCAGAGTCCCTGTCTAATTGGGAGTAATTGCAGTAACCAAGAGGTGTAATAAGACCAGATAGAATAAATGCTATTAATGAGGACCACATATTAACATTGATATGGTGGTTGCTGGGTATTGGTGCACAGTTGCTAGTTTTCATTTTAATTTCACAAAGAAATGATCTATTGTCAGCCACTCAGTTGTCCAGTTCAGTGCAAAGACAGTTAGTTAAGACACCTGAATTCAGGCTCCCCTGGTTGCTTTACCCATATTTCACTGTGCTTCTCTATAAATTCTGTCCATAGCCTCCAACATACCCTTTACAGAAGGAAAAGAGCAATGTCACTTTGAGGCAGATCCACAGGGTTTAGACCAACTTTCCATTTCCTCAGTTAATTACCAACATAATCTCTAGATAATCTCTTCTCAAGTCTATGAAGATTGGCTGCCTTTGAATTCAGAGGACACTTGGTCTTTTTGGATTGTAGCCATAGATTAAACTTCTTCAAAGTGGAGATAGCTGTACTTTCCTGCTGTTGATTGAAACATGCCACTGAACACTTCTGAAGCTGGATAACCCCTCCAGAAACACAAACAATTGCTGGCACCCTGTGTCCTCCCAGCTCAGAGGTGCCAAATCCCATTATAACTCATTTCTGTGCAGACAGTCAATCATAGCCTTGTTGTTCAGTGTGTAAGAGATTTTTCTAGTGTTACCAGGAATATTTTATCAGTAAGAAATCACACAACATGAAAAGTTGTTTGCACCAAATTGGCAAAACCATGTTTGTAATTGTGGTGATATGAGTTGTTATTGCATCAGCCTAAACAGGGGAATTTTCTGCCTATGTTTTCTAAACTATCCTCGTCTTGACTGAGTTGTTACATCTTCCATGAAAGGCGAGATCTCCCACCTGCAGGGGATGTGCTCCTGTGGCTTGCACTCCTCTGCAATCTTCACTGGCCCTGCAGAGCACTCCCCTACAGAAACCTCATAAGGTTTCTCTGATCTCACCGCTGGCAACTTTTAGAGAGGATCAGAAAACTTTCAGAGGAAAATTAAACAACAAGTGGTAAAACCTATTTAATTGAACAAATTTCCTTCTGTATCACCCACATCACCTCTCTAGTTTTGTGCAGGTACAGTTAATGTAAGGAGCCATTTTCCTCCTCTGTGCATGGCAGGGAGTGCAGGATCCTCTGTGTCTCTTAGGAACCACATCAAACGTTCAGGCTTGTGCCAGGCTATGCCTCAGTAGCCTCTAAGACCATTCCTGGCCCAGTTCTTGTGGCTCTGCACTTCTGATGGGCTCACTAAAAAATGTTGAGGGCTGAGAGCAGGAATCCATTTTGTGTTCACTATGAAATGCTTAATGTATGTTTTCCTGTAGGGCATAAATTTAAATTAAATTTTTCTTTTTAATTGGTCTTACACTTCTAAACTATTTCACATCCAAAAAAAAAAAAAAGTGCAGATACCTGTGCAGTCATTTTAGTGGATTTTGTCTTTTTTAGTTTTAAGATTGTCTCTCTAGCAGCAAGTCTGTCATTTAGTTTGCTGATGTTTGTTTACAAACTAAACTCTGCTGGTATCTGAATGTAACACAGTAAATGTCTGCTTGGTTTCAACACCAGATATGACCCATCGTTCAGATATCCATACAGTAATTTCCCATGAGCTCAGAGGAAATCATTCCATCTCCCAGTGGACACCCAGCACCATTTTCTATTGTATTTGAATTTTCTTCACTTGTGATATTGCATTTCTCCCCCTCCCCAGACACACAGAGTCATTCCAGTTTCTGGTAATAAGTTTTTGATCAGGTTTTCTTTGTACTCTTCAGCTTTTGAAAGCTCACCATTGGGGTAAATTTCCCTTTCATCTTCATGTAGCCTTCTCCTCCCCTTTTTCTCTGAAAATAACTGGAATTGGTATGGAAGAAAGTTGCAGTGCAAACACAATTTGCTTGTTTTGTTTGAAATTGTAAATCTCCTTTTATAAAAATTCTCCCTACAGTGAAGGAAAAAAACCAAACAAACAAAACCTCAACAGTTATTTTTATCTTTTGACATTAAAATCTAAAGTTTCTACTTCTGAAAAATAAGACAACTCTCTCATTCACCAGCTGTATGTTTTTTTTACAAATGTCAGGCTTAGTATTGAATGAATGCATGCAAATATAACTGCAGACCTAAATATGTGCAATAAAGCATCTGAAATGATGAAATAAGGGTTGACACCCTTTGGGTGGAGGGAATGGTGCAAGATTCATTTCTGCCCTACCTAGGCCTGATATTTTGAACACTATCTGCAAAATACAACAGCTGAAGAGTTTGCTAATCAAATCCTCCTCTCTGCCAAAGTGCTAAAGATGTTACTATGGCTCAAATGTTTATAACTCTGTGAGATGTGGAGAAGTGGGCAAAAAATAGCTTTCAGAGACTGACAGTGATTTTGGTTTTAATAGGAAACTCGGACTTGACTTTCTACTGTGAAATGAATAGAAAATGGCCTTAAAGACAACTTCTGAACCCACTGCCCAAACAGCCAGCAGTGTGTGTTATTGCTTGGTTCCACACCCAGTGGGACAAGAACCAGGGGTGCTGGGGCAGTTATGGAGGGGATGCACTGGTTGCACTGGACAAGATTCTATTTCCATTGCCCTCTGTCTTTTAATTCATCCCATTGCTCACTGCGTTCAGCCAGGTGAATGGAGGACAGGGAATAATAGAATCCTGGAATGGTTTGTGTTGGAAGGCACCTTAAGGACCATTTCCTCTGCCATGAGCAGGGACAGGTCGCTCAAAGCCCTCCAACCTGACCAAAGACACTCCCAGGGAGGGGGGAATCTTCCATGGCACACATCCTTCTGCCCCTTGGGTTTGGCTCAGGGTAGGCAGGGTGTGATTCCAGGGGTGTTCTCTCAGTCACTGGTATTCCTCAACCTCCTCACCTCCTCCTGCAGCTCTGGCACTAAGGGGAGGATTTCCCCCAGCGGGAGAGCTGTGCCCACTGCTGCTGGATGGAGCTGGAGCCAGAGCAGGGCACAGCCTGCAGCTGGCACTGATGGGTAGTGTGGTTTTTTGAGCTCTGCCCAGGCAGCTCTGTCAGCTGTGGTGGGTGCAGTGCTCACAGAATCCACGGCTTTGTGCTGGGTGGGCACCAAAGCTCCCAGTCAGGCTGGCAGGGCCCTTCTGTGCTATCTGCCCTGGTGACAGCATTCCTGGTCTCCAAGTGCTTCCCAAGGGCTCCTTTTGTAGGTGTGGGAGGGTTTGGTGCTGCCAGCATCTGTCACAGGAGCTGCAGGTGCCCACTGCCTCTCCCAGCTCTCCTGCAGGTTGTCCCAGTCTGGGGAAGCCCCCTGCACACCAGAGCACTCTGCTGGGAATTGTGCCAGCACCAGGGCTGCTCTCCTCAGCAGCAGCATGCCAGTAAAAAATGCATAGAAAAACCATAAACATTTACCCTTGGGCTGTGTCCCCTCTTCCCTGCCACTGCCATGGATCAATCTGCAGGCTGGCAGAATCCCTGTGAGCCTGTTACAGTGGCACAGCTCTAAATTTGCTTTTCCTGCCATGCTCTTCCTTTTGCCAGGCTATGAACAGCACCCAAAATCCTGTGAGCTGGACCTATTGTGTTAAGGACTGGTCCTTCTGTGTCCAAAAAGAGCAAAGGCTGCAGCACAAGAAAGGGTTTAGGCTCAGCTCAGCAGATGAGCTCTGCTGGCACCGGTGCAGCCCTGTCAAATGCCACCAGATAAAACCTTGATCCAGAGTCAGGTGTAAAGCCAGATGTTTCAGGCAGGAATGCCAGCTGCCTTTTGTTTTCTGAAATGAGGACTGTGAGCAATCTCAAGGCTGCAATCTCACCGGAGTGACATGAGTGGATTTAGTGAGATTTTGGAAAGCAGTGAGCATGTACGAAGATCTAAAAAAAAAATTCATAATTTCTTGTACTGAAAGAGCTTGTTGTCTGTAAAACCTCCCAGTTCTTATGTGCTTTGTTACACACATCACAGTCTAAAATAGAAAGTGTGTTTTATCACAAAATACTTTAAAAAGACATTAATTGCCTACATTTGGCATAAATAATTTCTTAAGGGGAAAAAAATCCTCCTGAATTTTGAGACCAAATGGGATCAGATCCTTTAAAATTATAAGGTGTCCTTTAAAAATATAAGGATCTCAGCTGATGTAAACTGGTATAGTCTCAATGGATACAAAAGAGCAGTTCACAACCAACTAAAAATGCAGCATGTTTAAAGAGAAAGTTTCAGAAATACATTGTTTATTCCTTTTACTGTAAAATATATATTGTGGTAGGATATTTTCAGGCGGTAAAAATAAGCAGCTCCCAAAATTGTTAGAAATATAGAAAAGACTTGGGCATTGCTAAAAGGTGTTATTTTTTTAATGCATGTGGGTTATTACTCGCATAATTGGTACAAAATAGAAAGCAGTTCACAAAAATGGTATTGTTTGCACATCTGTAATTAAGACTGTATCAGTATTTCAAGGGCATAATAGCCAGCTAGAAAAACGAATGCAATTACAGCATTAATTCCTCAGGAAGTAAATCTTTAGCCAGTTTTTGTGGAGAAAACACTGCTTTGGTTAGTGACCAGGTAGAGGAGTCCAAGGAAAATCATTCTGGGTTCCAGCATGGCATCAGCTGTTCTGCATTCCTCACATAATTAAAGCCTAATGTGGAAGAGATGCCTTAACAGACTTAACAAGCAGAAATGCAAATATTAGACCGACTTAGTATGTTCCACTTTTGCAATTTATTAATTGCTGTAAATATGCAAAGGTATGCAATTAAAAGAGCAAATGAGTATTTCTAATTAGGATGGAATGGTAGCACATTTCATTGAAGTAGGACACAGTGTGCTCCTTAGCTGTGTATACGTTTTTTGCCAATTAGTCAACACGGAATTCTTGTCTGAACAATTGAGCCTCACGTAATTGGCAAACGAGCACTGGAGCACCAAAGTCCAAAAACAACATTTATATTACCCTGTAACACAACGGGGTACTTTTGGCCTTCTTTGCCTCTGGGGAAAGGGATATAATTCGCTGGCAAAACCTGAGCCTGCTGTGGGAATGTCCTGGGCTGCCTGAGCAGTGCCTGGCACTGGGTCCCCCAGCAGACCAGGGCAGAGCTGATTCCTGCCCCTTGCACTGTTCACTTGGATGTGTCCTTCAGTGAGTGGCAAGTGTCCCCAGCACGTGTCCCTGGGACACTGAGGGCTGGATCCTGGCTTTCCTGGCAGTCCCAGCAGCATTCCACAGCCAGGATATGCTCAGTGGCTGAATACCACACAGACCTGTCACCAGCACTTTCCTAGAAAGCATTGAGAAACAGCCCTGAGCTGGAATTACCATGGAAATACAACCCTAGGCTAAATTAATTTTGATCTGATCTCCTCCACAGAGCTGCGTTGTTGTGGATAAACATGTGGGAGAGGGGGAATTCCACATGATGCCAGGTGTGGGATGTGCCAGGGCTGTGTGGCCACTTGGACCACGGTGAATGACCTGCTGGCAGGCTGGGGTAGCTGAGCACTGTGCTGGGGTACAGCCTCAGACAGACACCAAATCCATCTCATGTAATGGGTGAACAAATTGATTTTCTGGGTATCCCAGTGAGTACTCCCCGTTTTGGATGAGGAGGCACTTGGAGCAGGTGCAATTCCTCATAGTTGCTATCCAATGCTCAGTCCCATGGGAAGATTTGTGTTTGCTAGTTTAGCAAATTTGGTAATTTTAAGACTAGATATCTTCCTTTTTTTTTCTCTCAAGTGAGAGGAATAGAATAAGAAGGGGAAGAAATTCTGGTTTTGGCTAACATCTACATTTCCTGTATAGAAAAGGATGCTACCAGTACAAATTGGAGCCACCAATATATCAGTCATGACATCGTTTTGTACTGATGTGGGGTTTGCAGGAATAAGAGTTTAGTCTGCTTGTCATGAGGAGCTAAAAATCTGGAACAGCTTTGGAAAAGCCCTTGAAGAGGCAATGGAGCACAAGAAGATGAGGAGAGGAGTGGTGGAGTACACAGCAGACCTCCAGCCCAAGAGCTCAGAGGAGCTGCTTGGAACAAAAAGGTGCCTTGGGTTCTGTAGTGCTCTGATGGATTTGAGGCTGGTCTTCCCTTGCTTTTGGATAAAGTTTCATTGAATTTAGAATCTGTGTTGTGGAAACGCTGAGTTCACGGGCTTCATTTGGGGAAAGGAAAAGACATTTTTCTTTTGTGTAATAATTCAAATAAACTTAGACATAGGTTGTACTTAAGGAACTGACTGACAGTTTCTGTGACAGATGAAATAGAACATTCTGGGGTTGCAGAATAAAATAATACAATTGAGAGTGAAGCAGGCAGCCTCCTGCCCTGAGCCATGACCCCTCAACAGATATTCTTCCCACAGCCTCCTGAAATATTCCCAGAGCCTCTTTCATGGTGAAAGGTATCTTGCTTAGTGCTTCTCCTGTGCTCAGAAGGCCCAGGCCTGTAGCTATAAATAATTACTGACTACTCACACTGCCTTGCACAAAGTTGGGGTTTGAGCTTTCATTCAGATACCTCTGTGCCTGTTCCTGCTTTCTGTACCTGGGAAAAGTTGTGGTTTTTTACATCCAGCCCATTTGCTCCAAGTTAAAGTCATTCTGTCATCTGGTTGAGCTGCTCAGACAGGGGATTACATTCCGAGTTTTTTGGTGGTTTGGGCTTTTCTTCCCACCTTCCTTCTTTTCCTGAGGATAGTTACTAAAACCATGATTTTTTTCCTCAAAGAAAGGAAGCAGTCACCTACCTCCAGGTCATCAGGGTGTGAGTGTTCAACCCTTGTTCTCCAGGGTGAAACACAAAGAACTGAGGTCTGCCTTACAGCTGCCTTTCCCAGCTCAGGAATTAGGATGTCCCTTGCCCCCAGGGGAGGCAGGGGTGGGGAACATCTACAGGTCTCTTCACAGGGAAATCCTCCAAGTGCTGGCAGCTGCCCCAAAGTGGGACATTGCCTGTGACACCACCTTTGCTGTGGTGGCCCAGCCATGAGGGATGCTCTCTGCTGGGCTCACTGGAGGAATGGTCCCTCCAGGCTGGGCTCCATCCAGGCCACTCACTGATGGCAAAGAAACCTCAACTTTTACACCTATAAAAGCTTCACAGAAACCCATGGGGCTGCACCTCTTTCCTTTTCAAAGAACAACTACATTTAGTAATAGCAACAAATGCCTTTTGCATCCTGGCTGAGTGTGATGTGTAGAGCTGTGTGCTCACAGATTGTGCTTCAGTGGAATGAACCATCTTCCCCAGCTTTCAACAGCCCTCAAGGAGTTTTGCATCAGGTTCTTTGATGCTGTTTTTCTGCCAAAAGTGCTTTACATCACTCAAGATCACCAGATGCTGAGCTTCATATTTTGAGTGAGGGTAACTTCCCTGATGTATGGAAGGTGTTTAGTCCTTTCATTTGACCTTAGCTTTAGCTTGCTCATATTTGTCACTGGAGAGAAAGGTGATTAGGAAGATCTATGGCCCTCAGTACTGATTGCAGACAGCAGATATGCAGCACTGTCAAGGTGGGCAATTGCTGACAGAACTGTTTCAAATTCAGCACACTTTGGATCTCAGACTCACATCTCCATCAGCTCTATTTTAATATCTCCTAGCACAATTTCAATATTTACTTCCCGCAGAATAGAGAACATCTGGGATTTATGTGGCTGCTCACAGGAGTAAAGAAAAAAAAAAAAAAGAAAGAGAGAAGTGTTTTTGGGGCTTTGCCTGTAAAAGCTTCAACTTTCTGAAGCTAAATGGTGTTTGGCAGTGCTATAGTAGAAAATTAGAGAGAAAATGGTATAAAGACTCCTGTTAATACCAAAAGAACTTGCATTCTGCAGAATTTGGCATAGCAACAACCTGCATTCCCAGAACTCTCCCTATGTATTTGAAAATAATGAAGTGAGAACAAATTGGGTTTGTGGAGCACATTATATGTGCCAACAGGCTTGTTTGTGTGTGCCTGAGATAAATGTGTGTGTGCCTGTGTGTATGGGGAGCAATTGTTATCTCTGAGTGCTGTGAGATCCCCTTTCTCCCCAAATTCACATCACCACTGGATGCTGTGAATAACAAAATCCTGGGTACAGCCATTTCTACCTCTAGACTCAGTTTCCATGTAAAGAGGTTAATGCTAGCTAAGACTGAAATGGTCTTCTCTTCCTGCTACTTTTGAGGCATTTGGGAATATTTTTATATCCTTTTTGCTTTTAATTGCCACTGTCCCTGCTTCGTCCTCTCCCTTGTTGCCACTTAGTCCTTGCTGAACTGAGGAAAAGGCTTTTACATGGTGTTCTGTAACTATTGAGATCTTTGATTATAAAAGGTGCCTGCTGTTTCTGCTGCCTTCTGTAACTGTAATTTGCTCAGGGAAGCAATGGTGAAGGCTGCATTGAGGGGGTGGCCAGAGCCTTAGGAAAACCACCAGCATGAAAACGCTGCTCTCCTTTGCACTGGGGGAGGCTCTGTGTCTCTTCTGGCCGCTCAAAGGGGCTTATTTTGGTCAACAAAATAGGGCTTCCCTACAGTGTCAGGGCTTTGTTATCCCAGAGGAAGTTAGCTGAATTTCAGGGCAGCACAGTATCTTCCCATACCTTTGATGCTGTGATAATTTATGCTTCATTGGCAGCCTGCATCCGAGCTGAACTTCACACTCAGTACAGTGAGAGCCTCGTGCTGCACTCATTCCACAGCACTTCCTGCACTGCCATTCTTCTTCCCATGAATCCTGAGTCCTTACCTAGCTCAGGAGAAGTTACTAGCATTGGGCTATGCCCGAGCCAGATGATCTGTGTGAGGTAAAGTTGCTCAATGCAAGACTTCTTGCAAAAAGTCACAGCATGCTGCTGCTAACTCAGAACTGTTGCTATTGTGAATTTACAAATTCTCCTACCTACCCCAGCTCCTGTGTGCATACTTCTGGGTAGCCCATGTCAGAAGCTTTTTCTGCTTATTTTCCTTTTTGATCCTATAATTTTTTCAAAGTAAATGTTCTATACAACTACATAGTAATATTTATATCCAGAATTCTTGTGTGTCTTACTGACACGTGTCAAGGCCAGGACACTGGAGGTAGGCAGTAAGTCAAACTAACCCTTTAAATGTTGACAATATGGTGTATGCTCTGTATATTTATTGGTGGACCATAAACAAAGCCCTGGACTTTATGAAATATTTGGATTTGCTTTGCATGTCTGGAAAGTGAGTCGTGTATGAAAGGGCTGGGTGTACTGCACATGCACAGAGCATCTGTGTTGTACACACACATTAGGAGTGATGCCTCCCAGGGGCATCTGTGTGCATGCAAGAAATGCACAGGCTGATGGTTGCAGAGCAGGATGCTTGGTCTTCCAGGAAATCTTGCTTGGAGCATATTTTGTGTGGTTCCATAGCAATGGGGATCCCCCACGCTGGCCCCTTATTTCAGAGAGGCCTTTCCTGGAGGAAAACCAGCCCCATTTGAAAGAGGATTGGTCACCAGGAGGTGATAAAGTGTTCATTGATGGGGGGAAAGAAAAGACTCTGACATTTCTGTAATTGCTTCACTGCTGTGTCTCATATTGCAGCAGAGTCATTCTGCATGTGTGGGTACCTATAATAGAGAGTGATGGTGTCATTAATCTCAGAGGAACATCAGAAGTCTGAACTGTTTCTGAGCACTGGTATAAATCAGTTAAGTGTTGTCCCTTCCACATAGTCATCTGCTCTGCTTTCTTAATAACTCTGATACATCCTTTCTTTATTTTTTTGACACATTTCTCCTTAAGCATAGTGGTAAGATGTACCTCCTGACATGAATCACAGTTTGTGCAGACTTCCATTCTTGGATTTTAACATCAATTTTACCTTAGGATAGTTACAGGTTGTCACTGTGCCTACTCAAGGTATATTATTTCCATATCATTTTTGTGTGAATGTGGTGGTATTTATTCATCCACAAATAAAGCCAATAAAGCACATAGCCAGTGCATATTTTATTACTAATGTAGCATTTACAGCACTTTATTGTTAACATTAAAAAATGGTACACATATAAAAAGTAAATGTTACAGCATAAATCACCCTAAATGTTCAGCCAGCATGACCATCACATATAATGTTTCCATTTATCAATCAATATGTCAACATGCTTTGATGCTTCAGATGTAAATTATCACCTAAGGTGCCTTTAACTCCTCAAAATGTCACCCGCTGAACCGAGCTCATTCAAGTTCACCTTTTAGCTTTTCCCCTGAGATGCTCAATGTCCATCAAATAAGTGAAGGAGGCCAGAGGTTAATGAATCTTAATTGGACTTCATTATGGGGCAATAGTGCACCTCAGGTGCCTGATTGTGTCCTGGAGTGGGGATGAGATGGAGCAGAAGCCAGGATTTATCATGTAACACTTCATGACTTGTTATGGTTCCCTGCACTGTCCCCACCAGGCGTAAAGCTTGGTACAAACTCAAGCAGCCACATTTCAGTTTTGAGACGTATTTAAAACACATTTGTAAGCGTGCAGACTTCTGAATGACTGAATTATGCTGCAAGGCAAGCCCAGTGCTTTATAACTTCTATCATTACTAAGATCTGGTGTTCTTTATTGCCTGTGATCCACAAGAGAAATTGTATTCCCTCGCTGCAAGTAGGGCAAGGCAAACCAAAAAAAAATATCCTTCACTCATGAATTTTATGGTGTTAATTTGCCACATATTAATTTTCACGTATCATTTGAGAGCAAACAAAGAATTAAAGTCGTTCATTCGGTAATAAAACTGTTTTATTCAGAGTTGTAATTAGGCTATATTATTTTCAGTTTCCCTTTGGAGGATTGGAGGCCATGAACAGAAAATGATTGTGCTGCTATTTCGTATGTCAAAAACTCTGCTTATGCACTGGCTTTTAACAAAAATGCCTGTAAGATCCTGGCGAGTTAGAAGGGCATTGCAAGTTGATTTTTTTCTTTTCCCCTTCAAAGATTTTTTTTTTCTTTTTTAGGGAGAAACCCAACCATATTTGCTCCTAACATTATCTGTTTAGGCTAAATCTTGTTTAGCAGTATGTGTTAACATTTGCAAAACCAATAAAAATTCACCCTAAAAGATGACAAACAGTAGGACCACTCTAAACCTCACTGCAGTGATAACTGTACTTTGGCTGAACAAATGTGCTGTTTCTTCCTGGCACTGCAAATGGCAAATAATTTTAAATTGTTTCATAAATAAGGGATTTTCAGCCAGCAAAAGGCCACCTTCATTTCCGAGCTGGAGCTGGTAATTTTCTTGTGAACTTGCAGTTGTTAGGGAAGGAAAGGGAGTTATATGCTGCTGCCTGCACCATCAGGTATCTTGCTTTGAATCCAATAACTGAGCTCAACAGCCTCAAAAGGGTATTAAACATCAATATCCTTTCCTCAGTGAGAACTAATCAGTTCCATCTCTCTACCTTTTGGGATAAAAAGAAATGTCTGGTTGCTGCAGGATTTATAATATTTATAGGTGCATTTTAGATTCTGTTTCCGCCTGCCTTTGTTTCCACCTCTCTCATTTGTTTTATTTCCATGGGATTGTGTGAGCTGATTGTAACACAAAAAATTGGATCCAGGGCCCAACCTGGAGGATGCACCTCCTACAGGAAAGGATCCAGAGGTTCCACTCACTAGCAGAGCCTTGCATCTATCTTTATTCCTTATTTTCACTTTATAAGGACTGGCCCCGGGGCTAAATGGGCACTGTGGGGATTCTTTGTCACAGCAGTGGCCAAGGAGTCTGCACCTCCCTGGAAGTGCTCATTCCTTTGGGCACCTGGGCACCAGGAGAGATGGAGAGGGACAATTTACAGTGGCCTGGAGTGGCAGAACGAGAGGAAATGGCTTCAAACTGCCAGAGGGCAGGGTTAGATGGGATATTGGGAAGAAATTCCTCCCTGTGAGGGTGGGGACACAGGGTGTGTGGACAGCTGTGGCTGCCCCTGGATCCCTGGAAGTGTCCAAGGCCAGGCTGGAAAGGACTTGAAGCAATCTGGGACAGTGGAAGGCATCCCTGCCCATGGCTGGGATGGGATGGGGATGGGCATTAATGTCCCTTCCAACTCAAACCATCCTGTGATTCTGTGATTGATAACACAGTGGGACCCTGCTCCTGATTAGGCTGTCACAGCACTTTAATGATAACTTTTCTATTTTCCATTGCATCATCTGATAACTTCATTCAGATAAATGATTACCTGAAGAAGATGAAAACAAAACCAAAAACCCCCAGGCATATGTGGTGTATGAAAGCAAATCTCAGCTCCTATTAATTTTTAGGCCGTTAAAAGACACTTTCCTAGAGAATAACACATTCCTATTGTCCCTAAAATGTGAAATATAATACAAATAGCCAGTAGCAGTGAGGGATTTATTTGCTGTATGCTCAGGTAGGTTTCATCTGGTGGAGTTCTATCACATTGTGATGGATTTATGACAGTTCAATCAGAAGCACAACACTCGTGTGCAGGGGCTCAGCATCCGCAGGGACAGCACAGATTTCAGGGAATGCAATGAGCATTCCAGCAACAATCACAATTCAGGACAGCAGTGTCTTCTTGCTGGATATCAGTGGCAACATCTAATTATGGAGAAAATGTCAATGCTTCCTCTTTATTACTAACATTGTGGCTGCATTAAATCTAACTTTATTTGACAGGGCCTACTCAAAATTATTTCCTACAGAAATGTGCTATCAGACAGCAAGAGTATATCTTTATCAAAACAGCAAGTAGTAGCTGCTGTTAAGCAATTTTGCAAACATAGTACCTTCAGGCACATATACTGTATATCATTCTGCATTTCCTGATATGACAATTAGCCTTCAGTGTCAAGATAAAAAAGATTATGGATGCAAATATGGCTATTTCTTTTCTTTGGGTTGATTGTATCTGATTACAGCCAGATACTACTTCTCAGCATGATGAGTTTAAATATATTTTACTCTTTTCTTAAGGAAAAAAAATGGAAATTGACAGCAGAGTACTTAACTGCTGAGATTCATATGCTCACTTTATGTATATATGAAATGTAATTCAAGTGGCTGCAAACATTGACTAATCCAAGAATTCAAGCTTATTTGAGTTTTCTGTAGAGAAGCTTAGATTAGATCAAGTTGATGAGTTCTTTTGAGTTGCATATTACAATGTCATAAAAGACTAACTGAATTCATACCAAAAATGAGCTGGGCTCCTGTTCTCAGCACCACCAAAGAACAGAATCAGGATTTGCATCTTCCCCTCACAGACAGCAAACCTCCTCTTTGATTATTGGAGGAGTTTTGGCAGATTGTCTCACTCAGCTGCAAAATAACGTGAAAAAGCCTTATTATAGAGTCAGTCCTTGTATGTGGATTTTATTATTGTAATTTTCTAAATGTGAGCTATTCTTCAGCTTTGCAGCCTGGAGGTGGCTTAAAAACCTGTCTGGGAAGTTCAGTAACAAATTTGTCATAACGGCGTTCTGAAAAAGAAATCCTGGAACTATGAAAAACATGCAGTTAAAATTAGTCACTCCAGACTCATCCCTGGTGCAGTTTGACCCTGAGGAGCTCTGCCAAAGGACCAGCACAGCCTGAGCTTGCCCTGGTGCTCCAGTGAAACCCACTGGGTCTTGGTCCTGAATGTGCCAGGTTTTGGTTCTGAATGTGCTGAGCCCTGGCTGTCTCTGCCCTCCTGCTCATGGCAGTGGAAACAGCAGAAATCCTTGTGCAAAATGGGCAGTCTTGAGCACAGTCTTCATAATTAGAGACCTTTTCCTTTGAATCTGCACAAAAAAAATTTACTTTTTTTTCAGCTTATTACCTGAAAAACAGACATAACAGTGGAAGGAGCATGTGTGATAAAGAGATGGAGCTAAATAAAGAGAACAATAAATATTGCTGAGATTAGGCTGTTGGGCAAAGAGCTGAATGCAGCTGAAAATCCAGCAAATCGGTTCAGGAAGATGAAGTTCATTGAGAGCAGGCATCAGAAAACTGTTTCAACCACAACAAAAGCTGAAAACACAGAGACTACCACAGCAGGTGTACTTTATACTTCCAGCTCTTATGAAGCTTGCCAGAGAGAGTATTGACATGTGGCAGCAGAGCATTTGAGAAGAAAAGGAGCATAAAGTTGCCTTGGCATTCACATCCAATTTAAGAGAAAAGCACTGCTTGGATACCAAGAAAATATATATATCCTCCAAATACTTAATATGGAGCTTGTGTGCTAATCAAGAGGACATTGAGGGAAGAAGCCAGTAAACAGCAGGCTTGAGCAAATGCTTTCCCAGCTCCCAAGTAGGAATTATTTTTAATCATAAGCTATAAAGCATCCATTGGAGTAACCCCTGATCAGTGTCTTGCTGTCATGTGAGTTGTTTCATTGATTTCAGTGGAGCTATTTAAGATAAGCATGTGCTTAAGTGCTTGGCAGGGTTGAACTATAAAGAGGGTATCCTATTTTAGTAAAGATACTGACAAAAACTCCCCTCATTTGCGCCTTAACTCCCATTTCATAGTTCAGTCCTTTAAGAAAACATTAATTCACTCAGAATAAGAGAGGAATCATAGACCCAAACTGCACCAAAACAGAGGAAGGGTGTTTTCCCTGCAGAGATTTCAGCAACATGCAATGACCTCCAACAACTTTAATTAAAGAGGAAAATGCATATAGAAGGGAACAGTACAAAGCTATAGCTGATAATTTAGTTCACCATCAAAAGTCAGCAAAGCAGTGTGCTTCATGAAAAGCAACTGTCAGTCCTTGACCAACAACTACAAAACATGCTGTGATGCACTGAAATATTTGGGGGAAAAAAAGAAACTTTTTTCTGACTTCTTCAAACCGGGCAGAGGGTTCATATTCCTTTTAACTACCTGAAGGAATTAATTAATGAGGACAAAAAACTCACCATAAACCCAAGGTCCACTGGGTTGTTAATTGCAGGTATGTGCTTCGCAGCTCACCTGCTGCTTGGGCTGTTTTTATCCAGGACTGCCATCTCTAGCTGCTGCTGATCTCCCACTGTGAAACCACTGCACACCCTGGCACAGAACTCGAGGTGCTGCAACCCCGTGTGCCATTCACCTGAGCTGCTTTTCCAGTGATTAATCCAGGGGAAATGATTAACAGAGAGCAGCCACCTTTCCTTTCACATCAGCTGCAAGCCAAGAGAATTTCCATCTCCCTTAACAGGGGGAGGTGGCCGGGCACTGCCCAGGATCCCCAGGGAATGGTCACAGCTCCAAAGCCGCCACAGCTCCAGGAACATTTGGACAACACTCCTGGGCACAGGATGGGATTTTTGAGGTGGTCTGGGGTCGGTGATTCTTGTGGGCACATTCCAGCTCAGGAGATTCAGTTATTCTAGGAACAGACACAGGGCTAAGTGGCTTCTCTGACACAAGGTCCCTGCCCCTCCAGCTGCTTCTTTCATTGGTTTCACCTCAGTCCTCTTTAAAGATAGCTTTGTGGACTTCCAGAAGGATGGAATGGCTTGAGCTGGGTGAGGGACACTGTGGGAGTTTATCTTGACCACTCCTTATCAGATCTTGTCAGGTGCCAGTCACAAAAAGCCATGGCAGCAGCAAGTCTCTCTTGCCTTCATCTGTAAATGTCTATTTTTCACCTTGAGCAAACATGTCATTCAAGAGAGGGATAGGTCATGCAAATGTTGATCACTTTGTAGATTTTTATCTGATTTTCAGGAAAAATCTATGGCTTTTTAATTACAAAAGTTACTCTGTATTTACATATTGTTTTCCTGGAAACTTCTGTGATATTTTGTGATGGTCAGGACACAGGAGTCTGCCTGGGATGCATAAAAGCCACACAAATTTAAAGAGGTAAAGGACCAATAACTTTGCTGCTCTGGTCCTGTGCAGAGACTTCTGCAGGAGGATGGGGAGGTGTTTGCTTGAGTAGAAGAGGATTGTGTTAAATTAGGGAATTAAACTGCAAGTAGCCAGGTTGGCCAAACTATCTGTCCTTAGTGCCTGAAGGTTCCTGTTGAATTCAAGGCATGTTTCCTTGCTGGCAGGTCTCAGTGGAGATATCCTTTCCAGGCATTAATGTAACTGATAGCATCACTTGAGTGGTGTCAGCTGGAGTGATATTTCTCTTTCCTTCACCTAATAGAGACTGAAAGGGCTCTGAAGTTCTGGGTTTAGTTGTGTGAAAGTATGGGGTATTTAGGAAGGAAAGGGAAGATAAGATGCAGGAATCAAACCCACGACAAAATAAACACAGTATAATTTTAAGATCAGTCACACAGGCTTGGAGTCTGCTCATAGCAGATCTGTCCAGTCTAGGCTAAAGCAGGAACAAGTCTGAAGGGACACTGTAAAAAAACCCCAAGGCTGTAGCTAGGACCTTTACCTGTACAATGACAGTGCTTAACTACAGAAATACAGGACTGAAATGTTCTAATGTGAACTGGACTTGATATTTTTTTGTTTAAAATTTGTAAATTTTAAAATATGAATGGCTTGTTTGCAGACATGTAGATAGAGAGACCTATTGAGAATTAGAGCAGGTAACCACACTGACAACACTTGCTGTACTCTGTTTTATTTACAATGCGTGGTAAATTTATTTTATTTGAATGTCTCACTCCCATACAAAGTATGACTGAAATACTTGGCTGAAACTGAACCACCAATAAGGTCATTGAAGTATTTATTTCACCTTTTAATCTACCTGTTTTTAATCCATTAGAGGTTACAAATTAAAACATCAAAGAAATCTTTTTATTTCTTCTGAATAAACCTCCAAACCGTGGCTTAATTTCAAGTTTTGTTCTAGTCCCAAGCAGTTTAGTTGAAGCTTCACTAGTGTAAGGATTCAAAACAGATCTCACTGATTGCAACCTCCCTTCCCTGGTAGTCACAGTAATCTGAGAGAAAGTCTTCTGGCTGTTAGTGTGACATCTGTAGTAGTACAACTACATTTCTTGTTGAAGTGTGTTTCATCTAAACTGTATCATTTAGCAAATAAAAACCATTTAGTGAGATACAGTAGACGGATGCTGAAATTGGCCTATTAAAGATGCCTTAACAAATGGTGTAATGAAATTCTCTGCAGCTGAGGCACCACACTTAATATGACTCAGAATAGATAAAGTAAATAGTGACTAAGAGTAACAGCACTTTATAGAACATAATTATCATTTAAGTGAGGTGCTTTGCAGATGTGAGGAATTTCTGCAATACACTTTCTGCTAGCATTAAAGGTAGTTTTCTCTAGGTAGTGACTCAATATGGAGCAATTTGTTTCATAACTGGAGAGTTTAAAACGTAGTTTGGAGGTTTGCTAAAATGTCTCAGACTCTTCATTTTGTGATGCTTTGAAATAGGCTGTGTATTTATGAATGGTCTTCCCCTGAGCCTTTATTAACCAACAACCACAAGGCCCCCACATCTTCCAATACAAACTCCTGTGAGTAGTAGATTTTCTTGTTGCCTGTGCAATATTTTCATACGTTGTGAGAAGCTTTACAGACAGAGACTTTAGTAAAATTCTGGCCAAATAGTACACCATATGATTTAAGATTTCAAGTGCAGGGTGGAGCTACCCCTTTTTTTTGATTAAGTATAACAGTAGGATGAGTGTACTTTGTCTGACTGTGTTACAAATATGTCTGTGCCATAAAGATGTACTTGTTCCCACTGTGATATAATCATGAGCTCCATAGCCTTGTAGCCTCACTTTGTTAGTAGCTCTTTCAGAAATGTAGAGACTGTTTGCAATTCTGTATGAACCAGGTTTTGCTTTCCAGAATAAAATTGGTTCTGATTTTGGTCTGATACACGTTTCAGGTCAGTGACTCTGGAGTTATCCTCATGTATCAGCAACTCCTTCTGTTTGTCTGTGGATAGCAGGCAACAAAAGGTTAAATCAAAGGCTGTGCTGGTTCATACAGTCAGGATCCAAAGCCTACCTAGTCCAAAGCCAAATGAAATGGGAGATGCCTCATGAGCTGTTCTTCACAGCCCTTGAAGGCATCATTTTCTCCTGGGCAGGGGGAATACTCCCAGGTAGGGCTCTGGCAGGAAAACCTCCCCAGATGAGGTGGAAGAGGCTGGCACACATAAATGATTCTCCCTTCTTAGGATGTGTTCTGAGACCCATGAGTCCTGAACCATTTTTCAGCAGGTGACTTATTTGATTTATTAGTTTGCTGTGATACAAGCTATCCACAAGCGGTTAAAAAGCCTTTCCACTTCATCACAAAGCGTTTTATTTTGCTAGATATTGTTTTTATTTAATACACAATCTATTCAGCAGCTAATTGCTGGCTGATTGCTGAATCCACAAGGTTTTGTAAGTGTTGCTGTATGTTCTAGTAGTCACTATAGTTATTGTAAGGTTTAATGTTCGCAGTGCTTCTGAAACAAATGGCTTTTCAGTGTCCATATTATTTTATCATATCAGTAATGAGCTATTACATGAATATGGAACAAGTTTTATGTGACATAGCAGGGAAACAGTATTAATTTTCCATACCATTACATTCTCATTTTGAATTAGTAAAGGTGTGTCTGAGTACCATTTCTAAAACAGATTGTGCCATATATTGCTGTATGAAGAATGTCTGATAAGGAGTTGCTGCAGATAAAAAGAGGATAAATGGAACTTTAGATGAAAATCCCACCTATGATGCTGCACAGGAGAGGCTGACCATGCTGTTTAGATACTGTACCCAGTACCCAAAGAAGTCCTGCAGGACCCCCCTGTAAATTTGGTTTAATTTCTCTCAGGCTGAACCCCACTTTAGGGTCACTCAGAGGTCTTCCCTTACCCCCTGATTTCCCCTGCAACAGATTTAGTTTTGTCCTGGTGCCTGCAGCACACCTTGCTTGTGGCTTTCCACCTGGAAAGGGCTTCCATGGCTTGCACAGGAGCATTCCAGGTCGAGATTAGATTTAGGGCCAGGCAAATTTTTTTTGAGGGATTAAATTATTCACACAAAGAGGTTGGAGCCATTCCAAAACTCCACTGAGCAGTTAAAATCAAATCTGCTGAATAAAGTATTTCAGGTTGAATCCAGTTGTGGGCTCGGGCTGTCAGCACATGAGGAGAACAGAAGGCACTTGAGGAGAAGGGCAGGGGCTGTCCCCCTGTGCAGGCTCCCAGGGCAGCATCCTTCATCCCACACTCCCTGCATCTCCTGGTGCTGCTCTGTGTGCTCAGACACCCACAGACCCCACCACAGCCTCCCCTCATTTCCAGTTTGCATTGCCCTGCACTTCCAGCTGTGTCCCAGCTTGGTGTGGGCACGTCTGACTTCCCTTCCACACCTCAGTACTTTGCACTTGTCTTCCATGAATTCTGATTTCTCTTTTTCAGTCTGTTGCTCCAATTTATCAAGATCACTTTTCTAAGTCTGTCCCTGAGAGACTTCCCAGCCTCTTGTCAGCTGCATGCTCAGCAGTGGGTTCTCTTTTCTAATTACTCTCTGTGTAAAAAGCAGTACCATTGCCACTGATAAAGCACAGTAATCATTCCTTTGCAGCCTGAAGAGTTTAACCAGTGATGCACTTCTGCCCTAGAAGGCTATAAATGGGCTTAAAAATCTTCAGAAGGTATATAATTATTTATTTAAATGTAGAAATTTTATCAATTCCTTTGGAATCCAATTGATTTTATCCAAGTGAAAACCCAAGTGAGTGAAGAATGCAGCCTCTTTGATAAATTAGTAATTGAATGTAATGAATTCTTAATTATGGCTCTTGTTCTGCATTTGGTGACACAAGGTGCAGAAATCACAATTAATTCCTAGCCAACCCCATTTCATTCAATGAGCAGTTTCCACACCAAATTCAGGTTTTCTATAAATCTAGCAGATTAATAATATTAGATATACTGTTTTTCCTTCTAGCTTTTATAATGAACTATATATTTGCAGTGTCTGAGACTTCCTGAAGTTATTTCAGGGTTTTTTGTAACATACATACTTTTTCCAGCAAAAAACCCTCTTGTATTCCACAAGTGTGACTTTCACTACAAGTGTTCTACCATTGTGTGTAAAGATGTGCATTCATCCACCTTCAAATTATGGATTAAAATAATCATCAAAATTATAGATCAGATAGTTATGTGACACAAATTATCCATGGAAAAAAAAAAAATCCTGAAAATCAGGTCTTGATGGGTGTGTGGGACAGTAAGTGGACATCATCCATGACACAAAAAAAAATTGGTTTAAACCAAGGGAAGCCTTGCCCATGTTTCAGGAGAAATCAGCCAAATGCACTCTGCTATTTCATTCCATTCCAACATCTCTCTTTGTTTTGCAGTTCCCATTTCCTGCACACATCACTTGTACTCATGATCTTGAGTTACCTTCTTGTTGCCCTAATGGCGAGAACTCAGTATTTTTTCTGGAAGATGGGATTACAAACAGCACTGCACAAATGATCTCTCCTTCTCTTACCCTGCCTCAGGTACCTGGTGCCCCACTGGCCAAGTGACCAGCCAAAGCTGCTGCTCAGTGTCATCTCCTTTTTTTGGGAAATGGTATTTCTCCTAAGTGTCCTTGATCTCGCCATAGGATTTTTAAGTAGAACTACCTCCTTCATAGGATTCTCATTTTTTTTCCCCATGAATTATTTTAAAGCAAGATATTCTCTAAAAGGATTTATAACTTACCATTAGAAATCTTCTTCATTGCTTTTTAGCCCTTTAGGATTTTGTCAGGATTACTAACGGGATTTTTATCACCAGGGAAATATGGCTTCAGACATTATATCTTAAAAAAATAAATCTGAAGCATAGACTGCCAATGAAGCAGCCAACACATTTATATTCTCTCCAGAGCAGCTTGTCTTGTAAACCAGAGGATTCTTTAGCAAGGTGTTTTAATTTTTTATGTGTCAGAATAAAGCAGATTTCTGGCTGAGGAAAACCATCTGTACAGATGACAGCTTGGCCATCGTGCTTTCCCAGTTTGTAACATGTGTCTGCCATACAGTTTTAGCCATGTTTTCACCATGTTTTGCTGCAGCTGCATTCCTCATTCTGGTCCTATACTTAAACATATTCTTAAGTCAAGAACATGCCTGAATAAATCAAGCAGCTCCTCATGTGTTTTCCTGCATCAAGGCCTCTCTTTTTGTGTATAGAGGACGAGCAAAGAAGGAATTAGGAACATCAGACTTGTGCTAGACCCAAGAAGCTCTGCAGGGTAAAAAGCAGTTCTGCATTGCATTTATCTCTGGGCACAGAGATTACAGAGGACTTATGGGGTAAAAACTCAGGTGGGCAGGAATAGAAGAGGGAACTGTATCTCTGACTTTATTTAATGGTTTGCTAAGTGGGTTTGCTTGTCTTGAGGTTGTTATCATCCTCCTCCCTAGAGGGAGGGTAATCACCAGGTTTTTGCAGTCACAGCTTTCTGCACATCCACGGCACCAATGGAGGCTGTTCACAAGCAGTGTTTATGTACAGACCCGTCCCTGACCTGTCATGTCTCCACTTTCTACCTTCTGTATCAAAAGCTGGGGAATGGGAGTCAAACTGGGAAGGAAATGGGCTGGAAGAAATTGCAGGAGAAAGAGTTAGCCTTAGATATTGTCATCAGGTATGAAAGAGCTGAAACCCAAGCAAAAGCAAATTTTTTCTTCCAGAAATGCTTCCTGGTAATCAGATTCCTTTCATTGTTTGTGAAATGAAAGAAGGAAGAAATAATTTCCTTTCTTCTCCCTCTAGAACTGTCCTCACAGGGTGTGAAGAAGAGCCCTGTGTCTTCAGTGAACTCTTTCTGCCTGGAGAGATGAGAAAAAACTGGATTACTGTCAAAGCAGAGCAGTTCCAGACTGGAGCAGGAACCCTTAAAATAGGAGATAGAAACTCTGACTTTCTGACAGTGTTTTTCCAAGTCTTTGTTTTGCCCAGGAGGCAGATTCCCGTGGCATACCCCTGGGCTCCAGGTTCACTGAGGCTCTGCATGTTCTTCTTGTAAACTGGTCAAAACCATTTTAGAAATAATTGTTTTATTTAGGAAATTCCTGTGGGTTTTTTTATGCTGTTTGTTTGTTTTGTTGTGGTAGGGGTTTTTCCTGATCAATAAAGAGCACAGTGAATTAGTTACATGACACTGCAGGGGGTCACATAAATCTTTTAAAGCAAATAACTCTGGGGTTTTTATTCAGAAAAGTTTATTTCAACTTGTGTGTGTGAAATATCAAGGCTATTTCAATTTTATATCAACTATAATTATTTAAATGACCTTTAATCTATTACACCTTAGAAAGTCTGGAAGGCTTTCACAGGAATGAGATCCTGTGAGTACAACCTTTCTAGTCATTTACAGGATTACCCTTGGGAAAAGTTCCGTGTTTTAGAAGGAACGGACTTTCTAAAAACTTCTAGATCACTTAAGAACATGTTTGGATTAATTAACAACAAGTGCAAAATACAGAGGTTCCTGGGAATG
Source organism: Acridotheres tristis (assembly GCA_037013685.1). Lineage (NCBI taxonomy): Eukaryota > Metazoa > Chordata > Aves > Passeriformes > Sturnidae > Acridotheres > Acridotheres tristis. The sequence goes on along the minus strand of CM072899.1, from coordinate 5,238,299 downwards.
GCAGAAAATCCAAGCAGTAATAAGCATGATCCATCCAGATCCAAATGCCAGGGGCTTTGTCAAGCTGTGACCATATGATGTCCATGAGCTGCTCATTTTATTTTTATAGCAGCTTTTAGCTTGTTCTCCAGCTCTTCTTCATCGCCATGAAGCATTTGAAATATTTTGAAAAAAAAAAAAAAAAAAACAAAACGACAAAAAAAACTCCCAATAAAACACCATTAATGTTTAAAGTGCTGAGTACAATCCTCACAGCTGGTGGCTCTCTGCTATTTACAGCACGAGTGACCTGTCTGTTTATGTATTTATGGCAGGCCAGGTAGTGATGAATGTTGGGGCCATGGGGGCAGCTCGCCTCAGCAGGCACCTCCATCACTGAGTCCCTGGAGCAGAATCCTCCCTCCTCCTCCTCACCCAGCCCAGGTCACCTCTGTCCCTCCACGAGCTGCATGTTCTGCTTCTGCACCACTAAATTACATAAGTCAGGAATCATGCAACAGGATTAAATGCCTGTGATCTTTGAAAAGAATTCCATGTCAGGTAACTCTCATTTCCGTCCTTGGCTTTGACCCTTCAGGCTTTAATCAGTTTTCATTTTCAAGCTCGTCTTTGAACCCACAAAGGCTCTCTTGTCAAAGGCGAGATATTATGTCTAATCACTCCATTACAAGAGCTGTGCTTTAAAATTAAAATACCAGATATTCAAGTTCATGGTAAGGACAGGAAAAGTCATCGTTAAAACAAAAGTTAGCTGGACCTCTTTCTGCCTCTTCTGTGCCATCCCTGAACTCATGGCACAGCCCAGCAGCCAGAGCCAGCCCTGGGCAGCCCTAAGGGACAGGCACAGGGCACCTCCTTTCCTGAGTCAGATTTCACAAATTCCAACCTTGGCAGCTCGCCTCGTGCATGGGGTTTGTTTTAGCAGGGCAGCAAACAGTTTAATTGCTCAGATTCCAGGCCTCGACCTCAACTAACCTTAATTAATTAATTAGATATCGGCAGAAGTCATCAAGCCTGCAGGAGGGGAGAGGAAAAAGCTGCTATTTTGGAGCATGATCTGGGACCTTCATATTGGATTTTGCCAGAGGAAGGGAGTGGGAAAAGTGCTTTGCATTGCTGCTCAGACAAGACCTGGTGAGGTGAGGGAGATGTGAGCAGAACCAGGTGTTGGGGCTGGAGCAGAGAAAGCTTCAGGGAGACCTTAGAGCCTTCTCCAGTGCCTAAAGAGGCCCCAGGGGAGATGGAGAGGGACTGGGACAAGGGTCTGGAGTGACAAGACAAGGGGGAATGGCTTCAAACTGCCAGAGGGCAGGGTTAGATGGGATTTTGGGAGGAAATTCTTCTCTGTGTGGGGGCTGAGGCCCTGGCACAGGGTGCCCAGAGCAGCTGTGGCTGTCCCTGGATCCCTGGAAGTGTCCAAGGTCAGGTTGGATGGGGCTTGGAGCAACCTGAGACAGTGGAAGGTTGGGGATGAAACGAGATGGGCTTTAAGGTCCCTTTCAACCCAAACCTTTCCATGATAACTTTGGACTCTCCTGCAGCACCCATCCTGCAGGAGTTCATGTGGCTGCTGTCACCTTAGGGTGGCTGCTGTCACCTTGGACTGCTTGGTGTCCATGCCTGGTCTGCTGAATAGCTGAACTGATTTTTTTGAAGCTAAAACCACATCAAGGCAGAAGGGCTGCAGCTGGAATGAGAGTTGGGTCCTGTCTCATGCAGGGGTTGGTGTCAGGTTGTCCAACAGAATGAGGGTCATTTCAGGCAGAATTAACCCCAGGTAAAGGACTTTAATCCCCTCTAGGCAGTCTGGACATTGAGGAGGGAAAGGTCCATTCAGAGGGCAATTCAGGAGAGGGGCTTAACTGGACAGAAACCCCTTTTCTTGGTTACAGCCTCTCCCTGAGTTACCCTCCTGGAGCACATGGTGAGATGGATGCCCAGGGGGAGGTGGAGCACTTGCAGCAATTCCTGTCATACAGCTTGGGGTGGCTGTAACTCAGCAGGACAGAAGCTTGTTTGTCTGCAGGCTCAGGTTTGGGATATAACAGCTTCCTTTGGGAAGGAAAACACAGCTTCCCTGAATAATTTATGCTTTTTCCTTAATTATTCAATAATACGAGTCCATTCTTTGGTATTGAGATCGCAGATAAAATGCCAACAGTATGTTATGTCTCTAAATCTTATTTTCAGGAGTAGTTTAAGGCCAAATTTTCAAGGTTATAAAAGCAACTTAAGATAGAGATAGCAATTTTCAAGACTAGTAATTAAGCCAGGCATCCAATTCCCAGGGAGCTCAACCTCTGTAGGCATTTAAATGTGGCTTTTGGCACCTAATGACCTTGGCATCTTTCTCGAGAACAGAGGGAGTAGAGATGACTTCCTATGCCTGAATCGCAGTGGAAGTTTTTATTAAGTAGCAAATGCAAAAATATCTTTCAGCTTGTTTATTTCATTAGCTGCTCCTCATGATACAGAACAGAAGATGAGACTTGTAAAAAGCTGAAGCAACCACTAATCTTGTTGTTTTGAGGCTGTACAAATAAGTAATGCCATGTTTCTCTTCTGCTTAATTTAAAATTTTGTGTCTGAGCCTATGGTACCAACTTTATGTGCCATCATTAGAATGCATACACCAAAAATAACCTTACACTATTCATTTCTTAGAAGTCTGAAATGTGACTAACAAATGCTAAATCTTTTAAGCGTAGTCTTCCCAGCTGTACACCACTACTGCTTGCCTTGGCAGATCCCCAGCATGGCTGGGAGTCCTCTCTCTACTTTCTCTCCTCAAAATGTTTTCTGGATCAGAGCTTTTGACAAGCAAAGGATGTGGGAGTGTCACGTTCAACAGCTCTGAATCATTAGGAAGAGGCTGAACTGGAGTAAATCAGCACTCCTGCTCTGACCAAGCTACTGTTATCTTTGCTTTGGTTAGCTGAGATCCCTTAATAAAAAAATTAATTTAGATTAATGCTTTAAAGTGTAAATCGAAGAGTTTTTTACATAAACAGTCCATTTTTAATGAAATATTGCCTCGGTTTACAGATTTATCTATATATGGGCATATTTTATATATTTCATAATCAAATTCATAACTGAAACTATAACGACTTAATGGGACATTTTAATAAATAATAGGGAGCAGTGGAAGAACAGGAATTCTCATAACCCTGGCATGAAGTTTATCTAGCTCCCACTGAGTGTGTGCTAACCATACCCCACTCCAACTTCTGCTGTTCTAAACTTCCATCTTATCACTTACAAATAAATTAAGAAGTAATTATTTACAGACATTATATGATAAATAATTGTGCACAAAAATTATACTTGTTTAAACGATAACCTGCTTGTGGATGATTCACAAAAAAGGAAAATGGGATGCTTCATTTAGGGAAATTGTTCACTACTATGAAGTTATTTGAAGTGAAGTGCTGATTCTTGCCATATATAGAGCTGTGTTGAAATGTATTAAATACTTCAAGAAAGAGTCAAGAGAATATTGCATAGCACAGTTAGTGTTTGTTTTTAAGACTCTGGAAGTGACTGCTTGGCACGAAGGTTTTGCTCAAGAAAATCACCCAACACTCCAGACTGGTATTACATTTCCTTTACATAAATCTCAGATCAGAAGAGCACTGCCTTGCTAACCTTAAACTTGCATGTGGAAACCAGGAGAAAGGAAATGAAAAAAAAAAAAAATTTTGCCAAGCTCTTGCTTCAGAAGATCATTTCAGAAAACATCAGCTTTTGCAATATGTTTTTGTGGTGCCCAGACAAACAGCAGCAATTCCTGGTACCTGAACTGCCATGTGTGTCATTTGACAGCTGTCAATCAACCCCTGTTGAAACTTGCTTCCTTGTTATATGTCTTTTATTAAAAAATATATTAAAGTATTCACACAGCCTGAGTGGTCTTCATTAGCATAATGACAGTAATGTAGCACTTCTGGAGAGAAAAACAGTGTAAGGGAAATTTGGCTTGCCTTCCATCCCAGTGTCTGCATGGAATGGGAGTTTTCCAACCAAGGAATTGAATCTAACTTCCTAAATCTCTAGACTGATAGTGGAAATAGGAGAGGGACTAGAGAAGGGATTATTTCAAGTGAAGGGTTATTGCTATTGAGACTGAGCAGGACACTTGGGAGATACCTGCCTGACTTCTGAGTTTGAGCACTTCACCTTCTCACTTCTGGCTTAGTCTTGATGAACATGATTATGGCTTTTGTCTGTGTTTTATTTTACTGAGGACACTTGTCTTGACATATGTGATATATATATATATATACAGGTTTATAATATACTTGAATGGCTCAGTTAATATTATCAGGATGCCCAGAAGCAGTACTACAGCCTCTGTGGTATAGAAGGTTTTTGTCACCAGTTAAGTCAGCAGCACTTCTAAGTTGTTACTTTTCACCTGTAGCAAAAAGAAGGGTGATACCAGAGCCTTCTTCAGGTCAGTAACTAGGGATTCTTCACAAATTTCACCCTGCATGAGTTGGTGTGTGGTAAAGCTATTTTTGTAAGGCTTTAAATGCATTGGCCAACCTGTTTGTGACTTTCCATATTGTAGTCAATATAGAGCTATGCTGATTTTCCCCAGCTAAGGACTAAAAACCTAGTCCCAATGCTTTGAAATTATTATTTAATACAAGACTCCAAAGGAAAAGCTTATGATAGGAGGCCCAGCTTCGAAAATATAGCAGAATTCTTTTTCTGTGGTAGCTAGGGAACAGGCTTAAAACTCAAGTTTTCCACATACATACATATAGAAATGTGTGTATGTACATATTCTGAAGCTTTTTAAATATACATTTACATAATCACAGATACATATTTGTGTTTATATGTTATACATTTAATTGTATATTAAAAATTCAATTCATGGTAAATCATAATTCTTAAATGAAGAACCAAACTTTTTCCTCCTTGCACAAGACATAACCTATAGAGTGTGCCAAGAAAAATACCACAGTTTTGTGTGCCAAGGCACTGGAGTTTTTGCTGGTTTAAAGAAGTTAAATATAACTCATTTTGTAAGATGTTGTTTAATGAAAATTCTTGCTTTCTTTCACACTGGTGCTGTTTATTTTTGTCAGACCCTGGCTGGTTTGTTAAATATCACAAAATGATATTTACAAGTTTGCAATGCTCCCACGGACCAGGTGCAAAGACTTTATGTATGTGTCTAGCTATATTTTACATATATATATTCTTTATTATATATAATCAAAAGGAGAAATTAATGACAAATTCCCACCTACCCATCATGAGGCATGCCACTGCACATTGAATGTCATCTCATTTTATCTCTACTCAGTTTATTGCTCAGGGAAATGGATCAGACAATACAGCCCAGAAAACTGAATATCTAGTAACTATCTATTACATTTTCCAGCAGATTAAGGTTCGCAAACCTTCTCATGGACTCATCTCTTGATTTTACCAGAAACTTCTTCCCAATTCCCAACCCAACACAGCTGCTGAGGTTTGAGTTTCATGCTCTTTGCAGTTCCAGCCCTCAGGAAGAACCTGTATGTATCTCTACTGCAATAGGTCTCCATCTATTTTCAAATACCAGCCATAAATATCTTCTCCTTGCCCATTACTCTTCATTTCTCACCCCTCTGCAGCCACATTTTCAGTGTTGATTTTGCAGTTGGAGTCTTTACCTGTGCTTTGGGAGGCAAGTTGCAGTCCCAGGCATGGGGTACAAGGCAGGGACCACAGACACCATGGAGAGTCATGAGATCATTAAGGTTAGAAAAGACCTCAAAGATTATTGTCCAGCCATCAGCTCAGCACCACCACCATGTTCACCATTAAACCATGTCCTCAAGTGCCACATCCACACGTTTCTTTAACACTCTCAAGGATGGTGACTCCTCCACTTCCCTGGACAGCATGTTCCAATGCTTGACAAGACAAGACAATTGTTCAGTGATTTACAATGCTTTGTCTGGCTCATGATCCTGTTGACTTCAGCCACTGTCTGGTGGGAAGCTCAGCACTGTGAGTCCTGTCAGCATCACTGCAAGCTCTGTGTCACAGCTGGCTTTTCAATTCGGGTGTTTCCTTTAGGTACATTGGAAGAAAACTGCATTTTCAGCCAGTTCCCTTGGTTGTCCTGAATTATAGACAGAAAATAGTTTCCACATAATTTTTCCCAAATTGCCAAGTAAAACTGATGATGTCAGTTTACAGGATGGCATCAGTCAAACACTAGTCTGTAAATATTTTCAGATGCCAAATAGGGTGAACACATCCACTTATGGCTGAGCATCTCAGCCCTTCCTTCTATGGATATTACTGCCTCAACTGCCCAGGACCCCCATGCACATGTACAACTGCACCTGCATTATTTCTGATCGAGCTTACAACATATTATGGGATGTATTTATATATATAACACCTAAGAGAGTACCTCAGAGCACATCAATAACCAGTCTCTAGGTCAGAGTCAAGTTTTTCTGCTTAATTCTAAGCTATTTTGGATGATCCAAAGAGCAACGTATCACATTCAGCACATCACTGAGAAAGACTTCATTCTGGCATTCACGTGCAGTTGCTGCATCAAACAGGTTAAATTTATGACAGCAAGTCTAATTCAAGCCATGCTCCTAAGTTCAGTCCAACTGAGCACAAAGACAATTTGATTGATAGGAAAAACGTGTGATCTATGTGTCTCTAAGGTCTCATCTTTTCCCATTGTCCCTTTGAGCTCTCAGTTCTGACACCACTGAAAACAAAGGGTCAGGTTACTGCTCAAAATGGAATGATTTTATGCCACTTACTAATGCAATTTCCTTGTAGGCGAGCCAAAGGAGGATGGAAGAGCTTGACATGCTTTTATACCCCTTGAAATGTGGGATGAAGACCATATTAGCATGAACATATTTGCTCCATCTCTTTCTTCAGATGTATACCTAATGTGTTCTAAAATTAGTCTGAATCAGGTTTCTCATAGAGTAGGAATGTGCTTGTTTGAAATTTTTTGCCTTGATTTCTGACATTCAATATCTGAGCTGTATTTTAAATTTAGCTATGAATAGAGACAGCTTATTGATAGACAAATTATATCCCTGGTGCCTTATCTTACTCTTATTTTGACATTTTCCTTGTAATTGGTGATATTGAAACTTGAAAATTAGCAAGATGGAATTATCTGATACAAAGAGAATGCAGCAAATCTTGCAACACTATAAAAGGAGCAGAAACACATCCACAACCATTTTCCTATAATCATTTCAGGTGGGTGTTTGTGTTTCAGAAACTGCAATTTATTCTTCATAGCTCCTTTCATCCAGAAGAAATGGACTACAAGGTGTTTTATAGACTGTGGTAATTTAACTTACAGCAGTAATACAGGCACAACATGGCAAACAGACCTTCTAAACTGGCAGAGCAATTAATTCATGCTGAACATTAAGCACCTCAGTAGCCCCAAGATGAAATCCACTCACAGGCTGCTGACAGGCCATTTTAGTGTTAATCACATGCTTACAACTTTGCTGTATGAAGGACTTCATTTACCAACACTTGAACAGTAAGCAGCTGAAAAAAAAAGAGAAAATAGGGAAGACAGTAAGGAGTAACTCCCAGGTAAAAAGTTTGGCACTTCAAAAATTACTGAAATGGCCACACTTATTGATGCTTATTGACACTATGCCAAGGTGTGGTTATTTCCATTTGGATTTCTCACTGATGAAAGCAAAACCTTCCTCACTCTTCTCTTTATGGTGAGTGGTCAGTCTTGTGGTGCCAGCCTGTTGAATTCTAATATTTTAGGCTCATTCAGAACAGTCCCAACTGTTTCCCATAAGCAAATAATAAATGCAAATTACCACGAAGGCAGTGGAAAAATGAGACAGAGTAGAGTTGGGGTTGTCACCAATCAAAAGCAATGGAGGAAATTCCCTAAAATTATCTTTCTGTTTAACAGAGGTAGGTGAGGAAATGTGTCCTTCAGTAAGTGACATTACTTATTGATGGTGTTGGAACTGTGAGTTTGAGTTCAGGGCTTTGGTGAGCAAAGGGAAGGGAATATGGTGGATTGGGACCAGATTTGATCCTCTTAAAACCACATGATGGAAAGATTTCAGGCATTGTGTGACATCTGTGCACAAACAGTTTATTCTGAGAGATTTCTGAATCCTTCAGAGGTTTCAGTGATAGAAAGTGTTTGGGATCTGTTTTGTACCCTCTTGTCTGTCTAATGGGCGTTTTGTGGATTTTTCCTCTATGAGCTTTGGATGACAGATTGTCTTCAATTTCAGTGAGACATATTCAGTCCTCTTGACAGTTCCTTGGGGTTTGTTTGTTTTTTTTAGATAAACATATACATTTTTAAAGCTATGTAGATTAACCAGTTGGGAAAAAAAACCAACATTTCTCTCATTGTAATGAATATAAGTGCACTCTGAAAGAACAACAAAATGAAGGATGGAGAGATGTGCTGACTCTATGCTGACAGCAGTGAAAGTTTGGCAGAATACATTGAAACTTCTGTCATTAGAACTATTTTATTGCAGCTGGGAATAACAAGAACTGTGAGAACTGATCATTAGAGACAATAAAAACAATGTTTGGGTTTTTTTCTCCAGATAGGTAAATCACATTTTGAGAGGTAATTGATAAGCTAATGCTACAGAGCCAGCTGTAAATAAACCATCCATCCCAAAAATGATATATATACTTTCTTCAGTCACAATTCTAAGCCTCCATCAAAGATCTAATTTCCTCCCTTTAGCAGGGGAAAATACAAGCCTTTATCAAACAGTAATCCTTTTAACAGAAATGCCAATTAAAGCTACCCTGTTCTTTATGCTAGATGGGTTCTTACCATCTGTCTTGCAACTCTGTACTGTAAATAAGAAGGAAAATAAAAGGATTCTCAGCTTATTATAGCTTTAACTGTAGAAAACAAAATTCAAGCATTCCCCTGATGTCAAAAAATATCTTTCTTGGCACCCAGTGTAAACAGGATTGTACTTCTGCACTTCTGCTTGAATTAATGACTTTGGGCTTGGTGTTCAGGGTGCAGGGCTGAGAGCCAGAGTCCTGGAACCTGCAGTTTAGGGCTGGCAAGACTTTTCTGTGGGCAAACAGACCTCTGAAACACCTTTGGCAGATGACACAACAGCCCCTAACAGGAGTGGCAGCAGCCAGAAAAATATGCAATCAAAACTGTGGAGGTGGGGGCTGCAAACTGGGGGTTGGAACTTCAAGTTCCCTTCCAACCCAAACTATTCTATGGTTCTATGAAAAGTCCCTTTATATTGCTGATTAAAGATTCCTTGGAACAAATCAGTAATTTCTCATCAGCTGCATTAAGACTTTGACTTCTTATTTGGAAATAGGAAGTCTTTTTAGACTACCAAAGCTAAGAGAAATCTGCATTTTCCTAAGAAGTTGCATAAGAGCAAGGTCCTGAGTGATATTTCAAAGTAAAATCTCTGGCATGCTCTCCTTTCTCTATCATGCCTACAGAACTGTCTATCCTACAGCTCAAAATCAGGAGATGTGAAAATGAAGTTCATCCACACTAATACCAGTTTAAAAAAGAAATGAGAATCACTACTTCTCAAAGCTACAGCCTATTTTCAGAAAAGTACCATGAAAATAATGAAAAGATGTTCAACTCCTCTTTTCCTTAATGTGTAAGCCTATTTTAAGTATTCCATGACCCCTTTTTTTTTATTTTTTAGCAAATGATTCACAAGTTTATTTCCATGTCCTGTGGGACTGATATTCTCACAAGCTTTTTCTGTTCTGCCAAAGGCCTGATCAGCTGGCCAAGAGGAAATTGTGCAGAAAAGCTGCAAACCTCCAAATTTACATACACTGATTAAAAATGACATTAAATATTATTAAGAATGATGCATATTTATCTGGCTTTCCTCCTCTGTACGTTGGTTCTGTTTCCTAAGGGTTCCCCTGCTGCACAAGGGGCTGGTCCATGGGGTGTGTGGTGGAAAGGGTTCGGTGGGTGGCCCTTGCTTAGGCTGTGACATTAATATTGGGTTTGATAGATGTCCCCTATGATTAATTCAGCAGGTTATTTTGGCAATTTTTGGAATTTTTTATGAATTTGCAAACATAGGGACGGGGAGTTCAGGGAGTGACTGAGTGACAGGTAGAAAACCAAGCATTTGCTCATTTTAAATAAGACAAAATATCTTTACTCAAAATATCTCCTTTAAACCCTTTTTTTTAGATCTAGGAACATAGAAAACATTTGTTGTGTCAGACAGAATGACAAAAAACAAAGTTGGGGTGTTTTTTTTCTACCTGCACATCATAAGGCAGACACTAATGAATTTATTCAGAATTGAATTAATAATGTTCTTATCAGTGTTATAAATCTGAACAAAATTACCTTTTCTTGACCCAACTTTCCCCCCAGCTTTGTCTCTGCTAGTCTCTTAGTTTTGCAAATTATTATTTCTACTTCAGACACCCCTTGTGCAGACCTAACCATACCTCCCCAAATATTATTGGTGGGTCAGCACCTTCTCTGGGGCTGGAGCAGCAAAACCTCAACTGCCCTTGGCATTCTGGGAGTGCCCCAGGAGCCTTCCTGCCAAACAACTTCACATCCTTTTTAATAACTCCTTTAACTCTGCCATCTCCACTTTGATGGCTTCTGTTTTACTGCAGAGTGAGCTTTCCTCTTAAAGTTAATGACACCCTTTGGTTTCTAAGTACGCAGTAAATTGGTCCCAAGGTGTCTTATGACTTTGACTTGTTGAAACATCCATCCCATTCCTTGCACAGCTTGTCTCATATTAAAGCATCCCTGCCTAGCTTGTGACAGTGATGGGGTTTCTGTGTACTGCTTTTGATTTTGTCATTATTAATTAACAATTTGCACATCTGCAATGTTGAGATGTGTTTGCTGCTGTGGGGAGCACACACAGAACTCCAAGCACGTACATCTAACTCGGACAAAAGTTTTAGTAAGGAAAAAGTCATTATATGCATCATGGAAATTACTTTCTTGTTGAAAAATTGTAAGAAATAGGAGGAAAAGAGGATAAGTTATTCAAGATAAAATGGGATGTATTGAAGTAAATGAATCTTGTCTGTCAGATCATGCTTTCTTTTCCACCACAGCAGCCCAAATCTTACAATAAGCCTGAGGAATGTGTTTTCCAGACAAAAGCAATCTGAAATATCAGATTCATAATCTTGTAGAATTGTGCTGCCTAGGAAACCTAATGGTATATAAGGATCAGTGTTATGTGATCTGGGGTAGCAATGGATGACAATGTTCCTAAGCCAAAAAAATCCATGAATATGTGTAACTAAAGAAAACCAAACCTGTGCTATAATGGTCTCAGGATAATATAAAGGATTTCAGTTCCCTTTCCATCCACGTGTAGGAAGGCACAGGTCATCCATGTAAAACATGAAGCAAAATATTTCCATGAAAAAATATCATAGAATGTTTAAACATGTGTCTTCATATAGGAAATTTAAACACATTCAGGCAAAAAAAAAAAAAAAAAAATTACACAAAAAACCAAAAATACACAAAAAAGGAAATAGTGCCTTCCAAATGCTCCAACTCTTGCACAAGACACAAAGGTTTTAATTTCACAAGAAGTTCATAACAATGCTACAGGTGCCAATTCAGACAAATGAAAACAGAAATTGCAGATCCTCTGGTGGAGCCTATCCTGGTAAGCCATGCTACTGTCTTGGGCATATCACTTGGCACTCATAAATAATAATAAAAATACAAATAATAAATAGTAATTACTTGCAATAATGTACTATATAACAAGGAAATAAGGCAAGTGGCTTTCTTGCATAATGAATATAAATAATATCAATGTGAGAGTTTTGTCAGTCTTTCTCAGTACCACTTTCTGAACACTTTTCTCTGAATGGTCTACTTGGCCTGTCATTCATGGGGCTTTTGAAATCAAACAACCCTCCTCATGCAGGCACTCAGGGTAATTACTGAGGCCTCTGCTTAAATAACTCTGCTGGAGTGGCTCCATCTGTGAACGGCATGAGCCCACGTAAAATTATTCACTACACTTGTAAAGAGAAAAAGAGATACACACAGGAACACTGCAGATTACCTCAGGGCTTGGCAGTAGGTCTACGACAATTAAATAAAAGATTTTCTGAAGGTGACCCTGTGGATGTTCGTTCCTTACTCCTGTCAACAGTGGACCATGATGACAAGGCGGGCAGAAGGTGGTAATGAGACAGTTTGATTGATCAGTGAATGTCAAATTAATTCAGCTGAAAGCTTGCCAGAGAAAAAAAAAAGAAAAAAACACAAAACTGCACGGTGGAATAAATAGAAGAGTGGATTTGATACTTTGGCTAGAACAATGCCCTGAAACCATCAAAAAGATGTCTCAGGCAAGAAAAGTTAAAAAATGAATTCTGTAATGAATTATTTGTCATTCAAAACAAATTCGGTTTTACAACAGCAGATAAAAATGAGAAGCAAATCTTAGCAGGTTTGCCAAAAGGAGAAGCAATATCTTAGAAAAATGTTAGTGGGACAGATGACAAATATTCATTTGTCTTTAGGCAATCTGAAAATTCAGCCTTTTAGATTAAAATCAAAGAAACTACTCTGGACTATTCAGTAATTTAAAACATAAGGGAAAAGGGCTTTTTTTGACCATGTTTTATATGTACAGGCATGTATCATTTTACAGAGCTTCTTCAAAATCAATCTTGAGAAGGTTGGTCTATTAAATATATTTATTTGAATTTGATTGCAATCATTTATTAAATTTTTATGGTCTTGTGTATACACAGAGGGGAACCCTGGCTTGTTGAGCCCGTGGCAAAGCCTCCCTGACTTCACAAGGTTCTGCTACATGTGCAATTGTTCCTCCTGAACTCAGATTTTTATCTGATAATTAAATATAGTGGCTATTTCCCAGCTTAATTCAACCCATTTTACTCCTATTAGCACAAAACCAATATTCACCTCAACAAGAGGTAGAGAAAAGGTCTCCACAAAACTTGTGCCTCTAAAGAGTTCATTGTTGCTGTAAGGCATCTCACTTTCCTAGTGTGGCTGCACATCCAGAAAAGCTTGATCATTAAAATTACTTGTGTTTGACATAATGGGGCTCAGGGCAAGGGGTAGGAAAACCTTCAGCACAGCCCTGTCAGCTGTAGCATCCCACCCTGCTTTTCCCCAGAGCTGTTCCCCAGGGATCCCCATGCTTTTGTCAGGTGCTGTTTTTACAATCAGTTTTCTTAAACATAAAAGCTGGCCCAGTAAATGTGGAAGTCTGCACAGTAGTTATTCCAGCACAGAGTTGTATCAGCTGCTGGCAGCCCATAATTACATAGCTGCACACTGTTAAATGTTCTTTTTCACAACACAAGTAGCATTGTCCTATTTAGACTGTAAAGGTACTTAGAGCAGGTACTTTTTGATGTGTACTTATCCTTGAGTGGGAACTTGCTGCAGTTTCCCACAGGTTTATGCTGCAAGTTCAAGGCAGCATAGAAAGATTTCTAACTGGGCTTCATTATCAGCCCTTTATGCATCCACTGCTCTGCTGCTGGTAGAAGAATTTTCCTTCCAAGTGTAATGCTGATGTTGAAAGCACAGAGAGAGCTCATATAACTAGGGTTAGTTCAATTGCTCAGTGTCTCCTGGGAATTTTCATGCCATCACACTTGTAAATTAATTTCCTTTGGCTATTCTGTGCTCCACTTGTGTTAATTTTCTATGAACATTTCCACAATATGGTTTTATCAATTAAAATATTCATAAAATGACTGTTTCTAGACCAAGACATATTTGCAAGGTCAACTCTGGTACTCGCTCATGTACTTATTCTGAAATCATGAAGTGCTGTTGCATTATGTGTAAGAAATCTTTGTTTTTAAAAAAACCTACTGAGAACACTGGCAGATTAGTGAGAAATATTTCTCCAGTGTTAGAGTCTCAGGGCTCCAAATGTACCTGCTAACACCAGGAAATGCTGATGGTAAAGCTCTTCGTGAAGTCACAACTCCATCACCTTCAGTGGATATACCATAAATCAAGTTTTGTATCCGGAGGAATAAAAGTAAATTCCTCAAGGTGAGTTTCCTGGGAGTGGCCAAACTTGGAATTTTGACACTGCAAAGGCTCAAAAGCTGGGGACTCATTCTGCACAGTGCAGAAGGAGCAAGAGGACAGTGCACAGTGGTGGGACAAGGTCCTGTGGATTTTCCCCACAGGCACCACTCACAAATCTACTGGTGTCATCCTGTCACTACAACAGGACTGCTGTGAGCACATCTGGGCCTCGTGGCACAGACTGGAGGGTGGATAAGAGCAAGACATGGGAATTTAGCCACCAGCTTCAGTGGAAAACAGATTGAGGTGGTGTCTTTTTATGCATTTATCTGCAGTGATTAATTTTTCAGGGAGTCAGGGCAGCCAGCTGCCACTGAGCTATCTGTTCTGGGCTCCAAGTGTTCAATAACTTCCCAGCTGGAGAAGCCTTTGTCCCCACCTCATCTCTTTTTTGGTCGTTTCCATTATCACTTGATAAATATCTCATGACCTGATGCTCTGTTTTACCAAGGCCTGCACCTCAGAGACTCCCTGCAACTTCTGCCGTCCCAAACCCAAGAATGTAATGCATCAATAAAGAGAAATAATGACTTGATGTGACATGAAGTGAGACCTGCAATACCCTTGGTATTGTGTGTTAGACACATTGCAAACCATCACAGACTGCAGGGTTTAATGGCTTGCTACAGTTCTACTGAAAAACTTTACTTTTTTCATCTGAGTAGAAATTTGTCATATACTGCAGAATAATAAGTCAGCCTGATAGAAGACAGAGCCTCTTGATGTGATCTGTATAATTATACGATGCCTATTACATTATTTTTTCACTGTTTCTGCAGCTGTAAGGGTATCAAAACACTTGTTTGGGCATTACCTGCCCCTGGTGAAAAAAACTCCTGGGTTTTTGATAGTGGTCAGCATATCCTGTTAGGGCACTGGAATAACCCCGGGGTAAGAAACTACCATGCAGAAATTTAGGCAGCCAGTTTGAATGCCCCGAGTAGGAGCCTGATCTCTGATGGGCTGAATCACCTCCAAGAAATGCCAGTTTCTTTCCACCATGAGGGGAAGCTCAGGAGTCATTTGGGTGCCTGAGCAAAGTGTTTTAAAAATGCATCCTCTGCAAAGGGCCAAAACGATCCCTAAAACTGCCCAGCCCATCTCTCCTCCAGGAGCAGATATTTGCACATTGATAAACCTCACCTGACTTAATTTTAGCACTGAAACCATCTCTTGATTTCAGAGATGCAGATTCCTCCCTGAGCAGGGAAAAGCACAATACCACAGTTAAACTTCCAAGAATTTCCACAGAAGAATGATCACTGAGAGGTTTGGATCTTTTAACTCTCAAGGCAGGAAACTTGCTGCTTTTCAAAGCAGGAATTGTTTTGGTCTGAGTTTGCACCTCTTGCAGGCTATCATCAAATGCAATGGGAAGGATCTCAGCCTAGCCATTGCCTAGAAATTCCACCTATTCTTTATTGGAATAAAAATAAGTATGTTTCTCTCCACTGTGATAGTGCTACTTAACTCTCCAGTTCATTTACAATAATATCCCCCTCTAATATTTATTGTACGTGTCGAAAATTTTTACTTGATCTTCATTTCCAGATAATGTCCTTATGCCCATATGATAATATTTTGATTTTCCAGCTGATGTACATTTCTCAGTAATGCAGCACTTGAATGCATAGCCATGGCTCTGAACTTTGAAGAGGTATCATAGGACTGGAATGAACCTGAAAGTTGCTTTAAAAGCCTCTCTTATCTTAAAACACTTCATGCAAAAAATCAAGTGCAAAGCATTCCATTGATTAAAGATTATTTAGCATGTTTGAATAGCTTTCCAAAGAAGCCCCATATCTAAAATTTAGTCACATTTCTATAAGCCTGTGCTGGTGTTTCTGACATGATTTTTATTAATATTTTAAAGGAAGGAAAATTATTTTGATTTTTCCCAAGAGAAATAGCAGGTTTTAATGTGGTGAGAGGACAAGCATTTGCTGAGATTTCTGTTACTGTGACTCATTTACTTATCCCACTCTTTCAGTAATTAGCTTGGATGATTTTCTTTTTCTGCCACTTGGCATTCCCAAAGCATATGAGGGAAATCCTGATGGTTTCTGTTTGCAGCAGCTGAGATGAGAAGGGTGCTGGGTGACCCCTGAACACAGTTTTTGGCCCCACTGTGCCATCAGCAGGGTGGGTACCTGTCCCCTCACCCCCCAGCTAATCAAAGTGTCAGCTCCCAGCAGATGGAATTGGAGGTGGAGTGCTCCTGCCAGGGATGTGGCATCTCAGAAGGGTCACCTTTGAGGAGGGAACATTTAAAAACATATGGGAGGAAAATTCCACTTGGGAGGGCTTTGACACCTTGAGTTTCTAAATTGGCAGTTGGATATGAGGAGAGATTACTGCACAGAGGTTTCCCCCTTCTTCCGAAAAATCCTTTGCTGCATTTTGCAGTACAAAGCAATTTTTAAGTGCAGGGAGGGTGAAGGGAGGGAAGCATTGAAGATAAGGATTATATTAAGGGAAGTGGCCAAGTTGGGAGCCACAGCAGCGTGACAAGATTGAGGTAGAAGAGCAGAGACTGATTTTGGATGTCGGATAATTTGACTTAAGACCGTGACTATCACTCCCAGTTTTACATATTGTAATGAATGCAGGCATGCAGCAAGAACAGTTTGGGAGCATCTGATACATGAAAGCATGAATATGATATTAGGTGCTTTTAATTGCTGGCTTTTTGGTGTCTTAGGCTCTTTTTAAATAATTTCCATTGTTGTTCTTTCTTAAGAAGCTATAAGGGAACTCCTTCGCTCTACAGAGCGTGTTGGATGTGGAAATGTAGAAAGCAATTGAATTGTTTCTATACTCTGTGCTAGTAAACCAGTTATTTTGTACAAGAGCAGCTTTTGTAAAGCCTCTCCCTAATTAAGCTACTTCAAGCACTCTTCTGAGCTCAGTGTATATTGGCCTAGGTTCAAGATCTGCTCAGTGCAGAGGAGGGGCACCAGGGAACCCATTACAGGTCCCAGCCACACAAACCCATCTGCTCCCGCCCTGACTTCCACTACAGCATCTGGGGGAGCTGCTCCAAGTCTCCCGCAGTTCCTCTGTGGCCTCACAGACTCCCAGCTGGCTGGGAACTGGGAAAATGGAGATTTCTACCCATTACACACATTGTTCTCATCCAGGACCATATTTCATCCAGATGTGGTCTGTTAGTGGTTGGGATGAGTGGGAAGAAACTGTGGCCCTTTGAATATAATCCTGCTTCACCAGCACATCTGTGTCCTCTCAGCAATAGCTGCTAGTCCCCAAAAGCCAAATACATGTGAGTGGGTACTGCTCTCCCCAGACTCCATTACAATTAAGTAGTTACAAATTGTATGAAAATTTAGTCACGATACTGCAAAAGTTTCCTTAGGATATTCTAAAGGAATTTTTTCATGTGAAGCAGAGAGGAAAAAAGTGGTAGTTTCACTTAATTCAAATGGAGATCCTTGATGTGCTGATATTCTTGGAAGATTTCTGTCAAAAGCTTAAGTTCAGCTGTAAATATTTCTGTCAAAAAAAAAAGAAATTGAGCTGCAGTGTTGGGAAGATAAATAATCATACTGAGACTTCGGGAAGATGCATTTATTGAACAAATCTTTATAAAAATTAGGCACAGGGCAGTTTTAAATAAATCTGATATCTGCAAATACCACATTAAATTAAAAAAAAAAAAGGAGAATTTGTTGTCCATACTTAAGTAAAATAAAGCAGGTAGTAGGATCGCCCTTTGCAGCTCATTTGCTGTAATTTGAGACATTTAAACTCACCTGTGAAAGATTCTGGCCAAAAGAAGGATTGCACTTGAGCAGTTCTGGAAGCAGGGCTGGTGACTTGAAATTTTAAAATTATGAGAAGAAAATCTTCTTGCTGTAAGAGTCAAGGACAAACCTAGAGTTAAAGGGAATTGAATCAGAAATCTTTTGTAAATTATACTCCCAGGCTACTTAAGAAGAAAGTTTCACAGATATAAGGAAAATAAATCCTTGATGCTCACCATTTCTGAGATAGCTGGTGAGCACTTTTATTGTGACTGTGTTTATGTTTTTATGAGTTGTAAGGAGCTTCAAATCTTTGATCTAGTTCAGCAAAATACAATCACAGCAGAACAGCAGTGAGGAAGGTGCAGGAGGCCACAGGGGAGCTTTGTCAGCCAAGGTGCTCTGCTCCAGAGGGTCCCTGCACAGGCTGCACAAAGAGCAGCTTTGGGAGCTGGGAAACTTCCAAACAAACATCTCCTTCTGATCTCCAAAAATCTGCTTTTGGATAGGGCTCCCAGGTCTCTTGATAGAATTCCCCAGCATATTTAAGAAGAAACATCCAGGTTTCTGATGGAGTTTATTCTGTATCTTAATACTGACAGATTATCTTTGCCACAGTCATCTCAGACCTGAGCATGGGGAAAAAAGCACACATCAAAATGGCCTTTTTCTCTTTTTTTCTTTTTCTAATAATCTTAAATAAAATAAATGAAGGATACTTATAGTAAAATAAATCACTAGGAAAATAAGTTTTCAATGCCACAGTACCCAGTTCTCTACCATTGAATTTCATAGAATGATATTCAGCTCTAAAACACAAATGTTAATGAAAAAAGAGGATCTTAATAAAAGCAGCCTTTTCATATTTAGGTTGTCTTTTGTTTTTTTTCTTCAAGTTGCAGAGTTATTGCTTTGCAAAAGCCATTAAAAAGCTCCTGTAACTGCACTCTCTGTTGGAGAAGAATGTCATGTCTAAAAATGTTGTCACCTTCAAAATACTGTGAAAGTCAGGGCCAAGTTATTTTAATCAGGCAACGCTGGAAGTTGTGGGTAGAATCATAATGGGAAAAGCAACATTTACCTTTACATGGCCAATGCAGTAATCCTGGCTTCTCTGGGGAGTCACTCAGAATTATGTGGATGGTGAGATTAGTGTATTACTAAAGCATTTGACAGCAACAACAGCTACTGTGTTGGCTCTCTAATGCATTAATAATACTTAACATTTCCTAGTTGTAAAGCCCCTTTTTTTACAGGCTTCTTGTGCCTGTGCCTTCCTTACAGGAGCCAGCTCAGCTGGCTTGAGACATAGAGGAATAGGAAAGCTTGCTCAGGAAAGTGATTGATTGAGGTGAGGTTGGGGCTCCTTTGGGAAACAAAGGAGGCTGCCAGGTTCATGCTTTGGAAAATGCCACTGAACAACAAACTGTGATTTTTATAAAAGAAGAGACTTTCTTGTTTGGGAGAGATTTGACGTTGTGCAGGAAGAACCTGATGGTGATTCTCAGATGAAAGGTTAATAAGAGAGTCATTTTGTAGCCAACATAAAATTCAGCTTGCATTGATAATGTCTCCATTTGGAAAGCTCTTTTTTTTTTCCTTTCCTGAAGGGGAAATCAAAATAGGTGCTTACCCATTCTCGTCCAACTGACCCCAGGCCTCACAATTTACACCTTGTGCTGCTTTCTCTCATTTGCTGCATTTGGTGTCCAGTTGTTAAACTGCTTCCCACCAGGGCTTCTCACAGGCTTTGCTTTAGAGTTTCACTCACTCATGGAGGTTCTGTTCCAGTTACCACATTTACAATTCCCTTCACTTAGTTATTTATTCATAAAAGCTTCTTTTCAGCAAAAGCTCAGACCTGAGCAGGATGGTCTGTGCCATGGGCAGCATTTTCCCTCAGAGCAGGATTGTTGGGATCAGACAGCACAGCTCACACAGTGCTCAGGGGAGAGCTCTGCTCAGGTGGGGTTTGTTTGCAGGGCTCCATTAACAGCATTCCCATCCTGAGCCTTGTTTGCCTCTCTGCTCCTGACAGAGCCCCAAAGAACACCCTGTACTCGCCCAACCTTGGTAATTATCCTGGCCACCTTGGCCCCTGCCTCCCAAGCCAAGGCTGCCAATCTCCCTTCTGTTACCAGCAGCTGAACTGGCCTCCACAGTCGTGTTAATTGACTTTTTGGGAGAGCTGAAGTTTACCTATTCTGCCTGGCTGATCTGCTAACAAGGCTCAGCTGCCTTCTCTGGGCCTTGACAGGCTGGAGAAGGATTTTCAGGGCTTGGCTGAGTTCAGGGGCTCTGCAACAGCTGCCAGTAGTACCTGAGGGCTTCTGTCACTGGCTTCATCTCTCCTGTGAGAGCCTTCCTGTGCATGTCCAAAATAAGCACTTTCTCACTGAAAAAAAATGTGCAAATGCTCCTTCACCATCCCTTAAACAACCTCTTCCCCTTTCCTTCACTTCTCACAAACCTATCCAAGAAGCAATGTGAGGCATGGAAAATAATGAACCTGTATGTGGTATTTTACTGCTATTTTCTACGTCAGATATATTGAAAGGAATGGGATTTATAACACTGTTGTGGTTCTGATAGTTGGCCCTACCTATGGCTAATCTCATTTTTTCTCTGAGCTCTCCTGTCCTTTGTTGCACCCTGATTTGATTATTTTTTTGTAATGTAGTGATATCAATCTCTAGGCGGCAATGTTCTTCACAATTAGAATTATTAGATGGCACTATTTATAAAATGAGGCCAAAGTGACTAGATAGTTATTTCCTTTTTTTTTTTTTTTTTTTTTTTTTTTCTAGTTATAGACTCATTAGAAGAGCCTCATCCACTTGTGGCAGGCAGGTCAGAGCACACCTTATGAGTGTTTAGTAGGAGAAAATCCTGGCAGGAGGCACCAAAGGTTAGTTACAGATGTATTTTGTGTAAGATCTAAAGCTCTCTATTTTAACACTTGCTCTAAAGTAAAGCTGCTGAACCATGGCTCTGTATTGCAGTACATTAAAATGCAATGGTAATTACCCTCATGATGAAAACATCTCCTCATATCTCTTGAAATACTTGCTTAAAAATGTGTTAAGGAGGAGCACACCAGTCATGCAGTCCACAGAATGTGGGGGGTGAAGGGTAGGAGTGCAAAAACACTTTATGGACAGCAGAGGTGATGAAGAGATGTCCTTCCCTGACTGAATTCTACTGCAAAATGCCATCTCTCAGAAAAGGTCTGAGTCAGAAGTTTCCTTTGTCCTCTCTGGAATCATTTGGAGAGCCCCAGTGGTCCTTGTTTGCCTTATCCAGCCCTGGTGTAGGACTGAGCAATTAAAGGGCTTTTGTGCAAGTGTGTGCTCACCTCACACTCCCTTTTGGGAGTTTTGAGGTGACAAAGTGAAAGGTGGTTTAGCTGGAAGGAGGACTCATTAAAAGTCAGGTCTGTGTTTCCAACCTGGCCATGCACACCGGGGAAAAACAGTTCTTGTGCCCAGTGTGTAACCCACAGGATTTGGTTTGAAGAGCTGTAGTAGCCTGGAGACAAAAGAGGGAAGCCTTAATTAGAAATAAAACAAGCAGGTTTTCAGCCATCCTGTACTTGGTGGGATACAGAAGAGCCCTTGCAGTAAGAAAACTCTTTGATCTACTGAGTTTCCACAGCTGCCACCTCCTAGAAAAGCTGTTCTATTGAGTGAGAGAACAAAACCAGGATATATCTCCCCATCCTGAGCAGTGGCAGTGTGTTCTGCAGTGTATTCTTAGCAGGGGACAGCAGTTTGATAAGGATCAACATCTGATCCTTACAATGCTGTGGAAAACTTTGCTGACATTTCCATGCCTTGCGGTTTGCTGCTCACTCGGAGCCTCCAGGAGCTGTATGAGCTGAAAACCAGTCAGCTGGGTAATTGTGGTAATTAAAAGAGATGTAAACTTTGAAAGTAGCTGACACTTAGTCATTACACCGAGCTGTCATGCTTGACTGAGCTAACGTTAATTCCAATATCCCATTATATCTTGCTGATATCAGTTTAAAAGATAGCTGCTGTGTTTCTTCAGCAACTTGCAGCTACAGTCATAAAAGTATTGATTGCAGTGGGCTTTGACAGATGTGAGATGTATTTAAGAGAAATTGTGCCATAGATATTCTTTTACCTCAACTGCTCAGTGCTGTATGGATTCCAGATATATCCTTCTGGATTTCACTGGTAAAGTCCTGTGGAATCTGCCTGAGAGGTGCAAGATTGAAGAAACACCTTCTCCTGAGCTGTATTTTTAGTTTTCTTAGCATAAGATCTCTTTGATTTTTGTACCTGACTACAGAGGAGCTGGGGAATGAGAGAAAAAGCAGATTTTAGCCAACTTAGCCATTTTCTTTGAGGCTTCCCCACATGCTAAGGTACAGACCTCAGCCGAAGTGAAGTCTTCTAATTGACTTCAGCAGGCTTTGATGGAGGGGCTGAGCACTGAAGTTTTCCATTGCCTGGGAATTATCTACATATTTAAAAGTTATTTTATCTTGTCTTCTTGCTGGCATCCCACTGATTTCCCAGTGGTGAACTATTATTTTTAATGCCCTGTTAGATTTCTATAGATACAGAAATCCCAGCCAGTGGAAGCTGTAGGAGTTATGGAGAAGTTCTCAGTTTATATCTCAGGGGATATAAACTCTATGGAAGTGGCAAGTGGGGTGTTCACAGCAGCCTTGTGTGAGCTGGAAAACATGAAGTTTCCATGTTCAACCCCTAAAGGATTTTTACTTTCATTTCGTAACTATTCCACCCTTCTTTATCTTGCATATGAAAATAAGTTTTATTTGGCAATAAATTCCATTTCTTCTCTTCTTTATGCAGTTTTGAACCAGTCCATGTGCCCACACTGAAGCAGGAAAAAATACTGTCAATTGTCCTGAGATAAGAAAACTGAAGAAATTTTTTTGTGTTCTTTTAAAAAAAAATCACTGAAAATCCAGCAACTTGAAAAACTCAATAAGCCTAATTAGTGACATCTCTTTCCTTAAATTCATATACTAGCTTATAACATGTCAGGAAAAAGAAATTGGGAGCAGTCCCCCAACCTTGCATGAGAAGTGGGAATAGCAATATGAAATAGTAAAAGATTATTCATAGTTTATTTCTCTAGTTTTGGCCAAAAGAATTGTGACTGTGGACTTTCATGGAGACAGGCATGCTGGCACTATGAAAAAAAAAATAAATTTCAACTCTATCTAAAGATTCCAAAGCTGTCATCAGATCAATGCATGCCTTAGAGTGGAGCTTGCAAAAATCACTCCTCAGCTAATATTCTCAAGGACAAGATGTAGTTTGATTTGACTCTTCCAGGAGATATTCCTGATTGCCTTGGAAAGCACTATTTTAAAATGAGGGTGAGGGAGAGTGGTGCAGAGTTTTATTTTTAAAGCACTTCAAATCACAGTATCAGTCAGCCGTGAGGATGGAGACTCTCCTTCTTTCCTTAGAAAATTCATCTTGGATCTTCTGTTTTCTGCCTAATTGGGAATTGTTTTAATGAGTCTATGGAAATCAGCCTGCCTTTCAAAATGCTCCAGAAGTTGCTTTTGTTTGGGTTAGTGCTTCTGTTTGTTGGTTTCTATACTGCAGTATAGAGGAATTTTGGACCTTTTTTTGTCAACATTTGCATTTGATTCATGTGTAATAGACCCTTAATGCTGTGTAAATGGATAAGCCAACAAATCTTATCAAAAGATGCATGGAAACATGCTGGAGACAACAACCCCATAACTCAGTGTTCCTCTACTGAAGCATTATGAATACCAGCAATATTTTTTTCCTTTCCCCAAAGATGATTGACAGAGAAAATGAAAATGGTAAATAAATGTTCATTCTAGGTTATTTAAAGAGGTGCACAGGCTTTTTTGTGCATTCCACAAGTTATTTAATAAGATTTGTGCACAAGGCTCCCACACAGTGCTCACCCCCCAATGGGCAAATAAACACATTACATGGCCACTTCTAAATGCAGGAGCCTGAGAGGCCCAGTGCCTATTTATTCAGTCAGCAGTGCCATTATAACTGTGGAAGGAAAGGATCTCACATTTTGAAAATCCAAAGTTTTCTCTCCCACCCCTGCTATGGCAGCAGTAGCTCCCATGAATCCCATGTGAATAATTACTGATGGAGGAGTAATTTCTGCTTTTAAACCCCTCAGGAAAATGATTACAGGTATGGTTTTGCTCAGGAGACCCCACAAACAGCACTAAAGTAACAGACAGGCATTGCAGACCAGTGTCTTCTTTCTTTTAGCCTGGTTGGAGGTGTGGTCAGAAGGCAAATTCAGATGTGCTCACAGTTCATTTCATTCATAAAAGTATGGAAAGGCTCTCAGCTGCCCCGTGCTTGGCTCAGAAAGAGAAGAGATTTTGTGAATTTAATTTAAAGTGTTCTACAGAATAACCTTGTGGGTAAAACTAAACTAGGGACAGGTTTTGAACACACCATAAATGGCTGCTGATAGTGGGAGAGCTGTTCTCGGGGCAGGTGTACACATTTTTATTTCTAGATTTATTACCCTGAGTACTTCTGCTGGTCCCTTCATTTGGTTTGCTCTTCTAGCTGCTAATTTTAGGCATTATTTTTGGTCTTTGTTTTTGGTTTGTTTTTTGTTTTTTTTTTTTTTCCCCCATTCATGGGAGAAAGCCATTTTTCTCCAATTGTTCCTTCTCAAGAGATGAAACGGAAAATATCTCATAACTGGAGAGTCTGAAAGCTACATCCAGTGTGCACAGCTTAACACCAGCACAGGGAATTAAAATGTGCAGGTCCTGTATAGCAATCCTGTTAATCAGTTGAGATATTGGTGGACTGTTTTATAGGGACTGGGAAAGCCAAATTTTCAGAGCTATCCGTGTGAAATGCAAAAATAGAGGAAAGAGTGGGAGAAAATTCTTCACATGTGTCAGTATAAAGCCTACCCTGGCACAAATCAGCATTGATTTTTCCATCTCTACTCTGAAGTGGATTTTGTCTGCCTTTTGGTAAAATGTGGAAATTCCTAATTGCTCAGGGGTGTAAATTAGCATGGGAAGTGTGTCTGTGAGAAAACGAAACATGTTTTTAATGGCTCTGTTTCCTATAGGTACTTGGAATTGTATTTATTTCACTTAGTAAAACTTTGAAATGTCTTCTATTCTGGCAAAGTTGTGCATCAAGTTCATCCATGGAAACGAGCTGGTTTCACCTCCAATTGTGATTTTGACAAATTACATCAGGATGTATTTTCCTGAGTCCCTGGAGTTGTGTTTTTGTCACTCTGTCACCAGGCATGAGCTCACAGTAGTAGTCCATCCTACTGTTGTTCTGGTTAAAGAAAAAATTAACCTGGCATCCAGCTCAAAGATGTCAAAGACACTGAGAAGAAGAAAATTTGCCACTTAACAAGGCAAGTTTTGTTTTTACAATCATTTTTGCAAGTGCATCTTCAGCTCGTTGCTTTAAAGGATATTTGTCCTCCAGGTCCTAGTGCTTCATCATTTACAGAAAGGAGAGAAGCAGGCTTGTAAAACTCGATGTAGTCTGAACAACGATACAGTCAGCTCTAAAATACACAGCCTTAAAGACATGGGAATGTTTCATGTAGTGTGCCAGGCAGTGATGCTGGCTGATGGCTGGAATTGTTTATCACTCCTTAGCGTGATCGATGCGGGCGTTAACCACAGCGCTGCCTTTCAGTGCCATTGATTGGAGCTGCTCCCACTGACAGTCCCTCCGTGTACACCACAGCCAAAGCTACATATTAGCATGACTTCTGAATGGCTGGGGAGATTTAGACTCAAAGGATGCTATTCTTCACTGATTTACAGGCCTTGCAGTGCTCCTGAGGCTACGTGGAATGTAAATCAATGGAGAAGCTGGCCTAGGTGATGAACTATTCCATTACAGAGAAGCATTTCCATTTTGGTGTATTTACAGTATAATGCACTTAGATCCTCAGCTGTTACCTCTAAAGCAAAGCAGGGGTGCAGCATTGGGAATAAAAAATAAAAAGCCCTATTTGTTCTTTGAACACACTCACTTAGAGTCATTACTTGCCTTTTTCCTAGTGACTGAGTCAGCACAAAAGCACAAATCTTAGAAAAGCAGTTCTGGCAAATTCCCTGCAGTTTGACACGAGTTCACTGCGTGCATCTCAGGTGAATTCACTGCACTTGCTCACTTTTAAGTTATTGCCTTGGGTACATGTGCCTTAACTTGGCAGGTTATTGCCAGGGGTGAGCTGTGAACCCTCCTGCTCAGATTCCTGCCATCCTCCAGCAGGAAGGTCCTGAGACAGACCAAGGACCAGTTTGCTCTGAGCAATTTCAACCTGCACTTGGGCAAAGTGCTCTCAGCAGATCCATCCAAGGGTAGGAGCTTGCAGGAGTTTGATGGCTGAGGATGATCAAAGCTGCTTCATCTGCTCTGTTCTGGGAGCAGATTCAAGCTCTGTTCCCCCTGGATCACAAAGCAGAGTTACATTCTGGAAGCTTAAAAATTTATTCTGTGATTTTTATTTTTATTTCCTTTGGCAATGAGTATAAATATGATAGTAACTTCCATACAAAAAAAAAAAAAAAAAAAAGGATCTGCCATTACACTCTCACTCGAGCCCTTCCCATTAATCAAACTGAAGGAATGGATGGTAATGGCTCAGTTGTTTATTGACAACCATTGGGTTTCTCCTCAGCCAATTCATGATGCTTGTCTGGATTAGTGTTGGAGTCTACCAAATAATCTATTAACACTTTAGGCTATTGACAGACCACCTTGAAACACTTCTAAATTGTGTTTGTGGAAGTCAGCTTAGAAAAAACCCAACTACCAGAGTGGAGAAAATAAGTGTTCCCCTCTAGCCCTATCCAATATATTTGGGGTTTGTGCACTGGACAAATCAAAACAATCAGAATAATATTGTGATGTGAAACAGGTTTGTGCATGCATGGCCCTACCAGAGTCTTGGTTTGTACAGCCTGCATTAATAGGGTGCCATTCTTCCCCATGTTCCAACAGAGTTTTCAGCTGACCCACATGTTGTCACCCAAAATGTCACAGTACATCCCCTCCCTGAACCCTGGAAAATGCAGCTCTTGCACCACATACAGATGTCAGAACTTGTAGTAGGGAGAAAATGGCTAAGATTTTGTTGCCATTGTTGCCCCCAATCATAGAGCAATTATTGAGATGTACATTTGCCCACACCATGGGTGCTGATGCAATCATGATTCCTATTTATTGTGTGCCTTTTCAGAACTGGTCCATGCCAAAGTTACAGCCATGCTGCGCAGTGGCCTAGAGCATGAAAAAGCAGTAATCCTACATCAAATGAGTTTTGTTTCCGTTTTTCTTTTCTTTATTTTCTCACCTCCTCAATCTCTAATCACAGGCACAGAGATGAAATCTGCCCATGGCTGTATCTCGACTCCCACTGACTTGGAGTGAGATTATACCGTGGGACCTAAAACCAGAGGTTTTGCCTTGGTTTGACTTTTCATTCTGAAAAAGAAAAACTAGACAAGAGACTAGTCAGAGTTCAGAATTGGAAATTAGAGTCCCCAAAGAAATTATTTCTGTGCACCTACACCTTGAAAATAGGTTGTTTTCCTACTTCTTTGTGTTGATGTCTCAGACACTAATTGCCTAATTAACAAGCTGACATGATCTCCACTGCTGAATAACTGAGCAAATTAGGCTAGTGCTACATGTGTGTTACTTGAAGGACATGCTTCAGCTGGGATTTCCTTGAGCATCACGTATCTGTGGAAACCTAATGAAACTGCTTTGTATTAAGTGCTTGTGATGATGTTTCTGACCTTTTGTGCTTCCTCTCCATTCTTGGAAAAAGCACCTGCATTTTCGGCCAACCTGCTATGCATGTAAATCACCATAAGTGGTGAAATGACTTTTTCTTGATTTGACAGAGAGCACTAAGTATTGTGCTTTTGTTCCCTGTGCTACTGAATACGAGCTGGCTAACTATCCATACTGTGAGAGCTATTGTATCACGCTGTTAAAACCTAAGGAGCTTTTTATTGGACTTTCATGCTAAATAACTCCAAAGGTACCACCTGGTGGTTTTTATATAAATTATAAATGTTTTAAAAATACTTCAGGAAAAATACTTTAATAGCACAGTTTCCCACTGCAGTGTCTCACACTATGTAAACTTTTGGTTATGGCTATTTAGCCCTTCCCCCACCAATGACAGTATGCTACATAGGATTCAATTACAACTATTTATTCAGCTTGAATAAAAGGTTTCTTTAGATATTTGGTCTTGGAGCATTCATTCTTGTTTTGTAGGTTTGGTGGGAAACACCCACAAATACGATTTTTGCTGCAGTCCCCCAGATAGCAATTGTGAAACACAGCATAAAGACCATCATAAAATAAAACCACTGCAGCTTCAGAGAGGAACACAGAGTTTTCCACGAGTTTGTTCTTGCTTAGCTTGACTGAGAGCAATGGAACTCTCATCTCTGATATTCAGAATTGCAGGAATATCAGGAGTGAAGCCCTGCAGCAGATCTGGAAGGTCAGTTCTGGGTGATGGGTGCAGGGCAGACAAAGGATGATGCTCTCCTGTGTGAGATGCTATGTGAGGCCAGTGTTCAGTATTGTCCCCCTTAAACAGGGGTGAAGTGCTTCTATGGGGTAAAAGTTTCTTGCCTCTTAAACTTGATTATTTAACCTAGGCAACCTTTCTTCCTCTGCTTTTCTGCTGTCCTCATTAACATTGACTTCAGGATGTTCCCTTGTACCTCTTCTAATGAACGATTGGTCTTTGATACAGAAGTGTTCACATGTGTTGGGGTTGGGTCTATAGACTTAACTGCAGCTGGTGATGGAGCATCAGCTTGGAAGCAGGATGCTGTGACCCATCATTTCCAACATGGTCCATAGCCTTTGGGTGAACTTGGCTGCTGGTGGAGCCAGATTATTTCTGTTCTGCTGTGTTTGGTGGTGAGGCCACTGGTGAATAACAGTGATAAAACTGGAAAACAGAGAAAAGCTTACTCCCAAATATTTGCATAATACTGGCCAAGTTGTGAATTTCAACAATAAAGGGGACCTGCAAGGTAGCTGGGTGTTTGATTCTAAGCAAAGGTTTTTCCTAGAACAGACACTTATTTGCTGTACATAACTCGGGTGACCATCAGCTGTGCGTGGGCTTACAGTACACCACAGATCAAAGTATTATTTCTGCTGGCCTTGAAACTGCTGCCTGGAGTGAGATAATATCTGCAAATGATGCATCATAACTGTTGACACGGGAAAACTGTTTTGCAATCTAGTACAGCAAAAATAAATTAAAAAAGCAATTGGGCAACTTGCAAATGTAACAATCCTGCAAATATTATTTCCTTTGCCTTCCTATTTATTCATACATTTGTAAATGCCAAAATGTCTTTTATCTGCCCTTTCTCAAGGGCAGATCCCTAGTGCCATAGTAATTGAAAATTAAGAATTTACAGTATCATAATTAAATTCTACCCTTTGAACTCATGTAGACTCTAGCTGCATATTAACATCTTCCCACGCAGATCATGAGTGGCAAGAAGTATTTTGAACACCAACTGCTGCAAGATAACATAACAAGCTCTGACAGCTCCCTAATTACCAAACTACCCACTAGTTAAAAACTCTTTCATACTATAGCAATTCTCTTCCTTGCACATAAGTCAAAAGGTATAACTAATTTGTCCTTTAATTGATATCTATATTGCTGTTTAAATAAAGGGCACATTCTCCCCCAATATGCTTAAATATTAATTTGTCACCTATGAACTGAATTTGGGAAATAATTGGAATGACTAAGACTTTTTTTCATTGATTTTTATCAATTTTACCACAAAACATTTACATCATATTTGATCATTAGTCATGTTTAGTGATTGGCAAATCATATACAATGATCCTGAGCAAAGCTGATGTTCAAATGCTACTGTACACATAAAAGATTCCCACCAGTCCAAGTCCCAGTGCTTGTGGCTGGGTACAACAATTTATATAATTAAGCCTTTAAAAAAGGTTGCAGAGTGGGCAGGCCTGGCACCTGGACAAGAGCAGAGGGAACCAAGTCGTGCCTGCAGCTCAACACCCCCTTCCTCATCGAAAATTCATCAGGGTTGTGCTGGTTATACTCATCAGCAACTTCCCCACACCAAGGAGAGGGTGATGGCTCTGCTGGCTCAGCTACCCCAGACCCCACCAAAACTGGCTCTTGCTCAGCACCCAGTGCCATCTCTCTGCTTTTCCTGTTGCTGGCTATAATTTAGGGGAGAGAGGGAAAAAGGAATAAAAAAGAAATTCTGGTGGTTTGCCAGATTGGGAGGAAGAGTGGGAAGGTGATATGGAAGCTGCTGTAACTACATTTTCAGCACAGACACCAAGAGTGAAATCTGGATGGGTCTGAAGGTGGAAGGGGGTAAAACAGGGATGTTCTGCTCCTAGGAGAGCAGTTATTTCCAGAGGGACAAGGACATCAGGCAGATGACCCCAGGAGTGCGGTGCAGCCCCTGTGCAGGAGGCAGTGACCCCAGGAGAGCTGTGCAGCCCCTGTGCAGGAGGTAGTGACCCCAGGAGAGCTGTGCAGCCCCTGTGCAGGAGGCAGTGACCCCAGGAGAGCTGTGCAGCCCCTGTGCAGGAGGCAGATGCTCCCAGGAGTGCTGTGCAGCCCCTGTGCAGGAGGCAGTGACCCCAGGAGTGCTGTGCAGCCCCTGTGCAGGAGGCAGTGACCCCAGGAGTGCTGTGCAGCCCCTGTGCAGGAGGCAGTGACCCCAGGAGTGCGGTGCAGCCCCTGTGCAGGAGGCAGTGACCCCAGGAGAGCTGTGCAGCCCCTGTGCAGGAGGCAGATGCTCGCAGGATCCGCAGCCGCGGTGCCCGCAGCGCTGCCGGAGGAGCGCGCATCGCTCCGGGGCTGATGATGGGAGCGCCTTGGGGCACTGAGCAACTCCTGTCCTCCTGCTCCTCGGCACCTGCTGAGCCTGTCATGACTGAAGCCTTCCCTTAAATTGCAGCCAGAGGAGGTGGGGGACCACTAATGAGGCTGGTTTTGGGACATTCCTCAAGCTGTGTAAATATCCCTCCGAGAATGTACTGCAGGCAAAAATAGTAAACGCTGGTTTCATTTCTGCTTTTCTCTTTTGTTCAATACCTGGCATGAATTTAATAGGAATGCTGCCTTCGGTACATGTAAATGCAATGGGATATTTTATGTTGATGACTAAGATTCCCTACATTATTTAGGTAGCTAAAGATGCAGGCAAGTGCTTCTGAGAGCATCACTCTGTGCCTCACTCCATCAGGGCTCAAATGAACCCACATGTACTGGCTGTACCTTATGTTGCCACTCCATCCTTCTCCTCTGTCTTTCATGATGCACAAAACAGACTCAATTTCTATCATGAACCTTCTCCCTCCAACAATACCACGTCCTTTGCATGCATTCCTTTAATGATCATCACTGAATTCAAACTGCTTGCACTCGTTAGTGAATGGCACAACAGATCTATGCTCTGCACAAGCAAATCTGAGGTCTCTGAAGCACAAAAGAGGGCTCAAAATGTTTTTCTAAACTTTTTTTTCATGCTTCAGGTTTTTTAAAATGGCAGGGCAGAACATTATTGATCTAGCTAAGAAGTGTCTCCATAGCAGAAAAATAACAAGTTACCCAGAACAAGAATATGGTGACCTGAGTTACTCAAGAGAATCGTTAGTTAAAACTTTAAATTATTTTAGCAATCATTTTTTTCTTTGTAAGGAATTTCTGGGTCATACTTTTAATTCTGTCCAAAGCAGAATCAGCTCAGTGAGGAAAAAACTAATTGATAAGAATGCCTGATGAGACAAAAAAAAAAAAAAAGGACATTGTGGCTCTATCTGTCATAAAAATATTTTTAATAAGCTGCCTTGCTAGTAAGAAATACCTTTGTGCATCTCCTTTTCCACTGAAAAGAGAAAGAAAATATTAGTGCAATGTAACAGAAGGAGAATCACTGGCAGTCTGAGAGATTTTGGTAAATATTCACTTGTGCCAGGTCCATTTATGAGTGAGTCAAATGTTGTAATATAAACCTAACCTAGATGACACTGTGGAGAGGAAAAAGGGCATGGTTACTCAAGTGACAGACCTGTATGTGCATATTCTGGGATGGATATTATCCCAAGTGGAACTGAAGATAGAGCCACTCATTACTGCTCTGGACAACTTGTGTATGATGCATGTAGGGACCAGTCCACTGGTCTGATTACAGAACATCCAATGAAACTCACCTCCATGCTTCCCAAAAGAAGGAGTATTTCTATAAAGTTCAGAGCAGAAAATTTATATTCATGTGGTTTTCCCACACATACTTTTTTTGTGTGTTTTGTTCTTGTTTGCTTTGGACCTATTCAAAGTCTCCTTCCTCCTCTGTGCCCCTGTGGATGGTGTGAAGCTCCTGATGTGGAACGTGTTGCCTCAATGCCTCTGTGGGGTGGCAAGTTGGTCATGGCCCATCAAAGTGACTCTCATCAGAACAAAACTGGTAGAAGCAGGTGGAGGGAGGGAAGTGAGCAGATACCACGGGTTTAATGAAAAAAAACAAGTCTCTCTGCTTCTCTGGGTACAACCGCCTGGCTTTTTGTATCCACTGCTGAAATTTTCTGTAATTGTGTAAAAGGGACCTCTAGACAGAAATCTATTTTTTGTTCCTCCTCTCCTTTGAATTAAGTGAGCTTTTCTGTAATGTTACTTTTTATAGCCTATAATCATGGTAATTATGTTTTGTTGAACCTTTCGCAGTAGTCTAACATTTAGTAACATTTATCTCACTGTGCTGGGACTGGAAATCTTCCCTGCCATCAGATGCTAATTCTGTTACATTGTTGTGGCAATATGGGAGCTGAGCCTAAACTCAGTTGTTACTTGTTACTGTTGTTACCTTTGGCAAATTACTTGGTTATTACGAGTAGCTGCATTTGGAAGGTCAGTATTAAGCAAACCATGAAGAAGATAAGAGCAACACAAACATTTAAATATCCATATAAAACACAGAATTGCTGCGTTGGTCAGCATCCAGCAATCAACAGGCCTTGCTTTCAGCATTGTGCTCATTGAAATGATTATTTTTTGTTGAAGATCCTCTCGCTGCTTATTCAACAGAATGTACATGTGTCCAAAGCTAACTCAACCAGAGACATTCTCCTAAATGCTAATATTAGTGTAGTCTTACCAGCTTATTTCTATAAAAGCTGGTCTAGATAGCATCCTTGTACAGTCAGATCAATAAGAGGAGGTATCTCAAGGGACAGAAGTTTGGAGAATTAACACTGTGGTTTCTGTGACATACTCTGGAAAAGGGAAATGCACATCCCTTTTTCTCCCTGCTCGCTTGCTCTCCCACTTTATGGTTGGTGCTGCACTCTGTGCTGTAAACCATCACCATTAAACTCAGTTGAGGCACTTCAAGACAACAACAAAACTTTCACCAACTTATTTCTCCTTATGTTTCTCCAGCCTGGCCTGCTGTCATCATTCCAACACAGTATCCTCAGCTGGCAAAAACCAGCTAAGTAAGTTTGTGTCAGTCAGTTTGCACCCTGTAATAAAGGAACTTTTATGAAATGTCTGTCGGGTTGTCATGTGCTTGATGTGATTGTTCAGGAGCCACAGATCCTGGATTGTCAGTGGGGGAAACGTGATCCTCCCCAGATCATGTTTGCTGCCCATAGCCCAGTAAGTTACAGCAGGCATCTTAGTGGGTTTGTGTTGATCTCAGGCCGCAGTAAGAGGGAATAAGACTGATCAAATGGCTGATATTTAGCTAAAAGCATTGCTGCTACTTCTCCGGGTCTGGTACACCCTTTCCTCGGATGCTCATTAGCTGGGAAATGCAGTCACTGCAGTCTGCGCCCCGAGGCGAATGCTGTGATACACCCGGTGCACTTCACAGGGAGACATCGCTCCAGCAGGAGAGCAAAGCCAGCCGTGATGCTCCTGCCTTAAGTGGGATGACACAACAATGCTTCAGAGCATTACCGTGCCGAGCTTTTGTGGGGTTCTGTGGCAGGACTGGAGGCTCTGTGACAGGACTGGAGGCTCTGTGAATTCGATTTTCTGTGTTTCCCCGTGGCCACAGCAAGTCGCCAGTGCACCCAGGAGGGGTGGCTGGAGGACAGCTCCTCTTAGCCTTGCAGAGCAGGGCCAGCTGGGACTCAGAATGGCACAAAAACCCACAAGGGGCTGACCTGACATCTCGTGTCATTGTAAATTATATTTAAACTTCTGTAAAGGTAAATGGGTGCAATGAAGGCAGTGGGTGGCATATGCTGTGTCATGAGTGTTTAAGGGTGAGAATCAGAGAGAAGAGAGTGTCTCATCACCTTTTGCAGCTCCTTCCAGGCATAAATTGGCATCTCTTCAACAAGAGGTTGCTTCTCCTCCAGGATTTTATGAACTTGTCATCCTCTCTGTCTGGAGACAGCACCACTTCTCCCCACAGGTTTTAATTTTGACTCAAAGAGAGGGAAAGTGAACCTCATGTTTCCTGTAGCTACTGTGGGGAGCACAATGCTGGCAGCAAGGTGATGTTTGGAAGAGAGCTCTAAGGAAACGCAGCAGAGTGAGCCCAGAGATGTAATGTAACTATAACAGATGATTTTATTCTTTTGTTAGGACATTGCTCAGCTGCCACTGTTGCCTCTGCTTTCAAAGGCCTGATGGTGCTCTGGGATATACAACTTTCCTTCTCCTTTTTCCTTGGCATGAAATGTTCCAGTGCTCTGTTCACCAATAGAATCCCCAGCCCATGATTTTTTTTAGAAGAGCAATGAGTGCAGCATCTGCTTGCAGAGCTTTGTGCTGCAACAAACTTAATATAAGAGAAGTCATTATTGATTTGTACTGTTATTTGAGTTTCTTTGCCTCCCCACCACTCTGCTCCAGTGCTTCTGACAAGCAATTGGCTGTCAGGTCCTGGACTAGGAACCAGCAAGACAAATCCTATGCAGGATTTGAGCATCAGTGTAAGGCTTGGGCAAAATTCAGGTTTCTGTGCCTGGAACTGCAGCTCTGAAAGCTCATCCAGCTACCTGCTCTGGGAATGCCTAAATGCTTGGATTTAACAGCATGCCTCAAGTGGCTGGATAAAATGTGCCAGTATTTCTGGAATCCAGGGCTTCTACCTTTCCAGAGGCAGTTATCAGATTTATTGCTCTCTCCACTACCCAGCAGCACTGGGCTGCTCTGCCTATGATTTAGTGACCAGGGTGCTCAGCAGAGGTGGTGATGAGAACATCTGGGTCTCTGCTCTGCTGGTTGAAGGTTTTAGCTACAAAACCTCTGTGCAATGAAAAGGAAAGTGCCAGCACCATCAATTTTAGCTTTTTCAGCATTAAAAGTTAAATGGCTGATTGGAGCCTATGTTCTGATGCAAAGGTTGTGGATGTGTGAGTTCAAAGAGGCCCCTGGGTGGGAACTTCCCACAGAAAAATTTTGGTAATAGTGCATTTGGAAGTGAGGGTAAAGTCTTACGTCTGACCCACATCTGCTGATGGGTAACTGGACAAAAGTAGAGATTTCAGGTACTCTGGGCTCCAGCCATGAGATGTTTCATACCCATTTGGAGGCACTGTTTAAGCGTAGGAGTTGTAACACCAAACTACTTTACTAGGTCTGCTCAAAAATTTATTATATTTTCTTGCATTTTACCTGTCCAATAAATTTTTTCTCCTTTCATGTTTTCTAATGGTACTTTTAAAAACATTTGTAAAATGAAAAATATTAGCCACCTATGTATAATTGAAGGACAAATGCAAGTGGTAGCATCAGCTATAATTATTCACTTGTGTTCCTTGAAATGCCATTTTTAGCCAGTTTTGCACATTTTACAAATGTCTTCCATGCCAAATCATCCATGGAACGTACAAATCATCTCAATTGTTAAATTCATTAACCTAACAAACTGTGGACTAAAAGCCACATTTAAAGCATGCATCCTAAATAGTATTCTCATTATGTGGAATCAGATTAGTCCCTAATCAAATTTGATTTGGAGCTTGGAGCAAAAGGTAATGGAGTATGACCCCTGATGTAAAACAAGGATAGGTGAAGTGAGTGTCTAGCACCACGATACCTCCATTTTGTGCTGTGCCAACTAATTCCATCCTTTCTGAGCTTTTTCCTAATTTTGTAAACAGATTTGTACTTGTTTAGCTCCTTACCTCAGCTTCTTACACACACACGACATCTGCTAAGAAATTTGCAGATATTTGTCCCAGCAGCTTGATGTTTTTGCACATTCATGTCACTGATGTGACTTTAATAGCATGGTCCAATAATAATTATCAAGTCTATTATTGTTTGCCAACAGGCTGAGCCTTGATGGGACACTGTGGTTTGAGACACAGCAGAGACAGAACAGGAGAACGTTTCTGCTTCAGAAAGTTTAATGTATAAATAGAAAAGGCAGGACAGGGCAGAACATGCAAACAGAAGAGGGAAAATGCTAAATAGAGACAAATGTTACAGTGAATTATTTCTCTCCCAGAAAACTATGGAGAGATGAGGAGTGAGACTTGCTATAGAAAGGAGAGGAAGGTCTGAAAAAGACCATATGCATTGGGATAGTGGATTTTTCCCAGGGATTTCCAAGCACATCTGAATGATGTTCCTTAATGAGGATTTAGGAAACTGTATTTTCCCCAGTTGCAGTCTTAGATCTTCTAGTTAACCCACTGCAATGTCCTATTTATTTCATGCAGGAATATTCAGTATGTTTTTGAAAAATCAAATCTGTCCAACAACTTTGATAAAGTACCTACATACAGAAGATAAACAAAGGTTAATATTGGGATTCTCTATTGGGTTTTAAGTTCTTCCTTTTTGGAAAACTAGACTTTCTTAGAGCATCCTTTGAAACTGTCCCATTTCATGCACTGCCTTAGGAAATTCTTTTGTTTGCCATTGGCTAATTAAAGCTGTAGCTGTTTATAGGATAAATGAATACCATATCCCAAAGTTGCTTTAGCCCTTCAGTTGTGTGTCAATAAGGAGGAATGGACTGCATCTACAAATACAAAAGAAAAAAAATACTTAATGAACAATAATTTTAAAAATCCTTCTGATGTTCAGAAGGCCCAGTGTCAGCTCTTTGGAAAGCAAGAGAGAAACATTTGCAAAAGTGTGGTCAAGGACATGACGTGAGGTTACCACAAAGCAATTTAGCAGATAAGAGTGTGTGTGACAGCACTGAGGTCATTGCCAGCCTGCTCATGAGCTGCTACCAGGCTGATTTGTGACCAAGTTTTAGACACCTGAGATTTGTGTCTGTCTGTTTGCAGCAGCCAGTGCTCTATCAAGGTCCTTGCAAATTTTCCTGCAGCAGGGCAAAATATGGTCCCTTGTTCTACCTACTCGGCTGCCAGTGTAGCACCTTCATTCTGTGATCCTAAAACCATCTCAGTGGGAAGCTGGGTGGGGTTTTATTTGTCACAGCCACCCCCAGTAATCTGGTGCAGACAGCAATCATTGGTAACAAATGGGTAAAAATTAGTTAGCAAAAATTACAGTGGTTTTTCACAACTTGAACCTAAAACTGAGATTACTTTTCCTTTGTTTCACTACAGAATTAAAAGAGTTGTCCATTTGCTTTTCCTCTTTGCAGGTGGTTTCTTTTCTTCAATCTTCTCAAAAATTTTAGAAGATAAAAAAAGCTCCTTAGACCATACTCTTCAGAGAAACCCAGAAAATGAATGGGATACCTGGTTCTCTTATAATTCTCCTTTTTAAGCCACGGAAGTTTTAGATTTTTAACTTTTGACCCTTTTAAGTAAATTTGTAAGGAGTAAGGAGTTTTGATTCTCACTTCAATAAGTTCTGTCTTTCTTCTGCTGGAAGAAAACGTGGTTATATAATTTGAACTATATTGAAACCTCTCTGCTTGCTAAAATAAAAGACCCTGTTTCTGCCAGTTTAGCACCTGCCCACAAGTAGTCTTTGTGGAGATTCTGGAGTGTTATTTGGTGTTTGGCTCCAACAAATTGCTTTGAATTGAGAACCAGAACCTGAGGATGGAAAAATGGCAGGGATAGAAAATAATACAAAACCTGGGCAAACATAACTTAGTAGCTACTCTGCAGCTCCTGGTACAACTCCTGACCAAGATCCAGTTTGCGCCTGGAATATCTGGTTCAGTTATCATATTTACAAGGAGAAAATTGTAGGTTTCTTATCTCAAACCCATGTGTGTTTTGCCATTTAAATATGGTTATTCCCTCCCACCTCCTCACCCAGCTCATGAGAAACTGATGTTTCAACACACAAAAATTCAAGGGAATTAGTTACCTGTGCTGCAAAGGAGGATGCACAGCTCCAAATCCAGATCAGAGCCTCCTGCAGGAGGGCAGAGCAGGAGCAATAATATGATTTCATAACAAACAGTTGGGCTTCAGCACATACACAAGGCATGAAAACTGTCCCTGCAGGCAGACATAGGGTAATTTGTCATAAATAAGAGAAACAACATACTTAAGGCATAATTTGCCTATTCTATGGGCCCCTTCATGAGAAATCTTTTGAAAAATAAAAGTGGAGTAAGAAAAGACTTCTCTTTCCCTGCTCTCCATATTTGAGGTGTAAGAGGTTTTTACTGCTTGCATTAATTAACTGAACTTATGCTGCCTTTTGGTCTTGACCAATACTTTACTGGACAACTAATAAATTATGTGAAAAAGAGGAGCTAGCTGGGGAGAAAAGAATTTGGGTCAAATCTTATAAATAGCTCCTGATGAAAAATATAGGAGCAAGAGAGAATTCAAAACCAGTTCATGGGAAATGCCAAAATGTTTCTTTTCAGCATTTTAATGATCTAACTTCTGAACTTTTTTGCTTCAAATCAGCATTTTTAGTTTATAAAAAAAATAGCTCTACATACTAAAAAATGAAACAATACTTTGTTCAGGAGTTAAATAAACCGAAAACATAATAAAATACTTTTTTTTTTTTGTAGGTTAAATGAAGCATTTTGGATTGTGGCTATGCTAAATGCAGTGGTTTTCTTGGTGTTGAAATAGCATATATATTTTGACCTAAACCAATTTCCTTCTCAAGCCCAGAATTGGCTGGAAAACTGAAAAAGATATTTTTCCTCCCTCCTTCTCCCTGTTCTAGCATTCTTGAAGTCCTACATTTCTTTGGCAGACTTCTTGAGTGTGGACAGGCTTTCCTGGAAGAAAATATATTTACCTGTGATTAGAAAGAGAATTTCTTCTGCCAAAATATTTTTCCTGTGTGTTCTGAGACAGACTCCTGCTCAAAAATACTTTGCAGAACACTTTCCTTAGACATGTATTCAATAAACAATTATTTCATGTGTACTTTTTTAAAGCTTTGATTATCATGGCAAATGTAGGAGTTAAATTCCTGTAACATTCTGTGAGCAGTGGAAACATCCTTTCATTAGAACTACAGACTCAGGAGTTGATTTTTGTGCATCTGCAAACCACCAAAGGCTGGCACTGGTTAAACAGGATTGGTGTAGCACCCCTGCAATCACATCCATGTCTTTTCCAGCCAGGTTGGCTCCTGGTTGGAAAATTGACCTCTAAAAGCTGCACTGCTGCTCTCAGGGATGTCCAGACCTATAAAAATATAGTGCCACACCTGGGCACCAATCTTATCTCTCACTCTAATAGCTCTTTCAATAATATAAAAAATTCTTCAGGACTGTGAAGAGCAAGGAGTGGGATGAGGAGAGAAGGCAGGATGGGATGGTTTTGCTCAGGACACAGCTGTTCAAGTGGCTGCCACATCCATTACTGTTTGCTCTGTGTAACTGACATGCTCTGAAAGTGGAGGAAGAAAACCAATGGACACCTACAGACACCTCTTAAAGTGCTCATGATGGCAGAGAGCAAGAGGTGGAAAGGAAGGCTGGAGAATCACAAAGCAGGCAGCTGCTGCTGGCCTAATTACCCACAGCATTTGCCTTTAAATTTCCCCCTGCCCTGGGGCTGAGTGCACTGGGGATGTGATGAGGGGAAGCTGGGATCACCTGTGTCCAGCTCACATCCAGAGGGTCTGACTTGAAAAGAAACGTGAATTAGCCCCAAAATTCTAAGGGATGTCAATGATCCTGTCTGCTGCTCTTCTCTGGCACAGCTGAACTCTAAAATGCAGATGTACACATACAGACTGCGGCTGGGGTGAGTCTTACCTGGGCATTCACGTGTCCTCACAGAACAGAATTCCTTTCAATTCAGTCTTTGTGCCATCTTGCCATTTTTCTGTTTGGGAAGAGACAGCTCCAGAGCTTAAATCAAATTTCTCTTTGCTGTTCTGCTGAGATTTTGAGTATGGGGAGAAAAAAAATCTAGAGTTTTGTGGTATTATGGGGGAAGCATATAGGTAATTTTCATGAGAGGAAAAAAAAATATTTGTGTGAACTTACTGTAAGTTAAACATTTCATAGATGTGTGGGTGTTATTATCTAGATCAAGAGTATTATATGGAAATGCACTTAAGTTTTGTGCCCAAATTTCAGTTTAACTTCTGCTAAGTCAATAGAAGAGATTGCAGTGTGTTGAATGGAAGTGAGATGTGTCTATAAAAGTGCTTTTCTTTTCACTGGGGACATTGCTTTGCTATTTGTACTCTTTGTTTCTTAGGAACATCTCTCAGAGGTCCTCCCTCTTTCATTTCTCTCGTCAGAGACATGTGATTAATGATCCCTTTTTAAGCTTTATTATTCAATTCAGCTCACTAATCCAGTACACATGTGCATAGTTCTGAAAACCTGAATTGTCACCCCATTCATTCAGCCTGGTGTATGTAGACTTGAAACTATCCTGGAATCTGACAAACAAAATCATTTTAATGAACCACAGCAAACAGTTCATGTTGAAACAGCTGTAAGCACAGTATGCAAATCATGTTTACTGGTAGCTTATGCTCCAGAGAAATAATCTCTATATGACTGCTTTATTATTTACAGGAGTTCCAAAATTTAATTTTAGTCAACATTGACAGATGCCATCCATGTTAATACTTGGGCTGCTATATATGGAAAATGCTAAGCATATGCAGAGATCTCATGTTTGTGAGTTGATAATGTGGTTGACAAATGGGTTTAACAATATCCACTCCTTTCTGAGCAGTCGGCTAAAATTCACCTGAGGTCTGTGGGAACAGAGTGAAGAAGAAGGTCAGAGGAATATGAATGAAGACAAAATAAAAGAATGACTCCAGAGAGCAGTGGGTATAATAAAAGCATGACAGAGGATGATTAATTATATTTTAGAGTCAGATAATTCCCAGAGAATATGCGTGCATGATAAAACTTTCTAACCTTTTGAGTTGTAATTAAATGAGAGATACACTAATCTGACCAAGTAGAGACTATTCTATTCCTAAAACAGCATTAATGCCTATATTAAAAACGTGTTATTTTAAATAAGCAGTCCTACCTGCCATGCATAAAGTCAGAGGCTATAAATGCAGAAGACAGAAATGACAGTAAAAAACTAAATTAGAAGAAAAGTAAAGGAGATTTTAAGATAAGAATGCAATGTGTAAGATGCTATAAAATGCAAGGAGCAGAATTAGTAAGAACCATGGCTGGAAGATAAGGGTGAAATCCTCCAAAAATTTTCTTTACTTTTTATCCCATGTCCTTGTTCTGAAGATGCTCATTTAAGCCTTTGCACCCTTGCTGTCATTGAGTTTGGTGGCTCCATCAGAAGCATCATGAACTTAGCTTTTGAGTGGTTTTGGGTTGATTTAGGACAAAAGCTCTAAAAAGACTTGAGAGTGTAAACTAGTCCATATATATCCAGCAAAAGTGAGCACAGATGAGGAAGAGCATGGTTTCTCTTCAGTTGCTTTTTGCAGTTTCAAAAAGTATCTGAAAATCTTGCTGGATCCTGGCATTGGCAGAGCTGCTCCTTTAGGTGAAATCTTGGAGCAGGTGGGCAGGAGCTGCTCTGGATTGCTTGGGGATAGACCTTCAGATTGCAATTATTTTCCACTTAACTCTATTCCTTAGTAGCAATTACTGAGGTGCTGGAATCTGAGGTACAAACCTACAGTGCTTTAATTTTTAATTAACCCAGAAGGTAGATCTTAAGGACAATGAGCCGTGTCCCCCTGTTTAGTGAACTTCACCCTGGGAAGAGTCAATATGTTCATTTATACTTAATTCTACAAGAGCTATTGCAACCCTCCTTTTCCTACCTCACTTTTAAGAGCACACTCCTGAGTGCCATCACACTGCACATATGACACAACCAGGGACCAGACCCAGCCAGCAGGGGTGTAGAAAAGGCAGGTCCTGATCTCCTCATTGGTGACACCATAAAAGAAAAAAAATACAAACATAATAACCCTGAAGAGGTGAATTTGAGAAGGAAGGTATCTTTTTTAATAGATCTGGATATATCACAGAAGTCTGGGAATAGAGCAAGCCTTTATGTTCATGGTCTGCTTAACAAGCCCATGGTTTGGTATTAAAGTTTAAATCTGTGAAATGGTTAAGTGCATGTTTAATCATAATGGGTTGTGGACCCACTCATGTATACCATCTTAACAGTTTTTAGCTTTCTGAAGTCCATTTTCCCTTAAGTTTTAAGGTAATAATGCAGTGAATTGTGCTGATTTCACCCTGATCTCACATTTTTAACTTTGCAGGCTTGATCAGCAAATTTTAAATCAAAGCATTTCCTGTGGCTTCTTAGATTAAAGCAAGAAAACTACAGCTCAGCTGTTTATATACAAACATGCAACAGTTATAATGAAAGAATTACCCACAATGCCAGTGTAACTATAGTAACCAGCATTCACAAAGATCTACATTTCAGGGTGGTTAAAGCCAAATACATATTTGTTTCACATAGACAATATTATTCTTGTAGTGGAACACAACAGCACAAAAAAGGATCTACAAATGCAAACATTAGCTGGGTGGGAAGTCTCCTACAAAATAAACTCTGCCTTTGCTAGTGGCAAGAGTACTCCCAGGCTGCTCCAAGCTGCCAGAAGACAGAGGCATTCAAAGTGCTATTTTAGCACAAAGTCAGCTGAAAACCCAGTTCCTGAACCCTCATCCACAGCAGTGTCCACTGGCAGAGATCCTGCTCTGCAGAGTGCCACTGCCTTCAGCAGGATGGTGAGGGACAGACACTCCAGCCTGCAGCAACTCCTGCACCCTCATACTGCTGTAAATA
Organism: Acridotheres tristis; assembly: GCA_037013685.1. Classification (NCBI taxonomy): domain Eukaryota; kingdom Metazoa; phylum Chordata; class Aves; order Passeriformes; family Sturnidae; genus Acridotheres; species Acridotheres tristis. The sequence goes on along the minus strand of CM072899.1, from coordinate 5,195,217 downwards.
CCAAAAATAAGGCATTTGGTTGTGGCAGAGCTGACTCTAAGTGATGGAAAAAGAGAACAGCAATAAACAAACAGAAGGGAGAGAGAGAAAATAAAAATAACGAGTGGATGTACACTGTAATCAAAGGCCACTTCTTGTTTTGATACACTTTATGATGATGCTCTGTTAAGCAGAGGTTGGTTGGAGGTTTTTTTTCAACTCTATGGCTGATTGTAAGCTAAAATAACTACTGATCAATAGAAACCTCCACTGGGAATGGAACATTGCCTGGAAATGATCTTAGCAAAACTATCTGGCTTATTGCTGTGCAGGTTTATGCAACTACTCCTTCAGAGCTGTTTTAATTCCTCTTGTATGCAGAAAAGTCACTGCTAGCCTGTATCCTCTTGTGCAGCCTGACAGTTTCAGGGAGTGTGAGGATACAAAAGATGACTGGCACCTTTAGTTTGACTGCTCTTAAACAGTATTATTTTGGTTTTGTCCAGATATCCCACACTGAGACTGCAGAGCATTCAGGGCAGTAACAGGGTGTGATGGGCACGGGACAGGGAGGGTTGGGAATCCAGGCACTTTCTGAAGTGGGAGGATGATCCCAACAAGAAAATCTCACCTTTCTTAAAGACAAAGGCAGGACCATCCTGAAAATCTTGCAGATCTGACACAGAGGGGGAAAAAAGTCACTCCCAGCCCAAAACCTGGTAAGTGGGGAAAGCCTGAGAGGCAGAGCCTGGATGTTCTCTGTGCCACCTCCTTCTTAGTCCCAGCAGCTCCTCTTCACAGCATGGCTCCCCACTGATCCTTCAGACCAAGACAGGGTAAAATCCTCAGATATTCTCCAGGCAGTTGTTTGCTTGATACAAAGAAAGCAAAATAAGTATGACCAGGTTTGTCTGAGATGAGTGGTTTCAAGCCTGAATATACTATACAATACAATGCAAAACTGGCAAAGAATTCTCAGGATTCAGAATATTTCTGAGTTGTGTTTGTTTCAGCCAAACTTAAAGCAATGCTGTGTTTTTCACAGGACCCAGCTGTTATAATATTATTTAAATAATGATAGCTGTCGTTGTTGATTGATGTGGAAGGAAAGTTAAAGGCTGACAGGTGGAAGTTCATTAGTGCATTTCTATCAGATCCAAAGGAAAAATGAAAAAAAGTAAAATTGAGAATGACATATAAATAGAGAATTGAAAGTAGCAAAGTGAGAACAGTCCAGGCAGGATGGAATATTCCTAATGACATCTTCACAACATAGGACAGAAGTTTAAAATCTTGTTCCTAAATCAATGAAGAATTAAGAAATGGCATACTTTACTCCTGTCAAATAACACTTTGATCTTCAAATAAGGCAAAAGCAGGTTGCCACGGCTACTGAGTGCTACTGGGTGGATTGGTGTCTGGATAATTGCTGAATATTTGTAGACAAACAGCTGACGTGCATCTTCCGCTTTCACTTGCAAACTTGGAAGCTTAACTAGTTGTTGATGTGAGTCCCCTGGTGTCTTTTTGAATAATTGGCTCAACACTGAGATACATTTATCTCTATCCAGACAGGAAGAGAGCCTTTCAAATATCCACATCAGGCCCAAATGTCATTGTGTGTTAACACACAGTGAAGCTCAGTGTTACAGAGCTTCCCCGTTTAGATAAATCAGGGCTGCTGACATGGCTGACATGACTTTATGAAGCTTGGCTGTTTGATCTTTACTTCCAAGACTCAGTAGCTTTTCACAGAGAAGTGGATCTTTCCACACAGCTGTGGAGTTCAGGGAGAACTGTCAACTTTTTTTGGCTTTTCAAGGACCTGTTGTGGGGCTGTTTTGTGCTGCTCTTCCCCACAGTGTCTCCCTTTCTGTGGCTGGGTGGGAGATGAGATCCAACAGGAATTGCTCGTGGTTGTTTTTTTCCTTTTAAATTTGTACTGACAATTTCAGTTAAACTGTTCACATGCAAAATGAGATGTGGAATTTCCTCTGTCCTCATATATTATGCATATATACTTCACTCTGTTTGTCTGCTAAATGCAGCACTTCCCACTGTCATAGAACTAATTGGTGTTTAATCCTGCATAAGCAAGCATTGCCCCCAGTGAGGCTTTCAGACACCCATAAGTTTCAACAACATTGTAAAAACCAACTTTTTATTAACTTGTAATAATCTATAAGTGACCTGTGTAGTTTGTAGTTAGGCAAAGCATTCAACTTTTTCTTTTTTTTTTTTTTTCTCTTCTTTTTAATTTTTTTTGGCATGCATTAGAGAATATCTGGTCTTAAAACTAGATGGAAAATACTTGAAAGAAAAAGAAACCCTTAGTAACTTGCCTGCTTCTCACCCGATTCAGAAGTATAATTAAATGTTAAGGAAACCAAAACACTGTTACTTCTCTCTCCCTCTTCTTTTTAACTACACCTACATTAGCACAGACATGGCAGTTAATAGCAGGGAAGTGGTCTGGAAAAACAGATTTTGTATTGTTGGACTTTGTTGGACAGTTCTCTCTGCCCTACAGCACTGCAAAAAAAAATTAAGATGGCACAGGATAACAGGACAAAGTTCTGTAAGGTACTGAGAGCTTTAAGCTGAAAGTCATGCAAGTCAATCCCTAAGAAATAAATGTATGTGAAAAGTAAACTCAGAAGGAATGTGGAAAATGCTGGAATATTCTGGGGAGCTATTTCCCCTGCACTCCAGTAATATGTGTCCTCTTCTAGAAACTGTTGTTCTTGAAGTTGTACATGTGTTTCTCACAAGCAGTGAAAGCCAGAGAGTTTTTTACAATCAGCTTTTATTAGTGAAATGACAGAACTCCAAACCAGAGACATCCTAAAACTCCTGGAAGCACCTAATAGTACAGATCTGGATCAAATTTGGCAGCAACTCTCTTGATTCACAATTACCCAAATTCCAGCTTAGACTGTACCTGGTTCTGGAAAATAATTTAACCATATATTGAAACCTAGTGGTAGTGAAATTATTACCAGTAGTTTGATTTATATTAAAAATAATTAATTGAAAATTGCTAGCCTAAATTCAGAAACTTTATTTTCTTTCCACTATCTGTACTAGGATGGGTCCAATTTATTTATTCAGTACTTGAGGTCTGTATATAAATCAAGTTTACACATTGCTCTATTTGCATAATTTCAATCAACCAGTGGTTGAAAAGAAGTGCTGCATGAAAGTCTTTGGCCTTCCTACCCAGGCTTATTATGCCTCTAAAGAGCACTTGGCCACTCCTCTAATCACTTAGATATTTTCTGTCAAGCTATATTAGTCTCTGTTCCGGTTCCACTAGACTTAAGGTTCTCTTTCTTGGAGTTTGCTTAATTGTATAGGTGGAATTTCTTTCCCTTTGCAGAGCCTTTGGAGAATGCTGCACACCTTCAGTCTCAGCATAAAACAGCCCAGTCCCCAAGTGATACATATTTTGTTGCTTCTCCAACTTCAATTCTCCGTTTTTTGTATTTACAACCTCTCCCCTTCCATCATCGAGCCCATCCACCCCTCTGATGTGAGGCAAACAGTTCTTTTGAAGAATAATTTATACAAATAACGTTCAGATTTCTGTATTTTTCCATGACCCTGAAGGCAGCACCTTGGAGAGCTCCATGGATATTGTGCCTTCCATGAGCCCACACCATCTCCTGCTAGCTCTGAAGGCCTTTGGAATATTTTTGTTGCCCTTTTCAGGCCACAGGGAACTCAATCCAAGTCCATTGAACCTGGAGCTGAGCTGTGAAATCATCACCCTTGGGGACACTGTGTGTCTACACCAACCTTTCATACATGTAACTCTGGTGTGATTATGGGGAAAAAAAGGTTTTTTTCCCAGGCTGTGCCAAAAATGTCAAACACTTTTCCAATTTTTCATAGTAAGTGGTCTCTGCTATTTCATTTTAATATGCACTGTTTATGGTATTTTAAAGGGTTTTTTCCTGTTTTATACATTGGCCACAGTGAATTAGGTGCCAATATAATTACATTGGACTTTCGATATTATCTCCAGTGTAGATGAACAATAGGGAAAAAGGAAATAAGCCAGAAAAGGGAATACATGGAATTAATTCTTTGAAAGTCCACAGACTCAGCATTTCAAAGACGTGTGAAATTTCTCCTTTTTTATAGTTATTCCATTGTCTCAAAGATTTTTAAGGTCAGAAAGTGCCTCTTGAATTGCATTCTCTTGTGTAGCAAAGGTCACAGGATTTCATCCAGCTGTTTCAGTGCTGAGCCTTGTAAACTCTGTTGAATAAGCATATTTACTGAGGCAGAAGTCAATGAACCGAAGAAATGAACTGAGCCTGCCCCTCTCAACCTGTCAAATCCCTTCTGTCCTGTTCCAGTTTCACTCCAAATGCCAATCTTTTTATGTAGAGAAGTATTTAAATACGGAGAGATTATGTCACTTCTTTGGAAGTGCAATCCAATGGTTTCTTTATAGAGAAGAAAATACAAATGACATAGTCCTCTGAATGCAGATGTGCTCACACACATTTATCTCATACTGCTTTCCTACATGCTAACATGTCCCTGAGAACAAAGAGTGTTGGTTCTGCAAACATCTGTAATCCCTCCTTCGTGATCACCTCTACATCTATCATGAATTCAGTTTAGACAGTAGTTTCTGAAGACAGAAACTTCATAGAAGCTTTATAGATAAAATTTTACAGGGTGGAGAAAATTCTGACTTATATTATTTCTTTGTTATGGAAAGTGTTACTTTGTATGTGTGGTCTGGGCTTGTTTGTGTAATTTTCTGGGTGCAAACCTTTGGCAAACTCTCTAGGATAGAGGCTGTCTAGAGAGGACTGTCTATGGAATGGGCTGCAATGAGGGCCAGACCATGCCATGAACTCACAGGCTGAGTTCAGCTAAGGCTGGAAAAGCTGATGTCAATGCTCAGCACTGGTTTTTAAAAAATTCTTCTCTTATGTTAAGCATAAAATCTTGTTAAAAATAAGATTTTCCATGTCTTAATTGTAATACAGAAAGTATCTTTTATTCTTCTTATGCTTGAGATAGCAAGGTAATTTCAGAACTGGAACTGATTGTCTCAGACACTCATGACTCAAATATTTAATCTAAAGAGTAAAATTCCCAGAGTACTTCTCTCATCATTCCTCAGTTCTTTAGAGAATAAAAGCTTCAACTTTATATGATGTGATATTATTTCCATTATTGGTATTATGCTGGAGGCAAGAATCCTTCAAAAAGCAAAATCCACTTCCCCAGCACGCAGTGAGTTGTGCACCACAAAGGCCCAGTCCCTCCTTTGCACTGTGTGCTGGAGATGCCTTGTAATCTGCTGAGAATTTAATCACAATTATTTTGCTTCTTGTAGTGAAGAGCCTTTAAGATGTAATATAAAATATTCATCTGAAATCTGATGTCTCCAGATTTCAGGGGTGATTTAGGACTGAAGGATGAATTTTCCAGCTAACCAAAGATTTTATGTAGTAGTACCTCTATTTTTGTGCATCTATGTACCTCTGTACATGGGTGTGCAAGGGCTTCCTTTGGCACCTCTTTCATTTGCTGTTCTAATACATGCACAGGCTGGGATAAGTATTATCCTACTCCTAAGTAATTCATACATTTTTGAAGCCCTGCCTCAGGAAATGAAAATAAAAGTAAGCATTTCCCTATATGGTAAGCAAAGACATGGAATTAATTTGTTCCAATAACTCCTCAAATTTTTTATGTCCTTAATAACACCTCCAAGATTTTCACACAGTCTGAATCCAATTCCTCTCATCTGAAAGTGGTAAGAGCTGCTAAATAGGAGCTTCTAAAGGGCTTGCAGTGTAATATGACAAAATATAAAATATGCTGGGATTGCAAACAGTGGGTAATACAATGCACCTTATCTGTAATCCAGAATAATAATATCAGAGAAATTCTTCATGTCTTTTTTAGTTCTTACTGAGCAGAAATCCCATTGACTTTATCATCTTAGTGGGGCTGCAGGATTTTATCCACCCTGTCTGATAGCATAACAACATGAATATGGATCACTTTATTTATTGTAATACAAGGAAATATGCCTTGTAATTATGCATAATGAGGCCTGTAAGGCTGAGAGCTGTGTGTGTGTCTGCTCCTTAGCCACAGACATGCAGGCAGGAGATGGATGCAATTTCTCTGCTATCGATCATGTCTAAACATCAAAGGAGATGGCAGGGGAGATTGCTTCCTGCAGCTGCACAAAGCTGTGCTGCTTCTACAGAGGGAACTTGTGCAAATATGTGTTTTCTTGGGGGAAAGAGTGAGGACTAGTATAAATACATGAGAATTCAGGGACACACGGGTGGTAATTGTATAATAGTACACACACGGAGCAGCAAGATCAAAGACTAGACTGAAACACTGCAGCACACAAAGTCTTTGCATCACTGAAAATGATTACTTTCTTTATCCAAAATATCTTTGAAAAACATTATTTCCTGCATGTGACTGTCATAACCAATTTGTAGATGACACAGTTGGGCTTTGATCAAACAGGAAAACAAGAGAACTGAAGACCAAGAATAAGCAATCATGACTCAGGACTGTGCAACAGACTGAGAAAAAAAAAATCACTACCTGTACCCAGAGTGCAAGAATTAATGCACGCCTAGTCTGAATTTCCCGTGGCATCCAAACCAAGAAAATAAGAATAATTCAGTCTAGATATTTAAGGGTTGCACAAATATATTCCTGTTATGGCCATGAAATGGGACATTCATTTCACAATGATTTGAAGGTTAACATACAAAATTTACACCTGAACTCAAGTGTCCCCCTGCAGTGAAAAGCTTTGCATGATCTAATGCACAGAACTCTGCTGCCAGGCAGCAGATGCTCAAAAATATTGATAAAGCTGTGTAGAAAACATGTGATAACAAGTAAGCTGCTTAAGTTTTATGTATATTGACACACTAATACGAAGGCCTAAGCGACACCAATAAATAAGAGAAACACCAAAGAGTGTTAGAAAAGGGAATCCTTTTTCAGGAGATGATGCATTTAGTTTATGGAAATGTTAGGTTTGGGAACCAGATTTTAAAACATTAAAGCCAGATCAAGTAGACAGATCAAACAATAATAGCTATGATTGTCCACAATAATTATATTTTCATTTCAGGATTCTAATTTTGGTATTTTCAAAGAGTAGAAAACAGAAAAATAATGCAATAATTTATTTACTCTGATAAAGTTAATTACCACAATAGATCAGTTCTATTATCTGGATGTATGTGAAATCAGGATTCCCTGGGTGAACTGGGGTTATCACCAAAATATGATATTTCATTGTAGAAAATGATCTGTATATGTATTTTTTTTAACCTAACTTGCAAATAGCTAGTAAATGTCAGAATATGGCAGATGACATTAAGAAACTTATTCAGGCAAAGATGGTTTAAAACACTTACTGAGTGCCTGTGGTGCTTTCAGATGGAGAGTAGAAGGCATCACTCACTTTCCTCTTGTGTTCTGAAAATAACAGCAGGTAAAGGCAGAGCAGTTGTGGGAATGCACCTCCAGCTATCTGCTAACTGCACATATCTTTCAAGATAGTCAGGGACTCCTGAGGAAAATGCAACTGAATTTTAAATTCTGAGTGAGCTGAACTTTCATGGGTATATATGTCTAAGAATGAGTATGTGCTTATACACATGCACAGAGATTTTGGAGATATTCACTCTGAGGATGTGCAAATACATCCTTAACTGACATTATAATCTCAAATTAAGTACAGCATATGCTTTGCTTCAGAGTCAATTCATAACATTTCTCTCATTCTCCTTTATTTGCCTTTTTCAAAGTATGTTGTAGGAGTGAAGTCACACGCAGTCTCAGATTTTATAGATGAAAATACATAATATAATTTAACATTAATTGAGGACCCTTTTATTATCTATTACTCTGTCTTTTGAGCAAACATAGTACTGCCTACTGCTGTATGAAAGTCATAATAATAATTGCTGTTTGGTGACTGGAAAAGGAGTTCCTCAGCTTTAGAAGAGCTGGGATTTTTGTTACTACTTAGATAAGTTTTTATTTTATTTATTTATAGGTATTTCAGTTTGCATTTATAGCAGCTACTTGTTGCATTATCTGGATTTTGTAGGCACAAAGACTGTAGAAAACATCAGATTCAGGAGCAATTGTAGGATAGTGACAAGATTGAAAAAGAATTAGCATAACAGCAAGAAAAAAACAAATAAGTAACAAGAGTCAGGAAATAGAATTGCCACCCATTATGGGAAGAAGGATGATATCCAAATGCTGCGTCCATCTGGGGAAAAAAAAAAAAAAAGAAAGGGGGGGGGCTTATTCTGATTTTATTTGATGAATAGGCTCTACAGTGGCTGCCACCCTGGAAATTATGCTAATGAATGAAAAACTCCTAATTGGTGATATTACAGGAAAATGTGATGAAGTTCCTGGGAATGGGACTGTATTAGTTATGCCAATGTTACCATTAAGCATCTCTATATTTTGGTGAAAAGGCAACATCTCTTGCCCCTCTGGAACTTTCCAGAAGGTGCTCACAGGGAGTTTTGGGGGATTGGGAAGCAGCTCAATTTTCCATATGGAAAACACAAACTCCTAAAGAGGTCCCACCCTGGCAGGAAAAGGTTCTGCAGAGCCATGTGAAGTTTGTAGGACACCTTCCAGGTGATGCAGGGCATCCTTTAATGAGGCAGAGCTCTTCCTCTGGCCTGAAAATAAATGGGTGAGCCACTCAAGAAGTTCTTGTTACTCTCAGTTACAGTATAATGATAAATTTAACAAAGAGCATTTTTGGGCATGTTCTACATGAGCTTTCAAAAGTCAATTTCTAGATCTGGCAAGCAGTGAAAACAACTTTAAAAATCCAGTTTTTAACACATTTTGCATTATTGCCCAACTCTTGTAATGGAAAAAAAAAAGGGGGGGGGGGAATCTGTCATCCAAGCTAAGTGCAGGAATCCAAGAATCAAATACTTTCTGAAACTCTGTTTCCTTTCCAAAATAAAACAAGCTGTCAAGTAACTTCCAGTCGTTCTTACTGTAGCAATAACCTTTCTCAAATAAATTGATGTACTACTGTTTGTTAACTCTCCTAGGTAGAAAACTATCTCCAGCCAGCCAAAGACCCTCTCCTTGAAAAAAATACACTGAATTTAAACATAGATCAGGGAGTTTCTTGGCACTCTCTTGTCCACAATAGATCCTAGGAAGAGGTGATATAGCTGTTCATAAAGCAGTTAATATTGGGTAAGTGTGGTATCCACACTGCTAAAAGTGCTTTTTCCAAGGAATGATCAACACTTGTAGCTCTTGGAGATGTGATGGAGTTCTTTGTGTAGGGATGAGTACAATTCTACAATGTCAACTCTAGATGTTTACATAACATTTTTTCTAATGAAAATTAGATGTAAGAGGTCTAAAGAGAAATGTTTCTGGTGTTCATGATATGTTACTCAAAAAACCCTTTGGAATGATAGTTGCATAATTTCATCCAAATATATAAATAAATCATGTAGAACCAAGGGTTTCAACATTTTATACCTCATGCCTTGAATTTTCTTAGGAAAACCACACAACACTGTCTTTATTAGAGTAGGTTTTTTTGTCTGGATCCCTTCCACAGTAACGTGGTGTGTTGCTCATGTAGACAATAAACCCACCTAACCCTGGAAGTTAACACATGCAGAAAGATATTTCTGTGTGACAAAATTAGCTATAGAAACACTTGGATTTCTGGGTGTGTGTGGCTAAAAACTTCAGAGACTTTTTGATAATGTCTTAGTAATTGAACCATTTATAGCCCAGAGCAGGGGAGAAAGGAACCAGTCCACAAAATGCACTTTTAAATTGCACTTATCCTCTTATTCAGAGGCTGGAATCCTTCACCATAGGCTAGAGATCATCTGCACAGATCAAATGAAGGCAACTCTATTTCATACAATCCACATCCCATAAACAAAGCAGTTTTCAGTTTGAATCATGAAGCAGACAGAGTGAAATCCTGTCCACATTTGCCAATTTCTTCTGTGGGACCAGGATTTTGCCTTGAGATTTTATGTTGCACGCAGGGACCAAATTTCCTGTCAACTTTTGCACTCAGAGCTGTCCTTATGAGATGATTTTCTTTTCAGCTATGTTAATGCCTGCAAAGCTTCTTGGAAAGGTGCTTTAGTGGATTTTGTTACCTACAGTCAGAAAAGCTGTGGAAATTCAAAGTGAGCCAAAGACAGAAATGTGTACTTAATTCAAATTCCTGTTACTCCAATGTTTGTACTTCAGCTTTTTTTTCCTCAGTTCCACTTTTCTATGTTATTACCATCTCATTAGTTAATTATTGTTATTGATTCTACTGTGTTATCAAGAGAAAACTTTTCCCTTCTGCTTTTCCCGTGAATTACATTTAGACATGCAATAATTACTTTGATAATAGTGGGTATAAGGATGAGGAAATGCCTCCTCCCTTAGCCTGAGATGGAGAAGCTGAAGCTGAGTCGAGCTGCAGGTTTGTTGGTGTTGCTGGTCAGTTAAACTGATGTGGCTGTGACCCTCTGCAATCCAAGGAAAAATCACAGTGGACAGCAGCTTGTTTGTGAAAAGAATCCAAGTATAAGGTCATTAACGTGCTACCATGTTTGGGAAAGGGAATCAACATCTCTTATCCACAGTCTAAAGTAAATTTTAAAAGCTGGACACACGGGTGAAGGCGTTTTGCCTTTTCTCCAATTGCTCTTTGGTGATTGGCATCAGGAATCAGGCAGGGTGGTAGAAAGACCTCGACACATCCTTTAGTGACTTCCAACACCTTGCAGGCTTGGCTGGCATGCACGAAAATTGGCTTTCCATGGATAAAATTGTAACACTTCCTCAGAAACCAGCTGATATCTATCCAGTGTCTGCCCTCCACCACCTCAGCTGTGATACACAGCCTCCCAACAGCAGCCTCGATTCACAGCTCTGTCTGAAATGTTGTCACTCTGGCAATTAAGTTTGCAAAGCTCATGGCAGTAGTAGTAAAACAAACTCTGCAGTACACAGAGTTTAATGTTATTGAACAAAACTGTTAAGAGTAGCCTAGTGGAATTATAGATATGTGGGCAAGTTTGTGCATGTATTTAATGAACTGAGCTAAAAATATATGAAACATATTTTAATGATTGGAAAAAACGCAGAAAAATGTACTGCTTATCTGTAATGAATGATTTTCTGTAATAGGCCCTGTGCCTATAACATGGAAAACTCTTTATATCTGCACACAGCCCCGAGTCTGGCAGGCTCAGCACAGACAGTTGCAGACATGGATGGATGCTGATGTGCACAATTGCCCACCCTGTGCATGTGCATCCAGAATTTTCACAGGCTGATGTGCACAGCCACTGCTAAAAAGTGCATGTAGTTCATGGCCCCTGCTGTAATCTAAAATCCCCTCTCACTGCATGCAAACTAGTATTAAAATTCAAACCACTTTGTCTTTAGGGAGCCAAAAAAAGTAAATTTAAATAATGCTTGTGTAACAGTGTGTGTACATGTGAGGATGTATGTGCAAATAATGGAATTACCATCAGTAATGCCTTTAGTGTGCTAACACTCTTTTAAAGCACTTCCAAAGGTGTACAGAAATATTTGTTGCAGTTATATCTTATTTTTAATGCTAATTAATTAGTACAAATATAATATTTACCATAAATTAGATCTACCAAAAGTTTAGGCAATGATCTGGCGCCTTTAGAGAAATGTGGAATAACAAATTTTTATAAAGTACATGTAAAGACTTGACTTAGAGAGATACAGCCTAGAGTTATAGAGAACATACCAAAGACTCGACAGGGATTAAGAAAACTGGATGAAAACTAGGTGAAAGAGGTATATAAGGGTAGATGATCTGAAAAAAGTTGATAAAAGCAGGAGAAACAAAACAAATGTTTACACAGAAAGAAAATCACAACGGATAATTTTAGCCTTGGGGCATTATTCTGTTTTTGTATTCAATGGAGGGAGATGTGCTTTTAAAGGATTTGCAGGATCATGTCTGGGCTACAGGCGGTCCTTGTGGATGTCCCTCAGTACAGGGCTCCAATTAAATCCTAACCACTGGATTGAAAGACCCAATTCTTCCTCCTGAGCAGAACATCTGGTTCACAAGGTTGTGAATTGAACCTGCGACACGGTTCACAACACAGTGCTCTGCAAATGAATAATGGATCTGTGACGGATCCTGTAAGGGAAGAACGAGGGGAGGTGATGTTGTCAAGATGTAAACGGCAGAGAGACAAGAGCACCCCGGGGAACGAGTGCTGAATTGTTCCTGGGCATGAGCAGAGACTTCAGCACAGCATAAACGGAGCTCAGGCCCAAGAGGATAGGAAGAAAATGGAGAATGATTTGAAAGCAGAGCTGGAGAAGTCCCAGGGATGTGACACCCCCTGCCCTTGGAGTGGTGAGGGAAAATCACCTATCTGGAGGGTGATTTATTAGGAAAACATTGGTTATTGGGGAAAAAACCACCAGTGTCAGGGTGAAATAGGTGTGCCCAAACTGGTGACTACTGAAATGCTTGCTCCAGCACACCAGGATAAAAATGGGAAATACTGTATTGAATGCTGGACTCTTGAATGCCATTATGGGTATTTAAGATGTGTCTGCTGACAGCTTCACATTGCCCCTTTTGTCATCAATTTTAAAGCACCAGTGAAATCTAAAATAAGAGCCACATTATATGTTTGAGAGATGAGGAAATAGCTTTATATGAACAAAAATTGACATGTAGGTGACCATACACAATAGAGAAAAACTCCTGAAGAGGCATAAAATGGAATGCAGAATAACTGTTATATTTGCTGTCTTTTTGATGAATGAATGCAGATACCCAAGAAATTTGTAAAATTGGTGTTGGAAACGAGGTTTAAAATATTTATTAATATAGAGTATAATGTATGTGAAAGGTATGGCACACCAATAGTGATAGGGATGTATAATAATATGTGTATTTTTCTGGATCATTTGAACATATTAATTTCTCTAGCATTAAAAAAACTCCCAAAGGAATAGGAATTCCTATTCCCCAGAAAATAAGTGTGTAGGCAGCCTATATTGCAGTTGTCCCATTTATGGGCTCCTTTAACATTCCTTTGAAGCCCTTTGTGTTTCATCTGTCACAGGGAGTGCAGAAAAGATGATGGACAATTGTTCTGATCTAGTTTGGCAGTATTTGTGTTCCAGGTTTGTATGTATTTAAGAGCCATTTAGCAGTGAATCTGGGACGCTCAGAAATCTGAGGATTTCTCAGGCACGTGGGAGATTCATCCTTAGCTTGAAGCCCAAGAACAAAGAAGTTTTGGAGAAGGTGTGGCTGGCAGCAGAAATCAAAGAACTGGGGAGTGTGCATGACAACTTTGACATTTCCTGCCTTGTTCAGTCCTGTCGCAGTGACTCTGGACAAGGCTCTGCAAGGCAGGCTGTCAGATGGTGAGGAAATAAATAAAAGTTTAGGGTGTACTTGTGATGGCATTTCATAGCACGGGCTGGGGAAGGAACGTCAAAGCTGATGTGATTTGAATATAAAGAGAATACAGGAGATGGAGATTTGCCCTGGATAAGAGTAGGAGAAAATGGAAATGCAAGACCTGCAAAGGGATATGAAAGTCCCAATATATGATTTATGTTAGGAATATGTGTCCTAAATAGCTTGGTGATACTTTCCAGTGCCTTACTATTTTCAGATGACTAGAAGAATGACCTTTGGGACGTTGGGACCATCTCTGGGAATTTAAAAACAACCATACTGGGTCAGGTCAGGAATCCAATCTTGTTTCCAGTAACAGTTGCAGCACATGCTAAGGCAGAGCACAGGAGTGATAAACCAACAAGGAGAATTTCCCTCTAGACCTTTCCAGTTTTCAGCAGTTTGTGATGCAGGTATTGTGTTTAATAACCCCTAAAAGAATTTACTTTTCTAAATGCTTTGTGAGCTCATGGAAAACTTTCATCTCATGTGCCTTGTGTGAGATTTTTCCATTATTTTTTTGAACCTCCAATTTAATGTTCTGTCTTAACGCCTGGATTTTGGAAGACAGTGAAAATTTGTATTTTCCTGACATCTCTCAGAACCCTCATTACTCATTGCTCCAACCACCTCTCCTGCTCATTGCCCCAATAATATTTTTCTTCAGAAAGTCACTCTTATGCTGGTTAGAAACATTTAAATTTTGTTCTTAACTGACATTACTTCACTACCATATTAAAATTTATTTTTTCCTGTTGGGTATCAATGAGTTACAGTTGACTTTTTTGTCCTCTTCGCTTTGTATTGCTATTTTAATGAGTTCTGTTAACAGATATTTACTGGCTTCATTATTGGTTTTGGGTTTTTTTTAAATTGACAGCCAAAACTATCGGGAGAGGTGGGATGGTTAATCTAAATGTTCTCTTCAAATTTAAATTTCTCCAAGAAGTTTCAAAGTGCAATTTTGCACTTACATTTTTTTTTTTTTTTTTTTTTGCTTTGTTCTGATGCCCAAGTGCTTACTCTCCCTGTCCTGAGGACCAGAAGCAAAGCCATAAACCCACGAGCAGTTGGCTGGAAAGCTGTATGTCAGAAACTGGCCAGAGGGAGCAGAGCCACCATCAGTCCATCATGCTGATGGCCACTGATGAAATTCACAGCACGAGAAAAAGAATTTCTTACTGAGCGAGGGTCAGTGAGTGAGCAGCAACAGCTGAGAGCTTGTTTGTCTTGGGCATTGATCAGTGCATATTTTCAATCATCTGAAATATCATCCCATTTGAAGCAGTCACAGCCGGGAATTTATTTAGGGGACACAACACCCAACGTAAACACGGTTGAATCCTGGGAGAAAACTGACAGAGACAGCAGCTTTGTGCCATTTCTTTTGTTTGTATAATTAATGTTCAACATTAAGTGTTCACTGGGCTGACACATCCATGCACCAGCAAAGTAAATTCATTCAAATGCAAACAGTTTCTCTTGTATTGTTTTTGGAGCTATACGGTACATTTGTTCAGCTCCCTGGTAATACTTTAAAAGCTAATTAGTTTGAAAAGTAAACAAATATGCAAATATACATCAAGAAGTTCCAGTTTGTTTTCTCTGATGTTTTGGGTTGAAAAAACCCAAGAAAAGAGAACCATGACATCACTGAATTACCGACAGCGCTGTAGTTCCTATTTCCTGTTGATACTTTTTCTATCCAGACTAATTTTAAAATAATTGAAACCAATACTTCAATTTGTGAAATTTTTCAGCTGAAAAAAGTCAACAAAGCTGGGATGTTGGGGAGGAGCCCACAAGTGCCCAGGTGGAATATTTGTGCACAAAGATAAGACTCCTCATCTTACTTACATCAACCAGGGATGAAAGGTCTGACACTGCTGTAGTGAAAATAGGAACGAACAGAGCAGGAGAGGAAAATGGGAAACCAGGGCAGCTCTGTCCTGTTGTGCCTCTTCCCAGCCCAGCTTGTGCTGTGCACTGAGAAGTCTCAGGGTCAAAGATTCCCTCCCTGACTCTGTCTCTGCTGCAGATCGTGACCAGGAGCTCCAATGGCACAACCCAACCTCTTTTCTGCTCCATGCACTGCACCCTGATCCCAGCTGTGAATGCAGGGATTCCTCGGGCAGCTGCAGGGATTTCCTCCTCAGTAGTTGTTAATTATCCCAAATATTTCAGAGCTCAACTGTGCCATCAACACCTCTGCACTCAAGTGCTCTCACCAATTTTCCCTGGGTGCAAGAGAAGGTGAGCTCAGCTTTGCTCCCTGCAGGACCTCATCAGGACCTGGGAAGCAGAGCTGTTCCTGGAAGCTGCTGGTGTTCCACGGGGCTGTTCCCTGGGAATAACCAGTGAGCAGGAGGACAAAGTTAAGGCCTTCCAGATCTAGCCAAAAACCTAGATTTTTTTCCAATGATAAAACTATACACTTGACACTTTAGATATAGACTCAACAGTGTCCAGTAACTTATCAAAGGCAGTAATTAGTGGTGATTGATGATGATAATAACAATAATTAATTAATTAATTGCCTTAATATAAGGGAGCTCTCGGTTCATGTTTCTAAGGGAACATTCAGCCTATAAAATCTTTAGTCAAAATTAATGCCAGAGGACCTCAATATTCTCGGACATGACAATTATTTAGCACCTCATTCTATCTCACTGAATTAGAAAGTTTCTCACAAGACTGCCTCCTGGTCTCAGAAAGTCCTGCCATTAGATTTTTGTTCCAGAATCATTAATTCACTGTTCTGTCTCTTAGTATGACACTGAGCTTGCACATCCATCCCTTAGAATGGTCTTTTAGTCTGAAATTGTGGTTCCAGCATGGCTGAATACTGTTTATGGATGTGAAGAAAAAAAAAATCTGATCCTGAAAGCATTAGCATATATATTCAGGTATTGAAGAGGTGATTTGTCCTACAGAGAGAATTATGATTTTTAAATAAGAGAAGGGCTGCATGAGACTGTGAGGTGGTTGCAATATCAAAAGAGGAAAAGGGAAAAAATGAACTTTCCAATTATTTTGGCAACCTTCCTCACTCAATAGTATGTAAATGACTGTAATTTATTTATATGAAATTCGTGTAAGCAAAAGTATTTTTCTAGGTACATTCATTTATCAGTAAAAGAATTTCTGTGAAGTTTCCTGAAGATTTCTTTTTGTGGTGATTGAAACAAAACCCACGTCCTAAAGCTATTATTGTAGCAACAAAGATTTTCTGGCTGCATTACTTGTTCACAGATGGTTAGCCTTTGACATGGCAATGAGATTGTTCACTTCTGCAAGATGTTAGCACAGATCAATAAGAAAACTGTCTTACAGAGGGAGCACCTGTTTGTCAACCAAGGCTGCCTTAAAGGTATTGCTGATATTACATTTTTGTTTGTTCAGTGGAAAGTCAGTAGTTTTTCTGGCTGCAGGTTAAATTCCTTCTTTGTTAGTGTGCAGTTTGATAGGAGGAGGCCCCCACTGGAACAAGAGGGAAACCCACATTTGCAGTGCAGGATAACTTGCTAGGTTGGGCTTGAAAATCTGCTCCTTTTACTCCATTTAGGGCCATGGCTATTGTGAGTGCTAGTTTAGTTTTCTGCCAAGCAAAAAAGCATCTTTCAGGTTTTAAAAGAAATATTTGGAGATGGCTTTATACAGATTGTGACTCACTGGAAACAGGGCCTCTGCCAATTTACCAGTGACAATAAAATACGTGTAACAACATGTGTCACTGAAGTACAAGGCTCATAATAAAAAGGATCAGAAAATCTGAAGGCCCAGGAAATAATGTGAGTGTATCTAGGAAAAAAAAAAGTGAACTAATATACCTGGGGAAAATAAGTATTCAAGCATTAATGCTGGAAAATTACCAGCTACTACAGTGAGGATGGGAAAAATAGAAAAGTGATGGCATTTTCTCCAAGAGCAGGAGGTAATAGTGTCTTTCCTTGTTGAGAACACTGCTGGGAAGCACAAAGCACCATTTCAATTAGACATGGCATTCCTCTTCCATCTCAGACTGCTGGCTGGGGTTTCTATTACAGAGCATCTGTCTCTGTTTCTGCACCCTGCTTTTTATTCCTTGTCCATCTCCACAGTGCTGATGTGCCCAGGCAGTAATAAATACCAGTGTATCTGGTAGTTTATATGCTGGTGATCAAATATTCTTGAAACTTTATTAACTTGTGCTGATTGTCTATGTTTTAGTTAATAGTACTGAAGAGCTGAGTAGGGATTAATGCTGGATTGGGAAAATAGGGCAGATTTTCTCTCTTAAATGGATATAATAAGACTGATCCAATTTACAGCACAGAATTTCTATCACTTTTAATAATAATGTACTTGTTATATAGTGGAATTTTAAAAGCATCAGTGATGTCAATGATGCTGGCAAGAGCCGTGGACATCAGTAAGGTGATGGGGACAGGCTCATGAGGAAAGATGAAGAGAAGCAGCAAATGCACATCTTGTCTAAGTGGTGATAATGATGATGGGGGATGTGATGGCCATCTGAAACATGTCTGACATCTATAAATGTGGAACAGGGAATAGTTGTGTTCAGTTGGTCATAGCATCACAATTAGTGTTAACGAGGAAAACTGAGCAAAAGAAAACAGAGCATTCTTTTTCTGTTCAGCCCAATGGTAGATCCCATTAAACACTAGAATGGCATCTTCAAAGGATCCCCTGTTGCACCAGCAGAAGTCCAATTGCTTAAATAATGTGAAAATAAATTGAGCAAGATGCTCATGAGTGTGTGGAGGGAAACATTTTGATATTGGGCAAGATGACCTCTTCTGCTACTAATTACCAGCACACCATTAAGGAGAGTTGGCAGAGCTGTCCTATTTCTAGTTTACACGCCTTTTTTTTTTTTTTTTTTTTTTTTTATTTCTAATGAAAATTCAGTTGATAGCCAACATTATCCAAAGCTTTTAAGACTGGGAATGCAGGCAGCTGAACTGGGGGTCAGATCATTGGGGTAATTTCTCTGGTGGGGCTCACCTGGAGCTGGATCCTCATGAACCCTGTGGGATGGCACTTAAACCTGAGCCTTCTGAAGAAAAACTTTGGGGTTTGAGTGAAATGGGGTTTTTCCAACTAGCTCAAAAGTGGACTAATCTGGACATGGATCAGGACAAGCCTAAGAGCTGAGAGAAGAAGGACCCTTTGGAGGCAGTGCTGGAATTAGCACAGAATCTGCAGCACACCAGAGGGGCTGCTTCTCTCAGGAAGCTGCAGGACATGCACAGGACACATGCATGTATCTTTTTCTTTTTGCATAATTTCCCTGGAATAGGTCACTTGGATTATTTTGGAACAAAAGTTGATTTTTTTTTTTTCCTTAATGTAAAATGGTTTCTTTGTGACCATAAAAGACACAGCTCAAATAATTCCTTACTTCCTTCTTTGTCTGGACTTCAGCTTTCAAGACACTTTCCCCTGTGTGAAAGTGATGTGAGTGAGGTGCAGTTTATTGGCTGTAGTACCATATAGGAAACTGGGAATCATTTACCAAAAGTAGATAGGTGAATTATAACACACTGAGACAGGAATTTTATCTTGAATTGAAACTTGTTGACATTGGCCAGTGAAATGTCAATGTTTTTCATCAAAAATATTTTAGTTTTTAAAGAAACTTGTTTAAAAAGCAACTTTTTATTGAAAAATCGGATTCCAAATTCTTAGATAATGTTTGGATGAATACTTATCATCACCAAGGGTAAACAGGGGAGAGAAAAATGAATGTGTTTTCTGCCCAGCCTCTTAGGTTCTGCAGAGCTCCCTGCATACAGCTACTGTTTAACTAGTAAAAAATAAATTAATATGAATTTCAAGCCAATGTTGTAATGTGTCACACGTTGCTTTCAAAGAAGGAAATTATCTGCTCAGTAGACTTCCTGTATTTCTACTCGAGTATGCAGCCCTTTTTATTCACATTATAAAGGAGCAGAGTGAACTGGATTGCACAGGTATTCAAAGGAGAAGTACAAATCTGAACAGCAGCCAGGTGATCAATTATTAGGAGGCAGTATTGCATTGTGTTGTTCATCAGGAGTTTCCAGAGAGAAGAGAAAGAAATTGTCAGAGAGAGAAACAGTCAATGCAGCTGAAAAAAGGTAAAGAGGGAGACAGAGTAGGAAACCAGAATAAATCAGGGTTACAATTGTATGCAGACAACTAGAGTGAAAATCAAGGTGACAGGAAATAAAATATTGCTCATCAACAGAAATAGGGAGGAGAGAGACATCAAAACGTGGAGAGTCATGCAAAAAGAAGCAGCTCAGGATAGTGACTATGGAAATACGGAAAAAGAGAAAATCAGCCAGACTTGCTTTGTTTGAGATGAACATCACCAGAACAAAAACAAAAGAAGAAGATAAGAGGTGCCAAAAGTTACCATGAAATTAAATATTGCCACTATCCCCTCCCTAAAAATGTCAGTGAGGAGAAGGCAACCACCCTCCCACTGAGGCTTCCCACAGAACTGGCTGCACTGATGAGATAAATTTTGGGAATAATATGGTCTGAGTCCCACTTCTTCCTCTGCTTCCCCCTCTTCCTCAGCTTGGTTTGGTTCTGACCAGAAGTAAAACAGCTCAATCAGGCTTAAGTCTGGAGGGAATAGACCATTTTGAGGCAGAGTTTTTTAATTTGCTAATTCATAACCACAGTAGAGTAGCCTGAAAGTTAAAAGAGATTATTTTGAGAGAGAATTCCTTGACTTGTTAATTCATAACTGAAGTATAGTAGTCTGAAAGTTAAAATATTGCTGCTCACATACCCAGTACCTAACATTTACTGAAGTGCTTGACTGTGCTTGAAGCTAAATAAGGTTCAGAAATGAGTGTGCTAAAAATTCCTTAGGCTGGAGACTACCATGTTCTTCTGCTATGGATAATGAATGCAGTGTAAAATGCTTTCCATGCAAAAACAACTGATTGCTTCTGAGCCTTTGGTCCCATCCTCTGTCCTTCTGCACCATTGTGCAGCCAGTTCCTGGCAAAGGAATCATTTTCTGCTCAAATGCAGGACCAGCTGCTGGCGGTCACGGCATGAATAATTCGAGAAAAATATGGGGTGGGATAATGGGCACACTTGTCTACTGAAAAATGCCTGGGAAGTGATTGCTTGGCATTGCTGAGCTGCTACAGAGGACAGGATTTACTGCTGCTGCTCATCACACACAGCACCTTACAGTGATTTCTGCTTGCACGTGCTGTAACTTGCAGTCTTTGTTTTCCTTCTCTTGGATTTTGTAGGATGTGGTCAACCCCACAGATGAAAATGTTACTGCCATATGGCAAGTCAACTCATCTGTAAGAGATCCCTTTAGAAACATCTTCCCTTTGCCATCACTGACATCTCAGTTTTATACATTGGCCAAATTTGTTTAGAACCATTCCTTCCTGTTATTTTATTTATTGCCATTCACTGGAAGATTAATGCAGCCTCTGCACTGGTTATAATTCTCTCTATCAGTCTGTCTGTAGTATCTCTGCAATCCCAGCTCTTCATCAGTCTGCATTCTTTATGGATCACATTATTTTCACCACCCCTTATCTAACTGCTTCATAAAAGCACCTCACACATTTATAAAGCATGACAAGAGCATTACCATAAACTGTGCTACTGTGCTCAGCAAACACATCACAGGCTCTCCATAGGCTAATCACCTTAGTGGATAAAATTATCTGGGGATAAATTTATCTGCAACCATCATATCAAAAGATGAACTGTATAGAGCAACATTGTTTTGCTTTTCCGCAAGAATTTAAGATCCCTGAATCATTTTGTGATGACTCAAGTGCTGGATTTGAAAGTTGGTTTTTGCAGAGCTGCTTTGTAACGAGTGGATTATTTTATAAATATTTTTTTAAATTCTAAAATGTGACATTTTCATGTACCGTATGAAAAATGCAAAGGGTGCATCATGAGCATAATAAGAAATTTTGAATCTCTTTAAGGTTGAAGAGAAAATTAATACAGTTTCCCAGTTTAGAGTAGTTTGGAGATGAAGATATTCAATAAATGTATTAGGCAGTTTTAGAGATCTGGTGCTTGGGGAAAGCCTGTTGGGCAAAAGTGAGACTTTGGCAGGACCAAACTGTGCTTGCATAGTTGACATAGAAAAATTTCTAAATCCTTTCTTAGTAATCACTCCTCATGCACATTTCTATATCCATTTCTCATCAGCAGCTGTGACTGAATCACTTATTTCTTATCAATTTAATTATTCCATCCAAAAAGAGAGTAGTCCTGTCTTTCTTTCATCACGTGCTTTTCCTGAAACTTAACACTGGTTCTTTGGATGCCTTTTGCTGGCAGCATTTAGAACAACATTTTGAGGTTCCAAGAACAATATTCTATGGTTGACTCAAATTTTATTGTGAGGGCATTTTCAGGCCTAATTTCACTTTGGATTTTCACTATTCTCTGGCGAGGGACTAGAGATGTCAATATTGGAAATGTTCTTTTCTGTTCAGCAGATGAAATGTACATTTCTCCACAGCTTTGATACCGAGAAAATTTGTTCTAGGCAAGAATTGTGCAGCTGCAAAGCAATGATCAGAATAGCACAGCAGGTCTTTTTAATCTCTAGTTTATACTGCTGCCTGCAGTTTAAGTTATAGGAGGAGCACTGCTTCAATGCAGGCATATTACATCTATTTTGTCCAAACTCGTTTTTTTAATCCTCTCTGACATATCAAATATTAAATTTTCCAAACCACCCAAGTGGCTAAGAGCATGATTTTTTTTTAAGATACTTACAAGATTTTATTCTCAGCCTTAGTGGCATACATCATTTAGACCAAGACATCCTATTTACAAGTGATATAGACCTCTAGGACTGACATATCTCACTGAAAGTCAATGAAATTTAGAGTCATAATGCTTATTACTTTTTGATATGGAACTTCAGTTATTTCTCAAAAGTAACATTCTTCTCTTTCTGAATTAAGTCCTGCCTCTTCACACACATCTCTTAATGGCATTCCAGAGCTGTAAATCCCACTAAGACTTCTAATTTCTAACCTCCATTTCTCAAAGTTGCTGTAAGTTGGCCTCTCTTTGAAGAAAAAAAAAAAATCTCATTAAAAGACTGAAGATCCCCACTAAGAGAACATTGGATTCTTGCCTGCCTCGTGAGTTTCGTGTCTGGCTTTTGTAGTTCATCAATACCAGAGTGCTGATAGTCCTCGTTACAATTCCCTTGCCACACTCCCTGTGACCAAAAGCAATCAGTCCTGTGGGGAGTGGCCATGGCCCTGGCAGGGACAGCTCCACACACAAGAACTGGGATTTTATCATTGATTCTGTCATGCTGGGGGCATATTGTACACAGGCATGCAAAATCTTAATTAGAACTACTCATAACCCTGCCTAAATAAGAACTGGGAGCAGATTCCTCATCAGCATTCCTCTCCAGCCACCCTTGCCCTGTCACCCCCTTGCCTTCCTCAGCCTTGCTGGTTGTTCCTCTGCCTTTGGAGCTGCAATGTGCCAGAGGCAGGAGCTGCTAGAAGGCTGCCCTGTTTTTCTGGAGACCATTTTCCCTTAGATTCATCTGTAAGAGATTTTTTTTTATTATTTTTTTTTTTAATATGCATAAGAATAAGGTCCTGGGCAAATTTCTCAGGAGATCAATTTGCAAGGCTCTTTAGTAGAAAAACCTATTCTCTGGTGTGTATATTGGTTTGATATGGAAATCCACAAGCCAGCCCAAGATCCAAGCACAGCTCACATGCTGGTGTGCTCTGGGTTTTCCTCGTAAATTCAGGAGTAGAATCCATACTATTTCTCCTTTACAGAAAATACCTATTTTTAATTTCTGTGAATAAACCAGTTTTTGAGGATCAGAGTCTATCCTATTCTGGATATAAGGATTTGTAAATCTCTCAGATAGAAAGCTTCCTGTGGCTGATGGCAGAGAGCACTAATAGAAAATTGTAAAAGACTACAATTCCTTGTGCTAATTAGAGCTTTGCATATCCCTGCTTCTCATATTACACTGAATGGGAAATAAAATACAAATGGGAAAAAAAAGAAGTTAATATTAAATTGAAATATTAACATTCTGCTGAACAAAATATTTTAAAGATATAATTTTCCTCTAGAAGTTCTTTTGTTTTCCATTTTTGCAGAAAAGTTTGATTTCACTAAAATTGACTTTTTGGCCAAGATTGCTCTTAGAAATTTCAGAGTTGCTAAGATAAATAACTAGAGATGTCTGTGAGAATGCACATTGCCCCTCTTAGCCAGGAATTCTCCAGAATCTATCAGAACTTTGGCTGAGTGTGAAATGAATTTTCACAGGTAACTGACCTGCTTCATCCAGCAGCTCTTCTCCAGACTCTGACCATGGGCCAGCACAAAGCAAGACAATCTCGTTATTTATCTTACTCAAAATGGGGGTGGTGTGCATGACCCAGGAACTTGTTGCACTATCCCATGGGCTCTCAGAGCTGGCACCTTCAGGAATGTTCTTTTAAGTGACCTGGACATCAGAAAAACCCCAGTAGGGTTCCAAAGTTTAATACAAGGTGCATTTCCGAGGGCAAAAAAAATTCACTCGCTATGGTTCTCTCGTTCTGGTCTTTTGTAGAGCAGCAGTTTCTTTAAGGGGGTACCCTGTGTCTCCAGAACCCTTTCACAGCAACAGCATTTGAGAAAATAATATCCCAGCTCAAAACTTAATGACCCACAGTGGGAGACATTTATGTTGCTGCTATTGCATAGAGTCTTCCCAAAATGAAAATAATAATATAGATCTTGCATAATGAACAACTAAATACTGAATATTAATGAAAATATGAATAGAAATTTAGGAAACAGAGGACTGCAGTCTATTCTGATCCACTGGGTTAAAAAAAAATACACTGTCTATCAGGGACTTGCAGAGCATGTGTGGAGCATTCCAAATTCCCGTGGTTGTGGTAATTCCACATATAAAGAATAGCTCATCAATTTATTTGTATCAGGTATCACAATGGAAAATAATTAAGTAAGGAATAATGCTAATGGGTTATACTTAGGTCAATTTTTTGATGGCACCTTTGTGTTACATCAGGTTTTTAAGCCAAGTTCAGCTGTTTTGTGACTTCATTGCTGGCAGTTAACCTTGACCTTGTGAAAATGAGTGCAAACCCTAAGCCTTCTCCAGTTGCTCTGAAAATGCATCCTGTGAGCTTGATCCTCTCCCTTCTGGAGCAGATACACAATGTCAGTGGATTGTAGGTAAAAGAAAAATTGGAGTGTAATTGCACTGTGGCTATGAGGAGTCTTTTATTTGTTCACTTGTGAGGTGGCTCATGGTGTAGCATGGGACTTTGTTTTTCCATCTGTTACATATTCCTGTCAGAAGAAAAAATGTTGCTTTGTAAGTTCCATAGTAGTGGCTTATTATTTCTTAAGGTAAAGTATAGTATTTTCCCCTGTGCACAGTGTAGTCTGTAGTTCTGGCACATTAGCTGGCATAAACATTTTGATTAAAGCTTATGAATGTATTAATTACACCTGGGAAGTTTCCAAAGCTTATTCAAACTGAAACCTCTTTACACTGCAGCCCCCAAACCTGAATTCTTTATAGTACATGTAAAAAAAAAAAAAATGGTTGTCACTGGGTTGTTTCTCCTTCCTCTTGGATGTTTGTATAAGGATGTGGGGTGGTGAAGGTGCAAATTTCTTTATCCATTAGTTTCCGGGAGCCCTTTTTAAGCAAGTCTACAAGTGTCTGAAGAAATTTTGCTATCACATTGTTAAACATTTGCTTGGAGTCTATAGAACTTATATTCTCTTTTAAATTTTCTCAGTTCTCCTAGGTCTAGCAGCAGCATCTGCATATACTTAAGCATTTTCAGAATAACATATGGGTCTATGACCTTTGCAGGCTGATAGCACTGGCACTTAGACTGGCTACTTGAAGCTGTTATAAATAAATAGAGCTACCATAAACCAGCTTTAGTCCTAATGAACTGTCTGGAAATGTTGATAAAATTGGTCCATGTAATTTCTTTTGCTTGTATTCCCATGGTGAATTACCAATGGTGTAACAGAGGCAGAATTTGGCCAGCACAACCCATGATGTTTTTTGGGCACTGCAATTTTTTTGCAAGTAGCACAAACAGGTTCTTACAACAACCTTCATCTGGATTAGGCTGTGAGGTGCATCTGCAATGAGCTAGAAGCAAATGTAACAGAGGATGTGAATTCTAAAATCACTGGGCTTATGACCCCGAAAAGAAAGGCACATCTTGTCTGTCAGCCGTCTGTGCCAGAGCCAAACAGCCCAACAAGTCTCACCAAAGCTCTGCTCTGCTCATGCATTCATGCACACACGCATTCATTATGATTGACCTGCCCTAGGAAGGTCCATTAAGTGGAACTCATTTCAAGCACAGATGGTCCTGAATAGCTTAATGTCTGTCTGGTGGCCAGAATAAGTGAATTCTTGATGGCCTTAGACTTCTGATCACATACATGCAGCCAAGGAGGAAATGAAAACATGTTTATCATTTTGATAAACAACCTCTCTCATTGCTGCAGGACGCTCCATGTAACTCAGCAGAGTCAAATACTATTAAATTGTCATCACTGTCAAAGAGAGAGCGTGTAAGTTTTGCTACCTGAGTCATAGTTAATGACTTCTACAATGTATAACACAAATCAGTAGTGCTGTTTGCCTTTTTTATGTTTGTTTACTGATAAGTTCAGGCTTGGCTGGAACGCAGAGGCAAGTTATAATTTTGAAGTGCAAAATATGCTTTTATTATTACCTCCTAGCTAGAGGTATAAAAAACAGAGATGACTAGAAGATGGCTTTTTGGCTTCTGCCAGGCATGCACTCAGACCTTATAGGTGATTAGATATTTTAAATCACAGCCTCCCACAGCAGAATCATACTCATGATAAAACATTTCACTCTGCAGTGTGTAAACTCAAGGTGGCTTTATAACAGAAGCAAAAATGAGCATTATTTTGTGATTTTAGTGTTCTCCAATTAGAACTAAACCATTTGCAGGGGGAACAAACAGTTGTCCTTTTTTTACAGTAAGAATGATGTATTATTTCTACAGTTTTCTATTTTAAGGCTGTGCAGAACAAGGATTTCTGGAAGGTTAGGGAATATGAGCAGTTGCAAGGACACAGACATTTGCCATCTTCAACAATCCAGGATCCTCCCTGGCAGGCAGTTCTGTCCCTCTTGCTTTGGTCACATTTCCTTCATGCCAAATTGAGGGTCTCCTGTGAGCTGAGTGCTCAGAAAGGATCAGCTCTTCTCACTATCAAGTCCTGCTAATGTTTGATGTGGAGAAGACATAAGTCATGATAGGACAATTCATTTATCTCTGAACCTTCTGGAAGGAAGATCAATGCTCTTCCTGATCTGCAAGTTCCAATTCCATTTCTAATCTTCTGATTTTCTTGGGGCAGAAGGGAATTATTTTTTTTAAAAATGTCAGGTGGATAAAACAGCCACTTCATGAAATGCAGCTGTCAACATAACATTCAGGAGATGCTTACTTTGAGGATTTTAGGCCTCTTTCCTCTCCTTTTAAATTCACTGTCAAATCCCTTATTGACTTGAATGAGTTGGATGAGGCTATTGTTGTGGAATCAAAGCCAGAAGCTACTGTAGCTCAATAGACCATAAACTTCCAAAACCAGAAACATTTGTAGGGTTTATGACAAGGATTCAAACTTTTGCTGCACTCACAGCCTATCAGGTCAATAATTCACTTTTTTCTCAGGACTCTCAGCCATGTAATATCTTGCTGGGTCTTCCCATAATCCAGATGAACCATTGAGAAAAAATAATGGCTCAGGAAAGTCATCTGATATTGAGTTAGAGCATTCCTTGGTGCTCTCCAACCCCCTCCCTCAAAAGAAGAAAGCTGGAAATAAAAAATAAAAATCACAGGCTACAAAGGTATTTCACATATCCATCTAAACACATTGAGTGGTTTTCAGTGGAAGCTGAAGATGGATTCTTGTTCCTCTCCCCTCTCAATTAATTTCCTCATTTATGCAGCTGAAGTAGATTTAAATAGAGCTGCCCACTCTCAATAAATTTGTGGTGTATATGTTTTTGTGAATGATGTAGTAAGGAGTATGCTTTTTAAGTGAGGTTTTTTTTTCCTATTCTCACAGTGTCCATTCATATCTCTCTCTATACCCATTTTGTATATGGCTTTTTAAAAGTCTCCGATGTACATGCCTGGCTGGTAAAATTCATACCAGCAAAATACATTGCATGCAATGCTGCCCAGTAGGCATCTATAGGCTAAACATGCTTTAATGCAAATATCTGATCCCACTTAGCAGATTTTTCAAGAAAACGGGCTGTATAACATGCAGAATTTTCTCTATGTGAGGTGGATTTTTTCATTTCTGTCAGCACTGGAAGGAGTTTTTCTATTATAATTATTAATATTTGCATACTTTTATAGCCTATGTAGATAAAACTTCCAATTAATGTGTGTAACTGTCTAGCAGTTTTTCATTGTTTTTATGGTTTCATTATGTTTTGCCCCTCCTAAACAACTACACACTTTGAGCTAAATTCTTTACTGCTCCAGCAACTTGAGCTTCCACATAACAATTAAAGGTGTTATAAAGCTCTTCCACCACAACCCATTATTTTGAATAGATAACCAAATAAGCAAGTCTAGATCATGTGGTTCTGACTACTCATACAGCAAATTTATAGAGAAAATTAAGCATTTAGGTTATTCACAGATATTTACCACAGTCTATGTAGTCTAAAATTAGAAAAGCTTATTACTGTGTACATTATCTTTATTGTTGAAGTTGTAATCAATAAAATCACAAATCTCTCTTCTCCTAGGGCATGACCATAAGATGGATTAAACCAATGAGAATCTTTTCATTGCTTTCAATATGATTTGGATAGGGGAACAGGGAGTTTGTGTGAAGGATTACTTCATAGAAAATGCAAACATTTGGGGCTGAGTTGATTATCACAATTCCTCTTACTCCTCAGAGACAATTCAAAGACCGTTTGTCAGAGGATGGCTCACTGAATTGTTGGGATCTCTCTTTTTTGACACCTACTGGCTTTCCAAAAGCTTGTCTCAGCAGGCCAAATGCACCAAATAACCAAGAGGTGCAGCAGCATGTCTCTCCAGATGATTTCAGTATTTACTGCAGAGTTCATCTCATGCTTGCAAACTCCACCATGTAAAAAACATCAGGCAAGGGAGAATCCTCCCTGCCTGCTTGCCCAGTGCTTCACTAAAAATGCCACATTTGTAGAAACCCCAGGTACCAGGACTCACTCCTGGTAGGGAGATGCCACTGGACTCTCAGACCTCTACCAAAATCCCTCGTTCACAGCCAGATGGGGATCAGCATCCCCACACTTCTTATTCTCCTACCTGGCCACACAGTGTCAAGAGCTCTCAATATTCTTTCAAAAAGAGTGAAAGCCAAAGATATGACCAATGTGGTTTATGCTGTAGTAAAAGCACTGTGCACTTAGCAGCTCTTAATGGCATGAAGAAATAATGCTCTTCTATAAAATCTTGCACATCCTGCCCTTTAGTGGGCAGCACATGAGGTTTTACACTAAGTTGAAACAAACCCTGCCAAATTTATACTGCAATTTCAGAAAGTAGCCAAATATCTGTGGGGAGCAGCCTGACAGCATTAAACACTCAGTGATTATGAGCTAAATGCAATCTGAGCTGAGGAATGGAGAAACTACCTGGGCAGGGCATTAGGCCACTGTGGTGTTTGTCTCCTTGCACTGCAGAGCAGAGGTGAAGGGGAATGGCACACCTGACACTTCATTTCTGTGCTCAGCATATGGCACAAACACCAAGCATTCATCAGCCCCAAGCCACTGTGGATCATTCCTCTCCTTCTAATAAAAAGATTGCAAATGTTCAAATAGAACAATTAGAGAGAATTCTGGTGATCTCACACACGATGGGAATGTTTCCTGCCTTAAAACTGCCAATTTAGTGAGTGTGGAAGCACAGGGAAGTGTTGTTGGGCCACCCTGTAATCTGGAGATACTCATTGTCATTCCCTAAGGGCTGAGTACTAGCACACAGTCAAATATTTGAAGAAAAATCTCATTTCTAGATGGATTCCTTTAGTCTCTGTCCTTATATGATAAAATACTCAGGGAAGAGGCCTCCAGTATTATGAGCATAAAACCAGGCAACAGTGGTTGCACATTTTCTGTAGTATTTTACCTACATTTCTTCAGGCCCAGACATTGACAACATTATTTTTAGGCCAAAAATTACGTGGATATTCTAATATAAGAAAGGCAAGGGAACTTATCTGCATTTTCTATTAAAAATGTAGTATAGCAGTACCTGGCTTATTTGGGAGCACACAATAAGATAGAAATAAAATTGTAATCCCACCTGTACAGAATGTGGCACAGACAGGAGCACGCCTGGGTGCTTTGATTAGCCACTGCTGCTCTTCCTAATCAGAGTGTCAATATTCTCTTTTTTCTTTTTCTTTTTTTTCTTTTCTTTCTTTTTTTTTTTTTTTTTTTTTTGCCAGAAGGAGGAACGTGTGAAGTTATAGCAGCACACAGATGCTGTAATAAGAATCGAATTGAGGAAAGATCACAAACAGTAAAATGCTCCTGTCTACCTGGGAAAGTGGCTGGGACTACAAGAAACAGACCTTCCTGTGTTGATGGCAAGTAGCTCCTCCTGTGTATATGTTTTTGTTTGTGTACCATCCAGTAGAAAGCTGTATGTCTATAGATTGTGCATAGGAATTTTCTTGTGTTCTTCATTTAACAAAATAGAAAAATCCGTAAACATAAATATTTTTAGACTACTTCCTTGCTACTTTAGTGCACATGGGTCTTGTTAAGATTTACCTGAAAACTGTGAGAATATTGCTCAGTACAGATGCTTTGATGAGTATAAGAGATTTATTATTGATAAATATCTGGACAAAATTATCCCTTGAGTCACTTCACGGGGCCCCTTCGGTGCCACATTAATTTTGATTCATAAATATTTCAAAGGATAACTGCCATTCATTTTGATTTAATTAGTCATTTGGAAAGTCGGTGGCAAGATAACATAAATAAATGAATCTTGTATTCTAGTCCTGAAACAAACATTACAGAAAGCTGAAAAAAATCTTTGCCTTTTGAAATCACTGCTGCAGTTGCTTGTCATGGGGATTTTTTTTTTTTTTTTTAATTTATTTTCTTGAAGGAAAAGCCCATGTTATTTGTGTCTGGGTTTCATATGAGGTTTAGCTCCACAGGGTATTTTCCTCTCTGGGGCTCCCCTGCCAGCACTGCAGGGTGAAACCATGCAACAATCAGGGAGAGAGCCATGGCTGGGAAGTGCTTAGCAAAATACAAATCACATAAGAAGATGGGGAGTAAGTGGTACTAATCCCATCAGTTACCCTTCCCAAACAAGCTGCTCTGTGCTGCAGAATCCCTCAGTGCAGCAGCTTTGTGGAATGGAGTATCTTGTAAAAATCCCTCGCTGTTCTTTTTGTTGAACCTTGTGTGCTGATGTTTTTACCAACCCACAGGTGCTTCAGGGAGCCATGGGTTGGTTTTGTGCAGCACTGTAGGCTCTGTGCTGGGCTCTCCTCACTCTTTCCATCTTGGAACCCCATGGCAGGTGGTGTCTCTGCCTGTTTTGGAAGCACCCAAAATTTTGTCTGTGGGTCTGTGTTTGGCACTCAGTTTCACCCCAAGTAAGTGAAAGTGGGGAGCTCTAAAAGCAAATATTGGGAAAAATGTTCTCTTCTGGGTACCTTTCCTCAATCCCAGGCTGCCAAGGGATTAGAATGGAAGAATGGAGCAGGGAGTGGTCCAGGGTAGCTCAGAGCTGTAGTTAGACAGGAATATTGGCAGGCGTTGTGGAACGGAGAATTGTGCAGAAAAATATCATTCTTGCAAATTTGACACCAAAAAGGTGAGAGGTTAGGGGCTGCCTTAGAGGAATGAGAACCTCGTGTTTTCTCAGTAGGTATTTCTGGCATGTGGATATCTGGTTTATCTATTAAAGATACAAAAAGAAAATGTTTCATTGTCTGAAAAACCCATTCAAATTTTTGAATCATGAAGCAGTGTTTCATAGCTTGTTACACTGGGAATGCAATTCAGCTTCTGAACTCATGATTAAAACCATGCTATGAATGCACCTGTGAATGATTATGCTTTAGTCCACATCCTGTCATTCTGTTATTGCTTAATTACCCTGATAAAAAGAAACTTTCCTTTTCCTGCTAAGCACACTCATAAAACGGTAGGTGAAAACTACAGCTGGTTGTAACCAAAGATCAGCTGTACAAGCCTTGAAGAATTTCATGTTCTTCATCAGGTCATGAAATACAGAGGCAGCAGATAGAGCAGAGACACCATTAATTCAGCTCTCATAACTCTGTTCAGAGAAGAGAAGCTCAAAGAGTGCTGTGTTAAGAAAAAAGTCGGGTGCAGGTGTGGACTGGAGCCTAATTGCTCTGTCAGGATTACAATAAAGAGAAATGTTATTGTCTGGAATTTTGAAAGGAGTTAGGATAAAACAATGGCTAATATGAAAGTGTAAGGCAAGTCCCATTGAAGTCACTGGTAAGACTCACTGTGACTTCAAAGCTAAACATGAACTACAAAGGAATGTCTTCCCCTTTCAAGTTGAGTTGTTGTAGCCAGCCCATAGCTGCTTTTGTAGATGGCTGGAGAACAGTTCAAAAGCCCAATATGCTGCTGGTAAAAATTAATCCAAGGGACATTTGCTTTGGCCTTTGTTTTATCCCAGACTTTGCTTTGTGACTTTTGACATACTCATCTCGTTTAAGTCAAAACTTTTTCCAATTTGTTGGTTCCGTTCTTGTTAAGACAAACTCCCAAAACTTCCCATGGGAGTCCCATTGACGTCAGCGCTTTAACTCCAAAGATTTGGGATTTGCTGTTTATTTTGTACATGAGAACATTTCTAAAGGTCACCTGCAACTTTCTACCTTCTTTATCTACCATATTGAAAGGACTAAAAACAGTTAATCTGACACTAGGTTTTATTTACAGTGGGTAAATGTATATCATTTCAAGCCATAATGTGTCACTAAGAAATCTTGCTTGGGTCCTAATTAAATATCCACAAGTGATCAGGTGCAGCAATGTATTCACACTCAAAGAGAAATATTAGCCCTGAGAGATGACAAGGATTAGGAGACCCTTGTGAGCAGCTTGGTTGCTGGTTGATTATCACCTTGAGCCATCTCCACCCCATGGCTATGTACTAGTGTGTCTAAAACAGGCTGAACCCCAGTATTGTTCTGTCAAACTGTGACTTAATGGTATTGGGATCAAGCTTTTGGTGTTTCCCAGTTAAATTTCATCAGAAAGCACCTCATCAAGGCTGCTGCTTTGACAGTTTGAGTTCATGTTGCAGAGGAGAGATTGCATTGCCACCCACTCCTACCAGCTACTGCTCTGGGGCACAGCTGGGCTGTGTGGAGAGCTGTCTGTGTTTTCTCTTTCAGAGAATACAATTATAGGTAGGAGTCATCTTAACATTTTAATAAGTATCAGAGGTGATGAATGGTCCTTTTGTCCCTTTTGTTGTGAAATCTGATCATGGGTAGCACACCATCCCAGTGCACAGGGCTTGGCATGCATTCCTCCTGCATGGGCCAAAATTGAGGCTGAGGTGTTTTTCTACTATGAAGGGCATGAAGTTGATGTGTGTTCCCAAGTATCACTTCCTGCCAAGTCCAGAAAACTTTTTCTTTGGGGTCTCATCTTAACAAAGTATAGTGAAGCCAGGCTGTGGCAGCCTCAGAAGTCATAAATTATTGCTTGTGGCCCATTCAGTAGCCAGTGTCCTAAAAGCTGCCTCCATCACCAGTGAATTATGCAGTAGCAGCAGGGGGTGCAAAACAAAAGACAAACCTTGCCATGAAACACAGACACCAGTTTCTGTTTCTTTACCTATTCTGTTGCACATTTCCTTTCATGATTCCCTTCACTACTTCAAGGTTTTTTTGTTTGAAGGATGGTTTGAAATGCTCCCTTCCCTCTCTATAATTTTTCTTGCCTTATAATTTGACTTGGCCACAGCATATACCACGGGCATCAGGCTGCTCAGTTCTTTGTCATGGATATTATTATTTTCTTCATTTGCCCAAATACCTCTCCAGAGCAAGTCCCAGGTGAATTTACTTCATTATTTGTTGCAGGAGTTTGAGGGGATCCCTTTTTCTGGGGAAAGCAATGTCCAGCATTTCCAGTGGGCTCCTGAAGGCTCTCAATGCCTCAGCAGAAATCACTGACAATGCTGCAATTTCTCCTATGGGCTGAGGTTTTATTCTTTTGTCATATCATTACTATATTAAAAAAAAAACTTATAATTTTAATACTGTCACTTTTATACTGAGATTATCATGCTTTGTACCATATCCTTGAAAGTGGTATTGAATCACCCTGTACAATCAGTAGGTGGTTATGTCTGTGTGTTCTTCAAGGCTCTGAATAATATATAATTTGTTCATCTATACTGGAGTTTACTGTGTTACAGTCAATGCTCTCAGACACACATTATTTTCAATGTTTCATTTTTCTGTTCCCTTCCCTTCAATCTTCTTCCAGGCTATTTTAAACTCTTTCACAGGCAACTTCATGTTTCTTGCATAATTATCTGTGAAATTTGTTGGACCACAGAGTATGGAATAACAGAAAAGCACCTGCACTGGCTTTTGAAATCAGCCACAAAGGGAGGGACTTTCATGCAGGTTGTGCATATTGCCAGTGCTTTTAGGAAATGAGGTGGGTTTAACATTGGTGAAAACCAATGAGGAAAAAGGAGGGTGCTACTAAAATCCTTAGCAGTATATATCCCTCTAAATTGTACCTGCATGAAAGGCCTCTGCACACATGTGAGGTGATCCCATTCCATGTTTTCTGCAACACAGGATTTGAAGTATTAACTCTCAGGCAGCAGGATTAGTGGTTTAGTCTCCATGGTTTGTTTTTGTCCTGTTTTATACCAGTCACGCATCAGTGGAAAGAGAAATTATGCACTGATACAGAAAAATAAAATCAAGCCAGAATTTTCATTTTTCACAGATTGGTTTTAGACCACCTCAAGTTTCAGATCATTCCACAATGTATGAAATACTAGCATACACGTACGTGATTTTGGTTACTTTGAGGATCACCAGCCACCATGTGGTCCTGTGAATTTACATCACACTTCATCAGGGCAGCACTGCCAAACCAAACATGAGTCTTACTGACCATTGGGAGCAGCCTGACTTTTAATGCCCCTCTGGGCCAGCACTTCACACCTCTCCAGTCATGCTGCTGGATGGTTGGTCCTGCTCATCCTTATTTTTCCATGTGTAATAGTTGGAGCAGAGAGGACAGCATTCACAGCACACATCCCATTTGCTGGTGTTTGCCCTTTGCTTTCTCTCACCCAGGACCCACCAACAAAAAGCTCCCAGGCAGACAGTAAGTGCAGCCACCCTTGTAGACATCAGTTCATTTATTTCTGTTTTTAAATTATGGGTAAGACATCGACTGTGGAGCAAGCATCCATAATTCAGGAGTGTTCCTTCAGGACACAGGTGCAGCTCAGCCCCTCGTGCTGGTCCTCAGCCTCAGCATCCTCCCACAGCCCTGGTGCCACCCCAGCTAGCACCAGACGAGAGGTGACTGACACTTCCTGGCTCTCCCTGGAGTGAAAGCAGGATTCAAGCCTTGTAGAGTCAAATGAAAGACTCCTATTGACTTTGGGTCAGGTCCTTAGTAAATGCTTTGTTAGAGGTAATCCTGTATCTATCAGCACTTACATCAAGTGAAAACAGTTCACAGTCACAAAGCCAATAGCTTTCTATTTATCTAATGTGTACTTTAGGTGGTATCACCAGAAAGCCTTTTTTTTTCCCCACTCTGTGAAAATACTTTCAATCAATTCTTATTTCTTGAAGAAAGGGGGGAAAATGCTTTTTGAAATCCAAGGAGTCAGCTTCTCATCCCTCTAGCTGTGCTTCGGCCTAGATAAGGAGAGATCTCAGGGTCCCATATTATTAATTCACTGTCTATATGAATAACGAGCAGCCTTGGTGAATTATTCCACACTCCTGGGAAAATCTATAGCCCTGTCCTTCTGCAGCACCATTGGAACCAAGCAGTAAGCTCATATTTATTTTTATTTGGTGAATTCAGATGACTTCATTTGTAAGGAGGAAAAAAAAGTCTCTCTTCCCCACTGACATCCATTTAGTCAGCTCAGAAAAAGTCACAGAATATTGCATGTACTATCGAAAAAAAGAAGAGGGGGGAGAGAAGTCTAACTTTACTGAAATATTTTGGGCTCTTGTTTTGTCCAGATCATGTCTTCTTGAAACGCCCTTGCAGCCACCTTGAAACCTCAGCCAGATCCTGAGAGGTGCTGACTCCAGAGGGAGCAAAAGCAAAGCTGGCAGTGGCCATGCAGAGTAATTAATTCATTTACCCAGGCACAGGAGCTGTCATTACCAGTTTGCCTTGCCATTGCAGGGCAGAGGCTGAAGGGAGCAGAGGGGAGGGTTGTGCTGACCCTGGGTGAGATTTTGTGTCAGAGCACAGCATGAATCCTGAACTCAGACCATCAGTGAGCAGCCTGGGGAGAGCAGAGAGGCTGAACTCCTCCCTGAGCAAGTGGATGTGCAAACACAGCTCTGTGTGGCCATATGGATCTATACTATGCATATATATATATATATATATATATGTGTGTGTGTGTGTGTGTGTATTTCTGTGCACACACTGCACCTCTCTGCCATGGCTGGTGCCTTACAGCACCCAGAGCTGCTCAGACACACAGGGATGTTTCTCTGTGATTGAGGTACACACAGGCAGGCTGCTCAAGGAGAAAACCTGCAGCTCACCTGAGCCATCCTGCAGTGAGGGCTGCCCAGGTAGGTGCTCCCCCATCTCCCAGCGAGGGCTGCACCATTCCTGCTGGATGCAAACTGCACCAGGCCCTGGGGAGAGGGGAATGGATGGTCCTGTCTTCCTGCTGGGAGCATGGTGCAGCTACTGGGAGTAGGACTGTGGGTTTGTGTGAGTGCCTCTTCATCGCAGCTATAATTTGTCTCGCCACCTATGTTTTATATTTCTTTCTTTTTCCAGTGACATTGTGGTTTCCTGCACAGCAAAGCAACCATCCTTTTTAATATCAAGCTCATACAACAGCTGACTTATCCACCTCTGATGAAGTGCAGAGAGCTCACTTAAATCTCAATTTCCACAGGAAAAACATTTTCTTTTTCTACTTAAGAGGGGCAAAAAAGAGCCGTAAGTGGTGGCACTATCTCCATCTGTGTGAGGAGTGGTCGCTTTTCCAGGCTCCAGCTGGCAGATTTCAGTGCTGACACAGAGGGAGCAGAACCCTCACAGCCAACCAAGGTGCACAAACAGCATCCCTATGGTGAAATTAGGGAATGGCATGGCTCCGGAGCAGTGTGAAGACACACAGGAACATATAATTACTTCACCTCCATACAGAGGAAAGTAACCTTTTGCTCAAATACTTGCAATAAACCCACTAGAGGCTAAATGGAAAAACAGTAGGAGATTTCTCTTTTGATAGGTAGCATTAAGTGTTAATCACAGCACTGGAGGCTGCAGGGAGGGCAGCCTTCCACACCAGTGTGCCAGGCACTAGAGGGAAAAAGAAGCACGAGCTGGAAGGGAAAAGAGAGTCTGGAGAAAATTCCCTTGCAGGGATGAAACCACGGGCAGGACCATGGGTTCGGGTTAAGGACTGGTCAGGCTGCCTGGAGAGCACAGAGAAAACCAGGACAAGGGTTCACTGCTTGGCAGACACAGATCAGGAAACTCAGAAAACTCAGCCCCCTGTGACCCATGTGCAAATACACAGATTGTAGATCCAGGGGCAAAAACAGCTACAGCAATGCTAAGGAAGGCTTCTCACAACAATCGTTCACCCAGCAATGCTGAGGGAGAGATTTCCAAACATCAGCAAGGTACAGTCTGGTGTCTGCCCTGCATGGCAGCAGGAGAAAGATTTGCTACCGTTTACTGCATTTGTGTGGAGAGGTGACCCAGCTGATGGAGGATGTCTGGTATCTTAGGAGCAAGAGGGTTAAACCTTTATACTCTGCCTTTAAACAAGCTTTGGGTTCGTCTTTGCCTTGTGTGGGAAAGCACACATGCACAGCCCAGGTGCAGCATCCCAAATGCTCTCAGAAAGTGGTTTGACACCCAGATTTTCAGCTGCTGTAAACTGGCTCTTGAAACCCTGAGAGACTTGCTAGTTTGTGCCAAATGAGGGCACAGTTTGTAGGGTTTAGGAAAATGAACAGGATGGTGACTGGCTATTAATCCTTGCTCACAGTCCTCGGGGAATGTGTGGGACCAGTGTCCAGCTAAGCCATGGCCAAGGGGAGATTAGGGAAACATTAGGGTCGGGTTAGCATCTGTGCTGTATCCTCTCACACTAAATCCTAGCAGGAATTCTGATGATAGTTCATCTCTGCCAGGGAAAACCATATTATTAAGTGGCTAATTCTGCATAAGCTCACGCCACACATCTTTTCTGCATCAGATACTGTGGTTTTGGTGCACTGTGAAATGCTGTGTGCCTACAGGTGTCTCTAATACACTATAGAAAATACGTGAGTAGAATATTGCAGAGCAGGAAACCTTTTTTTCTTTTCTTTCAAAGCTACCTTCCCTCTATAAACATGGAGCTAGTTCACAAGGCTTGAATGTGGTCTGTAGGATTAGGTTTTGAACACAAAAGAAGGGGATGATTAAGAAAGAATGAAAAATGCTCCTCCACAGTGAGCTCTCTTTAAATTAATAAATGAGAACCTGAAGCTATTACACACTGAAATTTTAAAGAGGCAGTGACCAAATCTTTGAAGGAAACAAAAACATCATTTATCCTTTCACTGATGAAGACAGTTCAAATAGGACTCACTAATTTTGCACTGAGAGTGTCTGTTGTGTTGAACTATGTGAATTAATCTGGCAACTGCAACTAGAAACAGGCAAGGCAACAAGCATTTAATTGATTTCAGAGGATCAATTATATATCAATTATCAATTATATCAATTACATACAATTGACCACAGACACATTTAGGGTTCCTCCTGTCCGAATACAACCAGGTCACTGTAGGACCCAAGCCCCTCAGCAGTTTGTCAGTCTATAGTGTGCTTTGGGAGATTTTTATGCATTAATATTGCAGAATTGTCTTAAGTTTAAGAATCAAGGAAGGACATTGTAAGCAAGGAATTTCTATCAAATCTATCTTAGACTTTTTGCTGAGGAAGTGTGCTACTCAGCATATAAACAGCCTTCAGAGTTTGGAACAGGTCTCCATATGTAGGTGTCAAAAGGCAGTTTACTAAACCTTTATATATCAAAGAAAGCATTATTCCTCTTTGGGAACTGCTTTCATAGACCATTCATTTTGTTACAATAACTGCTCAAGGTTAAGCAAGATGGAGGATGGCAAATTTTAATATTATTTGAAAAGTGCTGCCTCTCCCTTTTGAAACCATCATGCAAAAGACTGTGATGGGGAAAGGAGCTGTGCTCCACAATTTAAGCATTGTGCCCTATGTCATTAGTACATAAAAATTGTTCTGTAGGCAGATGGATTGCTTTTAATATGTGAGTTGTACAATCATTTCCTTTTGATTACAATTATTAGGCAGCAACCATACAGCAGAGTTTTCAAGATGCATGTGCATGGTCAGTACATTTTTTTTTTATCTTCCAAATGTGCCCAGAACTCAGGAATAGCAAGGTGAAACATCAGCACAAGCCATCACTCAGGAATGAAATGGAGAAGCAAATGACACTGTCTTAACTGAGGACAAAGGCAAATCTCCCATTAACTCAAATGAGAGTAGAAAACATCTCTCTCTATTGGTTTTCTTATTACAAAATGCCCTCTCCTTTTGCTCCAGAACCCTCTATGAAATACCATTAAATATGGTTCTGTGTAATATAGTTATGCAAATAATAAATGAACTCTATTTCCTTTAGAAGTTTCC
The DNA here is from genome assembly GCA_037013685.1 of Acridotheres tristis. Lineage (NCBI taxonomy): Eukaryota > Metazoa > Chordata > Aves > Passeriformes > Sturnidae > Acridotheres > Acridotheres tristis. The sequence goes on along the minus strand of CM072899.1, from coordinate 5,155,678 downwards.
TTTCCTCCTCTTGAAAATTGCCAACTGGATGAACAATCTTTAAAGCAAGAGCACCTGTAGTCTCTGTTATATATAAAAACCCAGGTTCATTAGTGCAGCACCTGTACCACCTTGGTTATCCAATGTGACACAGGTACCCCTTGCTCTGAGCAGGATGGGGGACAGGACAGGGACCACTGCTTTCCACCACAGAGCATGGGGGCAGAGCAGCAGAGGAGAAAACCTGAATTGTTTGGGACAGGTTGTGTTTCCTCTGGGATTCAGATCATCATTGCACTGGGGCTACTCATATCCTGGTTTGTGTGGTGAATTTGGCTGATCTGAAGGTCAGGCAGGGAATCAGGTGAGGTGTTTGTGGCAGAGCTGGAGAATTGGAGTGTTTCCCTCTAGCACTGGGACTGCTTCTTTCCTGGATGGATGTGAATTAACTGGTGGGGCCAGGTGTGGAGAGAGGCTTTGTCTGCTCAGGAGAGCTGGCAGCCTCTGGTGAGAGAGAAGAGTTATAGGGCAGCAGAGCAAGGGATGGAGGAGCAGGAATGTGCTGTCAGATCAGGAATCTGCTGTCAGAGCAGGGATGGAGAAAGGCTAAGAAAACAGTGGGGGTTTAATTGATATAAACTCCCCATCATTAAATGTAGCTTGGAAATTAGAAGAGTACTACTAGCTCTAAGACAGGCTTGGCTTCCCACCAGGGATGACAGCTGGTTTTGAAGACTTCCAGTGTCTTTTGTCTCACTCGCAAAATGCAAAGTAATTGGTATTATTTGATCAAATAATACTGCAGAATACTGGTGAGCAATGGGTGGATCATAGACACAAAAGCCGAGACAAAATGCTGTACAGTGGACTCATAAAATTCATTTTTATGTTAGGGACGAAAAAAAAACCCCTTGAAGTCTTTAGTTACAGTTTGGCTTTATTTGATACAATCATTTTTTATTGTTTGGTTGACCAACATTGGTATCTTTTTTTTATTCATTTATTTGCAATAACCTGCTGATAAATCAGCTTTAGCAGTGGAACCAATTAATTCTCCATTGTAAATATTGACTTAGATATTTTTAATCTATTCTGTTTGTCAGAGATGGCAGTCCTGGACTTCCCTGGATGAGCAATAATGAGGCAGCATTGCAGAATCCTTTTCTACTACTCCTCTGAAATAGCCCTTGTAAATTCTGTGTGATCATTGCAGAAAAAGACCCCACAGCATTTTCAAACACAAATTAAGTAAATTATCGTTTTTCTACCTGGCTTGTACTCTACCAATGACCCCTGGTGCCCAAAAGTGGGGATTCTAGCAAAATGTATCCATTTCAGTTTGTAGGTTTCCCAGCTGAGCTGCTCATTAACACATGGCCGATGGAAACTGTGATCAGAAAAGATCTGTGATTACAATAGACATGGTCTAAATGTGTTTTGTGTAGCCAGGTTGGATGAATAAAATGAACGGGAGAGGTTTTGAAATTCTTAGAATTTAAACCTAATTGCTAATCACCCAGGTCTGTGTTTTACTGTTTCATGGCACCTTTTGAAAGCTGATACAACTACCTAATAGAAGGAATAAATTGACAAACCAGGTTAGAAGCTTAAGCTCTGGATGTAACAACCCTTATTCACAGGTCTTCAGTGAAACCTCCTGCAAGTGTGTGCTGAATCCTATCAGTGTATTTCTCAAATCATCAGGGACACTCATTTGCAGCTAGCTTTGGCTTAGACCCTTTCCATCTGAACCACTTTCATTTTAAACTCATTATTTATGGTAAGCATAGCCACACTCTTCATGCATTTTGCATATTCAATTTTCAAGCCAAAATATAGGAGCTGCATTAGCTTCAGTGCTCCCAGCAGGTAATCAGGCTCCTGCAATATCAAACCTTATGTCACCACCAGTAATAGGCTGAAATAGTCCTACCCTCATAAGGACTGTGCCTGCCCAGCTCCTATTAAAATTAATGGGCACTGGGCATCCATTCCCTCTAGGCAGCTTTGGAAATATCAGCCAAAATGTAGCTGTAAGTATTAACCTTTAGGAAGTTAGTGTTGGCAGCTTCCCACTGCTCTGCACTGTGTTCCAGCCCTGCTTTGCTGGGCTCAGCTCCTCCGGGCTGTTTTGGCAGCCTTGGGCTGTTTTGGCTGAGCAGAGCCCGGGCAGTCCCGAGGGGAATTGCCAGGCTGCCCTTCCCCTCTCCCAGGAGCAGCCTGCACTGAGCCTGGATTTTTCCTGGTCATCATAGGGAAAGGCAGCCCAGTCCCATAAAGGTCAGTAGAGGCGGTGTGAAAATGCTGCTCTGACTCAATGTTGAAGTCTGGGGCAGAATAGCCAAAAATATTGCAGGCTAACTGTTAAAATAAGCATATTTGGTATAGAAAATAAATAAAAGTCTGTGAATATTTTTATATATTAAACCTTGTAAGGAACTTTGCCCTGCTGGTTTGACATTCTTTAATTAGTTGGGTTTTTTCGGGTTCTTTTCCTTTCCTGTCTATGTTTGCAAAGAAAAATAGTCTGGCATTTTAAAAGAGAAATAGGATTAGAATAATTTATTATTGGATTACTATTAAACTAATAGAAACAGCCATATAAATTAATTTATATAAACAACCTCTAGGTCTCAGGTCTAATCCATACAGGTGGTGACCTGTGAGGAAGCAGTGTTCCAGGAATAAATTTGCTGGTTTAGACTGGAGGGTTTCAACCCAGCTAATAAACTCTCAGTGGTGCAGGACTGAAATGTTGCTGCAGTATCTGGAGAGCAAACTATCCCCCATTTCACTTTTTTTTTTTTCACCAAATAGTTCTAAAATAACCAAAGTGTAATCACCACACTCAACTAGCAGATTGTTCATGGACACAAAATACAATCCTAAATCAAATAAATTGCTAACTGTGAAGCATTTGCTGGCTCTGCTTTGCATAGTATGAGATAAGAAGCAAATATAATGCACTGGTCTCTATTACTAAATGCTGCTAAAAATGCAAAGTGATAAATGTGCTCTTTCAATTTCAGTATAGCATCATTAGTAGAGAAACCCAGTAAGGATCACCTGCATCTTAATGAGCTGCATCTTCACCACCACTATGAATGCAGCTCTGTGCTTTTCCTGGGAACCTGTGCCATTTTAGCAAGTATTAATATTATTTTTCCAAATTCTGTTACATTTTTTGTTCTGATGTTCTTACTTTTTTACTTTCCCTTCCTAAATATGAGTGTCTAGTAGTGAGAGACCCAGAGGAAATGTGTAGCCAGGGACATCAGCAGTGCTGGCAGATCAGAAGGGCCAGCCAGAGCCCTTCCTGACTCTGCTGAGTCCACAGGTTTTGGGCAGAATTATGGGCAAGGCTTACTGCAGTATCCCTGTGCTCAGGGTATGGATCATGCACTTGTTCTGCCAGCTTGTCCTGAAATATTAGGCCTTGCTCCATGTAGCTTTCTGTAGAATACAAATCAGCTATGTTGGTGTAGTGTCCTGCTTGTACAACATATTTTGGCTATGTACCCTTGTATTTGCTCACTTCATGGCATGCTACAATATGTCAAAGAATGTAGATGCTGCTGCTTCCTATATAATTTTTCAGCAAAAAAAAATGACAGGCGCCTGGAATTATTACTGTATTATTTTGGTTTGGGTTTTTTTCACTAGGAAAACAACACCATAGATGTTGAGAGGTTCTTCCCAGGAGTTTTGTAGAGACCAAGGGGGCTATATTTGCACTCTGAAATCTAACAAAAAAATACAATCTACTATCTTATGCTGTGAAACAAGGCAGGCATCCAGTAAGGGCAGGAACACAGGCTTCACCTAGTGAGAAGAAAAATTGGGCTGTCGGCAAGACAGGAGTGAAGAGAAGGCACACTGCAGAGTGTCAGCAGACTTGCTGTGTAGGTAATACTGGATGCAGTAAATAACCTCAAATATTTGGATTTTTTTTTTCTTGTTTTTGCAACCTGAAAGAATGTACAATAAATAGATTAAAGATGTGCAATGCTCAGATCAGTGTTACTGTACCTGTGAAGGATGAGATAAGAACAGAGGATGGGGGGCAGTTCCACAGGGTCGTGATTGACAGTCAGTCTGGGGAAACCCTAAGGTAAAAGGAGGTATTCCTACAGCCTGTTTTTCATTCCCATCCAAAAATACCCTTTCTTCCAATTTCTCTTTGGTGTCAAAATAAATGAAAATGTTTCATAGTGATTAATGGTGTGCTGGCTACACAGTGAATGCCAGTAGGGATGCAGCTGATCAGCAAAGAGGATATTTTCAGAAAAACTCATCATATTTTGTTTTGACTTTGTGCTGACACGTTGAATTTTGCCCAAAAAAAGTGATGCAATTCAGCGAATTGTACAGGCAGGAGTGTGAGCACTCAGACACCAAGGGGGAGAGTCAGTCCCACGGTGATTCCCTGGTAGGAATGACTCTCCTGAGAAATGCTCCATCCCTGGACACATGCTGGGCTGCTGGATTGTCCATGTGCACCTGGATTGTCCTCCCCAGGGATGCAGGACAGGATTGCAGGAGCATCTCTGTGGTCTCCAAGACCACCCAAGGCAGCGTGGCACCGAGGGACCCAGCACGTGTCACCTCTGAGAAGAGAAGGAGGTGAGAAATGTCACCACGTCCTTGTTTCCTTTAGGAAACAGTTTAGTTATTTAAAAAGTGCTTACAAGATTTTGGAGGAAGGGCCAAAAAACCCTGCAACCTAATGCAAATTAACTCTGTGCTTGTAGGTTTTGATGGATCTGGTTATACATAAAGTCTGTGCTGTGTGTATTCACCTGGAGACCTAAACTATTATGTCGAAAAAAGAACAACAACAGCACAATATTGTTGCTTTCACTACCATTGATCTTTAATTTCCCACTTCAATTTTGCCTTCTAGGTTAAGGGGGTGTTTTTTGTACTGCTGTGTATGTGAGATGTTTAAAACTTGCTTGAGATTTCAATTTCCAGAGGGTTCTGCTGGCTGAGTTTGTAGCTTATCTAATATTTTGACAAAGTCCAAGGTCTGTGCTGTAAAAGTCAATTTAGTTTTAAGCTGTTGTTTTCACCACTGCAGTGAATAATCCATTTTAAAATTATTTTTATGGGGGGGGCTTTTTGGGGGGTGGGGAATTATTTGCTAAAAATTTAGTTGTTTGTCATTACTGTAATTTTAGTGGAAGGGACATTGGAGAAACCAAGCCTCACTGGAATAGATTGTTATCCAGTGTAATGTATTGATCAGGTCGGGCAGTAAATTAACAGGAGCAGAACACCATTAAATTTTGAACTTAATTGCCTTCTACTCTTAATTTCTATTGGATATAATCAATAGATGCCAGAGGAAAGTTAAAAGAGTTATTTAGCAAGCTGCTATTTCCTGCAGCATAATGGAAAACTAATGTTTCATCTTCTAGTTGATGCAAATAATTTGTAATTTGAGTGTGGCCACTTAAACATTTCATCAAAGACTCACTTTTAGTTCTGTCTTGATTAATCTTCATCCCTCCAAGAAAGAAACATGATTTAGTGACACGTTCTGTTTTGGCTTTACTGCCCCTTTTGTCTTTGTTTCCCTGGAGGATCTCTCCAGTCTCTATTCCCATCTCCAGCCATGCACACCCTGAGTGCTTCCTGAGTGTTCTCAGCCCAGTACCTCTCAATAGAATTTGCTTTTCCAGGGAAATGCTGTGCCACAGCCAGCAGAAATGGAGACCATAGCCTTGGTCTTGGCTCTTCTTCTTGGTTCTTTTCCCAGTTTGTTTGGGCACATTGCTCATTTCTCTTATTTTTCTGCCTGAAAAACACCAATGTAAACAATTGCCTTTGCCAAAGGCTGGTGTCAAGATGAAGTGTTGCACTTTCTTGCTGGACTCCCTGTGCTGATGATACATTTTGTTCTCCTCTCCAGCCTCAGTTTCTCACTCCCTCTGTCTCACATTTCCCTCTATAGTATTATTTTGGAAACCTTTTTTAACTCGCTGTTGAATTTCAGTATTGCTTATCCTGCTGTAATCTAAACCCAGTCCCTTATAAATCAATATCTCAGTGCTATGATTATTTTACACCTCTCTGAGCACTCTTTCCATTACCTGGTCTTTTGCTAATAAAATGCTGCAAAGGGAACGCCGTGTTTCAGGTGGCCCCATGCCAAAGCCGTGTGCCCAGTGTCACTGCCCTGTGGAATTACAGGGACATTAAACAGCCATTGAATGGAGGATAGACATCTGATGCAAATTAGGGAATTACTGCAAATTTTGGTGGGCCTTTGAAACTGTATTACTGAGGCAGCACACAGAATAAAACAGGCCAAGGCAATCATACCTCAATATTTTACAATGGTGTCATTCTATGGCAGCAGTGCTACTCCATATTTATAACTTTATATTGGCATGAGGAAATTCACATTCAAGCTAATGGGAGTTTTCCAGGAGTGTTGATGCAGGTTCCTGATGAGAAATGAGTATAGACCCTTTTGCTCATCTTCACAGCAGAAATAGCAGTTAGAGTTGAGAGGAGTCTACTTGAGGTTTTATGAAGTGGAGCATAATGATGCACCAAATGAACAGACCTTCATAGAAGTCTCATTTTCTAAGAGGGTTGACCTATACTCAATCTGAAAACCAAGTATCTTCGGGGAGTGGCAAGCTACCCACCTCTAAAACAGAGTGACAATGAGTGATCCTTCCTCTAAAATCTGGACCTACGTCTGTCCACAACTCTTTCCATTATAAAATATGTATAACAGGTACTTTCCTGGGAGCATATTTGTTTTTATTCAAGTCCTATATATTAAAAAAACACTGCTTGCTGCCTGTGCAAATTCAAAAACTACCAAATCATCAAAAGAACTGAGTATGAATTTACTTCTTTGACAATTATTCTTTGTCACATTATTTTGGTTAAGAGGGAATTCATCACAGTGGAGAAGGCAAAAATAAAGCCTCTTGACAGTTACAAGAAATTACCCATGCTTACAATAATATATTTTCCCAGGAAAGGCTGGAGGGCAGAGTTTGAAGCTGTAGCACCTGCAGTGATGTCCTGTGACCATTTAACATTTGCAGGGGGAAGATTTGTTTGTCTGTGTACAGACCAGCAAGAATTGTGGAAGGTTCACAGTCCCAGCTCTTGAGAGAGGCTGAAATTCTCTTGTTTTGGCTGTTCCACTGGTGTCCATCACATCACTGGCCTTTATACTGTGAGGAGACAAATCTCAGGTGCCCATGGAAGCCAATGGCCAAACAGGAAACTGGACATGGGGCTAATTGAGTACCCCTGGCCAGGAGGGTGTCAGCAGCTATAAAAGGCATTCCCATTTCCCATGAAGATCTTCTCCTCGTGTTTCACTCTTCTGCCAAGAAAAAGATAAAAGGAGATTTTTCTCTGTCCCACTAAGGAGAATCCCCTTTTCATCCAAATGAATTATGCTGTCTTTGAGGCGCCAGATTAATCTGTCTGTGACATCCCTGGTGCATTGCTTCCAGACTAACACATTATCTCTATTTCTTCTTCCATGATCTGCTGGTACAGATGAAAGCTAACACACATGGTAGGCTGGAAAGACTGCTGCCCACGGCCCTGGAAATCCCTACAGGAACAACTCTGCCCTGCTGGAGAAGAGAGGTGCATAATATGACAACATTTATGTTAAGGTTGATTACAAGGACAGTTTGGTGCAGTTGAAGCTCCTTCTCTGACTTGCTGTCACCATAAAAACTTTGTGAACCATAGATTATTGCATTTTAGGTACCCACAGCAGGACAGGCAGACAAGGTAGGAAGTCTGAGACACACATGAATTAGGATTAAATGGAGCAAACTAATTCTCAATCAGATCTATTCACCACTAAAACAAAGAAGATGGAAAAAGACAGGATCAAAATTAGTGAGCTAACAGATTTCATTTCTGGTTGGAAAGAAGTCCTGGGTTATGAAATGCTGGTAGATTTAATGTTCAATTCTACCCTTATTTGTCGTGCACATTTGCAAAGCATATTTGCAGTCATCACCTTCCAGTTCAATCAGGGCAGAGAGTTTTGGTTTTTCAAGGAGTGCTGGAGGTTTTATAGCTTAGCCTCAACAGAAATCTGCCTGTGGAATACACAATTCACATCATGGTTAGGATGGGCACTGCAATTGTTGCTGCTCTCTCTATTCTCTGCTGTGTTTGTAAAAGGATCAGGATTGGAGCTGTGAGGTTTTCTTCTGATCCCTAAATCCAGAAGTGTATTTGCACCATTTTTATCCCCAGAAAGTTATCCACTGCTCACCACTTGCTTTCCTGAGAAACAGTCAGACAAGACATTTTGGAAAGTAGGATTTTTTTGTGCATGCTCTTTGCAGTACTAAGAAATTTTTCCAATTTATGATCCAAAACCTCCACACAACAACAACGCCCCAAAACCCAAACAAAAGAAAAAAATGTATCTTTCCAAAGAGATCCAGCTCTTCAGAGGTTTTGCAAGGTAGTTTTGGGGATTCCAAGCAATAATATTTTCTTTGCATAACTGTTCAAACCAAGTGCATTGATTTTATGCATAAACTGTTTTCAACTCTTTCTTGTTATTCAGTCTAAAGAGTGTTTTGGTGGCACTTTGGAGTTTCTCAAAACGTTGGTAGTGGCAGGTGTAGGACCTTTGGACTCTGCTGAAGGGGAGCTGAAGGGAAACTTCAGTTTCTGTAAGAAGCTTTGCCATTAGTCTCATGGGCAGCAGAATTAACAAATGATGGCTGCAGAAAAATTGAATAACAGGTTGACAAGGGAAAGGACTTTACATGGCATCACTGGAAATATTTGTGAAACCTTGCCATTTATTTGCACATATTTTCCAAGAGTTTCAGCAAAACAAGATTTCCACATCTTCGTCCTGAATGACACACAAGTGCATTTTACAAAGGTATGTTCTGCACTGCCATAAATAACAATTTCTCTTTTTTTTTTTTTTTTTGCAAGCCATCATCAGGATGTGATGGCATCACCTCCTCATTCCTAGCCTCCATCTACCCACAGAGCCATGAGAGCATGCATGTAAAAATGCATAAAAATGTCAGCCTTGCAATTTAAATGTCAACTCTTCAATCTTATTCCAGTACATTTAGACCCTCCTTTGCATACAGGGTGGCTGACTTCTCACAATTCTAGTTTTCTTCAAAATGATAGAGAAGGTATCCCTGGCCCTTTCTGATAATTCCATTGGTTAGTGTCCCCTTGCAGAACACAAATGTAATGCAGTGTGCTCTGCTGAGAAACCAGTCCCAGGCAACCCCTTAGGGATATTAAATACACAGTTCTATTGTCTTTGTGCTGATCTGACTCCCTTTTGCTTCACCAGAGTTTAGCAGGCTCGTGCTGAAATGCTGCTGCGATTTGGCTTCATTGTGATATCTCCCAGCATCTCTGCATGGGGGGAAGATGCTGCAAAGCTGTGTCCCTGTTGCCTGTCTCTCTCAGCGCCCTGGAAAAAAGAAAACAGGATTAGACACGTAGATCTAGATATATATTGGTGTGTAATCTATTTCACAGCTGTGTCTAGATGGTTTTCTTTCCCATCCTGTGAAGTTTCTTCAGGTCCACATCAAGGGGAGCCATTTGGCATCCTGCTGGGTGATGCTTTGGTGGGTGCTGCAGGCTGCTGAGGAGCACAAACACACCTCAGCTGCACTGCTGCAGCTGCAAGCACAGCCTGCTCCTCCCTCTCTTCCCCTTAGTGCAAAATGGGAATCTAGAACTCACTTTCAAAGACTGAGGACTTCCAGTGAATTACCTAAATTCTGTGTTTAGGCACCTAAACAACTTGCCCTCAGTGGGTTTCAAAAATAAAGATTACAATTTAAAACAAAAAGAACTATCTATACAATTAATTTTCTTATATTTAATCCATTTGAAATTGAGACCAAATACAATGAGTGTAAAAAATAAAATTACATAACTTGTTAGCTTTTGAAGAATTTCTTCCCAAACAGTAATAAGAAATGTACATGTGTACATTAAGAGATTTCTCTGGGGTCAGATTTTTTTTAGTATTATTCTTATTTAGTGAGAGAAAATTTTATGGTCATTCTTAAGGAACTCATAAGCTCCTTTCTGTTCTGCTGCTCACAGAAAGTGGAAAGGATTGCCTCTGCTTCTCTCTCGGGCAGAGAACACAAATACAACCCAACATTTTCACTGAAGGATCAGGGATTTTTACCATTTTCCCCCATGTCCTTCAGAGCAGTTCGTACAATCCACAGTGATCCAAGGACAAGAATATGCTTTCCCTTCTACCTTGGCAGGATTTTACAATGTCAAGGTAGGGCCTGAAAAGTGCTCTGAGATCCTTGCAGTTGAAGTGCTGAAAAGGCACAGGGAACTGCTCTGGTGTGATGAGACACCAACCTGACTGCAGCATGAGCCTCCTCATTACTACAGAAGACTTTGGAGGTCAAAAGCTGTCCTAATTTGACTATTTCCACCTGCTTTTTAATAGAAAGAATCTGATAGTGTTTGAATTATTCATTGATATTAAAATACAAAATCTTGAAGCACATCAGCCACTAAAGACTCCTCCTTGCAGAAGCCCTTCTGCATTTCTCTGGCCAGGGCTGCTTCTCCCTGCAGGGCAGAGCTGGAAAGTCTCCCCATGAGCTCCCAACACAGAATTGAAGCCTTGAATGCTCCCTGGCCACAGATTGAAGCCCTGAATGCGCAGTAACTGAATATTCATTTTGTCCATTCTTTAGAAAAATAGTTACAATTTGAAGCACAAGAATAACTCCATTCATGAGCCACGATGTGAGCAAAGCCTCTGCCACCAGTGCCGTGTCCGCTTTTCTTAATAGGAAGCCAACAAAGCTGATGTATTACCACATATAAAAATAATGAAAAAGAGATATCCAGGGAGAGAAATCATGTTTTTGTCATGAAGTGATGTGGGTTGATTATAAGCATAGGTGTTATTTCCCTCTGTTGTTCACTTGCCTGTGCAGAGCAGGACAATCAGGACGTGGAGTTCTGCTGCAGGGCTGGGCAGTATCAGGGTTTGTTTCAACATTTGGAGCAGCAGATACTTAGGGCAAAACTTTCCCCTGATTTGAGCTGAACTATTCATCACACACGTAGCTGTCATTAATCTTACATGCAGAGCCAGGCTTCTCATATTTCAAAACCTTTGGAGAGGCAGCTTTTTAATCTATATTTGGTTCTTCTTTTTTCCCCCTCTGAGATTGGTTTCTCTTTGCATATAATGCTGCAGTAGTTTCAATTTGAACAGAACCCTGAAATAAAATACTTGAATTTAAATCCCTAGCAGAGAGAAAGGAAACAATTATCTTGAAATTTCTTTTTTATTTTTTTGGAAGTAAAAAACTTCAATGACAGCACTGCTGACTGCTAAAATTGACATGTATTTTAACTTCTGTTTCAATCAATGCATTATCTTAATCACAACAAGAGGGCAATACTCCAGGATGGAGCCATAAATTCAATTAATCTCAGTCGTAATTTACAAAGCAATTCATTGTAATATAATGCAGCACCTTGAAGTATCTAAATTACAGCAGCTGAAGATCCTTAATGGCCAGAGGCAGATGCAGAAGCTGCCCAGCAGCTCCTGGTGGCAAATTCTAACTTCTGCCTCCTCTCTGACACACCATTCCAGACAAAAGGCAGATCTGCTCCTATGAGTCAGAAGAATGAAGGAAAAGGAAGAGGAAACAAAAATGTCAGGAAAAACAGGAGGAAAAGCAGATTTCCTGTGAGGGCAGCAAGTGGCAGAGGATTGAGGTCTAAGCTTATTCTCAAAAATACATGAATTATGGCAGGTGCAGGTTATGAAATATTTCTATCAAAACTTTCTGGTGACCAAGTGCAAAATTTTTAATTGATTTACATATCTCTCTGGGTTCTTGAGATAATAATATAGCTACCTGCTCATTTTTTTGTAGGTCTTTAATACAGCTCATACTCTAAACCATTCTGTCTGCTAATACCCAAACAGGATGTTCTTGGAATCCCAACCTCTTTGCCATTTTGCAGAGCAGAATCTGGACACAAAGCATTATAAATTCAGCACTGTGTGTCACTATGGGAACTGTTTCTGCTGCCAGACAGGGTTGGGAATGAGCTGGGAACTGGCTGCTCAGGCACGTGTGAGTGTCTGTGTGTGTGTGTCTGCCAGGCAGGCACACACAGAAACATTCTAATGCAGATATGGAAATTCTACCATTAAGTGTTTGCACCTCTTTGCTTCCCCATTTCTTCTTATTTTGCTTCATTTAGCATAGATTATCTCAGTTAGTCTGGCAACTAATCAATTACTGAATTCCTTTCAAAGGAAGGGAAAAGGAAGATTACAAAATTCATCAAGCTAGCATAAATCACCATATCTTCCCCACCTGAGGATCTGACCCTCTAACAGTAGTTCCTTTCTTCTTTATAAAGGTAATTATTCTATTAAAATTAATAATAAAATGGCTACTGCTGTGACTGAATTACATGGGATAAGCGTGAAATATTGTGATCAGTTCTGCTATGAATTAGTAATTACAGCGTGCCCAGTGAAATTTGCATACTTTGCTCTCCTTCCCTGCTATCTCTACCTTGGTTTAGTTGCCAGTGCTCTCTGCAGGGCTGGAGCTGGAGATTGCTGGTGCTTTATGCAAAGAGGAGGTGTTTGCAGAACATAGCACCCCTGAGTTTGAAGATAGCAGAAGAAGTTACAAGATAAGCTTGGGTTTATTTGGTGTTTGAAATAGCTGTGATTGCCTTTCTAAATGTGATGGTGTGGGGGGTTTTTAGTGCTTACATAGATGAGGTGAGGGGAAAAAGAAGAGGGGGGGAAATTCTGCCTCCTTTGCTCCTCCTGTTTCTGTGTGGAAAGTTTGTGTTCGTGTGACTTTGAGCAGTGAGAGTAGCTGGTATCTCAAAGGGATGGCAGCTGGAATAAGGGACAGCCGGAATAGGAGGAGCTCGTGGACCTGCTTCAGAAAGAGCTGTGTCCACTTACTTCATGCAGAGCTTAAAGGTGACCTTGAAGAGGATAAATTATACCAGGATGAAAGGCAGCCTTTCCCACACACATATTGAGAGACCTGCCTTGGGCCAGCAACAGCAATTACTTATCAGCTAAAGGATGGAATGTAATAATCCCTTTTTTTTTTTTTTTTTTTTTTTTGGTGGTACTATAAGGTTATAGGGCAGAAGTCAAGTGTCAGGTCCTGGTTTCTCAGGAAGAGAAGGCAGAAGGCAGGGAAAATCAGCCCTGCCATGCCAGGATACCTGCTCAGCTCAGCACGAGCTGAACACCCACATCCCAATGGAACAGGATCTAGGGAGAAAACAGATGGAGAGAGAGTTTCTCCCCCTCAACACTCAGTGACTGGAATCTGACATCCTACAGGAGCTGTATGTCAACTCAGCTCCAGAGGTGGAGAGAGGAAATCAGTGATGCCCAGGCAGGCTGGGAAAGCTCTAACTGGCTGCATTCCTGTGAGGTAATTGCTTTTGTTAATAGTATTTTATTGTTGTTATCCATATTAGGATGATCACAGGCTGGTTTAGATAGCATATGCTCGATTAAATAATGGCCTGATAAATGCAAACATGTTCCAATGGATAAAAAACTTGTTTCTCTTTCCTGAAAATAGTATGTAGCAACAGTTTCTCAAAAAAAGAAAAAAAAAGAAAAAAAAAAAAGGAAAAAAAAAGAGGAAAAGGACACTTATGCTGACATACTTAATGTAATATATTTTGTTTCTTTGGATAAGCTTTGATCTTGAAAATCCCCAAGTTAATAGAAATTTGTTCTTTTTCCTCCCTAAAATAGCCTGTGTAGTGTGCAGCTTATCCAGATCAATAGAAGCATTTTTTCACCCCAGGAATGCAACCTTAGACAACTTGTATAAAGGTCATATAAACTTTTGATGCAAGTCATTATTTTTAATTCCTGTGGTCTACCCGTGTTTCCTAGAACCTGAACTGTCCTTTCTGCAAATTACATTCCTTTTGTGAATATAAACAGTTTATTAAAACTCCTGTATTAATTATTTAAATGAGTTTATAAATATTTGAGGAAGCCCATGCAAAAGGCGCTCATAATAAATTATTATATTCTACCTTCATTGAAAGCTAAATTAAAGAACTTTTGTGAGACAGCCTATTCAGCTGCCTGTCATCACAAGGTCTGGGACAGGAGAAATTTGTCAAAGGACATAAAAATCGGCACCTAAAGGTCAAAGTGAGAGAACAAGATTTGTACCTTAGAGTGTTTGAACTAAATGTGACACAATCGAGTGTGGGACCATTCCTTTAGCTGTGCTCAGTGTCTCATGAAGGAGCATCAGTTTCCAGCCTCAGCTTTGGGATCACAGTTGTGGAGACTGAATTAGTGACAGAAGGGGAAGGATTGGTGCTAAGGAGAGGCCTGAAGCAGGTGAGAGGAGAAATCACTCACACAGATCGATTGATCGAAGGGGAAGTCAGATACTCTAAGTGGTGCTGGAAAGAATGACAACCCTGAGAGTCTATGGCAGATCAGCCTCAGCAGTGCACAGGGATTTCTTATATGAAGTGGAAAAATAAAATTATATTAAAAATGGCAGCAGCAGAATAGCAAAGACTTCTCTGGATAAACTTTTCTGGAAATTTTTTTCTGGATGGAAGAAAGCTTCCTATTGGAGCTCTCAGTTTTGCAGTGTAGGTAGGTAAGGGTCATTTTGTGGACATTCCCATCTTTTGGGTCCCATTCTTTGTGTACATGTCTGGCTGTCAAGGACATTGCACATTATAAATGCCAGGTGCCAGTCAGGACAGAAGTGCTTCTGCAGAATTTGGGTAATGGATAATTAAATTGATTAAACAGAATGAGATGTCTGGTGATGAACCCCTCCACCCTGTGCTTCTTTCTCAATTGTCCTGTGTTCGAGGAGCCTCATGAGGTGGGCACATGGATCCCATGACAATTTGGTAAAATCAGTTTGTGGCTGTGCAGGATGGACCAGGATGTAAATCCTCAGAGTGTGACCTGAGGTGATGGTTGATAAAACCAGAGCACTTTTAGAGATGGACTCAGCTCTCCAAGCAATGACAGCTCACATCAGCTGCACACAGCCAGTCTTTACTCCCAGCACTTTTCCACCAACCTGCTTCTCTTGTTCATCCACTTTCTCATCTATTGGAGATCACTAATAAAGCAGAAAATCAGAAATATGAAGTCTAAGGACTACAACCTAATGCCCAGAATTAAGGGGATCACTAGGCAATTATATTTTCTATTTGATCAGGTATTTTTGAAGATTAATATTTAGAAAGAAAACTCAGCTATTTCAATCTTGTTCTGTTTTAGTGCCTTGAAATGATGGAGGAAGGGACTATTGCAAAAATAAAAAATTATAAAATCACAAAATTTCATCTAAAACTTTCTGTTCAGTGTTCTGGTAACTATAGCAATTCCCAGCATCTTTATTTAGCTATTTATCTTCGGAGAGCTCCTGCTTGCATACATTTTGCAACTGGCAGAGCTGAACACATTCTGCAAAACCTTTTCCACTGATTCATGCTCATAATAGTAAAGTGCTTGTGCTGAGCATGCTCAGGCTCCACATACATTCATTTTGTATGAGCATTAATGAGATCAAGTAGAACAAGGACAGATGTTTGTGAAAAACCCTCTTTTATAGTGATGAGAACAGAGCTTGCACCTCAGAGAATCACCTGAGCAGAGTGGGCACAAGGCTCCTGGAGTACCTGGAGTCTGAGGCTCACAGCTCCTTCCACCTTCTTATTTTTTCAAGAGCACCTTGTGCATCTTGACCATCTTGTGCATTACAATGGAAATAATGATCTTTGTATAAATTCAGGATTATTCATTCTAAGGACAACAGGGTAAGGTCATTGTATGAATTATTAGTAGCAAAGAGTTACCCAGAAGAACTGAAATCCAGGCCTCTTCCAAGGTAAAACAAAAAAAAAAAAAAAAGAAAGAGAGGAAAAATATCACTGTGAATGGTAGTGAATTTTTGATCTTTAATACAACTCAGAGTTAAATTGAACAGAGGCAAAAAGACATGAGCTGTGCCAATAGCAGCGTGGCCATGAAATTTCAAGTGCCCATTAAAAGACTTCTCAGCTCTGTAAAAGGTCTCAGAGTAAATAAGCATTATGAGCACTGAAGGAAAACATAATTTCAAAGGAAAGCTTGTCAGTTAAGGTCAGTTTAATATCCACACATGAATTTCACTGTTTCTAAGTCTTGCTGATAAGCTTTTATAATTGAGTTACTTCTCTTATTCCATGCATATTGAAGCAGTAATTAAGCTATGATATGAAATACAAAATATTGTGTGCTCAATTCATCAATTTTTGTTCAGTCTCACAGTTCTTGTTCCAATTGCATTGGCATTGTTGCACTGAAATATCTCCCAATCTATCATGTCAAGATTATGCATGATGTAATTTGTAATAGCAGCTAGGGATTTGTTTACAAAAAACAAATGTTCCTTTAATCTTTGAAACAAAATTAAGCTTGTCTTACATCACGGAACAAAGATAGCTGAATGAATACAACACTTTTAATAAATCAGTAATTACCTTGTGTAGTGCCAATTGGCTCATTTAACTTGACCTTTGAAAACAACTTCCTCCACACAGATTTTAAAATGTGCTCTTCTGGATTGTGGAGAGATGAATGCTGTAAAGCAATTCCCAGTTCATGGAAGAGAATTTGGACCTTATTGTCTTTTCCCAGCAGAGATAATTGCAAGTTAACTAAACTACCTCCTCAAGAGATGTGCAGGCTCTGCCTGGGGTAGCCCTGTGCATAAAGCAGCAAACACCACGTGCAAGTTCAGAGTGCCATCATTAGAGCAATAAAAGCTCCCTTCGTTTTCCTTTCACGTGGAATCCTGCCTGCAATGAGAGCACAGGGCACTTGGCCCCGTGCAGGGTGGGTTTGGGTTGGTGGAGGTCTGAATAAACAAATTTCTGTAGCTGGACTGAAATTATCTGCTGGGTACAGACACCAGCAAAGGGCTGCTCCCACCCTTCCTGGGATTTTGCTCCAGGAATCTTCCAAGTCTGATTATTATCCTCTTTTTAGCCTTTTTAAGGGGACAATAGCAGATGGCTTAAAGTACTTCACACCTCTTCGGAGCCTCTTTTCCCGAAAAACTCCTTGATATCCAGATTTTAGGAGAAATATAGAGTCAGAGAATCCCAGAATGGTTTGGGTTGGAAGGGACCTTAAAGCCCATCCTGTCCCACCTCTGCCACGGGCAGGGACACCTTCCACTGTCCCAGGTTGCTCCAAGCCCTGTCCAACCTGGCCTTGGACATTCCAGGGATCCAGGGGCAGCCACAGCTGCTCTGGGCACCTGTGCCAGGGCCTGCCCACCCTCGCAGGGAAGAATTTTTTCTTAACTACTAATCTTAACCTGCCCTCTTTCACCCGTTTACTGCTCAGGTTCTTTCAAGTATTCAGTTCTTTTGCCACTTTTCCTGCCCTCTCTTGCTTTCTCCAGCACTAGGCACCCATCTGTTATAATTATATTATATTATAATCATATTATAATAGCCCCCACTATTGCAGAGACTCTTGGAAACTCAGCCACATATTTCAACATTTTCTGAGTTTGGAGTTCCAGCCACAGGTCTCTAAAGCACAGAGAACTTAGTAATTTTCACAGAGGATACGGGCTTACATTTCAAAAAGAAAGTCAAAGCAAAAACCATTTTTTAATGGAAAAGAATACACAAAAAAAAACCCAAACCAAAACAAAAAAGGTGTTTTTCATTGACTAATGACACATAATCACATTACATCCTATTATTTTTTGTAGATTAGATGGAAGAATTTTCTACGTGTATTTATTTACATATTTATTTATTTAAATATTTCTTTATTTCTCTGTTAACAAGAGTTTCTCTGGTAATGAGAGAAACACCACACAATTTATACCCAAGTGGTACACCAGAATTTAATTTCATAACTGATAACCCTCCAATATATTATGCATGCTTTGTTATGCCTTATAAATGCATTGCAGTTATATAATTTATTCATTTCCAGTTTCATAGAGTGTTTTGCTGCTAGGCTGTGATTCTGGCACCACATTCAGTCAGAATTTCACAATAGACTTTCACCCTTCCCAGCCCATTTCACTGCTTTTCCCTTCCACACCCCAAACCCAACACCAAGAGCACAGGAACTCAGATTTGAGCAAATGGCAGCTTTTACAGACACCAGGTTTGGTCTGAAGTCTGCAAAACCTGAGGGTTTTTTCCCCTGTTTCTCCAGTAACTGTTGGATCACACATTAAACACAGATTGTTGGTTTACATATATAAATATACATATACATATACATAGACATAGACATAGATATAGATATATGTAAACCAACATGATTTAGGTTCCCAGCAGCCACTGGAGGAATAGCACTGCAAGGCCACACACAAACCTCTGTGTGCCCCCCTAATCTTCATCTCACAGCCTGGCTCTTCTCCCTCTGCATTTCAACTCATTCATTTACTTTATTAATGAATTATTATTCCTGAAAAATTACCACTGCACCGAGATATAATTCTTTGATGGCACACCAGTCCTCAGCTCTGGTCCGAAACATGTCTGTGAATATTTATAAGTGATTTCCTATTGTCTTTCCAAATATATATAAATATGTTGCATTTCAGAGGCATTTCATTAAATATAGAACAATAATATTAAGCTCTCACTAGGTTATCTGAAACCACTCAAAGAGGGTGTAAATAACATTGCTTCATTGCACAAATATTTTAGCAGCTTTCTCTCAGCCTAGTTCTGCAGGGAAGGGTTCCAAACTTCAGTAATAAATAGCAGCAATGAGTCTCCCTAACCTACAAAAGAACCCCAGACAGGCTGGAAGGGGGTCCTCAGTCGCCTGCATTCACATCAGCTCCCTGAATGTTGGATTTCATGTCCTCATCAGCCTCATCAGCACTCATTAGTGCCAGCAGGGTGCTCTCAAATGCCCCACTCTTTGCAGAGAGGTTATGTCAACCACCAGTAAACTCACACACATTAAACTGTAAATAAAGTTGGCCGCTTGATGCTTGCCTTGGATATATGTGGCTGTGCAAGAATTCAGGAAATTCCATGAAATAATATAAGACTGTGTTCTAGCACTCTGGAAGGTCATAGAGTACAGTATGAACTTTTGGGGAGACAAGTTAATCATACATGATTTATTTTATCATTTCATGTCCTTTCTCTCTGCCACAGATATCTGCAAAAATCTGTTTTGTCGAGGCTTGCTCTGCCTTTCCTTTGCAGAAATCAAGTTTCCTGATAGATAATGTGCTGAGGGCTCTGTTAGAATATCAACTATGATCCATGACTTTCAGAGAAAAAAGTGTCAAGTTCAGTGGAATGTGGAATAATTACAGCTTAAAGAAGCCTACCACACTTTATGAGTACAGGACTATCAAATGAGACCAGGGCTGGGAGCCAGCTGCCAGCACAACTGGCCTGGGACCTGCTGGCATCTCCTGAAGGAATGCCCCAAGAGGCCTCCCAGCCTGACAGCTTCTTGCTGGCTTCATTTTTGTACTTCCAAAAATCCCAGACTTTGAAAAGGTCTCACAAGTTGAACTGTGAGGGGCTAGGAAATATTTTGATTTTTTTTGCTTGTCGCTGCTGCTGAGATCTTCCCGACCCAGAAAATGGTTATGCAAACTCTACAGTTCTCCTTAATCTCTGGGTGCTTTACCTGTGTGCCCAGCTAATAAATCAGTGTTTTACTCTGAACAGCTGGGCACACTTTACAGGTGCCCAGAGGACCTGGGTACTGTCAGTGGGCTCAGGGAAGTGAAGATGCTCCTTCACTCACCATGGAGGTGCTGCCCAGGAGGAATCCTGGCCCCACCTCAGCCCCATGCCTAGAGCTGCAAAGAAAGGGACATGGAAAAATGACAAAGCTGCAGCAGCTGATGCTCCCAATCTGAGCAGCATTGAGGGCAGGAAATTCCTTGGCAAAATCTAAGCTTTTTGTGTGAAATCTGCTCTTTAATAGACCATCTCCATTCAGCTCAGAGGCAAGAATGTGCTTAAGGACTTTCTGGCAGCACTTCACATATTTTTAATATTATAATTTATTTTCATAGTACCTAAGAGACCCATTCTTCAAGTTGTACAGTTGGAGAAAAAAACGTCAGTCCCAAACTCCTGCAATTCAGTGTTAAAGTTCAGCAGGGCAGGAGAGACAGAGGGCAACGTACAAGGAGACACGGCAAGAATAATTCATCCTCTAAGTAAATAAAATTGCAAATGGCAAACTGGTATAGCAAGGAGATGATTTACCTGTAGAAATAGAGCAAGTGAGAAGCAGAGCTGGGATTAAACAAGCCTTGGGAGTTTCTGCTTCTCAGGCCGTTAGGCACCACCACCTCCATTGGTCACATTGTTACCAGGGAAGCGCACAACGTGTTTATGTCATTTTTCCTAATTTACTTAACAGTATGTTGGCTGCTAGGAAATGGCAATGTAAGTGGTTTTTCACTAGGGAGTCTTCCCATGCTGTCGAATTTGCACCCTTCTTTGCTGGTTTATGTGGATCTTAAAAGGAAATTGTTCATGGAGTCTTTGCATTTAATCTGCCCTTTCATATTTCATGGTGCAGCCCACCGTGTTGTTCAGACATGTAATACACTCTTAAAAATACCTTACTCTAGCTGCTGAATATTTTGCAATGGAGAATCAGGAATTCTGAATGGGGAAAAAAAATTAAATCATCAATTCTTTCAATTCTGCCAGTGAATTAATAAAACATTTCAAAAAAAACACCTCGAGAATATCATAAAGATCAGAGCGTTCAAAAAAAAAAGTTTAGTATGCTAATGTCTTTTTAATGTTTACTACGATTAAAAAATATTAAATTAACTCAGCAAGACTGAATTTGAGGCAATTAGAGATATGAGACACCACTTACCAGACTGATTGCACTGTGCTTGTATTTTAAACAAGAGAAATGTCCATTTTCTCAGAGCTATGAGAGGTCTGTTATCAAAGCCTGTGAAGCATTGCACTGCAAGAGCATTAGATTGATACTTCTAAAATTGAGTAAGATTGAATTAAAAGCAGAGAGTTTGATAGTTTGCACTCCCTGTAGGGAACATCCTGCATTTCTCCCAGATAGCAATATTCAACCTGAGATCTTTTGTTTTGGATTTGTATTCTTTAATTTATCAGATTACTTCTCTACAGCTCCCAGAGTAGTTGCTATCTCAGTCTATTTATGAAATACATAACCCTTCAGATGACACTTTCTTTCAGTCCAGTTTTCTCATCCTCCCAGAAAGTGTGTTCCCACCCCTGTAATTCATTCTGCTCCCCATGACACTCCAATAAACTAAGAGAAACTGCATGTCTCATTCAATTCTCTGAGATTTTGTTGTATAAGGAATAGGTGAGCACAGGGTTACAGTTTTTCTCATTCTAGTTTATACCCTTAAAAAAAAAAAAAGTGAGAAACTACTTGAAAGATTTTACCCACCTCTGTGCTGTTGCTATTGCCAAAATCTCCATCAGTGCAAGAATCTCTCACAGGGAGTTTGAACTTTCCTTTAATCTAATCCATTTAGAAAATGACTCACAATATATTGAATAAAGTGAAGAAAATTGATATCTTTTCATTAAGCTGACAAAGTCTTTTTCACTTCTGACATCTGTGAAATGTGTTCTCTATTTAAATTTTATTTATATCAATCTTCGCTGGTGGAAACGAGATTAAAACGGAATGCTCTGTACTTACAGGGAAAACTTCCCCGTCCTGCAATGAGTGTCACACTGGCTTTGAAAATGAGCTTCTTATTCCTTGCAGTAACACGATACCTATGATCAGGAGGAACCACAATCTAACATCTCCATTCCTTTGTATTCTATTTCTGTATAAACAAAATGTGTGCACTTTATCACAGGCAGAAAGAGAGAGCTGCTGTGGCTTTATAATGGCAGCTGCAGAAGCAATCTTGGAACATTTTAATACATAGCATGCTCCCTCTAAACTGTTGAAAAATGCATGATACTTTTCTTGTTTTCATATTTCAGGGTATTCCATAAACATGAATTAAAGTTATTCGTTACTCTGTGAGGATGGTCTTATTGTTACATTGTTAAATATAATGTCTTTATACTTATTGCTATATAGACTCTGTCATATTGTTAAAGCAATTTCCTAAATACAAAGGCAGAGAAGTTAAGGAGAATTTTATCTGCAAAATAAACAAACAAACAAACAAACAAAATTTCCATTTTCTCTACAGACAGGAGTAGCAAAAATGACAGAAGCAATTGCCTGTGATTGTCTGGGCTGTGTGTGCACATTTTCTCTGCCCATGTCCTGTTAATCACCTGTAAAATGTTTTTGAGGAACTGAGTAGCCTCGGTTTAATGCAAGAACTTGAAGGCTGAGAAATGTGAAACATTATAAATTCAGGAGCTTCAGCAGGCAGCTTTAATCAAATGGAACGTGTATTTTTTCCAAACTTTGACTCAAGAGGAAGATGATTGAATAATTAGTGTTTCCATGTTGTTTTATCTTTTAGGTGTAGATATATGAAGGTGTTCAGTGGATTTCTACTGCCCCTTAATAGAATACTTTGATACTTTGAAATTGGGAAAACTTTTCCCCAGCCAGTTGCCTCATGCATCAAAACTCTGTGCTCCAGATGATGCACAAGAGCAAATCAAAGCATGGCCACTACCCTTGTGCAACCTCCAAAGGGTCTCGTGAACTTTGAAGGCTGAATCCCACTGTATCCAGGAAGTTCCATGCAGCCACCTAAGGCTTTGGGCATTATCTTTGGGAACAAATGTATTTTAAAATGCAATAGAATTGTGTAAACATGAGAAAATAGAAGCTATTCTATTGGTTTTTCCCTGTATTCTATCTGATCTTCAGATTCCTTATTTATAGTTTATTTGTCTAGAGCCCGTGATTTGCAATTTCAGCCAAATACTTTTGTGTGTGTTAATCCATGCAGACTAAATACAACAAAAGTTAAATATTTTAATCAAAATTATTCTATGGCTTTGCAAACAAAGATTTTTTAAAAGTGTGAGTTGGGCTGAAAAACAAACCTTGAGAATTTCCTGAAGAAAGTTGCTTTTTCCCCCAGCTCCACTGGTGCTTTGTTAAGAGTTAAATATTACAAAAGAAGCATTTTCTTGAAAATAGTTCAGGTGTAAACAATCCCTTATTTAACCTAGAAGGTGATGGGAAAAAAGAAGAAAAAAACAAAAACACTGAAACAAAACACAAGCAAAGCAGGAGTAGTCAAGGCTCTTCTGTTCCACGTCCTTTTCCTTTCCCCATGGCAGAGGGATCTGTCTCAGTTAATTCAGCCTTGCATGAAGAAACTCTTGTGCTTCATGTATTCCCCAGACAATGAGAAGAACACAATGAGAAGCACTCCAGCATGCTACAGGTGTGTAATTCAGCATGATGTGAGCACTCACAGCCTGTGTTGCCTGGTGATTAACAGGAATCTCTAATTCTCACCCGCGATGAGTGGTTCGGGTCACTGAGAAGTTCAGGTTCCTCGGGGGCTGGGAGTTCTTGAATAAAAACCACCCTGAGGGGGAGCGTCTTAATTTGAGCAATTCCCTCTCTCACCCCACTGCCTCAGCTCATCTCAAAGTGACATAACCTGAACAGAGAGAAGCTGCATCCTTTCCCTGGGGAAGGTTTCTCCCCTCCTCCTACAGACTGGTGGGACCAATCTCAAATGCTGCGAACTGTGATTCATTTTAAAGCTTTTCCCTCCCTCTTTGAACAGAGCTGAAGGTGTAAAACTTTGAAATCAAGTAGAACTCAAAGGATCAGCAGTACCCAGGAAAAACAACTGGTCCTAAAGATTAAAAGGCTCTTAATAGAAGAGAAAACCTATAAACACAAGATTAAAAGAAAATAATTTTTCTTTGGGTTTTGGACGCCCCTGCCATGGTATGGGGCTGAGGACTAGACCACAGTGAGCTTTGTAGTGCTTCAGACTACAAAGGATTTTGCCTACTTACATATTAGAGACAAAGAGGAGCTTTTCATCTGCAAATTTCCCCCCTTAGTTTGCCTCATTATAAAAGGAGCCTGGTCTTCAGCCCAGGTGAGGTTGCTCACTGATGAGCACTGTGATCACAAATCAATAAAAATATGTATGTATATACTAAAACCTATACACCACTACATTAAGGTTCAGCACTGACTTTGCATTTGAGTCTTTTTCAAGGTCAAGATCTGAATACTTGGGCTGTATTTAACAGCATCAATAAGTAGTGAGATCATTTTAATTGCTATGAACAGCATTGCTTCTCCATGCTGCCTCTCAGTCTGCATTCACCTCATATCTCTGTTTTACACTGTAAACTGCCCAGGCTCAGGTTTGTGGGTTTTAGTACCTCACACCATAGGATCCTTCTCCGTGGTTATTTAATGCTTCAGCACTGCTCCTAGTAAATAATGATCATCATCACTTTTGATTCCATGTCACAGAATTCTTCTCACGCATCCTGAGGATGCTCTGCTCTGATGATTGCTGTGAACGCCAGTATTTAGCAGGATATGGTTTTTCAGTTTGCCCACTGCACAATCTATTATTAGAGCACAGATTCAGCCCTCACACCTTTTCATGCATAGCAAAGAGAAAGATCTCTTTTCACTGCTGTTAGCAGCATTAATGATACCCTTATGAAAAAGGTGTGTGAATAGCATCATTAAACTGCCTTGCCAGCACAGGTGTAAAGAGCTTTATTTTGTCTTGTATATGTGGATAAATGATACATTATATGATAAAAATCAGATACAAACCATGGGAAGAACCAGGAAAGACAACACTGAGAGTCATATGATCATTGTAGGGCCCCTCAAACTGAACTATTATATTCAATTTTATGTTCAAGAATTTAATTATAAGCTCTCTAATGTCCTTAAATCAATGCATGCACAACGGGGCATTTTCCAGATCTGAATGGCAGTCAGCTGGTGTATATATATATTAATATATATGTATAAGGTAGGCAGCTGCTTCAAAGGCATTTTGAGGGCTTGAAGCAGCCATGAGGGATGACATGAATGGGTTAAGCATCTCTCTTTGAGTGACTGTGCAGAAAACTCTGACAGGCTTCCTGAATGCAACCATGAAATTAATTCTTGCCAGAGAAAGCAAACCACAAAAAGAGCCACTCATGAGCCAACTCGTCACAGTTGCAAGGTTAGCCAAAGTTTATCAAAATCCCCAGACAAAAAATGTCATTAAGATACAGTTAAGGATATAGTCAGATACCAATTCCCAGGCAAGAAACTTCATTAAGGTACATTCAAGGTTGTAAACATATGTGCCAATTAAATTCAAACAACTGGGTCCAAACACTGCCATTATTTATGATGTTAAATATTTATAAATTAAAAGTTACTTTTAGAGATAATATGGTTTCTATAAAATTTATAATCATGTTTCAACAAACAGCTTCTGCTCCTGTTCAGTGTTACCTTACCCTCTATTTCTACTTGTAGTGCTCCCTGTGATGACATATTGGGAAAGCTAACAGTCTCCATGGGTTCAAATAATTCTGAACAGATTTATGGTAAAAAAAAAAAACCTCCAGCTGTAGGTCCTGAAAGCAAAGCAGACATAATTTTATGTGGAGTACACTGAACCAGAAGCCCTGAAGACCTGGAGAATATTCTGAGGAAAATCCCTTCAGACTTGCCTTGTTCTTGTAGACATCCATGAAGATCAGGTTGGCACTCAGGGACAGGGGCTGTTCCTGGCTGGTCCTTTGGTCTGCAGCAGAATTGCTGCCATCACAGCATCCCCTGTGCCACAGCACAGGAGCAGACGAGATCTCCTGTGTGAAGAGGCTCTGGCAAGCAGTGCACTGTCTTAGGCAATAGAGGATGCCAAACAAGTAATTAAATATGAAATCCTTACAACTAAACTCCAGTTGAAGGGACACTCTGCCTTTTAACTGCAGTGTTAGACCCTTGAGACATTATTTAATTAGATTTGGTCATTGTAACATAGTTGTGAACATTGTCTTTTCTCTTTTAGCTTCTATAGTGATTGGGAAATGGTGGTGTGAGATGGAGCCCTGCCTAGAAGGAGAGGAATGTAAGACATTGCCTGATAATTCTGGATGGATGTGTGCAACTGGCAATAAAATCAAGACCACCAGAGTAAGTTTCCTTTCTGTCTGCACCCAGGAGGTCTTTATAAGAAAGGGAATCAGTAATGACTGCTCACCCATGGCTTTTCCATCATCATGCCTGATGTAAAAATCTTAAAGACCACTATCATGATCACCCAGTGCTTGTGACCATAAATTTGGTGAAAATTCAGATGGATCAGGCTGTTCAGCTGGGTCCAGGCTTGGTAACCAGCAGGTTGGAGCTTCTGAATGGCCAGGTCACTTTCTTACAGACATTGCCACCCCAAAATACCCCTAATTCACACTTCTGAGTCCCTTTCTGGTGGCTAAAGGGAAGAATGTTAGCTCAGAGGGATCTGCTGGACCCTGTGTCCATTCCTTGGCTCTTCCAGGCCACATCTGGATTAGCAGCTGTACAAGGGCTTTGTAGCAGAGGACTCAACTCTCTGTTTGCACTGCAGGTCTCACTTCAGAGCAGCTCCAAGCCCAAGAACTCATTAGTGACAAGCTCTTGAGATGCTGCAGGTTCAGGTAACACAGGCCAACAGGTGACAGCAGCTTTCACCACACCCTGCCAGGAAAAGGCAGAGACTGGGCTGCAAAGAGAGGGTGTGAATGAGCTGCCTAAACTCCCACTATGAGATTACCTTGGGAATAAAAGTGTTTTTCAGAGATAGACTCTAGCTTTTCTTTGGCATTGTGCAACTGTTTCACAGCCATTGTCTTAAAATTGTCACCTATATCTGTATTCAACAATTTTAATTAACTAATTTTCATATAACAATTGATTTTTTCCAAGAAAATTACACGGTTGTCAACCCAAAATGCTTTTATAAATATATAGATTTTCATTTTCTGCGAATTGGAAAATGGCTTTTGAAGCCTGCTAAATGAAAAAGAATGTTCCATATTTTTTTCCCTGTTTGATAAGAAATTCTACATACTCATGCTCAGCTGCTAATTCACAGGAATGTGCAGCGTCGTGTTGTGATTTCCTGACTTCTTCCTTTCTCTCCAATCCTAACTCCAGTCATTTTTCATGTCCTCAAGGCCTTCTGTTGAAGGAGGAGACTTTACCCTAATTGATCCCCGTGCCACCTGAACCCTTTTCTTTCCCTCCATAGGATCTACCCCAGGATGAATGATTTGTATTGCAACCCTCATTTCTGGAGCAGAGCCACACCAACACATAAATTATCAGGAGACCTGCTGATTTAGGAGGTTTTCTTTGTAGGAAGCAGGAAGTGGCCCTCAAAAACAAGATCCATGTGATCTCTTTGTCACCTCCGAGAAAAGGAGGAAGGATGGAGGGAACTGGGATTCCTTGGCTCAGTTTCTTTCTGTGGTGCTGTTCCTGCAAATCTCTCTGTGCCCACAGCTGATCTCTTCCCACTGCAGCCCCACTGGAAGGCTGTTTCCTAATGAATGTGCCTTGCAGTGAAATTTAAAAATCTCAGACCACAGACTCGCTACATGTCCTTTCCAGTGAGGAGAGTGGGGAGTTAAAATGGAAGAAAGTGATGTAGAAGAACTAAGCAGCAACATGAAGCATCTTATACAATAATTCAACCCTTCTGCAGTCTGTCTACAAGTTATATAATTGAGGAATTGCACTTTCTTTATTCAGGGAAGCTGTCCTTCTCTTAAGTCCCCCAATCCTCATCATATAAACTAGTTTTAGGCGATAGAAGTGATTGCTAGAAATTTAGAAGCTTCATTAATATGCAGATGTATGGTCCAATCTATTCAGTATGCATTATTGTATTTCATTTGAATTAAATACTTGCAGAGTGAGTGCTCATAACTGAAAAAATATTTCATTTACCCACAGGAGTTATTTTAATTAGCATGTGAGGAGAGTACCTTATGGTGCTGCTTCCAGTAGAATTTTGCTTTGTTGCTTTAAAATATCATTACAGAACCCAATTGACAAAGGCAACATGACATGATGCACTCAGCAACTGTCTCTTGCATTTTCTAAGGAAAAATTCGACTTCTTAGTCCCTGAAACTTTGCTGGAATCTGTACCACTGCATCAAGACTGGCAACAGGAATATAAAATAATGGAAGAAATCGGATCCTGAAACAGGCTTTTTTTCTTTGTTTTGCCATTTCAAACAGCAGCAGAGAATGAGATTACAATGTAATCTGCCCTGACCACAATCCAGGTTCCAAGATTGGGCTGTTTGTGTCTTACTTGAGTAGTTAAGGAAGTTAAAGCAGGAGAAACAAGACAAATCAGTCAACATCCCAGTTCTCTCTGAGGTGATTAGGCAGAAAGCTACAGCAGGTCTCCATAGGCTGTAAACTGTAAACTGTTTTAATGAAGGCTTTTCCTTACACTAAAGACATTTACATTAGGCAGCTGCTGTCCTGACAAGGAAAACATTCACATTTATGACTCTTGGGATTAAGATACCCATTACTACATTCTTCCAGGCCCACAGGAAATCACATATAAGCATGTATATATACATATATATACACTAATACACGGATATAAGCAATATATATAATTTTCTATGGTAGTTCTAAGCTTCATGGTTGGGTTTCAGAAGTGGTTAGTACTGATTAGTGTCACAAGGAGGTGGACAACAGACTCAGTGAAGTCTTTACCAGTACATTCTTCATTCCTTCCTTTTCATGCATTTATTTCTGTGTTTAGCCCTTTAGCATAGCTCACTAATTAAGTTTTTCAAGCCAAAATTATAAAGCTCACAGCTTCCCTAAATTGATTTGTTTTCTATTGATGGTCAGGCAGGTGACAAACACTGGAAGGAAATCATTTTGACATTCAATTTTTGGAGCAGTTTCAATGCTTTTTTAATCCCTCGTCACTTTTTCTTTTTTTTTTTCATTTATTTAAGAACTTTCAATGCTTTCCTTAAAAATGTGAGGTTCTTGGAGCTGTACTAGGACCTGCTGGAGGTCACATTGCCACTTTCAGCACAGCAACCGGCACCAGTGGAAATAGAAGAGCAGCATCTCAGGCTGGATGCTGCTGATATTGTGGAGCATGGAAATTAATATGCTGATGAGCTGGAAATGGGCAGAGGAACTCAGCTCAAAGCCCCTCTCCAGTTTCTCAGCCTGTGCCTTGAGTTACAGCCTGGTTTGATCAGTTTAACCAGTTTGAACAAGTTTTGACCTATCTGAACTAGTTCTGACCACTTTGAACTGGCTTCAATAGGTTTGATTTGGTTTAAACTGGTCTTAACTGATTTCTCCCTTTTTAATCCTGTTTTGGCCAGTCTAATCTGGTTTGAACTGGTTTTGACTGATTTAATCTAGTTTAAACCATTTGTTTTAGTTTTAACTGGTGGGATTCAGTTTTATTCTATTTGAACTGGCTGGATCTCATGTAAATCTCTCTTGCTCTAATATTTAATCACCTCGTGCTTAGATAATCATCTGTAGCCCTGATTTAATGGCCAAGCCTGATAATATTCAAGTTTCAACTGAGTTTCATTGCTGACCCAGGCTCCTGGCAAAGGGCTGAACCCCTTTGATGTTCATCTGGGTGCACCAGTACAGGAAAGAAACAGAAGCATCTCCTTGAGAGCACTATTTTTGCTGTTGGTCACTTGTTCTTATTTCAGCACCTTAAAAAACAACTCCTGGGCATTGGTGTTTCCTCTTGCAGCACTCAGATCAATTTTGGTGGTAGGCACAAGGAGGGATGGGTTTTGGTCTGTTGCAGGGTGTGATATCTCACCCGAGGTGAGTAGATGGAGTAGCTGCTGTGGCCAGTCACTGCCCTGTCCTCTGGGTAAGTGGGTTGGTGGGGATCCAAAGAAACCGGAAAGGTGGATGCTCCTGCCTGTCTTGTCACTGGAATCACTCTGGGAAGGGGAGGGTGGAAGGCTGGGGTGAGCACAGCCCAAAGCTGTCCTGGCATGTCCTTACTTGAAGGGCTCCTACAAGGAAGATGGAGAGAGACTCTTTACAAGGACATTGGGGAACAGCACAAGGATGAATGGCTTCAGACTGACAGACAGTAAGTTTAGATTGGGTATAAGGAAGGAATTCTTCCCTGTAAGGGTGGGCAGACCCTGGCACAGGATGCCCAGAGCAGCTGTGGCTGCCCCATCCCTGGAAATGTCCAAGGCCAGGTTGGACAGGGCTTGGAGCAACCTGGGACAGTGGAAGCTGTCCCTGCCAAACCAGGACATTCTGTGATTCTGTGATGTCCAGCACCACCAGCCCAGGTGGTAAATGAACATCCAATATCTCCCAAGGCAGAGGCAGGATCTTGCTCAGGATCTGTCTCTTGCATAATTTTTACACCCCTGCAGTGCTAAAAGACATACACCCCTCTAGTATTGCATTTAAACTCAGCTATATCAATCAGCTATATCCCACAGAGCCTGGGTCTTTCTTTTCCAAAAGACTATATTTTAAAAATAACATATTATGCATAACTGACTCTTTCCCATTTCTCACTGCAGATCCACCCAAGGACTTAACAGAGCACCCACGTCTGCACGGAGACAGTGAAAGCCCTGCTGATTTATGAGGACAAAGTATTGAAAGTTTAAAACCATCTCAGCATTTACAAGCCAAATGGATTTCTTATTTGCACTTTGACTGTTTACCAGAAAACAACAGTGGCTTTACTGTGTGAAAGAAAGGATTCGGTGGAAATAATGGCCCTGATTTTTGACAGCTGAAAATAAAAAATGAAGAAAGTGGTTCCTTTGGTAAAGTTTCTGAGATTGCAAAGTACAAGCAACAGTATAAGTTTGGATCTACAATTTACTTTATACCAGTTAAAGTATATATATATATAGAAATATATATATATTAATATATGATATTTTGAAATAAAAGCCTCTCTCTTCAAGAAATTGAATAGTACCACACTTTGCTGCAGCCGCTGTATTTTTTTTTTTTTTCCTTTTTTGCAATGGTCTGGAAGTTCCCTACCTGTTTGAGAGAGAAATGTGGCAGTGAAGAGGCAAAGCAAACCTGCTGTGGTACAAGGACGCCTAAGAGCTCCACGAATCCTACCGATGCAGCATCCAGAGCTTCCTGTTCCCTTCGGCAGAATTTTGAGGGCATTTGTTGTTCCACTTTGTGTTCTGGAGGCTTTTCCCCTTGTGCAATACTAGCATGCTGGCTTTGCTTCATTAACCATACTTGATTGATATATAACAATGATAATTCTATCCTCCTCCAAGAAAATATTTTTAGAGTTGCTAGATATTCCATGAAGAAGAGATGGACAACTACTGAGTGAAGTACAGTATGTATTAAAAGTTCATTTGGCAGAGTTTGGTAGACTGTGAGCTCCCTTCTTATTAAAGATGTACTGTACGTACAATGTCTTCAGACTTTGTATAGCTCGTAGAGACTCCAGTAAAAACCCAGTAACCACCTCCAAAGCTTTGCATTGTTGGCTCACTAATTCTTTGAAACAACAACAAAGCTATTTCTTCCCAGACCAAGCACGTGAGGGGAATTTTTCATAAGGTTTGGTTTTTCAGGAGCCCATTTGCAATTGGTGAACAGGCACCTCAGCATAAGCATGCCTCTGTGGACACCTGGCTGTGTGCACTTATCCCACAGCACACATGGTAGAACTACCTAAATTTAAGTTTCCCTCATTGCAGGCCAGCTGAGAGCATTTGCCACCAGCTAAAAGCATACATAAGCAATTCTGTGGCATAGCAAATGCCCAACAGTTTGTGGCAAGCACAAACTTGTGGCTCATCCCTGCTTTTGCTTCGGAATAGTTTCCTTTGGTTTATTGTCAATCTGTTTCTTGCTATGGTGAGTTCAGCTGAGCTGAGATCTCCTCAGCAAGGATGTGTCCACAGAGACCTTGACCCAGTCGCTGAGAGCAGTCTGAGCTCCCATTTCTGGCTGAGCTGTAGCTGTTCACCAGGCACTCTGGCCCTGGCATTGCTGAAGAAAGATCAAATCTGAGGGCTGAAATGTGCAAGCCTAGTTCAAATTCCCAGGCACTTTTGTGAGCAGTCCAATTAATTTCAGGGGGGTTATTGGTGTGGAAAAGTGTCTTGCTGTCACGCATAAGTCTGTGCAATCTACCCTTCAGTCTGCCTAATGCTACCAAATCAAAGAGGAATAGGGAATTGTAAAACTAGTTCTGTCCAGTCCAGCTTCATTCCTTTAATATTTCCAATTTCCTTTCAGCCTGCTTACCTGTCTCTCACAGGATGCCTTTGGCCATGCTGATCACTTTTAATCCAATGCAAAGGAAGTACTTCACTTCCCATCCTAGATTTGGTTGAAATTCTCCCACTAAGTTTCTTTCTCCTTCAGGGTAACCTCTTCAATCCTGATGCTTCAAGAGGCAGAAATTGTCACTGTAATTACAGTGTAGATTAAAGCTGCTACATGACGTGTCACGCCATGTTCCATGCTGGCTTTCCATGCTGGTCTTTTCCCAGTGCTCACAGTGGAAATGGATAAGCTCTTTCCAAGTACTTCTATTATCTCCCTGCAAAAATACTAGTGAAGAGTATCCAGGGAAGAAACAGACTACCCAGAAATTGGTATAATCACTATCCCTGAAATGTTCAGGAAAAGGCCTCAGTGTGGCACTTGGGGACATGGTTTAGTGGTGAAGATGGCAGTGTGAGGTTAACAGTTGGACTTGATGACTTTAGAGGTCGTTTCCAGCATTAAGAATTCTGGTTCTGTGCACAGAAAGGAGCGTGAGCCTCACCATCACTTGTGAGTGATGGAGACCACCCTCTCTGGTGGCTCAGCTGGACAGGCCAGGCATTTTCTGGGGACAGCCACTTGCCCAAACCACAGAAGACACCTGGATCCTATTCTGTATTTTAGATGTAGTCTGCCATGGCCGTGTGTCCCCA
Source organism: Acridotheres tristis (assembly GCA_037013685.1). Taxonomy (NCBI): domain Eukaryota; kingdom Metazoa; phylum Chordata; class Aves; order Passeriformes; family Sturnidae; genus Acridotheres; species Acridotheres tristis. The sequence continues at coordinate 5,122,700 of CM072899.1, read as the reverse complement.
GTACCATCATCTCAGTAATGGGTTATAAGATCAGCTCCAGGCTCAGCTGCCACTAGTAAAGAGAAACTCCTCCAAAATAAACCCCAAGCATTTCTGAATTTTACTCAAACAGCACTTTATAAACCCCAAGACCCTCTCAAGCACCCCTTGGTGCACTAGGACATAGACCAGCAGGTAAGTCCATTCAAAGCCAGGACATGTTATCAGCCTTTTACCAGCTGGAACTGAGGCACACTAAGCTAAATGGCCTCCCACAATCACACTGGGGAGCTGTGGAAAATCCAGCAAAAACTGAACTTTGGTTTCCTTATTCCCAGCCTACTGATGTTCTGTTAGAGGAGCCCCACAAACTAATTAATGTGTGGTGTCTTGTACCCTTTGCCAAAGCCCAAGGTATCACCACTGGGAGGTTTTTACCCCACAGCAGAGCAGCTGCCATGGCTCAGTCTGTGAGTAGATAATGCTGCTTGTGCTGTGCCTGTGAAATATGCCTGTTGAGATTGGGAAATATTAGACTTGCTAAAATATCAGAAGGAAATGTTGTCATTACCACAGGAAAGTTTCTTTGAGATGTTTATGAATTTTTCTTTGCCAGTAGGCAGCCTCAAATACCACTCCCCCAAATTCAGTAAACATCTGCGTCTCTTTGAAGTTGCCGCAAAAATCTGCTCGTGAAGTGAGGCACTGAGAAATTGCTGTTTTAATTAAAATGTTTTAGAGGGGAATTAAGGCCTTTGCAAAAATAATGACTAATAGAATGTGAGGTCCAATTAAGAGTCGGATGCAACTAACCTTCATTGTTTCAGGGAACCAAACTGAAAACAATAATAAAAAGGAATTCAACAAGCCTAGAGTCACAAATATTCTGCATTTCAGGGATATTCACAATAGCACAGTGTGTAGCAGGAAGATGTCAGAGCTACTTGTCCTGGCCAATGGAAAGCAGGTGTGTTTCAGTGCTGGAGTGAATGGTCCTCATATCCTCATGGCAAAGTGACAATCATGCCATTCTCTGCATGATGTTAAAAGGTATTTATGTTAACAGAGGAGAAAGTGAAAGTTCCTGCTTTTTGGCAGAAGTGTAGACAGAGACACTTCAAGAAATAAAAAAAAAAAAAGAAAAAAGAATATTTGTAAATGCATCAAAGATAAATTTAGATTTATGTCAGTGTTCCTTCAGATGTGTGAAATCAAGTTCTGTAAACCTAAAATGTACAAGTTGGAAAAAAAACAAAAAAAAAAGAGTAGCTACCATCTGCCTATTAATTCAGAAAATTTAGATTATGTGGTTATGTCCAAAAATCTCTGGTAATAAAAAGCTCAGTGTGGTATGACTTGATATTGTTTTGAATATACTATATGCTATATAAAAGACAAAAACAAAACCTTGAAGGAAGTCCACTCCTATGGCCAGCATCAGGAAGAGCATGATGTGCACCCATACTTGGCACTACACAGAGAAAGGACCATGAAAAATTGCTGAAGGTGAAGCAGTTTATGATGAGTGATGCTCTTATCAGACCTATTGATTGACCATTAGCAGAGTTTGCAGGAACTGTCAGTGGTGTACTGCTTGAATGTTTTCCTATTATAAAATAATTATTTACATTTCTAACTCTCCTCATTTGCTACTTACCTGATTCATTGGCTATATATAATTATATATATATATAATTATAGATCATAGAGAAGTTGTGGAGGAGGTAAACATACTTTGGCTTAGAAAGCACATCCATTTCATCTGAAGGTGGCAGGCTTTGTTTCTTCTTCAAGGGCAGGATGAATATTGTGGCCTAAAATGAGCTTCTCTTTTATCAATACCTCAGTCACATCCCAGTAAGCAGGGTTTAGAGCTTGCCTGACAAAGAAATGGGTCATGCTTCTTTGCTTGGTATTCTATTTTTTTTGTCAGAGAAAAATAGAAACACATTCCACAAATAATCTTTCAGGTAGACAGAAGGAGATGTGTGTACAGGGCAGTTGGTTTCAGGCTGTCAACACTTTTTCTAGTTCACTGGTTTGAATTCAGATCATAGGCCTGACACATATTTATGGTTTCTTTTCTCAGAGGCTCACACAGTCAAAGCACTTAACTTCACAAATATTTGTACTTTATAAAACCATGCTGCTCTGAGGAAAGAAACTGAATCCTCGGCTTTCCAGGCAGGAAACTGAAATTCATAAGACCTGAGACCTGCCCAAGGTGATGCTAAAAACCTGCAGCAGACCCAGCAGTAGAACTGAGGGCTCCTGGATTTCAGGTCATCGCTGAGGATGGCTCATCTGTGATTCACATCGGTGAAATTTCACTGAGAGCAGCCCCTGGATTTGAGCTTTAGTCACAGAGAGCAGAATTAGGGGGCCTGCAGTCAAGTGTGGACAATCCTGTGCAAGCACCAGCTGACCAGAGCTTGTGCATCTCCCTTCAGCTGGGATTTTCAAACCACTGATGCCTGGAAGATCACCACCAGCTTTACTCCAACATCTCTTGCTCCCACAGGGACACAGTCCTGCCTTAGTTTGGTTTCATGGCTCCATAGCAGAAGCTGCTCTAAGCCTTTCAGATGAGAGCAGAGATAGAAAATGGCTGAGCCTAACCCTGACGGGCTGAAAAAATTGACCAACAGTTCTTTTGGAGGTCACGATTTTTTGGAGACATCCATGTGAGAGAATGATTTTCATGTAAAAGCTGACTTAAAGGAGAAAGCCCACATTGCCTTCCACCAGAAAAATGGTGTACTAGCCAATGAGGAGTACAAATAACTTGGTCTCACCTGAAAATGTGAGCACCACTGCCATGGGAGGGGATATTATGCAGAGCAATTAAGTCATGGGAAAAAAAATATTTTTGGCAAATATTCCTGTGTGGGTGCACTTGGCAGATCTTTGTTAAACCTTTTACTGTTGTTTGATGTGTACCTCTAATTCTTGTGTGCAGCTCAGAAATGTGCAGAGGATTTTCCCACATAAGAGACCTGGATATGGCATCTTTTCATCCAACACTCATGGCTGGATTATTTTTGTTTTCCCACCATGAAGCAATATGATCAAATTTATCTGACCAGAAACAAAATACATGTTTGAGCATCAGGTTACTAACCTGTTTCCCATTATTTCTCATCTGTTTTATTTCTCAGATTACTATCCTTGATTCAGTTAGAAGTGAGGGCTAGAGGCCCACCTAGATATGAGGCAAACTACCCATAACCTAAAATATTACTCAGGGGAATATGTAATTTCTTCCTCCCACCTGCCATTCTTCTTCATTCCCTGTTTCATTTCACTTCCATTTCATCTCACCCCCTCTCTTTCACACTACTCAATTACATTCATCCATCTCTATTAGCTTTTTATAACAACTACTGCCCCACAGACTAAAGAAGAGACCCCTTTCAGGGACCTGTCCCCCACAACAACAGGGATTTATGTGATCTTTTCTCTTTTCCTTTTCTCTGTATACTTTGGAAGGCGAGATGCCAATCTGTGCCAGCAGCTCCCTGTATTTCACTGCCCAGACCAGCAATCCCCAGCTCAGGGCCACAGGGTCCCTCTCAGGTGTGTCCTGGGTACAAAGCAGGTGCTGCTGCTCCTTGATGTGCAGCAGAGGAGTTAAGTGGCAGCTCCTCACCCTCCCTGATCCTGTTCTGTTTGTTGCTTTTCCAAAGGTCTCCTCTACCTTGACCAGATCTGAGAACTCGGCACGCCAGCTACTGGGGGCTTGCCATCAGTTTAAGCCTCTGCAGGAGGAAAATTTATCACCATTGATTTGATCAGACTCTTTTTCAGACTTGAAATAAAAGGTGAAGAACCGGCCAAGCCACTGTGGAATGCACCGTGTGGGATACAAGCACAGACATAGAATCATTTGGATTGGAAAAGACCTCTAAGATCATTCAAGTCCAGTCATTAACCCAGCACTATCAAGTCCAGAACTAAACTGTGTCTCTGAGCACCACAGCTATGTGTTTTTTGAACAATTCCAGGGATAGTGATTCCATCACTTCTCTGGAAAGCCTGTTCCAATGCTTTTTCTGAGCTTTTTTTTCCCCTGGTGCTCTTTCAATTACATTTTTCTCTCTGAAAGACTCTGCTATCTAGACTAGTAGAGCCTTTATGATGGCCCATGTAGAATGGTCCAGAGTTTTTACAGATCTGACCCCAGGTCTCTAAAGCCCTCCTGGTGTCTCACAGACACTGATATAGAGCAGAGAAACAGTTAGGAAATGTTACAGGCTAAAGACAATGATCTCTGTGTCCTTCCCTGCTTGAAGAGAATACTTCCTGAAAGTATTTTTGAAATTGAATCGCCTTTCAAGCATTCTGCAACCTGAAGAACCTCAGTATTGAATTAATGCTGAAGTTCAGCTAAAAAAGTCTTAAAATAAAAAGTGCACTTGGCTCTTGAATTCAAGCCCTTAGGCAAATCTTCCACCAGCTTTACTTCTGGAATAGGAACTGATAGGTCACACTGAGACCCACTTAAATCTCAGTAATGAATGTAAGCAGGGAAGGAGACCTGTCCCAAAGACGTCACTGCCTTGCAGTGCTACCTCCAGGCACTCTACAGCTTTTCTTTAATTCTGCCACGGGCAAGTTTATCATTCAGCACTGGATCCACAGTAAGCACATTTGTATTCCATCAACTTTCCCTGCTCTTAGTCTGGTCTGGATTTGACTGATGAGTATGTGTGATAACAGCACTTATGTCTTCACAATACAGCACAACAGTTTAAATAAAGCTTTCCTACTGAGGAAGGCATTTCCTCCTCAGCTGAATTACCTGCTCTTTGAGCAGAGTTTGGTGGCATCTATGTTCAAAGCTACTCAAGAGGAACAACCAGGCTGTTATGTTTTTCCTCAGCAGCTTGGCCCTATTCCCCCATTCTATTTGGCCACCAGACTCTCAAAGACACATCAGCTAAGCAGCAACAGGCAGTGCAACAAAGAAGTCTCAAAGTCTGGGTGTGCACCTGCCAGAGGCAGCTTCCATGAGCACTTCACTCATTCGGATTCATTTTCTCCTGACTTCAACTCCCAAAAACTTACAGTCTCACAAAAGAACAGTGACTGCATGGAAAACAAAGAAAAACAAATCATAGCAGTTGTTGGTTGCCCCAGAACTGCTTACTCCTCATCTGAAATAGGAGAGAGGGAAGACTCATAAACACAAGGACAGGGAAACTCTGGCACACAAAGATGCAAGACTCTTACAAGAGTGAAGTGATATTTTCTGCTCATCTGTGCTGTGATTATTATAAGAATATCACAATCTCAGTTAGCTTTTACACTCTCTCAACACCTGATTTCTAAATGTTATTATAGCCTATCTCTCTTTCAGCTCATCTCTACTCTGTCTTTGTGCAAGGCAGACAAAATTATACTCTGCTTACACAAAAACCTATTATTTTACTTGGCACACAAAACAAGATGTGGGATAAGAGCCTGTTGGTTTTCTTCAGCAAAACTCTCATCATTTGCTTCATTGTTGGATTATAAGCAGCATTCCAATCTACTCCCATAACTGAAAGACCTTTTTTATATCAATTTTTGTTTTTACTATCATCAGACTACTTTGATTTGTTTACAGCTCTAGCTCATGTAACCTGTGTCTATTTCTCTGATTTGAGCAGAATTGAATGCAGAATTGAATTTAAATAGTGGGCCTAATCCTACCATTTTCCCCTGCAGATGTGGTATCCATCTAACCTGCAACTTCCACCTTATAAGGCTCTTTCCAACAGTGCCTTGTTACAATCAACACCAAAAAAACCTGAAACAGCCAACTGAAATGATAGTCTAGGTATTCATATATTAGACAAATTAAAATGAAGGCTAGATTGTTTCATATTTTTGCTAGTCTTTATCCTTTAGGCACTTACCTCAAGGAGAGCATGGCAAAAATTTCACCAATGCCCAGCAAGACAAGGAGAAAAACTGGGACAGAATTAGAACAGGAGAGTTGCCCACACACATTGTACCTGCTGCCTAGGAAGATTTTCTGGGCTGAATTTTCTGAATTCACCCCAAAAGAGTGGATATTAAGGGTCAATACCTGCTCTCTGCAGGTAGCTCAGTTTCCCTCATCACTGGATCTGATCCATAATGTTTGCTGGTTCATAATGTTGCTTTGCAGCCCCACTGCTGACTTAAAAATATTTTTCCTCCTAATACTAATTTAATTTTGACTTTTGTGACTGCTCATTGCACATGATCTGTGAGATCCTGGAGTTAAAGATGTCCCTCGAAAACTCTTAGAAGTGTCACAATGGCTTTTCTCAACAATATCATCTTCACTGTGCATCTAGCAGCAATCTACAAAAAAAAAAAACCTGACACAAAACATCCCTTTTTCCACCATAGAAAGAAGCCACAAAGGAAAATAAGAGTGAAAAGATTTCTTACAGTCAGTGCTGTTGAAGTCCTGGTAAAATTAGGAAGAGCAAAATTAGGTAAAATTGGTAAAATTAGAAAAGCTGCTAGAATGGTTTAGCCCCAAAACTAAAGCTGGTTTAACACAGAGCTGTCATTGATTTCTAGTCCTCATGATCTTCCTTTAATATTTTCTTGGAGACTACAGCAGCTCCACCTTTAAGCCCTTTCTGTAGCTCTACCATTAAGCACCTTCTGTAGTTCTATCATTTGAAGCCTTGACAATTGAAAAGGAGCCCCAAAAACCAACCTCACAGAAATGAGTGTAGTCCTGCTCTGTGTGTTGCTGTCTCCCTTTCACCTGCTGCCCTTCACACCCAACAGAATTTTACCAGAATAGCCATGAGAAAGTTGCTCTTCCCAAATTGCTGTCAGACATTAAAGTCATCTTGTGCCTGAATAATTGAGGCACTCATCCCTACCAACAGCCAGGCATTTCTGCAGCCCTCCTCAACTCCCAGCAGCCCTGTTTAAATTTATCTAATTAGATCCTTGTAATCAAAGGTGGTGGTTTGGGCAGAAGATTTAAAATATGGGACTTCACAACTGGTAAAGTTCTTGATAAGGATTATTGTAATTTTTTAAAAATCAAACCCAAAGTTTGCATAATGAGGATTTCTGGGAAGATAGGGTCTATTACACAGAAAACCAGCTGTTCACCATTAATTGACTCCATCCTTCTCAGACACTTTTTCACAGACACCTGGAATCAGGGTTTCTGAGCACATACAAGCCTAGCATTAAGTTAAATGAAAATTGAGGAACTGGCCTGAAAGCAAAGATTACCAACCTTAACTTTCAATTTATCAGGACCTTGCCATGATTTAAACACAGGCTGTTCTGCTGAAATACAGAGAGTTTCTACCTGAAACTCTCAACTCTTGATTTTCTTCACTGCTCTACAATGCAGAGGTTAAATGTAAGCTGTTGCTGCACACCTCTGAGGTAATTTTCCTCTGCAGTTAGCACTGAAACACCCTCAGACACAGGGGAGCCCATCAAACATAACCTAGAGAGAATCACAGAATCATTAGGGTTGGATCAAATCCAACCATTAACCCAACACTGCCAGATCCACCACTAAACCATGTCCCCGAGTGTCGCATCCACACGTTTTTTGAGAACTTCCAGGGCAGGTGATTCCACCACTCCCCTGGCAGGCTGTTCCAATGTTTGCCCAGTGTGATTGGTACCAGCAACTCAGTTTCAAGTTTGTGCAGCAGAGAGGCAAACCAGACTCCTGGCAGGAGCAAATTGGTGTGAAAATCCTGGCTGGACAGCAGAAGATCCACATCTCACTCAAGACTTCCATATGAAGTGAGTCTATACAAATGGCTGTGCTGATCATTTCCTTAGGTTTCAGAGAAATGAACAACTTTACAGACTTCATGGTTGCTTGATCTCACTACAGTAAACAGCCCCATATTTTTCCTTTTCATGTTTTATCCTGAAGCAACAGAGCATTACATTAATTGACTTGTCTTATTAATTCAATAAGCTGCTTCCAAGATGAAATGCTTAGCTATGCTTGCTTGTTTTTGGCACTTTTTGGTTGTTGGAAAGAAAGCTTTAAGGCTAGAATTGCTCTGATGTTTTCCACAGTTCACTGAATAATTTTATGCACTACTGAAGATTTGCCACTTTTGGAATTACTGCAAACTGCTACTTTTTCATCATATTATAATTTAATTCACACTTTTAGTATGATAAGAAAACACTTAACAGTTTGCATATTTGAGAAGTATATTTGTTCTGCTATAAAGTTATGGTTAAGAATTCATTATGGGTCACTCATTGCTAGGATTTGTAATTTGGACTTAAGATACATTTAGAAGATTAAAGATGACATAGAAGCCATCCCATTCAAATGAATTATATGCAAGAAATCCAGGGAGAAAAAATTGACCTTGTTGTAAATACAGGGCAAAAATAATTTATAGCGAGCTTGAGTGAGATTGAGAAATTTTTACTATTTCAGCAAGATATTGGAGGGGAGGTGAAACTATTTTAAGCTTTAAAAAACAGAACTTCGACATTCCCTAAGGGGAAAATATTCATGTAACTATGTGGATTCTTAGACTTCAACTTCTTTAGGAAACATGAAGTCTTGGTTTGCCTTTCAGCTGGTCAAAATGCTGATTTTTTTTTTTTTTTTCTTTTTGTCTCTACTGGGTGAAAATGAAATTTCTTTTTTTCACTGAGTTTTTTCTTTTTCAAGAAGTCTGGCCAGGGGCTGGCAATGCATTTACCTTTCCATCCATCATCCAAGGTTGTGCCTGCTCAGGGATGGCACACACCTGGCAGTGACACAAGGGTCATTCCACTTGTTAGAAACACCCTCAGCAGCCATTGTTGGTGTCCCTTAACCCCTCTGTGTCCTTTGGAGGGTCTTGTCACACCATGGGCTGTTGTCCTAGACATAAATATTAAACATCTCTCTCCATTTTATTTCTTGGAATGGAACATCACAGTGAAGTCTCTAAGGGGAGGTCTCTGCAGGGTAGCTGTGAATATTCTTCTCCCTCTGCCTTCCCACTGCCTCCACTCTCCCAGGTGGGAAAATGGACTGAGAGAGAGAGCACCTGACAAAGCTCCTGGAGGAATTGCTACAAAAGGAGTCAGAGCCTGAAAAAAAACCACTTCAGCTGCTCCTGCTCCTCCTAGGGTAGGAACTCATGGCTGAAAAAAATGTCCTTTACACTCCTTCTCACCCCAGAGCCAGGTACAGCCCCGCTGCAGAAAACCCAACCTGGTAATCACAAGGTTTTCAGTTAAAAACTTCCCTTGCAGTGAGGTCCTGTTTTCAAATGAAGGTTATTGATCAATTTTCTGGCCTTAATAAAAGAAATCAAGATGTAATTTATGCTCAGAGTGACCTGTAGGTGTTTGCACAACAATTAATACCCACAGTTATGGTAATGCAGCTGGACACAAGGCAATTGATCTTTTCCTTGAAACTTTTTACCCTTACAGCCACTACCTCGAACTCCTCATTATGTGTCCCCATACTCATTGCATTTCAAAATTATCACACTAAGCAAAGCTCAATGCACTGTTTAAATGAGTAAGGAACATCTGGTGAGCTGAGACTACTGGGACTCCACGGACAGATAAAGTTGTAGCACTTTTCCTGTGTATATGGCAATGCATTGTAAATTAAATCTGCAAATCGTCTGAAAAGGGACAGGTCAGAAAGGAGGTGGAGAAGCACAATCATTTGTGCCAAGGTCAAATTCCATGCAGCTTAGTTTAAAGCCAGTGTATTTTCATGCATTCAGTCACAAAGCTTTGTACTGTTCACTCATTATTTTGTACCTTAACAGTTTTCTAAAGGTGCTTGGGACATCCTACTTTGGCCATCACAAAATAAGTGCCAAATATACTACCAAACTGATAAATCTTGTGACTATGAAAATATTTCTCTCCCAACCTTTTTTTTTCTTCTTTCATTTGCTACAAAGAAATGTGGGATAAAACTGATGTCTCAACCCAGAGCTGCCTGAGACTGAACCGCTGCCTGCTGAATCTACCTTGGTTAAAAAAATAAAAAAGCAAAACAAGTTGTGCAGTAGACCATCTGCCATGAAACATAAATGTCTTGTAATAGCAATAAGCCAAGAGCCACGAACCACTTAGCCTGGGGGAGAAGATGTTTCAGCAGGGTGAGCAGCAAGGAAACCCTCAAAGCGACGAGTGATGCTCCCATGCAGCTCCAGCTGTAGGAGGGCAGCTCTCCCCAGCCTGCAGAATTCCCACCCAGCTCCTGCTGTGCCACCTCGCCACCTTTGCATTCCTGCAGGGAGGTTGAGCCCTTGGGAAGATGGGAGTCACTTTTGTCAGTGCTGCTCTGTGGTCAGAGATCCCCCACACCCCTCTGTGCCAGGAGAAGATGTGGCTGTACCTGGGGTTTATCAGCACCTCCTGCCAGGACAGCCCTGACCTGCTGCCACCCTTTGTGTGACACACAGCAGGAGAGCTCAGGAAGCAAAGAGAGGGCACTACAGGCTGGTGGGATTATGGTATTGTTGATCAGATGCCACAGACCTGTCAGTCTCTGTAGTTCCTGCTTTTTTCCCGTCTTACACGAGTGTTTGCAGGACCTTCATGCACATTTTGGCTTTTGTTTTTGGATCACAAAGGGGTAAAAGACAACTAGGAGAGCACAGCCTCCATCTCTGAAAGAAATTTTATCCCTCTTTTCTCCTAAAAGCATCAAAACACCCTTTATTCCATGTACACCTGCAGGACTTACTCTGACACAGCGTCTAACCACAGCCCCAAATGGGAAACCTTGCATTAATATGAACCAGTAGGACATTTCCAACTGTTTACTCTGGAACAGAGCTAATAAAAAAAGACAAGCAGTTTTCAACAAAAGGTAGGGTTAGCTCATGTCACAGCAGTTAAAGAGTATCATTTGAAAACCCCCAAAGGGAGCATTTAAGAAAATGTCTTCCAGAAAATCCCCACTCTTGTTACCATCTCAGGAAAAAGCAGCAGGAGCATGACACCTTTGCCTTGTTGGTATAATAATGGAACTGAGAGGATGGCAAGGTTGAGTGCTAATTGTTCATTGGGTGATCAGTGATATTCCCAGGTGGCTGCAAAGGCAGAGGTTGAAAGGGGAAAAACAATTCTTTGGATTTCTCCTTTCAAGAAATCATTTAAACAGAGGCATCAATGAAAGGAGTGTCAGGACTGAATCTGCAGATGGCTCCAATGTCAGGGAGCATTTATCTGAAAACCAATAAAAATGTGACTGTCTCCTGTTCTCCCAGGCTGTGTAACATCACCTTGATGAGTGTTTGCAGCTCAGACCCGTCGGTGCAGGAGGGCACATCTGCTCACATCTGTGCTGCTCAGCACAGCCCTGGCAGAGCTGCTGCTTCCTCCAGCCCCAAGCAGCTCCCACAGGGAATGGCACCCAGGGTTTGGGTTGCATCACCCCTCTGACTGCCCCAGCCTCTTCCTCCCATTATCCCCACGAGGCTCATCAATTTGGCTGATCCTTTTGTGGATCTGTCCATCCGTTCCCACACTGGAATGTGCCAGCACCTCACTGTCCTGTGTGCAAATTAATTCCCTTCATAATTCAGCCTCATTCACAAGGTACCCATAGTTCTCATTTTGGAGGACATGAACAGCCCCACACCAGCTCATATTTGGTAACCCATGCCCAGGTGTCCCTCAACACCACAAGCTCTCAGCCCAACACTTCCATTTGTTGCTCTGTGTAGGGATATATAATTTCTAAGTTAGTAGTCCAAAATCCATCAGAGGATTTGGCTTTGACTTCCCTCAAAAAAGCACTTCAGCATCTGGTCTTTACCTACCCAGCATGCAGCTCTGTGAACAAATCTTCCACTCCTTTGAGCAGGGCTCAATGTGGCTGAGGAGAGAAAAGATGCCCCACATCTGGACAAAACACATCTGCTGCCTCAGGAAGGTCTGACACTCACTTTTTGTCAGCTGGAGGCCACAAATGATGGTGAAGAATCACTCTTGGAGTTCTCTTGTAAGAGATTATCTGGCATAGCTGATAATAATCGATGCCCAAGGGCAAAGTGACTGATACTAACCTAGCTGCCCTCTCAAAGCCATGAAAAATAATTCCATCCTTTGTATATTCCTAGAAGAATGAAAAAAAAGCCAGAAACAAAGTGCTTAAAAACCTGCATTTGTCAGACTGATCCTGTTTAATTAAACAGGAAATTGCAGGGCAACTAAATCAATCTTTACAAAGAAAAGCTGTTTCTCTGTTTACAGAAGAGAAACTTGTGGTGATTTATCTTAAAGAATGTAATTGCCTAATGATTAATAGTGACCAGAGATAGGAGGAAATGAGAAACAGGAGTGACTTCTCTTGGTGTGTGAAGCATGGCAGAACTATATGCCCCTGCCACAGGGAGCATTAAACAAGAAAAATTTCCTGGTTTCTACCAGGAACCTGCTATTCTTTCTCTAGTTCCTTCTTTTGATACAGAAGTTATCACCACTGGTGAAATCCAGATATGCTATTGAATATTAGGAGATTTGGGTCAAGGTATACATTTGTTTTTTCTTTTCTGCTCATGGTAATTCAAAATCAGATTTTCATCTTCCTTCTCATCCCTTTCCTGCAACCTGCCATGGAAACCAGTGGGCTTCACAATTACATTGTACCTCAGTGAACACCACAATGAAGTGTCCCAAATATTTCTGCAGCCCCATCCTTGGGGGCTTCATCCTGGTTTTGGATCCTGCCCTGAATGCAGGACACCTGAGGTAGAGGCAGGAACTGACTCCAGATTAGCTGCATTTTAATGCCTCAAATGTTAAACACCACTTTCCAATCCAAAGGGTGTCTGCTCACAGCTTTCCAAAAGATAAATGAAATTTGCTGGTCACTAATGATGGCTTGGAAATGGGGCTTAGAAATGTGAGTTCCTCACACAGAATAACAGATACTATGGCTGCAGAGTCCTGGCAGGACAGTAACACATCCTAACACATCCCCCATCTCCACGATGGATTTCAACAATTGATCAAAGCTATACCCTTGAATTTAAATAGGAAACAGATGATGCCAGTTCCTCTGCAGGGAAGGCAAAAGGAATCACCAAGGAGTGACTTATCAGAGGAGCAGCACACCCTGGGCTGCTGTGGGGAGCAGGGCATCCCAAAGATCACAGGGAAGTGGAGTCAGCTCAGCCATAATTGTGACTAAAGCACACAGCCTCTCTTGTGTGGGACTTGAGAGTTTGACAAGTCACGATTCAATCCTAGAGCACTTGATGATGTCAGTACCAACATCCTCTGCAGCCTCTACAGAAATGCCACTGTAGCCCAACACAGAAAGGCCATCCATGCCATCCCTCTCACCTCACCAAGCAGATTTAGCAAGTGGAAACAATTTCTGTTCACTTGGAACTCGTGAAGGTGAGGGTAAGACTCTAACATTTTATGGAGCCATAGCTTTTTGATTGCTTATGAGGAAAGGTAGACAGAGTTCTCACAAACCAGTAGTGAAACCTCAGTAGTGAAAGCTTATGGTTTAAGAAAATGAGGATTGTTTATTATTGCTCTAAGATGGCTTGCACTGAGATGAAGGTTTGAAAAACCTTTAACACCTCTGAAAGAGGTGTCTTCAACTTGGCCAGAATGTAAAAGAACCAATTTTACAAGTGTTTCACTATTTTTCTGTTGTAGCTGAACCGAGGCAACATTCTACGTGTTTTCTCAGCTCAGTCAAGATTCATCTGCACCTCCAGTGGGACTATTCTGACCCTGATAGTTCATGCTCTCTCCCAGCAAAAGTGTTTTGCCAGCATTTCACTGCCTTACTTTAAAGCACCATGTTATTCTCTCAGCTACATAATTTTTCCCCATTTCCTTTAAATGACTCAAGGAAAATCTGCTCTCGGTATCTTGCAGGAAGGAATCTGTCAGGCTTTAGCCCATAACCTTTTTCTGCTTTGGTGACCTAAAATTCTCTTGCCTGTAAGGCAGACTCACATTTCAGAGCTTCTATCTCCAAAATTTAGGGAAGGTCATAAAACATTGTCCAAGCATATCCACTCTCTTTTCCCATAGATCATTTACTGATTATTTATAGGCAGCATCCCAGCTACCTGTTTGACAAGTGCTTTCATTCCTATGCCTCCATATGAAGTAACCCATCTAGACTCATATCCACAGACTGCAGTACAAATTCTCTGTTAAGTCCCAACCATTGTAATTACTCAGTCCTAAATACTCTCATTTCTTCCTCTGTAGGGTCCAAAAATATCTAGCACATGAGGATCTCATAGCCACCCTCACTGGTCCCCTGCCACCACTTAATTGAATTATAACACCATAAATAATCTGAAGGCTATCTCAGAGGCACCCCATACAATTTTCAGGGAGGCTGCCTGGTAGGTGACCTATTTGGAGAGGTGCAGACAGATTTCTCAGTATTTTCTTCAAGCTGATTATCTCCATATTCCCTGATGGGCCTTTGCTGCAAAAGAATTACCAAAAAAAAAAAAAAAAGTGCTATTTAATTTATTAACAGCTGGTCCCCGACCAAATTCCCACGGAGGAGGAACACTGAGCAGATAAACCTAACTTCTGGAACTGAGAACGTCAGGACAGCAAAGTATTTTAAGATGAGGACCTGAATTTTGCAGCTGAAGACCATCTTCAGGCAATGAGTGGATTACGAAGGAATACAAATGCATGGGGCACTTAGAGCCAAGCACCTCCTGGCATTCACGAACATAATCTCCACAAAAAAGATTTCCACCACAAAGAGATGTTTCGGTATACAGCCAGAAACAAGGTTGCTTATTTGAATTAAACATTCCAAGGGCATTAAGGCTAATCTACTGGCAGCAGTAGGTCTGCACTTCAGGTAGATGGAGTGCTTGTGCTGTATTGTAGCCCTGCGTCCTCTCAGCACAAGGTATTCAGAAAATTGCTCTTCTCTTTGCTTGCCCAGCTGCTCTAGGGACACTGCCACTCTTGTCAGACAATAGATGTGGTATGGGAGCCGTTCACATCCCAACCACACACCCACGAGTGCTGTTGTATTAAACAGAGCTCTGCAGAGCGGTCTGCACAACACACATCTCCTTTTGTTATCAGCCCCTGCCAGTCTGCACATGGCACCAAGCTGAGTGCTGTGCCTGACACCTGAGGGATGGGGTGCCCTCCAAAGGGACCGGGGTGAGCTCAAGGAGGGGACCCATGTGAACCCCACAAGGTTCAACAAGGCCAAGAGCAAGGTCCTGTCTGTGTCACTGCAGGCTGGGGGATGAAGGGGTTGGGAGCAGCCCTGCAGTAATTTGTCTCGCTTCCAGAACGACCAACTCGAACTAAGATAAGACACTCTGTAACCTGAGTGAATTCACACTAATTCAGTGTAGCACATCTACTGGGACCTTAAACATCTGATATGGATACAGAGCAGGCTAGAACCCTTCCAGACACAGTGCTGCCTCTCAGGGACACTGTCCAGCAGTGCTTTGTCTGCTTAACCACACACACACTGGTGGGGCAGCTGTGCCATGGACACACTGTGCTCTCCAGATGCTCCCTCTTGCATTGCTCCTTCCTGTCCTTATATATGGATCCAGCAGGAAGAGAGATGCTCCTTGGGTTGCAGTGATGTGGTGGCTCTGGTTGCCATGACATGTAGCTGTGGGGTTTGCTTTCCTCTATTCTTCCTCCCTGTCCCTGCCTCTCTGAGTGCCCCACATGTGGAAGCAGGGATGTGTGCCTGTGCTGCCACAGGATCACAGAGCTGTTGAGACTCGATGTTTTTCCCAGCCCCTCTGCTGCTTTCTGTGTGTTTTTGTGTAAGCAAAAGAAGCCATTGAAGCCTGATGTATTAATATATAATCCCTACATGGGGAAGCAGCAAGGTCTCCTCTCCTGCTGCTCATCGAGTACCTTTACATCTTCCCTGCTTCCCAAGGAGGGGTTGGGGGAAAAAAGCCAAATCTCAGGAAGGAGTCTGCTCTTTTTGCCTTCCCATCAAACACAGCTCTCTGCATGTGTGAGGTCTCACAAGAGGTGTGAGCCAAGCCTTATCCTCATCCCAACCTTCAATTAAGGAAAGAGTGAGCAGCGAGCCTTGGCGAGCCCCAGGACCACACCAAAGCCCAGAGCTGTCAGTGTGACTGTCCACAGCAAGTTCCCAGGAGCTTTCTACCAATATTTAGAAAACAAGGGCAAACAAACCCAAAACGAACCCCTGAGCCCGAATTTCTGATTAAATATTACAAAAGTGCACATAATCCAAACTGCTGTGTGCCAGGGAAGCTGGAAGGTCGGTAGTCTCTGGAAAGCCCCAGATGCAAGAGTGTCCCCTGCTCTTGGCCAGGAGAGAGGAAGAGGAGCTCCTACAGGAACAGGAGCTGTTTGGGGCCAGAGAAGGCATCCAGAGAACACTCAGGAGACAGAGCTGGAGCAGCAGTGCTCATCCTCAGCAGCATCTAATGGGCCCCATTTCACTGGTTTGGGTGACTTTCTGCTAAATTCCTCTGAGGTTTTACCCAGCCTAGCAGTAAATGCCATACCAAATCAGGGTTTCCAACAGTCCAAAACCTTCTCTCTAAAGTTTCAGGAACTCCTGGTGTACAGCTGAGACTTGGTATAGAGCTGACCTGCACAGAGAGGAGAAGACATTTTCAAGTGCAAATTCCACATATTCAATTATCATCCACCCAATGCTGAGCCATGTGATGGAAGGGAGGGACGAGGGGATGCACAGTGCTCTGGGTACCTGTCTGGGTTTACCTCTTTGGGGCAGGAAAATCCCAGCTCTGCCTCTGTGTTCTGCATCACTGAATTCCCACAGCAACGGGGTCAGACACATTTGTCTCATAAAGGAAAATTAAACTAGGTTACCAATTTAAAGATACATTCCTCCTGTTAAAGAAAGTAAGTAAACACCCTCCACTGAGTGATTGATGTGCTGGGAAGTTACACAGCCTAATGAAGAGCACTATGAGCTGTTGGCATTATTACATTTGCTGTGACCTTAAAAAGGAATAGCTGCAGTTGTCTTTGGAGTACAGCTTTGTGTGTTCTTGGATTTCTAAAACTAACAGGAGCACAAAATCTGGCACTGATTAAAATCATAGAAGCATTTGCTTCTACACCAAGGAAAGAATGAGAATGGATTGTATTACAGGCATTTTGACAGGAAAAAATATTTGCTTTCACAGAGGGAGATCTAATGTGTCAGTCCTCTAGTCAGAGAGCAGACAGGCAGGCTTCCACTCCAGCACCAATTCAGCAAAGTCTGGTTTCACTCTGTTACACATTTCCCAGCACATGAACCCAAGCCCTGGGCAAACACGTCCAAGAGCCCCTTTGCAGATCTCCTGGTGCAAATGGAATGGGTCAGACAGGGCAGAGTGGGAAAGGACTGCAAGTTTAAAAATGGTCTGTGCTGGCAGCATGGCCCAGGGAGAGCTCACCCACCGTGGGCAGCTCCTGAGCCACACACGAGGCTGCTCTGGCTGGGCTGTGATGCTTGTGGGGCTGGGCAGCAGCAGGGACTGCACAGGCTGCCCAAATGGGTTTGTCCTGATACCATCTCCGTGGTGTCCCACAAGGAAAAAAGGGAATTGCTGAGAGTTTCCCACATCATCAGCCCCTTGAGCATCCCTAGCCCGGTTTCCTGACACATTTCTCGTTCCATAACCACCAAAAATTGTTGGGTTTGTGACTTAAATTACCAGAAATTTCTCTGTGCAGCCATGCCTACATGAACACAGGTTACATCAGGTTACTTAACCTCCCTGGTCTAACATTTAGCAGCATGTTTGTTGTGAAAACAAATTAGATTCAACAAAACCTGTTTCAGAGACAGCAGCAAATTCCAATTGCATTTCCATTTCTGTAGAGAGGCTGAGAGTGGTAATTGTGCATCTAATGCCAGCATTCAACTATAGGTGACTAATTGTACCAGAAATGAAACAAAGTCAATACATTTCAAATTTCATTGGCTTCCAGTTGGGGCTTTACTAAACAAAAAAGAAGAAAAATAAAGATGAGGCTTGTCTGTTTGAGATTGAACTAGAAGATTTAAATGCACATTTTCAGACTTTATACCATTCCTTCATATTTAATCTTTCTCTTTCCAGTGTTGTTATAAGCTTTCAAGTGATCACAATGCCTGAGTCTTAAGATACTCATTTGTTTGGGAAAGTATATGGGAAGATTTCAAGAAAGAAAAAGTTACATTTCACCTGCTTTCTCCTAGAGAAGGATAATACAATGTTATAATTAAATGTATTTATGGAAGAGTGTCTGGCAAAGCATATTTCTGCTGTTGTTGAGAACATGATGGTGCTTTTCCTCTTTTGTTATACTATGTAGAAAATGAATTATTTCCCTTATACATTGTTTTTAACAAAATGTTTTTGTTTCTATCAATATGAAATGTCAGACTGAAACACGCAGCTATTTGCTTTGGAGTAAGCACAATATTACCCACAGCTCCATTCAAAGCACCAAAGAACATAATAGTGTTAACTATAATTAGATTATTTTCCAGAGAGTTGGAAAGATTCATTGTAGAGCAGGGGTTTTCATACGGAAATACAAAGACTTACTTTATCAAATAACTCTGCACAAAATAATTTTGGAGCATTAACTCCCTTTTGTGCCTTGGCTTTAATTATTGTCTTTTTGGCTTGGTAATACATGGATTCCAATTATCACATTTTAACAACATAATAGATGACTCAACAGACAAATATGTTTTCAGACTACAGAGCTATCTTATCCTACTGCCACTCCAAAGCTCCTGTGCCCACAGCACACATTACAGCTACTCTCAAGGGCCACCCCTTCCCTTCTGCACAGCCCAGCAGCACCAGATGCAGATTTCCTCCAGAGAAATTTTTTTTCATGCCATGCATGGCATCCTGGCCAGCACTTCTCATGGGTCAGCATTTCATCCTTCCCTGGACAAGGATGGCACAACACTCTTGCTAAAACCTCAGCACAGTGGTGCAGGCTTAAAAACATCTAATGAGACACTACAAAGGTGCATCTTCCTGGCACAAAACAGGCAGGCCATCACAAGAAATCATGTCACCACTTTCATCCGTTATTTCTAAGCAAGCAGGTGATCATGGATTAAATGTTTTTGTTCCAGAGAGTCTCTGTAATTGTTTGTTGTGTTTTCCTGCACCTGAGGTCTGTGTCCTAATGGATGTTTTGTGGACAACTCATCTGGCATCTGGATCAGAGACTGAAGCCTCTATTGACCTGTTTTGTAGTCAGTGCTGATCATCATTGTATCTGACAAGGTTTAAGAAAACCCAGATAAACAGAAGCTGATAAACTGCTATACACCCGGCACTTTTGGACTTACAGGATTTATAATGGCTGTTTCATCTCCAGTTTTCTTGGAAATTAGAAGAAATTCAGGAAATCTCGAAATGTAAGATTTAACACAACTTCAGAACAAAATTGAAGGACTCTGCACAGCTTAATGACCATTTTCCTGTGGAAGTAAATCCTTTTTTGTGAACTATAATTATTTCCAGTCATGAAACCTTTTAATTTTCAAAAATCCCTAAGGTATGGTGTTACCTATGGGAAACCCCATCACTGTGGTTATGCACAGCTGGTCTGGAAAGCAAGATATAAGCACTGGTGTGCTTTATCTCACATCCAGCTGGATATTGTAGCTGAATCATATTCCTCAGTATTGGCCTGGGTCCCCAAATAAATATATTTTCAATTCTTCTCTAGCCCCATGTGTTTTAACTCTCCATGAACACTGAAAGGATCAATCTCACATCTTAATGGCTTGCAGGAGGGGAATTTTAAGTGAGAAAACAGTAACAATTGAGCCCTAGAGTTGTGCATCCAGCTGGGTGGCTCCTGAAGGTAAGCACAGTCATAAAAGGCAGAGAAAATTTCAAAATCTTTAAGTCAGACCAGAAGATAAAACTAAGTCCAAACCAGAAATTAATTTGAGAAACTCATCAACACTCTTGACCTCCAGTGCAGATGAGTGTGGTTTTGCAAGGTCTCTGGGGACAAGGTTGCATCTGCCCATGAGGGTTAAGAGCATCCCTATTCAAGTGTTACACCAGCAATTACTAAAACGTCATTCAGTTCTCTCCATTCAAAGGGCTGAGGAAATTGGGAACAAGCCTGGTTAGAAATGGCCCTTGTTTTGGAAAAGGTGTTCAATGGTCTCTACTGACATATTTCATACCCTTCCCTAGTGCTGACATTGCTCACGGCAGAGGAACCTGCCCCGAGCCATGGGACCAGCACTGAGTGCCACCTCATTGAATTACACGGGCAACTTTACCTTACCCCAGGCTCTTCATGGAGGTCTTCCATTCACAATGGACAAAGCCCAAATCAGCTTGCCTTGCAGGACTTCTGCCCAAGCTTCTGTGGCTGCAGATATGTGAACAAATCTGTATCAGAGAGAGCTGAGAGCAGCAGGAACCGTAATGATGCTAGGGCTGGCAGTGAGCTAAATTTCATGTGTCAGCACTGGGACTTCACAGCAGCACTGGCGTGGAAATTGGATTAGCAGCTCCCACTAAACAGAGCTTAAGCCATTATAAAGTCAGTGGGAGGTTCTGATTGACCTTGGTGGGCTTTGGATCAACTCCTCCCAGGAAGAATATGACCAAACTAGACTGTGTTACTGCAAAACATTGTTCCTAGAAGATTTCCTTGCCCATGACAGAAGTGTTTCTAGTGAGCAGCTTTCTAATGGAGAGCCTGGGGTACTGGGAGGATTGTCTGGCTGGTTTCTGAAGGCAGCTTCTTTAGCTGCTGACTCTTGAAAGCAAGTGCCAGACAGGGAGCAGACAGTTTGGTCTAGTCCAATCTTCCTTTTACAGTGACCTAGTCAACCCCAGGTGTTATTAACCACATTTTCTCACAGTTGTTTTCCCTGCCTTGAAGTCTCTGGCTAGGACCTCAAGAGAGTGTAGAGCTAGAGAGTTTTTTTGAGCACTAAGCAAATTCTCCTCTCTGCTTCTTCTACCCTTGCTATTAAATCAGAACATGATGCCACTTGAGATGAACAAATTGAAACTGCTATCTAAACTTTTGGACAGCTGCTTCTTTTTGGAAAAAGAAATAAATACAGTTAATCTATCAACTTGAACCCTGACTTTAATTTTCCAAACCAGTTAATTAACTGAAGGGGAAAAAATATGTTTTATAGGCACCAGATACCCTCACTACTCACACCGTACAGAAAAGAAAGGCATGGTCCAAAGCCTGCCATTCAATGCTTCTCATGATTGCTTGTTGTTAGAAGGGAGCTGCAGCTATGCTAATATAGTGTGCTCTCTACAAAAAACCCTGTAATTGGGACAAGGCAGCCACAAAGCTTTCCACAGCTGGCAGGAATTGTGACTGTTCTCTTCAGCTTTAATCATGGCTTTTAAAGCAGATCAGTAACAGCAACAATTAGCCTTTTTAGATTGGTCTCAGAAATTACCATGTTTAAAATATGGTGACTCTGCAGGCACAAACCCAAAAGCTCTGAGCTCTGCATAAAACAAGCAGCCACACACTCTGACTTGTTTGTCATTTGTTTGGTTGCTCCTTTGTTTCTGCAGAATTGTGGCTCTAAAAAGCAGACAGGAACTTGCAGAGATTCTCAAGAGGAAATAACTTTAGCCACCTCCTTTTCCTCAATAAACCACCCTTTGAGACAGCTTCTGCTCTGAAGGAGTGTCTGGCACAGGGGCTGTGTCTGAGGAAAGGGAGGCACTGCTGTGGTGGCTGATGCCTGAAAAGGTTGCTGGTTCTTACTCAGCAGAAAAACTCTGAATCTTACTTAGTAGAAAAGGATTGAAACAAAGCCATTCGGAATGGTGACATGAGAGAACAAAGAGGTGAAATAAACAGGAAAATTTTCATCCCAGCAAAGGTCTCCGTGGGGAGGATATGGAAAGAAGTGTAGGAATAAGAACAAGCACCTCGTTAGAGCAGATGCTGGGGTGTGTGGGCTGCTGTTGAGAGGGTCTTTCAGTGCACCTCCACAAACAGCAGCAGTCAGCCTGACAAGGCTGGCAAGATCTTGTTTAGCTCGTATCTGTCTCTGCTAAGCCACTCACAAGTTTCTGTCTGCACAGCAAGGTTACTCGGTGACCCTCACATCCTTTGTGAACCTTGTGTTAGCCACAAGTCCTGGCTTACAAAACCGGGTATCCCTATCTAAGATCTCTCTCCCTACTCTGTGTGGGATTACAAACGCCTCGTTCCTTCTTGGAGGGTTTGCCAGCACAGCAACACAAAGGAGCCTTTTCAAGTACAGATCTGGCCTTTGTGCCTCAGGGCTTAATTCTCTGATGCTAAGACTGCTTTGTACCACTCTGGCTTACAGAGTCTTTAAAGTACAAGTGTAGGTGCACTTGGATGTATCTCCGTGTCAGCTGGTAACAGGATGTTTCTTGCCTACCTCAAAGAATGACGGAGCGTATTATCCACCAACACTTCCACCGGGCTTTGATTTCCCTCGGAAAAGCACTTTTAACATTGGCACTCCTGGCTGGGTCTCACTGAAGCCTGCTGCAAACCCCACACATGATCCCCACAGCAGTGCATCCCTGGCAGACTGCTGTCCCAGCTGCTGGCCAGCTTCTTTATTCCCAAAAACTTCATTACCTGTCTCACAAGCTGCACGTGCCTCAGGCAGCAGAGGGTTTGGAAATGAAACATGGCAATTGGATCTCTGTGGCAGGCGTGAGCAGTCCACAGTCTGCTCTGGGTTGTCCTACTTCTATGAAAACAACAGAAAGATGATGTTCCCCGAACCAAGTTTTCCAAGCAATGCAATTATAAAATGGCCAAAGGATAAAATCCATATATATAAGAAACACCGACAAACCCGCATCCCATGCAGCATATCCATAAAGAATTCTGATATTTCCTTGCTTTATTTCTGTCACAAAATTGGAAAATTTATAAAATCTTCATTTTTCAACACTATAATTTGTCTTTTTCTATACTCACTGTAGACCTAGGAAGAAAAGAGTTGAAGCCTCAATTACAGGAGGCTTTCAAAGAAGCAAAGGAAAATCAGCTTTATGAAGCAATCCTGCATGATGAATAACATGTGGAGCTTAGGCTGAGCCTTTCATCTCCATGGGCTGCAGGACATGTGGACAGCAGTGCAAAGTACCCACTTTGTACTTCAAGCCTGTCATTCACCACATCCTCAATCAAATGGCATTGAAAGGTGGAAACGCTGATTTTGTCCATGATGGCCCATAATGAGTTTAACACCTCCCTGGGAAAGTGCAGTAGGAACTGGCAGGAATATAAACCTTATATTTCCTGAGGTCACACATTGCTTTTAAAATTGGGACTTTTTGCTGTAAATAGGGTGAATGCTGAGCCAGAGCCAACATTAAGGTTTGCATGTTCTACACTGCACATTACTACTTGTCTACATCAAAATCTGCACATAGCAGACACGGCAGGAGTCTGATAAACCAACATAGTTTAACGTTGGGCTCTCAATTATTCCCTCTTTATGAAGTTAACCATTGAGGCAATGTGCATTACCAGTAAACCAAAAGGAAACTTCACCAAGGACAAATGCTATTGGAATAACTGTGAGTGATTCCTATTATACATAGCAAAGCAAAGGATAATGTATTTATTTCTAATGCCAAAATGGGCCACATTTCCACCCCATAATTCTAAGGGGACAGGAAGCATATTTTTAAAAAATGTATTTATAATAATTAACAACAAGATGGAGCACAAGCAAATTATTTAGTTCTTGTGTTAGCCTTGCCCAGCTGACCTACCTCCTCCCTACTCACCAATTCCCAAAAATCACATTTGAGGCACACATCCTCTTCTCTGCTTTGTCTTCACCTCTTTCTCCTCATTCTGTGCTATCTCCTAGAAATGCCAGTGCCAAGCACTAATGGGAGCATTTTAACAGCAAATTCAGGAGCACTTGCCTGTAACAAGAGCAGAGCCTTATTCAGAGCTGTATGGTCCTTGTGGATATGCAGTTGCTGAAAATGTATCAAGTGGGTGCTGTTGCCTTGATGTTCTCTTTTTACGCCATTCAGCAAAATGTGCTTATTCAGAATTCCTGTCCTTGGGAAAATGAAAAGCTTTTTTCCATCCTTCCCATCCCAAAATGGAATAGAAAACATCTTTAAAAGTTGAATTTTTTGGATTTTCAACCTGTTTTCAGGAATGAAATAATGTAGGTTGGTTGCAACAATTGTCCTTGCTGACTCACACAAGGCGTCTCATTTAGGCAGGTTCTGTCCCTTAGATCACCAAGATCTCCTAAGTATGTTTTCTTTATCATGATTCAGGTTTTATACACAGTGATTCAGGTTTTATACACAGTCTTTGTCTAAACTTTGCGAAGTTCTCTTCTCAGCAAACCTTTTTTTTTTCCTCCCCGGAAATAACTGATTAAAAATTTAACATCTTTTGAAAAATTCAAGAAAAACTGTTCCTTATAATTAAAATTTTAATTGATATCTTCTTGAATATGTTATCCGTTTCATTACTGAAATTCTATTCCTACTAAGCTTTTTTCTTAAAAAAAAATGCAGTTTCATTAAAAGAAATGTGACAGGTCTGAACGTCTCCAAATGGAAATTATTTTGCATAATGAGTTATGTGGCATTCAAGCCAACCTCATTGTCTGCTCTGATATCTGATAATGCCATGTGGTACAGACACATCTATGGAAATGCAATATTTGACACCACTATTTTTAAAACTGCTGTATTAGCATGTAATGCAACTGAGTTTTACAAGGTTTCAGGATGAGGCTTATGGAATTGTCCAAGGGGATATTATGCATGGTACCAACAAATCAACCAACCTGCCCACAGCTTTAATTTCTTGCAGAGAGCAATGCTTGGTGATAATGTCAACTCTGAAAAAAAATCTAGCAAAATTTTCTTCATCTGAATGTGGAAGCCACTTTATTAACAGAGAATATTTAACTTGCTGCTTGAATGAAGGAAAATGTTTCATAAAAATAGCTTAGAAAAAAGACAATTGCCTATTTCTTCCTAAGATGGTCTGTAACTTCTAGACAGTGTCCTGCTAATTGCAAAAAACCTGACGCATTTGAGTCATAAATCAGCATTTCTCAAGCCAGCCAAAATAGCCTTTAAAATTCATTGGGATAAGACTGCTTTATTGCAGTGCTGAAACCACAGTTTCTCAACAGCAGCTCCCTATTCAATCCAAATATCTCTGCCAAGAGCTGGTAAGACACATAGGAAATCTGGGGCAGAAAAGAGGGAAATGAAAGAAAACTTCACTGCAAATTGTATATAAAATTATTTTAAGTTATCTCATTGCAAGTGTCTTGTCTCCACCACATCTCAGAGTAACTCTTTCAGGAGGAGTGGGTTGTGCTGATCAGCCTTGACTCACTCCTTATCCAGGCAATCTCCCAAGGGCAGCTTTCCCCACCAGGAGATGAGGAGGCACCTTTAGGATTTCACACACTTTGCTTGAAGCTGGAAGCAGGACTTGACCACAGAGCAATATGCAGAAGATAGCTCTCTTTCTGGGGATCTTCCTCCCTACTATGTTTTGTCTGATTCTGTCTGGCCCATCTCCGATTTGGTTTATATTCTTTTTTCTTTCCTTAGTCAGCCTCTCCCTACTGCACATCATCTTCCTGCATCCTCTTCCTGATGGGAAGGAAAAAGTGATTATCTTGTGGATCCCTCTAACCCTCACGTCCCATCACTTGAAAGGTTTTTTAGGATGATGATGATTCCCAACCTTCCTGAAATTGAGTAAAAATTAACACTTAGAAACCCCAGGATCTGTGTTCTGTTGATCTGACCCCAGGCAAAACATGTCTCTGGCTGGGGCTATTTTACATCTAATCACAGCAGAAGAACAGCTCCCACCCAGTCTTATTTGCAGTTTTTTATCTCACTGTCCAGCTAAGCCAATCAATTGCTGCAAACTGTGTTGTGCTGCAGGGTGAAGAATAATAGAGAAATATTCAGCCAAACTGTACAAATGTTTCTCCTACTGTTCTGTGTCTGTGTTGGAACAGCAGCCTGGCCCCTGCTTGCCAGGTAATGCCACTGGTCTTTGACAAGACTCGTACAGCTCTTCCAGTTTCAGGGGGAAAAACATAACAAGAGCCATCATTCACCTCAGGAAGCATCCACGGAATAATTACTCCCTCCAAAACAATTATATCTGCAAAATGGTCCTTTTCCTCAGAGGGAAAATCCTCGTGGAGATTGTTCCCAATTAAGGTTAATATATGCCTCTGTTTTTCAGGAAAAGGGTTGTTCTGGTCCCCACTGGAACCACTCGGAAACTTTAATGGTCTTTGAACCAAGCCCAGTGACAATGTGTCTTCATTAGCGGTAGGAGTGCTCCCTTGCTTCAGGTTTGTCTGAGGTTTGGATGTTTATCCATCACACTGTGGACAAGAAATTGAACATTAACTTATGGGAAGAACTGAGATTTCCTACAATTTGGCCACCCCTCATGCCTGATTCAAGGGCTGTATAGAAGATGGCATTTTCAGTAACATTTGCTCTGGTGACACTGTTGGGACCAGTCCCTGCTTCCAGCTTCAACACGGCTGGAAATCACAAAATCATGGAGTGGTTTTGGTTGGAAGAGACTTTAAAGCTCATCTTGGTCCGACCCACTGCCATAGGCAGGGACAATTCCCATAGACCAGGTTGCTCCAGAATGGGTCTGGGCAGCTCAGCCCTGGTTCTAGACATACTCCAGTGTCCCCAGCTGTCAACTGCTGTCCTCTGGGCCATCACTGGAGCAGCATATCCTCCTGAGTCATGTGCACACTGAAGTAGTCCTCAGTTTTGGGGGCTGGAAGTTGCCAAGGGAGGGGAAGGAAATTAATAATTATGCAGCAATCTTTCTTGCTTTATACCTCTGCAAAACAGCTTTGGAGTGATTTCTGTGTCAATTGCCCCATAACAACTACATCTAAGGTTCCTGGGGGGAACAGGGATTTTTTTTTTTTTTAATGGAATTATTGTTTAATTTCAGTGCCATATTAAGAAAGCAAACTGACAGACTGCTACTCTGGAGCTCTCTGCAGAGTCACTCTTACCAAATGCCTGGGAAATTTGAAGACAAATTCCCTCTGACTTTCATGAGCTCTTTTATCACCTCGTCCATGCTTTCATCACCCTGCTTATGTTTTCCTGTATATCCCATTACTTTTTACAACAAACAGGGTGCAGTTGTTAATATTGATCACCATTCTTCTTTCTCTCACACACAGACTGACTTCTCTCCCTTTCCCTTTCATCATACAGTTGCCAGCCTCTACTCTTACCCTGGTTTAGGTATTGTATAAGCTTTTCTTTCTATTTTCTATTATTCAGTAAATTACTCCTTTAGATTGAATATGTGCTACAAAATCTCTGCAATGTGCTGGTACCTCAAGTTCCCCCTAATTCCTTCGGTGCTGTGGTTTCCAAAGCTTTGCTCTCTTGCCATAGTTGTCTGTGCAGCATTTCACACTGTTCCCTTACAGGATTGCTTTTCTCAGCTCCTCCAGCAATGCAGGGTTTCCTTCCAAAATATTCGTGGTTCTTCTTGGCATCCAGGTGCCTGTAGTACATTACAATAAATGGGGGAAAATAATTCAGTTGTGAGCTGCAGACAGATGAAGGGGTTGTGCCAGCCTTTAAATCACCAGAGCATCTAAATGTTTGTTAAAAACAATAATAAGCACCCTCTCATCAAATGTAGTACTCAAAAAACTATTGGATTTTAATCAAATGAGAACAAAGGCAGTACACAGTGGCTCCCATTCATCTTGAGGCATCTTAATGCTGGCTCCAAATATTGCTGAAAGTGAGATGAATGGGAACTACTGACAGCACTAGCAGAGTCAGCTCTTGGCTTCTGATCACTCTTAAAGCAGCTCAGACTTTAATGCCCACCCATCACGGGGTTTTAAGGAAAAGCCTGTGCCTTGGAGTAATAGAGACTTTAACTTATTAGTATAAATATGGAGAATTGAGCCCCCATCTTCCTCCAATTTTAAGAACTGTTTTGACATGTGCCTCTGTCCAATATTCTATAATACCTACCTGGTAGGGGACCCACCATGAGGTGGTTCTCAGGACAAGGCTCATCCCCTCCTCTTCACTTGTGCTGGGTTTTACACTGGGTCTCTTTGCAGTTGGACTAGATGAACATCGTAGGACCCTTCCAAGTGAACTACTTCCATTCCATTCCATTCCACTCCATTCCACTCCATGCTGATAAATAAGGAGCTGCAACCATTTCTACACAAAACATTGCAGTTGACCCTGAACACCCAACCCAGACATGTCACTCACTTCCAGAACTCTCTTACCTCCAGATCCACCTCTGCTGACTTTAACAGGTCTGGGCTCTCTGGGTGTGCAGCCTGCTCTGAAATACACTTGGGGGGGTGGAGGGACATTTGCAGTTTGGGATCCAGGTGAATTAAATTGAAGAGCAGCCAGGCGAAAATAACATTGAAGCTGCTTGGACCACATAGTGCAACAGCACAGAAGGGATCCCACTGAACATTCCACCAGCTCTACCAGGATGGGATCCCACTCAGCTCTACAGCTGTCTGAGGTCATTTCCAAAGCCACTGAGTTCCTCTGTGCTCGAACGAAAGTAATACTTGTGGACTATAAATCAGTAGTTGGATTTTATGATATCTATGTTGCTTATCAAAAGTTCTGAACTCTGTGAGAAATATGAGAAACACATGGGAGAGTTGCTTGTGAATATACAATGAAATTGTTTCTTTCTGGGCAGCAGAGCTGATTATCAAATAAATGAATAAAACAAAGTATTCCTTCTTAACGTGGAACTTACATCTTTAATAAATATCAGCCTCACATTCTCATGAGAATCTTACTATACAACTTCCTTCCCTGATTCATGTATTAATACCATTTTGTATTAAGCTGGTACATAATTGATGATATGGAAGTGTTTTCATATAACAACTCCTTCACTGCATAATATAACCCACTTATCATATTTTCAGCTCAAAATCCAGAAAGTTCACGCATGCATTATACACTAAAATGAACACATTAACTGTATAAAAGTACAGTATATCATTTGCAAATTGCATGCAAACCAAAGTAAATATACAGTACTAAATGCTGACTTTGATACAGCTCATGTTGAAAGGCATAAATCAGCTAATAGAAAAAAAAATTAGCTCAGTGGAGTGGAAAAATCCCCTGCAGAAAACAAGACCCGACCTAGTGATTTGGGTGCAACCTGTATCCTATATGGCTGTGGCTAACACATATGTTACCCATTCAGAGACAGGACTTAGCCCCACAAAAACACTCCTGTCTTTCAGTACCTCTCACTAGAAGCAGGTGAAATCCCTGAAGAGCTGAGTTTTAGATTTAGGACATAATTGTTTTGTATTCTTTGGCCTGCATTTGCCTAACAAGATTCAGCAATACTTCAATATCTAATATGGTAAAATTACCTAAGGCTCAGAAGATTACTCTGTTTTATAAAAGCTATTTAAAATTAAGCCTAGGAAGACAGAGAAGGAAACCTTCTTCCTGCCAGACAGCACACCAGGGCAGTGACAGCACAGACCAACAGCCCCTGTATTTATTTACAAGGTTTTCATCCTTGGAGCTCATTTTACAGATGCTCAGGCAAAATCATTAAACACTGGAGAGCTCTCTGGAATAAGCTCACTGATAAAAAGGAAGATGGTTTGCAGGAGGAGCACGTGTTCACTCCAGCCACATGCAAAGAGAAGGAGAGATCATTTCTGTGCTGCTGCTGTGTCCCAGCCTAGCAAAGGGACCGTGTGAGATGCCACTATCTGCCGAGGACTTGTGCCAGCACAGGATTGGCTCCGAGTTTTCAGACACTGTTCTATTCCTTGTTATCTCCACAAGGGGGAATGACTTTAAACTGAAAGAGAACAGGATTAGATTAGATTAGATTAGATTAGATTAGATTAGATTAGATTAGATTAGAGAGAAATTCTTCACAGTGGGGGTAGGGAAATCGAGCCTTGTGGCACAGGGTGCCCAGGGAAGCTGTGGCTGCCCCATCCCTGGAAGTGTCCAATCCCAGGTTGGATGGGGCTTGGGACAACCTGGGATAGTGGAAGGTGTCCCTGCCATGACAGGGGGTGGAACAGGATGGTCTTTAAGGTCCCTTCCAACTTAAATCTCTCTATGATTCTGTGTTGCTCCATTAAAAACCTAACAGTACTGAATCTCCTGCTTCTTCCCCCTCCACCACAACACTGACTCATCACTTCTCTGCTGTAGAAAAGGTGTTCAGGACCCTGGGTTCCATTCCAGCTCCCTTAGGCAGGTGGCAAGCCACACTACCTGACCTTTTAACTCCTTCCCCTCAAAATAACCTCTCACTTCCCAACCCCATGCCCCCTCTGGGCAGTGAAACAAGCCTTGCTCCAGCGACAGTGATCCATTATTAATCCAGCATCACTATGACTGGGACTTTGAGTCCAAGGCAGAAATTAAAAGACAGCAGCACAGGCAGACTGGGAGTGAAGTCAGAACAGCGTTTGTAATTTAATAGAGCTACCTGGAGTAATGCTATAATCTCAAACAGCCTTCATAAGATGTTCAGAGAGAGATTCCCTAAATCCTAAAATCAGCTACAAATATATAGTTGCATTACTGCCATGGATTTAAATGCCTTTGAAGTCAATAGAGAGATTCTTATGGATTTTTTACAGGCTTATGTGGTATTTACATATATATACACACATAGAAATACATACATATATATATATATATATAAATCTCCCTAGGGGTTTAGTCTGGATTGAGAGTCCCTGAGGCACTCATAGCTGAGACCCTAAGGAAAGGCACAGTCAGAAAGCTCTCTGTCTGTAGGGTTTTATTATAATGTCTTTTGAACACAGTTTTTATTCCATTAACCATCATCTTTCTTTCCTTTTGTCAAGGCAAGAGTTGTCTCAATTCTGTAATGTAGACATCACCACCTCAGAGTACGTTCCCAAGGAGGCCAATTTAAACACTGACAAGAAAATCACCCATTCCATTTGGACAGAGAAAAAATTATATTTTTCCAGCTGGAAAGGAAAAAAAAATCTTGCTGTGTAATCTTAATCAGGTTTGCTGGCCAAGTCAGGGAAAGATTGAGGTTTTTGCCAAAATGAGGATCAAAATTATGGGAAAAGGTAACTGAGTTTTGTTTGCTTGTATCTTTGCAATAATCTTCCCAGTCCCTGGTGTTCCCTTGGTGCAGAAGCAAGGCCAGTTGGATCCTTACATGACCTGCACAGATTCACCCTCTGCCACCAGAGCTGGGCTGGGCCACCCGTTCATTTTTCATCCCTGCTTTTATCTTGCCCATCTTGCTCCCTTTCTGCCCCCATTCCCTGTCTCCCATGACACAATCCCCTCCTCTTCCCCCTTACACTGAGCAGTTTTTCCTCTTCCTGCCTTTTCTCAGCTCCTGCTGCAGGGGCTGAGGGATGGCACCGGCTCAGAGCAGCTCCAGCATCACCCTCAGCTCTGGACTGGCAGGTTCCCAGGCAATGACAGCCAAAAACACCGTGGAGCAGAATCACAGCAGACACCAAAAGACAGAGGGCTGGAGGACAGCTTCTGCTGGAGGGCTCCACAGACAAAAGGAGGCGAGGTGAGAGGGTAAAAATAATCACAGGTGTCCTTTGGAGAGCACAGATCGGATCAGAAGCCTCTGACATTTTAACTGACATCCGTGAAAGCATTTCCAAACCACACAGCAACTTGCTGTGGAAGCGGGAAATGTTCCAATGAGGAAAAATCCTTTTTTTAATTCAGTAAAAATTTTTAAAACATTTTTGTTTTATAATGTCTTGGGGATGGGGGATTAAAAGTAAATTTAAAGCCTGGCTTGGAGTCTAGGGTTTTTTTCTCACCTCAGTGGTCCTGTCAGTTGGGAAGCAAATCTTTTTATACAAGCCCAGGATGGGTTTAGCACACCAAGTCCTGCTGCTCTCAGCAGTGGCCAAAAATCCTGTGGAAAGACACAGCACCAGCATGGACTAGGCCTGCCATCACTGCAGGATCTCAAAAAGTTCTGCCTGAGAGTCACACAAGGCTTAACTCCCAGAACTAGGCACCACTGCCATACAAACAAGGGGACAGGGTAATACAAAAAATCAGCTGAAAACCCAAGTGTATTTCTTTAATCAGGTAATTTAAAATTGTGCTCTGTGTTTCTTTGTTTCAAAGAAGAAAAGAAAAAAAAGAAAAAAAAAAAGAAAAACAAAAGACAAACAACAGAAAGTGCAAATGTGGACCAAGGACAAAAGGCTGTAAGATGTGTGTCTGGTGGATAAGTAAAGCATGAGTAAGGAGTAAGAAACCTCGAGCTTCTTTAAATGTCTTTCTATTGATAATTAAAACACTGTGCAGAATTTCCCAAGGGAAGAATCATGGAAATTGAGCCTTGTGGCACAATTCTGATAGAGGGGTAGGATACAGCTGCCTCCCCCTCAGACAAAATCCTCTGCCACACTTCTTTCCACCATAGTCTCTCAGTCCAGCTTCCCACACACCTCACACATTGTCCACCCTTTTAGTGAAGAAATGTTTCCTAACATCCAACCTTAATCTCCTCTGTCACAACGTGAGGCCATTTCTTCTTATCCTATTACTTGTTCCTGGGAGAAGAAACTGCCCCCCAGCCTGCTACAATCTTCTTTTGGGGAGTGAGAAGATCCTCCCCGAGTCTGCTTTTCTCCAGGGTTAACACCCCCAGCTCACTCAGCTGCTTCTCATAAAGACTTTTCAGGGCAATTTGTCCCAGGGATGTGTCATGTGCTGGATTCTGCAGGTCAGGGGCATGGGGCACCTTTGCAATCCTCTCTCTCTTCTCCCAAAACCTGGCCCAGTGCAGCCCCCCTGGCACAGATCCTCTCCCAACCTTCTCCCCCCACAGCCCTGCTCACCACCAGTTTCAATGCACAAATCCCAACCTCAGCACTTGCTGGAATAATCTTGTGTCATGTTCACAGAGATCAGGCAGGATTTATTTCTAGATGAAAGTCGGCTGATAATATAAAGCAAGTTATTAATCCACTCAGACCGCCCATCTAACACCCAAAGCCTGTTACTCTTGCTGGCTGGAAGGAGATATTTGATTGAATCAGGAGGGTCTTTGAACTCTGTCTTCTTCTTTGAGTTGGAAGCTGCTTAAAAACGTGTAGCCAGGGTTTGTGTCCCTGTATCCACCACCGACTGTTGGCTCTTGGTTATGGGTGACTGAACCTGTGAACTGAGTCTTTGCAGTAAGAACAGGCACGAAAGTCAGGATCCAAGTTCCCTCTGCTACGCTCTCATTTAGTACCAAGATCCCAGGACTAGAAATAAGGCCAGTCCTGATTAAGCATGTAATTTTTTTGTCTTGCATATTCATCAAACATCTCTTCCCTTTGGGCTCAGAGCTGTTTCCCTGCCTCTCCCTGGTAATGCCTCACCAGCTCTGTCTCCCCTCTCCCAAGCTGATATTCCCCACTGCCCCATCTTTCAGCCTCCCCCAAGGGACAGCCCTGTTCCTGGGATCATGGCACACCCCCACACCCCTGACACCCCTGCCACAGTACCCACAGGCTGGGCAGGATGCAAGACAATACCCTGCAGCATTTACTGCTCTTCTGGCCATGAAAAAGCTTCACCTTAAGAGTTTGGGGGGTACGGATGCTTTGAAGATTGGTGTAGCTTCTAGCACTTGTGGTTTTGTACCTCTGTGCTGAAAAACTCTGATTTCTCCATAGGAGTGGTGTAGAGCTGTCAAAACTTTGTGTTTAGCTGCTGGTTTAACCAGCAGGGACTGGATTTTCTCTCCTTTTCTGTCAAAGGGTTTGATGAGAGAGCTGGTATCAAGAGGATCAGCCAGAGAGTGATGATAATGCTTTTAGCATCTGAACCAAAGCCCACTGCCTTTAGTGAAAGCCTTTTCATTGACTTCAGTGGGGTTTGATCAGCTCTGTGCCTCACACAGGACTGGGCAGGCTTTGCTTTGAACACAACTTCAGCATCAGACACCAAAGTTTCCAAAGGCCTCCATGTGGCCCGGTCACAAAAGTTTTAGAACAGGCAGGGCAGCAAGGGAGAAAAGAATTATTCTTTACCCCTCTGCTATCAGTTCCTTAAACACTTTTCACATGCCTCTCCCAATATATTTATTTTTCAATATTCCCCAACATCTCCTAAAGCATCCAAAAATAAAAAAGACATCGACTCATTTTTAACAGATAGATGCAAAACCCAAAAGATTTTGTATAAATAAACAAATAAATATGAGGAGAGTGAAGAAAGTAAACACAAAAAAGATGATTAAATGCTTTGAGAGGTTGACAGGAAGGCATTAGTTTAACTCCTCTCTCACACAGCCTGAAATCTGCTAAATGCACGGAACGCAATTCTCCCCATCTCTATTTATTGCATTATGCATTAACTGTGCTATCCAGGGAGACGAGCAGATCTTGACAGGCTGTGACAAGCTGCCAAAGTTTCTGCAAACAGGAGGTTCCTGAGCAGCCTCACTAAATGAGGACAGCCCACACGTGCTCCTAATGAAGCAACCACAGAGCTGTGCCTGCCATCTGCCTCCCTCGGCACCAGGAGCACTGCAACAAATGGGGGATGGAAAAGCCTGGCAATGGGAGCAGCACTGGAGCAGGGGATGTGAACTTCCACACCTCCCAACAGCCACTGTTGATGCTTTAAATCAGAAATTAAATGAGCAGTTGCGAGCCTGAGCCTGTGACCATCCAAGGATTTAAACTCATTAAGATGCTGCTTGACTCCAGGTATTTTTGGGGGGTGAGACCACAGTCTCATTTCCTTCTTAGGTTTTCTGCCTCGTTACACACTAAAAACTGAAAGCTAATTAGCAGCTTGCATAAAATGCAGGAGGGATGAGAGAAGGTGTGACAGAGACAGGTGGCTTTCACCAGGGAATGTCTCTTCCCATAACTGCTGGTGCCCATTCACAGGCTCCAGAAAACCTTGTCCCTAAGAAAATAAATGCCAGCTGCAAAGCACGTGGTGTGTGCTCTGCTCCTCTTCAGCAACTTCCCTTTTGCACCCCCAGTTAATTACAACTTTGAGGGATAGCATCCTATAATCATGGACCTGCAAACTCATTTCTCTTTCAATGAAACCTGGCTAACGGTTGAGTTTTACTGGAACAATTTTCAAACAAACAAGCTCTGAAACTTAAAAGGAATCTTAAACTCCATTAAATAATGCAGTTCCTTCACAGGGATTTCTCCTGGGAAGGGATGTCTTCGATTCAAGTGCCATGTTATGACAAGCATGACAGACTTGATAGCAATCTGTTCCAACTCATGACATTGCTTAAATTAGGTTAGATAGAATCTGCACAGGCTTTGGAAGGAAAGCTCCTCTGGGTGAAAGCACTATTATTTTTGTTAATGGCAGTGAATTATGATTTTCTTCTCCTAGGAGTCATAAACTATGTTGCTTCACAGTACTACATCATGTAATGTATGTAATACATGATTCCTTGGTAGGGGTGGAAACTGTTACATTTGCATACATTAGAGCCAGAGTTGTAATCAGAGTGTGTTTTCCCGCTCCCTTCATTGAATATTTATGGATTTCTTTCCCACTTCCCCCTCTGCTGCACATGTCTCTCCTTGACCTGGTGTCTTGCTCTGTCTCACTCAAACTGTGGAAGGGCTGGTGCTTGTGGCACGCTCCTGTTGCTCAGCAGACACCGAGTGCCTGGCTGGCTTTCAGCCTGCTCTCTGAGCCTCACTCACTGCTCTGCACACCCAGCCACAGCCTCAGCCATGGGCACAGGCAGGTGGAGGCAGAAAGCAGCTCCACTCCATCGCTGGGGGCTCAGGAGCACATCAGGCCAGGCAGCTGCTGATGGCACCAGTGATGCTCTCAGTGCTGTGCCTCTGTGTTCAGTACGTTCCATACAGATATTTCCAAGGGCTCAGATCTCTAAAGGTTCTCCAGGGCTCCTAAATCGCTGAAGCTTTACGCAGAAATCCTATTTAGCAGCCCACCAAGCAAACCCATGCTTGTATTCTTCCACAGCTTTGATAGTTCACATCTCAAATTTTAAAATAATCATTCAAGTGCAAACACAGAAGATAGAGGATTTGTTCAGAGCTTACATGAGCGTAGCTGTTTTCCCATCAAGACAAAGCAGGACAGAAGACTGACACCCATTTGTAATTTGCAGAGGGGCTGGAGGCCATCTGAGCAATCTGGACAAAGAGAAGCAGCAAGTGCACTGGTTTTGATGCCACGTCTGAGCACAGAAACAAAGCAGCAAAGCTGGAAGACTATGAGAAAGATCAAGAAGCAGAAGAAATTCAAATTGCTTTTGAATGCTATAAAACAACAAGAAGTATATAAAATTCCAAGGAAAATGCTTGGATCTCAAGCACACAAACCCACACTTGGTCCATTTTGCTAAATAGAGTGTCTGCAACTTGTTTAACAGCACATCTCCAGTCTCCCCTCCAGATAAAGTTTGTGCAAGTGCCTGAGGTTAGGGACAAAATGAGAGATGGGTGAGATCCCTCACTGGCCCCTGAGGCTCTGCTGGAGCACTCAGATGCTGACAGAGCTGGCCGATTAGGGACGTGCTCCCAAGCACTTTGGTGCTGATCAAAGCAGAGTAGACCTTCCTGATGTCCATCATGCTGGCAAGGCTCAGCCAGGTTAAGAGGAGGTTTCACATCCATGTGTCAAAAGCCCACAGTAATAACAGGCTGCACATTCAGAACTGAATTATTGCCCGTGCTGGGAGGTTAGAGAGAAACCAAGAGCATTCCTTACTGACTCAAACCAATTTAAGCTCAGGTTGCCGGAGTGACACGTTGTTATTTCTTAGCTGAGAGATCATTCAAGGCAAACTGGAGCCCTGCAGGCAGCCTGTGGGCAGCCCAGCACACAGAGAGGGGAAGGGGCTGGTGTGTGGGGCTGCAGCACTGCAGGTCAGAGGCCACTGCCACCAAAAGGACACAAAAAGAGCCCCGTGCTGCCACAGAGGAATATTCTCTGCCTCGGAGCAGATTCATGGCTGGGCTGCCAGGGAAGGGCTGCCCTTAATGAAAAGGAGCAGAGAGGGTGGTTACAGAGTGAGATTCCTGAGGGTGTGCAGAGGAGGAGGTGGCAGTACTCCAAGGGTTTTAATACATGACCAAAGATGTACTTACTGCTAAAAGATGACTAGGTGCCTAAAAATGCAGAGAAACATAGGGGACCAGATCTCTGAGGAAGGGAGTTTTTCCTGGGATGGGGTTAGAGGAATTTCCAAGCCCTCCCAGTCAAAGGAAATGAAATGACAGGAGTGTGGCACCTCTCTGCTTCTTAAAATTGCAGAAATAGCTCTGCAGAACTGGTCTTTGTGCTGAAGAACAGCTGCAAAACTAAAAGGGGAAAACAAATTTTAAATAGGATGTTGCAATTCCTGTGCCACTGGGGCAGGTGCAAAGTTAAAAGTGTCAGGTGGTTTTACATCTTACATTTGAATTCGTGACAAGTTCATGGTAAAAAAATATGAAAAATATTTTGAAATAACTTTGGCCTCTCTCTTCCCACATGAGACACTAGACACAATTATCTAATAATTATGTTACAGCCACTTCCACAGGAAGGACAGACACTCACTCTGCTGCTGGACTCATCCTGGAAAATCATTCATGTAATGCAAACAAAGAAGGAACCTGCTTTAAAACACTACCCAAACTCACAGTCCCTAAAGCTGGAAGAATCACACAGCACTGAACAGACACGAGTCCTGAGTTCCCACCCAGTTCAGGGCAGATGCCTCTTCAATCCCAATGTGTGTGAAGATCTGCTATTGTATTGGATCATGGTTTTCCAGCTGTTAACCAGCAGACTGCAGTGCTATTAATCTAAGATCTTTATGAAAACAACATTATTTTCAAAGAGAACTCTATGTTTATGGCTGATAAGTGTCATTTGATCATTTTTGTGAAATTAAATTTAAGTTCATACTGCATGCTCTCCAAATTACTCTATAAAATTACACTTAAAGCAAAAATTATATAAATCTCAGACAAACTGATACAGTCCTTACCCCTTAAAAGTACTGCATGGGTATTATTTAACCATGATATATGCAAACAAAATGCAAATTAAATAGCAGTGGGTGTGGTATATATGCAAATTCAAAACCCTCCCCAGTCCCAATTTCCCCTTCATGAACTGCCTACAGCTATAACTCAGAATTTATAAGCCTCTCAGCTTCTAATGCAATCTCTGTCATGGGAATGAGGCAAAAAGAATGGAAAATGATACAAAGTCAACCTGCTGCCTTAGGCCCTGCTCATATCCAGGGCTTTGGCCACCCAAGGAAGTGTTGGCTTGAGGATGGACCAAGCAAGGTGAGGCACAGGAAGGTGTGGGACTCGTGAAAAACCCCCTGTCCAGTGGGCACCTGGGGCTTTCTGTGTTACCCAGCAGAGAGCTGAGAACTTGAGGGCTGGAATTCACACGTGGAAAGCAGCATGGACCAAGAGCTGCCCTGCTGCTCCTTGCAGCATCTCACAGGGACACCTGAGCAGGAGGAAGATGCTGTGCCCCTGCTCCAGCCCTCAGCCCTCTCATTTCCATCACACATATCTCACTTTCCCACAGCACAAATTGCTTTCATCAGCATCTCCCCACGGTTTCAATACAATCTGTCTCCTTGTTTTCCAGCAATATTGTGAAATGACGAATTCCATGAAGAACTCTATCACACCTCTACCTAGAGGGGATATTTTTTATGTTGCTAAGGCCTAAGTGCCTGGATTTAATTTTTTATAAAAACAGAGCCCAGGTGTTTGGACAGAAAATATTCCCTGTTTCAAACCAAATTAATATTTTGGAGAGTCTTCACTCCTAAGGTGAGAACTGGCAGTAGAAATTGCCTGTGCTTGGGGCACATAGGTCAGTATTTTTCTGGAGTAAACATGAAAATCATCCTTTTGGCTGACCTAGCTGCCACTGGCACAGGACATCATCACACTCACCCAGCAATGAAGGAGAGATGCCAACAGCTTGAGCTGAGCTCTATACTTCAAACCCAGCCTCCCCCACACTGGTCCCAGAGGGAAATTTTCAGTATGCTAAACTGACAAAGCATTACAAGTATTCTCCTCCATCTCTCCTAATACTTGAAGGCCTCCCTGCCTTTGATTCCCTTTAAAATTTTCTCTTCAAGCATTTATTTGAGCCTTCTCTCAAAGGCTGTGGGGACTTTCACCCTGTGACAGCCTCACTGTGTTTTTCTTGAGAGCCTTCCAGTGTCTTCATTTCCCCCCAGGGCCCTCACCAGGGAACCAAGACATCACATTTAGTTTCAAGAGACTCGATAACAGAGAATCTGTCTGCCAAACCTGGCAGACTCAGACTTAACAGAGTTTTCCTTCACAGTTTCAAAAGCAATAGGATAAAGCAGCCCCAGAGTCTCTCTTTCACCTTCCTCCTTTCTAACTCACACACTACAAAAGGAAGCTGGTTATTTTTCACTCCTGTATTGGACTCACTGCATTTGTCATCAAGACTTTCCCCTGAGGACAAACCTAAAGACACACCTAAAGGACAGAAATGAAGGTTTTCCTTATCCCACTGATTGAGGACTTGGAGAGGGAACAGAGCAAACCACACAAGACAGGTCTGTAAGTCTGTAAGTTCAGTTCCAGGACTCCCAGCTGTAACTCACCACCCACAGCCCTGGCCACTGAGTCAATTTGCTGAATGTTACTACATTTGCTGCTTTTATTAGACCTTCATGAGCCACACAGCCTTCACAGTCACAGCTTTGTGAAAAGGAAACTTAGTATACAGAGCAGAGACAGGGCTCAAAGAACAGAGGATTAAATAATTAATTTTGGTTCTGAGAAAGCACCTCAAAGAAGCACAAATGAGAGTGTACTTTTTAGTTCAAACTGAGTGAAGGCAAACTTTATGTTCCTGGAGACTGGGAAAGTTGCCTTTTCCCCTGTGAACACCTTTTGGAGATAGCACAGTTTCTCTGAGTCCAGAGCAGCCGGAAAATTTCTGCATGAGAAAAAAGGTATTTGAAGAGGAAATCAAGGAAAAACGCAGCTTTGAGCACAACGTGCTTGAAGCCCCATCCACTGCAAATAGAACACCCTAATTTGTGACTGCAAACCTGGGAGTAACACGATGATCAAAGGCAGTGTCTGATAGCGCAGTACTTGTGACTTGTTCCTGTCTGTTCTGTTCCCACCTAATTATCCCTTCCTGAAGTGAATGGAAAATAGTTTAATCTGGTTTTACAAAGCTCGTTCCATCAAATTAGTCAGTGAGGTACATGGTGCAGCTACTGCTGGTAAAACCTACACCTAGGAACAACTGAAGACAGAAAAGCCATCTCTCAGTGTCTTGGTTTTTTCTTTGACAGATTCAACCAGCTCCTACAACGGGAAGGTGTGCAGGAAAAGGCCCAGCAGACACCACCTTCCTCTGGCACACGGGTGCCAGGGTGGTGCTGCTGGGTATATAACATATATACATATAACACACCAACTCCTTTAACCCCTACTGGTTGAATCAAACAAACCAAAAAACCACAGCACCTTTTTCTCTCCCCAGTCCTCTCTGTCTCCCACAGGAGCACAGGTTTTCCATTACTGATGGTTAAAGTCCACCAAGGCTGCTGTGATAGGGGATGCTGTCCTCAGCCCTTCCAAAACTTCCAGAGGAATGCTCACTCATACCAGGGATTACACAGCTTGGATGAAAATCACACAGCTTCTCAAGGATGGAGAGAGCAAGCTGTGTTTGGATTAGCAGGGTTATCCACCATTCAGGAGTGTCTTAGCCTACCCTTATCCTTGGAAGGAACAGCTCCTACCCAAGTCATGGTCTCATTGGAGCACGAGCAGCTCCACGTTTTGGGAGCTCTCATTAGCAGTCAGCACTTACTTTATCAGCTGCTGTTAGGCTGCACCTGTGCTTTGGTCTCCTGGGTCTGTCAAAGTAATAATCCACTTGACATCTCCTCAGTCTGCTGTACATTTTATGGTTTTATGGCTTATTCCTCTGTAACATCACTGTGTACATGCACTTCGGGTGGGCTGACCTTGAGAGGAAAAAGCTACTGCTAGATAACTACACCCATAAATCCAGATCAGCCTCGTGTCCTGCTGATCCCTCTCCACACTGAGCCTAACCCAGGTCTGACTGAAACTCCTGGGAAACTTCTGGCACTAGGCATATTCTTCTTTATCCTGCTGTCATGCTTCTCTGACCAAGTAAGCTGTAATGTTACTAAGCTTTCCATCTAAAAACAATCCTTCCTTATTTGGAAATAAATTTAAAGCAGTGAATTAGATAATTATGGAAGACAGATCCACAGGGGGACAGAAAAGGTTACCAGCCTGTTCCCCCAGTTGCACCAGAGAACCATATCTTCTTAAACTATTCACGAAAGGTCTTCTTTAAGCTCTTTTGAGAGTTTCCAGGGGTGAACCCTGCTGCATTTGTATTTACACAATTTTTTAATTATTCACATGGTTTAGTCCTTGCACAGGTTTTCATATCAATTCTAGGTCCATAGAGTGAATCAAATCAAGATCATTTTTGAGGGGGTGTCAAGGGCTGGTGTTTGCTTTAAACTGGTGCATAAAATACACAAGACACTGTCAAAACAAGCTGGGAGTTTCTTTGTCTGTACTTTTCAATCTGAAAAGATTCCAAACTATCCAGTGTAAAACACATGAAGTTGGAAAGTAACCTATGGGGAGAAATAATGAATAAAACAATTTGATGCCTTTCCAATCTGACAAAACAAAGAAACATTCTGAGCAGCAGTTCTAAGGGATAAAAATCCAGCTTTTCATTATATGTGTTAATTTATGCTTTACATATTTTAAAAAACATTGAATTTTTAACTTGGAAACCTGCTATTGCACCTCACTCTGAGTGACACTTGGGCAATACACAGAGAAGCACTGGTAGATCTAAGCACTGAGCATGGTGCATCTGCAGTTACTAACACTTGCTAATTTAGCAAGGGATGGGGCTTTGCTGAATAATTGGTTTTCCCAACCACTGATGGCCATCTCCTTCCACCCACAGCTCTGGCCTTGGTGACATGCATGGGAGGAAGGCCTCTGGGCATTGATTTTGTCACCTTACAAGAACATCAAATTCTTTGATGTATAGTTTGTTAAACCAGTTGCACCCAGTTGAGGAAGAAAAGCAAATCTTGCACAGAGTCCAGTAGAGCAGAGAGAAGCCAATCCCACTAGGGCTCAGGAAATAGAAACCACCAAAATGAAGTTGCTGTGATAGCAGTGCCCTAAACCTTCTCAAATTGCATAAAATATTTCTTCCAACTTCACCACGTGTTGAATCAGTTCTGAAGGCAGTTGCTCATTCTGCAACACCATTAAACATAACAGAAAGGGGGAAAAGCCTGCCATTGTCAGGTGACTTCAAGATCAGATGGCAATAAAACAAGCCAGACTGGGCAGGATTTCAGTTTGGCTGCTGTATTTAGTCATGACTGCCTCACTGAGACATGACTCGATGCTACAGACTCTTGAAAAGGCACCTCTCTCACCTTTGCTCCTTCTCATCAAGAAGTCTAGGATACATTCCACACTCTAGGATATATTTTAGTACATACCAGACGAATGAAGAGACGGGGTTAGCTGTTCCTCAGTTTCAGATGCAGAAAGCATTCCTGCATTGAATAATTGGAATTAAAAATAAATACATGAAGAAAACCCATACAGCAAGAAAATAAGATGATCAGCAGCATGTTCTCCTCCAAAAAGAAAGACTTCTAATTCTCTCAATGAAATTATAGATCAGCTGCCTACAGCCACATGGAAACTTTGTATGAAGGCATTCAGCTATCATGTTATTATCTGGATTTCTTATGAGGTGAACATATTTTGCATCGTATTTTCATTACAAAATCTGAAATCTTGTATTCTGGAAGCACTAGGAACCTCAGACTCTGTTGGAATTATTACCAACTAATGAGAGCAGAGATCAGAGGTTAAAAGACACACCAGCATGGCTGAGGACAACAGAAACTGCTTTGCTTTTCAAAGAAGCCTCAACTTGTCCTAAATGAGCAAACCAGTCCAAAGAAAAAAAAAAATCATTATGTATTTTCTTCTACTGTTTAGATGCCCTCACTCTTCCTATTCCCTTCATCCCTACCACGAAGGTCACTCCATGAATCTGAAAGCCAGCAAAAGAACAAGTCATGAAGTGTCAGCTTATTAATCAAGTACATATGGTTCTCTCTGGAAAAGGAACTTTCACCTACAACCAAGCTGATGTCTGTGTTTCTGTGCTCCAGCAAAGATCTTTTTTTTCCATAAAAAGAGCCAGGATTCAAAATAAATATCAAAGGAATCAAGTCTTCAGAGTCCTTCTTTCAATGATAAATAATTTCTTCGACCTTTTCAAAAGCTGATCCTTGACCTTGAAGATTCTGACGTGTTCTCCTGTTGACACCTCCCTGCTCCCTGCCAGCTGTCTCACTTTAGCCAGCATTCTGCACAGAGCAGGGATGCAGCCCCTGAAACAGCACAGACAGCTCTGCTGACACACAGTTCTTGCTATCCCTCCCTTCCACTTCTAGATTGGTCTGCAGCCTTTGATACAAAAATTGAAGGAGCTGTTAGTGACAATAACACCAGCAGTGAACAGTTCCACCCCAACACAGCTGCTGTCAGTGGTGTCCAGCAGAGCTGGAGGCGGGCTCTATTCTCCCATCCTTGAACAGCCCATAGACATCCACGTAACCCTTCTTCCTCTCTTTAATCAGGAAGGATGACTGGGAGAGATGGAGAAGGTGCTGCAGGCTTGGTTACCAGCAGCCTGCAGATGACAGAGTCCTCACTCTCCACCACTGACACTCAGAGCACACCAGAACACCTCCAGGAACTCAGCTCTTGGAGAGGAGCAGATGGCTTGAACTGCATCCAAGGAGGCTGAAGTGAATGAATCCAAGCATGGCCAAAATGCAGGATGAGGGGAAGGATTTCTTTGAACAGCTCGTGGAAACATCATCTCCCCCTCTGTGGAAAAGCATGCTGCTCATATTTGTCAGGGCTGTGCCTTGGGTCTAACACCTTGCAAAGTCTGGCTGCTTAGGTGGCATCAGTAATCCATGAATTTGTCACCTCTGGGCTGGATTATAATAACTCAATGTGTTTTGAAACTCAGTGTGGAAACTGTACACCAGCTCCAGCTGGTTGAGAATGAGGAACAACTGCTTATTTCATGGCTTATGTTGCCAAGGGCATATCTGGTTTGTGCTCAAGTCTTTCCCATGGCTCCCAGCCAGTATCTGATGCCAGCTTAAGGCCCCATTTCTATTTTTCAAAGCAATTAGTGTCTCAAGCTCCAACCACATCAAAGTCTGAATTCTCATCCATGAACCCCCATGGCATCTGTGAGCTTTCAAGAGGTCTTAAAGCTCAGAACAAAGCATCTAGGAGAGCTGTGAAGAAAATAAGGTGGGTCTTATCAATAGCTGTGGAATATTTTTCCTGTGGATATCAGGCAAGTCCAGACTCTGGTACACTTCAGGCATATTTCTTTAAGGTGGATTTACTTTCTGATCTAAATTCACAACTCAGGTAACTGATGCCAAAACTCTTCCCAAAGCCCTCATCATATCAAATGTCACTAGTTTCTACTACAATTTGGAAGATCTGGAAGAGGCCCTACAAAGTCCATTAGTCCACACTGCCCACAACATACAGATGCTCAATTCCTGTAGAGGAAGTACAGAAAAGCAAGAGCAGGAAAAACATGCTGAATGCTTCAATTAGTCCTTGACATTTTTTTGGATGACAGACCATACCAGAGAGGAAGTTAAAAACCATTTCCATTTGGTATACACCTACCTTCTCACATCTGGCACTTTTGCAGCTTCACCAGATGAATTTTTTTGTTCCATTCCTGTTACAAATCACAAGTAGGTTTGGGAGGTTTGTTATTTACTCCTCCAGGTT
This sequence comes from Acridotheres tristis, assembly GCA_037013685.1. Classification (NCBI taxonomy): domain Eukaryota; kingdom Metazoa; phylum Chordata; class Aves; order Passeriformes; family Sturnidae; genus Acridotheres; species Acridotheres tristis. The sequence goes on along the minus strand of CM072899.1, from coordinate 5,077,762 downwards.
AAGCACCTTGACAAAACCACAGTGATGTTATCCTACCTAGCACACCAGCCTGCAGGCTGATTTTTCTCCAGTATCACCTAGTGGAATTACCAGGTTTATTTCCTGTGAAAGCTTGGTGTTCCAGTTCTCCATACTTTTAAGAATTACAAAGGGACGTTCTTTTGCAGATGAACAGGATTTTATACAAATTATGTGTGTTAAGCAGACTTTAAAATGCCATTTCTTCAGAAACTGTATTTTTTCTACATGGCTGTTTTTCACTCAATAATTCTCCTGTTGTTTTTCCCCCCTTCCCAGTGCATCCCTCTCCTCTTGAACTTTCTCAGCATCAAGTCCTGCTAGTGGTAGATGTCATTATCTTGCTGTTCCCACCAACGTCCATAACACCTCTTGTTAAAAAACAAACCCAGAGTAGCACAGGCAACTCCTCACATTCATCATATTCTGCCCTTACTCAGACAAGATTAAAGACCTTTCAGTAATTAAAGATGGAAGGGTGTCATTGAAAGGTACAGGGCAGCAGGGGAAGGTGAGTTATCCAAGCAACACATCCGTGAGTCTCTTGTCTCTTCTGACCCTTGTTCTGAAGGCTACTGTTTGTAAATCAAGATTAATGAGAAGAACAGCACTTAAGTGCACCTGATCATAAATCTGGGAGAGTTAGTACACTCTCTGACAAGATTAATATATTTTATATCTGACACTGTCTGTGAAACGTTCTGTGCTCAATTTATTACCGTCTCAGACCTGAAAGTGGAGCACGGATTTCCTTGCAGAGAACATTTTACTTTTTGCAGAGTGTTTCATATGTAACTCCATATCCATTTTCCTTCCTCTTGAGGTTATTTTTATTATGAACTAAACTTTTAATATTATTTCAGTATAATGATACATAAACCAACATATTGGCAAAAAGCTGCAGAAGAGTGTTGTAGGTTAGATCATTAAAACAATTTGGGAATTTTTTGAGGAAAGATCAGAAAATGCCATTTCACCTAATCCAAAACATTGCAAATGAATAATTGTTCAAAAATTTGTTAGCTGGGGAGAAAAAATCTATAACCTAAACTACTTTTTAATATACTTTTTTACTTGAAACAGACTGAATTTCACATAGACCTGCTTTCTTCCTTTGAAATTTATAATGATCAGCAAATACTTCATTTACATTCTTAAAAGTCTGAACTCAAACTGCAGTAATTGCAATTTACTGAAACAGGTTTTTTTCAATTAAGCCTTTAAATTCCCTCGGCTGATGAATAAGAAGATTTTGGGTTTCTGTCTTGATTTGAGGCAACAGCATTTTTCAAATCTTGAACTTCTCAGCATTAGGAAACAATTCCCATGGTGCCATAACAGCCACAGGAACTCTACAACAAATTGCAGCAGATACTCAGATGTTCAGAAGTTCTGGACCATGGTCAGTGAGCATGGTGAGGTCCTCAAGTTCTCTTTGGTGGGCTGAACACATCTGGGATCAGCATCAGACATTGCAGAGAGAATTATTTTGTGCAAGGCTACACCAGCCACAATGGCAGTGTGATATAAGATGTAACAAGCAAAGGTAATGCCTCCCAACTCATGCCTTGTAACTGAAATACAATGGAGCAAGAAGAATATAAGCTGAAATTAGGAGAAATTCTGTCCAATTGAAGGAACTCCTCCCAGAGCTGGCCCTGTGGTCCCAGTGAATGAGTCCCAGGCATGATGGGCTGGTGGCACATCTCTTCCCGTGGCCATTCCCTCCTCCCAGGGCTGTACTCATACAATTATCTGTGGCAGAAAAATACCTTCTGTCCCCTTCTGAATCAAAGCCAGACCTAGAGAACAACAAGAGGGCCCGGTTTTATTTCACTGGTGAGCAACCTATGGACACTGAACATCCATCTTTAAGATGCTCCTCCAGTTCACACTACAGCTCCTGTGGCCTTCAGGCTGAGAGGAAGAACACATCTGTCAGAAAGCAATTTCCATCCCAAGGCTCATCCCTGTTCATAGTTCCTGTCTTTGCCTTATTTGATTCCCCTTTGCACAAACAGCCCCATCTCACCAGTTCCTGCCCTCTGATACCACAATCCTAAAGGCAGCACCCCACAAAAAGTTTGCTTCTCATTATATTTCTTGATCTTCACTGCCACTGTCACCTCCTCCCACCACACCATATGTTCCTCCTCTCTCCCCTGCTGGGCAGTCTCAGGTCTCTGAAATCTGACAGCTGAAGTGACCTCCCCCTCCTGGTCCCCAGCTCTGCCTCAGCAGAAGTCAGGGAGTACAGTTGGCACATTCTGCTCTCCTCAGGAACTCACCTGCAAACAAGGGTAAAAGCACGTCCTCATTCCACCCTTAATCAGCTCTCTCTCCTGATGCTCTGGGTTTTTGGGACACAGAGGTCTCCTGCTATTTGGTTATAGAGTGTTTAAACAGGTCCTCTCACCTGGTTGAGGTCAGTGGGTGCCTCACAGCACAGAATCTGCCCCCAATATTACTAGAGACTACCCATTTCTAAAGCCTTTTTGTCACATTTTTCTCACCAGCACCACAGAAGAGCTTCTGCCATAGTGTGAACTCTCAAAGAGGTTCTCAAGTCAAGGTCAGAATCTCACCCATAAACAAACCAGTTACTCCTGTTCGTGCTCCAGCTCTGCAGCCAGGACTAAAATAAAGCAAAGTCAAATTCTCTAATCTTCTACAGTACAAAACACCCAGCAATCAGAGGCTTATTAGCAGATAATGATTTACTTTCTACCCACCAGTTATTTGCAAAGATCATCCACTCTCCCTGTCTGAAGTATCATCAGGGTTTCTCCAAAAGTCTACTCCATTCATCATTAGGGGGATTTACACTGTAAACAGGACAGCTGCATTACTAAGTCTAATTACCCTGAGAAGACAAAGCACCGTGTGCCTACACATCGTGCTGGAATTAGAAGTCCAGGTAGAACAGGAGAGAGGCTTTTAATTAAACAAAGTCAGTTACCTTTCACAGAAAGCCTACGATTTAATTTAAGCACACACACAGGAAGAACAGCAGGTCAAACACCTTCCCCATCTTGTGAACCTGAAGCTTAGTGATTGCCACACAAAACAATCATTTCTCCCCACCTGCCTCACATTTCTCTTTAGGAGTATTTCATTCTGTTCTTGGCTGGCTTTCCTTTAATTAGGAGTAAGGAAAAGGTTGTACTGACTTCGTAGCATGTCAGATTTAATCTGCATAAGACCCCACCACATGTTGGGGGGATGTGTGGCAGGAGTTTTTAATAAAGGATTACAGACTGCACCTGCTGTGGCTGAAATATTGTGAGCTTTTTTGAAGCTCTGGGAGGCCTGCATTAGGTCAGCTTTGACTTGAACATTTATTACTTATCAACCTTTGGCATTGGGATAGAGTCTGGAGCATGATGATGAAAGCAGCTGATTTAAATTGCCAAAAAGTGATCAGGTTGTTTGCACAAAACCAGAGAAGTGTTTGTCTTAATGGCTGCTGCAAAGATGGGTAGGATTCCTCTGCCCCAGACAATATTGGTTTTTTTTGCTCCCAAATGTCATCAGATAATGACTTTTATGCCAACAAGTTAATTGCAAAAGCAAAGCAATGAAAATATATACTGAACCATAGTCACGTATTTTCTACATTTGCTTTCAATTTAATGTAATGAACAGAGACTTTTGTGAAGGAAGATTGCAGATGCCATGGAAAATAAATTCTGTTTCTGAGCAATACCATCATGCTGCCAGCTCTCCCCTTTGCTTGCACCTCTTGCACTCTTCATTTTTTCCATCTTCCACAGGGTGTGGGACATGGGGTCAGTCACTTTCTCCATGTGCAGGAGCTCAGCCCAGAGCTCCCCAGGACACACCTTTGGCCATTTGCTGCAGCTTTGGGACAGACATCCCCACTCCAACAGCTGCACATTGCTCAGGCAGCTCCAGGATTACTGGGGCAGACAGTGGCAGCACCTGTACACTCTCCTGTGTGTTTGAGAAGCCTCCTGCTCACACTTCCTTTCCATTTTCTGCTTTTGAGGTGATTTGATCTTAGAAAAGCTTACAGTGGACCACTGCTGGCATGTGCAGCAGCACTGCCTGGTTCAGCAGCTCTGACAGCCCAAGCAGAGCCAGGAAGGAGCAGTGACACAGACCACTTCACCTGGGCTGCAGAGCTGGAGCAAGCCTGGGAAACAGCCCCCTTTGGAGTGTTAGGTGCCTCCTTTGGAATAAATCACTTGTCAGTTCATTGCTCACAGCTGCCAGCGTGCACCACACTATTTACTGCATCCCAGCCCTGTGCATTCTAATGGCTCACAATAGAAGTGAGAGACATCCTGAAAATACACGGAGCACTGACAAGTGCTAATGGGGCTGCTCTCCTGCTTTAAAGCAATTCTATTAACACATTATGCTGCAACTGAGGGTAATTATTTCCAAGGGAAATGGCTCACCATGACCCACGATAGGCTCTCATAATGGCGATTAAACTCACATGTGACTAATACACATCAGACATTAAGTGAAGTTTGAGGATTTATTAAGATTTGCAGAGACATCTCCAGGGCCACAGAAGACAGTCTCCTTGGGTTGCAGAAACCAAATACAAAGTAAGAAAAGTTCTTGTTGGCTTACAAAGCCGAATAAAATTATTTTAGATTTTAGTAATACTTTCAATTATAAAGGAATGCCTCGGCAAATCCAACGTTTTATTTAGGAAACACATGAAAAGGAAAGGGTTGTCACTCATAATATCGAATGAAGTATTACATTTTACCTTCAGTTAACACTACTATAACCTACAAGATTGAAGATTCAAGAAGTGTTTAGACAACACTCTCCAGCACATGGTGTGATTTTTGGGGCTCTTGTGTACAGGACCAGGAGCTGGACCTTGATGATCCTTGAGGTTCTCTTCCAACCTAGGTTATTCTATGATTCTTCCTCTGAATATCAAGATAATTTAGAAAAATTAGAAAGAGGTTTTAAAAACAGTGCTTACATTCCACCATTTCTCATCTAGCATTGTCTTTCTCTCCCTTCCTGCAATCTGACTGCAGCACAGCATTGTGCATTCAGTCTTTCCCTGCCACACAAATAAGCAAAATACTCATCAATGGGATTCTCCTTGTTCCTTTACAGCACCCAACTGGCTAAGCCAGTGCTGGAGAGGGATAAAAGCTAGCAGCTGATTCCTCTGCCACTGGAAAATCCCTACCTGTCTCCCTCCTGACACTGGCTCTCCCTTACATGCCAGTCATGCTTTCATCTACCAGCGATGCAAATCCATCCCAGCAGAAGCTGTAACCAGGGCCAACAGCAAAAGTAAAAATGCAGGTTCTGCTGTGCCACGCATGCTGCAGCCTCAGAGTGTCACAGCCTTGCCAGCAGCATGGAAGGAAACCCTTCCAGGGGTTTCCACAGTGGCTTGCTGTGAGCTCTACCACCACAGACAGCTGAGAGAAGGTCAGTGAACCACCAGGCTCCCACTCCTCTCAGGGAGGCTCTGCTATGTCAGGATGGCAGCTAATGAGCTGTTGGCAAACCTTTAGCCCTTTACAGGAAACCATCCTACAGCACCTGTCTGTAAGAACCAAATGCTCTCATGAAGAGTTTCCCTGGCTGCACAATACTGTAAATGTTCCTGAGGAACAAATTGTGCTGTTTTGAAAGGATAAATGACTCTCATCTAATTCTGTCCATGCAAGAGCAGTGCAGGAGATTTAATGGTTATCTCTCCATTGCCTTTTGAATGTGTGTTTATGCACAGCTTGGCTATAAGGAGTGGAAGGAGAAGGAGAACAGAAATGAGGAAAATTTAGATCTACATCTCGGGTTGAATGAGCATAGCAGCAGCTTTTACCACGCAGCCAAGTTTTCCACTGCCTGTAAAGGCTCACAGTAGCTGCACACAGTCAATATTTGATAGACAAGTTGGCAAAGCTCTCACATCTCACATTACCTGCTTGCTACACAGCAGACTGGGTTGTAGGCAGTTGGGCTGCAGGAATCCACACTAGGGAAACACCACAGTCTGGCTTCTCCCTTGGATCTGTGCCCTGGGGACAGGATGGGAACAGCCCTGGCTTCTCAGCACTCACTGTCACAAGCAATAAAGCAGAGAGGGATAGAATTGCTTTCCAACATTGATGGAAAACATTTGGGCTCCATCATTCCTGCAGGATTTCTATGGATCACACCAAGATATCCACTACATTTACCAAGCTGCATTCATTCAACCAGCTTGGCATCGCTTGTGTGTCACAGCCTGAAGCTGCATCTCAAACACAATCTCCATGGCAGGTCTCTGGCTGGAGCAGCACCAAATCCAGCATTCCTCTCAAACTGGTGACACTGTCTGCCTGCCTCCAGCTTGGCCACTCCCTGAAATCAGCTGAGAGCCAAACCCCATAGGTGCAGAACAGGACATTTATGAACTTGAAAGACAAAAAAAAAATTAAAGGACTGACTTTGTCATTCATCAAATATTGATTTGTCCTAGATCTGAGGATACAAGGAATCACACTCTAGAACATAATGTTCAGTGGGAAAAAGCATTAAGAAGGGAAATACTTTGTAATTTCACAGGCTATTCATTAATATATATATGAATAGCAGCTACATATATATATATAGCTACTTGTCAAGCAGAGAAAACACAATTGGTAGGCTCAATAATGTCATTCCTTCGTTAAAAACACTTCTAGAATCTCCAAAGCAATCTTTGAATTGAGCCTCCCATAAGAGAAAAAAAAATATTGTTGGAGAATACAGAAAACATTCCTGCCTCTTTCAGCTTGTCTGACAGAACATAACTCTGCACACCTATGGACCAGCAGATCAATGATCCAGGAACATAACTCTGCTGAAATATTCTTGATGTGGTGAGCATTAATGGCTCAGAATAGGCCTATAGGGTCTCACCCATCAGTGCACCTGCAGCAATTCAGAAAACTGTAGCATCTCTGAAACTGCCATCAGCCCATTAAACCACAGCTCTACAGAAATACCTCTCTCTAAAGGAGGAGCAAAACCTGATTTGATTTGGCAGACTCAAATAGCCTCATCAGAACTATTAACTAAAATATCTTCAAAGGTGCTTATGGGGGCTTTGGATCTTGTTGAAAACCCCACACCTTTTTCGTGCCATGAATCCAGAACTCCAGTGGATAAACCAAGATTCTATTAATGAATTCATGTCAACACAACACAGAAAAGCCTCCCCACATAGCCCAGCCATCCTTCCCCATCCATCAGGGTCTTTCCCCAAAGAGAGGATGTCCAAAAGGAATTGGATTTGTGCCATCACTGCTCAAGGGTATAAGGGGGGAAAGGCACAACATTTAGAGCTATACCAAATCCATATTTTAAAAGTTTATCTGCAAAAATACTTGCAGATATTTGAATAAAGCCTCTCTAAAATAGAAACTAAAATATTGATACATTAATCATAAATAAACATGTACCACAAATGCAGCTCTGTAAGAAGAGTCTTGAAAGGTATTATAAACAGCTTAAAAAATTTCTTCTTGCATGAATTCCAACACTCCAGATCTATTCGTTGCTAGGCTTAATTTCCAATCATGTGGGAAAAAAAGAGGTTTTACTAAAAGAATGCAAATATCCCTGTGCTTCATAAAAGAAAGTTCCTTTTTTGACATGATTACCCTAATCTAATTAAAAACTGTGCTTGTCACATCTTGGAAAAATAACTGTCTTCACACAGGCAAACACTATCATTTCAAGAGGTCACAATAAATTACTTATAAACAAGAAAACAAAATTAATTCCTAATCTAAGCACCAAATTCTTTACAGACCTAATTAAAGAGCAAAAATCAGAATCCTGAAGTGACTCTGAGATGCCTCCCCACTTGCAGAATAGAAATCTTTGTCTTTAAGGGAAGAACTCAACACAATTGAGAAAGAGATGGAAAGCATCAAATGAATAATATAAAAGATGAGAGACAGGATTTTATGCAAATGCAATATGAATATCAATACACCCCAACACTGGAACAGTGAGTGCATCGTTATTGTAGAAACTGGGGGATTGGCTTTGTTGTCATTCAATGCCAAAAATCAATGCTCAGTATTCTTTTCTCGTGACACTGTTACAATTCATAAATTATTAACTGGAGTCTTTTGTAAAAAGTTCCTGTTTACAAGGTTACTCTGTAAGTTAAAATGTTTGTTTGCCCTCAGATCTCTACTGTAAAGCATCTGTGGGTAGATTTACATGATGAAGTTGATAGATTTGTATTTTGACAGTACATCTGTCATCCTTGCTTCCCGTGTCAGGAGGTCAGGTGTGCACTTGGTGTTATCAGGTGGCTCATTAGTGTCCTGTGGGATGTGCTACCTTGTCTGCTTTGCTTTAAGTGACAAAAAATATTCTTTCTAGCCCTTGCTGCAGGAACCCACATCCCCTTCTGCACTTGTTTGTGTTTTCCTGCTGTCAGAAGATTGGATTCTTAGCACATGAGCAGAGAGAATGTCTCTGGACACAGCACAATGTAGGGGGAAGCTCAGTCCTTGCACACACACCCTGCTCCATCTGAGGGGGCAGAGTCTCCCCATTTAACTCCAGGCTTTACAAGGCCTGGAATGCATATTTAGACACTCAGCACAGCCACATTACATCTTGCACCATCTCTGTGTAAGAAATGCACATTAACCAGAGTCAGCAAGCCCTGAGCTCGCTGCTAACCACGGGCAGGCACTTGTGCTCTCTGCAGGAGTAGGGGCTAATCCTCAGGCTGTGAAAGCCATGGGCTACTGTAGAATGAAGCAGTTTTCCCATGACTTTCCAAAGGCCCTGGAAAAGTTGTTGAAAGCAGCAGAACATTCCTCTGCTCTTCCTGCAATATTCCTCACGGATTTGCTAATGCCTCCTGCTGGCTGCAGGCACATCTTCAAAAGGCAGATAGAGAACATCATTGTGCATTCATCTGCACCCGTGTGAACTCATCAGCTCCAGGAGCTCCACAGGAATCCGAGTGACAGCAGAGTTTAGTCCTGTGAATAGCTGGGCTGTTTTACAAAGCACCGATTTTATTTTGTTGGGAGTTAGAGTAATGCATTTTACATTGATTTTACCACTGTAGTAGATTACTTTGTGAGCTACTTAATTTAAAGGGTAAGCAAACAGCTGACAATTTTGCTTGCAAATCACTTGTTCTAGTGAATTTTAAGCAACGGGCATATTTGTTGAAAACATGGTAAAGAAAAAATCATCATGATTCTGCAAACGGGAAAACCACCCAGTGCACGAGCTTGGATGAGTCTGCACAGTACTGTACAGCAGACAAATAGATTCTGTACCTAATTTTGTGTTGTTTTTGAGGGTGTTTTCCCACTGCTGTAATGTTCATCTCTTTTTCACAGTGACTCATGGATGGCATCGTAGATGTTCCTTTAAGGTGCATGAAATTCTTTTGCAATTTATTGTGGGTCTCCAAGGCCTCAGCCATATGAAGGCCACAGGTTAGCAATTCTTGAAATATCTTGAATAATGGTTGGTATCAATAACATGAAGTATCTTGAGGTAAAGCTATCTTACCCATGTCACCTTGTCACTCTTCTGGCTCGCTGGGAGCGTTTGTGGAGCTGGATGAACTTTGCCCCTCACAGATTTCTTTTCATGTCTGAGCCAACCATTCCCTCTGCTCAACAGACCCAATAAGAAGTTTCCTGACTGGAAGGCATTTCTGTGAAAAACCTCTGTGATGATTCATTTAAAAAAGAAGAAAAAAATGGAAAAAAATGTGCATCCACCCACAACCTTGAACTGCAAAGAACATGATCAGGATTCTATAGCCAAGAGCCATGAACGAGATTCCCAAACCTTCACCCAGTGAGAACACTGAAGGGCAGAAGGGATGCTGAATTACTACAATTTATACAATTTTGTGAACATTCCTGTATACCAGCCCATGCAACCTCATGGCAGCATGGATTGTCATTTAGTGAAGCACAACTCCAGTGAGCAAACAAAATATTTGTGTTCCTATTTCTCTGCTGGAGGACTTCAATGCCTAAATACCAAACATGTAAGTGGGGTCAGTTCTGCAAAACTTCATTTACAAAGATAAAAACCTTTTATACCCGAAAATTAAGAAGTCATTGCTAGTGCTGGATTATCCAGTGTCCCTACATAATGCCTATGAGGCAGACACAATGCAGGTTATGGCTGAGACTGACAACTGAGAGAGTTAAGAGAGCTTTAAAAGCTGCAACCTTCAGAGCAGCTTGAGGTACCTCACTTTATATCCACAAGGAAATATGGTCCCTGCCTTTCAGCTAAAGCTCAGTGTCTTGTCTGTTTAACCGTTTGTAATCTGACCATGCACTTAGATGCCTTCCAAAATGGAAAACTTACATTGGCCAGAAGAGATTTATAAATCTCTGAGCTTCAGTCCTAGAAAACTGCAAAGACTGAAGGTGCAAGTGTTTTCTTCTCTGGAATGGGACAGGAGAGTGAAAACAGAGCTGATTTTCCACTGATTTCTCCCTCATGTCTGTACCTTTCACAAGTCATTACATCTCAAAGGACCAGAAATATATATTCATTTCCAGGCCCCGTCTTGGGCTGGTAAAATGCAACAGTGGCTTTTCACAGGCTTGAGCATCCACATTCAGAGCAGCCTGTAGTGATTTTTCTGGCAACATTTCACTTCCTATCATTTTGCATAAATGATTGTAATAACAATATGCTACCAATAAAACATGCTATCAAAACTGTTCTTCTTTTGAGTGATGTGATTTCTGTGTATTAATGGGAATGTCACACTCACACAGGGGCAGAATGGCCCCTGAAGTGTTTTTACTCAATTTCTCCTGATGGGTGGCTTTGTCCTCATAACCTTTATAAAGCTGTGGTACTTTATAAAATGCTAAAGGTCTCCTGAAGGTTGGTACACACTGCTATTCTAATCCCCATTTTGTGAAATCTCATCCAAATTAGAAAAATCTGGTAACTGAGACATATTCCCACAGTAGAGTTCTAGATTCTAAAGTACAAGCTGTTGACTCTGCCCAGACACTTTTTTGGTTGATTGTCTTTTTAAGTAACTTTAACAGCAAAAGACATGAAGGAAATTATTTGGAGATATGCTGCTTATTCATCAAGGCAAAGTCATCATTTGGAAAAAAAGCTCCTAGTTTTATTATTGTTTAGTTCATCCTGCTCTTGCAAATAGGATTCAACAAAACTGTAAGGTAACTGAAGTGAAAAACAGTACATACTTCATATTTTCAGGTGCAGGATTCTCATTTCCAAGCAGTGAGAATCCCTGCAACCTTAACCTTCAAAAAACCACCTTTCTGAATATAACCAATATATTCCAAATTCCAAGGTGAGCAGATCCATTCTGAGTTTGTCCAGAATTATTACCCCAATGCATTGCTGAGAGACAAAGTGCTGCAAAAAGCAGTCCTTTAAATGACATTACTACAGTTTAGAGGTACTAATTTATCCCAAATGTTTCTTACAGGATCTTCTCTATCTCAGTAGATATAGAAGCATCTATTGTTATGACAGAAGTCTTAGCTGTTCTCTTACCTCAGGGTCTTTTCAGTCTGCAAGCAAATTGTGAGTCTTCAAAGCCATTTTCTATTGTTGTAGGTTTGTTATAAACTAACCCTTGAGAAAATTTACAGCAAGTGTAAAAAATTTATCCACCCTCTTTAGATCCAGATTTGAACAAAAATCCTTGAAGATAACAGACTTAGAGGTAAATAGAAAATGGAAAAAATCTATCATGAATTTAACAGAGTTGTAGGATGCAAGGGAAACCTTGAAGGGAGTTATATTATAATTTAATTTCTAGATAAATAAAATGCCCTATATTTAGCTTAATCTGTATATCCAAGCATTTATTTTGATACCAGAGATATTTCCTTATCTAACTGGGGAGGACAAGGATGGTGGTAAGGAATGGCTGAGGAGTGAACAGTGGCACTTCCTGCTCAAAGTGAGACAGGATGGAGCTCCTCACCAGTCACTCCTGGCAGTGTTCAACACTTCCAAGAACCAGCAATGGCAGATGCCAAATAAAGCACATAATTCTGTAATCTGTGCACAAAATTATTCACCAAAACTGCAAGGAGGGCTACAAAGACAGGCAGAAGGGAGAAAAAAGGTCATGAAGAAGCCATAGTTATTTTATGCCTGCTGAACTATCACCTGGATGAAAGGAAAGGCATCAGGGTCATCCTGATGAGGGACAAAAAGGACACAGTTAAGAAATAAGACATAGGTATAATCAGGATGTGAATCAGTTCAGCTTGGAAATTAATATATCATCAGAGAAGTGAGTGTCTGCAATAGTCTTAGTTTGATTGTATGGCAAGACATTGCCACGTGTAGAGCAAGAGGATTATTCTCTGAACCAGGACAAGAGAGTGTCCAGACAAACCCCTGGGCATGATGACCCACAGGATTTAACCCCACAGAAGCTTAACAGTGGGAGCACACTGAGGTTGCCATGAGGTGGTGAGGATTGCTGCTTACAAAAACTGCTCTTCTAGAACCCGTAATTAAAGATAAACCGTTCCAGAGAGAGCACACCAAGGATCTGAGGCACTGAGCTCTTCCACCAACCGAGCAGCTGGCACAGACTCTGATTCTGCTGTCTCTCAGCAGAAGGGCAGAGCCAGAAAACAGCATCGGAAGCAGCAGCAATCCTCCAAAAAAAAGAGGTAGGCACACATCACAGCATTTGTGCAATGAGTCAGAAAAGGCTGGAAATCGACCCAAGATCCTCGGAACAAAGCCTCCTTAGGAATATAAAATCTCTGTCATGGGCTGGGCTTCTAGGAAGGCAAGTCATTCATTTGGGCCATATTTCATAATCCCATGCTACCAAATTTACATTATAGTTTCTCCCCTTCCTCAGTGACAGCAAAGGCACCTACCAGGGGGGTGTTTCAGGGCACATGACATATACTGCACCCCTTTGGGGTAGGACTGAATTAGAGAAGTTTTGGCTTTATTCTCAATTCCACCACAAATCCAGTGTACGACCACTAGAAAGTAATTCATTTTCTTTGTATTTACCTTCAAAAATAGACAACTTTTCTCTAATTTTTTTTTCCTACCTAGAACATCTCAGCAAGCAAGGATCACCATAGGGCACTTATCAAAATAAATAAATAAATTCCATTTATGGGTCAACACGCTACAAATAGCAAATGAAAAGGATCTTCCCCGATGAGACCATGAATATATATGCAGAGAAACAATAGAAATAGTAAAGGTAATTTTAAAATTTAATCAGAAAATCAAAACAATGGAAAAATATTGGGAATGTAGAGCTTATTAGGGCAAGCAGAGTCTATTAACTGTTCAGCTGTCCAAGCACAGAGCAGAAAATCTCTTGTTTGCTTATCACTGAGTACAATGACCACTATGATCCCAGCTGTAATCAAATACACAATTGAAAGTGACCTAAACCAAGGAAATCAAAACCAAGAAACACAGGGCTAGATCTTCCCACCACTGACTCTGGTGGAATTAACTGGCTGAATGCTCCCACTCACTCCAGCTAATCAGAAGTTAATAATTATGACCCTGAACAGCTTCCCACTGCTGGTGGGATCTTCCCCATACACAAGAAAGCTTATGTAAAATGACTTACATTAGTACAAGACACCTTTTTTGGTTTTTTCCCATCTTTCTGTCTACATAAAATTGGATGTGCATTGTTACCCCCAATATTTACATAAAGCACAACAATGACTTCTGTCTCTGGGTCACCAGCAGTTCATGTGCACCACTGCACTTCAGTCTGCTGCAATGTCAGGGGGGACAGACTGGCTGCAGCTTCACCTCTACCCTCTATTCTATTTATGAAGACTAATGACTAAAAATTCTAACAGGCAAATAAGAAAAAGAACATGAAATGCATCTACAATAATAGGGAACAATTATGTGTCTCAAAATGTAACCACTTGGAAATTCAGTCTGTCAAGGAACTGGACATTTAATTATTATAATCATTCTAAACAAGAACTAATTGAAACTGAAGATTCACTTTTATCTAGAATTTTGCTTATGAATTTTAAGTATGTTACCTATTAGGATATAACCAAAGCTATGAAAATCCAAACAAATTATTCCCCTTCCAGTAAGCCTTCCTTGTGCAGTACAAGCCTGCTCTCCTTTTTTTTGAGGCATCTCAATGAATATTTCTAGCTAATGGCTAAATTCTTTTCCATATCTAGATTCAAAGAGGCAAGGAATATGTATACTTTGCTATTCCCCTAGAGAATGGATTTATTTTAGGACAAGAAAAACTATGCGTGCTTTCAAATTTTATCTCTTCCTCACGCTTTTCTGCCATCACTTATGAATGTAAAGGTTAAACTACCTCGAACTATCTAAGGAAATAAATCTAATTGCACAGCTATAACCAAAGTTTGCCCTACAATAATTGCTACTAATTTTATAAGTTCCATCTTTTCACCTTCATACCACCTTGATAGGTACTAAATTACAGTTGAAAATACACTAAGACATAATTTTTAACACAGTCAATTCACTGGGATAAGCTTTGTATCTTTAGGTTGTACTGTAAGAAACACCTCAGACAAATCCGTAGAATCAGGTAGCTTGAAAAGACTTTAGAGATCATCTGTACCAGTTCTAGCATCAGCATTTTCTTTCTATGATCCCCTAAGTTACATTCATGACCTAAACTCATTTAAAACAATTCTACATATCTTTGTGTCCTTGAGAAAGTCTTATCCTTGGTGCACCACAAGAAGCTCAGGTGTGTTCTTCCACGATTTCCAGCCAGGTCTCAGATCCTTGAGAATCCAAGGTGCATTTCAGGTGGAACCAAATCTCCTTGTTTTTTTCTTGTAAAATTATAATGTACCACTGAATAGTAAAATCCAGGCTCAGGAACTGCAGCCACAGATGAAAAGGAGAGGTGCTGTCCTTTTTCCCAACTCCTTTGCAAGTTTGAAGGATGAAGTTAATAACATCATGACAAAAAAGGGTCTCTGTGTAACAGCCAAGGAACAGTTCCACATGCCATTGTCCTGGGAGTGACCCTCAGGTTTAGCCTTTGCTACCGTGTTACCTGTAAAAGAAGAGGAAAGAGAAATTCTACTTACACAGAATTGACCATTAAAAAAAAAAAAAAAGATGATACCAGGTGCATTGTTACTGCAAAAGAGCTGTGCACATAAATAGACAACGAATGAACTTGCCCCAGCCACACCTTTATACCACACAGAGGAGCAGAATCTCTATATAAATGTTAATTACACTGTTATTTGCTAGCATGAGGGGGTTTGCAGATAAAGAAATGGCAGTTCATCATTAAATTTGCCACCAACATCTCCTGGAAATCTCGCATTTTCCTTTGCTTCATGTCATTCCCAACAGCAATTCCTCCAGCACAAGTGTAGGATTTCCATCCCAAAGGGCCACTCGTGCAAACTGCTGCCCATTCCCTGTGGTCCACCCTATGGGAGGGAATCAGGGACCAGGCAGCACATGGAGGGAATAAATTGTTCTTGCAGCAGAAATCTCCCCCAGACAGCAGAACTCCCACAGGACCCTGGGGGGGTTGCAGGGATGTGCTCAGGTTTTAATGCACGCACAGGGTACAAACCCAGCAGCTCTGGCTGCACAGTGAGGAGGGTCCTGTTGGATTTCCTGTCCTGGAAATGGATGAGAACAGGCAGCTGGAAGGAGGAAAGCTTTGTCAGCTCTGCTCTGCAGTGTCTACATGTGTCACAAAACTAAACAGACACTCAGCATAGAGATTTTATTTCCTTCCCTGAGGGAACTGATGGAAGATGCAAATTCCTCAGCTTTGCACATTTTAACTGTCCCACTCAGACACTAACTATTCATCTAAATATTGAGTAGTGTCAGCAGTCTCCTGTGCTTCAAATATTTTTGTTACACTATTTTTCCTTATTTTCATGGAATGAAAAGATAGAGGACTTAAAGTTGATTAAATGACATTTCCTCTTTTGGTGTGTAATTAACCTGTGGAAGCCATTGTCCCACGTAGCACTGATCCCAGGGTCTTAAAAAGCTTTAAAAAATTGATTACAAATTTAAATGGTAATGAGATCATCTCTGGTGCATAACACAGAAAAAAAAATAGTATGGAATGGATCTCAACTATTGTGTTTTAGACATAAGGCAACTATTAAATTGGAAAAAATTCATGGATGTGTACACTTTCTGTAATTGTCCCCCAAGGGTTTTGCTGTGTCTGATTTGAGCATCCTATTGCTGAGGCTCACAAGTGGCTGAACAGTTTGGGCTACTGGTCTGACAGTTCAAATAGTCTTCTTCAATATACCGAAGAAATATTTTGTTTATTGATCTGAAACAAATCTTTGGTTCGTTTTCAAAGTAAAAATATAAGTTACGCCATACTTCCCTTTTCCCTGTGACAAGGGAATTTATCTTTCCATTCTAGTTTCCTTACTACTGTCCCCAGGAAGGAAAAGGCAGCTGCATGAATGAGGATTTGACACCTCAGGCCTTCAGTCATCAGTGCCAACATAAAAGTCTTTGTTCTGCCCCCCACCCCTCGAGTACCTGTCAAAGGCATCAAGGATAATTAACTCACTCAAAGGATAATTAACCTGACTCACTCTTCTCCAATAAGGTCCTTTTAGTCTAAATTGTCAGCTCTCTTTTGGTATGTCCAGAGATGAAGTTGTCTTGTACAGTATTTAGAATTCCTAATTCACCAATCTCACCCTTCAATGAGATGCTACAAGGCTACTCCTTATCTATAAATGAGTAGTTAAAAATCAACACTGGGAAAAAATTGAAAGGCTGAGGGTAACATTTATCTTACAATAACGGAGTCCCAGTTATCCACTTTGACTCCAGAGTTTGCAGGCCAAATTCCAAATGTAGTGTCCAGCACAGAACAGCAGGACCCAGGCATGCTATAGACTACATCTTTGGCACTTAATAAATAACATTAGCTATAGAATCATGGAAAGGTTTGGGTCGAAAATGTTGTTGAAGATCTTCTAGTTCCAGCCCCTCTGCCACATGCAGGGATGCCACTTCCTCTGTGCCACTGTGCAATGTCTATAAACCACCAATATAAAAACCACAGCTGCCCAAAAACATCCAATTTCCTCTCACCCATCCAGAAATTAGTGCAGTTTTCACTCCTCAGAACAGCCTTCACTAAAGAACATTTGGTGACAGTATTGCTTATTAACTCAGACTGTAACCTAATGAACAACATTCTTTCCCAGCTAGAAGAGGCTGTAAAGGGAAAAGCTGAGCATGTCTCTCTTTGCTATTGCCTGCTAAACACTCCTGCTTTATGATGTGTTTAGACATGCAGTTTGCTGTGACTTGTTGAACTTCAATGCACTAAACTCATTTTAAATTGCCAAGCAGACAGAGGACATGATATTTTCTCTCCATTAATTAGGAAATAAGATGACATAGCAAAGGTCTGGATTAAAATAAAAAATGAGGCCAGCTACAGGGTAGTCTTTAATTAGAAATATTCTGAACCAGCCTGATTTCCAGTGGTGCTCAGTAGCACAGTGGCATCAGTGCAGGTTTCTAACAACTCCCAAGCCAGGCTGCTACTTTCAAAATGTCCAACACAGGAATCTAACTTTAGGTGACAGTGGTAAAGATCTTGGATCCCTGGACTCAGTCTGCAAACTGAAGAATTGCTTCTGGAACATGATTATCCCTCTGGCATTGAGCACAACAAAATAGTTTCTTTGGCTCACTGAAGACTGAATCAGGACCATTTTCAGTTTGACTGCAGAAGTGAAGGGGCAGTTCTGATCTCATATTTCCTCTCTGAGAGTAACTACATTAATCACAGCTTTCCAAAACTTTGAGAAGGCAAAGACTGGTGCTCACACCCACAGACACAATGCAATAAGAGAAATCAGGAGACTGGCACCTTCAAATATAGGTGATCTCTGTACTTGCCTTTGTGGTTTTGACTTTATTTCCACTGCTGCAAGACCAACCTGAATAGTCTGGTAGTACTTTACAGTCCTCTCCATCCAAACAGGGGTTCATGTGACACCACCACTTCTGAAGGACAATGGAAGCTAGAAAAAAAAAGAAGCAGGAAAGAAAAACTATCTTTTTTATCACTGTTGGTTTTGTTTTGTTTTTTTTTGAAGGGAGGTTGGCTGTGACATATTCAACTGGTTGATTTCAAAAGGGAGAAACAACAATTACTGGTTTAATAGTGAATTACATGGAGTGTGTTTGAGGTAAAAAAGTGGCTGAACACTTCACCAGCCCTCAGAAGGGTAAATGCCATATGAAATGGTAAAGAGGTAGGCACCACCAGGGACTGACTCCAACACTTGAATTGACCTCTGAAAGTGTCTTTCCATCTCCACTGACTACAAAAATGACTCGTCTCCTTCATTTGCATGCTTCAGTCAAGTACCTGCTGTAGGGGGGAATGAAGCTGAGACTTCTTGTTTAACCCATATGTGCATATGGGAGACTGGACAGAGAAATGCCAGTTTCTTCCTTCACTGGGTGAGAAAATAGAACTGCACAGAGATGTAAACCCATGAGGTGTGCCAGAAAATACTGCAGGTAAGAACGGGGAAACCTCTGACAAGCACTAGAATATCAAATAAAAATCTACTTGCAGTCACAGTGCCACTTTTACAATATATTTTGGAAGGCTACAGTTGTACAACTTAACGAGGCAAATTTATTAATTTTCTACCCTTAAGCCAATTTCTATTAAGACCCATTATTTTTAGAAATGTAGTCATGACTTTATAAGCCTGCTGTTAACAACAGCACCTGCATGCATTTCTCAGTTTTGCATTGTTCATGGCACTCATCAAATCCCAGAAAATTATTATGAAATATATCAGTACACAATCCTACATAATCTATATTGGATTTCAAAATAAAGTATGGCTTAAAATGTTGATTCAGCTAGTCTGCATTATGCTACTATGTGTACAAAGTATTGAATTGCATGCCTTAAAAGATAACACATTCAGAAAAGATGAACAAAAATAATGGAGTCTACTTCTTTTAAAGCACTTTTTTTTCCTTTTAATTTCAAGACATATTTGTTCTTCTGCAACCTTAAAATTAGGGTGTCAAGCAGGCAAGCTGACATCAGGATATTGCTGAAATGTTCATTCAATTATTTTTGTTTTGTACTTTTAGTGAAAAACATTATGAAAAAGTATACTTCTGGAATACTGCTTTGGCTTTTATAAACTAAACTTTCAGTCTTATAACATAACAAAATAAATGTATGAACTTCCACCAGTTATTTGGGTCTCAGATCATTTGCATTGATACTGATTGATTGTGGACCTCAAGTTGTGGATAAAAAATGGGTGAAACCTGGCTGTGCTTCCTGGGAGGTGAGAGATCACTCCTGATAAGGTCAGTAAGGATGGAGTGAAAAACACTCAGAGAAGATGGCAGCAGCCAGCAGGGCTCCTGGCACAGAGAAAAACACAAAAAAAGGGATTGTGGGCTGGAAGGAAGCACCATGATCCTTCCTGGAGGAGTGGGAATGAGGAATGGCAAGCCACAGGTCTGCTGGGGCAAGTAGGGCTGGGTGATTTGAGGTGGGAGCATCAGGTACCAACCACAGCAGTGACCAACAGCAGAGAGAATTGCTGCCCTAATGCAATGATCACCACTACTGGATAAGGTCTGAAGCTCAATGAAAAACAGCTACAAGCCAATTGCTTTATACTTTTTTTTTTTTTTTTGTTGGACAAGTAACTCTATGCTTTGAGTATATCCTTCCCTTTAAAATCAGGGTAAGTTATCCTGAATTCAGGACAAAGGTGCTGGAAAAAGACCCTAAATGTCTGTAATAATCAGTCTGTAATGTGCAAATTTAAAACCCAAACAGTTTCTTGCTTTCACAGTGTAGGAGTCTACTGAAAGGTATGTATATAGAGAGAGAAACACACATCTGATCCTGAGGCTAAGGAAGGAAAGTCACAGTTTCTGTGCTGCAGCAACCCACTGTAGTCCCAGATGCCTGCAAAAATAAGCAAAGCCTGCTAAAGCACTACACTAAGGAATGAGGGGGAATCAAAGGCTTTCACTTTAAAAGTCAAAACCTTACATTCATAATATTTTGTTGCACTTAATTGCAACTATACTTGAAGAAAAAAACAGCTATTAAATTCCTTCAGCAACTGTGACTGACTCAAGCTTCTGCAGTATTTATATATTTCTGCCATAAAATGACAGTGTCAGTTTTGCAGTCCTTAAATTATAATTATAATTAAATTAAATTAAATAATCATTAAAATAATGTCTGACTTCTATTGTCTGTTATATATAAAAGTATTTCTGTTATTAGATGTGTCACCTAAAAATGCAGAAGACACTTCTGGTGTAAAAAGAAAACTCCCTAGGAAAATGCACAGCTAAACTTAAATGTATTGCTGAATTACGAAGCATAAAAGCACTAGGAATATAAAAAAAATCTCAAAAATCCACTTTTTTAATATCTGTTTTGACAGCTTCATAATAGGTTAAAAAAAATCCCCCAAAACCAGATTCACAGGTATGTAGAGTTTTATGTCTGACAGTAAATATTTCTGAATATTAGATTAGAATTGTACTTTAAAGCTTTTTTTGTTTTATGTTTCAGTGAATTGGTTGCAACTTTATAGGCAAGAGAATGGAAACAGGATCTTGCTTACGAATTAATGAAATGAGGAATTTTGGTAACTTTAAGATTAAAAAAAGTCTGTCTTGGAGTAGATTTACTAACTTATCAAGAGCAGCAACCTCTACAAAAAACAGGCACCTTAAACGGTGCAATATTGATCTATATCAGATATCCCAGCACCATCTGCATGCCCAGTCTTAGGGTTGCATTTTTTATCCAGTGAATTTTTAGCCAAGCTACTAAGTCTTAAGCCATCTGGAAGAGTTAATATCATAAGCTTGAATTTCTTGGCTTATGCTGTTTTCAAACTAGTTTTAGAGGAGAATTCTTGTGCGAAAAAATTAAGAAGTTTTATTGGCACAGACATGAAATGGACCGGTACATATATTAAGAGGATTAATTACACCAAGATTTATGCACGGGCTCATTATCATCAACGCTCAGAGGAGTTTCCGAAATTAACAAAAGGAAGGATTAGGCTTCTTGAGGCAGTGGGAAGACAGGCAGCAGGGAGAGTAAACTCCTCAAATAAGGGTAAGGAGCCAGGAGTGAGCAGAGCAGAGCAGGGCAGGGCAGAGCCTCTCACCTTCCACACAGGAGGGCTGAGCCCGTGTGGTTCCGGCCACCTGTCCCGGGAAGCAGGAGCACTTCACCGTCTGCGACCGCTCCTCGATCCGGTTCTTGTTGCAGCACCTGTGCACGGCCACCACTTCACACGTGCCCTGCTTCACCTGGTGCTGGCCTAATAATTCCAGAGGTGAGGGGTGGAGAGAAACAAAAAGAAAACACATCAGCGCCTTCAGGAGGAGTCAGGTTGTGCAGTCCTACAAGATACGGAATCTCCCCAGCACCAGTTCAATCCCAGGAATGCAAAGAAGCAAAGAGCCTTGTAGGATGTCAGGCTCATTCTCTAAGTTTATATACTATTCTTTCTTATAAAATTCGTTTTTGTAAGTCACTTTTCCAATCTGTTTTCCCTCACCCTTACAAAGCCACAGGGAAAAAACCAGGTTGGAGTATTCAATTACATGATGAAGGCAAAAAACAGGCAAGACAGAACACACCCCTCTTCCTCTGCCTTCCTGACATCCATTAGGTTTTGTATTTAATTCTTTTCCTTCATAAATGGACAGAATGGATAGGATAATATTTAATACAAGAGAGACTTAAAGAGTGGGGAAACTTTTATCACATCAACATGTAAGCACTGCTTGCTATGCTTGTCATCACAGACAGGCTGAGAACAAGGTAGGCTGTAAAGCTGTCATGGATAGTCAAGTTTTGTCCAAAACAAACAAAAAAAAAGAAAACAACAAAACCAAACCAAACCAAACCAAAAAAACCCCACCAAACCAAAAAAAAAAACCAAAACAAAAAAAAACTAAAAAACCACCCCACCCAAACGGTATTGATTTATTCAGTTCCCTCCCAAGCCATTCTGAACAAACCTCTGATAAATAGTGTCCTTCTGCTTTTCTCATGATTCACTGTCCCCTATTTCTCCAAGTTTATTTTCCCCTCCCTTTCTCTTCCTTGCTCTTGCTTTCATATCTCACCTCACTGCTCCTTGCAGCTGATCCTTTTCCTCCACTGCCAAGCATCCTCTCCATCCTGCCTAAACCTTCTCTCAGAAACTCCACTTCACAAGACCCTCAGCTCCTTGCATAAGTCATTTCCATGTCCTCACTTTCCTGAACAGCCTTCAAGTGCTTCATCTTGCAGTTTGTCTTTTCTTATTTAGAGCAGAGCCTTGGATGGCTCTTATCTGTGTTTGTAAAGCACCTTGTAAATTAACAGCACTACAGAGCAGGGTGAGTTATTTCATAAGAGAGCCAGACAGAGAGACAACACTTAGAATAATAAAAATAGTCACCATCAAAGCAGCACAAATATGAGAAGAGAGACAGCACAGATATTGGTGTATTGGTGGCTAATATCAAAGGCAGAGAGAACAAAGAAATGCAGGGAGAAGGGAGAGAACTCCACAAACTGACAGTCCTCCAAGTGACAAATCTGAGAATTATCCTGCTTCTCCTCACTCCGTGTTTGCCCTACTTGGAGGTTTTTGTTTGGATATTTGGGGTTGGTTTGGTTTTCTTTGTTTTTTGCAGTATCTGCTGGTGACTAACATCGGGCACACCTTTACAAATGAAATTTTACTGAGGGATTAAGATCACTGTAATTTTTGTGCAGAAAATGTTATGACTTGATTAGGTGTAAAATCTTAACTTTCAAAAAGAGTTAGCAATGCAATTTAGGCTTCTATGGGGGTTCTTTTTTAAAAAAAGTATTAAATACATACATATAACTTTTTTTAAAAGTTGGCTTGGCAGTGTTCCCTGCTGTGTATGTTTTAGTTTCACAACTATTTCAAGCACAGCTGAAATACTTGTGAAAACACTTGGCTGCCTGAATTTTGTTGCCAAATTTGTATTCATAACAACCTCAATGGACAAGAAACTATGCATATTCAATCTTGGAGTGGAAACGTAGTGTTCTACTTGAGCACTCAACTTTTTAAAAATTATACATACAGAGATTTTGGGGTTTTTTTTTCCTTTTTTTCCCTGAGGACAAAGCTACACTACTTTTAAGCAAAATGTGCTACAGCAGAAAAATGCATAAGGTATTTTACAGCAAATTGGCAAAATGCTGAAGATAACATAAAAGCACCTTACAGAGCCACTGTAATAAGTTTATTGTCAGACTCTGACTTTTCATGCAAGTACCTAATAATAATCTAATATATTATTATATCATGATAAAAAAGGAAAAAAGAAAACAGCTACTATTCAGGAGGATAGCAGCTTCTCTGCAAGCCAATATGGAAAACACACAAAAGAGAAAGTAAATTTGCCACTTCATCCCAAAGTATTGTTCCTCAAAATACCTGACATGGCAATGCTTGGAGAAAAGGTGGCACAAGTTCTGACAGAAAAGATTTTTGTAAATTGAGATTGTTGATTTAATGAGCTTGTTAATTTATTTATTTATTAAATAAATTTAATATTTCTTTCATTATCTGTTTATTAGTGCCACAGCCTGAATCAAAACTCTTTGGAGCAAATAGGAGAATTTTTCCATTGGTTTCCTACAGTGCCTACTGTGGTGGTTCTGCATTCACTGGAACCAACAGCAGAGTTTCTATTCACTTCAGGAGAGCAAGGTCAGTCTGGTTTGTTTCTTGAGAATGAGATTTTATAAGGGAAGCAATAAAAAGCAAAAAATTTTCGTTTCTCAGGCCACATATTTGTGTTTGCCATGTATCTCATCTGAAAAACCAAGTGGCCAGGTCTTGTCCTTAATCAAAGTCACTATCCAGCAGATGCTGAGATAAGAGAAGAAGCCTTTTTTCCCAGAAGGTACATCATAAGGATGGACAAGATCCAGCTCCAAGGATCGATATGTAGCTGCAAGGATGTCTATTTTCCAGCTCAAATCCTGCTTCCTTTAGGTGAACAGTCCCGTTAAGCCAATACCAAAGGAAATCAAACACGCTGGCCCTGAGCATACAGCCCCAAAAACCCGGGGCTCTCTTTCAATTATCTTGTTTGACTTTTAGAGCAGTGACAGTGCTGCCCTGAAGTGCCAGCAGTCAACAGACACACTGCTGTTTGCAGAAGCTGAGATGAAGTTACCCCATGGAAGCAGCCCTTGCTTTAGGAGCTGCTTTACTGTCACATTCCTGCCTGGCAGCTCCACGAGCAGGCAGGAGTGGGATGCCCAGGTTTGAAAACACCACTGCCACGCAAGGGAAGGCAGCACTCCCCTCCCTCATCCCTGATGCACAGCTCATGGAGTACAAGAGTGGAGGCACTAAAAAGCCACAGACATCTGCATGCATCATTTGCATTAATTGGATTGCCCTTGTAATTGTCTTTCCCCTCCTACACGCTCACATCGATATTTCCTCCTGCTTGTTCACACACATCCTGACACTTTTTATGCTGTTGAGCACCATATGAATTTCTCCTTAATATTCAGACACATCTGTGAGCAGGTGCTGAACAAATGCTGGGGGTTAACATGGTGCCTTTCAGTCCTGTTTTTGCCAGTGTTCAGAAATCTAGAGGATAAACACTCATTTGCAGAGTGGCTTTCACATTTAAGAAAACTTACAGAAAATCTTAACCAACCCTAACTCAATCTATTCCTCCCTAGATCTACTGAAACCTGTTGTATCTGCATTTAGGTGCCCAACAGCAGCAAAAAGAAAGAATATAAGAATTCACTCCTGCATGTTTTAACATTCGTCTTGCACTAAATAAAACTTCATCTCAGGTTTAAAGTACACTTAATGTGCAGCTGAGATTATACTGACGGAAGCACTCAAAAAACACCTTAAAATATTTTATAATTGATGGATTCTCGGGAAGCCAAGGCATTAGAGGAGCAGGGACTGAAGAGCTTTTCAAATGTGAAGATCACAGTAAGTGAATTCTATGCTGGACACATCAGGAAAGCTATTTCAGGGAGATATGCAGTGAGAGAGAGGGAGAAAAGCTGTGGAGAGCAAAGCCCATAAATCCATAGCTCATCAACTGTAAACCTATTGAGATCTACAATTTGAGGGCTGTAGGTATTTGTGGTTGAAATTCAGTTCCATCTTCCCTTTTAAATAAGAAAACTCTCTGAAGGGAGAAGCCTTTTATCAGCAGCACCACCACAGAAAAGTCTCTGCCATAGAGCATGGAAGGGAGAGCATGGGCCAGCCAGGCATGGTGGAGGACAGGGGATGAGTGTTGAAAAGCACATGGCTCTGTGTTTCCTCTTAGCAGGAGTTTGGTACAAGTGTTGCTAGCCATATCCTGATTTCTTTGCAGCTCTGCTTCCCCAGAAACGCCAGTGCTGTTCTGCTTCACTGAGGACACTTTCTCTGTCTCCCATTGCAGGGCACAGACACGATGGGACAGGGCTCCCTAATGGAAACAAGCTCCAGATACTCCCTGCTACCAATATTGCTGCCTTCCATAATGAGATACCTACAGACAACAACAGCCCTCAGGTGCCCAGGTCCACAGTGCTTCTTAATGACCTCAGGAAGTGGCCACATGAAGGTTCTGTGACCATTAATTTGTTATCTGTAGGATTTTCATCCCAGGAGAAGGTGCTGTGTAGAGCTGCAAGGCAGCCCTCTGGGATTTCAGAGAACACAGACAACGCTGAAGAACAAAAAAGTACAAACCAGGAAGGTATTAGGCTTGGACATTGCAAACCAGCACAAGTGTTGTGAGTAAAGTTTACTCAATAATGACTACTGCATTGTTTATTCTCTGTGGTATTCTTAATATTCTCTATATTATTCTTAATGCTGTTTCTCAACAAATATATTTGACAAGACCTTATTTTCACTTTCTTCACAGAAGTCAGAGGGCAGATATTCAATTAATACTTCTAAAACTCCTTGAAATGCTCAAAAGGAAAAAAGGGAAATACAATTATTGTTAATAAAATGCCAAACATCGTAGTGATGCACTTCAAAACCACAAGGAACATATCAAAGAAAGAAGGAGGCTTTCAGAAGGTTGCTAACCAATTCTGTCCACATCCATTTCATCTCTGTGACTAATTCTGATCACTCCCAGGGACTGCTGTCTCAATGCAATTCACATGCAGGCAGCACGCCTCTAGCAGAAATCCTGAACAACCGCCTCTTCTTTCTAATCTCTTGGCTAAGAAACATAAGGAAAAGACAAATTTTAAGAGAGTTTTTATCTCTGTTTCATAATCTGCCACCTCTGATGGAGAGAGCTACTATGCTGTGGAGAGCAGCAAATCTGGAGTAGGATGAGCCCAGCTCAGCACATTCCTCAGAAAGCCTCAAAACCTGCAAGCTTGGTCTGCACAAAATCAACTGCATCATTTATTTAAAGGGTAAGAGGATGGATGTCAATAGGAGGATGAAGAGCTAAAGAATTAAATATTGCAGACAGCATTAAGAGAAACAAATGAGTTTAGAAGTCAGCACTGATGCTGTTTGGAAGAGGAAAGCACTTTAAGAAGCTTGGTGCCAGTTCATCATCTGCCTTCATCTCATGCTGGCTTTTGCTTACAAATTCATGAGCATAGGAAGCACATACCAGAAGGCAAATATTGTTAGAAAAACACAAATATTAGGGGAAATAACACCTGCTATTTTTCATATTCTTTGCCAAACATTTGCAAGAACCAAACCTATTCACATATCAGGGTTTTCTGAGGGGTAAAAGGGGAAAAGGGGTATTTCTAAAGACGACAATCTTCTCAAGAAAAGAAGCTAAAAGTCACTTGGAAAGTAAAATTTACACACCATCTTAGAGGCTGAGAATATCAGCAGAGCTTTTTCTCCACTACCATTCCATCAGCTGCTGGATTTTTTTCATAATTTTGCATTCATGTCACAAGTTTCTATCTTAGATTCTCTCCTCCTTCAAGGATGTACAGTACATATATGTACACACACACTTTCTCAGAAATTGCCTTTGAATATACAAATCAGTTCCACTTTTGAAGTTCAACCTTTTCACTTATGGGCAGTAAGGGAGTGCTCAGAGTTAGTCCAGAACTGCCACAAAAGCCCAGTTAAGCTGTTCTAGGAATAAATAGACAAGAAATATCTTCCCATAATCACCTGCCCATGATAGTAGGCAAAGCAAGATGAAACACACCAAAAAATCAAACAAGAAAAAAGGGGAAAAGGAATCCTATTTGCTAACCATTACTCTTACTGTCCTCAAATATACTGTAGGATCTTGATTCCTAGTAACCTGTAAGAAAAAAGCAAGCAAAGATACAGCCATTTTCTAAACGTAGGAATAGAGGTTGGAGCTTCCACAAAGCCCAGATTTCAAACCAAAGAGTTTTCCTCACAACTTAAAAAGTTACAGATTTGTTCTCATCAAGACATTTGTACTTTTTTCCTTGTGGAAACCAGCAGTGTGGTATGTGCAAGATCACAATCAAGATTTTAACTGGAAAATCAGGGAACCAGCCCTGAACCACTTTAACAGGTGAGAAGTAACATGTGGGTTAAAAAAACCAACTCTCAAAACAAGCAAGTAAGTAGAGAGGAACACCAGTGGTACAGTAGGTGTACCTCTATATTTGAAAATAAGTGAGTGACCTCAAACCCTGATAATGAGACCCAAAGAGTTAATGAAATCATAACCCTTCAGAGCAGGTGGAGGAACCTGCTGACACAGCTGGAGACAACCAGGTAACACAGTGAATTCTGCAGTGAGTGTCAGAGGTCACATCCATATGGAGATTAAAGTCCCCTGGAATAAGTAGCACAGGTGACCTTAGATCAGACACAAGCACAGAGACTTCTCCAAGGAATGAAGCATTAAATCTGAATGGTCAATAAATCAAAACAACTGAGAGGGTGCTGGGAATGCAGGGGGGGAGGAGGGAAAAGCTGCTGCAAATGGGAAGGTGAATGAAGGGTGACCTGGAAGCAAAAACAAATTAAAGCATGAGCGTCTCTATTGCCAGGGCACTCGCTGAAGTCGATCAATGAGGACTGCTGGGCACCAATATTCATCCTGGTTCAAGCACACACATCACTTGTACAGACAGAATCCAGGAGCGTAAAACCTCGTAAGGCACCTCAGAGTAAAGCAGTGTTAATAATTTCCTACAGGGAGCTTCCTACTGTGGGGCTATTTTAGGTGAGGCAGTGGAGAAAATACAAAGGAATGATTTGGTTTTCAATCATAACTTGTAGCAAATGAGCAACATTGTGCTCTCTAATATAGGAGTATTTCCCAGGTGTCCCATTAACATTCACTCTTGCTATTACATGCAGACCACTATTTTTCTCTCATTTGTTCCTTCCTTCACAAATTTATCATGAGAGAAAGGGAAAGAGAATGAAACCAGTTCCCTGGAGAGATTTCTGCTTGCCTGAAGAAAGCAGGTACACACACATCCACACAGGCCAGGCTTGTGGTTACTCACCACTTTGTAAGCAAAAATTAAATTTTCTGCCTCAAGTGTGAGAGCTGATTTCTTCTTAAAACAAGGTTATTCTTGCCATAGGAAAGCAAAAATAGCATAATTGGGACCACAGACTGAGAAAGGCAGTCCCATCCACATCAATAACAAAGCCATGCTGCCCAAGGTGTCACTAGCACAGCCCCTGCAGGCACCAGGAGCTCGCTGCCATTTGCAGGTGCTCTCCACATCCAGTCTCAGGGCTGTGCTTGTTGTCTCAGAGCAGCTTATTGCTGCTCATCTAAGGCATGACAGAAGTTCATTTCATAGTATCGTAATCTTTAAGAAATCAAATAAATAAATAAATAAACCTTCTAAGTCTGTCTCGTGCATGCAACAAAATACATTTTGAGGTTTAAGCCGTGTGCCTTTCTGATCATTCCTCCATCACCTGAAATATCTAATGATCATTTCAGGCTTCCTTGTGTAAAACAAACATTTGTAATCTGCTAAACACCAGAGGTATTTTTAACCCAGTTCAAGGTCGTTCATCAGACAAGAATGATATTTGTTTAGAGAATATGAAACACTAATTGTCATCTAAGTCATTAGGCTCTGCAGATTAAGTAAATGGAAGCTGCCAGAAAACAAAGTAGGAAAAAAACATTCTCTTCATTTCAAGGAAAAGTGAATCGTTGTTCTCATGTCCAAAAAGAATCAGTAAAACTGGAGGGAGCAACTAAGGAAACACGTACAGTACTCCATTTCACTGCTCAAAACAGCTCACACTTACAAGGCATAAAGAACTGCTTTTCTGGGGGTTATTTTTATAATGCAAAGGTATATTTCCATCCTTAAATTCTTTTGATGGGACTAGAGAATAATAGGACTTTGCCTGAATTTGGCAGTTAGAGGCAGGCAAATAAATAATTATTCATTAATTAACTCTCATTTGACAATCTGTTCCAGAAAGATCTAGACATAACTGTAATCATTAAATGGTGTGGTTTATGAAACTCTTATGGTTGTCCTGTTTGACATTCTTAATTTAAAAGATGGGCAGTCAATCCCTCATTCCACTAATTGCTCTGTGTTTATTAAAATCATAGAGCAGCATTTGTTGCACTGGAAGAACTGCCTTTTGCAAAAACCAGAACCAGCAAACGAGACTGAATTTGAGTGACGGATTTCACTGCTGAAGTGGGATGAAGTTTTCATGCAATAAGCAAATCAGGCAAATGGAATTCTGAGGAATGTTACAAGCAATCAGATCAGTTAATGCACTGGGCACCAGGCCATCAGCTCCTCAGCTGGTCTTTAATCCCTGGGAAAATCTCTATGTCTTGATCACCACTGATTAATTATCTTCAAAGTTTGTCTCATTTTATATCAGGTTTTATACAGCTGTAATGATTACCTTGGGTTTATCTGATGGAACAGACAAGGAAAGCATCACAGCAATCCAAGTATAAGATCCAGCTGCCAGTTAAGCAATAACAGGTCATAAAACTAAATTGAACAAATGCATTTTTAACTCTGAGTGGCATGAGGACTTCTAAGTGGTTTCAGCATGTACAGACTCTATCCAACCTGGCTGAACAGTAAATTGAACTTAAGTTGTTTTAACTGCTGTACCCAGAAGTGCAAAGCATAAGTGAGGTTTCCAGAATGTCAACAGACATTTTTTCAGTCAGCATTGTTGAAATGTTGGAGGATTTCTTACACGAAAAAAAAAAAACCCACCACAGACTGCCCACCATTTCGTGCTGCACTGTAACAGACACACAATAAAATATAAACACAATGAAATAAAGTGAGAATCAACCTGGTAGCAGTTTCCCATAGGCCCACATTTAAACTCCTGACCCCAACCGAAACTGCTAATGACAGAATAATTATTTAAAGGTCAGAATTCAGAAGTTGTCAGGGTCTGTACATTTCCTATTTTATACTGATGACTGTCAAAGCTTCACCATTAATACTTCTTTTTCTTTTCAAGATTCTGCAGCTGTCTTGAGCCTCTCAAGTTTTACTTTTTAATCTTTTTTACCAAAGAATAAAGGTGCAAGACTAAAATTTTAACATTCCAGACGCAGGCTGTAACCCAAGAAAATCCCAGAAGGGTACAGTTCAAAGAGCCAAATGTGGAGATCTCTGCTCTGTAACTGGGCATGCACAAGTGGATGCTGCCACAACACACAAACTGATCTCTCACCTTATTTCTTCCATGCCATTTATATTATTAACCCTGTTATTTTATGCAGCAAAAAGTTTGTTTTTAAGTCAGTCTACAGCTAGTTCTACATAAATTTAGCTTTTTTCATTTGGCAACTAGCAACAATAAAGATACTTCACCCAGGCTTAAAATGTGAATTACTACAAAAAGACTGAATCAGTAAAGACAGAGTGTTAACAGACCCTTCTCAGAAATGAAAGGACTATCAGTTAAAACATTTTTTTTTTATTTCACACATCCTATTCCAAGTACCCAAGAATCCATTTTTTCTTCCATCCTTTATAAAATTGACAGTCCTTGACAACGGTTAGGTAGATTTTCCATTTTAATTAAGCCATTCAGCTTGAAGTGAAAAGTTAAAACATAACTTTATAATGGCACAGAAGCCACTGCATCCTGTAATATTTACCACAGGAACAAACTGGAGAGCAGCATCAAAAGCCTCCCCCACACCATGGCATAGCTTTTAGAGAAGGAGACCACAACTCTGGGAGAAAGTCTGAGAGTTTGATACTTGAACTAAATTCAGTCCTCACTGCCATCACTGAAACGATTAAGAGAGCTCTTGACTCTTGCAAATTATTGCATTCGGAAGGGGGTTTTTGACCATGAGATGGAAATTTGCACCCCAATAACTGAGCACACTTATTTTGTGATGCAGCAGATGCAATAATAGCATTTCCCTGTGCCTGTAGGAAACCAGGCAGACACTGGCTTAGCTCCAGGCCACTTGACAAAGCATATTTGGATTAGAAGCTCAGAGGAGTTAGAATTGAAGGGGAAGTCTCAAATTCGCCAGGGCTTTTGAATGTCCCCTTCTTATGTTGGCAATGAAATCTATTTGAAATCAACGGCAATTAGATGGTCAGATAGCAGGAAGACACTTGGATGTTTTTCTAGGTGTTGGCCAGAAAAAAAATAAATCAGGCATGTGAATCTGAAAAGGAGATTTACTTCATTGACCACAGAAGAGAGGGATTGCTCTTTTAAGCAGGAGCACTTGTCACAACTGGACAAATTGCAGAAACAATGTAGTGAAATTATCCCTTGAAAGTATCCCAGCCAGCCTGTCAGATTTGACAAAGTTTCATTCTTACCAGAAAACAACAGGCTCCCTCACCTGGTGAATTTTCCCTTGGCCCTAATAAGACTATCAGCAAATGCAGAGATGAATTAGAATAGTCATTAAGGAGACAGAGCATAAAAAATGAGCCACAGGAAAGGTCAGAGCAACGAGGGTGAATGAAGAAGAGCACATGCCCTGTCACCACCGCTGCAGATGTGAAGGAAACAACCAAGGGAGAGAAGCAGATGTTCCTGTTAAAGCCTTGCAAATTTCATGGCTGCTTTCAAGGATAATGGAGCAGCCAGAGGTGGCAGGAGAGGACATGTCATTACCTTCTGCAGTGCTGGCTGGGCTCCCCCAAGAGCCATTGACTTTAACAGCAATGCTCCAACATCTCCCATCTGAGAAAGTTAAAGGTGACCTGGCACAGTTGTCACTAGTTTCACTCTTTCCACAAGGATGGTACTCTAAACAAAGCAGTTGGGTTTTCCTCTTGAAGTCGGCATATTAAAAAAGGGAAACTGTTAACCCGTTTCTTCTAAACATATTCTCAAAAACAAAAAAATTCAACCCATAGTTTATGCGGAGGTTTCCTACTCTTAAAAATTGTGTTGACTTTAACTCACTAGAAAACAGTTTCTGCCAGTGTGGTTAGCTTTTCCTGATCTCAAAATACACATTTTCTTGCAATACAAATTTTCAGAATAGTAGATAGTTTTGAAAATCCATGGACATCGTGAAATTATATTCAGTGTTCTTTTGATACTTCCTTCAGCTCAGTGTCTCAGCAGGGACGGGGTGTTGTTTGCAATATTGACAATTGCAATGTGACAGCAGCTATTGTTTGCCATAGCTGCTCCTGCAGAGCAGCAGCAGTTCCATAAAGGCACATTCCTCTGCAAGAGCCCTTGCTTGAAGGTCCTGAGAACCCAAGAAAAGGTCAGTTTAATCTGCAGTGAAGCCCAGCAGCAGGAGACAGTGCCAGCTGCATTAGTGCCACTGTCTGTAGTGAGCTGCCAGGTGCTCCACATCCCTGTGCAGCACACTTGCTGGCCAGCCCATGGAAAAAAGACTTCCCTTCCATTCACACCTGCTCGACTCCTGTTATTTTCAAAGCCTCTCAGATTGCTGTGTGGGGTTGGACTGCCTCCCTCACACGGTTCTTTGAGGCTTGAAATGTGAACTTCTAGCAGTCTCTGCTTTAAACAGGAACTGCTCTCCTGCCTCCTGCTGCTGGGCTCCCTCCAGTGCCCACGCCAGAGGACTCGAGTCCAGCAGCATCATCACTGCCCAGCAGGCAGCTCCCAGCAGCAGGAACCCGGCTGGAATCACATTAATCTCCCTCAGTCAGCACAATCCTAAAAACCAGCAGAAATTCTGTCTCCTAACTGGATAAGAGGGAAGGAGACAGCCAGAGAGAAAAACACAGCCGTGGCAATTTTTCTTCAGTGAATTTGTTCTTATCAACAGCCCTGAGAGCTCCAGCTCAGTGCAGACCAAGCACCTGTCTGAGGGCACTTCCCAACAGCAGCAGGCAGATCTGGCTTAGGAAATACAGCCTTGAGGTAAAAGGCTCTGAACCTCATTACTAATCCATCAAGGCTTCCTGATCTTATGTGATTGCATCTCATAATTATTTGCAAGCACCTCTTTCGAGCACAAGAAATTACAAGACTTTCTTTATAGTGACTATCCACCTTCAGAGCATGCAAACCTGACCAGTTGAGATTAAACAATATAATTAACAGGTTGGTTTCTGCACTACCGCTTCCCTGAAGAGAACTCAATTGTCAGCACGCTGACAGTCCTGGCTAGCCCAGTTTAATTCTACCTTGGCAAATAGAACTTTCAAGGAAAATAACTCACCCACCTGAACTGCTGTGACTTTTCTTTAATGAAAGAGTCTGAGTCCTGTAATGTGAAATACCTACATTTCTGCATTTAATAAAAATATGAGTTTTGCTTAACAAATATTACAAAATTTTATTCTTAGGGAACAGGCATGCTGGTATTCAACATGACAATGCAGAAATAAAAATGGCTTTTCAAAAGTCTTTTGTTATTTCATATGTGATTAAGTGTCTGCAAGCTTTCTGTTTAAATACTTCTAACAAAGTCATTTACTTTTTACTCCTGAATTACAGGTGAAATATGTAAAAATTTTAATTGCATTTGATTGCAGTCTCCAACGAGTGCTGCTTCTGAGAATGCAAAAATGGCAGTACAGAATCTAAGGTAAAATTTCCCCTTTATTTTTGGCCAAAGGTTAAGGGAGAGACAGAAAATGTGGAAGATTTAAAGATTCTAAAATAGGAATAAAAAACTTACTGGATTTAAAACGAGAAAACACAGTAAAAGATATATTCCACTGTGAATCAGTGGCTGTGATAAGGCAGGATGCATCCAGAATGGATATTTTAATTCATTCTGAAATCAGTGGTGGATGGCCTGAGGTTATCATAAATATGTACACTTTGGAAGTAGCCTTAGCTGAGAAGGGATCCAGCTTCAGCAAGAAAACCCCAGAAGAGTTCACTTACAAACAAGAAAACAGGTTTCTCACTATCCTGTTCCAAGCACTCTGTGTTCTGTGAGGCTGCAAAATAACGATTTATGTTTAATCACAATTCTAAACCAGACCAGTGAGCTGACAGTAAACATGCTGATAATTTGACCTGGCCATGTACAGTGTTCCTAACTCCAAGTTATACAAAGCAATGGTTTACAAGGGTCAGCACCAGAGAGAATTAGACTTTCAGATATTAAAAACATCTGACACTTCACTTAGAGTGTCCTACTTTTACCTGCAGGAAAATTTCCGTGCAAGTTTCCTAAAAAAGCAGGAAACACCAGAAACCACATCCATTGCCAGCCCCTGCAGTTTCACATGGGGAGAGTATATTGCACATTTCAGCATCACCTGCTCCTCGGAGACTCGTAACTCTAACACATCCTAGAGACGAGAGCAACACCAACCAACAACCATCACAAAGATGTGATTCCTGATTCCCCCAGGTACCAGAACAACTCCAAGGAAGGGAACATCCACATGAAAGTCCCTGAGCCAAAGATTCTGCACTGGTGATAGATGGGACAGTTGAAGTGTGATAATCATAAAATTATGGAATCATAGATAGAATTGGATTAGAAGGGACCTGAAAAATCGCCTAGCTCCAACCTGCCTGCCATGGGCAGGGACTCCTTTCTCTACACCAGGTTGTCCAAGCTCCATCAAATCTGCTTTGGACACTTCCAGGGATGGGGCAACCACCCCCACAATCAATAATTTCTTCCCAATATCCCATCTAAAGCTGCTCTCTTTCAGTTTGAAGCCATTCCCCCTTGTCCTGTCACTACAGCCCCTTCTAAATCAGTCTCCATCTCTCTCACAGCCCCTTTCAGTCCTCACAGGGGTTTCTCTGCTGTCTCTCCATAGAGCCCACAGAACAGTGTTCTGATGGACCCAGCTGGAAAATGATTTCCAGAAAAGAATTTGAAGGAGGTTTCAAGTAAGTCTTCCAAACTGACTGCAGCAGTGGGGCACCTGAAGGCCTGAACCACTGAATTTGGTATAAATTTCACTCCCTACATAAGTTTTAGGTATAATTACCTTAAATATCAAGTACTTTAAATATCAATAGTAAAATCTCAGACCACCAACACCATGCTTTAGCTACAAAGGCTGCCCTTTTTTCACTCCTCTGGAAACCTATTGAGCCTGTGAGCCAGGGTGGATTTGTTCCCATTGTGCCCTGGTTTTATATTTATTTTTTCACACAGGCAAGGCACTGAGAGCACTGAATTGCCACCTGTAGGTATCTTTTACAATCTAGTGAACAGCAGGGTGTGTCAAAAGAAGAACTCAGCTCCCTTCCTACTGAGAACCATTCCACTTTTTCAGTTTGTACTCATTAAATTCCACTAACTATTAGACATGAAATCAGACATGTTATTTGGCAACAAACCTGACATCTATTTGCAGTGGTCTAGAAGAAAAACCCAGCATTATTTCTCCTTCAGGAATGCATTTTGGTCTCTATGATTAAAAGGTGCAATCTTTTGAAAATCATAACTCATTTCTCCTTTTATTTATTTAAAATCATTAACATTTTATCAGGAACTTCAGTAATATATTGTTATTCAAAAAACACTGAAGCTGAGTAAGAGAGAGTAGATTTCTATTTCTTCTAGCATTCCTGTCACTTCAAACCAGAAGGATATTTTTCTTAGTTAACTTTTTACAAGTCAATCTAATTTCAGAAAAAAATTCCAGTCAGTAGAGAAGAAAAATCTGTTAATCTAGATCCATAAAACCTGAAAATACTGCAAGTGAAGAAACAGACATATTTGTGCATGAAACACCCTGTCAAAATTGGGACTACCCTCTTTTAAAGAGTTTCTCACCTCATATTTTTCTTTGTTAGCATTATGAGAACAGAGCTATGACTGATCGTGATTCACAGCTTAGGGCACAGGTGAGTTTCATATGAGAGGTGGATGGCAATTACCAGGATGAGTAGATTCTATGTTAGAGATCCAACATGCTGCCAGTCCAACACCTTTTCCTTTGTCAGCTTCTGAGTAACTTCAAACATCTGTGTAGGGGCGGATTATTCTGTAGTTTATGTTTTATGGCACGCAGACCATTTGTGGGGAGTCTGTTAGAAGTGGAAAACTGCTTTGTTTGCAGGATTCTGTAAATGGTTTCCTCAGATACCTTCACATTGGAAGGTGCTGCTTTCATGGGGGGACTAAGCAAGGACCCTTTTCTCTCAGCTGGCACCTCAGACCACACAAAAACATGGAAAGTGATGAATTAAAATACTTAAAGACAATCCTAGAGCAGGGAGTGACCAATTTCTGGCTAGAGGCAGAGACAAAACACTTGTTGTTTTCAGTAAGCAATCAAGCCCGAGTGCAAAGGCAAATGCAACACGGTTTGTGTTCAGAAGTACTGAACCAAGACCGGCAATAAGGCAAAATGAGAATGGACTCAGTGAAACAATTTGTTATTTGTTTATTATTCACTAACATCTGATAGAGACTCCACAGAAACAAAATCCCTTCCTGGAGGTCTTTGCCTTGCTTAGAACTCATTACCCCAGAGACTGGAGATATCACTGATGCTATTTTAATCCACTAAGCTGCTGTTGCTTAGCTATGTGGCAAGTCTTATAAAACTGTGCTCTGCACAAAGCAAAATCTTCTCTCTCCTAGCAAGAAGTCCTTGAACTTGAAGGTTTGAATCTCTAGCAAGTCAGACTGTGGCAAAATTACTAGTCATAATAGCAGTGCAGGATAATGCCTTATATTTTCAAAGTTTAGGGTTTGCTGTACTGTATTAGTGCACATCCAGCAGCTCTTGTCACCAATAATTACTATCCCACAGCAACTACACTAAAGTACCCACCAATTAACTAATTTCATTTTGACAGTTTTAGAAGCAGAAGAGGAGAAATATTGATGTCTCCAAAGCACAGTCAGCAGCTGACACATTTCTTCTTTCTATCCAAAGGAGCTGCTGTCAAATGAATTGCTTAAAAAGGTATTTGAGGTGGTTCTATAGGATACAGCAAGGATGCACTGCAGAGCCTTCTGCAAGTATTAATTCTTGGGGTGCTATTAAGATTGGTACAAATGAAAAATACTCCTTAGTGGCAAGAAATGACAACTTGAGAAAAGTAATATTTATAGATGGCCAGTATTTTAAAGGCTGAGTGAGTTTTGAGGATATTTCCTCTAAAAAATAAAGCAAATCTTGACTTTTTCAGCAATATGCACTAAATATTTAATAAGGGATCCTGGAGCTCAGGAAGGTTTAAGACATTGTGTTAGAATATTGAACTAATAAGCTCCTCCAGTAAGCCTCTAAATACGTATAGTTAAACATTACCTAGTTTATTTTAATTATTTAACACAGAGACTGAAGGAGGTTAATGTGACCCAGTGGACTTGTTTATGTTGAAAACTATTGCCTCTCCTTACTCAAAAATCTGCATGCTGAGCTGCATCAGAGCACAGAGCTACAAGGGAGCCATAAGGAACAGAGGTTTACAGCTGCCTGCTACCACCAGGATGGGAGTGTTTGCACCAGGGCTGTGCCTGCATGGAGACACAGCCCATAAACAGTCAGGCTCATTAATTTTATTTACATCACTTGGAAAACTAATATACCTAAGTTAGAGGTATAGCTGAGAATGCCCTGGATGATGGGGGGATATCGCTCGTTTCCAAAATTTAGTTTTAGAAATATAAAAATCCCCATCATTTGCTCTTCAGCTCACAAATCCTAATAGCTTGTGGTCCTTCTCTTTTTTCACACTATGGATGATAATTCAGTTGGCTCTTCAGCCTGGTCCTCCAGCTGCAACAGGAGAGAAAGCTGCCTTCACTAAGCCATAGAAAACGAAGAAATAACTCAAACCACCCTGGAAAACTCAAGTGATAGAGGATAGATACTAAATATTATGGAGAGAAAACCAGCTTTGCAGTCTTCCACACCCGTGCAAAAAGAAGGAGATGAGGGAAAGGCAACAATGGCCCCCACTAGGGAAGGGGGGGAATAATCCAGTTTTAAGCAATGACAGCTAAGACCCAGCATATTCACCTGAATTTCTCTTCTTTAGAAAGATTAAAAGCTAGTCTTGCATAAGTAAAAGGCTTGAGTTTCATTTTAACTGGGTATCTTCTTTATCAAAAGAAATCTTGTTTAACATTTGTTTTCATTTGTCCTTGGGAATGCCAGCACAAGCTGAGGCTTATGTTCCTTCTTGTACATGAAATGCAAAATCATCCATCTCATGCATAGCATAAGGTGCCAATGAACAACGTGGCTTAGCTCTGCAATGTCTCTGGTGCAGGGAAATGTTCAGAGCCATCATTTTGCTTCTGTAAACTGGTATTTATGAAATAAAGGTTGTTACACACTAGGGAGAAAAGCCACTGAGAGCAGGAGTCAGGGGGCCCTTAGAGGATCAGCTGGCAGAAAGAAGGCACTGGAGTTCATTGTGCTAATGGAGTCATGTGCACTCAGAAGGGAACATATAATGAAAATTTTGCATATGTGTTTCCTAGAAACAAAGAATCCTCTGTGCCAGAGCAATCCTAGCAGCACATCCATGCACAAAGCTCTGTGCTGCTCTACTGTTGGAGATCTACTGGCTTAAAATGCAGAATCCTGCCCAAAAGGATGGCAAACACCTATTTCAGCTTCACAAGAGACCTGCTCTGCCACCTCAACCCTTTCTCACCACCATCACCTTCCTGATGATAAATATGGGTGACCATGACTGTGTTTTGTTTCTAACTCATTGCTCTGCTTGACTGAAAGGTGTAGCATTTTTAAACCTTCACAAGATACAGGTACCTGAATTCCACAGCTATTCAATTTCCAAGATTTAAATAAATTGGGGTTTGTGCTTTAGAGCTTTGCTCTCTAGAAAAACAAAACTTCATGAAAATTACTGATCTCACAGTAAAAACAACCTGATTTTCAAACAAAGCTGGGGTAAAATGATGCAAATCCTCCAAGTAACATCAACATCATCTTCAATCGCCTAAAAACCTCAGTACTGGGGAAATCAGTGGGGCAGAAACTCATCCACACAAAAAGAATATAATAATTAGTGATTCAAATGTTTTATCTGAGAGTGAACCCAGGGGGTAGCAGAGTCTTTTTTAACCCCTAAATAGAAATAGCACGCTTAAGCCTTAATTTTGTTGGCTTATTTTTCCTTTTCTGCAGGAATTTCATTAGTGCTTTCCTTTAAAGCTCTCCCAGGACTGGGTTATGTGCCCGGAGAGCTTTTGAAGGAAAAGCTCTTACTTGCTTGGCATCTCCCTCCAGCCCCCCCTAGCACTAATTACAGGGTACAGATTTAAAATGCAAATTAGTTCTATCATTGCAT
The DNA here is from genome assembly GCA_037013685.1 of Acridotheres tristis. Taxonomy (NCBI): domain Eukaryota; kingdom Metazoa; phylum Chordata; class Aves; order Passeriformes; family Sturnidae; genus Acridotheres; species Acridotheres tristis. Next base: position 5,037,992 of record CM072899.1, on the reverse strand, counting down.
CCTTGGCCTTTTGGGGGGAAAAAAAAAAAAAAAGGAAAAAACCCCAAAAAACACACACAACAAAAACATAAACAAAAACCCACAGGAAAAAAAAAAACCAAGAGTGGGGCATCCAAGCTAAGGTAGAATGTTGAAGTCAGCATCTTGTACTGGGAGAGTGGGGAAGAAAAAGATGAAGTCCAATTTAAAAAAATTTCAGTACAAAGCTCACATGCCCATGGCAGTCTTGTATGAGTACAAAGTCGTGCAGCATGTAGGTGACATAATTAGGTCACTGGGGGCAAGGCTTCTTAGAACTATTATATAAAGAAATCCATAAGAGTTCTCAAATTACACACCTTCCAGGTTTCAAGAAGGTTCAAAACAGCAACTCTGCAAGTAACCTGGTCTAAGTAATTCCTGGCAGTGCAAAGCATTGCAGTTTATTATCTGGCTAACTAGTTGCTTTCCATCATTATTCTGGTCTCAGCTTGCAATTATTTATGGTATCCTGATAAGCATATTTTATAACTTCATCACTGAACACAAAACAACATTAAAGAAATTAAAGGTGAGCTACTATTGGTGTTTTCCTGTCATTTGAGGATGAGGAATGACATTGTTCATGTAACAAGTGTGACTAATAAGAGACTTTTCAGGAGGGTTTTCAGAAGAGTCTTAAGGGAGCGTTGAAAACAATAACCTTTCCTGTTCAGCGTTTGCTGATTATATCTAATGGATGATATTTAACCCAATGGATGATATCTAATGCATGATATCTCAAAGAGATATCTAATAATCAAAATCTAATGGAACTGAAACCAAGTGTGAGCTGGACACTCACACCTGAGAACAGCACAGGTTGTGCTGGGAGGGATGGACCTCAGTGTTTGGGTCACAGTCTGCACTGCCAACAGCCTCTGCTGGCCCAGCACTCCCAAAAATAACTGGGGAGTCAGTGACAGGTGGAGGCACTGTAAAACAACATCCATCCTGCTCCTTTAGAACTCTCAGTCCTTCAGGGTTAAGAAGTGTTTGAAATTCAAGGTGCACACATGGTTCCCCTTTAGGAAAGCATTGTGAAATGCAGAGTCTCACTAAACTCAGCACACCACAGCAATCTCCTGTTCTCTGCAGCATCCCAGTTCCATTTACTCTGAAGCATTTCATAATTAATTCAGAGCATGCTGGACTGTTGGATTGACAAACATGATAATAAACAAGAGCAGAATGAAAGGAAACCTTCTAAAGAGAAGAAATATCTTGTTTAGGACAGAAACCAAAGTATTGTTCTTATCACCTGTAGCCAATCCCAACACTTGGAACAAGACACTAACATCAGTATATTTTTAAGAGCAGCCTGTCTACACCACTGTTACAAGTGCATAAATCATCTCTTGATTATACTGTATCATTTCATAATGAATGTATAGGACCAAATCCCAGTACACTTCTAAACTGTGCCCTTAAAACTTCCAAACTCCCCTAAAACTCCCCAGTTTCATATGGATTATTTTATGTGTCTGCCAGCTAGACCTCTCCTTGGATATTCCATCTTCTGTCACCTGGAGCATACACAGCACTCTCCCACAGGGTCAGGCACAGACCTAGATTAATAATGCTAATGAAATATCTTCCCTGGATGGCACAATTAACCCAAACGAAGGGATCTCTTTACTCTTAAAAAATTCTCCTTCAAAGCAATTTTTCCTTTAGGCTTCTAAGCCAACCTGATAAATCCAACAGCTGGGAGAGTCATGTAAATCAAACAGCCCCAATTTCTATAGTGCAGCATCAGATAATATATTCAGCCAGTGCTGGTGTTGATAAGTTTGAAACAGTTTTGTGTCACTGTATCTGCAAGCAAGTTCAGAAGGAGGTGAACAAGTTGCCAAAATCTTGTTTCATTCCAAGATTAAGGGCTATAACAGAGGTCAAGCCTGCAGCAGCTCCAAGCTTGCATTTTTTTTCCATATAGCAATTTTCCTCACTTCATTGTTTCCATATTCTTGCCTAGAACCATCATAAAGACCTGGGGTTGGGACTAAGTCTCTTCTACATACCCAAAGGAAATACTATGGATTTACTGTTAATAATTCAGCATTTATAGCCCTGCTCTTCAAGGGAAATAATCTGTTCTTATCTCATATTTCCTGCTTGCAGCAGCACTATCCTTATTGCAAGCACTTAATGCCGTATTCACACCCTGGTAAACACAAGTATTTTCTCTTAAACTTAGAACCACCTCCAAAGAAAGCAAGTGTGATACTTCCTAAAATAGGGTTTTGTACAGGTAAGGCTCTCTCTTCAATATGAGAAGGTCCCACAAAAGTTAAAATTCAAATGACAATAACATTTTGGGTATCTAGGTAGAGCCTGAACTTCAACCAACAAAACAGAGCTTTTTAATTTTTAACATCTTGTCTCTTGCAACTACAAGTTGAGAGTATTGCATTTTTTTTTTTTTTTCATTATTCTTGGCTAATTAGTAAAAAGTGTAGCTGACACCAAGATACTTTTTCTTTCATGGTACAGAATCCACACGCAAATAGCTAAAAAATACAGCAGTGACACTGAGGTGAACTGCCCACACTTTCATCCTAATAGATTGTTATCCTTGGAGGTGAGCTGGATCTCATTTAAATACTGACACACATATAAAGTATTGCAGGTCCCAGCACTCAGCATAGAATCATATTTGGTTATGAAACATTATTACTTACCTTTATAATATAAATGCTAAACATCTCGATGCTATATGAGATGTTGTTACAAATTTTAAGAAACGTAATTTACATTTTAAATAGACTCAGAAATTCAGATACTGCTTCTAACATGAGGATACTAACATGAGGAACGTGGAGCTGCTTAAGGTCAAACCTAATTACAAAGCCTGCTAAAATGAGGATCATTTCTTAAGCAGTGCAAAATTAAATTATTTGTCAGCATTATCAGGCAGTAAATACCCGCCTGTTTCAATTGCTGTTGATACAGCCTAATAAAACTTTGGAAAGAAACACTCAGGCTCAATTTCGTTTCCCTTCCCAGGTTAAGATCTGCCTGACAAGCTGGGCTGGGCAGGGAGCACAGCAGGGACATGTCCACTTCCCACTGCCTGACCCCTGCTCTTGGAAAATCTGCAACAGTGCTTGGACACTGAGGAAACTAAAAACCGAGCTGTGCCTCTCCTAGATATAAAGAGGCAAAAAAAAAAAAATATTAACTAGTCTGGGGGTATTTCTCCGATGCTCTAGGCACCATTTGTCGGGTTGTGGTTGTTTTCTTTAAAGAGCCAAGCAGCTAATAGTTGCTATAAAGCTCTTTATTACAAAGGCACAGAGTCACAAGCGTTAAAGTCCATGCTAAGTTTTGGTAAAGAGTCCTAAATAGAAGCAGAAGCTGCTCCCGAGGGTCCCAGCAGGGATGATGCTGCTGCAGCTCCTATCTTCTTCTTCGGGTGATGATGGCAGTGAGAGAGCAGGAACAAAAGCAAAAAGCAAAGTGAAGCAGAAAGCAAATCTCTCCCTAATGCATAGATTCTTATATACAACTTCCCAACAAGTTAAAGACACAAACTAGAACTACGACTTCTTAACCTATTAGAATTTATTTTTTTTAAGCATGCCGGGTTACATATAAACTACACATATGGTCTATCTTGTTCTATCTGAAAAATATAAGCAATATTCTTACTATAGTTTTATTATGTCTAAAACTATGTTTCTGGAGGCTCCACGGAAACAATAGCATTTAGGACTATGTTTTTCAACCTTCACTAGAACTCACTGATCTTTCACTGAGGAACTCAGGGAGGCCTCTGTTTTCAGACTCCAACAAAATAGGGAGAAAATCCCGTGGCAATCTGGGGGAAGGAGTTCTCGGCGGGAGCGGGGCGCTGCTCCTGTGTCTGTCACGCTGCTGCCATCCAGCGGGCTCAGCGCAGGGACAGAGCACAGAGATGGAGAAGGAGCCACGGGCACAGGGATGCTCCTTCTGCACCTCCGTGTCAGTGCCCAGCGAGGCTGAGATCGGCAGAGAAAGTGAAATAGAGCAGGCGATGAATAAACAGCCTTTGTAAGAGTCTGCTCCTTCTGCACTGGGACAAAAGAGGCGCCTCCTGCCCGGACTCTGTCCTGGTGCTGCCTGAGAAATCACTCCATGGGCTCCATCCACTTCCATCCTGCAGCTCTTGAGCTCGTTTAAGATGCTGGCTCTGAGAGAGGAATGGTGACACAGAGCTTTGTGACGTGCAGGATCTTACCTATCTTTTACCAGCAAAAATTCCAAGTCTTCAGATCTGGAATTTCATTGCACTTAAAATAGAGGTTCAGCACATACCTCGCATAAAACCACTTGAAAAATCCTACTGGCTGCTAATCTGCTGTGATAGGTATCTAAATATCTTGTTAAATCCAGCTTTAAAATCCTGTGTCTGCCTTGTTTCATTACTTGGGAGCTCAGAATACATGTAGAGCGAAATGAGACTTTGATATTCTGCTATCTACTTATCATCTCCTCATAGATAACAGAGGGGCTAAGAATTTGTAAATGATAGCATAACATTTTCATTATCAACATCATTACTTGTGGATGATGAAGCAGAGACAGTGACAACAACTTAAAGCCAGCTCAAATTGTCAGGGTACCGTCTACAGGGCAATTTATGAAGAAGATAAATTTCTGATGCTAATAGGAGTTTACAGCAAGACATCAGCGGCACAAACTCCTCCAAACCAAGGAGAATGGGAGGGAAGCAGGGGGCAAGTGGCCTGACTTGGGACCAGGAAAGAGGAAAAGACAAAGATTTCCTCAGCAGTTTAGCTGCACAATCAGTATTCTGTCTGCTGAGACAGAGGAACAAATGTCAACCTCTGTATTTTGCATAACTTCATATTTCCTGTAAAATTGCTACAAGAAACATAAAATGATCATTTGGCTACTTTTAATTTCACCCATCTTTAAATTCCACTACAAAGACTTCTCACAAAGAGCAGCAGTGATGTAGCAGTCAACAAAGAAGGGGATGATGCTTTGTTTTTGGTGTATGGGAGGAAATAGGTGAACTGTGACTGATAAACACCACTTACCAGTATCTGATATTCAACTACACCACTGACAAAACGGGAGAATCATAATTCATATTTCACCTTGTTTATCATGGGGTTTTTGTAACAGTTGGAAAGCCTGACGTGCTGTCCCCTCTGTACAGCCAACCTTCCAGAAAAGCAGGGGCACAACCAGAACTCCTCCTCTCACCAGGAAGTCCTGAGTGCTACAAAAAACACTCCACTAGAGTCACAGGCAAAAGCCACGGCTGCCCTGTGATTACAGGCTGTACAAGCCAGCTTTTACAGAGTCTGCAAGGAGTATCTGCCTTGATTTGCTGCCACATGTTCAGTTCAGCTCTGAGTGAGACACCCAGCCCAGGACACTCTCAGTGCTTAATTTCAGGAGGACTCACTTAGGATAGTTGTGTTCTGCCAGTAAAGAGAAATGCTTGATTTGCCTCGGTACCAAAACACAGTAAGACCATTTACCCCTTAAAAAAGTTAACTGGAGCATTAAGGCCCTGATAATTCACATACCCCTACAAACAAGGCTTGCACAGCACCTAACATGAAGAAAAAGCTCAGCTTTGCACATTTCTACCACGTTACTTCTCAACTGCATTTTAAACTTTAGCACTTGTCTGGATACAGGACGGCAGACTTAACTGAAAATGTACAATATATTATTTGATTCTAGTCAAGAGGTTATGTAATCATTAGTGCAGACCTATTTATCTCCCTCTCATTTCATCATTCAGAAATTTAAATGTGATTTTTGAATTTCAATTGGCCTGTCAAGTGTTCAATGACATCATGAGATTTTGTCTCCACTGAAAGAGATTCCTGTCTTTCTTCTTCCTTGAAGACTCACATCCTGTTCACTCTATCATGCAGTCCTTTCACAAAGCAGATAGCTTAAGTCATCAGATTTATGCAAAAAAGACTAAGTAGCTCTCATTGCCCCAGAGAGCACTTTGCCATTGGATGCTGTTTTTACACACACTCTTGCTGAAGCACGGTGTTTATCCTTTTGATTTTCATACCGATTCCTTTTTATATTCAGAATTACTTTGTTCAATGCTTTATTTGCAATGTGTTAGAAGTCACTGATCCCTTCTCTGTTGGAAGCCAGTACATGCTGCCCCTCATCTCCAGGTACCTTGGTGTTACCTGTGCATGAACCAAGGCTCAGCCAATGGGCACATGATGCCTGTGCTCTCACCTCACTCACCTGAAACACAAGGACCCCATTTCTTCTCTCCCCATCCCCACAGCCAAGCAGCAAACCAATTCCTACTCACCATGCTAATATAAGAGCAGTGGCAATTACCAACAGCCCCTCAGTACAACGAGCTGCTGCCACAAACCAGACATCTTTCCACAGCTTGTCCCCTGACTGAATTCATCACTGCACAACAGACAGATTTCCCTTGGTCAAGGAGTGACCCTGCTAATAATATTTATCATCTAACAGATCTCAGACTGAAAGGTCATGTCATATTTCACAAAAAAATATAGTGAGCAAAACCTACTACATAAGAATTAATGCCTTTCTTTGCAGTGTATTTTGACCAACTCTGCTAACAGACTCTAGACTGAGAAATGTTGGAAATAATTTTGGGAAGGAGCTCCCCAGTCACTTGCCAGCTCTGAGAGGTATTGTGCCTGTGCTGGCCAGCACAGTGCAATGATGGCATTTAAAAACAAGTGTGTAGTTTGCATAATTCCCAGCCCAGCCACCAAGTCCCAGGCAAGATAATCTTAACCTGACCCCTGGCTCTGTTCTGGAGCTGAGACCTGTTGGCTCCCAAGACATGGAAGTGTTCACCAGGTACACAAGGGTTTCATTCCCCCTCTCTTAAATGAGAATAATCACACTTCTTTGGAAAGCAGTTCATGTTGCTGACAAAACACCTCCCATTGCTTTGATTGGGCTGCCAGAGGAGTTACCCCAGCAGATCACTGTTTGTTTAGGCTGCAGAATTTGGGGCAATGACTCATCTCTTTTTGGAGAAACAATACAGAGAAAATGCTGAGTCACCTTTATTCCCTGGTAAACTCCTCCTTCTGCAGCCATAGTTCTTTTTAATGCTGCTTTGATGCTGTTCTTGCTATAGCCAAAAGAAAAATGGAAATGATTTTTGAAAAAACCCTACTCAGGTTTTGGGTTTGATCCAGAATTCAGTCAATCCAAATCCCTTGATACTGGGGAAGGGTCAGGAAAATTATTTCACAGTCACTTGCTGGATTAGATTTGTTGCCCCAGAAGAGGCCACGTTCTCAGAGTAAACTCTCTTTTCTCTCCAGCTTGGCACAAACCACCATGTGATGCAGTCTGATAAAAGAATGTTTCATTACATTAGCATAGCAGACTTATTTGTCAGTTGCAGACTAATTATCTTGGCTCCTTGTTTGGGGACTGTGGCATCCTTTGCAGTAAATTGCATTTTGCTGAGGGCAGCAATTTTATTCCATTTCTAAAGAATGCCAACACAAAGTTGTGGAGTCTTTTGTATTTCCAAATAAAATATTAAAAATAATGTGTGGTGGAGGGATAAAAACAGCCCCTCTGTCACATTATTTCTGGATGAAATATCAAACTATTGCTTTTTTCTATATAATTTAAACAACAAACAACATTGAACATAGGTCTGATAATAAAACCCATTATATTGTCTCCAGATTTCTGAAATCTTGGAAGAAGAAAAAAAGCTGAAAAATTAACTCTATGCCAATAAATTATTAAACTCTATTGTCAGCAGCCATTCCTAAAAACGGACAACAGAACTGGACACCCAGCCAAGCAAGTGACAATCCTAAAGAGCAACTTGCTGAGCAATCAGACTCTTTTAACAATATGCACTTAGAAACACTGAAAATAAAATTATCAGCTGCATTTTTTTTCCTCAGTGACACAACAGCACTAACTTCAATTGGGTGCATATAGAGAACAGCAAGGACCTCTTTCTGCATTCAGACTCTTTTAGATGAGAAATTTCAGTTGACTTAGTTTTGGTTGGGGGTTTTTTGTTATGTTTTACTTTATTTTTTCCAGTTGGAAGAATACCAGCATCTGCTGAAAGGACTCAATGGACAGAAATCATCAGCACAGCCACCAGTCATGCCAGGCACTCATGTTGCTGGGGTGAGTTAAGCCAACTGACATCATATGCTCTTTTCTCAAGTTATACTCTGACCTGATTTTAATATTTTCAATAAATTATGCTTTCTAAAGGCAAATCTGAGAAAGCTTAGTAACAAGTGTCAGTGCTGACACACAGTCTTAAGATCTTCCTGTTTGATCTCCTCTGGAAAGGGCATCTCCTCAACATGGCAAACCAGGAGAGACTTCATGTCCCCTTCAGAGACAGACCAGGGACACCACAAACAAGGAAGGTCAGTGCCTGCTCTCTATCTCTTATTTCCTGTTATGCAGAAGGAAATCTCCTGAGAAAAGAAAGGAAGATGTAGAAGATGGGATATACAGAGCACAAAAGATGCTTTAAGGTTTTACATCCAATCTGAAAATAAAATGAACCCAAAAGACTACCTTGGTACATTTAGACTTTTGCTTTACAATCATTTACAATTTCATTTTTGCTATCAGGCAAAACCAGCCAACGTGATGCAACACCCTACAAACAGCTGTTAACACATCCCTGGTTTGTTAAACACAGATCCTGCCATTCCATCCCAGCTAATTTGCAACAGTTTGTGCAGAAAAAGACATCAAAAGAAAACTGCTTATTCCAAAATATTCACTGCATCTTAAGATGCTACTCTAAGGAAACAGGTAAAAAACAGAACTGGTATCAGAAAGATGCAAGCAGGAAATAAAGCTAAGAGAAATCTTGCCTCACACTTATGTGGTCATTATTTCTCAAAATAACAACATAAATCAAAAGACTAGTGACCATTCACAGGCTGCAAGGCATGTGGATGATATCCATAAGGAGAAAAAATAGGTGGAAATAAAGAAAGGAAATAAATAAATAAAGGCAAGCCAAACAATAAGCAACAGAACTGTTGATGGCAGAATTTTCCACTCATAACTTCTGGCATTTCTGAAGGTATTGTTAAAGATGGCCACCCTGGAAGATAGTGAATGTCAGGTGCAGCTTCCATCTCCAGTGTGATGAGGAGAGATTACCCTGCTGAATCCTACAAGACATCTTTAATCTCCTGATTTAAAATCCATTGTCTGCTATCGGTTGTCACTCTCCTGAAGGAATGCAAGAATGTTGCCAACAGTAAAAAACAGCTGCAGCAAAGGGCTACCAGCAGCAATACCAAGGTGCTCTGCCAACAAATCACTTAAATGTTAGTAAAAAAAAAATTCCATCTCCAGGTTCTTCCATTATTAATTAAACGTTTTCTGGGTTCCAAGAAGAAATGCTTGCTCAAACATGTCCTTGAAAACAGGCACATCAACACCATAAACTTTGAAAGTTAAAGTTGAGGGGCATTTCTGTGGAGGGGAGAACTGTGTTTGGCACAAGAGCAGAGCTGGGCACTTCTTGGAGTCTGAGTGGACCATCCACAAGTGGGGCATGTTTGATGCTACAGCCAAGGATGACAACAGATTTTCTGCTCTTAAACATAAGGTGAATATTTTTTACCCACCCACAGCCAAGCAGGCAAATGAAAGCCACAATTTAGCCTGCCCAATTTAGGCTGTCTCTAAACCACCCTTTATCAGGTAGCACAGACAAAAACAGCCTAAATCACCAGAAGCTGCTACCCATTTCCATGGACATTCATTCAACGTGTGCAGCCATACATTTGGGATGAAAGATCTTACAATTACATTGAAATGGGACTTAAATTTTGGGGCAGGCTCTGCACTGTTGTCACAATCAATGTAACTGAGAGGCTGTGACAATGCAGCCCAGCCTGGGAGCACAGACCTGGTGATCAATAGAAGAACAGGCCCTAAAAAGAGTTTCCATCCTTCAAAACTGCAGTGATTTGCCAAGCACTCAATGGTGAATTATGTCAGAGTGACTGGTTAAAGCTTTAATAAAATCATAACTATGAAGTTTAACTTTTCTGCTGAGACACATTCGGAGTGGGCTGGAAACTAAATCACAGAAGAATCACAAACTCACACGTCAGTGGGGTCAAGACTTCATCTTAGGCAGGTCTTTTAATCATTTCAGAGCAAGGAACTCGATGCAAGTCCTTTACATCTCAATCTCTTGCCTTCATCACTCTGGCATCCATCCTCCCAAGGACTCAGCATGGTGACCTCCATGTAAACCCAGAACAGAGCATGTGCCACTTTTTGCTGCATCACTTCACTCAAGTGAACACCAAGGACAAGATCTTTCCTGTTCTATTTGTGGATTTACACTTATCTAACCATTTCTTTCTCACACTAGCACAAGACTGTCCATTTGCTATGTAATATTTTTTTCTGTTATCAGATCAAAGTTCGGGAGAAGCACATTTAAAAGAAAAGACACGGAGTAAAGAAAGCTTTCCTGGTTGGAATTTTGGTCAATGAAATATAAAGATTATCATTTACAGCAGGTGGCAGCTATGTAAAAAAATGGTGGTGTCAGTGTAAAAAGAATAAAAGACAGTATTTTCACAGGCTTTCCCCAACGGCTTTAAAATAAGGTCACTTTGATACTGCAGGAAAGAGTTTGGAATCAGCCTCCTGCTCCACAGTTTGGCACACTGGGCTTGGCCATTAATATAAAATGAGACTGTCTCTTTTTTATTACAGAATCCCCCTCACACACACTTTTGAAACAATGGCACTTGATACATATACCTGCACATTTACCAGTTTGTCTGTAATTCTCCCCCTCCCACCGCTCAACTCCCCAGAATACACAAGTCTTTCCATATGCAATCACATTCCATGCAGTTAAAGTGTACGTTCTTGGAAAATGACACCAGAAACCCTATAAAAGAGTAAATCAACACTGAATTGTTACTTACTGGTAACATAGCTATGCATCTAATTTGAAGTCACTGTCAAAGCCTGTCATATATATTAAAAGCTCTCATTGTTATTTAAGGAAAAATGAAAAAGGAAAATAAATATTTCTTATGCTTTTTTCTCCTCAAGAATAAGTATACCAGCAAACTTCACCCAGAGAATTCTGCTCCTTTTTGTCTTAAAGGGAACCCATTTCTCAAGTGAATTGCCTTCCCTACCTTATTACTTGAAGAGATTACAGTCAGGGTTGTATATTGTAGCTACCCTATATTTAGAAGCTGGGTAATAAACCACATAAATAGCACACTGAATAAAACATTAAGACATAAAAGGAGTTAAATAGAACCAAGGGCTAAAGCTTATTGTGCAGTAACCATGTCTGACCCATGGAAATACAAAGGACTTATAATTCTAGTTAGCAAAATGCAGAGTTGGGATTTAAATCAGGAGGAAGCCGGTGGTGGCTGAGTGCTGGAGCCCCTTGCACAGCCTTGCAGGGCCCTCTGGTGGAAATGGGAATCCATCTCATGGCTGCCCAGCAGCACTGCCAGGAAAAACAATGCTCCTGCCCCAAAATAAGGGGAGAACAAGCAGCACGGGTTCTCCTTGTTTTCTTGAAAGCAGCAATGTTTCTGATACAAAGCTGCATTTTTCAGCTCTCCTTTAAGAAGATTAAATCCTGGAGCTTGTATAAGTACAGAATTTTTCCTCTGACTCCAATGGGGACAGAATCTGTCCATAAAGCCCTGAAAGTAGGGAAAAATGTCCTTAAGGTTGTGAAAAATTGAAATCGATGTGGAATATTCTGTCCAAAAATTTAGATCCTTCAGCAAAGCTGGAGGCATTTCAGGTGACCATCATCACATAAAACAGTCACAAAAAAGCCAAGATACACCAGAATTCAAGGCAGAAACTGCTCAGCTGGCTGTGCCAGCTCAGGGTCTGCAGGGCCAGCCCTCACATGAGCTGACCTGACAAAATGTCTTTTCAATGCTTCTTCATTTGTGACTTAGAGCAGTGAGGTAGAAACAAATCTTTTCTGGTACTAAATGTGTGCTGCTTCATCCAGCACAGCATGGAATTGATCATTATATTGGTATTAGGCACTCAAGAGCCTGAAATATCGCCCAGTTTTTAAAGAAAAAGTAAAATTGGTGCTGAGGCTTCCCTTAGTTATTGTCAGACCAGAAGAGAAACCCTTCAGAAGGGAATTCACAGCAACAAAGTCAGATGAACATTCTCATGTTTCTTCTCCACACAGATACACAAGGAAGCTGCTAAAATAATCTGCACAAGCAGCATCTTCAATGATCTAATGGTGATGAGAAGGAAAATTTTGTCCTTTTTCTTTTTTTCTACCTTTTGCCTTTTGACTCTGTTAGCCAGAGCAATTACAGTGTTCCAGTGGAAAACAAGCTGTGGCCTCCAAGCTGAGCCAAAAGATCCTCCAAGATCCAAACTGCTCCAAGGCAGCAGCAGGATTGGCTTGCAGGATTCAACAGTCTCTCCCCTGACAGGTATTTGATGGTGGTGAATATTTCACAGAGCAAAAGAAAGAACCAGGTCTGTCTTACACTTCATTACAGTGAAGAGGCCTCCATTGTCAAAGGGATTTCTCAACGCCATTCTCTCCCAGTTTCCAGGAGCAGAATGGCTTTTGGGTCCATAAGATCCAGTCTCTGTCCCTGTCTGAACAGGGCAGACAGCTGTCAAGTGTCATTTTCTCAGCATGATCTGGGTCAATAATTGTCTTTTCCCAGATTAGGCTCCTTAAAAACGACAGTATTTTGAAAAGAAAAAGTCAATTCCCACTTTTCATCTTAAATTCTCTTGTCTGCTCTTAGTTAAAAGAGTTTCTTAGCTGTAGAGAGTACACATTTATTTGAAAGTGCTGATGATGTAAAGTAAATCACTTAAACACACTGACTGTCAGGAGCAGATACAACCTGTTTTTAAAAACCAGCTCCTCTCAAAGTATCCCAGGCTGGGCATCTCATACCTCCCAGCTCAGCAGGTACCTGTCAGGTGAGAGCTGCTGGGCCCAAAGCTTGGAGTCATCCCTCTAAGGTGCTTCAGGATGTTTTACTTTGAAAAATGTGAATGCTGCCTATTGACTGCAAAAATTTTATCTCAATTGCTATCCAAGAACATGCTAATTTGTATGAAATAAACGAGGCTAATTATTTGCTTTCCACAAAACAGGCTCTGCTAAAAGCTCTGAATTATTTGCTTTCCTGATGAACAAGGTAGCACCTTGCTCACATAATAGATTCCATCAGAGGTTTGATTAACCATTGGAAGGTCAATTCATGTGCTGTGTCAAGCAGCAAAGATAAGATGAGGCTGGGAAACACAGGCAGAGAACAGACCCCTAAACCCTCTATATCTTCTATGGTGCCAAGAGTCAGATGTAGGGAGCTGGAGAATCAAAAATGGGATGACTGCTTCATCTACCACATGGAATCAAAGTGGAATGGTGGTCACTTCAGTGTACAAAGGAGGGAAACTCACATTTGGGGAAGAACAGAACACCACAGTCTAAAAAGGTGCATGAAGGCTCCAGCTTCAAGGGTGTCCATTTGAAAAACAGCTCCACAGTTGGACCAAGCTATTGATGAGGAGCAGAACCTTCTTTTAGCTCACCAGAGAAATCACAGCACACAAATATGCTTAAAGTCAAGCAACTTGACTGTGTTTGTGATACCTCTTTGATATGGTGGAAAGAATTCCTGGTGTCAATTTAAGGTATGCTCTCAAGCATTCTGAAACTTTATGCAAAAAAATATTGTCCTGATTTACATAATGCTCAAGCCCACAACACAAGATTACTGCTGCCTTATTACAGGTATTTCCCTTAGGTACACAGGCAAAGTGCATCTTGAAAGGACAAAAATAACATTTCTTCTGACAAGACTGCTCCCCAATGACAAAACCTGCAGAAAGATCTTCTCCAGGCTTTTCTGCAGAGTCAGCTCTGAAATGCTCTGCTATTAACTTGTGATTGTGCATAGACCCCCTTCCTCATGGAAGTGATACAGCTCATTCCCAGAACAAAGCAGCAATAGGGGTCATCCTCCACCACTGCATTCTCTGGAATCACTCCTTAGGCTTTTCCTCACAATGCAGTTACTCTCCATAAACCGTGGCTGTATTTTATAGCAAACACGGGCGTTACACAGCCAGGGAAAGCAGAGCTGGTGATGGGGGAAGGCAAGGAGGAGGTTTTGTGGCTCTCAGAGACACAGCAGCTACGTGCAGGTCAGTCAGTCCTGCTTGCCAGCTCTGAAGATATTTTGGTGAGCACAGGAGGAGCCTTCAGCTCCTACCTAGACAACCACTGGAAGCAGCCAGGGAAGAGATCAATAGTTTGTCTCTTCTGGAGGATGGAACCTCCACCAAACACATCCTCACTTCCCAGCCCTAGGGGAGTGGATGCTAACATTAGGACCCACAGGAGTTTGGCTCAGAGCTAAGAACACTGCATATGGATTTGAGGACTAACACCTAATTTAAGAATAGCTCCACATCACAAAGAACAACATTTGCAGAAATCCCCAAGAGAGCAGGAAGCTGACTATGGTGCTGAGAATACAGACCCAATGTGGAGTTTGCAGGCAGACTTTTGGCCTCTCCTGAAATCAGCACTGACAGGGGGTATTTTGTCACCTCGCCTCTCTCTCTAGTGGAATCAAAGGTGGGACAATCTTAGCACAGCTACCCTGTTTTATTTAGGACTTGCACAGATACCTTTGCATTAGCACTGGTACATCTTTATCTCTTTCTGCTTTAATGCTGATGTCTGCATGATCCTACCAGAGAAGTTACTACAAAAATCCAGTCTGGAAGTCAATCCAGCTTATTCTGAGCTTTTTCTGACATTTTTAACATGATAACGCATCGTGCCTGGTAGGTATTTCCCTACTACAACAGTACATCCTCTTAAATGCAAGATCCTTGTTTTCCTCACTATGCCAGTTAGGAAAAGGAGAGTATCACAGGCTGATCTAAGTACAGGTCAGAATTTCTGTCAGTCAGTGAAAGAACTGGCTAACATGAGTCTGAGGGCTTCGATTTATTGCCCACCAGAGCAAATGATACCGCTGTAAAGTCAGTTGATAACAACAGGATTAAGAGGGTGAAGATAAAGATACATCTCAGAATGTCTTTGGATAAGGATAAAGCAAAATGACACAAACAAATCCCAAAGTCCTAGCAGTCATGAAGTCACTCCAAAACCCTCCTGGCAAGCTTCAGTACATAAATAACTAGAGAAAAGCCATGAAAATTCACAATAACTCTTTTTTTTCCTCGTTGGTGGTGTATTTTTAACCTATTGCACTGATTATAACGCGCTGTCAACAGCCTCATCAATTATCCATTGCTAGAAAGTGGGCTCTAACATGCTGCAAGTGGTATTAATTGGTCTCAGTAGCACATAATGAGTTTAAAAGCTCCTACCTGTGTGCCCCCGGGGATGGTGACTAGAGGCGGACAACAATTTACAGCAGACCATTAACACATAGACCAGAAAGAGCCAGTCAGACAGAAGCATTGATTTGGCACAGAATCTCATCCTGGAGGCAGAAAAGGAAGCAGTTGAGTGAAAGAACAATGCGAGTAGGGAATAACATAAAAATGATGTGGGGAAGGAGAAGCTGAAAGGACGCTGAAGAATAACTGATGTGGCTTATTGCAAGGCAACACTCACAAAATCATATTCATTATTTGGTCGGGATCAATTTTTTGTTAAGGACATTTTATAATTAGAAGCAATGTCTATCACACATCACATTACCCACAAGCACATGTTTATAATAACACATTATGAGTGCAATACAGTTCCATGAATCTGATATAACGGATGGGTTCTTTTGTCTTTTATTAAGATCCAGCCACATTCAAATTTAAGCATACATATTTATGAGTTGTGCTACTATTTTTAAACTGCACCTCCCCCATGACAGAAAAAAAAAAAGTAATTTTTACTTAACACTTCTCAGGACATATTTACTACAGCAACCAACTCTCCTGTAGCCATGCACAGGACTTGGCTGGGTCTCCCAAACACACAATATTTGGGAGATTTCCTGGAGATCAACCAGTTTGCTGAGGGTAAAACATGAAGCAGCACCTCAGTCATGCAAGGATTCACTTCTCTGCCAGGATGTTGGAAACTGCATTTCAGAAAACATTTGCTCTAAAGAAGGTGTTGTTACTCTTATTCGTGTTATTCTTAGAACTAAGATCCCAAATCCTCCATAATTTTTCTACAAATATCTACAGTTAAATCCCTCAATAGCTTATGTTATGCTATTCATCATATAGAAAGGGAATCTAATCATCTTTTTAAACTCAGTTATGATGATTTATTGCTTCTATGATACATAAATGGGTGTTATGTACTTGAACCCTTAGATACCATGTTCCACACTTTCAGCAAATTCTGCGAGCAGGAATACATCAAATTAATTAAAGGCAATTTATAGATGTGCATAAATTGAACCAAATACTGTTTTCATGGCAGTGACGTTAGTCTGCAGTTAATCAACATGCTGGGATTTGTGCAAGCCTATCACAGTTTATTTGCACCAAAAGGTCCTTTGGGAAACTACTTTACTTTCCCTCTGCAGAATCCAGTTCTGAGTCTTCCAAGTATTTTTTAAAAAATTACCTGTATATCTTGAAAATACCTAAGACTATTCAGCTAATCCAATGTTCCAGTGCTGAAGAGACAAGTTCATAAAAAGAAATCTCAAGCAACATGTCTTAGACATGTCACAAACAGGTAGGTGACACACTTTGATGTTATTTAAATTTGATAAACATCTACCAATGAAACCCAAACAGAGGCCATGTTTTCTCATTTAAAATTGTTTGCACGATTTCCCATTTCACACTTTGCAGAACAATACTTTTTTTCTAATTGTAAGTGTTGATAAAGCCCAAAGAAATAAAAAAATGCACTTATTAATATCAAAAGTGAAGAGACTAGAAGCCTGCTTCATGTAAATATATTTTAGCAACAAATACTTGTTTACACTTCAGAAAGAAATACATTGGTGCAAATCCCAGTACTTTTGCCTACAATTTTTTTTAAAAAATTACATAAATATCACATGAAAAAACAGCTCACCATATCTACAGATTTCAGAGAATGAAAATTATGTGGAAAGAAGCCACACTGAAAGCATTGATTCAGCAAAATGGTACCTTTTCTTGCTTCAGAAAGATGCTCTGTCTTGAGCCCAATATGTTGCTACCCTGAGCACAGGAACAAACACCCTAATAGCCTTTTACAGCTGTACATGGGAGACTTCTGGGAGCATGAATCAAGCCCAGAAGATGAAGACATCACTGTTCTTTACCTACCCTCTAAGTACCCTCTTCTGGAGCACTCCCAGACTAATTCAGAGCATCTGAACCTAATTCACCTCTTGCATCCAGCTGAACCACATAATGTCACTGCAGCTAATGGGATTGAGTCACTGTGAAACCAGCATTAATGTCACTATTGCTGTTGATCCATCCTGAGAAAACTGCCTGGTAAATTCTTTGTAAATCAGTGTACCATTTCAGATTTTGGTCATCCAAATCTTTCCCGGGTGACTAAATTTTTCTTTTTAGGAGACAGCTGAGTTTAACCCTAGTTTTCTTGGCCTCTCCATGAGAAGCACACAGGTTACAGCTCATGCACCATCACTGAACTGGATGTCATCATCTGCTCAACTTCCAACCCCACCCTTCTGTTGCTGTAAATGCAAACACTCAGATCTGACCCAAGTATCAGTGGATACCCCTGCTCTGGTGTCACTCTGATCTATTGCCATGAAGACAGAAACCTCCCTTCAGGTTTCCTGGATTTAACCTGTGGAATTAGATTGCAGGCATTCTGAGCATGCCATTTGTGGTGGGAGCTGGTGGAAGGGACAGATGTGATGATGGACAGCTCCCACATCATGCATCATAAGCTCAGCAGCTGCTGTTTCAGTGGACCCAGGTGTTCCCACCATTCCCAGTGCAGCAGCAAAACTGGTCTCAGTGGAAATGGCCACGTACTGACCTATTTTCAAAAGTTTTCCCCAGTTGAGTTTGACTCTTTTGAGACATTAAACAAGGAATGTGAAACTAGGGCTCATCAGGTTGACAGGGTAACCTTACCCCTGTGTAAAATGTTCAAGTCCAGGAATAAGTGTATCACTACATAGCATCCATTTGGTCATATCCAAGCTGAAAGGCTGCTAAAAGCATCCAGTACAATTTAAATGACACATCTGCAGACTTGTCTGCCTTGCAGGTAGACAGGATGCAAGCTTTCAGCCTGCTAAAGTAAAGAAATACAAGAGGATCTTTGAAAAGGCAGAGAAAAAATGAAATTTGGCAGACAGATGCAGCAAGGGGTGCTGAGCCCTTCAGTGCCAGTGGGCTGCTGCTTTCAGAAATGTCAAGCCCTCATTCTCTATTGGATTCAAGTGGATATTGTTGCTAACCAGAAAAGAGAATCTTCAGTGTCATTTGAAAGATAGAAAGTGCTCTTACCTTGGGGACTTTGCAAGAATTTTGTTCCAGTCAAACACAATTATTTCAGTGTGTTTTTCATAGTTATTCCAGACTCCCATTTGCAGCAGCAAATAAGCCTTTCTGCATCTCAGAATTTTTCCTTCACTTCGGGGACCTAGAAAGAAAGCCACATTACACTGCAATTAACGTCTGGAAAGGTGCTGTAAAACACATCTTTGTTACCAAAACCTTAGTTTCACAGTGCCATCTACAGTGCAGTCTGGGGCAAAAGGCAGCAGTTGTATTGCTCTTTTCTTTTTGAGAGCACAGAGAAGCTGTGGTGAGGCAGCTCTGAGGTGTCACTACATTAACCAAAGGCAGAGTTTGCTGTACTAGGGGCTGCAAACAGAACGTGTGCAGCTCACTGGGGCCTCATCACCTCCTGCCCTCTCACCACCCAACTGTTGGGAAAGCTGTGAGATCTGAGCAAACACATTTCCACACGGTTCCATGAAGCCTCCAATAGTTTGAAGCAGAGATTATTCGGGATAGTGGGGAAAATCTGCCACTGTCTTCATAAAGATTTGGCCCATGCCCTGCAGCCTGCCTCAGCAGCAGAGGGTCACATCCACAGGATGTGTCTGGAATTGTGCATCATTGCACCCTCTGACCCTGCTGCCTCTCCCTGCTTCCAGCATCCCCTCTCATACCCAGGAGTTACACTTTGAAATCTCCACATGGAAACACTTTTGCAGCAGCACTGACACACGTTCTGCAGAATAAGGAGCTCAAACTCTCCATTTTATAGACATTCAGACCTCTTTGCCGTTTATATTTGTTCTCTCACTTCCATCCCTGGGCACAACTTGACCTTCTGCTATTGAAAACGTGACACAGAGCAATTTGTGAGAGTAATAATAATGTGGGCTTCACCTACACAGCGATCACAACAACCTTTTCTCATCCTATCCACCATTCTTTTCATTTCCCTCTTCCTTTGACCAATTAGAAATTTGCTTTTAAGGAACACAAAATTACAGCACCATTGGAGAGCAGAGCATGTCTGGGATCATAAAAACACATGGGCAGACACCTTTCAGCAGCTCAGGACAGGAAAGCCCCTGGCTCAGCACACTTATGCAACCTTCAGATTGGAAAGGAACTTAAAACTCGTTCCAAACTATGGGCAAGGACATCTTCCACTGGAGCAGGCTGCTCGAAGCCCCATCCAACCTGGCCTTAACAGCTCCTTTTTGTTCAGAATGCCATGAGAAAACAGAGTAATTGCTGGAATTAAAGAGGAGCCAGGCCAGCAACCTATAATTAATCACATTTTACTCTCTTTGCTTTCCAAGGTGGAGTTCCAGGGTGAGCCAAAATCAGCAGCTCTATCAAATCAGCAGTGGAAATCAAAACAAAACGTAGGCAAAGAGTTGTCTTAAGAAAAAGCACTGCCATCCTGTATTAATCCTTTCTTCCACAAATGCACATAATATAAAAAATAAAAATAAAACAATAGTGTGCCTCAAAAGACCTATTAAGAAGAAGCAAACAAACAGGATTTTCAATATAGCATTGACTGACTGAAATGGTTATGTAGTACATTTTTACCCATTTCAACATAGGACAGGTAGATAAATATATTCTTACAGTGCTCTTGCAAAAATCAATACTGCAATACACTAACTTGGGTTTTAGTGCTTATCTGTTCCATAATTTTTATTAGAGGAAAATAAAACCCTGTGCAGATTCATCTACAGGTAAATACAAACATCAGTGTAACCTGCTCTGTAAACACATGTTAAACACTAGTAAAAGGCAAGGGAGTATTGATTAGTCCAACTCATTCTAATTAAGTGGATGCAGCAAAAGTGACAGATGATACATCCACCTGCATATCTCCAGGCTTTCTGATGCCTTCCAGGCAGTGATATTTCTTTTAAAAATAGAGTTGTGTTAGGGGAGATTAAGGCAAACTCCTGAAACCAGCTTCAGCTGGTTTATGTCAATAATGGAGACAGATCAGAACAGAAACAAGAGGCTCACCTGGTTAATAACTGTAAAAGGAATTCCAGGCTTTTCAAGGCAAAAGCATGCTTTGTGTGTGTGTGTTGTGAACAGTGGGTTTAACTGCTGGCCCCTGTCTTGTCTCAGGGTGACACATTACTTTGGAAAACAGAGCTGCTTGTTTATTTTTATACAAAGAGCTCTGGCCAGTGAGCAGCTGAACCCCACCTGCATCTCCAGCAAAGATACAGAAAAGAAGGAAGAGGGAGCAGGAGAGGGGAAGGGCTCCATTTTCAGTATTTATGCATGGGCTGGCTGTGAGCAACTCCTGCTTTGCACAGGAGATCCCCAGAGGCTAAACCACTCCCCTGGGTCAGGATTTAGGGCACATGAAGGCTGTGGGTTCTGGAGGGAATTGCAATGGTCAGGTCTGCTGCACCTCGGTCCCAGCACAGTCTGCTCTCTGTTCCTCTGCAATTGAGTAAAATGGGTATAAACAGCATTTCCCTGTGCCAAGGAAGTGTTTCAAGAACAGAAACAATAAAGGTCTAAAGTTATTTGAAAACTCTATAGGCAGTGTATAATTCCTTTGACAGATGGAATAAGATAACATTTTAAATTAGGTGCATTTCCTACCAATATTTACATGTTGTAAAATGCTTTTTATGGCTACTTTCTGCAAAGAATAAATTACTAAACCATTTTGTACCATCTTTTATAATAAGCTATTAAATAATTTAGAAAACCTCCTTTCATTAAATATTTAAAAGGCCTTAATTTCTCCATTCTGAATAATTCCTCACTTAAAATACAACCGTGCATCTCTTAAAGACTCCTCTTCTGTAAAGCAAGGGGTGAGAAGGACAGAAATTTGGGGGCCATGTACTGTTCAGGGGATTTGCCAGCCTGACTTTAACTCCACTGTCAGCCTGGCCAAACTTTTGTCTCATACTGAATACAAGACAAAGGGAAAATAGAGCAATATCTGACATTTCTTAGAAGAGGGGGGAAAAGATCTGATTAGGTCACTGCTGTATTTGAAAACTGCTGCTGTTTGAGGTGAACAAAAGAGACCAAAGAGAGAGCTAAAGCAAACACCTACACGCTGGCTGACCAACTCAGAGCCCCATTTTGGGGCTAAGTCACTGTAAACAGGATAAATATTCAGTGAGAGTATTCGAAGGGGCCATATAAAAAAAAGGAAGAGCAACTTTTTATACAGGCAGGTATTGACAGGACAAGGGAGAATGGTTTTAAATTTAAAAAGGATGGATTTATATTAGATGTTATATAAAGTTTTTGCCTGTGAGAGTGAGGAGGCCCCGGCATAAGCTGCTCAGGGAACTGTGGCTGCCCCTGGATCCCTGGAAGTGTCCAAGGCCAGGTTGGATGGAACTTGGAGTAACCTGGGATAGTGGAAGGTGTCCCTGACCACGACAGGGGTGACACATCATGGGCTTTAAGGTCCTTTCCAGCCCAAACCATCCCTGGTTGTGATGCTGATGTTGCCCCGTGGCCTGGGGCAGTTCCAGGGCCGTGGGCAGGTGAGTGTCCCAGTCAGGGCACAGGTGACCGATGTTCCTGTCGAGATACAGATCTCTGTCTATATCAAGATACAGGTGGATTATGTCCCTGTGTCCCTATCACGATACAGGTCATGTTCCCCATGTCCCTGTCGCGATACAGGTGATGTCCCCATGTTCCTGTCTGTTGGGACACGGGTGACATCCCGATGTCCCTGTCGCGATACAAGTGATGTCCTGATGTCCCTGTCTATCAGGACACATACAGGAGATGTCCCGATGTCCCCGTCTATGGGGATACAGGAGATGTCCCGATGTCCCTGTCTATCGGGATACAGGAGATGTCCCGATGTCCCTGTCGCGGTGTCGCTCCCGCTCCCGGCGCTTCCCGAGGATCCCTCGGGGCGGTGCTGCCCCCTGGCGGCCGCGCGCCTCTCTCCATGCGGATCCGGCAGCGCTCGGGAATCTCACCCGGGAATCTCCCGCTCCCTGCGCCCCGCGGAGCCCCCCGGCCCCAGGGACCCCGGGCTGCCCTCCCGGCAGCAGCGCTGCCCTGTGCCGCCGCGGATGTCCGCGACAATTAGCGCCTGTCATTAATGACATGAACGCGTCGCTGTCCGTGCGTTCAGCCTGCCCTCGGAGAGTGGGACGTGCTGGTATTCACTTCACAGTGACCGCCGTGTCCTCCAGGTGCCCCATCGGATTCAGGGAATAACGCCTCTCACATTCCGGATTTGGTCCCTTAACCCTCGCCCAGAAATCTCTGCACCAGCTCACGTAGCTGCAGCTTGATCTGAAGGCTTTGAGTGTCAGTAAATCCACCTCGGCCGAGTTATTCCAACAGTTAATTAACCTCACCTTAAACACTGCACCTTCCAGCCTTTAGCTCCTGATGCATTCCGCTTCTTTTCCCAGCTGGCACATCCCACGGGGATGTGTCAGGTCTTTAAGGGCCTCAGTTCTGTCAATCCTCACACCAAGTAAGGGTTACACCAGGTAGGAAGGTACTGTGCAAACTGAGAGAGGACAGAAAGTTACCCATGTAGTACAGACACAGAGTCACAGAACGGTTTGTGATGGATGGGGCCTTGAAGCCCATCCTATTCCATCCCCTGCCATGGGCAGGGACACTTTCCACTATCCCAGGGTGCTCCAAGCCATGTCCAACACTTTCAGGGATGGGGCAGCCACAGATTCTCTGGGCAACCTGTGTCAGGACCTTGTCACCCTCACAGTAAAAGATTTTTTCCTAATATCCAACCTAAACCTACTCTCTATTAATTTGAATCCATCCCCCTGGTCCTGTCACTTCATGCACTTGTAAAAAGTCCCTCTCCACTTTTCCTTTTGTAAGCTCCCTTCAGGTATTGGAAGGTAGCACAAGACTAAGCTCAGAGTGCAAGAAAATAAAACTTTTGTTGGGCCCATTCTCTCTTTTCTTTTCTCTCAGAGTTGACATCAGCTCTTCTGCTTCCCTACAGGAATCTCTGAGGGGTGGAGGTCTGGTCATATCGAGCTTCCCACAGCAAAGTGAAATGAGAAGACTCTTTGCACCACACAAAAATCATCCAGGCAGGTATCCAAAAAACCACAGGGTCACTGCAGCAGTGCCCAGCCCTCTCAGACCCCAGCAAACTCCCTACACACTTCATGGGCAATTTTTGAACTGTTTTTTTATGATATCACGTCCCATTTACGACATCAGTCTCTGCTGGCAGCAGCTCAGTCTGTCACCCCGAGTCAGGCCTTTCCACAGGAATATTTCAAAATCTCACTTAACAGGAACTGGGGGTGGTGGGGAGGAAAAGTAAACAATGCCACTGAGAGCTAGAGGAAATAAACCCCACAACCTCCTGAGGAGGGAGAACTCAACTGCTCTTATATCCACATAACACGAGATATCGACCAGCAGCCAGACCATCCACACACAGACACACATCCTCTGTGCCTGGGTTTGAGTCTGTCTTCAGCAGCATTTGGAGTTCTCTAGGGTAAATCTGTCCTCACCACCTCCTTTAAACATGAGAACAAATCTTTTGGCTGTTGTGGGCATGTAAAGATGATGTCCTGGGACGATATCCTGCAAAACATGCCTAAATCACCCCGATTTTCTAGCCCAGACACAACAGACTTAGTTAGTAGTGCCAGAGTCACAAGAGAGACTTGGGTGGATGATGTGCTGAAAAGGCTTTTCAGTTGGACTCATTTTAAGTGAGAGACTGTGGCTCCAAGTTTGAGCCAGCAGAGCTCAGGTCACACAGAAGCTGAAAGAACATCAAGAAACAAATTCAAGCAAGGGACTGAGGGCAAGGAATAGAGGACTGACTGCCAGAAAACCCAAAGTCCACCCAGAGTAAGGAGGAGTTTAAAATCAAAGCTGTTCCTTCCTCTGCTCTCTCAACACAAAGTGAGTTCTCATCTTTCCTGCAGGATAAAATCCACCAAGACCAAGAGGACGGCTCAGAGAGCAAAGTGCAACTATTCTGACAGTCAAGTGGAGGCAGAATAGACCCTTTTCTCCATACAGCATTATTTATTATTCATCACCACCCCACTAAGGACCATTCTGCCAAACTCCAGAAGAGGGAGGTATCACCAGCAAAGTTTCATCTTAAAGGTTGCACAGACTCACCAATGTGGACAGCCAACACAGGAGATCTCATTACAGCACAGAATTTCAACTCTTTCAATTACCTTTATCAGAAAGAATTTTTCCTTGTGATTATCCAGGTTCTTTCAGTCCCTCACTGCAGCTCAAAATCTTCTCCACCCCCTGTGAAAGCCCTTCTTAAGAGATGTGCAGGCTTCAGGCACTTTGTTCAAGGGAGAGCAGGAATTACTCCAACCCTGTTCAAAGAGGACACAGAGCAGAGACAGTGCCCTGCTCCACTCCCAGTTGCCCTCCCAGAAGCAGAGCAGTTTTCATCTAAAGCAGGCAGCACACCAAAAAAACATGGAGAGAAATGTCTTTGAAGGAAATCTCTTCAGCAGAATGTTTCAGACACAGCAAAAACACATTTTCCCCTACTGTAAACTTTGCCTGCCAGGTAGCAAAGCATTAAAGTTGTTGCACAGGTTATCTTGAGCCATAAATCACTGTTTTCTATACCCTGAACTGAGGGAGGAATTTAATTTCTCCCATGGAAGACAAAGATAACTGACCTGCTATAGAGCAGGTCACTCACCTTCCTTTCCTCTCACCAGGGACCCAGTTGAGCTGGTGGTTATTTTGCAGAGGTTGCTCAGAGGAGGGAGGAATGGATGGAAGGGATGGAAGAGGAAAACTCGTGTCCATTTGTGCCTCTGGATAATGCACTGGGAGGCCCCAGACCTGCTCTGGGTGTGTAGTGACCAGCCCAGGGCTCACAGGCAAGAACCTGGTAATTCCTAAGGGTGGCTGTTCAAATTAAGAACAAGAGACAATGCAAGGAAAGTAACATGAAAATCAGGAGAGTCAGCAAATGCAAGTGATAAGGGAAGGTGGGAGTAACTGTTTGTTTAGCCAAGAAAAAAAGAGCTTGTTGGAGACATGTCAACTATCTCCTTGAAGAGGCTTGCTTTAAAGGGCTGGATTTGAAGTGGTTCTCTGTAGCTACTGCAAATAGCATAAAAATAAATTCAGTGTCCTGCGAAGATTCATTGCTGTGTGCATGAAGAAAAACTTTCTGTATCTAAGTAGGGGAAACTAGTGGTACAAACTGCTCAGAATCTTGTGGAGCCTGGTTCGTGGAGTTTTCTTTAAACTGGATCAACACCTGTGGGATGGTCAAGGCTCCCCTCTCCATCCACAGGGTTGGATTACATGTTTGCTCATGTTATGTAACAGAACAACATATCCTTTATGCCCTGGAGCAAAAAAACCACCGGGATATAAATGTGAGGTAGTCAATCACTGTTCAGTGTCATCCTCAACACCCTGTTCAAGTCAGAGGTTACTGGAGGAAAATCCTGGCAGAAACAAACTGAAAATGCCTCCTGCACGTGTTGGGTTTTTCATGTAGGCAGAGTCAGGGTGTGTTGTATTTAGATATCTTTCTGGTGGTTCCTAGGTTCCTCATGCAATCAAATTTGGTTCTTTCTGATTCTGATTTCTGATTTCATTAAGCCCTGACAGCAACAGGGCCTGTCCATTTCTCTGTCACCAACGTAACCTGGCCCCTGCTTTTGTTTCAGTTCCTAAAACACTCCTAGAGGAAAGCACAGAACAGCTAGCTTTGCTTTTAGAACACAAGCATGTTTTATGAGCACTGGCTGCATGTTGCCTGATGAAGAATCCCCACTGCCTGGGTATATGGGATAATTGTTCCACTTGGGACTCATTAGCTAATTATTTAAAGATTCTAAGGAAAAGCATTTCATAAATACAGCACTAAATTTCCAGAAGTGTAATTACAGGCTGAACACACATTTTTTAGCACCTGTGTTATCCACTAAATAAGCCAATAGCAAAGTACCCTGTGCTGTGCTGTCCCTGCTCTCTGGCAGGCTTGGGGCAGGACACGATAACTACCAGGAAATTCAAAGGGAACATTTTTGGTATTCTCCATTTTGGTAACAAAAACAACACAGTCATCTTAGGGGGGTTTAAAATTCTGCCCCTAACAGAATCTCAATAATGAAGGATGAAAACTTGCACTGGGTGAGGGAAGCACAGACCAAACAGCCAGATCATCCAGATTCTTGATCTGGTTTTGGCACTTGACTTTGATGCTGTGGGATCAGCTTTTACACAATGTTAGAAAACATCTTATCAGTAACTTCCTCAAGTTACTCTGGAAAAACATTGCTCTGCTGAGCAAGAGAATTCCAGAATAGCATTTCTGACCCACCAGTTTGACTCAAAAGTAAAAGGTGTCACATCACAGATTAACAAAAATGAGGCAATTGTGTGGCATGGAGACTTGGACTTGGTTCAATAAACAATTGCATTTAAAGGAGAACTCAGTCTTGTTCGGTCTGGATTGTCATTAACTGAGCTAATGCATATTTAGAACCAATCTCAGAGTTGTGTTTGCTTTTTATGGTTTGGTAACTCATGCTGGATGGGAGCCCTGCCCATCACACCCACACGTGTTTGTGCACGGGCTCTACATCCCTCCAGCAGGTCCTGCCTTTCTCCTGGTAACCAGGAAAATTCCAAATCCCAGCAGGAGAACATAAAGCAACTCTCAGCTATTTTCATTTCCAGACACACCAGGAACTTCATTCCCTTACGCAAGAAAATTTCAGAAGTCCCATAAATTTTGCTCCTCACTTCCAGAAGGAATTTCCTCCATCCTTTCCTGTTCCTGCCCAATCCTTCATGCCTCCATTCCTGTGAATCTCAGCTCTCTGTGTTTCTTGCTGTCACAGCCCCTCTCCCTGCCTGCTCTGGGAAGTTCTGCTTGGCAGCAGCCCGTGTGTGAATCCCAAAAAAAAAGGTCTGGGAGGCAGAGGAAGAGACTTCCCTGAGGTACCGATAGATCAATCATGAAAAAGGTCTCCCATGGCAGCTTAATCATCTGCTGGATGCTGTTTTCATCCCTTCACAGGCCCAAGGAAGGCACACAGAGCTCTGGGTACTGCTGCAGTGGAAAAGGAGCAACCCCTAAAGGTCCCAGGTACCCTCCTGTGGCTGCACTAGCAGGAGAGGAGAGCAGCAGCCACAAAAAGCTGATAACTACTCTTCAGAAATAGTAAGAGAGGTGTTAACATGGTATTTCCTTCTCAAATGCTTGAGTTGTCAGAGGGTCCTCCTCCCAGAACATGTCACAACTGAGGGAACATCTTTCCATGCACCAAACCTCACCCCAGCCAGGTTTGAATGACTAACACCATGTCCTGTTCATGGCTAAGGTTAGAAACTTTCTTTTTGATATGGGGCTTTTTTGTCTTTTTTTTTTTAATAATAATAATATTCATTTTCACAGAGCTCAGAGAAGCCTGAACTCGAGGCTTTCAGTTCTCTATCTGCTTACAATGGATTTTTCTTTTCCTGTTCTTCATTCATGCAAAAGCCTCCTCATGATCATATAACCGTGTGCATGATGGAAAGAGCAAGGGGGAGGATAAGTGGCATAATTTTGATTATGCTTTGAAATGCTTAGGGTTGGAAATGAAGTATGAGATTCCCCCCACTTCCCCTGCCTCTCTTGAAAGCAATTTTGATTGCCTTAAAAATGTGAGATCTGTTGAAAGTAACAAATCGTTGATTGTTTATTTTCAGGGCAGACAACAATCAGCTTTTAATCAGCTTCTCATCACCACTAGAAAGCTATTAACTCTCTTAAAAATAATTAGAAAACAGAAAAGAAAAGTCTTCTCTAATTATTTTTATCCAGGAAACTGAGATGATACGGGGGAGAAAAAAGTCACCTAAAGATCCACAGAAAATAAGACTTAACGTAGTGGCACATTAAGTTCTCTCTTTTAACAAGGAGTTATTGTTTGTTAGAGATTGGATTGTGCTGCCTGAGTTTGTACAAGGTTATGGATATTGGCACCTGAATAAGAAGCAGTATTTTCAGTCATCTTGGGCATATACTCAGATATTTCAGCTGAACATTTTTGTTTAAGGAAATTGATTGCATGAGCCTTCCATTTCTCTGATTTCTAACTGTTCACAAAACCCTGGCTTTTAGATTCCCACAGCACACAATTTTTCCATTTTTGAGCAAATAGTCTGAATTTCCGTCCTGGGGGAAACAGTACTCGAACTTAACTACAATTAGGAGAGCAACTTCCAAATTTCAATTATTAGCAACAGGTATGAAACATCTCAGATATCACTTTTTGTGATTTCAGATGGCAGCTGAATAGTCATTTCAGCTCATGTACAACTTTCCAGAAGCTTTCCCTACCAAAAATGTCATGAAAATATCTCCTCAGTGTGCTTCATTTACTACTACCACACATATTTCAATAGTACACCGCTTGTAACTCAAATGTAAGTCAAATAAAATCAGCCATGAGCACTTTGCAGGGTGCTGAGACAGCTGCTGCTGTGCTGCCCAGCAGGTATTTTCCTTTGGCCAAGGCAATATCCTGGATGTTCCTGAGGTGCAGTTACACAACAAGGAGCCTTTGGTAAGAGACTTGGGGACAGACAGATTTTTGTCACTGTCACATTGCAGGGAGCCCACTCTCCAAAAAAGCAATGGACTGCAAATCCCTTATGGACCCTAAGGGACAGCTCTCTAAAGTGTGTGTGACTGCTCAGCTAATTAAGTTCTCCCCCACCAGCACCCCAGGGGCTGTATCTTTTAGTTTTACTTTCTCTATTGCCCATTGGAGATGAATTGTGATTACTTTAAAAAGGGATTCTTCTTGTCCATCGATCAGTGTTGTACCCATTTGACCTACTAGTGTCTCTTTAAAGATTGATGAACTGGAACACAAAAGTGGAACTCTCTCAGTTTAAGTGTTCCCACCTGAGTTTCCTGCCCTGTGAGATAAGTTTTTAAAGAGGCCCATGGAGTGGTTGCACCACTGGCTCAAATTCCAGGGTTATTGCACACAGAATTTCCATGGCCTGGCAAGAGGTAAGACAGCAAAGACAGTCATAGGACTTTACATTAAAAACTTTAACTTTCATTAAAAATGTGCTACATCTCAGGACCAGAGCAGGAATTTAAGTCAGGAATTTAAGTCTTCTGCTTTAGTACTGGTCACTAATTAGATGAGAAATGGCAACACTGACTTAAAGAAAAATATGGAAAATTACTTACTGGATTTATATTTTCCCCTCACCAAGTGAAACACCTCCTTGCAAATGACAAATATTTTGGCTAAGATTAGAAAGAGAGGCTGCAGGCAGCCAAACCTTCACCCACCAGAGGGTACCACCACATTCAAAAAGGAAGATACAGATTTTTAATTTAGAGCTGTGCCTTGTCCCACGTTTTCACACAGTTATGTACTGCAAATTTAGTCTAATATATCATTCTTAAACCACTGATGAAGTCCTGTCCACCTCTATCCTCCCTTAAAATTGACAGACAGTGGCAAAAATTCACTTCTCTGCTCACAGAAATTGTTGGTGAGCTAAACCCAAAGGACATTTTCCAGAGAGTGCAACTACTCTTATTTTACCTTCCTGGTCCTTTTTCTAGGCTGATGGCTTTGGGCAAAGAGAATATCTGCTTGGATATTTATTTGTTCAGCTTCATTCAGATTGTATGATTTTGAGGAGTACTTGTGAGTATGAAGTGTCTTGTAGCAGCTGTGTGTCAGAAAGACAGAAGAACCCACTTGGAACACTGATATTGCTGCATAAACCAGAGTAAATGGCCAGTGGAGGGTATGGTTTACCATTTTAAATTGTTTTTGCTCTCCAGTCAAAGACAGTTGGTTTCTTAAGCCATGATTTTATCCTTTCTAATTTGACTTCTCAATTGTACCAGAATTCTTAATTATTTCACTGCTTGCAATAGAACCATCCAATTTATCACCTGAGAACAGCAGCATAGCATAAATAATCTATTGCCTTTTTAACCTGAAGGTCTCAGCATTTAGTCTTCAAGAATATGAAAAATTTCTAATTTAATAATGGAATGTTCCTGTGACGGTCACCCTAACTGGAAAGTATTGATTTCTGAAGTTTCCTCTTCTCTACTCAGGAGAAGTCAGCAGAGCTCTCTGAATACAGAGCTCAAGCCCAGCTTAAGCTCCATTCAAACAGTCTGGAAACAGCTGGAGGTGATTTGGGATCCCCTGGAGATCTCACCTACCAGAGACCCCAGGCCACCCATGTTTTTTTACATGTCCCAAAACACAGAACCACAGCCAGGTCCTGTCTGTGTGTTGAACAGTGTTGAGCAAAAACCATGAATGAAAGGGAAAATCCAGAGGCTGCTCCCCTGGCACAGAGGACCAGGAACAATATCTGCTGTGAGTGGGTAAATTTCAGTGATCTTACAGTAAGAACAGGGAATTTTTTTTAAAAAAAAAACACCTCTAAGAAAGATCTGCCAAGCACCATGCAATAAAAATACAGACAATTAAATTTTCTTGAGTCTTATTTACATCTTTGATTCTGAAAGTCTTGTTCTGGACAAGAAACACCAACTCCCATCCATTACTCCTAATGGAGCAAGACCCACAGTGTGTTTGTTACTCATCTCAGAGACACGAATATTATGTTTAACCAAGATTAAATTAATAAAACAAGGTAAAACAAAGTAAAGCCCGAAGCACCAGAGTATCCCCAGCACTGCCCCCCAGGCAGGGCATTGCTGGGTGAAGCAGAAAGAGTAAAATTTGCTGCCCAAATCACACTTTACTCTCAAAGCATCCTGTGGGAGCTCTACAAAAACATCCTGCTCACATCATGTCCTGTCTGCCAAGCAATGCTTTACCCAGAGCTCTTATAAAGCCTCCCCAGCCCCCTCCCATTATAGGTACACCCCACTTACAAGCTGCCCCTTTTTTCTCATCACCCAGCTGAGTCACTTCTCACAGGACAGCCCTGAGTTAGGAGAAGGCAAAATCTGCAGATCTTTGTGAAGCATCTCTGTCCTACCCTAGAAACCAAACAGAGATGTCTAAAAAAGACAGGAGTAACTAAACTCCAGCCCAGCCATTGGACAATGCGTTTGCCACAGAAGGGCAGTGACCCAAGGGTTTGAGGCAGAAGCTCAGTCGTGCTTGTCAAATAATGCATTTGTAGCTGCACTGAGATGTGAGATTCAAGCTTGAAAACCAGCAGGGCTCAGGAGTACCTTAGAATTGAAGCATGAGGGCTGTCAAAGTCTGATTCCAGGTGCAATGCCATCATTATTATTCTTCTCACCAGAATCATCATTATTCCCACCAGAGAACCCACCCATGGCACTTGTGTGGGTGCCTGCTCCATAAATACGAGACTGAAAAAAACGCTGAGTGTGAGACACAGAGGAGCCTTTCCAGCACCAGGCTGTTTGTCTCCTCCTTTAATAACATCAGCTACCACATCTTAATGGAGCAGCTCCTCCTCCCAGCTCCTCCTCTACCCCGTGTACCCTGATGATGCCTCCTCGATATTAAAAGCAACGTCGGATGAAAGACGGAGGCCCCGAGACGTCCCTTTTTTCATCATGTATAATTTGTAAAGCTGGTCAAAAAATAGCAAGCAATTTAGCCTGGAATTTTGCCAGCTGGGATATTCATAGCACATGTGATCAAACAGCAGAATTTGCCAGTCACTGGAAAAACAATCAGGCTCCGTAACCCGACTTCACTGGCGAGGACAGAGCCTGGAAACATCTCTATTGATCAGCCTGCACTGCTCTGGACATCAAACATCTGCAGAGTCAACACCTACACAGCTGAAGTTAGGGCAGATAGCTCCAAGAATTTAATGTTCCAGAAACATGAGCAGTTTCCAAAAGAATTAGCAGCTGAAGACACTATGAAATTACACTGAAAATTGAAGAAAAAGATATCATAAATGGATTTTATGTAAAACTCCGGGTTATGGTACAGATTATTGACATATACAACAAATTAAAACAGCTAATTCATCTTACTACCTTCCACTGATAATTTTTTAATTAAGTTACTTATCTTTATCTACATATTTAGGAATGTAGGTCTTTCATTATTCATCTCTTAAAGAAAATCAATGCTGTCCTGATTTGCTACAGCTCAAACAAGGGAGCAGTATTATCTATGCTAGAACTGACTAATAGAAAAAAAAATTCATTAACTTTATTAGCAAGCCCTAAGAAAATGCTATTGAGCACATTTTCATACTCCTAAAAGTCTGAATTATGAACCAAAAGCTTAATAGTGTTCAGTATAACTAAAACAGACATTGTTTAAATGCTTATAAATAAAGAAGGAAAAGGTAGAAAATTATTACAACAGTCTAATGAAATGTTTAAGAAAGTTCAGCCCAAATTCTAGATTATATTTTAAAAACCACTAGCAAAAAAGCTCTTTATTCTTGTTTTTATTTTTTATTAATTATTATTCTGTGTTTTATTTATTACTGAGACTGGAAGCCCATCTGTAGCACTGGTTAGATACGAGTGTCTAAGTGCCTATCCACTACACAGTTTGGAAATATTTGCACATCAAAACAGACTCTGGTTTTACACTTGGGATCCTAAAGCTTTATAAAAGAGACCATGAAAAGAGTAAACTTTGAATCTCAATTTCTGGAGGAAACAGACTTTTTCTAGTCATCTAGAGTGTCCTTTTCTTCTCAAGGTGACCTTAAGTTTCAGATTTGTGAAATGGTTTTCTCTTGTGTTCAATCCTACTGTGTAACAAGTTTTTAAAATGACTATTTATCTTCTTTAATATATTAGTCATATATAGCAGGAGAAGCCTCTGTGGGAATTTTTGCTATCGAGTTTGCTCAAGCCTAAGTCAATGCTGATTTACAAAACATAACTTACCCTTAGTAACAAACAATCATGGATATATTTATTGGAATAACATCTTCCCATTCTCCTGCAGCAGCGTGTTTCGTTTATCAGTTCCAGTCCTGCAGATTGGGGGATATTTACAGTGACCACGGCAATTTGAAAGAAAAGCTTTTATGTTGCCCATCTTATTACAATTTTACAAGCCTGAATCGCTGGCATTTGGCAAAACAAATAGATCTGATGGTTCTGAAAAATGCGAATGAAATGCAAATTAGCCAAGCAGGTATAAGTTATATTTATGTCAGAGAAGTGAGAATTGGTGCATTGCTCAGAAACTGCCCATTGCAGAAGTTATATTTAATGAAGTTTAAATTTTTTTAGATTTTGCCTTGCTAATCATGACCTCGGCTGCCTGCACCATGTAATGACAATAATGAATAAACATGCTGTGCTTATGAAGAACTAGAACCTAACAAGCTGATCAATTGTTAATTCTATAAAGTGACTAAAACGTGCCTCCACTATCAATAAGTAAATCAGCTTCTATTTGCAGTACTAATGCACCTTGTACATATCCTCCAGCTATCCTGCCCTTCTCTGTAATAATGTAATTATCAGTTTGGTCATATTTAAGTACAACCTGAATGAGATTTGATATTATTTTTGTCTTGAGGGCGGAAAAATAGGAGGAAAAAATGTTTGGGTATTTAAAGAGACACAATACATTTATTTGGAGGATGCAGATTTTCCACTTGCCCTCCAATTAGTTATACAAAATTATTCGTTTGAAAGCCAATTATTTTACAGCATTATTCTTAAATCATACAGGCTATTATCATACAGACATTCCAGAGAAGAAGGCCTTTTTATTATTAAAGCCCTTTTGCTCTAAGCCTCTGTAACAAAGGCTTTAAACAAAAGACAACAGTGCTCATTACCTGTAAAAGAAGATGTTTCTTCTGTTGGGGAAAAAAAAAAAAGCATTTAAAATAAAACTAGTTTGGCTTTATTCAGGCTTTATTTTTTCCTCTTACATGAGGAAAACACAGAAGGTAGATCAGATATTTAGCCATAATACAATTATGTATATTCCAAATATGCTAATTGCAAAGAACTGACTGTCTCCACTACATTTCCAAGCAAGATTTAGCAGTAATAATTTATCCATTGCTGAAGAACATGTTCAAGAAAAAGGATGTTTAGCACACGCAAAACCCAGGAGTTTTGCTTGAATTATCTGCTTTCATTCTCATTCCTAAAGCTGTCTGCAAAGACACTGGGAGGAAGCAGCTCCCTGTTCATCCACCCAAAACCACCTATCTCAGTTTGGGGTGCTGCCAGTGAGGAAACCTCACCTGGAGCATTTCACAGGTGAATGATACACACTGGAGGGTGAGTAATCTTATTCAAAGTGGCTGCACTAATTGTGTTTGAAGTGGCTGCCCCTTTTTCAGAGTTATAAACAGTAATTATTCTTATTGTTTACAGCTTCTGTGACCATTCTTCTATTATTAAACTGAAATATATGTCCCAAAAATACATTAGAAATATTGCAAGGAGGAAATGTTCTGGAGGGAAATGCTCTTAAGTGTGTGGATAAGCTCAATATACCAATTAATTTCTAACACTTAACCAAGTGTTATTCCTCAGATGGAAGGTTACACTCATTCTGTCAGAAGTTGTCTCACTTCACCTCAGTTCCATCTCTCCCTGACAATTTGGTGTAGAAAAGGAGGGATAGTCCTTTTTATCTGATACTCTCTTAAATTAAGACAATCAGCACAGGTTTTAAAAGGTATTGGATCTAACAAAGTTTTGTTCTTTCAGTGGTCTCTGAATAGAAGGGTCTATTAGAAAACAAAAGCAGAATTAACCATTTCAGAAACACACCAAAAATACAGGGATAGTTTAGTACTAAAATAAGTATTTTGCTTTTTCCTCCTTCAGCCCCAGTTAAGCCCTTACACCACAAAACTGGCACGTATTTCCACAGTTAAACTCTTACTCCAGTACTACTTTGCAGTTAAATAACCCAATTTCAATTACTCTGTGATATGCTTCCAAACAACAGGCATTAACTCAGAGGTTCAGAGGCACTGTTAAACTGAGCAGTGTAACAGGAATACACACACATGACAATCTCTCTGTATTCCACAAAATAACTATTCCTTTTTGAGACTCAATGGCCTGTTTAATGTGCAGGTCCACTCACTGCTGTAGATCTGTGTTTGGGGACATTTTCATAGCACTTGACTTCTAACCATGGTGCTTCAGAGCCACTAAACTGGCAGAGCTCAGCACAAACAGTGACACAACCAACACGAGCCCACCAGACAGCAGGATCAGGCTTTCACACCTGCCTGGATCCAGGGCCAATTCCTCTTGCATCCCAGTTTTCCTTGGGGAAGAAGCAATGCCCCAGAGCAGGACAGACACAGCACCTTCTGTCATTAAGATTTCCTTCATATTGTCTTTTTTTTTTTCTAGGAATAAAGCAAGTGGGTATCCTGAATAGTGCCCTGGCATTGCCGTGGACCCTGGCACTGTCCAGAGGAGGAGATAACAGCAGAGGGGAAGGGGTGAGTTCTCCTTCCTCCCTGGTAACCCTTCCTGCTGAGCCTTTGCCAGGAAATTGGAAGGAAACCAGCCAGGAACATGGGTTTATCAAATGCCCAGTGAAGAAACTATCACCAGCAACCAGAGGTTCTCTATCTTCTTTTCAGAATTATCCTAGAATCATGGAATGTTATGGGCTGAAAGGGACCTTAGAGTTCCAAATTCCACCCCAGCATGGGCAGGGACTCCTTCCACCAGGTTGCTCCAAGCCCCATCCAGCCTGGTCTTGAATATTTCCAGGGATGGAGCAGCCACAGCATCTCCGGGCAACCTGTGCCAGGGCTTCATTACCCTTACTGTGAAGAATTTCTTCTCAATATTCAGACTAAACCTGTTCTCTTTCAGTTTAAAGCCATTCCTCCTTTTCCTCTTACTACTAGCCCTTGTAAATTATAGGGAACAGAGTCCCAAAGACTAATTTGAGCAGGGCACATTGACGCCCCTACTTGTGTCATAGAACCATACTTCCATTAAAGAACTCAACCACACTTTTTAAATAGTTTAAACATAACAAGAAGTTTCATTTAGGAGTCCAAGCTAAGTTAATTTTGTCAGGAAATTGTAATATGGATGCATTACATTAAATTCTGAAACACGGCATTTCTCTTCCTGTCTCCAACATTATTAGCATCTTACGGTGGCTTGAATTAAAAAAGAAACATTTATTTTATCACCCTGATATCAGCCCGCTGTAATATAATATTTTTGAAACAGGGAAATATCACAGCTTGGCATCATAAATTCAACACTGCAACAAGATAAATCCTTCCCATTAATGTAAACCGCTGTACTTCCCAATATATCTGCATCTGCAACACACTTGTGTTTGCTGATCAGACTATCATAAACACACATAACTCTCAGTGAATAATGGAAGCAGCAAGAAAATCCGAGGGTAACTGCTCTCCAGACTAAAGCAGCCACAGCCTGGTCCTTCAGGCAGATTCACTCATGCAGGGAGGTTCCTGCTTGTGTTCGACAGCATAAAATACCATCATCCTCACCCCTGGAATGCACATAACACAGCAAAGGACACGGAGCTACAGTCACTCCTTAATTACACATGCACAGAATGGATGCTGGAAGCTTTATTAACTTGCTATATATATAAATCCCAGAGATGCACAAAGGAGAGGTTGGGTACCCTGTCAATTAAGAATTTGTGGATTTCTCACTTAATGCTTAAGGTGAGAATGAATTGGCACAGGAAATAAAATTTTAAAAAAGAAAAAAAAAAGCTCACTTAGTTTTGTTGAAAAGAAAAATCGCTTAGTGCTTCCTACAACAACTCAATTTCCACCTTTTCCCCTTTACACTGAGATCAACACTCTGAAACTTGCGCCAAATGGGAATTTGGCACAGTTTAGGAAATGCAAACGCATGAATTAATAACCTGAATTATGCAAATACAAACCCGAAATTTGCAATTTGTTTCAAAAAGCTGAAAGAACTCCTCTTAATTGGTTTATCCATGTCTAGGCATTACTCAAATGATTCTGGTTTAGTAGTTAGCAGCCTCTTGCAGGCTCAGAAAAAAAAGCCTACAAATGCTTTAAGAGCTAAAGCACTGAGTTCTGCTCTCTCCTCTATAAGGAAAAGGTTTGTTGCTTCCAGAACCAGAAAGTCCAAGCTGATCCCATGTTCTTCAGCTCAAAGGGATGTAGCACATGAGTGAGTCATGCTTGGCAAGAGGCTGGAGAAGAAAAAAGGGGCAAGAGCTCTGCACTGAGGGTTGGGGAGTACGTTCTTTAACCATCTTTTACCATCCTGTAACAGCAAGGATGGGATTGCTGCCCCTTTATATATTGATCCTATTATACCTCACAGCACACAGAGCACAACTGCTGTGGAAGGAGGGAGAAAACTTGTCCTGGTGCTGTGCAGAGGGAAATATCCTTCTAGGAGAAGGACCTGACCTCACCAGAGTTTTTATTCACTGATGTTCCCTGCAAAGTGTAACTGAAATTGAAACACAGCAGAAAGGGGAATAAAAACAACAGGTCACCTTTGGAGTCACAGAGATACCCGGTGCTACTTTCCCTCATTTGAGCTTTACTCTGGCACAGTTGTACCAAGTCTGAGAAAATCAGCCTTTCAGCTCACAGCCTTTCCAAAATAACTGCTGGGAAATATAAAATAGAGCAAAATGGGTGAAGTCCGCAGTCCTTTGTTCCTCCTTACAAGCCTCTTCAGAATAGCAAAGAGGCTTCGGTGGCCCAGCCCGATAGAAATCCCCGTCCTTGCAAGTGCTCAGGATGCTCTGGCACTGCAAAGCAGCTCAGCTCGAGCTGCCTGACCCCAGGTGAAAGTGCGCTGTGATCTCCTGATCTGCAGGGCTGGCACCGGCTTCAAAGCAGCCGCCTGCGTGATGGTTATCACATTTTCAAAGGGGAAAAGAGATGCTGAAGGAGTTCTACTAGACCTTGAGAAAAGGAGTCCCAGGGCCATAGACTCTGAGAGAGAGACAAGGAAAATCCAATACCTCGGATGAAAAGTATTTGCATTGGAGAGATCTTTATTCTGAGCGTGCTTCCAAAATCCAGGACAAAACATTATGCTCAAGATTTTCCTTCAGATACTGGAATGAGGCTTAAGACTCAAAAGTATCTTGGCTGCTCCATATTCATATTGAGAGTGAGTTTAAAAGACTAAAAGATTGGTCTTAGAGAGTTATAAAATATTGGTAGTCCAAATAAAACAATTTTTTCCACTCACAAATTCTAGTTTAGTCCTAGATTAAGAATTCTATATTCTTATTTTTTTCAATGGCCAGCTGAGGTAGATAGAATTACAAAAGCATAATAATTTCAAGATGTCATAAGAAACTTTAGTTTACACAAGGCTGAGAATTAACTGCTTTCCATCAAGTATTTTGCTATTTACTTCTCCATGTACAATTTTTCCTAACACTGGAGCAGTATTGGTAATATTCTGCCCTTTTCACTCTCAGCCCAGTCCTTAATTGGGAAGCTTTGCCTGAGAGAGGACAGCAGGTGCTGGCCTTCAATTAATAAAAGATTGGCATGGGGAGAGCAGGGGCTGCTCCCAAGTACCACCAACCAGTTGCCAATTCAGATCCAATCCAGAGCAGTCACATCTGGAAAGCAACACCAACAAACACTTGCACCTGAGCTGTGTGACCAGGAGAACTGGTGGATTCTTAGCAATTCATATAAAACTCAGGGAAGTCAAGGTGAATTTTTTTTAATGCGATTTAAATAACATTACACAATCACCAGAGCTGGAGCAGCCTTCTAAACAACTGAGGAAAAAGGCCATGGAATAAATGGCATGAACCCAGACAATCTCTGCACCCTGGAAAGGCAGAAAGCTCCTCAGTATTGGACTGAAATCTATCACCAAGACTCTTGTTTCCTTTTGCCTCTGTTTTTCTTCAATAATTGGGAGATTTTAGCTATCAGAGTGCGTCAAACCTGTACCTTCCACAAACACTGAAGTCACTTAGACAAATATATCAAACATCAATATGAAACTAGAAGGGGAAAAAGAAAAAGAAGAAATCTGCTACAGCATCATCTAAACGTAAGACACTAAGTAATAGCATTTAAAAAAAAAATCTATTTCACACAGATGAAAATCATTACAGTTCTCTAGAGACCCTCTCTCTCTCTCTTTCTGCAGCTCCCCGTGTCATTTCCTAGCTGGTAAAAATGTGCCACAGGATATCAAAAGACGGTTACGTTCTTCTCATTTTAATATTCCTCTAATCCAATAATGGCTTGTTTACTGCTTTCTAATTTAAAGGTAATTCATTAGATGTATCCTGTCACGTCTTATTGGCAATGAAGGCATAAGGATCTTACACAGAGCTCTGAGGCGTGTCAGTCATATTGCTAATATTCTGTGTGGGTCCCTCAATGCAAAGGGCTATCGATGCAATGCCACTGATAAGGGACTCTGTGCGTGTACCTACATACAAATCACAACCAAAAATATTAAAAGACTTCAGGGGTGAAGTCTGGACCCAAACATTTCTGGTTTAGCATTGAGAATTTTAGTAAACAGAAATATAAGTGATTTGAGTGCAAATATTTGTGATAGTGACAAAAAGGGTCTTTCACAGCCTGGGAGGAAGCCTCTGCCTGACCTGCAGGGGAATTGGATGGGTCTGCAGCAAATAATGAAGGTTAAGGAAACATTAGACAGAAGAGGCTGCCTGAACTCTGAAACAAACATTTCAGGAGCCAGACCATGCCAGGAAACATCTGTTATCATTCTCCAAAAGCTACCCCGAGTTTTTGAGAAACCTTAGGGCAAAGTGACAGGAACTGAGGCCAAGGGCTTCAGACCTGCTGGACCTTGGCAGCACAGAGGCACCAAGGTGAGGATGAGAGCACGGCAGGAGCCATTGGCACAGCAGGACAAGGCTCTTTCCTGCCTCAGCAGCCACGGCAGCATCCACCTGGCTGCACCGTGTCCCTCCTCACTCCCCTGGCACGAAGCCTGTGCCCACCTCCAGGGGAGCAGCTCTTCTCCAAGCAGGCAGGCAAAGGAAAGCAATTTACTACAGGTGAAAGCACTGTGTGCTCAAACACGCTGCTCAGGCTGTTCTGCCACAAGGGCTGGGAACTCTTGGGCTGTTTACACTCTGCCAGCAACCAGCTCAGCCACATCAGCTCTCTCTGTGCCAGTGCACTGATACACCCATTTTCAATAATCTCTTCCTGAGAAGTGAAACCTTTAACCAGCCAGACTAACCACACACGTGTGGCTGCTGAATAAACTGTTGACTATTTCAGAGGAGGACACAGTGATACCGTGCTAGGAAACCACGCACAAACTGGCGTTAATCCCCAGGAGCACGGCAGCATCACCAGTTTGGAAAACAGTTCGGGTCAGTACGTGTCCAAACCCATCCCTTCATTGGCTGTCGGTGATGTCATGCCCGTGCATTAATCCCCGGTGACTGCAGGTTTAACATCACCCGTATCACCCCGTCCTCTGCTAACGACAATGACCACGCGCCTTGGAGGAAATTACTCGAGCAGAGAACAAAGCAACTTGTTGAAACAGGCAAAGTCGCATCTCTTAAGCTATTATTTCCAGCTTTTCTTTTGTCAAAGTGAAGTTGCTGGAGTCAGGACATGACACGTGCCTCGCTGAAAGGAATGGGTAATGTTAGAGCTCTGTTTTAGAGAAAGTAAATCCTCCCACTCAAAAAGGTGAAAGTGCCAGTGGTGGGAAACCAACTGCTCTGGGAAATGAAAGTATTTCAGGATCTATGAAATCGCTAGCTGAAATTACAATACTTTTTAAAAGAAAAAGAAGGAAAAAAAAGAGTGACATTTAAAGAGCAAGCTTGACCCTTTGCTAGCGGCACCCCCATCACTGGAGTGACGGGGGCAGCAAATAAATTTCGCGCACACAGCCTAATGCAGAGACAGATTTAACTCCAGGACCAATACTTGGAGTGTTCGGACTGACACTCACACAGCCACTCTCCCGGAGCCTGCCCAGCCCCGGGGGCTCTCTGCAGACGTTCTGGGAAGCGCTGACACCGCAGGCACTGCCGGCACGGGGGGTGCCCGGCGTGGGGATCCCGCAGTCCCCGGCTGGGCAGCCCCCACGGCCTCTTGGGGAGCAGATAACTCACTGATAGCCATTAATTGCGTTCCGAAACACAAGTTATATCGCAGCTGAAGCGATGCTTCTCTGCCAGCTGCCACTCCTCGGTATACATCACACATCCCCGGCCCGGGACGCGCAGCACCGGCCCCGACAGCCGGCGGGGACCCCCGGCTCCAGCCCAGCCTGGCACCTCCCGGAGGGGACCCCGGCTCCTGGCCCTGCCCGCACCTCCCGGCACCGAGCAGCAGCCCGGGCAGCCGGAGGGATTCCCGGCCGTAGCCCAGCCCCGCTCCCGGTCCCTGTCCCGCTCACCTGGCCGCCGTCTCGCCCGGGGAGCGGCTGCGGAGGCAGGAGCAGCAGCCCGGGGAAGGAGGAATCACCCGCGGAGGAGAGGGGAGAGCACCCGGCGTTCAGGCTGCGAGGAGGATGCTCCGCACAGACTCCCGCACGTAGCGGCGCAGCGCCCAAAGTGGCTTCGGAACTCCCCTCCCACTCTTCCTCCTCCTCCTCCTCAAAGCCTGGGGATGAAGCACAGTGTTACGGCTTCGGCGTCTCTGCCACCTCCGCGGAGCATCCTCCCTTCGCTCCCACCGGTCCCTGACCCCACCGCAGAGCCGGAGCTGCTGGGGCGAGGTGCCCTCCCCTCCATCCCCTCCATCCCTGCCTCCGCACCGGGCAGCCGGGATGCTGCCCCCGGGGAAGATCGCTCTGCTTTCCGGAGACAGAGCCTTCGCTCAGCCCGGGCTTTTAATCGCCTGACGGAGTCCTGACCTTATTTCAGCATCCGAGTGGTCGCTGCTCAGCCGAGGGAAGACACTGGAGATGTTTGCATCGAAGCCGGGCCGGAGTTCGCAGCATCTTTCGGAAACAGCTGCAACTTGAGAAGGGAGCGGGGGCTCAGGCCGTAACCTCCCCGCTCCTCTCACCGCATGTCCACAGTCCTGCGGGTTAGCAACAAATCATCATCTTCACAAATTTGGTTTAAATGTTCAAAATGAAAGCTGGTGTTTCCCTGGCTACAAAGTCGGGGTCACTTTGCCTTTCCAGCAGCCACTGGGAAACGGAGTCTCCTTCTTGCTCTGACACTGACTCTTTGTGCAACCTTTATCCTCCCACTTTACACCCTCAGATTCTCCCTTAGCTCTGCTGCTCACCTAAACAGTGACATCCAAATAAATGCTTCGGTGGCTGTCAGGCATTTAAATACGTGTAGAATCGAGTCTCATTTCTGTGAGAGAGGGCAGTGTCTCACCATGGGTAACCACAGGGCTCAGTGCAACAGTAGGTTGATCTCAGCTATGTTACCTAAATACTGTTGTGATACAAATCGTCATCCTCCCCGACA
Source organism: Acridotheres tristis (assembly GCA_037013685.1). Classification (NCBI taxonomy): domain Eukaryota; kingdom Metazoa; phylum Chordata; class Aves; order Passeriformes; family Sturnidae; genus Acridotheres; species Acridotheres tristis. Next base: position 4,995,108 of record CM072899.1, on the reverse strand, counting down.
AATATTCCTTAAAATGGAAGAATCACTGTAAAAATACCTTGTGGAACAGAGCAGGCTACTTTTATCACAGGAAAACACTCGTTGGCTACTGTTGTGGAACTGCAAATTGCCTTTCGAGTTGTCTTTGTGCAAGTTCTCTAGTTCACATGCAAAATGCAGTAAAAATCTCAGCAACTTCCACACCACCATTCATAGTAATTAATAATCCAAAAGCAGACTCTCATATCCTGGATAAATTCACTTAGCCTGAAAGTTTAAGTGATTGGTCCAAAATCCCTAGCCTTAGCTCTCCCTCATCTTATGTTAGCACAACACAGCTACGCTCTTTTAAAAAGCAGGAGTTGCAATATAGTCAAAATAGGAGGGAACAAGCCCACAGCCTGAGACCACATCTCTCCATCTCATTCCTTACCTGAAGAACTGTCACCTTCTTGCCTACTGTTCCTGACACTTAACACCCCTCCAGACCTCTAGCAAGCCTAGAAAAGGGGAGAGAGAAAAGGCAGAAGCAGGAACGAGCTCCAAGGTTGCATAAAGAAACGTGAGAAGTAGGTGTGGGTAAAAGGGAGGGAACTGGATGTACTGATGGGAAATGGAAAGATTTAGAGGACAGGAGACACAAATTAGCAGGAAGAAAGGTCTCATCTTGCTGGCTGGGGTACAGTTTGTTGAAAGTAGGCTGGTTAGGACACTCAGACAGGGATTATGTAGGATCAACAACCCCCTGATATATGTGGATGGAGCACCAGCTGTGGGTGCTTTTACTGGGCTGCTGAGCCACAGGAGACAACAGTTCACAGCTCTCCCTGGCCTGCAGCTGTCCTGTGCTTGTAATTCCTTCCCATCTCTTAGCCTCAGTTTTCCCATCCAGACAGCAGAGACTGCCTCATTTCTAGCACTGGGTTGCTGTCAAAGCGAATTAAGAGGTCCAAAGAGTACTTTGAAATGCAGATATTATGCTCACTAGTTTTAATGTCTCCAAAGCGGTCTCCAGATATCACTAAATCCTCAACATATCCCTGATCAATTCCTGTTTTGCATAGGAGGAAGCCAGGCAGAGGGACAGAGGCTTTAGTCCATCTCTTTTATGTTGTGTTCTGAGGGTCCCCCTGACCTTGCTATGGCTCAGGTTTCCAGTTTTTGTCCCACAGTATCTGATGCCATCCAAAGCCACGTTTTGCTGGTGACACAGAACAAGCTGCATACATGCAGAGCCTTCACACCTGATTATTAATTAGCACCCTATTAGTAATAAATTACTAATCCCAGAAAGCTATTTCCTCTGGCAAGTCAGTGCCTAGGCTTGAGCTCCCATCCCCTCCTTCACCCTGGAGTTACACACACGTTCCTGGCATCCACTGTGCCCTGCAGGGCCCCCCAGAAAGCTTGGGCACTTTGGGGCTGGACTAAATCTCCCCCTGTATTTTCCTTGCCTTTGCAGGTGTACTGAGAAGGAGCAGGACACAGGAGCTTCTGGTCCCCAGGCCTGTGATCAAATTATCTCTCCCTCTGTCACACATCCTAATCATCACAGCTGGCGGCCATGCCAACAATATTAACGCTGCTGAGTAGCTTTCAGTTTTGCAATTAGCAAGGTTTTCTGCTTCCCTCAAATGAAAAATAGGCTGGTGCTTCTTAACACTGCATAAATGATACAGAGACATTCAGGGCCCACGTTCCTGCCTTGTTGAGATGAACCGACATTAGAAGTGCTGGAGATATTTTAAGTCGTCTGAAGATTAAAATGGTTACAAAGCTTATTATTTCTAAACATGTTTATCCTGCCTCTCTTTTTTGTTTGCAAAATTAGGCAAAGCACAGTTTAAACAAACAACTATTGTACTATTAAACATTGATTAAAGAAAAGGATTCCATTTAAATTATTAAGTGGTAAGATAAAAAGCATCCCTTCTCTTTTGTACGCTACTTTATTCAGAAGTCAAACTTCTGTAGTCTCACTGAATGTTAATGAGCAGCATAATAATGCACAAGGGCAAGAGGGGGCTGAGTAATTAAAAACACAGGCCAGAAATCAAAGGGCTTGAAATACACTTAAGAAAATAATTCAATTATACATTAGAAACCTGGGATAATCAAGACACATCCCACAGTTTCATTCATCATTATGCCCCAATTTTATCTCTCTGCTGGTTTGCTGTAGACAGGAAGCAGGGATTGGGACTTTCATGTGTGATGCCTCAGCTGGAGAGACAAAGGCAATGTGCACTCAGGTCCCATCCTCATCTCTGCTCCTTGAAAACGGCTTCACTTGAGTGACTAGACTCTCATCTGATTTAGGGAAATATTTTTGGTCACGAGATAATTCTGTATTGGTTCTATATTCCTTTTCTCTGTAGCTTTGCAATTAATTAACACAAAGCTCCACACCTACCATTTTATCTTCCTTACAAATCCATCTCCCACCACTCTCCTTGGCTTCACCTCTTCCCATGGCTTCAGGCTTGCCCACAAAAACCTCTGCCAAGCAAAGCAGTGGGTAGGTTTGTCCAGCAAAACGTGTATTTAGCTGGGGTGGCATCATGAGATTCTGAGGTTTTCACACAACACAAGCTGGGTCAAAAAGTCCTGATGTAGCTTTGCAATGTCACTTTTATGGGTCAAGGAGTCCCAGCACAGCTCTTGGTGTCCAGGACAGCAAAGCAGACTGTAACATTTATAGGGAATTCCAGTGCCATGTGATAAAACAAGGAAAAATGAGACAGTTTAGTCTCGTTCAGTGACTTTGGAGGATTTAAGTGATTTTTCCTTGTGCAGTCTGGATGCAATAAGCAATTATCAAACTTAGACTCATTGCACTGACTGCAGCTTAAAGGAGGGAACTGTAAGTGATGCATTGTCAGGCGCCATGGAAAAAACAGAAAAAGTGAAAACAAGAGTTTCCATTTGACAAAGAAGAGCACTGTGTTCACAACCTTTGCAGATGAACAAATTGTTACCTCCTCTTGGTACATAATTAAGGCAATGACAAGAAAAAATGTTGGAAACAACCCAGAAAAGAAAAAATCAGGAATTTTAACAAAACCAACAGTGAACTGTATATCAGCTTCCTGAGAAATCAGATTCTGTCTGTCTCATTAGAATTTTTAAAGGTTTAAGCACAGAGACTATGAGCTGTCTCTAATGAGCAATGGAGCCAAACCAAACACTGCGGTGTTCCACGAGGCCAGAGGAGCCTGGAGTCCAGCACAGGTCACAACTTTGAACAGTGGGAAAGGGAAACAAGAACCTCAGGTCAAGTTTTCCAAAACCATGGGTCTCAGAAGGAAGGTTATGACTCCAGCAGATGGGGACTGTTTAGTGTAGTTCCAACTATTGCTGAGCTTTGCTGCATCTTCCGTTCAGGAAAAAAAAAAAAAACACAAAAGGCTGCACGTGAAGAGCCAATTTCAACTCGTGTATGGCAGCACTGGTTGAAATGACAATGTGATTGTCTCAAGATCTCCCCAGCCTTATCAGCCACATCTTCCTCAATCAGAAATAAAGCTCTTTTTGAGATGGTTCAACTTCTCCACCAAAAATGATGCACACTCACTTGTTAAGTAGATCATAAAGACAAACAAATCAGCTCATAACAGGAGTGGAGCAGTGTTTGCTATAGGTGAAGAGGGATTTGCAGGTTAAGACAGACATTAAATTTCAACCTACAGTGAGCTAGGAGCAAAATATCAATTTTTCCCCAGTTTTCTAATGAGGAATTAATTTTTAGAAGAGAAGACACAGACAGACACATTGCTTGCTTTTGCAGAGGGAGTGGCTGGAGGGGGGGAGCTGCACCCAAGGGCAGAGCCTGAGCCTCAGAGGAGCCCCACTGCTCAATATTTGTTTCTCAAGTTTGTGGTTGAAATACTCTAATAGATATCTTAGTGACATCCTTTTCCGAGAAACAGTCTGGGGCAGTAATTCTGACAGGACAAGTCAGCTGTAATGAATCTTTTTCCTCAGCACAGATGGGGCCTCACATGCATTGCTCCTTCCACTCCCTAAGACTATGTGAAGACAAGAGAAAGCAGCTTTGGCCTCTTATCTTACCTGCCTGAAACAATATAGTGGCAATCAATAAATGAACTACATTTTTTAAAAATATGCAATTACATGGAATAGATTATAGAAGTGACAAAACCCCAAACAACTCCACAAACAGAGAGCTGGACTCTGATTTCTATCAATACAAGATGAAAGTCTTGTAGCTGCTCATTTACAGCTCAAAGCTGTATTATTTTCCCTAACTCAGGCTCTATTGGTAGTCAGCTGAACACTCTGAAGCAGAAATACCAACTCATCTTGATATTCCTTCCACAGTAAATAATGATTTACAAAGGAGGGGGGGCAATCTCCCTTCCCCTCCCTCTTTCAATTCATTAAGCTCAACTGTGATAACCAGTGAGGCATACAGGAAAGGGTTAGGTATCTCTGCCTCTGAATATTTAATTCAGGACTAAATGTAATGCACAGCATCCTTGCACTCTTGGGAGTTCAGCAGCCAATATGCCAATGAATATATCCTGACAATAGTGATTTTTTCTGCACTTTGGAGGCATGAGTGACATTTGCTCACCACATATGTTACATCGGATGCTGAGGTCTACACTTGTGAGAAATTAATCAGAATCCATCTGTTTCCTTCTCATCCTGGACAATTTCATTACAACTTAACCAAAGATTATAGGATTCCCATGTCTGTGTCCCCAGCCCCCAGCCCAGTCTTGGTGTTTCTATACCGAATGATTAAAGCTGCTTAGTTTAAGTAAGGTCAGAATCAATCTTCCTTCCTGTAGGGAAAGGCATAATGCTCGTGGGCAGGGTCCAAAATCTGCTCTAAATTACATGTAGGTAAATCCAGAATATCCCTGCTGAACCAAAAGGGGTTCAGATTTATCATGGAGCAGGTTGTGGACCTTGATCTATCAATACGTGTTTCTGGTGGCTGATTTTGATGGATATCAAAAATGCTCAAAATGGCACAGTCACTGCAGGTGCTCTGTTACATTTTCATTTACCTGTCCAGGTGGTGAAGGGGGATGGCTCAGCCCTTCTATGGGGCTTAGAGATATCATGACACTCTTGGGGGAAAAAAAGTACTCTGGATTAAAATATTTCCTGTACTTAGATGGCTTGGAAAATTCTATGCTTATTTCGTATTTACTGGAACCTCTTTAATTCACTGTAGTAGCAAGGGAGAACTGGACAAAAGGTTGCTTGGACCCTGATTTATAATGACAACATTTGCACAATGATGGATGAAGAGTTTAAAAGTGGGGGATTCTAGGACGAGGCACAAATGGCTTAACAAGCCTAGAAGAAGAAATATCATTGAGATTTTGGTACCAAATTACTTCATGGCAGTCCCAAACATGAGGCTTCCTGAATGCCAAAGATGTGAACCAAAAAGAGAGGTTTCCATTACAGAAACTGGAGAGAGAGATGGGAGTGGGAGGCCTGGGAAAGCCCAGCAAAGAGGAAAAGGAGCTCCAGTGACAAGGAGCTGAGAGGCAGCACCAGGGTCTGCAGCTCAGGGGGGCCAGGCTGAAGGCTGCTGGCTGCATGCAGTCATGGCAACTCCCAAAACCTTTTGGCCACTTACCTGTGACTGTGGCAGAGACACCTCAAGCAGAGGAGTTCACCCAGCAGTGGGGAGGTGGGAGCTGAAGGGAGATGAGATGTGCAAAGCAAAACACCATCAGCAGGCTGAGATGGAAGCAGGAGAAGCTCCCTGACCCTGCTCTGAGCTGTGCTGCCTCCCCCACTCCTCCCAGCCATTATTCCAGCTGACTTGCAGATACCTGATAGTTATTTTTGAAATGAAGGTGCGTTCAGATCAGACTGTCACAGCCTGTCTGTTCAATCAGGAGTTATTTGATCAGATGGTTTTTTTGCTGTAACATAATCACACCATCCCAGGGATGGAAACAGGGCCTGCATTCCCTCTCCAGGGCTGGATACTTCCATGCCAATAAGATATTGACACATTGGGAGATAGCTGTAAAAGAAAAGGAAGATCTTGCATAAATTAACTTATGCTATTTATAGACATGGAGAGCAGTCTATCCATGGGACCATCTGCTAATCTATGTCCCATGGCAATTAAAGTCAACATTTCACTGTATCTTCTCCATCAAGAGCTGAGATTATGCACTCAACTGCTTTTTTTTTTGTATAACACTAACCTTGCATCTGTGCTTTTTAGTATCTCTTTCCAACTTTCCATGGCACTTCCCATGTCCATAATCTGAGTGCCTGCTGCAAGAAAGTAAAAACTCAAATGGATGATTTTTATTAATTTATAGTGAAGGGGAGACTAGGTTTCTCATGTTTCTTAAGAACTCCTTTGTTGTGATAACAAGAAAACAGACATTACGTACTAAATTAATGAATTTATATATTTGATGAAAAATGATCTTCACAGTCAAATTTTATCAATGGTTGTTACAAACAAACTACATAGATTTTCAGACTTAATTTATTATTTTGGACACTGTTTTTAATATTCAACCCAAGATACTTCCAAAAATTATCAAAAACCTGAGAGCAGACCTCTTTTCTTCAGACCATCTCATTTTCTTCAAGGAAAGCTGGAAGCCTGAAAAGAATGGCATCCAAATATTCTTCTTTAAAATATATGTAAAGACAAAACCTAACTGTAGTTACTGTACCACTTGTACAGCAGATTATAGATATAGAGAATTTTCTGGAGTAACTTGAAAGCTTGAGTCCTATTGCCTTATTCTGTATCTTTTTATACACAACACATTTTTATTACTCCATGTAAGTTTAATAATTTATACTGGCACCATCACTTTAACAATTGCATTCACTACATTTAGCAATAGGAGTTTCTATAACAGCAAGGAAGAAAATACATAAGATTGGACTAGCAGGAGGGTTTGCAGAAAGACAACCTTACAGCAGGACTGAAGGGCTCCTGCTCAGGCCAAAGATATTATTTTGCAGAAATAATTACAGAAATACATGTTTCATGGACACTAACACATTTGGTTAATTAAAAAAACTAATAAAGACTTTCTTAGTTAATGAATTGATCAATTACACAAATAAAAACTCCAGTAATGCTCCACCTCTGTCGCAGCTGATGTTACAGAAAGCTTCTTTTCCAGCTGTGTGGGGATGTGTGTGAGGGAGAGAAAGAAATGGAAATATTAAGCAGTGATAGAACCAAACTTTATCTCACACTGGTCTGAAGCCTCACTGCAGTCACAAGACAATTAGGAGTTCTGTGAGCACAGAGCTTTCCCCAGTTTATGCTGGCTGAGCCCCTCTGTGGGGAATGATCACATTCCCAAAAATTCCTTCCCTCCCCTCTCTCTGATCTCCGCTTTCCATCACAGGATACAAAACCTGAGCTTTGCATCCACGACTGCCTTCCCAAAGGTTCGAAGCCTAAAGGTTGTTATGCCAAGTCCTAGAGGAGAAAACTGGTGTAATACCTTCCCTCAGCACCTAAAAAGACATAACAGATCATTACTGCCTACGGATATAACATAAACAGAGTATGCCAGGGCAGAGATGTAAGTATTTGTGGAGAGGCTTTAAAACCATTGTTGTCCATTTTTGCACATTAAAACCCACAAAGAGTTTTATTTAGAGCACTAAATCCTTTCATTTCTCTCTGGCTAGATTTTTTTTACTGTTAAAATATTCATCATGCACTCCAAGAATCTTGATGCCAAGTATTTATTTTATTTTTTATAACCTTTTAAAATAGTTTCTTTAAAATATTTTCAGGTATGTGTATTGCTCTTAAAAAACCACTGAAAATAATGGTTAATTGTAAAACAAAAAGAGAGAAATGAGGCATCAGGCGCTGCTGAGACCTCAGTACAATAAAGAGTGGATTCCACAAAGTGTTAAGGGCAAACAGAAAGGGCATTTTTTCCAAAGTTGAAAGTTTTCAAAGCTAAAATTTTTCAGGTTTCAGACAAGTAAATGTAACTTTCTGTTGCCAATGGGGGTGGGGGATGGAGAAAGGCTTCTTTAAAGGGAATATTTATGTCAAAGGCTTATATTTATATTCCCCTTCAGATGAACGATATTTTTTTGTGAGGTAGTGGCTGGCTCTGAGAAAAACCAGCATTTCCTGTCTGAAAATTCCCCTCTAATCTTAATACCCTGGAGGCTGATCCCAGCTCGTCCTGTAGCTTTTGGGATGGTGCAAACGAGGCACCTTCTGCCTGGAAAGCCCCTTTGGATGGAGAGAGCTGAGCCAGGGCTGGCTCACACCCAGGGCTGTGCTGCTCCTCACCCTGCAGCCTCCTCACCCAGGGCTGCTGGATGTGATCAAATGCAATCTGGCAGCTGTGAAGCTCGGTTACAAATGCCTGGGAAGAGATTACCTTCAGCTTCCAGAACATTTCTTTTAATCTGAAGAGAAGCAGACACTCCCCTCTCCTCCCCGTGAAGCCTCTGCTTTATGCATGGAGTCAGCCTCATTCTCAACACCACAATTTGAGCCATTATGTTCCCTTCTCTATTCCCAGGTGAGATTTAACTTCTTCTACATGAAAAAAAAAATTAACTTTCCTTCTTTCTTCTCACAGAGGAAGCAGTCAGAATGAAGCAAAACCTGAAAATTTATCCCACACTTTTACCAACTGCTTTGGCACCTCCTCCAAGATCTCTCTGGACACTGGTGCTCCTTGGAGGACACAACAGCATCTCCATGTGATTTCATAGAGAATTTGTGCCATTGCTTCTCTGCCCAAAGGGCTTCCACTCTGCATCTATATAAATATAGAAAACAGAAGATAATATTTACCAGTGATAGTCTCCAAGGAACAAGGGATGTGCTTGTACATAGTTATTCCACCTGTTTTGTTTTCTCTCCCGGACACCAAGATTAATGAAAAAAAAAGGCAAGGCTGCATTTGTAGACACTGACTACACTATTACCGAACACAGAACTTAACACTGAACGTCTGGGTCATTTAAAAGGTGACCTGCATTTGTGAGAAAAGGTATTTGGTTTATTTATGGACAACAGAGGGACCCACTGGATTCACTGTATCATAGGCTCCCAAGCAAAATGCTCCAGTTAAGGCAGAGTAAGTAAAGACATCCCACAACTGGGGAGAGAGCTCGTCCTCTTTCAGCTAATTGCTGGTTCTATGGCATATTAGATATCATTAATGGATTAAATAACTTTCATGAAACATGACCTGCTATTTCCACAAACAAGTCTCTTAACTTTACCACAAATATTTCCTCCAAACTCTTTGATTTTCATTTAGTGTCTATCTAAAAGGCTAAAGACCCAGGCACTCCACTCAGCTGCACTGACATTATCTTTTAATTAGCAGAGGTCACTTAATGCTTTTAGTGCAATCAACAGTTGCTTTCTTTCCATGATCAACTACAAGAGCACCACAGTTAATGCAGACTGATTAAAACTTGAAAATCCTTTAGTGTAGAAGTATCTCAGGACAAATATAATCAAGCTACTGCCTGTAGATCATTTTCTTTGACAGCTTTGATTGCAGCACCACCAGGAAGAACAATGCAAGAGCTGTGGGTAAAAGGCCCCTCTTGTCCCGTGGGTCTCACTGAGCCCTGATAAAGTCACGGGTGAAATTAATCCCCAGGGTTATCTCCACCTGCATGTGTTGGACATCCATTGAGCACTTCCAAAACCTTGTCTCAGTAGGGGGAAATCTAAAATTAGTGCTCACACCTGGTTCATAAATGATAAGCAAAGCTCACACTGGAGAGATTTACAAAACTCACTGCTTAGCACTGCAGCTGAAAGCACACATGAAAAATTAGGACCAACCATATTATGTCTTGCAAATATCAATCAGACTCCCTCATATGAAGATGAAGCTGGGGTCCTTGTCTGATTTCAGTGGAGAAAGACCTATTGGGTATTTGGTAGTGAAGAATTGGTCTGAAGTGAATAAGTTTTTTGGGAGCAGGGACCATGTTCAGTTCAAGAGAGTGACAAGTCTTCTATTTCAGAGCCACCTGCCCTCTTAAGAGGCAGATATTCAAAGCTAAAGGCAGACAGATTGGGCTATTGTCTCCAATATCTAATAATTTTGTTAATCCTTATTCTTTTGACCCATACACAAAGAAAATTATTCCAGGAAACCAATAGTAACCATTCCTTCTTAATCCCTGCATTATATCTGCTATGGAGGTCGCAAAGTCAGAAAAATGAGAGGAGCTCTTATTATACCAGTTACAAATTAATGAAGGTTTTTAATCTTGGTAGTTTTCCATTGCTAGACAAGGAGCATAAGTCAGAAAACATATCACAAACAACAAAACCAGGATGAACCAGACCAAAAAAAATTGAGCAAGCATGTCCATTTAAAAAACAATTACATAGAGCTCCTTTGGAATGGCCATATACATCCCCAGACCAGCCGCTTTCATCTCCTCTGCTGCATTTAGGTTATGAAAGGATTTAGTTTCTCAAGAAAAGAATTTGAGACACAAGGAAGGCAGGGCAATTTTAAATTAAACAGCATGACTATGGTAACATCTGCAATAGATTGAATGCCCTAAACACAGTGCAGGAGAGATCTGTCGTCTTATCTATGGTTTGGTAAATAATTTCTCCTACTTCAAGGGTCATTACATCTTCAGCTCTTTCTGTCATTTGTGATTCCACTGAGGGGCTGGAGAATAAAGTCTCTACAGGTGCTTGTGGTGCAAGTGAGCAGTTATAAATAACATCCTGGAGTTCTGCTGTGAGGGGTATAAAAACCTCATTCCCAGCCTGGCGTGCCTTCATTAGGCACTGACTCCCAGCCCCACAGGTCTCAGCATCTCCAGACATTGAATTTGGCAGGTGGTCACTAAGGAGCAATATGAGCCATTAGGGAAAAGGTTTTGCTGTTCCCCCACATCCCCAAAGCTCCATAGCTCTCCTGAGAGAAATGGGGATTTGGGGTGTGGGGGTAAATCCTGCCAAGTGGCACGTTCCCAAATGGGTGATTCAGCACAAAAACCTCCCTCTCCACTCCTAAAGCCTGAGCTCCTTAGGTGGGGGATGACAGAGTGTGGGGTGGGAGCAGATCCCCACTGTGGGGTTGCACTCCCACATCTCTCCCCAGCCTCCACCAGGCGTTGGCTCCAGCCAAGTGGAGCTTGAGGCTCTCTTGGAGCCAGCCAGCTGTGAGCTGCCCCAGAGCCACACACCACGGCTCAGTGCAGGCTGAGGTGAGCTCAAATAAACCCCTCAGTCTGCCTGGAGACTGCTCCTATTGCTGGGGAAGAGATTTAAGGCTGGGGCTGGTGCAGCAGCATCTCCCTGCTAATCCCCAGAGAAACACAAGCTTGGTGCTGTACCAGCAAAAAGAGGAGTCGTGAAGAATATAAAGACTGTGGGGGGTTCTCATTGTAGGGGTGCTGGTTTTTGGAGAGTGCCAAAAATAAGAGAGTCACCCTAATTAAGGGGGGGGGGGGGAATCCCAACCAAATTTCATGGACAAGATATTAAAACTAAAAGAGCTGAGGAGAAGGTGAAGGGGCAGGCAGAGCTAGACACGTAAGAAGTACACAGAGACCTCATGGGACAACGTTAGGACAGAAGTGACAGCTGGTCTGAAGAAATAGCATTTTAAGATCCAAAACTGTGTCAGGAAAATCCAACCGTGTGGCCGATGGAGGAGTTCAATAAAAAATGGGCAGGCAGAGAAAGGACACAAGGTACATAAATACATGCTTATTCAATAAAGCAAGAAATGGAACGGCAAAATTGAGCAAACAAGGCTGCCTGGTGGTGGGAGACAGCCTGATTTATTTGCCTTGCTGAGACACAGCAGCGTGGAAAACACAGCGGGGAAACTGTGTTGTCTCGGTAGGAATTATTCAGCACAGGAGGGTTAGGTCATGGCCAGAGCATCACAAAGAGCCTCTGCAAGCCAAGTTTCCACAGGAAGAAAAATCACACAGACGATGCATAATTGATGCAGATGTACCAGGAGTGCTGAACGCTCTGGGGACGGGGAGGAAAATTATTTAAAAGGAAAAAAAAATGTCAACAAATAGTTAATAATAAAGCAGGAGTGACTTCTAATTACCTGTACAGAACTGCCTACAGCCCATGCCACAGTGACAAGCTGTTTCTTAGCAACTCAGAGGCAGCTTTTGGAAGGGCTTCTTCCAAGGAGGGAAACTCCCACATTCTGGGGACCAGAGTTCAGCAGTGAACTCTGACTGCACCATCAGGTTTTAGGGGTTGTGGTACATTGGAGTGATGTATTTTGCCTCCTGTAGGAAGAGAGCAGGCATTAAAAAAAAAAAAATTAAAAAAAAAATCTGGGAATGTGGACAGGAATCAAGCACCCTGTAAAGGAGGATATTGAAGTAATGGATTTGGCATGAGGGACACCCAGGAGTTTCTGGCAGAGGAAGGGTGCAGCATCACCTGAGTCATCAGCACAGAGAAAAGTGCAGATTCTCAGGGCCAGATGGTTTCACCCAAAAGCTCTGCAAGGAGAGAGCAACAGAGCTGCTGGTATGGAGATCCCTTCCCATTAACCCCCTTCTTTGAGAAACACTCAAGACAAATCCATTTCCCAGCCACGACTTTTTTTCCTTGCCAAAAATGCTGATTATTTTGGGAAGTCAGCAAAAGCTACACTCACCTTGCTGAACAACACATTTCTACAGAGCAAAACTGCACCTTTCTTCAAGCAAATCTGAAAATAATATGGGAAACTCAGGAAAAAAATCACATTATCTTTAAAATCATCTCAGGCATAGGCACTGGCAAGGGTCTGTTGATGAGCCAAAATATCCAGGAGAGAGGGAATATTGCTGTGGTTCAAGAACTGGTTAGGAGACAGGCGTAGGTGGTTAATTTTTAAGTGGATCAAAGACCTGCATCACCATTGATGTTTAATAAATTAATGAGATGGAAAAATACACAAAGAATAAATGTCAAATAGCAGAGAGAAGCTAGGAAAATTGCAGGGGTTCAGGAAATCTGCATGAGCAGACATATAGAAAAATAAACCCACTCAGAGCAGACCTACTCCTCCATAGACATGAGGATTTTAATTCACTGGAAACTGCTTCCCGTGATAATTAATAGTTTAAAAGAACAAAATTAAATGGAGCTGCTTACAGCAGACCTGCCTAAACTTTTCTCTGTGGAGTGCTGGCTGGGAGAGTGGTGAGTAGAAGTGTCCCCATCTCCAGTGCCATCAGACCCTTCCTCTCAAGTGCCACTGAAGTCTCAGGAGGGATGAGTTGTGGCTTTCAACGTGGGCAGTGCCAGCCAGCACCCTCCATCTCAGGCTGAGGGCAAAAGTCCAAAGGATAACCAAAAAATAACATCAAAAAGAAGCAGTTGGGGTCTGGTTAATTCCAGGAGTAACAGAATATACTGGAGGTTAAGTGACACTTGCCCCCAGGAGAGAGAAACTTGGGATTTCTTCTCAGTAATAAGAAAAAGGGAAATAAATTTTAAAAAATTTATTTGGGTGTCAGGAATTTAAAAGTGATGGAAAGATAATTTGAGGTACAAAAAAGGTGCATTGAATGTGCTGTATTTACTCCACAACATGTCAGTGTCCAGCAAGACCTTGCCCATGGTGGGATTTGCACAAGGATCTACTCAGGATCTGCAGTCACCTTCCTTTTCACCCTCCTTCATCTAAATGTTCCAAGCACAAAATTTGGTAAGGAAGTGGCTGTACTGGTGCATGCAGGAGAAGCCCTCCTCACACAGCAGTGCTCTGATGTGCATTGCAGTGCAAATATTCTCCTGAAAGACACTTTAATAAAGCGGTCTATTAAAAATAATCTGCCAGCAGAAAGGTATTGACTGTGTAAATATGATATTGGAGAGCTGGGAAAAAGTAAATATGGGAACAAGCAAACACTGTTTTGTCAGGAGGGGGCAAACCCCCAAAGCCACAGAAACAAGCAAAATTGTTTATTGTTTACAAAGCATAAGGTAAAAGTGTTTAGCCAAGCGCTGAGTCAGTGGGATCTGGGATGTCCTCAGCCAAGTCCCTCCTGCTGAGAACAAGCTCCTGCCTTGCAGGGGTTGTGTTTCCTCCTGCTGTCCCCAAAGTGACACCAGCATCCTCAGCTGATGTCATTGCACAAAGCTAATATTAAATGCTTTCAAATCTGATCAATACAATAGAACTTACATTAAATGGCCAGAAGGCTGTCAGCTCTGTTTTTTAGTCCTAGACTCTCTCTTGGGTTCCTGACTCAAAAAGAAAACATTGTGACTATTAAGTTAGTAAAGCTTGATTTATCACACAGCATTTGAAAATGTTTTCTCTGAAGTATGCACTAACAGGTCAAATATTCTCAACTTTTTCTTTGGCTGGAATGTTAAAAGCATTGAATAGATAATGTCCAGAGCATTTTTGCAACCAAGGCTGTAAGAAGGAGGTTTGGAATATCTGTGTTCCTCTCAATTTACTTAACCTTTATTTCTTTTTCCTTAAGGGAGTGCTGTAATACTCTGAACTGAACTATCTACCCAGATTTCTTTTGTTAGGGAAAGGCAATGCTAGGAACATGACCCTCTGTTCCTGGATTCTGGCATTACCCCTGGAATCTGGGGGGGAATGACACCTCTGGCAGCATTTCAAACACCGCACCCAGGGAGCAGACAGATTGCTGCAGGAATTCCAATCAAAGCATCGCTCACACTTCACAATGCGCAGACCGGTTCTTCAGCTGCAAATGTTCCTGTTGACAGCTATCCAACTTTGTAATTAGCGACAAGACAGGGAATTCTTTGCACTCCAGGTGCACCTCCATCAAAGGCGTCCCCTGCCTCTCAGCAGCGCTCACTCAGACACGTCTGCAGGGTGGGATGTGCTGCCAGAATGGAATTTCACGGAGTGCCAGGAGGGCACTCCGGGTCCCAGCAGGAGCGGGGGTTCCACCGCACCAAGAGCTGCGGTGTCCCGTTGTCCCAGCCTCCCTAAAGTGCCACTGAGCCACTTTATCTGTCAGGGGAACTCAGGCCCCAAAACAGCGCATGATGGAACATCACTCCAGCATTTCCTCTGGCTGCTCCTTCCACTGCCCAGCCCTCTGCTCCTCCCCAAGCAGGGGAGCTGGGATGGGTGCAGGGGATGGGGGCTGGGGGATCAGCATCCCACCCTGCCCCTTCCCTTTCCCTGCTGGAAAGCTGCTGACACAGATACACAAATAACTGATAGCATTAAGGTACCAGGGTGTTTTGTAAAGCAGAGAGCAGGCTGCTTAAATAATGAATTAAGAGGCATCAAAAATGCGTATGTAAAAGGACAGAGAGGGAAGGGCTGATATTTTAGACTATGCTAGACCACAATGAATAAATTATAAGAAAGGCTGAATACTTTACTAAGTATAAAGATGTCTAGCAAAAGAAAAGTTCCTGCTCTTTTCATCCCCCACTGGGTCCCAAATGAAGACAGAGTTGAGAGGGATCAGCTGGTCTGAGGTTTTCTTTCCATGTACATTTTCATCTGGACTGAGGCATTTTTATTTAACAGCATCCACCCTGTCTTTAAGCCTTTCACACCAGAGACAGGCTGGCTTATTTTTCTGATGCTGCTGAAGTTCTCCCAGTCATAACAAATGCAGAACACCCAGTCAGTGTGACAGAGATGAAGTGATGGGTAGGAAGCACATTTCATTGTGCTATCAAGGCCTGGGTGCAGTAATTGGTGAGGAAACAATTGGGAGCTGTCAGCTCTAAACACACCCTGGTGCTGCCTGCTGTGCAGAGCCCTGGATGGGTAATGAGTGATGGCCACGGTGGTCACCACTGCCCTCTTGCTGGTGCCAGGCTCCTCCCAGAGCCCTGACCAGCACAGCCATTCCTCCCTGTCCCCCACAGCCCCCTCAGTCCCCTCCTGCCTGTCCCAAGGGTACCCAACATGTGAACATGATGAGCATTTTAATTACCTGCAAGATGCACAAGAAATTAAGTGCCAAACAGGCAGAGCTGCCCACCCTTCACTGCACATTCAGGGGCTGCCCATGTTTCTCACCTGACACAGATCCACGGAGAATGGCTGAGAGATAATGAATTGTACCATTTACCGACCTTCATCATCCATGGCAGCCTTCCTCTTCTCACAGGATCTGCCCACCAGACAGTTCTGGTGTTAGCATGGAATTCTTTAGGTAAGAAAAGACCTTTCTCATCATTGAGTCCAACCATTAACCCAGCAGTGCATCAGTGAAAGCAAAATGAGAGTTTAGGTGTTTCCTCACAGGTGGGGATGCCAACAAGCCCTGATTCATCCACCAAAGCTGACGAGGGACACCTTGCTCCTGAATCACATCAGCCTTATTTCAATTCTTCCATCATGTTACAAACCTCACCTGCTTCCCACCCTTCTACCATGGCAACTCAAACAATTCCTGCCCTGTATTAACGTGTACAGCTTATTTTTATTTTGCTCAGCTGCTGAAAGCTGTGGATCAGATGTCAGGCAGACAAATCATCTCCTCTGGCTTTAGCCCATGCAAAGGGATAATGCTGGACACCACAGCCCTCCTTGGGCAGCCAGAGCCCTATGTCAGCTCAAAGCTTCCCAAAAAATGTCAACCAATCCCATTTTAGTGACCAGCTGGGGGATAAATTTGGAAAGGGGGCAATCTGCAAAGCTCAAACATTTTTCTTTAAAAACAACTGTCTTCATGGTGGTTGCTTTTTAAAAATAAACAGAATAACAGCTCCATCATTTTCCAATATTTTCTTACTATTTTTCAAGTGTCAGTGCCCATATTTCCATGATGTGCACACAACCACCCTTCCTAGTGAACTGCACTGGAGAAGTGATTAGGGAGTGGAAAGTGCAGGATATATTGCATGGCTGGGTGATGTGCTGCAGAAGTGAAAATCAAGACTTTGGAGCAAAATAGGAATTGCATTAACTACTAAAAGGTAAAAGTCTGGCAAAGTGGTTTTAGAACACAACATGAAGCAGGATTTTGTTACGAAAGATTAGCTGAAAATTATTTTCCAACACCAACTAAGTTGCTTAAAGAAAAACTGAAGACAAGTATATTAATATTATAGCATCTGAATCATCCTAGGCTAAAAGCTAAAATCTCCATGGATTAATTTTTTGCTCCTACAAACAGGAAGGAGGAAAAACAACACCATGACTGCAGGAGCAGTTGCAGTGAGCAGATTCTGCATTTGGAATGAGATTCCCTCGGAGCGTTGGGAAGGGCTCTAGTGACACCTACTGCACTCTGCTGCAATAGGTGGGGAGGACTAGGGGCATTTCCAGCCTGCAGACACCCCCGAGCTGAGGCTGTCCCCTGCCAGCAGGAGCCTGTGACCTTCTGAAATTCTGAAAACATGAGTACCTGCCTGAATGACCTTCTGAAAGCACCGAGACCCTGAAAACCAGCCCCACCACGGCCAGGGAGGTGTGGGCAGAGACAGCACATTTCAGGTTCTGAAATGGGGATGATCAGCCTGTAAATTAGAAAAGAGCTTTTCCATCGAGTCCGGCCTTTACCCCAGCGCTGCCAAGACCACAACCAAACCATGTCCCCACCATGTCCCCAGGTGCCACATCCCCGGCTCTGTTAAACATCCCCAGCACAGCCCCTTCCAACATCTGACAACCCTTTTGGGGAAAACATTTTCCCTGCTATCCATTCTAATCCTCTGCTGGCACAACTTAAAGCTGTTCCCTCTTGTCCTGTCCCTGTTCCCTGGGAGCTGAGCCTGACCCAGCCCGGCTGTCCCCTCCTGTCATGGAATTGTGCAGAGCCAGAAGGGTCCCCTGAGCCTCCTTTTCTCCACTAATTCGTCATAATTCATCATAATTCAACATAATTCATCATCATCAGTATTTCTCCATAATTCATCAGTTATCAGTGATGACTGATTTGGTAAAATTTCCTGTTTGTTTTCTTTACTGAGACTATTTATGTTCGACGGTGCTCGATCTAGAAAATAACTGACGCATTCTCAACTTTCTCCTTTAAAATCCTGGTTGAACGTCATCTTTTGTTCAGTTTTCAACAAGCCCAACCCTCAAACACCTGGCAACCAAAATTAACATTCCTGACACTCTTTTGTTCCCAGGTGACGGGGGAGCTGAGCTCCAGACAATTGATTTCTCACCCACTACTCAAAAGCTTTATGCCCTTTGTGTACTACATTAATAAATACTTTTCTAAAGGCCAAAAGAAGGTCTGATTAAAAAAAAAAAAAGAACAATGTCACTGTAGAAGTTATACATATTCAAAACAAATTTATTTTCAGTAATAGTGCAATTTACCTTTTTTTTCCTACTTTTCCTTTTTGATTTGCCATTGAATGATTGGAAAGGGAAGGGAAATCAAGAAAACATAAAGAAAATTAACAGATAGTTTATTATTCGAGTTTTATTCCCCTAGCTAAAAGATAATGGTAACAACAAATACTTAATATTATATTATATATATTTATATATTATTTATTCTATTATATTTATATACAAAGGTTATTTTTGTATTATATTGATATATTATAAAAATATTTCACTGTTCCAAGAGACGACAGCAGCCAGTAAAAAATAACATCTGAGAATGTGCTGTCAGCTCTACCCCACCGTGGCAACACTCCTTTCATCCTCCCCTGCCCCTTCCCTCATCTCCCCAGCACAATTCCCAGGTCACCACCCAGTTTTTCAGCCCCGTCCCTTCTCCCCACAGCCCCCCCGGTCAGGGATGCTGCTCCCCTCTCCTGCCTCAGGCTCAAGGGAATTCAGGACCTTTCCTTTCCCCCTCCTGTACCTCCCTGCAGTTTGTGACATGAGTATTTTCACTCCCTTCATTTTTGGCTCAGTCCCAACAAGGTTTCCACACATTTCACTTGATTTATAACCACATTCCCAGAGGTCTCCTGAGCTCCACGCTTCAGAATGACTCTCTGTCTGTTTTACCCATCTGGAACCTTACACTTGTTCCTCCCTCCTCACCTTTCTCGTTCCCTGTGTGCATCTCTCTCTTCCCCCAAACACAAAATTCTGTTTTCAGCTGCACTGTTGGCACAGTTCAGACTGCAGGGTTTGGGTTTTGGGCTGGGCTGGGCTGAGCCCTGGCACTGACCCAGGAGGGCTCCCATTCTGAGCAGGGCTTGGAGTGGCTGCCTAGAACAGAGGCTGGGCAGGACTAAGAGAATAAGAGCAGTTATTTACTAAAGACCTTCAATAGATACACCTTGGGCAGGCCAAAGCCTCCAAGGCTACACTCAGGATGGGCAATGGTCACGAGTTTTTCAAACAATTATAAGTTTGGTCCATTTACATATCAGGGGTTAATCCTCCAATTACAGCTTCGGGTAATAAAGTCATTTACTCCCAATTTACTCCTCCCCAATTCACTTTTGTTTATGCTTTTTGGAGCCTGAGGCTTTTCTAACCTAAAGAATTCCAACTCAAGGGTTCCCGGCTTAGAGTGATTGCTTTATCTGACCAAAATGTGAAGACAATTAATTAACACTATATATGGAGTTTAGAATTAAAACCTAAAGCAGCACAGGATTTGAAAAATATAAAAGCTAAAATCCTAAGTGGCAGCCTCACACTCAGGCCTGAGGTGAGGACCTGAGATGCAAGAATGAGGAGAGTTCATGGATGAACAACAAAACCCAACCTTCTGTGGCCATTTCAGGGCCAGAGCCAGAGGGGATTCAATAGCACTTCATTTATTTCAGGCAAAAAGCCCAATCCATGAGAAATGTGTGTTCAGAGGAGTGGAAGTAAGAGCTCAACTTAAGGCAAACACTGCAAATTGAAACAATTATTCAGTGTGGAAATCAAACATTTTACCCTTCTGAGCACATAAAAAGCTGTCAAAGAGGTTTTCTTCAGGTTTTCTCCTTAAAAAAACTTCAGGATCAAGAGATATTCTAAACTCTGAGTTATCTCATTAATGGTACTGTCAAGATTAACAGCAAAAATTAAACAATTCCATTATTACTTAATGGTTTTTAGAAATGTATTGCCTTAATATTTATAATCAGACTCTTAACATTAATAATGCCGATTTGCCACCTCCTCATTGCAAACCATTGCTCATACTTACCCAACTTCCACAGAACTTCCCAAAGAAATAAACTGAAATTACATCTTGAAGTAAAAAGGAAAGAAACCATACGCATCCATAAATTATTTTTTATTCCAAATCCAGCTCTTGGTTTACATTGTACAGGAAACAAAGGTAATCCCAAAAGCATTCAGGACTTGCAACATTACACAAAGTCCCAAAAATTCATCACACTGATGCCAAGGTGCCCCTTAGACTCTAAACTGGGGTAAACTGGAGAGACCAAAAGAAAAAAAAAAACATTTAAAAAAATCAGAAGTAGCAAGGAAGAAGATTCCCATGGTCTGTTAGGAAAACTTAACCCAGAGCTATATCCTGCCTTAAGGTCAAGTGGCCCAGAAGTCTCATGGATTCCCTCAAATTCCAACTTCCAGACAGATCCAAGATGGTCCAGATGCTCTTCAAGTCACAATCCAGACATCTGCTCTCGTCCAAACTCCTTCAGGATTTATTGGCAAAACCCAAAAATCCAACCAAACCTCCTTCTGCTGCCAAGAAAATCTTGCACTATTTGTAAAGTTAATCAACACAAACAATCTTTTCATCCTGGCAATATTAAGCCATAAAGGCTGAATAACATGTTGGCCATCAACTGTTGACACTGCACTCAAATTTGCTGAAACTGGTGAATATTGGCAGGATATTTTGCCCTTGGATTAAATCCCTGCAGCCTCTCCTGCACACATATGCTCAACCATTTGTTTTAGTGATCACTTGAAAGAGCAGCTCCTCATTAGCTGCTCCTGTGAAGAATCAAGCACTCACTCACTGCCTCCAGCAGCATCACCTGCACCACAGGAAGTTAAATATATACAGAGATTTTCACAAACCAATCTCAAATGCCCAGCACTAAAGGCAGCAGTGCAGGATGGCAGCATCACCTCTGAATGACTCTAAAGTAAACAGACCTGAATATCACTTTGGACCTCAGAACATCAGCCTGTCATGGCAGGAGAAAGCAGAGACATGGGACTCCAAGCAATTAATAATATTTAAAACATTTGCCTCTAACACCTAGCAAACTACAAAAAAATTTTACACTTTTTATTTTTAATTAAAAAGCTTTTTATTAAAAAAACAATATGTGCACAGTTCATAATTAAACGTCTTCTTTCCTTTGACTTGGTTTCATTCAAACACAGACATTTTACTGGCTTAAGTTTTACACATTTTCTTACTTTAAAAAACCCACAAGGTAAAAACCCCAACAGACACATACAAATACAGGAAATGGTATTGCTCAAGGGTTTTTTTTTTTCCCCCCTCATATAAAGAAGTGCAATTTTGCTTCTATGGTCCTTTAAAGTGAAACAGTTTTCTCCCTCAGTAAAACAAGACTCTCCAGGAAGAATTGCACCACATACACAAAATATATGAAGGTCTCAGCTCTACCCAGCTTTTCCTGTGCACTGATTAAGGTCATGAGAGATCTATATGAAAATTGTGCTTACAGTAACTCATCCCTACCAGCACAGACAGGTCTGTAAATGCACCCACACTCTGTGAAATTGCTGGGGAAGGGAAGTCAATACCATCTACAATTAGAGCAGTGAAATGTTTGTATTTACCAGAACTCTCCTGCTTTTCTATACAAATGTGTGCCTGCCCCGAGCCACTGGGACTGCATGGCTGAACTGCAAGCCCAGCATGGGGACACATTCCCCAAAAATCCATAATTTAACATGGAAATGTAGGGTTTTATCTCACTGAATGTGATTCTTCTACACATCCTGCTGGTCCCACTTAAGACAAAAGAACTACTACCTTTATTTTCCCCACTAGAACATCTCAGCTCCAGGGGGAATTTCAAAAAGAACTCAGCTTTGGTTTAATATTCCTTTCACTGAAAACAGTGAACTGTGCTACTGGCTTTGGAAAGATCTCATTTAAAAATTTTTCTGGATTAACTCTTCAACACTTTGAGGAAACAAGAATATTAAAAATTAGGCTTTTAGTGACTCCAAGACTAAGGTTCCTCATCATTCCTTTCCTTTCAGCTGCAGCTGAAAGACATTCTACACATTTTATCATTTGTCCTTAAAAAAAACTAGAAGGCCATTCCCTTTAGAATCCTCAAAAAGTCAAGTTTTATTCCAATTTGCACAAGTTTTCCAATGCAGAGTGCTGGTTTTTGTGAAAAAGTAGGCAATGCCCAGATTACCTGAAATTTGAAGTACTCACTTAGGAAAAGATTTACCTGCTCTGAGACAGAAAACTGACTGAACCTACTGTGCAGACCTCTTGTATTGGAGCATTTATAACTAAAGGGACAAGAGCCAAAGTTTATATTTAAATGCAAAATCATAAGACTGTGCTCTCTAATGTGAAAATGTTTCTAAATTTAAAGTAGAAGTTTGCAGTGTCTGTTGACCCTGGATCTACCCCAGAAAACCTTACATGAAATGGGTGGACACATCTTTGTATAAAGAGTATTTCAGAATCTGGAACGTAGAAATACAGTGCAAAAACCCAGAAATAGTATGAAAAAATAGTTTCTACATATCAAAACCTCCCAGATTAGAAAGGAATTATAAAGACAAGGTATGGTGCTAAGAAGTGGTCTGACAAATTAACAATGGGTTATTTCCCTCATTGGTAGAAATTTATTTTTTTTTATGAGCATGTAGTGACAGGACAAGGGGGAATGGCTTCAACCTGACAGGGAGTGGGTTTAGATTGGATACAAGGGATAAAATCTTTGCTGTGAGGGTGGTGAGGCCCTGGCACAGGGTGCCCAGAGAAGCTGTGGCTGCCCCTGGATCCCTGGAAGTGTCCAAGGCCAGGTTGGACACTGGGGCTTGGAGCAGCCTGGGACAGTGGAAGGTGTCCCTGCCATGGCAGGGGCGAAATGAGATGGTCTTTAAAATCCCCTCCAACCCAGGCCATTCTGTGATTAATTAAAAACAGTATTTCAGTCAGAAGTCTAAACTAGAATTCATCATGTTTTACCCTAAACGGCCACTTCGAATGCTGTGAAACATGATTTGCAGCCAGAAGCACCAAATACATAAATTCTTCCACATCAAAGGAGTAGTTTGTAAATTTTGGATGTTCTCCCAGTGTTGGGTGGTGTCCCTAGAAAAACAAGATAAGGATTTTCAGACATGAAAAAAAAAGATCAATACATCTTCCATTCAAAAAAGCAAGAAAAATGGAGGATCTGCCATTTTAATTTATTATTTCTGATCCACTGATCTGCTCTGAGGCAAAAGAATCAGCAAAGGAACTGCATAACAGCCATGCTATGAATGGTTCATGGCCAATTAACTTCATTGCTCTTCTTCCCTCAGCCATTAATATCAAATGATTTCTTAATCTTAACAGGGAAGTTAATTTGGCCTAAAGAATTAATATCCTCTTTCAAATACCAGAACATAGGTAGGTAAAACAGGGTAACTGTGAAGTCCTTCAGTTACAACACCCCAGCCTTCCAGAGTGGCCATCATTACCTGATCTTGAGGGAATACTTTATTCCTTTTCCTCCACGTGATGTAATGAATGCCTCTCAGCCTTGCCAAATCCAGGTAACAACGTTCATCCTCACAATTGTATCTAGGGACAGGCAGAAAAAACATATTTACCTACAGAGATTATGCTGAAGTTACCAGGGTGAAAAAATTGAAATGTCTGTTGTCCAGTTCTAAGGCACCAAAACCATGGGCAAATTCTGCTCCACTGAAACAAGAGCAAGGGCTGCCTTCTGCTCTCAAGATGTGGCCTTGGAGGCAGTTTGAGGCACATCTGCACGTCAGGCATGTCCCTGTCCAGCTGCAGCAGCTCTTGGACATGTGAAAAACAACCCCTGAGTTTCTGAACTTATTTGGAGACTGGACAAAACATTCTTGAGCCAAGACTACGCTGCAAAACACCAGTTCTGCAGCCTTCCCACGGCAGAATTTCCCAGGATGGGGAATTCAGAGCTCTTCTAACAAGCATTCTGGATTTCTGCTTTGTTCTGTGGGTTGGAGTGTCTGCAGACATCCCTACATTGTGACAAAAGAAGTTTAAAAGGAAGCTACAAGAGAAATTTAGGCAACACACAACAACACAGGACTGACCTTGGCCAGCAAGCTGCTGCTCATGTCCTGAGCAGAGCAAGGAGGATAGAAAAACCTCCAGGGGGCTGCTAGCACATAATCAATTAATATCAATAATAGCCCTGGACATGCACCCGATCAATTCACCTGGATCACTAAAACATCATTGGATCTCACACTCACCAGGCAGAACCCAAGCACTGAGGTTTTCTCATGGTTTGCCATTTTCCCATTATATTTATACCATGGAAGATTAAGAAATCACAGGCTTAGCCTGTATGATATAATTACACTGTATTTTATAATGAAAGCTTTCTCTGTTTTGATCCCCAGGAGAAGAGGCTGCCAACTATGAAGTCTAAACAAAGCTGCAACACAAACATTCATGGTCAAATACCAGGAAGGGAGAGGCTTCATTAACACACAGCAATAAACAGAGGGGGAAGGAGAGACAGACAGACTTACAGCTCAAACACAACAGCCCAGTCTGGCAGAAAGAGCAGGTGGGTCAGTCCAGCTCCATGTATCCCAATGAATATATCAGAGTTGTGGGTAATTCTCAATTGCTCCGAAAATTCAAGTTCCCTGCAGACAACACAAGAAAAGTGGTGATGATGTGGAAGCTCTACCCAGCCCAGCAGAACATGGGGAAAGCACAAAATTGGCTTAAGGGAATACTGAAAGAGAGAAGTGATTTTTCAAGGAACAATACTAGGAATCACAAATGCTGCAGCCAGTGGTAACTCAGCATGGAAGTGAAAGAAATGCAGGCAGGTTTCAAAACTTCACAAGAATTTGTTTCAAAAATATTTTTGTCAACTTAAAGTTTTGGTAAGTTTAAGGGCTTTTCTTTTTACTTGCCTTTTAAAAAATGCATCATCTTAAAAAAAACCCCAAAACTAAGAACAAAATACCCCAAATAAAAACTAAAAACCTACTGTTTCTGAACAGCATTCAGTGTAATGTAAAACACACAAACTTCCTCCCACTGTCTGTGTTTGGTCAGACCACGGATGTCTCAGTGCTACTTCAGTTTCTCACTCTTCCTGCATGATTCATGACAGCTCCAGGTGGAGCTGCTGCCATTTGGGACAGGCATGCTTTGTTTGGGAACTTTTCCTTCAATCCATTTCTTCCTGGCACGACAAACACCTGGCACCACAAACTGGCCTCAAGTGGTGTCTTCAGGGGTCACCAGAGCAGCAAATAATCAGAGTTATTACTGATTACTAAACTAAGGCTCATAAAACAAGACACTGGCATCATACAAGGGAAATCCCTGCTAAAAGAGCTATTGCAGAGCAACCTGCAAAAAGGTGATGGGAACACAGCTGGCTCTGGGAGAGGGAGCAAAAGGGATTTCAAACCTTGTTCATTGTACAGCAGCTTTAACCTGAGCCTGCTAACCCTAGCTAGTGCATTGTGGAATGGGTGTGCTCAACTACCTCACCCAACACTTTTCCTTCCCAGTGCTTGGATTTTGCCCAGGTTAGACCAGGGGACAGACAGAGCTGTCAGCAGCCACAGGCAACACGAGCTCACAGCAGTTTCCTCCACCAACTCACTTGTATTTGTAGTCCACCACTTTGACCTCCAGCGTTGACACTGTTTTCAAAGCATTCACAAGCTGGGGAGAAGAATAAAAAGACAAGGATTTGGTGTCTTCCTTCAGTTAATTACTCCCTTGCCTGGTAGAAATAAAACCAACTTCTCTCTTTGCCTTGGTACCAGAACACAAACTACCTGCAGCAGTGGAGGCGTCAGCTGAGGACAGCCCAGCAGATAAAGCACAAATCCTTTGCTCTGTCTGCTCTGCCACTGAGCTACTGCATCACATCAGCCTCAGGTTCTCCCTACATAAAGTGGGGATTATAATCCCAATTCATTTTTGTCAGGCACTAAGCACAGAGAATGAAAACAGGCATGAAAATATTGAATATTATCATTTTACCATGAAAGAAGCTTTTACACAAGTCCACGAAGTTGCATGATTCAAAAATATAAATAAATATGAAAATTAATTATATTCTGAGTGCCCAAACTGATACAAGGGCTTGTGCATTCCAATCTGCAGGCATTACAAAGGGTTTTGTTAGACACTGGAGATGCTATAAATAAAAGGAATAATCTGAAAGTGAAATAATTTAATTTTATCAGAAGATCTGCAGTGTCTGTTTGCTCAGAGGAAATACTTTTAGTATTACATTTGCAGTCTTCCACTGGATATTTAGAAAGGGCAGCAAGGTTCAGTGTCTGGGGTATAGAAATGGAGACTGCCTAGAAGACATTTTAGAACAAATTAATATAAACACTGGACATATTTGTCTGAGATTTGCCAGAAAATAGATGTCTTGGCTGTACCTGGAAAAAAAAAAAATCAATCCAATAAGAAAAATTGAACTTCTAATAAATCTTTTTTAAAGATAAAATGGACCACACCTCATTCTGGTTTAATATTTTCCGGTAATCTGTGCTGCGTGCGAGGATGGTGACTCGAATTTTCCCATCCTAAAAAGAAAGAAGCAGCGCTGTGTTAGCTGAGAGGCAGCCCTCACAAAAAAACAATCCCAAACTCCTCAGTATTTACTTCTGGCAATTATTTGAGTAATTAAATATTCCTTCCACACGTAATAAATAGATGATGTAACCACCTTAAAATTCACATCGTATTTTCTGACAGATTCAAAGCACCAAAAACTTTGTGAAAGTGATTATTAACCAAGAACTAAATATTTTCTGAAAGATTTATATCATTCAGTACAAAAGAGCCTTTGTGTTACACATTATATGGCAGTTTCTGAAAGCAGAAAAGGAGCTTTCTGGATGGCTTGTGCACAAGTTCCTTGGGAAAAAAAAAATGTTTTACTTCTATAACAGTTCCTCTTTTACCTCTTTTAATTAATTGGACTCACAGGGGTGAGCGTTCCAAGTGAAATAAAGAGATTTAACTGCATGGCTCCCATTAGTGTCAGCAGGAGAAGCATAACTAAATGCCTGTGCAGAGCTCTGAATGTGCTCCTCAGCAATAATATTGGGCTACTCTCCAGCAGACACTTCAACCTCAACTGGCCCAGAACTGGCCTGGCCACCAAGGCAACGTGCAAAAACCATCAGTGTGAGCAACAGAGAAGGCCAGACCAGACAGATGGTGCTGGGCAGGCAGGGAAGGACCAGGTTCCACTGCTTGCAGCTCTGATCCGAGCTCAGCAGCATCCAAGGGGATTGATAAAGGGCAAACTCTGCTCTGCTTTGTGGGATCCCCACTGCTGCTCCATGGAACACGTGTCTGACTTAACTGGGAAGGACATAAAAGCACAGAGAATGGATACAGGGAAGAGACCCTAAGGCGGGAAGGAGAATGCTCTAAAATCTGTCCTACAGAAATAAGACATAAGGGCAACTTCCACAAAAATGCACAAATGTTCTCTGAAGGCATTTACAGGGCAAACCTAAACCCTAAACACCACAGGAAAGGACAAAAAGTGCACAGATACACCCTCATTCCCCACTGGGTTCTGTTTGCTACTGCTGTTCTCTGGCAAGAACCACCAGCTCCATATCACAGTTGTATTATGCAGTTTTCACACCTTGGGTCCTTCCTGGGTAATATTTAATCTGTGTAGCACATGCTGAGAAAAGGCTCGGAACAGCCCCGTACCGTGACAGCCAGAGATCTGAAATTTAAAAAGCAGTTGTTAATATACAGAGTTATTTTGCTCAGAAAACTGAGCTTTGTGATCAGGTTTTTACCATTCTTGTGGAACAAAAGCCCAGTATCATGCACTGTGCTATTCACTGAAACACAAGTGGCACTTTCATTTAGAAAGAAATACAACTCTACTGCTAGAGCCTGAGTGTGTGAGCTAATACCCTCGGGGAAGTCTGACTGTGTTCAAGCTCTTGTGCTCTGCAAAAATACCAGTTACTTCACAGTACCCACCCACTAAAGAGGAATAATTTGCACCTCCTGAGCTGTGACATAGGAGACTGCACACAACCAGCTGGAATAATTTTAAAATCCCAATCTTTAGGGAAGATGATTCCATTAGAGGTTGGCACCTTCGCTGCAGTGTATTTCATGATGTTGGAGGGGTTCCCCAGCTCAGATTCCACCCTGCCACACCCTCCCAGCGAGAATGGATGGACAAAGGGACTCACCAGGGGTGTGTTATAGAACAATCCATATCGCATCCGAGGCAGCAAAGAGAACACGGCTTCTTTAAAGCACACCTGGCAAGGGGATCACAAGGAGTTACAGCCCAGCCCCGGCCCATTCCCTGCCAGCCCTGCTCCTAACGAGCCAGCAATTCCTGCTCCTGCCAAGGACAGCCTGCCTGCCTCGCTCTGCAAATGAGCAGAACAAAGATCCCCAAAGAGCTCTCACTTGGGACGTGCAAGTGTGGGAAGAGGTGATGAAAACACCCCAAAACAGAACAATCATGGACTAAAGAGAAGTAAACCAGTTAATCAGTTTACTACTAGATTGAAGAGGCTAAAATGAGCTCTGAATGAATGGATGCATTTTTAGTGTAATTTTTTTAATGATAAGGAGCAGGAATGCCAACAGTTACAGGGGAAAAAAAACACCTCAGAAGGAATTAGAAGACTTTAGAAAGACTATTTGATAACCTTTAACTTCAGTCAGGAGTCCTGCAGAAGCAAAACCTATTCAGAAATATCACTTCACAGGACATAAAAGTTAGGTCCATCCATATACAGGATAGACACACCACAGAATCAGGTTACAGCTCTTGTTTCTTGTTACAGCTCTGAAGTAGAACACTCATACTACACAAATTAAACATGCAGGGAAAGTATTAATGCTTTCCTCTAGAACCCATAACCCCAAGCAGCTTGAGAAGTTGTCACATTTGCTCCCTAGTGACCATGAATTAAAACAAAATATAGAATTCCATACCCTTTTAGAGTCAAAGGTTTTCAGGTGAATTATTTCATAGTCAGTAAATGCCTTCCATGTCTCACTGAACAGGTCACCGTAGCCATATGAGCTCTAGGAGGAAAGCAAAAAAAAAAATA
Organism: Acridotheres tristis; assembly: GCA_037013685.1. Lineage (NCBI taxonomy): Eukaryota > Metazoa > Chordata > Aves > Passeriformes > Sturnidae > Acridotheres > Acridotheres tristis. Next base: position 4,965,973 of record CM072899.1, on the reverse strand, counting down.
AGGGTACAACAATTGCATAAATGCATATTAGAACCTCTCTTCATGATTTACAGGTTCTGTATATATGAGTTTTAATACAGTTAATATGTGCAACACCAACACAGGGCCCAAGGCAGCCTAGCACAGAAAAGACATTACACAGCACCAAAAACTCAGTGTTTGCACTGGCAGGTAACTCAAATTACCTCTCAGGTAGTTAATTTTTAATAAAAGCTTCTATAAATTAGCCAACTAGACAATTTCTTCAATAGCAAATTATAACTGCTGAGTTAGGAGTGAGAATTACTTACTACTTTTCCCAGAATCAACAGAACACAAGTTAAATTTGAAGTAACACAAACACAGGGATGGTAGAAGGTCAAAACCTCAACATCTGAGATTAAAAACCACAAAACCACCTGGTTTTGCAGTGCAGCACTGAAGTTTGAGGTAAAAAGTCACAACAAGCCTGTTTTGCATTTGCCTGTTTTGGGATTGCCACTTGCATATGGTACATGTATCACAAATTGAAGGCAATGATCTGATTTGATGGAAGAAACAGCTGAGAAGTTTCTACACAGAGCAGTAAAAAACTTTCCCCTTTAAAAGTTCAGTGGGGAACTTTTAAAGAGCCATCTACTCCCTACAACATTATCCCAGCAGCAGGGGCTCCTGCCTTCAATCTGTCACCTTTCCTACACATCCCAGGGCTGAGTCACCACCTCTTGCTCTTTGAATGCAATTAAATGTGCCCTCAGTAGCCCTGGTGCAGATTCTCACTAAAGCTTCCTTTCAACTCTGGGGCTGGCTCAGGCTGCTCGGGAAGTTGTGTGGGAACATACTAAATAGGAAATTTGAAAATAGGACTGCAAATGATAGCAGGAGAGAACAGAAATCTGGTGAAAGGTAAAAGAATCTAAAGGGCACCAGATTTCCTTCGGTTCAAGAGGCCTTCCTCTTGCTCTGCCATTAGGTTTTAATGAATTTTACATTCCAGACTCCCTTCTGGCCATGTATTACAAGAACTGCTCTCCCAGATTAGGAGTGGAGAACTGATGAAAGCACCACTTTCTAACCCTCTCTGGTCTCCTTAAAAGTGCTTTATAAACATTTCTTCCCTGCACACCAACACCCAGTGGAATTCCTACTCATTTTCTGCTTTGTTTAACCTACATCTAAGGGCATTACTCTTTAATAAGAACAGTAGCTAGGAAGTATGGCCAAATCTAATTACATCAAGGGGAAAAAAAAGAGAATTAATAATAAGCTCAAGTCCACCTTTTGATGAGCACAGACAGTTTATCAGCAGTTGACTGGTGCCATCACCTGGTTTTACACAGCAATGAACTGCAGCTGCCTGAGCAGGTAATGCTCATTTAAAATGAAAACAGTGTGGCATAATTTTGAATGGCACATTTGAAAGAGTTATTTGATTCTGCAACATAAGACAAAGAGTTACTTTTCAAAGTAATTTACAATGCTGGTGTGACACCTGATCTTTCCAGAAAGCCACCAGAGCTGGATTAACAGGTCCCTGTGCAACACCTTGAGAGATCACTTATCTGACAGATGGCACTGATTTTAGCTTTAAAATGCAATAGTTAGAAAAAAGAGTTTCTTCTAGCCAAACAGGTTTTTCATTAAACAGCAAGCAGGGAATATTTGCCATTCTCTATTGAAGTTCAGCTGTCCTAGCACTAAAGGCTTAGAGAGAAAACTCAGCACTTCATGATCACAAAAAGAGGTGTGGGACAGTGTCATATTCAAGAACTGTTATTTCTGGACCAGATTATGCATGTTATCTGGCATATTACAAATTGCCCAGTTGTTTTTTATTTAGTTTAATACCCTCCTACACAACTTAAACACTGTCCAATAAAACTAATATTACTCAAACACACTCATGGCTTCAACCCAGCAGTACAGAAGAAACAGCTCCAGTTAAAAACTTGTTTTATGTCATCATGGGAATGTGAGAGGTGATTGAGGGAAGTAACTGCAAGAAGGCTACTTAAAGGAATTAAATATTAAACTCTGTTTTAATATATATAAGGATTTAATTTAGCTGTTTTCTTTACTGCAGGCTGCACATTACTGATTTGCAAGACCACATTTCTTTTTAAACATAGAAGAAACAGTTGAGCTAATCTACTTCAATATTCCAAGAGAAAAAAGCCTACAAAAACCAATTAAAGCTTCAAATGCTACAGATTAGAAATACTGAGCAGGTTATTTTTGAGGTCACATCAAAAAAAGGTATAACTATGTACTAGCAAAGTGGAGCATTCCAACAGCACATGGTTTATCATAGAAAATCTGTTCTCTAACTATTACTCATGCTCCTGTATTAAAAGGATCCAGAAATGTATCAGTTCTACATGGCTATGCCCATGAGAGAGCTAAGGATTGCCTACTAAAACCTTCAGAGCCTCTAAAAAGGAGAAATACAACCCATCACAAATATGCTAAAAGCACAGCAGACTTACAGTGTCCCACATGACAATGTTGACATCAGTGCTGAAGGAATTATTGATATGCTGGGTAATGTAAAGATTGACAAAATCACAGAAGTGATGGTACATATTAACACCTGGAAAAGAAATAATTGTTAGAAAAACACTGCATTACTTGCTCCACTTTTATTGGTTTATGCATTTTTTTCTGATTAGCATCCTGCACTTTATATTAGCTTCCCTTGCTTCTGACTCCTTGAATCCTCCTAATACACCCTAAAAAAAGGAACGTCTAAAAGGAAGGAATCAAGGAACGAAATCTGAGGTACCATGTGTTTTTAAAAAGTACAAAAGAGTTAGAAGAGCGGCCAAAAGAAAGATGAGCTTCATGTGCTATTTGTCTTTACAGTCTGCAGCTGGTTTTTGAAGGATATAAAAGCATCTTCTGCTTTAACAGAGCCCAGTCAGACATAAGGAAACATGAAAACTGGCCTTCAGCACAGGTCTGGGCTCTGCTTTAGTGGGGCTGAGGGAAGCTCAAGACAGAACTTGTACTTCCACACAAGCCAAAGCCCAAATCATTCCTCAGATCTTCTCTCTCGTTCATTCCTGGCACATAAAAAATCTCCCATGGAACAAAGGAGGGAGCACAAAGGAGGTAACACAGTCCAGTTCCCTGCAACAACTTGGCTTAAAATGTCAGGCAGGGGAAGAGGAGGAGTTGGGGTCAGAGCTGCTGTGTGTGACAGGGACAGAACCCACACACGAGCACCCAGCCCAAACACAGCTCACCCCACTGCAGCTGCTTGGTTTGTCCTCCTCCTCAACACCGGGCTGCAAACTGTGCTGCACCAACAAAAAGGCTGGTGAGGCTCAAAAAACATTCCTGAAGGTGCCTGGGTGCTGCCCCTCTTGGAGCTCCACTTCTCTTCCCTGTCATCCAATGCACACAGTCCTGCTGCTGAGCACTCAGGACACAGACACCCACACTTTGTGTTTCACGGTATGGAACCTGTCATGCAGAAACACAGCCAGGACGGCCTTTGGCACAAAGTCAAACACTGCCAAACCACAGTCGAGAGAACAACTGTGCAGGGCAAACAACAGGAAATTGTTCTGATTTTTTTTTTTTTTTTTTAAATCATCTGTGGGAAATTTTAAGATTTTCAAATTTCAGTTTCCAAGTTCATCAGCGGAACTACACCAAAAAGAGGAACTAAAAAGGAACTAACAAACACACCATTTTTCATATTACCAGTAAACTGTCACAAAGGCCTAATGTAGATGGGCAAGTTGAATATGAGCATTTTTTGCTGCAGTCCAAAAAAAAAAAAAAAACAAAAAAAAACCCCAAAAATCTCAAGATACCAATTACCTGCATCTAATTTCATGAAGTACGTCGGCTTTTCAATAACAATGTCACACTTCCCATCTTCTAGAGGCCTGAAGTCTAATGCAGTGAATGTCTGGAGTTCTGCAAACCTAGAAAGATTCAATCACACGGAATATGCTTTGACATCAACACATTTAAACAAATGTACTTCGTATGGCTCAGGTTTAGTAACTGTCCTTCCAGTCCATTTCAGTTAACAGGACTGCTGAAAACTGATAGAGTCTGACAATTAAAATGATTTGAAATGATAATGGAAGGTTCTTCAAGGCTTCTAGAGGTTAAACACTGCCTTTGATCTCAGGAGTGAACAGCACCTTTGATCTCCAAATCAAGGCAGCAGGGATGTAACAAAGAGCCTCAGAGCCTGCATCTGTGGCTCCACCCAACTTGATCTGCTTTGCCAAAGACACTTAAGGGAGATTTCCGTGCTTTGGTTGGAAAAATGAATGTAGAGGCAGTATTTATTGTTCCTGCATCTAAACAAGGATGAGCACTTGTGATGACAACAGCAGGTAGAGGAGAAAAGTCTTCCTCCTCTGCAGCAGCTCTTGACTTAAACATCAATGAAAAATGGAGGAAGAAAAAGAAAATACAAGCAAAGCATAAGAATAAATTATTATATGGACCTTAATGGCTCCAGTTCCTTCATCAACTAACTGGCAAGGCAGCTTTGAAGTGCTAACATGCAAACTGTGATGCTCTGCACTTCTTACTCAGGCTGTGGACTCACCCACCTCCCATTCCCAGCACAGGCTCCCTGGGAACTCCGTGTGAGCACATATCCAGATCATCCTCACCAAGGACGCTGGGAACACACACACAGGGGCCAGCCTCAAGGCACCTCACCACAAAACCATCACCCCTTCCACACACAGATTAGGCACAGCACCAGCACCTTGCCCAGAAAACACCTGCAGGTTAGAACTTCCAATTGCAAGATGATTTCACATCTTTTGCTGCCACAAATGAGGCAGGACACAATTCCACACAGTGTGGTTCAGACTTTCTGCAGAGATGTAATTATCAGAGGTTTCTAATTTGAACTCTCAAATTGACCTTAAAAGGAGCAAGTCTTTCCTCAGTATGAAATCCCCTACACACAGCTGGTAATGCCAATGACAAAAATAAAAAATAATTAGGAAGTGAACTTGGAAGCAGCCTTGCCAAGATATTCTTACCAAGATTGCAGAGGGCTCTTGCGTTGACCTTCAGCCAGAAATGCTTGAACGTCAAGGGTACAATGACCGCCAATTTCTCCCTTCTGGAAAAAGTCTTCTTTGAATCTAATGCAAATTAGAAAAAGTCTATCAGCTTTTGTGCAACAGGGCTACCAGTGCCTTGCAATCTCAATTACACACTCAAGCCAGTGCTACTTAGTCTCAGTTCAGCAGGGCACTTCATACATATTAAAAACCTGAGTATTTTCCTCAGTGAAAATCAAGAATTTTCCACAACTCCCAAATAAAGACAGTGGTGTCCTTGAAGGTCTAGACATCATCTCAGAAAGCAGCACTAATCCACCCAGAATGTTATTAAGAATTATTTACACATACCCACATGAGTAATTTAATTAGATTTTGCTTCATGACAGTGATGTATCACTGTATGATAGGACTGGTTGTAGGTTTTGGGTTTTTTATTAAAATAAAACAGGTAAATTTAAATTTACCTCAGATTTCACAACCACTTCACTACTCAAGGATTTTATATGACATATGAAGAGTGAGGTGCAAGAAAAAATTTCCTGAAAACAAGTTTCTAGCTAAAAACACTGTCTCAATGAGCTTCCAGGACAGGCTGTGATGATGACAAAACCTATTCTGAAGGGGAATATCAGTCTCAGTCATGAACCAGATCGAGACACTGACTTCAAAGACAAGGCAGAGGGTCATGCCAGCACCACATGGTTTTTTCATCTAGTTTCCAACATGTAGCTTTTTAATTTGGATGTGGAAGATCTGGGTTCAGATCTCTCCTCAGTCACCCAGTATCTAAAAATGCAGCTCCTGGATCTGGTATAAAGGCACAGGAAAGGTCTTGGTTCCTCAGCCAAAAACAATTGTATTTTGCACATGTTCTGACCAAGGAAGGACGTGACTGAAGACACAGAAACGTCTTCCTCTCTTCCATCAGGGAGGATTTCAATCACCCATCATCATCCCATAAAAGTGAGAATTTGGGTTTTTACACCACCAGCAGCAGCCAGCAATGAAGAGGTGTAAACCTTTACAGGGCTTCAGCAACAAGCAGTAAAACCCATGGCAACAAGCAAACCAACTTTGTTAAAGAAATTCTCAAACCCTTTTCCCTGCCATCCCATTTTTGCTATAACACAGGCAAATCAGAGACCTGTCATGGTTTCTCTTTACAGCTCGTAAATCAATGTACAAGTTTGTTGCTCTGCAGTGCTGAAGGTACTGGGAACAGGTCAGAGATGAATCCCCCTGTTAAGAACAAGTAGAATTCTGTCAATAACAAAAATTATTTTTAAAAACAAGAGCAAAGTATCACATCTATCAGAAATACCTACTGTTGCTGCAGGCTTGCAATGGGTTTTCACTTCACTGAGCCTCTCTTGAACATATCCAAAGTCTGCTTGCTTCCAGAATATCTGCTGGGCTGTCTCGATGTCACTTGCCCTGATGTGTGAAGGAGAGAGGAAACAAATCAAGGTCTGTTGCTCAATTCTAGTAATAACTTCAACAGATAACATTTTCCCACTGAAAGTGGAACAAAAGAACCAGCCAGTTATTTCACTGGCATTTAAGATGCCAAAACAGGAAGCACTTATCAGCTGCATGTAAGTTAAAACATCAATGACAATTTAAAGCTATTCTCCCCTAAAAGGGTAGACATTTTTTTCACATTTTTTCCTCTGTTTTTAAAGCTAAGAAAGGAAATAGAGTTATTTTAGGAATCTGAATTCAAGGCTAAATCAGAATAATGAAAACATTCTGTCAGGAAGCATTTCTAGCACTATTTTCTTCCTTAAAAAGTTAAATTTTTAAAATCATGTTGAAAGGCTCATTATGCATAAATACATATATTATATATATACACAGGTGTCCACAAAAAAAATCACTCTTTAAATTCTAAATATCACAATAATGTTTACTTCACAGCTATATCAAAGTGAGCACTACACTATTTTTTTACCATAATCTACAGTAGACATTTAAAAATAAACTTACCACCCAGTTTCAACATAATCACACACTGGGTAACTGAACCTGTTCTCTGATCTGCAAGATTTCTCATAACCCCAGCAGGATTTTAATTTCTTCAAGTGTTTCTGCAACACAGAATGACTGAATCAGGTTTTGCAACAGGAAAATGGGAAATGACTTAAGTAAGTTGTTGGCTTTTAAATGGCATCTTGCTCATAAATCTTGCATAAAAGGCTTTTGGTTTGGTCTGTTTTCAAACAGAGTTTGAGAAACAACAGCCAGATTCTTCATGCACAGCAGAGGATCCAAAGTGAACACACATGCACAACAATATCTTGTCTTTTATATGTTCTGAGACAAACCTTTTCCTGACTAATTAGCAATTAATCACCATCTTCAACTGCTACAACTCCCAAGAACAAACCAACCCTATAGGACATTTGAACAAACAAACAGAAAAAAGCAAACTTACTTTATATGGGCAAAGAGCATCCTGCTTACAGATGTCAGCAACGTGCTGGTTATTGTGCAGAAAGTAGGGGATATGCTCATCTGGCAAGTTGATGGCTTTGTAGCTGTAGAATGGCTCTTCTGGAATGTTTGGGAATTCAGCAGGATTTTCAGCTTGGGAATTAGCCAGAATTTCTTGCAGTAGCAATCCAAACACAAGCAATATAAACATGGCAACCTGTGAGTTCTGTACTTTATAAATAAAATAGGGGAAAAAATGGAATTAACACATCTGCAGCATTTCAAGCACACAAGACAAAATTCACTCAGAGTCAGCCATATAGTCAAAGAATTTGCACTTGCATTTCTGGGGTGGTTTCTTTTTCATGTGAAGACCAACTTTCACTGAGAGGCCAGACTGCACAACCTCAGGATTATCTTTGAATCATTAGTCACTGAGTGTTATTACGCACTACAAACTCCCAGTCAAGCTAAAATGGGTGTGTTTACTTTAGCTAAATGCCAAGGGATCCTGAGAGTTCCATGTGGAAACTAAGTATAGAGCATGTAATATCCAGTGAGAAGGGAGAAAAAGTACAAGAACTGGGGGGAGGGGTGAGAAAAGAAGGATTTTTATTTTTAAAATAAGTATGAAAATAATACATTCTCCACTTTGAACTAATCATTAGCTGAGGGAAAAATAGGCAGACATAAATAGAGGATCACAGATAAGTCTGTTACAGGATGCCTGTTTTTAGTGCTTAACATTATGTTAAAGGAATTTGACTACTGAGCATAATCTATATATAATTTTATATATAATAGAAGTGTATTTATATATATACACATGTATAGACACACAGGCCCACACATCTGTATACCCTAAAGCTGACTGCATACCTTCCTGCTAATACAACCCTCTCATCTAACACCCCTGCTTTGAACCATTCAACTTCCTGAGGAAAAAAAATGTATGGCCTGTATCTAAACTCCACCTTTTTTTGGCGTTAGAATTTGCTAAAATTTGCATGCTTGCTTTCAACCGAAGCCTGTAGCAAAATTCCTACGATACAAGTAGTTTTACCTGTTTGGTTTGAGAGGAACGACTTCAGATTTCCCAGGTACAGAAACCTAGAGTGGGGGAGGAGGGGGAGTTATAAACGCGCTGCAAAAGGAGATTTCCTCAGGACATTGTCCTGCTCCTCGGGACACGCTCCCGGCAGAGAGAGCAGCTTCCACAGCACTGTGCTGATGGTCACTCGGGTCCCTCTCCCCGGGGGATGGGATATTTCACAAGATCACACCTTGGAGCATGATGGGAGCATCACAAACCCCGCGGTGTCCCCAGAACACGCGGCCCCTTCCGCACCCCTGAGCGCTGGCTGCGGGGCTGTCACTTCGGGAAGGTGCCCGGCATCCTGTGCCGGGCCGTGCTGGGCACCAGAACCGGACCCAGACCCGGACCTGGTGTCTGACCCAGGATTGTCATGCCCGTGCTGGACCTGGCACCGTCGCCCCGCCCTGCGCTCCCCCGCCCTGGCACAGCATCGCATCTCACCGCGTATCACCGCGTATCGCACCGCACATCTCACCGCGTTTCTCACCGCGTCTCAGCCCCGCCGGCCCCGAGGAGCCCCGCGGCCCACGGGACCGGCCGCTCCTCCTGTTGGGCGCTCGCCGCCGGCCTCAATCCTCATGTCCGGGGGCAGCGCTCGGCCCGGCCCCGCCGGGCTCCGGGGGAAGCGCCCGTGCGGCTGCGAGAGAGGGGCGGGCGGCAGCGCCGCCGGGAGCAGCCGCGGCCGCCGGGACCGCCCCGCCCGGGGCGGCGGGAGCAGGGGAAGGAGGCAGGGAAGCGAAGGAGCAGGGAAGGGAAGGAGCAGGGAAGGGAAGGGAAGGAGCAGGGAAGGAGGAGCCTTCCCGCAGCGCCCGGGCACGGCTCGGGCTCGGGCGGCGCGGCTCAGGTGGGGCCCGCAGCGAAGCGCACCTGCCCGCGGGGGAGCAGCGGCGGAGCGGCCGCGTCTTCCTTCTGCTGCCGGAAATTAAACGCTGCCGCCCCGGGAGCGGCGAGCGCAGGATGCGGAGGAAAAAGGGGCCTTTTCCTGCCGCGGCCCGGCAGGAAGCGCAGGCTCCGGCACCCCATTGTTCCAGGCGTCCCCCCGAGCCCAGGCCGGCAGCAGCGGGGCCGGGACCGCCGCGCTCACGGCCAGCCCCGGGCGCAAGGACGGGGTTCAGCGATGCCCCGCTCTCCTGACACACGGCAGCGCTCCTGCCTGCGCCCGCACCCGCCTTCGCTTTGACCCAATTCCCGCAGGGCACCGCCACTAAAGAGCTTTGAATCCTCCAGCACAGCCCAGACCTCTTCTCCCCGCGTTCCCAGGTGGGAAACGAGGAACAAACGCTCATCCCGAGCCAGGAAAGCTGCGAGAAAAGGCGGGCGCTGACAGAGGAGCTGACCCAGCAGGGACACCGCTTACATGAATAAAGGAAATCAGTGAATTTCACATTATCCACAACCCCTTCCCTGCGGTGCATTTAGAAATAAACCAGCCCCTCGTACATAAATACCCACGGTACCGCAAGACTTCAGCTGGCATCTGTAACTGTATTCCAACTACATCTCGTATCTTCTACCTTAAGTAATATTTTCCTTTCACAGCACTAAGTTCACACCCACCCACCCTCCCCAGAACTATTTTTAAGTCTTTTCTCAAAGAGAACCAGAGCACACTGTTAGCGGAAAATTTTATTTTATGCTGACCCGTGCTTTTTACAGTTTATACATATTTTACAACTAGAAACCAAGGGGTTTAATTTCACTGTGATAACCCTTCCACCTCATATTAAGGATCATTATAGCCCTTAGTAAAATGTAAGCACATAAATTTCAACAAATGTGTAGCAGGAAAAAAAATACAAGTAACCATTCTCTCATGTGATTTTGACATGGGATTTTGAACATGGGCTCTTAAGTTCCTAAAGGAAGTGAGTACCAGAGTAATTCCTCATCCAAAACCACCTACATCCACAGAGGCCTTTCCATCAGCAATTCAGCTCCCTCTGAACACTACACTGAGTAACCCTTAAATAACCTTCCTTCATACTTGCATATGCAGTGAAAATGAGGGCTAAATCAGTTGCTTTCAGAAAGGAATGCTCTAAAATAATAAATTTAGACAAAAGTGAGTACTAAAATTCTAACCTAATTCCTTTCATTTTGCACTTTACTCTTCTAGGCAATCTCAGTAAGAGCAGTGAATTGTGTTCAAGCAGACATTAAGGTTTCTTCAAAACAAGCATACAATTATATCAAAGATGAGCAAAACAGGATATTTTTTAGTCTATGCTACCTTCCAACAGCCACTTTATTTTCTAAGGCTTTGATGATTAAGACACAGAAGGCCATCTGATTCTCAGATGATAGTAAAAGTTGCACTACAAGGGAATATAGAATCCAAAAATAGTCAATACAAATATTTACATCTACTTTAGTAAAATTTAAAAATCTAATACATTTTGTGTTTTCACATCTAGAATAGTTAATGCTGATTGCATGTTAAAATTTCCCTTCTACCTAAGCTCTTCCTGAAAACCAAGATAGCCCAAGACATACTCAGAACTGCCTGTCAGCCCTTTAGGAACATCTGCTCACATTACACAGGAAATGTTACCTTCAAAAGCACTGGCAGCAAGAGATCCCAATAAAAGTTCAAAGGATAATTTATTTTTCTTTGCTGCTGCATTTGTCTGCCAAGATTGTTAAAAAAAAAAAAAAGGTGAAAACCAGATAGTTATTGATTTGCTGTAGTAGATAAAAGCTAAGTTTCTAAGCTTTGACCATCACAAAGAGTTTTCTAAAGAAAAGGCTGAACTAACCCTTGTACATCATAATTCTAAATCAGTAAAATTCCAGCAAGTGTTTTAATATGGACTGATTTTTGCTGAGGTTTGATTGGTCTGGGGCTTCTCAGAAACTCAGAGCAAACAACCATGCTTTAATATGAAGGTAAAGTGTTAAATTCTGAAGTTTTTAGAAGAAAAATCGTACCACCATGGTTTCCAAAACTGAAATGAAGACAACAAGAGGGTAATTCCCTCCCACCTCCCAATGAAAAAAAAAAAGGAAGAGAAAGAAGTGTTTTTATTAAAGCAGTTAGAATTTTCTATGACAGATGGGGAGTTACAACAAAGTTAAGTGTTCTGGTTCAATGACTTTAATGAAATCCTCCCAGAGTAACTGTCTGAATCTCAAATCAGACTAGGATTTTCCATGAACATTCCCTTGCCTGTGTAACTTCAGTGACTAACTGTTCTCCCAGTGAGGAATAAATCCTTAACACCCATAGTAAAATCATATTACCAAGAGGCATTTCTCCAGAAGCAACTCCTCATCCTTCACATCCTTTGTCTGTCAGGCCACCAAATACCCAAGCAGGAAAAGAATTCCCAAATTACAATGTGTACTGGTCTGGGGAAAAAAATAAATTCTCTCCCAACAGAGGCACTGGTGTGATAAGCAAAGAATTTCAACTGCCCAGTATTTCACACGAGTAGGTTCTGAGATGCAACAAAACATTTGCTCTCTGGAATGCAGAGAGGAAGACGAAAGCTTCTTCTCAGCATTCCCAAGGGTCCCATTCAAACATTTCCTCTGACATTACCAAAAATGCAGCTCAACTCCAAGTCACGTGAGTGCTGTTTGACCAATACCTTGCTTAAGGAACGCCATGAGAAATACTCTACAGCCACTGGAGACGTGCTCAAAAACTATTATTAAGCCACAGTTCAATTTTACAAGAAGTCTAACCCTTGCTACTTTTATAAAAGGAACCATGAGATCTGCAGCCATTTATTTTTAAAAAATCAGTTTCCTGCATTCTTCTGAACTGTTCTATCTACTGTTAAAAATCAGCTACTAAATCTAGAACAGATATTAAATATCATATTTCTGGTGTTAAAAATTGAACACATTTATCATCACAAGCAGAGCTGCTGTTTCCAGATTGCTCATGAGAACACAAGCAATACACAAAATGAAGCTGTAATTTGAAGTCTCATCTGAGTCTCACACTCTGCTTTAGAGGACTTAGTGTCATCAGACTAATCTGATTTGTCTAAGAATAATCACCCTGACACATTCAGATGTTGTAAGCACAAATCTAAGATTTTCCTGTCATAAAAATATCCACCAGTTATGCTTTAGACAGCAAATTCCTGCTACTTAGTTATTAAAAATTACCTGATGAGATTTTAGAAAAACTCATATGAACACTTGAGAAAGACTTCTAATGTGATTTTCATAGGTTTACAAAGATTATGAATCAAGGGCTGCTTTAGTACTACTCATGTCTTCCAGTGCTGTCTCATGAGCAACCAACAACCATAATTTCTGCTGTTTATGTGAAATGACCCACCATTTAGCAAAAACTTAAATAAAGGGATGACTGAAGAAAAAAATTAAATATTGCACAAATAATTTAACTGCAGACAGAACAGGACACTTAAAGCATTGATTCTTCTGTCAACATATGAACTCTATTATATAGTCACATTTTCTATAATACAGGGTTTTTTTACAAGACATTTAAATTCAGCATTTACATAAACAGTTATCTTTACAGTCTGTCACCATCTAGTGTTAAGAGTTCCATGAGGAATTAATTTTGTCTTTGTTTTAAAAGTTCATCTATCTGAGTCTTGTACATGTTTTTCACATCTTCCAGATCCAGTCGGAGCTCCTCAGCCTCCTCTGCCTTCTCCCCATACATCTGGAGAATGGTGTTGTACCTCTGATCCAAATCCTGCAAGGACACACTTTGTTATCTCACCGGGTTTCCAGCTTCAAGCAAGCTGCTGCTGGGACAGTTTTACACTGCCAGGGGAAGTAAGTGCAGCACTGCCTCACCAAAGTGTAACTACAGTGATGCACACAGTAAACTCTCCAAAAGTACTTCGAATAAAGCTAGATTTATATTCTAGATGTTAAAGGAAGACATTCCAAATATCCTAAAAAGAATTAGTGCTAGTTTCAGAGGACATACTGAAGCATCTTGAAGTTCAGTTGCTGTAAGCATTAAAGTCAGTTTGAAAACTGCACTGTTTTACTACAGGAATGACCCGTTTGGGAAATGTTTAATGAGAAAACTGAACATTCTGTATTCAAAAATTATTCCAAAACTTTTTCAAATATTTCAGTTTCAATTCAATAGGATTCAATCATTTTTCTTATTTCCTGTATCTCTACTGGACACATATTCAGCTTCTGGATCAACCTCTCATAAACCCATGGTATCTATCAAAACCCTCCCTCTACTAAAAAATCCAGTTCCAGACAAGTGCCTGAATGATAGAAACCAAAATGGTCTCTCCCTGATTTAGCCCAGACTCTTATGCATAGCACATGCTTCCAACAACTGTGTTTTGAAGTGACTCCCTAACCATGGAGTGGGCATTCTTAGATTCTACTGTATTAAAAAAACAAAACCACCAAAACAAAAAAGAGGCTCTTCAGTCACTTAGACACAGATCTGAATATACTCCTAAACTGATAGGACTATTCCAAAAGAAATGCAATTATCTACATTTTACAATGGATTTACACCAGAAATGCACTGACCTTTAACTGTGTGCGTAATTTGGGTATTTCCTTCACTTTTTCTTCAAGTTCATCATTTTGATTTGTTAATTTAACCAGCTCTTCTGCCATTATTGATCGAGTTTTCTCCAGGTTTCCAATTTCCAGCTAAGGTAAACACAAATAACAAGGAAGAGAAGGAAAGAATTTACTTTATTTATAAAACACCATATTAAGATAGACAGTAATTAAGGCTTATTCTTAAGCCAGACTGTGAAACAATACATCTCAGATCCACTCTCACTTTCTCCTCAAATCTCAGTGTCTTGGGCTTTTTTACTTTTCAGACAGATAAGGGATAGGTCCTTGCCAAAAAAAAAAAGGAACCAACATATCCTTCTCATGCTTATCCCTTCACAGCTGTACTGGTTCACAGAATTATCATAACACTGACCAAGCTTTCTGAAAAGGTACCTGTAGATGTGAAATCTCTCCTTCTCTTAGTTTTAGCTGTGACTGTAGGTTTTCAATGATACTTGAACCTGATCCCATCCTTATTGCATCATAGAGATTGCTCCCACTGGTAGCTATTGGTCCAAAGGAGTGATCATGAGGATCATCCTACAAACAGAAGGTCAGAGAAGATGAAAATTAGACAAAAACATTCCTCTTTTGGAATCTTCCCTCTCCTAAATATAACATAATTTAAGATTTAAAATTACACTGTGCTAGGCAAGCATTAAAGTTTGTTTTCAAAACAAAAGCCTGAAGTGAATAGGTACAATTTGGGATAGCTCCCTACTGGCAAGTTCTCCTGACACTTACACAGGTGCCATTTAATGCTGGCAGCATGAACTGGACTGACAGGGAAGGAGCAGCATTAGGAGACAGCAGAGTACAGCAGTCAGTGATGCTGCCAAGTGAGTGCAAGTAAAAACAAACCAATTGTGTGCTTTACAACCACACACAACATTGTAAGCAGATGTCTTTACATGTTTCTCCACTGGATGTTACCTTGACTAAGGCCAATACACTCTTGAAGAGTAATTTTCTACCTTACTAGAAGTTCTTGAGAAGGAAAGTAAGTGGTCTGTCAAGAAGAAAGAAGCAATTATAGGTGATCTGTCCTACCTGTGAGAGGAAAGAGGTCTGAAGACCTGCCATGTCCACCCCACTCATGGAACTGGAGCGGGACATTGACGGAGTACTTGATACCGTTTCAACTGTAAAGGATTTTCGGTCCTTCAAAACAAACAAAGACATGCACTATCAGCAGTTAGAAAAAGAAAAAATGTTCAGAACATGCTAAAAGAGTCTATAAACAGCCTCCCTTTTCCACCAAACAGCTATAGTACACTATGTGATAGATTAGTTCCTACTTGCCCCATACCTAAAGCATATGGAAGTTCAACACCAAAGAATTTCTGTGCTGTAACACAGTCTATTTGCAAGATCTCAGACCCTTCAGGAAATGATGATAGAAGCTGCAAATTACACCAAAAAAAGATACTCTTTCAGGTAGTCAAGAGAGACTTAGAGGCAGTTTTTTATGTCCAGATGTATCACAGAAAGAATATCTCACACCCAGAAGAACATCTCTTCTTAGAACGAATGTTAAGGCCTTTTTCTTCTTTTTAAATAAAGTGTATGAATTAAATTCCAGGATTTTTCACATGCTAATAATTTACTGATACCTCTTCCAAACAGACTGGCCCCTTTTTCCAGGCAGCATCTACAAGCATGCTAACCTCTGAAGGGGAAAGCACTTAGATTTTAGGACTGGAGACAGTAAGGAACAACAACAGAAATAGTTTTACTTGAATACTAACTGCTAATTAGTGGTAATGAATTTAATGACTATTGAGGATTGCTCTGTGACTTGTGACTTCAGTTGGAAAGCATGTGGAACATTACATATAGTCATGTGAAACAAAACAGGAATTCAGTGGCAGCAATGCTGGTAGTCTAAGCAAAGAAAACAAGCAGCTATAGAAGAAAAAGGATCAAGAGTGTTCAAAGAACACAGAGAATTAAGACAACAATCCATATTTTACCTCTTCTCAGGTTAGACTATTACTCAAAACTTATTTCAGTAAGTCTAGCACAACACCTGGAAAGATACTGTCAGCTACTAAAAGTTTCAGGTATAGGTATCTCTAAAATAAAGACAATATCAGTAAGACTTAGAAATGTTTGGTTTTGGCACCTTCTCCTTTGCTGCTTCTTGCACAAGAATAGCCTTCTTCCTCTCCTGTTCAACCTTCATCTTCTCCATTTCTAACTGAGTAGCCAGCAGTGCCTGCAAAGATAAATACAAGCTTTTAATCTCCTGCTAGCTCAGATTTCAGCCACAACAGAGATTAAAGCTGACCTAGGCAATACCTTTTCTTTCTTTGCATCTTCCAAGGTTTTTGCATACTCATCTTTGAGCCCTTCTAGTTCAACCTCATACCTACATGGAGGAAGGAAAGAAGTCACTAAACAAGCATTCTCTCTTCTACTCTCTGTAGATTCAGATGCTTTTAAAACACAGCTGCAAAGCTACAAAATGTTATGAATGTAACACTCTTCAATCTTTAGCATTAAACAAAGTATCCTAAAAAACATTTTTGTAACATTCTGCCAACATGTTGCAGACTCATATCAATACTCCATTTCACTACAGTTATAAAGAAATGCTGTTAACCAAAAACGAACTCACCTGCTGTTTTCATTTTCCATTTTCTTCAATTTGTTTCTCTCCACTTCCAGCTGAGCCTGAAGACGGGTATTTTCTTGCCTTAAAAGACTATTTTGAGATTCAGATGAAGACACCTGAATTTTATTAGCAAGAAGTTCTTCTGTAGCAGCCCGTTCTCTCTCAGCAGCTGCTGCTAGAAGAGTTTGAGACTCACCTAATAAGAGTAAATAAGTAAGTAAGAAAAGCATGGAATTTAACCTTTTTTGATCAAACACCTAGAATATGACCCATTTACTTTTACATCAAAATTGAATTAGAGGGTTTTTTAATATGCAACTAATGTTTGTTAAAAAACACATCGTTTTCTTTTGTAAAGGAAATTAAATATTTTCCATACACAGAGGATTAAAGCAATGCAGAATGAAGAGATTTCAAACTCTTTCAGAATACAATATACAACCACAGATTGCCTCCAGAAAGGAAATAATTTCTTTGGGTCCACTTTTGGGCTTTTAATGTATTTTTCATTTAAAACTATAGGTTACTACTGTATCAAACAATATATGTATTATCACCTATGCAGTTAGGTAAGTGATTCCAAACTACAATTTGGCATCTCAGCATCAGGCTCCACACTGGAATACTTTCAGTGTCTCAATGCCCTTAGATGCTGTAAGGATATGTGCACCTTACAATCTTGTGTTAAGAGTGTGTTTTACAGAGAAGCACTGGATGGATTACCTATCCAAGAATGTTGGCATAAATCCCCCACACATCATTTCCTTACAGGAAAGCATTTGGTGCTCATCTCTCCTCATCCACCATCTACACTCTGGGCAAAGATTAAGCTCTTTGGATTTACCTTCACACATCTCACATCTTCACTCAGAGGCTCACAGCTCAGTAAAAGCTAAACCATCTTACCCAGCCTGTCAGAAAGGTTCTTTTCCAGTTTTTCCCAGGCAGAGGTCTGTGCTCCCAGCGTGGCCTGCAGGTTCTCTATCTGCCGCAGAAGGGGCCGTGTAGCAGAGGTGACACTTTGGCTCAGCTCTTGGTTCCTGCCCTCTGCTTCTTGGAGTCTCTGAAATGATAAATTAAATATAATTAAAATCATATGATGGATTGAAAGATTCATATAGAATTCATCTAAATAAATAGCAGCTGCTTTACAATCTAACATTCATGTGGGTCAAACTCACGGTCAAGTGTGAAATTCCAAGAGAGAACTTAAATATTTTTAGATAATACAGCAAGAGCCCAGAAATTCCAGAGCTCTAGACATAGTTTGAAACATTTTGGCAACAATCTATATTCTGGTCCTTAAGAAAAATAAAAATACTCTTAAGAAGCAGATGAAGAGTCATTCAAAAGTGTATTTGCCAGCAATTTTAGACAGCTATCACAAAATTTATGTCTGCATTTTGTCTAGTGTTTAAAAAGGATGGCAATCTATTTAAGAGGCATCATTAAAAATTATGACATTTTTTCCACTATGTGATTTTAAAAAACCATTTCCATTAATATTTTTATTGCTCCTCTGTAAAGGACAACCACTGCAGGCAACCAAGAAAACAAAGCCTCTCAGGCTGTTCATGTCATGGCAGCATTTTATTTTTGGGTTTTTGGAAGTCCTCCTTGCAAATGCAAGTTGGCATCATCTGTTTGTTATAGTACCTGTTGTAGTTCACCTATTTCCTGCCGTAAATAATCTTCTTTTCTTGCTGCCTGCTGCTCTGCACGTTGCAGTGCCAGCCTCAGGTCTGCCACCTAAATAAACAAGAAATTGTTACTGAACTCTTGCCAAAACTTTTATCATCACCCATTCCTTGCCACAGTCCCACACCATTTTCAAACAGTGTTAGACAGGGTATGTTTGTTTACACGTAAAGGCTTCACTCTGCATACACACAAATAGGTACACTGATTTATTTATCACTAAAAATTCTAAGAGGTAAGAGTACTGCAAACTTAACATAGAGCCTGTCTAAGTAATTTCATTTAGACAAGTAAAATTATAAGTACATTCAAATAAAATTCGTATTTTAAAGGTTAGCACAATCATCCCTTAACATGGAACAAGTTCCTTGAGGAAGAAATCCTCTGGGTATTTGCTAAGTACACAAAAACGAGTTCTGCCTGGTTCATTACATCAGGTGTACACAGCACCTCAGTACAGTCACTTGTTGAATTAAAGAGTTTATTGACTGCATTTCAGACCCACCTGAATTGCCAAAGCTTCCTGTTGCTGCCGAGCCTCCTCCTGGGCCTTTTCCAGTGCTAAGCCAAGCTCTTCCTTTGCCTTCATTTCCCGACTTAGGGCTGCTTCCTGAGCCTCACTGTCCTTTGTAGCATTAGCTTTATGAAGATCTGCAAGTTCCCTGGGGAGAAAACAAACAAACAAACAAATAAACAAACCCCAGTATATTTAAATGCCAACAGCATCTTGGCAAATAACTTTGTTACATTTAAATATTTCACAAGCATTGCACAAGAAAGAGCCACAATCTGAAGGTGTAATCACTTTCCTTACTTGTATGCACTGTCGAGTGCTGCCTGCACACTCCTGTTCCTTTCTTCAAGCTCCTCCACTTCTGCCTGAAGTTTAGCAAGGTCCTTTTCTTGTCTCTCCACAACACTGTTCAGTTGTTTAATGCTGTCTCGATGCTGCTTCTCAAGGTCTTCCTTGCCATCAAGCACCTGTCTCAGTGCAAACAAGAAACATGAAACAAACCCCAGGACGTGGGGCTGACAACGCAGCCTGAGGACAGTGACGACAGTGGCAACCAATTTGCGATAAAGTGATTAAGCCCATCTAACACTTGGCAAAAAGAGAAAGGTTTTGCTTCCCTGCCTTCCCCAGAGGAGGGAGCTGCTCTTCACCACAACTCCACATCCTGGGTCTGAAATTTGTAAGGTCTTGACTCGGTCATTAACTGCCCAAATTTTGGTGGTACAGTTTTTCCAGTTCACATGGTAACAGCCGTGCAAGTGCAAACAGGCAGCTGAGAAGATCCCTCACTGTAGTTTTATAAGGAGCACACACATAAATCACAACTCAGTGCTCCAATAATGTGAAATGGTGAGACCCTGGCACAGGGTGCCCAGAGAAGCTGTGGCTACCCCATTCCTGGAAGTGTCCAAGGCCAGGTCGGACAGGGCTTGGAGCAACCTGGGATAGTGGAAAATGTCCCTGCCCATGGCAGGGGGGGATGGATTAGCTTTAGGGTCCCTTCTAACCCAAACCATTCTGGGATTCCATGAAACAGAAAAGTCTCCAGAAAATAAAAATGTCAATTTATCAAGAGGCCTCCCAAAATGCAATTTTTCAGCTAATATATAAAGCTTAAAAAAATAAAGAAAGTTAACAAAGATCTCACCTGTTTTAAATGCTGCAACTCCTCTTCCAATTCCTTAATCTTTTTGCTCTGTTTCGTGTTAGTATTTTCTCTCTCTTTCTCTTTGGCTCTTAATTTCTTAATAATGTTGGAATTGTGCAGCTGCTGTTTGGAAAGCTTTTCTCCTGTGAAGAAAATGAACATGAAGCTAATGCATAGTGGTGATATTCTGTGGATTCTCCCTATTATATAAATTATATAAAATTACCTTCTCATTTAGTATCTATATTTTACTTCCAAAATTAAAAAGTATTAAAGGAGACACTGCAGAAATGCCATGAATAATGCCCTTGTTAGATTTCTTCTGAATGGAACAGGGAATGTTGTTCTGCACACACTGGCTTTATCTCTCAGCACCTTTTAATGTATCTTGCAGGAAGCACCTTTCCAGCCATGTGTACCTGCCTGACCCCTCCTATTGCTCTTTGCTACTCACTAAATGCTTCAAACGCTCAGAAACATCCAACATGCCCAAATTTAGCACTTTTTCCCCACACAGAGAAGGCTTGTATGCAAGGCCAGTACATTTCCAACTCTTCTACACATTTTTACTACCAAAAAAAAGTTCTCACCTTCCTCCATTAATCCTTTGATTTGCTCTTCTTTTTCTTTCAGTAATTCAGCAGTTTCATTGGTATTAAGCCTAGTAGCCAATTCTTCTTTAACAGTCTTTACTTCCTAAATAATAGGATAAAATACTTAGAACTGTTTATTAAAATACATGTAGGGAAAAAACACAGAGTGAGTTACACTGATCACCTTCTTCTTCTGCCATTCCTCTCAAAAGGCTTTGCTTGGAAAACAATTTAGGTTGGAAGGGAACTCTGGAGATTATCTGATCAAAACAGATTGCTCAGAACCTTATTGCACCAAGTTTTAAAAACCTCCAAGGATTGAGACTCCGTAAATACTCTGAGCAATTTGTTCCAACCTCCTCATCCATTTAATTTTCTTGAAACTTTTGCAACAGAAAAAAACAACCTGGCCTATTCACGTGTAGGTACTGAATAATTTTTCTAGTTCAACTCACTGCTGTGTCAACAGAGTGACAAGCAGCTGAAAAACATTTGTTTTCCAGTCAGATTTGAGTTTCCTCTTTGCATTAAGCTAGAGAAATGAAATGCTGTGACATCAGGTCAAGGACATTTAAACCCCATAAACTTTGCTGCTGTAGATTTCTTTGCTTGTTCCAAATCTGTCATCAGCCCTTAATTTTCCTACCAGTTAATCCTCTAAAGAAGCCATTCCCATTCTCCACCCCTTCCTCACATCCCCAGACCATTCTCCCTCACCAGTGCAAATATATATTTGGTCCAAGGTGAATGAGAGCACACATTAAATCTCTTTTTTTTTTCCAAACCAGACCAACTTAAATGAGTTCCCTAAGCTGGTTCACAGCATGGATGCAAGAACAGAGATGTGAACACCAAGTAGCCTGTAGGCAGGAAACAGCTCATGCTGGTTACTTACAGCCTCATGCTTTTCCCTGTTTTTCCTCAAGAAATTCAGTCGTGTCATAAACTAATAAACATTAATTACATTAAAAAACACAAATTACCTTTTTAGCTGCATCTCTCTCTTTGCAGGCCAGTTGGAGCTTTTTCTCAGCATCTGCAATTCGCTGAGCAAACTCCTCTTTGAGAGAGGAAAGGCTGCTGCTCTCTTCTTTCATTCTAAACATTTCACTGCATTTAAAATGAACATTTCAGAACAGTGGCACACTTATGTGACACTCCAAACACTTTGCAACAGGTTGTCTTAAATGCTTTTAAAAAGTATTTTAGTTGTATTACACATAAGCAAAAGACAAAAACCCTCACATCCTAATCAAGGATCTTCATTAATTCAGTAGTTTACCCATGAAAACAACTAAATGCTTGATTTATCGTAAATGTTTTGCCCCTTGATAAAGTCCTTTTTAATTAACCACAATCTGTATCATATAAAGGGTAAATTATTCAATTTATTTTTTAAGTTATGATCAATTTAGTCATTAAACAAGAGCATCATGTATCTGTAAATTTTATAACTCAATATTTGATCAACGACCTGGTAATACAACTTTCCATTTTTTCCCCTTTTAACCAAATAAAATAATTTCAGGTTTTTCCCTACAACCAGCCCTTCTTCCATACTTTCACTGCCTACATTTTAGGCAAGAAATTTCTTAGTAAATCAGGTTCATCCCTTTCTATCAGGAAAGCCAGTCTCTCTTAATAGCTGAATCCAGTCTTATAAGAAAGATCTTTATTAGCAACCAAGACTGATTCTCCACATTTGTCATTCCTACTGCTTGCTTACTGAAAAATCTTTTCCCAGCCTCTTCCCAAAAGAGATTTTGGCCCCATTAAATAATACGTCTTTAAAAAAATCCCATGACAGCACATGTAATCATTATTTCCACCTTTCCCAAACAGTGCAACAGTTCCCCTGTAACCTTTGCTCCAGTCATAAAGCTCCTTGTTTTATCTATTATCTAAGATTTTATTACAGCAAAGTCACAGTGACAACACCGAGTGTATTTTCATACTTACTCTTTGAGGTTATCATAAGCTTCTTCCAAGCGAGCCCTTTCTTTACTAGTACTTAATAACTGTATTTCCCTCTTCTCCAGCTTCTCAGTTAATGAATCAATCATCTGGAGATTTTATAAATAAAAGACCAGATGAATGGGACAATTAAAACACAAGAGGCAGGCTTTCCCTTTCCCCCATCCCATTCCCTCATAAGATTATTTAAAATTGAACTGGCCAATGTTTTCAGGAATTTGAGGCAGTGAGGATTACCATGTTTCTGCCACACACTTGAACATAAAGACACCTGTTTTCTACAGGTGTAGAAAGCCTACTAAATCAGCACATGTGGCTCAAATAAGCTCCTCAACAAAATCATCAACAGTGATATTTAATTATTCACTGAAGTTTTTAACTGAGCTGATAGTCTATAAAACTATGGCTTACATTAAGCATTAAGACTCCCAATGTTCTTTACAGAATAATTTCTATGGCAAGGTCTCTTCTGTGAAACATTAGCACAAAGCAGCAGAATAGCCTCAGATGAGGGAAGAAAACTTTCACTCAGGGTCAAAAGCTCTTAACACATCCTCAAAAAAAATTTCTTAATACTAGATTTTAGAAAGCTGAATGTAGATAAATAACAAAAATACAAGAAAATATACAAATAAAGGCCAAAGAATTAAAATAACACAGCTGACCTATTAGGCTTCCTGTTTGCCACCCCTACTCACAATTCACAACAATGACAACCAGATGGATCAGGTGCAACCTACAACTATCTGATCAGAAATTTTACCAGTACTGTTCCACTGCACGATATCAGGGACAGCTTTCTACAGGGTCAGAATAGTTCAGCATCGAATAATTCATTGAAATAAGCTGATATACAGGATAAACAAATATACAAATAAGCAGAGATACAGGAAAATGTAAGAAAAAGTCAGGAGTCCCATTTCCAATTAAAAGGTGTGTTTACAATACATGTTTTACTTGCCTTTTTAAGCTCTTGCTTCTCAGTGTCCTCTTCTACCAATTGTTCCCCAGCATCCTGCTGGGGCTCGGCCTCCTCCTTCACAACCTGTTCTTCAACAGTTTGCACAGCAGCAACCAAAACAACATCTGGCTGCTCAGAATTAACAGGGGTTGCACTTCTCCCACTCTCTTCCATCTCAGCTTCCTCAGCATGTAACACAGGAGCATCATTCAAGTTTTCAGATTTATTTTTCGGGGTGTCAACCGTTTCTGTCTTTGGCACGGAAGGACTGACAGCAACAGGCGCCGAAGCAGAAGCCCTGCCTGATAACTCATCATCTGAATTTATTTCACTGACACTCCTGCTATCCAAGGACTGCACACTGAATGAATCAATTCTTTCAAAAGCATCCGAGGAGCCACAGCTCTCAGTCATTTTCTGGAAGTCATCTAAGCGATTATAATCCGCACAGGCAGACGTGGATAAGAGCTGGAACGATGTCTGCATCAGGTGAAGGCTGGATTTTGAATCTGCAGCTTCTTGTCTGGAACTTACTGAGCTCTCACTTATCACACTTTCGTGGTCCAGAACTTCAATATCACTCGTTGTGGAAGTGCCTGAGGAGAAGGTGCTGATGGGAGGTGATGGGGTATTGCTTTGTCTGTCCTCAGTCTTTCTCTCCTTCCCTTCCAAACCCAGGTCTTTGGTGCCTGCTCCAAGGGGCTGAGATGTGCCCTCGGGTGCACCTGCTGCTCCATCCCCTCCTACACTGGATTTTTCGGTAGGAGAATCTTCAGGCTCTTCAAAATTTAGAGCAGACACCTTCTGGTCAGTAACTTCATTTGTGCTTGCTTCATGCTGGGCATCAGATTTGAGTACAGCATTCTCTTCTAATTTCTCCTTGGGAATATCAAGGCTTTTCAAGTCCAGGACAGTCACGGAGGAATCCTTCACTTCAGCCTCTGTTGTCACTGGCCCTTCCAGCTGACTGGAGTGTTGAGACTCCTTTAAAGTGCTTTTCACCTCCTCTTTGGGTCGCTGTGATTTAGCTGGAGGTTTAGACACCACTGGGTTTTTCTGTATGTTCTGAACGTCTGTAGGGGAGAGAAAGGCACTGAAGAAGTTTTCAGATTCATCCACTACCGTCCTCCTCACAGGCTTTGTGATGGCTGTGGGTGATACTGGCTGATTCTGGGGTTCTGTATTTGAGCTCAAGCCCCAGGAAGATGTGTCCCATCCTCCACTTATGAGGGAATTTGTTCCTAAAAAAATAAGGAAAAAAGGGAGATAGGCAAGAAAACCACTTTGAAGGCTACAAGCAAATGCAAATGTGACCTCCTGCTTCCCTACAGTAAAAGGAGTTCAAGAAATGCAACCTGAAAAGCTGTAGTTAAGTGAATTATACTGATTGAAAAAGGAGGAGGAAAGGTCTTAAAAGTTATCTGCAAGTAGCATATAAACACTTCCCACACCATTACTGAAAACAGAGGGGAAAAGCTTTAAGTATTTACAGAATTTACACTGTAAGAAGGGTTCCTGCCCTTCAGTTTCTGACAGACTTCATTTTTCCTCATACATCGAGCATCAGCATGGAGCTGACAATAAAAATCAGCAGCAGCCCAGCTGAGAATTTTCTTTTGTAGAGAAATATTGAATTGTTCAGTTCTGAAACTGCCCTAAAACAACATCAACAATTCCCATTATTGTATTTCTTGCAGGTTTTCCAGGACTTGTCAACAGCAAGAACAAGAATTTCAACATCAAATTTCAGTAGCATCTGAAGTTAGAAAGAGAAATCAATAAATATCCAATTTTGTACCTACAAACATAATCTGGATAACGTAACTATTTCAGGCTACTTAAAAACAAACTCTCCATAAGCAGCATCTATTAAAAACACTGAGTTACAATATTTAAAGCTGGCTTCCACTTTCAGAACAGTTGATAGCTGTTGGCCTCAAATCTCCAATTCAGGTAATTACTGTTTTCATTGCCCAAAATACTACAAATGTGTGATTTATTACTACAGGCATCTGACTTATTGCTACCTTGTCCATGATTCAACAGCTTCAGAAAAAAAAAGCTCTGAGTTAACTGTAACATTCAGAACATATTTTGACATCTAAAAAACAAGTATGTTTTCCCTGAAAACCAGATGCAGGCTGATCTTTGCTGCTCTTCTTATGAATTACAGAACTACCATAAATACTAGATAGATATAAATCACATTTAAAAAACGATTGGACAGGTCTAAAGCTTTGAGAAATTAAGCATGACAAAGTTTTCCCTTAACAATTCTTGCATTTTAAGATGACACCAGACTACTTACATGACTGCCAAGCCCTCAAAGGGACAAAGACATTCCAAACTGACCTCTGCTGAGCAACCAACCTGGAAAACATTTTCAGTTGCTACAGCTTTCAGAAATCTCACTCCACTGTGGCTTCACCTGGAAATAACTTCCTCTTCTTCCAAATACACATAGTTCTCCTAGATATAGTTGTAACAATGACACTGATTCCAGATGACTTAGTTGCCCTTTTTTTTTTTTTGTATTATTATTATCTTTAAGATATTATTTTAGCAGGAGTTTCTAATAAGAGGTTTCCTTTTTGCTCTTTCCCTTCCAAACAGCAGCTTAGGGTTGACCATTCCTTCAGGTTCTCCATTAGCACACGCACAGGGGAGACACTTCCTCACAGCCATGACAACTTTTCCAGCAGCACATTCCTTTCAACAGATATTGGAGAGTTATGAACTGGAAGCCATAAAAAGTGGAAACTTCATTTGGTTTACACGGACCAGGCTTTCAGCTTCTACTCCGCTCTTCCTATTGCAAAGAGCGAACCCATGCAAGCTCCTGAAAAGAGCATGATTCCTCCTTTTTTATTATTGAGGAGCTTTTACTAGTCATTAGACACTCACAAAAAAAAAATAAATAAATAGATAACGTCTCGAGAAGCAGGGATACGAAGCTCAGTGCCACCCATGCTATAAAAGCAGGACACTGGTGACACCGAGCTGAGCCTGCCCCGGCTTCGTTCCGGCATCACCCCGCACGGGGGGCGCGGGAGGGAGCACAACGTGGATTATATAAACCGGGGGGCTGCGAATTATATAAACCAGGCTTTTGGACGAGGAGCCGGTTAAACCTCCCCAAGGGAAGGCGGACACAGCGGAGGAGGCCGGCGGGCCGAAGGGCCCCGAGGCTCGGCAGGACCTGCCCTTACCGTCACCGTAGTCGGGGATGACGGCGTCGGGCCAGGGGCTCTCCTCGGCCTGGATGTCCAGCACCCGGTCGATGGATTTCTGCGCCTGCGACAGCGCCTGCTTGGCGAAGCTGGACAGCTGCGAGGCGTTGAACCAACTCATCCTCGGCGGCTCCGCAGCTGTCCCCGCTGCCGGCGGGGCCGGGCCGGGCCGGGCCGGCGCTGAGGGAGAGCAGCGGAGCCGAGCGGAGCCGAGCGGAGCCGAGCGAGGGGGCCCCGCGCAGGCGCCGCCGGATCCACGTCGCACCCGGGCCCGGCGCAGCCGCGTCCGGCCCGACACGTCCGGGAGGCGGGACCGGCACCGCGCCCGCCCTCACAGCGCCTCCAGTTCAAGGGCTAGGAGGGATTTTAGAGAGCGTCCGGCTCCAGTCCCTGCCGGGGCACGGACACCTCCCGCTCCAAACCCCGTCCGACCTGGCCTGGAACACTACCAGGGCTGCGGCAGCCACAGCTTCTCTGGGCAACCTGTGCCAGCCCCTCACTACTCTCACAGGAAAGAATTTATTCTGAGTATCTAGCCCAAATTTCCCCTTTTCCAGTTTGTACCCACTACACCTATCTCCCCTCGTTCAATTTGTACCTATTACTCCTTGTCCTATCCCCCTATCTCCCCTCACTCCATTTGTACACACTACTCCTTGTCTTATCCCCCTATTTCCCTCTCGTTCAATTTGCACCCATTGCTCCTTGTCCTTTTAAATTATGCAATTCAGAGTTTAAAAATTGTAAGCTTCAAACACAGCTAACACATCAGACTAGAATTTTCCTTCACATTCACTAGAATTTTCACATCAGACTAGACTATTCAGGTTGTGGCACCTGGCACTGCTCAAGTCTGACTAAAGCAGCGAAATGATGCCCCAGATTTTTTTAATGGAAGTTATAAATGCTCTTCAATGTCCATAGAAAAGCCACAAACTCAGGTGTCTTTCTGATTTTTTTATTAATAAATACCTTAACAGCACCAATGATATTTGAACATTATCTTGCAATGCTGTGCACGGTGGCTGCTTGAGGACAGTGAGGAGACACATCTGGATTTTCATGTACAGCTGATCATTTTCTCCTTTTGTGTTTCCTGTAAACAAAGCCATCTCTTCCATATTTAACATCTTCCATAATATTGATCAGATCAATATGAAATAAGAGGGAAATGCTCATTTTAATCTACTGCCTCCTTTGGTATAAGGTGACTCAGTAAGTCTCAGGAGTGCTACAGGTTAAAACCAGATCGTTGTGGTTCCTTTTAAAAACATCTTTTCTTTGCATGTATGTGTGCACACATGTTGAAAATAAGACTTTTGGCCACCTTAAAGTTCCATGTGTTTGAGAGTACATTAGCATGAACATTTTGACAACAAAACCAGAGAAAAGTGTACTTCTATACATCAGAGGTCTGTACATGAATAAGCATTTATACAAATATAATCCACCAAATATTGGCTTCTACATACAATTCTGAAATAATGGTGATTAATTTAGATTTCCTAACCTTCAACCATGCTGGCACTAACAGGAACATTTCAGGCTGCTTTAACACCCACAGAGTATGTTTGTTTTATAAGGTGGTTTCTCTTGCTGTATTTGCACTTTACTGATGAATAAATTAAGTGGTAAAGTGAAGCTTGAACAACATAGTCTGTGGTGTAGTAACATCAGCAACTGCAAGTTCCTGGCCATCCACAAGCCCCAGTTCTGAAACAGAAAGAAAAGCTTAATTAATTCAATTAAACCCATGTGCTTTGCCTTTTCAAGAAGCCAAAAAAATTAGAAATGCTATTCCCACAAACTGTAAATATGATGTATTACAGCTACAAACAGCTCACTGGCTAAATTAATATTAATCTAATTTAACCAGGAAACAGATCTTGTTGAGAAATATACATAAAACTCTGCAGAAGTGTGTTTAATTTACAGCTGTTATTTTGTTGCTTTGTTGCAATGTTCTGTGCATCTGCCTGCACTTTACCTTTAAGCAACTGATATACCTGAGAAATGTGAAACCAAAATTGAATGTGTATTGAATGTAAAAGGACAATGAAGCACATTCTACTGCATAATGCAAGATAAAGCTAAATATCCACACAGAGGAGTGAAATTGACTTTCTCTAACTTGAAAATCTACACCTGACAGCTCCATGGTACCTTTTAGTGTCTTGGAAAGATTTGGCCTTGTTCTTTCTTCAATTGAAGCTACTGTCTGCAAGTTAAAAAAAAAAAAAAGGCCAGATTTTTTTTTCAAATTCAGTAAATTTAAGTAAATTCAGAATATTACAGTCAATTATGTATGTTTAGATTACCTGTAAATAAAGTGTTTTATTTCCTCCATACATAGTTGCTGTGATTGCAGGAGATTTCATCTGCCTATATATAAAACATTTAAAACAAATAAACAAGCAAAACACAAACCAGGCAATCAGGTTAAAAATACATCTAGAAATCACCTTTTTTAAGTACTGAACTAACAAATTATCAAATTAGTCAGAATGGTTGCAACTTACAATGAAGCATTATTTGTCAAGTAATCCAGGATCTCCTGTAATTTAGCTGATGGGGAAATCTCTATGTTTTGGGGAAGCTGGCTGCAGGCTGGACAGTTCTCCTACCACAAAACAGCACAGGAATACATTGTGTTAAAGATGATTTTAGAAATGCTGCTAGTAAGGTCTCAAAAGTGTTTGTGTCGTGGTTTTTTCAAGTTTTAGCTCTAGAAATAATAATAGTTGCAAATATTAATGACAAAATTTGTTTCCTTCTGAAGTCTGTCACTGATGGACTCCCAACAGCACTTAAGTTTTTACGAATGATAAATTTCATCTGACATAAAAACCAATACTACAAACTTTCAGATCACTTTTTGCCATCACCTCTTTTTGAGAAGATCTGCCCATGAGTCATCTTAGGTTTGAGGATCTTATTTTGTAGTTCTACTCTGCAGAAGCAGCAGACCCTTAATGCTGTAGTTTCCACTTTTAAAACTTCAGAAATATTATTACCCAGTACTAAGGGCCAATTGATTCAATACTGAGGTTCAGAAACACACACAGAGTGTATAAATACAAATCAAGGAAACAACCCTTCAAGCCTTTAATGGCACTAACCTTTCTTTCAGCTTCAAAACTGTATGTATATAATCCATCCACATCATTGAACACCAAGTAGTTGTTAAGAGGAACATATGCACTGTAATAACAAATATGTCAGTGTTGATACATGGCATTCTGCTGGAAATCATGTCTGTAATTAATAAGAAATTAAATACCTTGTGGCTATTTTAAAAACTTCACTGGCACAAACAGCTGGAATGAGAAAAAAAACTTTCGTTACCTAACTCTTATCAGACATGCAGACATCAGACAGTTGTACCAAAGTGACAAAAACAATCAAGTATAACAATCTATAAAGAGAAAAATAAACATCTGAAGGCAGCTGGTAGTTCTGTACGTTAACATCATAATTTGGCACTAAGCTGAGAGTATGTCAAGCCTATATATTGTGATTTTCAATTTTTCTCCCCAGTCTTAAATGCTTTTGCTCTCTATCCAGTCACATACAGTTTCTCTAAGGAAAACAGAAATGAGATGGCAAAAATAAATCAGACACACTTAAAAATTATTCTCTCCTAGTTCTCAATTCCAAATTGTTGCCCCACAAAACTCTCAAGTCAGTAAAGGAGAAGTGAAATGAGCTCTTTCAGCATACCTGCAATTACTGCATTTGTAGAAGCTACTGCTGGAATAATTCGTTTAACCACCCCTGTAAAAACAAAACATACAGCTCTGGGTTTTCCTAGAAACTCTATTGAGAGACCACTTTTAGACAGAATAATTTAAAAGGGAGGTCCAAAAGTATTCTAAAGGACACTTTAAAGTGTCCAGGAATTTCTGTAACAAACAGGTATAATGGCATGCTGCTGCATTACTTGGGTATTTTTTTTAATTTTAGGAATGGATCAAGCACATTGAAAAAAAGCAGGTATCAAAAGAGCACTACTGAACAAACTCTGAAAGTATTCTGCATTTAGCACTGGAAATTAAATCTCTGTTCTATTCCTGTTTAATTGGAGAAATGCACAAAGGAAAGATAGTTGAGGTTAGTGTTTAAAATGCTGATTAAATGAGTGTCAGCATCCTGCACTTGCATGTGAACAGAGACAGGGACAGCAGAGAGGAACCGATGCTACAGACTTAACCAGCCTGAACTGGCACAAAATGTTCTATTGCTAAAAAAGACAATCAAGTCCTTTTGTTTCTATTCTTTGGCCCAGCAAGAGTGGTCACTGTATAATGTAAATTGTGGAGCTGCTCCAAGTTAAAAATAAAATGGCAAAAAGAATGTTCAGTTTTATCCCAGATAAGTTCCTCTGATTCATCATGAATGCCCGAACATCTGATTTGTCATAAAAATATTTATGCTGGCACAGGAAACGAGCTGCCTGTTTCTGGTTTAGGGCTGAGAACTATCTCAGCACAGCTGCCAGCTTAGTCATAACAAACACAAAGAATGCCAATCCAGCCTAGGTGCAAATGCCATAACTTGGTGAAATGCCATCCCCTTACCTTGGGTGAGTCTGTAGGTAACACCTTTAATATTAAATTGTGAGGCTCTTTCTAAAGACTTCTGGTAAATCCACTGTATGTGTTCAGGATCATCTCCATCCAATGCAACACCTTCTACAGTAAAAAATTAACAGATAAATTGCAATTTTAAAAGTTCTTCCGAAACACAACATTTTGTCTAAAAAAATCCCTGTTTTAATTTAAAATGAACACCTCATGAAGCTATTGAAATTTGACATTTTAAATAACCAAAGTATTATTTTTACAAACATCTTTAGTTTTAACATATCTTATACACGAATTATCAACACTGCACAATTCATAGAGCTGTTACAGGTCACGTTTTAATTCAGGAAAGACACTGTGCAGTGTGAGAAACATGAGAAAATATGGAACGGGAGAGTGAGTTCAAGAGAAAATCCATCTCCAGCTCAGAGGAGTCTTAGATTCAATATGACAATGAACCACATAAGGTTAACAGGCAGGATTGTTTTATTAAAAGTATACACCCAACTCAAGTTAATTAAAAGGAAAAATGTTCACTTAGCACCAGTACAACACATTAATTACCTCCAAAGGGCTGTTCCTTTGGCCACTGCAATATCCTGACATACTCAATGCAATGCTCTGGCAGTCTGGGCATGGATGCAATGGTGCACATGGGAAAATTGACCTGGTTGGGCAGAGGAGCAAAACCAGAAGAAACCATGATACATTAGATACTAATGGTTTCTAAGGTTCTGGTTTCTAAGAAAAGAAACCAGCAAAGCAGAGGAATATGAAAAAATGGCAATTTCACTGGCTGAATTACCTGTGGTGGGTAAAGTGCAAGTGTGCACTCAACACATGCTGTCATACCAGGAATAATCACACGAACATTTCCTTTGAAACCTTCTGTCCCTCCATCTATTAGAGGTATGATGGAACTTGGATCCAGGACACCATCTTCATAATGTAAAAATGACATCTAACAAATAAAGGGTGAGAGTGTTGGTTTTTGCTTGGTTTCAGTTTTTAAACTAGTTGCAGGAAGAAAAAAAATCCTAAAATTTTATTCTTAAAGGTACACCCAACTATTGAGTGCTTGATATACAGTTTATTTTAGGGGTATATAAAACACTACTTATTTGTCAATGCACAAAACTTAATCAACCACCTTCACCCTCTACCTCCTCTGCTTATTCCCCTGATAAATACTATTATTTGCTATATATATTCTTACAGTTCATCAGAACAAATGGTTGGTTGGTTGAAGGTTTGATTCTTGATTTGTTGTTTTGCTTTTGTCTTTTTTTTTTTTAATACAGGTAGATACTCCAGATCATTGTTTTATAAACAAATTGACAATGATAAAACTACCAGCTTTCTGACCACTGAATTCTGTAACAGTGCAGCTCCAAATAATGGCATTTACAAGCTGCAGCATGATAAATACAGTTTGGGTATTGAAGAAAAAATTCACAATGAGAGCACTCAGAGCAGCTCTGTTTTCTTTTATGATTTTCAAAAGGTGACTAGAGAGGGCCACAAGCAACGTAACCTAACTTTGAAATTATCCCTGCAGGGCACTGCACAAATGTTGGCTAACACTCCTCAAGAAAAGGGCAGGTAAGAGAGCCTGTATTTCATCCTGCTCACAGAAAGAAAACAGAAATAGGTACAGAAAGCTGTGAGTTTCAATAGTCCTCATTCATTTCCATGACACACTCTACACAAGTATGTTTCATTTTAGTCATTTAAACTGAAGCAATAATCAGGCATTAAGAAGATTGAAAACTTTACCAGCATGCCATTTATCCATCTTCTTGCAATAATAGAGTCCAGCCCACAAACAATAATATGGAACTCTAGGGAGAAAAAAACATTATTCAAAATCTATACTAATGCAGACTTCAAGACAAGCAAAGTATTCTGTCCATAACAGGGACAGTGACTCCTTAGCTATCTCCCCTAGACTACCTGCATCACAGATATATTTAAATTTTGTCTAGGTGTTATTTCCAGTATACTGTGGAAGACTAAAATAATTAGCAAGCAAACTATCAGGAAAAGCAGTGAGCAGCAACATTTGCAAGGGTTCCCCAAAGCACCAGTGGGTGCTTGTCAGGTAAAAAAACCTCACTTACGTCGATAGAAGCTTTCATCCATGTCTTGAATCTTTTTAAAATATCTGAATGCAAGCCCAGTAAAGGAATATATTTATAGGTTTTCTATTTGCTAACCTAAAGGGAACATATTATCTAATTTATTACTGTAATTCTATATAATACCTTCTAAAAAACTATGTGATCTGAGATTAAATTCCCACAGGTGAAGCTGTGACATCTCACAGAATTAGTAAAGGGCACAATGGAATAGTCCTAAATGGCAAAGTTCAGCAGGTGAAATATTTAGGAAGCTCAAAATACGTGCTCTCACAAAATCCTTCATCAGTAAGTGTTGCTCCACGTTTATAAACTAATGCCTCCTACCAATGCTTACTCAAAGCTCTCTGGTGAATAATTCCAGTATCTCAGTGAAAATTACAATATTGCAGCTGAATAAAGAGACTCAGTGGAAAAATACAAAATAATTTCTGAGCCTTTCCCATGCAGATTCCCTGTATGCTAATGGCACAGAGAAAGAATTCTCAACTCACCAGCTGAATGGAAGTGTTCTTTATTGTATGAGAAACAGGATGGCAGCAAAATACTTTAGATACTCTTACCACCTACAGAGTTTTCTAGGATATTGAAGCCTTCAGGGCTTCTCTGTGAAAGGATACGGTACAACAGCACAGTTGGGAATGCGACTGTTCAGGAATTCTGCTGCAACTTCTGCTTTTGGTCGCCCCACATCCTTCGGTCTGGGAAAAACCCAAGCAATTCCAAATGCTTTATTTTAGCAGATTTTGTCTTTCCAATCTCTATACATTGCAGTATCGAATTAAGTGGCTAATTGTTATTTTAGGATATTTTATTTAATTGGATAGTATTAAGGCATCCAACCAAACCATTCCATGATCCCTGCAAAGCATCAGATGTGAGAGCCTCAGAATTAACTACCGTTATCAACACCAAAAAAATCCAATGTTTTTTCACTGTAATTGGATGAAAAAGGTACCAGAAAAGATCTCAGTCTGTGTGCATTTATTCCTTGGTGTCACCTTTTCCATTAGTCATTAGCTGTACTGGAATGGCAAGGAACATAAATGGATTTTTTTCATGCCACAGATCCCAAAATAAGAAGAAATCACATGCAACATTTAGTTAATTCTGAGTCCTATTGCAACATGAAGGTCCAATAATCTTTAATGACCTCCTGTCCAACCAAAATAATGAATATACTAACATGTTTTATTTAGGTACATTTAAAGAAACTCAGAAGTTAAACAGCAGAAATATAAAATATCACTCACCGAAACAAAAACTGTCGATTAAGGTTAGAAACATCTATAGTATCCATGTCAATAACATGGATCTGTCTGAAACCAGACAGTGCCTGGGAAAAGAGAAGGTCAGCTTCATTTAACAGGAAATTAAATGCACACAAAGCTCCAGAATTCACTCCAGATGCCAAAACAGCAATCTTTGGAGGAACAAATGCATTTGCTCCTCATTGCCTGCCCAGACAGGTACATGGTCATTCTTTGTTCAAAGGGGTTTGGCTGGGCTACTAATGCTCATATTTAGACAGATGGAATTAATAACATTCCAACAGTCAAAGACAAGGCTCTCCTGAAGGCAATATTGCTTTGGCCTAACTAATGCTAACACAGGGAAGCCAACAGTAGGCTGATCTATTAGGGGAAGCTGCACTATTCCTTCATGGCTGGAGTAAATCAAAAGGGTGCGTTGGGGGAAAAAACACAGAATTTAAACAAATATTCCATGTTCAGCAGCAATAGGAAAAATAAAATTTAATTCCTTTAAAAGGATTTTTTTAAATTCCTGTTAAGGTTTGAGACATTGACCATTTTCACAGTTGGCACAAACAAGTTTGGTATATTGACCCAGACATCACAGTTCAAAACAAGGCAGCATTCCTCATGGCATTCAATGCTGAAGCAGATGGCAAGCACAAAAATCATCTCCCTATCTAAGAACACACTGAACCTCTGACAGAAGCTCTGCCTCGTGTCCATTTGCATGCAGGCCATCACTACATCTGGCAAACTTTATAGTAAAATTGCCTTAAAACTGCATTATGGGTCTGATCTGATAAAGTAATATCAGTCACACACAAAGAGACAATGTGAACTCCAGTTAAAGGGAAAGAAATGCTGTAAAACACAGGGTTTAGAGAAAATAAAGGAGTTGTGATGTTCTGAAGTGACTAAAAAAATTGAATCATATACAGAATATGTTTTTTCCTTTAAGACTATCTTTTTATACATAAAGATTTTGAAACTTCTCCCTTTACATTTTCTGAAGAGAGCTATTCCATGCCTAACAAGGGATGCACAGAAATCTTTGTTCTTAAATAGAAATACAAATAGTCCAAACTACCAAACTCAAATGGGATCATAACAGTGATACACTGAGATAAATCTGAGTGATTGTGAGGATAAAAACCACAATAAATGGGTCATTAAACTCTTGAATTCCAAACCATACTTCCTTGTAGCATTAGGAGCATGATTTGTTCATGAAGTTGACTTCATTTCCCTAGATCTGGCAATTAGGGAGAATCACCAATATCAGACTGGATCTAAGGCTGCACATGAACTTTTAGCTGCTCTTCATACAAAGCAGCCTGTTGTACCTTCAGACAAGCTTTGAGGTAGCTGAATAAATAACATGCAACATATGAAAATACCACTTTTCAAGTGCATTCTTCATCTTTATTGTCTATATCAACATGTATTTTACACACGTTGATTAGAACTTAAAACTCTAGTAGCTGCATACAACCAAAACTGCAAAACTAGTCAACTGAAAAAGATAGTTTTGTCAAGGACAAAAAGAAACAGAAAAGATTCTAAGAAGAAAAGGGTTAAAACAGTAATTACCAGGTTTTTCAGGAGTTCACATCCTAATCCTCCTGCTCCAATAACTAGTACTTTACATGTGCTTAACAAAAAATCAAGGGCCTGCAGAAAACATAAACCAAAAATTAGTACAATCTGTCCTTTGTTTCATAACCCTTACAAACATGTTACCATAAATTGTCAGTGCCTAGTGAGTTACAGATAAAGCAATTTTGCATTTGCAGGAGTAATTACATATCAGACTTTAATCAGTTGTTGATTTCATGCAGTGCCTATATCCGCACTTAGAGAGAATCAAGACCTTTGCTAGTATCAGTATATTACTTTATATTCCTTTTGACCATGAAAAAAGCAAGATCCACTCTTATTATTATTTGGTTTAAGGTGATAATGCTTTCCTTCTTCAAATACTTCACTGATATATAATACGAAATAAATTTAAACAGAGAGACAATGTTGCTGGACAGAAAGAATTGAAAATGTTAAGTATATAATTGCTTTCTGTGAACTGTTCTTTTTGACCCCAGTCTCCAACTAGTCAATAATGGAACAGTACATTAAAAAGGTAACAGGAAAATACTTTCAGCCATAAGCTCAAAGAAAACGTACAACAAAAGAAGAAAAGCAAAAGAAATACTTAAAACAGTTTACCCTACTACACATCTTATCCAGTTCTCAAAATACTCATATTAACACTAATTTCTTAAGTACAATCAATTCCTAACTGTATCAAATTACTTAAAAATGGAGATATAAATGCTGCTATTTTTCATGTGAAACTCAAAAACAGCAAAATTCATACGCTGCTGTGTATTTATATATGATGACAGCAAGATTGAAGTTCACAGCGTATAACTTAAAAATACAAACTCATAAAAAGAACACAACATGTTCTCCTAGGACCATAATGATCAATTGATTAAAACACGAGCTTTTCATGCAGCTTTAGTTCTCATACATTGCTGGTGGTCAATTAATGAAGCTGTTTACATTAATCTGCAACACACTCTATAGATATTTGAAAGTAAGTCTTTCTCACTTGAGTGCCTGGCTCGAAATCGGGATGTGTGAATGGTCCAGATCGCTCGAGGAACTTCTTTACATGGTTCCAGCGACCTTCCCAGTCTCCAGAGTCCCCACACCCACCATCAACAGCCATTCTGCACAGAACACAGTAAATTCAGCTGCAAAATCAGACAGGAAAAGCCACACCTCCAACTTTCTATACAAAAAACACCTTAATTATTGACCATTCGTACAAATGCATCTGCATATTCTTCGTGTCTGCAAGTTATGCACATGAGCATTTGCATGAGTGGGTTTTATTTGTGGAACTAAAAAGCAGTAATATAAATATGCACAGAGGGGAAAAATAACCCAGGCATTTCGATAAACCCACTGATTTAACTGTTACCAGTAAAAGTTGACCTGCAGTGAAAAAAGGGTCTAGTCTTACTCCTTTTGTTTCCCTCAAATTTGAAGAGGACACAGAAAAAGAGCTTGTTCCTCTAGATTTTGAGGGTGCTATTTTTTTCATCAGTCAAGTCTTGTATCTGACAGACACATCAGTGTGTAACTGCAATAGTGAGGCTCTGAATAAATTACAGTAACGTGCCCCAACATCATCCTCTGAATCTTCAGGGTAGTTTATTTAGACAAATATTTTTAAAAGACATGAATCTTGAATGTTCTTCACAAGCAAGTGGTACCATGGAATTAGAACGGCACCATTTTTGAGACATCCTCGAGCCTGACTGCAGTAATAGTCTCACTTGAAAAAAAGAAATGTATGTAGTTATGTTCCTTTAAATTTTCAAGGCAGAATTTTGCATCAAATACTCCACTACCCTTTTCTCTTTTAGCAGGTCACTTTTAATAGTACGTAAGTATAGATTTAAATTTTTAAGAGACTTACTAGAATAGTTCAAAATCAGCTCTCAAGTAATTTTCTACTATAAGATCAACACCTACGTCTCTATTAAATAAACAGGAGTTCCACTCAATAAATATGATTATGCTTTACATTAATGTAAAACTAAGCTGGTTATAAAAAAGCTCAGCTAATCCTAAGTAGCAAAGTGCTATCTGCCTTCTTCTATGAAAAAAAAAAGCACCTGTCTAATTACTCTTGGGTAATGTTTAGAATTTATCATAACTTCCTTGTAACTCATCTCAAAACCAAAGTAAATGTGGTGAAAACATCTACAGAGAGTTCCTTAATCTTCACAGAATTCAGAACTTGGACAACACAGTATGCTGATAGTAAATGAACTTATAGGGAACTGATTTTGCAAAAGATTTTCAGTAACAGGGAAAAACTTCTCTGCAGGAATAAATAAATCATAATTCACCTGTGATGTCCCTGCCCATGGCAGCGGGTTGGAATGAGATGATCTTTAAGGTCCCTTCCAACCCAAACCATTCTATGATAATTTGATTGCAGACTGAACTCTCCTCGTTAACTGTTGAGGGAAGTTACTTACTACAAGAGCAGTTAAATAAGACCTACAAAAATTATTTGAATTCATAAGGGTCTTTCGACCTCAGATGCACTTTCATATCTCCTCCAGTTTTCACAATAATGTGAAATTACACATATTTCACATAATGGGAAATGGTGTAAATAAACACAACACTCCCTCTGCAGAATCTCTCATCTGCTGTACACCAGATTTCAGAAGGTTCATTAAGCAAATAAAATGGGTCAACATACATCACAAAAGCTACTTCTATGGGATAGAAGCATTTCTGGAAATGAGTGTAGAAGGTGTGTTAAAATTAAGAACAATTTTTTTTTCTTTTATACAGTCCCTATAAACAGCTACTAAACAGCAGCACTCCTTTTCTGTTTAGATGTGTATTTTCCTTCCTAACTGATAAAAATGATAATGTCTAGTTTCACTTCTGCAATTATACTACAGTTCATTTTTTAGAGGGTTGGACATTGTGGAGATCTGAAAAATATCAGCAACTCAATGTCAGATTTTATGTTTTATTTCAGAAACAGTTTTTCAAATGTTTATTTTTTGTGTTGTTACAGCATAACCAGGTTTAAGAGTTCAACAACATTCTTATTTCATTGAGTTATTTTCATTTTAAATTTTGTTTGAAGTATCAGAGCACCACAGTCCTTATATTGCTTTTAAGCTCAGACTTTTCCCTGCCACCTTCACATCTCCAAAGCTCCATGCTTTTGGGGGATTTGACATGCACCCTTCCATCCCACATGCCCAGGGAATGTTGTGACCCTCATCCCAACACACATGCACTGCCAGTGCCCAGGCAGGCCTGCCTGGTGACCCTGGGGTAGAGGGACACAAGCAGAAAGGGGTAGTTAAGAGATGGAAGCAGACGATGGTAAAGATTTCTCAACAATCGTTTTCGCTGCCTTTAAGGCAGGTGCGTAGATTTTAAAGAGTTTTAAGGTGCAGAGACAACTGTTCTGCAGTCTGAATTTTTAATTTTCAGCCAAAACTTAAGTCACCTGCTTCTAGCCTAGAGGCCTTCCCAAGTCCCTGACCGGCAAGGCAGCTTTTCCCCCTCTGGTCACCAAGCTCTTCAGCACACCATGCCAAGCTGCGAGCCCGCAACTCGCACCCCGCTCCGGGGCAGCCCCTTGCTCCTCTCCCCGGGAGTTTCCTCTCCTCCAGTCCTCGCTGCTCAAGGGCCCTGCCCCACCTAGGCCACCTTTCCTGGGGCTCCCTCCTGCCTGCCCGCGCCTCCCGCGGGCCCCGCAGCCTCCTCCCAGCCCTCAGCTCCTGCGGGGCTGCGGCTCGCCCTCACCTACCCCCGCCCCAGCAAGCGCTGCCCCTGCCCCGCTCGCCCGCAGCCCCGCACTAACCCATCCGCCAGCAGCTCCTCTAGCCTCCTTCTTTTCTTCTCCCTAAAAGAGAGAGAATAAAAGAAGGGTCAGTATCGCGCTACAGAGACCGGGGAGGAGAGAGAGGGGACCCCGGGCCCGGGGCAGGGCCGGCCGAGCACACACATACAGGGCACTTACGGTTCCTCACCATCCGCCATAGTTCCCTCTGCTTCCCACAGTGCCCCGCGCGGGGCGGGGCGGCGCGGGCCCGGCGGGCTGAGGGCGGCCCGGACAGCGGCCGTGGTGGCGATAATGGCCATTGTGGCGATAGTGGCCGTAGTAGCGGTAGTGGTGATAGTCGCCGTAGTGGCCATAGTGGCCATAACCGCCACGAACACACGGCGGGGACCCTCCCGAACACCCCCGATCACTGACATAGAGATCCCCTCCCGTCCTGCCGAGGGATCTCCATGCCCCCGCCTGTCATGAGTACAAAGCCATGGAATGGTTTGGCTCCAAAGGACCTCAAAGGCCATCCAGTTTCACCCATGCCATGGGCAGGGACACCTTCCACTACCCCAGGTTGCTCCAAGCCCCGTCCAACGTGCCTTGAACACTTCTAGGGATGGAACAGCCATCTGGGCGGTTTCTCTGCACAATTTGTGCCAGGGCCCCACCACCCTCACATTAGCATTTCTTCCTAATATTCAATATAAACCTACTGTCCATCAGTTTGAAGCCATTTTCCTTTGTCCTGTCACTCCAGGCCCTTGGAAATAGTCTCCATCTTTTTGCAGCCCCCCTTCAGGTACTGAAAGGCCACAATTAGATCACCCTAGAGCCTTCTCTTCTACAGCTGAATCATCCCAATTCTCTCAGCCTTTCCTCATAGCAGAGCTGCTCCATCCCTTGAATCATCTTGGTGGCCTCCTCCGGACTCAGAACATCCTAGGAGCCATGGAGACCATCCTCAGGGACAAAGTATGTGGAGATCATGATGCCTTAAAGCCTTCAGGAAGGCTGGAACCCAAATATGATCAGGACCAGGCTCGGGGTGGTCACTGCCTGCCACAATGGCTTTTGTTTTATCAGCACTGCCTGAGCATGGCCTGGACAGGGACCGCTCATAAACCAGAACGAGTGCAGGCCAGGAAGCAGATGAGCAGGACTAACTCAGGCTGCACCTAAGTCTTGGGCTCCCGAACTTGAGGGATGTAAATCCTTCATGGATGGAGCTGTGAGAAACAAGTGCCAGCCTGCTTACATTTTGGGAAGGATTTTGATGCTCGGCGCTGTGTGATGCACAAACAGCCTGTGCTTGGGCCAGGGTGGCTGAAGTGTCAAAGCCTGAAAACACAAGTGTTTCAACATGGACTGCTGGGGTCAGAACACCACAGCTTCTGGCACTAAACTTTCCCTCCAAAGGTACAGTCATCCTGTTGCTCCTTTTAGAAGCTCTCTAAACACAGAGTGATTTAGAAAGGAGACATTGTTTACCCTGCACAGGCGGAAGTTTCCACAAATCAAGCACCCCAAGGGGTAAAACGTTCCGTCTATTATATAGCAAAATTTACATGGAAC
Source organism: Acridotheres tristis (assembly GCA_037013685.1). NCBI lineage: Eukaryota > Metazoa > Chordata > Aves > Passeriformes > Sturnidae > Acridotheres > Acridotheres tristis. The sequence goes on along the minus strand of CM072899.1, from coordinate 4,924,216 downwards.
CGCCTATATGCTACATATTCTCCGCCCTCCTAATGCATATTTATTTAGGTGATGTAATCTTACGCAATGTGTGAAACCCAAAGTTCTTTTCTTCATGAGGTAAATTCTATTGTAGAAATTATCAAACGACATCAGTTACTTTGCAAAAGGCGATAAAATTCAGCCTGAAGACAAAAAATTCAGCTTGAAGACATCAACCCCACTAGCAGAGCCCCCCTGACATGGGACACCCGCAGTGCTGACACTGGGGCTGACACTTCTCGTGGTGCCCTCTCCACTCATCCCTTGCTTCACAGATGATGCCAAGTGGCTTCGCCACGTGAGTGCTCAACGTGCATCACCACGTGCTGAAGGAACAATGAATTTACAGCGATTATTGACAGCAGCCCCTGTCAGCTGCCAGCCCTGGGCGGTGACACACGCCTGTCGCTTGTGCTGCTGCTCGTTCTCTCGCGGGTTCAGCAGCGCGGAGCGGCGGGGCCGGGCCGGAGCGGGGCCGGTGCCGGTGCCGCTGCGCCGGTACCGCTGTCGCTGTCGGTGCCGGAGCCGCCCCGGGGCGGTGCCCGGCGCTCCCGAGCCTGCGCGGCGGCGGCGGCGGCCATGGAGGTGCAGGTGGCCCCGCTGCGGGCCTGGGACGATTTCTTCCCCGGCTCGGACCGCTTCGCCCTGCCCGACCTCAAGGACATCTCGAAATGGAACAACCGAGTGGTCAGCAACCTGCTCTACTACCAGACCAACTACCTGATGGTGGCCGCCGCCCTCATTTCCATCGTGGGGTCAGTGCGCGGCCTCGTGGGGCGGCGGGGGGCGGTGGCCGCGGTCCCGGTCCCGGTCCGGTCCGCGGGCACGGGATCTGCGACCCGGCCCGGCGCCATGGGAAAGGGCCCGAGCGGGATGTGAGAGCACAGAGGCGGGGGAGCTGCCTTTTCCGTTCCTCGTTCCTCCTTCTCCCCTTTCCCCTATTTTCCCCTTACCCTCTTCCACTTTCCCCTTCCCGCCCCTCCTTACACCTCTGGTGTCCTTTAAAAAATGTAGAGGCCTGGTTTACAGCCTTCCCTTGGCGCGGGTACTGGGTTGCAGTCGGGTTTGTGATGTAGTGGTGGGGTGCGACCGGTCTGGGGACTCGCTGTTCGTTATCTCCCCTTCGCAGCCCTGTGCCCGAGGCGGAGGCTGCGGACACCGCGCCTGGCACAAGGCGGTGCTGATGCTGGGAGTGCGGGATGTCGCTGCTCGCAGAAAACGGAGCGCATCCTGCGCAGCGATCTGTGCTTCCTCCTGAGCCTGCCCAGCGGGGCTGCTCCGGCTGAGACACGCTCAGCTCTGAATTCTAAAAAAATGCGTGGATAAATTCTGCTCTCTCTTACTGTTCTGAAGTAATGTTCAAGACAAGCCGTTCTTATTTCTGAACTAGCTCATACCAAAAAACTTCACTATAAAATAAATAAGGTACTGCTTCATTTCGTTTTGGTGGGCAGGATTCAGACCTTCGAGGTAGGACCATCTGCTGCTACACTGTTGTGTCACACACAGCGTTCCTGAAGGGAATCAGGAAATAACCTTATAATCACCTTCTGAATCAAAGGCTATGTGACTCTATTTCAGGTACTGCTCTAGGATATTTGGTCAGAAAGCTCTTAAGCAAGACATGCAGCAGAAATGATGATTAAGCTTTTAATTTGGAAACTGAAATACTCGGCTCTCCTCAATGAGCAACGCACAAATGCTTAAATTGGAGAACTGCCCAGCCACCAGGCCAGAGTGGCTTTGGCTGAAGTACATCTTATCTCTTATGTTGCAGAGGCTTAAAATGATTCCCCTAAATCAGTTTTTTTGGGGGGTAAACATTCTGCATCCTGTTAGGGCTTCTGAAGCTGTTGACCCAGCATCTAAGTTGATAAAGATTCTCTGGCTCACAGGGAACTTTGTCATGTGCTCTATGGAAGGATAGGCTCAGAATTCTGCATTTTCTTCTTGATGCATATGATGGTTTCAGGTTCAGTATAGTGGCATAGGCCTTGTTCTTGTGTATTTTGATGGGGATATGTTGCAGATCTTCACAGACTGCTAGGCTGGCAAAATGAGACTTCCATGGTCTTGCTGTTCTTCTGCCACTTCGTTCTAGGCTTGTGTGTTCATTACCCGTGTTTAGCAGCACGATGCTGTAGCCAGCTCTCGATGAACAGGTAAATCACAGTGTCCCTGGAAAGCAGGGAGACAGCTCTTCTGACCAAAAAGATGGGAAAAGAATGTAAATAATTTTGGTATCTCCAGTTGTAAAACAGGGAGGGCAGCCCTCAGGAAACAGCCGTTTTACTCACCCTCCTAAATTCCTGCTTTTGAACTCTGGGTGCTTTTCTTCAAGGGAGATTTGTCTCCCACTTATTTCCTACTAATGTGCTGAGGTGTGAGGTGGAGGAGGAAGAGAGCCACAGAAGATGGAAACTAATATCAGAACTGCAATTATAATATCTTAATATTGAGTGATAACCCTCTGTGTTGAAAATTTTTGGATGAACAAGACCTGAAGTACGATCTTTGATCTCAAATATTTTTTTCATTGCATGTCTTAGAGTCTTTTGTATATGATGAACCTGATTCTTCTAACACAGAAATAAAATCAGATGGGAGAAGACTTCTAAAGGAAATAGGATAATACCTCAATAAAGGAGAAGCATCCATTTCTTTAAATAGAAATATTTTTCATTTGGCCAGACTAGCTTTGGGAGAAAGGTAAAGAAAGTACTTCTGATAAATTTAAATTGATGACTTGCAGTTGTCTTGCACTTCACTCTGTAATGGGCAGGAACCTCTGATAAATGATGAATCATGACTTTTTAGGAACTGCAGGGCTGTGTCCAGGCCTAAGGGCAGGATTATTGGAACCACTAATGGAGTGATCTTGCTGTGATCAAAACTAAACTTAGCGCATGACCAACTCTACCTGCTCATAAACCATCTAATTATATAGACACACTTGAAATGCAAAGATAACATTTTCAGCTGTTGCAGTACTGTGGTTGTGCTGGGCTGACACAGAAATTGTAGCCCAGAGCTTTCTTGATGCTGGAAATACAGTGCTTTGTGCCACCGTTTTAGTTTACTGCTCCTCCTACAGCAAGGCTCCCTCCCTGCAAATTCCTTTAAGAAGGACTCTGGACTTGTCTGCTTTTTCTTTTTTTCCCCCCTACAACTCTGTTGCAGTAGATTGCTAATAAAAACCAAGATCTTGACAAAATTCTGCCCTTTCTCCCAGTTATAGAGGAACTGGGCTCCCTGTTCTTACTCTGAGCCAGGGCCCTGTCACTGTGAGTCCTGTATGAATTTTTATTAAAATCGGGGCCTTCAGAGCCTCCCACATCTTGAAACTTCCCTCAAACAGTCAATTTGGTTAATAAGTGAAATTTTTCTGTTCTTCCACCTACTCCAACAAGGCCTCTCTATCATGTAGTTCAAACTTAACTACTTTAAATTAATGTAATTTCATCTAGGCTTTTGTTGCCTTGTACTTGCTAAAAATTAGCTTCTAAATGTGACAGTTTTAAAAAAGCATGCTGAATTTTGGAATGCTGCATCAGAGTGCTCATTCTGTCTTGGAATAATGTTCTCCTTGCAGCTGAGGTTTGATATCTCTTTTCTTTGCCACTTCTTCAAAGCATCAGCTGTCCATCTGTACAACCCCAGCAGTCCACGAATGTGTCATTTTTTTTTCCTTCTTTCTTCCCCAGACCACTACCTTAGCTGAAGTCATTATTCCCTTTGCTGAAACAAAGGCTCCAGGGCAGCAAAATGTTTAGTTTCTCTCATACTTGATGAAAGATTAAGAACGAGTGAGCAAAACACAATTTTAAAATATGTTGCATAATAATAGTGGTGCATAACTTCATAAAGGTCTGCCAGTTCTGCAGGCGGGAATCTGTCTCTCAAAACCATGCAAGTGAGCAATAATAGGTACAGAAGCATTGCTAAATCCATGGATGCTGAGGACTATCCCTCAAGACTGTGCTATTTATAGTTTTATGTGCTACCTGTAGTCACAGCTGTATAACCTGAGTGAAGTTCCAAGTTTGGGGAGAGAGGAGGCAGAATTTCATCTTTCAAGTTATTTAAATTAATACAAATGAGCACATTTTAGTGCTCCAACCTGCCCAGTGCTTGGGCTTTGGTGGAGCAAAAGGCCTTCTAAGAAGGAATTTTCATGCATATTTCAGCCTAACTGAGCTGCTCTAAATAAGAAAATGTTCTCACTGACTGCCAATCTCCTACTCAGTGCCTTTGTTCAGACTTGCCTGGTTACATACGAAAGAAACAGATGTGACAACAACTGCTGAATAATCACCCCAAGACAGTAATCTAAAATGGAGATGATACAAGGATGGAGCTATCTTGCTTTTGCTTTTTATGTGGCCTATCCTATTTCTGGGCTTGTGCTGCCGGAGGCTACTTGCCTTACACAAAGGATGTGCCTTGCCAAGCTCTTTTTTCCTTATGCTACAGCTGTATGTCCTCCCCCTCTCCTGCTGTAAGGCTGTGCACAAAGTGTGCAGGTATGAAACAGACTGACAAGAAGAGGTGATGTGATAACTCACTGAAAGCAGAGCTTTTTGTGTTTTCCTTCTCCTGTGTAAGAATTCTGACCTGTTTTGTGATGCATGTAGGGCAGAGCCTAGAAATACGAATCTAGTTTAAAAAAAGAATTTCATCTTCATCTGTTTCTGCTGGCCAGGGGTAGCTGCCAGTACTTCCAGTACTTCTTCCCACACAACTGCACCCCCAGCATCCCTGCCCTCCTGAGGCTGTTTCTGCCCGTGGTCCTACTTGACAGGGGACCTGCGCCCCTGCAGCCTTCCAGAATGTTTCTTTTCGCGTGTTTATTTTCCTTGTCTCTACTTTGTATCTAGGCGGATGCTGAAGGAAGCCTGGTATCTGCAGGGCAGCAGGAAACTGAATCTGAGTGATGGCTTTTCCTTGTCACCTCGTCCCAGCTGTACTGGAGGTCACAGCATCCCACCAGGGTTGTACCTTGTCACCACAGAAAACAAAGGAGATCATCCAGCTGGGGTGCGCTGTTGGCACCCCCAAGTGCTGTTAGTCCTGCCACACTCACTGCTTTCAGGGTCAGAAAAGTTAGTGGGTTTTATGTCCAACCCTAAAAGAGTTTTTCTTCCCCTAAGTCCTCTGAGCAGTATAAACTCAAGTCACCATACCCTTGCCATGCTGATAGTTCTCTGCAGTACATTTTTAGGTATTTGATGTCTCATAAATCCCTGCTAAAGGGAATTATATTTAGAAAGTATCTTGTAACATACATAATGGCTGGTCACTCACCTTTTCTCTGCATCTCTGAAAGAATTCCAGCCTCCTTGCCTGAGCACAAATTTGTCCTGTTGTGTTCTGACCTCTGTTTAAATAAGGCAAATATCAGTGTTGGTGGTTCAACAGTAAGGTGACTTCTAGAGCTGTTAAACAACCTCTTTTTCCCCAGGCTTTGTTGTTCTAAAATTACATATCCCTGTTTTTTCCTTTTTAGCTATTGTGTTATTGAGAGCAGCATGCCAACAGATCTGAGTGAAACTGGATAATGGAGTTCTGCCTTCCTGAAAACTGCCATTGTTGTAGAAGAATTTTCTATATATGAATTTCTAGGATAATCTTAGATAGTGCTGTAAATTATGCTGTGGACGAGTCAAGCAGTAAAGGGTGGCTTTGGCACATGACACCCTATCCAGCACTGTAATCACCAGTAGTGAAGTCCATGGACACATGGCTGATAATTTGAATACTGGTTTTCAGTGGCAACTGTGATCCCCATCTGTGTTCATGTGCCTCTGAATGCCTTCACTTGATACTTCTGTTCACTGTTCCCTTGTACGTGTTGGAATGCAGCCCACTTCAGAAAACATGTGATTCAAATCACTTTCCTCAGAAAAGAGGGTTCTTCTGAATGCATTCTCCCCTCACCCCTCTTCATATCCCTTACAGCCAGCCAGTTAAACAGAACCTGTGTAATACCAGAAAGAAATGTAGAGCAGAGAAGTCTTTGGTTTCTTCCTTATAAATATGGAGGGATGGTTCTTCACCACAAGTTTCTGAAGTTGTAATAAGAGTAACGGGAAGCGTTGGGATGATAAGGCTTTGAGAGTATTTTCCAGGCACATGGAAATTGTAGAGTGGAGCTCTGCCTAGATCTTTGTTGCTTCCAGGATTATCTTGTCCATGGATTTTTAGAAATTAAAAAAAAAAAAGACTGCTGTGAGTTGTGTAGGTTTGGCCATTTCTGCTCCAGGACAGCTGAGGTATAGAGGTGAATCCTACTTTAAGAATCTCCTATGTATAGGAGATATAACCCAGTGTGGTCCAGTCGTGAGTCACCCTGCTCCTGCTGCAAAGGAGCACAGAAGAAACTGATTTCTTTCCAGAGCAGTGCTGTTCACTTTTTCCAGCCTGGAAACTTTAGATTGACAATTCAGAGCTAAATTTAATCTGGCTGGCTACAGGGAGTGACTCAAATGCAACAGGCAACAGGCAAGTCTGGCCTGTCGCCACTTCCAAAAAGCCCGATTGGCTTTTCAGCATGAGTAGCAGAAGCAGGTGGGGAACTACTCTGAATTTTAATCTTTTTCTGTCCAGTTGTCCCATCTCCTGTTGGCACAACTGACTTGAAGAATCAAGAGCCAGTCCTTGCTCTGAAATAATTCTTGGGGGTTCTTCCTGCTCCAGGAAAAGGCTCCCTCACACTGCAGGTAGAGCATTGGCAGTACCAGTCCAGCAGCAGATTTCTTCTGCCTGGGCCGGATATGAAGCACAGACCACAAACCATAACATCCTCCTTGGCAATGGGGAGGAGTGGTGAGTCACTGGGCATGGTAGCTTTCGAGCAGCAGGAAGAGCTGCAAAGGCTGCAAGAGTAAACCTTAAGCATGTCTGGCTTTATCAGGGCACTGTCATGCTGCTGCCATAGTTGTAATAGCCCAGAGGCCTCAGCTGCTGTGTAATCAGATCAGTGCCTGTAAAAGCCACAACATCAGAATGCTCATGAATTCACATAACTTAATACTATTTAAGAGAAATACCATAGAGGCTGGACTCTGGGTGAGTACGGGAACAAGTTCAGCAAAGTCATTGCTGAACGCTTGATTCTGAACAAGCTCAAAATACTTGGGAAAGTGGTTTGAGCAGGTGACTTTCTTGCCTTCTTCCAAAAAAAGGACCTGCTGTTTATAGTCCAGAGCTGATCCACTCGATGGCTTGGTTTGCTTGGAAACTTTGATAACAGTAACAGAACACAAACATCAGCAGTGACTGTCTCGCCAGGCCTGGCTCTTCCTGTAAAGCCTTTATCACATACTCTAGTTCCTTCTGACTCTCAGGCATGCTTGCTTGGGACTGGGCTTCCATCTGTTGTGCTCCTTTTGCAGGTTCATACAATTCTTTTGTTTGAATGTAAACCAATGAGAACTTGAACTCAGAAACGAGAAGTAGTGAAGTAACTTCCTTGACTCAGTGTTCTACCTTTCCCATTTTGCAAACCTAGACAAGACAGCATGAAGAGCTGGCTCATCTGAAGGCCTGAGCCTGATTTTGGTCATGTGAAGGGAAAAGATCAGTCAATGTTGTCTCCATGTGCTGTCTGGATATGCTGACTCTGAGTGTGATATCAAATGAGTTGATTGCAGAGGTAGGAGGGGTCCTAGTGAGAAGTGCTTCCGTGAAGATGTGCTGCAGAAACTCATCATCCTGAGCTAAGCTCAGGAAGAGAGATAAAGACAAAGACTATCCAAATTCAGTGCTAAGGGTTTCTTCTTCAGTTGTACTTTTTACTTTTTTTAGCTCTTGGTAAAGACCTTGGGGAAGGTCTTGACAGCAGCAACTGTCTTTTCAATGCTTTACCTCCCTAATAACATTACCACTGAGCTGGCTGATGCTATATGGACACGAGTCATGAAAGTTCTGAAACGGAACTCTTTTTTGTTGTTGTTCCTCTTCTCTCCAGGTTTTTGAGTCCCCTGAACATGCTCATTGGTGGCACTGTGGTGGTGCTGGTTTTCCTGGGCTTTGTGTGGATGTCACACAACAAGGATGTACTCCGCAAGCTGAAGAAGCAGTACCCAACCACGTTTGTCCTGGCCATCATGCTGTCTAGCTACTTCTTGATCTCCTACCTGGGAGATGTCATGGTGTTCATGTTTGGGATCACTCTTCCTCTCCTCTGTAAGTATTTCTTCTCTTCTCTGGGCGAGTAAAGCTGTGTGACTTGAGCTTTCTTAAACAAGACTACAGAGTCTAAGTCAGTTGTTAACTTTGCTATGTGTGTTTAAATGGTCCCAAAACAGAACTGGGGGAGGGGACACAAGGAGCACAAGCCATCTTTAATGTTATTATTAAATGGGTACCTGTGGTTACTTAAGCAGTGGTTGATACGTCATCATCTTCCACTGATGTCACAGTGCTGGGATGTGGCTTAAGTGCTGCAAGAACTATTCATTCCTTGGGCATTAACAATTAATGAGTGTGTTTGTGTCATGCAGTGATGTTTGTCCATGCTTCCCTGAGGCTCCGGAACATACAGAACAAGCTGCAGAACAAGATGGAGGGGATAGGCTTGAAGAAGACCCCAATGGGCTTCATACTGGATGCTCTAGAACAGCAAGAGGATAGCATCAACAAACTGGCTGACTACATATCTAAAGTGAAGGAGTAAGCAGCTGCAACATGGCCTTTCTGCCTGTTGCAGGAGTGTAGTTGCTATTTACTATTGTTCAAGCTTGCTTTCAGTTTATGTACAAAACAGGAAATGCATGTGGTACAGGTTAATAGTTGCAGGATACAGGTATTCCAAGGTCTTCAGGGCTCCTCTAAGAACGTAAGAACAGCAACTTTTTTTCTATTGTATAGCAAAATGTTCTGGTGTTTACACAAATACATACTAACTTAACCATGTTTCCTTGTCTCTTCTTCTGGGAGTAGAGGAGGAAGAGGTGGAAACCTATGGAATGCAGTCTCTCAAACTGTCTTGTAGCAAATTGGTCTGTTAAAGCAACATCCCTTTCATCTCAGTTCTAAAATATTGCAGTTTAGCCAGGTTATGCTGGGTAGCACCTTTCAGCCTGGTGATGCTCAGATGAGCTGGAATGTATCACAAGCAGGTATCTCTTGCATCCTCCAAATCCGTCCCTTGAGTGCTCTGTATTACAGAGGCCACATTACCAGCTTAATTGGCACGTGGTAAAACTGTGCAGTGCTTGTGTCCAGTCTGGGCTCCCGTCCTCACCTCACAGCCCTCCTTTAGCAGCCCTGAAACCGTCTCAATAGCTGTAAGCATGAAGAGTATACCTGGCACTGCCTGCCAGTCCCAGTAATTTACCTTCAGGCTCTCCAAAATCCTCATCCATAGATTTGCTCCCCTCTGTAGGAGAGCCAAACCTCCTTATGTACCAGCTAAACTCTGGCCAAGCATGGGAGAAAAAGAGAGAGTTTGGATGAGCTTGATTTCTACTTCATTAATGTTTTTAAATACTGCTAGTTTAATACTTACCTGCTTTAGTCTGCACAGGCTGTTTGTAGATGGAGGTGTGTGTTCTTGAGCGTGGGTCATCTTTTTCTTTCTTCTCACCCAGAATGCAAAGGTACAGGTCAAACATGCATCTGTTGACTCTGTACTTCAACACTCCTCAAAGGAATAAACTGGATTTCAGGTTTACAAGTAAAAGCAATAAATGTCAAGATACAATTTTTTGAAAACCCATTCCAAATTCATGAAGATAATTGCCTGTTAAAACTCCTGATGTTGAAAGCAGTGTGGGGGATTCTTTTATATATATACAACTTAACTGCCAGCTCTGATGGAATCATCTTGATAACAGGAGCTTACCAACAACAGGGAGGGGGGAAGTTGTCCAGGTGAGACTCTATTTCAAATATTCTTGCATTTCTCTTTTCTAACCAAGTCATTAATTTAACAAAAAAGCAAGGATCCTTAAGTTGAAGCTTTTATGTAACTTGCCATGCTGTTTCCATAGTGAACTGTGTAGAACTCTGAACATGTCATTCCATTTAAGTGTTAAGGTGATCAGTATTTATCAAAAATGTCTGTATATTCCAGCTGAAGAGTCAATGGCCTGTTCCTCACTTGTAGCGCATGGTCTTTGTTTTTCAAAAACTGTTTCCACACCTAAAGAACATAGTAGCCTATGACTTCATCATTACAGTAGCATTTTAAAAACTGCACAGTTATGAAGAAAAATAAATTCTAATGGTTGGAAACTTGAGCTTGTGCCTGTGTCTGTGGTTGGGGTGGTGGGAGATCTGCTGTTACCCTGCAGCTCGTGTCACAAGCCCACGCTGGGGATGAAGCTGCTGGCTCTGACTGCTCTGTGTCAGCTTTGTTGAGACCCAAGGGACCTCAGAGCTGAAATATTCCAGCATTGCTCTTGCATGCTTAAAACAGCTGCTCTACAAAGGTGGAATACTTAGGGTATTTCTTCATGCAGTTTTGGTCTCTTACATAACTCTACTTAACTGGGATTTCACGTTTCTGTTAATTACCTGAGAGGGATTTCTGCTTCTAGGATTACTGGAAGCTGTGCCTTGAGCAGTACTAGTACCAGCTCTGCTGCAGTCAAACTAATGGTGTGATCTCTGTGTCTGCCTCCCTCCTCCTGTGATCACTGAGAGGCTGCTCGGTGGGAGAACATGGATCAGAGCAGAATTTCACAGGCCATGCTCTATCCACCCTGGAAATTCATGTTTGGCAGCTTCTGGGTGTAGCAGTAATTGATGTCTGGCAGCTTGGAGATCGTAAAGCACTCTATTATATACTCCTTTGTGCTTCCCTGTCCCAACTGCTGCAGTCTGAGCTGCACCAGCCTGGCCTTGAAGCCAGTGTGGAGAGCAGTGTGCTCCAAGAGCTTTCCTGAGGAGTTACTTGGTGCATTTGTCACTTGCTGCTGTGCTCTGTGAAAGGGCTTGGTTGGAAGTGCCAAGCTTCTTCCTTTCTCACTCTTCTCCTTTACAAAAAGAGAGGGCTGCAATGAAAATTATTGTCATTTTTTTACATCACTTCCCTGTTGTATGATACTTTAAAGCTACTTGGGCAATACAGAAACCAGGTTTCCCAAGTTTGGAGCATTGCATTTGCAAACAGAAGCAGAGCTGAGAGAGAGCTTTACAAGTTTGGAAGGTGGAGATTGGAAAGAGACCAGGTGATAGGTACCAAAAGGACAGGAACAAATGAAAATTCAAACAAGTGATAGTAGAGACTAACTTGGATTCAAGGGGTCCTGGGCATTGCTGATACTACAGGACTATTAAAATAAACATGGGAAGGGGGAGCAGGATGGGACTGGGATTTAGCTGCCAGGGGAAGGTTGTTAGGAGTTATCACTCAGAGATTAACTCACCTGAAGGAAATCCTGCCAGGAGCTACAAAGCTGTGCCTTTGGATCAAGCAGCCACAGCAAGGTGCATTTTAGCACAGGGAAAGCCTTTGTTCTTTCCCTGTGCCTTATAGCTTTAAAAAAAAAAAAAAGAAAAAAGACCCTAAAACAATTGGTTTCTTGTGGATGTATTTCACAAGAGTGTGACTTACCTGTAGCTGCTTTACAAAAAAGACAGCAGAAGAACTTAATGTGATTATAAAGAGAGAGGAGAAAAAAAAAAAATCACAGAAATATTAAGGAAAAACTAAGTTGTGTATATACAGGTTTTGCCCCTTCAAATCCAGCCCTGCCAGGATGTGACATGCTATTCACACATCATACTAGGAGGAATTAGGAGTTTCTCGGACCTCTGCAAAAGAGGTGAGGCTCATCCTCCTGCCACAAAAACAGCATGGAGAGAGACCTAAAATGGCATTTCAGTGCTCTCCAAGGTGGCTGCAATTAAGGATTGCAGAGGTGAATCACAAGGATTGAACATCACAGTTCTCAAAGCAGAGCATGGCATCATCTTTTAAATGCTGATCAGGTACAATACCCACTAGACATTGTTCTGAAATAGAGGGAGCCTGGAAGGTGCTCGTTGTACCAGAGCAGTCGTTCTGTCTGTGAGTGCTTTGTTAGCAATGGAAGTGCTACACACATCTTACAGAGAGAGCTTTATTTCATTTCTGTTTCCTTAGCCTAAAAAATGAAGCTGTATACATGGAAACCAAATACATTTCTCATGGACAAGAGAGTAATAAAGTAGCGTGTGTGTGAAAAGAAAGATAAGATAAAGCACAGCGTGTTCCTGCAGAATCTGGCAGCAGAAGGACAACGTGGAAGCAAAATAGTTTGCTGACAAACTAGAAAGACAAGGTTATTGATGCCTCTGAGAAAATACTCCCACAACAAGCTGAAGCCTCAAATCCACTTGGCAGACAGATGGCAGCGGGATTGTTTGATACCTGATGGAAACACTTAGCAGTGACTTTTCCCATGCCAGCCGTTTTCACCACACTTATTACAAGTGTGCATTGCAAGCTTTGTTCCCAAAGAATTGAATACACCACCTGGGTTCTGCAGAAAACATCTGCTGAAACAGTTGTAAGCAAAACTTGAATAGTCCTTATTCCAAGTTGTTTTCTTCAGGTCAGTCTGGTCTCTCACTCCAGTTGCTTTGGCAACGGCACCTGGACAAGGACATGGAGTATTAGGAGGAGGAAATTTCTCAGTCTTATTTACCAGGCCAGTTTAGTCTAATATGAACCCTCAGGAACTAAAAATATAACAGCTGGCAACTCCAAGGAGCTCTAGTTGGGAGCTTTCTTTGGTTTGGAATGCCCCACTTGATGTTTGCAATTCTTGAGGTCCAGGAAATCAATTTGAAGGCACTGAGTCCCACCACAAAGAGATCAAACACTCGGCTCAGCTCAAGCAGTAAAACTCCATTTTAGAAATTAAGCTGAGGGAACTGAGGCAAAAAGGAGTTGCCAAGGTCATGTAGGATGGGGAGAATAACACCCTAAATGCTCCAAATCCAAGCCAAGTGGTCTGATGACAGAGGTCAAAAAAGAACCAACCCAAAAAATCCCCAGACAATCCAGCAAAACAAACCACCCCAAGCCCCCAGTACATGTGTCCATTATTTCATCTTTCCATGGGCTGTGATAGCAATTGTTATCTGGCATATTTAGAATGCACCATGAATTTATCCCTCTACCTTTAACCCCACAGTTCTCATAGATAAAGTCCTCCTGAACATTTTGGGGGAAATGGCTGGGGTTCAGTATCACCCCTGGCAAGTGGCAGCACCCAGGTTTCTCAACCACTTCTGTGCAAAGTAAGAGCTGTGCCTGGCAGAGAACAAGTGTCATTGTCCTCCACCTTCCTTTCAGCACGTCCCATGGCTGTGTAGGACCAGTCTGCTGTCACCAGCACAATGTGTGAGCTTTCCACAAGCAGGTCTTGTTGTCTGGGATGTGGAACCAAAATGCAAACCCTAGACTGGCCTAGAAAAGCCAGAAATGCCCTGAGGAGAGGAGAAGCCTTGGCTGCAGCCAAGTTGGACTGGCCAGCAGAAACTCAGAACACCAAAACTTGCCTAGGGGACAGAATGTTCAGGGTAATCCTGGACCAGGATCCGAGGTCACTGCAGGACCTGCTCCTGACAAAAATATCAGGACAAACTACTCTGTCTGGAATTACTGAGGAAATAATTATTTCTTTGTAGGTATAAATGAAAGCAAAATTAGGCCCACTATATTAAAATGTCAATATTGAAAGAAAAAATAATTACAAAGTACCACTTCACTATTTTTAATTACAAGGGAATTTCTGTCCTGTTCCTTGAGCCTTGGCAACACAAACAAGCATCAAGCTACAAATACATCAGCCAGCTTTAAGGATTTCTTGAATCAATGCAAGGGAATATAACAGGTCGGGAGAGCAAGAGGTTACATCTGGTGGCCAGCATTATGAGAAGCAGCCCATGAATTTGGTACCCAAGTGAGAGCATACTCAAGAGGCAGTGTTCAGTTTTAGACTGGCATTCTCATAGTTAGGATGATGTTGAGCCCACTTGAGTTGACCACTGAGCCAATTTTCAGTGGCAAAGTTTTACTTGAAAACAGGTACAAAATCTCCTACAGTACCACTACTTTCTTCCCACTTGTTCCATCTTCCCTGCTTTTGGATCTAATTTCTTTCTTTTCCTATTAGCACTAGAATTTTGCAATCGATCTTTATAAGAACAAACAAAATAATGAGCAGCAAAGGATCACTAAAATAATACACTCCTTGTTCCTGGGTGAGGCAGGCAGGAGCTGGGCTGCAGATTGTGAGTCCAGGCTGGATTTCAGTGTGTGCCAAGTGACAGTGCTCTCTTGTGTAAAGTGAGAGCTAAGGAAAGACACGGCTATTGAAGAAAGAAACATGGGGCTTATGGGGGACTAATGTGAAAAATAATTATACCTGTTGTACTCCTGAAACAACTGTCTTAAAATAGCATTTGCCTGTCATAACTCATACACTATTTTGAGTACAGTAAGTTGAGTTTCTGTGGGTTTGCTCACCTCCTGAGTGAATTTCCTTTCTTTTACCTTGTGGATGCAGACAGGGATGCTGCAGCCTTGGTGCTTGCAGTGAGTTCCCTGCACAAGCCATACCTCAGTGCTGCTGGAAAACAACCACCTGCATGCCAGGAGCAGCAGCCTGACACAAAAAGGTGGCAATGCCGCGTGCAGATGCATTTGCCAGCCCTGCCAATGCCCAACATTTCCAGCCAGAGCTCAGAGCACAGCAGTGACTGCTGTTCCCCACCTCAGAGCCACCACTCTGCACTTACCGGCTTGAGATAAGCGACGTTGCTCTGGCGGATGTCGTTGAGGAGCTGATCTCTCGGGGTTATTTCCACCAGGGGAGGAGGTCTCCTCCTGGGAATTGGTTTCAGTGTTTTGATGACATCTTTGAGGTTGGTTTTCTCAGCAGGCTCCACGTACTTTGGCACGGGGGGTTTGCGCTGAGTCTTCTTCAGCTTGACCACTTTGAAGCTGACGGGTTTCTCTCTGCTCGGCTGCTCGGGTGCTGGCGGCCTCGTGTTCTCCTGCCTTTTGCTCAGTGACACAGCTGCAGGGACAGGGGGTTTGGGGGCTTGTGGGGACTCCTGCATCCTCAGCTGGGGCAGCGGTACCCCCAGCATCTCCCACATCCCGGGATGCAACCCAAGTCCATTTTCCAGCATCGCTATCAACTCTTTCTGCTCTTTCATTTGCTGCTGCCTTTGCCCTTCTTGCCTCTTTTGCCTCTGCTTGTCCAGGTTCCTGCTGAGCAGGTTGGTCACCACCATCCTGGGCCCCGGAAGCTCGAAGTGGTAGCCCATTTTAAGGAGGGTGGAGTTGGCTTTCAGCAGCCTGGCAATCTCCATCTCAGCCTGGTGGCCCAGCAGGCCCCTCTGGTTGTGGAAGCGGAACTCCGTCAGCGTCTCGTTGTACTGCAGGCAGCGCATGATGGCCACGATGCCTTTGCCAGAGATGAAGTTGGAATCAATGTTCAGGGTGGTGATGCTCCTGTTCTCCCTCAGCATGTTGGCCAGCGCAAACGCCACGTTGTCATCAGCCCCCACATTGGCCAAGCTGAACGTTTTTACGTTCTTGTTCTTTTTCATGGCGTTGACAAAATCTATCAGCATTTCCTTGGGGACGTTTTCTATGTTGTTCAGGTTGAGCTCCTTCACATCTGGGTTGTTTTTTCGGACTTTCTCCAAACTATCTTCTAAATTGGTTTGATTTCCTGAAGGCCTGGCACTTAGCTTCATGAAGCTGGTATCCAGAGCTAACTTCTGGGGGATGTTCAATTTTGATATTTTCTTTTCGTTTTCCTTAGGCTTTTCTTTGATTTCTCCTGTACCTGGCTTCTGACTTATCTGGTTGTTGTGACTGTTCTCATTGGTGTAATTCTCCTTTGTTTCCAATTCAGTCTCATTTTCTTCTTCTTCCTCCTCCTCGTCTTCATCTTCTTCCTCCTCTTCATCATCTTCCTCTTCCTCCTCTGCTTCTTCTTTCTCATCCTCCTCCACCAGTCTTTCCTTATCACTTCCATCTTTCTTTGTCTCCCCAGGTTGTGTTCTTGACTCTGACACGTGCTCATTTTGGTAATGTCTCTCTTTTCCCTCTGTTCCTGGCATCCTCCTGCCAGCCACCTCGCCACTGCTTCCAGCCTCTCCTTCCATCTCCTCTGCAGCACTTCTCTGAGGAAGACAAAACCTCACAGCTGAAATAGTTGCAAAACATCTTTGTTACAATAACTTTCTGCTCAAA
The DNA here is from genome assembly GCA_037013685.1 of Acridotheres tristis. Taxonomy (NCBI): domain Eukaryota; kingdom Metazoa; phylum Chordata; class Aves; order Passeriformes; family Sturnidae; genus Acridotheres; species Acridotheres tristis. The sequence continues at coordinate 4,907,985 of CM072899.1, read as the reverse complement.
TAAACACGTAGCAGCTGGATTTAGATCCCTCTATGCCCATACAATAGAGAATAATCCTTTAAAGTGTCGTTGCTGTAAATTCAGGCTTTACCAGCTTGCTTGGGAACACAGGAACAGTTTGTTCTTAAAGAGGCTGCAAACCAGTTTCTCATCTTTGACTACTAAATTAAGTCCTGACAATTAAATCCTGAACATACTTAATGATATGTTAAGATGGTCTTTGAACCCTTCTGGGAGTTAAGAGTTTCTGATCCAAAATCTCTTTCTGGATTTACATTTCTTTGACAAGAGAGAACATTTCCTTCATATGGCACAAAGCACTGGACATCAGTGTGAGCCCCTGATGGTTTGCTCAGCCCAAGGAGGAGTGAACGGGGCACTCTGTGACCACTGTGGAATCAAGTCCCTTGACTGGGCAGCACAAGGGACAGCAAGGCCACCTGCTCTGGCAGTCCCAGAGCATCACACCTAAGGCAGCACCTCACTGAAGATAAAATATTAGCTCAGTTTGGAGTTCAAAGATAAGAAAGTCAGACAACATGGTCCCAGTCACTTCTGCCCTTGGGGCTGTGGTGGTGAGTGGGTTTGGTGTGGGGATTGCTTCACCAGCTGTGAATGCAGAAGCCAGCTCCATGCCCAGATTTCAGATTTAACCTCAGAAGTGTTTTAAAAATTGCTTATTTGAGCTTAAGAGTGTTGTAGGAGGAGAAAAATCCCACAAATTCCTCCTGGGGTCCAAAGGCTACGAAACCTGCCCTGGGATGTGCCACACTGGTGTGTATTAACAAACCACTGATATTTAAAACAAAAATAAAATAAATCAGTTACCTCAAATTCACTTCTAGTGAATTTCACATGCAAGTATGGATGTGTTTCATCTGGCCAAGTTTCAATTCTATTAACCTATTTTTAAGTGTAGCTCTCATCCTGAAAGATATCTAAGTATGACCTTAACTTTATTTCAAAGTCATGGGGATAGTCAAATAAATTTAAGCACTGTATTGAGTAGGGTTGAACTAGTTCACAGAGTTTGCATGCTTGGTTGTTAGCAAATGTTTCACTCTGTTAAAATACAGTGGTTTAGGATTTTTCTCAAGTATATAATTAAATTCTGTCAATTAATAATTTAATTTGTATAATTAATATAATCTTCCATGGAAAAGCAACATGGTGTTCTTCCATATGCAAACTCAAACAAATTAGAGTTACATCCTCTGAAACTGATCTTGTGACATTTCTCAGTGATTTGCTTTACTCAAAATAGAATTAGGATTTTTTTTATATTAGAAAGCTTAAGTAAATATTTGGGGAAAGCAATTAAAAAATTACTAACCCTGACATCAGTCCAAGCTGGATTCTATCACTGATGAGGCTTTTAGGATTAATCTACTTTTGTTTGTACTCTACCTTACGTAAGGGACAGAAGCAGAGGCAGGTTAAGATATTAAAGGTATAAAAGCAGATCCCACTGCTGATGCACAATAAATATTTGGGATTTTTTTTTTTCTTGTTACCTCAGAGGGCAAGAGGGTGACAGGAACTCTCTCATCCTCGAGCATGCGTCTGGATGCCTTCTGCCAGTACAGGTAGTCAACCAGGGACCTGTGGTCAAAACTCCCTGTCGGGGGTTTCTCCGTCTGATCCCTCTGTATCATCCCAGTTGGGACTTCAGGGTCTGGGGCCATGACTTCCATCTCACTCTGCAGCTCCTTCAGCTCCTCAGGGGACAGGTTAGCCAGGATTTCATCTTCATCAATGTCCTCAGGGCACACGTCTTCATCAGAGTTTTGGCCGAGTTCAGACATGTTCATTCTTCCCTCCTTCCTCTAATACTTTTTTAAACCTAAAGATAAAGATAAATTTCAAAGGATTTTCTTTTTTCCCCTTCACTAGCAGTAGTTGATCCGGTTAAATCGACAAGTTCATGTTTTGGTCATGAGCTGTGGCAGCTCCCGGGCTCAGTGCAGGAGGCAGCCCATGCAGCTAAGTCTATATTAAGCTGCACTTGGCTGGATAAAGAGAATTTATGGCGATGCTCCATTTTCAGCAACCTGTCAGCTGTGCAAACCCTTCTGACATTTCAGTGCAGCTGGTGTGTCCCCCACTGGGGGAGGCAGAAGACAGACATGTTCCAGAGGATTCCCAGGACACTGCCCTGCTCAGGGCTTCGCCCTGTGTTGGAATCACCAGAGCAGGATGAAGGGACATGAGTGGTACCTGCGAGATGTGCAGGTAAATCTGACCTCTGGGAAGAATCAGAAAGGTCTCTGTATCCAAAGCATCTCCAGTCTGTCTCAAAATAGCCAAAGACCACAGGCCCTGCACTGCCTTTGGCCGGGTCTAAACCCTGACTGACCATCACAGGGGGTTCTGGTGTGAGTGCAGCCACTCTCAGTTGGTGACCTCTCCCAAGCCTCACATCCTGGTCAGGGGAAAGTCCTCCAAGATGGAAAAAGGCAGGTACAGCTGGTACAATATGCACCTTGTGCCTGGGGACAGAGGTCCTTGCAAGAAGAGGCACCAGCCCTTTGAAGCAGCCTGAGTGCTCCCTGGGAAGCATTTCCCATGGCACATCCCTGCTCCCATGCAGGGGCAATGCCAACGCCTCCTTCTTGACTGGCCTGTCCCTCTCATGAACATCATTTGCACCATCAACTCTTCTTGGCCGACAGTTCATCTCAGGCTCATCCTTCTATTTTTTACATTTTTTTTTCAGAATTATTAAGCAGCTACAAAGATTTACTTTGTTATATTTGCAGACCTGATGTAACTCCTCAGACTCCTTTTTTTGTTAGGTGTCCATTTCATCTAAGTGCCTCCTTCTTTCCTCAGAGTATTCTATAGGCTGCTAAATTCACACAGCAAACCAGACAGCCACACCTCCAACATCACCATGTCCATGGTTTCTTTGTAACAGCAGAGTAGCAAGGGTGGCTAATTTTGCTACCCACAGTTTGGGCTGTTCACTGGATTAGGAAGATTTCCTCTTGTAATTTCAAATTTTCTTTGCAGGGGTGTCAAATCAAATCCTCACCTTGCAAATGCAGCTTCTGTAGGAGCAAAACCATGGGGGAGAGGCTATGAAACCATGCTCTGCCAATTTTTAAACCATATTTCTCAGCACAGTCTCAACCACGCTCTGCTGGAGCCTGCCAGCAGCAAAATAGGCTCTGCATGCTGATGGTGTCTCTTTGCTGTGTTTTGTAACATGAAACATGGAGTTCTAAGCCCTGTTTACCTCTATTAAAAGTCCGTTATCCAAAAGTCCTCATTTGATTCATGCTGTTACACTGCAGGGAAGAGGGCAAAAATTTAAGAACAGAAGAAGTGGTAAAGGAAAAGATAATAAAAACTCAAGTCAAGAATGCAATGGCTCCATTTTCCCCTTTGGTATTTCAGAGATGTCCTTATCCTTGTTTTATATTATGCAGTAGCAAGCACAACAGCAGACCCACCCATCAATCTATCTGCTCCAGCAGCTCTAGCCCCCAGTGACTGCTGCCCATAATAGAACACATAAATGGTTTCCTGATGTTATCAAATAAATCAATGCTCTTCAGTAGCCGCTATGCTACTCCCCCAAACGATGCACTTTGGGCCACAGAAGCTGCCTATTCAGTGCTTACTTCTCACTTGCTAATTTCTTGACTGTAAATAAAGCCCCATGCCACCTTCTTGGGTTTCCATGATCCTCAGCCAGGCCATCTTGGGCCATGGTCTTGTCAGATCATCTAAGTTAAGCAGTGTCAAACCCATGAAGTCCTCCTGAGAAGGAAAACAAGGATACTGAGAACACTATCAGGTATTTGAAAACCACTTTTTATCTTAAGCAGAAATATATCACTTGTCAATACCACTATTAGGAAACACTACACTGAGAATGATGCTTTCCCCATCAGATGCAGAGTAAGGGGCTGCCTGGTGACACCTCTCCTGGTGACATGGGTGCTAATCCCACAGATTTCCAAGGTAGGGATCATATTTTGCCTACTTTAGGTCTCTCCTCCATAAATTATGTTTCCAGGATGTACTTCCTTTCCTAACACACTGCCTACTGCCTAGTGTTTTGATGTTCTGGTAACAGCACATTAGAGCAACAAACAACACCCTTGAGGTGAGGACACACTCACAGTGGGTCTAAAACACTTTTCCAAGTCTAAACTTCCATCTTCTTCCCAAGAACATTTGTTGGTGTTACCCTCAGAGCTTTCCAAAATAATCACACATTTCTCAACCTTCATTAAGACAGTAAAGGCACTTCCACTGGTGACACTTGCTATTTCCACACCAGTTTGACACTTGTTCAGGAATCCCTGGACTAACAAGCTGTTGCACGAGGTGCCCTGTAACCAGAGGGCAGAGCTGTGCTGTGCCAGAGCTGCACTCAGAGCCCCAGCAGAAGACAACAGGTACCTGCAGCAATCACAGAGCAATTCCTACAGGGAGTAGCAGCTCAAAATTCACACTAAGTTGGAACCCAAGAAGCATTAAACAAAAGAACTTCAGGAGCACAATGACAGAAGTCTGCCCTTGGTAATGAACCATTCTGACTCACTGCTCACTGTTTGTAAGGCAGATATTCACATATGGATGAACTCTGGAATGAAACCCACCAGCCTCTCCTGCAGGATTGCTTCACTTCATTGATTTCTGTCTCATTTACACATTCTCTTCAAAAATTCCAACCTATCCCTCTTGAAAGACAAAAGGCTGACAAGTTCTTAACTTGAATATCAGGAAGGCCTGACCACTGTGCCACCATTTGACAGGAGGCAGCCCATGAACCCAAGTTTTGAGTGCCTAAAACTGTTCTAATTTTTAGGTAATTGATAGGACACATGCTGACCAAATATTGGAGACCAATTTCTAGAATGTTTGCTTTCATTTTTTTGCTTATAAACCCTCCCCACATTCATTCCCCTCTATCACCAATCCATGGCATTTCCAAGTGCAAGTGGAACGAGTCAGGGAATGTGCCCATGTAACATAACCTTGCATTACTTTTAAGAAACTCATAGGCTGATGGGAGAGTCTAAAATTGACAATCAGTAGCATACACCAAGCATGTCCAGCAATGCAGTGTAACCCAATACAGGGATTATAAAGGGTCAGATGATGGGATCTTAACAATAACAACCACTGAGGAACAGGAGCAGTCATAGAGAGACACCCTGTGGGAAAAACACCAAGGGGAAAAAAAAATCACCCACCACACCTCCAAACTCTTCCAGATATAAATATATCAGATTAAGTTTGTTGCTTAAATAGAGTAAGGACATCTGACTTTGGAAGAATTTGCCCAAGTCGCTTGACAGGGAGCTGCAAAGTCAAACCCTGAAGAAGCAGCAGGCACAGCAGGGGCTGGATCAGGGCAGGATGGAGCAGCAGGGAGGGGGAGAGGAGCCCTCCACTGCTGCCCCAGCTCAACCAATCTCACTGTGCTGAGATCTCTCATCATCTCCCATGATCTCTCCCTTCATCACTGTGTTGATGCCTTGTCATTTCCTCTGCCTCTAGAGAAGCAAGTGGAGCTGTATCTCCTGTTATGTTGGGACCTGGATTCTTCTTGGTGATTTATTTATTTTTTTGTTTCAATTTTTAGAGAAGTCTGAGAGCAGCTACAGTACCTATGCAGTAGCAAACAACCTCTGTCATTATCCATCTTCTTGATTACAGGGAAAAGAAAACATTAACAATTTTAGGGAAAAAAGAAGAGCATGGAGAAGACTTTGGACATGATAGAAATCAAGGACAGAACATTTGAACCTAAATCAGGGCACTCACCACCCTCAGTGGCTTGTCCAAAGCAATCCTGTAGGGAAATGCAACAGCAAGTCATGTGTATGCCTTGGTTTGTATCAAAAAGGGCTAAATAATCAGCAGATGGATTTCTAAATTATTTCAACTGGTTCAAATTATTTAAAAATATCAAAAGCCCTATGATTCTGGGGTAAGAGACAGCCCCACAAATGAACCTTGACACTGAGATTTTGATGGTGGGGGTCTGGAGATGATACAAAAGACAACTGAGCTGCTCCTTGCAGTCTGGGCTGACCCAGGACAAACCTTTGCCCCATTCAGAACCAAAACCTGTTCCAACTCTGACCCCCAAAGACTGACTTTCTGTGTTTTCTTGCCACTGAACAGCACTTCACCTCCCCTGCCACCTCCCAACTCTTTTTTTTACTGACCACATTCTAAAGTGGCTGGAGCAGCATGTGCAGTTACACAGAGCAGATCTGTGGCTATAGGGGGGAGTTTCTGCTCCCAGATATTATTTATAGCACAAACATGGGCAAAATGCTGAAACGCTCAGCACTAGTTTCTGCTAACTTGGTATTTTCCTTTCCCAGCTTGTTATTTATGCGACCTTGGTGAAGCACTTCTAAATACCTGAGTGTTTTCATCCCTGGATGTTTGTTTGTTTCCCAAAGCACAGTGCTAACAGCTGCCAAAAGGAGTAGGAAACCAGCCTGTGGTGAATAAAAAACAGGTCTGTGGGACACCATGAGTAATTCTGTTATTTTACGGGAAACAGGTAATTTATGATGTTTGTTATCTGACCACAACTTCAGGGACTGAACTACAGCTCTACCTGGGACTTTTCACCAATGGGCAAACCCAAAAGGTGCCCTGAGCTGCCTCAGTGTGGCTGCACCTTCTTTGGGACAGAGCTGAGGCTGGTTATGGCCATCAAAAGGGGACACTAACCCTGCACCAGGGACTGCCTGGGGACAGAGACCCTGGGGCAGCACTGGCTCCTGTCTGATGGGCACAGCTCGCCCAGACAAGGCAAACACGGTGCTCAATCTCACACTACCCATGGGCATTACACAGGGCATTTGCCAAAATGTTTACTACTATTGACCAAGGGCTTGCTATTGCAAATCTGTGTGCAAAACAGGCTCAGAGATTCAATACTTGCATCAGAAATGCAAGCTCAGACCTTGAGAGAAGACATTAATCTCCCTGAAAACTGTGTAAGGACCCATCTGTGACAGCATATGCAACTCAGCAATTATTTACTGCTAACTCTACCTTTATTCTCACAAATTATCTGTGTGCTGGGTTTGCAGGGCAGAACCCCAGGAGTGACAAAAGCCTCATGCTAAAACCGGTGGCTAGAATTAAATGTACCCTCTCTTTTTAGGCCAAATCTACAGTTTCACTCCCAGTGTTGCCTGGCAGCACCATTAAATCAGAACTGCAGTAACACGATGTCAAGGATTCTTCAAGAAGCAACACCAAAACCTTTGCAAGGAGCAATCACCTCCACGTTTATATGAAACACTGAATTCAGCACCAGCAGAGCAGATGAGAAAAAGTCATCCTAGGAAATAATGTCACCCTTCACATTGAAATAGGGTGTATCTTTTTTTTACAGCATCCAAATCTATCACAGCCCCACAGCTCATACTCCTGCCACCAAAACGAGCCCACAGGCAGTGATGATGCAGAGGCCACATGGCCACCTCGTCCTGTACACATGGGACACGTCCTTCCCTGACCTCAGGCTGGCAACAGGTGGAAGGATTTCTTCTAGAGTTACTCCAGCTGAGCCCTGGCTGGCTGCAAACTCTTCTCCATCTGCAGTTCTTTGATGGCACTCTAATGATTAAATATAAATTGGGACTCATTCCTGCTGTGCTGGAATGGGGCAGGAGATCTCCTGGGAGGCAGAGCACATCCCTCTGCAGTCAAGGACTTGCTGAAGGATTTATGGTGATTCCGTTCATCATAAATGACAGACAGGGATAACGAAGTCGGATGGATAGCAAGGAGATGCTTCTTGTTAAAAGTCTTGCTTCTCTGTCATTAAGGCTCTGACCTTTGTGCCATGTGTCCTCCTGGGCTACCAGCACTGATCACAGCTTGCACTGCCCCTTCTTCCACGGAGGAAATATCACCTCAGGCTCCATTTGCTCCATCAGGGTGCAGGGTAAAAAACTTCGATGATAAATCCTGCCTGGGAGAGATTTCACTGAGAGAGATTTCATTACTTGTGTGAGGCCTTGCTGTAGCTGAAACTGTCAGGTTTTTTATACCTTAGAAATTTATTAAATATGACAGAAAAGTACAAAGGAGATGGAAGAATAGTGTAGAATGCAGAAATCTTCCTAGGAGTAGCGTGAACCTATCCAGACAGTGCCAGGCAAGTGCAGGAGCATCCCAGGCCCTGGAGCAGCTCTCCTGCAATGATCCCAAAGCCCACAAGATGGAGCAAACCTTCAGTCTTTATAGGATTTCCTACCACACATTTTGGGATGGGCTGGGTCACGGAGGAGGCTTCTCACCCATCCGGGAGCTGCAAACATTGCTGCTGCATTTTTCACACTTTAGCTGAGCAAGTCTCAGATCATAAATGAGAAGTCAGCAGAAACCTGCAAGAGTCACACATTGAATCACCTTGGCCAAAAAGTTTCACATAAGTATAGTCAGGTGAATTTTAAAGATTAGTGATCTTAAAAGATTTTCCTGTGTTGGGGGAAGGGGCTCCTGGCCTGAGCCTCATCCCTCCTGGTCCCTGCAGTGGAGGAATGTCCAACACCAGCCTCCCACGGGGCTCATGGCAACTCCCATCACTGTTTGTCCTCCCATATCTCCGAGTATTTTTGTTCAAAACAGCAGAGAAAAAGCAGACAGCAATTAAAAATATCAGGCATGGCTTATTTTAGCTCAGTGCCCAAATTCCTTTTTAAAGATTCCTGGCAAGGACTGGGTCTTCTTTTTAACTAAAAGCACTCAGAAACATTCTACTACATACAGATTTAAGTGGGGTTTTATTTCCCCTCCACATTCCCAGCGGCAGCATCCACCTTCTGAAGAGAGAGATGTTTGTAAAATCAAACCCTGTGGGTCTGGTGTTTCACCTTGTTCACCTCTTGGCTTTGTTCTGGTATTACCAAATCAGAATTTCTGGAGATTTCTTCATACTGCGAGGTCAGGAAGGATTCCAGAGGAGCACAGGAGGCAGGAAGGCTCCTCTCTCCAGCTCTGCTCTCAGGCACTAGATGTCCTCAGTTACCCTGGTGAGGCAGGCTGTGGTTAAACAGCAACACACAGATGAGATAGGAATTCAAACAAAGCACAGGCAATTTGTATTTCACCTGTGAACAAATAAGATAATGATTGCAAGTATGTCTTTATTACCTCCTCCTCAGCTGCATTATACAGACTGTGAACAGTTGAACATTTGCAACAAAATATCACTTCAGAAATGCAACAAAGCAAGCTGGAAATCTGCAAAGGGCAAAGTTAAAGGTCCTGGGGAACAAACTGGGTGCAGGAGCAGCTCCCTTGATCGGCAGGAGATGCCCCAGGGACGTCATGGTCTCCCTTTCCCTCCCTGTGCCACCCAAGACTGACCCTAAGCAACAACTGAGAAAAGTTGGATATTCTTATTCTCTTCTTCTGGGCCCCCTTCTTCACGCTGTACTTCCACTCTTCATAGAAGTTCCTAGAAACAAAACCCTTGCAGAGCCAGGCATGTAGAGAATGACAAGAGGGGCTCAAGAGCTACAGCTCCACCACTCCACTTGGATTTCCAGCTCCTCTGCTCAGCTCTTGCCAACTGGAAACTGCAACCAGGCTCTGAACTTTGGCCCTGGAGGTTTTACACATAATACCCCCAAATACAGCAGACCATCCTCAACCCAAACCCACCTCAAATTCCCATCTTCTCAACAACTTCATCCAAAATCACCCTGGTAGTGTCCCAGCAAGCTGGGAGGCCAGGCTGACTGCCAGCATTGTGCCAACATGGATGTGTTGGACTGAACTAAATCCAGAAAGCTGATGGAAAAGCCAATACAAAACTCCATGGCTATAGCATTAAAACAAATGAATGCAAACTAAACTTTAAATGGGGCACAGGCCTTGTTACACATCTCATTTTCTTCTTGTAGGAAAAGCCTTGAGAGCACCAATTCCATGAGCTCTGGGTAAGGAACTGGACTTGGGATCATTCAGCTTCCTGTTCAAAGCACTGGTGGTTTGTAGCAGCAGGGAGCAGTCAATTTATGAAGAATTTGCAAGGAGAAAATCCTCAAATGCTGCTGGGAGAAATTAAAAAGTACAATGCCATGGGAGTAATCTTAATGGGCACACTCGCAGGTTTTTTTAACACCTATGCTCACCAGCAACCTAGAAATAAGAACAAAATTCAGTGGTGGTTGTGAAGTTTATGGACACACAAAAAGTAGGGGATGACAAAACTCTGAAGAGAGGAGAGTGAGACTGAATAATCTCAACTACTGGGTGACCAGGGTGCAGAAACAGTCGTCACTCTTCGAGATAGCTGGGTGTCCCAGGGGGAACAAACTCCAGAGAGCAACACAAACCCCAGAAGCCATGTTCCAAATGGGAAAGGCTGTGGCAATTCCTAGGTGCAAGGATAGATAAGCAAGAAGCATTTTCAACAACACAAGGACACTTCTGTATCACTGGAGGGATGCTGAGTGAGCCCAGCTTGGCTCCCTCAGTACAGCTGATGGAGAAGCAGAAATTCTGACCTGATATTCTGATGTTTTCATTCAGATCTCTGACCTGCCTGGGGCTAACCTTCCTTCAGACAAAGCCACTGACCCTCTGCACTCCACCCAACACCACAGGCCAAAAGAAATCAGACCACGGTGATTTACTTCAAAGCCCTGAAATAACACACACCGAACTTTCCCAAGCACTCAAGGAGAAACAAGAGAAATGCTGAAGTGGTTTTCGTAGCACACTTTTTAGTTTATTGACCTATACAAAATAATAGGTCTAAAAAATTCAGGAGTAGTAAAAGAATAAGCAAAAAGAGCTTTCGCATTTCTAGAAGGCTATACAAATATGCAAAACCAAGGAAATAAGTTATTTTTTATTTTGTTTTTGTTCGTTTAATTCCAAATCGCGACTCTAATAATACAAACAACTAAGTACCAGCTTAACAAGTGTGTCCTTCTGTATATATTACATGCTCTGGAATACTGGTAAAAAATGTCAAAAAAGTTTATCAGAAACCTTTCTATTCACAATATGAACAAGGAGTAACTAATCTTTTGTATAAAAGAACAAAAGAGCACCATTTCTGGAATCCTGAAGCACAGTACAGCTGAGAAACGAGAGAGATTTTACCGTATGCAGACGAGTCATCAGGAATCAGGCAGGATAACCCCATGCCAGTTTGTTCCTACAGATGGATGACCTGAGGTAGGTTTATCCCTCTTAAACCAGGACTGCAGTCACATGGTTTTTTTTTTTTCCTACACAAATGGTTCTGTGAAAACGCTGCTCTGTCACTCAGTGACTTTGCAACGCACCTGGCAGTTCAGGTGACTCGTGGTACAATCCTAATGCCCCTCATTTTAAGGCACCCGCTCGGCTGTTTCTGTTTGTATCCACCTTAAAATACTGGCCATTGCTACCAAATTGTTCCCTGGGGCTCTCCACTGTGGGTCCTCGATCCACTGTGGCACAAGAACGTGTCACTGTCACTCAATGAACAGGGGTCACCATGCAGCCACGGTGAAAATTTGCCTAGTCCTCCACACTGTGAAGTTGTACCATGGAAAGGTCATTAAATGGGCCGCTATTAATTATTTTTTATCAGGGAAAAAAAGAGTTCAAAGTTGACTGCTTCTGTTTCCAAATCCACAACTACCTATAGTTTTACACAACGTATGTGTCAGCAAATTTTTTTCATTCCAGAAGTTGCTTGTGGTGCTAACAAACACTCTTAATAACACCCCAAAAACTGGACAGACTCATTCAAACCTCCATAATAAAAAAAACTCCAGCCTTCCTTCAAGTAATGTTCCAATACTGATTCAGTCACCCTTTGCCTCACTCACACACACAGTATCTATCCTTCATAAGCCTATGAAACCTCTTCCAGGTCCTCATAAGCCATGGCAGAATAAATTTTCATTTTTTCTTCTTCTTTCAGACATCAGACTTGTGCTCCTGAAATTCCCGGTTTTTCCATAAGAGTCTCCTTTTCACATTTTTTTTTTTTCCTCTGAGGTTTGCCTTCAACACCTTCCAATCTTCCCAAAAAGTGCTTGCTGAGTATAAATACTTCAACCAAGTGCTGCATCTGGTCATCGATGAACTGTGGCTTGCCCTGGCTCCCGTGGGCTGTATGAATTCACAAAGAAACTCCATTTGTGGTAAGACTTTGTCTGTTTGCTACAGTCCCTCTTAATGCTGAATTCAACCTTTCCCAGCAGAACAGCTTGCTTCCTCTTTTTGCTCCTTTTGCCAGTTCCACCCGAGGTCCGCCTCGGAGCCGCGGTGTTTTGTGCAAGGCACGCAGGGGGAGGGAAGAGGGGCAGCACGGGGGGCTACACCAGCGTCCCAGGCTTGGAGTCCTCATGCCAGTACAGCCTCTGCTCACTGCTGGGCAGCTCTTCCTCCACGCCATCCTCCTCCTCCCCTCCCAGCTGGCTTGGCTCTGCGTACGTCCTGCAACACAGACAAGGCACCAGCATCAGCTGATGGCTAAATTCATGGATCCCCCTTGGGCTCAAAGTCATGCTGGTGATTTTGAGTTTGCCTCCAAAGACAAACCTATTTTTTGTGCTGTTATCGGTAAAATTGTGTGCAAGAGAAATCTCAGCTGCTCAAAACTGTCACAGTATCACAGATTGGTTTGGTGGGATCTTAAAGCTCATCTTGCTCCAGGCAGGGACACCTTCCACTACACCAGGCTGCTCCAAGCCCCATCCAACCTGGCCTTGAGCTCTGTCAGCTCTGTTGGGTGCACTAATTGCTTGTTTGCCATGATCACATTCAAATAAAAAATAAAACAGATGAACAATCAGACAACTGATTCAGAATATGGAAAATAAATAGCTAATGAACCTCATTTAGATAAAGCTGCTAATACAAGCAGAATTTTCAAAGCTCAATTATAAGAAATTAAAAAATTAGTAGAAACAGTATTTTTAAACACTGTTGCCATAGATATTTTAAATCACTTCAGTAAAACAGCCCATAGCACATAGTTTAGAAAAAAAAAGGATCTAGCAGCAGCTTTTATGTATTCCCTTACACTTTCATTTATTTTAAAACAAACAGAATTAAAAATTCAGTATTTTCACACAAGTCGGTCTGGCAGCAAGCACAAACTGCAACCCACAAAGCAGGAGGCACACGTGGGGTACTTATTACACTGAGCATAAGTGTATTTAAATGTGATGGCATTTGTGGGGGCAGAGTCATTCCCCAGGGCAGGAGCTTTCTGTCCTCACAGACAAGTGTTCTGTGGTGGGGGGGACACATCAAAAATGCCACGCAGAAGCAGTGAGAGCTGCAGGATTTCCTGCAAGGACCAAGCAGACCCTGGGGTCTCTGCAGGCCTTGGGAGAGTCCCACAAGCAGGGGCAGAAAATCATATCTTCTACTCACCTGCTCTGCAAAGGAAGGTTGCCATAAACATTCCCATAACAGCTGGCGTAGGAGGAATGAGACAAGGTATCGTAGTCTGAAAGTCCCAGTGCAAGGGGGTTTCTCCAGTTCCCAGCAGTGTTTGTAGAAGATGCTGGAATTAAAAAAAAAGAGGATTACAACAAATTAGACCTTTCTTCAGCTAAATCAGCAGAGGCAAACAAGACAATTCTCATCAGTGATCTCTATGGGGTTTTGCAGGACACAGGCAGACAATAGAAACACAAAAAATGATTTACAAGCCCTGTAGGGAGGCAAGCACTGTACAGGTGCTGGATCTTTTAAAGTGCTTTCTGACACATTCAGTGATGCTCACTGGGCTGTATTTTGGAAGCCATCACAGCCACTGCATTTACAACATGGCATGAAGCTTTGTACACTGCTTCTGGTTGCTACCTACACCTGTCTGAAACTCAAATGTAAAGGCTGTTTTACCCTTAGGAGCACGTACCAAGCAAGACTTTCCTTCCAAGAACGGAACAAGATCCTACTTAGGTCCTGAAAGGTGGAACAAGATCCACCTTTCAGGACAGAGCTCTGGCCTCTGCTGACTTCACTGAATTAGTGACAGGGGGCAGAGCCGAAAGCACAGCAGGGACTTACAAAAACACTCAAAAAACACAGATGAAATCAGACATTACCCGAAGAGAAGGACGACACCCGGCTGCTCGGCGAGCACGGCGTCTGCAGACCAGCAAAGCCCAAACTCCTCTGAGATCCTCGGTCCGACTCAAAGCCTGCCTGCAGGCTGTGACCCTGCTCCTTCTGGCTGGAGGCACGCTGGTACCAGCCACGGAGATGCTCTGCTACTAAGGCCTTGTGAATGTTTTTGGTTATGTGCTCCGTTTTAGCAACCTGCTTCCTCGGGAGCCTCAGGGTTGCGTAGGGGTTGTGTGGAACTCTGTCCACCTCGTCCTCGTGGTAGGACCGGAATTCCCGGTACCGCTCGTATCCGTAATGTGCCGAGGAGCGGTAGGAGGGATTGACACTGTACTGCCCCTCCGTGTCACTCTCATAAACATATCCTCCATTGTAATACACGTCAGGCTCCGTGTACGGGGAGTATCCAGAAATATAGTAATTAGAGGAAAGCTGCTCCTGGTTTTTGTGGAAGACAGCACTGCGGACTTCCTTATGGGCCAGGTTTGGCATGCTTCCTGAACTGGCAGCAGAAATGTTGTGTTTCTTTGACCGTCTTCGACCCCTGGTCCTGTTGTCGAGCGTCTGAGTGGTGTAATACGGATTGGGAGTGGGTGTCACGCAGTAATACTCTGTGCTTGACTGGCTGGTGTAGGATGATCCATCATCCAGGACCTCTGTGCTGCTGCTCCGCTGGGATTTGGAGAGGGAGAAGGCTGTCTTGTCAGCAGGAGCCTCGGACAGCAGGTGGGTCTGGGATTCCAGACTTCCGCTGCGCTGCCGGCAGTGGTGTGGGGAAACATCTGGCCTGGAGCAACACAGATGTTGGCTGGTTACAGGCAGTCTCACACAAACACACACACAGAGCTGGGGAGAGCACACATGCACAGGTCAGCTGCCTCCCCAGTCCAAGCACAACACAAATCCTGCCTTATCTTTCCACACAGAGTATTTGCAATGCACAGAATTCAGTTTGGCCGAATTTAGTATTGGCTGCACCAGTAGGAGATCTGCCTTACAATAATCTGTCAGGGTGAGCAAGGTTAATTTGTGACAGGGACACACTGAGCTAAGGTCAAAACCACACATTTGGTAATGATTTACAGGAAGGCTCCCTCAGCTTTTAGAAAGGTAAAGCCCACACAAGTAACGAGCTTGGAGCAGAACATGGAAAGATGGTTTCCTTTGGATCTGTCTCTCAAGGCTGCACTATCTCAACCAACCAACTCTTCAGCTCTTGCTAACATTTTAAGATTCTTAGCATCTCTCTTGCTCCAGCATGGATTGTCAGCTGTCTAATAGTACAGGTGAGCTCATATTACAGCTGGCTTCCCGTATTAATGGCTCTAACCAACATTTTGAGAGCCTGCTGTGGGAAAACTGTGCAGCAAATGACATTTTGCCCTCTTAACACCATTTGCTTTGATTGTTGTGCTTCCCCAGCTGGACATGGCAGTGAAGCAGGGTCCCTTACTGCAGGTGGCTGCTGCTGTAGGCGTTTCGTGTGAGCACAGGGGTGGTGGGCATGCTCCTCCCTCCGTGGGGCTGCGCCGGCCGCTCCAGCGTGCGGAAAGGGCTGCTGTGCGTCGAGAGCACCTCCCTGCAGCAAAGGGGACAAACCCCGTGAGGTTAAACATCATCACACAAGGCACAGCAGACCCAGTACGGGTGCCTGAAGCCTTGGAGAAACAGAAGAAAGGGCAGGAAAAAATGTAGGTGGATGTGTGAAAAACAGAGCTGTTAAACAGGGAGGAAAATTCAACCCCTTCGTGTGGATCAAGGGAAGTGTTCACAGGACAAGCTGCTGGCAAAGGACAGAATCATCAAGGAGAGAGAGAGCAGGTAACTGAGAAGCAAATGAATTAGGTTTTCAAATGAAGCACATCACAGCTGAATGGGTACACATGGCTATAATCTGACTCCTGAACTTCATGTGGAGGAGTGTTCTGGTTATCTTGAGGGACAGATGAGAAAAAAGCAAAGACATGGCATTGTTCGAAATTTTAAAATGTTTTTAAGTGTGTCTTTAACGGCCTGCTCACACGAGACAGGCCAAGAAATCTCAGGATCAGTGGGAATCTCTATACTGGGAACAGCTCCTAGCACCAGATCTCACACAATCACACATGACATGATCACACAATCACCTGCAAACCGACTGCTATTGATGTGCTCCATGGAGATGTTCTAGCCCCTAAAGTGCCCAAATTCCATAGATACACACACTAATGATGGAAGCTGGCTGAATCCCAGTAACTCTGCTTTTAAACAGAGCCTTCTCCATGAGGCCTTACATGAATTATGTCTGTTTAACAATACACCTGCTGAAATACTGATACCATCAGGAGGGATGGATAGGGTTTGGTGCTGCCTGAATCCACTAAGCACAGTCATCAGGAAAATGACAAGTTGCTAAATTAACACTGAAGAAAACCCAGAAACTGACACAAAGAATGACAGCAGTGGTAGGCACGAGCAACTCCTTAAATACAGCCCTTACTATTAAATTTCTCACTCATCTCAAGCCTCTTCATAAAAACAACACTACTCTTTGTTTTGAGACACTGTGTCAACTATTCATCCACACTTTTGTTCCTAAGCAGGAAATTCAGCTCCCATCACCAAATCCTGTAAGGCCAGAAGAGCAGAGGGGCAGTGGCTGTGCTGGAATGCTCAGCAGGGGCAGGATGGAGCTCATGCCAGCAGGTGGAGAATGCAGCAGCAGTGAGATGTGCCTACCTGGAATGTCTGCTTTCCAAGAGCTGCTCATTTATGGATGACTTCCTGAGATGAATTCTCTCCACCCCAAGGGACTTTGGTGGAGGAAGTCTTGGAGAAAGCTGAGCAGAGCTGGGTCTCTGTGCTGCTGCAGGAAGTGATTCACTGACTGTTGGAAAGGAATATGCATTTTGTTAGAGCAAAATCTGTGATATTTTTGCCCTGGGTGCAAATCTGTGGCCCTAAGGAGAATCACTTTGCAGTACAGAGACAATGACAGGAGCTGTGGATCCAGAAAAGATTTCCTGCCAGCACTGAGCTCTCTCCACACAGACAGGACATCGTGGAGGCTCCTACAGATCCCACAGCATCAACTCCTATGGAGACTACACCCAACTTGGGGCTGTGCCAGATCCCAGAATGGAACTTCCTGGGAAAACATCTGTTTGCAGAGCAATCCTTTCCAGAGCCAAGCAGGCAAGCTTAGCCTCTGCAAAAGGCAGTTCCTGTCCCTCACCTGCCAGCTCTTGAAAACGACATTTTAAGAATTAGTTTTGAAGCACAACCTAAAAGGGACTGACTTCAAAAGGGACTGAATGAGCTAAGACAACTGACAGACACATTTGGCTGAAGGCAATCAGGAAGATGCTGGTTTGATCCTTGTTCTCACTTTGCTCAGGGCACAACCAGATCCCGACAGAGCCAACAGGAAACTCCAACTAACACATATAAATGCAGGACGAGCATCACAGAGAACATGTTCACAAGCCTGGCTCCACTTCTACTTGTACAAGCAAGAATCAGATGTAAATCCATTTTATAGCACCACCTGGTTTGTATAGGTCTAAAATTGGGAAAAAGTGAGATGAGAATCAGGCCCAAACTGAAAAGTGAGTAATAATTGAGATAATGTTTGTCCCCAAATGATGATTTTCCAGTTTAAGGGAGAGGCAGGCCATGTCCTTTCCACCTTATGGAACAGGGTGTGAGTGTGTCTGTGGGTGTGTGTGTGAAATGAGTAAGCTGAGCAAACACCAACCCATGCAGATAAACGTAAATAGAGTGTTAGTATCTGTGACTATTCCACTTTTCTCTAAGTTTTATGGTAGCTGTGAGATCAGAAAGGCTGGGCTAATTCTCTCGATTTGTAAACCCTTCAGTTTTAGGCCAGGCCCTACAGACAAAATATCTGATACCCACAGTGTCCTCAGCTTGCAGGTTGGTCATGTTAAAACCAACTTCCTTCTTTAAAGATGACTCAGGTCAGCTCACAAAGCAGAAAGTTTCAATAACTAACCCATTAAGAGGAAAGACATTCCAGAGTAGCTATTTTTCCCTCTGCTATAAAGTAACTTGTCATTAAAAGCCACCAAAATTATAGAATCATATAACGACTTGTATTGGAAGGGACCTGAAAGCTCATCTAATTCCAACTCCCTGCCATGGGCAGGGACAGCTTCCTCTAAAACGTTTTGCTCAAAAAGCCCTGTCCAGCCTGGCCTTGAACACTTCCAGGGATGGGACATGCTAAAGGACATTAAGTCAAAGAAATATCTCTGAATGGACAAACTTCTTGGGGGGGAAAAAAGGATAAGCATCATACCATCATCATAGGTGGTAGTGTCTGACAGGGAACTGCTCTCGGATGGAATGATATCATCTGTGAATAAAAACAAACACTTTAAGCATGAAAGAGCCAACATCAACTTACAAATATCTTAATACAGTTTATTTTCTTGAGTTTCAGAGACAGCTGATACTTGTAACACTGCAATTCATATTCTTTAGCCCCCACAGCCTGAAGACAGTCCTGGTACATCATCACTCTGTGTGTTCACTGCAGTTCAGCAAGCGACCCAGGTAATTATCAAAGGAGATTTTTTTTTTATTTTAATCTGCAGCAGGAATCAAGCCAAGATTTACAAAGGTGTTTTCCACCCCACTTCCAACAGATCTCACAGGGTGTTTTGGTGCTTCAGTAGGAGTCAGGAGCCTTCACAGACATGTACAGCTTGGCTGTTAGCAGCTAATCTCCTCTAGGTACACCTGAAACCCCACCAGGTAGGTACAAAAAGCCTTTTAAAATTTGGCATTCGCTTTTGAATGTTTCATCAGCATACAGATCCTGTTTCAATTAAATTTAGATCAATCCAGAATAATTCCACTGATTTCCATCAAGGTATTGCAAATTCCAACAACACAGAAAACAGGAACTGTTGTATGGGCATACTAATTTTTTGTTTCTTTTTACATTGTGTTATTTATTCACAGCACTTCACTATACCTGTCTCACCTTGATGCTACACACTGCCCCTCACAGAGAAACAGCCTGTCCTCACTCAGGTTTGCAGCAGACCACCAGCAGCAGAGAAATTAGGCTGAACTGGAGATAATTAACCCAGGGCCAGCTCAATCCCTAGGCTGTTTCTGGCAAGATATGGCACTGGTGGGGTGAAAAATCTCCATGAATCTTCAAGCATGAGCAAAAGGAAGCAAAAAAAAAAAAAAAAAAAAAAAGACAGTGGCAGCACTTTGTATAAGACACCTGCTTGTGCCTTCAGCCACCATGAGCACGTGCAATGTGTGCTGCTCCTGCTGTCACAATTTGCTGCCAGGAAAGGTCTGGTTACAGGAATGTAGTAAATAGAGCAGCTGTTGAAGAACAGCAAAAATCAGGACTGGCCTCTGCCCTGGGGGAACTTGTCAGACCACCGAGGATGGGCTGCAGCTCTGCTTGCAACCTGACACTGGGAGAAAGCTCCAAGGGAGCTGATTCATGTGGATTTGACCACGGGGTGGTAAAATGTGGAACTGGGCCCAGTGTGGGGAGGAACAAAGCCTGCTGAGGAAGAGAAAAAAGCCAGCCTAAAGCTACAGTACTGGATTCCGGGGGGTATGCAATGCTGACATACTCGGATACGGTGACATATCTGAATTTAAATCCCAGGTCTGTGCAAATCCCTGCAAGGGAGAAAGAAACTCTGGGCTAGAGAGGGAGAAAAGGGAAGTGGAACACAGAAAGCAGTCCAGTATGTCCTTCACCTCCTATCCCTTGGGGCTGGGATGGAAATAGCTACGGTTTGATTCGATAAATCAATGGGAATATTTAACATACTACTTCCAACAAGTCATTCCCTGAATTCACAGACACAATTCAGTGACTCATCACTGCTCAACCTTCTGAAACCAGACCTGGAGAGCACGGCTGGTGACAGTGACAAGGTTACACATAAAATCAATCACTGATAAACAAATACAGGCTGCAGGGTGAGAGTCTGGGACTGGAAGGGAATGCAGCTGCTTATTGCTGGCTTGGACAACAGGGCAAGAAACTGCCAGCAACAAACAACAGCTCCCATGGATGGATGGATGGATGGATGGATCTCTCAGCCCTCCTGGTCATTACCACACACCAGGTGCCCCAGGTAAAACAGGACTTTCCACAGTCGGTATCCAGATTGGTGAGCAAGAGACTGGAAAAACAGATGTTTCCCTCCCCTCTGTCAATCAGGAACAAGCTGGGCCACATTAAACACTGATCGTCAGCCTTTCAGAATAATCACTTTGTGATGATGGATAGCCCAGTGATGCCGTGGTGTGTCAGGGGTACGGATCCAAAACTCCTTCAATTGGCGTGGATATTAACAGGTTTTCACACAGTATCCCGTGAGGCAGCAAGAATCTCACTTCCCTTAGGAGAAGCACACTCTCAGAACAGAGGGGCCCAGAGAATCTCCTTTTACTGTGCTCATCAGTGGCCAATGGATTTAGTAAAAAATCTGTTTGCTACTAACTGCATTCATAAACTCCTAAACTTAATTTATATCACTTCCTGGAAATCAGGAATTTTAATTCAAGAAGCAATGTCTTTCATCCTTATTTCCTTGATCTTGCAGAAAAAACCTGCCTGCTCTGTTTCTGCCAGAACTGAAGCACCACAGGAGGGATGAGGGGGAGATGCTGCATGTGGCATCTCAGATGCACAACTGCACTCAACACATCACAAATTCAGGCATCAGAAAAGCTTCATCCAAGGTGTTGCTGCCAGCCTTTTTGTGCACAGCACCTTCAGCCTATATCTGGTGCTGGGACATGTCTGTGCTTGCTCCTAAAACTGTGGCCTACTCTGCCCCCAGCCTACAGCAGTGCACTGAGTATCAGATACAGCAGTTTCATCTTTTTTTTCATATTTAACTGCCTTGGAGAAGATAAAAACCATACAGAGAAGATGTAAACAAAGTTTCTAAGTAAGCCAAATTTCTCTTTTTCCCTCCTGTTTGCATCAGAACTTGGGGAATTCTCTCACCTGGTAGAGCCAGAGTTGATTTCTGGGTTGGTTTTTTGCCACACTTGATTCTATATTCATTTATGGAGTTTTCTATCTCTTGCAGCTTTTTTACAGCATCAGCATACTCCTGCTTTCTTTTCTTCTTCACGTTTTTGCAGAGATCTGGCTCACTGGCAAGTTTCTTTGCAGCTTCTACCAGCTTTTGGTGTATGATAAAATTGCTCTCCAAGTCCTGCAAAGTAGGATCCTGAAAATTCATGAGATGAGTTATTTTTCTGTACTCCAGAAAGAAATTATCAATGAAAGTCATTAAAAAGAAAATCTATTTTTGTGGTGATGAAGTGAAATCTTGAGCACAAAAGACAGAAATGCCGAATTTTATAAACAAGAGTCTCAGCATATGAAAGTCTTAGATCTTATTTCTGACTAGGGCACAATTTTGAGATCTCTTGGGCAAGGTCCAAAGTTTTGAAGCCCAGGTGACATAACACAGGCTCTTAAATTCAGGTTTAGGCTCCTAAACCTCCTGCTATGAGTCTAACCTTGAAAACATCTGTTCAAAATCTCTCCCTACTTCAGAGAAAATCAAAATGGAAATTGGTATCACCGTACCTACGTAAGAGGGAGTTTCAGGCTTTAATTAATTGTTTGTAAACTACTTTGAGAAGCTCAGATGAAAGGCACTGCAGAAGTGCTAAGCAACACGTTATTAAATCTGGTCAGCAGGATTTTGGTTTAATAGCATTTAAGCAGTCCACAAAATCACTTTGCTGCAGACAAGGAGCACACCAGCCCTGTGAGGCAGGGCAGTGAGTTTCTGGTGAAAGACAGATGCCGAGTGCCCAGCACCTACTTAGTTGGATGATACAGCTTGCTAACAAATCTCACAAGGAATGAGGGGGAATGGAGTGTGTCCAGAAACTGCAAACATCTGGATTACCATATCACTCATGTCAGTCTCTGCCAGCAAAGTTCATTTTAGCTTCTTGAGCAATTCAGGGAGGTTTTACTCAGGTGGAACCTTCATTAAGCCACAGGTAAAACTCCTCCTCCTGTCACCTGTCACACAGCTATGCTCACAGACAGATGATTTTGCAAGGGGGACAGTGCACAGCCCTGCCACCTTCTGGGTTCAAACACCATCCCAACACGAGACAAGTCAATGTTCCAGAAAAACTCAGAGCCATGAGCTACCAAATGGCATTATGCACCTGATCTTCTCTAATTAGCAGCAAAATATCCATTAAAATTCATGCAGCTGTGGCCAAATCAGGGGTTCAGGTCGGGTGAACTTGCAGAACCCACCAAAATTTCCCACTCCAAGCAAGCAACTGCTCAGCTGCCTCCTCTTGAAACACCCAGGGAAGAGCTGGATTGTCTTTGGCCACTGGTCTGGCCACCCCAGCCCTGCTGTGCCAACAAGCTCACCTCCTCACTGGGGAGCAGGTTGTCATCCAGCTTGAACGCTGTGCCAACACGCCTTCTCACCTGGGGAGGCTCCTCTCCAGCACCCAGAGGATACTCCTTGGGCATCTTGCCTGTCAGCTCCTGAGGAACAGAGAGGGCTCCAGGTAAGGCCCAGTGGGAGAAAGGGGCTCCCACCTGCCCAAACTCAGTGTAAGGTGCAGCTCTCACCGCTTCTCGCAGGCAGATTTTCTTCAGCTCCTCAACCTTCTGAAGCAGTTTTTCCTGAAGGAGTTTCTCTTTCTTCTTTAGTTCCATTATCTTCTCCTTCTTTTGTTCTTCACTGACCTCTGAATCCTGAGAGCCTGGAAAACACACTCTGTATCAGAGGATTTCCAGATAAAGGCCATTTTTATTGTCTAGTAGTCTCATTTCCCTTTTCACAAATGCAAGCCCCATTTACACTTGGCTACTTCACATCTACATGCAGTATTACCTGAGGAGATCAAACTGCCATTGCTGGCCATAATAAGCTGATTCTTGGCCTCCAAAGTCACCAGCTTTGACACTTTTGGTGTTCCCATCTCTGTCAGATCCATGGCGATATCATCCAAACTTCTGGCTGATGGAATTTTTGCCTGAAGGAGTTAAAAAAAAAAATCCAACCTCACTGAGTTACCTCTAATTAACTTCAGAACACATCATAGACGATGACATTTCACACCTCATCTCCCACAAAATTAAGGCTAAAGCAACAGCATCACACAGGTGCCTGCGGTATACAAGGGCTGTTTGGCATTCCTTTCCCCTCTCCCCAAAAACCTGAACCATCTCCCAGCTCAGAATCACTGCAGCTTTCAAAACAAACACAGGAAAGGAGACAAAAGGAAAGGCAGATTAGACACCCAGACATGGGAATTCCCTCTTCCTGATTACACTTCCATAGGCCTTAACTGCAGGCTAAAATGGATTGAATAACAATACCACCA
Source organism: Acridotheres tristis (assembly GCA_037013685.1). NCBI lineage: Eukaryota > Metazoa > Chordata > Aves > Passeriformes > Sturnidae > Acridotheres > Acridotheres tristis. Next base: position 4,884,519 of record CM072899.1, on the reverse strand, counting down.
CTAATAGACTGCTCAAAAAGCTGACAAAAACAATTTGTAGTTTTTCTCTGGAGAGTAGTCAATCTGTTGAAAAATATACGTTGAAGGATATACAAGAAAGGTGTTGAAACCCATGCTTGCAGTAAAATGCCTCATAACTTACTTTGCTTTGCTTCCTGTCCAGGTAGAACTGGTGCTGACTGATTGCCATCACCCAGATGGATTTGATCAGGGAAGTATTTGCATACCAGGTCTGCACTACCAGCCCACTCTGACCAAAGGTCCTTCTTGACACTGAAATTCTGAGGAGGTGAAAAGAAACGCAATTTCAAGACAGGTCTTGGAGGTTTAAAGTCCACAATGCTTCTCTCTTAACCAGGCAAGGCTCAGCCTTCATTTTAGGAACGCAAAAACTCAGATTTCCTTCATCCCATCACCCAGTGCTGCTGCAGAATTGGCCATGACAAACAGTCCTCCCCCTGCTCCAAGAATTCTCTGAATAGACTCACAAGGAATCTGAGAGGACACCCAGAGCTGAGACAGCCTCAGTCTACCCTGCCAAAAGCTGGATCAGGATCAGTCCCAAAGCCCAGAGTAAACTCAGGTGTTAGAGGCACCTCCCACCCCATCCACACACACGTGATGGTGAGTTCCCACTCTGGGTAAAGATTAACCCCATGACAGAACTGCCTCCTCCAGCCTCACCTGCGGGGATCGTGTACTTCCACAGCAAATTTCTTCTCACGGAAATAAAGATTTTCCAGCTGTTTCCATTGAAATAGCTAGGAGAATTGGGAGAGAGAAGCAGCACACGGTCACTAAATCATCAGTCCTCTCACCCCAAGGTGATGTAATTTCAGCAAATTACAATTCCTGTGTATCCTCAGCTATGGCATGGACTGAGCAGTAACTACATTCATAACATCAATTAAAAGAAGCACACAAATATAGGATGACCCCTCAGTAATTTCACACTCTTACAGACAATGTGCTGCAAATTGAGGATTTTGCCAGTGACAACATCTGCCTCCAACAACAGCACGTTTAATTTCATTGCTAGAAGTTCCCAGAGATCTTGGCAGGACAGTTAAAGTCATTTTCTCTCTGATTAAATGCAAAAATCTCTTTACAAAGTAATTTTATAGACAACTATGGTCTACTTCCCTGAGTCAGAACATCCCCAGGGAATGGCAGCAGCTTGGATAAGCCAAGACCTTCCTCTTGTGAAGACATTGTGTGAGACATCCAGTGTGACATTTTTGAGCAAAGGTACAGCATGTACAGAACAACAGCAGCTACAGGAGGAAGCCACCCCCAGCACATCCTCCTGCTAGAAACCCACATATTTCCTGCAAAGTGCCAGCTGGGAGAAGAGATCAAAGTCAGTCAGGGCTTGGCAGCTGCACCCGTGGGATCAGGATTTCATATGAATTTGCTCTCCTTTCACAGCAGCAGCATCAGCCAGCCCCTGGGGATGAGCCATGGAGGGCTGCATCTTCCCAGCCCAGCTCACAGGTTTAGGCAGCACCACCTCCTGCCCCCTTCTCCAGCGGTGCCAGGGTGCCTGGATGCACACGGGGACCTATGTGGTGTCCCCAGGGATGGCCCCCTGCCCATGATGGGATCCACAGGAGCAGCAGCACACTGGAGTTGACATCAGCTGCTTTCCAGAGCTGCAGCCCACATGGAGGTACGGGAGGCGCCTCCATCCAGCGGGGCAGGCAGGGACAGGGTTCAGGGAGAGATCAGCCTCTGACATCAGGGATCCAGCCAAGGCATCCAGGCCACCATAGCAACTCCCTCCTTTCCCCACTGGAGTTTTTCCAAAGCCTCCAAGGGTGCAGCCACCACACCAGAAACCCCCAGGACACACAACATTCCTGCTGGCCTCTGCCAAAACTTGACATGCCATGCTACCTCCTACTACACAAGCACTTCAAATTTTGTAAAAAACGACATAATATGCTGTGATGCATCTGAAACATGAATCACACAATGAAACTTAACCCAGTGCATTTGTGTTTTGAGGAAAAGGCTCTTCCAGCAGCTTTTCCCTCTGTTTAATTAAAACTTTCCTAGGACTACAACTAGAGCCTGCTGTAGAAAAGGTGAAGCCAAGTGGAAATGTAATTTACTTGGATTAATAAATTACTTTCTAGACGATTGTGGCAGTTTTCCTCTGTGCTCAAGTAAGTTTGTTTGTCTCATAGCCCTCCTGCCCAGTCAGAAGCGCCTCTTTACAACTTCGCACCGAACTCTGAAGATAAATACACTTAGAAACAGGCAAAAGGAAACAACCCGAGCAGTCTGTCAGGACACTGAGCAATAGACTCCTGTGGGTGCTCCAGCAGCGATCCCAGCCGGGATACCGGCAAAGCCCCGGCTTCTTCCCCGCGTCCCGCACTCACCTGGCCGCAGCCCCGATCCCGATGGCGATCCCAATCCCGGTTTCCCGGCCCCGCCGGGCAGTGTTAGGGGTGGCATGGGCAGGGCAGAGCCGAGCCGGCCGTGCCGTCCCTCTGTCCCTCCGTCCTGCCTCTGTGCTGTGGCAGCTTCGCCTCCCACTGCTGACACACGCCTGACATCACCACCCACCCGCTCCGCTGCGACGCCTCCCACACCCCTTTCCCCAGGATAAAGGGAAAACCCGACAGCGCAGGGAACGAGGAGGGTTCTGCCGAGGGGCTGCAGCCCTCGGAGCACCCCGGGTGTCTGTGGGGACCGGGGGCAGTGGCCTGGGGGCTGCCCGGGGTCCCCGCGGTGCCGTGTCCCGGCCCCGCCAGCCTTGACTCACACCCAGAGGCAACAGGTTGGACCAGAAGCATCATCCCGGCGTTCCCGGCCCGCTCCCACGCTCGTAAAAACCATGGGTGTGCTTCAAACATGACCTCTGGAAAAAACACTGCCTTGCTGCCTCTTATCGTGGCGGGTGATGACTCCCCGTCCCCTTTATCACTTCCTTTGGGTTTTTCCCCTCCGGACGCGCTCGACATTCCCGGAGGGCTGCGAGAGAAAGGGGACACCTGTCCTAAGGTGAGAAGGGTCGCGTTTGGCAGGAGGACAAAATGCAGCAGCCCCAGCACCCGGAGCAGCCTCCTGCCCTGTCCTGCAGGAACACAGGGGTCTGTGCAAATCCCACACCAGGATCACTTGCAGTGCGAGAAACGAAAAAAAGGCGTTTGCATTTTTAAGAAAACCTGCATGGAATTGCCTCAGGATGTGGGCAGAGCTTTGCCCCATTTCCTCCCCACCCTGTGAGATCCATCCCAGCCCAAAAGGAGCTGACGGGCGCCCCAAGCATTCACAGTGGGGTACATTCAGCACAAAGACATCTCTGCCTTCTTGCTCCAAGTCCAGGATAACTCCAGCTGCCCCCTCTGCTGTTCCACAGCAGGAGAGATAGCAATTGGTGTTGTACCCAAGACACCCTTTGCTCTTGAGGACTGAAAAGTGCCCTGACCTCAAACTATCTCGCTTAAGAACAATATAAGCTCCTTAGCTATCAGCTCATCTGACAAACCCGCCAAACTCAGGTCCCCGTAAAAAAGGCTGGTGATTAAATGAAGCTTCAGAATAAGTTGTGAGTTAATAATGTTTACACAGATGCACATAAAAATAATCCTGAATGGAAGTATTACAAGTTTCTGCCTAACACGCTTGGATTCATGAAGACCAGTAAGGAAAAAATGGACTCAATACAAACAAGGACAAAGCAATAAAGTAATAACTTTAACTGAAATTTTTCTAACTCGTGGTCAAAAGGCAACACTCAGGAAACAGTCACTGCTCTAGAGATATCCTGCTCCCTTCAAATACTCCCTACCCTGTACAGACATGTTCTTAAGTAATTCCTAATTTCAATCTTACCTAAACTACATGCATATTTAAAGACAAAAGAGTGGCAAAAAAAAAAATCTGGAACTGGTTTTTGAGGGCTGGAAGAACAATTAGGAATAATTAAAATGTTTTTGTGGAAGTTTTGCAATGTATGTTCCCTTTACCCAGATGATTAAGTCCACCTGAGCTAATTAATGTTTTCTTAATAGCCTTCCCATCCATGTCGGTTGTCAGATCCTTGAATGCTCCTGAAAACTACTGAGCATCCCAGGGGCTGCCTGTCTGACTCTGAGTACAACTTGGCCTGGTCAAGGTTGTTTTTCTGATTTTTTTTTTATTTTTGTAGAAGGTGGAGGTGCAGCTCTGATCACATCTCATTACCCAGGCACCTCTGTGCAGCAGCCAGACTCCTACCACCCAGCTGCTGCTTTTCCAGCCCACGAGTATAGGCTTCCCTGCATTTCTACTGTGACTGAATTCCAGATACCAAGAGCACTGAACAAAAAGGAATTGCCCTCCATCATCCTGCACAAAAAGAACAGTAATAGTCTAAGGCAACCCAAAGAGACATGGCATACCTAAATGTTGAAACACCTTAAGAGAAGCAGCTGGATTTTTACCTGGCTGATCTTGCATCTAGTTTTGAATAAAATGCAAGTTTGTCCTGGCCTGACAGCAAGAGTAAACTGGCTCAGAAAAACGGCCCAGTCAGGATCACAGGCAGGAGCTGGCAGAGACCCTGCCCAAAGACACCTGCAGGAGAGCTGCTCGGGCTCCTGGCTCAATATTGCTGTGAGCCTGATGGGTTTTGTTTAAAAATATAATACTTTAGTATTTTTTTACAAAGTTTCTTTTTGCAAGGAGGTGAAAATGTGGAAAGCAGCTGAGTGCAGGGGCTGTGTGGCCACACGCTGCTGCACCAGCCCAGGTGCCAGAATTGCACCTGGGATGTTTCCAAGGTTAGGGACTAATTCTGACCAAGAGCTAAATTACCCAGATCTCTGGATTTCCACCCAGGGGGTCTTTGGGTAAGGTCAGCATGGAAGTGCAAGCCATGCCACAGTGTTTGCAGCAGCCTTTCCCTCGGGAAACACTTCCAAAGCACCTTGTGATACGTGCAGTGCCTGCAAGGAGGCTCAGCAAGCAGCACCTCAGGAGCTGGCTGGGAACAGCAATCTGCAGACAAATCTGGCAATTCAGAGCAAGGAAACATAAAAGATTTCTGCCCACAGGAATGCACCCCACCCGAAGAGGGAAATTACCACGTTGGCAGCAGCATTGGGAGCAGTGTTTCAGCCCCTCTGCTGCATTCAGCTGTCTGGCATCCTGCCTTCAGCTGGAATCCTGTGTTTCGCTGCTGTGCCTGCCCATGGAGGGAGGCACCTGAGGAGATGGCAGGAGAGCCAAAATGCCCCACCTGCAGCACCTTCTGAGGGAAGGAGGCAGACAGCTCCCACCTGTGCCAGCACATCTTGGCAGAGCTCACCTGCAGGCATCCTTCATCCCTTAAACATTAAGCCAGTCCTCTAAAAACCTCTTCAATCTTCTTTTTTTCTAATACCTTATGATCCCTTTTTGCCTGCTAGTGCCACTAGCACTGGCATCATAAGACAGAGATGTCTCAACATCAAAGTGCCCCAAAACGTTTGTGTTTTGCAGCAGGTGACGTTCAAGCAACTTTCTGCACATCTGGAAAGAACTGAATTTCAGAGCAGTCTTGTAAAAGCTCTGTGTTTATTTTAAGTAATTATGTGAGCTTAGTATCTTCTATCCCAATCAATGGCTCGGTGAGAAATAAACACCATAAAAGAAATCTCTGCCTAATTAGAGCTGCCTGCTGAGAAGGCTCCTCCAATGCTGCTGTGTCCTGAACTATTCAGCAAAACAGGACAGCAAATTTACATGAAGTAAATGTTCTGCAAGGGAAAACTTTCAGCATCAACTCTTAGATACACTGAATTAAGAAAGAAGTATCATAATACCTCCTCCTCACAGCTCAGGAGCAATGCATCCCAACAAAGAGAAAGTCAGGCAGAAACGTCAGGAAGCTTGCAAGGATGAACAAAGACTTCCTGGACATACTCAGACACAAAAAGACCCCTACAGATGGTGGGAGAAATACAGAGAAATTGTCCAAGCAGACAGGAGTCTAGTTTGGAAAGCTAAAGCCCTGAAAATATTAAATCCAGCCAGGGATATTGTGAAGGTGATAAGGTACAGGGTGCCCAGAGAAGTTCTGGCTGCCCCTGGATGCCTGGAAGTGTCCCAGGCCAGGTTGGATGGGGTTTGGAGCAACCTGGGATAGTGGAAGGTGTCCCTGCCCCCAGCAGGGAGGTTGAAATGAGATGATCTTTCAGCCCACACCATCCTGTGTTAAACATGACCCATTTCAAAACAAGTATATGCTAACAAAAACACTTCTGAGAACACAATGCAGTCAAGACATCAAGCAGTAGAACCAATATTCTTGGACATTTGAAACAATACCACAGCAAGATTAGTTCTCTTCAGATAACACAGTGAATTTATCACAAGGGAGTTGCCCACAGAAACACAATGAAGTGGGAGAACAAGTCAGAGAGCCAGCAAGCTGCCTTCTGCAGCCCTCAGAGGATCCTCACACATTGGCTGAACGCAGAATAAACTCGACTCATGCCTTAATACACCCTTCATTAACAAGACATACATTGTTTATCTCGCCAGTGAGAAGAATGGGGTAGAGATAAAGGGAGATCTATTCTGGCTTGAAATGACAGAGTCCTGGGACCTGTTTTATACTTTTCCTAATTGATTCAGAGGATACCAGGGACAGGATCTTGGCATGCCACCCCACAGCAAGCAGGAGGCACTTCTCCAAGCAGGAGGTGACTCTCAATATTAACTGCAACTGTAAGAGAATATGTTTGCAAAGCAGCAAGACTGCAGAGCTAATCCCAGGTCTGAGCTCAAATCTGAACAAGGGTTGCCAAATCCAGTCTGTTTTAATGCCCTGTGAGAGTTCAGGATGATAATCAAGTAAGCTCAGCATAACCTCCAGCCAGTGTGGAGCCACTGCTTTTATCTAGAGACAATTTTCATCACTGACACACAAAATAATTCTCCCTTTTCAGTCTCTTAGGAGCTGGAGCACAGTGCTTCCCTCAGCACCTCAGCTGGCAGTCCTGGGGGACAGGCAACACTTGGGCTTTGCTAGAAACTGCTCCCGAAGCAATACAAGCTCCCAGGAGTGACTCGGAGCAACAAAACTCCCTTGTCCAAACCATCTCCGGTCAACGAGCAAAATATTAATAAGCTGGAGCCAAACCTCCCCAGGCAGCTGTACACAGCCAGACAGCCAGGGCAGGTTCTCCAGGTCCAGCCCTGAGTCCCAGAGCAGCCTCCCCAACACCACAGGCTCCCCTGGCAGATGGTGACACAGAGCCCTGGGTGATAGGATCTGCAGATTGCCTCACCCAGACCTCTCCTGCAAGTTGCTTCCTGTGAGGAGCTCTCAGCCCTGGACTTCATGCACTGGTGTTGCTCCAATAACAAAACCTTGGGATAACCACTGTGCTCCAAGGCTTGGATTTAGGTGTCTTTGCCTGGAGACCTACTTGGGTAAAGCCAAAAGATTTCACTTCTTTGGCTTTAACTGACCTCCATTAATGGGTGCAGCTAATACATACTTATATATATATTATTAATAGTAAAATTTTATTCTAAATATGGACTTGGCTCTTGCAAGATGCCTATGATTCTATGGTGAAGCAAACACATCTGAGAGCACTAGAGAAAAGACATGGGGAGCAGAATAAATCCCCAGGTGTGAATTCACTGGGGCAGAGGCACCAATTCCTTTTAAAAGCCTCCCATCCAAAATGCTGCAGCTTTCCCACCACAACCAGTATCAGAGAGGCTTGCACACCCAGAGATCCCCTGTAGCTTTAAAATTTGGGAAGACCAGCTCAGTCTCCATTAGACCTGGACTCGGCCTTTCCCTCTTATTATTCTCTATCTATTAATCAGCTGCATGTATATTTAAACATCACCAACTGGAGAAGTGGAGCATAATGAGGATGCTCTTTCCCAGATGGCTAGGGATAAACACAACAGCAGTTTTGATCCATAGTATAAACAGCTGGATAACACCAGCACACGGCAGTTGTGAGTTTGGCTCCGTTCCCAAAAAGCAAAGCAAGAAAATTCTGCTAAATCCAGCAAAACTAGCACCACTGCTCCAAAAGACAGGAATAGTTTACATGCCTATTCCCCTCCTGCCTCCTGCTCCACAGAGACTCCTGGGAGATTCAGGCAAGCTGCATATACCCTTCTTTCTCTGAAATACATTCTGGTACATTCATAAATATGACCAAACAACAATACTGACTGAAAGGAACTCCTGCCTGCTGCATCACAGGGCTGCAGTTACACTGAAAGAAGCAGCAGTGTTTCAGCATTTTAACTCTAAATCCAAGTTTGGGTGTGGATGCCCCTCTAGACCTGATGTCTGCTTTTCCTCCCAAAAGTGTTCTGACTCCAATCACTTACCAAAGTGCCCTTCTGTATTTCAGACCCTGAAACATTTTTCATATAAATAAACTCTTTGTATATTTAGCCACTCGTTAAAGGCAGTCATGGCTCGGGACAGGCTGTGGCTTACATTGTTTGTGTTCCTTTGCACTGACACCAGAAAAATCCTGAAGGATACTACAGCCATATCCGTCCCCACAGTTTCAATGAGCTTACTGTAATTAAATCTTCCACCTGTATTTAGGCTCCTCTCTCTCACCTTCCCTTTTAATCTCTATCCTCTGTTGTACAATTATAATTTCAGTGAAGCCAAAAACTATTCTCATTTCCACTGTAATATTTCCACTTCTGAGATGACCTCTGGTTTTTGTTTTATTTTTCTTAAGCACGACTCCCACTGCATTCAAAGACAACGCCTCGGAACTAACTGTTGCAGGGTGTGACTTGGTATCTGGGCCCTGCTGACCTTAAAAAATTGTCTTAATCTGCCTGGTTGATGTTGTAAACTGAAATCCCACAAGCATAAAAAATGCTTGGCGAAGCAACACTTCCAGCCAGGCAGGCTCCATTTTCTTGGAGAGCGCTGCTGGTCACAGCTGGACATCTTGGCTGCAGAATGATCCTTTCCTGGCTGGAAAATCTTAGAGATATTGCCTAAAATCAGCGAAGTGCTCAAGGGCAAGAGGACCTCCTTGATGCTCTCCTTTGCCATTCAATGGCTTCATCAAGTTCACTCGATTTACAAAGGGTTCCTCTTGTGTTACTGTCTTGTAGTGCAGGCATGGGAAGAGACACCTGGGATAAAACTCTTTATTTTACTGAACAAAGCAAAGGAAGGACATGAGAGCTCACCCTTGGACACACAAGTACATAAACACACCAAAAGAAACCAAGTCAAAAGAGAAAAAGAGAAGATCAAGTTGGAAGCTTGAAGGGGGGGATTAATCTTTATTAAGGAAGTTGAAGCTGTACTTTTTGGCACCAATACACTAAACAATATAATTTTGCAAATGTAAAAATTCCCTGGCGGGGAGCACAACTTCATGTGAACTCCTGCCCAGATCATTCCAGGGGAAAGAAGAAGAGCAAACTCCCAGGTCTCCATCCCCTCATGGCTTAGATGTTTCAATGAAGACATGACCAGAAATGATGACAGCCCCAGCAGGACCAGCCCTGGGGGCTAAATAACCCTTCAAAGACTTTCAGGGCTCAGTCCTGTCACAAGGACACATATGTGGCTACAGGATGGGGGGGGGGGGGGGTTCCCACCACCCCATGCCTTGGGTGCCTGCTGGGTTTCCAAGGCTGCTGTCTGGGCTCTGAGGGAGCCAGCAGAACAAGGCAGGACCCTCTGCCCTGCTCCAACAGCACAGGAAGGTGTGGGCAGAGCTCACTCTGCAGCACACACACTGGGAAGTAATAGGTTGGAGAAGAATGACCTCCAGTACATGGCATTTATCCTCAATTCCCCCTTAGAATTTATGGAAACACACGGTTGCTTCAACAAGCCTTCAATTTCACTCAGTTCCCCTCGTACTCTGCCTGTATCAGTGGAGCCTTTTATGCTTCATGCACAAAAAAAAAACCACCTACAAAAGTGAAGTGAAAACAGTGCCCAAGTACATGGCCTGGCAGAAACACAACTGCCTCCTATTTCTGTAGTTATCCCTGGGGGCTGCCAAAATTCCCATCCTGAGACCACCAAACTCAAGATACACAAGCCAAAGTTCCCAAAGGGAGTTTCCACTACCTAGGAGAGATTTACTGCCTCAGTGCCAGCAGAAATCTCCTTCTGCCTCCAGCTTTTGGTCTTTTGCCCACCAGTCTAATAAGCAATAACTTAAAAGAGTATATTCTGACATGCAACACCATACCATGTTCTCCCCACAAAAAAATCAGATGCAAAAAAACTTACTTTTCTGGGCTTAACTTTGTCTTGTAAGTCGTACTGGCCAATTCCTTTGTAACTTATTCCAAGCCACCACGGGATTCCTTGTTTATCCTGAAAAATGGATGTCTGCATCAACCAAGAGCTACTTAAGAATTAGGCAATTCCAAGATTACAGTCCTTTTCACTCTGCGACAAGTACAAGTAGGTACAGAACAAAGATTTTCTGGCAAACAAATTGAGGTGAAGTGGATTGCTGGGGTGAACGTGGAAACTTTCTCCCTCTGTCTTCTGAGGCAGAGGCACAAAATCAGGTGGTGGCTGTGCAAGGTGGGCAGAAAAGCAACAGTGCTGCTCAAACAACGGGGTGTCACTGGCTGGAGGAGTGGCTGTGAAGGGAAAGGACAGGGGACAGAAAAAAAACTGTGGCCAATGACTGCATCCACTAAATTCAGGCATGGGCAGCCACAGGAGGAGACATCAGCACAAGACATCAGCTTCTCAGGTACCACAGTCTCACAAGTAAGGAGACATCTCTGCTGAGCTCTTCGGCACAGAACGCTTTGGCCCCAGCTCTGCTCTACAAGTGAGAATAAATGGTGTATTTCCATCACTCTCCAAAAATATTTCTCAGCATTTCCCCACTCCAAGCACGCACCACTAATCACTTGCCACTTAGGAGGAGCTCTTTCCCACATTTTATTTTTCTAATCTTGATTAATGTCTCTGGGGAAACTATTAACTGCTTCAGGTCTAGAAGTGATATCCAGTTTAATTAAGATGATAGGAATTTAGCTCCTGATAGGATTACATACGGTTTTACAAAGATTCCTTTCTGCTCTCTGGAAACAATTTCTCAAGTACATTGAATGGGGAAAAATAACAGAGGTTGAAAAATGCAAGGTTTCATCCTGATAGAAGAGCACTGAATCATCCAGCTGCTCCTTTAGGAATGCAATCCCACATAATAAGCTCAGCAATCACATTATCTATAGGCAGTTACTGACCTTTACTCCATAGTAATGAACTCCATATGTTGGCAAAGCTTCTACCACTTTCATGTACCTGCAGACAGATTTATAGCATATCAGATTATTTTCTCTGGAGGGAGTATTATCTATTAACATATTTTTTTCACACATACATCCAGGACACGTCATTTATCATTAGCATATTTTGAAGGCCTTCATAATTGAAGGCCCAAGTTTTCAGAAAAAACTTAGCATCTTGGCTTGGGGAAAGATGGGGTATTTTGGCCCAGCTAAAGCAAAAGGAAAATCTCTCATACAACAGAACATTCAATCTCTTATCAGAAGATCATAGAGCTGAAAGCAAAAATTCTGAACTGAACACGTGAGCCTTTTGGGAAATGCTGGCAGTAAAGACCTGCCCATAATTATTCCATTATGGAGCTCTGGTTACAAAGGATAGGCTCCAAATCAGTGTGTTTATGCCATTGTACAACTGTTTCATGAGGCAATTCAGAAAACCACTGAACAGACCATTTTTCCCTTGTTCCTACTGAAAAAAGACCACAGATTATTGAAAGAGATTTACAGGCACTGAGGTACATGAGCAAAACTGTAAGGAGTCTGCACTGTGCAGCCATGGCCATCATCTCAAACATCTCATAACACATCCTACTGCATCTGCTTGTAGGAAGAACAGTAAATATTAATGGCAAATGAAAAATACAATTCCACAGGCTCAGGGGGCAGCTTGGAAGACCTTGATGTTTTGAAAGCCAAATTCTGAACATTGCAGAATTTCTTACAAGACTTAGGGTAACACACACCCTTGAGAGTTTGGAGTGAAAATTAATTGATGGCAAACAAGGTATGGAGAAGAGTCTTCCAAATAAAGTAAGATCCAAACAATTTCTTTTGTATTTGAGGTACCCAAATGACTACACAAATGCTGAACTGCAAGCCTGTGAAATGTGAGACTTCAGATAATTTTACTTTGCAATGTAACTCAATAAAAAGAATCTGACAGATACAAATGACATCATTTACAGGCAGTAATGACCCAAACAGTCTGCCTTGCCACTTCTCAACAAAAAAAAAGAAAGGTAAAAATATCATCTTCACAAATTAACAAGTGTCATACTCACTGAACAATGGCTTGTCCTCTGGTCAGACCTTTAATTTGTGTATAATGTTCAATTACTCTGTCCTCACTGCAAACCAAGCACAAAACCCAATTTAGAGGCTCAGTGACTTTGTTCATGTGTGACGGCATCTGCCGGAGCCCAGCCACCTGCTCAGCATGCAGAGAAGGGTCCCTCTGCATGTTTCTTGCTCTAGTTTACATTCTGGTTCTTGCTGATTTCTTTCCCACCCTTCATTAGGCAGCGTGGAGCTGCCTGGCTGATCCCCACCATCACATCCTGCCTTCCACACTAATTAACGAACCATTTCAGATCAGCCTGTTCTGCTGCAGAAGAATGGTGCTAATTGTGTAAATTCATCTTCACGTTCTAAAGGACCCAAACTTCAAAGGCTGGTTAATGCTCCATATGTAAGACAGAAGAAGTTAAACCAGAGCTGTTTTCATTCCCATGTATTTTTTCCCCCTGACATTTCACAGGTGAAAAAAAACCATGGATTTGTCAGCAATGACCTTCTTGCATTTTTCCTGTTACATATTTCAACATTTTGTTTTGGAGGAATGTGAAATAAAATATGCATTTCTGTGTCAGACACTTGAAAGCAAAAAAAAACCCCAGCAGTATTCATTCAGAGACAAACAAATAATAAGCAAGCATGGTATACTTGAAAATCCATCACGTACACATCAAGCCTAAAAAAACAAAACAAATGAGGGAATTTGCACAAAGGGCATAAATTCCAAGGAAACAATATCACTGATTCATCCTAAATGCTGGGTTCCTTTACAGCAAATTCAAGCCCCAGAACTGGAACTATCTTTCTCTTTCCAGCCTTTCTAGATTATTTTCTTCCCCTGTCCTGAGAGCTGGGTGGGCAGCTGGCAGCCAGCAAAGGTCAGCCCACCACAAAGGCTCCACTGTGTGACAGATGAAGACCGAGGTGCTCCCTGCAAACCCAGGCTTGGCTGGAGCTCAGACTTCAGCTCCTTCTATTGCAGGGTCCCCACATACTCTGATCCAGCAGTTTCTGAGACAGCAACTTAATTTAAGCAGACTTTCAAGGAGGAATTTGCATCAGATCTTACATAATTTATAATCTTCTAAAAACTGGAAATGCTTGAACATAAGCAATTAACTCTATGTCCTGGGCTGAAAACTTTTAGAAGTTTGCAGACAACTTAAAAGTGATCTTGTTGTTATCATTCATAGCAATGATTTAAATTTTAAATTAAACTGCTCACCAGTAAGCAAGTGATGGATGCTCCTGCAGTGTCTTGGTAGGAAAGACAGGCAGTGTCTTCAGGTCTTTTCTAGCGTTCTCATCACTGGAAAAGCAAAAATGGCCCAGAGTCAGTGCTAGTGAATCAGAGATGGACTCATTAGTTTGGGCAGAAGGAAGGGGCTGTATTTGCTGCTCATGAACGTGGCGTGTTGCCCCATGCCAGGCTGTCATAGCAACGTAACTCTAGAGGCCCTCTCACATGACAGTGATGGATATGGTGTCATGCAGGCTCATTATACACACGTGATGCTCATGCCACCACCGTATCAATATTTATTCTGCACACCCTCACTTTATTTGCTAAGTGCAGAACGAGCCCTGGAACAGCTGCAGGAAAGCCTCTGCCCAAATGTAAAGCTTGCAGTGCTAAGTTTTGCTATGTCTTTAACAAAACATTTCATGGAGCAGTGTGGTATTTGTTAAATCTCAGAGTTTAACACTGATGTGATTCAAAACAAAGGGTTTCAGTTCATATGCTTTAAAACACTTTCAGTGAAAATAGCTCTCCTGAACTGCCCATTGTATAGAAAGTTCAGATATTCTCAACTCTAGGCCCAACCTGAAATGAAATACAGAGGGGTTCAAGTACATGAATGCAATCTGTCATGACAAAACCCCGGCAGAATATTTTAAAACCCATTTACAGGCATCAGTAAAATGGCTCATACTTTCTCCTCACACGGTCCATTAATTAATCAGCTGAAACCTGCACGCCCCATCTCGGCAGGATTTCTGCGTGCCTTCGCAGCAGCGCCAGCAAGCACCAACACGACTTTTCTATGCAAAGAATGCACCAGTCACGTCCATCAGCATCTGCCTCAACTTTGTCCAGGCTTTCCTTCAAGGTGTTTTTCTGCTCCCAAACTGCCTTCTCATCAGACTGAACTATTAGTTTTCATTAGAGTTCTCATCAGAGCTACGTCCCCCTTTGCCTCCACCCAATTCCACACTCTGAGTGTCCCTGGAGCGCATCCACGGGCACTGAGGATGGAGCTCTGCACATGGAGGGCACAGCACACCCCACTCCAGCATTCCATCTCCCAGATGCCACAGGGGATGAAAGGTTTTGGGCTAATTGCTCTGCAAGGCTCTTCCCCAGCCCTGACAATGAACCTAAGCCCTGAGCAAGGGGGACCACCTCTGGGGACGAGGAAACAGTTCAATCAACAGCCTATTTATTCTGCAATGTCTTTGATGAAGCTGCCAAGAAGGGGTCAATTAGCACCGAGGAGTGCTGGTTGCTGCACTCTTCTGCCAGGAATATCCATTTTTCTTTGCAAGCTGGCCAGCACCCAAGTGCCACAAACAGGGACAGCTGGATAGAAAATCAAGATATCGCCTTCCAGCCCTCAAATACAGCCAGTGCTCACAAAAGCTGAGTTTTATTCAACCCTTTACGAGCCCATTTTGATGGGATCAAAAGGCTGCAGGACATCTCAGCTTGCAGAGAGAAGGTAGATTACCAGGGGCTTGTAGGGTCACATGGAAATGCAGACAGAGCACACCCTCCCTGAGGCCTCAGAAACCAGAGCAAAGAATAAAAAAATAACACCCCAAAACAACAAAACAAGCCCTGAGCAACCTGGCCTGAATGAACTCCCTCTTGAAGCTGGAGGGTTTGGCCCTATGACCTCCTAAGGTCCTGTCCAACTTCAATCACAGACTCACAGGATAATTGATTATTAAACCACAATTTTTTCTCCTATTTTTAAACCTGACTCATCACTGCAATGGCTGCTCTAGCAGGCAGAGTTGGCAGGGAACTACAGTGAAGTAGGAGAGGTTTTGGAAGGAAGTGCTAACAAAATAGCTCATTTTTCCCAAACAAAAGGGCCGTTTCTGTAAATGTAGATTCTCAGCCCCGCAGTATTCATGATCAGAGGTTTAACGGGTGGTCATTAAACCCCTATTTAGAAACCTGGTGGTAAGGGCTGAGGCAATAAGGGCTGAGCTCTGGCACAGGCAGCTGGGTACAGGGGACAGCTGACACCCAGCTGTCACCACCACACATGGGTGGGAGAGGTCCCAAACTCTCCCTCACCAACCCTTACAGCACCAGGAGCTTCCCCATCACCAAGAGGCTGCAGAAATGCCACAAATCCTGGCAGCTGCATCTCCCATGCTCTGAAATGCCACCTTCTGCAACATTTGTGCCCTCCAACAGTGCCACTCGCCTTCCTGTTTGGTTTTTGGTCCCCTCACCTCTTCAGATCTGGCTGAGCAGCAACTCTATCCTCATCAATGCCAAAACAAGGGTGATAGTTAAGCCTGAGTGATGAGTAGCAGCTCATCAATATGAAAATGTCTACCCCAAATTTAAATGTTGAGGGCCAGCCAGCAAACCCGCCTGTGAGCAGGGCCTGTGGGCTCTGAGCTGGGACACTCAGTGATCAAAGGGTTGTCACCACGTCTGTGCCATGACAGGGGGCACGTCCCTGCAGCACTGACCCAGAGACACAGCCCTGCTGCAGACTGTCAGCAGGCAGGGGCCACGGAGCTGTGACAATTTACAGCAGAGCTGGGCCCCCCTCTCTTCTTCTGCCAACCTACAAACCCATCCAATTTCCTGCAAGAGCAGAGAATACACTGATTTTATGAGACAAAATTGGCCCTGGGACCTGTCTTCCTGACAGGTCCCACACCTTGAGGTTCAGACACCATCCCATCCACATACACTGAGAGAAGTCCACCAAAATGGACTTATAAGGCTTGAAACTCTGAGAAGCAACATGAGAATTTTTTTTCCCCCTGCATAATTGTAAGATCAAGCATGAAACAATCCTAGAAAAATGTAAAAGACCTGGGAGAGACAGGGCACAACTCCTTGTGCACTGGATGCCTTCAGACAGTGCAGGCTGGCACGCAGCAGCCTGGCTCAGCTGACTACAAGCCCCAGGATTAGCATTTAGGATGATTCACGGCTTCAGGGATAATAAAAACCTCAAATGGTCCTCCCCCTCCTTCCAGAGTCCATTATCACTTCATCTGCACCAAGCAAGTCTCCCCTTGACCTTCAGGATCACTTTCCCAAGCCCTCTGAGACCCAGCCGCTCCCCAGAGGTGACAACTCCCGATAGCAGGAGCGAGGTTTGAATTACGACCTGTTCCTGTTTGGTTTCACAAGGACCACGAGACGATAGAGCAATCCCAGGGCAGACAGCCCCGGCTCCAGATGTCCCACCATCCCCATTATCTCCAGCCAAACAGCCAGTGCTGTATCTGGCACGTCCATGGTGGGTTCCCACCAGGAGGAGGACGTGGCTGTCGGGACAAGGAGGCACAGCTTGCATTTAATCTGACCCCTGATACAGAGGGGGTTTCTGGACTGGTGGTTTTTGGCATAATTTCAATACATAAACTGCCCCGAGTTAATGGGACTGAACGTTTTTTGGCAAAAGGTTTGTTTATTCCCCAGGAGAAGAATATAGGAAACTCTCATCTGAAGTATTTTTCCACTATGGAGGAGAATTAAACAAAAGCAGCAGACAGACCCTTTCCTTCCTATTCCACCCTCTAAACAGGAGTTTTCTCTCTGGCAGATACAAAGCAGAACTTGAATGAATTTGAGCAATGCAAATGGAAATAATAAAAATCTGCATAAAAGCCTCTTCATACCAAACCTCAACTTGCACTCCTGGTACTGCCCATAATTAATTCTCTGTCCCAACATGATCAAACGTTGGGCAAGATGCTGTCCCCAGCACGCCCTGCTCGTCAGTGCTAGGTCTGTGGAGAGGGAAGGCAGCTTGACTCTAAAATAACCAGTAAAAATATTTAATCATGTACCATACTATCGACAGTTTCAAGTGGGAAGCCCTATCTCCAGCAGAAAAACAGGACCAACCTCATGAGCTTCCTACAACCCTCTGATTTTACAGTGAAATTTTAGGCATCTTGCTAAAAACCTGCACCAGAAATCCATGAAGGAACCAAGCCAGACCATTATGGCATGCTCTGACTAGAGCACATTACTGAAAACTTAAAAAGAGTTACATATTTATGCCCCCAGAAAGCACATCTTGACAGCTTGTAATGGAATGATACAACACTCCCTGCCAGGCAAAGATTTACAGAACTGTGCTAATTAGGACCATTTGTCAATAGTTTTCCTTGTACCCACTGTCAAAAACCAGTTTATGCCCCTTGCTAACGCAGGTAAGAGCTTAGATGGAGTAAGATGTGGTTAATGAGATCAACAAAACATGAAGAGCAAGTGACACACCCAGCAGCAAAAGCCATATATTGGACTACAGCATAGAAGCTTATCAGCTCACAAATTCTTTGTAAATATTAACAAGTCGATGAGGACAGGACTTCAGACAACTCTTAACTGACTAAAGCAAGGGCAGGTTTGTCTGCCTCTGCTGAATCGTGTTTATAATACGTTATAAAGTACAAATTCATCAGTAGGGAAAATGCTTTTTATAGCAACTTTCGTCTATTCTTGGAGCCTCTTGACCTCACACAAATACCTTCTCTTGTGTTGCTACAGGATCCTTGGAATAAATCACTCCCAGGTTCTCCTGAACGTCATTATCTTATGTTCAGTTAATTCTTGAAATGAATTTTAGGCATAGCACAGGTAGAATTTAGAGTGGCCTTGCCTCTAGAAAATGTCAATCAGCCTATCAAAATTAACCTGAAAGTTATTTCATAGACACCTAAGTATCAGCAAATTTGAGAATTACATATGAGATTCAAGGAAATGTGCAGTTGCTCAACAAGAGGATGATACACTATTACCCTACATCATGAAGAGGATTCAAAACATTTCCATTAGGATTTGTCACTTCATTCAAGATATTTAGAGTTAGCAAAATAAATATTCCAAAACAGCACACAATTAGAGCAGATGCTTGAAAGCTTGACAATCAAGGGTTTCAGAGGGTCAGATTATTCAGCTGATGTCAGTAACAGCCCTATTTCTTTAGAATGACCACCTTTGCACCCAATTGCACAAGAACATCCTGTGCTGCTGCCCACCCCAAAGTCCTAAAGTGACTTTCTCAAGTGACCAGACTCAAGGAAACGTCACCAAGGTCTCCAAGGTGCTCCCATTCCTTACACTCACAGAGGAGAACCAGCAGCATGGACCATCCCATTGCAGCTGGGCTGCTTCAGCAACAGGTGCCTGCTCTGTAGGCTTTGGGTTTGTCAGAAAATAAAGAGCATGGCAACCTCAGGCTCCCCTGGAGGCTGCTCTGCCCTTCGAGCTACCACGAGAAACAGGTGTGAGGAGCAAGCAGTGAGGGCAGTGGAGAGGGAAAAAAATGAGCAGGGTTAAAAGTGCAGGATAAAAAAGGGGGGAAAGGAAGAGAGAACAGGGGAGGTACAGGGAGAGACGATGGACTGAGCAGCTTGAGTACACCAGAGCAGCAGGATCTTGGCAGCAGCAGTTTGAAATGTGCTCTCCGACAAATCCTCTTTTGTGACAAATGCCAGACGTTTCCCATCATTTCCCAACCTTTCAGTTTATGGTCTGCTGGCACACTCAAGAAAGTTATTTTTCTATTGAAGGGAGCCCAGGATGTGGAAAGGCCATGAACAAGGGGCTCCCGTTGGTACAGGACCACCCGAGCCCGACCTTCCCCGCAGGCAGGGGAGCTTTGCTGGGGGCAGGGCTGCAGAGGCTGCCACTTGAACACCCGATAGCAGCCGCCTGCTCTGAGAGGTATTTGAAGGGGCATTTAAGAGCCTTCCAACCCCATCTGTGAGAAGGACCCTGATAAGCAGTGCAGATGGCTTTTGCAACCCCAGCTTGTTGGACATTAAGGCTGTGGCTGTGCTGCGGGTTCCCACCATGTGCAGCTGCAATACCTTTAGTTTCATAGCTCAAGGGGATCCTGCACCAAACACAGTGTGGCTGGGACTGGATGACCATTGCCCCTACTTGGACCAGAGCCTAGGACTCCCAAGCCTGACCTTCAGCTCCAGCTCTAAGCCAAATTTCTCTGCTTCCCAAGCACTACCCAACTCCTGGGCAGAGCAGCAGCACCTGCTGATCTGCCAGGGTTTGGTGAGCCCATACACTGGCTTTTGGAAGATGGGCCAAGAGCACCAAGGAAAATGCAACATTTTTCCCATCAGCTGTATGCACACACCTTTCTATGAGGACACGGTGAGCAGACAAACAGGAACACGAGCTGCTCCCAGAGCCACCTTGGCAGATGAGGCAATGCTACAACTTCCACTTTGCAGACAAGGAACAGGGTGCCAAGGAAGCAGCTCTTCATGACTAGAGAAAACCTGTGACCTGCAGCTGCCCTAAATCCTCAGGTCTTTTTTTACAGTTCTTGAAGTGAAAAATGAATATTCTGCAGACAAACCCTTTTGGTCCTTGGACCTGCAACCTACAACGGGTGGTGGATCCCATCCCACAGCCCTGTTACGACATATCCATGTTTAAAGAGCTGCTTGGTCATACCCACAGCACATGTTAGCAGTGCTCCCCTAAAAGACCAGACAAAAGCAGAATGGCTCTGCTTTACCTGGGGATTTACTGCCAAGCAGAAGATGGATATTCACAGTTGATACAACGCTTGAAGGATCCCAAGCCCTTCCCCGCAACAACAGACTGTTATTTCTAATATTCCCACTTTCTTCCTGTTCACACAAAGGTCAGCTTAGCCATATTAGTTGTGGGTTTTTAGCATGTCTGAGTACAGTAGCAAAGTTTAAAGCTTGTTATCACAGCCCGGCTGATACAGAGATACATGGAACCACAAGAAAAATAAAGTGTCCAAATAATGATAAAGACCTGACAAATCTGCAAAAGCAAAAAAGCTGAGGCTGAAAAGCTGTCGTTCCATTTCCTCAAAGCAAAAAATACACCTCACGTGATAGATCTCAGCCACCATGGGAAGGAAAAGAAAAAAATTTACTTCTGCTTTTCTAGAGTGAGTTGTTAGGAATCAGACCAGAGCCCAAACTGCTGCTCACAGCTGAGGGTGCAAGACTGGAAAAAATCCCTGTAGATCTGACAAACCTTTTCAAATATTCGACAAAAGAGAGGTGAATGCATTACAATGTAAAAACCATGAAATGTGATTTTTACAATAGGAAAAGGCCATGTGTGTTAATACTGAACCTGTACTTAAGAGAATTTCTAGGGACAAGGGGAAAGCATCTTTTACCTATGGCTGTGGATGCTGAATTTCCTGGCACCTTGCTTGCCTCATCTCTCATCTGTTTTGGGTGCAGAGCACACACAAAAGACCTCCCTAGGTGGTAGAGTTGTACCCACTCCAGCTCTGCTTCCTGAGTTAAAAATAATTTTAAAAAGAAAAGAAAAACCAAAGAAAAGAAAGTACTGTGGAGAGAATATTAAGAAGGACAAAATACAGTAAGCCCTTTTCTGCCCCTCTGAAAACTGTACAAACATCATGCATATGAAATCTAAAAATTACTGTTCCTTACCAAACTGCCATAATTATGTGTGAATATTAAGAGTTACATTGCTATATACAAGTAGTAAATCCCATGAGATCAGGTTATTAAATTACTGCAAACATCCTTTTTTTTCCCCCTTCTTCATCTAATCCTTTTTGCTCATTTCCACCCACAGTGCTTCCACCTAATTAATCTGCTACATAATAAGCATTCTATACAAATTCCTTGAGAGTCCTTACAGAACTGCTTTAAAATAGGAAATCGTAAAAAACCATTACAATTACATCATTGCAGACTGTATATGTTTTAGTCTGCCATGAGCTGGATGAATCTACAAGTAGCACCAGTGGAAAAAAATCCTGTTGCTATGAAAAGTCTAGCCAAGAAATGGCATCTTAAGCACCTTTTTTTTGTATTTGCAGCTGGTTTACTTGAAAAATAAAACACCAAGAGAAAGCAATGTTTTAATTTCCTAATTGCTGCCTCAGTGCTCAGGGAGATGCAGCTCAGCAGTTCCCTGCCTGGCTCCCCTCTGCCTGCTGCCTTCCCTCAGCTCCTGTTCCTCATGGCAAACCTGCAGGGATTCACCAAAGAAAGCAAAATTTTCACCCTGCTAGAGAAAAATTACTGCGGTCTTCAACCAGCTTTCTTTGAACAGGGTATAAAATTCAATTAAGCTCTTGGGAAAGCAGGTATCTGATACCTGTCAGTAGGGCAATCATCATCATCATTGCGTGAAACATGACTTTCCCTAAACTTGCTTATTTACTATCTTGGCTCATCAGATGTTCCCAAATAAAGCAAAATAAAAAAATCAACCCCCTCAACTAACAGGCTCTGAGTAAGCAGATCTTTGCTCGCCTTCTCCTAAATGAGCTGTTTGTTGAAAAGGAGGGAGCTGAGGAAAGCACACAGCTGGGTTTGACCTAAGAGAGAGTTAATGGTTCAGAGCCAGTGCTTCAGCAGGTATTTAAAGAAAAAGTGCTGGGAGTCACAGCTGAAAGGCAAAGCACACAATGAGTCACTTGGCAAACAAGGGCCAGGAGCACAAGGGGCACAAGGCTGAGCACTGATTTACAGCCAGGCAGACACAGCCCACGGGGAGTGGGGGCAGCCTGGAAAAAGGCTGAGGGAAACAGCGCATGGGCATTTAAAAAGTGCACTTGCAAGGAAAAGAACATCAGAAACTAAACTACAGTGCTGCTACAGGCACGAGATGGATGTTCTGAGAGTGAATCCTCTGGTGACCCACCAGCTCTTCTGTATCACCCCCTGACAAAGGTGTGAGAAAACACTTGGGGTAGAAACAGGATCCAGACAGGGCTCCGGTCTTTGGCTGCCAAAGGAGATATCCCCTTGTAACTCATCCCCAAACTCGTCTTCTTGCTCTAACCTCAGTCCCGGGCATGGCCACACCTGGAATTTTGGTCACATGAACGTGGCAAAATTCCCATAAACAGGCTGGACAAGCCACCTCCAACAGACCTCAGGTGTGTCCTGCTCCTGAGGGTACCTTAATCTTGGGGTTAGCGGTAGAGTGAGCAGGTGCTGTGCTATCAGACAATTATTAACTTCTTTGCAACAGCTATTTTCTACCATTGCCCACGTTATCTTTCCCACATTCTTTTCTACAAGAGATCTTCCAGTTTGCCTGGCAAAATATTCAGCTTCCCAACAAAACACTACCCAAAAATCTCACTCTGAGCACTCTTAATTAAGAGCAAATTGTTAATAGTGCTTTCTGCACCTAGATCAAGAACTTTTTTTCCTAAGTAGAATTCTAAAATCCAGGAGTTTCTGAACCAATTACTCCATAACCTCAGTTGCAGGGCTTTCTCTCACCCAAACCTTTCCCTTTTACAAAGTGCCTTTATCACCCCCATAACGATAAACCCCGGTGCCTCGCACATGTCAGCTATCAGGAATTCATTATTTTGTCTGTGTTATGTTATACCAGTCGGGAGTTATCTTTGCAGCCCACAGGCCAGAATCAAAACGAATGTGTCAGCTATTTAAAGAAAATAGAAGCCCTCCTCCAGCAATTTAATTAACTTCCAGGGAGCACGGCTGGGTTTCAGTCCTGGAAATGGTACTGGGGAAAATATGGCCCAAGATTATCAGTCAGAAAACAAACTTTTTATCCTCAAGTTACTTTCCCTATGTAGTCTCTATAGCTAATCTGATTTTGATAAACATTTTTCCAATGCCAGGACAGTATTTATGACTTCTTAGTTATAAACTGTCTCTCTCATCAAGCTACAAAGGAAAATAAAAGGATATAATACTTTACAGCATTTTTGAGGGCAGATGCTTAATTTATAAACTAAATACAGCTAAACCATTTATTTCCCAAGGAGGCCAGACTTTATATGCTGCATATTTACAGGATGAATAATTAACAGACTGCCAAAACATTGTTTCTTTAAAAATTCAAATAAGATTCCTAAAATAAACAGAGTACATACGTTTTTTCCCCCAAAACTGAGCCATGCCAGAAGCTGCAATTTGAATCACATTCTCTTTCTAAAACCTTTGCATAGAGTTTAAAATGCAAGATTTCATAAAACCAGGCTTGCAGATTTTTCTGTTTCATTTGCAATTAACTCACTCAGAGTTTCAAAACTCCAATCAATGACTAATGCTTGCTTGGGGTTCCTATTGCAAGAGCTGGGTAAAAAGTGCTGGGAATTTAGGCTAAACAGAGGAGCAGACAACTGGAAGGCACGGATGAGTTGTGAAAAGCCAACACAAGCCAGTGTTACATCCTTCCTCTGGAGCAAAGCGTGCCCAGCACTGCACAGGAAGGCAGAGGGGCAGGAATCTGCAGCACCCCAGCAGAGCTGCAGGACTGTCCTGCTCTGCTCAGGGCAGAGGGACAGCTCACTGAGCATCCCTGTGACATCCTCTTCATCACACACAGCAGGGAATTATCTTGGCTGGGATCACCAGTTGGGTAAACAGGAAAAGGAAATAGGTACATGGTGAGCTACACTGGTCTGCTGCCATCTCTGTTCCTCATTCCTCCTGTGTCCCAAAGCCAGTCTAGGCTGCCTTTGAGAATTCAGAGCTGTCCAAGTCAGGACATGCTGTGTGTGCAATTTTGAAGAATGCACTTAAGTTTTAAAAAGATGTCTTCAAAACTAGGGTCCTCTCAAAGAAGGACTTGGGTGGTTCATCTTACATAAAGTCTCTTCCCAAATAATAAGGCACAAACTAAATGATCTTTAAGGTCCCTTCCAACCCAAATCATTCTATGATTCTGTGAAATCCCCGTCCTGTAAGAGCCCAGCTCAGGACCTTGGTGTCTCCTGCAAAGCACCTGCAAGGACCAAACCCCAAAGTCCCTGGTACTCCCATGCTGCCAGTGCTACCAGACTGCAAAGCCCCTCCACAGGGACCTCTGTGGTGTAGAAATCAAAGATTTTTTACTTTCTCCAAGCACCCACGTGTCAGGTTTGCTCGCTGAAAAGAAACAGATTTCCAAGGAATGTGCTCACCCACTCAGCATGGGAGGGTGTTTCTCAGGAGGCTGCTGCTCCTGCCATCAGGGTGTTATCTGAGAATTTGAGCACTGGATTGGGAAAGAGGTTCCTGAAGAACCGCAGGAGTGTTCAGGCCCTGGTACGGAGCTGACGTCAGGGAATGCTACACGGTGACCCCACCACAGGATGTGTCCCCATGGAAAAGCTGTCCATGGGATGTGTGTGAAAAAACAGACAGGAAGAGATCCCCAGCATTGCCTGGACTGGCCCAACCCTCCACTTCCACAGAGCTAATCTCCAGGACTTCAGGCAATTCCTGTATTTACCCACGTCCATTCAGCACTAATCCAGTATCAAAAAAAGCAACCTGCACGTTCTCACGGAAGCAGAGGTGGTGCAAGAGCCACATTCCAGAAGGTGATTCAAAGCAGAATGTCCAAATGACAGCGAGCAGAGAACACACTAAACTCAAGGCACTGCAAAGGGAGGCAAATCACACTGCCCAGGAGCAAGCTGTGCAGCAGAGGCCAGTCCTTGAGTATCATCGTTAAGATATGCTGGTAATTAAGCCATGCTTTATCAGCACTGGCCCAAAGGACCACTTGTGATATGTGACATGGAATTCCTTCACTCCTGGTGTGCTCACTGGGCCTGGGACAGCTGGCTGTGCTCATTTGCTATGGGGGCATAACATATGCTCAGTTTAACAGAAGAAACAATTGCTGCAGCTATTTCCATGCAACCCTTAGGAGAAGAGCTGCATTTGGATATCACTCTTGTAGCAGAGTGCTCCTCCCTACAATTTTCTTTAAATACTTCTGAAGGTAACCACGGGCAATCCACTCCTTGCACCATGTCCAGGGAACCATGGAAAACAACCACAGGCACAGTCCTTGGGCCCGTGAAGCCAGAGTTACAAACCTATTTATGGCAAATGATAAGGATGCAGTGTTAAGTTTAAACCACAGAAGGGAGCTTTTCACCATTAAGGTGATTTTTAACATTAACCCCTGCACTTGAGAATCAAGACAAGTTGTATCACCAGTTGCTACAGCTTAACAAGTAACTTATAGCGGAGTCAGCAGTGATTTTCTGGTTATCTGTGCCTAAACTGAGCTAAGCTTAGGGCATCCCTGTAGAGATCAGGCAAGATAAGGGGTCTTTGTAGAGAAAAATGCAGCATATTACAGGTATAAGCAATACACTGGGGGGGTCACAAAGCAGGTCTACAGCAAGAACAGGAACAGAAATGGTCTGCACAGCCAGCCCACCCAGCTGATCAAAGACATCTTTTTCTCCCAGCAGGTCTGACAGCATGCCAACAAACAGGAGAGGGAGGTTTGATGGACTCCACAAAGCGTGTCCTTTGGCAGAGAACGGACAAGGCTTTGAAGGGAAGGGTCTAGGGATTGGCACTGGCATTTACTTGACAACTGCCTCCTCAAGGGAAAGCAGAGTCACTCTGGCAGTCAAGCATGACTTGCTCCCTGTCTGCTTTTGGGCAGACAGGTCTGTACTAAACACTCTCCAAAACTGGTGTAGCTAAAGCGTAAAACACACCTCTCCTCCCATATGGAAACTCAGCAAGTAGTAAAATATTAACGTGACCAGAGCCAATCTTCTGAATCTCTATTTGCTTAGTGAGCTGTTTCTAATGGAAGGTCTTTCCCCGTGGCTCCAGCAGGTCCAGGTGTGACCCCACCTGCTCCCTGCAGCCCCTTACCACCATCAGAGCTGGGTAAGAAGCACCTCCAAGGGGAGGCCAGCCCTGATGATGCAGCTTTGAACAGCTCAAGCAGAGCAAGGGGGTCACACATCAGCCACAACACAACTGTTGGGTCAAGTGTGGGGAGGGAGAGGCCCCGGGGCAGCTGCAGAACACGGCTCATTGATCCCTGGGGCAGCTGGCCCCACGTCCTGCACGTGCTGGGCTGTGGGCAAGGTCACCCACGTGGACCCAAACACGGGGCTGAAGCAGCACAGGCTTTTTTTGCTTGGCCAAAGTTTGGCAAAGCACAGGATTTCCAGCAGGGAAGCGTGAGAGCTTTCCCCTTCTCCCACTGCGGCACCCACGTTTGGGAGGGGAGCAAAGCGTGGTGGCCTGAAACATTGTTTTGACTCAGAGCTTGCTCACAAAAGGCATTACTCACCCTGCAGACTCAGATTTTATCCAGCCCAGCAGCACATTTCACTTTCTTCGAGCACTGCTCACAGCTGGACTTTACCCCCATTTGTGATTGTTTGGAATACAATGCCAACACAGAAAAACACATCCATCAAGCACACCAGTATTAGAAAGGAAAATGTTATTACCTGGAATAGTCCCCTTTAGCTTCCTACAATAGAAAAACAGTGACAGAATTAAAACATGATCTCTTCAAAACCCTCGATTTTCCCAGCATTGTTCACTTCCCCACTCCCACAGCTCTGCAGGCAGATCCTGACCCCCACCACACTCCCTGCAAAACACAGAGCCAGCCTGCATGTGCTCAAGAGCTGGACTTGGCCCCTCAAGCTCCCAGCTGTAGATAATCCACCTACAGCACAAATAAAACTGCTTCCAAAACGGGGATGAATTTCACATTGCAAATCAAATGTCGTTTTTACTGCACGAGAAGTGAAATACAATTCTCCCTCCTCTCTCATCCAGGCAAAGGTTGGCTGTACAGTCAGGTCAGCAGTTGGGAGCAATTGTGCTCACTCGAGATGAAAACAACTGTTCGGGCAGATCGAGCTGCTGCTGCAGCTTTGCTGTGGCACTTTGTCAATGACAGTGCAATGAGGGAAAACCCCCAATTTCTTAAAGGTGGAATTTTATTTCACAGAAAGCTGCAAATAACTGGAGTTTTAAGTCTCAGTAGAACAAAACTAGATTAATGACAGGGAAAACTGACACCGTATATTTCAACATAACAGAGGTATCAAAACCATATGCTAGGAAAAGAAGATTCACAGGCATAATATAGCTGACTTAGCTACAATGTTTACACTTTTCCTCCCAGATCTCTGGAATGTATTTAAATTAGGTTAAGTGATAAATTGGATGGAGAGCTGCCCAGATAAATTACTTCCCTTGATTAGCTTTTATTCTTTCAATTTAAAACTCCTGAGATAAATATTTCTCTTAGTCGCCTATGAGAAAAATAACTCCTATATGTTCCAGCCTCCCTTCTGCTCCCCAGCCGCGGAGAACATAAACAACCCTGCGGGGGCTTGTCCGTATGGAGTGGGGGAAAAAAAAAACAAAAAAAACAAAAAACAAAAAAAGCAGGGAAAGGGTGAGCCAAAGCGAGCCGGGGGGAGCCACTCACCTGCAGCACCAGGGCGGCCAACTTGAAGACGGTCTCGCTGTCCACCTCGATGTGCCCCTGTGCCGGAGAGAGCCGAGCGTGAGCCGGGATGGAGGGGAGGGAGCAGCGGGAGAGGCGGCGCCGGCTGCGGCCGCCGGACCGGAGCTCCCCGCCCCGTGTCCCCCCGCTGTCACCGCCACACAGCCACACAACAGCCCGTCCTCCCCACCCCGAGCCCTGCCCTCCGCCTGCTCGCTTTACAAATCTTGCCATTTCTGCGTTTCTCGGGATGCTGTTACCGCGCCCGAGCTCAGCAGGACGCGGTCCAGCACGCTGCCGGTCTTTGCCAGGCAGCAGCGAAGGGATTTTAATGGCTCCAAGCACATCCCCTCCTCAGGGTGAGGCTCACAGGTCACAGAATTGGAGACTGGCTGGGTTTGGGACCTTCACAACCATCTCGTTCCAAGCCCCCTGCCCTGGGCAGGGACACCTTCCTGCACACCAGGTTGCTCCAAGCCCTGTCCAGCCTGGCATTCAACACTTTCAGGGATGGGGCATGGCAGATCCATGGTTGGATGACACCCAGGAGCACACATCAGCTCGACAAGTATCAGTGTTTGACAAGATCTAAACCCGTGACACCATCTGCAAGGAAAGGTATTTCCCAGCTCATTTCTGTGCTCTCCAGAAGGAGATTCTCTTCTCCAGAGCACAGAAGATGAGCCTGGGTGCATCTATCCACTGGGATAGCCCTGTCCCAGCCAAGAGAAAACCAAGGAGCTAATCCATCTCTTCCGAAAGAGTTTTATTGCTTCCAGTTTTAGGACCATTCCTTCTGTGTTGTGACTGTGGTACACAGCAGCCTAATGCTGAACTAGTCATACTGATTAATCATAAGGACAGCATAACTTAGTCCTGTCCTGCTCAGTCTGCATCCTACAGACTTCATTTCTTCCAATTCCACTGGAGCTCTAGAGCAATGCTCAGAAAAACTGCATGAGCCCCATACTGGAAGTCTCCTGTGCCTTGAGCCCACTCCAAAACAAGCCCTGTCCTAACACTACTATGTGCTCAGAAACCCTACAGGTGCCAAAGCATCAAAACTACTCGAGGATCCTTTTTTTTTTCCTGCTTACAAGCTTAAGTACAAACTTTCCAGGTTAGTTTCTTACCAGGAAAGCCCTGGCCTTGGTTCTGTTCTGGGACCAGCAGTGACACTGGAGTGTAAAGGAGATGCACT
This sequence comes from Acridotheres tristis, assembly GCA_037013685.1. NCBI lineage: Eukaryota > Metazoa > Chordata > Aves > Passeriformes > Sturnidae > Acridotheres > Acridotheres tristis. The sequence continues at coordinate 4,855,513 of CM072899.1, read as the reverse complement.
GACAATTGCACTCTTTATTCCTCCTGCATCCTGCCAACAGTGGGTAAAGCACAAAACTGAGCCTATGAAGTAGCCCAGGAACACAAACTTTTCTTATTGACCTTCTGCAAATGGAAAGAGTTGACATGATGCCTGCCTCATGTCACTGAGATCCCAACACATCCTTAGTCCCCAGGATCTGTTGGCTGAAAGAGGAGACAAAGCAGACCGAAAGATGAAATAATGCCAAAACCAAGATCTACAGAATTACATACAGATAAAGGGAAATGACATCTCGAAATATATTAGGGCACATCTGGAGCTGAGCTAATTTACCACAGCTGCAGGTCTGGCCCATAGAGACTAAATTCAAAAGTGAACAAACAAATAATTCAATTTTCATGGAAAGCAAGTTTTTTTGCCAGCTTTGTCAAGAAAACATTCCAGCAGCAACGCTCCCCCAGGCTTCTCCAACAGGCAAACCAAAAGTAATTTCCCCTTCCCAACAGGTGTGGCACCAGCTCTGCAGGAGTAGCCCCCAAAGCATTCCCAGACATATTTTATTAGAAGGAGGGGTGCATCACAAGAGAAGAAAAAATAGCTTGAAGTGCATCCTTCCTTCAGATCTCTTTCATGTTGGTGCTTAAGAAAAGAAGCAAGATTGCAGCCCAGAAGCTCCTCACATAGGTGAAATTTTAAGGCACTTTGTTACTTCCAGGTCTGTATCAGGTTAGTCTTTGTCATGCACGTCTGAGCTGGCTTTTTGAAAGCTTAAATTGCATCTGCCCAAGAAACCTCTGATGCCAGCTGTGGTGGTGAGAGGATTACAGGAGATCAGGTCACCCCAGCACCACGGTGTCCTGCACCAGCAGGCAAAGAACTCAGATATGAGAAAATGCCATCACTGGGAACCTCAGCTCAGCAGGAAAGGTGAGATCTGGCTCAGCAAAACTGTCCCTGGATTATAAAATCAGGGAAAACAGGGACAGAAGGGACCTTAAAAGCTCATCGAGACCACGGCCCTGGCCCAAGGCAGAATCAGCTACATGCAGCTCACTGCCTTTTAAGCCTACAAGAAACTCAAGGAGATTTAACTCTCCAAAGCCCTCTCGATTTATAGCCGGCTCCCAGATAAGCTTGGCAGCACTCGATGAGCTGCTGGAGCAGAGTCTCTGCTGACCCACAGCAAAAGCTGCTGCTGGCCTTACAGGGATGTTTGGGACATAATAACCAAGCACCTCCTCACTTTTCATCTTCAAAGCACCTCACAGCCATTAACTAATTAGCAATAGTAATTACGAGGCTGCTCTTCTGTGTTTGCTTTTTCCTAGATACTGGCCTTAAGAAACTGGTCATTACTGGCTGCTATGGCACAGCCACCAGTGTTAACAGTGATCCCACAAACGACTTCATTTAGGGTTTTAGGAGACCAAAGAGAGCATGAAGGGGGAACTGGCTTCTCCAGGTGAGGAAGTTTCAGCCTTTGCTTTCAGAGTGGGGGATTTGCTGTGCCAGTGACCTCATTTGCTTAGAAGCTGTAAAGGAGTGAAGAGGTAAGAGGGTCCTCCCTAACTTGACCTCTTGAAGGTGTTGCAGGTGTCTTGACCAAGCAAAGGGGACAAACAGATCACCCCAGGAGCAGGGCAGCCATCGTGTCTGTCCAGCTGCTGCAAACCTCAGAACAGGGTGGACCAGCCCCAGTTATTATCCCATGTCACCACACAGTAACAGGGACAGGAGACTGGGGCCACTCGAAGCGAGGCTCAGGAGAAAAAAACAAAAAACAGAACCAAAAACAAGCTAAAGAACAACTCACCCTTTAAAGAGACTAAAAATCACAGAAAAAAGGTTCAGGGAAGTGAAGGGACTGCCCTGAAGTCCTGCAGTAGCTAAGTAGCAGAGCAAGGATTTGAAGCAAACGATGCCAAAGTCCAGCTCAGCCTGTATTTGACAGACTAATGCTCTCCAAGTGACAGTGGCTTGGACAATTCCCTCTGACCCTGGAAGTATTTTTCACCATAATATAACATTATTTGCCATCTGGCTCCCCAATTGGCCATTGCTGTAATGTAATCCAACTCTGCCCTGGGCTGTCATGGAGTTTGGACAGCCCTTGGCTTGACACAAATCCAGACAGTGATATGCGTCGTTCTGGAGTGCAGGACCGTGACTCTTCCCACTCACTCAGGCAATATTTTGATTTTATAATCATCCTTCAGCCTGGAGGTTGGCAGATGGGGGTTTCTGTTTTAGCATTGCTTTATCAGCAAGGTCAGATTTCAAAAATAGATGAGGAAAATGACTGTAAGAAGATTAATTTGCAATGCCTGCCATCACCAGGGTAATTCAAGCAGAGACTTCAGTGAGCAAGTGAGGGGCCCTGAGAGCCAGGGCAGCCAGTGCTCCCATGCCACGTGTTGAAGGTGAAGGTGGAAGGTTTTCCTAGATTTATCCCGAGTGGGAACAAGGTCACCAGCATGAGGTTAAGTAGATGTATGTCATTCAGATAATGGAATCTGAGTCTTCTACATTTGAGATGTAAATGAGTTTAAACAGACTGGTGACTGCAGCTCCAGGGAGGGGATGAAACTGATATTTTTCAATTAGAGCTTGCTCAGGGGTGGATCATTTTAACCAGTGAGATACATTCAGCCAAAAGACCACTGGCTTATCTAAACACTGCACTTGGTCCAGCAGATTCAGGTGGTGGCTTTTGTCATCCTGATAAACATCAGAGTAATAAAAGGCTGCAGCAGGTGTCCAAACTGGTTGGCAATTATTGTAGAGCAGGAGTAGGTCACTGTCTCAGCATCTGGTAAAGACCAACTCAACCTTCAGTGCCCATGGGCAGAATTTAGCCCCCAGTTCAGATGGGAGCTCAAGTCTTGCTGCACAGACACAGACTTAGAATGTGATAAAAATCACAAGCTCGGTCATGAATAGAGCAGTGAACCCTCATTAGACACAGCAACAACAGCAGAATTTACTGCCATAGAGATACGAGTCTGAAATCCTGATGAAAACTCAGATCAAGAGTGATGATAGTCAGATGAGCATTAACTGTGTTAAGCAAATCTTTAGGCCGTAAACTCAGATTAAAGCAGATTTAAAAAAATAAGCACACACAGGAACTGTCACATTTAACTCTTTAGAGCCAAAGCAAGAAGTAAAAGTGGACATGGTTTGTTCAAACCACATGTAACCTCCAGAAGTTAAAGGCTGACAACAAAATAATTTCACCTGAAGATCTGAGAATTGAGATACCAACACATTTGTTCCCTCAAACTAATTCCCTAAAAATTTGTATTAGCCAAAGACACCCCCAAAAATGCACACACTATGATTGAATAGCCTCGAGACAGCCACAAGATTGAATATAATTACCAGTGATTACCGAAAGGTGATTTAAAAAAAGCTGAAAGAAGGGTGCAATTAGTCAGAGGGAAAGAAAGGACCCAAACGTCTACAAGACATCCAAACCAAGGCAGGCAATTAGCTGGGTGTGGACCCAGCACAAGTGAACAAAGCAGTGCCTGCACCCCTGTGCCCTTATCGAGCACCAAGGTGACTTCCCACCAGGGATGCAGAATCCTTGCTGTGTGTCCTGGCAGCCAGAGAGCTGGGCAGGCAGGCCCCAGCAGTGCAAAAAGCTTAGCAGCTTTTCCCTTTTTAAGGCTTTTTTTGACAGGCTGGGGAGGGCAGTGGGTGTTGGCCACAACGTGTTACACCACACAAGCTGTGCAGGAGGAACTGGGTCAGGCAGATGCTGTCACTCGGCCTGTCGGAGTGGCTGTGCTGGGTAATTAATTACTGCACGGAGACAAACTCTGGCAGCACATGGATAACCTCCAGCTTCAAAGTGCCTGTCCCAATTACCAGCATTCACACCTACGTCTCAGTCCTGGTGGTGTCACCTGCTGCTCACATGCCCTGCGATGCACTGCAGCCACCACCCCACTCCCTCCTGCATCAGAGGCACCAAGCTCTGCTGAGCATCTTAACTGGGACTCAGTTCCCAAGGACAGAAACTCTGAGCTGAGAAAAAACACAGCAAAGTGTCTGCCTCCAGCACCTCAGGGAGGTAAAGCAAAGCACAAAAGCAGCAGAATAGAAGCTGCTATAGGAGCAAATGAAAGTCTGCTCCTCCTGATTTTCCTCAGAGGAGCATTTCAGATTTCCACTTCTGCTTCATTTCCCCCACGGGGCTCTGCAGCCTGGGTGGCTCAGAAAGCCTCACAGCTGCTTCACAGCATTTAGGATGGTCCATGATATCTTCCATTCCATGCATGGAACCCCACAGCCCTTCACACCAAGCACAGGAGAGCACAGTCTGAGACCAAACACAGCTCAGTGCATGTGCAGATGCCAACACAGCTCTTCCCTGGCCAGACCTGCTGCTTCCCACCTCAGGGGCTTAGGCAACCCAGCTCAAAAATAAAAGCTATTAGTGCCTCCTGGTAAGGAACAGCTTCAAGTTTCCTTGTTATACCCTTTATTTTGCTGTCTTTGCCAGCCACTCTCATCCATTTCCCTTTGCCTTTTGTGCCTCAGCCAATACTTAGATGAAACTCCAGGGACAGGAGCAGCTACTCTGAGATTCGCCTGCACAGTGCAACAGGAACACATTTACTGCTGCTTTTTTCTCATTAATACAAGAGTAAAAGCAGAAAATGGGGAGAGGGCATAAAAACTTCCCTGGTTTGCAAGCCAGGGTAAATAAAAAGTGTCATTAACCTTGAAATATAATCACAGCCTTTCACTTTGCTACCCTAGCATCACGGTGAGATACCCAATACACACAACACAACTGCCTGAGCTGCCACAGCATCTTTGCTCTGTGGCCAGGACATCAAAGGTGCAGGACTCTTCACAGCAATTAACCCAGTCAAGGTGACTACATCGAGAGATGTGAGGCACAAAACTCTGGCTGCAAATCAATGACTCTCCATATGCAATGGGCCAGCCCAGCTGGGACACAACCTGCACCTCCCCAGGAGCCTCACAGTCCCTGGGGCACCATCACCCTTTACAGAAGGACTTGGAACGACCTCAGCACTCTCAGAGGAGGCCCTGGACTGTCCCCATACCACGGGCAAGCCCCTCCCCAAAGCCACCAGCACAGCCCCATGTGAGGACTCTGGGATGCCCCATGGAGATTTGCCAAATGACATCAGTGTGGGGTCCTGCCTCCCCCTCCTGTCAGTTTTTGTTCACAGGCTCCATCCTCCTCCTCTGCTGACATGCTGCTGTGAAGGCTGGGCCATGGAGGTGCTGCCATGGCAGAATCCACAGGACAGAACTGCTCTGGAGGAGCAAAAGGTCCTGCTGAACCTCAGCCTGGGCTTGACATGTGCAGTCTTTGGGAGCAGAAGAGCCAATTCAGGCAATGGACAGAGGGTAATTAACAGCCTTGGCTAGGATCAGACTGCACCGTGTTACAAGGCTACATGGGAACGTTCCCCTCTCCCTTGAGCTGGGGAAGAATTAGGAAATATCCATTATAAAGCTTTCGAGAGCTCTCTGATATATGGCCACTTTGCTCCCCATGAGCTGGGAACCAGCCAGACTTGATGCTCACACCAGGGGTCTGTTTCAGCAGCTCTTCTTGGTAAGCACTGGTCTTCAGGCTGCCAAGTATTCACAAGCTCTGCTGTTCATGGAGCTATCACAGTTAGACTCCTCTGAAAATTTACATTTCCTTTAACTTTTCCCTTTTTTAAGCAATTTTTACCAGTTCTTGAAACAAATGGGAACTTAAATAAACTCCCCAACACCCAGAGATAGAGAGGGAAAGGGGAACACAGCCAACTTGACCAAGATGTTCATTTACAGAACATATTTTAGGGCCTGGAAAAGACTCAACTGTATGGCTGCAGAGCTATATGGAGGCTAGCCCTAATGCATAATAAACTTGACAGTGCTTGGCTAGCCAAGTAGGGTGTTATTTTTCCAAACGTGGCTGTTTCAAAAGAAGAAAAGACTAATTTATCTTTCCAAATTTATCATCAGCATGTGCGTGACCAGTTCTGACCCACCTCCCTGAAAGCATCCCAGCTATGGTCATGGGCTGTGCAATAACACACTGCACACATTACACAGCTCCCTGTGCAAACACAGCCATTCTGAGATACCCACTTCACCTGGAACCGAGCATCAGGCTTCCACTCTCCTAAATTCCAGCTGTACAGTAGGTTTCAGACAGCTATAAATCTTAACCCAGCTTCTTGGAGTCAAGGATGGGAGAGAAGGCTTTTAAACTGAAGTTCCCACCGCTGAAGGTTTTCAGGCAGCGATACTCAAAGCCTTGGAAAAGAGAGGCACGCAAGAAAACGAGAGCCCAGATGTACACAAAGCACTTCCAGCCTTTGCATTCTCACAAAATACATGTGGATAAACGAGTTTTTAACCAAGTCGCTGGAATGCACTTCCACAGACCTGGATATATAATTATCATCAGCTCCCACCTCCTGCTCGGTGGTCCAAGCTGTTCCTGGCAATGGGTGTGACTTCTCCAAGCTCCAAGAGCGTGGATGCTGGAGAGCAGAAGCCAGGCAGCTGCTGGGACCACACAGGACTGAGAGGGCCTGGGGACTGCAGCACCAGAGGAAAATGGGCAGCTTGACTTGAAAGGAGGGCAGGGTGAGGGCTCTGGCAGCATGGGCTGTCTCAGCTGGATGCCAAGGTTTGTGCAGTGAGGGGGCACCAGATGCTCTGCAAGTGCAACAGCAAATATTGTGCTCTGTTCACAAAATGCAAAAGAGTCTTCACAAAAGTAAAAATGAGGTCTCAGCCCTCTTGGGACTCAGGCAAAGGGGTCCCCCTTGGCTCCACAGGCAGAGGAGAGCACAGAGAACATCACAGGTCACAGAGGATGCACGAACCTGGCACGTGCCAGCAAAGGTGCCAGTGGCACAAAGGAGCTTTGACTGTACAGAAGAACACAGAGGTGGGGGAGTGGGTGGGGAGTAGGAAGAAATAAATTTTTGTCAGCTGAGATTTTATTGTCTATCTCGTCCTTTCCTTACCAAAATGTCTACAGAGATTGCAAAATGCACAAGCCCTAGATTCCTCCATGTCCTGGCAGGGTAAAGCAGTACCTGATTTGCAGAAAGGAGCAGAGAGAGATTGCAAGAAGGAATGTGGGGTTGAAGGGTGAGGAAGAGAATCACGGCTGTGCACTGCAGAACACCAAGCAAGCCTTCACCCTTTTCAGAGCTGTCATGCAGGTTTTGATTTCATTATTTATTACTCATAATCATATTTTGTAATATGTTATGTAACTAAGAATATAGTAATATGCTATAGTATTTACCCTAAATTTTGATTCACCTGGTACAAGATGGCCAGCAGACATGGTCCAGCAGCTCCAGCCTGATCCCAGAGGTGCTGGGCTTTCTTAGGGGGATTCCATTCTCTTTGATTAGATACAGCCACTTCCAGGATTTCACATACAGACATCTCAAAAACTACTGTAAAAACATTTCTGATGCAGCCTCTGAACCTTGTAAGTCAAGAATAAACCCCCTCCACAGGAAGGGTTGGCACAGAGCTTTGCCATTGTGCTGGCTGTGCTCACCCAAGCCTTTGTCTGGCTCTCCTGGTGTGTCCCAAGTGCCAGCAGGAGCACTGGCATGCCCATGGCACATCCAGGGCAGCATCAACCTCTCCCTCCCCTGCTCAGAAAAACATCACTGTCCCCTAAAGACAGAAGCCATGGGAGCACAGGCACCCAAACACTGCTGTGCTGTCAACACATGCCAGTGCTCAGGAATGTCACAAGAGCACTCAAGCATCAGGCATCTGCACCACCCTGGATTTGGGTTCCCCCTATGGGGAAAAGCTACAGTGCAAACTTTGGAAACACCTTTGTGAAAGCCAAAAAAACACGACTGACTTTTAAGCAATCTTATCCACACAGGTCTTAGCACACCCCAGGTATTGCAGCATTGATCCTAAACCACATTCCTGGCCCACACAGAGCACAGGCTTCACGCAGAGATCCAGGTTAGGATACTGCCCTGGCAGGGCATCCTCTGGCACTGCCTGTGCACTGGGAGCTCTCCTGAGCACATGGGCTGGGTGTGGGCTCCTGCTTTTTGACACACTGAGGTTTCCCCACTCCAAGAGTGCAGCAAGGAAAGGAAAGAGAGGAAAAAAAATAAAGCAAAAACAAAAAGCCAAACTGAGACAGGTCTAACCTTCTGGAGCTGGATTAACGACTGAGAAATGCCAGGGAACATTCCTGGCTGTCATCAGTGACCATCAGCCACTTGTCTCACAGAGTTGAGGATCTGTTCCTATTCAGACTCATCCCATGGCTCCATCCCTGCCCCACAAAGGAGCCAGCAGCACCACAGGAGAGGACGGGCTGTGGGAGCACATCTAAGGGGCCTTTGTGCATCCTCCTGTCCACATCCCAGGAGCTCAGGATGAGGGTTGGCCCCACCTGCCCTTCATGGCTACTTGAAATCTAGAAAGTGACCTGAAGTTTGTCACGTAGAAAGAATATTTTTACAAGAGTTAATTGGAAGGTTAAAAGCTAATTGAGAGTTGATGAACTGGCTCCTGCTGAAGGAGCCACAGGCTTGAGCTGGGCTGTGAAACTTCCAGCACAGAGAGGGCTGCAGGCAGAGCCAGGCATCCCCAGCTTTCCCTGTGTGATGAATCACCTGGTGCTGCCCAGAGATCCTTCTCCCAGGAGGAACTGATGCTCCTCATCCTCATCCCTCTGCTGCCCACAGAAACTGGACACAACAGAAACCCTCTGCTTCTGGCAGTTTTGCTTGCAGGAACAGGGATGCCACACTTTGGGTTGCCACAATTAGAGCACACACCTTGCAAGCCATAGAGAAAAAAAGAGCCAGCCTGCCTTCAAACTTCTGTTTTTTTCCTTCTCCTTTGACTTCTGATATGCTTCTGATATATATACACATAAAGCAGCAGCCAAATGTTTTTATATTGACTAGGGTTTGTTTCAATAGCAGTGGCATTTTCCACATTCCATCCCAAAACCAGTCCCATTTTCCAATTCCAAAATTAATTGTGCTACCTATCTTGTTAAACTGCTCCAGTTAAGGAACAATTTAAGGATGGCTACAAGCTGCCAAGACTCTTCATTTTAAGTGGCAGATATGTCAAATGGAGATTTGCTTTTTAATAACCATAACCAGTGAGGCCCCAAGTTCTTCAAGCATTTTTCAAACTTCAGCATGCTGTAAAAACGCACCAATTTCCTTCACTCTTCCAGAAAGTAATTCCTATACAAAGCAGAGTCACAGCTCTGTCATTAACCACTTTCAGGTTTCTATATTCTTCCATAAAATAATGAACACTGGATACTGAGTAAGAATCCTCCAAAATCTGAAGCATACTAAAGGTAAAATCTTTGGCTGGCTACACTGAGCTCCACCACCAGTTATTGGTACAGGATTGTTTCCCAAGGAAAGGTTGTAAGAACCAAGTGACCCTCTCAGACTGACTGAACCATGAGTGAGAACAAAAGGCACCAGAGTTTGACGTTAACTGGAAAATCCCAGAAGCATCAGAGTAAAGTTCATTGAAGTGCAGCTGTGTAGGGACATGGCAAGGTTGGCTGTCACACCATTCTTATTCCAGACCAAGATGTACCTGCATCAAATCAGCCTTATTCTTTAAGATTTTGACTGCCACATCACCAATGTGGTAATAATGTACTTTTATTTTATGTATTTTACCAATCTGAATATTTTAAGGTAACAGTGGAAGCTTTTCAACCAGAAAGTAAATAGAGAAAATACTCCAACAACTGGTTGTGATTGCTACTTTATAGGATTTACTATTACTATTTACTGATACTTTATTATCTCACTAAATTAAGGCAGGAAATAAAGGAGTTAGGGACCAAATCCACAACACAAGACCCTTCTCACAGGCCTTTTCTTCTTAAGACAAGTTTGATTCAAGGTCAGTAAAGAGATATTTGCCTTGAATGTCGGAGGGTGTGCCACTGAGCTGAGCCTACTTGGAAAGTTACAAGCTGGATTTCAAATAACTTAAAAGCTTTTAAGACTCGCTGTAGAGCACTGAGCACACAGCAGGGCTGTGAAAGCAGGAATAGGAAACCATCATCAGCCTTATCCATTTGCATGAAGCATCAGCATTCAAGGCAAGGAGAGAGTCAGCACGCTGAGATCTTAATACTTCAATTAGTTCTAGAAATCAGACACAGCTCCTACCAAGTTCTCAGGACTGTGTATGTGGCGGAGGAGCAACAGAAGAGAGATGCACAAGAAGCTCCAAGTCTTACCTGGTGTACACAGGACTTGGCATTCAGAAAAAACAGCTCTACTGTGGTTTTGTCCTTGAGAAAGGAAATGCTTTCAATGTAGAATCTGAAAATTAAAAAAAAAGAACCAAAAATATGAGTTACTCCCTTGAATAGGTTTCATCTTCCTCCCAAGTAATTTTATTTCCTCAGTGTTTTGTTCTCTAGCAATAAAATAGCACAGAGGAACTATGAGCTACTGCACTTAATTTCCTGCCTTTTAGGAGGGAACGAGCAGAAATCACAGCCTGTGAAAGCACACAGGGAACAGGGACTCCTGATTCAATACATCCTGGATATCTGATGACTTTTCAAATGAGATGAAAACCCTGTGGAATGCTACAGGAGCAAAGCCCACTCCTCCTTAGGTAAAGTCACCGCAATGGAAAAAACAACTCCAGATGTGTTGGATGTGGGGAAGCCAGTCCAACACTCTGCTGGAGGACAGGGGCTGCTGGCAGCCCTGCAGGACCACCTTCCTTCCAGGAGGAGAGCAGAAATGTTAATAAGAGCCAGGTCCAGATGCTCCCACTAAATGCTAAGCAGAAAACACAACTCTTTTACAGGCAAGCAAAGAGCTGGAGCACCACTGCCTCAGCAATGCAGATCAGCCCAGGCTTCCCAATGTCTTGTCCTTGAGAACAGGAGGGCTGGATGACCCACACAGGCAATCAGAACCAGACCAATCTCTCCCACAGCCCCATCCTGCTCCTGAGGCTCCTGACAGCCTCAAGCTCCATCCCCTGAGTTTTGCACTGATGATCGTCTTGGCATGGATGATTTGCAAGATATTTGAGCAAGTCTCCAGCAGCACAGAGCATGTGGTAGGGAGCAGTAAAGCTGGGACCTGCCACACATCAGGAACATTTGCATTTGTTTATGCTGTCACTTCAGGAAAGTGATACATTAAATAGTAATTGCTTTAATATTTCACATTCCTACAGCGTGTTCCATCAAATTAATTTTGAAGCACTCTCCAGAACGCCTCTGCAGATAATTTACCCATTTCACAGGCATGCAGCCTGTGCAAGGGGCAGCCCAGCAGCCTGCCCCAGACATTTGAAAAGTTGTTATGTATTTCCATGAGTCACCATTCCCCATGAACTCTACGAGCCACAGGTATTTCCACCCTCTCTTGATCTCACCTGATATATTTTTTTTTCAACACCTTTGCTAAACTTTAAATACTCTTGAGTGCTTCTCTTCAGAAATGCAGAGCAGAGGGCAGGATCCACACTTCATCCCTTCCCAACCTGCTGCCAGACCAGCCCTTCACAGAGCAGACCTTTCTCAGCCTGCTAAAGCCTTCACTGCACCAAGATGTGATTTTTCTCAGCTAATGACCTCATTTGCACTTCCAGTTTCTTTCAGCCAGGGTCAGGGGTGGCTGACTTACCCTCAGAAGCAGGACAGTTGTGGTTCTGAAGGGAGGCAGCTCCCAGTTCACTCCTGGTACAAAGCTGTAGGATCTATGGTTCTATCTATGTAGGATGCTGTAGGATCTATGGATTTAGGGTGAGGGACCGAGGGGCACTGCCCCTAATCCCAGCTGTGTCCCTGTGCTCTATTTCCTTTGTGGTACAAGCTGTACCTTCTTATCACCCCAGTACAGATGGGGAACACTGGAGCACAGAGATAAGGATGTTCAGGGCATGGCAGGCACATTTGGGAACACCATAACATGCACATTCTGCTTCTACTTCCGATGCTGTCAGCACTCTTGAAACTAAAATGGCTTTTCTCAAAGTCCTCATTCTGCATCATAGAGCCCTTCAGCTGAGTGTACCATCCTCTGTGACTGGATTGAGCTTATGCCAGCTGGCAATAATTAAAATCTCCAAGGATTATCACGTTTCCTTATTGAACAACAAAAGCTCAGGGATGAGAAGCAATGAAGAAAAACTAGGAATTGAAGATTCCTCCATTTCCAGTAATGCAACTGGAAACTGCAGGTTTTGAAGTGGCTTTTCTGCTGGAAAATCTATTTCCTATGGATCAGGCAGTTTCTGTAGTGCTAATTATTTCTGTATCTTCCTCCTCCTGCTCTGCATCTCACTGCCCACCTCCTTGGTTACCTGGTTTGGATCTCATGACCCCAGAGTAGTCAGGCTTAAAATTCCCTTGTAAAAGTTGATCTTTCCAAGGCCACTCCTCACACATAAACTCTTGCCCAAGTCTCTGCACACCCTGTCCTGTTGAGGAGCATCTTGCAACAGAGAATGCCGAAATGAACACCATGAGCAAACAGCATAAATTCCAACCAAAGAATGCTCTAAGCTACAGGATTGCCTTCACAGCTTTCTTGGGCAGCCATAGGCTTTGGTCTCCCAGATCCTGATCAAACATTGTAAGCACAGTGAAGAGCCCATCATCCCTTTACAAATGGAACTTTTTCTTCCTGCCAAGTGTGGAAGAGGAGCTCTGAACACCATCACACACCAGCACGTATTCAGCCAGAACAAAGTGCCACTTGTTTGTCCCATTCCCTTGATGACCAGCGGGGGACAAGGGGAGGAGCTGGTGCCAACCGACCCAGCTAAACAAGAGGCTCTGCCTTGGAAGTGCTTCAAATAATTAAGCACACAAGGCATAAATTTACCCAGATCTGAAAAGCAAATGAGGTCAGTCTGCTCTCACGTTCCCTCAGACTGCAAGGAAAACAAAAACTCCAACAATATTAAGAATATGATGCTTGATCTTTTCTGCCAGCACAGCTCTGTTTCGTAGGACGTGAGTTTTTTTCAGGCCCTTAACCAGCAGAGCTTTGCCAGCAACAGCCCTTAAGTAATGCAATTACATTGGCCAAAATCACCATTTTGCCAGGGATTTTATTCTTTCCTGGGGACTGATTAAGCTGCGAGCAAAACAGTCATCTGCAGTCCCTTTAAAGTACAGACAACCCTTAAGTAAACAGAAGGAAAAAAGTAAGCAAAATTGTTTGAATAAACTCTATTGCAATTTAGCGACTCAAAGACAAGTCAGGCCAAGAAGATGTTTAAAATATGAGGTTTTAAGCAAAAAAAAAAAAAAAGAAAAAAAATGCAAACAAAAAACAACAACCAAAAAACCTCAGACCCACCCTAGGAATAATGTCCTAGTAACAGTTTAAAAAGTGGCAAGTTCCAATCTACTTTACTTCATAGTTAAATACAAAAGAGAGCCGCACTTAGCCAGGGCCTAATCTCCTTCTAAAAATAACACATTACTTTGACATTTATTTCCTTTATCAAATCTGTAATCAGTTCCTTAAAACAAGCCCCCCTGGTGATAAATAAACCCAAGTGGTAATGTTTGCTTGGTGGAAACAATTACTCACCTAACGGCAAAGTACAAAGTTGCTGGCCCTGGTTTCTTGGGCAAGTCATGGTCCAGGACACGGTGATCCAGCTGCAGCCAGACACTCTGACCTCTATGGAAATAGGTTGGGGAGGAGGTTAAAAACTGGGATGGAAAATACAGAAATTGGTTCTTTTCAGTGCCCCTGTTTACTCCAAGTGCTGCTTTAAAAAGTTCAAGACTCAGCTCCAAGGCAGGCAAACATCTCATCAAATGACTTCTTTATTTTTCCTAACCCTTAACCCTGGCAAGGCTGAGCCATGGGTGCCCTCCAGAGGCCACACACTCCCTCCAAGCACCCAGCCCTGTGCATACACCCAGGCAGGCCCTGGAATGCCACTGGGGAAGCTGACAGCTTTTAGATAATGCCCTGGCAGCACTTTAAACCTCACTGTGACTCAGTGCCAGCAACCAAAAACATCCAGAAGAATTTCATGGCAGCTCTTCGGGGGGAAAAAATAAGCTAAGTACGAACAGTATCCTCAAGGGATTTACAGAAGAGCTGGGGGGAAGTATTTTCCAACAAGTGAAAGGACAAAGATGTGGCAAAAATATTCTAGTGATAGCCCAAGATGTGAGTGGCTGGTAAAAATAACAGAGTGCTGGGGTCAGGGCCCCAGAGGGAGCAGCTCCCAGCAGCTCCATGAGCTCCAGTGTGTCCCCAGGGCCAGTCCTGCACCTGCACTTGGGATGTGCCTCAGCAGGGTGGCCCCAAGCACAGCTCTGATGGGATTTGTAGGTGAAAGCTTCCATCCAGGACTGCATAAAAAGTGGCAATGGAGAGCAGCAGGAACTAATGTTATCCCCACTAGACAAGAGGTTTATTTAGGGGCTGTATTAGTGCACAGCTCCATGTCCCCACTGCCCTAAGCACCTCTGCTCCAGCTTTTTTGGGGGAGCTGAAGGTAACTCCTCTGGAGATGCTGGCCCTGCAGCCAGCAGATGTGGGGAAGCATTTCAGTGCCTCGATGAGAGATGAGCCTGAGCACCAGGTGAGATTGCAACGAACCCACTGACTCTGGGTTAATGCCATGGAACAGATCTCCAGAGCTGGACAGAGCATCACACCCAGGTTTGGACAGAGGAAAGTGGTTCCTGGGCAGGACTAACCTCACAGCTCACTCTGCTTGGGACATTTGGGGTTAAAAGGCTCAATAATACATTCGAGATTCGGGTGCAAAGCAGTAGGAGCAATTCATTTTGGAAATAAATGCAAAACCTTTTTGCTGTTACTAAAAGTGCACAGGAGGAAAGCTGAGGGTGTTCACATGGGAAATTATCACTGAATCAGTTTTTTCACCATGTGAGACAAATATGAAATGTGAAATCATCAGGAAAATATTTTACAAGGATTCTCTGGTTTGTGCCCAGAAGATACTTTCCAAATATTTTCTATTTCGTGCCTTTGCCTTTCCCCAGACAAGTAGCACAAGCATAAGGTAGAAAACTTTCTTCTTTGAAAGAAAAAGTCATTTTTCCATCATGACAAGCAGCCACAGTATCAGAGATAAGGTTTCACATTGTAATAATGACACAGCTGTTTAAAATAAATAAACATACTCACGTATCATCGATAAATGTTATCCCAAAATACTCCTTTTCTTTCAGGTTGAAATGTGAGGCCACCAGATCCAATAACTCCCGAGACAGAAGTTTGGGCTATTGAAAGAATAAAAATAGTTTTATTCATTTCAGTCCAGGCTTTTAATATAAAACAAAATTTTCTTGTGCAAATACTGGTATTTGAGTACATATGGCCATGCTAAAACCCTGTTGTACAACTGAATACAGAAGTGACATTTCAGACTCAGGGTGTCTCGGTGGAGCTGTGTGGAGCATGGAGAGGCAATTTTGTGCTTAATCCATGACATTAAGCTGAACAGCACAGACTTGAGTGCTGCTTTCCTCTTTCTGGGGGAGAAGGCCACATCCCAGGCTTTCCTGCACTTACAGCAGGAAGGATTTTCTAATTAAGAACATATTGTGTAGTGCAGCATCTGGTGCTTTGAGTTCTGTTACGGGAATAAAACATCCTCAAGACCACAGAGTTTTCTTCCCATCTAAATGACAAAAAACACCACCACAAGAGGTGTGTTTAATATGCTTTATGAATTTTGATGAAAGCAAAAACCGAATTCAGAACTGATTTGCCCACGATGCACGGGGAAATCCTTCAGCCAATCCACGTGTCAGGAGAAGCACATATTGTCTCAGCATGCTTATTCCACTCCTGTGAGTTTTTCTACGAAGAGGTTTAACTTTTCTTCAACCCTCACTTCATCTCCCCCCCAAAAAAACAAGCAGAGAAATGTGGCACCGGCTGCCCGTCCCCAGAAGAGCGAGGTCTGTACCTGAACCAGCAGCTCCAAGTTCCTGTCATCGAGGAGATGCACCTGGCAGTGCCGGCCCTCGGTCATCTGCAAAGACAGCAGCACAGCCCTGTCAGGAAGGGCAGGGTTCCTGGCTTGCACCAGAGCATGTGAGGCTTGGGGACAAGGGCAGTGTGAAGCAAGTGTCTGATTTTGATGGATAAGGGAATTGAATATGGAGCCGAGTCCTTCTCCAAGGACTCTGGCTGGGGAGCTGCCTCAGCACTCTCAATTCCTGTCAACTTCAAGCTGGAATTAAGGAATTAGCAGCACTCAGGATCAAATAAAAAAAAATATTTGTAAATGCTGTGAGAATTAAATGTGAGGATGAACCAGCCTAGCACAGGCTTTTGCTCTGGCGAGGAGTAGCTGACCAGGGACCCAGGAAACCCAGATCCATCCAACCCCTGCCTGCAGATGGGTCAGGTCCACTGACCTGTGTCTAGAAGAGATGGAGTCTCTACCAGCACAGTAACATTTTCACTTAGACAGCTACTGAAAGTCATCACTTCCACGGGATTCTTACATAGGGGCTGCACACATCAAGAAGGTGCTTGAACTGCACGACTAAGAAAGGGATGAGCTTTGCAATCCCTGATGCTATATCTGAACCACCTCTTTCATGTCACATTTATCTATTGCAAACGAAGTCTCTTCCTCTCTTTAGGAGGCAAGCAATTCAGAAATAGCTGCCCATTATGCCCTTTTAATATCTGCCCTTTGAAATCTAATACATTTCAATGAAAGCTTTTACATTATTTAATATCTGTTCTAATTCTGGCCCTTTCAGCAGCTCCAGTGAGGACCAGCTTTTCAACACTCTCCGGGTGAGAGCTGGTGAAGGAAACCTGGCTCTCATATTTGTTCTCCCAGCCTCAAAGTAACTCATTTTCCTGACAGCACAAGCTTCCAGCCGACTATAAATTGTGAGCTGTGAGCAGAGGCCGGGGGTGGTTTGCTTAGACAGGGGATCCCAAGAGGATTAAACAGTAACACGCGATGGTTTCCCCTTTCACAACCCTCTGGCTCCGCTGGGATAGGGACAAGGACAGGGCTGAGCTGTAGTGCCATCAGCACCTCTCATCCTGCCCCCGTGCATGCTGCACACCCAAGCCTTACAGAGACTTCAAAATAAACACAATTTATACGTGATTACAGCCGCACAGACCTCCCACCTCTGCACAGCGAGGGCTGCCCAGACACAGCCGCTCTGCCCCGAGCACCCAAATCAACAAAACTTCATTGTTCCGACTAACTGAGCTCATTTGGACCAAGAGCCGAGAGGGAGTGTCCTCCTGAGGAGCTGTGCAAGCAGGTCAGGGATCAGCGCCTGCAGGCACAACTCCCTGGAGTGTCCGGGAAAACTGCGCTGCAGCATCTGTGCATCAGCACCGGCAACTTCGGGCACTGCTGAGCATCACAAAACAGCAACACTGCCGCAAGGACCATTTGCAGAGCGAGTCTAGAGGAGAGAAATCCCTTCGTTCCCCTTTGTCTTGCTGCTACGACCATGAATTTGTACACCAGTGCCGGGTGAGGAGTGCCGCATGGTGCCCGCAGCAGTTCAGAGCGCTCCTGCTCCACCCTGGAGACAGCAGCGATCTCACCGCTGCATCCCTTGGTGCTGCACCCTGCAGAGCATCATCGCCCGTGCCCTGCACTCCCCTCAAGGTACCACCCCCAGCCATCCATCCCTCGGGTTCTGGAAGCAAAGCTGCACCACCCCAGCTCCAGCTTGCAGCACGCCCGCTGAGATTTATCTGCTGCCCAAACACAGCGCCCAGAGCCCTGAAATCCATTGCGATCCACTCCCAGGTCCATTTCTCCCCGAGAGCTGAAGGGAACATGGCAGGCTCATAACCAAGAGCCCATTACCACCAATTAATCATTTCATCAGCGCACCCTTCAAGGTGGAGCACATTTCTGGCTCTGACACACTGTTACCAATCTGCCCCTGTTGTGAAGTGTCGAATCCAACGGTGTTTAAAATCATTCCCCATCTGTTGCCCAGAGATAGCACGAGGGTTGCCATTATTTAATTGCGAGCTGCTTTAGCTTTCACCCAGTGAAATCACATCAATCACTTCTGACTGTTTTAATTGCCTCTGTTGTCTGTTGTTAAGTAAAAACGGTTTCTGTTATAGCAAACACATCCACAAAGCCCCGTGCTGAGGAGAAAGAAAGGTACCTGGAAGGATTAAAACATAAAAGAAATACCAAGCATCATCCATGCTTCAATTCAGCTATCCAAGGTAACGCAAAGCACCTCAAAAGTAAATAAATCTCATGACATCCCTGAAGATAGGCAAGATATAACTATCCCTCATTTTATTGATGAAACAACATAAGGAAGCAGCTTAGAAGTCTCACTTACAAATATAGATACAGACAACATTTAAAGCCTGAGACACCAGGAATCTTTCCCCAGAAATCACACATCCACCTCCCGGAGCAGTGGGAATCTCAGTCAAGGAGTTGCAGAAGATGCCAAGGTGCCCAGTGACAAAGCACTGTGAAATGCCTTTGCTGTGACAAACCTGGCAGCTCCCACCTGCATCCTCTGTGGTCACCCCAGGAACAAAGCCACAGGACAGCAATGTCCAGAGCCATGAAATACCTGTGGCTGTAGCTCTTGCACCCCTCTGCCCCCCAGCCCATTCCTGAACACCTGAGGGTTACACTCTGCTAAAGCACCTTCTCCAGCCAGGATGAGACACAGGGATACTCACTGTGTGACACCACAGCCTGCTCACATCTGCTGGTGTGACCATCAGGTCTGCATCTGTAGGCTCCTATCCCTGAACAAAGCAATGTTAACCTGGACAGTCGGAGCCCTTCTCCTCTCCTGCACACCCAAAGCTTCAGCCACCAGCACCCCGGTTCCTGCAGCTGTGCAGGAGCTCACTCCAAGTATCCCCACCCCATTCCTGATGGGGCAGAGAGCACTTCACTTGGCTCACCCCGTTCTTACAATCAGAAGAAAATCACTCTAAATTACTATCACAGGGAAGCACAAGCCCATCCTACATCAGGAATGTTGCCCACCAGAGAGGTCATCTCCAGGAGACAGCTCTCCCCTCACATCCAACTGCCTCCCTGTGCACACAGGGCTCTGATGCACAAAGCAATACTCACATTTCATAAGCCTTTTCTGTACAGGAGGTAGAACCAAAAGCTTTGGAAGCTATTGCAGCTGCAAGCTCACCTCACAAGGTTTGGAGTGTCAATCTCCTTCCAGCAGTCCTGTACAGTCCCAAGTGTGACATGACTGTGCCACAGCACAGTCACAGGTACCAATAATCTGGTCCCATCCTTTTGCCTGGAGAAAAGCTTCATAAAGAGGCTTCCATCACTTTCATCAATGGATTTTGGTCAGGTAAAGGTGCCTCCAGCTCAGCAGCTGGAGAATCTGAGCTCCTGGGGCCGGAGCAGCAAAAGATTCCTTTTAAACTCCCCCTTTAAATGACACTGGTGTGATTTATTGGATTTCTTCCCCACGGCACATCCGCTTGCAGGTCCGTTTCCTCAGGCTGTGGGAAGAGACTTGTGCTGTGTCCCAACTCCCAGGGCACCAGGCTCCTCAAAGACCCAAAGCCCTGGAGTCCTTGCTGATACATTTTCTTTCATCTTTAATTCAGGACACCCTGCTAATCTGAACAATATAATTGATTCTCCCTCTGTAGGACCAATCCATCACGAGATGAGCACAGCTGTCTGGCTCAGTCAAGAGCTGGTGTGAACAGTCTTGAGATATTTATACACACACATCTGTTTTCAGCTTATTCTCGTTGATTTGGCATTGTCTGTACAAATGAACAATTTTTGCAACATGCCCTCAGATTGGTTTCTTAGCAGTTATTTTTAAAAGCCTGCTAATATTTAAGCTATTATTCAGTAAAAGAAGTAGCAGCATAAAATTCATGAAGCATCTCTGTGTCTCATCTCATTCCCAAGAGGAAATTAGGAGAGAGACATTACACAGCCTTATTTTTGGCAAAACCATACTGAGAGACTGGGAAACAATAAAAATCCAGCATCTCAAAGTCACTTGTATTCTCTGTACACAAGTGAACAGCAAAACCTCAAAAATGAAGAGAATTGAAAGGAGACACTTTCCACTGCAGAAATACAGTTATATCAAAATACTGCAGCTCTCCTAATTTACAGGCTGTCAGCAATAATCTGATTCACCCACATCTTCAGTAAAAAAGGCAGATAATGAAGGGAAACAAACAATTCTCCGAATATCCATGTGTGGAAATTAAAGCATATGGTGAGATTGTGACTCGACATAGAAAATTAGCATTATCATAAAGGTTTCATTAGCTGGGAGGAAACAACATTTTGTCCTCTTTTTTTTGTCACAAAAAATTATAACGAATTCTCCATCTAAAATCATCAAAGCAGATTTTCCAAAACATCCATTCTTTAAAAAGAAAATCAGCAAGGCAGAGGGAAGAAAACCTACTTTTTGGCTACTTAGACCAATTCCCTACAATATCCTGAGCCTGACTGCTTTTTTGGGAAAAAAGCACATGCAAGATATTTATGCTGTTTCTCTTGGAGAGAAACATCCTCCCTATGCAAAGCTGGTTCTTACATGCAATATTTTTAGACATCCATGTGTGTCATCACGTTAGGGAAAAAATAAGAACAAGAAAAGAATAATTAGGGTGTAAACAGGAAATCTCAAAAAAACGCCAAAACCCCTAAGCCAAAAAAAAGAGCTGTCAGAATAGCACATCTCCTGAAGGGAAGCTTAGAAATGGAGAATCATGAAAGTTCTGGGTGAGGAGCAAACCCCAGTGTGTTGTATTCCCTCTAGGTCAGATTTCTCCCTCCCAGAACTGGGCAAGTTACAGAGAAGTCACTTGGCCTGTCACTGACCTCTATTTTTAAGCCTTTTTTTTTTTTTTAAGGTCTAGAGACAGGAAGAAAAAAGAGAAAGCCCCAACAAAACCCAAACCCTAAAAACTCTGTGGCCAAAGAGGAGAGGATTATATGTAAGCTGCACATAATTAAGACAAAACTGGGAGCTGTTTCTGCCAGTGATAGGCTCAGAGCTCTGTGTGTGCATCCCAGCTTCCACCTAAACACTCATCAGCAAAATCCTCACCCACATCTAGCAAGGCTTCACACCTTTAATAGCCTGAACTCCATGAGAAGTCTTTTGGAAGGAGCAAACCCCTCCTCCCAGTTCTCCTCTTTCCTTCCTCCCAAGATAAACCCTTTTGTTCAGGCCTGGGTGCTCCTGGAAACATCCCAG
The DNA here is from genome assembly GCA_037013685.1 of Acridotheres tristis. Classification (NCBI taxonomy): domain Eukaryota; kingdom Metazoa; phylum Chordata; class Aves; order Passeriformes; family Sturnidae; genus Acridotheres; species Acridotheres tristis. The sequence goes on along the minus strand of CM072899.1, from coordinate 4,834,260 downwards.
TGTGACACCAGGGATTAGGTCCCAGATGCACTGAACTGTGTATGTTATTTCCATGAGCTCCTGGCAGGGTAACCACGTGAAATTAAAGCAGATGAATAGCTCCAAAAGATACTTTATAGACAGGAAAAAAACACCTGTACTGATGCACCCAGTGATGAGAGAGAAAGGGGAACCATTTTCACTACATAAATGGCCAGCATAAAGCCTTAAACCTGCAGTATGAAAAGTGAGAAATTGGACTGTGGTACCTCATTAGTACATAGATTATAAAAATTGGCTCATTTATCCTGAAACAGGCACACCAGAGTGACTCAGGCAGTCAGAGTACTGAAGAAAATAATATAGATAATAAAAAGCCAAAGAGCAAAACTCCCTCTCCCAGAAGGCAATGTTGTCCCTTTGCACAGATTTCACAAAGCCTGTGCCATCAGGGCGTCCCAAAATACTTCCATCCTGCTTTTGACAGTGACTCAGAAGCAGCAGCACTGCTTTCCAGGTGCACAAGCCTAGAGCACCAGCCTGGATCTGTAAAGGATTTCATGTCCAAATCCCTACCTGAGCTGTACCTAACCACCCATTAAAGCATCACCAGTAATTTCTTGTAAAGGTTCTGGGTTTTTTATCCAAACTTCTCTTCTGTAACTCATAAGCCTGTAAGAGATTTCAAAGCTTAATACTAAAGCCCCTACACTTCAGATTTTCATTGGCATTTAGGTGGTTTTTTCCTTTGGTTCTGAAGGCATTTAGGATCAGCTCCTCAGCTGCCTCAGATCAGCACTGCTTCACTGACTTTGGTACAGCCAGCCAGCTTATGTCTGGCCCCTGAACGTGCACAGCCTGATCAAAATGTGAAATCACATGCAATAATGTTCTGCAATAAGGAGGTGCCCTAACCAGGCACAACTCAGGAAAATAAAAGCCTTTGCCTGTCCTTCTGGAAGGAAGGGGCCTGCATGCAGCTGGGGGGGAAGAGGGAAAAAGTTATAATGGTTTAAATGACCTCAGAGTTTCCTGGTGTGTCTGTTGGGAGAGCAAAGCTTCATCGTGTTCCAGCCCTTGGAGTCACTCAGAATTTTAAGGAACAAGCAGGAAAATAACAGACAGAAGTTTGGGGCTATACCAGCATTGCTGTGGAAGCTTTTTAAACAATCTGCAGAGATCTCCAAAACCACCATGATGCACATTCTGGGGAGGCTGTCTACAACCCACAGGTCTTCCCTGACCACTGTAGGTGTCATCACTCAGTGTCCCATGGTGAGAGATGCTCAGGGTGAAACTGATGGATGAGGATTGGAAATACTCCACTCTCCCACGAGTGAGGATCTGAGGAAGGGAAGCATGGCCCCAACCCACTGCCCCATCCCATCCCACTGTGTGCCTCTCCAGCAGCTCCTTTGCCACAGAGCAGTGCAGTGCCCTCCCCTCTGGACTCACTGATACCTCCTGCACTGCCCAATGGGTCAGCTCTGCTTCCAAAACCTCCTTATCCCCAGTCTGCTCATACCAGCCAGTGAGTTCCTGCCACAACACCACAGTCTGGCTCACAGACACAATAAACCTGCAGTGATCCCTTGGAGGGCAGTGGCAGAGCTCCCACCAGCTTTATGGGGGCAGACCATGTCTCCAGACATACTGCCTCTCCTTCCTAATCTTAAGTCATAAAGAAGCCTTTGGCTGAAGTCCTGTCTCCACTGTAGTCAATTAATTTTGTCATTAATTTTAATAGGGTCAGGATTTTGCCTTAAATCATTTGTTATCTCACTATTAACCTTTAACAGAAGCCAGTGTCTGCTTAATGTTAAATAGCCAGTGATGCTCCGCAGTGGCTGGCTGCATCTTCCATCCTTTGTGCCTTGGCAAATCACCCTGTAGGACCCACCAGGTGACTCCAAGTGCCACCCCCATCCCTCCCAAGGGCTGCAGAGGCCACCCTGGCTCTGCACACTCATGAGATGTTTACCCACAGCAACTGCAGGGACTGTGCAGAGCCATTCCCAGGCCTCAGGGTATTCTCTTTCTCAGGATCAGCCAGGCAGGGACAGACACTTAAAGCCATAACTGAATGACATGCACAGAAATAACATTTTAAGATGAGACAGACTGGAGAAAAGCGCAAGCTTTGCACTTTGATGCCCCTTTGATGATGCTCTGCATGGAAACGTTGGCTCTGCTGAAGTTTGGCAATAAACTGAAGATAAAACACAGTGCAGAACAGGGGGCTGAGAGGCTGCCTGGGTTGCATGGCACCTTCCTAAAATAGCCATGTGAGCTGGAGATAGGATGAAAAAACTGGCTCCTGCAGAGCATCAACTGACTTTCATATAAGCCCCACCAGCTGAGCCAGTGAAAAAGTCTGGCACAGGAACAGCCCAAGTGCTCTCCCTCACTGCAGGCACTGTGGCTTTGCAGGGCCACGTGCCAACAGACTTTCCATGCAACCCTCATTTTCCCCATTTATTCTATTATTTCTCATTGCAGGGGATGGCAGATGTAAGGGACTCTTTCATTCACTCTGTTGATGGCTTGTACACGATGACAGGCACAGCCTCTTGGGTTCACTCGAAAGATCCCACTCTAAATCTCATCCTCATCTCCCAAAATTCTTAGAAATAATGATGAGCATGCTGTAGCAAGACCCCCAAAAACTGAACAAAACCAAAGAACAGCAATAAATTAAAATCCAGGAAACAAATTAATTCAATCTTCCTCAAGATGATAAATCCAGTAACCCAGCCAGGAGTTAAAGCTCTTTGCCAAGTGCAAAATAGAAGCAGCAGAATTCCCTGTCAGGAGTGTGCAACATGAAAAACTCACCCCTCTCCTCCCCATGGGGAAATCTTGCAGTGTGGCTGCCTTTCCTGATGCTACCCATGGCTTTTCCTGTACTTGCCTTTGCTCCATTCCACATGGGGATGCAGGGTTGTTCACTGTGCACTAAGTGCACAGGCAGCATCAGCCCCATTGCAGAAGGCAGAGGGAAAACTGCTGCTAAAGTCTGGCTCTGCTGGCCCCGGACTTTGCAGCTGCCAAGCAGCAACCAGCCAGTATTTCACCTCTCCTGGCACTGCCAAAGGAGCTCTCTGGCAGTGTTATCACAGATGCTGAGTTCCTCTGAGAGAGGGGGAGAGGCTAGATAACCTCTTGAAGGATCAGCACCTTTTCTGCAGGAGTATTCCCCTTAAAGGTGTCTCAAGACAGAAAATTATTTCTCAAGCAAGAAAAGAATAGGCAGGCAACTCTACAGCTAATGCTATTAAAAAAAAAATCTATCTGGAAAATTAATAGGAAACAATTAGTACAAATCTGCCACAAATATCAAGTCAATGAAATCCAACATCTGCTTTCCTTGGCAGCACACAGGCAGTAAATTTGTGTCTGGTGGAGACACGCTTATCACCAGCAGTGCTGAGACACTGCAGGCAGGTCATTACTGCACACAGCCCATGGTGCTGGCTTGTTCCAGTGCAATCTCCTGGGAATTCAGGGGAAAAAGGTGTCCTGTGGGATCAGAGTGCTTTCCTGATGCTACCTGACACAACAAATGCAGGGGCTGCCCCTGAAGGGGCACTGCCTGGAGGCATCAGCATCCTCTGTCCCTGAATAAGCAGTGCCCACAGTGGGGCAGGACTGGGCACCAACCCTCCTGTGACCTGTCCTGACCTTTGCTCCTCTGCCAGGAGGCAAAGCAGTTAAGCTCCAGCTTCTTTGCTTAAGTCTCTACAACATGAATCTCAGGGTTTATTCCGTGCAGAGCTTCTGGTAACTTTTCCTGAGTTTTACCTCACCCCAGAAGCCATCCCTGACCCACTTGAACAAATTCAGCTTTCCCTGTTACAGGAATAGTTACAGAAGATGGAAAAATACCCTTATAGAAGAGTAATTTCACATCCCTGGAGACCCACACCCTGCCCTTGACGCCTTTTTGCCTCTCCTCAGCCCTGAAGCTCTCCCTCATTTCTGATGGCTTTCCACGGGATGCCCCTCTGTCCCCTCCACCACCTCTCTACTCACCCCTGAGTTGGGTTTTGAGGGAAAGCTCCCAAAGGAGGAGACACAGGCAGAGTAAGCCGTGATCAAATAATTGCCATCCCCTCTAGGCAGCAGCTCATCCTCTAAAGTCATCTTGAATCTCTTCTTCTCCTGCCCCATCCAGGTCCCTGCACCCAGCATCCCCCCCCTGGACTTTTCCAGCAATTCACGCTTGCCAACAGCCCCTCAGGAAACCCAGATGCCAGCCTTGGACAATCAATCAGGCAAGGAGGAGATGAAAAATAATTTAAAAAGAAGACTAAAACACAAGTCCTTTAAATTTGCAACTCTTCAAAGAATTGCAGAGAGCAAATAAATAAACCAAGAGAAGTCTCAATAGTGGGTATGGGCTGGAGCAGGCAGCGAGCAGCGTTTCTGTGGAGGCGAGGAGCCAACATTCCCAGTGCCAGCAGCTTGCCAGGCACTCGGGGGGCTGATCCAGATGGTTCCACATTTCACTTTTAAAGCAAAACAAGTGCTTTGGATCAAAGGCTCTTTCTCAGCAGCCGTTACCCCCCAGCTCCGTGTACACTGCTGCATCTCCACCTCTTCACAAGGGTTTTTTTGGGGGCTGAGAGGGGAGGGGACTTTATGAGGAGACATTTAATAGTTGCAGGCTGAAAGGAGTTACTGTACCAGGCACCGACCGCCTTTTCTCGGGACTCATGAATCTGTGCTTTGTTCAGGTTAAATCATATCTCAGAGCAACCCATAAGGGTAATCTCTGAAAAGAGGTTTTCTCTCTAACCAGAAGTTAGAGATCTTTGCTCCAGCTGCAGCAAAGTTAGCAGAATCCAGCTTGGATTTAGCCCTTTGCTAAAGTAGCCAAGGCAGCATTTACAACAAAGGCAGGAAAAAGCAGCTGTAAATGCTGGGATAAACAAACAGCCCCTTATCTCCTCAATGGAGTGCAAAAGATGCAAAGAAATTTTTATGGACTGATCTTTCAAGGCAAAGAGAAGAGCAAGCAGAAAAGTTTCAGCCTACACCACCCCAGACTTTCTTTGCTCTGTGCTATTTTCTGGCTCTCTGGGGCTCACAGCTCCGAGCTCTGCACGATGTTTAACTCAGGACACACTGCAAGAGCACTAAATAACATTATCTGTCACTGCCAAGCATCAGAAATTAAAATACAGCCTCTTACCTCCACGTCTCACACCCTGCTGGTTTAAATGGACTTGAGAAACCCAAGTACTCCCAGTGTGCATGCACTAAGCCTTCATGTTTTCTGCACATTTGAGCTGGGGGAAGAAGGGAGACACGATCCCGGACTTCTTCCGTTGCCATATAATCTGAAGGAAGTGACCTCTGCATTTGTTGCTTTGATTACAGATTCAGAAACAAAAGCCCTTCCAGAGTGAGTCAGGGGACACAAGGGGCTGAAATGGGATTGTTAAGAATGGGAAAGCATTACAATTGTGCAAGGCTTTTTTTATTTTTTTTTCCCATCTGTGATATTAACCCCTTTATTATAAAACAAAAACCAAACGAAAAACCAGCAGTTACTGACCAAAGGCACAGCATAGGTGCCAGTCCTGGGGCAGGGAGACACCTTGGTGTGGGATCATGATTCCCTGTGTCACAGCAATGGTTGAGGATCCCCATGGTGGCAGCTCTGTGCTCCATCCCCCCTCCCAGCTCCTCCACCCCACACACTCCTATCCAGGGACAGGAGGGGCAGTAGTGTAAAAACTTGGCACAGCACTAAAACTTCAAGCCATCCCCAGTCTGAACCCCTTGGAGCAAGGCTGAGCCCTGTGGCAGCAGGGACCAGCCCATCTGCAGGGATACAGGAACAGAGATAACCAGATAACCAGTCTGCTCAGCACACCCACCCTCCTCATCCACCCTCACACATCTCCACTGTCCCTCCCTGCAGCACAGCCCCAGGTACAGCATTCCACTGGACTTCCCAAACTGCTTCCCAAAGCTCAGCTCTGCTGCTCTCATGTGGGGCGCTGCACTCTGGGGAGGGAACCAAGAGCAGGACACAGTTCACACCCTTGGCCATCAATCTGAACTTGCTCCTGCTCTACAGGAGTGCCCTTTGCTGCTGGTAGAGCAGTAAATCATCTCCCTGCTGTTCTGCTGCTCCTTTGCAGGCTGTTCTCTGAGTGCAAAACACTCAGATCTACTTTAATTCCCTGGTTCCTTCCTCACTGGCACATCAGCCCACGAGGCTTCACACACCCCCCAGCTCTGACACAGCAGCACAAACTGGGTAACTGTGTCAGGTAGAGCACAGGTGTCACACAGGCACAAACACAGCTCTCCTCAAAGAAAACTCAAACAACTGACACTGCCTTCACTAAAAATAAAAAAACCAGGACAACAAAGAACTGTGCACCCAAACCCAGGAAACTGCAACTTCCAGAGTTCCAATCTGACCTTCAGGCAGGTACACAAGAGGCACAAAGTCTCAAATTTACACCTGCAGTTACTTCAAATATCTGAATGCTCTTATTCAGTTATTAATGCTCTCAACTGAGCAGTCACACTATGCACACAGGACAGATTATGAACGCTCTCCTAACCCAATTTTTAAAATCCAGGGATCTATTTTAATAGGAAAAAAAATTTAAGTTCAACACCTGGAACAAACTAACTTGCTTTTCCCAGAATGAAAACAGGTCAAACTTTGGACAGCAACACCTCAGATGTGGCTCTCTCTTCTCAGAGGTCCTGAGGCCCCTTGGCCCAGCTGAAGTCTCCTCTGTGCCAAGTGTTTGAGGCCAACAACAGGTTCCATGAAGCTGCAGAGCACTGTGTAAGGACAGAGACTGCCCAAAAATACTGGGGAGAGAAGCAGCACTGCCTGGTCCACCCATCACGTAGGGTGAGTCAGCCCTGCTCCCCTTGTCTTCCTAAATAACCATCAATCCAGACACCTCCAGAGGGCAGCTACCCCAGACAGCCAGGATGGAGAGAGGTGCCAGAGATGTCTCACCCTCCTTGTTTAATTCAGAGGAACCAGCTTTGATCAAAAAACCACCCCTTAAGTAGCTGCAGACAAAGAGTTGTCTTTTTTCCCAAAGTTATTTTGTAAAAGCCAACATGCTCATAGTCATGAGACTACAAAAGCTTTCCACTCCTTGCTCAATATCACAGGTTTCATGAAATAAAACCATAAGCTGGCCCCACATCAGGCAGGAGGGTGCCAGGTCAGGTCCAGCCAGCTGGTCCAGACTGCACCAGCAACCTAAGAGGTGGCAGCGAGACAGTTCTGGGAGAGGATTTCAGAGCAACAAACTTGCATTTGTCTCCAAAACAGACTCCAAAGCCCCAAAAATAAGATGGAAAATAGTGAGTCATGTTTCCTTAGAGAAATGATGTGAAGGTTACCTGGGTGGTGCCAGTTTCTGCCCTGCTGGGATAACCACAGGGACAGGAATAGCTGGAGGAGGGAGAGCACAGTTCCTTGGAGATCTGTGGCTTCCAAACAAACATAGACCAGCGCTGCATAATTCAGCTGTACACAGAATTTTTTTTAACTGAGAAAAATTAGAGTTTAAAAGAAATACAGCACACCTGTAAGAGGAAGCTGTTGGAGTTGAGCACAGGGAAATCTCTGAGGCATGAATGAGCTGAGTTTGGGGACAGCAGTGCCATGATCCTCCACTGAAGGGTGATCCCACAGGGAATGCAGCACACTCCAGCCCCCCCAGCAAGGTCAATAGATGCACTGGGCTTGACAGGAGAGAGGAATTACTGCCACTTTCACTATGGCTTAACAAACACCACCCTGCTCCAAACCTCACATCCTCTGCCCAGCCCACACCTCCCTGCCTAGAAACCCCTGGCCCAACCAAAGGTGAAGCCAGGATGCTCAGGAATCAGCACATCACCAGCAGTGCCATGGGTGGAAGTGCAGTGACTTCTCCAGCCCCATTCCCAGCTCTGCTGGCACCACACTGGCCAGCAGGGAGATGCACACTGGAGCACCCATCCCCAGGACAGCACCTGCCCCACATCAGCTGGAAAAGCAACAGAAACATCACAGTCTTAATCCTAGCCTTGCTTGGACTATCAAAAATGACTTTCAAAGGCTAAATCCAGCACATTCAAGCTCTTCTCAGCTTTTTGATGACACTTACTCTCCCCATCTCCTTCCCCAACACCCCACTGATGCATGTTTAAATGAATGACAGATCAATTAGTGGGGAAAAGTGTAATGTGTATTTGTGTGTGGGAGGGTATTTAAGCTAATATATTCCAGCACTGATAGCTTTATCCTCTTTGCAGTCTCTGAGAATGAACTGGCCTCCATCTGTACAGAAGATTAGTAGAATTCCTAATCACTAATTATGACTCAGAGGTTTTAAGAGCAATGCAGACTGTACAAGGGGTGGCCTGATTTTCAGAAAATGAGGGGACAAAGATAGCACAGTGTTATTTTAAGCACACGGACAGTCCATCCAAGATCACAAAGCACTGCAGTGACAACGCCAGCAAAAAGGGTGACAGAGAGACAAACACTCCGAAGGACAAAAATGAAGCTTGGAAAAACCAGCACGTGCCTGAAACACTTTTAATTTAGCTTTTCATACACTTTGTATCCAGTCAGAGCGAGCTGGCCAGCCTCTGCAAAGGCCAGAATGGAGAATTATCCAGGCAAGCTCATACAGTGATACCTTTGTACAGGACTTTCTGCCTCTGAGAAGTGGCGCCAGCGACATTTGAAATCCAACGTATCTGGTGAGCTGCGTCACATCGAAGAGGAAAAATATTTATACAGGCCCAAGTGGTTTGTGAATAGAAGGCACTGTTTGAAACTGGCACCATGACACGCTGAAGGAAATGAGATGAAGTTCACAGTCTGGTTGTGAAGTTTGTCAGTGAGGGAAGAAAGAGAAGTCATGAAAAAAAAATCATATTTTTGTTTGAATAAACTCTCTCAAACAGAAAACGCTATATCATGAGCTCAGATGGAAATGTATCTGGCAGAGAGCTCTGGAAAGCTGCTGTTGGAAGTGTGCAGAGCCAAGTTTAACTCTAAGCTGTCAGGAGGCAGTGCCCAGAGCTGGGGCTGTTCTCAGCCCTCCTAAAGGCTCCCCCAAAGTCCCAGGCACGGGGACACCTCCACATGCCAGGTTTGGACACGATGGAAGTTTCAGCAGAGCCAAAGCCCAGCAGGTGACATACAAGCAGCATCACTGCATTAGATCAGATCCTTTCAAAAAGGAAAACAGCTGGATGAAAGCAGCCAGAGCAAAGCTTTTCCAGGGTAACTGGTAATCCCCAGTGCACAAGTTTAAACCATTGAAGGAACACAGATTCATATTCAGCGTCCTCTAAAAAGGTTTTCAAGCTCCCTTTGAAAAGCCCTGACCTGCAAGAACACCTGAGATGCTTCTGCTAAGCTTCACTCCTGGGGTCTGCCTGCTGTGGAACAAAGTTCTGCTCTGACAGTGCAGCCCCAGCTTCTTGCTCTCCCTCACCACTCCAGCACTGCTGTTCATCATCGTGAAAAGGGAAGGAAAAAAGGCATCTCAATTTGTTGTCAGCATTTTTCATAATGAAAAGTTAAGGTGTGGTAGCAGAGGAAGCATGGTGCTCACTATCCAAACCAACTACGTTAGCACTGGAGGAAACAGAAGTCAGTCGCTTCCTCTCCCACTCCACCCCAGGTACCACGGGCCAGACACACGTACAAAGCTCATTCATTGTGCTTCATCAGCAACATTTTTCACGTGATACACAGGAAATGACCTTTCAGACGTTAAAAAGCACTTTGTCCAAAAGACCCATACAAAAAGTTTATACTTTAACGCCATAATTTATCAGCTAATTACCAGTGCAATTGGTAATTTCAGTTACTCCTAAACCACTTGATCACAGAGGTGCTCCCCTTTCTGGCTGTACATCCAGCAGATCAATCACAACATGCCATTGCATTCTGCAGGGGGTTTGGGAACAGTTTTCCCAATTTCTTTACCACTCTGGGTGGAGCAGACTGACACATATTTAACCCTGACCCTAAACCATTCACTTGACCAGTTTTTAATTTATAAGAGTTAGATGCATCATTAAATAAAGCTCTGATGCCATGTCTCATTCCTGCTTAACCACACTGAGGAATCACTGTGTTGTGGGATGTACTGGTGGCAACTGGCATTGATATCTCAGAGGAAAACTTCGTGTGGATACCCCAATAAAAACCAGGCCAGTGGTAATATAGGTAATTGAACACAGGATAAATGTTGACTCTAGAAGTTTTTGGCTTTGCAGCTGCTTATTAACCTCATTTATATAAAAATTTCACTTAGTTTTACTGCTCTATAATTGAATCTAAGACAGGTGGCCTATAAAACCAGCGTGTGGAGGGTCCTGCAGAAAACGTTTTTTGGGAATTGTATCAGGACACCTAGAAATGCCATGTTCTACCATCTCAGGCATCAGGAGGGGCCCTGGCATGACCCACCAAAGCCACAGCAGAGCTGTACCAGAGCTCCCCAACAAAACAGAGCCCTCACTCCTTTCTCTGGTACGAAATGGGAACCCTTGAGTGAAGACTTCTATGCCAAATTCTCATCCAGGAATTTTCCTAACAGCCCCAATAACTCATACTGACTTGCTGCTGCTGTAAGAAAAAAGACCTGTGCCAGCTTTTCTATCAGCTGTCTCTGCAAATCTGTTATTTCTAGGACAGGATTTAAATGCTCCCTGCCATGGACAAGACAATGTTCCCTGGCATACAACCCAAGGGCTCAGAAAATCAACTCAGAGTGCACAGCCCCTCCCCTGGTGAGGGTTCAGGGGTTATTTCAGAGGGAGACAGGACACCCCAGCAGAGCTTTGGCTCACAACCTCCTCCAGATGAATGGGCTCTGGGCAAATAGGACATCCCTTCTCTTTTGGCAGGTGGGACAGATGATGAGAAGCATCCTGGAGCAAGGATCAGCTTGGGGAAGTGCCTGGGATGGGGATGAAGTCCCTGTGCCAGTGAAACAACAGGTAAAAGGTTTCTCACATACACGTGCCAGAAACACAAAGGCTAAGGAGAAGGTGACTGACAAAGGCTGGTTTGTGCTTGTTGGGGTGGGTTTTAGTTGTGCTTAAAGCTGCTAAGGCAGGTAAGGGCTTTATGCTGGCAGAGAGGATTTGAGGCTGCCCTGCCAGCCCGTGCTGCCCCGTGACCACCTCCACACCTGCCAAATGCAGGTGGGGACCCTGCTCACATGCACAGACGTGTTTGTGGCTTCTCCCTGCTGCCACTGGAGCTCAGCTCTCCCACCAGGCTACCAAGCATTTTGTATTTTAAGAAGACTAAAAGTCCCCTTCACAACAACACATGTAGCACCCCAAGGAGAAGGAATCCTACTTGTTTTGCTTTCTCCACAAAAATGTGCTGATGATTAAATAGAGATTTACTGGCAGCATCCAATTCACATGAAAATAGCCACTGGCCCACAAAGTGTGATCCCCAAATACTGATCAAAGCAAACTGAGCCGTCCAGGGCTGATCAGCAGCACAAGTCCCTGTCACCTCACACGTCCCTTGAATGCAGCTCAGGGGACTAAGTTCTGCCTGGTGTCCTGATCTGACACATCATGCACAGTCCAGGGAGCCCTCAGAGAGGGGAAAAGCCTATGTTTAACCAAAAGAACCTCTATATGAAACCCATGGTATTTTTCACATCTGCAATATGATTGCAAAGGAGCTACAGAAATATGAGCATTCTCCACGAAGCCAAGGTGGGAAATGTTAAGCACCTGTCCAGGAGTCAATTTTAATAAGAACACAGGGCAAAAAGGTGTTTTCACATGGCTGCAATAACTACTGGACTTCTGGGGAAAATCTGAGAGGACAAATAGCATCCCTGGCCGTGATATTCTTCTTACAAAGAACAGGGGAACAGAGGAAAACAATTTGCTCAAGACAACGCAGGATCTGTGGTAATGATGGCACACAAATCTCACACCCAAGATTAGAGTTCTGTCCCACAGACACTGCAACATCCAGTTCCTCAGAGGAACAACCCCATGGAGTGCTCTGCACTGCTTGTGCTGCTCCTGTGTTGCTCCTGAGCCTGAGGTGAGGAAATGTAACCCAGGGTGGCTCAGCAAGGGACACCCAGCCACTGTCTCTAGTTGTTTCCATAGCTTGAACTGCTTAAAAAATTTTTAAAAACAGTGTTATTCAGGCTGTTGCAGGGCTCTGGTATCTGGGTGATATTTAACACTGTGTGCCCAGTCCTGCACTCACTGGACTCAGAGGTTTGAGCAGCTGAGACCCAAGACTTCAGCACAAAAAGCAAAGTGTTACACAGCCCAACAAGAAAGAGCTGCAGGGTATTCTTTCAGCCGTTTCACTTTAATACAACCCAAATTACCCCTAGCAAATTCCTGATGTTAAAATGTGAGAGCTGCCTTGCTCCTGACAGGTTTCACCTCCCAGGGAAGACTCTCAGAGCAGTGAGTGGAGAGCAACAGGTCCCTGCATGTCCCCAGCAGGACAAATTGTGGGCAGAGGGGAAGGGGCACTCCCTGTCCAGTTCCCTGGCTCAAGGTCTGCCTGGAAGGATGAAAGAAGAACCAATCTTCTCACCCATTTTCACATTCCCACTTTCAGACACAGGCACGCATCAGTGATGCTTTTCATAAAGACAAGACAAGACAAAGCAACCATTAGGACACAGTGATTTTGGGCAGAAATATAGCTACTCTTTGTTTTGAAAAAAATATCTTTTCACCTCAAGCCAGCCAGAGTAGGGCAGCTGAACAGGCTGAATACAGCTGTTTTCAGAGCTGGTCCTCACCAAGCCTTTATTCCAGCCCTGGAGGGATGGGGTTTACCTCCACAGGGATGCAATGGGGAGGGAAGGCAGTCTGAGCTGCATGCTCTTTATGTGAATGGACCTTAAAAATAATACCCACACAGCACAGATGTAGCTGGATTTTACTTAGAGAGGAAGAAGAGAGTCAGGACTGCATCCAACCACATTCCTACAGGTCAGTAAAGGTGGGCAAAGGAAGAGCAATGATGCCTTTACTCCTGCATTCCCTAACTAGTCAGGATCCATGTACGGATCCATACCCACAGTGACACCTGTGTCACACATCACACAGTGTTTCCATACATCATCTGCCCAAGATACATTCAAGCACTTGTACATCTACCACTGTAAAGCTGCTCTCCCACTCCTGAGCCTACCCTAAAGCTAAATACCAACAGATCACTGTGGGATTAAACAGGCACACATGTCCTGTTAGCACGACTTTCCCATGGAAGTTGCATCCTGGTGGCTCTGGAGAGCTGTTTGCTACGAGCTGTGTCATTCTCTGTATTGCAACACACCAGAAAGAGGGGAGAAGCTGCTTTGAAATATTCACCCTGATGTAGCAAACACACAGAGTGAGGCTGAGAGCAGGCACGCAGCACAAGTTCGCATGCAAGACAGAAATACAGACACACAGAAATAAATAACTGCCAGCAAAAACAGACTCGAAAAGGAGTGACACCACCCCCACTGCAACTGGATACCACAATAACTGCAAGTACAGGGCTGTTTTCCTGCCTGCACGAAGGGGAGCCCCTCAATTGCCATTCCAGGACTCACTGCACCCCTCCCAAGCAGCAATCCCCCTGCCATGCAAAGGACTATCCCGTTACAAGCTGCCACTATTCAGTGACACAAACACAGCAGAAAAAGCTTCAGCCAGTCTCTCCTATGGGAGCATCGTGCTCCAAGTGCACGGGAAGAGAGGAGCTCTATCCCCAGATCTCCAGGGCAAGGATGGTGACAGCAGCTAAAGGGTGACATCCCAGGGAGTGCTCTATGGGGGGCAGCCAGCTGCCAAAACACCTGTAGATTGACCGACTGATAAAATATATTTGGCACAGAAAACATCTCCCCCAAACCCTGAATTCAGGCACTTTGAAAGCAATACCGGGCTCAGCTCAGAGCCAGGCTCAGGATCCTCTGAGCACCTTCCCTCGATGCTCTTCACCCCATCCCAGCCACCTCTCCGGGGGTGCGCACGGAGGAACCAACCCGGAGAGACAACACTCACACGGCCAGGTGCCCGCATGCTGTTCCAAGGAAAAGCCGGGACGATGAGCTGGGGTTTTTTGGGGGGTTTTTTGTTTTTTTTTTTTACCTGGTAGACATCGCGGAGGCCACACCAGGCTCGCAGCGCCTGCCGGCACGCCCGCAGCCGTGCCGCGTACCATCGCCGCAGCGCTGCCACCGTCACCGTCCACACCAAGCGGCTGCCGCTGAACAGCAGGTCCTCCACCCCGCACATCAACACCGAAGCCATGGAAGCAGCTCCGCTGGCCACACGAGCCCCTTCGCAGCCCGGCTGGTTGCTCTGGTTGCCCCCGCTCAGACGCCTGGCATCAGTGAGGCTTGCCCGGCTTTATTCGGCACGGCTGCTGCACACACAGCCAGGGTCAAGCCTTCAAACAAACTCCTCTTTCACGGCGCTTCCTGGGCAGATTCCCAGGCATGCCCCGGCTCCTGACGCCCAGCCAGCGGCTGCAGTAGCTCAGCCCTACCAGCAGCTCACACAGCAGCCTTGTCCTTAGCAGCTTATATAAAGCTCTGTTAAGCTCCAGTAGCTAGCACTATGTTTTCTAATTAAATTTTAACCCTTTTGCCATATGCCCTGACAACAAGCCCATTTAGATGGTGCAGGAGGAGAGCAAGGCGCTCGCCGGCGTTCAGCGCTGCCGCACTCGAGTGAGCTGGGCAGGCGCTGCACACACGAATCCCGCACTATCTGCCTCCAACACCTCATTATCCGCTATACAGGGAACAAAGCTGTCATCGTTTTCTCCCGCCTGTGCCCGTGCTCAAATTATACAGTAGAAATCCTACTTGAAAAAGGCACTTCTGGGAACCAGCAAAGTGGAGGAGCGGTGTGGAAAACAGTCCTATCAGTCCTGCAGAAATAGAATAGCTTGGAAAAGACCTTAAAGTTCATATTGCTCCAAAGCCCCTGATACAGGCAGGGACACCTTCCACTAGACCAGGTTACTCAGAGCCCCATCCAACCTGGCTTTGAACACAACTTGTGCCAGTGCCTCACAGTAAAATAGATGCACTAACTTGTCTTCCAGCTCTGAGTGTGGCTAATACCGACAGCACAGAGCCATCCCTGTTCAACACTTCCCCCTTGGCTGTTGCATCATATGGGTAAAACACCCCGAACGTGTTGAAGAGATGATTTGCTCTACTCTGAAACTAACTCCATTAACACAGCACTTGCTGCATGAGAAAAACAAAGCTGGGCATTGTAGCCGAGCTCTTCACAACAGCCCACAGCAAATAAACACAGCAATAATAACCCACAAGAGACTCCAACCTTGCCTCTAGCCAGTCTGAAATTAAACAGCACCCTGCCCTTCTGGGGCTTAAAGTGTTAAAACTCCCAAGCCGAACCTTCCATTTGAGTGCTCTCCCCTATTACAAGCTAAGGAAGGGTGGAAGATGAAGGATGATTAATCTTTTTAAACCCCCCCACGCCCTCCTCCCCCCCCCTAGAGGATTTGACACTTTCTAAGCTTTTTGGGACAGAACCTGCAGGGAGCCCAACAAACTACCCTCAGCACCTTATTGAAGAAACTATTCAAGAAGCAGAATTTTGGCTAAAATCGTCAGCAAAGCTGACCTGTAAGAGTAAACTCTTGTGCAGTGCAAGGAATGGAAAGGGGCAGGAACAGCTTTGCACACAGGCTGGGTGGGAGAGCAAAATCCCACGGCATTGCTGGCACTGCCTGCCCATCAAATGGTCCTCACGGGAGGAGCACACCTGCGTGCCCACGGCACAGTGAAGTATCCACAAACCCCACTTCATTCCTTATTAATCAACCTGCTCCGTACTGCAGGAGCTCGCACGCTGCTGTGGCAGCTGGGTGATGTAATTCTGCAGACAGATGACTGCCTGCCTGTTCGAGACAGGCTTTGGACCTGTATCTCCAAGATCATCCTCTCTCTTTCATGCATAATAGAGTGAAAGCAGCCCTGGTCCTCTTGGTGCTGGTATCCCTTGGCTGTGCTGTTGCCAGGGAGTTTTGGTCCCTCCAAGTCTTGTTTTCACATGTGGAAAACAATGACCATATTTCAAATGGATAAGAAGCTGCTACAAATGAGCCGAAGCAGAGGAGGATATGGCTTTTTGTAACAAGAGACAAACAAAGATTTGGGTTCTACACTGAAATCCGGCATCCATATTCCCACTCCAAGAGTTTTATCATCCCCTGGAATTACTTAGAGCTTGTAGCCACAAAAAGTCTTCCTCCTCTAGTGTTGCCCACCACAGTGTTTAGAGGACTTTGACAGCAATCCACAGGTACTAAATAGAAAAGGTTTCCCTCTTCCACTGGGAGAGAATGGTGACAAATATCCACGGGGTTGTTCCAATAACCTGAACCAGTACCAGTGCCAGGCCTGGCAGCAGGGAATTGCCATTCCCTCACAGAACACTGCTTTGGAGAGAAATCAGCCAGGAAATCTCCAATCGCATCCGCTCACTGTGGTCCAGTCATATCCAAATTTAAACACAGATTAAAAAAAAAGATCCAGTTTTCAAGTGCCATTTCTAAAAGAAAAGAAAAGGACCCTTGTAGCTAAAGAAAAAGTGCAGGGAGCAGCCCTGTCCTGTGCCAGGAAAATCCAACCAACCCACTAGGAAAAGTTTATGTGGTTTTTGTGCTGTGCCTGCTGCCCTCAGTGCCTTTTTGTTTTGCCTTTTTCCCCCTATTGCCTAACTAGATTGGAAAATAAGGATGATGATTTTCTCCTGTAACAGAACACAGCAGATTTGTGCTAAGTTTTTTTCTGTTTGGGGTTTGTTTGCATGTTTGTTTTTTTTTTCAATTGCTTCATAATTCGTGGTATCTTTACACTTACATGTTCTGCACAGTTTGCTTTATGCTTCACAAGCTCCTGAGCAATGGCCTCAGATGCTCCATCTCAGAAGGCAGAGCCACAGGTACTGAGGTATTCCCTCCTCAGTGCTCCCAGCTGCTTTTCCCATCAGCATTCCCATGACCTTGTGCAGGCTTTATGCTCCTACAGCAAAGTTACAGCTCCATGGGTAGGCTGGAGCAAGGCAAGAACCTTCCCCCCACCCTCATTCAGGGCACAAGGACTTCAAACCCAGTGTCATGAATAGAAACTTCACCCATTTTTTCATCCCTTTGACGGATGGAGTAGGTGATAAAACAAGTAAGAATTAAGTCCCATCTGAACTTCAGCTTTCCAGCTGACCCAAATACAGGAGCGCACTGTCCCTTGAACCTGGATAAACAGAATAAAAAAGAGCAAAGGAAGTTTGTGATGCAAAAAGCAGGTAAATGCAATTTAGGATAATTCTGGTGGAGTTATATGCAGCTGATAAATTATCCATTCACATCAGTCTTAGCCTTTTATTGACTTCCACTCTAAGAACCTGATTGCATGTGGGTTAGTTTGAAATACCTAAATAATACCCAGGCTCCTTAGAGTCAGAACAGAAAACAAAATTCAGCATGGGAAAGCCAGCAGGATAAATACCCAGGTGGTTTCCAAAGGCTGTACCATCCAGATTCCTATTCTGTGAGAAGGAGAGGGAGAGAGAGCTCTCAGAAAATGTCTTTGTAGATATATGTACCACTGTCAGGGGAGCACAAGAGACAGCTACTGCAGATCTGTTTGATGTACAGTCATATGAACAACACAGCATTCATTGCTGATAAGGAATAAGCCTACACAAGAGTGATCTAAGGAGAATGTCACTTTAAAAGGCAAGAGAAAACTTGATGTGTGGCAGACATGCTTCTCCTCACATTATTGACTGCAGATCCAGAATAATGAGTAATAAAAAGAACAAAGGTTTGCTACCAACATAATAGGAAAAGATGATCCCAAGTGGATTCTCAGGCTTCCTTGCTTGTTATCTTCTATGCCAAAATTAATGGAACGAGGCTGAGCTGAATTGCTGCTCCTCTTTTCAAAGTTGCTCATATGAAGCTCACATGAATAAAGAATTCATCTGTCTGTGAGGCCAGAGGACAAGAGCATCAATCTGCTTTTAAATCTACAATGCAGTATTGCTCCTACATAGGACTTTTGATTAGGCATACAGGAAAGGACACACACACAAAGTCCCTGGTGATAGCTAATGAAATTAAAGCTTTGACCATTTTCAGTCTCTGAACCTCCCACAAAAAAAGGTGAGTTATTGTGCAGATGCATAAAATGCTGAATTCTCCAGTTTCGCAGGTATCTGTCCTGACCAGAGCTTTAAAACATGCTGTAATCCATAATTAGCACTCATATTGATTACACCTGATTGCAGACAATATTTGTAACATTCTGTAGAGCAAGCAGGAAAGTTCAGGGAAAACAAACAAACAAAAAAAAAAAATCCAGAGAGCCCTCACAAAGTTCTGAGAGACAATTCTGTTTCATGGCACACACCACTATTGACATCTGCAGGTACCTCAACTCCAGGGGCTCCAACCCTCAAGCTCTGACCCCTGGGTGGGCTCAGGACAATGAGAAGCATCACTGAGATCCATGCTAGAGCCTTACTGTCCTCTGAATTCCCACCAGGAACCAGCTGCAGTCCCACTTCACCCAGACATGTTTCTGTACAAACCTCTGTGTAGATCTGCATGAAAATCTTCCCATTTTGCTCAGGTTAGAAGCCAACAGCACACAATTACAGTGCCTTTAAAAATAAACTTAAGAACTGCTCCAAGGTGCTGTTTTGTAGGCGGTTTCATGAGCATGAACAACAGGATTACTTGGGAATTAGGACTTTCAGACAATGCTGAAGGCTGCATATCCCCTACAACTTTATTTTTTAAATTCCTGCCATGAACCAAGCCTGTCAAGCTGTGAGCATTAATGCAATTA
This sequence comes from Acridotheres tristis, assembly GCA_037013685.1. Lineage (NCBI taxonomy): Eukaryota > Metazoa > Chordata > Aves > Passeriformes > Sturnidae > Acridotheres > Acridotheres tristis. The sequence goes on along the minus strand of CM072899.1, from coordinate 4,815,382 downwards.
ACCCCAAATAAAGATGAAGTGACTTTTCAAAAATCGGTTTTGCTACACTCTGGCCCTTAATTACCAACTTAAATATAAAGTGGAAAGCAGACATTGAGCACCCTCTCTTTGATGTTCTAACCTCTCAGTACATAAGATGCTTAAGCAGCAGCACCAGTGCACAGGATAAATCTGTAATCCAACCTGCCCTGATCGAAAGCTTTGACACAAGATTCAACTTCTGGTAAAAGTGTTTGCAAACCAATTTGGTTCCTTGAGATTATCAAAAAGAATTAATCATAATATGCCTCTAACTAACCTACTTAATCCTTTGTATTAGCACAAATTTGGAGACCTCTCAGAAATTAAGTCTACACTTCCATAAAGATTTATTTACTGTCATTCCCATTGTCAAACTTTAATTTAGAAAGAATGAAAGGGCCATGCTACTCTCCTTTTAAGGCTAACAACAGCATCCAGTGTAGCTGGATTTATTCATCTATGTAATTATTTATGTATTTATCTATCAGGTTGTACAGCAGGAATTTCAATTCCCAGCTTTTGCCCACTGAGCTGCACCTGTGTCAAGTGCCTGATGTAGCTGAAAGTTACAACTACACCCAAAATGATCCACAGCTCCAGAGGGAGGCTGATGCCTAATGCTCTCCTCTCTGGATGAGGCACAACCTCTAATAAGCTTATTTAACAGCAGCCTTACATATTTCTAAATGAGGTGCTGATGTTTTCCCTCCTCTCACAGAGCCTGGGCTATATTATATTGCTCTACGCTAATAATATAAACATAACACTGTGACAAACACATTTTTAAAGATGAACAGCCACTGTGCCCGAAACACAAATTTCCTGCAGTCTGGATCCCATAGTAAACTAATTAGCACTTCACATCAGGAATGAAGTGCCACAGTCTTTTAACTTTATACACGATTAAGCAGCTGCTGTCTGATTCCTCAAACGGCAAATTTCATACCTGCCATAGCCAGAACTACAGAATCAGGTCAGGTTCAAACAAGTAGCAGATGCTCCAGTTTCACAAGTCAGGGTTTATCATCTTGCACTGCCACGCTATCACCATCAGAACAATATCACCCAGTTTTCAGAACACAAACCCAGTTCCTGCAGTGCCCCACGGCCATGCTGCAGGGCTGTAATTTGGCTCAGCTCCTCTGGCTTCAGTGAAACCTCACGTGCCCAAACACACAATCAGGTGGGGATGTTCAGAGAGGCTACGTGACATCTGGCAGCAGGACTTCTAATGCAGGTCACTATTAACGTATACCTGCATACAAATTGTATTTACATTTTTATAAACATGTATTTCCAAGGTGGGAGAACTTTACAAGCCTCAAAGTCGGTTTGCAATGAAAAGATACCTAGTAGGGAGAAACACCAGCCCAGACTTGGGAAAGAAGAATGAGGATTTGTCTCTATCACACACAACAGAGCCTGTGAATACTTTCCAAATACACATTTATGTCCTTTCTCAGCCACATGGGTGATGGCCAGCAGAGCAGATGGGGGCTGGCAGGAAGGCTGACATCTACCCAGGCACCAGCACCACTGTCTGCCCCTCTCTGGGCACAGAGACTTGCCCAGGGACACAGCACAGCAGTCAGGATGTGACACTGCCTTCCCTGCTCCAGGATGGGGCAGGACTCTGGAAAACCACCCTCTTTTCTCTGCTTCGTGGGAAGGGCTTCCTTCTCAAGGAAAGCTTCTTCAGCAGAGGAGAATCATCACCAGTGACATGGGAAATCATCCTGCACTTGGTGTTACTCCCAAGTCACATCTGGAGGAAACGAGGGATCAAACAGCACAGGGTGGAAACACAGAGCATCCTCAGAGCTGCACATTGGCACCACCACCCTCCCAGAGAGGGCTTCACCCAGAGCCTCCCTGGCACTGAGCTGCCAGAGGAAATGATTCACAGCCCCCTGTGAGAGGGAGGACACCCCGACCCCCAGCTCAGGGCTGTCCTTCTGGGAAGCATCCACAGGAAGTGATGGCACAGAGGGAACAGACTCTGGCTGCCTTTGGAAGATGAGGCAGGAAAAGCAGTTTCTCTCCAAGCTGCTGATTTCACCTTACTGCTTCCTAACTAGGTCCCATCGCAGTAGCAGGTCACTCTCACTCCCATGCAGGCTGTGCCCTGCCTCCTACCCCAAGAGCAGCCCTCAGAGATGGTCCCCAAGCCTGAGAGGGGACAAGGAGCCTCCAAAGAGGGACTGAGACCCTGCAGAGCAAAGGGACAAGCAGCTGTCACACCCCATGAAAATAAATTCTAGAAAGAGACAAACACCCTCTACATCTCCAGTCTCAATGGTCTTGTACCTCTACCTCCCTCAAACTGGCAGGGGGGAACAACGAAGTGCACAAAATACTTTCAGCATCCTGGTTTCTGAGACAAAACTGTAACATCTTCTGTGCACTGACACACCATGCTGACAAAATTTCTACCTCCTGTGCCCAATTATTCAGGTGAGTCAGAACAGTCCCTTCACCTCCCACCCAGAGCTGCTGCAGCAGTTTCCCAGCAGCTGGAGCAATGCCCAGTCCCTCTCTGTGGCTGGACACTCCTACTGTCCAGCGCCCTGCTGGAGCCATGAAATGCTTCAGGGTCTTATCAGACAAGTGGCAGCTTCAAAGGGACCAAAGGGTTGCAGGCAGGTGACACATCCAGCCTCACTGGTTTGTCCCACACTCGCCTGGCAGCAGGAGGGTTCCCTCCCCAGCTCTGGTCACTCAGGAGGACACCTGACAGGTGCCACACCTGCTCAGCTTCCCTCAGGCACCACGATGGATACTGCCATTGCCCTGCTAATGTCCCAGACAAAAATGGGGCAGCGTCTCCTTCATTTTGAGTCGTCAAGGAGTATTAAAGGGAGCCTGGAGAAGCCAGGTAATTATTTCTGGATGAAGTATTTCACAGTAGATAGAAGTACGTGAGCAGCGTGAAAAACCATGGCTGCCCCAGCTTTATGATTATTTTATAGCCTCATTAATCTGTGGCAAATGGGGCAGAATTACTACATAACCTAAATACTGGGCAGAGATCTACAGCTCTGTAAGAGGAAGCATAAATGAGATAGTAAAGTTTCAGCATTTTGCATGATATATATGGACACAAAGACAAAAATAAGAACCCAAACCTACCAGTTTCCTGACAACAATCTTTAAAGAGTGAGAATAAGTGATATCTAACTCTTATAATTATATCCTCAGTGCATTCATTCTCTTAGGATGAGTAACTTAGGATGCTGTAGCTTCCAGAAAAATCATGACTCAGAGCAATGCTCTGCCCTTGATTAAACTTCGTGGGTCATGCCTAGCCCAGGCAAGGTGTGCACCTAGGAAAAGACTTGTCCTTCCCTCTGTACCTTCTCAGATGAGAGTTCAGATCACTGCATTCCAAACATCAACATGAACCAAGACAAGATCTTGGATGCCTTCGTGCTTCTTCTCCCTATCCCCAGTTCTGGGCCACAAACCCAGCAGAGCAGGATTCACTTCTGTGTCCATTCAGCATTTGGCACAGCAGAGCACCAATACTGACACAAGCATCCCATCAAAACCCTTATTTAAAGTAACCCATCCCCATGGCTGCTGGCTGGCAGAGGCTGGCAGGGATGAGGGCAGCAGCACAGCAGAGCAGCTGATGCTCTCCCCAAGGCCACCAGCACTCACTTCATCCCCCCCAGGCCCCAGCCCCACCACTCCTGCATGCCCAGGAGAATGGTCCTGTGGACATTTTTATCTGGGACTTCATCCTGCACAACCTGAAGACAACAGATCTTGTTGCACCTGCTATAGGTGAGGTCAGTTCAGATCCTTTTGAGGCAGAGCTGTGCATTTTCCCAGCCAGGGGAGAATCACTAAGCAGTGGAAAGAGAAGAGCACTTGTTAACAGAAGAGGCAAAATGAAACTGGTACTGTAAATCTATATAATAAATTGCTAGCACTTTTGGTGCTATGGACTGATGTTTTCTCTGAACACAGGTCTGCTGCAATTGCACTTCCAGAGCTAGGAAACACAAAAACAACATTTCACAATGTCTCATCTGTTGCTACAACAATTAGTGCCTCATTTTATTAGCAAAGTACCTGCACAGTGCTCATTTGCCAGCTCTGGACAAATAAATGGGCAATAACCATCTAAAATTTGAAAGAAGGCAGGTTGGGATGTCTTGTTGTTAGACCAGATGAGCTGTGGTGCAAAGCATCTCGTGAAGGTGAGCCAGGGTTTAGGGTGTTTGGCTGTGGAAAAGGAAAACAAGCTGAGCAGCTCATGGCATTTTCCCAAAGAGGGGTCACTTGGTGGCTGTGGGGGTGCAAGGAGCAGCTGATCCAAAGGAGAAAGAGAAAGAGCAGCCATTGAAAGGATGTTTTCATCCTCAGAAGGCATCCAAAACAAACAAGCAGCATGCCATGGGCTTGATCCAAAGCCCATAGAAATCAGTGGAGAGGCTCCAGCTGCCCTCAATGGGCTCACAGGGAGCCCGGGCATGCCTTGGGAGCCCCACACGCTGCCCCACCAACACACACTGACCCCAATGGGGGCTCTTCACCTCCTGCAACTCCTCCTGCCACTCCTGCTCTGTTCTGCTTAGCCCCAGCAGGCATTTTGCAGTCATTAGCTATTCAAGCCACCCAACTATATTAAATATACTTACATAATTTTTTTTTTTTTTTCCCTAGCCAGCCCCAGGAACTCATACTAGTCCTGAATCCATTGCTGATGCAGCTGTGGACCACAAGATCTGGACCAAAAACCTGAACCCTAACTCTGCTTCTGTGGTTCACAAGGTTCCTTCTGGAGCCACCACACAGGTCAGTCCTCTCCCAGTTGCCACCCTCGTGTTTGCCCTGGAGCTTTCAGGAGTTGGACAGGAAATCTGCACTGATATTACAGAAACTGCAATTTCTTCTCACCAAGACAGGTCAAGATTAGACAACACATTTTTCACATTCAAGCTGAGCAAAGCTCCTTCAAAACCCACGAGTCCTGATGCAATTTCCCCTCCGTTTTTATAAAGAAATCACCAAGGCCTGATGCCAGCAGTGGTATCAGATGCTGCAGGGTGGGAGCTCGGGCAGGGTGGGAGCAGTGACGTTGGGAAACGTCAGAAATCCAAACAATGAGAAAGGAAGAGGAAGGGAAAGGCAGAGGGGGTGGCCGGGATGGCCACAGGGGCTGAATCAGCCTGTTGAGGTCAGCAGGGTGAGGTGCTGGGCACGGAGCCCTGTCCCTGCCAGGTGAGGTTCACCCACACCTCGCCCCGTTCTCACAGCCCCACCAGACACATGGGCCACAGCAACTCCCCCCTTGCCAGCACATCTGTCCCCACAGCTGGTGGCCATGGCCAGATCCACAGGAAAAAACTGTGCAACCCCTTATCCCAGTATTTGTGGAGAGTGCTACCTCAGCCCACGACTCACTCACTCACTTTGCAGCTGTTCTGGGGAGAACGAAAGGGGAAAGGTGATGGCAAAGCCCATTCTCCCGTTTTGCCAAAGGACTGCTGATAAAACAGGCTGTTAGAACTCAACATACTTTGGATCCAGTGGTTTGTTCTGGTTTTTAACTCCTTTCGAATTTTCCCTCGTCACCTTGGCAGAGCAGACATGCTGCAAGTGGGGCTTTAGCCCAGCCAGGCTCCCCACAGCTTCCTAATCTCTCTTCTGGCCATCCTGCAGCAGCATGAACTCCCCAATGGGGGTCAATCTGAGACCATTCATCCACTTTAAAACTTATTCCTGCTATAATGGGCACAAATGAGAATTCTGTATTTGTTAACAATTATCCCAGGCAATAACTTCAGTCTCCCCCTTGCTTCCAATGGAAACAATACAGGACTGAGTAGTACCTGTTGGCAGAGAAATTTTTAAACAGATGGACAAGAAGGCTAAAATGGCTTCCTAAAAAAAGAAGTCCCATTGCTTCCCTCTCCCCACACCTTTGGGATGTAAAGCAGACTTGAAAACTTCCCTTGCCATTATCAGAGCTGTGCTTCAATCAGCATTTCATGGTCCTAATTAACGGGTATTTGTTTTCATGGGTGTGATTCCTCACTTGCCAAGACTGCAGAACTATAATGCGTTTTTCCCTTCCTTCTTGGAGAGGACATGAGACCTTAGCTAGGGAAAGGAAGCCATTTGGAGCAGGAAGAGGATGCTTGCAAGTAGAACTGGGGTGCTTATATTAAGCCTATTCAGAGGTCAGAGGAGCAAACTGACTTTTTTTTTTTTTTTTTTTAAAGTCTGCTGTCTTCATTCACATTAATAGGCAAAGGCCCTTTGCTGCCTGTTTGAGCAGGTCACTGTGTCCTGCCCAGCTGGTCCTGGAGGATGCTTCCCAGAAGCCCAATTCCCATCCTGTGCACATGGCTGGAAGGGGACAGGGGACATCCAGCCCAGGGAAACCAGAGCACCTGGTCCTCCTCCCCCTACACTCCTACATCAGGAGGAAGGAAAACTTCCAGCTGCTTCTGACTGGACCCTGCTACACCCAATTCCATTCCCTCCTGCCCCACACACCTGATCCTCAAGGCAAGTAGTAGCTTTTGGGTGGGAACAAGACCAGGACTAGGGTTTTGGAGAGTAAAGAAAGTATAGCTGAAGGTTGAAAGGGGCTCAAATGTCCTACAGGCTGCCTGCAGAGACATTGCTCCTTAGGGGCACAGATAGAGGGGACTGTCCCCTCCATCCCAGCCCTGTCCTTCCCACCCTCCCCAGGCATTCTGTGGCCTTGGCAGGGACATGGGGATGTCTGTCCCTTCTGCACAGAGACAGCCAGTTCCTTCAGCTCACAACTAACTCATGGCTAGAACTCACACAGGAGGGGAAAAGAAATTCTGGGGTTCAAAAACAAATCTATCTGGTGCTACAGTTTCAAATACTCAGGGGGTTAAAAAAAGAAAAGTTACATTGAATATCCTTTCCCCTTTCCCCTGCTGCTGCATGTTAAACCAAATAATGCCTCCCCCACCACGAACACAGCAGCCTCGGGAATACGATTCCTGCTCCTGTATTGCTAAGTGATGCATTGGCCTTACAGCAGGTAAAACTGTAGCACAGCACCATCTGTTTCTCAATATGCTTGCTGCCAGCTTCCATTGCAGGGATTTACTCCCATCGCCCTTCCAAGGCAGAGCTGAGCTGTTGGGCAGAGCATCTGTGACAAGAGAAAGGGATCTGTCACCTGCCCACTGCCTATTTGGGACACAACCTACTGAACAGTGGGGACAGAACATTTATTTTCTCTCATACAGCACAGGCTCACAGTGCCAGCTCCAGTGAATAGCCCTTGATGATGCTACACATCCTTAAAATATTGCAGGGCAAGGCACATTTTCCAGCTGTTGGTGCCTTGTGCCAGAGCACATTTAGGTCAGCAATTTCTCTTCTAAGTATTCTGAGGGCTGCTGCAAATTTTCCACTGTGATAAAGTAGAAGGAGAAAAGCAGCCAACAGTGCCACATCCTTAGACTGAAATTTAAGGGACTCGTACACAAATACTTGTGAAAGCCTCAGATGTCAGGCAGCTTCTTGTGTGTAAAGGTTTCAGGCAGACCTCAAACAGTGACAAAGCACCAGAGGGCTCAGTACAGAGCAGAGCCCAAGAGTGACCATCCCCAGGGGAACTCAGGGGTGCCAAGCTTCAGTGCTGGGGGTGCAGAGCCCTCCCAGGGCTGCCCCATCTGCAGCTCCCTTGAGCTTCTGCTGGACAGACCTGGCAGGCAACAGAGCAAAACCCACACCCCAACCCGACCCAAATCCCTGCTGTTCTGCCTGCAGAGCAGCTGGTGGGGCTCTGTGCTCAGCAAGGGGAGCAGAGCCCTCGACAGCTGGAGCAGCTCTGGCTGCTGCTGCAGCAGCATTTTGGGGCTGTGAGGTTCTGGTACAGGTCCCAGCACCTGGCCCAAGCCAGGGCAGCATTCCCACATGGTTAAGCCTCCATCCCCTCAACACCCATGGTCAACATAATGTCCAAACAGGCAGCTGACCACCAGCCAGCCCAGCACTGGGAACCACACCAGGAGCAGGTCTGCCACGAGCAACACCCGTGCAAAACAAACTTGGGAGAACCCTCTGAATGCCCTCCATGCTCTGTCACTTGTCATCCAAGCTCCAGGAGCAATCCCAGGGACATCCCGAGCTCCTAAGGTGGTAACAGTCTCCCAGGTTCAATTCATTCATCAACTCAAAGAAGTTCCTCTCACCTGAGACTCAGAGACAGGCACCTCCAGGAAAGGAAAGCTGCTTGCCCACCTCACCCTCTGCCACACTCCATAAAACTCTCCCGGATCTGTATCCGGATCCTTCGCTCAGTGCCCCGACCTTGGCTTGGCTCTTCTGCTGTCGCTGGCCAAAGGCTGCTGGCCACACACCAGGCACCCGAGCTGGTGGCTGCAGGCAGGGGAATTCCTGCAGCACCGGGAGAAGCGGCCAAGCACCTCCCAGGGCACCCGGGACAAGAGAGTGCCTGTCAGCAGACAAAGCAATGAGCAAACTGGTTCAGCCTGTTGCTGCTTCTGCTGAAGGCCAGCTCGGCACAGGAGGTGTGTAAGTCATGTGTTTGCTCCTGCCCCAGCTTGGAAAAAAAAAACAAAAAAAACAAGTGGTTTCATAGGATTTAAGACTTTCACCTGACTACTTTCAAAGAGGTTATTTCATGACTGAAATAAGGAAAAAACAAGACCTAGAACTTTAATGACAAAGTTGTAGCAAAACAAACCCTCCCTTTTCCCAGATTTTTTTTTTTTTTACATATAAGCACCTCCTCTTCTACAGCCTTAATTTTTTTGTTCAGTCAGAAATAGGGAGACTTGTTTCCACTTCTCTTCCCTCCAGCCCCATCTATGTCACAGGCTGTAAGAAATCAAGACAATAGCATCACTTTACAAACAACCTGCCCTCATCTCCCATTAGATGAAGGAAAGGAGAGGACCCATCAGTGCTTCAAAAAGGTCCAGCTGGATCTGGAAGTACAACCTGTTATACTCCTCTTATACCTTAAATATCTCAACTCCCATAGTTGCAGGTTTCAGTAGCTGCTTTGTTACCTAAGGGATGCACCACACGAATGCACCAAAACACACAACAACCAGCTCTGGGCCAGCACAGAGCCAAGGGAAAGGCTGATTCCAAGCCAAGCCAGCATGGCACAGGAGCCACTGCCCCACCTGCGGCTGTGGGACTCCCCCTCAATGCCATCAGAAACCCAATCTCACTTCAGTTCTTCAGGAGAGCCCCAACGAGCTCAGATCTTGGGATGCTGCTTCTCATTTCTCCCAGTAAAATGACTTCCTAGGGAGAAGCCATTGGACACCTCATTCTTCATCACTGCAGCACTGTTAGTGCCCGTGCTTTGCTGCATTTCAGCTCTCTAGGAGAGACCTGCTGCTGTTTGGGGAGAGATTCACCTGCTCCACTGTGCATCCCAGAGGTGTGTGGAAAACCAGCACCCCCCCCCAAAGGAGCCACTGCCTTGCCTACAGCATCCAGAACACTCCACCTGGAGATTGTGACATTCAGGATTAAAACATCTTAAAGCATCTGTGCATGAGTGCACTTCTGGCCTGTTGTTGGACTGCTCTGCTGGGAGAAGCCTAATCAATTCATACTCACAGCTCTCCAGCCTTTGCTCATCCTCAGTTTTATATACCATGTATAGATTTAATCCTTTTGAGTATTTCACTATTTTTGCAGTGTCTTTATGGGACAGAGTATCTAATCTCCTTTGCAAAAATCTCATGCATCCTAAATGGAAACATTTTTCCAGATTTTTACCCACAGTCACACAGAACAACCTCCATGTCCCAGCCTGTAATAGCAGACATGGGTTACAGAAAACACCAGGTACACAGCCTGGTGCAGATTGAACCACAGCACAGCTCCATGGTGACGTTCCTGTGTCCCCCCAGCCCAGCAGCCACTCCTGCTGCATGCCTTGGTTCAATCCAGATGCAAACTCCTCCTTGCTTAGCATCTTTCAGGTTCATCTCTGCATAATCCTTCCCTCCATTAGGCTAATGAATGAAGTGTTTCCAAGGAGCAAAAACATACTTGTTACCAAATTACAGGAGTCAGGCTGAAGCAGATCCTTTAAACAAACACATCCTGACTAAGCTCTTCTAACCCTGTTTACCCAATCTCCCTCCTCCAGCTCTTGGGTATCCCCAAAAAGCAGCAGCACTCTGCTGCTGCAGGACCGGTCTTTCCATGGCCCCGGGCACTGGGGAGGGTTTCAAGCCTGTCCTTATGCAAGGAATCCGTCCAATTCCCCTCCTGGGGGAATTCTGCTGTGGCTCCCCTCCTGCATCCACACACCTGTTCTTAGAGAGGGCAGCTCCAGCATTAAAAACATCCAACACTGCCAAAATCTCCTGCTCTCACTGGCTTTTCTCCTCAGCAGCTGCAGCATGCATTGCTTACAATTTTGGGGTCCTCACACATTAAACTCAAGCCTAGGGGAGCTGCCCACACTGCTTGGGCAGCCTTGGCCCCCAAGAACCCCAGGCTGCCAACCTCATCTCAAAAACTGTGTTTTTAATCCCAGTGATCACAGTGATGATGGTGGCAGCTGGCAGGACTTGCATCGGTTTCAACTCTCCCCACACGTGGGCAAACAGCCAGAGAAATACAGGATAAAAAAAGCCCATCCTGAAGTATTTCAGAACTATGGGCACGAAGCAAAGCCTTTCCCAGTGTGTGGTGCACACGTGTGGTTTGCATGGGGTGCACAGAGGGGTGTTTCCTAACAGGGAACACTGGGTACCAAAACAGGTCGTGGTAGAGAGGAGGAGAGGAACAGGGGGCTCCCACCACCAGGCACAGCAGCACAGGGCACACACTGCCCCAGCCCACCAATGCACTCCTGCAGCCATTCAAAGTCTCCCCATAATTCCATTACATTTTATTATATGGATACCATGTCCCCACAGACGCCTTCCCACCTCCTGGGGTGGTGATGCTCTTCGGGAAAGGCAAATATATTATCCCTCATATTTCACACCCACTAATGTCCTGTGATCAGCCTCCCACCAGCAAGGGGAGCATCACCAGGCTGATCAAAACCTTGGGGATCAAAACTTTGGGGATGCTGCGGACGGAAAGCAGCATAATACAAATAAAATTGATTTATTTATGCATTCGTGGCGGGCAGTGCCTCACTAGAGGGCAGCCAGCACCCAGCTCCCACACCCCAAAGCTCAGCAGCCTCTGAGCACTCCGAGAGAAACAGAGAAACAAAACTGAGCGATTTCAGTGCCATGAGGGAGGAATAAAACACTTTTATTAACTCTGTTCTGTGCATGTGGTGTGGCTCAGACAGGTACAGAGGTACATTCCTTGCTCCCAGCGCCCTGACTGCTCAAATCTCCTTGCCAACTCCAATATTAAACCCTGCTTTTGATCGTTTTCCCCAAGAAAGTGCCAATATTTACTGAACAGTGAAGGTCTTTCAGCAGAACCTCTGAATTTGTCTCCACAACCCCAGGAAAAAGAGGCAGAGATATGTGGCTACCTACAGAGGGGGGAAAAACAGCAATTCGTAAAAAAATTCCCAGCAATTCACACACACACACAAAAACCAACCAAACAAAAACCCCAAAAACAAACAAACAAACAAACAAAAAAATACTCCAGGCCCTAATTTTATTGTCCTGCTTATACCAGACAAATATAAATCAATGAACCAACAGCACCACAGAAAGTTCCCCTTTCCCATGGGAATATCCAGGACCTCACCAGCTTGATTCCTTCATGACAGAAACAGTGAGATCAAACCCCAGTGCTCAGAGACCTGCTCTGCATTTTAGGTATTTATGGTTAATGCTTACCACAGTGCAACTGCCTTTGTATGGCAACAGTACCTTATCCTATTAGGAAATAGCATGGGAGTAGGGATTTAAGGTAGATAGCGAAAGTTCTCACCAGGATTTAATAACCTCTACTGGGACTAATTTGATTAGATCAATAGTTAAACAGATCAAATACTCCCAGTGGACCCTTTTCTGATGGTGTTTTATTTATGTGAGGGACCAGCAATCTGATCCCAAACTTCCTGGAGCCTTTCCAGGCTGGGTCAGTCCCTCCAGTGCCAACAGATGGTTCTGGAGGGGCCTGAACCCAGCACAGCCCCGTGGACGACCCCATCTCAGCAGGGACTGCCCTTCAGTCAGTTCTGCTCCATGCTGTAACCAACCAAATTCAGTTTTATTCTAGATCAAAGTCTTCACAAATTGATCTCTGTTAGAAGAAAATTGCTCTCAGACTAGAAAGTAGCGTAATTTAAAATACACTGCCCAAAAAAAAAAAACTTAAAACCACCACTTAAAACCAGGACGTCTTCCATCAGAAATCTGGTTTTTAAGAAAACAACAATTTTCCTCCTTGTAAGTTGCTCTCAGCTCTTCAAGGCCATCATGGTCCCAATTAAATACCCAGACCTCAAATGTCTCCTTGCTTTAAGGAGTAAAACACACCATATCCAAGAATCCCCCTGTGAGAAATCAGTCTTGTCCATAGTCACCATGTAATTAATGTTTTCCTGCTCTGTGTATTCTAAGAGCACATTGGCAAGCTGGAATTTGTTTCATACACATTTTTTCCAGTCTGTCCCTTAATCCACCTGAACTCATAGCAAGATGACAGGACAGAGGTCACCCTTCACTCTGTTACTAGAAAGTGAGCCCCTGTGGGAGAGAATCTGCAGGGCAGCACATGAAGTCACTGCCTGACACCTGCAGTAGCTTAGAAACTTGGACAGAATGAAGAATTAGCCCTTTTCCAGGACTGCTGAATATTATTACTCCTTTCCTTGAACAGGGATTTTCACTTATGGACACTTGTGTATACACCAGAAATGAGAAAGCAAGCTGGCTTGTATTAAAGACCATCCTAGGACTTTACAAACGATACTTACATGCCAAAACCTCATATTGGATTTCTTTTTTTTTATTTTATTCTCCAACTCCAGTAATTTAGCAGCATATATTGATTTTGAAAGACTGGGAAAAGCTAAATGAGAAGGATGCAGAGGCAGCCAGGAATAACTGCCGAGCCAGAGAAAGGACTAAAAAGAATAGAAAAAAAATTATATCACTTAATCAAAAAAGATTAAAGAGAGAGTCCATGTTTTCCCCTGTTTGAATGGCAAACTTCCCATCAGATTAAAGAGACCACTTAAAACCAGAAGGTCTTCCATCAGAAATCTGGGTACAAAAAGGAAACCAGCTCATACTGTCCAGAGGCTCAAATATTCTTTCAGTTTATTCTAAAAAGGGAAACTTACAGAAAAAAAAGATGATGTGTCTTTTCATTTTTTTCCTCAACTAAAACAATTTTCTAGCAGTGCTTTCCTGCCCTGTGCAGAACCACAGGCACTGCTGGGGCTGACACAGGGCTCATGACCCACTGTGGAGGCAAAATGCAGCTGGGACACACGGGATCAGCCCCTTCAGCCTGCCCCAGGGGACTCACACCAGCAAGAGGCTGCAGCTGAGGCTCAGGGCATCCTTTGAGGTGAATTTTAAGTTCTGGGTGGGCTCCTGGGAAAGCTCCCACCTTCCCAAAAGTGAGCTGCAGCACAGGGTTAGGGGAAACCTCCCCCAGCCCTGGGGACAAGGGGACAACACAACCTCCCCCCTCCTGTAACACAGCACAAACTGCCCATCCTCTCCTTGAACAGAACTGTCTTCTACTACATAAAACCAGGAGAAAAAGAAACAGTGTATGAGGTAAGGATTAGTGTTCAAAATTAATTAACAGATAATGCCCCAACAAATGAGTTTCATCCCAGTTTATTCCCTCCATCCCAGAGGGAGAGCATCCTTCTTATCAGAGCAGCAGAGAAAGTGAGCACAAGACTAATAAAAAGACAAGCTGTACTTCGGAGAGTTGTTATTTTTAACTAATTCTTTCCCCGTTTTGTTCCACGTTACTTTAATTAAACAGCTGAGATTGTGGTAAGAGCCCAATCTCGCACCAGCACTAATCTGCAGTGCCCCCCAAGGCAAAGAGGGGCTGGGCTGGAGCTGCTGAGCACAATTTCTCAAGAGGCTGTTTTGATACTCAGCACAGCTGGGAGCCTGTGCCCTATTACCCCGGGAGAGGAAAAATCTGTGTTTCTGCAGAGCTGTGACTCTGCTCTGTGTGTCAGGGGCTGTTACATTCTCCTCCTAGCCAGGCACCTGTGCAGCAATGGTGATGCTGACAACTCTTCATTTCTTCTCTAGAGGTTGGGTTGAGTTCTTTTGGGGTTTTGGTAGTGGCGTTTTTAAAGAAATTTTCAGATATTTTTCCATCCAGAAACGCTCTTCTAACCAAAACACTGCCGTGCTCTGTTGTAGTTAAATAAAAGCTCAGGCTACACTCAAGATTAGCTCTAGCAAGTTGTTCCTACAAGCCCATCAGGGCCTGCCCCAGGACCAGGGGCTGAGAGAAGATGCAGTAGGGTCCCTCTCCAGTACACATCCATATGTACCCTATGATGGGCCAGTTTGCAGGGTACCACACCCAAACTCGCAGTTACTGGGGCAAAAGGAAGGAATTTTTTTTTTTTTTTGAGAGAGAGGAGTGCAGAGGTTCAGCTGGCAGCATGCTCCAAACCCAGTTTCCCACAGTGTCAGGATTAGAGGCACTCTCCCCTCCAAACACGAATCCAAGGATTTCACTTCATCTCTGCACCAGCCAAATGAATCCCTGATACAATCCCACGAGGTTCCCAAGGCTTGGAATTTTCCAGGGAGCGGGGCTGGAGGGTTTTCAGCCCTCACAGCCTGCAGGACCCTTTGCAGCACTGAGGGTCCCCCGTGCCAGAGCTCTGGAGCAAGAGTCAGGGGGACCTTGCTGGAGAAATGACCCTGTGCCTTACTGAAGGGGGTCTCAGAGACTTCTGTCTCCAATTTGGGTTCTGATAAATGATGTTCTTGGGCAATAATCACTAATCCTGTAAGAGGAGACCTCGATGACAACAGCAGTGAGTCACCCCCCTTGTATATGAGCCCCCAATGCCTTTCACTCCCCCTTCCAGGGTTTGACTCAAAACAGTCCCATCTGTTTTCAAAGCTTCTTATCTGTTTGCTTTAGCCTGCAACTCACAAGTTTGCTCTTTTTCCCTTTCCTTCGGGAAAGGCCACGTACCAGCACGGGCAGTGGGTTCAGGCAGCACCGAGGAATGAATGGATGTGGTTTCTGTAATCAGTGGTCTGAGTGATCTCTGCACCCTGAACCACACTGCTGAGCCACTCTTTGCAAGTATCCTACACAGCTGCAGCTCAATTCAGCCTGGAAAAACATCTATTGCCTTCACCACCTATGAAGGTTTATTTTCCTTTAGTGTGAACCATTACACATAATACAAGCTAAAAGAAGATGACAAGCAAAAAAAAACAAACAAACAAACAAAAAAAAACTGGACACGTTTTAAATGTCTATTAAGTTCAAAATATTAATTCCAAGATCAAAAAATGCCAGATGTTGGTTCTGCTCGTTTTCTGGGACAGGTATAGTAAAAGAAAAGGATCTTGGAGGAATGCATTCAAAGCTTAAGCTGAAAGGGAAGGTGGCAGAGGAAGCAGCCCCCTCCAGCAGCAAATTACTCAACCCTATCACAAATGTAAATGTGGACAATCCTGTTAAACAGGCTCAAAGCAATTCAGTCTCCTAGTGAAGTTCACTGAAACTACAGGAATTTGCCCTCGAAACCTTCCTTCAAGTACCCATGTCTGCACTTAGAGATCATAGGAGGCATCTAATAGATAAAATTATCGACCTTTGGAAAGCTCACTTTAAGCTGCCTACAGGGAATCACATAATTATGGGATGAAAGATAAAGCTTTGTCTGGGATAAGACAGCACAAAGCAGAGAGAAATGCATTATAGAGTTATCATCATTTGGGCTTTTTCCATTTGCCTCCTGAGGTTCCTATTTCCAGGATCTCCTCAGCTGCCCTGAGATTCACAAACCAACCAAAGGGAGAGCAGCTATTGCAATGCCAACACTCCAAGAGTCTGGACTTTAAGATGTGAGAAAAGAAATCAAAAGCAAAGGGCCACAATGCTTCAGGAGCTGCAAACATCATGGAAATCATCATTCCTCATCATCTGTGACCTGCCATTCTGTGATTACCAGGAAGGGCTGGAGTTGCAGCAGCATCTAAAAACACAATGGGCAGATAGTAAGGGAGTTATAAAAACTCATTCTTAGGGCACAGAACAACCACTAAATGACAGGGGTTAGGGTAAAAGCTTCCTCCAAGGACTGGCTCACCCATAGTTGTTCTGAATCAAGATGCAACTGTCAGCTGGCTCCTGTCCCTTAAAATTACTTCCATCTGCCTTCACCCAGCCAAGCTTCTGGCATAAACAAAACCCTCACAACCAAACATCCTCTCTCTCCACACCCCACTGTGCATTCCATTCTGGGAAGAGCAGATTCCATGCTGACCTACAGCTCTGCAGACAAGCTTGAACACTCCTGGCCTATTTTCTTTTGGAAGAAAGTAGGAGCAGTTGTCTCCCAACAGAATCTTCTTTCCCACTGCAGGGGAACAAGTAAAGGCTGGCTGTCCCCTGTGTCCTACCACCTTCACTAAGACACAAAAGGACATAACCCACACCAAAATTTGCAGCAAAGCTATCCAGTACCTAGCAAAGTCACAGGCCTTTTCTACGTTGGACCTGCTTCCATCCCATCCCATCTTCCTGTCATCCCCAGGAGAGGAGAGCTTTGCCCACAAGACCTCCCAATGCACCCCCAGGACTTGCTGTGTGTTTTGAAGCACTCAACAGTGAGATTCAGAAGAAAAGAATCCATTCTGCTAAAGGATGGCAGTGCTGGACTTGACGTGTACTGGGCTGAACACATGATATTCAGCTTCAGTGCAAAAGACCACGTTAAACTTGATAGATTTTGCCATGTTCTTGTGGACCCCGCCCTTCACAATAAAGGAACTGAAGCACAGACCTGACTGCACACAAAAAGCCAGTTCCAGAGCTTGGAGCACAGCTACATCCCAGCCTCATCCAGAGCTGCAGCCCCTCTACAAAACAGTCCAATGCACTGTCCTTAAGCATATTAAAAAACAACAACAACAAAAACTGCAGTGGTCCTTCTTTTGCCCTTTTTTTTTGTTTTGTTACTGTATGTTCCAGTTGCTGTTGGAAAGCAATTTCTGATTCAGGCCCTAGGTCCATTTAACAATTCAGCTAATAATTGTATTTTATTTCTCAGACTATTAGCATGTAATGGAGCAGCAGCAGCCTTGGCTCCTGCTGTCTGGGAAGAGATAGAATTTGTGCCTAGGGCTAAGTGCATTGCCTTGGGTCAGCTGGTCCCTCCAAATCCCAGAGAACATTATCTTGGGAGTGGGAATTCACTCTGCTCTGCTCTCAGCAGGAACTGGAGCTTCCAGTTGCTTTTCAAAAGATAAAGAAATATCAGTATATTTCCTAGTACTTTCCCCCCTTCTGTACTCCTCCCAAATAAGAGAAAGCTGCTTAAATGAGATGTGCACACTCACAGAACAAGTTAATTAATGGTCTCAGCCTAAATTGGTGAAACCAGCATGCCTTAAGCAATGATTTAGCACTTCACTCACTGCCAGACTTTCACCTTCCAAGCAGTCTTTAATCCCCCATATTAACATTTTAGCTCCCTGCTGAGGGGCCTCTTCCAGAACTCATCTCTTTGGGAGCTTATTCTCAAAACAGAAGGATTCTAGGTTCCCACTGAGCTCAGGAGCTGGAGTGGAGCTGCAGAGCTGGGAGGGAACTGGCAGCACACTCTGAGCAAAGGGATGAACATCTGCAACATCTGCCCAGCCCACAGCAACTGACAGGAGAGTGGGCAAGAGGTGAGCTCTGCAACCCCGGTCAGACCAGCAAAGAGCCTCATTTCTTAGGTACCAAAGTTCCTACAGAAGCAGGTTTAAAATTAAAATTCCTTCTTGCTGAATGAAGCCTCTTCTGATTCTGCTTCATCCTGTCAGCATCTTCTCTTGCAAGATATATTTTCTTATATGAAAGAAGAGAGCAAAAGAGAGGTGAGCTGGGGAAGTAGAAAATATTTATAGGAGCTGCACGGTTGTGTTTATCCAGCATAGCTAGGGTTCTGACTTGCAGCAGTCAGTGTACCCAGGTATCTGCTGCACACAATGGAGTGAACTGGTGACTGCTCTGGAGACACAGCCAGGGAGAGCATCACTTCTGCCTGGGACAGGCTCCAGAGCAGAGGTGACAAGGACAGAGAGGTCTGAGCTGGGCACCCATCTCAAGCAGCCTCTGCTGCAGGCAGAGATATTCCTTCCTCCTGCAGAGGCTGAGCCCAGGCTGGGGCTCTTGGGCAGCAGGCAGAGAGAAAATCCAAGAAACTGGGGGAGTCCTCATCCCTGGAAATGTTCAGAAAACATGTAGGTGTGGTGCTTAGGGATGCGGGTTGGTGGTGGAGCTGGCAGTGCTGGGTTAATGGTGGGATCAATGCTCCTAGAGGGCTTTTCCAAGCTCAGTGATTCTGTGATTCTGAGATCAGACACAGGGAGCAGAGGGAGGAGTGGAGCACAGCCAGGTCCTGCTCAGCCCGTGAAAGGGTGAGCATCTTCCCCTCTTGCACAAGGCTTGTCTGATCCCTGAAGATGCAAAAACAGATGGGGAAGAAGAAAACCAAGGCTCTCCCCACTCACCCACCCCTACTCCATCTCCAGGGAGGGCAGAGCAGGCACCACCCCTGTTCTCTGCCCACAGCACAACCCATCTTTGCTGGGACACAGCCACTTGAAGCACTGGGTCAGGCAGGGGACATGGGGACAGCAAAGCCCAAGTGATGTAGCAGAGCATTTTGACACCTCTGACCAAAGCCAGCCAGGGGAAGCAGTAGGTATAAAAACCTACTCCAGCACTTCCCAGTTCTTTTCCAATTATGACATAATTCTCTCCTTCCCCTAAAGGATTAAAGCAACGAAGAGGGAGCACAAAGGGAGAGGTGGGAGGACTGCAGCAGCATGAGGGAGATGAGAAACCAGGGGCTTCTGCCTTTGATGTTTGGATGATCACATCATTGCAATTACTATGTCAAGGGCTCTGCAGTGTCACTGGTAAATAAATCATTCGAGGAAATTAACTGTGCAGGGAGCTTGCACCACTAGTCACAGCAGGTAAAAATGAGAACAGAGAAGTCAAAGCATTTCAAAGAGGAAAAACTCCAGAATACTAGGAAAACAAAGTGACTTTCAAATTATTTCTATAACAAATATAAAATCTGTGTAGATGCCTGTACAGAGAAAATAGAGACTTTACATTAATCTACTGTTCTTTGGGAAATGAAGCCATTATTTAATCATGTATGGTCTTACTGCAGACACAGAGGATAAAGAACTCATTTGTCTTATACAAGAAAGGACCTGACACCTGATACCTGTCCTGATATAGCATTAAAAGCAATGCAATATACTAATTATTCTCCTTCATCACAAAAACCACCTAAGCCTTCTCTTCCCCTCCCCTGTTGTCACAGGGAGGTGAACTGTGTCACACCACGGTAACACAGAATTTCACACCCCAGTCTATTTCAAGAATGATCCAAAGTAAAATTCCATCCCAAGCACTTGATGATCAGTCGATTTCAGTTCTCTTCTATGGCTGGTGCCCATTTCCCAGAGGATTAAAGAGATCCACACAATGATGTTTGCTCAGGATCATTGGTGCCAGGAGCAGCCAGAGCTCCCACCCACCCTACTCAGCCACAGTTCCTGATAGAAAACATCCCAAACCCCACCGAGCAAATGGAGCATTGCAAACATCACTGGCAGCACCTGAGAAGGGATGGGATGGAGCAGGGGGTAAAGCTGACAGGCATCCAGCCATTGTCTTTCCTCTCTGTGTCCTCTGCTCTCATTCAGTCTCTCCAGGCTCAGCCAAGTCCAATTTCTTTCCAGCTGTTTGCCCTAAGCTCTCTCATCCTTCCCTCCATGCTCTCCCAGCCCAGAGGTGCAGCTCCAGAAATGCTTTCTAAATGCCTGTTTTGCAATTCAGAACATCCCTAAACTGTTCCATCAGCTCAGTATTTGCCTGTAATCCCCTTTGGATCTGAAATGTTTATACAGTATTACTTGCAAGATTTAACTCAAAGATAATTAATTCAGTTCTGTGATTTTTGGCTTCATTTTGAATTTAGGGCAGTAAAAGAAAACCTTTGCGTGAATCAAAGCACTTAGAAATCTGACAAACTGATTTACAGCCCTGAAGAGAACTTTTTTAATACAAATTTACCACTTTTACCCACCTCCATTTTTGTTTAAACCCACCTACCAATGGTGGGAGCACAAATTCTATAATCACATGTTTAATTGCTGTATCATGTTTATTTTAATCAGAACCTATCCCATTCCAGTTGCAAGTATTTAAAGCCCAGAGCTGGAGTGGGAGAGCAAATTAAAATGAGAAAAGCAGTAGAAGTGATGGCACCCACCAACATGAGCAAGCACAGCACGTGTCACTGCTCTGCAGCCTACCCAGGGCAGGGGATGCAAAGGACAAGAGGGAATGGCTTCAGACTTACAGAGGGCAGGGATATTGATAAAAAATGCTTTATTGTGAGGGTGGTGATGCCCTGGCACAGGTTGCCAGAAGTTGACAGAAATTGTGGCTGTCCCATCCCTGGAAGTGTTCAAGGCCAGGTTGGATCAAGCCTGGAGCAACCTGGGACAGTGGAAGGTGTCCCTGCCCATTGGAACCAGATGATCTTTAACGTCCCTTCCAACCCAAACCATCCTACAACCACAAACCCCAATAGTTATTGGCTGAGGATGCTCACAACACACAATAGAAACGGTTCCCTTTCATTTGAATTTGCTAATTGAGCTTCTGGTCATTCAAGCCATGCTCTGCTGTCTCCAGCAGTGTCAGTAAAAGTAATAAAGTCTGAAAGCAGTCTTTAGCTACTGCCAGGTTGAAGCATCTATCTCTGCAGCCTCAACCTTCTCCACTCCCCTACTGCCCTTTGACACGAAACCTGACACTTAAGTGACATCTAAAGGATCTCAAACTGCCCCTCAGCAAGAGCTACCAGCTAACACCACACCTTCCCTGCAAGAACTGTTTAAAATTGCTGCACCTCCAGGCACCTCTAATTTCTCACACTGATGCAGCACCAGAGTTGTGAGTCTTCCCAGCCACATGACCCCATAGAACAGAATGCTCCTAAAAAGTAATTTATCCTCAGAACAGAGTCAGGAAAACCTTGCCTGACAGAAACCTTATTGCTTTCAAGCTCAACACAAGTTACATTTTCACAGCTATAAGAAAATTTGATTTCATCTTAGTAATAGATCACAGATTGTTTTACAAACAAGCAGTGAATCCTTACAGACCAAAGTACAATGGAATAAGGATCCATTCAAGTCTAAAAGAGTAAAGCATACCTGACACAGGCAAAAGGGGGGTGTTTCAGATTACTGCTGTCCCCCTGGAAGCAGTGGGTGGGAAGTTGCTCCTGGATTTCTCCAGTCCTCAGCCCGAGATGTGACACAAACCAAGTCCCTCACAAGCTCTGCAGGGTGACCACACTGCACTGAAGCTGTGTCACACCAACTGTGGAGCAGCTCAGCCTGAGGACCAGCACAGCAGACAAAGCATCCCAGCTGGAAAACACATTAAAAGCTCCAAGACCCTGAAAATGGCCTTGATCAGTTCCCCCAATGGGACTTCTTTTACAGCAAAAAATAGATTCATTATTTATAACAGAAAAGAAGGTGGCTGACTGCAGCTGAGGATTCCACTTTGGATTTAGCAGATGCCCTGATACAGTGATTTATGTAAACAACACCTACACACAAAGCTCCTCTCACCACAGTAAGAAGTTTTCCCTGTTTTTCGTAAGGAACAAAAGCTTCTCCCTTTTAATTTCATGGAATCAGGGTCTGGATTCTGAACTGTCTATAAGTTTGATGGGTGACAGCCAACTTTGGTTCTCTCCATCCAAAGTTCTCCAAGCTGTGTGGCCCACACTGCCCTGTCTGGCCACTTTCCAGTCAGTAAACATGACTTTAATTTTGGCCAATGTCCTCAGATTTGCACTCCCACACCATCCACAGTCAAGGGACATGAATTCACACTGTGACAAGGGATGGTTTGATCAAGTGCTTTGTTGAATAGTTTAGAAAACTGGTCACCTCAGCCTCTAGGACTTGACATGAGAGTTCAAGTTTACCATTAGTAGGCACCACTAAGCCGTGGTGCTTTGCCTTGGCTGCTGTAGTGCCCATCCTGATATTTTTAACACATTCTTTGCTGGGTTACCAAAAGCAATTCCCTGTTCCCCAGGGATGCCTGACCTGATGTTGCTACACTTCAAACAACACAGCTCAAAGTCTTGGCAAAGCTTGTAAAGTAAAGGCACAGGAAAAAGAGAGAACATGAAAGCAGAAATTCAGATGTAGCTTTAATTTGTTTTCAACTGTATGCCACAATTAGGGTAGCACAAAGAGAACTGCAGTGTAACGCTCCTGTGAGCACAGTCTTTGGGAAGAGGATGCTCTGAGCTCAATCTCCGTTTTATGTCTTGAGTGGCTTCACAAAAATCAAACCAGATACTCTGCACAGCCACATCGAGATAACTGCAGTCAGGCTCAGTACTTCCTCCCAAATGTTTTAAAAGTTTGCCCCAGTGAGAAATATGGCACATAATTCCACACAGTGTTTATTCTATTCCTCTGCCAGAGGAAAAGGACCAGAGAAGAGCTCGCTCCCTGTATTGCTTTTATGCATCACTGTCAGCAATCACATGGTGAGACAAAGTCCTTTCAAAAAAGAAAAAATCCAAATGTCTATTTTGGGAAATTCTCATCCATCACACAGCATTAGAGAGACTCAAGGGACTCTGGCTTTATGTGATTTAACATGGAGATTTACACCCCACCCCACCTCCTTATTTTACAGTCTTTGGTGGCTTTATGCTTTGAGGTTTAGTAGCTCCAAGTGAGGCTTCTATTTAAAACCATCTTTACTGCAGGAGATTGTTACATGGCCTTTTTTGAAAAATACATTTTTGGGAAAAAAATTATCAGATGACTTGCTGACTTCTGAGACATGCAGATGCCATGAGCAAAAAGCACAAATCCTGCTGGTTTTACTTGGAAAAAGGCACCCTCTAAGGTTTAGAAACACAGAACATCAAATTGTAGAGAGGAAAGAATAGTTTAAATTACAACATTTAAACTCCACATCTACTGGCAAAGGAACAGGGAGAAAAAGACAGGCTTGACATGGTAGCAAAAAGTGGGGAATTCTTCCTTTTAGCTTACATGAGTAACATTAAAATACACACACACATAATTATTCAGATTTTCCCCTGGGAACCCCAGATTTATGCCTGGTCTGTACAAGAGGACAACACAGCTGTGACAGAGAACAGACCTGTAATTATGTCTCTGTTGTGCCATCAACAAGCCCAGCATTTATAAACACAGATCCCCAGGGAGGTGAATCCCTCACAGACACAGTTGAAAGCTCATACATCTCCTGCTTGCAGCCTCACCTTCTCATGCATCTCATTTTGGGTTTGATTATTAGATGCCCACAAGCACCTATTAAATAGACAGAAGAAACCCTGGCAGAGCAAATCCCAGCCCTGCTGTTAGACAGGTCCAATAGCCCAGGAACAAAGACTGCAGTGCTCGCTCTCCACGCTCCTGCCAAGGCATGCAGGGATCCAGGAGCAAGGATCCTGGAGGAAATGGCACTTGGTGGCCTTGGTGGCACACTGGCACACTAATGGCACTTACTCCCAGCTGTTTTCACACTACAGGTGCAGAGTATGGAGCTGTTGTTGTGGCGAGAGGTGCAACATCTATGGCAGTGTCTTTTGAACAAGGGATGTTTAAGGGACAGCCCAGGCAAACCAGTCCTCCAGAGGTCTCTTTGGAGGGGAAAACAAAAGCCCATCACTTTGCAAATCAGGGGCAGGAAAGTACAACTGCCACAAGGAGCTGAAGACCAGGTGCAGCAGCAAGTGAATGTCACAAACTGTCCAAAATTAGGGGATTCCCGTTGTCCCCAGGAGAACATGTGGGAGCAGGAGTGGCCAACACCTGATGCCTGTCAAGCTGCTCACCCACCTGGGCCAAACTCACCCCCAGAAAAAAGAGACTGTCCTGAAATATTAAATCCCCAGGACAGAGAGTCATAGACATCAGAAGACAGTGTAAAAGGAATATATTTTCTACAGCACCACCATATTCCTTGTTTCCTGTCACAGTGACTTACCTACCTGTGCAGGCAAAGGACCCCCATTACCAACAAATCCAAGCAGTAATGAGCTTCCCATCTCAAAAAACACATCTAGCCATTCAACAAAACAGCCAGCTGCAACATTTCTCTGCTCTTTATATTCCTTACCTCCTAAATGAAGCAAAGGCTATGAAATGCTCTTTGGACAGGCCCTGCAATATGCACAGACACTGCTCCTGGGCTAAGGAGATGTCAGCAGAGGGCTGACCTGTTCTTCACATCCACTGACATGGGCAGAACACATGCCACAAACATCCTCATAAAACAAAACCCTTTTGGGAAAATCGGTGCTTGCTGCTCTTGCCTGCCAGCAGAATATATCTCACCTACCCATGTTGGTTCCCATTGCATGGCTATAAACTTTCACATCCTGTAAATACACAGCTAGACATGAAAATATCAACTTGTTTTGTGTATCTTCTCACTCTTCCCTTTACAGCCAGTGCCAGCACCATGGTAATTCAAACACTGTGACTTGGGATTCCTTTCTGGCAAGTGCCCACACTAATTTTAAATAAGGCAGGCTTGGCCTGAAACCAGCCTACAGAAGGTGGCTTTTCCTTTGCCTCAGCAATGTAGGAAGCAAAACAGCTACAAAAAGAGCCCGAGACCACATTGGGATGAGGATGAGGAGGTTGCAGGGGGAGAAGAGAGATTAATCTGAAAATACCTTGTGACAGTTTCCAAAACAGAGAGCCTAAAACAAGGAGGGAAAAGATGGCTTGAGAGCAAAAACTGTGTGCAGCAAGTGAAATAAATGGGAAGATTTCCCGTGAGTCGACCACTGCAGAACAGCAGAGCCATTAAGGAATCTGTATCCCCACAGCTGCACTCGCCATGCCCTGCAGCACCAGGATAATGTGGTCGTAACTCAGAGAAGCATCAGCAAACAGCAGTTTTGCTGCTCCCGGTATAATTTAGCAAAGGCGCAGACACTTCTCTGTCATATTTCTCCTCCCTCAAAGCAGCAGCATTACTTTTTCTGGGGTTATTTTGGTGCTGGTTTGGATCTTCTTTAAGAGAGATCTCTGGATTAAGCAACCTTTTTATTTAAGTAGCAGCCCAGGTTCATTGGTTCCGAGCAACTCTGAAAGCCAGATAGCTGGAAACAGTGTCAGATTTCAGTAACAGCTTGAATGAGAACACCTCGGCACACATCCCTGCACAACAGCATCGATGTGCCTGGAAAGCCTTGAGGAGTAATACTCCATTTAACACTACTGGGAATTTAGCGGTCAGTTTTCAGAAACACGGGGACATCAGAAGATGACAGTCTCCTTACAGGGCTGTGCTACCAACACAGCCACCTGCAAAAGTAGCCAAATTCATGGGAATTCCTGGAGAGCAGCTGTGAGTTATTCCTGCTGACAGATGTGCTCCTGCACACCCATGTGTGCTGTGCACCTTCACCTCGGACACACCAACAGCAGCTTTTTGCCTATTAAGAGAAATTGCTTTTAAAGTGAGGCAGTGAGAGATATTGTTAGAAAGTTCAGGCTTAATCCTGGCTCAGGGCCTACATTTACACCCCCTTTTGGAAGGAGAGGACTGAGATCAGTAGGTCTGCAGCTACAGTGCAGCACTGACAAGTATCTGCCTGTCAACTCCCCAGAGCCATGGGGATTCCTCCTCCTCCATCTCCCCTGCTATTTGCATTCATTTCATGCAGCACCAATTCGTCCAAAGCTCCTGCTTTACCACACTCTGATCTGGGAGCTGCACCTTCTCCCCAGGGCCAGGTAAGAGCTGCCAGCACCTCAGGAGTGCTGGGATCCCCCAGGAAAAGCAAGCCAAGGCTTGCCTGCCAGGTAAGAGCACCTACAGCCACTGGAGGAGGTCATGTGCCCAACCCTCCTGGCAACACCTCTTCTGCAGGGTTTGACACCTTCCATCTAATTCTCAGCAAGCAGGAGAGCTGCAGAAAGAGCGAGCTCAGGGTCAGCACTGCCTAACAGTGACAATGTGAGCAGCCCAGGTTTTCACCTAGACACTGTCAGAACAAGAGGCAGGAATCGTGCACACTGCAGAGCTGTGCATGTATCCCATACACAGCCAGCTTTATGTTAGCAGGTTTTCTTCTTTAAATGAATCTTTAAGATTCAAACAACTGATGGGTCCCACCTTTCTGCCCAGCTGTTGTTTTAAACCAGACCCTCCCTGCTCACAATATGCTTAAACCCAAAAAACCTGCAGAGCAAAAATGAGGAGCTAGCCAAGACTATTTTCTAGAACTGGAGCCTCAAACCCTTTCACAGGCAGGCAGCTGTTTTCTGGGCAGACATCTCAAATAAGCACCTCCCTGCTCATGCAGAAGAGCTCCCCTTACCTCCTCTGCATGCACCAATTCCATCCTACTTCTGTGCACAGACAGGAACCAAACTGGAAGATAAGAATATCCTGGCAGGGATATTGTCTGCTTTAGTTATTCAGTATCTCTGTGAGCCAACTAGGGCTTTGTTTGCTAAGCAATGACAGAGTATTCAAATTATGCTGATTAAAACCATTCAGTCAAGACATCATGCCTTTAGAAATACTGTTTGGTTTATGTTACAGCTATTTTTTTTCCCCTCCCTGAATTTAGTAATTCAGATTGTTCCTCCAGCAAGCCAAACACACAGATTATTAAATTCTTGCACCTCCAAAGCATAAAAGGCATGAAAATATTTGGCCTTCTCCAGAGCAAGGTCTGAATAAACTGGAGTTTTACCAGGACTCAAAGCCATTTGGATACTTCTGGACACAAGCCAATTTCTAACCAAGTTGAAAGAAAACTTGGAAAAACCATCCCAGCACACACAGGACTTTTGAAAATCAGCTCATGAAGGAGCTGGTGCTGCCAGGAGATGGGCATTAACCCACCCGATTTATTCAGATAATTTCTACAGGCTTCACTTAAGACTTTAAATTTTGTATAAAGTTTTCATCATCTTCACAGTGGCAAAGCTGAAAGGGCATTTAACACAAGAATTTCATGGTAGTGAATAACAGCACAGAGACACTAAATCACAAACATCACAAACTTGCTAACCCTCCCAGGCAATTGTACCAAGCTGAAGGTACTTGTTGCCTCTCATTCAAATAACCCCTGTGGTTTTATTGTCTGGGAAGAGAAGGACCTTGCTTTGGGACAGCAATTCCTTGGGAATCAGTGTCTGGCTGGTTCTGTCCTGCAGGTAAAGCCACCCAGATCCATTCTCAACACGGCAACACAAGGGGTCTTTGCTCTCCCAAACTTACCCCACACCTTTGTTTCCAGCAAGGTGTTGGATTACATGCCTTAAAATACACCAGAAATCCCATGGTGGCAACGTGCTCAGCCCTGCTGAGGGGACACATTTATCAA
Organism: Acridotheres tristis; assembly: GCA_037013685.1. NCBI lineage: Eukaryota > Metazoa > Chordata > Aves > Passeriformes > Sturnidae > Acridotheres > Acridotheres tristis. The sequence goes on along the minus strand of CM072899.1, from coordinate 4,787,757 downwards.
CAGTCCTGAAGCTGAGACAGGAGAGCAATCCCTGCAGCAGAGCACAGCCCTCACTGAGGGAAAGCCCCATTTGTGTTCCTCCAGCACCAACAGAATGCTCTGTCAAGGCTTTTTCTTGGGGAGCAACACCAATTGAGTCCCAAACTACGTAATTATCCACTTCTTTATGACAGCTTCCCATCTTCTGTCACCCAACTAGTTGTTAATAAGGGATGTGCAGCAATCCAGGACACAAGTCAGATAAAATATTTGTGGAGTAACTGGATTGGGACCTGTACAACCGTGCCAGGCACATCCTGCCTGCACCAGAGGCTCTGACCAGCTTGGAGGGGATTCCTGGAAACAAGAGACAGAAAAGCCAAAGAGGAGCAGGGCAAAGAGCTTCTGGAAATGTTTTGACAACAGTTGAGAACCACCACACTCTTGTTTTACCTTTAACGAGTTTCTCTGAGTCAGCTCCCTCCCTTCAGCCTAGAGCAATCCTTACAGCTTTTTTTTCCTTGAACACAACATTCCCTATAGGCTGTATAGGAGCTAATTTATGGCAATTCATTAGGCTGTTCTAACTCGAGCAACAACAATTCATGCTGTAACTTTCTCAAATGAATTCATCTCAAAAACATTACCCCACCCTGGCAAAAAGTTAATTAAGGATCCTTTTACCTGCTCTCTGAAGATCACAGGGCAGATGCTGTCAGACAGGTTCGCTTTCTGTTATTACCAATTTCAGCAGCAATTCACCTCTTCTAATCCCATTCTGAGTATCAGGTACTCACACAGACATTAAAATGAAATAAAGAGGATTACTGTAACCACCCAGGTAGCAGCGTTAGTTGGGACAGAACTTGCACAGAGGACAAGACACAAGTGAATGTGTGAGGATGAGTTGCTTTCCTTAAAATCTGGAGGATGTGCTGTTCCTCCGAAGACCCCCTGGCCTTACAAATATTTGCTTGAGGTTTCCTTTAAATGCAGAATTTCCTATTGGAATGGCGAGCATGTAGAGCACATTCCTCTGCTAAGTGTCTTCTTCAAAATTTGGGTAAATACCAGCACATTCCTGCCCAGCTCACACTAACAGTTTGGATTCCAGTGGCAGAGTCTGAAAGGACAGCTATGGCCTTGCTGCTGGTTTTCACCAAAACATGCACAACTGATTTTGTGCTCTGCTAATCAATGTAATGTAATTCCTCGAATGGGACCATTTATCCCAGTAAATGTTTGCTCTAAACGGTATTATTTAGACAAAAGGGGAGTTGTAACCATGCCAGAAGGTTCTTACAGGTAAAAAAAGTACCCTGCATGAAAAAAACCTATGCTCTGTGGTAATGAAGCCATTGTTAATCTTATATTAGTGTCATATTAGTCCTGAGAATTTACTGGATTGCGGTAAATTTGAATTTAATTAAATTTTTCTTCCTGTCTTTCCTCATCCTCCCTTTGGACATGGGTGTCACAGCTGCTGAGAAATTGCTGGCTTGAAATAATTACCCAGTGAAAAGGCAAACACAAAACTTTCAAAGCCTTTTGTCCTTGAGAAGGGCACAAAACACCATCAAAAATCCCTCAGAAGCCTTCCTTCCACCAGGGTAAGGTGCTATGCCTTACCCAACTTCTTGCTTAAGCACAATGTCAGGCGCAAAAAAAATCCAGTTTCAAGCAAAAGAAAGTCATCACGGGCCAGAAGATAACTGGTAGAGTTACACATGGACACTGTTATAAATACAGATACATTTCTTAGAGCCCAAGACAGTCATTGGGAGAGAGTTGCTAATGCTGAGGAACTGCATTAAAGCTACAAAAAAAGTCCAACCCTCGGATCCCATCAGTGTGTCTGGGCCAAGGTTAATCTGCTTCAAAGCCTCTGCTCTGCCTTGAACACTCTGCTCGTTTTTCAAGCCAACAGCCTGGGGTCTGGCAGGGATTTTTATCTGCAGATTCCCTAACACAGTATCCCCAAAGCCGGCTCCTGCCTGCTTCCTCAGCTCTCTGTGCTATCACTCCTCCTCCTCACCCCGGACCAAGGAGTTCTCCTGCCTGCAGCTTTGCCCCATCCAACATCTGTCATGGGTTTTCTGCATTGCCCTGTGCAAACCCCTTCTTTCTTTGATGCTCATTTGCATCCCCAGCCGATGTTGTAAAGAGCCCTCGATTCAGAATTGCCACCCTTAAACTCATTTACTCTGAGTTACTACACAAGCTACAAGAACCTGCTCACATAAGAGACCACTAAACCCAGGAAGCATTTCAAGCAGATCTTTCCAACTCCTCAAAAACACAAGAAAAACAGATTTCTCCTTGTTTTTAATTTTTCATGATTTTTCTCCCTATGCACAAATTTCTTTCACATTCCATGCAGAGTTAGGCTCTGAATTTAAATTCACAAACCTTGGGGATCACCTCTCACATATCTCAATCAAAGGTACAGCTTGCAAACTTTCAGAATTTCTCAGGATAAAAAGCACAGAGTTAAGATGAGCTAATTCCAAAAGGCCTTTCCTTCTTTTTCTGAGGAGTAAATGAGGACTGACTCTGAGACCTCCAGAACCCAGACAAAACCTGCGAAGAGCCAGTGCTAGCAGGAACTGAATGGGACATGAAAAGTCTCTCCAGCCTGAGGTGATGGGCATTGCAGCTGAAAGCAAATCTTCCACCTGTTTTAGCCCCAGAGGAAGAAAGCAGAATACACAGAGGTGTTATCATTCATCTACTACAAACTTCCTCAACAGACACTACCTCCTCTCCTCCCAAACCTTTCATTCTTTTCCAAAAGCATTATCAGCTGCTTTGGGCAGAGCAGTACCTAGAGTGTTATCAGACATCTTTTTCTCTACAACAGGAATTTCCACTCCTGGCTGCTCTGGGAGGTGCAGCAGCCCTGGACCCCCTCCCCAGGCTTGGGAGAGGCCCTGTGGTTTGATGGCTCCAGGGCACAGGATTGGGAAGATCTGGGGATGATGTCAGGCAGAGATCCCCCTCCCCTCCACGCAGTGTTCACACACACTCCTGCACATCCCTGACCCCTCCTGAGGCTCAGCACTACTCTCACATGGTACCCAGTGGTGCTTTTACTCAGACAAGTTTTGCAGAAGGAAGTGGCAGGCAGAAGTGATAAATTGCCAGGAAAATCCATTTTAACCACAGTATGATCTTGGCACCCTGGTGAAGCAGCACCGACAGCCCTTTAGTACCAAACACAAACACAGGTGGTTCTAAAATACACCCTATGTCCTGTAGGATGCTCAGAGGAAACAAATCTCCCATTTCCCCCTTATTATCTCCAGTTAATTGTATAAACAATCTACCTGACTATTTCTTTCAGTAGGGTGAACAGGCTGCTGCAGGAATGTTCCAGCAGCACAGCCAGTACCTCCAGCAGATGCTGAATTAGCTCCACCAGTGTGTTCTACATGGGAATGACTGGAGTTCACACCTTTGGCTCCATCTCCTTCTCCTCATTTCAAGACTAGCCCTGTGAGAAAGGAACCAGGATCTATACTTTTGCAAAGAGTTTATTGGCAGTTTCCTCTTGACTTCTGGTAATTCTGCACAGCCCCAGTGAGGATACAAACCCATGTGGATAAAGGGAAGCTCATCCTTAAAATCTGGGGGTGTGAGGGCCAGGCTCCACTGCTCTGCAGCTGGACAGGTGTGGATGACAATACAGGTAGGTCAGACTGCAGTCTCTGACTTTCCTCCTCTACTCTGTTCCCTCCCACCTCCCTGCTGTGCATTGAAGGCACTTACCTGCCCCACCACTGAGTAAAGTGTGCCCACTGTTGTTTAAGACTAGCTGTTACAACACACCTGGCTAGGCCAACACACCTCAGTGGTAATCAGGGACTCCCAAGTACCCAAGATTTAAAAGGCTGGACTGCAACTGTAAAAATTATTGACACATTAAAAAAAAAAAAAAAAAAAGAAAATAAATGCAACTTCTGGCATCACAAAGCAGGGGTTTGAGCCTGCAACCTTCATAGGGCACATCTCTAAAAGACTCATCACATAGGAGTTGTGTTGGCAAACTCACAGGAGGCAAGTCCCAGGCTGCAGCCTCCCACCCTGGACAGCCACATCTCTCCCTGCAGCTTCCACAGCTGAGAGAACAGAACACATCTCCCAAACTTATCCTCGAGTCTTTGCACAAGTAAAGGCAAGGACTGACACATCCTTCTTTGCTGATACAAAGAAAGAGCAATAAAAGCAAACACCACTCTTTTCCCCAAGCCTACAGCAGGACTGCACCTTTCACTCACCTGGACTCACTGGGTGAGAGTTTCTAAGGATGCAGTGCCAGGCAGTTCATTCCCTGGAGCATTTCCACCCTTGCTGCTCCCCACTGAACACTGCTTGCTTTGGTCCCTCCTCTGCCTGCTCTCCCCAGCTCAGTCCCACCCATGGCTCTTCTTACTCGATTGGGTTTTGTTGGCTTTTTTGCTTTTTTTTTTTTTTTTGCCTTCAACCACATTTTATTTTAGGACAGGACTACAGAGCACCACCAGTATGCAAAAACAAAACCAAACAAGTACAACTGTGCAGAGGAAGTGCCAGACACACAGTCTGGCACACAACACACCCTGTACTCCAACAGCAGAGCTGGAGACAACAACTGCTAAAGCAAACTGGGAGTCTGACTCCTGGTGCCACTGAAATCCCACGCAGCTATGTTGGAGATGAGAGCAAAGATGACACACAAATGTATTTGAATAAACATTTGTATCTCAGCTGCTGCAAAGCCCAGGCTCCATTCAAGTATTATGGAGGAGTTTGGAGCAGGGAAAGGGATTTCTCAGACAGGGAGAAGAGGTGTAGCTTGCCCCAACAAGCATGTGATGATCTGACAGGGTGCAACTACTGAAAGACAAGATGTTAATGCACTGCTAACAGAAATTTCTGTCATTAGGCATCAAAGCTACTCACACTGGGTTAAAAAAAAGGTTCAGGCTGAGATTGAGGACGTTAAAATTAGTCTAAACACCAGCTCCCCTGTGTTTAAAGTGGAAAGAACCAAGTCAGCAGCCAAGTTAACTCCAGACAGCAAGAAACCTTCAAAGTACTCCAAAACAGGGTTAAAGATGGATTTATACACACACAGCAAAGACCCTTCTCCTCCCTTCCAAACCCACCATGCACCCACATGGCTTTGACCCACATCCTCCCTTGACTAGGGGTGGACAACCACGAAATCTCCATCCCTAAAGCCCACTCATAGTGCATCCAAAATCAATACTCCCGTGTGTAGCAGTGAAGCAATGGTCACGAAAACTTTAAAAGATGAGCAAGGATGGCACAGGAGAAGCAGGATCCTGTATCATGGCAGTAACCCCCAGCACTCACACACCCCTCCTCTCTTCCCTCCCTTCACCACTGGCAGGCTGACCTGATGAAGCCCATGGTTTTCTCTCCTTCCCGAATGATAATCAGTTCATCTAAGGGATAACTCAACAAACCTTGACACTGGTGTGTTTATCAGGTTCATGCCATTACCTACAGAGACAGCTGGCCAAGTTTCCTGGTGTCTCCTGAACGCCCCAAACCAACACAACATAATTACACTTCAACTTCATTTCACCTTCTGTCTCATGAAAACCCATCATTAAATGACTCCTCTCTCGTTTCCAGCAGATACAGCGATTTTCTTGTAAGTACAATGAAGGCAGAACCACGGAAAAGGAGTTCTGCTGCTGCCAAGAGAGGCAGGCTCACACGGTCAGCACTAGGAAATACTGACAGATAAGCCCATAACTCTGTGCCAGGTAATGCATCAGCCTCGAGGCTGCCAAGCAGACACCTCCTGGAGATTCCCATTCCTGCCTCCCATGTAAGCAAAATCAGGTGGGGCTGGAGAAGGGTTTAGGAAAGGTTACTCCTCCAAACTTTCTCTTCTGCACAACAGTACAGAACATTAAATCAGAAAAATACGCCATTTATTTTCCAGGTGTTTGAGACAACAGCAGAGTTAGAAGAATTTCTGTTGCCTTGATTTAAAAAAAATTTTTTTGGAAGCAAGAAGGATGAACCAAGTCCAGGCATTCAGAATCTACATTAGCTACACAATACATACACATCTCTCCAACCCACTAACAAGGATGCTTGCAATCAATGCCAGTTGTGTTTTAGCTGCTAAAATGTTAGAATCTATGAGCTATCTGCTAAGCTTTTTTGACAGTGGAGGAGAAACAAGCAATTTGAAACACTTGGTCTGTTTGACCATAAAATTGAGTAATATGGTACCCATTAGAAGGACTCCTACTGCAGCACATCCCTGTACAGTTCCCACGCTTCTCATTTCTGCTCCACGTGGAGCTATCCTATGTGGGGCAGTCATGTTACTGAGCGAATTTATTAAGATTTGGGTCATTTAAAATTTGCTTTTTAGCCAGGCCCCGCTGTCAGGCAGCATTCCTGCAAACAAAGACACTTCCTTGGTATTATGCACAAGAGGGAACTCGGTGCAGGGAGTTAAATATGCTTAAATTGCTGGGTCTGCAGTCCAGAGGGGTTTGCAGTTTGTTTTCTAAACCAGGAACAGAAGTCTAAACTAAGACAGAGTAGGGATAAAGTGTGAGAAGAAAGAAAGAAGCACTCTCCATGCACTAGAGACAGCCTGGAGATCCTCCTAAGCTCCAGACACACATTTTTTCCATCATTATCACTTTCAGAAACAAACATCATGATAGAGCATGTCAATGTTTAAACTTAAACATGCACACCCCTACTTTTTCTTCCCCCCCTTTTGAGATTTAAGACATTTTACCTTTGTAAGAACTGCTTTCTTTCCTGGTTGGACTCAGCCCCTTGCACAACAGCTACCAGATGTGTACATCTGCTTTCCATAACATCCAAGCAGGACTGTAAAGACAGATGCAGGACCCGTGTTCCCATAACCTATACTTTTAGCACTGCAATGCCTCTAGAGGAATTCTGTCACATAAAATCCATCAGCATGCTGTGATCTCAGCCCAAGGCTGCATTTCAGATGGCAGCCTCCTTCTGTGCCATGCCTTGTCCCCAACAATGACTCTGCCCAGCTGCCCTCCTCTCTTTTCCTCCTGTTTTTCTAGACCCTTCTCCAGCTTTCCAACCTGAGTTTTCTTCCTGTTCTAAAGCATCCTCCTACTATATCTATCATCCTCTACCCCTTCCTAATGTTAAACCTAAGCACAGAGTGCAAAGAGCATGACCATGCAAAATTATTCCACAGGTTCTGACTACAAAGCAACAGCCTCTGCTGTGTTCTCAGGGCAAGGGCAGGCTGACTACAGTGAAAACACTCCCCAAAAATATCCAATCATTATTTTTATTACTTTCAGGCTTCTTTCTAAACTAGACAAAGTGGTCTCTGTCCCCAGATACTTCTAATGCCTCTCTAAGTGCTTTTCTAGGACTTGCTAGGAAAGAAGGGAAAGGATGTCCAACTTCTGCTGATCTGTTTAACATACTATTTAAAAATAATTGAGTATTCCAGGCGTCTGTTTCCTAATCTTATCCTTCACTTCAAAGAGGGGAAAAATCAGCCAGATCATTTATCCATAAAGCTGGAACACCTGACAACTGGTATTTCAGTAAAACTGCAATTTCATATCTGTAAAAGCACATAAATATGGTATTCCAATGAGGTACTTCTTTAAAACTCCGGACCAAATTCTTACAGATTGTAAGATTCCCATTCACTTCAGGAGGGTCAAGATTTTGTCAATTTTGCATCTTTTGTTGCTTGATTTTCCATAGGAATTTTCAGGACTGAAAGCCCTGACAGCAATCTCTTTCTTGGGAAGTTCTTTGCAGAGAGAAACATTCTGTGAGATCTTTTATTTTGACACCACACAGCAATAATAACCAAGACCACACAGAAAAATGTGTCTGTGTATGTGCTTTGTTTCTGCTTTCAAGTACACGGGGTTTGTTTTCAATCCAACTCATGGTAAATGGATTTGTTTCTGACCCATCTCTCCCCTACACTGGGATCTGAAAAAAATAAAGGATTAATTGAATGAAAGAGATTGATATATGGGGAGATTAACCAGCCTATGGAACTCCCTTTCAAAGGAACTAAAGATAGCTCAGGCATTAGCATGAGAAAAACTGTAGAGCTACATTTCTTACATATATTAAAGGGTTTTACATGCCCATCTCCCACTGAGAAGGCACGGCCACACAGCAGAGCCTGACCAGGCTGTGAGCACTGGAACTGATCACTGCTGATCAATAACTGATCATTGCTCACCTGCATTCTCTGAGGCCAACAAGCAGCAGCTGAAATTATTCCTTTGGCTCAATAACTCGACCACACAACCTCAACACATACCTAAAGGGTCTGAAAAAGTTCAGCTTTGAACTTGAGTGTAGCAGTGATCAATCCTGACCTGGCAGTGGAATGAAGGGCCTGCGTGGTTTGGACTTGATGCATTTGAGCTCTGGGGCGTCTTGGCAAACAGTCTTGGACAACAGTTTTTATAATAGTTTGTTAAACTGACAGATAACCCCAGCAGACCTGTATTTTCTTCTACCCCTTCAGCATCCCCCTTCTTCTGCACTGAAGTTTTGACAACTGCATAAAATCTGAAGCTCTTGTCAGCTCTATGTACAGCTGACCTACTGAGAGTTTAGGCATTAAACAAAGAGGCCATCACATGAAAGTATTTCCTTTCCTGACACTGCCCTGTAAACAGTCTACACAAAAAACAAAGGACCAAAATTACAGTTTGCATGTGTTCAAAGTCCACTCTATGTTTTTCAAAAATTACTAGAATTCTGAAGGAATTATGGTTTAAAGGTTTGTTGTGTTGCTTTAAATAGCAAAAGAAAACAAAAATCCCTCCTTTCTCTAACCTATATCATTTAAGCACGGAACTGTTAACCATTGCTGGGAGCACTGATGCATTATGACTTGGGGCAAGAGGAAGGCTTAATGCTTTGAAATGGCTGCAACCAAACAAAAGCAGCTTTGCCCGTGGGTTTTCAACACTACATTGGAGGCAAATTGCTCAGTCTGTTCAAAAAGTAAGATAGGCAGCTCCAAACTGGCCAAGGAATTGTTCCTACAACTAAACATTGTCACACATTGTCACACTGGTGACATACACAAGATAAGGATGTAAACGATGTCCAGCGACCTATTTCCTGCCAATGACTCTTGACTGAGTCACTCTCAGCAAATAGCTTTAAGTATTGACCAATCTTACAGCATATGGCGTGTGCTGGTTTATCTAAGCCTGATTACAAATGGGAAGGTGCCAAGCCCAAGCCTCCCATCAGTCCTTCTTGTGATGATATGGTGGTCTAAAATCCTTGATCTTTCTTTATCTCCCTTGCAGTGGTGTGTGCTCTGCAGCTGTCCCTGGCTGCTCAGAAACCCTTAAATCAAAATACAGCTGCTTTATGAAAACTGTTGTCTGCAGGCAACTCTTCACAGTCACTTTGCAATCAATTCCCAGGTTAAGCACAAAAGCTGTTTCACTGTGGTAGTCCAGTTCCAAATAAACACGAGTCAAAACATAGTATTAGCTCCCTAGAGAATTTGCTATTTTGTTTTTTATCTTTTGGTATATAACTCAAGAGGGAAAAGTCTGAAATGTGATTTAACCACATGGTTCTCACAGCAAATGAGCTGAAGAGGAGCTGTAACTTTTACTGTCATGCAATCAAAACACACAATGTCTTTCCTCCTCTGTGACACCCTTGGACCAAAGTTGGCTCCTGTCCTGGTGTGCCACTCCTCTGGGCTGGCTGAGCCACCCAGCTCAGACCTCAGACAGGCAGAGCCTGGTGCTGCTCCTGAGCTGGACCTGTCACCTGAAACCAGCACAGATTGGAAGGGGCACTGGGCAACACCAGCACTGCTCAGGAACCGTGAGCAGGAAGGATCTCAGCTCCTCTCACCCATGGAACTGGACTGGCTCCAACTACTAATTCAAATATATTCCCTATAGGAATGGAAATCTACACAGAACAGACCAAAAACTGGTGGCCTGAGCATGATCTCATTGTTAAATCAGGCACTTCCAGTCAGATGAATAAAGTCAACATCCCCTTCAATTTCATTCCTCTGGATATTACAGCCAGGCTAGGCTTATGGAAAGTGCCTCCCTCATGGGGATGCTGCCTGACAACACCAGGACCTAGAAATCATTTAATACAAATTATAGCTCCTCTTCTACTGGGTTTTCCAGGCTGGCCTGTGCACCACCACATATAAATGAAAGTTTTCTCTGAACCCTGGGATTGAACAGCTCTGCCTGACAGCCAGGGCACACTGCTGTCCAAGGCTCAGAGATCACCAAGTCCATGGTACTGAGTCCCAGAAGACACAGGGGTGCAGGGTGTTAATTCAGAGCTACCTCACTGTGCCCAAAATCACACATTAGCCCACTCTCAGCAGTACAGCCAAGGTTTCCTTGGTTTCCAAACAGCCATGACTCCCCCCTCCCTTTTCTGCTACTCTTCATATTCATGTAACTGCTGTAACACAGCATCCTGGGAGGGGAAAAAAGCAAACAAAAGACATTATTGCCAATTTGTATGGAAAATCAATTAAGTTCAGACATCTCATTAACCTTCTAACCTGCTTATCCCCCAGCTTTAATTTACACTACTGCTTGCAAATGGATTTGACACATTGGCCCACCACTTCCCTGGGAAGGTGCAACAGGCACGAACAGAGTTCTTGAATCCCAGAATACTCCATTTATCCAGGTCCTTCCCTCCCTCCTCTCTGCCATTCACTCAATGCTAAGAGGCATTGGAGGAAGAAAATAGGATACAGAAAATATGCAAGAGCCCTTTCAAAATCATCTAAGCCCTGCAGTGGGCCTCCTTTTTTACCTTCTGTTGCTTTAATTACCAGAAACTATGAGCAGAATTGCCGAAACTAAGAATGCCCAACATCAGCAGAGTCCCACAGTGGTGGCAAAGCCACACTCACAGGAGTCTTCTCATGCCACACTTCACTTTCACACTGTCACAAGACTGAGCCAGAGAACACACATTGAAAAAATCAGTCATAGGTGGTGCATGGAGTTCTGGGTTTTTTATGTTATAGCACAAAGTCTAAGAAAGAGCTCCAATTTCTGGGGATTTCTGTAGCTGAGATGCATTCACAACCTTTACTCTGGGGATCTCTATAGCAATTTCATGTCACTGCCCAGAAAACACCCAGCTCCAGAGAGCTCAACACCAGCATTCCCACAGGAAACCACAGAAAAAGGGTCACCTGCATCTTAGACCTCAGGAATTCATTCACTCCTGTCACGTTTTCAAAATTACAGAATTCCAGGGCTTGTTAACACACTGAAAGGTTCCTGTACAATCTCTTTTGACTAAGATGACATGCACATTTCTAATGGACTGAGGAGCAAACTCTTAACAAGGGTTTTTACATGTTCAATACATCAGAATCAAACTAAAAGGGTCAAGTCTGATGTGGCTGGAGCCATGCAAGTCCAAGGGAATCAGCAAGATGAATTTCCCTGTAAAACAGATCAATCCTCAAAATCCATGCTGTTGCAGGAAACATAAATCTCTCCACGGCAAGCACTCTTAACTTCTCCAAATAAGCTCTTCAAAAAGGAGGAAAAGAAAGCAATTTTTAAAAATCAGAGAACACATGTGTAAATACATACATTTTTCTAAACATATGTTCCTGCCTCTGTATGAGACAGGCATAACTAAAGCACTGCAGTCTTTCCCAGCCTGCAGATACAGCTCTCCAGCCTATGGCTGCTCAAAGATTTCCCAAGTTACAGCCAAGTAAAAATTGATTAAAGCCTTGACTACTTCACTGCAACTATTGGGAATCCAGCAAAAGTTACAAGAATGAGCTCAGCTGCTCTTTGCTTCCCATTAGGCAAAACTAAATAAAGGCAGTGCTTAAAGAACACAATCCCCTAAAGGAAAAATCAACAGCCCCCCTGGCAGCAGCAGTGCTCTGCCCTGTTCCAGCAGAGACACAAACACTTTCAAATGGATCTGTGCCTGGAAACCAACACGGTACAGAAGGTGAGGGCTGGACCCTTTTGGAGACACTGTTCTAACAAGATCCTAAGCTGGTCTGTCCCTGGATCTCACCCTCTGGCACTCTCAAACTTGTTTCCAGGAGCGTTGTGTTCAGCATGAACAGTTTTCAGCTGCATTCCGCAGGGATGTGCTCATTTAGCCAAGGACCCACCTAATCCCATCTATATAAAAAAAAGGCAGCAGTGAGGTCAAAGGTAAAGTATTACCTTGTTTCATATCACAGCAATGATAGGTTAGAAAGCCCAGTCTGAAAGCACACAGTGCTCAGTGTAATTGAAATTGCAATCAAGCACCAGGCAGCCAGAAATCTGTTATGCAGCAGGTCCTAAGAGAAGTTTATTTCAATTTAGTTTAAACGCATGGAATGGAAGGCAAATTTAAACACTCAAGAGAAAAAAAAAAGGGGGGAAGTTTTCTCAAAAAAGGTATATCTAGACTTAAAAATGCCACAGGGGAGAGGGAAGATGCGTGTCAGGGTATCAGGTCTGCAGAGAACCTGCGCTAAGGACGGGCGGAAGAAGGAGGCGAGAGGAAACACACGGAGAACAATACTGGGAAAGGGGCTATTCTGGGCAAGAGGGAAAAGCCGGGCAGGGAAACAAGTGTAACAAAGGCAGAGGAAGGGCTTCCTCGCTCGGCAGGGAAAGATTTCTGTCCGATTGTCTGCCCACATCCCCGACGGACCGGGGCTGAGCCCAGCGCTGCTCGCCTCCCTTCTCCAGAGGAATGAAGGGACAGATGCCCAGAGCGGTGGGTCTGCCGTGCCTGGCAGAGTGAAAGAGGCTGAGGATACACCACGGAACGAGGCTGGGGATGCTCTCAGCCCCACAGCCAGGTGCTGGTCATCGCCCCAGCGAGAGCAGGTCCCATTGGCGATTCTCAGTCCATCACAGCATCCCACGGGGAATTTCACCCTCCCCGAGAGACTCCGGCTCGGCTTTTCCTGGCTGTCCCGTGCTCCTCCATACCCCGAGCTTGACCCAGTCCGGGCGGGGGGACCCTGGGCACCGCTCCCCATCCATCACCCGCCGTGCCCCGCATCCCGCTCGGAGAACAATGCGCCGCCCTTCCCCGCCCGGCCTTACCTCCGCGGGGGCTCCGCGGTGCGGACAGCCCGGGACGGGGCTGCCGGCCGAGCCCAGCCCGCCCCCGGCCCCGCCAACACCGCCTGTGCCCCGAGCATCCACCCCGGCCCCGGCTCCGGCCCCGGCTCCGCAGCGCCCGCCCGGCGGGGCAGGGCAGGGCTGGGCTGGGCTGGGCTGGGCTGGGCTGGGCTTAGCGCCCAGCTTAGCGCCGGCCCCGCTGCCCCCCGAGCAGGGGGAGGGCGAGGGGCAGCTCCGCCCCGGCCGTGGGGACCCCGCAGGTCCTGGCAGCCGCTCCCCATCAATGCGCTGTGTCCCCTCCCGGCTATCTCTGTCCCCTCCCGGGTGTCCCTGTCCCCCCGCTCTCACCCCTCGGAGCGCCGCAGCCGCCTCCCCTGGCAGCGCAGGGGACACGGTGAAATAAACTTAGAGCATCCTGGTCCTCAACTTCAGCAGGAGCCCGCGCACGGAGGGACCGGGGCAGCCCCGCTCGCCACTAACGCGAGTGGTCACCACCGGCAATTCCCTGGGAAAGCTTCCCCGGAGCCGCCGTGGATCCTCCCCTGCCTTTGTTTTGCTCCCATCCGCAGCCCACAATACCGACACAAGGCGTGTGTCATGTCCTCCGAGGTGATGGATGATGATTTCTCCAGGGCAATGGATTTGCCTCAACCCAGCTACCTCTGTTCATAAGGAGCCTTTGTCATCCTCGCGATGCGAAGCAGAACAATAAGATGAGTTCAGGGATACCCATGCTGGTATGTTACAAACGGGCTCCTAATTACCATATGGAAATGAGCTGCCTAAAGTAATGAATCGCAGCCTGGCTATTGTTTGGAGGGTGTCGGATCAACTGGAGGTGCTGGCAAGCGGGGCTATAAACCAGGCTCGCAATAAACGGCAGCATAGCGAGTTCTGTGTATGCCACAAAACAAATCACTGCAGCTAAAACAGCACTTGTGTAGCAAAGAAATTCACTCTAACATTTTGCAATGAGTGAGTATTCTGCTATTCTTGGAGAAATCACACAAATCTTTGTTCATTCATTTGAAAAATAAGAGGCTTACAATAGCCTCCTAAGAAAACGAATTTTCATTTTAATGGCAATCGAATTATATCAAGTAATGGTTATTAGCCCCAGAAACACAGGGTCTTCCTATTTATCACATCTACAGACTGCAGTGCCAGACTACCTGGTGCTTTTCTGAAAGCAGAGCAATAAACACAGCTTGACTCTCGAATGTATTTTGCATTCATCTCCACAGCACTCCCTGGCTGTGTCTCACCCATGCCATTTTATAGCAATGATCTCTTCGTGCTCTCCTGGTACTCGCTGCATCAATCATGCTAATGATGCTCATTCTCCTGCCTCTCCTCCCTCATCACTGCTTGCACCTCAGGGTCCCCACGCCTGGTTTTTGCTGCCATCTGACTTTTCTGGGGTTTTCCTTCCCTTCAGCTTCTCTGGGGTTGTGCTTTGGGCATTGAGAAGTGTTCCCAGGTATTTCCCACTGCCAGGAAGGTGACAACGTTTGTCTCTTCTGGTCCAAACTGGCGCAAGTCAAGAGCAATGCAAGAACAGCTTTAGGTCATCAGGTATTATACACCACCACCCAGAGCTTTCTCCTGTATTTTCTGCATATTGCAGCTCCCTTCTGCAGGTTTTACTACAAGTTTGCTGCAGATACATGTGATATAAAGTTTATCTTTTCCCTAGAAATACCGAACAGATTATTTTAGCTATTTATACCTCTGTATCAGTAGTCTCATCCCTGTCTGATTTGCAGATACCATCAACCACTAACTCTCAGTGGGCTCTGTACTGCACAAGATGAACAACTACTATGCAATATCCCTTAAAAGATTGTTCTATATCACAAGAAATCTCTGCCTACTACTCCAACCATCCCCTCCTTCCTGCATATAATACTTCGTTAGGGGAAATTACATTGACAGAGATTTTGATGTGATGTATGCATCCATTTACTCTCCACAAATAACCCTAAATCAAAATCTAGAGGCAGAGGAGCAAGCTTCCTCTGAGCAGAAAAGGTCAGCCAATATTTATAGTGGCTGAAATAAACGCTCTTTATCTGGTTTATAGATGTATTATAATAAAATCAAGAGCTTGTAGAAAATACTGCTGCTGCACCTGCACAAAGTACGTGCAGAAAATGAGTGATAGCAGTGCACAACAGCAGAGAAGACCTAAGACCTTCCAGTGTGATTGATGAAGGAATGCAGAGCAAAATTCTTCAGCTGAGTAACCTCTGCTGGCTTTGCACTTGACCCTGAGACACAAACCCACACCAGGACCTCGCTGTGGGAGGTGTCTGACAAATCTACAACAGCTCTTGCCCTCTGGAGCAGAGAGAGAAACCTGAAGATGTGATTTGCCTGGGGTCTCACAGCAAGGCACAGAGAATTTCTTCCACTTTCAAACAAGCTAGCCCAGACCACAGCTCACAATAGATGCCTCAGGTTTGGTGAGAAATTCTACTTCTGATCCATAATGGGGAGCAGAACTCAAAGTAAGACTCAACAAAGTCCTTTTGCCTTCCTTGTCCACTAGCTATTTACACAGTTCAAAACTCCAGAGATTAAATGCTTTGCAGCCCAATTAATCAACACATGCATGCATCTGTTTCCTGTGGGTTTGCAGTGTAAAACAGAATCCCTGTGTTCCTAGCCCTGAAACATTATTTTTTTGGATATCAACTCCCTAAGTAAATCTCTAAAGGCTATGGACAGAAATCAGATTGGAAAAAATGGCTGAATTTATGCTACCTTCCTTATGTGAAAGGCAGACCCAGCTCTGACCATACTTCCTTCCAAAATCCCTTCACAGCTAGGAAGGAATATTAATGTTTTAAAAGGTACTTTGCCTCTCTGCTGAGATCTTCCACTGCTGCTAATCTGTACAAACTGCCAGAGTGGGTATCATTTATTATTTAGGATGCAATGCCAGGCTAAATGAACAGCTAGTCCAACCCACCACAGCATTCTTCTGGGAGACCCCAATAAAGACAAGCTGTTTATGCAGCTTGGAACTGACATATACAAATGCTAAACTGAGGAATCACTTGAGGAATGCTGAGGCACAGATTTGCTGTATTTCATGGCCTCTGCACAGCCAACCTTCAGCCAGCAGGTATCCAGTTTCTGGGGGATGTAGGGGGAAGAACTCCTGCTTGGCCGACACCAAAAATCATCTTTCAGGTTCCTCTGGAGCTGCAAAAAGATGAAAATCACTCCAGCAATAAATCACTTTCTATGACTAGAAGCCCCTCTTTGCAGCCCAACTGAAAAACCAGAATGTACTCTCAGACAAAATCATCCTGCTTAGCTACAAATGCTTTTATTGCTGATTTCAGCTAAGTTGGCTGATTTTATCCCAACACCAAGATGAGCACTCACAGGCTGGAGCTGCACACCTGAGGTGGAGCACAAACCTCTAGAAGAGAATGAGAACAAACAGCTTGGATAGGACACGGGATCCAAGAGGCGGCATTTCTAATAAGTTCATAAAACTTTACAGTATGGGCACAAAATATGTTAGAAGCAATTCAAGGTAGACTGTGGTCAGCTCCAAATTCCCACTCACCTCACAGGAGCTCCAGGAATGCCAGAAGCCACCTGTTGTATTACAAACCTAAACCAGAATGTGAAGATTCCAAAAGCTGCTCAATCGCAATAAAAAATTTGGATGCTCTCAGCTAAGATGTTTTTCCAGTTATAAGGTTTTTTTCCCCCTCCCCTTTCAGAACAGGTCTGCTGAGCTGGCCAGCAAAGTCTTAGCTCCAAACATTTCACTTGTGCAAACTGATTTCCCATTTTTCTGCCCCAGAGGACTGGAGCCAAGAGCTTCAGGTGGCTGTACAGAGCTCAGGGAGAACAGCCTGGTCACTCCTGAGCACATCCCTCCTCCAGAACAAAATGAGATTAAAGGAGGAAGGAAGGGTTTCCTCTGCTTCTCCAAAATATCCTTGAGTCTGTTCTTCATCAAGACCTTTTTGCAAGCAGAATCTATTTGTGGGGTGTGATGTGGTTTAAGTGAACATCCTAAAAGACAAGGGGTTGCTGGCTTTTCTCTGTTTTCA
Organism: Acridotheres tristis; assembly: GCA_037013685.1. Lineage (NCBI taxonomy): Eukaryota > Metazoa > Chordata > Aves > Passeriformes > Sturnidae > Acridotheres > Acridotheres tristis. Next base: position 4,770,560 of record CM072899.1, on the reverse strand, counting down.
GATTCATATCTCTGAGTAGCCAAATTTGTGTATTTTTAGAAAAGGAAATGAGGTAAATAAAATGCAGAGAGATAGATTGAAATGATGTCATTTACCTTAACTGCCAAAGCACACAAAGTGTTGTTATAAAAATACACCAGCAGCTCCAGGTCTGGAGAAGCTCTTCTTAAAACCAACTTTAGATGTCGTGATTCAAGTCAAGGTCCAAATTCAGCAAACATTTGTCAGGTGCTTAATCTCAGCTTTCACTGGGGCTCCTGGGGCACCAGTGCACTCCTGATATTTGCACCAGCCAGGTTTACAAAGCCTGGCACAGCTGAAGTGACTTCCTCTATGTCTCCACCATTATGCAACTCCTGCTCAGGCATAGGTTTTTGTGTATTGCCCACAATAATTAACCACATTTTCCTGATTGTTTCCTTTTGGCGCTTTAAAAAACTCCTTGGTCAAACTTGCTTGATATTAAATTATTTTTGAGTTATCTTTTTCCTTAAATTTAGATACACTGATGTCATTCTAAGCTATTAAGCTACATAAATGCATTTTTTTAAAACATGGGAAAAAATATGGTTGCTAATTATGTCCAACAGTAAACCTCTTAAATATTGCTGCACAATCTTTATTCTTCATTTAAATGTGGCTCTGTCCACAGATACTCTTCTCAAATACTATAAAGGCAATTAGAATTGTTAATGACTGTAAACACCATTAGTCCTGGTAATTTTCTCTTTACAAATCTGTCACATCCGAGGTCTCACTGCCAGTTTTCGTCTCCCATGTTACAGAGAGACTTGTGATGGTGTTTTCTGGCCTTCACCCAGTTTTAAGGACCTAAAATTAAGGACCTAAAATTTCAAGACCAGGCTGGATGGAGCTCTGAGCATCCTGGCCTAGAGAAAGGTGTCCCTGCCCATGGCAGGGGTGTGGAAGGAATTGATCTTTCAGCTCCCTTCCTACCAAATCTTTCTGTGATTCTATGAAAATTACCCAAGTGAACCTGAGTTTTACCCATGCCATCATCCTGCACCTCCACGCTTTGAGCTTTCCATAACCTATTCCATCTCCCCATTTTGTCTGTTCTATTGCAAATGAGATCCTGTCTCCTACACACAGAACTGAGAATAGCTGAGCTCAGGGACTGCAGATCAACTCTGCAGAAGGAGATAAAGAATATTCCAAAGTTTCGATTTGTAGGCTCCAAATTTTTCCAGTGTTTTCCTCAACAAAAAGCAGTTGAGCAGGAGAAAAGGACAAGAAACACAGCCAGGTCCTACACATGGTCTCAGAGACCTTTACTCCATGTTCAATAGTAACAAGAAAAAGCTCATTGGAGGTATAGGTGTTGTTCCTGTTATCAGTAAAACTATTCTCACAGAAATGATGCTTATTCTGATGGCTGACAGCACAATCTGCTGGGCTTTTCTTGCATTTCTCCCACTTCATTATGCAGCAATCCTATTCCTGTAAAGGCAGTTAGGAAAGGGAAAGAAACACAAAGTGGGCTCATTACAGCCCTTCAGTCCAGCCACCCTGCACTGCACCCACCACAGCATTGCATCCAGCAGTTTCTGAAGGTCTCCTGGGCACTGCTGAGCAGGAATGTCTCTTTCCAGAGCACCCAGTCCTACATCTGCAGCACCAGTGATGCCAGAAGAGATTCTGCTTCTGAACATTGCTCTGCATCTCTGTGTATTTATGTCTAAATGGTAGAAAGATTTTACACTGATACTCCTGATAAACCTGTGCATTCAGAATTATTTGAAGTATTCTTTATTTTTTTAAAAGATACACTTAAAACACAATTCTCAATTTGTTCCATATCCAGTTTAACATCTGGCCTTCTAGTGTCAAGTGGATCTAGAGACATCACCATGTATTAAAAAAAAAGTAAAAAAAAAAATCACTCATTGTCTGCTCAGGTGATCCAGAAGCACATTACTGACACTATACATGAGTATTAGCAGCTTCCCTTATTTTTTATAAATGGAAGTAGTCAAGGGTAAGAAAGGGGAACAGTCTGAGCCAAAAAACTACACTCCTGAGTCCCACTGCTCCTCACAAATCCTTCCTCCCCCTCAGATCCCCTCTGTGTCTCCAGCCAAAAATTCCTCCAGGACTTTACTCACTTTCCTTTTCAGTGCTTGCTAAACTTGATATTGTGAACATCACCTGAGACCCAAACATCAGTCACCCTCACCATGGACTACAGCAGTAGAGGAGGTTCACAAAAATGAGTCTGCAGGGCTCTTCCATGACTCCTGAAGCTCTGGTTTGCTGGAGGCTCAGCTCTCATGGATGGGCAGGGCAAAATGCAAGGACTGGCACCAAACACAGCCCCAGAGCTGGTTCTGGGATGCAGGGCAGAAATGCTGCTTGCAAAATGCTGCTTATGCCCTCAGCACTTCACCTCTGAATTTCTCCTCCTCCAGAATATTTAAAAATGTGCCCAGGCCTGTTCTTCACAACTTTATTGTCCTGTGATTTTGTCTGATCACTAGGGAAGGGCTGTCAGGTTTTTTCTGATGCTTCAAGAAAAGAATTGTTTTGCCCTTATTTTGGCTTTCATATATCAGAGACAGATCTTAAGGCTTCTATAGAAGAGACATTTGAACTTCTATCTCCAGGCACATTTGCCAGCCATAAACCAGAAGCACAGCCACTCTGCTGGGTGTCAGACACATCGTGATGGCTACATGAAGGGTTTATGTGAGGGCTTTTGTTTTGCCTTTCCACCAGCCAGTCTAGGAAGACACATTAAGACAGAAAACAGCATAACACTAGAGGCATTTAATCAGCTAAAAATATCACCAGAGGTCAATGGACATAATTCTGACAAACAGAGTCCTGCTTGTTGGATGCTGTTTATTTGATCATAAGAGCTGAAACTGCTCCAAAGGGTTTTGTTATGGTGGTGTCAAGGAGAAGTAATGACATTGAGCCCATGAGATTTGCTCTGTCTCTTCAGTAATGCAACCTAGCTCAGACTGTGACCCATTGAAAATGAACTTGCTGACCTTCCATCAGCTCTCCCAGCCTCCAGAGTGCTCTTCTGGGGTACTCTGAAATGACTTCTGGTGAATGAATGAACCATGCAATTACACTCACACACAGTCTCAGCCTCTCCACACGCCAAGGGACAGAGCCTGCAGACAAGTCCATCATGCAGCTCAGCTGTGACTCAAACAGGAGTGATTCTATGACTCTGTCATGTAGCTCCATGAAGATAAAGCCATACATAAAGTGTTCTCCCCCCTGCCCCAAAAAACCAGCAAAAAATACTATGGTAAACTTCCCATAAACCACACTTCAGCATCGTGTTTACCCTCTGATTCAAATCCCACCTACATAACTCACACAACCTCGACAAAAAAAGAAGGCTCACCAAAGAAGCTGAGCTCCTTGATGTCTCCAGACGTTGCATCAGGAAGACATAGTCAAAATTTCATTTCTGCACTGCAGTGGTGGCAAAAATTCTCCATAGAGGTTAAAAAACGAATTAGGAAAGTGTTTGCCGTGGAAGAACATGGTATAGGTGAATTTACCTGTGGCAAAGAAAACATGAGGGAGCAGAGAGGGCCAGCAGGTCCCTAAGGATGGTGCAGAGCATCACACCACAGGAGCAGGGACTGGAGCTCAGGCCCAGGTGGGAGTGCAGATCAGGAAGCAAATTCACAGAGGGTATGGAACCATGGTCCAACAGGGAGTTGGTTCCCTGTGGCAGACTCCAAGCACAGCCATGCCCCTCCAACATGACTGAAAAGAGAGGCTGAACACTCCTGGCTGAGTTAAATGGTTTCCTGGCCCGTAGGAAAGGGTGGAGCTGCTCAGGGTGGTGAAAACTAATCAGGGCCCTGCCAGAGACCCTTTAAACCAGTTCTATAGAACTTCCTATGGGGGCTTTAAAGCTTGTTCCATAGTGGGAATAAAGTCTGCACTGTCTGCAAATATTCACTTCATGACAGCATAGGCATCTCCACTTCCAGCAGGTTGACAGGAGAAGTCAGAAAAGTGCTTGGCAGGGAAGATTTAGATAATACAGAAGGTGTCTGTGTATGGGAAAGGCAGGGGGGCAGGAGATTGCATCAGGCAAAAACCTTAAAGCCAGCTCTGATTCTTAACCTCTGACTCGAGGGCACTGTAAGTGCTTCACAGAGTTGGGAGGCATTGCAGTGACACCTCTTGAGTCAGTCAGCTCTCTTCTCTTCTTGCAATGGAGAATAGTGCTTAAAGCCAGAGGAAAGTTTTTGTTGTTTTCTGGCTTGTGCAAGTTAGCACAGAAGGCTGGTTTTGATAGATTTTTATGTCTAGGAGAGGAGCTGCATTTACACCTGTAATCCTTGTACTGTATAAACAAACAAACAAAATCTGTGATTAGACCACAATGTGTCAGGGCATCCAGAAATTATCCACAAACATCTGCCTCATTAAAACTTGAGTTACCTGGACTCCTACACCTGTAAATTGTAAATTTTGTAAATCTCACTCTGCAAATTCAGAAAACTTTATCTACTACTAGTATAAAATTTTTCTGGGAATGTACAGAAAGTACACAGAACTTCACAGCAGCAAGCCTTTGATTACCACCTGGTAATCACCACAGTGATTAAATTGTCATCTGTTCTTTGCTAGCTCCTCTTTAACTTCCTTTATCTGCACCCATCATGGAAGGAACCTGGATCAAAGGACTAAAAGTGAGGTGGTGACTCACTGTCCTTCATTTCAGGGGTACAGTTGTATTAAATCAGCTTTAATTCTTAAGTGTACTTAACGTGTTACAGTTTAGAAAATTTCATGTGAAAGCATTAGAACAGTTTGGATTGTGTTCAGTGAATGCCATCTTAGATCTACATTTCCTGCTTTCTTATGCCATAAAAGGTTCCCAAATCCAGTTTTCTTCACACACAGCCATTTATTCAAATCCCTGACTAACCTTGCCACCTGTGTGCCACTTTGCTACTTTTTTCCCACTAATCATTCACTCTCCAGATATGGAAATTGCTGTATCTTGATCTAAACTGCGACTTGATTTGTATTCACCAGAGCAAGGGGATAATCCACAGGAGTCTGTATTTAAAAATGGCTGCTAAAGTCAGGGCAGCCAATGCAGAGGGCTGCAGAGCAAGGGCAGTCTCTGGGTGGGTTTCATCCATTGCCACAACAGCCCAGTTACAGAACATCCTCTCCCACAGGAGCCAACAGACCAAAAGAGGCATAAACAAACAAGCACACACAATAAATTGGATACCCAGCCCACCAGCAGATTAAGTCAAGAAGGAGTATTAAGTTGTTTGGGTTCTCATTTAAAAATAAATAAATCGACTCTCCCAGTCAATCTGCTTAATGTCTGATTGACATTAAGTAGATAAGCAGTGATTTAACCTTATGGGGTGGATTTCTTCTCATGATGCAGAGGTCGTGTCACACTTGGAAGATGACAAAGTGATTTTTTTAATTTCCTGTCCTAGCACAGGCCAGCTCTGTATTTTCTGGGAGATGAGGGTGGTCCTTGTTTTTGTGTTTCAGCTGCTCCTGGGGCATTCTGACAGGGACCAGCAGAGTGGAAACAATGCTGTCAAACGGCACAGCAGTGCTGTAAATAATTCCACGCAGGGAAAATTCGCCTCATTTAAGGCAACATAGAAAGGTTTAACGTGGGATAGATGCATCTGGTCGTTCAGTATTTCCCATTCCTGGGAGCCACTCTCCACAGCTCCTCATATTACACACCCTCAGTGGCTCCAGGAGTGCCAGCAGAACCCAATATGCCAGATGATCCAATGCCACAACAGCCCCCAGGTTGTGTGCACCGTGTTTTATTGTGTTGATTTATCTCTCCATTTCTTGCACACTGGTTGAGCTCAAATTGGCTCACACAGCCGAGCTTCCCCAGCCACTTGCCAGGTTCTGCAAGAGGTGATTTTTCATGCTGTGTTCAGGTGTCAGTGCAGCTCCCAGCACCCACTCCTGCCTTAACCCCTGGGTCCCCGGGGATGTCCACTCTGGATTCCTGCCAGGACTGGGCATCTCCTCTACCATCCCCTTGCCCCTCCGTACAAGATTAACCCTTGCAGCACCCTTTTCTCATTAGTTTTGTCCTCTTACCTCTCCTCCCGCTCCTGAAATAAATAAATGCTAAGCTCAAACTGGAAAGTTTGGTATGGTTGTTATGGCCTTTGAGCATTTTGTTTCCTGGGGCACAATTGTTTAATTTTGTGACAGGAGTCTTCTTAGTGCTGTTGACAGCTCTATCCACAAAATCAAAGCACCTTAAATACGTTGTTAAGATTTTCCTTTGTTGACAGCTGATGGTCCACAATGCCAATATAAAGAGATCAGCACAATCCAGTTCAATCCATTAACTTATTTAAATCGTCTCTGGAGCGGATGTCAGGCAGGCCAGGCACCCTCAATATCTGCTGAGGCAACGGCCAGGACACTTGTGCCACCCAGCTGTGCTAAGATTTTTTTCTCAGATTGAAGCAGGCTGGTATTTCCATACCTTCCAAAGTTTGAGTCAAACTAGTCAGACCAAAGCTGATGTCCCTGCCTGTGCTGGGAACTTGCTGTCACTGAGCTGCAGCATCTCCCTCCTCCTGCACCAGCACTGACACTGGCTCAGGGGCAGCAGGATGAATCTCGTGGCACAACTCCACTAAAAACATTTGGGTTAGGTTATCTTACAGCAGATTGGAGCATCTCGTGTTTGTCCCACACTTCCTTGGAAAGCATTCCTACAGGAATCCCCAGTATGGCCTCTGCTGTGCTGCTGTCTTTCCTCCACAGAGCAGTTTTTCACGGCATTGAGGAGCCCTCTTGCTCTCAGCATCCCCCAAGCTTTGCTGGCTCATGTAAACACCCTTCCACTTCCATCCTGCCTCCCTGGCTCAGCTGCCACTTTCCATCTTATCTTAAAGCCTTTTAATTCCAGTGTTATTCCCTCACTCTCTCCTGTAATTCATTTAGCACGCAGCTGCAGAGATATGAGTCCCTGCTCTCCCCTCTCGCTTGGCTCTGCAGATAGTAAAGGTGTTTTACATCCTCACATTTGTCACCAGGGAATGTCTCTGATTCATTGCCAGGTCACCTGTGCAGCCCCCAATGTCACCCTGCTGCAGGCTGCTCATGGACCAGCTCCTGGGAGGCTGCGGCTAGTAGCACAGCACAGCACTTGGGGTGCATCAGCAGCATCTGGGCTGTCTCAAAGTGGTGATTTAGGAGATGACTAAAAGAACTTCTGCCCCTACACTGCAAAGAGAAGCAGGATGTCGGGGTATGCTGTGGTTTCTCATCCCAAGGAGCCCTAAAAATCCTACCTGTGCCATTTCTCATGGAGCAGGGATTGCCCCTGCAATTTCCAGCCCTCCAAACACCACACGTTTGAATCACCGAGTTTCTGAGCCTCACACAGCCTGTAAATGACACCTGAACGCTCCAGCCTACACACATGAGGAGGCAGATGCATTAAGTGACAGAGGACAAGAAACTCTGGGGTGTGGAGAGCACAAGAAACGCTGTGGACCTGCTTTGCTTTAAGAAGCAGTGATGAAAAATCACTGTGATGATCACAGTGATGGAGAGGGCAAAAGAAAAACTATTGTAAAAGGAGTTCACTTAGGCCTCAAGAACAGAAGTCTTATTCATAAAACATGGAATCATTTAGGACCAGAACTGCCTAATTTGGAGAGGGACAGGAGTGTACATGCCTAGAGCATCACCTGATTCCTTTGGAATGGTTAGGGCTCCATCAGGACAGCTGCAGGAGACACCCGAGGTGTGCTCAGCCAGCAGAGCTCAGCTCTGCTCCTGCAATCTGTGCATCCCCTCAGAAGGACTTGGAATTTGAATTTCAAATGTCAAATGTCTAGAGTGACTGGGTCACCAGGAAATTACCTAGCAAGAAACATTTGCGAAAATAATTTTGTAATGTTTTAACAATCACCATAACATTTGGGTAAGAACTTAACCTGTTGTCAGGCAGTTTGCAGGTGGAAAGGGATGAATAAATTATTCCCAGTGAATTTTTTTTTTTTCTTGCTCAGGCTATTTCACAGCTGTTAGCCGAAATTCCAAGCCACTTATTTTTGTTTAACATCCTAACAAAAGAAATACAATTCAGACTTAATTGTGGGCACACATATTGGGAAAGCAAGAAAATTACAGCCTGGAAAATATTCCAGGCTGGAGCTTCTCAGCTCCATTCCCAGCCTGATAAGCTGGTCCAGCTGAAGGCTAGGGAAAATTTCTCCCAGGACAATAACTGGTCAAAATAGAAGGAAATTTAATAACAAAAATAAAACACCTGTTGTGGTGTGTGACCAGGCCCTGGCAATGGGGTGTCTTCTCTCTGAACCAATCATCTTTTTTCTACTCTTGGAGTTGTGAGCCATGCTATAAAAACAAGTGTGTTTCTGAATAAACTTGTCTCTTTCTTTCCTATCATGAAAGACAACCATGTAGCTGTGTTTTATTTCCGCTGCATCTAAAGGGTTAATACCCCTTTCCACGGCTACACTTAATGCCTCTAGGAAATTGTCCTGTGGTGAACCTCTTTTGCTGAAAATCGTGTGATGTGTCTTCAATCACAGAGTCTTTGAATGAAGAACTTTTGCTTCCCAATAACTGCAAATATCAAGAGAATTTACTCTGGATGTTGTGATTGTAAACTTAGCAAATTAGGGATGAATTTCTTTTTCTGCAACCAAAAAAAACCCCCTTTATTTCTGTAAAAATTCAATTCTTTACAATGTCTTGAAGGCAGCAAAGCCACAATAAAGAGCAAGGAAGAAAGCAAGGTAAGTGTGGAAATTTCCATTATAGAGACAAGTTCCCTTGGACAGCCAAGGACATGATTTGTAGCTGGCTGGGAAAAAAAATACTTTGACAGGCACCACAAAAGCTCTCGACTTGCATGCTTGAGGAGCTGAAATTGCCCCTTTCTCCTCCCTCTCCTCCCCACTGTACTTCATACAGTGTTTAATTTCAAAGGTCCTGCGGGGCCTGGCCTCTGGCACCGTGACTAAAATGAAATGTTCTGGCTGGGAGCTGGGGAGGGGGGCACAGGAGGGGAACAAAGCCCGGGGGAGAGGCTCCCAGGCTGCCACTGCTCCAGCATGACCGACTGCAGACAGCTAATTAACAGCAGAGTAATTAACAGCCGTGGAGCCAGACAGCATTGCCTGGGGACCTGTGAGGAGCAAAGCCCAGGAGCAGAGGGGTCTGTGGGTGCGTGACAAATGCTCCTCCCAAATGATCAAACCCCTGTCTTACAGGACAGAGCTGTTCCTACCAGGATGCTCGTGATGGGCATCACCAGCTAATGCCAGTGTGGTTTTTGTAGGCACCAGAGCTGTTAGACATGGCACAAGCCTGTGCTGCCCTCCTCATGTTTTCTCTGTGAGGTCCCAGTACAGGATGTAGAAATTCCTTCTCTGATGCAGACAGGGAGTGGGTTTTGCTCACAGCAAAGAGTAACATGGGAAAACCTGTGATTTCTGCCCAGAAGCCAGGCATGGTTTATCAGCTACCACATGATCTTATTGGTGACTATCTCCCTTCCACACACCCAAATGCCTCAGCAGATGGAGCTTTCAGTATTTATTACTTTTATGGTGTAATGCTTCAGTGAGAAATTTAAATAAATTACAACCCTGTAACAGAGATGATGTTTAGTTTTGATGCTACATAATGTGAAGTTGTGTCCTTAAAGCTTTGTTCATCCAGATGGATGGAAGCTCTGTCCCTGGGAGGGCACCCAGCATGTTCAGCACTCCATGGAACTGCTCATCCTCAAATCCCAGAGGAGAGCTGTGCTTTTCCCTTCGCCCTCCAATAAGCAGAACAAAGCAGACCTGGACTGTGATAAGCCAGATTTGCTGCCTGATCACCCGACATGACTAACAAGGGTGTATGGGTGGAGCAATTCACCCAGAGCTGAACCTGCTGGCTCACATCCCTGTCCTCAGCTGGCCATGCTGGACAGCAGAGACACACGAGGTGTGTGTTCAGCATCCTCAGAGACAGGCAGACTCCAGACCCACAGCTCTGCCCTGCAGACTAGCACTTACTGCAAAATAGGGACAGCTTATCAATGTAGACAGTTCAGCTACGGAAGGAGATGCTACCTTTAAAATTCCCTTGGGACTGACTGAAAATGCAGCTTCCCTCCAGAAATCTTCATATATTCATTTATCTTTTTGCCAGGGGCAGCACAGCTCAGGGTGGGACTAAACATCCACTCTGCAAATCACACGGGGCTGCTGAGCCCTGACACAGCCAGCGGGGCTGATAAAACAGACCCTGAAACCAGAAATCCACAGTATCCCCATTGAAGTACAAATTGCTCTTTACATGCTCCATGATCATATAATGTAGAAAAGTTCATTTTCATTAGTTTGCAAATAGCTTGTAAGAGCAGACATTTCCTCTTGCATACTGAATACTTGGAATATTTGCATATTTAGGTAATGACAATTTTTTTATGCTGTAGCTTTGCTTGTGGTCATAAATCTATAATGGACTTCAAGGCTTTATTGTCCCCCAAAATGTGATGTGCTTCAGTTTTTCCAAGTTATGAGCATGCATCTGCAATTCATTAAGCAACTGAGCAACACATTTTCCATTTCACAGTCACTATCTTTGTATGACCTCTTTGGTCTGATGACTCAAACATATTTCATAAATTATTAACGGAGATTACATTATTGAGAGAGGAGCTGTGTAATTAGTTGAAAGAGTGCTCAGAATTGGGGCTGTGGGGATCTTCTGAAATCAGAGAGGGAAGGTTGTCAGGAAGACTTCACAGGAGGAAGAAAAAGAGCACAGGAAATTTAAACCCAGCATATTTTCAGATAACTCCCCCAACATTTTCAGGAAAAAAAATGAGCCTTGGTTGCAGCTCATGACTCTTTCTGTGAATTTTAGCTGTCAGATGCTTTAGAGACACAAACCTCCATCTCTCTCTGGCTCTCTATAGGAAATACAGGTTTTGAGGGAACTGGGACCTCCCTGTCCAGTGCTGTGAAGATGCTCCCTGTGCATGGGCACAAAGGTGGCAGATGGACTGGCAGGTGGGTCTGGAGGACATGTACCCCAGTCTGGGATTAGCTGGTCCAGAAAGGACCTTTCAGAGGTACCTCAGTAGCTTCTTTTCTTGCTTTCATTTTTCATATGTTTTGCCTTGCCCAGCAGCTTTAAATGTCTCAGCATAAATGGGTTTGCTGAGCCCATGCAGCTTTAGTTTTGTCTAAATCTAACCAGTGAGCTGTAACTCTTAGAGTAATAAACATTATTAGTGTTCTGATAAATGAGAGCAGTGTGGCAGAAAAATCCGTCCATTCTAATCCATGGAAGGGCTCAGCTTCAATCATATCTTATTACTTTCAGTGTATTCAATCTTCATCTCAAATCATTCAGTGGCAGTTTAATCAATACATCAAAATCATGCACAATTCCTGCTGCTTAGGGAACAGCTTACATCAGAAGTGGTTCCTGGGTTGTGTTCTGGAATCAGGCAAATAATTAAATCAAAGAACAAGTGATAGAAACACTCGAGAAGGAACCTCATTGTTTTCTTTATGATTTATCTGCATTTCCTGGCCTCAGTTTCTACATAACATTGAACTCCAAATAATTCTTCAAATCCTTTCCACACATTAATTCTGAAGGCATCACTGCAGTCCAGTTAAGTGCTACGGATATGTCTCAGAGCAGGTAATCAGAGCAGGGAGAGTGGTCTGGTCACTGCTTTATTGGTTTTGCTGTTTCAAGACTGTAAAATCTTACCTGAAATTCAGGTCTTAGCTCTTAGCTTATTCAAAACCATAAATCAACAGGCTGCTTTGAAAAAGGTGTCATTAAAAACTTGTCTAAGTTCCAACACTAAGTTGTAAATGGTTCTGGACTCCAGAATCCTTTTTCCTTTTTTATTAAAGCAATATCATACTTTTCTCCCAGAACTCTTCAGGGATATTTTCTCAAATCCTGATTTCATCATAGTCAAAATATTAGTTTTGCTGTATTCTTCACCCTTTTTCTTGCCAATCTCTTTCTTTTAAGCACACCACAGGTTGAGAGCCTTATTTTATGTAAGGGTCAAAACGAATGTAATCAGTAGTGGGAAATAGTTATTTGTGATGAAGGGCTTTTCTTTTTCATGTATTCATTATTCTCCTTTACAACAGAACAGTGTGATGTCCTGGTGTGATATCCTTGTAGCTGTGTTGAGAAGCCACTGAGAGCAACTTCCCACAGGAATGGAGAAGACCCAGCCACAGCCTGCACTGAGGGGATTTCAGGTGCCAGGTGCCTTGGTCCAGCATCCCTCCAGATGAAAATATGAGGAGATGCACATGTAACTGCAGTCAGTGGAGCATTTAACCCTGAATTGATTTGTGGTAAAATAAGCCTGGTCCAGTTTTCCTGGTGAGCTGAAGAGCACTGGGGAGAATTCCATGAGGCAGCCAGTGGGAAGATCCCCTCGCTTCCCACAGCATCCCTGGCTGGGAGGATGGCTCCTTTGGATTATCCATGCCTGGGAGTGGGAGCCCTGCTCTGAGTGGGGGTAAACAGGCAAAGCTGCTGCAGGCAGTGCTGTGGTGCCTCTGTTCCTGTCCCAGGAGCACCTTCCACACTCTGGCAATCACTCCGAGCTGTGATTGCTCCTCAGCTTAAACCCGGGGCGAACAAGCCATGGGTATCAGTCTTTCACTGGGACTTCATGAAACTGTCACTGGCTTAATGAAATTGCCATCTCTCCACTGACTTCAAAGAGAGATGGGCTGGGGCCAGCCGTCAAGTTACCATCAAATTACAATAATCCCATTCTTCTTTTGATCAGATTTCCTCCTGTGTTTTCAAAGGTGATGCAGAACACAAGTACCTGAATTCTTTTGAGATCAGGTCACTTGCTTGAAATAATTCTTTTCTGCACTCTGTGCATTTTTCTTTTCATCCTCGAGGAAGAGCACTGACTTCTTTTTTTTTCTTTTCCTCCAACATGTTACAGGGTTTTTTACATATCAAATTATGCATCCTAAGAAAGCTTAGCAATAGAGCTCGCGTGTGAGGCACAGGTTGGCCTCCAGCTGTGGCAGCATGTGCTAGATTATACATTATAATTGTTTTCTGCTCTGATATATTACATAGAGAAAGATGGGGCCTGTCTCAGAAGGCACTGATGTGGCTATAATGTGCTTGAATTGTTTTTTGAGAACAAGGCTGCTGGGGCAAGGGGTTTGGTGTATTTGGGGCTCTGCTTTTGACAGCACAGTAGGAAAAAGCCTGTTGTCTTTGGGTCCTTCACCACAAACAATCCTCTTGGGCTGCACCAGATGGTACAGAAAAAAACCCCAGACATTTCTCCACAATATTTATGCAAAAAAAATCAAAGTATTTGTTTCTAAAACACCGTGATAAACCTAGTGTATCTGAACACCACCTGGCTCTTTACTCTCCTGTGAACTGGGATTTTTCACTGGCTTTCTGCAGCTGGATTTTCAAATCAGCTCTGAATTGTTTTAATTGATACCATTTTCACTTTTCATTTCAAAATACTATTTCTCACTCCCTCTGCTTCCTCCAAGGAAAGCTTGTGGGCTCCTTCCCCATGCTTGCTCTATTTTGACAGTAGAATACCATTATCCAGATATCCAAACATTGTATCCCTCACCCTTCAGCCCCAAAAGGATGATTTTAGTAGGATATTTTATTCTCTGGTGTGCAAGGACCATTCTGGGGTCAGATCACGAGCTTCATGAAGGTGGCTGAGTGTGTTGGGTACATGATCAAAGCCATCACACGGCCTTGAGGGAGCAGCAAATGCCAATTGTTTGTGCATCTCATGGCTCTCAGCAGGACTGGGGTTGTCAGCATCCTGATATTTTCCTGAGAGCTGAGTAAATGGATCCCCACTCACAGCAAACCCTCAGCACCCACAGAGAACACAGGAGGAGGAGCTGATAGGAAGAAAATGCATATTTTGGGAGTACAAGATTATTTTTAACCTTGTCAAAGGAAATCAGCAAAACTGGATGGAGCACAATGAAGGGCTGCACAGCTCCCAACCCCACGGATTATGTATGACCACTTTGGCCATGCATTATTTATCACATCTACATTATTCTGGCTTTCTGTCTTTTGCACAAGTGTGAATTGTAAAAGGCTGGCATAGAAGAGCATTTTTTTTGTTTTCTGGGCTTTGCTGTGGGGAGAGAAAATGGTAACGTGGTGGGATCCTGCATAAAACACTGATGAAAAATGGGCAAGATTGTCACTGGAGTCAGAGCATTGCTTTTTAAATGAAAACCAATTGAGTAGCTAATTTTTAAGTAAATTGCCCTTGTTTCTCATAGTAAACCATTTTGACAGTTGTGTTAACAGTTATCCAATTAAATGTGAATATTTTGGTGGCATTTGAGTGCACACCAAGCCAGGTGCTCCAAGGGCTGCACAGATCTAATTTCTATTAAGGAGGACAGCCCATTCCCCTCCAGGCATCTGAGTGGCAGAATTCCATTATTTTTTGTGGAGGAAACCTCCACTGCAAGCAGCAGCTCATGATATTGCCAGAGGTGGTATGTGATGTGCACCAAGGAAAAAGGTTATCTGCTCCTTCTGTAATCTTTTTATTGCACAAAAGCAGCTTTTTGAGCACTTTGTGAGGATTTTCAAGCCTCCTCCTTGGCCAGAGGGAGGGTGGGAGCACCAGGAGCACAAGGATAAGGATCCCCTCTGCTCTAAGCAGCACCAGGGGGAAAACCCAAGCAGAGAATTCAAGTAGGAGGAAAAATGCAGTAAATGGGGAAGGGTTTGAGGGCGGTGGGAGGTTTCTGATTTAATATGTGAACTCTAAATGATAATTCCCCACACTGAAAATCCTCAGAAAGGTGTGGACTGAGAGGAATTGGCCATTCCTGGCTGCAGAAATGCTCATCTGCTTTGTGTTCACACAGGTCTCCAGCACCGGCGGGTGCTCCAGCACAGCAGAACCTCTGTTATCTCTAACATAATGCTCAAAAAATCCTCATCTTGGGAAGCTGCCTGGCTTTGTCAGCTCCTTTTAGTGGAAACAACCTCTTTTTTTTTTTTTTTCTTTATTTCAAAACATAAAAAACAACAGGAATATTAAGCCCATTTGCTCAAGATGCCAGGAAATATCCATCCAACTTTTTATTCCTACTTAAGCCAAGAGGATTTCTTGCAAATGCAGCATAAATATGTACAAGCAATAATTTTGACTCATGTAGGGGCCTCTGGCTTATCCATTTGCCTGGACTTTAGCATCCCATGTGGGAGTGAGAAAGGAAACAAAACGATTCCTATTTGAGGGGAGGGAAACTGAGGCACGAAGGTACCAAGTCCATGATCTCTGCCTCTGGCTTGAATTCTTCAAGGTGCAGAATCTGAACCTCGTGCACCATCAGCCTCCCACCCTCTCTGCCTCTCACAGGGTAATTCAGAAAGTCGAAATAATGGGACAAGAGATTGTTTGTTCCTGTTGCTAGTGGCCAGTTGCTATAGGAGATTTCAGCTCTCCCCTGCTCTGCTGGGGGAGATCTTTTCATGTGCCTGAGGGATGCATAAAGGATTTGACTTTCCAGACACTGTTTTGTGCTTAAAATCTCTCCTAACACAGATTAAAGTACTTCTTTCTGATTTAGCAGAGCCCCCTTGAAAGGCTGGATGGAATACAGCATGGTTTTCATCCAGCTTCAGCTGCCAGGCTTAATTAGGGGAGAATTAGGAGTTTGCCTGATGGGAATTGTGCTGACTTAAAGGCTGATTTTCCCTCTTCCACTGATGGCTGGCGGATGCTCAGCCCCCGTCCCGCTCAGATAGACTTGAAATACTGGAGGAGAAAATAGCATCAAACCCAGCTGGAGAACGACACTTTTCTGACTTTGCCATTTTGAGGGGAGGTGGCTCCATCCATTGGGGCTCAGCTCCCTCCCTCCCTGTGTAACCTGGGAGTAGCAGAGTTCACGTGAAACTCTGGTGTGAGCCAGAGTATCTCAGCCTGCCTGGAGCCACGGGCTGGCCTGGGGCCACACTGCTCAATGTACAGATTGGGAAAAGTAAATAGACATTAATATGGCATATATATGTACATAAATATCTAGAAGGATGAGTATTCTTTGCTTAAAATCTCTTTGAAAATTACTTCTGCAATGCAGAGACATTCTCAGCTGGCCCAAAGGCTTTTACATCAATGTAGCCACACTTTGAACTACACCAGGAGCTCTTCTACTTTCATATCAGAGTATTGAAAACCATCCTCAGAAATTTAAGTGAAGGAGAAATAAATGATTTATTACCTTTTTTTTTTTTTTTTTTTTTTTAATTTTAGCTTCTTCTTGCTCTGTGAAACCTGTCTGCCAATGTACTTTAGGACTTTTATCAACCCCTCAGAATGTATAAGACTTTCTCAGGCAAACCATAACCCCCTAATCTTGCAATACATTATGACTGAACATATTTATGAAAGAAATGTAGAAATTATAGCATTTTAGGGTGAATAAGTAATTTAGTTGTCCACCCTCAATTTCTAGATGCTTCAGGAATAAGGCTGCTCATTCTTCTATTGCTGCTTTGTTGAGATCATCCTGTTCTGGCAAAAAGGCAGAAAGAAATCTTGCTGAAGAAAATTATTTTGTACCTTTGGTGCCAAAGTGAAGGAAGCTCTGTCTGTGGTTAAAAGTGTTGCTGCAATGTAGAAGGTACAGTTCTCACCTTATCCTGTATCACTGCTAGATGGCATAAACCAGCCATTTTTATCCACTGGGAAATTTTTAATGAATTAATTATTACTTACAGAATAAGACAATGGAAAGACAGAAAAATAAGGAGAGAATAAATTATAAAAACTATAGAAAATAAACTATAGAAACGATAGAAACCAAGAATGGAGTACAACAGCACATGTTGCAGGTCACAGGTAATTTATAGCTTTAAAGGGTATTGTAATTTTATGAAACTCCTGCCTGATTTATTCCTCTGGGTGAAACAGTTTTTCCCAAGCAACTCCACTTTATCAATAGCATGTGAGGTAACACAAATTCTTTTGGCAGGAGTATCCAGCGATGGAATAGCAAACATTTCATTACTAACCCCAATAATGCAGGGGAAAACATCTTTCTATTGTGCAAGCAGACAGCAACAGAACACAGAATTTCCCCGCAGGAATAGATCGAGCTCTTACAACAAAAGCTTGTGAAAGCCTTTGTTCTGATCCCCAAGGATTTTATGATTGTCACACAATCTATGTAGATCAGCCATTCACTCTGATAAGCAGACTTGGCAATTTTTGTGATAGCTGGCTGCTGTTTGAATAGCAGAATAAAATAAAAATAAAATAAAATAAAATAAAATAAAATAAAATAAAATAAAATAAAATAAAATAAAATAAAATAAAATAAAATAAAATAAAGAGGTGCTGTGACCATTTTGAGCAATATAAATGTTTGGTTTCTTTTTGGAGGAATAAGCAAGAAGAGGTCTGAAATGCCCAGCTGGATAGTGTGAGTGTCTCTGACTGACTGCCGCTAGACCTCAAGGAGGTGTAATATCCTGAGTATTCACTAAATATCTAAATACAGCTTTTGATAGTGGGTTTTTTCTGTCCTTAGTTGAATCTTTATATGTCCTGATTAGGTTTTGCTGAGATATGAATCAGCATCCCAAATATTTGCTGCACTAATACTTGTCACACATTCAGTGATCACCATCTGACGGAGATGTTTTCTCTCTCTAGGCAGAGAACAGGAGGAATATTGCTGATGCTGCCTGTGATTTTCTTAGAGCATTGAGTGTGTGTATAATGCCATGCAAGGAGCCTGCACATGACCATGGCCAGAATTACTGGAGCTACACACCCACCATGGTGACACATTTTTCAACTGATATTTGCCAAAGGTGCTTTTATAAAATTCAAAAACCAGGATCCTGAGAGACATAGCACTCAGCAAGTAGTGTCACTAGATTATAATAATTCATAAGTGATGGCTTAGTGATCATTGGCAGGGTGATCTAAGGTCATATTTGTTCAACTAAACCTGATTTCCTTCAATCTTGTCACAAGTGGGCTGCACCTTGAAATAGTTTAATGCATTAAATCCACTTAAATGTGTTTTACTCCAACCAGTAGCCCACACTTGGGGCAAAATAGTAGGATCTAAATGGGAATTAAACCATCAAGACTTATACCTGTCTCCATCCAGGTTAGCTCTCCTTGCCATCAGGTACTTTATGAAGTGCAGGGCTGGCGATTGCCATCGCTGCTCCCTTCCCTCTCATTAGCATTCCCCTCCCGTGCCAGCTCCAGAGGGGAGCTGTAATTAAAATTCAACCTGACAGAGCATGTCAAATGCAAAGGGTCCCTTTTGCACAAAGTCTTTGCTAAGCCCCTGTTCACTTTGTGGTTGCTCAGTTCCCTGTGCTGCTTTCTAAGAACAAATGGGCAGGAGGAGGTTGGGCTTAGCAATATCCTACAGCAATTTTATTTAGGTCATTTTCTTGACCATTAAATGTCACACGTTTATTGGCTCTTTCTTTCTTATAAAAGAGAAGCAATAATCCGTGAATTATTTCTCTTCAGAGCCTGGGTGTGCTCGGTGTAACAGAATATTGTCCCTGGAGCAAGGGCAGCTCTCTCAAGGCCAGCTCTTTTCAGCTGCCACTCCTTGGGAATGTGCAGGGAGGGCAACCTGGAGGGATGGATGAAAGAAACCAGTCCAGAGCAGAGCTTGCTCTTGTGGAAGATCTCCCCCAGTTTCACCTAGATGATCTAGGAAATAAGAAATACATGGCAATGCTTCAGCAAGGAGGCCTTGAGGTGAGGTTTGTGTTCAAGAAGGGCTTGCCAAAGGTGTCTGGGGGTCTGATGGATGTGGGGCTTGGATGAACAAGAGGAATTCGAGACTGGCAGTGGCCCTGCACCAGCTCAGCTCCCCCTGACCACTGAAAGTCAGGAGATCACCCAGAGGAGACACAGGACACCCAAGCTGTGCACACTCCCAGCAGCACAGAGGGACAGGGGTGGGCAGGGAGCTGTGGAGGAAGAGGAGGATGGAGCAAGGACCAATGGGGCTTTTCCCTGACAACAAGGGCAGGGCTCAAGGGTCTTGTTCAGTCAGGGTATTCTTTATACCAAGTTTGCCAATCACATTTGGTGATGAACCTCAGTGCATCCCAGTCTGCTGTGAACCTGTCACTGGTGAGACTCTTGGTTGCTCTGGCCTCAGTAAAGATGTCACAGCAAAACCAGGGGTGATCACTGTGGGCTCATTGCCTTTAGATAAAGGAAAATTTAAAGACTTGATTAAATGTCCATGAAAGAGTAGGGCAGCAATAAAACTTCTAAAACTTTAACAAAACTCACACTAATAGCATAACTCCCAGAGAAGTGAGGAAGATGTCGGGGTGTAGCAGATCCACACTCAGCATCACAGGGCTCTCCCTGGGCTTCTCAGAGCAGAATAATACTGCTGGAGCAGGTGGGATGATCAAGGCCATGGTACCTCTGGAAAGCTGGGACATATCAAATCCAATGGAATGATTACAGAATTAATGAGAAGAAGCAGTGTGTTCTCCCTGGCTGGGGCTGAGGGCAGGAAGGAGGGGGGCAGAGCTCTCCCTGGGTTTTGTGGCAGTGCCTGGGAGGGGTTCAGTACAGAGCTGCAGTTTCCTGTACCATAAACACCCCTGGAAGTCTCAGCATCCTGCAGTGCTCCTCAGGAGGAGCAGATGTGTCAGGAAGAAGAGAGAAGATCCAGCTGTGATCCCCTCTCCTAAGGAGGCATTGACCTGTAAGCCAACCCCTGAGGCAGCTGTGTTACCACATGAGGAGTGTTGGCTTAACTGTAAAAAGGAGATTATGGATGAAGTGGCTGTGCTGCCAGGCCTTTAGCTTTTGAGCCGAGTCACTGTGGGAGTTTAGGAAACTTCCCAGCAAGCAGAGGGTTTGTTATCATATATTAATGATGGAAAATATAACATCACTTTCTTCTGAGGTGTGAGAACTTTGGTAGCTGGCATTGTTGAGCACAGGATTAGTCCCTGGGAGAATTTCTTGACACCCTTTCCACTTGGAGCTCACTGAAATCTATGAGCATGAGTCCAATGACTTATATGTGCTTTAATTTAACCCTGGACTGCTGTGAGCTCTGAGCAGGAGCTCTGTTTCTGTGTTAGTTACAGTGCCCTGCCTGGGCTGTGAGGGGGAACACCAGCACCCTCCCCAGCATATGCCCATTCTGGGATTTGCTTTTCTGGGCTCTCTTCTTGCTCTACCCCAGAATTCCTGTGGTATTTCCAAAGAGCTTCTGCATACCTGGTATGCCATGGCTGTTGTCACCCACTTGGTTTCAGCTTCATGTCCCAAGATACCCCCGATGTCTGTTTGTACTGTGACTTACCCTGCCTCTGTTGGGACTGGAATATTTACCAAATGCCATCCAAAATCGATGGTAGGGAGGTTAAGGTTTTAGAAATCTTGGCTAAGTTTTAACTACAGCTGCTGTAATTAGCACTTGGGCTCTGAGTGCACACATATGGAGCTAGTGGTGAAAGCTCCTTCTATCCTTTGTATAAAGGAAGGAGACTTGCTCTCAGCCTTCAGCCTTAGTCAGTGATGATCATTTATTCTTTGACAATTAGCTTATGATTTTTTACCATGTTTGTGAATGTGAAGCACAGAAAAAGGTCTGAGAAGCAGGTAGGGCTGAAAACCCGGTGTGTGAATGCCTTGATGAGAAGAAGGTTCTTCCCCCTCTGACTTCCTTCTCTTGTGACTTACCAGGAAGGCTGCAGAGCACAGGAGAGCTGCCAGCTTGTCCTGTTTGATTTCATGTGGCTTGGTCCCCTCCTGGTTGCTGACTGAGGGCCAAGGAGCACTGAAGAAGAGTGTTGGATTGTGCAAAACATGTGCACTGCCCTACCAAAATCTTCTTTGTTAAACAGAAATCATGTTAACTCTCTACTTGATGCTTCTCTGAATATGATCAAGCATCATTCTACAGGCAATAAAACTCGGTGTCAAAGCACCAAAGTAATTTATTTTACCCAGTCCATCCACACCCTCCTACTCAGAATGGAATAATGCACACCAGCTGTACTTTAGAGCCTAGCTGGCTTTGAACATTACAAAGATATAAGCTAAATTCAGGAAATTACCTTGCTAAGGGCTCATTGAAGATTTCCATATATGGTGCTTATTACTGTTATTACAAATGAATTCATGGGAAATTTAATTAAGTTCTCAAAAAGAAACAAATGGATTTCTATCTATTAAATACACTGGCCAAGCTTACTTTTGGCATATTTCCTTGTCCCATAAAGGTTTTCAGAACATTACTTTTCTCTGAGTAATCTTGTTACTAATTTAAGCCTTGGGGTCAGCACCAGCTCGCTGTCTAACATGGGAAATGTTGATAACTCCAGAGTGTTGCACCTGCAGCCAGGGGTGCTTTGAATATTGAAGTCCCTGCTCTCAAATAACACTCACAGAGGGCTCACATTTACTTTCTCTGCGTGTGGCTCCTCCATATTTCAGAGTGATTTGTGAAAACAGCATCTGTGCTGGGGAGCCAGAGACTGCTCTGCCATGCCTGCCTGTCCCTGCCAGGCTGGCACAGCTGAGGCACCTGGCACTGGTGCTGGTTTTGTCTTCCCTGACCCCAAATCCAACAACCTGGTTAAAGACGGGAGCTCAGACCTGCCTGCTTCCAGATGAGGACTGTGCTAATATGGGATGATCAGTGACAGAGCAGTGGAAGATGGGATAATCATTTATCCCTAACCTGCTAAGCCACAAGGAATCATGCAGGAGAACACAAGCCACCAAAACAGCTGAGGGGAGTGATAGGGCAAGGGGGAATGGATTTAAACTGGCAGAGGGAAGGGTTAGATGGGATATTGAGAAGAAACTCTTTGCTGTGAGGATGCTGAGGCCCTTGCACAGGTTGCCCAAAGAAGCCCTGAAAGTGTCCAAGGCCAGGCTGGTTGGGGCTTGGAGCAGTTTGGGACAGTGGAAAGTGCCCCTGTCCATGGCAAGAGGGGTAGAAAAAGATGCTCTTCAAGGTCCTTTCAAACCCAAACCCATTCTATGGCCGTATTTTGATGAAGTAGCAAATCCTTTCTGTTGGTTTAGGCTGTAAATCCAGAGTCACTTACCTGCAAAAAGAATGTTACAAGCATGAGTAGCAGTACCAAGTCTTCTGCTTTTGTGCCCCTTGCTGTCTTGCTGGCATTTGTCATCTGATCCGGGAGGGTGGGAGGGGAATGTGATTTAGCAACATAGATCAAAATAATACCAGGCATGGAAAATATTCTTCCGACATCCTGCTGTGTCAGAGCAACTACCTGTTCATCTGTCAGTGCCGACTGAATCTCCTGTGCTGAAGGTGCTTTGCACAGGCAAAAAGCCTCACTGCACTTCAGTGAGACCCTTATTCAGTGCATGGATCAGAACACAGATGGGTCTGCTGGGCTGGAAAGAAATCCAGCAAATCTTCACCCCAAATGAGAATTTTTATGCTCTGTATGTTCTGTCATTGTTCTGGGAATGTAGACTGGTCTGTTTTGGAGTCCATGGTAGGGAAAGGGGCTTATAAGACTGAACACCATTGACACTGCACCTGACAGCGTTAAAGCCATCCAGAAAGTGATGCAGAAATCACCTGCTTGGGAACAGTATGCTGCAGGAAGAATATTCAATCACTGCTCCATCATGTGCATTCACTCTCTGGGAGCTTCAAACGGCATGTTACAGGCTATATCTGCTCCCTGGAAATCTGGATAAGTTAGGAACCTTATTTCTAAGATCCTGTCTCTCTGCCTAGGGCTTGCTGCCCCAAAGGAGCAGGAGATGGGCAGTGGATGGAGGAGTGCTGTGCCTGGTCCAGCTGATAGAAGCTTGGCCAGATCCATAAGGCTTCCCAGCAGCCTGCTGGGAAAACTTGAGGACAAAATAATTCAGTGGCCCCAAGTTGCTGTTCTGGCATCTGGGAGGGAGGGAAATATTCCCCAAAGCCACCCTTAAGCCATCCTTTCCTCCTAGAAATGGAAGGTGCAGTAGGGTGGCAGAGATACCTCAGCTAAACTGTGTTATATCACCAGATGATGCCATATGATGGTGAATATACATACATATACACATATAATTACATTCAGGGACTTGCCCAAATTAACCTTGTGCCAGACAGTTTGGTGGAGGGGACCAGCCTGGGGTGAGACTTGGTTGCTGGAGCACTGAAGCTGGCTCATTTAAAAGAGAATATTTCATATATTTGCTGCAGATCTCTGAGAACATGAAACAGCCATTCTGAGTTTGGAGCTACACCACAGAAAAGTGGGGTTTGCTGATTGGTTGTAAGGAAAGGCTTTTTATGAATTTAGCAACAGACAGTAAGTGATGTAATGCTTGGTCTTGTTGGTCTTTCTAAACCAGCTGTACATTTCTACCTCATCTATTATTTAGAGCTGATGTGTTGCTTTATGTGGTGAGGAATTTATGCATTCAGATATTGATTTGGTGAAAAATCATACAGCCACTTTGGGTATTTCTATTTGAGCTTGGAAAAATAAGCTATTGTCAACTGTATGGAGGCTGCAGCTGCTCCAGGACATGGTTTGATCTCGGGGTGATGGAGCAGATCAATATTAATGATATTTCTAATAATAACAATAATAGTAATGAAAAGGAGAGAGAGGAATAAAACTCAATCACTCAAACTACAATTGCTCACCACCCACTATAACCAGCCCATTTCTGAGCAGTGATCAGTGGCTCCCAGTTTGTGTCTGAGTGGGACATTCTCTGGTTTGGAGCATCCCTTTGGCCTGTCTGGGTCAGCTGTCCCTGCCCTTTATGTTCCTTCTGCTCACTGGCAAAGCATGGGAAGCTGAAAATCCCTGACTCTGTCAGCCCTGCCCAGCAACAACTAAACCACCAGTGTGTTACCAATGTTGTTCTCATCCTAAATCCAAAACACAGCCCTGTACAACTACTTGGACGAGCATTAACTCTATCCCAGCCAAAACCAGGACATTATGGATACCCATCCCCTCCCAAGGGGCAGGGATCCAGCTCAGACAGAAAATGGGCTTCTCTTGCAGCATTTCTGAAAGACCTCAGTGCCTGCCTTCACTGGGGAGAAAGGGGGTGCCCTGATGAATTTAGAAATAAGCACAGGGCAAAATCTCTGATTGGGAATTGGAGTTAGGACAAAAGTAATTATTTTATTTAGGGCGACATCTTAGGTTTACTTACACGTACAATAAATTTTTTTCACTCCCAAAAATGTATCCTACACATTAGCAAATAAAAGGTTGTGCATGTTTTCACTGACTTACCCTAAAACCTACCTGAGCCGAGCCTGCTTTCTAGTTGGAGATTTGCAAGAATGTAGCTGGACAGCCCTTGGAAGGGTGACAAACACAAGGAAAGGTGGGAGGTGTGCCCAGAGCCCTTTCCCCAGCAGGACTGGCTCCCAGAGGATGCCTGGATCTCCGGGCGAGTCAGCAGCACCATCTGCTGCAGGCAGCCCAGAACGGCAGGATTGGGAATTCAGCGTGGATTTCAGGGCTCAGATGCTGACTGCAGACCGCGCTGTAAAGCACACAAACACGAGGCTAAAGTTGCTCAGTGCAACAGCTCCCCTGCTCCCCAGGGAGCAGCAATGGGCTCCGCTGGTGCTCCAAGAGAAACGCAAATTCCAGTGTAAAACTGCCGGGCTAAAATAAGAAATGTCAAGTTTCCACAGAGCCTTTGAGGCATTTCAAATGGAAAGGAGTCAGGGGAAGTAAGTCTTCCCTAATTATAGAAGTTGGTCAAAACCTCGGATTTAATCCGAAAAAGAGGAAGTTCAGCTGTGACCTCTGTATGAGAGCTATAGGACACAGCAGTTTTGGGACAGTAGTGGCACTTGGTGAGGTCATCAAATGAGAGCACTGACACTGCTGTGACAGCTGTTTGGAAACCTCTCTGCTGCCCTTTTCCACCCTGTAATTGGTAAACTGTTTTCCTGCAAAGAATGGAAAATTGAGCAATGTGCTGAAGGCTTGATCCAAAGCATATTGGTTTCGAAGCCCATCCCAAAGCTTCAGCTTCAGGGAATTCAGAGTGTACTCATCCCAGTAAATCTTCACTTGGAACAGTAGAGAACAAATTTATTTTTCAATAAACATATAGGAAGTGACAGACAGATGCACCAATCACCTGAAAATTTGGGTACCACACCTTGAACTGATCTCAGCAACTGGAAATACTGTGGAAATGGTGTTGAATGGGGCATTTAACCTCAGGGACATGTAAACATGAATAACCTAAAAACTGCTTGTAGGTCTATATTGTGTCCTTGAAATCTTTTCTCTGGGAGGAGTGGAGGTGTTGAAGCATTTTGGGGGAGGTCCCCTGGGCATGGCAGGATGGTCTGACTGAAGCTGGTGATGCTCTGGGGCCCTTGGCCCTGCTCCATCTTCCTCAATGCCCAAGAGCAAAGCACAGAGGAGTGTAAGGAGACACCCCAAACAGCCTGGCTGTTGCATCTGTTTTCCAACAAGGCTTGTTCTGCACCCAGCCAGGGCAGCCCAGGGCTGTTTGGCCTATCCAGGAATGTGTGTTTCCAGTAAGCTCCTCTCATGAGAGGAAGGCATGTTCAGGAAACCCAGAGCAATTTTATTTCCTCATTTCTAGACACACAAACAAAACAGAAAAAAACCCCAGCGAAACCCAAAAATGTTTTCAGAAACTCCCAGCAGGATAAAAGATCTAGTGGGTGGAGGATATGGGTGAGGAGGGGCTTTAGATGGTTCAGCAATCCCTTGCCTGTGTGACATGGGCCAAGGAACCCCCAAAGCACCCCAACTCCAGGAGAGTGCTTGGATGCCCACTATAATATCATGCCACTAGCTGAGCCAGAGAGTGCAGTCAGCCTTCTGCTGGGGCTTTGGAAAGCAGTGTCCAAAGCTGGGATGAGAACTTCCTAAATTACTGTTAGCTTAAAGAGCTGCATCATAAATAAAGGGCTATCGCAAAAGTAATTTTAGATGCAAAGTTCTGCCTTAGCCCTGCACTTTGCAAAGCTGTGTTGATGGTAGGTAGAAATTTTACTTAAATCTCAGTCCCATCCATCACATCCCACCCCTGAGGGCTGTGCTGGAAGCAGGGCTCTACCCTATCCTCCAAGTGGAAAGTACACAGGCCTCTTAGAGAAAGCCCCAAGTTCATCCTCTATATTTATTTTGGGGACAGGCTAAGGAAGGAGCTAAGATCCTGACCTACAGTTACATCAGCTTATTCAGCTTCAGCAGCCAGAGCACGTGGCTATTAGTAATCTAGTGAAAAATGTAACAGCACTTGCTTAAAAATAAACAGCCTACTCAAAAAAGGAAGTTACAATAAATAATCTGCATGAGAGGTAGCAATAAAAACTTCATGGCTGGAGTCATGACTGGCTGTAGAAATAAATGTCTCCAGAGCAGGAGGCATTGAATATTTTCCTCCATACATTTGGCCACTGAAATTTCCCCAACCGGAAGAAAGCAAGTGCTCCCAAGCCTGAGTGGCAGGGAAGGAGACATCACTGTATTTAGAGTCACCTCGGTGCTTCTGCCCACACAACTTCCTTTCTTCAAGTCACGCTGGAGAGAGAAAATGTTTCCCTTCCACTTGCTCAACAGAGCATGGTGAGCTCATGAGCAGGAGACTTCAACTTTCAAAGGTTGAACTGGGCCGAGGGCTGATTTCCCTCGTTATTTATGTTCTCTTCAGCAGCTCCCCTGAACTGAGGCACACTCTGCTAAACTCATATTCGCCAGCTTTCACTCCTCCTTGTCTGGAAAAGTTGTTGCAAGTGGCTGTGGTCGGCCTGTGAGTAATCCCCCAGAATTACTGCAATCCCAGATAGTCGGGACTTGCCAGATGAGACAGGGACAGCCCAACAGGGGGGTGGGAGAGGTTGCTGCTTACATCTTCTTTTTGCTAGTTTTGAGTAATTTCAGCTCAAAAATGAATTGTCAAGAAACTGCTCTAAAATAGAGTGGTAAAAGCAGACAAACTCACACCTGGCTTTGTACCACCAGATCCCCAGTCAAAGACAGGACCCAAATCCCATTTCCAGGGAAGAGACTGACCCAGACCCCAGTAAAGCCATGGCAATGCTGCCAATCCACTGCAGCTCTGACCTGACAGAGTTCAGAGAGTTGTTCTTAACTACAACATCCCACCCCGTGTTGCAGAGATGATATCCTCCCACACATGTTGATATTGTTCTCCAGAAGGCGTGTGGTTTTTTTATTGTGCTGGTAGAGTTAGATGAAACTAATGAGTCAATGGTCCCACATTTTTTAACAGATGGTTGAGACACAGCACTTTTGATTTTAGTCAGCTGATGTGCTCCAGTGCCTCTGTGTTTTGACTGTTTGGGATTACACCTGTAGGGAAAAGAGGCTTAAAATGTCTGTGGATGCAGACTGTGGAGAGATGGTACCTTGCTGCAGGAAGGGTTTTAATACCCTTCAAGGAGAGTAGTGTCCTTGAAAAAGAATAAAATGGTGTCCTGAGAGTGATGGGGACATCCTAATTAGCCCCACACTGAGAGCAAGTTGGTTGCCAGTGATGCCAACCAGATTTCATTGCACACCTTCACCCTCTCTCAAGCCATGATGTTCTTATTCATGCTGAGCAGTACCTCTCTGAGGAAGCAGTCACTGGTTACAACAGGACTACTCATGGCAGGCACCAATACTCAACATGAGTAAACAGCTGTACGTGTGTGATGGGGTGTACAGGCTGTTCTGAGTCCTCTGCTTTGCAAGTCCAGGAATACATACACACTAATGCAAAATTCCAGATAAATGCCCTCAGGGTTTTGTTCGCATTTCTGATAAATTCCCTCAGGGTTGTGTTGACATTTCTGCAGAGCCAAAAACCAAGGGCATTTCAGTGATTTTAGTTGGGAAGGTTTCTTCTCCTCTATTCTGAACTGATTTCCTTCCTGTTGTTTTCTGGGTTCTGTTGACTGAGCTTAGAAGCTAGGAGAAGCAATTTGTGCAAAAAATAGTGTTTATAGAGCTCATGGTACCTGAATTCCTGCTTGGAAGTGCCCATACTGGCAGTTCAGAGCATGGCACCCAGCTTGAAGACTGGAAAAGTTGTCAAGCACATTGCAATGCTTAATTTTGCCACTTTGAGGATGATTGCAATGAGTGTATTTGTGGCTTCCTGTGTTGACTGTATAGAAAAGCCATCACTGAAAACTGCTTGATATCTTGGACCCATTGTGCAGAATGGTCCATGCACTTCCCTGGCCTCCAGGGCAGAGATGTTGGGCAGCCAATTGTGGCAACTCTCCACTGCAGGCACACCCCAACATCACAGATTTTGGGCTCCTCTGGCACTAAATCCAAAGGTATTTCAATAAATCCCACTCTGAAATGTTTCAGAGGTGCTGGGAATGGGTGAAAGGAAAAACTTTGTTAAGAGAATGGAAAAATCCCATTGCCTGTGCCCTCTCCATAGACTCCTGGAGGTGGGAGGGTGCTTTGAGTGGCATTCGGAGAGGCTGCCAGTCCCACGTAATTCACGTAGGAAGTTTCTCACTGTTACAGTCTTCAGGGACATTTCTTCCCCCTTAGTGACCTAATTTTGGTGAATGAGCAACCGTTTGGAAGGACTTTCCTGCCTGACTTCCCGAGTGCAGCTCAGAGCCAGCAGGGACAGGAGCCCAGGTTCAGTTTCCCTGGTGGGACACGGTCCAGCCACCCCAGGATTCTTCCTGGGAGCCCCCTTGCCTCTGGTGTCCTGCTGTGTCCCAAGGTGACACTCAATGGACAGAATGTTGCTAGAATAAATAGTTCCTTAAGATATTAAAGCAGCCTCAAGCAGGCTTCAGATCCCACTGAGTAACTGGATGTGGCTCACTGAACTTTCATAGAGCTTTGCCAAAAGAAAGTAGCTTTTTTTTTACATGAGGCACATGATTTTCCTTTGAAAATATGTTTACAGAATAGAGCTCATTGCTTCATCAGTCAGTGAATCCTTGATATTTTCATTTATGTGGTTTCTTATTCAACACGTGTTTGAATCATAAGACTTCTGCCCCTTTATCTGAATTTATCTGCTGGGAGCATTTTTAAGAGTGAAATGTCAGTCAGGTGCATGCCAGACATGCACCAAACAGTTTTTTCTCTGCTCCCCAACTGAGTTCTCTGGAATTCCCCTCTGCTGCCTTCTCATTTTTCATGTCCCCTTTCTAGAGATACAGGGTTTTCTCTGACCAAGGGAACACAGTGAGGTCCTAGGACCAGCTCCTTGCTTAGCATCTTCAATCCACTGACATCACACCAGGAGATCCTTTTGTCTCCCAGATGAGAGTCTTTGAAGACTCCTCGTATTTCATTAGCTGTTCTGTTCTGGATTGGTACTGGAAAGCTCCCTGCAAACTTTTGATGGGTCTAAAAGCTGACAGCAGCTGGTTGTGCTGCTGGAGTGTTTTTCAGGTGGGTTTTACCTTGGCTTTATTGACATAGCAAAGGAAGGGACAGAGACAGGAGCATGGGAAGCTGTGGGTGCACACCCAGACCTGTCAGCAAGCACTCCTTGCCCTCCTCTGGTCTTGATATCTCTTGTTTCTGATCACTTGTGCTGCAGCTGCATGGAGATCTGAGGATGTGGGCAAAGCTGGAATGGGAACAGAATGTCATTATTTGTGGTGAATTATTTCTTCATGCTGAGTGTAGGAGAGACTGTAAATATATGCAATGGCACAACATTAACATAGTTCTCTCTTCACAATAATGCAGTTTTCTAGAACATCTTATAGAAATCCAGGCCAGAATGTGGATAAATGAAATAGATATTTGTTTTTCCCACACTTAATTTTTCACTCAAAATAATACACCTAAGTGTCACCAATAGCATGATGCATGGGCAAGAATGATGACAAAGAATAAACATGGGGGTGGTGTGATGCTGAGCAGAGGCAGCTTGATGTTTGGTGGTTTAGGCAAGGCGTGTTTAGGACCAAAACACTGTATCTAAAATATATGATCTTGCACATGTGCCCCTGTTAGCTGCCCCTGGAACGTTCTCCTGGCTGCTGCGTGCACTGACATCACAGGCAAACGTAGCTGCTGGCATTGATGCCTGTGTCACATGCATTGTATGAGAACAGGGCAACATCTGGCAGTAAGTACTTCAGGCCCCCAATCAGAAAATTGAGTGTAAGAGGAAATGTGGTGGTTCTGTTGTCTCCTGGGTGCTTTAAAAAATAAGACAGACTCAAGAACAAAACTATTTCTTAATGAAGCCTACATGATCTTTCCAGTATTAACACTGCAATGAGCTCAGACAGAATCTCCCCAGAGTGCTGACGTGGGGTTTCAGATGTGTCTGCAGTCAGCAAAGGCATCTCCCTGCTGCTGAGGTCCAGGGCAAGCCCTCTCCATCACCCAGGGAGCCAAGGGGCAGGGTGGCACACAGCTAACCTGGGAAGGGGACACAGCAGACCTGGGAAGGTCAGCACATGGTGACATCTTTTCTCCTTATGTTTGGATGTGCTGAATTTTACTGATGGTGCCCAAGCTGGTCAAGAGTCCTGTTCACTCACCACCAGTGGAGCTGCAGTGCTAATGGGGCCTGTGACTTCCCATTAATTACAAGGTGCTGTGATTGCACATTTACATTTGCTGCTGCTGCTGATGACGGTGTCTTTCAGAAAAAGGTATAGAGGATTTGACATGACTTTCAGCTGGTACACGGTGTCACCAACACTCCCCCTCCCAGGCTGGTGGAGCAGTTCTGATTGCTCACAGCACTTTATTAATAGACTTGCTAACATCAAGGAAAGGTTGATGAACACTTAGGATACAGGGAAGTGCCAGTGACTGCACCTTGTGCTGCTTCTGCTAATAATGTGTAGAAATTATAAATAAGGTATTTTTATTTTCTGCCTGAGACAAGTTAGTGTCACCAAAGGGTGGCCCTTCCTTGGCCTTTCAGAGCAGTGTTCAGCAGCCCTGACCTCTCTGATGCTCACACCAGGGCAGGAACAGGGGACTGGGTGCTTCTTGCTCCATGGTTTGGCAAGAGGTAATTTCTGGTAGCAGAAACCTGAGGGCTTTCATGCCTCAAACAGAAACATCCTTCCCAAATAAATCTTTATTGCAAAGGTGATAACTGACCTTGTGTGCATTGCTCTGGAGGGGGTTATGAGAGTTGGTCTCAACCATGAGTTTGATTGTATCTCAGCAAGGTACATCAAGGTTGTCCTCAGCAAGGACATCACAGTGGCTTGAGTGGTGCTTTTTGCAATTACAGTGGATGAGGAATGCAGATGGTTAAAAATCCTTCTTCGTGGGGAGGAAGATGATTTTCCATGGAAGGATAGACAGGTATTGAGGCACCCTATAATCACCTGGCATGGACAGGGCAAAATTTAGCTCTTTATAAGAAGTAGAACTTGAGTTCCTTAGCTTCGATAGCACCTTCTCCAGGCTTTCCACACATTTTGAGCTCTGATCCCACTGCACTTGTAGCCCCCCATACACCCCTGGTTCCAGTAAATCCAGCCACTGTTGGGAAAAATTAAGTGAGATAGGCTTTATCAGCTCCAGACAGAACAATCTACTTCAGAAACACCTCTCCCCTGATAAGGATCAGGTCTAATTGATACAGGAACTCCCACTGGTGTGTATCAGAGCATCTGTGAGCCACAACATGGAGCCTCCTCTTTGCCTGAATTGAAATTTAAAAGATTTCCGGAGGTTCTGACACAACCAGACTAATTAGGTGGATGCAGACAGGGGTGTGAGGCAACTACAGGGTTCCTTGATACTCAAGGCTGCTCTGCACCCTTTGGATGCCACAGGCAAACAGGTCTGTAGCCAGGACAGTCCAGGTGAGCACTGGAAGGTGGATTTCAGGTAACTTTGGTACTCTAGACTCAACTCTTCTGAGAAGGTTTGACTGGCTGCTGAGCCTTTGTGCTGCAAATAGCTTTGCCTCAAGGTCTGCTGTGCAATGACTTTCCATAGATATCACTAGAGAGTGTTTCCTCCATTGTCCCACAGCTGTACAGAGTGTACTTGTTATTTCATCTCACCCCAGTAATGGCATTAACTGCTGGGGAAGCAGACAGCACCAGCTCCAGGTCTGGCTTTGTGACTGACGAGCTCCTTGGAGAGGAGTCAGCTCACTGCAGCCATATCCATGAAAGCTGCTCTGCCAAATAATTGAGGCCATCTGAAGCAGTTTGAGTGCCCTGTTCTCATGCACTACATCACTGGGCAGGGTGTGAAGGCTAAGCCATGTTTGCTCATGTATTCGAGTCAATGAGCTCTGCACAGTTTGGTCCAGGCTGTGCTGTTCTGTATCAGCTCTCCCAATACAGAAAGGAGCACTGGTACTTCCCAAAGGACTGCCAAAATGAAAAGAAGCAGTGGGTGGTTGAAGCTGTATTGCTGGGGCCATGCACTGCACAAGGCTGGGCTGTGTTTGGGGACACTGATGCTCCTCCCAGAGCCTTTCCCAGCCTCCTCACAGGCTGGCACTGATGGGAACGAGTGCTGGGTGAACACAGAACTCAGGGAAGGGAGGGGGAACAGTTGATGGAGTGATGCAAACAGAGGGGCAAAGCCACAAAGGCATTTTACTGGGTAAGATACCTCATTTTTTGCTTCTTGTACACACGTGTTTGAAGTAAACATTTAAACTCCTCCCTGTATTTGCACTACGAGAAGGAGCATCCCTTCTTCAGGGCCCTTCTTCACAAGCAGGACATGGGCTCGATGGATTCACATTCAGCATGTTGGGTCGGGCTATCAGGCCTTTAACTGCCCTTTTCTTAAGGAAGCCTCGTTAAAGAAAAAAGAATCCTCTGGCAAATTATCCTTTCCAGGTAGATGGAGGCAATGACATGGCCTGACAAAGCCTGCTTAGATCAAATGGCAGCCTGCTGAGACAATAAGGGAGGAAAAAAAATTACATCCCTGTGGGGATCTGAAGAAGGCACACATTCTGAGTAAAGCATTTAATGATCACTTAAGAAGAGTTTTGGGAAGCTTTTTTTTTCATATGTGCAGTTTTGATCTCAAGTATACACAGTTTTGGCCCTTGATGCTACCAATTACCTCTGTATCATATGGATTTAAAATACTTGCCACACTGTCTTGCTAGCTGAAGGAATCTTTTTTGTACATCCAAGAGTGTGAAAGGTAACACGAAAATTCAGCAAATTGGTCTTTATCCTTTAAATCCTTTGCTTCAAAACCCCCACAAGTCTCAGCAGGCTTTATGTACTAAAGACTTTTTTATTTTGCTTTGGATTTGTGATTCTCTCACTGCTTAGTTTTTGTTTGAAGACAAACTCTTTAGGTGGTGACATAGAAATGTAGAAATATAGTAGATGAGGGGAAAAAAGAGATTCTGACTTCAGATGGAGAATATTTTAGTATTTATTAGAATAATATTTGATATTCTGATTTCAGGTGAGTGAGTAATTGAAAACATTTGTGAAGGGTTTATGTTTCATGACGTGTGTAAAAGTCTGTTGAAAAGCAGAAATATGAAAGTCTTGGTATTTGAACTCACTGTGACTACTAATATTCATATTTCTAATGTTTAAAAAGTTTTGTTCTCTTCAGATAGTGCTTATAATGAAGTATCTCAAAAGACACATAAAGCACAGGAATCATTCATGGGATTGTATAGAAATAGAAAGCCTGAGAAAGTTTTCCCTGAAAAATCTTTGCTTTTTCCATTCAAAACTATTATTAGACATTGGGAAAGGAAACAAACACCTTCCCTCTAAATTGATGAGATTGTGTATTTTAAAAACAGGCTGTGATTTTAGTCTCACCTTTTATGATAGGATTTTTGGGAAGGAAATTTAGACCTGAGTGTTGTTGACGTGAAGATGGCTCCATTTCTCAGGAAAGCTGAGGAGAATAAGGCACCAGGGCTGCTGGGCCAAGTCCCTGCTCTCAGCGCTCTTTGCTCCTGGTTAAAAGCAGTTTCTTACATGTCTCTACAGGTTGTACTGGTTTAAATACAACAGGGGAAGTTTGGCAGAGGTCTACAGTTTGCTTTTCACTTTAAAGCAGTCCAGTTAAACCAGTGCCAGTACTTAGGGCAAATGCATTTAAACCAGTTAACTCTCTAATCAGTTTAACTACCACTGATGCTGTACTGAATTACATTAAATCAGCATAAGTGAGAGTTTAACCTGGTTTATCTACGTCTGCTCTGGCCTTTGCACCAGTTTAATTAACTGGATTTGCAATGCTGTGTTGGCCAGATGAGGTTTGGCCTCACAGACTTTATTCCACAGAGGTTTGCTGAGTTTCCAGTGCTGTTCCCAGCCTGTCCATGGCAGTGTCTGAGTGCCAGTCAGTGGTACCTGCTGGGGTCCAGCTCTGGCTGCTTCTGCCCCTGCCTCCCCTGCCCACAGAGAGCTCAGCAGGATGAGCATCCCTTCCTCGAGAAGCGAGACCCAAAGGATTTCCCCCTGGAGGAAAAACACTCTGGTCCCCAGGAGTAGCCATTGACACAGCCTTGTGTCAATGCCAGCTCTTCTGACCCTGTTCTTGGCCTGGGATTTGTCATTCTCAAGGCAGTAGTTCTTAGAGCTGTTCCAGCTCAGGAGAACCTCAGCTTTCACTCCAAGAAAAGCCACCTCCCTACTTCTCCCCTTGCAAATGCACAGTCACCACTTCCGAGGTGACTGGGCGTTACTGGCTGGAAGCCCAGCTCAGAGCCTGTCAGATCCTGCTCTCCAGACCAGGGACTGAAGGCAGGGGTCCCCAGACTCTCCTCTCCATCCTGCAAGTCCTGTCCCTGAATACCTCCCCAAACCAGGGAGGACTGACCAGTTGTCCCTGCAGAGGCAGCTGTGACCCCCCCACACCCTCTGTTTGAACCCAGGAACATCTGCCTTGAGCACCAGCCTCAGTCTCTGGCGTGGAAATCATGAAGGCAATGCTTTTGATGAAGAACCAAAGAGAATGACTTAATCCCAGTCTAGGCTTTTTTTTTTTTTTTATCCCTAAAGCCAAGTCAGAATGACATTGCTCTTCCAGCTTCTGTTTGCGCCACCACCGTTGCTAACCAGTGTCATGAGTTAGCATCTGGAAAGAGGAAGACGGGAAAAATCAAAACAAGGATGTTGAACAAGAGACATTGTCCAGTTCCCCCTTGCATTCTTCCGTTACCTATCCAAATACAGCAGAGATGAAGAAAGGGAGGACTAGGAATTAGTGAATGATTCATTAGAGTAACATAATTCATTCGGGAGTCCCAGCTGCAGAATTAATCTCCTTCAGTTCTGCTGATAAAACCACCCTGGGACTGACAGGGTTTCAGACTTTGTTCCAAACTGATGACACATTCTTAGAAACTATATTTTAAAATACAAATTCTCCTTATTTCTCCTGGTGTATTCATGTAACAAGGGGCCCCATTTTCAATCTGAGAACTCCAAACTTTTTTCTAAGAGAAGCAAATGCAAACTTTGCAGGGAAATTATTAGACCTGGCAATAGCATCTTGCGTGGGGTAGGCTGTGGAGAGCAAGGCTGTCCTGCTGAGACGTGGGGTAGCTGGCCTGTTGTTCTCCCTCATAAAATGATTTTTGGATTCCTTCTGAAAACATCTGGTTGTTTCTAGCTGGCTGTCTAGCAAAGCCCTGCATGAAAACTGACAAAAGCTTGGAAAACTTTTCCAAGCTGGTGGCTGCTGGTTTTCACATATGTCAGAGATATGTCACGTGCTGCTCTTGTGACAATCAGGCTAAACGATAATTCTTTGCAAAACTGTACCTGGTACATGCACAGCAAAGCAGCAGTTAAATTTCTATGAGTTTCATCCCTCTCAGGCATTTTCCACCCTAAATGGAAGTAGGATTTCCCGTCTGTTGCACTTCTGAGGTCCTGTCTGTAGGGAGCTGAGAGGAGATTGTTTGGTTTCTTTTCCTGAGTGGAGAAAAGGAAATCCTTGATTTGAAAGCAGAAAGGGTGAAAACTGCACCTTATTGGAGAAGAAGCTCAAACAGCACTCAGGGTAGGCAGAAACTGTGATTAAATAAAAGTGTGTGGGTATCACTGGGAGGTGGAGGGAGCTGAAGTCCAAAAGAGGGAAAATGTGTCTTGCCTGGGCAAAGAGATGGGATGGCAGCTGGGGAAGGAAAGAGATGGATCACAGGCTGGGGGTCTCAATGTGGCTGGAGAAAAAAGAACTGGGACAAGAAATGAGATATTGGAGATGGGAGATTCTAACTGGCATTATGTGTGCTTGGTCGAGCAAAGAAATGGGACAGGGATGTTCCTGTGAGACTCCACAAAATCTCTCCATGGCTACTGGAAGCTCCCGCTTAAAAGCCCCCTTTCTTTCATATTCAATACTGAAATCTTTTACCAAGTCTTCTGCCATGCAGGGAGATAAAGACCGATAACAACAACTTGTCTTTTAGTCTGCAGGGGTAAATTGCATTCTCTTCACGAATTTTGCAGTGTACAATGCAGAGTATGAATGCAAAAGTCTGGGAACCTTCTTCAAAATTAAATCACATGTCTGTTTATTTTTTATTTTGAATAGCAGCATTGACTGCTTCCTTTCCTCTTCACATGAATGCACAAATAGTTGATGCGGGGGAATTCTTGCAAACTGGGAACTCTGCTGAGTTGTGTGTCAATTTTTTGCCTACTTATAGAGATATCAATCTATGTTATTGCTCCCTGCTGTCAACTAGAGATCTCCAGACTGTGGTTGGAGTAACATTACTGATGGGAGAATCATTTTAAATGGTACTTGTAAGCAAGAAGAAGAAAAATACAAATTATGAGAATTATAAGTGAGGATATTACAAATAAGGGAATTGTAAACAATAATGGAGGGGAAAAGTAGCAGCTCTACTCAATGTACTTGCTACACATTAAATTTTGTACCCCATGGTATCTGAAAATCTTTGCTGAAATCACAGGAAATATTGGTTCAGAATGAGGAAGAGCTGTGTCTCCTGATAAACCTTTCTCAGGAGCTGCACAAGCAAAGTCCTTCAGTCTCCTGAACCTTCGTGCTGCTTTCTCAGTCTTGATAAAATCCACTCTGAAAAGGAGAATTTGCTCAATAAGCTGAACACATTTTATTGGCTTTAGCAAAATCAGACCCATCATTTGAAAAGTAACTGAACAATGCTGACCCATTGTCTACATGGCACTGGGGAGTCCAGACACAACTGCTCATGGCTTTTAGGGGGGTTAGTTTGGGTGAAAAATGAGACAGAAATGTCACATAAACACTGAGACTGCCTTTATTCCAGCTCTGGAAAGGACTTAGCAAGGATTTGCTTTCAAGCAATAGAAAACCAAGCTGAGCATTCCCAGTGAGCCCTAAATCTGAATACAAGGCTATCCCTTAGGAAACCTGACTTTACCCCCTAGAGAGTGTTTGGGACTTGCTTCTAGGCCACGGTCCTTTTTGGAGTGACAATTCTACAGAAATACTTCCCAGTTAGAGTCTTAGTAGGGTTATGCCCATGATGTGAACACTAGATTGACGTTCATGTTCTGCCACTGATTTGATGGTTGACAAATGACCTTTCCATGTTCTGTTTTTCACTCTGCTAAACTGGATAATCGTTCTTGCTCACCTCCCTAAAGCAGTTTCACATTCGAACTGGAAAACAACCAACAGAGCTGTACTGAATTCCAGCTATAGAGAGTAACTTTACATAAATCTTAATTCTTCAGCAACACAATTGTCACTTCATCTTGAATTTTACGTGATTTGGGGTTAATTTGATTTTCTTTATAGCAATTGAATTGCAATATTGGCATAATAAGATTCATTTTTAAGCACCATTTTTGTTTTGGGGCATGCTTACGAATTAGTATCCTGCTTAGGGACAGTGGAAGTATTGTTCTTTTGCCCTGAAAGATGACTCTAAAATGATATTATAAACATGGATGACATATATTATGAATAGAACACTTTGTATGACTCAGCAAAGCAGTGTCAAGGCCTCAGGTGCAATGAGAAATTGCCTTGATCTGAACACCAGATAAAACTTTGCATTGCACAGAGGTTGCAAGACAGAAACAATAGATTCATGGTCTGATGAGAAGTAAACCAGATTCCTTTCTCCCTGGGAACTGCACACGCAGCTCTGGCTGAAGCTGTGGTAACTCAAGTGAAGCAGCATTGCCTGGGATTTGTATTTGCATAAAAGATCTTTGCTCTTTAGAACTAGTGCTATAATTAAAACAGAGCTGAAGGCTCATAAGCTGCACATTTTGAACAGCAGAAGAGAATATCTCATTTTTACACCTGGAAAAATAGAAGCAAAATCATTGCAAAGAGATGAGTCCTGCTGTTTACTGCCTTCATCAAATCATGGAGTGATTCCTCACTTGTGAAAAACACAGCTCCTCAGCAACACCCCCTAACCCACAGTGGCTCAAGCTGTAAATGTAGCTTAGCAGTGAGTTTATTCTAAGTTGTTTTTAATTGTTTGTTGGTTGCCTTTATTTTTTTTTCCCCAAAGCACCGTTAGCAAGCCTACTCCTCTGTCGAGCCATCCCAGCCATCTGCCAATGTGGGCTCAAAAGAACATTCTTCAGGGCATTATCCAATTTGTTGTATCTGATTCATTAAAGTAATTACTCTTGCTATTAAGTCATTGCTTGGAGTTTGGCAGCTGCATAATAATCTGAGACTTAAATTTCTGAAGCAAGCTAAAATTCTTGGTTTTATTTCATCAAATCTCACATTCCCTGAAATGAGCAGGAGGCCTGGCTGCCCAAGTATGAGCAGTCCCTGGTGCAGCACTGAGCAGTTTTGGCAGTTGTGATGGAAGAAAAGCATGTATGGAAAAGATACATTTTCTGATTTATCTGGTGTGTTAGAGTTACTGGTGTTCCACTGGCACAACACGAGTGATGTGATTTTAGCTGGGATACAATGGCACCAGAATTATTAGGCTTCAGTTATCAACAGCATCCTCAAATGTCCCAGGCATCTGAGTTGTGCTATGACTTGGTGAAGTGAGGTCCAAGCTCTGGGAAAATGCAGTGAATTAATTTATCTGTGGAATTCCTGTACTGAGGGTGGTCCCTGTCAGCCTAATGCCACAGCAGGTAAGGGGACAGGACAGAGCTGAGGAAGGTTTCTTACCCTCTGTGTTGTAAAGGGAGGTTAGACATGTCCTGAGTCAGTCAGTGCTGATAGAAGGCCCCTCGTGAGCCCCATTCCTGAAATCCATCTTTCTGCATCACCAACCCCCAAACTGAAGAAAGCAACAGAGGCCAAACAGGATCATTTAACAAGTTCTGAATGGGACCCTCCACCTTCAAGGTCTTTGAACCCAAGGAAGGGCCAACACCATCACTCACAGGGGCTGAGCAGGGACAGGACATCTCTGATCCCTGACACCATCCAAATCGTCCTGTACCCAGCCATCCTTGCCACCCTCCCACCCATCCCTCCTTCTTTGGGTCTCCCTGGGACTGGCAC
The DNA here is from genome assembly GCA_037013685.1 of Acridotheres tristis. Lineage (NCBI taxonomy): Eukaryota > Metazoa > Chordata > Aves > Passeriformes > Sturnidae > Acridotheres > Acridotheres tristis. The sequence goes on along the minus strand of CM072899.1, from coordinate 4,731,062 downwards.
CTGTGTGGCTACAATGGTGTGTGGCAGAGGCTCTTCCCACCTCCATGTCCTGAGATTATCTGCTCTGAGTGTCCCAAACATGCCAGGAGCCAACCTGGAATACAAGATGGCATTAGAACATTTCTGCTGGAAATAACTGAAGCCCAGCTGATTTCAAATGTTCCATTTCACTGAACTTTCTTTGCCATGTTTATGAGCTTTGGACTCTTTATAAAGGCAGGTGAAGTTCAAAGGGAGCCACTTAGAGCTGTCAGTTCTTGTGCTGGGAACTTAATTGGAGAAGTGCAAAGTCCTGGAATGCAAATGCTCATTGCTTTTCTACCTGTCAAAGTAAGTTACAATAAATGTGGCACGTTCTATCACCACTTGATCTCCTCTGTGGGCATTCAAACCAATCACACCCTCCCCTCTAACTGAACTTCTGGCAAGGCTCATTCCTGGGTCAGCAGCAGTACAGGGATGTTGTTTGCAGCTGGACACCTGCTGCCCGTGCCAGATGTTCCCAAGGGGAGATAAAGAGCTCTTGGTGCTGGTCCCTTCCAGGACCTGAAGGGAGCCTGCAAGAAAGACAGAGAAACCACTCTAAGAAGAAACTGACCTACCTAGCAAAAGTTTCCAGTCCCCAGGCAACTGCAAGTAACAAACCTGCTCTCAGGCTCAAAAAACCATGAAAAAAAAAAAAAGCAACAACAACAAAACAAACAAACAAAAAAGCCAAACAATCACAATAACAACTTTATATGCTACAAGACCTTGGAGCTACAAGACCCTCCGGGAGGGAATGGGGGTCTTCTTGCAAGAACCTGTAGTGACAGGACAGGGGAGAATGGATTCAAATTAACAGAGAGCGAGTTTAGATTTTTATGAGGAAAAAATTCTTTGCGGTGAGGGTGGTGAGACACTGGCACAGAAAAGCCCCTGGATCCCTGGCAGTGTCCCAAGCCAGGTTGGACGGGGCTTGGAGGAACCTGGAATAGTGGAAGGTGTCCCTGCCGTGGCAGAGGCGGACGAGATGAGCTTTAAAAGTCCCGTCCCTCCCAAACCATCCCGCGGTTCTGTGATTTCAGGAACAAGCGCCGCGCACCTGCCGTGACGTCACGCGGCTCTGACGGCACAGGTACCGCGCGTGACGTCACGGCGGGGGCGGGGCGGCGCAGGGAGGAGGGCGGCAGGTGGCGCGCACGGCCGGGCCGGCGATGGGGATGGGAATTGGGCCGGGAATGGGGCGGGATGGACGGGGCGGCCCCGCGCTCCGGCTGACAGCACAGCACGGCCCGGCCCGGCCCTGCCCTCCCGGCGCGGCGCGGCGCGGCGGGACTTGTAGTGCACGGCGGGCGGAGGCGGCCGGGCCGGCCCCGGGGCGGACTACAAGTCCCAGGCGGGGCGGGCGGCGCTGTGTGTGAGCCCAGCCGGCGGAGCGGAGCGGAGCGGGGCGGGCGGCGCGGCGGGGCTCGGCTTGCTCGGCGCCGCAGCCGTAACCTCGCGTCTCTCCCTCTCGCAGCGGCCGCGGCGACGATGCAGGCGGAGTCGGGGATCGTGCCGGACTTCGAGGTGGGCGAGGAGTTCCACGAGGAGCCCAAGACGTACTACGAGCTGAAGAGCCAGCCCCTGAAGAGCAGGTGGGGGCGCGGGTCCCCGGCGGGCGCGGGCGCGGAGCATCCCCGCGGCCGGAGCTGCGCGGCCGCCGAGCGCTCCGTGCCATAATAGCGGCGTTGTTGGCGGAGGGCGGGCCGGGCCCGCGTTATGTAAAGGGCATTGTTGGCCGTGCGGGCCCGGCTGTCACCCGGGGCAGCCCCGCTGGCAGCGGGGGCGAGGCCGGGGCCGCGCCTGCCCCGGTGAGCGCCGCGGCCGAGACCCCCTTTCCCTCCCGGAGGGTCTTGTAGCTGCAAGGTCTTTTAGTATCTAAGGTTGTTCTTGATTGTTTGGCTTTTGGTTGGGGCTTTTTTTTTTTTTTTTTTTTTTTTCTTGCGGGGTTTTTTGAGCCTGAGAGCGGGTTTGTTACTTGCAGTTTCTTGAGGACTGGAAACTTTTGCTAGGTAGGTCAGTTTCTTCTTAGAGTGGTTTTTCCCTGAAATAGACTCTGCTTGCTTATCTGGAGCGGCTGCATCGCGTAGATACGCTGTGTAAAGGGAAATAAGGCGGTCTGTGTGTGTTTCCCTCTCTTCTGGGCTTTGAGCGACCCGTTCGTCCTACTGCTGGGAGAATAAAGTCAGTGCTCTCCCGCGCCTTGAGCATCCACCTTGTCAGCTATGGCACGTCTCTCCGTCTGTTTTTCATTCAAAGAACCCTCCATTTCACCTCAACACTCTCCTTAGCAGTACTCTGCTGAATATAAGGTCATTGCTCTGAGTGTATCGTGTTTGTTGTTAGCCTGTCTCTATATTCGCGTTTTAGTTTTGAACACTGCTCTTCGTACGTCTGTGTGTAGTGGAAAAATAAATAAGAATGTAAACATTAAAAAGAAAAAAAGTGCTAGAATGAGTTTGGGTTGTACAGCCTGTCAGACAAACTTCAAAGTAAATAAATGACTTTTTGATCATTTTTCTGAATGTTTCAGAAACACTGAAGGTTTGTAGAAAAAGGTGTTAAAAATTCCGTTGCTGTCACAAAGGCTGACAGATGTGGGGCCACCTCCTGTGGCCTGTCTTCATGGCAGCCTTGCCTCACACCGAACCCCTGGTACAGCTCAAAAATGGTGCAGGTGTAGTGGTGGTGATGTACAGCCTGACAGGCCATCCAACCAAACGGAACTTGCCAGAACTCCTTTGCTCCCTAAGGTTATGCAGGGAAATTGCCATTACCCGGGTAATTATCTGAGAGCCAGGCTAATGTGCAGAGCAGATGGGGTTCACCAGCACTGATGGGCTCCAGCTGTGATGGAGGCAGCTGAGAGACACACAGGGCTTTGGCTTTAGTGCTCGTGTTGCCAGTGGAGTGCAGCAGTCATGACTACTGTGCCGTGGCCCAGTAGCCCTGTTTGTACCAGCTGTGTGTCCTAACTGGTGTGCAGGAGTTGTCCCTTTGTGGCTGTCCTCCCTGGAGTCAGCAGTTTGTCTGTGCTTTCCTGGCGTGAGCATGGATAGCAGGTCTGCCCTGGAGCTTAGGTGGCAGGTCTGCATTTGACATTGCACAGATGCTGCAACTGCTTAAATTTAATTCCTGTGACTTGATGCTGTGGGACCCAAATGCAGCCTTGTGTTGTTCACTTCTCTCAGGAAGAAGTGAATAAACTGTCTAACGAAGCACTGGAGTATTTTACTGTGTTCTGAATGTTGTCATGTCAAACTTCCCTGGAGTGAATTTCCCCAGTTCATCCTTACCTGATATTCCTGCAGAGACAGCACTGCTCAGCCTTTGGGTTTAAAGGGGTCTGTCATCCTGACATCCTGCTGGTGCCTCAGACCAATATCTGCCCTGATGTTTCCGGGACAGCTTTTTGGAGGAGTGACCAGCTCGTCCCAGTCTGCCTCGTGTCCTTCCACATGTAGCCATGTGTATGAGAAGAGGGAGCCCCCAGGGTAGAATAACAATCCATGGTTTTTCTGGCAGATAGTGAACTGACATGTTAACCTCAGTATGGAGCCTGCCGAGCTCACGTACAGCTCGTACCTTGAGGCAGAGTCTCAGCTGTCTTCCTGGTATTGTGGGAGATGGAGATGCAGAGGAGTCAGGGGCCCTGCCAGGTCCATATAAACCTGTCCCTGGAGCCAGGCTGATAAAACTTGACGATAACAGGAGGCAGAAGTTGCTCACAAACCTGTTTGTTTCGTGATCATATCTCAGAGGGCTTCTGTAGCCCTTCAGCTTTGCTCAGGCCTGGAACCAGTCTGACTGATGATTATCGAGGCTATCAGCATCACCCTGCTGCTTTCTCTGGTGGATGTAAATCAGGAGTAATTGCATAGCAGTGAGTGGAATAGCAGCAGGTCAGCGTGGTGTAGTTGTGGGACTGTGGCCATGGGAATTGCTTTCTTACCCTCTCCGCAGCCTGGCTCTGGAAGGGAGCCTGGGGAGCAGGCAAACCAGAGCTGATGTGAGGAGCTGAGTCTAAACAGCAATCTGCTCTTTTCCCTGGTGAGAACTGCTGATTTCCTAGCAACATTCAGGGCTTTCTCTGATCCTTTTAACCATAAGAGTTGAGCAGCATCCTTGGCTTACTCATAGCAGCTGAATTTGTGAGTACAGAGAAAATTTCATCCTGCTCAGAAATAGGTAAGGATGTCAGCGCTCTGAACCAAGAAGAAACAGTTTTGTTGACCAGTTTAACTCAGCCCTGCTGGTACTGTTGTCCTCTATGAAACTCTCCTATTTGCTTCCTCCCAGATTGCTTGTTTTCCAATATGTGACATCCAGTTAAAGATTTCTCCTCTCCAGTGTGCCCTCGCAGTTACTCCATCCCAGTTTCATAACTCAAGCCTGCAATCCAAAGCCGCAAGGGGTCCAATAATAAAAGCTTTTTGCAGTAAATACTGTACTAACTTAGGCCAAGCCACAATTGAATGCTAGAGGCCAAGTTAAAATGTAAGCCCAGCAAAAGCTTTAATCATAGGGGGTGGAGAGGATACATGGGGCTGAGCTAGATCAGTCAAACCCTGCTTCCCAAACCCTCCCGACTCATGAGATGTTACATCGTTGGGCAAAGTAATACCTACATTCATGGGATCTCTGGAATTTGCCACGGTCGAATGTCTTTGAAAACTGAGATGATGTTTCAGTTACTTTGGTTTCTCCAGAGTCAGTTTTCTCTGTGGGAGGAAAATGGGCTTTCAGGCTACCAGTAAGACAATGAGATTTACTTTTTTCCCCCTCATACTCATATTTTATTCCTCTCCTGCCATATTCACAAAGTATAATAATTTTAATCTGCAAGTACATACACTTAAATATGTATGTGTTTATGTAATGAACAAGCAAATAAGATTTGTTTCCTGGTACATGCAGTGTACAATGAAGTCGATGGAGTTTTATTACCAAAAGTAAACACAGATCCTGATGTGCCTGCACGCAGTCAGCAGGGCACTGGAGGCTTGAGTTACATGTCTAATGTGGATTCTTTAAATCATTTGGCAATGTTTTGGATGTTAAACTGGTATCTGAAGGTAAAGGCTGTACAGCCTGCTATTGCACTCTGAACCAACCCAGGTGTGGCAAATGCAGCAAAATTTTCTGTATTAAATTGATTTTCTCTGTATTTTTTTGTTGTCTGCAATGTGTGGCCGTTTGGATGGTCTGTGCAACGTTACAAGCACCAGCAAATTATTGTCAGCTGTTGTAATTTACTGCCATGCTCTTAATAAAACCTGCAGATAAATTACTGCTATTTGTGCCCTTTTCTGTTGCCTATATTTTCAAACTGGTGAAAAAGCACCTGAATGATGCAGTTACTGAAGTATTTTTAGTGGAAGAAAATATTAGGAAATGCGTTTAATTTGCATGGTAGTTTCTTAGCAAGCTTATTTTTGTTTTATGAGCAATAACGTTGAGATGTAGAGTTTGTCATTATTAAAGCAGTAATGTCTTTATAAAATTCTCAGAATTCCTGTTGTCCTTTTCCTTTGTGCAAACCTTCAATATTTTACTTATATCAGCTGGTGCCTCATCTCTCTCCAGTTAGGATTCACTATAAAGCATTCCTTTTTGGTTTTTTCCTCTTATCTAGTGCTCAATGCTGAAGTCTTGATTTAATTAAAGCTACTCTTTTAATACACAGTGATTGTTGAGGAAATATTAATTTCGCCAAATAGACACACATTTTTGAAATGTGTGCTTACTCTGGAGCCAAAGAGGACTCTTCTAAAGTGCCCTAGTGCCTTAGCCTGCAGATGATCAAATTTAATTTTGTAAATGAACTTTGCAGCGTGATTGAATTTGAACTTGATTACATTAGGCTTAACATTGAGTTTGTGCCTTATTGGAGGTAGTCTTTTCATATTACTGCTATTTATGGATCTTATTCAAGTGTTTTATATTCTGGTTGGGTTCTGCAATGCAGTTTGTTCAAGCTACTGCTTATATCTGTTCCAGTTGTGCAAGAAGTGGAAAATATCCTTTATTTAGAACAGGTCACATGTTCTTGCATCCAGGAACCGTGTCTCAGTGTGATTAAAAAAAAATAAAAAATGTATCTTGGAGGAACAGATTTAAAAAGTTCCTGAAATATTTTTCCGTCTGTTACAGAGGAGCATTACATATTTTAAACTAAAAGGTAATAATAGCAGAGCTGGAAGTGCTACGTAGGCCAGCACTGCCTGAAATCAGTGGTAAAAGTCTGAACCGACGTCAGTGGGAGTCGGGCTCAGCCAGAAGTATGGCTCTGAAATCTCTCCGGTAACATTTTTGTGAGTGAGTCAATAATTCCATGTTTATTCTGCACCTCAAATTCGCTGCACTGGGAAGGAGACCCTCACCGCATCTTTTTGTACTTTTTTTGTTTTTGAAAACAGTCTTAAAAGGAAAGGCTGCTGTTGGAGTGTCTGTGGTATAAACATGTGGACACAATAAGTGGTATTTCCGTATATTTCTTTACACAGGGAGCCGGTGCTGCTCCCTGTCTGTAGCACAGCATTTTCCATGGTGAGAGATCCTGGGTGACCTTTTCTCTCCTGCAAAACTCTCACTCTGTTATTTGCAGTTAGGCCTTTGCTATTTAGCAAGGAAACAGAAATAGCCCATGAAATTCAGTTCAGCATTTGCTTTGATACGAACTATTGAGCGTCACCTTTTTGCTTCCCTGGCCTGCTTTCCTCGGGAGGGTTTTGTGTGGCTGCCAAGCTGATCAGAGAGGGCACAGATATTTTGAGGCTGAGCTGGCTGCACTGACTGTGCATCTTTTAGCAAGCACATGTGTTTGCTTTTTATTTATCAGACTGTTGGCTGCATTAGTTGTGTATAAGTACACATGCATTCCGCTTGAAATAAATCCGTAATTTTCTGGTGAGCAGGAAGCTTCCCTGCCTGGCTGCTGTTGATTTACAGATTCCAGGTGATAATTTGAATCAATATATTCTGTCTCTTAAAAGGCTGAAAATAAAGCTGTGCAGCCCTGCTGATGGAGAGCTGGGCTGCCCCTGGCACTGCTCATTTCCCGACATAGAGTAGAGGTCATTTCACAAGCTTCTGGTCTAGAATTTGTGTGGCTGCTGTGAACCTAGCCATTGTCATTAACAAGTCATTGCAGAGCCTCTTGTGCGCTGTGTGTGTTTTTATTTGGCACTTAGGGCAATGTATCAGAGGTCCTTTCCAGCACCGTGGTAGGCAGCATGACTAATTCCTGCTGTACAGTCTGGTCAGGATCTAGAAGAAAACTGGGAAGCAAGAGCAGAAGAGATTTGCAGATGTTCTGTTTTACAAGCTAATTCAGCCTCTTAACCATGTTCTCTGATTAAAAGTTGATTGGGAAGAAATCAGTACAGCTGCTTAAAAATGAGGGTACAGGAGAAACCTGTTCTGACACTTAATGATGCTGTCCTCCTGTTTCTATGTGTGCTCTTAAAAGCAACGTGCTTTAAGACTTTGAAAATGAAACAGAAGGAGTAATTCTCTGTTTACTTTTCTGCTAAAAAAATTTGAAATTTTGTGTTGACTGCTAATTGTCTTCTGTGAACAATCTGCCGTTTCAGTGCTGGGAACAAAATGAGAGTCCAACTTCCATTAAGCTGGTCAGGCTCTTGGCCATCATTGTCTGTCTCGTTCTATTTTGGATTCAGAAAGTTTTTTAAATACACAGGCTGTAACGTTTTTGTTTGGAAAAATTCACTGGTTTTTAATACAATTTTTTTTCTGGAGAAAAAACAACATGATTAAGCAGCCTGGCATGGCAGATTTTGCTGGACAGTTAACCATTGCATTACTATCATATTATACAAAACTGTGATGCTTTATTTTTAATTATCTCTAGTTAAACAGGAACAGTACAACTAGTGGGTTGTGCGTAGTTTTATACTACATTTCATAGTGGAGAAAAAAAATAGCGCAGGAAAATGAATTTTATTGCATATTCACAGTATAACCATGCCACTGCTTTATCTGTAACAGCTGTGAAAAACCTGATGCTGCTTTGAGTGTCAAGATTGAAATGTTCAGGTTCACTGGAGCTAAAATCTTGGAAGATGGACTCCAGTCCATGTGAGGCAGAAGTTAAGTGCAGTTTTCAGTGTTAGCCACCCCAAGGCTCTGCTTGCTCTGGGTGGGCACTAACAGTTTTTGGGGTGCCTTATAAAAGGCTTTAGTATCTTTGCCCAGAAGTTCAGCTTGTGGTTTGCATAGGCATTAGTCACTGTTGCCCGTGGGCTTCACTGAGAGTGTTTCAGAGAGGTCATGGCAGTGTCCAAGTGAAGCAGGATAGTGTGGGGTATCACTGGTACAAGCACAAAAATGGTGACAATTACTAAGGAAGGCTTGCACTACAACTCACAGCTAATACTTCAACACTAATAGTGCCTTTGGATTGAGCTCATTTTTTCTGGTAACATCCCTGCTGCAAGGGCTGCTGTGATGTTTGTGTTAGCAGCTTTCTGCCAAGCATGCAAGCCAGGGGCTGCTGGTTTTTAGCTTTTTTTTTTTCTTCAGTGGTAAGTGATTATGTAGAAATACTCTGTAGGCTCCCCCTCCCTGACCTGCTGCTTGCAGTTGCTGCATGGACTGGACTGGCAGGTTGAAGGGCAAAATTGTGTTGCTGTGATATATAATTACTTCTTCCAGCATGAGCCAACAGAGCAGCTTGCTGTGATGATTGTTACGTATACTGCTATGTAAAACAGAATGCAAGTGTAATGTGGGGTTGGGGCTAGTATTTTAATGTTGTAATTAGCAGCCTCTAACCGTAAACAAGTTTTTTTTTAAATCCGTTCCCATGAAGATTATTCCTTTACAATGCAGGCGGACATACATTTGCAGATGTGGAGTTTATGAATTCTGTGTTCCTTGCAGAAATGAGCATCAAGAGCAAACAAGTGCCTTTTTTTCAGACCCTTTTTCTCTTACTCTAGAGCACCTCAGGTGTGGTGGCTCCAGGTGGCTGGAGCCCACTCCTGCAGTTGGTGTTTCATAGGGATATTACAGCTCAGGGAAACAGTTGCATTGGAGATGATGCTGCAGCTGCCACCTCTGGGAAGACTTGGATTCATCCTCCTCAACTGCTTCCCAGAAAACATTGATCTAGATTCACAGGTATGTTGCACCTTCCTTTGTGCTGCTCTTCTGGCACAAAATGGGCATAAACCCACCCGAACCTGCTGCTTGGGCTGCTGTGGCTGGGGAGAGCATGCTGGGGGTCTGGTCTTCTCAGACCACCCTGTGAGGCTGCTTCTGGAGATGGCACTGAAGTTTTGGAGAGTTGGAAGGATGTCTGTGTCTGTTCAAACCTACAAAAGCAATCTTTGTGTGCAAGGATTATGTGTCTGATTTGGTCTAGTGTTACATTAAAGAATTTATTTGGGGTGAATTCTGAGAAAATCCGGGTGAATATTGATATTTTGGGTTCCTGGAAAGATGTTGATAATCTGAGATATTTAGGTGCTGGAATGTTGCCAGTTTTAATGTGTTTTAAGCAGCACGATGATAACATAGTATATTGTTAAAGCTTGCCTGTAACCCAGATGCTGAGATGCTGTCTCTTTTCTTTGCAAATATGTGACAACACAGACTGCTGGGGGAATGGGAGAAACGAGTAGGGCAGGGGAGTTGGGGTCTGGAGGTGGGAGAAAAGAACAAGAAGTGGGAGCAACCAGAATGTCCCAGATGCAGGATGCTTTGTAGGATGGAGACTGAAGCAATCAATGATTGTTGCTAATCTTACTGCCAGCCATCCTGTTGTAACATACAAACACATAAACCAGAAACTACTGTGATCCTTTCTGGAGGAGAGGCTGCCAGCTAGAAAACTTGGGCTGGAGGTACAGTTTCAGGCTGAGAAGATGGGAGCAGACTTGGAGGCTGTCAGATGGTGAGAAATTGGGAATATGGGCAAGGGGAACATGTGGTTCTGGAGCTTCAAACTGGGAGGTCGGAATAATGCCATAGAAGTGGAAAAGGATCTGAGAGATCTGAGTGGGAGAGCCTAGCTGAGCATGTTCTGTGCACATGTACTATTTCCTTTCAGGATTCTTTGGGTTTTTAGCTAAATAAAGGAGAGAACTTGTGTAAAGTATGACTTTGGAAATGCTTTTTCTGGATGTGTAGCTGCATGGTAATATGCAGCTGTAAAGCCAAATTAGGAATACAAACCCTTTCTATAATGTTTGTGAACTCCGTCCTGGATAAAAGTTGTAACCTGAGAGAATGAAATCAGAATGGTATTGACATGTGTACACATGCAGGAGGGAATGAATTTAGAGAAAAGCAAAGGGAAAAAAAACTAGGGGCTGTTCATTGGAAGTTGGAAGGAGTTCAGGGTCTCTTGCACTGTGTCCCCTGAATGCCATTAACTGCTGTGTTTGGGTTTCTGCTCAGTCTAGCAAGCTTTATTTTATTTGTAGCAAATATTTACAACTCTACCCAAGCTCAGCCAGCTAAAGGCACATTCCAGCTGTCAGTCTGTCTAGTGAAGCCACAGGCATGGTTCACGAGAGTTGCTGGGATCATTTATTTATTTACTGCCGTTGTATCACAAAGGTTGCTATCAGATAAATAATTATTCCACCCTCGGAGAAGGTACACTATAAATCTGCTAAGCTGCTCCTTTGTTTGTTAGGCTCGTGCATAATGAGTTTGGAATTTAAGATTAGTAGTGTGCTGTGCAAACTGCTCATTTTGTGACCTCATCCTCGGCTGGGCTCGCCTGCCCCTCCACCTGTCACATCCTGTTGGACACTTGGGGCTATGTTCATTAGGGGAACTTTGGCTTAGCCTTGCGTCATCTCATTTTTATGTCTTCTGTTGCCTAGTGGAATTTAAAAAAAAAAAAACATGAAGTGGGTGTCTGGGTTCCTTAAAGAACTCAGGGGTGGCTTCAAAGTAGCTGGTGAACATTGGCCTGGAGTTTGGGAATGCCTGAGTTGGCCAGGGAAGGCTCAAGAGGCTGCTGGTGGTGCTGAATGTGTCCCACCAAGAGTCAAATCCAGGGGAGCTGTTGCTAAATCCCTGCTCAGAGTGACGTGCCCAGGGCAGGTGTGCTCTTACAGAAATGAGGAAGAGCAGGTAGTATGACATCCCCCTGCCCCAGCTTTGTCCACTCAGCACATAGAAGTTTTGAGTTCCAGTCCTGACTGTGACTCAAGACACAGGATTCAAAGTGCCCACTGTCCTTGGGAGTGCCAAAACTAATAAACCATGGGCTTTTCGAGGTGTCTTTTTTTGCAGAAGCTACTCCAGTTTGCTTTGTATAGTGTTGCTTGAGCCTGGTAGGGGCAGGAGTGACTTGGTGTAGCACAAAGCAGAGAATATTTGCATGGGATTGTTCTGACTTTGCTCCAGAAAATAGTTACTTGAACAAAGTGGAGCAGCTCTACCAGGAAGCAAGTAAGATGTGCTCAGAAATTAGACAGTTTTCAGTTCCATATGAAAGGTCCAAATCTCTGTAATTGAGACCATAGCATGACATATGGGTCTGCTCCAAGTAAGAGTGGTGATATTTGGGGCAGAGAGAGTTGGATGAGGGGGAGGAGTCCTGAAAAGTTGCAGGAAGGCAAGGCAGTTGGAGGGTGGTATGGACTCTGATGCTCAAAAGGCCTCTCAGAGTGGTGTGTGTTGGTGAAGAAGCTTCAGGCAAAGGTGGATATTAAGACTGACGACAAACACACGTTAGTTCTTAGGAGTGCTTCATTTTCTAGGAATGTTAAGTCATTTGTGGTACAGCAAAAGGAGCTTGAATCTGTGTAGAAACAAGTTACAAAGAAGTAAGGTGAGTAAGGCAGGAGCTGAATTAAGATTATGTCTGTATCACAAACTTGTTTTTTAATTTAGCTTGTTGCACAATTTACAGTTTCAATCTAATTGCAAAATGACTGTGCAAGTGATAATTTGGTTCCCAGCTAATGCAACTTTTGATACTGTACAAAGCTGTGCTGTAGGAGCTGTTAGCCATGAAGCTGCTGTGGGCCAGCAAGGACTTTCTGTTTTTCAAATGTGTCGAGTAATGTAGAGAAGTGGGAAATGGGCCTGCCTGTTAGGAGGGTCTCAAAGGTGCTGGAGTTGCTCCTACAACAAAACCAGTGTTGGCTGGAAGGGGCCTGGTTCTGCTGCTGGATATTTTCAGAGCTGGAGAGGGGGTCTTCCTTGGAGCATTTTTGGTATTTGCCAAGGAATTGGCTACCCTACCTATATAGCAGCCTCCTGCTTTCCAGGAGAGATCCCTCCGAGCAGGCAGAAATTGCTGTCTTTGCAAAGCAGTCCTCCTTTGTGGAGGAGTCATAATTATCCCTCACTTAGCCTTTCTAATGAAGAGTTGTGCTGGGGTGCAAAGATGTCCATAAGGCAAAGTTTCCCTGTCTGTGCCTGCAGTGGTCTCTTGCCCCAGTTTGGGATGTGTGTTCTTGGTTCTCAGGTGGGATCTTCGGGGAATTGCTCTTTGAAACTGGAGACCCTTTGGCTTTTTGCCTTGCAGCACCACTTGAGACTGTAAATAGACCTGCATAGGAACAGGTCCAGTAATCTTGTGTTCCTGAATGCTGCTCTGCTGTGCTGGGCACCAGCTCTGTGAAAGGAGGCTGCTGAGAAATGGTGGCTCTTGCAGTGAGCTTTGGCCCAGGCACCTGGTGGTGTCTTTATCAGCTGGTGTTGCCACCATTTCCATCCTCAGAGCTTTTCCTGGGCAGCCTGAAGAGCTGTTTTAGGGAGGCACAGAGGGGAGCTGGAAGCGTCCTGCTCTCCCTGAGAGCATCGCTGCACTGTCGCTGTGCTGCAGGGCTGGGGATGAGGACAGCAGCACTGCAGGAGAAAACCTGCTAATGATCTACAGAATAAATACTTCAGCGATTTCTTCCCCTTTGAGAAACTGGGTTTAAGTACTGAGTTTGCTCACTGGCCTGTTTTCCCCTCTCATTTTTGGGGTGTACTCAGCAGGGTGGTGCTGGTTTGTGTGATGACCAGTCCCATCCCCTGCTGTGGGATAACTCCTGCCCCGTTGCTATGAGACATTCTAGTGAGATGCCATGTAAAAGGGATGGATATCCATCTCTGACTGCAGAGATAATTTTTTTGTGGCTCATCTTTTGCTGATCAGTTTTCTGATCCAGCTGGTGGTGGATTTGAATGATTTCAGGTGTTGTCGTGTAATTATATGGATGCTTGTTTCCGTATCTGTAATTTAATTCCTTTGCTTTGAGATTTATTAAATAGCACGTCACTGAAAATTGCAGTATCTGTCCTCATCTCTTCTCAGTGGGTTTATTTTCTGTGGCAAGGACTTTCACAGCTCTTGAAATTCTAAATCTGTAATCACTATTTAATCTAAGACAGTTTTCCCTGTATTTAAGAGCTGCAGAATCAGGCTGTGCTTTGGAGAAAATAGCAAATTTGCTAAATTTGGCTACTTGCAGAGTCATTCAAAGTACATAGGTTGTTCAGCAGGTGCTCTTTGGCTTCTTGTGCTGTAGGGAATGCTGAGTTTTGGAGGTTAAGTGGGTGGGAATGCAGTTCCTCCTTTCTGCATGTAGCACAGGAAAAATTAAGTGGTTGAACTGTGTACCATTTATTTGGTGGCACTTACAGCTGCAGAGCACCCCTGGCAGCAGAAAGATGGGTCCTCTAGAACTGCAAGATTGTATTGATTGTGCTGCATTTCTGCTGGAACAAAAATATAATGGGCTCAGCATTTGCACTTTGCACTTGTGCATTGTTTTCTCTTTATTTTGTGTATTTAGAAAATGCTATGCTTTGCAGACTGCTGGTTTGGTATTTTCTGTGGAATGAAAACCATCTGGATAATTTAACTGAATTTTATCGAAGTTTTTGGGAACAGGCTCTTTTCTGTTTCCTGGCATCTTGTTAGAAGAAGATGAGAATTTGAGTTAAAATTCAGGGAGGTGTCTGATGTGCTGGAATTTTAGAAGCAATTTGGGCTTGTTTGAGGTTGTAGAAGTAATTGTAGAAGTAAATTGAAATATTAAAATGATGTATAGTGTCTCCCAGAAACATTCTTCCTGAGCAAATGCCTGCATAGACTGTCCTCCCCCCTAAATGTACTTTAAATCTTTGGCATAGTGGGAGCTACGAGCTAAGAAAGCATCCAGTGTTCAGGATGAGGCTTCTTTGAAAGAGATCAGACTTAAATGCCAGCTGAAGTTAAGCATATGTTTAAAGATCTGCCTCAATCAGACCTTTGTTCAACACAACACATCTGTGTTTATTTCAGAATCCTAAATAATTCAATTGGTTTTGTACTCGTAGGTTTCATCTTGTTGCAGCCCGGGCGTGTAACAAACACAGGAGGGATCCATCAAGCCTTAAGCATGTGAGCTGTGCTGCTCGGGACTATTTGTGCTTCAGTTTCAGCTCATGGTTTGAGCTTAAATCCGTGTTGTTGGCTTGGGAGAAGAGTGTTCAGCATATGGCAAGATCCTAAATCTGATGTACTTTCAAGGCTGACACTGTGATTTTAATATGTTCCATTTTCATCAGTATACTACTTAGAAAAGTGAAAAATCCCACTAGAAAAAGATAAATTCATAATATTTTCAACATGCAGAATTAACTGAATTTTGCTATAGTCAGTTTAGCAGGGGATGAGCTCTATCAGCTGTTTTTTTATTTTTCTCTTTTTTTTTTTTCCCCCAAAAGACTTAACTGCCCATTTAGTTTCTGATGTCCTGGTGATAATGTTTGAGATGAGTGTTTAGAACTGCACATGCTTGTATCACAGAGCAGTTCCTTCAGCCCCCACATGTGTGTTTGCCTGCTGTGACAGTGAGTACTCGTGTAGCTTCCCTGGAAAAGGAGCTGGATATGACCACAGATTTCTGGATCCAAAACTGGGTTGTTCTCAAAGCCAACCACAATGTTGTCAAGTCTGAAGCTGGGTGTCACATGGACAGGATCTGAAAGTTTGGAATACGGTTATTTCCAACCGTCTGAAGCTTTTCCCAGTGGCTAGACAGACTCGCAGAGTCACTGAGGTGACACCTCTGCAGATCATCTTGTCCAGCTCCACTGCTCAGAGCCACGTCACGCTGGCTTTTGAGTATCTCCAAAGACAGAGACTTCACAGCTTCTCTGCATGACTTCTTCCAGTATTGATGACCCTCACAGTGAAAAAAGTGTGGAGCTTTTTTTTTTTGTGTTTTGGGTTATTTTTTGAGTTATACATAAACTGTTTGCTGCCTTCTGTGTCCCAGGGCACACAAGATGGACTATGCAGGAGGCTGCACATCTCCTCCCCAAGCTGCACTCCCTCAGCTTTGCTTTCTGAAGTAAAACAAGGGGCTGCATTTCTTACCAAAACTATTGGGGTTTCCCCTAAAAGCAATGGATTGTACAGGTCAAGCTTAAGACCTAGTGGGCAAAACTTCTGCATCCTTCAGTCATGACTCTAGGGCTGACAAGTTTTCTTCTTCATTTTGATTCAACCGTGTTTGATGCAGATTAGTATTTAGCTTTGCCATTGCCCATTGTGGATGGATGCAAAGCACCCTACAACATAACCTTGCATTTAATGAGCAGTTCAGCCCAGAGCAGAGGTTGTCCAGTGCTGCAGAACTGTGCCTTGGTGTTGTTTGTGCAGAACATTTGACAGATGCTCACTGCTTGTGATGTTATCTGGACTGTTTTAACATGTATAATAATTCCACCAGGCTGTTGACTAAAATATTCCTGTTCTTTGATGCACCAGCACTAACTTGTCTGCTGTGAATTCATACACTGAAGTTGAAATTACTTCCAAAATAGTAAACATTAACTTTGGCCATGTCTTGCTCTGGGATAATTCTAGAATCAGTTCCTCGGTGAGCTGTGCACAAAGTGGCTTTCTGTAAGCTGTAGCTTTTTCTGTTCATCAGGACAGCATACAATGCACTTTGGCCAGGCTATATGAAATACATATCACATGGAATTGAGCATCTCATCTTTAGCTGGGACTGATCTTGTCTTGACTCTGTAGAACTATGCTTCAGTTTCATGCAGATTGTTTTTTGGCAGCTTCAAGGGCCGACAAAATGGAGATTTTAAAGAATATGTTCTTTAACATAAAAAAAATTCAGTGGAATTACTGGAAAGGTTTATTTCTGAGATCTTCCGGGGTAAAATTAAGTGTGGCACTTAAATAAAAGTCTTCAGTGACACTGTGAATGACAAGTAGGAGTACAGTGCTGTGCCCTGCCATAGCAGGCTCACTTGATTTACTTGGTATCAGCCATCAAGATGACCATGTTCAGTCTCCAGTCTGTGTTTTCTGAGGCTGCCTTCATTTCTGTGTATTCTCCAGCTCTGACATGTTTGGATAATTGCAGTTGACTGGCAATAGCAAAACATGAAGTATAGAAAATAAGCCATGTTTACTGTTCCAGACTTCGTTCCTTTTGCATTTCCAGTAACTGTTGAGAAATAAGCAGAAAGCTACAGGTGATTTCCCAAAGCAGCTTTTTCTGGGGGAGAGATGAGATTCCTTAATGCCATCTAAAGCTCCAAAGGAACCCAAGATCCTGTAGATTCAGTGGTCTTCTTACCTCACTATTTTAGATGAGGATGATGTGCATTTATGTAATCCTTATCTTGTGTAGATTAGAGTGACTGCAGATGGTTAACAGTGAGCAGCAGTACCCTGCACTCTCAGGGTACTTATGGCATGGTTAGCTGTTCAGTGCTTGGGTGACAGAATTAACACCATGTGAATGCTGAATGTTGGCAGATCTTGATAGCAGTTTTTGCTTCTACCTGTAATTCATGAAATGAGATCTCTTTTTACCCACTGCTTTTCATTGTCTCCCCATGTTTATCCTGAGGCTCAGTGGTGTGGTCGAGGCAGGTGGGGGCGAAGTCTGGACATCTGCTGACAAGGCCATCACAAAATGCCACTTGAGTGGCTCACTGCAAATGCAAGATGCTGGATCAGGGTCCTGTCCCCTGTCATCTGTGTAAATGCGGGATCCTGGGAGGTCTTAATGTGTGAGCTGCAGCTTGAGTAAAGCTGTTGGGGCAGTTTAACTCTGCAATGCTTAACTTCAATTAAGTTGTCATGTTTAGCATTGCTTTAGGCATTAATAGAGTTTTACTCTCACTTAAAAATCTGGTTTAGTAATTAACCTCCATTTTATTCTGGAGTTCAGAAGGTGCTCATTTAGTGCAGCGAATCTAATGTCATGTGAATTAAAACATGAAAGATATGCAGTAATGAGAAACTGAAACAGGGTAGTGCAGAAATTTGATTATATGCAGTTTACAGGGAGCTGAGTTCTTAATGAGAAGTGTGTTAAAGGTACAATCTTGCCACTGCACTTGCAAGTTTAAGGGATGTTCTGAATTAAATTGGAAGTTAGTAGTAATGTTGCACACTGAGTTTTTGTTGCACTGAGGTTTTATTTTACAGCTTTTTCTGAAATGTGGACATGGGATGGCTGTGACTGTACAACTACCAAAAGGTGTGAGGCATTTGTAAGGGCTGGGAGAGGTGTATAAAGATGAAGATCCCCTTTTCTGTTCTAATAGAAGTCTGAGCCCAAACTCCAGGATATTCTGCAGAGTTTGTTTTTGGAGAGAGGTGCAGAAGGTGGTACATAAAGGAGAATTACACCCACAGGCAGCAGAATTGCTCCACAAAAATCGGCCTGGTCTCTGTGATTTAGTTGGTAGAGATCTTCATGCTACTGTCCCTGTATTTGGCATCCTGCCACAGCCATTAGTCTTATGAAGAAAAGTCCCCATCTCCTTTGACAAGGGGACAGTTTAACTACTCCCAGTACTGAGTACACATGTGTTTAATTCTCCTCAGAAGGTGTCAGTTTATTGCACGTATGGTGTGTGGAATATGTGCCAACTGCTAAGTCCTGTGCTTTCCAGGCTGGACTGCTGGCATCAAACCAGTTCATACAGGCTGAATTGCCTTTGGGTATGAGGTACAGGCCCTCAAACAGCCTGGAAATCTGCACCAGTTTCTGCTGCCCAAGAGTTTTGGGTGACTGCAAGGATAAAGCACAAGTTTCCCCTTTTATACTGTACATTGCATGCACAGAATGCTGATTACGCGTCTCTTTTTGGTCTGGGAACCAGAGACTGCGTAACAGATACAGTTCAGAACGTGAACATTAGCAGAGCAATGCTGTCTATCATGCTTTTGCCCTTTAATGTGCCTTCTCACATGAAAGTTCACCTCTACCAATACTTTGTCATTGTCTACTTCAGAAAGTGTTGGAGGTGAAGATACAGAAGGCTCAGTGTTTTTCCAGCCATCTCCTCTCTGACTTAGGTATGTGAAATCAAAGGCTTTGTGTTCCGCTAGCATTTGAGTGATTTAAGGTAAAAAATAGCTTCTTATCACTTACTTAGCTACTTGATTTCCAAGGCAGTAATGTGGGGTAAAAGTTCACCTCACGCGTGTCAGAAGGACTCTGCACTGCACGGGTGTGGTTTTGTGCTACACATCATCTCTGCCAGGTATGGCTGTGCCCTGTCCTGAGAAGGATCTGGGCTGCTAAATGACTGCAAGGAGAGCTGATTTATCTCACTGATTCAATGGGAAGGGACCATACAAGCTCAAAAATAGAAAGTTTTCCATCTGCTGACACAACTGACTTGTGCTATGGCCACGCAGTTACAGGACCCAACCCAAGAAAGGATTGAGAACCAGACTGTGGGCCAGACTCCTCCTGCTGTGGCAGCTTGCAGTTATGCTGGGTGGGATGGAACTTAAAATCGTGTTGCTGACTTTATAAAAACATGGTAGAAGTCATGTGTCAGTTGCATGGTTGCCTGTGGTTGTTTCTTTGTATGCAGTTGAATTTTGCTGTCTGAAAACCAGCAGTCCGGTAGGAAGTTGTGACAAGTACCACACTTAGAGCCAGTGACACCTTTACCACTGAATCCAGTTTGAGGGCTTTGTGTCTGACTGTTGACATACCGAATTTCTGAAATGAGCAAGAAGCATATGCCAGTGGTCTGCTAACCTGCCAGGGCTCTCTTCTTGAGCTTTATGCTTACTCCATAGGAGCCATGACCCAAAAATACAGGCTCACCAAGCTAATCATCTTACAGCTCAAGCATAGTTGGGTTAATTCTGTGTAATAATTTACTGCTGTCAGCTCTACAGCAGGAGTTATCTGTGTGCAAAGTCCTGGTTCATAGCAAACACCACGTAATGCAGGTTAACACTAACCCCTCTGACTGCAGGCTGAGCTAAACTGGCTTAGAACACGCTGGCTGTTGTCTAACCACACACGTGGCTGCTCTGTCTGCTCTGCTGCTGGATGGTAACTTATTTAGCCAAGGGATTTTGATGGACTGCTGGAGGCCTGGAACTGTTTGTGATGACTGAGGCTCTGATGGCCAAGTTGTCCTATATTAATCCATTTTCCACAGAAGAGAGAAAATGTAGATGAAGAATGAAATGGAGTTAAATTCTTCCAGTGAGTAGCTGCTGCTGGTAACTGTGGACTAGTTTGACAGGGTTCACATCTGTGTTAACTTTCAGAAGACAACATGAAGCTATTATGCAGTTACTACCCACTCCAGGATCTGCACATCAATTAGGAGAGGCTGCTTACTCATGCTCCTCAAAAGTTGTGCCAAAATAGCTATTACATTATGTCAGAGCCCATATTTTCATCCTGAACAATTAATCAGAATAGAAACCTTGTTTCTCCTCAGCAGCTTTGAATATAGACCTACAACTTTGATACATGGTGCTTTCAGCTGTACTGGTTGAAGAGGGCTTCTCTGCTGTTGACACACATCAGGGAAATTGTGATGAAATGTGATATTATTTTGTCAGCAGGATGTCTGGGAAGCTCCAACAACACCATCTTCTGTAAACAGCTTTAGTTCTGTGTTGTGATTTATCCTACTGTAACACTTTGGGTCCCTGCTCAGGACACAGCATCCCCGTGCTGCTGGTAGGTGCTGTGTGAGCATGAGGGGAGGTGGTGGGCTGCTTCACAGCAGCTCTGCCATCTGAGAATAAGACACAAGAAGCAGATGGCTGCAGGGGGAAACAATGAGGCAGAGCTGTCAGCGTGATGGGATGGAGTCCTAGCACACCCACTGCCTCGCTGTTGGCAGAACCCTGCTCCATGTCCTGCCCAGGAGAGAGCTCTTGATGGACTTAGTTGGGGCAGGTACACTTGGAGGTATCTCTGAGCATCTTCCTTCGTAAGTGAGATAAAGCACTGGGCAGGTGTTGTTGGAGAAATGTGGCATTGTTGGTGACCAGCTTTCCTTCTCCAGAATCAGGAACCTGGGGCTCTGCATCCCAGTCCTGTCCCCTTGGGTATATGTGGTGGTTTATTACAGCCCAGAGCTTCATGGCAGCAGGGCCTTGGACAGGTGTAGGGTCTCAGGTAAGGTGTGATATGCCAAGGAAGTAATGCCTGTGGTGAAGTGACAAAACCTGTTGTAACGAAAAAAGAATATTTTCTTTACTGATGTTTCTGGTATTAGACGTGGAGCAACATGGAGACACATTTGTCTCCTCATTTTCCAGGCTGTCCTCCTATAAGAGCTGCCTGCTAATGCTATTCAGGAGCTCCTCTTGTGGGAATATTTGTACTGTGCAGCACAAAACTCGAATGAGGATTCTATACAGAAAACCGTATGATCATCCTGATGGCCAGACTAAGCTCCGTGCTGCAATTCTTGATCCTAATTCACAATTTTCTGTCTTTTTTGTCTTTTGCCAAATACCTTTAGTGCTGAGAACATTATAACTCAGAAAAGATGGTATATGATAAAAATAGAAGCACTTGCTCCAGTTCTTCCATATGTTAATAGCTGGATTTTCAGGCAAAAGATTCCAGTAAGGTGTGCCAGCAGTCTGAATACCTGCATGTGCTGTGGCCCTCTTTTCCATGAAAAAGCTGTTTGGGTTGGAGACAAGGGTGAAGTCATTAGGAGTTTGGTATCTCTAAATTGGATCCAATTCCATGTGATTTTATTAGAAGAAGTGAAGTATTGTAATTCCTGAGGTACTTGCAAGGTTCTTGCTTTGGAAATCCTGTCTTTCTTCAGTTTATTTCTTCTCCATTGGAAAATTGTGAGTGCATAACTTCAGCACACTGTAGGCCATCTGGAAATAGCTGGAGCAGGCTGAATTACACATTACATTTGATAAAAACTTTTCAAAGACCCTTTCTCTGGGGAAAGGGAGGGTAGAAGCCTGGAAAAAGCTTTAATAGGAAAAACAGACAGAGATTAGGGTTCAATGATTAGGAAATTATGGTAATGTTTTCATTCAAAGAAAATACACAGGCAGAGATATTAGAGGATGATTGAATAAAAATGCTGAACCATCAAAGTGGTCCCTTGCCAATGGCTGTTCTCTTGGTTTGTTCTTTCTTCTATCAGCTAATGTATAGGACTTCAAGATCCAAACCACTTTTCCATTATTTCACATGGTACCTACCTGGATTAAAATAAAAGTAAACACATTAAATAATACAGGCTTGTAGGGAAAGTAATAAGCTTAAGCCAGTAGTTAAAAAAAAAAGGATTTGGTTGTTTGGGAGGCTGTGGAGGTAGTTTAGAAGGCTCTGAAAGATTGAGCAGTTTCATGGACCAACCAGACACTGAAGGCAGCTGGGCTGGAGTTGCTCCATCCCTCAGTGAATGACTGGATGCTGGAGGGGAGCAGAGCACTGAGAGTAGCTGGGCTTGTGTCCTTTCCCACTGGAGACAGCACAGAACGTGACTCTGCCTCTCCCATGCACTTTCCCAGCACCTGGGATCTGGGCACCGCTCAGCCAAGCTCTGGCAGGTTGGATGTCTCCTTCCTCCTTTCTCTCGTTGTTTCCAACCCAGGAACAACTCGTCAAAGTGTGGACTAATGAATCATTGCAAGTGCTTGATGTGTTGGCAGCTCCTTGCCACCCAGCTTCACACTCTGTTCTGCTGCCGTAATTTTAAGAAACTATTGGAACAGTGCCCTCCTCCCCCAAAAAAGTCTATCCAGAGATCTGGGAAGTAATGTATGCAGCCCTCCCCCAGTTTATTTGTGCCGAGCTGTTTGGGTAGGCCTTGGTGTTAGTTTTAGCAGCAGAGCAGGTTCTAGTCAAGGAATCAAAATCTTGGATGTACTTTATCCTGAGAAGGTAATTGAGCCAATTATTCCAGTATTGGTGAAAACAAACTCATCTGAATTGGGAGAATCCAGTCCAAGACCAAAATCTCTCAAGTCCATAAGAAAGAGTTTTGCTTTACATGGGGTATTAGTCATTATCCTGTCAGTCATGTTTGTTAGTTTGATTTAGAATTTATGTAGCAGTCTCTCACACCAAGCTGTGTTCTGTGTTCATCTTTGCATGTACAGGAGACTTGTTTGTTCTCCCAGTCTTAGTTTAGTTGAAAAACTGCAATCTGTACTTTCATCAACTATTTGTCATATTTGACTCACAAAGTCCACATCATGATGTACTTCACTGTACATGTTAAAACAACTTAGTCCAGTGTTTCTAAAAGGCTCCTGTCTCTGGGGATGCCTTGTGAGGGGAACTGCTTCCCTTGGCTTGGCTGTGGGGTCAGCAGGTTGTATTGGTGCTTTCAGCAGAGAAGAAATAGGGAGTTATGGAAGTGAATGGTCTTCTCCTGACTGGGTACTCAATGAATCTTTGGATTTTCACCCCACATCCCTGTAACACTTTGACCTCTTGCTTTCTGAAGCAAACCACAAGCCACATTGCAGGTGAGCCTGGCCCAGAGGAAGAGTTTCCATTTTACAGAGGATAAAATCAGGAGCAGTGTTTCATCTGGAGGTTGGGAATTGTGCCTTTCTTTCAAATCCAGAGGAGCAGTCCCCTTCTCCAAGAACTTAAACCCTTTTCCAGTATTTGAAAAGTTGCCTGCTCCCCTCCTGCTTGTGTTCCTGCCTTTTATTTTCCTCCATTTCTGCAGTGTCAGGAAGAAAAAATAAATCTGTAATCCAAGTAACATCCTAAATATAGAAGTGCTAGTTTACAAATGAGAAGTCTTTCTGATGGCTTCAAAATGGTTTTGTAATAAAAGGAAATGTATTTGACACTGCCAGAATTTACAGTCCCACCAGAGACTTGTGAAAGAACTGCTATACCAAACAGCCTGGGCTGGAATGGAGCTTGTTGACACGTAGGGGTTACTGAAGGGTATTTCTGGCTGTTGCCATGAGGATGGCTTAGCAAGAAAAAATACCTTCTCTGCAACTACTGTAGGGCTTGTCTGTACCATCAGCTTTAAGGAAAAGTGTTTTAATGGAAGATGGTTAAAGAGGGAGGCTGCTTTTCAGAAAGGGTACCAGAATATGGCCCCTGAGCGCCAGGAGGAAGGGATTATGAGCAAATCTGGTGTGGGTGATACAGTCTAATACTGCTTTTGGCTGTGTAACTGAGTAAAACCCAGTTTTTCTAGAGTCCCTGTAACTTTCAGGCTTTATTTTTTTTTTTTCTCTCTTTCTTTCTTTCTCCAAAATCTTTCAAACTTTGAGTCTCTCATATGTTCAGTTATAATTGCAGGAAGGTGTCACAGTGGTCTTCAGAGACTCTTCTCAGCTGTTTGATTCGATTTCAGCTATGGGTTTAGAGGTGAATGGTCTTATACTATTCGATAGCAGTTATTTACAGCTGCATCCAGGGGCCCAGTTCTGTTTGATACTTAGAGGCATAACCACAAAGGAGTTACCAAAAATGGGTGGTTTGCCATGATTTCTGCTTGGTCTACCTTTGGAGGCACTGTCAATGTGTTGGGGAGAGAGGAACCTTCTACCCAGCTTCTCAGAGTGTCCAAAAAGAAAATAGGAGGACTGTAAAAAGTGGCTGATGATAGAAAGAAATAAAAAGTCCATTTTATGGACTTTTTCCCTACGAGAACTAATTTGCAGAGTGAAATAAGATGGCTAAAACAAGCATTGACGTTTGATCAATGTAACTTTCTATAAAACTGAGAATCTAATGCTTCATTGTCTTCAGGTGAAGTTCCTATGTTATTCACTGTCACACATGAGGCTTGCACTGTGTTATTTTCATCTGCAGGCCTCTTAAGGGCTTTATTGCTTGCCTGGGAATCCTATGTGGCTGCACAATCAGAAAACGGAATGTCATGGTGTACTGAACATTGAGGATTTGCTTAAATGTTTTGTAAAGATCAGTTCCCTGTGCCGAGTGACAGCGGTTTAAACAGCAAAACCGCAGTTTTCAAGCCTTAGTTTTCATCCACGTTTAGGCCTGTGATTGTATAACCTGTTTCTGTGGGTGGTGGGGCTTTGCTCTGCTTTTTGCTGTGATTTTAACTTGAGGATTCTGCTGCTCTCGCACCACTGGCTCTTGTTTGATTCTCCCCTGTGCTGGGGACCACCAGGCTCTGCTCCTCCTTGGTACGCAATGAAAATACCTCCATGAGCTCTCAGAGATGTTTCAGGTTACATAAACCAGGATTTAAAATAGTATCTTTTTCACAACATTTAGAACACGTGTTGGTGAATATAATTTTTCAGCGCAGTGCCAACAGAGTTAGTTTAACAGATGCAGAACTCTGTTACTAAGAATAGTTTCTGCAGTTATCTCCCCACACAAATTTTCTCCCTGGGCACTTGCTATGGGCTTATCAACACTGCAGAAGATCATATGCATGTTCTTTTTTTCAGAAAATAGTCTGCAAGCTTTCTGCTTTCAGAAGCTATTGAAAGCACGTTCTTCTGAGGCTGCATTGAGTTTCAACTGATGAATCAGAATTCTGCATGGAAAGATTTGGGTACAAACACAATAAGAAAATTTAGCAATACTTTTTTTTTTTTTACTGTGTTTTTTTTTCCCCCCATTCTTGCTTTCCCTTGGTAAACAGCAACACTTGCTGGCAAGAATGGGAATAACAGATCAAACTTTTTATTTTCAGTTGTCGGATTCCTGTGTGTCAGTCATCTAGCTCTTTTCCAGCTGTTACCCGGTGAGAATTTACCTGGTGAGGGAGAAAGATTTAATGTTTTGGCAAAAGATCTGACTTCTCCCTAGTGACATTAAGCCTATAAGAGAACCTGAAGTCAGTTTCAGATTTTATTTGAATGAAAGCCGACTTCTTGGAGTTTTCCCACCAAAATAAAATGCTCTCGTGAGTTAGGCAAACGGGATTTGGTCACCATTAAGCTCAGGAAACTATATTTAAACAAGAAAGAAAGAGTTAATTGAAGGTTGCCTGTTCTTCTTTTGCCAAGCAGCACGACTTTTGTAGGGTGTGAAACTGTGGTTATTAGCCAGGGTTAATGGGGATTGTCTCATTCATTACCGTGCACTGTTAAGAGTAACTGTTGGTTCCTCTGTTCAAGCAATGCCTCTGTTGCCAGTGCTGTCAGGAGATCTGCTTCATTTTAAAAAAAACAAAGACCTGGGTTGGTATGTTAGTAGGCATTGAAGGGGAACATAAAAGAAATACAATAGGAACAACATACTGAAAAGAAACACGTTTTTTAAGGTAGTTGAGTGCTTAATTCTTTTGTAATCAAAGAGAATTCAAGTGCCCACACACAGTAAAAATAGGACTGGGGGAAAGAAAGCATCAAAACTAGCAAAAAAGGCTTTGGGTCTGCTGAAGTAAAAAGGAAAAAAATGGGGGAAGTATTAAAAACCCCTAAAATTAATGAACCAAAACAAACAAGAAAACCCCCAAGCAGACAGAAAAGCCACCTTGTTTTGGTGATTTGCCATAATGTACTTTGTGTCCCATCATATCTGACAGGTGGCAGTGGAACATGGAGGTTCAGCTTCAGGTGTGAACACTGCAGAATTACTTGTATTCTGTCTGCTTTGATGTCCAGTAACTCATAAATGAACATACTTTTAGAGAAACATTGGCGTTGAGGTTTTGCATCTCTATTTTTGTGCGTGTTTTAAGTTTTGTTGTTAAGATTGCATTGTTTCTTGTATGTGGGACAGCACAGTCCTAAATCTTGGTATGATGAAGGGAAAAAAAACCCCATTTTCTGTGAAAGTGTGTGAAATAATGTGTGTGGCTTTGCTTGGGAGAGGGAGCCCTTTGTCTTTGTCCTGTGAACATCACTGCTGTTGGGTTGTTGCTGAGGGATTGGCAGAGTTGGATGTGCTTGGGTTACTCTGAGGCAAGTGAGCATCTGCTGGAGTGGACACAGTTCTGTGCTTTGGGAATATCAGGGGATAAGGTTCCCTAATAACTGGGTTTTGTACTTTCTTTTATTGAACTTGATATAGCTGTTGTGAAGGTTGCTGGGATTGGTGGTGTGGTCTGTAGTGTCAATTCTCATCTTCCTAATTCAGAGTTTAGTTTGTTGGCACCACTAGCTATGATAAGTCCAACCTCCCTAGCAATTGTCCCTTCCCCACCCCAGTGGTTTCAATGAGAAATAGATTTTTCAGCAATTTAAAACTTTTCCTGTAGATGCCATTTCTTTCTGCTCAGCTTTTGCAGGCTTCAACATTTGTGATGCAAAAAAAAAAAAAAAAAAAACTGTGCTGGGGTATTTGCTGGATTCCCTAAACAAGGAACTAGTGCTCCAAGTCTGGCTTTAAGTGTTAGTGTCCCTTTCCTTGCATAAAGACCACCTGAGTGGTTGGGTTCTGCTTGGATTCATCTCCTAAAACTAATTTTAGGATCTGCTTTTGGGAGAAGAAAACATGGCTGGGCCAAGGAATCTGGAGCCTGCTGTCATGTACTTCACTTGTCTGCACCTGGGGGCAAAACTGATTCCTGAAGTTGTGTAGGACTTCCCCTTGAAACAGGGAGTAGGAATATGGGGAGGCAAAGGAAAGTTTGGGATTTTCCATATTCTTGTGCTTAATTTAAGGCAGTGATTCAGCCAGCCAAGGGAGACAGTTTATCTGTTCAGCTCTGGTACAGGCGTTGCCTCTTCTTGTGCCAAATACCTTTGAGGATGGGAAGAGACAGCATGGTCCTTCTGGAAGCCTGAGAAGAATTTTGGTGGTTAAAAAGAAATAAAATAAACTTGAAGCTGCTGAATTTGTGCTGCCATTTACACCTAATAGAAGAGAGTAGGGATTACAGCAGAGTTAAAGAAAAAAGCCTTGAATCTATGAGTATGTAATTTTAAGGAAGCCTTTTATTTCTCACTGATCTGTGTACCTTGGTATTTTTATGTCTTCTGGGGAAGGCTACTGTGTGTGGTTTGTCCATCCAGCAGCTGTGGTAACCCATAACCCTAAAGTGCTGTGCTGTAGGTCTGAGATAAGTGTTGAAATCTGCACGTTTATTTCTGAAGCACGATACAAATGTAATAACTTCTGGAGATCAGCTATAGATTAGCAAATACTTGGTGAGTCATACCTTCCCCTTGATGCCTTTTTTTTTTTTTCTTAAGCTTGTCATAAACGTTTAGGAAAGCTCATTCATCCCAGATAGGTGTGAAATCAATCTTTGATGCATAGGGCTGTGACTCAGGGAGTGGAAACAAAAAGGCTACTTGGTGTAATGTCTGCTGCTGTGCTCTTGCCAAATACCTTGAGCAGAGGGGGAAATCTCTCCTGCTCCAGTTTGTTTGGGAGATGCTTTGAAGATTATGGATCTCTTCCATATAGCAGACACCCAATTAACTGTGATTAGGAGCGCTGTAGGTAATAGCTCTGCTATGAGGATGAAGAGAAGATGAGAAAGATGAATAGCACAGGATGTGCAGGTTTTGGCTGGATGTGTGAGGAGAGGTGATGGGGTATTGGGAGTCTTGTTCCACGGGGAACAAGACAGCAGGGGAGTGTGAGGCATTCCGACCTGGAGGGAGCTTTTTCAGGAGGGTTTCTAGGGCAGGCGTCAGCAGCTGGCTGGGAGCTGATGTCAAGGTGAGTTTCTGCTTCATCTCCTCACTCTGGCTTCAGTTCCTCTCTTTGTTGTGTTTGTGCCTTTGGCCCTTCTGATGGAATAAGTGGGACTGCACCCCTACAAGATCCTTAGGTCTTTTATGCAGCACAAAAAGGAACTCAAAGCCTTTAGAATCTGTGTCTTGCCCATTCTTTCTGGCTTGAAATTAAGTATGTCAGATGTATCTTTAGCTGTGAGAACTTTCCTTATCCTTCCATGTCCATCTTCTGTCCCCAGGATGTTCCCCATCTCTTCTCATACTTGCTCTTTCAACGTGGAGGTGGTTTTGTCTGTTAGCAAAGGGAACTGGCTGCCATTATTTCCTACAGGTTCTTCACCTTCTCCCTTGCCTTGGAAGTCACTATTGCAGGTTTGTCTTGTGTTACAGCACATCTGCTTCCCCTTCCCCAAGCTTTTGCTGTGCCCAACAGATCACATTCCATGATTGTTCTTTGTGAGCTGTTTAAAATTATTTTATTAGGGAGCTATGCTGTAAGTTGAGAGATGGCAGAGAGTGGGTGTCATGTTTTTACAGCTCTTGGTGGCACACAGGAGTCTCTGCACTGTTCCCGGTGCTCCATGTACTCGGAGCTTGCTATCTATCCCAGGCACAGATGCTATCAGGCTGATGGAGCAGTTCTCAGGGCTCTCTGGCGTGCTGAGTGTGTTTGAGCAGTGTTGATGTTCCTGTAATTGCACTGGGTGGACAAACAGGCTGCTTATTGCTCCTGTGATTGCCCAGGAAATGTTCTGTCAACTCCACCCTCTTTTTTCCTGATGTGTAGCACATCCCTCTGATCCAGTGTTGAGCTAAGCTGGAGAGGGGAGCAGAACACGGTGAGTCATCTCACAAAGCTTTTGCAGCAGGTGTCTGGCTGAATCTGCTTACCTGCCTTTCTCTCCTCGTGGTCTTTTTTTGCCCCATCTCTCCCGTTTCTTTGGGTTGTTGTTTAACAAGGTGCTCTTAATAAAGAGAGACTTACTAGCTTATTTTTTGCCATCTGTCTTCCATTCTTCCTCTCGAGATCTTCAGCTTGCAGTGCAGAGGATAAATTGGCAGGTAAAGATGATCTTGAGATACTTTCTGCTACAACACTTGTGTGGCAACTTCATTCAAAGAAAATGAAGGGGAAGGGTCACAGAGCAGCACTTGGGGAGGAAGGAGAGGGAGACTCTCAGCTACGATGCTCTTTAAAGTAAAACTCTCTGCTGGCCTTGTTGCATCAAAATGAGTTGACTATTTCATGTGGAAAAGCTATTTCTCCTTCCTTCAAAGGGAAGAAGAGATCCACAATAGGAAGTGGATTGGGCTTTTTTGTCATTATTAAAAAAGACAAACCCTTTGGCTAGCATCTGTTGTAAGGATTGCTGCTGTCTCCTGGCGCTCTTCTGTCTCCCCTCATGTTTCTTATGTTGTCTGTCTTCTATAATTAAAGTTTTTCAGGACGTGAGTGGTCATGTTTGCTATTTGTGTGGTGCTGTTTGTACAAGATGCAGATTGATGTTGACTGCTCCTATGCTCTGTGGCAGTGCAAACAAATAATTAAGTAGCAGATAGAGATTTGGTGTATGTATGAGTGAATATGCATAACTCCCCTGATATGCTAATATGGAGGGGGAAATACAGAGCTTTAGGTTTTGTGACTTTGATAAATAAACTGTTTTCAGGTAGTGGAACAGTGAGTAAAATACCAATGTGCTCAAGGGAACGTGGCAAAATAGAAGCCTCTGAGTACAGGAAGCTGTCAGGAATTGCAGACACAAGTCATTCAGCAGCTGCTTTGTTTAATGCTTTTAAATGTTATTGTAGCTTTTAATGCAGATGGGCAAACCTTTACCCATTTAAACAATTAATTTTGTTCAGATGTCTCTATTAGAGTGTATTAATGCTTTTAGTCCTCATCAGTTTTTTACCACTTGGAAACAGAAAGCTGTGATAGAGTCTCCAGTAAGTCCATTTTGATATAAGTCTACACTTCAACTCCTCCATCACTGCATAAATGCTGTATGGTTTCTTCTCACGACATAAATATTTAAAGGGAACATAACTTGTCAGTGGAAACCATCTAATTAAAAGTATTAGGAGCTGTGCTTATTTATAACATGCATGAATAATTATTACTCAAAGTCTGGGTATTATTTTCTTGGGAAGTCCCTCATTAGAAACTCTGCATCATCAAGGGTGAACTGCACTGTTACTTAACCAGTTTCGGTTCGCATCTGGGCAGAGGCAAAAGGAACATGCTGTGAATATGAAAGCAAATTTTCCAGCGTCCCAGCATTTTTTGTAATTATTTTTATATATGTGTCTGGAGCTTAAACACGTTCAGAGCTGAGCTGCTTGAGCAGTGCAGTGTTGTGTGAGTGGAGTGCTGTTGTGGGTGGTGCAGGGAGGAAGGGGGAGAGCAGTCAGGGAGGGAGGGGGTGTTTCCTCCCCTTAATGCCAGTGCTGCTGAGCATCTCTGGGCTGCCATGGACCTTCTGCCAGACTGCACTCCCTTGGTGCAGCTCTGCTTGGATTATACATCCAAGCATTTGGCCCCTCTCCATTTCCTGTAGAACAGGGACCATTGTTTGCGCTTGGACAACAGTGGCTGTGTTTTCTAATTCAAAAAATGCCTTATAGAAGAGGCCTTTATCATCATTCCTGCTTTGCAAATGGAGAAATAGAAGGAGAGAAGGGGAGCAATGTACCCTCAGGTGATGGAGATGAGCAGCAGTGAGGAACAGGATCCTTGTACTCTCCAAATCCTCTAGTTATTTCATCTGATGTTAGTGCCATCAAGTAAAACTCTCCTGTGATCTTGTAAAGAAAAGAGTTTATTGCAGAATATTTCAGAACATGAACAACCTTTCCCTCCATGCAGCCAGAGCTGGATTAGTTGCAATTACTGGTAATCATGGCCTTAAGCTACTGGCAGTGATATTCTTTGACAGGTAGGGATAGCTCAATAGTCAGTGCTGGAGCTTTGAGCAGACAATAACAGCAATAGCAGACTGCTGCTCATCCTTCAGGTTCTTGGGAAGGGAAGTTTCTGTATTGTCATGACTGGGACTGGGAAGTGCTCTTCTCATGGTCCCATGCATGGAGAGTGAACTCTGACTAGCTCACTTGGTGAAGCTGCTCTTTTAGATTTTGTTACACAACACTTGTCCTTTCCTTAAACAGAACAAAACCAAAAGCCTTTGGGGTTTCTCATCCTTATTTTCTCAATTCTTCAATATTTTGTTTATTCTACGTTACTTCCCTATTTTTAAGATCTGATGGTTAAGTTCTTCCTACGCCCTTAAATACTCATCTCCTGTCCCATCTGTCTGTCTCTGCATACACCTTGACAAGTATTCTTCCATCTTTACTACAGTGATACTCAGTTGTGCTCTCCACACCTTCCTGGCCCTGTCTTTTTTTGCATCTTACCTCACCTGCCTTATCTCCTACCTTTCTCATGCTGCTGATGCTTCATACTCCACCCGTGCCACATCCCTTGGGATTGTTCCTCACACACTGACTCTGTCCTGACAACTTCTTCTCTGCATCTCATTTTTCTTACATTTTCCTGTGCCCTATTCTCCTGAAGGAGAAGGCCTCTTGGGCTACATTCTTTCTTTTGTATTATATTTTTTTCTTGTCACTTTATTCTCTGCCCTCTCCTTCTACTGTTGAAGAAATGGAATTTCTGTAGCTTTGTTCTTAAATAGCCAGATCTTGGTTCTTTGTGTTTTCACAGTATAAAGGAATCCCAACTATACCTCTCTACTGTATATGTAGAAAAGCACAACACAAATCCAAGGGTGATCTATACAACTCTTGTTTTGTGAACTTAATTAATTTGGGATGCAAATGATAGGGAAATAATACAGAAACAAAGAATGGTAATAGTAGTAGTTACAAATTCAGCTTGCAGGACAAAGGGAGGCTGCTCTCTGTATTGAGAACTTTTTGTTAAGAAGTGGAAATTGTAAGGATTTTGCTAACTGTCCACTTTTGAGACCAGGCTAGGATGGAGAGCAAGCACTTGTGGCAGGACATGAGTTGGTTTTGTGTTCAGGATAAGGTGACAAGTGATTCTGACCTCTCTGTCACTTTTTTTCTTTTATCCTCTGTTTGCTATCCATTAATCCTTATGTCCATGACCCAAACTAACCATAATGTGTGCTTTGTAGCTGTCATCCCACTGTGATTTATTTTTTGCCTGTTTGCTCAGAACTGTTTGCTTGGGTGGCTAGAAGTGGGATAACCAGGATTTAGCATGAGGGCTGTACTGCATGATGCCAGTGATGTTAAAGCCTTGCTGTGCTTCTGTCATGGAAGAGGTGAAATTCAGCCTTGGATTTGCATGTTCCCATCATACAGCAAAGGAAAACTGAATTGGAAGCTGAGGGTTTGATTGCATTTTTCTATTCTGTTCATAAACTATTATTTCCTGTCCACCCACCCCCTCCCTTCCCAAGACTAATTGAATTTAAGAAGAGTCGGCTTTGCATCTAAGAACTGGGCTCCTGAAAAATGCAGTGGAAATGAATCAATTAATGCCTTAAGAACTTTACCGTAGAAACACCCCAGTTCTTCCACAATAGCAGCATTTTTCTTGGTTTATGCAACCAGTAGCATGTGAAAAAACTCTGTTGCTAAAGATGATCCATATGTTGACATGCTATTGGAACAGCAATGTGCTTTATGGTGTTTTAGATTTGGTCAGCCATCAAGCAGAGTGTTTTGTGATAGTTCGGTAGTTTTCCTTAATCATGTGACATTGTAGATGCTGGAACTGAAATATAACCATGCAGAGCTCACAGGAGAGAAATGACTTTGTCCAGTGCCCTGCTTTTGTCTTGTGTAAGAAATACCAAAAAGGTATATTTTGGAGCCTGATGGTGGTGTGAGTGCTGTGAGCACCAGGAAACCTAATGAAGAGTTTGTCTGCTAAAAGCTTGTTTTCCCCTCCTAGTGTTGCTGTTGATCTAAAGAAGCAGTCTCTTTGCAACCTCTGGAGCTGCTCATGCCTTGTGTTCGTCATGGCTGTGAGCACATCACTTTTTGTTATTATAAGAATATAACTTCTGATATATCAGCTGAATGTGTTTGTTCATCAGCTGCTCTTAACAAGTGCTTTGTGGATGCATCCTGCAGTCATCTGCCCTGCTTTTCTTTATATTTAGGCAAGGCAAAGGAGCTGTACTGAATACTGTCCAGATTGACCAAGGGTGGTCTGGGCTGTCTCCTTTGAGTCTTGGAGTTCTGGCCCAGGATCTTTAAACAATGGCTTCTGTGTGGGTGCCTGAGCCCAGCTCATGGTATCTGCAGCCTGTCATCCTAAGTGAGGGGTGAGAAAGACCAAGCTGGAAGGAGGAAAAGAGTAAAGAGACAGGCAGGCAACTTTCTGTCTTGAAGCTCAAAGCCTGACTTAGGGAGGTGATGTGAGAAGTGGGGGCTTCTGTAGGATTTGCTGGCTTGTCTGTGTTCTACATAGAAATGAATACTTGTGCTCTAGTCAGTGGCAATGCAGCTGAAATCAGAGGCAAGTGGTGGGGCACTGGAGTCTCCCCTCTCCCCACCCATTTCTGTAGAAACTGGAGGGATCATGAGTGTTTTCTTCAGAAGTTTTGGCAAGACTTGCTGTGTCAAGATGTCTGTGCTGCAGTGTCTGGTGGCTTGAGTGACATTGCCAGATGGACTCTGCTCGAGTGGCTCTGACCGCTGGCCAGATCTTCACATGTCGGAAAGCCTAGTCACCTATTAGATGAAGTTTTTGAAATATTTTAGTTTCTCAAACAAGGCTTGCTAAATTATTCTAAAACCTATGGAATATTGTTTGTCTTTAGTCCAATAGAAACAGTAATTTAAAAATGTTTGGAGAAAGTGTTTCTCAAGATACACTCTGGTATTTCTGTTGACTGAAATTGCTTATTAACTTGGTAATGCACCAAGGCTGCTGTCTGGAATAGATCATCTAATACACCCTCTACTGCTCTCCTCAGTCAGTGTGTGTGTGTGTTTCCTTAAAAGTGCTACAAGAAGCACAAATATAGCTGGAGCACCTAGTCTGGAGTCAGGGACAAAAATAAACATGACATTATTATATTAGACTTGGCCACAGTTCTGACTGTTGGTGTGCTTTGATAACTTTGACATCTAATATTTTTAAGCAGACTTTAAGGTTCACAGGCTTTGCTAGTTTGGTGGATAAGCCTTTCTCAGTCAGTTTTTTTCTCTGATGTTCTTGTTTTGGTGTTTGTATCCTTTTCCTAAGGCTGCAATTACAGAAAGCCAGGGTTGTGCTTTTCCCGGCTCATACCAAAGTGGCACTTGGACACGATGCCCCAGCTGCCAACTGCAATGCTTTTTTCTGGTACAGCAAGGTCAAAATTACACAGACTTGAAATCAGCTCTCTCTGCTACCTTACTAAAGCATTTTTGTAGCTCTCCTACCTCCCTTCCTGCACTGAAACACCTAAATTTAGAAACGTTGAAGCCCAAGGGTTGGATTGTGCTGTGAATTTGCCACAACTCATTTGGTGTGCATTAAGCCCATTCAGACAGTTAAATGGCAGTTCCCTTTCTCCTGCTGGTGTTTTGGGAAGCCTTGGGCTGCTTGCCAGCAGAGTTTGGCCACTGGGCTGTTTTGAGTCCATGTCATTGCTATTACTCCCACTGCTATACCAATAGCTGTATTTATATTTGCAGTATCACCAGCTACAGCCTTTCTATTTTAAGAATGCCTGGCATGCTGTAGCCTTTCCAGAACATGATTTGCACTCTTAGGGAGAATGAAAGATGCATCCAACAGAAAGGAGCAAGCTTGCAGAAGTTTGGATGTACATCAAGTTTCCTTGGGGTGTACCTTAAAAGAAATGATGGCTGGTTATGAATTATGACTGCTAGAAGATTTCTGTCACTTACAGAAAACTAACAAGGAGAGATTCTGACTGATTCTGATTATTTTTTTCCAATGTGTATACACTGGTCAAGTACTTCTGTTTTCAGTTCTGAATAGCTATTAATTCAGTATTGTGGATTTTGTCACTGAAATTGATGTTCAGTAAAGAAGGTGCTTCTCCAAGCCATAATCTTTTCCTAAACTTACTTAAAGGTGATGAAACGTGCTCTGGGACACTGGCACTGTTAAGGAATAGCAGTATGCTGAATAACCTGTGTGTGTGTTGGGTTTGAGCAGAAAAAATGCTGAAGGCTGACCCTTGTTTCTGGGGAAGAAGGGGAATTCAGCCACTCTGTGCAGTCAGATTTGATCTCTTAGTGTAAAAGAAGGCAGTAAGGAAATTTCCTGCCTCCCCATGAAGTTCTGTGCTTGATGAGGAGAGGAGAACATGTGTAAGGTTTCAGTGGTTTCTTGTTGGCTCAGCTAACTGAATTTTAGTAGTTGTCGACATTATTGAAAGCTTACATGATATCTCCAGTTAATTCTATTAAAAGAGTTTGGCTGGTATAAACATTCAGTCTCTGAATCTCTTAAAATTACAGTAGGTCAACAGACAAACTTACAGGGATTAATAAGGAATTTAACAACAAGGGCCCAGAGAGTAAATGACTTGTGTAGAGCCTGTGTAGCAATACATGCACAGAGGAGTTATTGCAGAGTATCAGGAGTCTTGTTGCAACTATAAATGTTCTTATTAATCTTTGCAGTGGGTGATGCAGTGCCTGGGCCACGTTGTTCTTGATCCTGTGGCTGAAACCTTTCTAATGCTGATGAACAAAATATTTTAAAGTATATGATAAGTAAATTAAGAGACAAGGATTGAATATCACTGTTTCTGCACCAGAAATAATTTGGGTTGGAAGGGACCCTCAAAGGTCTTATGGACCAACGTCCTTTGTCTGACCCCTTTGCTTTGCTCTTCTAACAGCCCCAGCTCTAAACCATCTTGGCAGTGAGCAGCCAGCCAAGGAACCAAGACAGGCCCACTGATTTCTGATATATTTCCTTTTTGTCAGAGGCTCAGCAGTGCCAGGGCTGTGGAGCTGCTGCCTTTCCTCCCTGCTGCCAGTGCCGGGCACTTCCCAATGCACTTCACAGCCTGGATGTTCCAGGTTCCAGAACATTGCCAGCTGTACTGATAGGTACATTGTGGGTGGGAAGAGTTTGTTTCCTATTGAAGAAATTAATTGCTGGTAACTTCCCACATTCTTCTTTCTCGGTTTTGTCACTGAATATTTTCCAGGAGGTGTTTTTTTTTTTCCTGGTAGCAGCTTTGGCTGGAAAAGCTATAGGCTGTTTCTTAGTGCTGTTCACTCAAAAGCAGCTAATATTAAGAGGAAAGCTCATTTGCATTTTCAAAACTTGTGGATGATGAAGTTTTCGGTAGCAGAGTTGTTTTTTTTTTTTCTTTATTTAAGTACTAACAAAATATGTGCATGTACAAAAGCTGTGTTTGAGTACACAGAGATTAAGCCAGCTAAAAATAGCGACTTCTGTGACCCTGCTGGAATTTTCTTTAAGCTTGGAAACACTGAAGTGTGTGTTTTGTCAGATTTGAATCATGAACCTTGAAGAAGAGCTAATGACTTCTTATTTCTCACCCCTAATCTTCAACTAGAGCATTCTTTATGTGAAAAGGAGATCAGTCTGAAACTGTACCTCAGGCTTCACTTACCTTATTTAACTTCGCTTACTTGCTTTGTTCGTTGTATAATTTTTTTCTGCTCCAGTGATTGTGTTTATGAAAATCATTATTTTCAACCCTTATTGTTAGACCCATGCAAGCTGTGCAATTGTTGCTGGAGGTGACAGTTCCCCAAATCTGCCTTATTTTCTGTTGTTCTTAAAACCAAGCTTTTCCTCTCGAACATCTTGTAACTCTTACCCTGATGAAATGTGTGGCTTTCTCCGTTACTCTGTCTTGTTTTCCTGGCAATTTAATGAAGACTTTTTACCTGGGACTAAATAGCCACTCCTGGGACAAAAGCTGTTTTCTCTGCTCCCTGTCCTGGTGGATCTGGTTGTAGGTAAGGGATGGCAGAGCTCTTGCTTGCTTTTGGGGCTGAGATTCAGTTCTGATCTTCAAAAGTCAGAAAGTCAAAAGTGTTCCCAGGACGTTCTGCACCCAAAGTGGCTAGGGTGGAATCAGAATTACCATTAATTATGTTTTACCGACAAAAGGACAAAAAGTGGCTGAAACGCCCCAGTTCGGCTGAAAATGAAATGTTCTGGTAGGAAGCAATCATAATGCTTTGCATGTCCCTTTTTGATGCAGTTTTTCTTTCGGATATATTAGTATTTAAACTGTAATAGATGTTTTGGTAATTGGTTGAATCCTTGCTTCAAAAAATCTTTTCTTTAAATTTGTCTCTGTTTCTGTGTAGAACAGAATTGCAAAAAATAAATTCCAGTGCTTGACTAGCTCTTGCTTGGCATGAAGTTGTAGAGCACTTAAAATTCCTCATACAACAGCTTTAATTGCTTGCTAATCTTGCCTAAAGATTGGCTGAGAATGTCGGCTCACTTCTCCTGTTGCTTATTCTCAGTTAGCACAGACTGCAAACGCTTGGGGAAAATGTACTGGGAGCATTTACTGTAGAAGGTGGGTGAAGGGGTATGGAAACACTCGCCTAGAGGTCAAACTGTTGATGTTTTAGTAGTTGGTTATTGATCTCAATCAGCAGCCTGACAGTTGTATGGCTTTTGTAGAATGAGTTAATAATTTCTTGGTGTGATGCAAAATCAACACCCAATTGAGCCGAGCCCCTGAGTGTGGCCCTGTGGAAGGGGATGGTGTGAGATGCTGCTCTGCTCCTCCATGAGCAGCTCTTTTGGACAAAGCCTGCCCCATAGCTGTGCCTGTGCCTTCCTCTTTCCTTCCCACGTTGTGCCTGGGCTTTGATGAATGTGTTAGTGCTCATGTTGGTGGCTGTTCCCTTTTTTTAGAAACAAATCTTACCCGCAGTAACTCTGCATCCACAGTGAGTAATGGAGAAATCATTGCTCGTTAATGATTCACTTGCAGGTTCCTGTATTGCTCTTGCTCAGTCACTGGTGTTGCTGTTGGCTCCCAAGTGTTGCTCAGCCGAGCACTTAGACCTGATTTTCATAGTTTCAGTAGGGTTGTTGTAATGACAGGGTGGTGGGTGGCTGCCCTTGGTTACTGTTCGTCTGGTCCAAAATATATCCCTCCAGAGCTGGTGTGATGATGCTCCTGGCAGGATTGTAGAACTTCTGTGCTGTTGAACCTTTCAACTGCTTCAAGACCACTTTTACCAGTTACTTTTTTATTAGTTTGCAAAAACTGTTATTGGGTGTTTGCTTAAAGGCTACCTCATGATTTACCTCTCCTGCTGTGTGTATCCTCTCTATGTTCAAAAGGTTAAATACTAAACTTGGAATTTCCATTTTGAACCTCATTTTCAGGTAAAGCTCTCATCCCAGCCTCTCCAAAGTGTTTGTTTTCTGTGTGCACCCTTGGTGATCCACTTTCTTGGGAAATGCCAGTGCTTTGCTGCTGCAGTTACAGGAATGGTGCCTCTAATCAAGGAGCAAAAGCAAACTTCAGCTCTTAATAACTCAGAAATACAATCCTGAAGGATGCCTGGGGTCACAGAGTGCAGTCCTTTGTCTTGGTTGTGCCTGTCATATCCTCCCTAGGCTGATTGAGTTACGCAGACAGAGCTTGCCTAATAATTCAGCTTCCTATTTTGTAACAGTCATTATTGTAGGCTGTTTCATGGTGCTATTGTTCAAGTAAACTAAGGAAAAAAAATAATAAAAAGGGGCTCACACAAGAACAAGAGGATGCTTTCGCTGCTTTTGGCTTGGTTACTTCCTGTGAAAAAAAACATTTGCCATGCAATGCTTGGGTTCATTCAGCAGCAGTCAGCTCAATAACAAAAATTAATAAGCTAAAACCTCTAGAAGCTTTAGGATGTGAAAATACCGTGGCCTGACTTTTGAATATTCAGCATCTCTTTTTTTTTACGTGATGTCTATTCACCTTTCAGTCTGGGCAGCCAAAACCCAGTGGGCTCAGAGTCATTTTCCAGAACCATTTGTAGGAAAACAGAGGCCTTGGGTTTGGTTCTGCTGCAGTTCAGTCCACAATTGGTGTAAAACCTGCACCCCAAAAAAAGGAAGGGGAGAGGCATGGCCTCTGTTTGGCAATGGGCATGAGCATGGGAGGAACAGCAGACCCCAGCCAAAGGGGGTGTGTGGTGGGAGACTTCATCAAATAAAGTGTGGCAGACTTGGGGTGATTTGAGACCTTGTTATTTTTATTGCATTCAGAAATTCCTGTAATTGATTTGATTGCAGAGAGGAAAAGCAGAATTTTGTACTGAAAGTAGTTCTTGTGGCTTTTCTTGTTTCTTTTATTCTCATACAAGGAAGGCTTTCCTGCGGTCCTTCTCCCACTGTCACTTCACAGCAATGGCTTCATCCCCTCTCCGTTTTCTTCCTCTCTTGTTGCCCTTCTCCACTTTCTCTTCCCCACATGTTGCCCTTTCCCTGTGTGCCACCTGTTTGCTCCTGGCACAATCAGGGCTGGGCAGGAGCCAGGAGCTGCTGGAGCACCTCTGCCTCCCTGAATCCATCATCTCTCCTGCCAGGGAGCTCAGACCTGCCTCTGCCTTCCACTTCGTGAAAGAATGTCTCTGTTCAGATTTATTTTTTAATTGAACTCTCGGTGTCTCAAGTGAGGGAGGACAAAACATGATTTTGATTTTTTTTTTTTTTTTTTTTTTGGGTGAGGGAAGCCCCTTCGAACAGTCTGAGGTCGCTCCACATTGTATTGATCACAGAAATTGTTCCAGAGTTCTGGGCCTAAGCTCATATGGGAAAACGGCCCTGGATCAATGAAAGAAAACATTCAGCAATGTGCATTTTATACAAGCATTTAAACTTTTTTTTTTTTTTTTTTTTTTGGTTTTGTTTAGTAATAAAAGGAACAAAGCTATTATTAGTGACCATGGGCTTGGGAGTTTGCTAAAGCAGCAATAGTTACTCATCTGTTTTCATTTGCAGAAGTGTTCTAACAAAGGCAGCCACAAACGCAGCAGTGGGGTTAGGAGGTGGATGGTAGGAGTGGAAGTGCAGTTTCTGGAAGCCAGTGCTTACTGAGACCTTTCTGTTTAGTCTTGGCTCTGTGGCCACCAGGAGCCCAGGTCCTCTTGCCTTGGATTGAAACGTGAAAGGATGAATCCCCTGGGTAAGTCCTTGGTCCTTTTTCTTCTCTGAGCTGCAGCAGAGCTCCACGGAGCAGTTGTCTCTCCTGGTGCCAGCCTGGGGTTGTGCCTGCACGTCAGCTCCTGCAGCTGGCTGCAGAGATGGAGAAGGAGCAGTGGTGTATGATCATTTTGTTTCAGTTTTCCCTCTCTCCTCCTGGCTCAGGTAGGAATAAAATAGAGAAATTACCTGACTTGGAACCACAAAAAACTCCAATCTTTTCTCGCTCGTTTCTTTTTCAAACCAGCTGAACAAGCGTGCACAAGACCTTCTGCATGTGCTTTCATGTGCAGCCAGCTGGGTCAGGGTTTGCTCCGTGGCAGATGCTGTGGACTGCAGGGCTGACTCTGTACGTGGTGGGATCCACGCTGCCTGCAAGGGCAGTTTCCTCAGGTGCAGCAAGGGCAGGCGAGTTTTTAGCTCAAAATGCTGTGGCGTGCCCAGAGATTCTGTGGGAAATCAAAATTAAATATTCCTCTTGATTTCCTTGGGTTTGGAACCATTTCCCACCTAAGTTTGGTTGTGATGGGCTGAATACGTGCCTGAATTTAATGCTGGAATTAAATGCTCCGTGAGAGTTGCTGTCTAATAATCTCAATCAGCCTCTTTTGCTCCCCAATCCTGCAGCAGCTGAAAGTCTGATTTGCAATTTGAGTTTGCATCCTGAGGCTGCTATGGCAAGTACCACGAGAAATATCTTGAATAAGTAACAAATTTCAGGAATTACTGTTTGCCCACGTGTCTGCGTGCTGAAGATACAAACTTAAAAACATGGGATTGCAGAAGACCTAACAGGAAAGCAGAGATGCAGAAGGAAAACTCTTGTTAGTGCACAGGGATCTCTTGGGGCAGCAGAGCCACAGAAAATTGCAATTATTTTTCTGGGGTCAGAAATGATACTGAGATAACAGATAAGCGAGGGAGGAGTGATTGAGTTGCTTTATCGTGCTGCTTGCAGAAATGTGAGATTTAGCATGATAATCGAATAAAAGGTCTTATCTGTAGTTACGGTTGTTAATGGTCAGAAACTGCCATCTAAGAGGCCAGATTATGTAATTTGCACTAATGTGCAAATAAAATAATAATAATAAAATAATAATAATAATAGCAGCATATTTTTTCCTGGATTTTATGCAAACATTTAAACAAACCCCCCAACCTTCTCTCTGTACTGTGTGGAATAATGTTTTGCTTTCAAAGATGCCAAACTTTTGGAAGTAGACTGATAGAATAAGAAAGATGTCAAACTTGGTGATTTTTACACATGGCATGTTGGAAGGCTTTTTTGATTTTTAGGAGTGGATTATTAAATATTTTCATCTTCTAGTTTTCTTTTTATTGTTTTGAAAGTTTTGCAAACATAATAAAGTATGTAGGCACAAAAGTTTGAAGTGACCTGGCACTAAAGGGAACAAAAAAACCTTCACCCTCTTGAAACAGGATTCTGCACACAGAACTCGTTTTCCTCCATGGCAAACAAATTCTTGGAGTTTACTTTGGCAGGAATTCCCACCACCATTTTGTTAAACAGAAATGGAAGGGTGTTTCCAAGCAGCATGTTTCTTTGTTGCCATGTGAAATACAGTTTTAAATCTGTTTTCTGTAGGCACTTAGTTTTGTTTTTAATTTCCTTGTCTTCTTCCCATACATCTACAGCTTCCTTACACCACTGGGAATCATGGAATAATAGATTGGCTTGGGTTGGAAGGGACCTTAAAGTTAAAGATCATCCAGATCCAACCCCGTGCACCTTCCACTAGACCAGATTGCTCAGACTATTTTAAGATAAATAGTTATATTCATGTTTTTGATTGTAATGAGGAAAGAGCTTCGTTCTGGCTTGAACTTCACTGTTTACATTTTTTTGCATGTGAAACATTAACTGATACAAAAATGCCTGCAGATAGAGATCCACCTTAGATTTGCATATTTGGTTTTATAGTCCTAAGGAATTTTGTTGCATTTAGTCTCAAATGAATAATTATGAAGAGGGACTTTGCAGTCGAAAACCTATCAGTTTTCTGCCAACATAATTTTTTATTTTGGTGCTCTAGTGATTATGGAAAACCTTATAGGAAACCCCTTGTATATTGCTTTTTGGAGGGCAGTATTTAAAAGCTTGATAAAATGATGCTGCTGTTGAATAATGCAATGAGAAAATGATAAATTGGGGAGTTTTTGTGCTTAAAACCTGTTTTTTTTCACAAGGCTAAGATGATTCAGCCCACCCCTGCCATCTCCAGCTGTTATTTACACGTAGACATGGAAAGGGCTTTTCACCCTCTCAGACAATCACCTTTTACATTCACTGGAATCACAGTAGCCTTTTAATGCCTTTTTATTTTTAATGGTAGTATATTGAAGTTTTCCTTAACTAAGGAGTGGTACAGTTTACCTGAAGAAGTAACTGTCAGGCTGGTTTTGGTGTCAGCACCTCCCTCCTGGCACTTGCTAATGCTTCATCTGCATTTTTTATCCTGGGCCACCACAGTACTAAGGTCTTGGACCTGTTTGGAAGCCCTTTGGCCTGGGAACTGCTTTATTCTGGCTGA
This sequence comes from Acridotheres tristis, assembly GCA_037013685.1. Classification (NCBI taxonomy): domain Eukaryota; kingdom Metazoa; phylum Chordata; class Aves; order Passeriformes; family Sturnidae; genus Acridotheres; species Acridotheres tristis. The sequence continues at coordinate 4,688,467 of CM072899.1, read as the reverse complement.
CTCTGCAATCCCCAATTTACCTGATGCTGGTTCTGCAGAGGCATGTGGTGGGATGGGTGGAGAAAATTGATTATTATGTTTTTTTGCCTAGGGCTTTTTTCCTCTTGTTTCAGGGAATTTCTCAATCCCAGTCTGTAAAGATTTAAGGCGCTGGCTTTTTAGTAATACTAAACACTTGTAAGATTTTAAAAACATAGATAATCACTTAAATATTAATGTCTTCAGACAACTTGGACAATTTAGTCACAAGAATATGTGAATGCATTTGATCTGCTTTGGGTTTTTTTCAGTGTAACCTTTTCAGCTTAGCATTGTTTTGTATTTTTGAGATAATCTTTGCTTTTCCCCAGTTACATTTAATAAACGATTTTAGCAGCAGGAGCTAGTGTATGTGTCCTTAGAAAGCACTTGCTCTACCAGACAGGAAGGTGTTTTTCAGGTTCCATACTTTGGTTTTGTGTATTTAATTATTGCTTCTTTCAGAATAAATTAGCCTGTATTAAAAGCACACCGGAGGCTGGAGTTCTTTGTTCCCAAGCTGTAAATAACATGGTCAGTGAAGGTGTTTTCATTATGCTCCACTCTTGAACTTCAGTGGAAATTTGGGATGGCATGTTCAGGATGTTGAACAGTTACAGGCTGTCAAAGATTTGGGTTTTCATATTACTGTAACAAAGGCTCTTCTCTGCTAAGGCTGTGAGCCTGGCAGGCTCAGCTTCAGTTATATCTTGTGTGGCTTGTCAGTGCTCAGTAGGATAACAGGACATGGCTGTTGGCTACAGAGGGTGCAGCATTCTGGAATTTAGACATGTGGTTTCTGCTCCTGTCTGTACTGCCCAGGCTGTGTGTCCCCAAGGGGCTCTGCTCTAAAACTTTGTGTTGGAAGTGATTATGGGTGATGATATCTTGGCCAGGTGATGTGTGGCTGTTGGACCCTGCAGCTGCTGTTCTGTCTTCAAAAGGTATCCCTCTTAAATCTGCTCTGGGTGAAAGCTCCTGCTCTGCATGCCTTCCGTCTGCTTTGGGATGTCTCTCCTTGTAGTAGATATTTCTTGAATTTGTTTTGGGGGAACCTCCAATCTTTGATTTAGAAAGGAGGGGTTGCATTTTTGAGGTGTTATTTACTGTTTTAATTCATCATGGTGTATGTGAAGGCAAGAGCTCCTGTTGGGTGCAATATTCCAGCACTATTTCATGTCCATCTGCTCTGCCAAAGAGTTTGCTTTGCTCTGCATCTGTCCTTTTGGAACCTCTGGCTGCAGGGCATCTTCTGTGTTCAGGAAATGGCTGGACATGGCACTCAGTGCTCTGCTCTGGTTCAGAAGGTGGTGGTTGGTCAAAGGTTGGACTTGATGATCTTAAAGGTCTTCTCCAACTTTATTGATTCTGTGATTCTGTGTCCCGCAATTTGTTACTCACTGCTTTATTCCACAGTGACCTACTTTGATTAGGCAACCAGTCTTTATTTGCAGAGGAGCATGTTGTTCCTTCACCAGTCCTCCAGCTGGAAATGGTTTCAGGTCTGAACTTCTCAGAATGAAACTGTTGATACCAATTTAATCTTGTTCATGGCTGGTTTATATCACTTGGTGACGTGCCAGGGTTGTTCTCTCCTGGGTGTTTGTTTCTCTGCTGTATTTATAGACAGCAACACTCACTCCTGTCAACCTCCAAACTTTTCTTTAGCTTCCCACTATAACGTGGGCTTGTTTCCCTTGTCCCCTCAATTTTAGCTCCTTGTTCTTGAGCACGTTGCCCAAGCAGGAGCCCTTGCCCACAGGACACACACAGGTTTTGCACTTGGAACGCTGGTGCTTCTCCATCCTCTCTGGCATTGCCTTGTCTGATACAGCCTGAGGCTGCTGCTTTTTGTGCTTTGCAGTGCTGGCCACTTGTGACATCGGGAGTGACTCATTCCCCTGGGCTCCTCTCAGTCCCATTGAGTTTAAATTCATCAGAGAAATACTGATGATGTACCATATCCTGTTGTGCTTTGAAAGATCCTAATGGAGTTGTGGCAGCTCACCAGAAGGATGAGCTGTTTCTCTTGACCTGTGATCTGAAACAACACAGTCTTAAGTCCAACAGATACAAATCAGGGGGAATTTTATCCATGAGTTGCTTCCCCGAAGTGTCAGTGAATCCAAGGCTGGAGCTTGAGCAGAGGCATTTGGAACAGATGTTTCAGGTTAATACAGAAGAGATTGAAGAGCTTATTTTGAAAGAAAATAACTGAGGATATGAAGAGGGATACAGGAAAGCCAGTGAGCAATTCAGGTGTGTAATCTGGTAATAAGCTTAAATGCTGCCCCTTTATAAGGGGAGGAGAAGCAGCATAATTTGACTGTGGTGTGAGCTCAGGCAGTGCCTTGCAGCCTTGGTAAAGGCTGGTGGGAGCTCAGCATGGATGGGGGCTTGGAATTGTTAAAATCTATTCTTTGAAAATGGCAAAAGAGGGCTGTGTTAAAATCAGAGCCAGGAGGGCACGATGAGAGCCCAGGTCCTTGCTGGTATCTTGCTGCTCCTGAGGCCACTACTGCAGGCTGTTTATTTGAGGTGACACTGCTGTTTCACCCTTTGCCTCTTTACCCTTTTTATCCCAGCTCAGGGCACTGCCAGACGCCTGGGGAAGAGGGAACAAAGCTCCATCTAGTGTGGAAAGAGAGATGTCTGGGAGCTGGCCAGATGAGAAATCCTACAGAAGCTGCTTTTCCCTAGCCCAGGCATGGGGTTTGCTTTTTTGGCTGTTTTTATTTTGTTTGGGGTTTTTTGTTTTTTTTTTTTTTTTTTTGTGGTTTTTTTTTTTTTGTGGTTTTTTGTTTGTTTGGTTTGGTTTTTGGTTTTTGTTTTTTTTTGTTTGTTTGTTTATTAGGATATTAACTTTTTTGTGTATAGCATTGCAAAGGGCTTTGGCTGTGCAAGTGTTAATTGAATAAGTCTGGCATTGACAGCTGGTGTTCATTTTTGGTACTCTGGAACTGTGTTCGGGATAACACTGGCTTTAATGCAGTGATAAGTAGTCTGTAGTGCCAATTCAAGGGAAAATGAAATACATATCCTTCTATAAAGATAAAGAATTCTGTAGCCCGGTTGTAGCTGTGTGAAGGGAAGGGGCACAGAAGTATAACACTTACAAGGCAGAATATCTTAGTTTAAGATGAAGGTTAAGATTTGTACAAAAATAAACTACAGTCAGATGATAAAATGTGTAATCCGTTTATATTTGCATTATCTGCTCTTAAAAACAAGAAAAAATGGAAAATCATCTAGTTTGTTCTGAAGATTTTAAAGGAATATTTTCTTTTTCCTCCCTGAATACTTCAAGAGCCAATTGTAGTTTCCTGAATGTGGCTTTGCATCAGCCTGTCTAAAAGGAATGGAAAAATATGTTCAATGTATTATATATATTGGCAACTAAGTATCAGGCAGCCACTAAATTTTGAATTCAGTAATGGTTGTATGAAATAAAGAAAAAGCTAGTACAGTTTAATCCAGATTTCTTCTGTGGGTTATGAAGGAAACTTTTTGTTTGTTTGTTTTCCTTAATCCACCTGTGAAGTCCCATTCTTATCCAAACATCCTGCTTGTCCTCTTGCCTGCAGTGTCTCTGCTACAGCTCAGTGCCAAAGACCACTGGGCAGAGTGGGTCCCTGCCCAAAGTGGTGGATCTGTGTGATCTGTGGGGAGTTGGATCAAACATCTCTGTGGGTTTTTGTTGTTGTTTTGGGGGGTTTCCATGGCTTCCAGCTTGTTGGGAGTGTCGGGTTGTGGTTTGTTTCCAGCACGTTGGGAATACTGGGGATTGTTCGTGCTGGGGGAGGATGATGATGAATAGAAGGTGGTGAGTGCAGAGAAGGTGAGGTTTTCTTTCACACCGGTGGGCTGAGGTGAAGGTGCAGCAGCGTGGGAATGGATGGTGACTGCTCACAAAGCTCATGGTTTGTAGCACTGCCTTTTCTGAGCCAAGGAGCTGAAGAAATGGCAGGGTCACTGTGCTCCAGCAGCACCTTTGCCAAGCATTTGTTTCACCCAGAGGTGCAGCTGCAGGTCCCGACTGAGCACTGCTCCAGTACTGCTTTTTAGGGACAGCAGTACAGTTGGCTGCTGGGCTCCAGCAAGTCTGGGGCTGCACATCATTTCCAGGTGACTTTGCTGCGTGTTCATGAACCTGGCTGGCTCATGTAGCACGGTACAGTTGCCTGCTGAAGCCTAAAATAACAGAAGGTGTGAAATGCTGCTCCACAACAGCGATGGGTGCTCCTGCAGGTACTTTGCCAAGGTCACAGATGCTAAGTAAACCAGATTAAACAAAACCCTGTTGCAGGAATGCATGATTAACCATAGTCTTTGCAGGATTTATTGGTTATAACCTAAGCCCTGCCTTTATTTTTTTTTGTCCTAGTAACTAAGGCAGATGTGAACTTCAAGTCCAGTGAAACATTTTTTGGCTCTTGCCTCTGTTTACATGATTCAGGAGTTTGCAGTAGTTCCACAACAAATATAGCTTTGAACAGAAATAGCCATTCAAGTGCTGTGCTTCTGGCAGTGCAGAACAGATTAGAAGTGTCTAACAGCAAGGCTTGTAAATAGTTTTGAGTTCACTGCTTTTTTTTTAAAAGTCAGTCAAGGGCTGTAATGTTTTTTGAAAAGTAAGAAACGGTGTTCCTACTGCAAGTGATGTGGACAGCATTGCTCAGTTGTCACTAAACTGCAAAACATGGGCTGTGCTGAACAGTTTTATTTGAGAAAATCCCATTTTCTAGAAACTCAGCAGCTGTGTTAATTTTTGAGATTGTATTTGGTTGCATAAAGTTATTTCTGAAGATTTTTGCTGATGTCTCCTCTTCGAGATGTGCTTGTGCATTTTATATGCAACATAGGACATGAAGAGCAGAAGGGTGATTGCAAAATTAAATTAAGGCTGTGTATTAGCAGGGCCATATTTGAGGTGTTAAAAGGTCTATAAATAGATTAGGGTGGATCTTTTTGTATATATTTTTGACTTTGAGAAATGAAGAAGTATAAATGTTGCTTGCATGTTTTTATTTTGAACAAAACTTCATTCTGTACCATGGTTTTCATTTAGTATTTCTTTTATTTACATGTGACCCCATGCTTAAGTAATTATTTTCCTCGTTCCCTCTGTGTTGTTCATGAGCAGTTTCTGGCTTGAAACAAGATGCAGAATTATTTTGATGAGGGAAGAGGAGGAATTACTGTAATAGTCCTTGGAGATGCAACTCCCGAGTGCTGAAGGCTTTAAATCGATGCTAAATATTTCTGTGAGACTTCAGTTCCTGCAAGTGTGACAAATTTGAAACAGAATTTACAGCTGTTGGATGGCAGGTGAAAAGGTTCCTCCTTATATAAATAACATATTTATAATATTTGCACTGTGCTGTCCCAGCCATCCTGCCCCATAGGGCACACTCTGAGGCTGTAAGCACACAGCTTACAGCTGTACCCAAAATGGGGAATCCCTGAATTTGGGATTTGGGAGAGGTACCCGGTGACAGAAGGGCTGTTCACTGGGTGTGCCTGTACTGAGGATGCTGCTGACAGCATAGCAATGATGCCTGATGATGTGAGGAGGTTTGCTTCCTCCAGGAGCCTTGGTTTGGGATTCTCCCATGTCAGGGATGTTGTGGGGGCATTGAGTGGCCGAAGAAAGGGAATTGAGGGACACCTGCTTTCAGTTGTTTGCACTTGGGCAATTCCTCCATTAGCAAGTTTGTAAACATCACTAATGCTTCCTTACATGGACAGCTGGAGCTTATCCCACCTTCCTGGCTGTGCTGTGAAAACCCAAGGCAGCAAGTCTGGCACATCTGTCCTGCAACTGCAAATCGTAATCGCAGTGTAAATATCCAAATGGCTGGTAAGGTAACTTGTTGCTGAATAAGGGCTTTTTTAGCCTCACCCAAGGAGTTCAGCTTGCACAATCACACAGTCATCTTTGCCCCAGTAACTTTTCCACAAATAGATAAAAGGAATAGAAGAAATGTGAGCAATGCTTAAGGGACTCTAAAACTGAAGTTTGTTCCGAGCATGGAGACGCTGAGGAATTGGTTTCTGCAGCCTGGAGAGTTGCTTTCTTAGAAAGAAGAATTGCTAAAGACATTTGCTGATCTGATCAGGTCCCATAATGAACAGCTAGTGCTGTGGCTAGAGACTGAAGTGAGAGTTTGCATAATATCTGTCCAAGACTAGTTTAATATTAAAATTATTGCAGTGATGTGTTAGGGGTTGTTTGTTCCCTTACATATTGTATTTAGTGTTGTGAGCAAGTCCTACGTGCTGATAATGCTGACATACCCAGCACAGAATTCACTGTGTGGTTTTCATCATGACTGTTTGGGATTCTTAATCATTCAAAGCAAATCTTCCATAAACACTTTCCCTTTTGCTCCTCAAGATCCTGTTTGCTCAGCATGCCAGAGCAAGGATGTCATCTGCAGGAGATGAGGCTTCCAGCTGCCTCATCCTCTTTGGAAAGCATTGAATGGTGCTGTAACACTGGAGTCAATAAGCAGAAAACCTTGGATGAATGGAAGGGTTTAGGCTGGGAGTTGCTGGTCTTGGTAAGCCTTGAGGGGAACCATGGCTTTTTAGCTGGGAAGGAATCTGGGCGTGTGAATTATGGATACAAGCTGTGGACACAGCATGGTTGAGCCTTGTCTTCTGCTGAAAACTGCCTCTGGGAATAAACTTGCTATCCAGCTGTGGAAGTGATAATTTCTAAACCAAGATATGATAGAAAGGTGCTGTGAAGCCAGACCTGGGCACTGTGTAGTTGTAAAGTGTAGAGAAGTGTGGTGGTCATACGTCATCTTCCCTCTCAGCGACAGTGTTATCGCCTCTGTTTACCCTGATAAAAAAAGGTAAATTCTGCATTACAAAATCAAAAACTACAGAGATTGCTAGTGGAGCGTTATCTCCTCGCTTTTTCTTTTATCACCTCTTGGTTGTTTTAGCAATCTGGCTTTTTGTTTTGCAAGTTTGTGTAGAGCCCTTTAGAGAGGGAAGTGCCCATAGATGTGGTGTCTGAAAAATGATTCAAAAAGCCTTTAACAAGGTCAGACTTTTAAGTGAAAGGCAAATCTGCTTCATGCCTTTTTCTCCCTCTTTTATTTTTTGGTAATATTTTCTATAAGTTTGTGATGGAAACTTCAAAATTTTGAGGAAGAGCATCAAACCAATATTGGGTAACACAGTCAGCTACATTTTAAGTTCCTTTAGCTCTTCATGGGACAGTTTTGGGAGCTCAGGGTATTTGTGTACCTGCTTTTCTGAGGGTTTCAGCCTGTTTGAGCAGAAGTGGAGCTGGGAAAATGTGTGCATTGTCACATCCACTCTGTACCTTTACAGATGTAGTTCCAGCTCTTGGGATTTGCATGTCCAGTGGTTCTTAGGTGGAGGTTCGCCTAGGTGAGCCTTGAATGCAAAGAAATTACATCCCAGAAAACAAATTTGTCTCGCACCCACCCTTTCCCTTCATCTTTTTGGCGATAAAGATCGTGAGAAAACGGTGCTGTTACAGACAGCCCTTATCCACTGATGGTGTTAATGGCCTGATCACACCCCTTTTAATTAATGAATGGGAGAAGTGCTTTCAATGCCAGCCCGTGCCTTCGGTTTCTCCCATTCCTTGCGGGGCGGTGAGGGTGCTGCAGCCCCTGGGATCCGCTTAGCCCACGGCAGTGCCGGGAATTGACCCCAAATCCCGCGGATCCAGGAGTTTACCCCGAATCCCGCGGATCCAGCATCCTGCGGGTCCGTGCCCATCAGGAGGAGGCTGCAGGCGCTCCCATGCAGGTGAGACAGGGATGCAGCAAGATGCTGCCTCCAGACTCCTGGGCTGTTTTGGGGTCCTTTGGTGATCCCCCCTGCCTCCAGCCCGTTGTTTTCTCCTCGGTAGGTGCTGGATTGCACAGGTCTGCAGTGCCGGGAGCCCGCCTTGCTGCTCCATAGGGATTGGAGTTGCCAGGTCCTTATCTGGAGCCTCCCCTGGAGACACAGCCGGCCCCGGACGCCGCTTGACTTTCACCCGGGGGTGCTCAGAAAAAGCCCTCGGACACAAAATTTGGTGGGGGGGGAAAGATGGAAGCTGTTCAGATGTTGATGCCCTGCTCCTTTGACAGCCTCTGTCTGTGAGTGATGCTTTGCCAGGGCGCCGTGAGCGGATTTTTGCGCGGTTGGTTTGGTGTGGTGGAGGTTGTGCTCTGGGAAGTGGCAATGCTGGGCTTGGGACTGGCCAAGCATTAACAAAAGTACTGTAGGATAGTTCTCTGCAGAGCCACAGCAGCTGGGCTGGCTGGCTCAGATACTGATGGTGACTTTCAGGAGGGGAGATTCTGTGTTTAAATATATAGACATATATATGTCTCTTGTTCGTGGCAAAAACACAGATTTGGGCTAACAGAGGTTCAGTTTCAGTGTAAAAATATTAATGTGTTATCACTGTTATAATATGGAAGTCTTTGAGGATACTTCAGGTTTGCAATTTTTCGTCTCCCTTTTATCAGCAATGGTAGTAAAGGATTGTAAAATATGACCTTTGCAGCTTCTGGATTGAACCTCTTAATTTTACCTTGTTCCTTAATCTGGACAAGATCAAGCTTTCCAGGCTATACTGCAAGCTGTGTGCCCAAGTAAATGGGCATTCAAGCAGATCAACTTACGGCATTTTATTAAGTCAACACTCATGCAAAAGCCACCTCCAGAGCTTAATAATTATTTACTGAGTGCTCCTGGGTCATGAGAGAGGTTTTCATTAAGTTCAGAAAGCATTATGTTCAGCCACTTGTGAAGGTGTGTTTTAAAGACAGGAAGAAAAATGGAAAACTACTACATGGTGTACAACAACTTAAAAAAATTCTTAGCTGAGGATTGAATATTTTTGTTTGTGGAGTTGGCTTTTGTTGGAGAGGTTTGGGATGGGAAGGGGGGTTTGTTTTTATTTTTTTTCAAAGCAGGTTGGTCCACCAAATTAATTTGATATGAAATTCAACCCTTGTCTCCTTGGTGTGGTAGCTGTGTGTGTGGTGGATGGATGTTGCAGGGTTTTGCCTTCCCTGCCCAGCCGGGTGCACTCAGTGCATCCAGGCAGGTGGGTGAGAGCCTTTTTGTGGCTGCAGCCCGTGGTGGAGGGCAAGCAGTGCAGGTCAGGATGCAAAAGCATTTAGGAAGCAGAGAAAACATTTACCTTGATGATGGAGCAGGGGCAGGCAGCCTGTCTCTTTAAACATGTAACCTTCAAGTGCGGAAACCTTTCATGTAGGAGCCTGAAACGTCGTCCTGGCTTTATTATAAAGGCTGATAGAGGTCTCCACACCGTTTCTGTAACTGCTTTGTCCTTGGCAAGTCAGGACGTAGGAGGATGCCAAATCTTGGGCTTGTTTTTTTTGCATTGATACTTCAAGCAGCGCCAGGCAGTTGGCGCGGTGAGCGGAGCGTCGCTGTAACCCACAATCAATTATTAAATGTTAGGAATGAAGTACAAAGTGCTCCAGGGAAAATGCTGTAGTAGTTGGAATCCCTTACCTTGGCTGAAGGGGAAGAGGGATTGTGTAAGGTTATTTTTTTTTTTTTTTTTGTCGTTTGTGGACGTTTTGCATTTTGTATTAGAATTTTTTTTGGGGGTGGTGGTGTGTGCAATCTGGCTCCTCCTTGCCTTTATTTTTTTCTTTTTGCTATTCTTCATTTTTCTGTCACGTCTTTCTGAGGCAAACAGCATTGCTGACTGGCAGGTCAGAAGCTACTGCAGGCGTTACTGCTTCAGCCACATATACAGTAGAGGGAACAAAAAGTTTCTTGAGGTTTTTCTGCTTGGTAAAGAGATTGAAAACGGAATTAGTACAAATCAACTTTAATTTTGAAGAAACGCTAGTGATTTTCTACAAGTGGTATTGGGAGCTGAGTGGTGGTCTCTGAAAATGTCTTCTGCAGGTCAAGTATTTTAAATATCCACCGTTATAGTATAGAACAATCGTAGTCTTTAAAGCAAGGAGATGAGAGGTTGCCAACATTACTGCTCACATGTGGATGCCTTTATTTTCTCTATGAATAATTATGGATGGGATAAGGGTAAGACATAAACAGAATCGTTTAAATCCGATGCTATTTCTTACCTCTGAGATCTGGTGCAGCTCAGTGGATTTCTTGAGGTGTTAAATCTGCTTTTCTTGGCTGATTTCTCTGTGGACTAGCCCATTAACAAACAGTTGGCATGAATGGAGGGAGGAGAGCAGCAGCCTCTCTCTTCTGTGCCATTCCTCAGTTAAGAGAAAGGTAGTCCATCCTGCCCGGGCTCTTTGTCTAATTTGTCTAAGAAACATTACACTGGAGACATTTTTGTTTTCTTAAAAAGTATTAAAAAATAATTAAAGTTTCTAAAGTAGTTAAAAAGCAAAGTTGAGGTAATTTTTTTTTTCCAGTTCCATGTCTCCAAAGAAGTTTCTTAATGCATAGGTAGTGCAAAATAATGCTTGTACATCAGATAACTCATAACTAATGCATGTGAACCAGAGCATTTGTTTGATCAATTTATAGAATCTGAAAACAAAACTGCAACTAAAGAGGAGTTTGTCTTTTTGCCTAAGGAGACAGATAAAATAATCAGTAAATATCTGGGAAGGTTGTGGTCTCTGTGAGTTGATGGCAACAAAATCGAACTTGATTTTAAAGTTGCCTTTTATTATGCAATGGCCACCTGCATAATAACTCATGTATGCAGTAACTAACATTTCCCAGGCATCTGTGCAAAGGATATGTAATTTAAACTTATTTAATAAAGCTTTATCACTTCATGATTAATTAGATCAGCACATGACACATAACTAATAACTCCCAATCTGTATTACACTGTGCTTATTAGAGTGCTAATGGATAACTGGTTTAATCATGTGTCAATTAAAAGGATGAGTCGGTTTCATTTATTGCAATTAGATGGTTTCCATAAACTGTTTGCAGGAAGTATCTGAATTGCATCGTGCATTAGCTGTGTGTGGGCTCTGCTCCTGGCTCCACATAATCTGGGGGCGAATCAGTGCGTGTAGGGGAGTTTTGGATCCACGTGTCCACTCTGGATTGTTCTGTGGTCCATGGCACCAAGCTTGGTCACAGGAGATCTGCCTAGGCACCAGCATGTAAAGGTCAAGAAACTTTTAAAAATAGCCATTTTCAAAACTCTCTGGATGAAGCTTTTGAAGTAACAAGCTTTTAATCACTTCTTTGGTTGGAAATGTGAGTTTCTCCGGTTTGTTCTGTGGAGGTACATGGTCGTGAAACGCAAATCATCTTCTGTGCCTTCTATTCTATGCTTGAGGAGATGAGCAGACATGGTGGAGAAGAGAAGCTGGATGGGAGAATGACCTGTGTGATGCATGGGACAGACTTAGAGGACGAGACACCAAAGTTTCAAAGTGTATTCCATGTTTGATCAGTGCTACCCATGGTGGGTGGAAGGAATGCTGGTGTGGAGAGACCATCATGTACACAGGAGGAGCTTCACCTCACCTGGGAATAAATAACAGGAAATCTGTCCATGTTCCTTCCCAGTGCTTGTGACAGAAGCATCTGGTTAGGCAGGCAGGTGTTGAGCAGCAGCTTTTATCCCAGAATAAGCTTTATTTGAGCTCACCTGCACTGATGCTGTGATGGTTGGGTGCCCATCTCCCTTTCCCAGCTAGTAATGGGTAGGATAAGAGGAGATGGCCTCAAGTTGTTCCAGAGGAAGCTTAGATTGAATATTACAAAGAATTTCTTCACTGAAAGAGTTGTCAAGCACTGGAACAGCCTGTCAGGGAGATAGCTGAGTCACCATTGCTGGAGGTATTTAAAAGACATGTAGATGTGGCACTTGGGGACATAGTTTAGTGGTGGGCTTGGCAGTGCTGGGTTAACGTTGGACCTGATGATCCTGGAGATCTCTTCCAACCTAAACAATTCCATGATTCTGTGGCAGTAGCTGCAGTCTGGCAGCACATGGCTGTCCATGCTCTCTGTGTTCAGGGCTCATCTGCCTCTTTGCCGTGTAAAATACTGAGCAGAATTGCAGAAGAAATAAAGCCTGGGAGCATCTTTGCCCTTTGGGGAGGAATTTGGCAGAACAGCATTTTCTGGGCCTGTTATCTCATTAAAAGACACAATACTTGAAGCTTTTGTTTACAATTTTTGATCAACAGTGGAGACCTGAATCACTTGCAGGAAGCTGGGAGGACACTTGGTGCGAGTAGGTAAAATAATTGTGTGAGCAAGATGAGGTTCCTGGCAGGAGCTTTTTGAAATGCTTTGGAAATAATTTCTCCTTCCTGCTCCCTCTCTTTCCCCAACATTTTTGTATTTGGGAAGGTTCTTCTGAGATGGTTTCCAGCACACTTGGTTTTGGTAGGCGGAGAAACAGTTCAAAATGAAAGAAGGTGGGAGGAACTGCTGGGTTACCAATTTTGCAACATTAGGTATCTGTAAAAATTGCCAGTAGCGCACAAATGAGAATGCTGACAAGTGTGGTACAAAATTGGCCTTTTTCCAATATGAGGAGAATGAATCCTTCCCTGAAAGCAGCATTTGGGTGCCTTTTTTTTTCCTCATGTATTACAGTGGTCTTCGAGGTGGGATGCACGAGGTGGGATGAGTGTTTTTAGTGGGCAGAAAGAAAATATGGGTACTTCAATAATACATGAAGTACTATATAGTTCATAAATAAATAAGTAAACATTTTGAGAGTGCATGTTCATACATTCCTGGTAGGAATGTATAATAAAAAGAACTGGGAGACCACTGATCTATAGCTATCCTGGTCATGGAAATAAAGCATCTCTTCGGTTTGGAAATGTGAAAGTGGTTCAGATGTGCAGCCAGAAAACAAGCTGCTGGATTTAGATGTGAGAATGCTTCACCCTTAATTGAAAAGGGAGTGTTTTTTACAAGTATCACAGTCAATGACTTGTCTTGAGCAGCTAATTAGTACGATTATTCCGCAGCTGCATTAGTTTCACCACAAAGGTTTTCTCTTGTTTTATCAAAAGGATCAGTGTCTGTGTGAATGTTTCAACATGACAGGTCTTAAATAGCAAGATGGTCCCCTGCCTCCCTGCCCCCAAAATGCAAAATGTGTGCTCTGGAAGAGCAGAGTTTGATGCCTTGGGGGCAGTAAGTGTGGGATTTTTTGGGTTTTTCTTTTTGGTGTTTTTTTTTTTTTTGTTTTTTTGTTTTTTTTTTTTTGTTTTTTTTGGGTTTCTGCCCTGAACTGTGTTCAACATCAGTCCTAAACAAAGCCAGAAAACTTCCAGCAGTGCTGGCTCTGGCTGTCCAGGCACAGGCAGGGCTTGGTGCCTGTAGCTTCTGAGCAAGACCTGGAAGGGATGCTGGCTCCCAGACCTGTGTCCTGCCAGCATCCCACAGGTATCAGCACTGGAGTCAGAGGTGGAGTTTTCAAGAGCAGCTTCCTCCTAGAGCCCAGGAGGGTTACTGCTGGCTTGCCAAGGCATGGCCCATGGATTTTGGTTCTGCAGGCTAAGAAAATGATGAGTTGCTCCAGAAAGTGTCCCTGCAGTCCATGACAGTCCCAGGGGCTGTCCCATACTCTGCTTGCCAATGGCTTAGAAATATCTCTTAGGTGGTAAAGCTGTGCTGTGTGCTGGCATGGGCCAGCCTGTTGCTCTTTGTAAAGTATGACTGGAATAAAGCTGTTCCTGCTGTTTATTTTTCCTGGTTTTGTGTCTGATGGTGCTCAAAAGATGCTGGTAGGCCTGGGGTGGGAGTTGGGTTTTTTGTAGAGTTCTGTTTGCTAGCTCTGAAAAGTGACTTCCAGGAAGTCCAACACTAAGGTGGTATTATGTAGGAAATAAGCGAACTGTGTTTTGTTATGTTTTCATGGGAGAGGTAGATTTACTTTACTTTGAGCTAGTTCATTGGTCTGGAGTATTATCCATACCAATCATTAGACTTGCTTCAGCTCTTTATTATTTTTTTCTTAAAAAAAGAAAAGGAATATATGTGCCTACTACTGTCTATAAACGCATTTGTTTTTCTCGTGGGTGGTTGCTGTAAAATTTGAAAGAGCAAATGGCTCTTTACAGCTGGATGTTGGCGTTTGGGGAATGGTTTGGCTGCAGTCAAGTTAAGGCAGCTTAGTACCTGAAGTAGGTCGGCTCCCAATTCCCCTCGCGGTGCCCGGATCCTCACCCTGGGCACCCCACGTTCCCCTCTAACTCCACCAGCTCCCCATCCCGCTTCGTGGAAGCTGAGCTGTCTTTTCTCTGGTCTTCCCACAGCAATTCCGAGCATCCTGGCGCTTCCAAGCCTCCCTTAAGCTCCTCCAGCATGACCTCACGAATCCTGCTCCGACAGCAGCTCATGCGTGAGCAGATGCAGGAGCAGGAGCGTCGGGAGCAGCAGCAGAAGCAGCAGGCAGCCCAGTTCATGCAGCAGCGAGTGCCCGTGAGCCAGACACCTGCCATCAACGTCAGCGTGCCCACCAGCCTGCCCCCCGCCACCCAGGTGCCCATGGAGGTCCTCAAGGTACGCACCTTTCCGCTCAGGAGCGCCTCAAAACCCGCCGCGTTTGACACAGAGCTGGTTCTCGGCATTTTCGGCAACCAGGTTTTCAAACAAGCTGCGCTCTGGGTTAGTTCGCGGCTTGTTTCGTTGGCCTGGTAGCGAAGTAATGGAAAAACTTCTTTAAAAAAAGTTTGTGTAACTTTTGTTTTCTTTCAACTTTGGGGTCTCCGGAGGGAGGTTTTGTAACAAAAGTAAGTTTTCTGTCATTTCCCCTTTGGAAAACGCTTCTCCATCTTTCTTGTACTTAATTACTTTTAATACGAAGAAATTATTAGTAGGTAACAAATCAATGTTTTGTTTTTTTAAGGGAAACAATGAAATAGTTTTGTAAGATGGAGTCAAAACTCTTTACAAAAGAGCTCCTCAGAAAGCCTTAATCTGAAATATGGGTGAGTTTCCAGCTACTTGGAACGAGTCTTTGTAATCCTTTTTTTGTTTAAATGACTTGTTTGCTATTAGTAGCTTTGGATTCCTTGTCCCACTGGAAACTGTGGGAGCTTGTTAGTGTCCCTCTGTCAAAGGGGATGTAGCTTGCTAATTACTCAGGGAAAAACGTGAACAGCCATAAGAAAAGAGATAATTTCACGCACTGCTTAAATTCAAGTAGGCTGAAGCACCGTGAAATGTGTGAGTAAAACAATGTCAAATGTTTTGGAGATGTTTGCTGACATATTTCATGAAAATATGATTTTCACCAGTTTTGTAGCATTCGCTCTGCATTATTGCTGGATCTTTCTATTACAGTTTGTTGTTTAGTCAGTGAGCATATTCTTACCACATAAGTTAGTTGAGCTTGGTGACAAAGCGCTCATGTTTTGCTTGTTACTGTTGTATGGTAATGATACGCAGTCAAAAATTCAGTTTTAAAATAGACTTGCCAGCTCAGGATTTCGAGGTGGTCTATGTGACAGGTTTATGGGGAAAAGTATAGGGTAATTTTATTTATTGAATCTTCATTATGGTATTGTGTTATCAGCGCTAAAACTAACACTGATGTGGGATAGTAGAGTCATAGTCCAGTATGTGATCTAGGAGCAAAAAGGCAGCAGGTGAATTTTGAATTCTCTCTCTCCATACTCACACATTTCCATTAAAAATTAAATATAGTATTCTTTGAGCACGTGAGCATATGTCTACAGTAAGGAGTCTGAAATTGTCTGGGAAGAATTGTTTTGTCTAATGTTTGTGTATTACTCACAATGTTTGTATATAACAATTTCTTCAGCTTGTTTTCAGGTTATGGCTGTAGTTATAATTCAGATCCAGCAGATGTGTAGGTGCTATGAAATAGGATTTTTTTTTTTTTTTTTGTAATGCACCTAGCTAAATAAGCATATATTACATTTTTTTTGCATCCTTTCATCCTAATCTGTTGCAACATGAGTTTCAGGGTATTTTTAAAATACTGTGAAAACTTGTAGGAAAGTGTTTACTTTTTGATGATATTTTACTGATAAGGAAGGAGTGTAACATTCTGAAGAAGCATTAGCAGTTGTCATTATTGTTCATTTTGCAAATGCCTCTTTCTATGGGAGAGGAGGAAAGGCAGCCCTTCATTTCTGAGCATAAACAAACTTCAGAAATCTCTGAAACCAAAAGGTGATGCTCAGTTATTGCAAGTGAGATTCCTGGGACCTGGCTTGTCACAGGATCTGTGTGAAAAGCTGTAACCCGCTTGGAGCATTGCTAGGAAACTTCACCAGAAGGACTTGAACCTGAACCCTTGTCCCTTAGGATTCCAGAAGTGGTATTTGTCCCTCATTTCCCTCTTATGGAGAAGGATCTCCTGGAACGATGCAGAGACACCTCTCCTCCACTTGTCTTTAGCCCAGATAAGAGTGCATGACCCTGTAGAATAAAAAATTAAGAGAATGTGTCCTTAAGCAGCTTGTTAAATAAAAATAGTTACTGGCAACAGGTACCTTTTGGCAATGGAATTCCGTTTTGAAGGTGATAGTTGTGGAAATATGAGCAACCTGCTGGACCAAAATGATGCCTGTCTTCTCATCACCTACATTTCCATAACTAACAGTGAAAATTAGCAAAACCAACTAATTGGTTGGTCCCTGCCTGTGAGAGGGGAGAAAAGCTGCAAAACTGAGAAAAACAGCAAAACTACTTTGCATAATTTTACTGCTTGTTTTTGATGGAGGAAAGCAGTAGAAGATTCACCCTTTTATCCTTACTCATAACAGTGGACCAATTCTATACAAAAAAATATTAGTACATAACGCCAGGTTTGAAATCATGATCTTCCTGAAAATTACCACTGAGGCTTCAGTGAGAGTAAGATTTGGCAAAAGATCCATGTAATTTTCTTTGTGGTTTTGGGGGGGATTATTTTGGGGGCTTTTTTGTTGTGGTTGTTTTTTTGGTTTTTTTTTTTCCAAATAGAACATTTGGCTCAAAAGCTGAGATGAACAATAACTCAGGATCTTCCTGGTGCCAGTGTGCTGACAGCCAGCTCTGGCTGCAGTGACATCATTTTCCTGCAGCTGCTTTTTACACTTCAGTTGTTTTTTAGCTGTAGACAGATTTTCCATATGAGCTGTACAGAAGTTTTCATAGATAAATAGGGGACTAAGTTGCTAACTTTACTATCCAAATGGTCTGGATTTAGTGACCTAAAAGAATGGGATAGACAAAAAAGGGGATTTTTACACTTTCAGAAATGCTAACCTGCAAGGCAGCTTTGTTTAAAAATGATCTTTTTCAGTGTTACTTTACAAACAAGACCAAAGCTAGCAGCTGGTTTTGTTTTTGTTTGTTTGTTTGTTTTGGTACTTTGCATCAAAAAATCCCACTCTAAGCCTGTTGAATTTGTCAGTGTTTAGTGGTTTTAATTATGTTGTGTGACTTGCCCTTTCACCCATATCTCACAGTGTGGGAAGAATAATACTTGTGTATCGGAGGATTCAGAATGACTGGTTTAAAAAGAAGCCAGAGGTATTCCTGAGCTTGGATTTTATATTTGTTTTCAAGATGTCCACTTAGTAACAATAAGAGAAATATATACTAATGTATGTCACGTTGCATAGGCATCTACAAATTGCATAACATAGTATGCTCAAGGCCATGTGAATAAATGGGATTTCATCTTCTTGAGTAATGACTTCTCATTGCATCACTCCTGTGCCAAGTAATGTAGCTTGGCAAGGCAGGAGATGACCTGCTGGAATTCAAATTTTGCATAGCTTTTTGCTGCCTAATTAAGAGATGGACTGGGGATAGGTTTGATGCTTTTGGAACTCAATCTCTTCGACTCTAATAGCAAAAGGAAGATTTGTTACAGCTTGTGGTAACTGTTCCTTTCCTACCAAGCAGCTATCGGGGTTCTTGTAAAGTGAGTGGTCTCCAGAGTTCCTGGCAGCAGCAGGAAACTCCCTGCCTTTGTGATGGCTTGGGATACCCTGGCCTCATCTATAGGATAGTTTCCAGTCTTCTCTGTCAATCCAGGTAGCTCGTTTTATAATTTTATTGTTCAGCAGACAGAAACACTGACTTAATGACTAGAGTTTTACATGCTGTCCCTCTGGCATCTTCACCAAAGCTGCACTGTAGCATTCTGAGTTTGGAGCTCACCACCACCTACTTGCTTGTAAGAGACAAAATAGGAAAAGGTATTTCCTTTGTCTAAAACATCTACAAGATCCAGGAATAAAAAAACAAGGAATGGCTCTACAGGCTGAAATGACCAGCCATCAGGCCTTATTCCCACAAGAAAGACTGCAGGATCCTCTGCTTGTTTATAGGTTAGTCTTTGAGAAGTTCTGCTCATAGAAGTAGAACCAATATGTTGATTAAGGCTTTCCTTTGAGGATTCCTCTCTTCCGTTTCTTTCTGATAAGTCCACTTGTCTCATGTACAGAATTGACTGTGATCCTGAAGGTCAACTGCAGAAATCCAGAGGAGTAGGGACTCATCTGTCTGCTCGTGTAGAGACATATCAAAAACCGAATTGTAGCTGTGCTGTGTAACTTGTATTGCTTTGCCTGATGCACAGTATAGAACAAGTATGGCACAATCCCCTAAATCCTTTGAACCTGCCTGCCCAAAAGGCAATGTGGCATTGCAGGAACTGTGGCTGGCGTGTGTCCTCCATGGGAGAAGCAGCACAGAAGCATCCTCAGGAGGCAGCAAAGGAGGATCAGGGCCAGCACCGGCCCACAGGATTGCAAATCAGTTCCACTGAAAATATTACCAGTTCTTGCAGCATTGAAAACATCACTGGTGGGCAGCTGACACCCAGCCCTCTGCATGTCTCACTAAGCAGATGGAAGGTGGAAAATTAAGGGTGAACATTTCCTCCCTCTGTCCTCTGTGTTACTTGTTGGCATTTCTCAGTTGGTGCGTGGATGTGACACTTGCTGTCGAGTTTCTGATGTGATGTACCAGGTCATGGGTTGATGGAACCTAAACTGTGGATGTGCTGTGGATCCCTGTCCCTGCTGCTGGATGCAAATGCTCCAAGGGATGAAGTTGCTACACATCCTCTTCCTCCTGAGTGTTGTCACACCAAATGCATATCAAGACAGAAATCTGCTGGACTTCTCATACCTCTTTCTCCTCCTTTGTCTGCCATTGGGGTTTGAAGAATGTAACTTTTCTTTGGCACAGATGGGAGATGCTTTGATACTACTGCCAAGAACAGCCTTGAGGGCTGCAGTGGGAGCCTGCAGTGGTACAGGTATCTTTGGAGCACTGCATAAATGCTTTGCAGGTAATAAGGTAAAAGCAGGTCTCGTCACCAGCAGATGATGTAGCAGGTCCATTTCAATCCCTTTTTAGCTTGATTTTGGGGAATAAGAAAACAGTTGCCTTGCTCCAGGGCATCCAGAGAAGGTGGTCCTGCCTTGGGGATCTGCACATTGAGGTCTCTGGACAAAAATCTCTACTTGTGCATATAGTGCCAGCCCTTGCTAATGGGGCAGTTCACCTCAAAATATATACATGTATATTTCATGTATATATATAAAACATTTGTATGGAAGCACAGGCCACAAACCCGTTTTTAATGTTTGTCATTAAGGCATTTTTAATAGTCTTTTTCCATACAACAATACTTATAATATGCTAAATATTTAAACATTTGTCTGCCATTAAAGTCCTCACTTCGGATTCCCCCTCCTACACTGTCTGGTTTGTGTCTTCATGGTAGATGTTTATTGCTCTTTTGGTGCCAGAATTTCATCATGGTCTTTCACTCTTTTCCTAAGCAAGGTGAAACCTTTACAGGTGCTCTGTACTGGATTCTCTCTTGCTTTATTATTCCAACATCTTTGCCCACCTCATGGCAATACTGTGGGCTGATCACTGCTGATACCAGAGTAGGTGTGGTTGTCTTTTACTCAGTGCCATCCCGTTGCTGCAGTTTGTGCTTATCTTTCCCTGTTCCCACTTTTTCTGAGTGGAGAGGAGAGTGCAGGCACCAGCCTTGCCTCTCCTTCACCCTCATGTCCTTATTCATTCAGACTTTAAATGTGCCACCACATTAACCTCTTTGCATTTGAAACCCTGTATTTCTTCATTTTTGAAATGCCAAGCATTTCTTCCGTTTGATGTTAATGACTATTGGACATATATCAAAAAAATACCTCCTCCTATTCTTGTTCCAGTGTGTTTATTCCAGAGAGTGACCTGTGGAAGCTCTGCCTGGCAGGGAAGGCTTGGCAGCTGGCAGTAGTGTTCTTGGTATAATAATTACCATAAGACTTCATTGTGTAGAGGACTTATCTCACAGTTCTGAAGAAGAGAAACAATGGGATGGCAAGATAAATGTGTGGTAGTGCCTGCCCCAGCAAATGTGTGTTTGTGGACATGCTTATCTGAAAGTTAATTTCATCTCACCTGACAATGGTAGATAGTAGTGTGTGGTGGTGTGTATTTGCAATCAGGAACTTAGACAAGTAATTTGCCAGACTGAGTCTTGGTGAGCTGCAGATAAA
Organism: Acridotheres tristis; assembly: GCA_037013685.1. NCBI lineage: Eukaryota > Metazoa > Chordata > Aves > Passeriformes > Sturnidae > Acridotheres > Acridotheres tristis. Next base: position 4,667,960 of record CM072899.1, on the reverse strand, counting down.
ACATTTAAACTAAGGTTACTTAGTTTAACTTACACTTGGTGACGTACCTTAAGTCATCAGCAAAGTCTTCATAAAGAACTACAGAGCCACTAAAGTCTGCCTTGTCTCCTCAGCCTTCCTGTAAGTAAAAATGTCTCTCATGCCTTAAATCTTTTGCTTGCTCAGTGGGTTGAAAGCTATTTTAAAATAAGCACTGGTGCTTGAGGTCTGCATCAGTAATAGAGGTAAAATGTAAACTCTTGCTTAACACCTAGAGTATTAGACATTAAAAATGCATGGAATTCGAGGGGGCAGCATACTTCTGTGTACAGGTATCTGATGGTTGACTGCTAGTGCAAAACACTGCTCTCCCCCTTCGTCCCAAATGCCCTTTTCCTATGCATGCAAACACATGTGTTGCTTGGCTCTTGAGAGAAGTGGTTGTTGCTGATGGAGATGTCTGATCTTCCCATCTTGTTTCTTCAGCTGCGGTCGCTGTGACACAAAAATGCAGCTCCCAAAGCTGTGAGACAAACTGTGCTGGCTGCTGGATTGTGCTGCTGGGGGTGAGAGGATTTCTTGGGAAAATGATGTGAGCAGAGTGGGAAAATAGCTGAGAAACTGCTCCTTGTCACAGAGCTCTTGTCCTTGCAAGTTCACAGTAGTTACCTGGAAGTTTGAAATAACATATTTGGCACAGAGGAAATCAGGATATACTCAGGACAAAATGATACAGGTATCTGGAGGTCCAAGCTCTGATTGCTCCTTGTAAGTTCTTGCTGGTTTATATCCTAGTTGGTGGTCTTGAGGATTTGCTGTCTGCCCACTGCCACGGTAACATCCACAAATTTAAGAAGAGCTTGCTAAGTTCTGTGTGTTACAGCTTCAAAGCACTCCTTTTTTATGGTCTAGACATATTATCTGCTGGCTGAGTTACCAGACCTTGGGAAAATGATGGTTCACCACGTGTCAGTGGCTGTTTTGGACCTGCAGAAGATGAGTTAATCTTGTGCAGATTAAGATTTGTAGGTGCCCATAGTTGTGGGTATTAAGAGCATTGATGAGGCACCACAGCCCCCAGCTAACAGGTTTTAGCAGCTTGTACCAAGCCCTTTGTCAGGCAACATGAATTTAATAACCACCTTACTCCTGGAGCCAAGGCTGTGAGAAGAGGGTGAGTGCTGGTCACTGCAGTTGTGTTTGCTGAAGCCATGGCTTAATTTAGCAGAAAATAATGCCCAGAGCCACACACGGTGCTGGAAAATGTGGGGGCTGGGGGGAGATCCAAGGGGGCCTCTGCTGACACCTTTGATAGGAGTTACGTTTTAAATGTGAAAACTCAGATCTGCTTAAAGTAATCTTTGGGTATTAGGTATACTCACAAATATTTCATTTCTTCAGCTGGTTTGGCAGCATTATTCTCCGAGATGCTGAACCTGTGTAGTGAATGAATTCAAAGTGACAAGCTGGAGGCATTCCTGCCATTCAAGAGAGGCTTAAAGAATTTCTTATTGGCTAAATTACAAATATGTAGCATTTTGCCCAGCACTGCATGGCAATTTCAACCTGCCTGACCGTGACAAGATTAGCACTTTTCCTCCCTCTCCCCAGCAGTAATTTAAAAAAAAAAAAAAAATAGATTAAGAAGTACCAGGCAGAGATGCAAAAGCTTGAAAGAGTGAAAACAGCCTTACCTTGAAAGATTCTGTCTGTCATTGGATTGGTTCCTTAATTAGCCCCATGTCCTTTAACCTCTTGAGAAATAAGTAAGGGATAAATTTGGGGATAAAGACAAAGACGCCTGGAGATTTACCACACACCGCTAGGTAATTCATCAAGGAATGTTGGTAATTAGCCCTGCCTCTTTCCTTTCTGGCTCATTTAATAAAACTGGTTGATTTAAAATAATGCCTGCTGGTTCATTATCAACTACTTTAAGAGCCAAGTTATGAACTTGAAACAAAACCCAGTATTGTGTTGTCTGCAAAGGACCTGGCAAGTGTGTTTTGTTTTGTTTTTTATAAAAAGAAATTGCTCTGTCTGGTCATCCGTCTTCCCAGCTTGATAATTAAATATTACTTTGTTTGGATTACCATTTGGCTTTTTGGATATATTTGTTTCTGGTGTCTACTGCTGAGAGGCAGAGAAGAGGGGGGAAAAAAATCCAAGATCTTGAAGAGGTATGTGTCAGATTGTGTTAAGAAAGCATGGCCTGATGGAATTCAGCTGAATAAGGACTTTACAATAGTAGTAGTTGTCCAGTTGAGGAAATGGGCAACTGTTTTAACCCTTTATCTCTCAGAAGTGAGTGCCAGCCATGTGCCTTGTTCTTTGAGCAAAGTTATCCATTTTATTTACCTATCTCTTAAGTGCTTAGAAATTTTCCCCAAGCTGAGGACAAAATTCGTCTAGTTTGTGTTTGCTTATGAAACCATGCACCAGGCTCTCTTTTTCTTTATAGATGGGAATAGCATTACCTGGAAATTAAATGAGAGGGTCAGGCTGACACTGGATCAACACTGCTGCCTTTGCACTGTCTGGGAGAGGATCTCAGTGTCCACTTTGAGTTTGTTACAGCAACAGTTGCTGGCCAGTGGATCTGGTTGGGTCGGTCTACCTGAATGAACTTAGTGTAAATCTTCCTTTAATAATTAATGTCAGTATTAGGTTGCAGCACTTCTGAAACTGTTGTAGGCTAGAGGAAAAGCAGGCAGTGCTGGGCTTCTGCTGATGGAATCCTCTATAAGACTTTCTGAATATGGAACCTCTCAGTATCGTTTGGAGCAGAATTGGATATAGTGTTTCAGTGCAGATAAGAAAGAACATCCTCCTGCTCATCTTCCATCTCTTTACCATCCCCTAGGGTAGTGCTTATTCTGGGGGATCTTGTGTTCCATAGGTACTTTTGTGACCCAGCAAAAATATGTCTGCTTTTATAGGTTGGGAAGATGAGTAAATTAAAAAATAAATTAAATGGCCTCTGTGGAAATATAACTCTGACAGTGATTCTTTTGTCACCAGTGGTGAAAATAACTTGCTCCTGCAAACAGTTGCAGAGAGGCCTCTGGGATGTTGGGGTTACAGCTCAACCCTGCAGGTTGTCATGGAAGTTCTGCCACTGGGTGCCAGTTACCTCTTCGTTTATTATTTTGAGACCTGTTAATCAACGGTGGTAGTTTAAATTGATTTTAAACTAGGTTTGTTTTTTTTCAGCTTGAAAAGATGTGGAACAGAAAATCGAGTATTATTGAAAAAAACAACAAAATAACCCCCAACAAACAAAACTCTAATACCAGTGTTTGTAAAGTTAGAATATCCAAGCTAGATTAATAGTTTGGGTTTTACATGTCGTACTTTTTTAACATACTGGAACAGTATTTATTATGGGCTTCTGTGACTTTGTGTCCTAGACTTACTGAATATGAGTAGTTTAAGGTCTAGTCAGTTGTTTGAAAATTCTTGTGTCAGTTACACAGTGCTAACAGGTTGTTTTTGAGCTGATCCCCCAGCAACAGGCACTTCCCCATCAGCATTACAGTAATTAAACAATAATTCGTGGTGCTGCACTTCCATAATTTCTCAGCAGATGGCATTACGGTTTCCAAGACTATTCCTTGAGAAAGCTCTCAGCTGCCAGGGAATTTATCATTCCAGACTATTCCCTTCACTGATGAAGGCTAATGCTCAGGTGCTAAGCCTGTTTTGACATGTTATTCTAATCGTGTTGTTTGGTTGTGTTGTTGGTGCCTTTAAGCCATTAACCAGGTAAAATGCTGTATGTGATAGTTATTGAATTCAAAAACTAAGGCAGGCTGCCTGTTTTAAATAAAACTGCTACTGGTGTTGTGCAGAAGTAATAAACTTTTTCAGCAGGTGAGACTAGAACATTAAAAATGGTTAAAAGACAATGTTTTCCCTTGAACATTCCCAATCCTCAAAGCTCTGTAAGGCAGAACTGTTCTGCATTAAATTCTACCCCCCTCCTGCTTTGTGCTACAAATTCTGGATTTTGTAGAAAATGTCAGCTAGTGAAAGAAAAATCATTTGGAGGAGTATTTGGTGCCACTGTAGAAACAGTAACAAATATTAGTGTGTTTCTAAATGTATGTCTTGCAGAGTACAGAGGGCATCAGCTGTTTTTGGGCACCCCACTTCTGTGTATCCCTAGCTTCTGATGATGTTTTTATTACTAACCTGGCTGGAATCCATGTCCTGTGTCCCAGGGGACACACTGACATCAGCAGGAGCGTGTCTTGTGTGTCTGAAGAGCCCAAAGTTTCAAAGAGCTGGTTTTGTGTCTTGGAACAACGTGCTCCTTGTATCTGTCTGTGTGTCCGTCCTCTCCTCTGAGTGCAGAGAGGAGCAGGTCTGCTCACCAGGGAGCGTCGCTCCAGTGCCATGGATCTGGAATGTCCTCGGGGCACCAGCAGCAACCAGGCACCTGAAGTTATCCTGAAATCAAAACCGGTCCATTAATCTGAGAGGAAACTTGTGTATCAAGCAGGGTGAATCAAAGCTTGTATTTCAGGCTGCCTTCCTGAAAGTCACCCAGAAGTTCCTGATTGAAACCATCAAAATTTAGTTTGTGGATGTAATGGTTGGCCATCGATTAAATCTCCCTGTTCTGTCAGAGGAAAATAGCAACAAGCAACTAATGGAGATTCTCTTCTTGGAAAATAATCCCTTCTTTGAAGACGTTTGAAGGCCGAGGTGTAGCAAACAGCCTGTCTGCCTCTCTCAGGTCTTCATAAAGCTTTTGCCAAGGACCTGCAGGCAATGCACTAAGCTTTGTCTTTAAGACTACTTCTAACTTCCTCAGGCTGTGACTTCTCTGCTTGTGTTTTTTTCTATAGGTGTGTGGATTTCTTTCTTTCTTTTTTTTTTTTTTTTTCCCTGGATTTGGGCATCCTTGGGAGTAATATTGTCAGCAAGATCTTATTCCAGTTTACCAGTATCAGTGATCCGGAGTGCCATTGCCCTTAACCAGCATCTCTGTCCTGATAGCACCTTAGTGATAAACCTACTTTTGGGGAGACAGTTTGTTGTTACTGGGGGGAAGACCACCTGTTAGTTCTGCTACAGCCTCATGTGAAATAGGGTTATTCTCTTGAACAATGCTAACGTTTCAGAAACTGCTTTAAAACTAATTATAGTAGTGCTTGTTGAACAGAAAATTCTGAGAAGTGAGACTTCTGTTTAAAAAAACCGTGGCAGTCATCTATATTATCATAAGTTACTGATTGAAAACTTGTCCATTGAGCTGTCTGAAAGCATTTTTTCTGTAGTATTACACTATTACACAATTCTGCTTCCTGACTGCCACCCAAACCATACTTTGCTGAAATACCTGTGTCTCAAAGAAACAGTTTGTTTAGGGAGGGAATAAAATGACCTTGAATGAGTCAGCATTTGTGTGTAGCAATCGTAAACCTTCCGTGCTCTTTGCTTTCTAAAAGGAAATGAATTCTGGACCACAGACACCATTTATTGCAGGGCACTTAATAGGCTCCATTCACAGGAAAGTTCATATATTCCTTAAGGGTTTAGCCTGGATGGTTTGCTGTGTAAAAGGAAAAATACAATTTAATCATGCTACTTTGTCTTTTCAAAAGAATTTATCCTTTTTGTAAACTGCCTTTTTGAGGGAAGAAAAGTGATTCCTTCTGCTCTGAGTGCTGCTTATGCAATCAGTGGTCACTGTGCAAATTGCTACTTCCTCCATGGGTCACTGTTCCAAATTGCCTTCTGCCTTTCCCTGCAGTGTTTGATCTAAGACATGAGGAGAAGGCTTCCAGCCAGGGGTTCTGCAGGATTATCCTTCGAAAACCCTTCTCTCTGAACTTGCACCTTCCTCAAGGAAGTGTATAATTCTGTTTATCTGCTTTGGTTAAAGGCTGCAAGGACTGAGTTGGGTCTCAATGGCTCTGCATGATCCGAGCACAGAATTTGGATTCTCCTTCTTGATGCAGAGAGAGAAATGTGCTGACTGCTACTGGACCCAGGGAACAATGACAGATAGCTGTCAGAGGAACACAGTTCAACTTTGTGTTTTCTTCTCTGGTAGCTGTAATTCCAGAAGACATGCCCAGATAGCTGTTGCTGCCAGCTGTACATAATCAATAGGCAACTTGATGGGGTAAATCAGAAGTAGCTTTGGTTGTTACTCAGTCATGGAATCCTAGAATGATTTGGGTTGGAAGGAACCCTAAACATCATCTAGTTCAACTTCCCTGCCATAGAAAGGTGACTTTTTAAAAATCAGTTTAGTGGTTTTGCTTGCCTGGGATGGTTTAGTTCTGCAAACATCTGTACTTGTGTCCCAAGGAGCTGCTGTGGCAGGGCAAGAACAAGCAGTTGGGCATCAGCCCTGGCACCTTCTGGGGCTTGACTGCCTTTAGTGTGGAGCAGCACCACGATTTTGAAGTCCATTCCCAGTTGCTCCCACATATTACATATTAGCTTATTTTTGCCAAGTGCTGTTGATGACTATTAATTAGATTCTTGTTAGAGGAAATTAAATGAGGAGACCTCATGCTATCCAGCCACTCCTGGGAGTTCAGTCTGTGAGAGCAGACTAGAGCTGGTCTGACACCAGTGGTTTGAAGTGCATCATAAATTTTCTGAAGCATTCACCTGTAGGTCCCACATCTCAGACCACATTGTTGGCTATGGTGAATGTACTGGCATCTCCTTGGCTCCAGCAGATGTTAAAATATCCCAAACTTTCACTTTTCATCTGTTCAAACTTCATTTAAAATAAAGTCTACAGTGTGAGCTTATTTGTATTTCTTAAGCAATTAGATTGCTAAAAAAATTTGTTCCATCCTGTGAAGTAATGATATGCTAAAATGAGTTTATACTTGAGGTTTAAAAAAGGGCAAGGGAGGTGGGGAAGTCTGAGTTAAGATCTAGTTAATCCCTGTCAAGTCTCTAATCATATCTCTAGCTCTATCATCTGGTTGCCTTGAATTGTGTTATATTCCCATACAGTTTCTTGAGCAGCTGTAACCTTGTGTGTGTCGCCAATCAGTGATGCGAGGTATGTTGTGAAATGTGTGTCATGATGTTTGTATTTTTCAGTGTTAAAAGGAGATGCACGATTTTGTGCATAAATACAGCTTTAGTGAAAGATACTTTGCCTGTTCCCCCTTGTGAACATCAAGCTGTTCTTGCAATAGCACTTCAAGGGTTACGTTAGTGCGGGTCAAGTGTGGTTTAAAATAGGATTCTTCTGAGACCAAGCCTGGAGGCCCTGAATTTCTTTCTCAAAAGACATTTTGATCTTCTGACAAACTATTACTTCTGAATTTCTTGGTGCTTCATATTTGCAGCTAACCTTTGGAGAACTGGAATGATAACACACACTCTTCTTTGTGTTTTGTCAATGTGCCTCCCCTGGTGAGTCGATGGCTTGTGCTTTTTTGAAGTTCAGATGAAATCATTAAAAAGAGTTTTCTGTAAGATGTTTGGAAAGATGGAATTTTTCTGGTTTCATGTAATAAAATGTGTTTCCAGTCCTGCAGAAAGAGCCCTAACCCTTACTTTGACAGGACTTCACACAGGAGAGAATCAAGAGCTCGTAGTCCCTTGCAAGCTGGAGGTTTTATATTTGTTCACATGCTGCAAATGCTGCTCTGACAGGTTTGTGCATATGCTGGAAAAACACCATGGCAGAATATCAGACTCTTTATATTACCTATTTTTCGGTCCTAAAATTTTTGTGATGAGGAACACGATTGTGCAACATCTGTTGAAGTAATAAACCTGAGTGCAGTTGTTTATTACAACTGCAATATAAACAGGACTCCTGACAGCTGACTGGGCTTTTGTCAAAGATTTCACTTGTTCAGTTGATGGTCCTGCCAGTTCCCCATCCTTTGGCTTCATCATGGGTCATTTATATGGACAGCAGCTTCTCATTTCACAGGGTAAATAATTATTTGCCTGCCATATGTGAAATAACATGAGGAGGAGGGTTTTCATCAGCTCATCTCAGGAAGACGTGGAGGGGCAGGTGTGGGGAAGGTTACAAAATCAGCCAAGGGGATGTATCTTATTTTTGTAGGTATAAAATAGATTGTGATGTCAGCCAAGGGGATGTATCTTATTTTTGTAGGTATAAAATAGATTGTGATGCCATGACTCCATGCATGTGAGCTTGAGATCTTAAAGGGCTGAATTGTTGGCATCCTTGTTTAATAAATGAGCCCGTGCTACTCTTGTTTTTTTCTGGGAGCCAGATGATAGCTACTGTCTGACCGTTGTGAGAATAAGATCATGGGGTGCAGAGGTGAGGTCAGGCAGCCTAATGGCTGTTTGTCCTGCATATGTCTTTCTGTCACAGAATTATTATGGTGATATGCCTTTAGCTAAGAAATAACTAAAACACTAAATTCCATGGTGGTTTCTGGGTTTAAAATTAACAGTGAAATAAACATATTTAATTTCTTACTCTTGTTTCTTTTAATCTCTTGTGGCTGCTGTGATGTCTGCTCTGGCAGACACTGGTGTGTGAGTGGCACATCAGGAAAGAAGAGATGTGATGTTGCTTAGTGGAAGTGTTGGACTTCAGGATTCCACTCCCACGGAAGAGCCACCATCATTCAAAAGTAACCCTGACAGTGTTGACTTTCAGTTTGAGTGCTCTGTGTGGCATCAGTTTGGCCCCCTGGGTTAATTCTCCTCCAGAGCAGTGTCATGCTACTCCACACAAGGAGTGACCCACCTTTGTGGCTTGCCAAAGTCCTCAAAAAAATCCCTGTTCTGGTATTTAGCAGAATGCTTCAGATCAGAGCCAGTTGAGTTTGCATGAAGGTGACTTGGATTATCTTACCTTAGTGAACATGATGATCAAGCACTCTGAGGGACTAAAACTCTTTTATTGTAACTCAGTAGGTTTTAATACAGTCATAAATAACAGCACAGCTCGTTGAGCAGAAGGATAAAAATCAAGGAGTTCAGTGGTAAGCCAGCTTGCATTTCCTTCATGTAAGTGAAGTCAGCGATTTATTATTATTTTAGGCTGTGTGTAATAATCATATTAGTGGTGTGAATAAAATGGATGTATCTGGAGTGCTTTATTCTTCTGCTTATTCAAGCTTTCCATATTGGGGCTGACATGAGACATCATCAGCTGTAGGCAAAGTGGTATAGAGCCCAGCTAAGTCCTTCTAATTCTTTATTAGCTCTAGCATGTAGAAGCTCAGAGCATGTTAGCAGTGTAAAACTGGTTTGAATTAACACCACCTTCATTCTCTTGCTTCTTCTGGTGGCCCTTTGTGTTTGCTGTAAAGCAGATCCCCTCCAAACAGGTGTGTTCCAGGAGCAGTGTCCTTTGTACTTGTAGGTAATGTGTTGCCAAGTGCTTTGTTAAAATAAATTGTCCTTTCAGAATTATTTTCACCCATATTTTGGGATGCATCTTTGAAAGTTTTGGTAGGAAGACTTTCCAGTTGGTGTTGAAAGCTGTTCCAGCAAGCACTGGTTGGGTTTGGTGTGTTTGCTGGCATGCTCTTGTTATGTGCTGCATAGGTGACCTTGAGAGCAACCCAACGTGTCCCTGTGGAATTATGTGAGCAGTGAATGGAGCAGTCTTTCACTTGATCTTTTCCAGACAAGTAGGTCAGAAGTGCAGATGTCTTTGGATGAGTAAGCAACAAGATGTAGAGGTTGGGCTTGATGACCTTTAAAGGTCCCTTCAACCCAAACTATTCTATGACATCCTGCTGATGTAGAGTGTGCCCTCAAAAAGAGGAGATATTTTTCTGTGATAACCCAAGAGTTGTATTTGAGTTTACAAATGGCTTTTATTTTAAAAAGAGAAGGATACAGCTGTTTCTGTGTGTGGCATTTGGTGTCAGATTTTGATCTGGTGCCCTCTTTACGTCTCTCGTGTTTCAATGCTGAATGTTGAAGTTTTGTAAATAAATACTTCAGTAGCCCACAGGCAATGTTCTGAACACTTAATTCATTCTCACAGGCTAATGCTGTGGGTATTAAAGACTTGTAAATCAAACTCCCTTCTTGCTTAGCCCCAAAATGCCAACAGTTACACTCCTCAACACTGGAAGTTATATTGGCACAGGTGTGTCCATGTGCTATGTATTTGAGCAACCCTTCACCTTCACAAACCCTATAGTGACAAATGAACCAGGTTTTAAGATTTATGAAAGCAACAAGTTGAGTGCTTTTCCCACTCTTACACTTTTTATTTGCAGTTTGGGCAAAATAGCCAATTTTAGGTTAATTTTCCCCTGTGAGAATCAGTATGCACAATAAGAGATGATCATGCAGGGGCAAAGTAGATTTACTGCGTTAAAATTTTGAAGCTAACTTGAATTTTATTTCTTAAAGTCTGAACAAGCAAACAAGCTATACCATTCTGCACTTGGGTAACTACATCTCTGTGAAGTTGATAATAAGGAATTTTATTTAAAAGTCAGCATGTGCTATCTCTCCTACTGTTTTAAGCTTAGCTCTGGCACTTTTTACCCAACATATTTTATAAAACTGGTTTCAGTTTTCTCCTTTATTTGTTTTGTATGAAAGGTGCCATTATTTTTACCCAGTCCCATTTTTGTTCTTCACATTTGACAAATGAATGATAGATGAGCAACCTGAGCAAAACCAGGTGTGGAGAAGGATGCCTCTTCTCCCTTGTGGAAACTGCATCCTCAGGGCTTCTCAGGAGCTGAGGGAAAAACTCATGTTCTTCCTTTTGTATAGCAGAGTGCGTGCTCTTTTGGGCTTGGGCTCTAGAAATATACCCAGAATCTCCAAATCTTGTACACATGTGAAGGTTAATGTGATTTAAGCAGCAGCCTGACCCGTCAAGGGTTTTCTGGGCAGAGGATGGGCATTCTGCACCTCTTCCCTGCCATGGGAAATGCAGTGCAGTCATTAAAACACCCTTTTTTGCAGCTGTCTTGCAGTGCAGCGGATACCTGGGAGCTGCCATGCCCTGTCCCTCAGGTCTAGCAGGGGTTACTGTGGGCTGGGGCAGTGCCAGGGTCAGTCACCCCTGGGAAATGTCACTGGCAGTCGTGCCCAGGCTGCCAGTACGTGACTGCCACTCCGAGCTGGCCTGGCCAGCGCCGTGCTTGGCACCCCCCGAAGGATGATAAGGTTGGACAAATGATTTTATCCCTCTAATGTGACTCTTTGAAGCCAGTAGTGGTGTGTGTTAGAGTGGTCTGGTCAATCGTGTGTTGATGCTGCTTGGGCTGTAGCAAGGGTAGGGGGATTGTGCTCAGGCTGTGGAAGGCTTTGCAAGGGGAAGCTGGGGAAGAGGTGGCTTCAGACCATCTGCCTGAACTGGTTTTGGGCTTTCAGGCAGCTGAAATATCTGTAGTCCTGTGACTATGCTCCCTCTTGAATTCACATCTCTATGCCAAGTCTTGCAAGAGATTTTGGAAGCAACTTTAGGTCTATCTTTGACAATTCCTCTGAGGAGGAGTCATCGGTGTCCTGCTGTGAGTAATCTCAAACCCTCTAGCACTGATGCAAGTTCTGCTCAGCTTCCTTCTGAGAGAGAGGGGTGGCAGAAGTAAACCTAAATATCTGGTGCTTGAATTAAGCTTTTCTCTGTGGTAGTACGATAATCAGACTTGTGTGTCAGATGCAGTTGTGTGTCTGCTGTTGTTGCCTATGAAGTCAAAATATTTACGCTCTGCAACACCTGGGGTAGGTAAAATCATTGCAAAATATTTGTGCCTGACATTTTACGGAGTCAGTTGTTGTCTGTCCTAAAATGTTGCATTGTTTTTTGGTATCTTCTCAGAAACTGTATAAAATAAAAATTTATGGCCTGTGTGTTAGGAAGTAAACAGCCAAAATGTTGGTTTCCTAACAGAAAAGTAGCAGGACTTCAAAGGACTTAATTCTGACTCGAAGCCACACTTGTAGAATGGCAGCTAGCAGGCCACTAACATGCAAATTACATCAATTACTGTCTCCATGAGTACACTTGGCTAAACTCTCTTTAATTTCCTTAGATACCATTGTCATGTGCTTCTATAACTAAAGCACAGTTTTAAAATACTAATCTACAAAAACTTTATTCTTGTTTGCTTCATGGCTTTCCCTTGGATGAAAAGTCACATTACGCAGAGGAATTTCTGGTGATGGACTAAACAATCCCTGGTTGTGTAAATGATGATAATCCTGTACAATGTGCCTTTTATTTTTCATAACTTTCTGCTTGAAGAGGAGTGTTGGATTCACTTATTTAGACTGCAATCATGATGCCAGATCTTAAATAACTTCTCCTTTCTGCTTTGGTTTTCAAGTTCAGAGGGATTTGGGGTGAATTAGGTAACCAGAGAGTTTTGTTTGCTAACTGATGCAGTTTCCTTGTGTTTGCTGTGTGCTAATGTAAAGTGATGCAATCAGCTCACCATGGTTGTCATTCCCCAGTTAGTACAAGTTACTTGTCATCTTTTCCTTGCTCCTGGGCTTTCTGGTCAGTGTTGTTCTGGCCATTTTTCCTGGGTAATGGGCTAAAAGAAAGTGGAACAAATGTACTCTAGAATATTTGACATTAAGGGGAGAATGGCAGCTGGAGAAGTAACTGAAAAGGTTTATCTTCCTAATTCAGAGTGGCCCTATGGGGACTCCCAACCTAATCAACTTGCTTTTGATGTCATTGTAAATGAAGTGGCTCTTCCATCTTGGAGGACTGGGAAGGTCTCAGAAAGCAAGAGGACTGAGCTTCTCATGTGAAGCTACTTCAGGCCACTGACGTCTGTAGGGGGAAAATGTGATGCTGTTTAATGTTTGAATGCAGCATGTGAGAAGATGTCTTTGGGGATGAGTTAAACCATTGTCTGACTGTTATTTGGATTACTCCAAGTTTCATGGTAGGAAGGTACTTCCTGGTATTACAGTGAAACCCATGATCAATATTTAATGAAGTTAATTGAAAGAGTTTTATGGTCTTTAGGATTTTCAGACTTAGTGAACGGCCTTTGGGGTGAGTATGATTGGCAGAATCTTGAACCTGTACTGGAAAACTTTAGGAGAATAAATCACTCTTACTGTAAGTGGCACTAATTGATTATCTTTCTCAGATGTCATTCTCCTCATTTTTTCCCCTAGCGACAAAGAACAGACACGTATTTATACAGCTTCTTATTTTTATTCAAAATCCTAGAAAATAACCTGTTGCTGCAGTTGTTGGGTTTCTATACTTGGAAGTGATGGGTTGAAGCAGCTTTGAAGGCCAGGACTAGCATGGTTAATAGGCATGGTTGTGCAGTGGACACAGCTGAAGCCCAGAGCCCTTACAGAACACATCAGTAGATGTGGTTTTATATCGTTTTTTGGGTACCCTAATTGTTAAATGACACAGAATTTTAACCTTTCTTAAAAATCCCATGACATTTAGCTGTCTAGGCAACAAAAAGTTCTATTGAACTGAGAAAACTGACCCAAAAGTATTTTCCTTGTAATTGTAAACTGTAAGTCCTAAGGCAGTTTGCTTGAAACAAATGGTCTTTTTAATGAAAAAAAAAAAAAAAAAAAAGAAGAGCGGGGTGGGGAGAAGAGTCTCCCTCCCCCTTGGTTTACTGTCCTCTGAACATCTCTGGTATGTCCCTGTTTAAATAAAGCATTGAGTGCTTCAGCTTTACTGTCACAGGAAGCTTCAGAGATGTTTTTGGTGAGAAAAATCTGTGTGATTTTGGGCACAGGAATATGCTCTTTCCCAGCTCATGGGGGCCAGAGCAGTGAGGCAGCCTGGAGCTGCTGACATGGTAATTGCCTGTGGTCACTTGTGTTGCACCAACAGAGGATTTTGGGGCATCCTCAGCTTTGCTTTGAAGGCAGCAGTACTTGGAGATGTGACAAGATGATGTGATTTGAAGTGGTAACTCTGATGGGAAAAGCAATACTTGGTGTTCCACCTTCAAGAATTGCTCTCAGCACAAGACGTGCTGGGTTTGTGCTTGCTTCCAGAAGTTACCCATTGCAGAGAAATCAAACCTGTGCAAGAACAAATTCAGGAGTGTATAAGTAACCCAGACCAACTCTCTGAGCCTGGTTACCTTCATCCAGATGTTGTACCAGTGACTCAAAGCTTGAGCCTACAGCAATTAATTGACTTCCAGCTATGGTTGAACTTGATGATCTTAAAGGTCTTTTCCAACCGAAATATTTCTATGATTCTGTGACCTTGAAGCTTTCCTAGAGGATGACTGGTAGTAATGCCACAGCTCATTAAATATTTTTATTCTGGTGTAAGTCCCCTGTTAGTTTTTATTGTTAGCCATTTAGTTTCTGGATTACACTGTGCAAAACACATTTGCCAAGCCATTAGGCTGCCCTGGCCTGTGCCTGCCCAAGAGTGAGCTCTCCTGGGTGCCTCTCCAGAAGGAATTTGGTCGGTGCAGCACTGTTCCAAGTTCTTGCCATCATTAGCAAGTCGTTAGTAAATTAAGTCTGAGTGATTCCCAGCAAGACTCGACAGAAGGAGCAAGTATCAGCAGTATTGTTTCAGTTGTTTGTGTTGGCTTCATGCAGAGGAACTACTTGAGCCATGTGCTTTGTGCTTAAGCACACAGCTATGCTTTGTGTTTAAATTCCTTAGCCCCGGACCACTTAACAGGAAATATTTTTACTTTTGGAAATTGAAGGAAGTGGGTGGGTCTACTCAGAGGTTCTGTCGATGTGTAATATAATGCAGATTTTGAAGAATGTTGTCTGAAGTACACCTGAAATTCCCACTGATATGCTGTGTGTGCTCTTAAAGCTAGTGAAAGCCATTGATTAAATGTTTGCTTGACCCAAGGGCTGGGAAATCTTCTCTATTTATGAGAGTTATTACTGTTCTTTTGTGATGTGGAAGAAAATAGGTGGCTACTCAGATACTTGAACTGGATGTGTGCACTGGAATTAGCAGTCAGATTTCGAGATCAGTGAAGCTATGAGAGTGCTCTTCCCCTGCTTCAGATAATGTCCAGGGGATTCCAAGGTGTGAGGGATGAGTGCAGAGTCATCAGGGTGCTCCATCCAACACCTTTCTAGCTCAGCCTTGTAAGCCTAAGCTGGGTTGCACATGGGTGCAGTCAAGTTGATATTTTTCTTTTGCCTTTCTCTGTGCTTCATCTGAAGAAAAGAGATCCTGCTCAGTGTCAGCATGGCAAGAGCAGATGGAGCTTGAGTGGCTGGCAGAGGGACTTGGTGCAGGAGTGCCTGATGCTGGGGCCAGCCCATGGGGACAGTGGAGATGCTGCTGAGCTGGCACTGAAGGCTCTTCTGGAACTGAAACAGTTTTGAGGCTCTTCATCTGAGGCAGTGTTTTACTCTTGTAACCAAATTCTATGCTGTGATAAATTTAGCTTTTTGGACATCTTGTCTTAGCTCATTTCTGAAGTTCTGTGGACAATAATTATAATTCTTACATTACTTCTTGTTTGTCAATACCAAAATGCCCAAAAACCAATGTTTTACTCAATTGAGTAACATGCAGCAAAACTTCAGTTGAGATTGCTGGAGATAGAGGGTTTGGTTTCAAGTTGGTTTCTTTTTCCTTTCGTGTCCTCATTCAGTCACATTCTTAGGAAGTGTATCCAAATCAGTGATTTGTCATCTTGCACTTTGCGTCTCATGAATTTGGACGAACAACAAGAACTATTCTTCACCCAAAATGCTAGAAGGGACAGAGAACCAAAATTAGATCTAAAGTCAAAGCTTTTATTCACGGTTTCAAGTTCAGGGTAGTGGAATTTCATTGTAGGGGGTTTTTTTTGCAGCTCTTTGCTCATGAGATATTTTGTCAAAAAGGAGGAGTGCTTTATGGCTATCTACAGAGTGACTCTGAGACACCTTGGAACGTTTGCCCAAGAAGGCACATTTGGGTTGTCTTTGATGTAGAGTCTGCAGAACAGGATGCTCTAGGCCAAAGATAGATTCACAACAAAACAGCATAGAGTTCATTAGGGTAATCCCCACCAGATTTCCATGATGGAACTCATAAGGCAGCTCAAGAAAGCAGCCAGTGACAAAACAGAGTCAAACTCAAGTTTCTTCTGTGTAGCCAGTCAAGCCTGACACTCAGCCAGAGCAGGAGCAGTTCAGACTGGTACAGCTGAGGACAGCATAGACCATTAAAAAAAACCAAAAATTAATAATTGACTAGCAAAAGAAAATATTTTAATGTAAAATAGCACAACAAAATCAGAGGGAGAGTATGTTCTTGTGAAGTAAGTTTGTATTTCACCAACAAAAATCTTGTCCATTAGGCAGTGTGGGTTTCAGAACTTGATATGTAGTGGATTCAACTTAATGTGTTGGTATATATTATAAATAATGCAGTATTTGATGATACAGGGTTGAGATATGGAACTTGTGACTTTGCTGATCTCTCTCCTGGGGCTGTGGAGGATGGACAGGTGATGGGTGCAGAGAGGAAACTTTGCTCCATCCTGGGATGGAGAGCAGCAGAGGTACCTGATGCCAGTGGAGGAAAAGGAACGTGCAGATTCTGTCAGGCAGATAGGACTTGGTTTTAAAATAACATATTCAAAGACAAGTGTTACAAAAAACACTTGTTTACTGACAGCTTCATCTACTTGGAAGATGAAAATTTAGTGAAAAATAGACTTACCTGGATAGTGAAGCTCTTAGCACTGATGATAGGAAAATTGATCATGCAGTTTGAGTGCTACTACAGCACAGTGTTGTCTGATACAGTGCAACAAAGCAGATTAGACTTTCTAGAAATGCTATCTTAATGTGCTTCCCTGTGAGCTGAGACTTCAGAAAATAATGCCAGTTGGGCAGTTTTTATTTATTTGAGTACAGACTTCTTCAAGGAGCTGGATAGAAAGAAAAAGTAAGTTCTGGAAGGTGTAGGGACTGTGTCCAGATGCATTTGGAAAATGTGTCAGCTCTTTGTCAGCCATTCCTGAGTTGGAAAACTTCTTGCAACTCTAGATTGAGACAGAATTAATGGCTTGAAGCACCAGGCAAGCTGAGGATGGAGTAGAGCTTTTTCAAGTGCTTCGTGTTCTGCTGCAGGGCCTGGGCTGTGCTGGGAAGCTGAGGACAGGACTGCAGAGCCCTGTGGGTTTATCCAGGGCACCCACTGCCAGGGATATGTGTTAGTTTCATAGGGCATTTATTCAGTTATTTCTTACTCTGTATTTAAAAACTTTTAACCTTACTGCTAAAGAAAACTACCATTGTGTGTTAGTAGGACTGGAACGAAAGCTGAATAGTGAATTAGCCTTGAGCGAACTGTCAATCTGACTTTGATAGCCCATCACTTAAAAGGTCCTTTTATGTTTATGAAAAAGCATGACATCAAAGCCAGGGGAAAAAAAAAAAATACCAAGACTTAGAGCTTAACTTAAACTTGCATAACTTCCAAGAAGAGGCCTTGTGTGAACTGTTTGTTTGTCCACTTGCATGGCTAATTAGCGTAGGTTACTAAAAGTCTGAGCAGTGGCCATGAAGTTTCTTCTGCTCCTCTGGGGTTTGTTGTGCTTCCGTATGTGTATCCCTCAAACAGGAGTAGCATAGACAAAGGATATTGCAGTTGCTTCTCCTGCAACCTCTAGGTAGCATGCTGGAAATGCTTGAGTATAACCATTATCAGGTGAGTTGCTATTGGAGACTTATTTTAAAACCTGTTGCTAAGAAGGTGTGCAGTGTACAGGAAACCCTTTTCCACTGGTGTCTTGGGTGCTTTGTTTCCTTTTTTTTCATACCAATAAGTGGGTGCCATGCATGGTCGCTTGTAACAGCAAAAGTCACTTTAATGGAACTGTTTTAGAGCAAAATAACTTCTCAGTGTATTGCCGTATTTTGAGTTGGTTTCTAGCTTCTGATAACAACAGAAATAATTTCATTAATGATCAATGAAAGGTAGCAAAGAATTTCCAGAATATGGTGGAAAATTTTTAAGGAAAAAAAAAGGCCTTTCTTCTCTTGCTTATTTAGAGTAACAGTTGTTTGGTATGAGGATTTTCATATTTTGTATGTAAAAAATTCCTAAGTACTGAGAAGCTTATCTTAAATACAAAAATAGCTGTTGCTGACGACAGTGATTGATCTGAACTGAAACACTTCTTTTCTTGCATCTTATTTGCATGATGTGTTTATAAACAGGCTGTCTTATTTGTATATGATTTAGGCTGTATATCTGAGATATAAATAATCTGTAGGCAGAAAAAGGTGTCTTTGTTTCTTCTTTTATTTTAACTAAGGTATTACTTTAAAAAAAAACCCGAACATTCAAAACCTAAACTACCAATAACAGATCTTTTATCTCTCTGTTATATGACACTGGATTAAGGATAGCAATCCATACTTCTTGATTTTAATTGTTAGATATTAACAAGTCAAATGAGTCCTGCAGTACAAGTAATTTCTCCATATTTTAGTGAAAACTAAATGTCACATAGCTGAAGGTCTGAAGTCAGAACTGAGTGTTCTGGAGTGTCTGTATCAACTGAAAACCCAAGCGTTGGTCTTAGGTGAGAAATCTCATGTTGTAGAAAAATAGCTGGAACTTCTTGGTGTGCTGGTAGTAAGTTGTTCAAAGACCAAATCGTAAATTGATTTCTTGCCACCAAATGCGAGTTAGTGAAGCACTGTGGACTTCCTTGGAGCTGTTCAGGTTGGTGTTTAGTCAGATAGCTGGTCCTTATGTCACAAATACATAGCTCAGATCCATAAGCACCTGCAGTGGTGTTGTAAAACAATAAAATCCTTTTTTTAAATTGTGTCGTGCAGGTGCAGACTCACCTTGAGAATCCAACCAAGTACCACATCCAGCAGGCCCAGCGGCAGCAGGTAAAGCAGTACCTCTCTACCACTCTAGCAAACAAACATGCCAACCAAGCCCTGAGCTTGCCATGTCCAAACCAGCCTGGGGATCATGTCATGCCACCTGGGACGGGCAGCAGCGCACCCAACAGCCCCATGGCTATGCTCACACTCAACTCCAACTGTGAGAAAGAGGTAAGAGCTCTCCCCTTCGTGTTTTCAGTGAAACAGGGCTCTAATCGGCTTTAATTGTTTTAAACCATATCTGCTCACTGTTAAGATGTTCTGTTTATCTTTTCTGTTCGTTGTGGAAACGTAACTGCTGCCTCTGTGTCTGCCTGATTAATAGATATTTTTGGCAAAAAACCCATGTCCCTCCAGCTTCCTCTTGTTTGAACTATTTTAGCTAGTGTATACTTACTAAAATTACTTATCTTGTTCCCCATCCTATTGCTTGATGCACACAGTGAATAATTGACCTTTGTAGAATACAAAGCAGCTTTGTAAGCTGTAGCTTTCTGGAATAATGTTATTTATGGCTTGTTCATCCAGAAGGTGCAAAGAGCATAGCAAAAATAACTGAAAAAACACAAAGCTATTTTGAGATATTTAGGTATTTTTATGGTAAAATTTAAGCAAGTCTCCTGCATAGCTGGAAGGCCAGATTATCCCAGCTAATGTGCCCTAAAATGTTACTGATTGTTGTTCCAGTGTTGCAAATATAAGACTTTAGTAGCCTATATCTAGAAGTCCATTCAACCTTGTCTTAATCTTCAATGGCAAAAATGTAGTTAGATGTTAAATGTGTGCTCAGGCTCCAAAGGAAAATGGCTGGGAAGATCCTTACAAGAATCATGTCGGTATTTTTGTAGCAGGAAAAGTAGGATGCAGCTGTAGAGTTCCTCTTGTCCCCTCATCCCCCACTTCAACCTTTTGTGCCAGATTTTTAGTACAGATGCATTCCATGAGCAAAATGTTACTCAGCTCAGAGAAACAGTTATTACAGGGTATATTTTGCAAGGGAAATACTTGTGCTCCATAGTTTCAAAAGAAATGAAAATCAGATATTTCCATCCTATTGTCCCAGCTGTACCCAAGCATTTTTTCTTGAGGATATTTACAGCTTCACTTTGCTGTGTCATCGGGAACATGTGTGCATGACACTATTTCATTCGTGCTCTTTTTGGGACTGAGACTGTGCCATGAACTCAGATCCATGCTTTGCTTTTTCTTCTTCTTTTTTTTTTTTTTCTTTTCTTTTTTTTTTTTTTTTCCTTTTTATTTCTGCAGGGATTTTATAAATTTGAAGAGCAAAGCAGGGTTGAGAGTGAGTGCCCGGCTCTGAATACACACTCACGAGCATCATGCATGCAGGTACTGGATGACACAGGAGGTGGAGCACAGGTCCCCTTTCTAATGAGCATGTTTCTTTCCTGATACGTTGAAAAATAAACTTATCCCACACTGTCTTTAAGAAGTTAAATATAAGATGCATTTAAGGTACAATACAGCAATGTTATTTATTAGCACCAGTGTCAAAAGTGCAGGAAGATACCTGGCAAAGGCTCATGCTGTTCTAACACTGTAATGCCATGGCAGAAGAACACATCAACCATGCTTTAAGGTCTTGCATCAGGAAGTCTTTTCTAACTGGGTTTTCCAAGACTGCATGGATGTGGTTGTGTGCTGATAATCTTCAAGTCCACATTTCTATGCAGATTGCACTTGTGTTTTAAAAAATTATATGAGAAGGCTTTAATCCATCTGTGGTAATTCATCCTCAGTAATCAGCCTTTTATATTTTCATTCTTTTTCTTAAAACTAAGGAGTTTTTATTTCTTGCCAGAATCAGTAACAAGACTTCGGGTATGGGCTGTAACTGTTAGTTCCTTTCTTGCCCTCACTTCCAGTCAATGTAATTTGTTGTGATCACACTTTCTGGAGCTGATAAAAAAATCCCATGTACTGCTACTTTTACCATCACTGTTATGCATTGATTTTGTAGATCTCTGTCATTTAAGCTCCTTTTTTATAATGAGCAAAAAGGAAATAGTCAGTCCTGTCCTGAAACAGTCAATCCTGCAGGACAGTTTGGAGCACCTGTGTGGGTGCTGAGAAGGAAGGGCTGTTTGCTCCTGCCCTGTGCAGGAGCTGATGGAGGCACCTTCCAGCCCAGCCCCTGAAAGGAGGTGTTCTGTACCACCTCAGATCAGCTCTCAGCAGCCCCTGGGTGATGCTTTGATAGCAGGAGTCAGAGCTGAGGGATTGCACAGCTGCACAGGCACCCCTGCTGTGTGTCCCAGTGGTTCTGATAACTGTTCTGGTTCTCTCTGTCCACCTTTCTGCTGCAGATGGATGATGTGATCGATGACATCATTAGTTTGGAGTCCAGTTACAATGAAGAAATCCTCGGCTTGGTGGACCCAGCCCTGCAAATGGCAAACACGGTACAGCAGCCCTTTCCTTCTGGTTTCCCTGTTAAGTCTAACTGGTTTTCCTTGAGAGGTAGCAAAACGGCAGCAGGACTTTTTTCTTCCTTGCAATTAAGTAGTTATTGAATTGTTGCACAGAGAGTAATTAGTTTTCCTTTGAACAGCTTGGGGTGATACAGTTGCAAGGAAAACCATGAATTTAAAAATACAAGCTGGAGTCAGGTCTAGAGAATACAAAGCACAATTTTGCTTTTCTTATTTGCAAGTTAGTGGTGAGAGGATTGTAACAGAGTAGTAAGCTGTGCTACCAGGAGTAGCTCATTCCCACTGATATTGAAGATTGTCATGACTTTCATACTTGGCTTCAGAAAAGAAGGAACCTCTGGCATCCCAGGTTCCTGAATGTTGTCATATTCAAGTAAGAAACTGTATGCCATGTGTTATCATCCCTATCCAGAGACACTTTCTGTTATCTCTAACATCACAGCTTTATCTCTGCTTGATTTCAAGTGGGGAGAAGCCCCCAGCTAGACGGCAGCAAAGATGTTACAGAATTTAGCAGGAGGGAAAAAAATTTTAAAAAGCAATCTTCCAAACAAACAAGAGAGAAGGAATAAAGAAGGTTGAAAACTGAACAAGGCAGGGGACGTGGGAAGCCTGTGATAAAAGCCAAGAACACAGAGGTGCAGAAAGCGCTGAGGGAAGGCGCAGGTGTCCTCCAAGTGGCTCTTTTGGGTTGGTTCACATTGCTTTGAGAATTAATATAATCATACTTCTGGCATAATCTGATTTTGATCTTCTGTGGAGGGTAGCTCCAGTGAATTTTTTGCCTTAGGCTTAAGTGCTGTTAGATCTGGCTGAGTAGATGTCTGCCAGCGCTGGCGTCTGTTTCTGTTTCATCTGGTGCCAGAATTTACAGCTTACCACAGAGCACTGATTTTGTGGCATAGGTTTACATTTGCTGACAGTAGCTGTCTGATGTCATGTTAACCTGGTCCTGTTCTCCCACAGATTCCCACAGCCCTCAGGGATGTGGTGGATGACGCAGGAAGCAGCCCAGCAGCTTCTCTTCTAAATAGTGCCCTTTGAGTACACAGGGAAATAGCTGCACGGCCCTGCTAGAGAGAATACATTTTCCTTTAATCCAAGATGACTTGCAGAGTGCAGCTGTCCTGGAATTTGAGAGAAAACCTCAAGAAGTTGTCAAAAGATAGCTTTCAAAAAGTTAATCTGTTTTTCAGTTTTGGTTTTTTTTTTATTGAGAGATGGAGGTCTTCTGGAGTCCTTTCTCTGAAGTTTCATTGGATTGGGACCTATTAATTCAGAAGGGGCTTGGATATTTTAATACTATTCTTCTTTTCTTGTTTCACAGGGACCCCAGAGTGGCTCTTTGCTTCCAGACAGGCATAGAAGGATACTCTGCACTGTTTTGGTGCAAGGAGCCCCTGTAGTCAATGTTTAGGGTAGTTTGCATCCCTCCTGTGCTTTGCTGTGCTTGCTGCATGGCAAGAAGCCTTGTAGAAAAGCCTAATTCCATTTACTGTGGAAGTTCAGAACTTTCCCACTCTATGTGGTGAAGTCTTTAAGGATATGAAACAGGAAATTAAGACTTCTTTACTGATAAGTTTAAATAACTGGGGGAAAAAAGCCTATTTCAGTCTCTGAAGCAGCCCAGTACCAATCCTGAAGAGATGGAAATTGAACCGTGCTTCTCAACAGTTGGTCTAAGGAAAAAAAAGAGCCAGACACTTTTCTTTGGGGGCAGGACTTAGCTCTTAAAGCATGCAACACTTTATTAAGAAGGAATTAATGCCTACAGACTGAGCTAAGTTGAGGTAGGAGAAATCAAGAGAGGAAATGGTCTCTAAAGAGACACAACCTATAAATAGCTGTGCTGAGTCTATGACAAAGGCAGTTGTTGTTCCATAACCAACAAAGAACAAAAGGACCAGTTTGTTAAGTTGGTAACAGTACTTACTTGATAAGCAAAACCAGAGATTTCTGTGCAGAGCAAGCTAAGGGAGTTTCCAAGTACCTTGAATTGCAAATGGCCCACTGCAGTCAGCTGCTTGTGAGAGTGTTTGTCAACTTTGGTATTTGGTGGAATAATATCTGTGGCGTAAAGTATCACAAAATGGTCACTATTTTATGGAGAAGGCTTTCTGCCTAGATGTCACCTGGTAATTGAATTAATGAGTACTGTGTAAAGTGCTCCTGTGGAGGTGGCAATTAATTCATCCAGCTAATCAACTCCAGCCAGAGCCTGGCATGGAAAACTCTGTGAATAGGCACAGCTCCACTTCTAAATGTGGCTTTCTTCTGGAATTTAAACTCCACAGCAGCGGAGTTTTGTTGCAGGGGCTGCTGCTGAGCGTGTGCTTGTAGGTCAGGGAACATCACAATACATTGTGGGCTGCACGAGCTGGGGTGCAGAACCCATTCCAGTGTGTACTGGTACCTTAGAAACAGCCTTGTTTATCACACAGCTGATGGCTCAGTGGTTTTAGACAGAATGTGGGTGCTTGTTTTGTTGGAGTAGTGGAGGAGAAATGAAAGCCTCAGACTCCCATGAATGTGCACTATGATGAATCTGCAGTCATAATTACCATATTTCAAATTTCTGTTATATAAAAGCCATTATTAGAAAAAAAAAGCAGATGCAAAGTGATACGAAGATTGAAATTTGTTTTACTTGGTGTGTTTGTGCGATTTGTGATGCCAAGACCCTGAAATAAGAAATCTCACAAGTGAAAGCATTTTCAACCGTGCTGTTTTAATGAAGATGACATGCTAAACCTGGCACATAAGCCACTCTTCCTTCATTTACTTTTTGGAAGAGTAAAGGTGGATGATCTGGCTGATGCTGTATTTAAATTCCTTCTTAGCCAGAAATAGCTAAGAAAGTTGTAAGGAAAACCATATTTAGGTTGGAAACATGCTAGAATTTGGAGAAGACAGGGAAGGAGCTTCCTTAGCTCCAGAAAATTCCATGTCTTTCTCAAAATTTGAGACTCCATCTTCACTATGAAATGGCTGTGGAAGTTTTGACATTTTCCCATCTTGTACTTGAGGATGGTGGTGAAAGGCTCGACTGTCTTAGAGCTGAAATGTTTGCCAACAATGTGTATTTTTTTTCCAGTTTCTTCAAATAAGAAGGATTTGAAATAAATGCTCAGGTGTCGCTGCAATGAGCACATAATAAACCCCTTTTGGGTTTTTTTTTTCCCCATTAAAGTCTAGCAGCTGCTTTTGTGTGCTCACCACACTGCTGTCTTGTGCATCTCAAACCAATGCCCTCTCCCCTTTCCCAGTTCCCTAAACCCTGCACTAATGATTATTTGGTTTACCTTAGTCAACTGATTTTATTCCTCTGAGAGCTGTTATAAAATTGTGAACTGAGGCTGTGCCTCGATTTTAACTTACCTTTAGCTGCAGGTATTTTATGTGAGATGGCCCAGAGTGTTGCATGCACTTTGTTTTCATTTGAAAGGAATTAGTACAAGTTAGTCCCAAAGATGTGACCTGCAGCCATTCTGGAGAAGAGGCCTCTCATGCTGAGCATGGACCAGGGAAATGTTACAACTGAAGCTTTGACCTGTGGAGTTTGGATGCTGGGGAGAGTGGTCAAAGAAAGAAGCTGATCAGTCTCTGTGCTTATGGATTTAAGTGGGGACTGTTGGCATTTCCCACCCTTTAATATGAATTTCCTTGATAAGCGTTCCTGTGACAGCCTTTTTCAGCCAGGCACATGTGCACAGCAGTTGCTGCCTGTCCTCTCTCTCCCCTTTTGTCATTGCTCACATTGGTTCTGTTCATTGACATGGAAATCTGGCTCAGTATTTGACACCTTTGGGGAAGAAAAATCAATCACAAACTGTTGTAACAATCAGGGTCCATGTTGCAGTAAGGAAAGCAGCTCAGTGTTCTCCACGTTTCATTACAACCTGGCTGCTTTACCTGGCCTTTGAGATGCCAGTTTCGAGTTTTCTAACAAAAAAATATTTTTAAAAATTCCCTGAAGTTCCTAATTAGATTTCACATGTCTGGTTACGAACTTCAAGTCCTTGGGCTACAAACAAGGTCTTTGTGCTCTCCCCATGCTTAGGAGCATGAATAGGATAAGCGCATCCAAGTCAGAAGGGTGTGTGATTCTCTCTCTGTGTCGCTGTCAGGGATGTGTTTGGGGAACCCAAAGACACAAGGGTCAGCCTTGTGTAGCAGTGAGATTGAGTGGTCACCCTCACAGTAATGTGGGCAAGTCACAACCAGCACAGCTGTGATCTGAGCAGCATTATTAGATCTTCCTTTTTTTCATTTTTCTTTTTTTTTTTTTTTTTAAATAAGGCTGACTCACTCTGAGAATTCAGTTACATTTATTCCTCTCTCTCTTAAAGTTGGAGTCAGGGGACTTTGGTTTTGTTGCTGGCCATTATCTGTTCTCAACAGCTATCAGCATAGCTTCTAGCTGGTGGTACTTTACATATCAGCTCCTGTTTCATCTGCTTCCATATGGCAGAGAAATTTTCTTAGGTCCCAGTCTGGCAAGGCCCATCAGTAGGAGTTTAATAGTCCTGGCTGTGACTCACTGCATTGTATTCACCAGCATTATTTACATGGGTGTAAAGTTAATATCTACTCTAATCTCTGCAGGATCAGTGTCTTGGAGGGATTGGTTTTCTTTGCAGCAGTGATGATAAGAAGTGTTGCCACTCAGATAAGATACCAGAGTGTTTTATACCTGTCTTTTCAAAACCAAATAAGAGATGGGTAAAATAATCCACTCAGGATAATTGGAAGCTTCTTTAAATATGTTTCAATATAAAGGGATAGCTTTGATACATATTGCTGAAATGCTGTCCTATTTCTGTATAAATCTACTTGTTTAAATACCTAAATAATCACATCAGAGTGAACAAGTAATTGAGGAAACTTACTGTAAAAATAATCTCCCTCCTACTGGTGCGCATTTTTGTTATGTAAGGCGAAAAACAAAGTAAACTGAAATGTTTTCTGTGTAGGTAGCTTTCAAATCACATGAAAAATGTGATTAATTAATACAGTGTTCTTCCTCCGGCATGTGACAACTTGCAAAGTACTTCCACTCACGTATCCCTGGAAAAAGGGGGGGTTTCTCTGGGAGAGTTCTGTAGGCTCTTTCAGATGTGAGAGAAGTTTAAGGGGTATAGATGTAATAGTTTTAGTGAAAAATAAGGAGCAACAGTGCAGAAATGTCATCAGCATTTTGCCTCTTCTATTACCCCTTCATATGTTAAGTCTGCATACTTTTGAGGCGAGAGAGCAGAATTTTCCCAGTGTAAATGTTTTATCCCTCATGGCCATGGATATCTGTGGATTTTGCTGACCTTCTTGCAGACTCTGTTTGCACATGGAAAAGAGCACAGATTACTTAGCACATCCTGACTCTGTTCTTCTGTACAAAGGCATTCATAAAGGCAAACCAAATGATCCTTCTCCTTGTTTATCTTTTCCAGTTGCCTGTGTCTGGCAATTTGATTGACCTTTATGGCAACCAAAGCATGCCTCCTCCAGGACTAAACATCAGCAACTCATGTCCAGCTAATCTTCCTAATATAAAAAGGGAGCTCACAGGTAAATACATCTGAAATACCACCTTGGAGTAATGGTATCATTGTTTTGAATTCAGGTGATACTGGACATAATTTCTGTTAAGAGAAAGAATGTATGTGTGAACAGTTTGTTTCAGCCTGTGTTCATGGGTGGGTGCAAGTGTTTTCACTGTCACAAGTTCATAAAATCCTTAATTGTTACAGTCACACCTGCACTGTGTTGTGTTCCAGGAAGGTTCCATGCATCTTTTCCAGAGCTGTTTCCTAGTTTGGGCTTACTATTTGCTCTATCAACACCAAACTTTAACAACTTTATATCTGGAGTTTCTGTGGCATTCATGTCAAGGAATGATACACTGGGGCTTTACTTCAGTAGGGTAGGGCAGTAATCAACAAATAACCTCTTAAAATGTGAAGCTTGGACATGTAGATCCTTTAAAATGTAAAATTAGGCACTTGGGGGATTGGAATTTGATGATCTTTAAGGTCCCTTCCTACCCAAGCCATTCTATGATTCAATGAGTATGCATCACTAAATTAAGATGGAAATGAAGTGTTCCTTAATTTTTTTTAATGCCAGTTCCTGCAGCAATGCTCTGAGCAAGCTGTGGGAGGCAGGGGCAGGAGAGTGAAATACTAAAACCCTCTTTTTCTCAAGCACATGTGTACAGGAGCAAGATAGTCTGAAGCAATAATAAATGTCATATTCACAGGCGTGTTTTATTTCTGCTCACTTGGAGGGATATAACCACACGTAGGGTACATATACAAGGTATGGTTGTCTGTAGGCTGAACAAATGGAGACTCACTCTAGAACTGATGACAAAATCGTATTAATGCCCAGAAATGCCCGTTTTTAAGCCCAGTAGAGTCACTGACCATGCAGTACAGTAGGGGCTTGGTTTCTTTTTTGCCTGTCATTTTTCTGGATTTCTGTTGTGAAAACTTAGAGGCTGACTCAGTTGCAAAGCAGGTTCTGGGCAGGAATTAGTCCAAGCAGAGCAATTTCAATAGGCCAGGAGGAAATGCCACCTCTCTGAGCCAGCATATTTGCATTTATAGGACAGAACAGAATTCGAACTCAGCGCTAAAAGAAGACACACAGAGCACACAATGATTTGTGGCTGCTAGAAAAAAGCAAAGCTTGTACAGAGATGGAACTATGTAAGAGGAGGATGGGAAGAGAGGAGAGTTACTCGAAGTCCTGCACTGCAGGCATTTTTGTTGCCCCAAGTATTGAAAGTTCCAGGGTCTGTAGGCTGCAAACTCAGCCCAACTTGGATGTGCAGACTGGTGGATTTGCTGCAGGTGGTTGTGTCAAACTTCAGGCCAAGAGAGGGGAAATTATGAGTGAAGTGGTGTTATGGAAGTCCTCAATGTATCAAATACATCAAAACAGAACTGAACTAAGTTTAATGTCTATATGCTACATTTACCTGTAAACAGAATTAATTTAGATGAGTCTTTTAAAATAAAGTAATGCAGGAAAGAAACTTACTGGCTACAATGAGAGATCATTTTCACAATGGAACTTGTGATAACACTTAAAATTGCTTGGGAAGCTTAGGACCAAATGAGAACTGAAAAGAAGAAATTTAGTTGTGCTGTTGCCTGAACTACTGCATGCTGAAATTATTAACAATATTATAATTCTAGAACATAATAGCAATAATAATAGAATAATAAAAAATAGATAATAAGTGTGTAGAGCAAGGTTAAGGGCAGTTCTGAGTTAAGGAGACGAGTTCTGTGCAGCATGGCTGCCATGACTTTCCTTTTTGCTATTCCTGAAGCAAGAACCATTGTTCTCAACTTTATTGCTAAGAAAAGTGTTGAATTTTTCACCTTTTTTTTTTTTTTTTTTTCATATAATAGGAACAGTTGGTGTAGCTAGAAAATACACTATTTTTAAACAGGTCACTTAAGTTGTCCCTTGAGTGTTGTGGTGATGTGTGTGCACGTGCCACAGAAGGATGTAGCCTTAATTTGGTGAGCAGAGGCTCTGAGTCCTGCCTGTGTCACATCCTGAGCTGGCAGCAATGCCATAAGCATGCAGTTCCTCTGGCTCAGCTCCCCTGGGATACGTGTGCAGACTTAGGAGAAGGTGTGCTGGATTTCAGCCCTTTGTTGTCCTCAAATACCTTGCTGAGTCAGGGCCTCCGTGGGAAACATTCCCATCACAGGAGTCACTCTGGGAAGTGTGGGAAGAGATGCTCCCCAGGTGAAGCTCAGTCCCAGCCTTATGTTTTGGCATCCACAAAGCCCTTCTTGCTCCTTGGAATGGGGGTAATGGTTGGTGTGACAAGTAGCCATCAGGCTTCCCGTGCAGATACTTCACAGGCTGAAACGCTGTGATTTAATTATTTTAATTCTAATTACTTCATTCACATGCACAGCATGTATTTTTCCTACAGAGTCGGAAGCGAGAGCGTTGGCTAAGGAGAGGCAAAAGAAAGACAATCACAACTTGAGTAAGTTTTGGTTTCTCACATTTTGCACCAATTCTTGGAATGATTTTGGGCATTGAGTGTTCAAATACTGATGTTTTAAATCTGGATGAGGTACTGCACGTAGTATAAAGCACTGGATCATAGTGTTATACCCGTAGATCAAATATCTCAAATTCTTGTGAATGTGTCCTTAAATCTACTATTGAATTTTAAATCTACTATTGAATTTTAAATCTATTTATTTTCAATAAACCAAGTGAATGAGTGCTTGTTATCAATGGAATTGCTGAGTTCAACATGTGGCCTAATCGCTTTTAACAAATCCACCTTGCACAACTTTGCTTTTTTTAATTTTAATTTTTTTAATATTAGATATGTGGTCAATTTGTGACTTTAAACGACAGTGTGGGTCCAATTTTATAAATTTCATTTTTGAAAGGAACTCGTATTTTCAAATTGGAAAAAAAAGTATTTTAAAATGATGATCATCTTATGATTTAATGGATCCATAACTTATCTTTTTATACTTTATAGTAGTAGAAAAAAGGAACTGTTTCATGCCTTGAGCCACTCAGAAGCCTTTTCCATAGCATGAAAAGGTAATGCAGGAAAATTGATATTTGAATTGGACTTTTGGATTCTCCAAGTGTTGCACATGAAGGACTACTTTAAAAAAGAGATTGTGCCTTTTGTTCCTTTCTCTATCTTGGGATTTTCTTGAGCATCTAAATATTCGTCTCTTAATTTGTCTGTGATGCTTATCCCTAGGAAAATGTTTGCTTCTCAGTCATTCTGATTTTTTAGTCTCAGTTAAACTCTGCAATTTCAGCAGTCCCAAAATGTACAGTATAGACAGAACTTCTGTCTTAGTGTGTCCTTGTGTAGGAGAGCAGAATAAATCATCACTGGATTTTAAGCTTCAGGCAAACATTTCAGTGTTGCTTAAAGAAATCTTTGATAAAACACTTGATAAGTTGTAATTAAGTGTGAATATTCCTTGTAACACTCGTGCTGTTTTTCCTAAAGTTGAACGAAGAAGAAGATTTAATATTAATGATCGTATAAAGGAACTGGGCACCTTGATACCCAAGTCAAATGACCCGTAAGTACAACATGCCCAGGGAGACTGTGGGAGGGAGGAGATAAAATAATCCCAGGGGAGAACAAGAACTGAAACACCCACCCCAAAGTTCCTGTTTTCTGCTTGCTCTTAGCACTCTGTGACAGCAGAAACGCTTGAAAAGGTTTCATTATATTTTTTGAAGATTTTTTTGGGGCATTCATTTTTCCCCCGTTGGAACCTGCTTGTGTTTGTGTTAATTCGAAGATTTTTGTCTCAGAGCTGGGCTTGGTGCTGGGAGTGACTGCCTTAGCAGAGGCAGAGGATGGGAAACCTTATGCTGGTCTGGCTGCTTAGATGGTTGCATGTCTTGCTAAATTATTATTTTAATTAATTGGATGTTACTGCTTGACAAGACTGAACTGGTCCCTGTTTCAGTGAAAAGGGAGAGCAGTTTATCTGGGAAGCCATCACATTCCCCTTCCCTCCAAGGGAAAAAAAGAAGGAAAATAAAAGAGTGCAACTCTGTGCTTATTCACTGATAACGTGTCAGTGTTGGTTGTAATTTCTGAGATGTTCTTTACAATAATTGTACAGTGATTTTCCTGCTTATGTTTACGTTTTACTCCTTGTATTTACATTTTCCCAGTGCTGATTCAGTAGCAAGGAACCTTCCCTGCTCTGGAGTTTGGAAGTTCACTTAAATCTTGATCAATGCCCCGTGATGATTTTGGGGAGATTTTCCAGTGTTTTGAGGCACAGCTACTCTGCAGAGAGGCTCTGCAGCCTCTTCCAAGGCCAGCAAGACAAGCTACTCTGCAGAGAGGCTCTGCAGCCTCTTCCAAGGCCAGCAAGACAATATCTCTCAGTACCAGCCTACAGAACAGGTGCATCTTTGCACTGACAGTGTGCAGTAAGATGTTTTTTGCTTATTTAGAGAAAGTAAGATGATGTGAGGAGATGGTGGTGCAGCAGCCTCTCTGTCTCTGAAGCAAAGTGCTTCCCAAGGGCTGTGCTCCAGCCCCCTCTAGTGCACTGCAAACGCCCTCTGTACTCACAAACTTGGAATAAATAGCAGCTGGGTGTTCTGTCTGGATGAGGTGCGGTCACAGGTGCGGGTATGAAGGGATCAGCTGTGGAGCAGAGCCTCACCTTGTCCTTTTGTGTCGCTCGCCAGTGACATGCGCTGGAACAAGGGGACGATTCTGAAGGCGTCGGTGGATTACATCCGCAAGCTGCAGAGGGAACAGCAGCGCACCAAGGAGCTGGAGAACAGGCAGAAGAAGCTGGAACATGCCAACAGGCACCTGCTGCTCAGAATACAGGTTTGCTGAGAAATGAGCTGCAAATGCTCTCGGTGTTGCAGCGTGTGGTTGCAGATAGTGGTGACTTGTGGGGTGCGGGTGAGGAGGAGCTGGTGTTTAAATTAACAGCGAGCAGTGCTGAGATGCCTGCAGAGATTATTCCAGAAAAATCCAAAGATATCTTAGTTTAAAAAAAATAAAGAAAAGAATCCTAACACTCCAGTAAAAGCACTTATGAGTGGTCTGTTTTTGTTCTACCATGGCCACCGCTAGTTCCAAACCGTCCCATCAAAAAGATTTATATGGTAATACATTCTTCTGTTTGCCAGGCCTAAGGCATTGGGACTTCATGTATCATGTAGTTGTTGATGGTCATGAAATTAAGTTCAGCTGTTTGGGAGTCTTCCCTGCTCCTTGAAGTCTGTAGGACTGTACAGTTCTCCTCAGCACTGAAAAGCAGTAGGTGGCATGAATATGTTTGCTCTGTGGGTTGTTGCCTTGTTAGATTCACCCAGGTTCCCAGTGTTCTGAGCTACACATAAATTTAAGGGTGAAAACTCCATTTCTCTATCTAATTCCTTTGTGTTCGCCTCAAGCTGGATAGGAAACCTTAACCATGAAGCCAACACAGGGTTTTTTCTGGATAGCTACCCCTCTCCATAGAAGGGTAATTAAAGAAGTGGGCCAGAATTGGGTGTAAGAACAACACCTAACATGGAGACAGCAATATCACAGATATCCTCGTGTTGCTGCTCCCCTGCAGCACAAACAGCTGAGCTCTGTGTGCAGCTGTGCCCTGCCAGGAGACCCCTCAAGAGCCCAGCTAATCCACCAGGGAGATAATGAAGCTGCAAATACCTGAGAGTCAAGTGTGGAAATAAACAGCTTTAAAATAGAACAGGCCAACTTGAGCCTCAGTGCAGTTTTGTTCTTGGTTGAGCAATCTGCTGCTAGAATGAGATGATAAAAACACACCAGCCTTTTGCAGAGTGGCATCAAGCTGTGGTGTTTCAAAGCTAAATGAGATCACTTTTCAAACATCTTTCATCTTGCTTTGTATTACCCATCTGCTCTGGCTCCTTCAATCAAAATATCATAAAACCAGACCCTTGAATAACAGGCAATACATCTGGCAGCAAATAACCTCAAGTGTGTATTTTCCCTTTTTTTGTTGATTCTGATTAAGCATGGAATAAGGAACTCCTGATTCTGGCATGTTAGCTGATGGAAAAATTGCTTGTTCATTCCACCTTCTCCTCTGATCTTGCAGTGTGCCATTGCAAGCTTGTTTTAGCCTGGAAATGATGGAAAAGAGTAATAATCAGCCTCAGTGACAGGAATATCCAGAAACAGCACAATCACAAATGAGATTGTGATTACTTAGTATAATGCAGAAGTAGAAGCAAAACATCTCCCTTTACTGATGTATTTGTGAGATGGCATTTCTGTATGATTAAATGTGAAGGTGGGATCTAAATTTTCCATGGAAATTTGAAGAATCCTGGCTCTGTGTGAAGTCTGAAACCTTCCTGTGACTTCCTTGTGATTTTTCTGCACAGGAATAGTGTTGTTGCTCAGTTTTGATTGACCTCTTGCAACTCTGCCAGACTTGCAGGGTGAGAAATGTCCCCTCCAGAGTCTCGGCAGGGATTGATAAGGATCACATAGACATGCTGTGCCTTCACATACGACTTTTTAAAAATTACTAAACACATGCTTCTGCTGCTACTTTTTTTTTTTTTCCCCCTATTTTTAAATGTTTTCCTCACCCTACCTGATGCCAAACCTGCCTATCCTGGCACTGGTTTGAGAAGACGCCTGGGGGGAACATGTCTGTGCTGCAGGGTGCTGGGTTTTGGCTCTGGTGTAGGTGCTGAGGAGGAGTGTGAAGGGCCTGTGTGGGATGGTGTTCACCCACCTCTTCAAGACTCTGCTGTTCAGGTGAAAATCTGCAGGGCTGGAGTGTGCAAGGTACAAGCACTTGTCACTATGGCAAAGGGGGGAAATGTGTACAGGAGAAGGAGACTGGGAGCTGCAAGACGAGCAGGTTTTACTTCCAGATTTTGTTTTAATTCGTCCCTTAATTCTCCTTCCCAGGAGCTCGAGATGCAAGCCCGGGCACACGGACTGTCCCTTGTCCCATCTACGGGCCTTTGCTCCCCTGACATGGTCAACAGGGTCATCAAACAGGAGCCTGTGCTGGACAACTGCAGCCAGGACATGATGCCACACCACGCAGAGCTGTCCTGCACCACCACCCTGGACCTCACCGACGGCACCATCAGCTTCAGCGACAGCCTGGGAAACGTGACTGAGCCAGCCGGCACTTACGGGGTTCCTGCCAAAATGGGATCCAAACTGGAAGATATCCTGATGGACGATACCCTCTCCCCCGTGGGAGTGACTGACCCGCTGCTCTCCTCCGTGTCCCCTGGGGCATCAAAGACGAGTAGCAGGCGGAGCAGCGTGAGCATGGAGGACACTGACCATGCTTGTTAGCATCTGTTGGCACACCTTTCATGAACTGCTTTGGTTCTTGATCAGTAGATGAAATAATTTACCTTTTGTAGAATTTTTTTGATTTTTTTGTTGGTTTTTTTTTTTTTTCCCCTGTTGTGCTTCATCAGTGTGTGTGCGTGTGTGTATATATTATATATATAGGATTTTTTTTAGAATTTTTGTGAAGAAACTTGTATATTCTATTTTAAAACTACCGATGCCTCCAAAATATTGTACAGCATATGTACAGAATCTGTGAACTGGATTCGCCAAGAACTTTGAACTGGTCAAATCTACTCAAAGCAATAGAATTACAGATGAAGAGTCTGTTTCTACAGGGGGGGAGGGGGCAATTGTAGGATTGTAAATGCAACCTATTTACTTGGAAACAAAATATAAAGTTTAAGAATGTAAAGAAACAACAACAAAAAGTCCAATTTGTAATTGTATTAATTGAATAGTGCTGCCTTAAAGATACAGTGTCCTTCAAATGTTGGTCTTACATGACAAGTGTTTAGGGGAAGTACCCATTCGACTTCACTCAGAAAACAAACTGAACCCAAGTGTTAAGACATCCTGATTGTGTTGATTGTGATATAAAATGCTGTTGCTGAAACTGCAGGGAGATGTGAGTGTCTCAGAGTGTTGTTTAATTTTACTCTGAGCTGATTTGGGTTTTCCTTTTGATCATGGTTCCTCTTAAATTTTTATTTTGTTTTGTGGCACAAGTGGATGGCTTTGCCAATGGCAAACCGATCAGGAGCACTGTAAGTTGGGATACACCCTTTGGACAAAAAAATATTATGCATATTATCAGCTGGGCACATTATGTTGTACATATCTAATTGGCGTTATTTTTTTTTTAATTGCATTGTACAGTTTCTTTTGATTTGCATGGATTCCTTAGTTATCCTCAACTTTTTGTTTTAAATTTATTTGTATTTCATTTGTAAGATTTTTGCCTCTTAATATTGCAGCGATTTTTTGACATTTTTAAAACTCATTGGAAGTTTTCTGCATTCTTTGTAAACACTTGAAAGGAAGCTTTTATGCAGGGTTCTGTGTTTTAAGAGAGATTTTGAGAATATTTTGTATATTACAGTCTCACTTTGAAAATGTTTTTAAACGCATTTAAGGTAGAGTAAAAATTTAGATTAGGTAATAAAACAACTCTGTAGAGAAACTGAACTTACATATTTATTTTTAGTGATACAGAAAAAAGTAGTAATATGCTTGGAAACATAACTATGTAGTTAATATACCCGTTAGAGCAATTCGTGTTCTATTTCAGCACTGGGGCTGACATAAGAGAAAAAAAAAAAACAAAACAAAAAAAAAAGAGTAAATTACTGTATCTGCAAATAACTGTTACTTGATAACAATGTTATTAATTTTTAACATGCAACCATGTTGTAAAGGTAGTTCGGTGCATTATCTACTCAAGTGTAGTCCTATGCAATAACGGTAGTTTTCCTTGTATTATATCCAGCCTAGGTGTTCCACGGAGGTGACAGGTGGTGTTCCGAGCTAGACAGAGGGAATGGAATTCTCCACGGCAGCCTACAGCTGACTGGCAGGTGTAGCTCGTTCAGAATGAAGTGCCTTAAACTCTAGTTGTAGTCTTCCTCGACTAGCACTGACTGAAGTGTGGCATAGACAGAGCTTTAGGGTGGTGGTGTATAGGGCGTTGAGGTGTGGCATGGTGCCTACAGATAGAAAACCAGAGCTTCCCTTTCTCCTTTGTGCTACACTGGAAATTACATAGGATGAGTGCAACGGTGAGTAACTTGAGTGCCAGTTTGGCCAGCTTTCCAAGGAAACCTTGGGCTCAGCAGGCAGTGTTCAGAAGCCAAATGTGAACTGGATAGGACGGGGTGGCTGGGGATAGTGATGGCAGTTCCTACGGTGCAGCTTGCTGAGCCCTCTCCCAGACATTTCCCCAGGGGAGGCTCCTGGTGTCCCCTTCCCTCCCAGCACAGGGAGCTCAGGCTCAGTGGGGCTGTGGAACTCGGGGTCTGTGTTCCTGTCACTCTTGCTATGTCTGTGTCCAGCCCTCCCTTCCTGCTTGAGCCACCAGCAATGTGTTAGCGTTGATGCAACCACGGGGTTGTGGCTTTTTTTCTTTCTTTTATAGTTTCTGAAGGAGGAGCTGGAGTTGGGTTTTATTAATGCTTCTCCCCCTCACCCCAGACAGCTTTTGGGAATATGTCTTTCCTAGGGTAGAGAAGCTCTGGCCCAGGCAGGACCCAGGAGGCTGCAGGATGTGCTGTGCTCACTGTGGTCCTGGGGCAGGAAATGCCCCCAGTCCTGCAAGGCAGCTGTGCCATAACTCTGAGTCAGCTATGGGGGTACAGGCTTCTGGTGCTGCTGTTTGGCAAGGGTGACAGGTAGGAAAGTCAGGGCTGTAGAAAATGCTTGTTGTAACACAGGGCTCTGTTGCCCTTCCCCAGAAAATGGGACAGCTCTGCAGCATTGGTACAACAAATCAGGGTGTGCATGGTGGAGTGTAGTAACTGAGAACCACTGAATGTATTGAATGAGGCTTTTGGTTTGGTGCCTGCCCTGGGCATTCAGAAATTCAAGTCTAGACTGTGGTATATGAATATTTTTCAAGCTTATGTGAAACCACTGGTACTCGCTGACAGCCATGACTTCTGATTTTTGGCTACATGCTGTGTGGAGGTGAGTTAGGATTCAAGGCCAACCATTCCATCAAGAGCTGGATTCCTTGGCAGAAGTCTCTGTGGCTGTAGCAGCTGTGTTGTGTGCTCCTGTACCTTGTGTTTTCTGGGGTAACACATAACTTGGCCATGCCCTGCTCACTCTTCCCCCAGTATTTCCTTAGGTCACAGCTCTCCTCTGAGCCTGCCCACCCTTGGAATGGTGACACTGCCCTGGGGACACCTCTAGGGGACACAGACCCTCAGAGCATGGTGGAGGGTGTGGCTGTGACATTTAGGAGGGCTTGGTGGCCGAGGACAGAGGCAGCAGCCACAGGCAGGGTTTGGCGTGGACTAGGTGGAGTGAGATGGACACAAGTTGTTGCCCAGTCTGGTGACATGTGTGACGCTGGGCAGCGCTGGCTTCCCTGAGCAGGTGGATGGGGAACCGAGCAATTCTCACTTTGCCAAAGCCATGCAACAGGCAGAGACGTGCAGAGTACCATGAAGTTCTTCCTTACTGCTTTTGGCCTATAAAGCAATATTTAACTCTTACAACCTGTAAAAGCAAAAAGAAGGTACATAAGGAAAGCACAAAGCACAAAATAATGCACTTACATTTATGTTGTTTGACATAAAATGCACTGGGGGGGGAAGCTGATGTTGATAATAGTATAAATACCTATATTTCTTGAAAAAGTGACATTAATTACTGCCTCTTGCT
Organism: Acridotheres tristis; assembly: GCA_037013685.1. NCBI lineage: Eukaryota > Metazoa > Chordata > Aves > Passeriformes > Sturnidae > Acridotheres > Acridotheres tristis. The sequence continues at coordinate 4,630,496 of CM072899.1, read as the reverse complement.
AATGCTTGGTACTGTAATGTTGATATTCATCTGCTGTTGACTGCAGCAATAATTTGTGTATGGTCCATAGCACTGTAAATTATGGATCAATATTAATGTATCCAATGAAATAATTTGAACTGTTGTTCTTGATAGATGGATTAAAGCATTTGGTTTTTCACATACATCTGTGTAAGTCACTCGTTTTCCATGTGAGTGGATCTTGTTTTTCTGTTTTTTCTTGTTCTCTAAATCCTGCATATGAAGTCCCTGCAGTGCTTCTGTGTCTGTGACTTGGCCATAGATGTGTCCATGTCCCTGACCTGGTGTTGGTTGGCATCCTCGGTTCCACCAGAGCTGTCTGGTTGTGTTTGTGTGGCAGTCACACAGGGGAATGAAGCTGCAGACCAGACCTCACCTGGCTTTGCAAATACATGCCAAAGTGGGAAGACCCAGAGCTTATGGTCCAGAGTAAGGAATAAAACAGGTGGATGTGGAAAAATGTCATTACCTTTCTCCTCCCCCATGGGCTCTTGTCATCCGCCTCCCTCCCTCCCTGCCCCTTGCAGCTCATCGCGTGCCCTGTGAGGTCATGGGCTCTCCCTTTGCCCTCTTGCCACTCCTGCAAGGTCACCTGTCCCCAGCAGGTGACACACAGGAGCACCTCACCTTCTCCAGCACACCTATGCATGGTAGGATCCCCATCCCCTCTCTGCTCACTCCTCCCAAACCTCCTCTCAGCCAACAGCAAACAGCTGCTCCTGGCTTCTGCTGGTGAGGAACCAGCTGTGGTCTTGCTGTGTCTTCCCATCTTCATTATTTCTTCCTGTCTCTGTTTCTCTCATCCCTTCTGGTCTTGTTCTTCAACAGCCTTTTGTTTCCTGTGCTCACAGCATTGAGTTCCAGCTCTCTGTGGACCTTGCTGCAGCAGCATTGGGGTTAGTGAGTGTTGTTTCAGGGGGCTTGAGCCCTGAATATAAACAGGAGTATTGAATTTGACCAATGTCTTGAAAGTCTGATACCTATTAGAGTAGAAAATCCCTAATTCAGTGGGATTAAAAATTATTAGCTCAATTTAAAAACCAGCCCAACAAAAAATGCGTGACTCTACTAGGACTACAGCTGAACAGCCCCACTCCCTCATTGTAGAAGATACTTGAGTAAAAGCTTGTGAGTGTTTCCAGCAGGTTTTGTAATGTAATTTCTTTAGAAATTAAGCATAGTATTAGAATGAGGATATTGGCTGTTGGCAGTAGCTCTGTATCAGTAAAGAGTTGGTGGCAGCTCTGCTTAGAAGCCTGTTCAGTTGTGTTTTTCAGCCTGAAAAATTCAGTGCAGGGTAAGAGAGTGGATTTTAACGGTAAGTCCAGCTGTGCCTGGTGTGGAATTTTGCTGGGAGTCCCTGTGGCTGGAGGATGCTGCAGGGCTCGGCTGTGTGGTGTGGTGGCACAGCAGGACATTGCCACCGTGTGACCTCGTTGTGCTTTCCTTCTCAGGAGACCTGGGAGCCCAGCAGGTGAGTGAGGTGGTGATGGCTCTGCCTGGTGGGTTCAGCAGTGCTGCTCCTTTTGCTCTCAGTCCGGGGTGGTCCCAGCACTGAAAATTGTCCTGCACTATTGCTCCAGCTTCTTTGAAATACACTTGTTTAAAATTGCAGAGGAATGGCTTGAAAAAGTGTTCCTGGGTTATTAAAATCAATGAGGCTTGACAGGATGCTGCCTCACAAGTCAAATGTGTGTGCACTGAGCAACTCTCTTGTCTTTGCCTGTGACCTGAGGTTCACCCTTCCTTGAAACTGCTTCTTTCCCAGCTCAGTTTTTGGGAGTGATGCTCTTAACAGGAGTTGTGCTCTGGCATCACAGAGGGAGGTGATGATTCCTGTGACAGAGCCCTTTGTGTTAGTGCTGTGCAAGGAAAGGAGAAGGCTGCTGTGGTCAGCAGGAAGGGCATAAAAACATGTACATACAATATTTATGTGCAAAGCATGTAAATATTGATTGTTTATATATGTATATATATCACCATGGGTTGTTGATGCCCATATTGAGGATGCTGCCTCAAAGCTGGGTTTGCTGGATGTGTCACAAGGCTCTGGGGGCTCCGGTTCTGCTCAAACCTTTGCCTGCTCTTTTGCTGTTCAGCAACGCCTCCCCAGAGCTCCCTTCTCCCTCTGGCTTTCCTCCTGTGTGCCTGTGACAGCAGCAGGAGTTAGACTTGAATTAAAAGGGTGGGGAACAGCACACTCTTGTGGGGCTGTGTCCTCGTTCCCAGCACAGACCCACCGGGTGCAGGTTCCTGCACTCCATCCCAGTCCAGCAAACCCTCTCTGCTCCAAGGCCAGCTGGTTTACCGAGCTGATCATTTGCAGGTTGTTTTCTCGGAGTGCAGTGTGTAACTCACAGCACGGGTATAGGCTCCAGGTGGGCACAGAGCAGGGGAGCAGGTGCTGTGTTATGTTCAGCAGGCATTGCTCAGTGCTCAGTGTTCAGCACTGTTTCTTCAGCCACTTCAAATACATTTAGTCAAAATCTTTTAATGTCTTCAAGACCTTTAGTGTGATTCTCATTTTACACTGAGTACACTGAATGCTGCTGTTCACTGGGCATGAGTGATTGATGCTTAGATGCTCCTTTATGCATTCCAGAACCACAGAATCATAGGCTGGTTTGGGTTGGGACTTTATTAACATTTCTCTTCTTTTTTCCCTGCTGAAAAGTAGTTTATAGAGCAGGTTGTTGCAAAAGAAATTACTTCAGCACTTGTAAATAATAAAATAATTTCTTAATCTCTGACCACTAAAGTAATTTTGTTCAAACAAATCCATAAAGAATTTATACTTCAAGGACCCAGCTGGGACTTTCTACTTTTCTCTTTGCAGTAATGCATCATAAGAGAATAAGCAGAGATCTTTGGTCTAACATAATAGTTCTGTTTGAAAAAGCAGGAACTAAAGCAAAGCTGAATACATGGAGAGGAATTAAATTCATGCTAGACATAAAAAAAAAATGCACCTCAAACAATGAGGGGTGTTTTAAAAAGTCACTGTTTTATTAATAATACTTTCCACCCCTTTTCCTTGATCTTTTGATGACAAGCCTGGCAGAGGCACTTTTTATCAGACACTGAAGCAATTTTGCTGCTGTCATGTGCCTTTCTTGATACACACATATTAGTCACGCAGCCGTTTTATGTTCTTTAGCATATTTTAATATATAATTAAAAATGTGCCTGTCTGCTACCAAGCAACCAAGCACGTCAGGGGCTGATTGTGTTCTGTCACCCACAGCAGAAGGGAGGGTAAAAAAATAATAATAATCATGTGTTCACTTTTCAGTCCTAACTGTGCTTCAGCTCCTTGGATGTGTTGTCACAGACACAACCACTGGCTTCTGAAGCAGAGGCAGAGTCAGCATGGGGGAATGGCTGGCAGGTGACACACAGCCAGGTCGCTGTCAGCAATAGCACATCAGTACTGGGTGCTGGGCTTTTAATGTGCGTGTGTGCTTTTGGGATGCTTTTTGGTTCAGTTCACCTCGACCCTGCTAAGCTGCACCTTGGCTTTCCCTGGAAATGGCATGCAAAAGGCCTTTGGGCTCCTGAGAGTCTCTCCCTGGACATTTAAAATAAGCAGCTCAAGTTTGTATTGTACCTCCTCCACAGAGGTAGATGGGAGTAGGACACTGCTGCAGGACGCTGACTTGGGAGGTGATAAACCTGTGTTTCATTCATTTCTAGGCTATCTGGTGTGAAAAATGGCCCACATAGCTGCTGGAGAGGAGGAGAACCATTTGTGAGTGTGCCCAGGTGATCACTGCAAGCACAACATTGAATGGCTCTCAGCACCTTTGCCCCTCAGACTGCTGTCCTTGGGGCTCTCTCATACTCCAAAAAAGTTGAGGTCACAGAATGTTTCAGGCTGGAAGAGACCAAGTGGGTCATCTGGTCCAACCTCCCTTCTCCATCAGGGTCATCCCAGAGCACAGGATTGTGTCCAGACAGTTCTGGAATATCCCCAGTGAGGGAGACTCCACACGCTCTCTGGACAATCTGTTCCAGTGCACAGTCACTGCACAAAAAAAAAGTTCTTTCTCAAGTTCAGGTGGAACTTTCTGTGCATCAATTTCTGCCTGTGTCCTCTTGTCCTATTGATGGGCACCACTGAGCAGAGCCTGGTCCATCATCTGACTCCTTCCTCACCTGCTCTCCTGTTGCACTGCCCCTGTCTATTCTAGCAAAGCTGGTGGTGCTGGGGTGGATGCTCTCCCCACACAGTGGCTGCTGTCAGAAACCCAGTGAATGAGCCTGTGTTTGATGGTCTGGAAAAAGGAGACAAGTTCACTGATACCCTCATCCCCAGGCTTATTTAACTGGGAATTCATGGGTTTATTTCTAAGATGTTGTGGCTCTGAGGATGTGCTCTAAAGCTCCTTGGTAAGATGATACCATCTGTGTGAAACCCTGTCCGGAAACTGGGGAGATGCCCTGCTCTGGAGAAGGCTGAGCAGGGCTTTCTGTGCAGTTTTAAGTACCTCATCTCCAGGCTCAAGAGGAAAAGGGATTTATTATGTCAGCTCCGTGCCACACTTCTCCAGTCTCTGTCTCTCAAGCACATGCAAAGGTACTCAGGCACAGACTGTGGGCAGCAATGCAATCATTAGTTCAAAAATTTTTCAATTTTAATAGCTTTTATTACTTTAGCAAAACAGAAGCCAGCACATCAGCACAAACTGGTGTGGGGAAAAAAAATACCAGGGGAAAAAACAAATGATGTTGTAAATAATTCAAAGACTGTTCGTTGATTGCAATTCCTTTGATTGGACCTCCAGGGAGAAGGATGGCATTACTTTTACGTTTTTCACCATCAGCATCCATTATATAATCTGCTCTGAGTCTGCCAGGATCCTGAGACATGACACTGAGGCTTCTTGAAGATGATGAACTTGCTTGGAGTCTAATTTCTCTTGGTTTTCCCCAGTTGGCCTTATCTAACCAGGAAAGGCTGAGATGAGAAAGGAGCCAGGTCTGACAGGTATGAGGAGCTCTGTGGCAGCTGTGGGGACACCAGGGGTTTCTGCAATATTGCCAGGAGCCCAGCTTTGTTCTTGGGCAGCAACGCTGCAAATGGTGCCCTGCTTGTCACAGCAGTGGCTTGCAGAGGTTAAAAAGGGAAACCACCACAAACATTTGGGCAGCAAGAGAAGACTTGCCATCATGTCCCAAGTATATTTGTCTTTGCCAAGACAAAAGGCTGCCATACTGCCCAGAGACAGCCCCCATGTGCTTCACAGCAGTGATATTTACTGATCTGTGACTTGTGATGGTGCCTCTAATCAGAGTGTCTCTAATCCCTTACACTGGGTGCAAAGGCTGGCAGATGAGCTTCTTTGTTTTGCTCTTTGGTTGACAGAAAACAAGAACAACACCAAGAAGAAAAGAATGACCAGTGAAGGCGATAACCTACTTGAAATATTTTATATAGAAATTTTGCATGGTGCCATACCATGGTCTATGAGTCAGCTACACCTGCTCGTGTCAGGGCTTCAAGCACAAGCAAGGTGGGATACCAGTGGCAAGGGCCATGGCAGTTACCAGCTTGGATTAACTAAATAAATGAATAATCCTGCTCACTTTTCCTGAAAGAAGGCTGTTTGCTGTGGACTACACTACAGGCACTCAGTGGTTTCACTTGTGAGCAATCACTTCTTCAGCAATAATGGATTCCCTTTCGAACAAAGCAATTGAAAAAGGTAAATTCACATCAGACGCCAATATTCTGCTTGTTCCATGCAGCTCTGGGGTGGATGCAGTTTCATGGGTGCTTCTGTATTTATCTTGTTCAGAATTCAGTTCTGCCCACTACCTTACAGTGGCAAACAGCTCAGGCCTGGGGCAGGACCATCACCTTGGGCTTGCAGCTCTTCCTCCAGCACCGTCTGGCAGTCCTTGACCCACAGCTTGTATGCTATTTCCAGGGTCTCTTCACTGGTGTCATTGAATATGTCTGGAAAAGAAGTGTTTTAGCTAATAGGACATCCAGAGGAGCTTTTCCTGCCTGCACACACTGACTGACTGGGGCAGAGTCACTCCAGTTGGTGAGAGCCTTTTGTCCTGTGTGGGGAGACTGAGCTTCATGGAAATGGTGTGAAAATGAAAGAAATGCCAGGGATCACAGCCTGGTCCCATGCATTACTTCTCTGTTAGGGATTGGCTGGCCTTTATTTTTAAATCTTAGGAGTATTTCATCCCAGAAATGGAACAGATATTATTTAGTTTGCAAGTATTAGTTCTAGGCACAGTAAAAAATTAAATTCCTTTTGCCAAAGACTATTTAACTGATCTTTTGAAGTATAGCAGAGGAATTGTTTTTCTCTTTTCCCCTTGCTGGTTTGTCTTCCAGAGCACTGCATTTCCCTTTGCAAGGTGAATTGGTTAATCACAATGCAATTAATTAGACCTCAGTCCTTAATGGAATTCTGGGGCTTGTACACAGGAGGGATCCTGTCTCTCTATGGGTTTACCGAGTGTGGAAAAGAGCACAGGAACTGCACAGGTGCAAACCACAGAGCACATTCCCACATTTCACGGCCCACCACTGCTCCCGGGGGTCCCTGGCTGGTACCTGCCACGCCGAGGCCAGTGGGCAGGGGCATCCGTGGCTGTCCCCCGCTGTGCTTGAGGCGCTCCTGCAGGGCTCTCTGGATGAGGGCCCAGCTGCAGCCGCTGTGCCACACTGGCAGCTCCAGGCCCCTCATGCACTGCAGGATCTGCTCCTTCTCCTCGGCGTCCAGGAGCCCGCGCGCGTGGGCCACGTACGTCATGAAGGCCATGTCGATGTTCACGGCTTCCCCGTGCATCAGCGACGGCAAAACCCTCTGCAACGCAGCAAAGGTGGGTGGCACAAAAGGGTTTGGGGTGGCAAATGGGAAACAAGTGGGGTTTATTTCTAGAGGCGTCCCTGAAAATCGGCGTTTGACTCACTGCGGTTGCGGGATGTTGGCGGCTTGTGATTTATGGGTTGCTAGGATGATCCGTTTTACGCGTGATTAATCGCAGCTCAAATCTCCCATAGGGATCTAGGATCTAATTCTCCTCTCATCTAAATCATTGATAGAGCACCATGAGATGGAGGGATGAGCTCTGAATATGGGATAAGGTGCAGGTGTCCCTCCTCATTCCTCAGTGGCAATTTGTCCCCCATAATATGGGCTATGGCCTTCCTGCCTTTCTGCTGTTACAGTTCATGTTGGTGGCTTATAGTGGCTTCTCTGGAATTTGGTTTTCTTTGAGCTTCAGTAAGTGCCCAGTAAGAAGCAACAACTGGAGTGAGGTCTGAATTGGAAACAGGTGTGGGGTGTGGGGGGCAACAGGGCAGGAGAAGGGGTCCCTTTGACACCAGGCTGCTGTGCTGGATGACCTAGGGTAGCATGTGTAAATCTGGAGTTATCTCAGCTCCTTTTCACAAGGTTTTCATGCACCCTATTGAATTTTTTTTTATTTTATATTTGAAGTGGGTATTGCAATATAAAGCCTGTCACTCACCATTTCCAGCTCTGGGCTAATAAGGTGGCCAAAATCAACCAGTCTGTCCAGGTCATCCTCCCAGAGGTTGGGAGCCAGCTCTTCCAGCATGGTTTCAATGGCAATCCTGGTAGTCTGCAGTGCAGCATCCCTGTGGTCAGCAAAGCCATTGCAGGACTGGAACTTGGTGTCCAGTAGGTGTTTACCATGGTTCTTGAGCAGGTCAAACAGCCCTTTGTGTTTCATGAGGGCCATCTGGGACAAAGAAGAGATAATTTAGGATAATTGTCTGATCCTTGTATGTGCTGCTGGAAACTTGAGTGTTTCAGTAGGTTGGACTGCAATAACATGCAAACACTAGCAAAGAATCACCTGCACATGTGCTACATGGACAAGTTGTATATCTGTAACCTGAAAAGGTGTTTCTGTAGACACAGCTGTGTGAACACACAGGGGTGTGTTCAGCAGGTCTCTAGGGAATGTGACCCAGTGGTGTCACACATTGTCTGAGTGAAGGTGTGTGCAAAAGGCAGTGTGGAAATGCCCAGTGGGACTCTGGTAAAATGGCAGAGATGATGGGAGCTCTGGTTCCCCTGCTGCTGTGCAGCTCTGCCCATGCTGGGGTTTGCTGTGTGCTCCTATAACCCAGCAGGTGGTTTGTAATTAGCTTTGGTTATTTGTGTGACTGGAGGGAAATTTGGGACTGGGTGGTGGCCAATCCCAGGACAACTTTGGTCTAACCCTTGAGGTTGCTCTTTGGGCAATGAAAGGAGGGAAAACACTGCAGTGTAGGGAATATGAGGGTTTAGATGAGATGTCCTTGTTAGAAGTACATATTTTTCCCCTCTCTGACTCAGGCATCAGCCCCACCCCTGCAGTGGGGAATGGTGACCCGAGGGTTTCACAAAGCCTGCCAGAAACCTCCAGATACCCCAGGGATTTCTCATTGTGCAAGCACTGAAAATTGCTGTTGATGAACTCATCTCTAATATACTTTAATAGCTTGAACTCTGCTTTATCAAAAGTTTCCAAAGCCCTCCAGACATAAAGCCATTTACTGTGTACTTTCCAGGTAATTTTAGAAGTAGAATTTGCCTAGCAGGAGATTGACCACACTCGACATACCCACTGAGGTAGGTGCAAATGATCTTGCAGATTATTAATCCCCATCATAATGAGCCTCAGATTCTCTGCCAGGAGTTCATTACAGAGTGCTATGGATCAGCCTCAGTGGAAAGATGAGGCTTTTCTTCCTTGGTTTTGCTGTGTCTCCTGTGAGTTTTTGCTGTGTCTGGCTGTGAGTTTTGTGACTTTCCTGTGAGTTTTCCTCCGCAGGGTTAGCACTGAACACTGAGTGTAAGGAATGTTCTAACAAATTTAGCAGCTATAACAAATACATAGATAGATAGATAGATAGATAGATAGATAGATAGATAGATAGATAGATATAGGCTCAATGAGAATTAAAAATCCCCATGCACCCTTGATGACCCACCGTGATTCCTCTAAGTTGTTTCTACAATGCCATGGGTGCTTCTGGGCGTTTTACTTTTCAATACTTAAAAGGGGCAATAAAGATGAGGACAGACTTTTTAGTAGGGCCTGTTGTGACAGAACAAGGGATAGTGGTTTAAACTGAATGAAGATAGATTCAGGCTAGTTGTGAGGAAGAAATTTTTTATAACGGGGGTAGTGAAACCCTGAAATGAGTTTTCCAGAAGTTTGATAGATGCCCCATTCCTGGAAATACTCAAGAACATGCTGGATGGGGCTTTGAGCAACCTGATCTAGTGAAAGGGGTCCCTGCTCATCACAGGGGGATTGGATTTGGTGACCTCCAAAGCTCCCTTCCAACCCAAACAATTGTATGACTTCAGTTTTGAAAACTGCAGTTGCAAAACCTCATACCTTTAAAATTTCCCCGAGGCCGTTGGAGATGTGCCGCCGAGGGATGCTCTGGATGAAGGATCTATCCAGGAAACTCGCCACGGGAGGGGTGTAGCCCCCGAGCTTGTTCTTACACTGCAGAAAGTTCACCCCGTTCTTGGCCCCCACGCTGGCATCCACGTAGGAGAGGAGGGTGGTGGGGACCCGGATGTAGGGAGTGCGTCTCCGGTAGAGCGACGCGGCGAGCCCGACGATGTCCAGGCACACGCCCCCGCCGATGGCGATGATGGGCTCTGTCCGCCGGTCCAGGCTGAACTTCTGCACCTCGTGCAGGATGTTCAACACCAAGTCCATGGATTTCGTTTCCTCCGTGGTCGGCAGGGCAAGGATTTTGTGCTGGACGTTGTTCTCTTCGAAGTATTCTCTGACTTTGGAGCCGTAGAGTTTGTCAACGACTTCGTCGATGACGATAAAGCGCCGCAGTTTCCTCTTGCTGGTGGTGGCCAGCTCTATTTGCTGGGGGTCAGTGATGTGACCCCAGAGCAGAGTGGTGTTAGAGGGTTCCAGGATGTTGTATGTTTCTACCACTTTGTAGCAAAAATAGATGGGAGCTTCAACTATCCAGGAAATCCCACCATCGGAGATGCACTCGCCTCTGGCAAGGATCAGAAAACATGGTTTGAAATCATTATATTCATAGTTTGACCTTCGCTTGTCTGAACTACTTTAAGGATGTAGCTAGGAGGTGAAGAATATGGAATCTCCTGCCCATGCACTGCAGAAATGTGGGGCTGTGAGGGTGGGACATCCCCTGGGTGTCAGGGCTCAGCAATTTTATTCATGGAGAAGCTCTCCGAAGTCTTAGTGAAGAGTTAAGTGTCCAAATTCCTACATACCATTAAAAAGATACAGCCCAGAAGGACTGGGACATGTTTTTCATGCTAGAAGTTGAAAACCCATAAAGAATGAGCCAGCCCAATCATTTCAGCTTCCCAAAAGGGAGTAGGGAATTGAAGAGGTTGCCAAAATTTTCCATGTTTATGGAGGAAGCATCCTCTGATGGTATATCTGGGTGATAGGAGTGAATTTATACCTATCTGGCTATAAACAGCCACACATCTCCATTCAGACCAGTGTTTCTACAATGTTTTAGTAGAACTAGTGGATCTCTACCTTGAAATAGGTGTGACAGAAATAGTAGGTACTCCTGGAAAGGGAAAGAAAATGACTTAGGGGTTGAGATACATTTCCATACTGAAGTTTTCAAGAGTAAATAAAAGCCAAAATTAATTATCTATCTAAAACCAGTGAAAAACATAAACCTACAACCCCTTCCTTCTGTGGCATAGCCAAACTAGGGAAAAAACATGTTGGGAATCAAAAAAGAGAAAAAAAAAACAGGCAGAAGGAAATAGTAAAATGTAGTTTATGTAAGACTGTTTTTTGAGCTGCACTTCAGTGAAAAATGAGTTTCTGTGGTATTCATTGGATAATCAGATTTCCTTACATGCCCAATTTCTTTTCACATGCCTGAACATTCACTTAGAGGTTGAAACAGATGCTTCTCTGCTTTCTTTACCAAATTGTCTCTAAGTCTTAAACTATTAAAATAGTTTCTAAGTCTTAAACTCCATAGCTGTTAAAGAAAACCAGTGAGGATTTATAACTTCCAGAAATTTTTTTCTGGCCTTTTCAAATGTGGTATCAGAAAAAGCAGTTGTTTACATTTTAATGCACCACCTTATAGCTGTACTTGACTCCCTGTGCATTCATGTCTGGTGTGTGACCCTTCTAAGAGACAGAATGGTTTGGAATATTATTTGGTGGAATTAACTTTGAGTGCTGGATGGTACAACCAGTACCAATTGCTACCCCTCTGCTGTATGAAAATCACAGTGAATTTGGGGCTGAACATGTCCTTGTGGGAGCATATGTCAGTTGAGGATTTTTCTGGGTGCTCTTGGGCCCTAGGTTCATCCTTCTATTGACTGAGGTCCAGCAGGGCTGTTTTTGGGTCTGCCAAAGTCCTGCTCTACCTGCTGCAGCTCTGCCTGGGTGATCTCATGCATGGTCCCTGCCAGTGCTGGTGAAGGTCCCTCTGACCTGGCTGAGAAAAGGGTTTGACTTGTGTCATTAAAATCTGAGTATGACAAAGGCTGGAAAACTTCTGACATGCAGAAGAGAGCTGTATTAAAAAAGATCTGCATCATGAATGGAGTTCCACGTGCTCGTGAAAAGGAGTCTGCTGTAATTAACAGATAATTAACTGGAGAGATGTTCTATCAGCAAAGAGCTGGATGTATCCCTGGGGGAAATTTTTGTGCTCAGTCTGAAGCAGCATTAGATGACTTCTACAGTTTGAGGGATGAGCTAAGGGGTTTGCTGCTGTCAGTGACAGTTCATTTTTCCCACCTACCCATTTAATTTGTCTTGTGACCACCTCTATAAACCCATCTGTCTCCCACGCCTGAGCGTGAGATTTTACATACACAGATTGCAGTTTCACAGAAGTGGGGAGAAAGAGCCCAAGTGCAGCTCACAGATGTCCCTGCGTAAGTTTTCAGAAGTTTAAAGAAAATTCCTGTCTACAAAAATGGAAGTTGTTGATAAAATTCTCTGATAAAATTCTCTGAGCTGTGTCAAGGAGCACTGCAAGCCCCTGTGCTGCCATCCTGAACGTGTTCCCAAGGACATGTCCACAGGTTTGTACACATAGGTCAGGTTGGATGGGGCTTGGAGCACCCTGGTCTAGTGGAAGTTGTCCCTGCCCATGGCAGGGGTTTGGATTAGATGACCTTCAAAGATCCCTTCCAGCCTGAACTATTCTGTAATTCTGTAATTCTGTCACTGCGGGTTGAAGCCGCCATGGCACCCACGATGATTTTTCCATCCCACCAAGAAGACTGCCCAGTTTGGCTGGCCAGAACAACACAGACTCCTTCCTCTACTCACATTTTTGCCTCAGAGTGAGTGATCTCGTCCTCATCATTGCAAAGGGCTTCTCCTTTCTTGACGCGGCTCCACGTGCTCTTGACTCGCACCAGCTGGAAATCCGTCTGCTGGGGCTCCTGGGCCATGGTGGCTCCTGGGACTGCTGGAGCACACGCCTCTTCTGTCACCAGCATGCTTCCAGAAGGTGAAATCTCCCTATCCAGAGATGTCCCATCACTGGGTGCCTTTGAGGTGCTTTTTAAAGGCTCCAGGGTGACCAGGCATTGGGAGGGGAGGTCTCGTCTCCATGTGAGAGACTAATTACAAAACTGAGATTACTTAATCTGGGATGCATGTTAGGGGTGGCAGGAGTGTTAGAAGACACGTGCGACTGCCAGGATGGGGTTGTGTAATCAGCTGGTTTTATAATGCTTAAGATGTACAATAGGAATGCATACATTAACTTCCAACATGATGCCCTACAGCAAATTTAAAGTTATGAAAGGCAGTTTGTGTGATTCTTCACATCATTCAGGAACCACCTTTGCTGAGTAGAGCCTCTGATCTGGCTGCAGCTTTAAGCTGCTCTTATGGGATGAGACAGGAGCAGAAGCATGGGGATCAATACCAGCTGGTTAAACCTCTTTGGAGCTCACATTCCTGGGATCCTCTTGAACTGAGGAACAAAACTCTATATATAATGTATATTTTAGCTTTTATGGTGGGTTTAAAAAAAATTATCAGAGAGGATTTATCTCCTGAAGGGCTGTATGGGGCACGAGCTGGGTTTTGATCCCCACGTGACTGGGGGATGCACAATTCACTTTTCCATGTGATCTTCCAGCTGGGGCTTTTGGAGAGCCCCAGGCTCAGGTTGCCACATGAAATATTCCATTGGCATACAGCTCTGTGTGCTCAGCACAGGAAAGATCTTCCTTTGATTTCACCAGCAGTGCCTCAAGGCACAAACCTGTCTTTGCCACCTTCTCAGCTGTGTTTCTGAAAGCTGTCCTTGTTCAGAAACAAAGATCAAGAAAACCAAAATCAGATGTAAAAGCAGAGGCAGGAAAAAAATGGGTCTTAAAGAACCCATTGGACAATGCTGTGTCATTGCTTTGAGGGCTTCATTGCAGCCAAAATCACTTTGAAACCTTCATCTGTCTCAAAATTAATATTGAGAAAGAGCTGCAAGAAAAACCTCCAAAGCCATGTAGCCCTGCTCCAAGAAGTGTTGAACTCCTGACTCCAGTCCTCACTGCTGGCTTCATCTCCAGATGGCAAAGTGCTTTTTAAAGAGGGCAGCCTGTCAACCCCATTTTGTAGAAGAAGAAAATAGAGTCCCAGAAATGAAACAACTTGCCCAAAGTCACCTTAAAGCTAGTGCATGTGGATTAGATGACACATTAAATCTCGTAGTCTGTTTACCAAATTCTTGTCTAAAATTTTAACTCCCAATCTAAATACAATTTTTATTACTTTCTGCAGGAACTCAATTCTAATGTAGCTTGTTGTTTACTAAATCATGAAATAGAATAATCTTAGGTAAACCAGAAAGTCTGTTTTTTATCTTGTTTATTTGTTTTAACTAATAACAACACAGTCAGCATTGAGATTTCTTTTATTTGCTTTTCTTTTACTCTTTCATGGTGTGTATTTACTTATTTTCTATTTTTACTTCCCTGTTCTATTCCGAGGACACTGAAATGTCTTCTGTTACATTTGACAAATTAACTTTCCACAGTCCAGCTACTTGCCAGCACCAATGACTGCCATGTCCCTGCACCTTCCATCCTGCAGAGGGACTGCCAAGAGTCTTGTGTGAGCTCCCCCAGCCTGCTCACCTTCCCTGCCCAGCCCTGGGCTCTCTCTGCACATTTTGCAGGTACCTTGAGTCAGTCCTTGGGTGAATGAGCCCAGGGTGATACATCCCAGAGGTGACAGATGCTGTTCTGGTTATGGGCGAGTCCACATTTCCTCATTACCTTCCTTCTGTGTTTCTTCTGAATGAAAAGGAGATGGCCAGCCCACCTCAGCTCCATCACACACTCTTTAAGGACTTTGCTTTAATTCCTCACCAGCCCTGCTGCAGGGTATTTTGGATACCTTGGATATTCCACTGCTTGCTCCCGATGCCTCCCTCAGCCAGTCCATTCCCAGGACCCTTTCTTGGGGTGCAGATCAGCTGGTCCCAAGTGACACAACCTGTCCCAGCCCGTGCAGACACCTGGCCCCAGAGCAGGGGTTACTCCAGTGTTTGGCTGCGTGGGGCAGTGGTGACTTTGTGGCTAAGGACCACTTATAGATAATCTGGGGTTCAGAGTCCTGAGACGTTTCTGGCCCCATACCTGCTGGTTTAGCCGGGGCATGTCTGTGATATGTAACTAGACGATTATGAAACTGCCAATTACTTCCTTGACAGCCAGCAGCTTCCCAAGGTCAGGATGTGAACTTACTCTTATGTAAAGCAAAGACACTGAAAGTCGGCTCTTTTGTTGTGGTTTTTTCGTGTCAGATGCTGTTGGATCTCACCTGTGCTCTGGGAGGGACAGGCGGGTGCAGCCCCAGCCCGGGGCCATCCTCCCCACCAGCCTCTCCCCCTCTGCCCTGGTGATTGAGGGAGGAGACTTTGTCCCCTCACCGGGCACCCGAGCACCGACCTCCTGCTCTGCAGAGGCAGCAAACCCACCACAGCATCCTCTGAGGCCAGGGGACAAGAGGCAACATGCATAACCCTTCAGGTAAACTCCCTGTGAGGGGTGAGGAGCTCCAGGAGAGTGGTGTGGCAGGAGGGGACACCGTGTGATGCCCTAGGGTCCCCACCTTCCCCATGGAGATGGGACCTGTGGGCTCTGTGCCTTGGCAGCAAGGAGTAGAGGGTGGGTTTGTCAGGGACAGGAGAGAGCCTGAGCACAGGAGATGGGTTTGCAGGAACCTGGAGTGGAGGGAGTGGGACAATCCCAGGGGAAAGGAATGGTGGGGTGGTGGATGATTGCAATGTCAAGAGAGCTTTGGCTGTGACTAATTTCTGATGCATTGTGATGCTTGTTTTATAAATAATTTGTCTCCCTAATGGAGCACTGGGGAGATTCAGCTTTTCAACTTATTTTCTACCAGTAGAACCTGTAGAAAATGCATCAGCTAGTGCATATTTCCCTTGCTTTCCCCTGGAGTTCAGTCAGAGTATAGATCCCTGGTTCCAGCCATGAGCAACAGTGTCCCCCTCTGGTGCTTCCTCCTGCTCTTTCTCCTCATGCTCCCCCTCCATCCCTAAGCTGCTACCTGTCCCCAGGCCATCACTGCTGCAGGCTCTGGCACTGTGGATGCTGAGGCACAGGCTGAGCTCTGTTCAGGATCCCCTGCAATGTTTGATGGCCATGCACTCGAGTTTTGGCCACACTGCCCACCCACCCCTGTCCCCACAGGGGCCACGATGTGCCAGGACATGCATTTACACACATGAGGTGTAAGGGTTGGGATAAGCTGTTGTCAATGCCCGAGGTCCCTTGGTGAATATGATGGCTGGAACTGTTTGGGATGATTTCAGCAGGCTGGATTTCCAAGTGCTTAGCAATGAGCAGCTCCTGCCAAGGTGGTTGGCACAGGAGCACCAAAGAGTCTGGCAGCAAAGGGTTCAGGTGGATCAGGTTCAGTGCTCTGTCCTGGCTGGGAAGGGGAGCTCTTATGGAAGGCATTTCTGGGGCTGCAAAATAGATCTAGAGCCTGGAAGGTGAAATGAGGATAGCTCTAAAATGAGAACCAAAGATTTGGTCTTTTTGGTCTCATGTCTTTACTTTGTTTTTGCCAAATCCAGACTCTTGTCTCTGTGCCTCCTTCAGGATGGCCCCCTGCAAACAATAATGTGTCCTCCTCTGTTCTTCAACTAAAAAGTGCCATCTGAGCACAACCTGCAGAGTTTGTCATTCTGGGGCAGCAGGTCACTCCATGGCACTGCACTGCCTGTCTGCTCAGGAGACACTGATGTCCTACATGTACAGTTTTGCAATCCTGACTCCTGACTTTGGTGCGAATCAAAAGTTCCTGATTTCAGACAGAGTAGAAGCTGAAATTTTTTAGTCAGTTTAGTTGTAAAACAGGGTGGTTGTGCTCCCAGCAACTGCCCAGGAAGATGCTGGGAACCATTCTGCTGGCAAGAATGGTCCAAATAAGAATTGCCACCCTATCTTTCTTTATGAAACTGCTGGAGACTTAAAGCAGCCCTTTCCTGCTCTTTCATGGTAGGTCTATTTTCAGCATTTTCTTCCTCTGAGTTTGTCTTTTCTCCCGTGGAAGAAAATGCACAACTAGTTGGGAAATGAAAAGAGATATCTGTGCATACATCCAGCCATAGGGACACAATCAGGAAATCTAATTTAGTGCTTAATATAGTCCAGCAGTTTTAAAGGGATTGTGTAAAAATGCGTGCTGAAATGAAGCACTTTTTCTTGGATAACCTTTAAAAAAAAGTAGTTACATAAAGTTCAGCTCAGTGCTCAGAGCCTTGGGCCGGGCAGCCAGCCCTGAGCTCTGCTCTGACTTGTCTGGTGCTTGCATAAATGAGGACAATTCTGACCTCTGCTGTTGGCCCAAAGCATCACCAGGCTGCAAAAAATGCAGCACTCCCTGCAAAGGTTGTGTAATCTGGGATGGAGAGTTGCTCCTGGCATGCCCTGTCTGCTCCCTCTCCCCTCAGCACCTCTTGGCTCTCACATCTGGTGTTATAACACAGGTTACAAAACAGCTGCAGTTAAGTCTTGTTTCCTGCCCTTTGTGTGACAGGCAACCCCTGTTACTTACCCAGAAGCATAACATGATGATTACTAAAAGTCGACACGGATTGTAAACATGTTTTTACCCCTAAATTAGCAAAAGAACCTCCGAGTGCTTGGCAGGGAGGATGAGCAGATCCTGAGCCTCCAGCATTCTCCGGATGATCAGTGGAAACCCCGGGATGCTCCCTCATGTGGTGGTGGTGAAAATGCTGCAAGAAGAGTGTGCGTGTCCTCTTCACTCCAAGGGCAGCTGGGCTGAGGGCAGCAAACCAGCATGGTTTGGGAAAGGAGTGGCTATTCCTGCAATTGAAATTATTTATAAAACTGCTGGAAGAGATAAAAGCTGCCTCTGAAGGTTAGAGATTGGGACGAGATGTAAATCGTGGCACGGTATCACAGAATCACTGAATGGGCTGGTTTGAAAAGATCTTAAAGCCCATCTCATTCCATTCCCCTGCCATGGGCAGGGATAACTTCCACTGTCCCAGGCTGCTCTAAACCAGCCTGGCCTTGGACACTTCCAGGGATCCAGGGGCAGCCACAGTTGCTCTGGGCACCCTGTGCCAGGATCTCATCACCCTCTCAGAGTGGACTTTCTTCCTAATAGCTGATCTTAACCTACCCTCTTTCTGCCTGTAGCATTCCTGCTTGTCCTGTCACTACATGCCTTGTAAATGGCCTCTCTCCATCCTTCTTGTAAGCTCCCTTCAGGCACTGGAAAGCCACAGAAATAAAAGAGACATCATCCTTTCACTCATTCCACGTAGTTCTCTGCAGCTTTTCTCTCACAGGCAATAAAACCCTGCCAGGGGCAATCTGCTCCACCCCAGTCACACTCAGAGCCTCCTGTCCTGTCTCTCACAGGTGCTTTCATAACTCAGCACGTGCTCTTCCACTCGAGGACTGGGGAGTTTCTCTGAACCATGCCTCGCCCTCTGCAGCCACGGCTGGCTGTGATGATGGATTGCTGCCAAAAGAGATTTTTGGGATCTCAGGACAGGTTCAGTGCCATGGGCAGCATTAATTTGGCCTCCAGAGCAAGGTGGTCTGGATCCTGGAGACATTTCCACAGCCTTTGAAATGCTGGCATGTTGTGTCCCCCCTTGCAAAGACACAGCATCCCACTGACACACAGATCCTCCTTTTTACAAAGCTTCACCCACTGCCTGTATCTCCTGCCTGGTTTGGCAAGAGCAGTTTTGGAAGTATTCTGTTTTCTCCAAGGAAAATAATACCTGGAGGAGCAGGGTTTGTATGCAGTTGTTTGGTGTTTGATACTTGCCTTGGAGCTTTAAAAGCAAAATTCATGTGTTTAAAGCATTCTTATTCTTGATCAGATCTGAGGGGAAAGAGGCAGAATGCATGCAGCAAAAATCTACTAGAAGTATAAAATTTTTCCAGTTTGAAAATGTTTTCATTATTGTTTTCATAGTCCTTCAAAACCCTGTATTTTGTATATAAAAAACCCACACCTGTGTTTATGTACTTTAAACTCCTCTTCCACTGATTGAGCAGTTACAAAATCATTATTCTACCTTTTAATTTCCATCTCAGAAACTCTGGCTGGGCACATTGCTGAGAACCTTCTCAAAGCCAAAGAAATAGCCCTTAATGACTCTCGTGTACCTGAACAGCTCAGGGATTACTTACAAAAAGCTCTTGATGTTGCTCTTGGGCTGGACCCTTACCTGGATGCAATGGGAGCTTCCAAGAGGTACAGATCCTCCTTTCAACCTTGTGCTTTTGTCTGTGTTTGGATGAATGTGTTGTTAGATTTTCTGTCCAGAACATGCCAGAAGCGTGGGGGACAGTGTCAGGAAGTGGGATGAGACTTAAGTGCACCCAAAACAAAATATGCCTGGATACGTGTGTGAGCCCACAGCCTGGAGGAAACGAGGTGAGAACAAAACACTTTAAATTGTTGAAGATATTCTCCCAGTTGATTGTTGACTATGGCAGTGTCTGAGTTGGAGCATATCCTGGGGAATGCCAGCTCCACACAGTTCTTGCTGGAAGGTTTGAAGAGTAGATCCAGCTGGTGCTGGGATCAATAAAGAGTGAGGAAAACCTGCACCTCTGGATCCACCCTCTAGTAACAGCCTTTATATGTGGCTTTTATCTCCAAGCACTCAACAAACATTAATTAATCTGCTAACTAAATTACTCTGGTAACTAAACTAATTAATTAAACTAATTTAAGGTATCATTAATTCAGAAGTCCAACTGATACCCTCATTATTCTCTTTTGAGCTACAGTATATTACCCAGCCATGTGGGGTCTGCTAAACAATTCCCATCTATCAGTGTACATTTTGATATGTGGAAAAAGCCAATTCTGTCTAAAATTGACAATGTGTAAACTGTTCCAGGCTGTGGATTATGGGAACACCGAGTATTCACTCTGTTGCTGAAATAATAGCTGATAGTTGTTTGACTTACACTTGCTGTAGGATAATAGCTATACATTATCTTATTAAAGTTGTTAAAGCATTTGTGAGGGGCAGAAGAGAGGTTATATGAAATGTTCTACTCTTTAAGTCTTGGATTATCTGGCTGTGGCTGACACGGGTTATGAATTCTTTCTCATTTTACTGAGGAGTGGAGCGGGGGGAGCTGGAGGAAAAAAACCACTGAAATGGCTTTAAACTCTGGCCTGAAGAATGATCACCATCCATTTCTGGTGGTTGCTTTCTTCAGATAGGGTAATCTAACCTGTCTGGAGGCTATGGACTTCTTCAAGTCCTCTATTGCCTTCCCTTTGTAATAGGTAACATCTCACTTCATCCAGAGACATTGCCATAGGCCTGAGTTCTGTGAAATAGCATCTGGAGGCACACTGCTTTTCTGAGCACTTTGTGAGGAAAAACATTTTTTTCCTCTGTCTTTAAAAAAATTTAGGTTTTATATCCTTTCCCCTGTTCTGGAAAGAAACCCTATTTTTGGCTGGAACAAAAATAATCGTTGTAGAGCTGAACAAAACCTGGCCAGGATAACTGGAGTAATTCACTCCAAAGCTCCAGATAGGTAGAGACCTGTCTGGGACCAGCTGAAAATGGGGAAGGTTTGGGGTTGAACAGTGGGGAATTCTTTCCTTTAGTCCTCTTCTTCCCAAGCCCTATTGCTGAGGTGGCTGCCAGCACTGAGATGTGCTTATTGCCAAACTGGGTTCTCTTAGGACTGGAATTTAGGATACTTGTGATGCTTCTGGGCTAATTTTTCATGGTCATGCACAGATGGAGCTTTTCCAGGAGTTCCCTCTTGGCTGCTGCTTTTTATGCTGGATGCTCAGATTTTGGTTGTTATCATCATATCGAAATGTCTTTTTTTATTTTCCAGAAAAACTTCACCTCAGCATATCCCAGGGGATGCTGAGGGAGCTGAAAGCACAGTCAGGATGCAGGAAACACATGCCTCTGGCTCTCTGAATGGCAAGTTGGTAAAATTGCACCAGATTCGTGTAAATGTTCTCACTGAAGTTGAATTTACATCCTCTGCTTTGTCTTGAGTAAGGGGAGGATGCCATGGAAATGCTCAGAAAATGTGGGAAATTATTTCTAAAGAAAGAGATGAGCTTCCTGTGGGCTTTGATCTTCCTCTGGCACGAGTTTTCCTGTACCCTGCCTCCCATGCCCTTGTATTCACTCACACATGAGTGCTTTAATTCACAGTGCCAGCCCCATCCCTCAGTCAGCAGCAAAGAGATCACCACCCTTCTTGGAAGGGAAAGGGATGGAAAAAAATGCTTCTGGTTTGGGTTTGGGATCTCTAATAGGGGCTTATGTCCTTTTGTGGAGGAGGTGGCTGTGGCCAAGCACTGCACCTTTACAAGTAGCAATACCCAGGCTTGTATCCTCTTATAAAGCCTATTACACTAAATCTATTCCCAGATCCATTCTTGCCAGATGTTCTCATCTTTGGAGTAATATATCATCCCAGTGAAGTACTCTTATAATCTATTACACTAATACATTGTTCGAAGGACACCACTGATGATAAATTTCTTAAATGATGGTGCTGTCTAGGGATAATGACTCTAAGAGCAAATGCAAGGTAATGTAGTGATTTTTTTTTTAATACTGGATTCCAGAAAGAATATGGAGCCATCTCAAAGCCATTTTCATATGGGGGGAATGTTAAAATATGCAATATTTCAAGCACTATTTAACAAGCACTTGAACAATAGCAGCATTGATGATAAAGGTTCTACATTTAAAATCAGTCCTTTTATTCTGTTGTCTTTTAGCTGCATTTTAGATGAAATTTTGTCAGATTCTGTTGTTAAATCCTTATTTGAGAGTGTTTTAAGATTAGGGTTTTTTTAATGATCACTTAAAAGGCACATCTAATTTTCATTGTGAACAAAGTATAGTCTTTCTCATGGCTTTATTTTCAAATTTTCACTCTTGTCTTTCCACAGGCCAAATTTTAAGGATGTTTGTCCATATGATCAGAGCCAGGAAGATTTTACTAATTGGCAATCCTAAAGGTTACACTATCCCTGCTATTGCAAAGGAATTGCCTGACGATGGCAAAATCTTTGTCTGTGCAGAAGTGCCATATCTCGGAGTGAACAGCCAGGAAGAATTTGATTATTCCTCAGATGGCAAAAAGATAAGCATGCAAGTGGGACCAGTGGCAGACACCTTGAAGGTAAAGTCAGCTGGAAAGGGAATTTGGGAGTTCTAGTGAAGCGCACATTATATAATTTCAGGCAGGTCCTATTTCCTGCCCATGCCATGCTTGATGGTGGCTCTGGTTTGCTTGAAAACGTGTGAACACACTCTTGTAGTGAGGTTATTTCTTTTTTTCAGTGCATGATGGGGCCCCTCTGTCACACAAGACAGTTTTCCTCCCTTTTAACGAAAATCCTGCAGCTTTTTGATCAGAGGAATCACAGGCTCTCAATGTAGGTCGATAGGCTTCAATAGCAGTTTAACTCAACATGGGTTGGCTTTGTTTTGGATCCCTAATTCCAAATATAACAAACAGGAACAGTGTATCTGTACCCTGCTGAGCCAGATTTTGAGGACAGCTTGCTCCCAATGTTCACAAGAGTTGGGAAACTCCTGGAGAAGTTTGTAATTCTGTCAAAACCTCTCACTATTTTTCCCCACAGCAAACTCTTAGATATATTAGACCCCACTTTCTCATTTCCAGAGCAATGTGATAAGCCTCAGACAAATAATGACTTAGCTGCACTTGTTTCATTCTGACTGGTGACTTTGTCCCAAGAAAGAGAAATCTTATGATTGCTGGCAGCTCACATTTAATTCCAGTTTATGGATCTCCAGGACATTGCTGCAGGTCCAGCATGAGACAGGTGGTGCCCATACCAGGTTCATTAAAAAGCCTTTCTATTATTAATACAAATCAATTTGATCTGATTTCATTTTCAATCAGGATGTGTCAGTGTGAGCTTGATTGTAACTTTATTTGCATTAGCAGGTACATATTTATTTCTAAAATGAGATGGCCAGGAGCTTTCTGACCTCTGGTTTTCATGACCTCCAAGTTTGATAAGAAAGAAACAAAGAGCTTTGCAAGTGTATGAAAAAACGAAATGCTACAGATCACCTGCAATGTGCAGCATTTAAAATCCCAGCTCCCTGCAGTGAGTGTGAAATTAATTGAATTGCTGTTGCTCTCTAGTGCCCATTCTGTGCAACTGACTTACTGTGACTGAATTAAAATATCTAGAGGCAAGCAGAGTACATGCTGTGTAGAGATTAAAGAAGGGAGCAAAGACATGAAAATTAAATCCTTAAAACAGAATGTTGCAATTGATTTTATATCCTCCAATTGCAACATGAAGGCACATCCTGACCTCAGTTCTGCAGGTGCTCAGAACTTCAAATACCTCTTGGAGCTGTTTGGAACAGAGATGCTCGTGTTTGGCAGGAGAGATCCCAGCATGGGGACACCTTTCTGTGCAGGATTTCTGCACTGGGCTCTGAACTTTTGCTATTCGGTGTGGCAGACGTTTTGTCACCAGTATCAGGACAATCAGGATTGTCCTGAAGGTTTAATTCACAACAGCTGTAAATGCTGAAGCAATGAGTTTGGTGGGCTCTCTGGTGCATTTGCATTTTGCTGCTTCTTGAGTTTTGCCCAGTTGGAGTGTGGCAGCTGCGTGGGATGCCTGGGTATGTGGAAGAGGCTCAGCCTGTGGACAGAATGCTGCCTTTTCCCTCCCGGATGACCAGTGTAGGTTGGAGACTGAGCAGGATTCCTTTGCTGCCTCGTGGGCAGCTGAAAGGCAGGAGGGCAAGGCAGGCACAGGCAGGAGATGAGTGAGGGATGGCACAGCAGGGCTCTCACAGCTCAGCTTCACAGGGGAAGTGGAGAACATTTCTGTCCCTCGTGGGCTGTGGGGAGGCTGGTCTAGAGCAGAGCTGGCTAACATTTGTTGAAGAGCTCAGTGAGGTTTAGAAGAGCTGGAACAAGCTCTGGCAAGGATTGTCCTTGCTGCCTACAGTGTCTGCAGCCCTAGGTGTCATTCTTGTCCCTTTGTAGAAACTAGAGGGCAGGGATGGTCACCCACTAATTGCTCTTTGGAGGTGTGTGATGAAGCTTTCTTGCTTGGTGATGGCTGAATCTCACTTCTAAGCCAAGTACACCAGGGCAGTATTTCTGCCTATCTGCTGCTCCTCAAATTTTTGCAGTAATACAACTCCTGGAAGCAGAATTTGCTTCACTGCCCTGGCCCTTTCAAAGTAAGAAAATGTCATATTATCTGTAGATTAACTACCTGTCAGGGAATTCCTTCTGTGCTGCCTGAAGCTATGATTCAGCATGTCCAAACTGTCAGAAGGAGTATGAGCTCTCCCTTCTGGTGTAAAACTAATCTATCCAGGAGTTGCATCCCAGCCTCAGGTATCATCCAGGTGCTGCAGGATGTGTTCAGTGGTGCCCCCACGACTGCTTCTGCCCTTTACAAGGAAGCTGTAAATCTTGCAGCACTTGCCATAAGGATGCAACACATCTGTGCCAGTGCACCTTGGACCTTGACCAGGTTCTCTGAAGCCTCTTGATGCTCCCTTGTGCTATCACACAGCACTGGTGGGGCTGGCCTGTTTCCTTCCCTCTTGTCCCAGATCACAGCCAGCACAAAAAATCTGGAATTTTTCCCTGTCAAGGGATGATAAGTGTCAGAGAGGAGCCAAATAGCTCCAAAGAGCTCAAATACATGGTAGGGTTCACTTGATACCTGAGGGCATGATGATGAAATTCCACCTTCCCAACTCATGAGGGACAGACACTGAGTGGGTGAGGTCCCATAGAACACAACACAAGCCTCTGTGCCCAAGAGCCTCAGGAATTTTACACAGCATTTTGAAATGTGGACTGAGGGGAAGCCTTTCTTCAGGTTCAGTCTCAGGTACAGGTGTTTTCAGAAGGAATTAGCTACCTATTCAACATGTCCTGGGCCAGTGTTTAAAAACATTTCCCAACAAATCTTCCCTTAAGTCTGAACTCTGTTGAGCCATGCCTGGATAATGTGCCTTGCCATGGATCTGCTGCCAGCAAGAGCCTGATCCTGTACAAAGAGCTTCCTTCAATTCCCAGTAGACTTTTGATGAACAATGGATGCAGGATTGAGTCTGGAGGGAATGCAAACTATCAGGAAATTATTCACATCCATTATTTTGATCCTTCCATTTTAAAATTGAAAATGCAACACAAAAATAACACAGTGTTTGCAGCTGATTCTCCTGATTGCAGGGCATTGTGGAAGCATGTCGAGGTTTGCTTTCTTCTTTTTTCCCTCCTGTTAGCAGATAGAATAGGTGAAGAGGTTGAGCTGCAGATCTCATTTCTCCTGTTTTGCTGCTTGTGAAGTCTGCCAACAGAATCCACCTTGACAAAGTCAAGGACTCTGCGTTTAATGTTGAACTGAGTGAATAAATTATGCATGAAATTGTGTCGGAGTCTCTAGTGTGCTCTAGAATTGCTCCTTTTGATATGAAAGGTTAATTCAGAAAGGAGTCCAAAATAGCTGGAAATTGTGGGGATAAGTGGATAGTATTCACTGTTGTGAGCTGTTATTACTAGAAATTGCATTCCCTTTCTGGCTTCCCTAGAGATTTCGCTTTGCTGGTGAATATAAACTGTACTCAATAGAATAGCATTTAGGAGTAACAAGAGTGTATGTCCACACACAGTAAAATATTCTAATGGTGTTTTAAAAGGAAACTGTACTTTTTCATGTATTCTGTGCTCCCCAAGGATGGATTGCTATTACATTTAGGTCAAGAACAAGGCACAGGGAAGGTAATAAGTTTTGAGTACATCTTTATTACAAATATGCTGACTGTAAGATCCATATCAAAGGAACTGGGCAGACATTTTTTTTCTGATTGAGTTTGTATGTGCCTTATGAGAGTGTTGTCTCTGATGAGGACTCCAATCAGGGTTTTTTTGAGCTTTGGCAGAAGATTCATTCATGTTCTTTTTCGGGATGTCCTCTCCCTGATCTTTTCCTGTGTCCATCAGCAGCACTGCTGTGTCCTTTCCCATGGTCACTTTTTGGTACATCTCCTTAATGGAATGCAGTGTTACACTTTTTTTTTTTTAATTCAAGGGGAAGTTAATGACTCACTGTAAGCAAAAGCATTAATTTTAGCCAAGTTTGCTCTGAATTAAAACTCTTATTGCCATCTGTTACCATCCATGATGACTCTGTAGCTAGGAGCAGGGATTGCACTGTAAACACTCAGGAAATTAGTTTCAGCAGGATATTTTGCAGGCAGATTATTTCCTTCTGGATCTCAGCTTTCCTCACAGTTGGAGGCATTTGGGCTCTGCCTCTCCAAGCAAAGGACAATGTCATCTCCAGAGTGCTGTGGGGTCCCAGGCAGGGCCTGGCCCAGTTTGTGCTGGGAGGGCCAGGGAGGTCAATCCCTCATTTTAAATCCCCTCATCCATACTGGACAGCATGCAGTTGTCCTCAGACCCATCTTTCCAGTGCTTGGCTCTGCAGCTAGAGCAGATCTTTTATCATCTTGCTGGTTTTGTTCAGCAGTGGGTGCTGGCAGTAAGGAAACCCTCTCCAGTGTGGTGCCCTGGCCATGGTGACCACCTGCCTGGGTGACCTGTGTTTTTCTAGCCAAGGGGCTCCAGGGAACAGGGCACTTTCCTCTCCCTGTGGCTGTTACCCGACTGGGTAGAGGCTGCTCTAGAGGTAAGGCTGGTTCAAGGAATTTCATGGATTTCTCTTATAGCCCTGGAGCTGTTTCTAGCTAAAAATGGAAAACTCAGCAGCAGTTATGAAGCTGTGGAAACAAGAAGCTCAAATGATGGCAGGTCCCAGGACAGACTCAGGCTATGCCTTCCATGTGTCAGGCACTGGGTATCTGGATGCCCAAGTGACCTTTCTGGTTGGCCATTCAGGACTCAGGGAAGTGGCAGAAGAGAAATGCCTTAGAAACAATGGCCTGGCACACCCAGGCACTGCAAGGACAAGCCAGGTGTGCACTGGGTACACATCCAACCCAGGCACCCTCCTGGGATGGATGCTGTGATGTTAAAAGGTGGTTTATCTGCATCAGAAGACAGATAAGAAAGAGATAAGCTGTCAGCAGGTAGGTGATACAGAGAGGGCTGAAATGAGAGGTCCAGCTAATATCCAGCGAGCTGCACAACTCCATATGGACCTAATGAAGTCAATGCATAAAAGTGAGATTCTTTTTCATTAGGGAGCCATCCCATGGAGCAGGAGTAACATATGTTCAGCGATGGCCACATCTGTTCCTGAATGTCTGCCCCCCACCTCCTCCACCCAGGAAGGTTACAAGTCAGAAAGTAGTGATAAGTCATGATAATTACTTGAATTTGGCTTTGGCTGTTCTCCCTGAGGAATGAGACCTCTAATCTCTCTTCATGATGGGCTTCTCCACCCAGCTTTCTTTTTCTGACCCTTCCTGAAGTATCTACATTGTACATATTGACTGAGGTGCAACCTAACATAAGATACTCTTCCACAGTAGCAAAAATGTTCCTGCTGCTTTCCACCAATGTGGCTCAAGAGGGAACCAGGGCAAGACTTTCTTGCTGGTCATGAGATGAAAAGATGAATCCCAGGAATCCAGATGTCCCAGTTTCTACTACATTTGTAATAAGCCAGCATATATTTGGCCTTAAGGTCTTCTTTCATTATAGTGTAATGTGTCCTAAATGTGGACTCGTGAATGCTATACGCAGAGTTTCTGTGCTATCCAGCATCCACAGTTAAATGAGACTACCCAAGCTTAATTCCCTCACCATTAACAAGCTCACAATGACACCAGTTTGCACAATAGAGGAGTTCAGAGCTTCAATCATCTGTTTCCTCTATTTCCTTGTCTGATCCACACACTCCCTGCCTCAGAAAGGCTCTGGAAATCTCTCTTTGGGAGCCATTAACCTTACTCCCAAAACCAGACCAGTTTTTCACATTCTGTTGCCATTGTTGATGTTTTTGTTGGTACATCCCAAGGGATGGCTCATCACTCGTTGTGCACAATGTCTCTAAACACAAAAGGGAAATCTGGATGCAAGAAGTACCGTTAAAAGTCACGGTAGAGACAGTGAGTCCTGGAAAACAGAACTGCTTCTATTTTCCCTTGAAATGCAAAGACTTGGAAGCATTTCTGCTCTCCGAGATAGGTGGATGAGCTGTTGTTTCATTGCAACGCACACAGATGCAGTTAAATAGTCCCAGATGGAATCTGAAATATTCCATAGCAGCCTCTTGGGCAGCGAGTGCATTAACTGCCACAGGAGAAGGCTGTAAAGGCTCCCATCTGGTCATCCATCAACACTTTTATACATTATCATCAGCAGCCTGCTTGGAGGGAAGGTGTGCCACATTTCTGAAAATCCAATTAGATGATAGCAGCCAGTTCTCTTTTATCCTCTCTGTTGCTGAGCTATCCAAAGCATTTTTTTAGATTAAAGAAACATCATTTTCCTTCACAGGGGCTGTGCTGCTTTATCTCTATCATGACCTGTTCTTTCATGTGCTTTATAATTCTATTATTAATTGGGATTTCAACCCTTTCCCTGCTACTGAAGTGGGACAAACTAGTTTGCAGTTCCCAGATCTGCCTTATGCCTCTTTTTTTCCCCCCCAGACTGATATAATTGCCACTCTTCAATTTGTTGATAGTTGCTCTTTTGAGAAGAGAGAACTTATTGCAGCACTTCAGTGGCAGGGTTTGATGCTAGTCTTACCCTGATGGATCAATTTACTTTGACTCAAGGTATGCAGGTGTTTCTGCTATGACTCTCAACACCATAAGCTGGGATGAGCCATCCTCTTTTATATCCTGATTTTCCTTGGGAAGTTCAGAGATTCACTGCTGAAGAATGGTTTGCAAAGCACAGAAAACTCCTAAGATCTCCAGAAGCAGTTCTAGCAGTGCTACCTTAAAAAAACAAGTTTCTGTCTGGTTTGGGTTTTATATGAAGGACAAATTAATGGCAACATGTTAAACTTTCAGGTAAATAATTAGTGTTTTCTCCAATATAATTTTTTTCCCAGGCATTACATGCTGAGGACGAGCACTTTGATATGGTCTTTATTGATGCTGATCAAAGGAATGCTGTTCAGTATTACAGCTTTGTCATGGATAACCACTTGCTGAGCATGGATGCAGTGATCTGTGTAGAGAATACACTCATGAAAGGACAAGTCTACCTGGAGAATGTATCAGATGCAAATGTACTAGCTGTCAGAAAATTAAATTCAGTGATTAATTCAGATCCTCGTGTTGAGCAGGTTAGTGGAATGCCATTGGTTAAGGTGCCCTCAGTGCTGTATCTATGGATTTTGCAAAGTACTCTTTAAAATGCTTCTTTTGTTGGTGCCATTATTCTAAGGACCTAAAATAAACTCAGATTTTATTATAATTCACCTCACTTGAGCTCGAGGTATGAGTTTCTATATTCAGGAGTGGTCCCTGCTCTGTCTACATCTTATAGAGTGTTAAAGGCAAGATAAAAGGAGAGCACTTAAGAGTGAATAATCAGCTCTACAGCACAACTAAAGAATCACCACTCTGCTTTAAAGGCTCTGAGGGTTGTAGGGCATCACCAGCACAATGGGAGTCAGCAAAGAGAATAAAAAGAAGTAGTAATAGGATGCACAAACAATATGTTGTGATTTTAGAAACTAGAGAGACAAGATTGCATTTTTTTCCCCTGGCATTTATGTAAGCAATAAGTTTGGAAGAAGGATGTGAGCAAATACAGATGCCTGACATGTTTGTGTTGTTCAGTTAAAGAACAGGAGTAGGGGAAAAACTACTGTGGCCTGAGGATTATCCTTCATATCAGTGGAATTTGGTGGCAGAAAGCCAGGTACAAACCAGATGAGAACTGTATTATATTTGCAGGTGATTTTGCCTGTGCAGAGTGGACTGAGCCTCGTTCGAAGGAGCCCTGTGCCTCCAGATGCAGTGGCTGAATCCAAGGTGAGTATTTCCTCTCTGTGAACATTTCTGGGAAAATTTTGACTCTGACAAGGACAAGGACAAAATAATTTTAAAGGATTTGGTGGCAAGAACCCAGACATGTGGTAGGTACTCTGATCATGGACTTAGCAGCTTAGAGCTTGGCACCTTTCAGCCTCACTAGTCCAGGGTTGCACTAAAGCTGATAAATGCTGCAAAGTCTTTCAGATCAGCTGGTCCTGTGATGACTCTCTGGAGTGGCTGGTGTTCTGCTCACCAGGTGTCAGTGCCTGGTGCTCTCCCATCCTTCCCATGCAGAGGAGTGTGGGAAGATGGAGCTGAGGACCAGCTGTAATGAACCAATACAACATTTCTGAAATAGTTGATTTTTTTTCTAAAAGGCAGCACAGGATGTCCTCCTGTGCACTCTGAGCTGGATATTTTCATGGCCTTACATTTTGCTTGTCCTAAGGAAAAAAAATGGTGCTTTTATCTTCCTCTGTTTTATGTAGTGGGCATCGTCTAGCTGTAATGAAATTCCCATCTGGAATCATAATGGCCTACCTCAGTAAACCCAGACCCAAACATCCTGGTCGTTTTGCAGTTTCTGAGCACTCCCAAAGCTACACCCACTGGTAATTCCTGGCATTTCAAACTCAATATTTTAAACATCTTGTATTTTGCATTTTGATTCCAGTCAGGAGGAAATGATGTATGGCAGCTGATCAGATGACAGCTTGGTTTAAGTTATTGGCTGATATCTTTATTTGTGCACCAGCCTTGTGAAGATATTTTGATTGCACTCTACTTGACCCAAATCCTGCCTTTGGACCCCTGTTCTTAGCCTCTTAGCTGAGCCTGAGGGCAAAATTGGGCCCTGGGGATGAAATAATTGGAAATCTTAATCAGTCAACTTCTAAGACTTTGAATCCAAGCCAGGCTAAGAAATGCCATACCCTACTCTCCCGAAAGTGGAATGGTTGCAGCATCTCCCCAAAGCACAGCCCTTCTGCTCCATTGTCTGGCACCTTAGTGCTCTGTTTGAGGTTAATATCTGTATGGATGAGGGGGCTTTTTGGCTTGAATTAGTGATACTTTTTGTATTAATTAATGGGCTAAGAAGACATGGATCCCTGCTCATGCTCCCACCTCGTTCTCACCAGCAGAGTCCTTCAGAGGTGTCAGTGAGCTCTGTCCCTTGCTGTGCAGCGTGTTTGTGTTTTTGTTGCAGACAGAAGTGCTGAAGGATGATGTCTTCTGGGGCTGCCGCGGGCGGCGCATCCTGGAGCGGCTGCGCTTGGATGGCAGGGTGGCCTTTGTCACAGGGGGAGGGCAGGGCATTGGCAGAGCCTTTGCCCACGCACTGGGGGAAGCTGGGGCTAAAGTAGCCGTGGTGGATCTGGTCCTTGCCAAGGCAGAAGCGGTGGCCAGTGAGCTCAGCCTCAAAGGTAAGCACTGAGCACGATGGGCTCTGCAATGGGCGGCTTTTCTTCAAACCTGACACCGCTCTGTGTATGCAACCCCCTCCCATCCTGCCCTGGTGGGGAATTGGTTAGAGTAGGGGATTTTCACAAAGCTTCTCCTGCCCTGTCAGTGTTGTCCCAGCAGTCACTGATACCACACCAAATGCAAGAGTTATATATCAATATAAACTCTACTAGACAGGCAAAGTGATCCAAACAAAATTCCTTGCTAGAATTTTATGGCTAAAAAAAATCCAGAGAAGGGTCACCTCATACAAGTGAGATCTGTATAACCAGCACTGAACAGAGATGGTGCTGCCCAGAGTAAATCATGCAGAACCTCAGGCTTCACTGTGGGTGAATGAAAGATACAAGCTACAAACTCACCTACCCCTTCTTCCAGACCTTATGAGCCAAAACACCAAAACAACATAGTTATATTGCCAGTCTGAATCTCTCCTTGTGCCCTTTAAATTGAAGACAAGCCATTTTTCAAGCCCTTTTTCAAACATGTGTGAAAGGTCAGATATGGGAACAAAATACTAATAGACATAATAAGTAAAATCCCAAATAAGAGGTAAAATCCTCTACAAGCCACTCCTGTTTTAGCAGTAAAAACAGAAAATGTAACATAAAATTGAATTTCCCCCTAGAGCTGTGCTAAACTGCAATTGTAAAGGGGAAAAAGAAAACTGGAAATATAATTTTAGTGATAAGAGAGGAAGTATTACTCATTTTATAACTCCTTCTGTGAGATTGCACCTGAGCTTTCTTCAAAGTTCAGTATTTCATTGTCTCTAAAGATGGACATTTAGGCAGGAAATTTTCACCTTCCCATGTGGATAAAGCCACCAGTATTTGTTTCCACTCTGACTTCTGCAAGGGATCGGGCCATTAGAAACCATATTCTCCAGCAAAGACAGCCCCTGCAGATGTATTTATATCACCTAGTCTCAGGAAGAGACAAGGAATGGTGTCATTCTGGATTGGATACCGTCCTGAAACTCCCCAGAGAACATTCAAAATAAAACATCCCTGTCTGCACAATCCCAGCTCCTCTAAGCAGGAGACACTTCACATGGTGTGTCAGTGCAATGGTTAAAGCTCTGATCCCAAATAATGACCTAGAAGAAAGTATCCAGTTCCTATTACAAATCCTTGAGTCATCCCTGAAGCTTTTCACTCTCTTATGCACTAGAGCCATATGGTTTTGGCACAAAGTAGCCGTGCCCTACACCTTAACTCTCCTTTTGGACATTTTTTCCCTGTGACATCCTGCATATCAAACAGAGCTATTCGGATAGAAATGGGCTACTTGATAGAGCCATGAGACTTTGGATGACAACAGCCTATTGGAAAATGAACTTAACTCCTCTCCAGGGCATTTTTCAGTAGGAGTTTGATCATCTACCCTTCAATGGCTGCCCCACATCTCTGCTCCTTCAGCAGTGGGCTGCCAGCCTGGAGGAGGTGGGGGGTTGTTCCAAAATACAGTCGGAGAGGTCATGAGGCATAGCAAATATTATTGCAGTCTAAAGTAAAGAAAATCTCACTTCTCACTCTTTACACTTCTTTATCCTTTGAGGTCAAATATTATCTATCAATTTGACCAGTGCAGCTGGTCAGGGCACATCTCTTCCGTCTCATGATGGGTTTTGAGGTTTCAAATTTATTGTCGTTCCCTGTTGGAACAACCCCCAAACTTTGTAAAGCTTTTGTGAAAGGGAATTATATCCAAATGCCCGTTTTTGGAAAGGATCTGAAAAGGTCAGGTTTTCAATCTCTTTCTCTCCAGAGGTAACTAGAGATTCTAGCCTGGACCTCAGAAGCTTTCCCTTGAAAACTTTTTGTTGAAATCAATGTTTCCATGAAACATTTTGGCTTCAAAGAAGTATCATGCTCTGTTGGAAATAAATTTTGACAAAAAGGTTCAGCTAGCTTTACTCTCAAAATATTCACATGAGTAAATTGAAGCAATCATAACATTAATACGTATTTTTCCTGCTGTAATAAGGACAAAGGGGCTGTGATTTTTTTTTCCTCCTCTATGGCTGTAGATCTCTAACTCAAAGTTGGAAGCTCAGTGCCCCAAGTCATTCCCATACTGACACTTTTTCAAAACATTTTGCTTAGCTTGCTTAGAGCTGCTCTGCTTCTTATATCAAGGAGCCCTTTCCTGCCTTTTGGGATGGTGCCATCATTTCATGATGAGTTTTAAACATCAGAACGCCTGTGATCTCAGTTTTAGCTTTGTCAGACAGCTCGGGTGTACGTCCCTTGGCTGCAGGGCTCTTTGTTTTTAGATCCTGTGTGAATACCTTTTTCAACAGTTACTAATGGATCCTGACTGAAGAACCAAAAATGATGAAACACAACCAAAAAATCCTAAGGGTTACCTTCCACTACACACACCTCTGTCTTCAGGGGGAATCACTGCCTGTACCCTAAGGGAAGAATTAGTCTGATGGGATTTTTAAAATGTGCATTTTCACTGTAAACTATGCAAATGCCTTGTGCAATGTCACTCCTGATCTTCTTGTCTATATGCAACATGTTACTTCCATTTATACCGAGAGACCAGAGATGAAGCCCGTGGCAGGGGGACGTGTGTGTGTACCTGCAGAAGGACACCTCAGGCATATCCAGCACAGTGATTGTCTCCAGCATGGAGCCCCTGGGCTCCTCTCCTGCCCCTCTCATCACAAACCTGCCTCCATGAGCCCCACAAAACTGAGCTGAGTGCTGTGGAGAGGCACTGGCCCCACCTTGCACCCAGCAGCACCAGCCTGTTGTGTCTGTAGATTTGAAGCTATTTTTCCATAGTTTTATTTATTATTTTTAACAGGTGGTTTTGGGGGAACAATGGAGAGACAGAAAGTGGTTTCCTCCCCCCTCTCAAAGTGCAAGAATATCAGCTGAATTGATTAAGGTTGAGTGTGGAGCTCTGGTTTGAAGTGAGCGTGGTTTCACTGCTTCTTCACTAGACACTCACATGTGGCACCTTTTGTCTCATTTTTATAAACTGACCTATAAGATGAAGCTCTAAATGGGGTGAGAGTTGGACGGCAGGTGAAGAGTCTTTCTGTTACCATTAGTAACACACTTGCACCCATTTTGTCTGTAAATTGAAAAAGAAAGATTGCAGCAACTCCCTGTGTGTTAAATGTCTTGATAACAATTAGGAGGAGCAACAGGGGATGTCTGGCTATTCTTATTCTTTCAGCATATTTAGCACAAAACCTGTGATAAAATAAGAAGTCTTGTTTTGTGGCAGAGCGTGCATCCACTTTTTAGTTGTCTGTATTTTTTCTCTCCATGGAAATCAAGAGAACAGTGTCATCACTGAAGGGGCAGGAGCTCCCCTGCCCCAGCACCCCAGAGCAGCAGCACCTTGGGCTGTGCACTCTGACAGCTCCTGAAGGCACTGGAGATGAGGAGGAGGTTTTCCATGCAAAAGCCTCTTTCCTGCCACTTTCTTCACCCACACCACTGGGCAATTCCTGCTTTGCCTTGCTTTCCTGGGAGCCTCCATCTCAGCTTCCTTTTGGGAGAGTCTCCTCCTCGAACAGGCTAATCTCTTCTTTTAAATGATTAATAAGAATGATCTAAAAGAGGGACCAGTGTGGAACAAATTTGTTATTTATATAGAAGAAAAATATCATGCTTTAATAGCTGCAACTTCCTACCCAGGCTGCTGCCCATGGTCCAGCCCCAGTGGCTGCCTCCCTCCTTCCTTAATTAAGACCCATTTCACCACAGCCCTTACTGGTGTGGCCTTGTTTGGCTTTGAGGATGGGTGTAATCCCAGTGGCATCAGATGCCTCAGCAGGCTGCTTCTGTTGTTGAGCAATAAGGCTATTTAAAGCTGACTTTTATAATTAATTAAATGAAGTTATTTATGGATCAACACTGGTGCAAAAGTCAATGGCTGGACTATTTTAGGAAAAAAAGCAAAACTTCTGCATGTTTAAAATTTGATAAATCTCTTTCCTTCCCACTGTTTGCATTATTCTGTCAGTGTGATTTGCAGTAGAGAAGGCACTATGACTGCCATACCTGTGCCCCTGCAGGTATTCCCACTCGGCTCCCACCTAAAACGGCTTTGGTTTTGTCTGAGGCTCCCAGCTCTCTGCATGCTTGTACTTCATCCAGAGAGCAGTCTGGGACAAATTAATTCGATTTCTGTAGCATCTTGGAGGGGGACCTGGCATAAGAAAAGCATCTGTAGAGCAGCCAGGAGCTGGGGAAGCTGCAGTTGAGGGTTTGGACAGAAGATGGTGCAGTGTTCCAAGATTCGTCCTGCCCGAGAGACAGACTTAGTTCCAACACCTGGGCTCCAGCCTGGTCCCCAGCAACTTTATAATGGTATTGCAGTAAAAAACACGCGTTTTGCCACTATTTGTGGAGCGATGAATTAAGGTGGAATATATCTATATATTAAGATTTATATCTATAATTATATAGTCATATAGTCTTTACTTATATAGTAATATATTCTTATATATTATATTTATATTTATATTTATATTTATATTTATATTTATATTTATATTTATATTTATATTTATATTTATATTATACAGCCACATATAAAATATATATCTCTCTCTCTATGAATTAAGAATGATCATAAAATCAAATATTTTTTCCCCTGGGAATTCCTATGCTGACTCCATCACTCTTGTTTCAATGCAGGCATTAAAAGCCTTGCCCTGGCAGCAGATGTAAGCAAGCCTGAGGATGTGCAAAGGATGGTGGATGCAATTGTGGCTCGCTGGGGCACAGTCCACATTGCATGCAACAATGCAGGAATCAATCTGAACTCTGCAAGTGAAGAGACTTCCCTGGAGGAATGGGACAAAACTTTTAATGTTAATTTACGAGGATTATTCTTGTGCTGCCAAGTAAGTGTGAAATACTGCACTGGTTAGTTTTGCAAATGGATATTAATATTCTAAGTGCTTACTTTATCTCAAGATAAAATAACCCTTTATTAATAATTATCACAACAAAATTGGTCCTAGTTTTGGTGGAGTTTAGGAGAGATTTGCTTTATATCAATTACAGATTTTGGGCAATACATTCAAAAGTAGCTGGTACTTGTTGGCTAGCCAAGCCCAGGCATTAAAGAAAGCCAAAATTTTTTTGAAGGGTGGTTATTTGAAAACCAGAAGGCTTGGAGGGGGGAATTCCCAACATTAGTGATTTTTTTGAAAAAATATTGCCAACAGTGGAGAGGTGTGAAATGGCAATGGGATTTTTTCCTGCATCAGCCATTTTTATACCAAGTTTTTATATCAGGTGCTTAAAAAAAAAAAGTGTTAGCACATCCACTCTTCTGAAAAGACTAATTTATTATCATGTCATTATTAGCACAATCACAGAAAGGGTCACTGGTCTTTCCTTTAATTTCTGTCACAGGCTGCAGGCCGCATTATGCTGAATCAAGGATATGGGAAGATAATTAACACAGCATCTATGGCAAGTTTAATAGGTGAGTGATGAGAGCTAACAGTTGTGCTTCAGAATCCATATTTTAATTACTACCGATGCTATTTGAATCAATTAAACCTGTATTGGGAAGGAGTAAATCACTGACATTTCATATTAGAGGAAATGTACTACAAAATTTTTATTGATATCATTTTTCAACATTTATCTGTCCTCAATGTTTTAGAGCACTTATTACTTTTTATAGAAAGGGTGGAGTCACCTTTTCTGGCTCTGGAGCACGGATACCACAGGAGAGGTGCTGTTCCCTCCATGCTGGTCCAGGCAAACTCCTTGGCATGTGGGAAGCTGAGCCCACAAGATGATTACAAGCCACCCAAAGGATTTTGTGCCAATATTTGCCCTGGTACCCGTGGGTTTTATAACATTCTCATTGCCAACAGGTGCCTGCACCAATGCTGCTGAATCAGCAGTGTCATCAAAAGGGCCAATAAACCATTGTAACATATGGAATGAAATCCCTACTGCTGAGCTAATCTGGAAGGCTGCTGAGCTGAAGCCCATGTAACAAAAATTGATCAATTACACAAATTAAGCATAGCCCTTTAGGAATTTATTTTATTGGTCTGGACATCTGTTGCAGTATTGTCCAAATCCAAAAATCAAATGGTGCCTTGGGTTGCCAAGTTAGGCAAGAAAATCTAGTAGCTATAAAAGTACAACTGAAAACCCCTGTATTAATATCATGTCCATCTGCTGAATGTTACATAAATATGCAGTCTTTTTATTTTCCTTTGGAATAACGTTTATTTTTACTGTGCCCAGTTTGACATTCTATGTCATTCTATTCAGTTTATTGCACAGTAACTTTAAATGGTTCTTCAAAAATCCATTTATAATGTTGTTGTTAATATTTTTTTCAAGTGTCTTTACCAGCTGTTTTACTTATGCTTAAACACAGGCACCATCTCTCCATCCCAGTTTGTAAAGTTACAAAAACTCCCCAAGAAAAGTAGTTCTGAAAAGATTGTGAGGCTTTAAATTTCAAATATCTCAGGCTTTCCTGCTCTGCTCTGAGCAGTCGGGCTCTGGTCTGTGCTTGGGTTGTCACCATCCACATCATTGTCACAAAATAAAATTTCCTGGGATGTAGTCCATCCTGGAGGAAGTTAGGAGGCTCTGGGAATTGGCACAAACTGGGGATCTGCTGATTTGGCACACAGCTCCCAGCCCAGCAGTGGTCTGCTCTGCCTAAGGAGAGGCATTTTCCAACTTTTCCATCGGGGCTTGGCACAGTGAGCTGGGTGGTGATGCCATTCCAGCACAGCATCCATCCCAGCCCCAGCTTGGGGCTGCACCTCCTTGGCTGGTGAGCCAAGGCCAGAGCTCCACCTGGGGAGCACATTTGGGGGCTAGAACCCAAATACCTGTCCTGGAACAGGAAGGAACTTCGGAAAGCAGCCCTGAGAGCAGCCTGAAAGGGTCATCCCAAGATGCATTTGAATGTCAATGAAAGTTAATGTATGCTAGGCCAGAAGTTAAGAGATGGAGAGATGTGTTTACCTTCTGAACCTGTTTGAATCTTGGCATTGAAAAAATCTAGTAGTTATGAAACTACGACTGAAAAACCACGATGTTCATATCATGTCCATCTGCTGAATGTTAAATAAATATGTTGGTTGGTTGGTTATTTAAGTACGTTGGCCAACTGGCATAGTATGAAATGTTTCTAGAAATAGTTAGGGGATATTTTTTTTGTTGTTGTTGTAGGTTGAGTCCTTCCTCAGATATACAGGAAAATGAGGAGACACTTAGCAGGATAGGGAGGTTTTTGTTTGTGATTTTTCCAGATACATTGCTCAGAATCAGCTTTAATTAATGGGAGATAAGCTGCATACATTTTGCATATGTGCATTTTGATTCTGGTGTTGCAATGGAATTATTCCAGGCGCACGCTCCAGCAGCGGCGGCTCGGTGGTTCACACAGGTGTAACTCAGAGCTGCAATTTTTACAGTGAATATCTTTAGTGGGAAGTGGTCTGCCCTGCTCTGTGTGCACCTCTCGTTAACATTGTGTGTCTGCTTCAAGGTCAGGCTGGGAACCTGATGCACCAAACAAAGGTGCAACAGCAGTGTCAGGTTATTGGGGAATAACCCCACAGCCCTTCCCTCCCTCCCCCCAAGGGTGGGAGAGAGAATTTAGGAAACGAGGTAACACTTCTGGGTTGAGATAAAGACAGTTTATTAGGACAGAAAAGGAGAGGCAAATAATAATAAGAAAAAAAGAACATAAAAAACAAGTGGAGCACAGTGCAGTTTCTCACCATCCACTGACCAATGCCCAGTCAACTCACTCCAGTTTTGAGCACAATGCCATGTGATTTGAAATATCCCTCTGGCCTGTTAGAGAAAGCTGTCCTGGCTGTGTCCCTTCCCAGGTTCTTTTGCCTCCAGCCTCTTTGCTAGCAGGGCAGCATGAGGCCCTGAAAAGTCCTTAATTTAGAGTAAGACCCACTCAGCAACAACTAAACCATCCGTGTGTTATTATTCCTGTCCTAAATCCAAAACACAGCACTCTAACAGTTCCTGGGGGAAAAAAACCCACAAAACTATCCTAACCAAAGTCAGAACAAAGGTGTTTAAAACATAACGCAGCTAATGTTGGCAGAATTTTTATCTGCTTTCTCCTATCATCTGTCTTGAATAGGAATGTGTCCTCCCTTCCATGGAAGGACTTTTGATAACAGTGTCTCATCACCCACCCCAAGTCAGAAGCTGATTCTTGTGGCTTGCAGCAACTTGTTCTCACCCACAGGTGCTGTAGGTGCAGAGCCAGTGCCAGAAATCCTCTCCTCTTAGCAAGTGATCACCAAAATGATTTATCACAGACAGACATGTTTGGAAAGTTTAGCAAAGAACTGCTTTTGGGAGGTTACAAGGTTAACTACCGAAGTTGTATGTAACTTGGAGCTGATGCATGGCAATTAATCAAGAAATTACGTTCCACATCTTTTCAAGAGCCCCCACGGCGCTCTGCATCAGGGGGCAACAGGCACACACTGAGGGCAAAGCAGTTCTGCTGGTCAAAATGCAAATTATTTCACATTGAGCAAAAAAGAGCACACTATAAATGCTGGCAGAGGAGGGCCATGGTATGAAATTCTCTCCTTACCAGGGAAAAGGCCTCTGAATTCTGAGCAAACCTGCATCATATACCCAAAAAACACCCCTCTAATTGTTGCTCCTGTCATGTGTGCACTTTAAATCTATTCACAAACATATCTGTTCAAGGCAAAGGTCTTTGTTCACATGCTCACTAATTTGCAGCAGGGCTTTTTGGCTTTTTCAGAGTTTGGGTAACTCAGTTACCACCTTCTTTCCACCCTTAACATTGACATATTCAAACCCAAGTCAATAAAATCAGTAGTGGGCGTGTTGGGATGCCATGGGTGGGAGTGATATAGAACTGATGCATCAGCTGAATTTATTGAGACCAGTTTAATGCCAGCTACCAGTGCTGCTTATGTGCTTTTATCAAAATGCTGGGAGCTGGGGTTTGGCTGCTGAACCTTGCACAAATACAGTGATTCCCTTTCTTCCAGGGTTCAGTGTTATCCAACCCCCCAGGCTGGAATTGCCTGTCTTTGTGACTACTGATATTTGCCCTGATTTTCCCCTCCCTCCCTCCATCAGAGTCAGCGGCTCAGTGAAGCTCTGCACTGATACAGAGCTAATTATGGATGGATGCTTTGCACTGGATTTGTTTAATGAAGTCCTAGTGACAGCCAGAGAAGTCCAAGGAGAGATTCTTTGTGGGTGTAAATCCCAACACCTGGACTGACTTGGATTGACTCCCGTGGGTTTAAAGCACTTTACACCCACTGGGGATTTGTCCTTAAGTAGCTTTCACTGAGCTGGAGAGGGGCAGAGCCACCCGAGCACACGGCACTAACAAGCTTGAACATTGTAATTAGCAAGCTGATCATTTTCTGTCTCTGACTGACATGTGACATCTCTGAAACATTTTCAAAAGCTTCAGATTTTGAAAGTGGTGGGTGTTCTGAATTTTTGGGATGCACCTGTGTTCACATCCACACAAACATTAGTTAGATAATGTGTTTGCCTCAGACTATGGATAATTTAAAAATTAGGGAGAATAATTTGTTCCAAGAAGCTATATATAATATATTATATAAAATCTGTTATGCACTTATATATATTCTATCATATAATGTCATATCAAACAATTTAATATTACATTCAGCTATCACATCATATTATCTATCACATATAATACTATAAATAATATTAATATATTACATAACATAGAATACATAATATATATTGGACATAGTAATGATATAATATTTTATAATGATTTGATAATATATTTTATTAGTATTACAATGTAAAAGTATATAAAACATAATATGTCTATAATATATGAATGTGCATGTGTGTATATGATTATTTATCTTTCTTTTGAGCAGTGAAGTATTGTATGTATATGTTTAATATACTGGTTTTGTCTTTGCCCAAATATGGGATCTTTTAAACGTCTTTATTTTTATTTTCACCATTGTTTTCCAGTAGCCCATCTGCCGAGAAAAAATTATTAGATGGCAAAATACATATTTAGGGGTTTGTGTTGTAGGTGGCTGAATTCTTGCTGCTCCCCGCCTGGTACCTGGGAAAAGGGCAAATAGCTCATCTCAATGCAGGGAGTTGTCTGTGTAGTGCCTGAGCTATTTTAATTTGGGAAGAATAAATAATTTTCTTCTTCTGAATCCCTTGTAGTCCCTCACCCACAGAAGCAGTTGGCGTACAACGCCTCCAAAGCCGGGGTCGTAAAATTAACACAGACATTGGGAACCGAGTGGATTGACAGAGGAGTAAAAGTCAACTGCATTTCCCCGTAAGTAAAATGTAGTCTCATTTTGAAACTACAAAGGGAATGAAATGTTCTACAAAGCTCAAATGAACACTATCTCAGCAAATAAAATTTCTAATTAGCAGGTGGATTGCATCCCTTTTTATGTTGTCTTTTCCTTAACAAAGGTTTAAATACTTAGAACCAAGCCTGCTCTGTTGCTGTGTATACTCAGGGATTTAAGGAGAGGTTTTAGCATTTGATAATAGGTTTTCCAATAATGTGAAGGGTAGTTTTTAGCATTTTCCTTCCAGATGAAATATTTCCTTAGTCTGTCCAAGCCTTCTGTGGTTAAAGAAAGGGCTTTTGACACTTAACAGACAATACTTCTTTCCCCTTTCTACTTGAGACAAATATATAGGCACTTTAAAAGCTACATTTTATTGCTGTTATTGAGTTACCGTTCAGCTCTGACAATCACAGGAGGCCAGGTGTAGTTTTGTAAATATATATATGTATTTATTACAACTTACATTTTCCTTATTTTTGGAGACTTCAAGCTCTATATTTTAGGGTATTTATTCACAAAGAAAAGTTTCCCTACCAGATCCACTTTGTCTCTCCCTGTTTCTCACACACATGCCCAACCAGTCATTTTATTAAACAATTAGCAGTGCATGATAGTGCTGAGCAGAAACCCAAGTGGATAGCGTTAATTGGAAGCGGTCAAATTCTGTAGACCATTGAAGTCAATCAGAGTAACTAAGAAGGGCAGGATTTTAACCCAGGAGTTAAATTGTAATAATGAAGATAATAATGTAGATCAAATTAGGGAAAACAAATTACATATTTTAATCCATAAAGTGGAGGGGGAAAAAAAATCACAGAGCTTAATGGTAAGTGCCTCTGTTTTTACTGCCGGTCTGCTCTCCCCTTGCTTGTGCTAGCTGTCTTCCTTATGATTATTTATTACTAATTATACCAGTGTCTCCAGCCGTTGCTCTATGTGATCCACAGATTCTTTCAACAGCATCTTACTTCCTAATGGGATTTTCCCCATGCCTGTGCTAGCAGCACTGTAATGGTGTTTCCACAACTAGCACCAGTGAATTTACAGTGGCTTTTGGGAGCTGGGAGATGAAGGGAATTAGGGAAGCTCAGCAGGACCTGGCAGGAATTGTGTCTGAAATCATACGGGTAATCTGCACCAGCAGAGGTGGGATAGTTGTGCCACAGGCACAGCAATTATGGATGAGAAGGCTCTTACAGGAGGAATTACCCATTTCTTATGGGCTTACATAAATTTAAAAAGTAGGCAGCAAATGATGGGAGCTCATTGTTTTGTACAACTTGGAAGCAAGCACTCACTTCTACAGAAGTTATGTTTCTAGAGACAGTTGCCAGAGCATGGAGAAAAAAAAAGAGCTTCTCTTTCTACTTTCCAAGCAACACAGGTTTCCACTTTGATCATCTCTACTTGTCTTAAACTCTAGCTCTGAGCCCAAAATCCTATAACAGGAAGGGGTGATGTGTTGCCTTTTTGGAGGAATAGCCAGGAAGGACGCCTGAAGAACAAATATTTTGCTGTCTTTGAGGTCCCCTGTTTTGGACAGAGCAGTTTTCCCTAATGTGGGTGGGAACCTGGTCTATGCTGCTTTGGAGAACAGAAGTTCTGCTGGTCTCAAGGAGACTCCAAGCTCTGGCTGAGCCCCTCATGATGGGATTGCCTGGGGACCTCTGGGCAGGGGGAAAGAGCCTGCAGCAGCCCATGGAGCTCAGATCCCTCATCACAGGAGCAAAAGCCACATCTGCT
Organism: Acridotheres tristis; assembly: GCA_037013685.1. Lineage (NCBI taxonomy): Eukaryota > Metazoa > Chordata > Aves > Passeriformes > Sturnidae > Acridotheres > Acridotheres tristis. The sequence continues at coordinate 4,587,384 of CM072899.1, read as the reverse complement.
TCTGAGTGAATAACTATTCACATTTATATTTCTGTCTGTGTGAGATGTGAACCTGCATTTCAGTGCACATTTGGAGCCATCCCCAGAACTGTGGACCCCACTAGTGTCACTGTCTCTTGATGTGACTCACCGAGGACCAGGACACCTTCAACCCACTTGATCTGAGTACCCAGCACCAGCAGGAGCCTCAGTGTCATCTTATAACAGGATGGGATTTTAAGGAGTCTGAGGAGAACAGATGTAGATACAGGGCATGATGGTACCCAAGATCAGTTCTGGATAAGTAAAATATCTGTGTCCTTAAGTACTTTTCCCCTCACAGTCGTGGTTGCATAAAAGCTTTAAGGCACTCTCAGTGTGCCTCTGTCTGAAGCTCCAAATGCTCCAGTCTGGCCTTAAACATTATTTCACCATGCAAACCTTTTGGCCTTTTCCCCCTCTCCCTATCTGGTCACTTTTTATCAACTTAATTTCTTAATGAGTGCATAAAACTTATGCAGAGCAATGCATAAAAGTTAGCAATGCATAAAATGTTATGACAGAGTCCTTAGGATGATTTATTGCATTTATAAAATTGAACATGCAGGCTTCTCTTGCTGGCCAGGCAAACCTGATGCCCAGGGAGAGAAGGCAGCGGAGATTTCCCTGGATACTTTGTCTGACTTTTGCTGTTGCTATTGTGGAACCTGTGTTCAGTCCTAGCACCACCATCCAGTGCCATCATCTCATAGCCTGCTGCACAGCTGATGCTAAAAAAATGAAGGAAATCCTGGAGACTTCCTGAAATGGATGTGGGGGTTGAACTGCAGAGGGTACCTGGGTGTAAATAGGGACCTTTACAGAGCATTGACTGGTGGCTGATGCCCATCTGCCCACAGGGTTTAGTCTCTTTGTTGGTTCCAGGACATGGAAGTGTGTTGGGTGTGATGGAAGGGGGAATTCTGAAAGCTGTCTGGTTTTGGCATGTGCAGCATTAGAACACATCATTCTTGCAGCCATTACACCAAATCAGTGTCCATTTTTTTGGCTAATTACTGCCTTCTTCTTGATTAGCAAGACATGACATGCCATTATGTGATGACCTTTGGGATGGGCAGCTGGAAGTTGATATTAAGGTCAGCTTGCATCCAGGGCAGCAGCCCTGGGGGATTAACCATGTACCCCACTGATGGACTGCAGGGATTTGGGGTTGGGCTGATAGGCAAAGCGCCTTTGTGTGCCCTGCATCCTGCCCTGCTCCTCTGAAGGCAGCCACACTGTGCTGCATCAGGCTTATAGCCCCAGAAAACAGGCAGGGCAGGATCACTGCAGGTCTGGGGAACACCCCATAAGGGGGAAGGAGAGGCAGAGCTGGCAGGAGAAGGAGCACCCCAGCATCACCTGAAGGCATCCCAATTAAGCAGCATTACTATCCCCATTAAGCAGCAGTCGTTGCTGGTAAGTATCTTTGGACTTAAATCTTAATTCCTTGGGAGATGTCCCAATTAAGTGGATCTTGTGATTAAACACTTCCTGATTAAGTGGAGTGTACTTAACTCATTCAAATTAATAACTCATCTGAAAGAAATCAAGTTACACACAGATGGAATCTTTTTTTGCTCTCATTTGGGGATTGAGTGCACGTAACAATTCCAGTTAAGTATCTGGTAAGTGATATTTTTCCTAATGTGTCTCTCGAATTGGAAATGTTTTAGGCAATTGTTTTTTTCTCTTTTTTTTCTTTTTCCTTGCGGTCTTTTTTTCCCCCCCCCTCATGTCTCAAATTGTCCTGTGTATCAATAATGAAATATTGATGCTCATATCTAACATTAAGGAACCAGCAGTTTGATATTACATTGACATGCAACAGAAAGTACTGATAGGCTCAGCACTGCATACGAGATGAGGTAGGGAATTAATGCATTGGCAGTTGTCTTCGCTGGAACTGGTTAGGAGCCAACTAAAATCTGCCTAAAAGGGTTCGACAACGTTAAATTGCCCAACTTGGCACCAAAGCTTTCCCAGAAGATGTGTAGTATCAATGACATGCCTAATATTTATAGTGCCATCAGTATGTGTGTTTGCAACTTTTAAGTTTTGCGCTCTATTTTTTTTTCTCATTTCTATAACAAAAATTTGTAGTGAAGTTTGGTTAAACGTCTAAATTTTTGCTATGTGGAGTGAACCTAAAGAAAGGTCCAGCAAGAGGCACAGCACGGTGATTTCCAGACTGCAGTGATCAGACCAAAGATCATTTTTCTGAACAGATTGAAAAACGTCCTCTTTTTAGCAAAATCTGTTCTGCTGGAGGACTGTGTGTTTTATTCCCTAATCTGCATTCCCTTGGGGTTAAAACATATCTGTAAATGAAGAAAAATAAGAAAATCATATGGATCTTATTCTGGTCTCTGATAGTGTAAAAGACAGAATGATGATGATGATGGTGATGGTTTTGTAAGCACAGTGAGAGGCACGTAAGGGAGAGGAGTTCAATATATTTAATGTCTGCTGCTCAAAGCACATTTCTCTCTGAAGAAAACCAGTTCTTGAGGAGTTTGGGAAAGCAAGGAGGGAGACCAGGGGGCTGTGCTTGAAGGAAATAACTAAACCGTTCGCAGTCCTATACTGGAATGTGCTTGATTTTGTTACATTGCCAGAACTTAAGTGAGCTGCATCCCTCAGTGTTTCTGAACTGCTCTGCTCTTTATTGACAATTACAATAAAATACAAAGCTGATATTTAAATCCTGCCTGATTCGTGAGAACAGAAATGTTTGGGGGAAAATCTGAATTAGTTCCACTTCATAACAGAGTAAATAGTGAATTTCAGCCTTCATTTAAAACAAAAGGTAAATCTCATACCCAGAATCCAGTCTGTCTCAAAAAATTATTTCCTTGGAAGTCTAAATTGGGATGCCGATGAAGTTTCAGAACAAAACGGGTATTTTTATACTTTGTTCATTTCATATTTATCACTAGCTTGTTTGCTAATTTTCATTTGCAAGAGGCAATTCTTCCAGCTAACTGGCTGCCTCAATGGGCCACTGATTTCTTTGAAGTGACAGTCTGTAAATATGCATAAAAAAGAGATGCAATTAGCGTGTGTGTGGTTCAGTGCAGCCTGATTTCATTGGCAAGTTTACCCACAGTGTTGATAAGCTACATTATCTAGAAAATTGGCCGCTGAAAAACAGCACCTCTGATTGCCAGCAAAGGTTCCAGATAACAGGGTGCTGAAGAGAAATATAATTGAGGTTGAATATGTTAACCAAGGTGTCACATGCTCCTTAGAAGCGCTAATTTATCAGCATGTTGGAATTTTTATTAACATTTGGAATGCATTTCTACCACACTAATGAAGTGGAATTGGCAGTTCAGGTTTTAGTTATTGTCATTTCTGAGAAGTTAAATGTAATTTCTCGTTAGACACAGTTATGTAAATATATTTGTTCAGGGGCTGAAAAAATTATACATTTCACAAAATACAAATATGTTGTTAAGGAGGAGTATGACAAATCAGTTGCAGTTAAAGTCACAAAAGCCAACCAAATCTTTGCCCTGCATTGTGCTTCCTGCAGCATCATTTTTAGGGCACCTGAAAAAAAACAAACTTAGCAGAGTTTTAGTAAATAGTGGAGTCAGTCATTAATGTAAAAGAGGCAAGACAGGTAAATCAGTATGATTTGTCGGGTGTTGGTTTAAGGGAGATCACACTGGGTGTGTTGTGCTTATCTCTGCCTCTCTTTTTTTTGTGTGGAAAGGGTCTGGTGCCCAGAAGGGTGCTGGCTTTTGTTCCCCTCTTTGACATATGGGGAGTTGGTCTGTTTTCAGTTTCTGGGCTGTATACAAGCATCCTGTGTGACATTAGTTGTAGAGTGATGAGAAATTGGTGGAAGGACAACAGTTCCCAAGAGCTGCGACAGACTAAATTCCAGGCACTTTAATTTCCAATGCTGTGCTTTTTTCTACAAAAAAAATTTAAACTCATAATTATGCGTAACCTAAAAGTAAGGGGGTTGTGCTATTATCTAAGAAGATTGTGTGAGTGTATGTGTACTTGAAAGGAAACCTCTGAGCTGCCCATCAGCAGCAAAAGGTGATGATAGGAAAGGAACGCTATGGAAGTTTCCACCATGACTTTCAGCAAGGGCAGAGCAGGCAGGATGTGCTCATCTCCTTCGCTCTACTGCACCGCTTTCCTTCTGACCTAACACCTCACACACCTCTAGGTGCTGCCTTTCCTCCTGGGCAGGACTCTTTGCTAAACCCTTGGTCCGTGTGCTCGCTGCAGGGGCATCGTTGACACGCCGCTGATCCGCTCGCAGGAGCTGCGGCCGCTGGTGCGGCGCTGGCTGGCCACCATTCCTGCTGGGAGGCTGGCCCAGCCCACTGACCTGCAGGCTGCCGTCGTCTACCTGGCCTCCGACGCCTCGGACTACATGACTGGCCACAACCTGGTCATCGAGGGTGGCCAGAGCCTGTGGTGAGAGTCCTGCAGTCTCCCCTCTCACGGCCTTTGGAAAGCGCGTGTTAGAGTTAAGCTTGGCCCCAGCTTTGGCTTGTGTCACTACCTGGCTAGCTAATATGAAATTATTGTTGTCTTCTTTCCGGTGTTAATTTGGAGACCGGTATAATGCACAGGAAAAATAAGGCAGAAAAAAAGGGCGATCTTTCAGTTTTCCAGCATTTTCGTGTTTTTCACTGCGCAGCCACATTTCTGTTAAATTAGTATTTAATGATATAAAAGTACATTTACTGTAGTGAGATTTGGCTATTATTTAAGTTTAACAGGGGGCATTTTTAAAGCAATCAATATTAGCTGGTCTGTGTAGTTTATTGTTCTTAGGCAATTTTTTTGTATTCAAGTTGTTCCAGTGACATCTGTGAGTGGTGAAAAACAGTTGGATGTAGTGCTAAAAAAAATAAATTAGTTCATTACATTTGAACCTGTATGTTGCCATTTTATATTTACTGGTGTTCTTTAGTTTTTGACAGTGTTTTTATACAAACACCCACATAAATGCCCCTGAAAGAACAGTGCTGCACTTAATAGAGATTCATGGTTGGTAATTATAATGGCTCTAATCCAAACCCATTGAGGTAAGTAGGGACTGCTCATACACTTTAAGTTAAATGTGTGTTTAAGTGTTGATACAACTGGATCTTTGTTTTCTATGATAGACAGAAGTAAGCAAAGGTCGTCTTCCAAACAATTTTTTTCCCTCTTGTAAAATTCTGAAGACAACTCTTGGGTGTAAACCAAGGCCAGCTCAAGTGATATTGATAGAGTTCTGTTGGCTGAAGAGCTCATTTCAGTGATAGCATTGGGTTCATTGCTTATAGGCAGTAAAATGTGGCACTATAACCCCATGGTTCTGATATCGCTCTGGATAAAGACAGAATTCCATCCTGAGGCCCCTTAAGCACAACCTAAGGAGAATTTACGGGAAGAAATTCACTTGCAAATCCTCATGTCATTTGTTTTGCATTTGGCAGCTCTTTGTTACCATAACATAAATAATTGTGGATGGATGTCATTACTTTGATTAAGTGCTACAAGCCCATGCATTGGCTGGCCATTATTGTGGGGAATTGCTGTAATGGCTTCAGACTTGACATTCACTGCTACGTTGTAAGGTATGCGCCTCGCTGACGTACTATCATCGTTATCGTGGATAAAGTGCAAGAAGATACTTGTCTTCATTAAATTTTCTATTAGACCATTGATAATTAATACATATCTCATGTTTCATCTTGAGTCGTTTTTCTGGGGAGTGTTGCTGTTAAGCGACTCAGGGCTAGAGCTTTTTGGCTTGAAATCCTTGCCTTGTGTGCATGATCTAATTTATTGACAATGCTCTGCAAAGTCACAGGCTTAAGTAGAGCTTGATTTTGGATAAATCTTCAAGAAAAACAATTAAGGATTTAAACGTTTTATTATTTTTCTGGGCTCACAAAACCTTTTCTCTCCTAGCTCCCACACTTGCATCATTTTGTGTCATGCTCTGGAGGGCTCAGTGGAGTTCTCACATCCCTCTGGCTGGCTTTTCACCCAGAGGTTAATGTGCAAACATTGGTGAACTCATCAGGAGCTCTTCCAAGGGATCCTAGAGGGGCTTGTATACTATTGCTTGGACTGCTGGTGAACAGTTTGTTGCAGCTTCTACCTAAAGTGTAAAATAATGAACTTTAGTTAATTTGAAACACGAACTGCTGGCACTGGAACTATAAGCAGTGTTTTCACTTTCCCAGCAGAAGGACAAAAGACTGAATGGACTGCTGGGGCTGAACTCCCATTCCTTGCCTGGAGATGGTTGCAGTTCAGAACCAAAAGGCGCTGGCAGGGCACTGCAGGAAGCTGAACTTCACTGCCCTGGTTTTGGGAAGAATTTCAGCCAGCAAAGGTCATGCTGTGATTTTCACAAGTTTCAAGTTAGAAACAAAACCCAGACATAAAAAAACTCACCTAGACGTTAAAAAAAAAAAAAAAAAAAATCAAAATGATCTCTTAACTAAGCAGCCTCCAGTGTCTGGACTAGAGCTTGTCTCGCCTGCTCTGTTTGCCCCCAGGCTCTGTCTTTGAAGGGCTGAGTGGGCAGAGTAGAGGAATGAACTTACCTGCAAAGGCTGATATGGGTCTTGGCTCCTGTCTGGGGACATTGCTGTGTGCTCACGTGGGCCTTGGCCCTGTCTCATGTTGGCCCAGAGAGGCTGGTGGAAGGGGCTGTCTCTCACTCCATGACACAGGAGGGGCTCAGGACTAAGCAGCCCAAGGGAACACAGCACTTGGTGCCAAGTCCCCAAGCTAATTGGCAAATACCCTCACAGCACTTTTGTTTTTCATGGCATCCTCACTTTGGCCAAAGAAACATCCTGGAGGAGACCATGTGTCAGAAGGGAAGTGCCTTTCTCCCTGTATGTATGAGCTGGCCTGTCTCTTCCTAACACTTTAATCTCTCTCCTCCACAGGCCTGTGGAGTCATCAAATGGTTTGGGGTTGGAAGGGACCTTAAAGATCTTCTTGTTCCAACCCCCTTGCCATGGCCAGGGACATCTTGCCCTAGACCAGGTTGTTCAAAACCCCCTCCAGCCTAGCCTTGAACCCAGGGCTTCATCCATCTGGGATCTCTGGCAATGGCACTGGGGCTCCTCACCCTCTCCCACAGCATTTCCTGAGGGAAATGGCTGATTTCCACTCAAAGGCAGGGCTGTGACCATGCAGTGCTGCTTCTGTGTGGTAGCACCAAACTTGGCATTTGGGTTTGGAGTTGTGGGGTGGCTGTTCCTTGGGCATGGGGCTCCCCATGCTCTGCCTCGTGCTGTGGGGGAGGCTCACTGCTACAGCCACGGGGTCTCTTCTGGAGACGCAGCCCTAAAGCTAAGTGGAAGCATCAATTTCCACTTTAAAGGGAAAAACAAAGGTCAAGAGGTTCATGCCAATGCCTAGAAGTATCCAAAAGGAAGATATCGAGAGGATGGTGGTGATGCCAAGTCAAAGGGCAAGAGGCAATGGGCACAAAATGATTCCCAGGAAGTTCCACCTGAACACGAGGAAGAACTTTGCTGTGCAGTGAAGGACCACGAGAACAGATTGCCCGGAAAGGATGTGGAGTGTCCCTCACTGGGGATACCCCAGAACTATCTGGCTGCAATACCGTGTTATGTATTCTAGGATAACCCTGCCTGAGCACAGACGTGGGACCAGGAGACGCACTGTGGTCCCTTCTGGCCAGAACCATCCCGTGACTCTGTGAAGAATGTGAGAAAAGCCTTTTCCCCTCCTGGCAGGGGAAAAGCTGTGGCGCAGGGGATGCGGTGTGGGGGGCATGCAGAGCAGGGGGAAGCAGCTCGGGGGATGCTGTGCGGGGGATGCGATGCTGTGCAGGCGGAGGCGCCGTTCCCGGCGGTACCTCTAGGAGGAAACCTCAACCTGTGTTGTGTCTGCGGGAGCCGGGCTTCCCGGCTCTGCTATTCAACTTTTATATTGCAGCTAAGTTCGTACTTTTGATATTTCTAAGTTTTTTTTTTTTTTTTTAAACATTTATGTAGAACACCACATAATTGCAGAAAAGATAATAGTCACATACCCTAGGGCTTGGTGTACACTTATGTTAAAAGTACAGCTTTTATTGGCAACTAAAGTAATAACCTTTCCATGTCAAATTGCTTTAAATTAAACTTAAAAAAAAAATGCTGGCTGATACCCACACTTAGTAATTGTCAAACATTAGCATAATGTGGAATACTAAAGCTGCTTAAATCTTAGGTTTAAAAATAATTATTTACTTAGGTAAATTCTCTATTCAAAAGCATAATATTAGATTTTTTTTTACACAGTCTTCTCAATGTATACATTAAAATGCAGACCTGATCTTGACGTGGAAGTGGGGCCGAATGTTACTGTGGTCTCTGAGAGAAAAAGGCAGATTTTATACCTTTAGCTTATCTGTCCATCATTGCTTACCTGGAAAGACCTGTTTTAAGGCTGTACCTCTGAAGGTAGACGTGCTGTGGATGACATCTGGTGACCCAAGGACAGTGACCTGCAGTACCTGCAGATCATACCCCCTGCTGCAGCCCCAGAGTGCAATACAATGTTTCTGGTGCTGGACAACATCTGGGAGATGGATGTCTCAAGGATGTGGGTGTGGAAGGACAAGGGCAGCAGGTCAGTAAAGTGTTTCATCCTGGTGCATTTCAAATTTCTGCTCCAGCACAGAACTGGAGCACATGTGGTGGAATCCATTCAAATTCCCAGTGTGAAGCAGGAGAGGAGACCTTGCACTGTGAGATGTGGCTCTCAGGGCTTGCTGCTGTGTGAGAAGGAAGCTGGACCTACCAGGTGCTGTGGGGACACAAGTCCTCATGGTTTTCTGCTTTTGGGAGGCCCAGGCTCTGACATGCCCAACTTGTGGAGTCCATCCCATTGCCAGCACTCCCCTGTGAAGTCCACCACAGCACTGAGTCTACCGGCTCTTCTTCCTCATAAACATGCCAATGTTTTACTAGAAGTTCAGCAAAACCTAATTTGGAACATTTTCTTAAAGAAATCAGCTGTGGCCTTACTAGGGCAAAAGGTTTTTTTGGCAAATTCCCACTCCTTTGACTAGCAAGTTAGAAAGGGATTGCCCTTCCCACTGCTTTAGGGAGCAGGAAGTTCTGGGAGGCTCTTGCTGCCTTTCCAACAACTTTTCAGAGGAACAAAACAGAGCAGTAGTACCCAATTACAAGGAAGTTATGAACTTCAAGATAGTTAAACGGTTGTTGGGAGGGGAAACACAAGGGGCTAAGGACTGAAAATTAGATAACTTTCCCAGCCTTGCCTAATATCATAAGTGTTTTACACTATAATTATAAATCTGATTATACTAATTTCCACACTGTTTCAATCCTTTAAAGCAGGGAAGGAAAGTACACGCTCTTCCTTGGAGAACCCTAATGCAGTCCTGCAGCATATGCCTTCTCACCAAAGCAGAGATTCTTCAAAATTCCTGAATAACAGCGAGTGTTTGCTGCTAGATTCTCACCTACCTGGTGTCTTTTCTCTATTCACACCTCTTTCCTCATTCTCTAGACCTCTCCTTTCCCCGCCTGTCCTACTTGACCTCTTTCCCCTGCTCTGCTGTCAGTGTCCCATCATGCCAGGCAAAATAACACTGGAGAGGGAGCAAGCAGAATGCAGGCTGCCCAGAAATGCCTCTCAATGCCAAGGCCTGGATTTAACCTTCATTTACTTGCCCCCCTAAACCACTCCATCACAATCCATGTTGGTTCTGGTACCAGAACTCCTTCAGTGGTAGCAAAAGCAGGAAGGCTCCTGTCGATGGGTGAGTACAAGTAGCTCCCACCTCAGTTCCTTCCTGTTTGAAAACATGAAGATGTTCTTAAATATATGCTGGGTGTGGTGGTGATATTCCCTCCCCTGGGAGATGTCCTTTGGGACCCAACTCCACACTGCAGCTCCAAGTGCTCTCTGCCATGCTCTATTTGCTCCCTTCTCTCCAGCGTAGCAGGCTGTGTACAAACACACTTTGTGTCTTTAGGAAGCCTCATTAATTCACAAGATACATATTTTTTTTCTCAACAGTTTGTAACAGCTTCTTAAATGTGTAAGCTGGCATTTTCAGATTTGTATTAAAATACTGAGAAAAAGATTTATGTTTCCATAGGCTACTTCTTATGTCCAGACAGACTTCTGACACTACCTTGCATGTACAGTTGTTCCATAAATGATATGTTAACGCATGAGAGAAGCCATTCACTTGAAACTGTTCAGAATGATTAAGGGCTTTAATTATAGCCCTGATTGAAACAAGGCTTTTGGTAAATAGCAAAATGGCAAAGCTACGCTGTTCCATTACAAGCCTCCCTTGCTGACAGTGTGGTTTGTCTTGTAACTCCTTTTATTGTCATTTCATTCATCCAATTCTGAAGTTCAAATCCCACCTAAGAAATGGTAAGAGGCTCTACTTTAATGCTTACCTGTGAATAAGGTGTTGGAAGTGTTGGTTTACTTTTGACACGCTGCAAAGTGCCTAAGCTGTAACAGAGGAATTAGATATGGGGCTTGGCTCACCACTATATATTACTTTTTCCAGACTCAGGTAGATGTACTCAGCATCTTGCATGAAACCACGTCAATGTCTTTCAGCAGGAATTCTCAGGGCAGTGTGATGATCATCTGGGAGATCACTTTTCTCCTCCTTTGCAAGGGACTGTTGCCTCTGGTGGCAGAAACGTTGGTTATATTTAGATCCTCCAAGCAGCACCACACAGAACACAAGCTTCAATGAACTTCAGCATCTTTCTGTCCAAGCATTTCATATGCTCCTGAATCGTCTACATAGATTTTTTTTTTTTTAATTTCTAATTTTAAACAGTTCCTTCACTGCAGAAATGTTGGAAAGTCTCTTCTCAGTGCTAGAAATGGCTTGAGTGGGTCGCAGATGCTCGGGAGTCATCCTCCCTCCTTCTCTCCTCCGGTACTTTCTGGAGTTAGTCTAAGTAGTCCTGAATGAAGAAGCAAATCTTCCCTCCTCCGAAGCTCCTTATAAATGTGCTTGCAGTTAATATGAGTCCTTTTATATTCTCTTCCTTCAAATTCTTTGGATTAAAACAAATACCGTCTGGTTCTTTTAGCTCTTTTGATTATATATTCAGAACTATTGTGTATCCTGGAAAAGGAATTCTTTTCAGTTTTCACTTTTCTTGACAACAAGCTGAAAAATTTCCCCAAATGAAAATTTCCTGCAAAAGTCTTGATTTGTTCCAAGACCCATTTTTCAAATAAGTAACGTTTTGATGAAAAAATGCCAACCTGTTCTACTTAACAACTGTTCGTAGAGCTGACGAGAGAAAAACAAGGAATTGGAGAAAAAATTACCGAGTCTTTTATGTAGAGTTAATCTTTGAATATTCCTGTTGTTTCGGTAACAGACAAGATGTTGGTACAAGTAGATGAATATTTAAACATTAGCGTTGACACTGACTTATCTTCTCGATAACATATTGATCGTGTTCCTTCTATAGAGATTATTCCGGACTTCCCATGGAGTCAGGGAGCAGCTTAATGAAGTCACAGGCTGGATGTTTATGTAGGTATTTCCTTAGAGGTTGGTTACACAATCTGTGTGCAGAACAAACCCCCACAGATACACCTCAGATGCAGAATCAGTCCATGTTTCTGCCTTTTTATCACTGGTGTGTGATTAGGTGGAGATGTTGGCGTTGCAATACAGTCTTGACTTAATATCTGTTATTCATTGCATTTGAAATGACCAAGAACTTTCCTTTTTACCAAGGCACCTGGAATCTGATTCAGGCTCCCTCTTCTATGGAAATTGATGTTTTTCAGGCATCAAAATGATGCCTGAGAAGAAAAAAACACCACAGCCCTTCCCAAAGACACCTGTAAATATGTGTCCATGCTTTTGGGAAAGCTCTGAAGGGTGCTGTGCCCAGAAGGGTGTCCCAGTGCAGGAGCTGTCACTAGCTGAGAGGATGACTGCCAGGCAGCCATCATTGCTACAAAACCTAATGGTGATAGAAGTATCCTGCTTGGATTAATACAGGATCTGTGTTGTATTAGTGGCACCAAATGAATTTTGCAGTGGACGGAGATGTATGAAAAAAGAGGTTCTAAAATGAAAAACATATTTATTGCAGTAGGATATATGGTAGTGTCTTTCAAGAGAACTTTTTTTTTAAAAAAATGAACAGTGCTAGGAAGGAAAAACATAAGTACACAATAAATCATGACTCAGAGCAAAATTCTCATTGACTTTCAGAGCAAGGCAGGATTTGATTTTCACTGTACTTATTAAGAAATGCTTCTTACTTATGTGAAGATGAGAGGCGGAGAACACTGATCTGTGGGACAGTGAAGAGTTGTTAATGCCATTAATATTTAAAGTGGACAGTACGTTTGGGGATCTTCTTATAAATAGCTGCTTTTTGCAAGCTTTGCAGAGTCATGCCAATGCTCCGAGAGCCTAAAAATCTTCAAAGAATTATTTGCCAGCCTTGCCATTCTCAGCCTCTTGCAGCTCTTGATGTCAGGCAGGAGGGCTTCTTCCAAAGGGTGTTCAGGGCAGCTGCAGTCTTGGGCTGTTGAAATTATTTTCACATGGGAGGTGCTCTCAGTGAGGTTGGAGATGCCAGTTCTTGGTGGGACAGGTGTCCCCTTTCCCCATTAATGCTCTGGGGGACAAGCAGGCAAGTTTTTGAAGCTGGGGAGTGTGGCCTTCCTCAGCATGCAGAAATGCTGAATACTGTCTCAAAGTGATAATGGAAACCACCCATTCCCCAGGACATTTTTGTGCTTCTCTGAACGTCAGCATCGGGCAATAGGGGAGACTTTATGTCACAGGATTGCTCTAAATATAGTTCACCAAATTGTCTTCCTTGTCCAGGTTCCATACAGACATTTTTAGGTTTCAGTCCAATTAGGTTTACCCCTAATTTGAGATCCAGCCTTGAATGAACCCTGTATTTGGAGCTAAACTTGAGATGTATGATACAATTTTTGATAATACAAGGATCTGGAATTTGGACAGTGCCAGAAAAAATGCATATATTGATCCAGGGTTGTTTTAAATTAAACTAGGTTCCCTTAAAATATTCATGAACTGGAAAGGGTCAGTTAAAAGCTTCAAGCTAAGAGATTTATAACAGACTTATCAAAGCAGATGCGTTTTGCATCATTTCTAACTTTTGACTGGTGAGAAGTTTAGATTTTTTATAAATACATATACATTTTCTCTAGCAAATGTGTGTGTATATTTATATAGATATAATTTTTTTTCAAATACATCCCCATATGCACCCTCACTCTCAGAACATTTTGCTTTTACTCTCCCAGCGTTTCAGTTACTTGCCTCAGCTGTGCGCCGTGTTGCCTTCCAAATGCAATGCATCATAAATTCATGATGGCTTGCCAAGTAAAGGAGGGCATTGAGCTTCTTTATGAAGAGGATATTTTCACAAACTGGACCTCATCTCTATCCCAGTGGAATTTTCTGATGCTTCCCTATTACTTCTGTACAAAACTTTTAGGGAGTTATAGATCAGACATCAAAACCAGTAATTAAAGTCCAACTTACTCCACTTCAATATCTGTCTATCCTTTTCATTAGGGAGCAGAGACATACCCTTCCTCTCCTATAACAGTCAGTTTAATGACCAGCCATCAGCTCTTCTGCTTCTCAGATTTCTAAGCCTTCCAGGTTGAAGGATACTGCTTGTGCTGTTGTGTGTCCTGTTAGATGTGTGTCGTGTCAGTCCCATACACAGAGCTGGGAATTCCAAAATATTGGCACACACACAATTAAGTTCAAAGCAGCAGTTACTAGATGACCAGTTTGATTTTGGGCTTGGAGTCTGGATGGATGTGGACATTGAAACAGAACTGGTACCTGTTTGCTGGGAGGAGTCACAAGGGACTGGGAAATTCTGAAATGTCTGAAGTAAGCCTGGTGTCTTTTAGGGATGTAATTTTTGTATTCAAGCATATTTTGAAACCTTCCAGAGTGAAATTATCCCAAAGAGGCCTGTGTGTAGCACTGACCATCAAGCTAAGTTTGATGCTGGAGGTCATGGCATTGCTGCAGTTTGTACCAGTTCACCCTACACTCCCCACACACGCGTCCTGCTCCATTGTAGTTTGCTCTCCTCTGCATCTCCTTGGATTTTTGGTTGGTGTTGTTATTCTAGTTTGATTTGAGCATTGGCAGAACCTCGTTGCAGTGTCTTCAGATGCTCAGCTAATTTTGAGTTAGAAGAAGTTTCCAAAGCACCTGGAGAGAGGAGAAACCTGCCCATAGCAAGGTGTGGATCTTGTTCCTAGAACTGCTTCACTGCTTTATGAACAAAAAACAACCCTGGGAAAGCAATGCAGCTTTGGTAAACCTGACCTCACAAGTAGACAGGGTTTAGTTGTGTAAAGATCTAATGGACCTCTGTAAATTCCTTTCTACCTTGGGAATGGAGCTGAGAAAACCCTGTGCAAATCAACACTACAGTTGTATCAGCACTGGTCTCAGAAGGAGGCACATGGTGCTTTATGGAGATCCTGGGTCTCCCTGCTTCAGGAAACAAGGGAGCTTTTAGCACTGGCAGATGGGAGCTCACACAGAGTACAGCCGAGGAGTTTTCATTAGTCTGTGACCTCTGCTTTAATGACCTCTGATTTAATGTCCTCAGGAGCAGAGGAACTCCTGAAACTCTTGCTCTGGAAGGCTGGGGTGATGGGCCTTTGCAGAGATCTGGCTCTTCGCTGCTATTCAAGCCTTGGAGGGGTAATTATGCTACAAATGATTCACAAGCAAGAGAAAGCTTGTAGGCTTTCAGCTGTCTTTAATTTTACATTAGACAAAAAGTGATAAAGAACTTGTTTTCTGTAATCTATGGATTTAACTTTGAATAGCAGGTGGTAAATGTTCCAACAAATATGTATATATATCAAATCAGTGAGTGCCCAAATATTTACATCTTCAGCCAAACAAAGGCTGGAGACTCACGTTGCCTGGGGGGAAGATTGTTTTAGAGAAACAGGTTGAAAGGAAATCAAGAATGGGAATTACAAATCCTATTTAAGAGATGAGGGGTTGTGGTAGGGAGGAACTCCTGATAGATCACTGGCTTAGGGAGATAAGCCGGCTTGCAGAAAGGGCTGTCCCGTTGTCTTTTGGGCTGTGGCCTTGTTTCTTTGAGTACTGTGCACATTTGAATCGAAGTCTGCACAAGGAGCACGCCAACAGTAGTCAAAGTTTGTACCAGGTTTCCCAGCATGGGCTGTCAATCTGGTTGTATGGCAAGGGGATGTGATCTGTAGCTGATGGATGGATCTGTGTTGGATGGTAAGACTAAAAAGTCTATCAGTAATTCACTGCTAGGGTGGCAATCCATGGGGACATCAGTGGTTTTATGGTGGCCCATGAGCCCCAGAAGTCTGGGACTTCTCACATTTGTATTGTAAAACCTAGCAATAAGGAGACTGCTCTGCCATTTACAATTTTCATGCTGGTCTGCAGTTTAAAACCTATGAATGGCTAAAATGATGATGTGTTGTATTTACCAGAGGGCTGCTAAGCAGAGCTAAAACTTCTTTGGATAGTGAAGTTTGCCCAGATGTCAAATCCCTTCTTGAATCTCACAAGGCTGTAGGCTTCAAGGGGTTTCTGTTGCACTTGAAGAAATTGGGAAAATACAAGTAACCATCAGTTTTTATTTCCCCTTTTTAGCATTCCCTTTATGTTTTGACTCAGGGAGACCAAAAGTCCTAGCTGACCTCTATTACCTGCTTCCCTTGTATGTCCTTCCCTTTAAGGTAGACTCATTTCTAGCTCTTCCCATAAAGATTTTTGCACAGGTTTAATTATTCTCTCACTCACCTATAAGTTACTTTTGAGTAATATTGGTGTGTTAGCCCTCAAGACAGGTTCTGATCCATACAGAGGAAAAATTCATCAAATTTTGTGGTTCCTTACGGCAAAGTTCTGCATCATTTGCATATGCAAAACTTCAGTTGGACTTAGAGAAACTAATGGCAGATTTTCTTACTGAAAAGCTCCCTGATTTTGTTCAAAAGGTGTTGCATGTCTCTGTTGCCAGATTATTGCTGTAGAGGACAAAATTTTGTATGTATCTGTGAACTAGTGAGAATTCTTAATCTTCAAAAAACTTTTCTAGAGCATCAAGAAAAACACCATTAGTATAAGGCACAAGATTAAAGTCTGCCTTTGACCTTTGCTTGTGGGCTATTTACAAGAAGTTGGAACCAGACTCTCCCTGCACTGCCTGAGCAGTGCAAAAATAAGGCAAGTGCAGGATAAATGCCAGGATGAACAGGTACACTTTGCTAAGCTTTGGATGTGTTCAGTGACAGATGCTGCAGCCTGGAGGTTTTCATGGGTATGTGTCACCTGTCATGAGCTGCAGATAGATCCAGGCCCTTTTTAGAGTCAGGGAAACGCAGGCAGTGCTCAAGGCAGAAGGAGGAAAACAGTGAAGAAAGTCACCTCTCCTCCCCTCATGGCTGATGCAGCCTTTCCTGTACATCAACACAAGCTAAATCTCCCTTGTCCAGCTTCCATCACCTTTTCATTTCTTTTGTTCTTACCACTTTTTGTATCAGACATAAGCTGCTGCTTTTCCTGTTCAAGGCTCTTATTGGTCTCTCTTGACCTATGTGTTCATCAGTGGAATTCCACCATTCCACCAGAAGATAGAGATGGGGCTTCTTTGCTGACTTAATATAATGGTACAAAGTCTTCTTTGTTGGTTAAACACTGTAATAATGTACAAACCTCCCTTTCTTCCTCCAGCTCCTTCTCCTGCTTGCATGCTTGAAAAAAGTAGTTATGGCTGGATTAAAGGATTACCCACCCATTTCCAATCAGGAATAATTGACAGAACCCTTACAGGACTGGTACCTCGACCAGGATAACTGAGGTAATAAGAAATGTATCAGTCAGACATAAAAGTAGGAGTTTGCATCATATAAAAAGTTCACTTGGACATCCTTTACTGGCCATGTCACATGGGCAGAATTCTGAATAGCTTGGGACAAGAGAAAGACCAGATTGAAAAGTAAAATGATTAATTATTGTACATCTCTGAAGCACAGCAAGTAGGAAAAATCCTGTGAAGTTGGAGGGACATTGAATTTTTTCTTGAATTAGATTTCAATATATCTGTAACTTCACTAAAGGAAAGATAAAAACATTCTGGAATTCAGCTTTTCAGTTTGATATATTTTACCATATGATTGAGTTTAAATGTATTGGTGTATTGGCTATGTTTTTTCCATTTAAAAAGCTCTTGTAAATGAACTATTTATTTACATGAAAGAAAAGGATTACCAGTGCAGCCCACAATACTTCTCTCTCCAAGCCTGTCTTGAAAGAAGGTTTCCTTTTCATATTTGGCTCCAGCTTTCAAAGTTCTCAAAATGCAAAAAATAGTATTCTTAAAACTAAATAAAACATATATATTAGTATTTCTGGCAGAATGAAAGAGCACTTTTCCTGAATAGACCGATTTGAATGGCTACTCAATGTTTTGTAAGAAAAGTATATTAAAAAGTTGAAAAAGCCTGCTGAATGAAGGTGAGGGAGAGAAACAAAATATAAAATGTGTCATGTGAAAAAAAAGAAAAAAAGAGACCCTTTATCCAAGAAGATCTTGGTAAAACTTTAAATGGAAAAGTGACACTCATCAAACCATTTCTATATCATCTGCACTGAATAATTTACTTTTGGGTGAGATTCACTAACATCATTGCAGAGGAAGTGTAATTGAAAATTATGAAAGCTATATCTTTATTGTGTATTACAGCACATGCCTTTGATATGGCGTTATGTCTGCCACAGCGGGAAGTGTTTTTCAGAAAAAGTCAAATCTCTGGGACAGATTCTCAGTGGTGTAAATCAGTGTTACTGCACTGACAGCATCATATGTGAGCAAGTCTCTGCCTGTTTCTTACATGGGTAGAGCTCTGCTATTTTGTTTATTATGGACAGCTCCAATGTGATTTTAAAATTTCGAGGTCTTCTGCTCAGAGTTTATATAAATATCTATTTTCTATCAGTGCAGTTTAAGCCAGCCGTGTTAATGATCACTGTCCAATGTCACAGGTCCCCGTGGTACATCCTGGATCTAAGCAGCCTGTTATTCAAGGTCTTGACCGTGCACTGGCTTTGATAGCACAGACACTTCAGCTTCAAAAGGTGCTTCAGAAGGGGAGTCTGAGTAGGAGCTGGTCTGAATACAGAACTGGTGTCTAAATCGATGAAGATATGCTGGCTAAGGACTTGTAAATGGCTTTTACAATGCACATGGCAAGTCCAATGTACTTTCTTAATTCCTCCAAGAGTATCTGAATTGCTCAGGCCCCATTCCCAGGCGATTTAGAGAAATTAGCCCCCTTGCCAAGGGCTGGCAAAAAGGGGCAATGCTGGCTTAAGGCACTTAAGCAATGTTCGAGCAAAGTGTTTTAGCCTGGCCACGAGTGCTGGGGTGAGCTCTGGCTGGGCAGAGCCCCAGTGCCCCAGGAGAATGGCCACCAGCTCCTCCAAGCTCAGCTGCTTCCCAAATGACTTGTGCTGGTGGAGAAAGTCTGCCCAAAGTAGAACACCATGAGTGACATTAGCATTCGGAGAGCATCTGTTCACCCATCCCCAGTTAGCGTATGACTGTCAAACTGAGACACACGTCTATTCCCAATCCAACTCCTTAACCCCTGCCTTGCCTAACCCACTGCCACGTCTCCCAGGGCCGTTTCTCATGGGAGAGGCAGGCCAGAGCTGTGCTCATCCCTAGGCACACCAATTAATGATGAAGGCCTGACTACCTCATTAGCAAACATCCGTCTGGGCAGTGCAAGGAGAGTGCCTGACCCCCCTATGGGCAGCTCTCAGATGTCCCATATCTCTGCCTCTCTTGGCCTCTCTGCTCAGCGATGTGGGTTTACTGTTCTGGAGGAGAGGTGGGAATTTTGGCAGCCTTGGCAGCTGGGAGGTGTAAACCATCATGAGTGAAAATCTGTGAGGGTGGTGTAGGGACCTGGACTCAATGAGGTGCAGATTTCTTCTGACTTCTTCAGGTGAGACTTAGCTAAAGAAGGGCCAGCAACTCACCTTGTAGTCCATGAGAAACAAGTGCCAGAGAAGCAGAACTCCACACCAGAATCTCCAGGAGTTATTGGAACATATTCACAAAGAGCAATGGCACAAAGCACTTTTTATTTTAATGCAGGTTTCCATGTCTTAGTGCAACTTCCATTTAGTGCAATTTCTGTCCATGGCTGACAGAAACCTTAATCTGTCCTGATCTCCTGAAGTGTGTGTGTGTGTAGATGAGTAGAATCTGAGTGTTAATTAACATTTGAATAATACTTCAGAGCACCTTGTGTAGCAGCTGCTGTTTTTTGAAGGAAAAGAAGGTATTTTTGCTATTTTTAAGTAGAGGTCTTACTGTCTCTGTGTTGGAGGTAACTCCAGAGCTGACACCATTAAACTGTCAGCATTTGCCAAGAGACTCCACGCAGTAACCACAGGTTTTGCTGTGCTGCCCACCATGGAGTGCTGGCTTCTCCAGGAGCTCAGGATCAGGACTTGTGGTATTGATCCAGAGAGGGTTTTGGCTTTCAATACCCTTTCAATGCCATTCATTGACAGTCCTGTGAGAAATGCATCACATGCTTCATGCCTAGGCCAGCAAGGGCGTTCAATTAGCAGCTGGCCTTGTGGTGGAGTATTGGACCAAAACCCTCAGGGATGCAGGTTTGACTGTTCAAAGCCTCCTTGTGTGACCTTGGGCAAACACCTGAATCCCTCTGCTCATGTGGCCACGTGTCCCCTGCCCAGACGTTTGGGGAGGTTCTGGCACTCTTGTGTCCTTAATCTTGTTTTCAGCTCTCACAGTGCAACTATGATGTGAGTATCAGTACTTAGAAGAGTGCATTGCTTGCTTTGCTTCTCTTTTCATGAGATTTTCAACTTTCTATGAGTTCATTTATTTCCTAGCACGGAATGATTTTTAATTAAGTTTGATACTTAAAACTTTGCAAGCAGTTAAGGGGGTTTGCTCAAAAATGGCAAATTATTATTTTCCAAGACTAGTGAAAAATGCCAGTGTACTTATATTCCAGTCCCTGAACTGTTAAAAAAACCATGCCCATAGGTATTTTAAATGTAATGCATTTTCAGATACCATTTATAAATGTCCAGTGGATAGAATTTTATTATTTTTTTAAATTTCCTTCATCTGATCTAGGTCTTTGATAAATACTACAGACAAACTGAGTGCTGTAGGATCAATCTTGACAGTTCTTCAATAAAAGGCTGTGTGGTTCTTCGTCAGTGTCTTCCTTTCAGTGACAGCTGCTTTGTTCTTTTTCAGTCAGATTTTCTAGTTAACACATCAAAAGTGTATCTGTGTACATGAAGTACTGAGAAAACAGTTCAAAGAGGCAGGAGATTCACTTTTAACTCTTCACTGCATCTCCCTGCACTTGTCACAGAAGATAGCTTATACTGAAAGCTTCAGAACAAGGTGAGTAGTTCACCAAGGAGCACTGTGAAGTACAGCACATGTGGATTAGTCTTAAAACACAAACTGGTCAGTCAATCCACTTACCATCCCAAATCAGCTTTCTTTTGAGCCAAGCCATTAAGTGATAAGAAGTTTTCAGGTTTAGGCAGCAAAAGCTTCACATTGGACACAGATAAAGCCATGTGTTTGATCCAGCACTGAAGTTTTGTCTGATGGTTCTTACTGTGGTGTCAATACCTTAAAACTAATTAAACTGAGTTCAGTGTTCAGCTTAAACTTATTTCTTTGGAGGGTTGCCATCAGCTTCTAAACCAAGGTAAGTAGTAAGGACAAGCAACTGCTTTGCATATCATTTATCTTATCTATTGCGACTGAAAATTTATTTCTGACTGCATTTTTAATTGCTCACGCTTCACCCACCCGTTCAGCAGTGTAGCACAAAGCTTGGGATGCTCTCTGCTGCTTCATGGCTATTAAGCACTGCTCAGGTGAGGAGCCAGATCAGCAGAGAATGTGCTAACTCAGGAGAGCATATTCCAGGCATTCTGTCTTAGTCTGAGCAAGGTTTCAACCTGTGCTAAAATCTACAGGAAGGTCTGGTTTTGAGTTCTCAAGAGCTCTCTCCTGAATAAAACCAGGGAAAGCAGCTGGGATTAGCAGGGATGTAAGCTTCCTCCAGGATTTCTATCAGCCCTGTGGCACTGCAACAGTCACAGTTGCAAACTCGTAATTGCTCCTATTTCTCTCATTCACGCTTGTTTTTATTGCACAGCAGTTCGGAGCATCCTTGTGCCTCTGTACCCAAAAACTACTCTTTGTATCTTAAACAAAAGGATGTGTCACATGTTGTTGGGAAGCAGGAGGAGATCTCACTGTCCCAGCAGTGCCAGGAGGCCGGAGGTGAGCAGTGACCCCATCCTTCCTTCCTTCCTTCCTTCCTTCCCTGTGTTCTTCCCCCAGCACTGCTCCTCTCCCCTGTGTGGTCTGTGATGCAGGTAGGGGCTACAGCATCTGGTGGGGAAATTTCCTGTCTTAGGCAGAGCTTGCCTGTGAAGTGTAAGCTGTTAAAGGCACACAGGAGCTGTGTTTGTTCAGAGGCAGCTGTGCTCTCCCTAGCTCAGCACTCCCCAGCAGCTTGCTCTGACATGTCCTCTGTTTGACTCCTGCAGATAATGGAGACCAGAAACACGAATCTTCCTGGAATGAGCCCCACCAGACAAGCTCTCCTCAGGCTGCCCTTGTTGTACCCTCCTGCGGGACAAAGAGCCTCAGACACGAGGCGACAGAGTGTGTGGGAAGGCAACATCAAAGCCAGGGCTTGTTACAGACCCTTCCTCGAGTCCTGTCATCTCAGGAGTGGGCTGGACACCCCGGTGGCAAAACCACCACATTTCCACAGGATGGGATTTATATAGTCTGGGGATTTGTGTAGCAGTTCTGGAAGAAACCATCAAAGGAAGGACAGCTGGTTACAGGAACAGATAAGGAGGTATGTACCACAGAATAAGGATTCTTCCAGGAAAACAAGGGGGAGCTGGTGATTTATGTGCAGTGGAAATTAGTCATGATTAAACCAGATGGGTTGGAGGAATGAGAGGGTGGAGTCCTGGGAGGAGGGGAGTGAGTCCAGCAGACACATCCTCCAGGAGACACAAAAAACTGTTCTGGGCTCCTCTCAGGTATAAAGGAAGCAGAAATATATTCAGGAGAGATCCTCTGGACCTTAGATCCTGGGTACATCCATTTGCTCTGCAAACATCAGTGCGTGAAGCACCACTGCCTAGCAAGAGTCTTTATTCCAAATTCTGATGGGACACAAAGCTGTAAATGAGGAGACAATGCTTAAATGACTGAAAAATAATGACGGCCACATCTGAAATTTTATGTGGACATGTTTTGGTTACAAAGGAAGAGTCAACACAGTGAAACTCGGTATAATTAAAAACAAGAGGTGGAGAGAACACTAATGAATAGTACAAAGCTTCTGTTACAGAGGATATGTTTTAAATCAAAGATATAATTCCAGGCTCAATGTTTCTGGAATATATTCTAGTATGTGACTAGTAATCATTATTTCTGGAAACTAGGTTTCTCCCTCTCATCTATATTGTATTATCAAATATTACATGAAATTTGCCTAAACCCAACAAAATAAATACTACTGCAGACATGATTTAGGGTATAAAATTAGGCACTGAATGGATGATATAATTGATTTTGATATTTAAAAATGCCTAAAAGAAGACTCCCTTGGGATAGCTGGATATGTCTTTAAATGTATTTGTTTAACACAAAGATGACTTTGCAGGTAGCTGAAGGAGATACCCGAAGAGTAGCTGAAGAAGACAGAGTACAGGGCAGCTGCCTTCCAGAGAAGACATGTGGGTCCAAGAAAGAGCTGCTGGAGCAACCAGGTCTGTCACTTTGTCCTCCCTTCATCATTTCTCTGTGCTTACATTTCCCAAACACTGGATGTTGTCCACCAAGTTTGCAACTCCTTTGTTGGTTCCTTGAATCTCCACCCCCATTTTGCCTCCACAAACAGGATTTTTTTTCTCACTACATTGGCTGGGATATAAAATCTGCAGTGCTGGCCCCATTTTAACCAAACTCCTGAATCCTTTTCCCACCCTGAAAAACATCAGTTGGAATAGCATCATTAATTTCAGTGGTCCTCTGCCATCAGCTGGCTTTATTAACAGTAGTGAGTGAAGGATCTGGAAAAATGTTTTTTATACACTGTCAGCCAGGTAGAAAGGTGGCAAAAGGAGTGCATTAAAAATCAGCATTTATTTGTCAATATCAGAGTGTGCACTGTCAGTAACCTCTGGCTACACTGTTTTATCATGTCAATATTTCATAGCATCATAATGCTATTATACGGCTGACTAATGGGAATGGCTATTAGCAGTGTTGATGTAGTTTGAAAATAGCAATCCATATTTTATGGACCAGAAAGAGACCAAGCCTTTACCTTAGACCTTAGCAAGCATAAAAAGGGAGATAATGTAAATGAAATTTACCTTCTCATTTCCATCTTCCCCCAATTAGTTCATAATTCACATATTGTCCGTCTGCTTTCATGCTTTGAATGCACTTACACAAATTAAAATATCCTGAGGAGGTCTGTTGAAAACTCATCCTTTTCTAGGTTGAGGTAACACAGACAGCTCTTCTCTGCAGCCTTACTAAATCACAGCTGTCCTTTATGTTGTGGGCTAGGCAGTACTTTGAGTGATTTACTAAAGTTACCAGCTGAGGATATGGACCATCACTGCAGGGTGTCTTGGCAGGCAAGAACATGGGACTGTGACTCCCCAGGGTCTCAACTGCTGCCATAGTACCTGTGACCACAGTCAGGCTTGGGGCAAAAGGAATAATTTAACTGTGAATGTGCAGATGTTACACATTGTGCATTTCATTGGATGTAGAGTCTTCTTTCAGGTACTGGCTGTGTTTACCTGCCTGCGTATGCAAAAATATGAAAACCTTTAGTGCCCAGCAGAACAACACACAGCTCTGTCCAAAATCCCAGTTCCTCTTACTTAAAAATGCAGTTCCCCCTCAGCTTGGAAGGCAGGAGGAGACAGACACATTTCTGCTCTAAATCTCTGCAAGTTTCTAATACACCCTCTGGAAGGGCCAAGAAAAAAAACCTATTAGGCTGTAATCGTCCATCTTCTGCACTAACCTGCACTAGACCTTCATGAAGTTAAATCTATGACATTAAAGAGAAGAGAAATGAACATTGCAAATGGCCTGTGAATAGCCTGACTCTGAGAAGCTGCCATAATGTGGTTTTACACAGGCCGACTAAATATACTTTAATAGTAACCTAATGGTGGAGCTAGAAATTAAATAGATGGTGTGTTAATTAGGTATTGGTTAATGCTATTATTTCACTTCATTATTCCATATTCCACTGCTGAAAACTGGAATGCACCCTGGTGCTGAGAAGCTGAAGTTGTCCCAGACAGTGCAGAGCTGCAGAGGAACCCAGACATGTAACTCTTACACCCTCCTGAACCTTTTGGTATGTGACACAAACACTCAGTTTACTCAGTGAGAAAATCTGGAATAACACATCTGAACTTAGCTACCTGAACAATTAACAGCGTTTTATTACTACATGATTAACTTTTTCCTAAGAAAAAAAAAAATCTCCCCTAGCTAGAAGATCATTAGTAAAGTACTTAGAGAAGGTGATGGGAAGATTTTGTCAAGACATCCCATTAAAATGTTTTACATTTTTTACCTTGGCCTTTATTGTCCTCATTACACAGTATGCATTATTTATTAAAAATGCTGGCCACACAGTAGTGGGCAGCAGATTGCCCTTTAAGCCATGTATTAATGAACAAGTGTTAAAACTTCCCAAGAAGGGGAGGATTTGGAAACACAGCCTGCTGTGTCCCAGAGAGAGAGAGGAACTGTCAAAATTCACTTTACACGGTGGCCACACTCCATGTGAAGGCAGTGGGTGATCAGTGCTGAGGTAAACTGGGTGGGAAGAGTGCTAATGTGACTTAGTGAAACTGAATTTATCCCAAGGCTTCTTTAAACTCCTTTGTCATGAGGGTTTCCCTTTGGATCAAGACACTAACTGTACACAGCATTTTCTTTGTTACAGTCATTGGTCCAGTAATGGGCAGGAGTTACACTGCATTGTCACAACAGTCAGTTCTAGAAAGAAAAGGAGGGGAATGTAAAAGATGTTTTTCCAGAGGAAAAAAAAAGTCTTACTTATTTGAGTCAGCATTGTGGATGCTCAAATACTGTATGTTTCTGGTCAGATTTTGCAGAAAAAAAAACCTTTTTTTGTTTTTTTTCCCCCTTGAAATCAGATATTTTAATGTTCTAGTTATGACAGAAACTAGTTTCTTTTTTCTCTTTCTTTTTCTTGAGTTGTTTTTTTGGGGGTTTTTTTTGGTAGTCATGTCTTGTTTTAAAGCCTACATTTTCAAAAACAATTGGCATGCCTTCACCTGTCCTTTGGGACATTTTATTAGCTCCTGATTCACAGTCAGCCCAAGCCTTTGCTCTCTGGCAATCAATTCTGTTGGGCAGCCACCCAAAAAGATCAACTAAACCCAGCAATCTCCTTCTGAAATCCAGAGTGACGTGCTGCTCTTTGTACCATGGCTGTGCTGGGGAGGATTTCAGCATTTCTGGGATTTCTACAGCCTGGCTGTAGGTGTTTTCCCTCCTGAGCTGAAATGGGGGTCCAGCACCCGGGGACAGGAGTCTGAGCTCAGTGACATGATGTTTCATCCCCTGGGACCTCACCCAGCATGAACAATTGCAGTTGTTGATTTGCAGGATGGGACAACCAGATAATTTTCTTCCTTCACTGTTTTACTGTTAGCACCACTCAAGCATTTCATTCCATGCAATCCATGTGACTGCAGTCCGTATTCTTCCTAAACTTTATAAAACCTTCCTTTGCGTACCTTAAACTTTTAGTGCTTTTTATAAAAGTTAATTTTCAGTCTTTTTTTTTTTTCCCTCTCCTGGTTTATAATTTCCCAGCTCCTTCCATGACACAGCTACAAATCCTCTGATGCAAAGCCTGCACCACCAGAGACCAACAGCTGCTTATCCAAGCAAGAAGGGAAGATCCTGCTCTCCAGTAATTAATGCAGGAACCATCAGATCATATGAGACCCCAGGCTAT
Source organism: Acridotheres tristis (assembly GCA_037013685.1). Taxonomy (NCBI): domain Eukaryota; kingdom Metazoa; phylum Chordata; class Aves; order Passeriformes; family Sturnidae; genus Acridotheres; species Acridotheres tristis. The sequence goes on along the minus strand of CM072899.1, from coordinate 4,561,179 downwards.
GGAGGCATAATTTTGTAGGTAAAAATGACCCATAAGAGCTGCCCTGCAGCTAAATGCAGTAATCTTTACAGTAGGTCAGAATGAAAGAGCAGGCCAAAGGAAATGCCTCCTCCTTGCTCGTGTTCTTTACAGGCTGGCACATGTCTTATATTTTAAGACATTTCAAGCCCTTTCTGCTCTAATTATGTACAATAATCTCTTCCTCCCACCTCTTTATTTTTAAAAAATTGCAGAGATCCTCTTTTCAAGAGGATCTTTCTGTTGGCAATGGGCTTTGGAAGCTGCTGACTGTGCAACCTTCCTGTTTCATCTATTCCAAACTAGCCCTGCACTATTAAAACAACTCTTCCCTTTTGTACCTCTCAACTAGCTGGGTTGGAGTGCTGCAGGAACAGTCCTGATCACAGAGTGAGCTTTAAAAGCATATGATTTAATCTAGGAAATTTGAATGAAAATATTTAGGGCAATGTTTTCACTTTTTTTGGTAGTAAAAGGCGTTAGGAAATGTTAGCCTGGAGAGTAGAGTGCAAATAAAGCATTTGTACAACACAGATACATTATTATCACCCCATTTTACTGAAACAGAAATCATAAGGTTTTTTTTTAAATAAAATTGTGAATATGAATTTGTAATCCAATATTTATTGGCCTAGGTTTCTTCAAAATATATGGTTTCCAAATCTGAATTTAAATATTTATACTCTAGCACATATTCCTGATATAGCTAATATAAGTAATATATTTATCTTTCAAGGCAGCAATATTTTTTCACTCAACCTTGACTTTAAAGTTAAATATGCGGGTGGGAAGTGGTGCTATCTGGAGGTTGTTGTCACTTATTTCTATGTAAAAATCAAGATAATTCCAACTACTCTTTTAAGAGGTAGCATTTTTTATTTCTGTGCTCCAGCTGATCAAGCAGATTATAATGGTTCATTGTTGCTTTTCATTTTTCTGCCTTGAGTTAGACAGATTTTTGTATGCGCCTTCCAAAAGGAGGAGGTGAATTTCCACAGCCTCTGGAACTGTTAGGAAAAAGGTTTAATGATAAATTATGCTTTTCCCTGTAAAAATCCAGGATAAAATTTTCATACATGTGAAGTCGGTCTTGCATCATTCTCACACTTTAAGGGGCATATGATGGGTGTATATTTAGAAGAGCATGAGAGAGATTTAGGGTAACTGAGACTCTTGTCCATATCTCTGAGTAGGTGGAAACATCTGTTTCTGTAGGACATTTTTGATAGATCCCTGAAATATTCTTGTTTGGAATCAAATCCAGTGCATTTATAGCCATTTACTACTGCTGAGGAAGTGATCCCAAGACCCACCACTTCTTGAGTTTCAAATCCTGAGTTTTCCTTTGCACTGAATTTTCTTTTTATCAGACAGAATCCATAGAAACAATAAATTTTATTTTATTATTCTTGTGCTCAAGGAACAACTTTTCCCCCAGAGAGGCCTTTCCTCCATCATTTTTTCTTCCTTTCTTTTACATTTCACTCATTTGTACAGTACAAGCAGATGGCAATGGGATTTTTTTTCCCCCTCTGAGTAGGTTGCTTTTGCCTGCACTGGTATCTTGGTCATTGACTTAGGGACCCTGTGCTCACTGGGGAAGTGATGGGTCCCTCTCAGCAGATAACTGGCTGGATACATGGAGAAGGGACATGCCAAATGGCAGTCTTGTCCTGGGAAGCAGTTTTGTCTTCCTTTGGAAAGTGACAATGCTGGTTTTCTTCTTTTCTGCTGAGGAGGTTTGAGCCAGCTCTGGGAAACAGCCCAGGCAGCTCTTAAAGAGGAGTGGCTCCAAAACTGATCCTTGTCCTTACTGTCCACACAGCACAATGTGTATAAACTCTCACACTCAGAGGTGCTGGTTCATAGAGGGGGCTCACACTGGCTTTCCCTGAATTTTTGCATGGGCTGAAGATTCTGCAGCTGCACCTCATTCACTGTTTCTCGAGCTCTTCATACAGATGGACAGCAGTGAAAAGTCCCCCCCTTCCCCCTTCCCAAAATGGAAAGTGTCTCGTACAGCAGCTTTGCAAAAGAAGTATTATTCTGTCAATACAGTGGCCCTTGGGATGTCAGTGGTAAAAGTTAAAAAATCCAAAGTCAAGAGAAAAGCCTAATACAGTTGCACTGACTTTGCATACACTTTGAATGAGCCATCACTGTGTCAATCAAATGTCTAACACAGAGCAATCTCACAGTGTCAGTGCAAGCTCTGTGCTAAAATCAATGGCAGAGTTCCTATTAATATTTGGAATTTCTATTTTCTTAGACTCTTAAAGCTATTTTCATATCTCTTGAATATTCAGTAATGCATGTGAGAAATATTGCTGCTCTTCAGCAGTCTTGTTTTCTGCATTAGAAGTTGTGTGACAGTAAAGGGTTTTTTATAAGCCCACTTGCTGTCTCCTTTTTTCACAAGGATGCCTTGAAAAGATCTCTGCTCAGCTCTGTGCACATATGCTAAAAGAAAAAAAATGTTCCCTATGTGGGAACACCCTGAGGTCTCTAAACCTGCCATGACTGCCCCTTGACTAGAGTCCAAGCAACCTCAGAATAGAATTTTTTGGTGAAGGCTTGAGTGTTGGTGCAGAAAAGCTTCTTCCTGCCCCTCTACAGACAGCCCTGACCCAAATGCCTGCAGGAACTCACTGCACAAACCCAACCACCTGGACTTATCTGACTCCTCCTGTAATTCTGCAAACTATAGAGGGACTTATCAATGGCTTTAAAATCATTACCTAATGCCCCATTAAATTTCCCTGCAGCTGAGTTATAAGATGGGAAATAAGAGACAGCTAGCAGAGAATATTGTTCCTCAGCATGGAATAGCCACCTACCCCACCAAGGGAGCAGAAGGAGGAGCAGCACTGAGTTTCTGGAGATAATGCTGGTACATCAGCATTAGGCAATAATGGGGAATGTATTCCTCATCCTTCTTCTCCCCCAGACAGCTAGAGGTGATATATCTTTTGGCACTGTCAGCCTAATCTAGGTCAGTCCTATTGTCAGGCTCCTCAAATAGTACCTGTCCACTGTTAAAATTTATGTTGGAAAAGCATTAATGCAAGCTTTTAATAAGATGAAGAATTTAACAGTATGCTGTTATCTAAAGATGATATATTTTATATACAGGAGACATATTTAATTAGCTCTCCAATAGGCAAAGGGGCTCGTGCAGAGCCATGGCTGTACCTCCACTGCTTCCCTTCTGTAATTAGAGACAGCAAATGCAAAGCACATATTAACTTTTCTGGTGGCTGAGCTGCGTTGTGTGGACCTTCATACACAGTGCTGCTCAAATATAAATTAGCCTTTGCAAAGTATGCTCAGTGGATAAATAAAAAGGAGAAAAGGGACTCCTTGACGCTTCTCAGTTAGGTACCCACAGCAGGGGACGAGCCAGGAGCTGCAAGACCTGCAAGCAGATCAGGTCCTGCAGGGAGGAGGACAAGCCAAACAGTTGGGTGAGATGCTCCTGATCCAAGGCCCTGCCTGCACTCAGAGCCACCTCTACAGCCAAACCTTTCTCATCATCAGCTGGTGGGAATGCAGGGAGCTGGGCTCTTCCCATCCTTGTGAAACCTTTCATTTCCTCCTGTTCAGCCTGTTCCAGAGGAATGATGTTCAGATACCCATCAGAAGTGAGGGGGTCACCTCCCTCCTGCCCCTGTCTGGGAGATGCTCTGGAGTCAGCAAGGTGGGTGAAGGCACTGACACTGTCAGCTGGAGCTACCACTGATGGTCCTGTGCAGGTCATTGCAAACACCACTCCAGCTGATCCCATTTCTCCCCCAGCCCTCCTCTCATCCTCTCCATGCACTGCAGAACCAGGACATTTCACTCACACCTGAGCAGTAGCCAAGGGCATCTTTGAAACCCTGTGACCTTTTCTGCCCATCACTACAGCCCATGCCAAGGCTTTGCTCCAGCCCATGGCCCTCCTGTGCATCGAAATGAAATCCACACGAGTCAGAAGGTTGCAGGAGTGAATGTGATGCTAAATGACCCCACGTTCTTCTTCTCCCTTATCTTTTCTTGTCCAGGAGATGGTAGATAGCCTTCCCAGACAAGGTGATGTTTCTTTGAGCCATATCCAGCCTGCTCAGCCCCGTGCACAGCCCAGACCTTGGGGTGCTCTGTTCCACCATGACTGGGGTCACATCTGGCAGCTGATGGGCTGAGGGACTTGGACCCCATAATGTGACAGCCAAGGTAAGCACTGCTTTGCTGTGATTTTTGTCTCTAGGCACTGCTTTGCTGTGACTCTTGTGACCTTTCTCTCTGAGGACAGCTTAAACACTCTGTGAGGGACTTATTTAATGCCAAAAAATGCTTTGTATGGATTGGTGATAGCCAGCAAGTCTGTTTCAGAGGAGACACATTTATTAATGCACCACCATGTAATATCCGTATAGAGAAAAGTCAAGAAAAATACTTTAGTCCTCTCATAATGATGATATATTTGAGGCTAAATAGACAAATATGTTTTATAAATATAGTCTTCTAGGCTATTAAGGCTTTTCTCCTGGCTGAAAAGATCAAGAAATCACCATAAACTAACTAAATTTAAATGGCTTCTGTTCAAAAAAACCCAGCTCGCTATTAATAAGTTGTTGAATAACAGGCATTTAAAGAAAGGCATAACTATGATATTAAATAGATAAATGTAAAATAATCTGTGTGCATTTAAATGTGAAGATCACATTAGGAGTAGAAAATTACAAAAATTTAAATACTGTAGGAGGTTGTTATGTAGGTAGTCTATAAAAAACAGGCAATTTGGAATTCCTCTAAAGAACATAAACCCTAGATTGAGCTGCTAGTTCCTTTGATAAAGACAGGTCTCAAGCTGAAGGTTTGATGTATAAAACCCCCAAAAGGTGTCTGAGCTATCTTTTTCTAAGGGATTATATAAGATAAAAGCTTGCACTGTAAGTCCCTATTTTAAGAAACAGAGTTGCTAGGAAGTTGCTAATACGAAAAGGCTAATTGTGCATGCAATGAAAGTACTGCTCCATTCACAAAATAAAGTGCTAACGTTTTAATAAGGGCTGAAAATTGTCTGCTCAGGAGCTGCTGCAGGGTGTATGTCACTTGGGGGCTGCTGCCTCCTTCCCCTGGCACTGGGGCTGCTCCTTGTCTAGTTTCCAGGATGTGCCATGGACATCATGGAAATGCTGTTGTCACTTACAGCAGTGTTGGAGGAATAAGAGGAGTGTCCAGGTTTTGCACAGTTCAGTCTTCCCAAACTGTTCACATCTCTCACCTACTTTTTTCATTCAGTTCATCGTGTTTTCTTCCCCATCCAGCTTCCAGTTTCTCCCCCAGAGTTTCAATCTGCCTGCATCAATTAGCTCGTTTGCCCTGAGATATTTTCTCTTTTGGATGTTGGGATATGTCTGTCCAAGACACAATGTAGTTGCTCAGCACTTTTCTTGCTGTCAGAAAATTGAGGTGTTCATCTCTCAATTAATGTTTCAGATCTTAAAATGGGCTGCACTCCCATCTGGTTGTGCCTTCCTCATTCTGTGGATTAGGAGTGCAGACCTGAACTGCTAATTTAAGCGGTGCCATTAGTTGAATTCCTACAGCTTGTTGAACTTTGTGTAGGCTTCACAGGTTGAACACAAAGCTGGTGTGAAATTTCTTTCCTCCATTGGATTTGCTGATTCATGTAAGCTAGATCCAGGAGAAGCGAATGAGATGGTCTTTAGGGTCTCTTCCAACCCAAAACATTCTGTGATTCTATAGTTCTAATGCAGGATGAAGTTAAAAAAAGAGCTGAGCCCAATTGGGGCAGCAGGAGTCTTACACCCAGCACCACCACCCTGCCTCATGGCACAGGGCAGACCCCTCTCCTTTTGTCCCCTCTTCCTGGATTGATGAACACATCTGGGCCAGGCCATTCATTCCCACCCACAGCATTTCTGGGGCTCATTTTGATCATTGAGGTGTTTTATTCCTGGAAATGCAGCAGGCTATAGCTGTGTATAACTACTTGTTCAGAACTAGGGAACAGATTCTCAGCTGCTGTAAATTGTGTCATTTCATTAATGTGGCTACTCTGGTGCTATCAGTGTAGCTGGGTTGATGTACAACAGCTGAAAATCAGCCCCAGAGCTTCCTTTTATTAAAATATTCTTGATCTGTAAAATAAAGTTGCGAATAAGATGCTGGTGACAGAAGGGGATAGCCTGCTTTGTAGTACCTTGTTCACTAACATTATAAGTGATATGGAAATTCAGTTGATGTTTTGCCTTTAAAATATTAGCTAAATCATTCTGTCAACATGTATTTTTTAATACATATCCTCCCTGTCAGATTTTACACTTAATCTTGGAGCCTGCAGACAGCTCAACAGCATCGCTTTCTTCAGCAACTCCTGCACCAAGGTCTCCTTTCCTGTTCTATTCAGCTTGCATCTGTTTAAACACAAGATTTGAGATAAATGATAGTGCCAGGCTTAAACATACATCATCAGGACTCTGATGTGAGGCTCTGGAAGTGGCAGGCCAGATGGTGTAACACAAAACTCAGACATCACAGTTTGTCATGCCGTGCTCCAGTCCACCACACTAAAAATGGACTTTGCTGTGCACTTAGTCAATCATCTCTCCAGTGACCAGAAAGCAGGGGTCAAAACAAGAGGTGGCATGAAACAAAGGTTGTGGTCCTGCTCGGCAGCTGTTCAGCCCTCCAAATCTGGCCATCGTCCTTGCTAGCTGCAGGGATGGAATTAATAGTGGAAGAAAATATTCCAGATAATATCAGTCGATCTGAACAACCACTCTAAATTTTTTATTGTTAACATAAAAGAGAACATGTTTATTAATTCTGCAGAACAGAGTCAAGAATATAAGAACCCATTTGGAATAATGCTGCATTAGGGAACTGGTTTTTTTTGGAGGACACGAGATCAACAATAAATAAGTTCCTGTGATGTTCACTGTAAGGAAACTATGTAAATGCCATTCAGAGGAAAAAAAAAAGCAACTATCTCTCTATATTTATGTGAAAAGCATTCATCAGAGAGAAGAGAGGAGAGGCAGAGCCAAAAGACACTAATTTGAATGAAAGTTGTTGGCATTAATTTTGATTTATGATATACAACCACATTTGAAATGTGGCCACACTTTGCAGTTTTTACATGCTGACCTCAAGACTATATTTAGAAGCCTATCTTGCTGCTGAGCAGGACTCAAGGTGGTATACAAGGAACTTCTAGGAATAAGCATATTTCATGTTCATTAATAATCAAAACACTTGTATTTGGAGGTTAATACATCACTATGTTGCTTCAGGTTTCAGTGTGTGCAATTTCCGTGAAACTCGAGAGTTCAACACTTTCCAAATAACTTGAAAACCTCCAGCACAGGTGCTTTGCCCCAGTTGTGTATCAGTGCAAATCCTGGAATAATATGGCAGTGAACTGAGCTTGTGGTGCTGAAGGTGAGGAAAGCAAAGGAACCACAACTTGCATCAGCAGGGCAAACACCTTCCAACCCCACTGAATTCAAAATGCTGCTCCTAGTTATTGGAGGAATATTTGTTATATTATGCTGGGCAGGCTTGTTTGCTAAACTCTGTTAGCTGGGGAAAAACACTGCATGGGAATTTGCTTTCATTTAGCAAGGTAAGTTACTCCTTGCACTTCTACACTTGCAGTAGAAGAGAAGGTTTCTTTGCTCATAAAATGCTCATCTCTGTGACATTTTGCTTTATCAAGCAGCAACCTCAACATGAGTGTGAGGAGTGGAAAAGATTCAAATAAAACAAAGCCACATTCAAAAATATTTGCTTCAATCTACTATCCTTTCTAAATTTTCAAAATGCCCTGAGCATAGATAGGGCTGGACAAGAGGCCAATGTACTTTTACAGCTTGTTTAGCAACATTTATCTATGCACTGTGAAATCCAGTTTAACCTGAAAAGGGACTACAAGGAACTTAAATGCTTTACCAGGCTCCTGCTATCCCCACATTTGCTCAGCTGTGGATGTCCTTGGAACCAGGTAAAGGAGGCACTGGAGGAGCAAAGTTCTGTCCCATTTGGAAAAAAACAAACCCAGACACAGACACCCGGAATACAAGTGAGTGGAATTGGTTTTAATTCTTTTCTTTACAAGGAACAGATCATTATTTGTTGCCTAGAAAGAAATTTTTGGAAGCGCCTGTTGCTGATACAGTTAACTTTTTGAAAGAGGCCGCAAAAAGTAGAATCAGCCTGTTTTGAAAGTGTAGAGTTAAGCTGGATTGTATTTATGGGAGCAAACCACCAAGAGCCCATTGGTATTTTATAGAGATTTGATTTGATAGGTTATTGATTTTGGCTTCGGGGGATATAGCCCCTGTTGAGAAAGTATCAAACTCACACTGAGTAAAATTGTCAAAAGCCTTAAAACCAGTAGTGAGGGACTGGCTGGCTCTCACTGCAGCACTTCAAATGGAGTGGGGAAGATATGCCTTATTGCCTCCAGACCTCTGGAAGCAGTTATGTGTATTAAATACTGGAATAACTCGATATTTTAAAAGCTTATACGCTCATCCAAGTAAAATGGGTTTAGAAGACTGCTGGGAGTTTCATTATTTTATGGCTAAATCGATACCCAGATTTATGCCTTTTGGACATAGAAAGTTGAATTTAATTGAGAAAATGGATCTAATGAGGATAGACATTTTTCATGCAGGTGCCCTTGTTTAAAAACACACATGCACACAGCTCTGTACCACATGAAAAAAAAGCAACTTAGTTTTAAGAGCTGAATAGACCCACCAGAGAGAGTGACACACCCTGAATACTGGGGAACAGGCAAAGAAACAGTAATACTTCTGAACTCCTGAGAATCCAAAGAATTTGTTGTTGTTCCCGAATTAAAAATTAATTTGTTAACACAGGAAAGCAAATTATTTTCCAACTTACCAGAAAAATTAATAACCAGATGGCAGTAACCTGGCCATAAAAATCAGCACTACTACTGATTCAAAAACAGCACTATTTCAAATTTTCCCACTCTTTGGCAAAAGTGTGATGTTTATGGCACACGCTTCCTAATACAAGCTATTATCTATAGAGATGAAAATCAGAAGGAAGCTATATTCAATGTATTTAGTTAAAATCTGCTCCCTGTATGGAATCAATTTTTAAAAGAATCCTGAGACAAGAATGTATGTATGTGCTTAATTTTATTCCCATCTCCAAGACCAACTTTAGACCACATGCTTTGCCAAATCGAAATAAAAATGTAGAGTAACCCCACTGACTTCAGTGAAATAACTTGTGATTCAGTCTCATATATTTGTCTCAGTATGTGTTTCACTGGCTATAATAAGCAGAAACTATTTATGACACAAATTTCCTGGACTTTTACAGGCACAATTAGCACTATGAAGGGCAGCAGAAAACTCATAGGAAAAGCTAAAAAGTAAAGAAACGAGATGGAGAAATCATTAACATTTCATTTCCTCTATACATGTGCTCACACACACACACATACACAAATGACTCTCCTCCGGGAACGTACACATCCTGAAAATCTAAATTACACACTGAGAATAGGTTTGTATTGCAATGTACTGCAAGAAATTTTCAAGTTTGTAGTTGGCAAGAAATTAGCATTTACTATATAGAGAGACAACATGATGGAGTATATTTTGCTCTTTATGCTAAACTTCCATTGATTGCCATGGGAATATTCTATGTGTGGAAAGGCAGTAGGAGCTGTGCCTTTAACAGTAAACAACAGTGATAGTCAGAGATATTTCTGTCTGCACTGAAATGAAGTGCTAATAAAAAAAAAATCTGTGTTCTTATTGTTTAAAACCCACAGTCGATAGATTTTTATTTTCCCTACTGACTTGAAGAGTAAACTTCTATAAACAAAATGTGACGTGCCTATCTTATTAAATGTAATTTAAATGAGCACTTGGAAAAAAAACCCAAGGAAGCCTTCAGTGAAAAGCCTTGAGGATGGGGCTTGCGAAGCCTCAGGTGACACTACTTTTCCTATATAATTTCAGGTGTGGTCCTTGAGTTTTCTTTTCCTTGCAGAAATTTTGGGGAGCCAGGTTCATGTGCTTGGGACAGAGAGGGGACAAGTTGTGAGGGGGTCGGCATGGTGCTCACTGAGCTGCTATGGTTGTGGCTCCCCATCCTTTGGGGACAAACCAGGTGTGACCTGCAGAAACATGGGAGTGGTGCCTCCTCCCTGCCCTTACCTCCCCTGCATGACAACCAAAGTCTATTTTCCTTCCAACCAGCTGGGAGTTTTAATGGCCACACATGTGGGATTGGTGCTTAGGCTTCATGGGTGATGGGGCCCATGGTGTGCCCTCCACCCAGCTGAGTGGATTTTCCTTGGCAGCCAGGTTTATCCCTGAGGTTAGTGGCAGATTTGTGTGCAAATATAAACCCACACAGAGCACAAGACCACAGGCTGCAGCAGCAAACCCCAGGGAGAGGTGCCAGTGTGACTTGGTGGCCCTCGGGATTGCACTCCACGGTCCAGGCTGGCCTGAGCATCCACAAATGTGCAGCTGCAGCTACCTCTGTAAATAGCTCCCAATAAAAATAAATTTCCAGAGTGAATAACTGCAGGCTGTGTGCTTTGTACCCATTACTGCTCGCTGCACTGAGAGAAATTCCCCAGCAAGTCTTCCCTGTTTAATTCAGGTGAGCAGGTTTCCACTGGAGTTAATGGCATGGCTGTCGTGTACTCCAAGCTAGATTTGCACAGGGCTTTGCCTCAAGTAATTTTACAGGCAAGTGCATCCCATGATGGGCTGATCAGATGTCCTGCACAACTGTACAGCTTTGTCCCATGACTCCTGGCTGTTGCTAACTAATTCTGCAAGTACGGTGTGTTCAGGAGGAATTAGCTGGTTTTAAAAATAGATTACTTCCTGTCACATCCCAGTATTTTTACTCAGTGTTTTTCACACTAATTTTCTGTGTCTCACTGATACTGACATTTCTGAAGGGTTTTTTCTTTCTTTTTTTTTTTTTTTTTAATAAACAGCATACTATTAGGGGGAAAAAAAAAACAACCAAGGAAAAAAAATATGTAAGGATAGTGCCAAGGAACTGTGAAGTACTGGAAGAATGAATGTTTTTCTGCATTGATGCAAGTTCAAAAGGGATCCAATTTTTCTGAAGTTTGTGTGAATCTGGAACACTTGGGGAAAGAAATCATTGTAATGATTATTAAAATCTTTCAGGTTGGTTGTGCCTCTATGATGTTCTGCAAGGACCAGTTCAGCATCTCTGTGTCAGGGACAATCCTGAGGCAGAACAGCATCTCCCACTGAAGGCTGACCTCTACACAGGGGAGACAGAACCAGCCCAAATTCTAAACTTCTGCCATAACCTCACCTTAATGAACCCACTCACAGCAGTTTTGGGGTGTAAACTACACACTGGGAGAAAAAAGATGCATTTTTGCCTGTTAGTGTCAGATTGCAGTGGGATACTTGGAATTACTACGACAGTCCCATCCTCTCTCCCCTACAAAGAACTCCCAGGCAAGGGCTATTTGTCTGGCCTCTTCTTAGAGAAGGAGGAGGCTTTCAGCTTCATGATTAAATCTATCTAAACTGCTTAAAAAAGAGTCTGCACTTTCATGCTAGATCAATTTGCATTAGGTTTTTGCCAAGCAATTTCTTTTTCAGGCATGTTTTTTTGCTTTATTCTGTACATGAATAGCGTCCAGGTAAAATATTTTTAATTCATTTCAGGCTGGATTAGTTATTGGAAAAAAAGACATTTTTTTTTTCCTTGTTGTTACTTGATTTAATTAGTGCTCTGTTTTTAAAGTGGCAAGCCAAGCTTTGCCAAGTCTGGCTCTCTGACTCATGCTAACAGGGTTTTATAGCCCCACCTGCATCTAAAGCAGGAAAAAAGCCCCAAAGCTTTATTTTTAACTCCATGTACATACCTTGTCCATTCCATTAAAACACGCAAATGTCAGCACCCTCTGCCTGCCCAGTGCTGGTCGGGGGGGAGGAGTTGGAGCCCACCAAAACTCACAATCTGAGGGATCTGTGGGACATCACTGCTGCAGGCAGGGAGCATCTCTGATGTGCTGTGTTAGCCCTGGACTCTGTGTAAGTGAACCTGATTGGGGAGGGGGGGGAGCTTCTGGTTTTGCCTGATTAATTTTGCATTTTCTTCTTCTCTTACAGGAACTTGCAACCCTCCAGAAGCAGAGCACCGTGTGGGTGGAGCTGGGGCTGCCTGAAATGCTGCCCCAAAATCTCATTTACTTACCCAACGTCCGTGTGAGAGCTGTGAGTGAGAAAAGGTGCACCTGCAAATCCCTTTTTTTCCCCCCTCTTTTCCCTTTCCCAACCCAAATGCTCCTTTTCACTCCTGGACCTTGTCCAGATGCTGAAGGGTGTTGGGGTATGGATGCAGTTCTTTTCCCACCTCACTGTCCCTAAGGCAGGGCTCCCTCCTTCACCAATTATCTGAGTGTCTAAGCCTTTAATCTCATTGGAAAAATGTTGTATTTAGCATTGCTGAGGCTTTTTGCAGGATGAGGCCTATTTTGATGATTTCCTTCAGTTTGACAAGATTTTGGTGAAAAAAGCCTTTTAAAAATATGGAACCTGTCCATGTTTTGACTGTTAAGTTCTTCATTTCGCTTTGAAATTGACTTTACTTTCTTCTTTAGGTTAAAACCAGTAAAAATGTTTAACGTAAAAAAAAAAATGAAGAAAAGGTTTCAAAATTACCAAAATTAGTGATTTGATTAACTCTGCTTTTTTCCCTCAGTGGTCAGCTCAGAAATAATTTTTTTTTAACAATCCCTCCTTTCTTCATCCTGAACATGGACAGAAAAAAACACTGTGAGGTCAAAACCTCTGATAAGGTGGGAGAACCTCAAATTCCCAGCTCTGCCCAGAGCCACCCTCCTGTGAAGGTACTGAGGTCTGCTCCTCCAGAGGGTCCCAAACCCCTGTTGGAGCCCAGGGGATGGGGAAGGATGCTCCAGGAGGTGGCTGATTCCTTCCTCTTGCATCTCTCAGGGCCAGGATACCCTGGCACAAGGTTCGTGTGCTCACCCCATGCTTTGCCTCATCCCTTTGGCCTGCAAGGACCCAAATCCTGCTCTACCCAACACCGCTGGCAACCTCCCCATTGGCTTTGGCAGGAACAGGCCTTTTGCTGTTGATTTTTTTTCCCTGTCAATCAGTTACTTTGACATCTAAATGTCAAATGACACCACATGGCATTTCTTTTTTTTTTTCTTTTTTTTTCTTTTTTTTTTTTTTTTTGTGCTCGTAATTTAATTGCAAGTGCAAAATGGTGGGATCAGTGAGAAGGGTTTCGAGAGAATGTATCATTAGCAAATTCAATTAGCTGGCACTTGTGCCTGCTGGCATGGAGGGCTCTGAGAGTGCCAGGGAGGCTGGTGCTGCACAGAGGGGGCCAGGGCAGCTCTCCCAGCCTTCCTGGCTCACCTTTTCTCCCTATCCTCCAGGAGCTGGAGAGCCTCCCCTCCTGAACAGCTCAGAAGAAGAGGCTGTACAGTCAAATTCTCCCTCTGCAATGATAATAACACAAGAGCCTGTCCTGCTTCCAGGAATTGTCTTACTGCACCAGCAAATCAGCATTTCTTCAATTGTAACATCTTTCCTGGAAATAGTGTTACATGACATGCCCTCGCTGCCTGTCTCCGTGTGAATGAGAATTCAGCAAAGCTCATGTTTTCCATTGTTGAAATATGGGCATAAATATTTCACTAATGCACTGCTGTCTTTTATTATAACAGTCACTGCAGCAGAGAAAGGGACGTCAAATCTCTCCTTGTTGGTACAGTCAGTTGTTGGCATTGCCCTGACACGTTGTTTCTTTCCTTAAAATGGCTTTGTAAAGGGACTCAAATGAGCTGCTCAGCCTCTGGCAGCACCTTTGCGTGTTTTGACAAATCTGAGGCTTCAGTGTTGTAGGTACATAGGTTCAAAACAGTGGGGAAACAGAGCTGGAATGATAGGTTTTGACAAAAGTCAGGCCCAAGCCAGAAGTGATTGTTCTGGATCTCTTTATCAGGTATCAGATCCTGCCCTGATACCTGCAAGAGGTGAGGGAGGAGGGCAGGAGCTGGGGAGGGATAACCCTTTGTGGGATGGCTGGGACCATCCATCCCGAGCTTTCAGGATGTGTGTCCATCCTCTGCATCACCTGCTGATGTGGAGAACCTCATCCTCCCTTGCAGTCACTAGCAGGAACCTTCCCTCCAGCCTGAGGATGCCAGTTTGCAGGAGCTGGGGGTAACAGCTAATTCAGAATCAGCTGATCTTTGCAAAGGACAGATCTGGGCTGACCTGTGAGGGTCTGAGGTCCCCCCAAAAGGCTGCAAAGCATTTGGCATAGATGTGAGGAAGCAGAAAGTGTTTGGCAAAGCTCCTTGGCATTTTTTAGGGTTTTTTTTTTTTTTCTGTACGCTGCACAAGATATTTTACAGTCTTTGTGAGACTGTAGAGAGGCTGGTTTCTGGCATGGGGTGTGCTGGAGGCTGCAGGCTTTGCTGGAGCCTCAAGAGTGCAGCTGGTCTTTAAAACCAGCTTTATAGGAAGGAAATTTTCTGGTCCCACTGGAAGGAGGTACAGTCTTGTGACACTTAGTGGAAATAGAACAGGTTTAGTTTGGTTAAATGGAGAGTATTTCCAAGGAAACATAAGTTTTTTACAGTGTCCCAAAGCTGAGGCAAGTCCAAACTTTTCAGTCCAATTGTCTTGCGTTCCCAGGCTAATTTTATAAGGAGGCCCTAAAATGTGAATGAGGAGTGATCTTGTTCAGCCTGAAAAATAAAATTAACACCAGTATGAAAAGGGCTGAATCCCAGACAACCTCAAATATGTTTTTTTTTCTTTCTTTTTTTTTTTTTTTTTTTTTTTTAAAGGATGGATGCAAAGGCTCAGCTCAAAATATAACAGAAGTCCTTTTGGAATAAAATATTTCAGGCTTGCCTATGGTTTCAAGCCCTTTTTAGTGCAATAAAGGAGAATAGTGATACTCTTTTTCTTCTTTGTCTTGTAGGATTTTCTATTCTATCCTGGAACATTTTCCCTCAAACCTGTTATTTGTCTCAGGTAGGAAACTCCATCCATCTCAAGTCAGCCTGTCCTTCCTTTTCTTCCCATTTTGTGCTTGGCACCGTTACAGTTCTCAGGCAAATTTCAACAAAATTCTGTATCTCACTAGCCAGGACCAAACCTGGACTGTAGCACCTCCCTCCTCATGACTGCTGGTCATGTTTCTTCTCTCCCTTGCCAGTAACTTTGGAGTTCACCTTGAGTCTCTGCATTTGTTTGTGCTTTAAATGCATTTTGATCCCCTCTCTCTCTCTTTCCCCCTCCAGCCCCACACTACAGCTCATCCTCTGGCTGCAGCCATTCCAGGTACATCACCCCTGGGGCTCCACAGGGGTTGTTAAAGAGCCATGATGACAAAACCTGCCTAACCTGGGTTGTGATGGCTGGTGGCAGTGGCTGCCAGCAGCAGCTGCTGTAGGCAAACCAGAACCCTGATATTTATACCATTTAAGTTGCTTCACTCCCCCAAGTGAATCTCCACAAATTGTTCTCCTCAGTGTGACTGTTTAGGGTACAGTCCTCCCTGTAAGTTAGACATTCTCCCATAAAGCAAATTTCAGCAACTTCATTCAACTTCTATATATAAAGTTTCCCTCAAACCTTTTTCAAACTAAGTCCTGTCTCCTCCTTAGGAAGCATCTGCTCCCCATTGCCAAATTCTTCCGCGTTCCTGTCCCTTTGGTCGTGTTTTCTTTAAATCCTTTAAAAAAAAAAAAAAGTGCATTTTGGCTGTGCGGTCATGCCAAGGAGTGTGAGAGTTTGCACATTTCAAGCAGGGATTGGCCCATCTCGAATTGGTGCATCCAGAGAACCTGTCACAAGTTCCTTGAAGCACTTCTGCCTTCTGTTGCGCTGGCACGGAGCTGACGGGCGCTCATTTTGCATGTCTCGGCTCCGCGCTTGGCTGGGGAGGAGATTTGCAAGGCTGGATATTTCTGGTTCTACTCCACGGAGCCTTAAATGCAGTATTTGCTGTGCCCTGCCTCACGAAAAGGAGCCTCATAAAAAAACTTTGAAGGCTCCTGTTCAAAACCCTGATGTCAGACCTGCCTGGGTGGTGGTTTGTCTCTCTCCTGGTTGCTGAAGGAGTTTCTGAATTTTTTGGCTGTCGCCACGCTCCTTTAGCTCCCCTGTAGCTCTGCTGGCTTTGCCTTACCAATGGCTTTCGTAGGGCTTTTAATGCCATTTTCCTTTATACCGCTCAAGTCACTTTCTCCACATGGATTCAAAGGTTTGCAAGTGGCTCACAAGGTGGTTTGGGCTATTTTCCACTGTGCAGGGCTTCACTGATGCTGTTCCCTATGCTTTGAGCTACCCCATAGGGCTGACAGCTGAAAGTGTTTATGGTCTGAAACCCCAGAGCAAGTCCTTCTCCATGAAATTATGTCTTTGGAGCCTTAAGAGCTACAGTTCTCCTTGTCCCCTTGGGACTTTTCCATCAGGCAGTGGCAGAAGGAGCCTGTGCTGAGCAATTAGCAAACACCAGCAGCAGCAGATCCCCAGGAGCCACATCCCTTGAGGTTACCAAACTGGAAGGGATAGCATAGGGAAGCAGGTCTATCACCTGTCTCATCTGTCAGTGGTGACTTAATTACCTGGCACCTGGAATCCTCTTACTTACACAAGTAAGAGGGAGGAATGATTGATTTAAAACCTCCTTTCTCCAAGTAGATGCCGATTTTGTGCTGCCAGATAATATTACTGGTGCCTTCTGACCTTAAGAGGGAGGAATCTAAGTTAAATATCAGGCATTTGGATCTTGGCAAAGTTCAGATTGCCAAAATGAAGAAATACAAATAGCTAGGAAGGCGACGCTGCGCCTTCCCTGGATGGCTGAACAAGTGCCATTAGCGCTTGAGTGTATTCCCAACTAGATATAAAAGGAATCGGGAGTGTTAAGGAAAAACAGAGTAAAGTGAATGCCTCTTACAGCTGTCGCAATGGGAAAGTTGCAACATTTGCTTGTAGGAAAAGATGCAGAAGCACACAGAGTACCTGTTAGCGCAAGCGGAGCCAGACTTGGGCAGGATTTCAAGTGTTACAGACACAATCCTGAAGGCTATATGCAGAGCAGCATGACTTTTCCATGATGCTGGTTAAGAAGACGTGCCATTGCAAATTTTTTTTTTTTTTTAAGGCTGCCTAAGTTTTCTTGGGCCTTTATAGAGCAGATGTAGCTTAGGGGTGTTGAGTGCGCTGGGGGACTGAACTGAGGGAACGGCATCCTTGGCTGTGCTATAAACACGGCTTGTCCCTTGGCTCCCCTCGCTGCAGATCAGGTTTCTAGCTGAGAAATAAAGTTCTCTGAGGGAAAAAAATCCATCCCTGGTCCCTTTGTTCTGCTTTCCCATGGCAGACTGTGCAGTCTTGTAGCGTTCCCTCTTTTGTCTGTAAAGTTAGGAGCTCTCTGGCTCAGATGAAGTTACTCCTATGCCTATAAACAGGGGTTGTGACAGAGCCATTATGAGCAAAACCAGAGTGGTTTATTCCAGCAGAGATTCTGGAGTCTGGGGAAAAATATTTGTTCAGATAGATTTTAGAAAATTAAAGACCTCGTGCAGGAGGTTTGTCAAAGAGAACTTTTTCTGGAATAAAAAAGGAAGATTTTGCTTCTAGTTATTATTTAATATTTTCTTGAAATGGAGCAGAGGGTTGACCTGAGTCTCCAGGACTTGCCAGGCAAGGGCCTGGGTCCTTCCTCTTTCTGTGGGCTGCCAAAGCCCTGTGGAACTCTTCAGGGAAATGAGCATTTCCCAATGCCCATGGTGCTGCAAGGTCTGCTTTAGCAAATGATCCCTCTGTCATGAACAACACTTTCACTGGAAAATTTATCCTCAGCCTCAGCTGGGATGATTATACAGCTTCTAAGGGTATTAACAAATAGTGTTGGTTCTGGCTTTGTCTTAAGAAGGTTTCTATCACAATTAATCTTTGCCTACTTTCCATCCTTTCTTGTTTCTTGGAACATAGAGACATTGCTATAAATATCTGAGTTTTAAATATAGATTTCTCCATGCACATATAGACCCAAGTGCACAAATGGGCATTTTATCATATCATACCATGCTGTGTCATATCATTTAATACAATATTGTGTGTCTGCAGTGAGAACACACATTTTTCTGTCCTGGTTACTCAAAGCAAGGCATCAAAGGTTAATTTCTTTCTGTCTGAAATTTGCACGAAGCAAGTTAGACATGACTTTACTGTGCCACGATAAACTTTGCATAGTATACCTTGTATAAAGGTAAAATACATTTTCCATGACTTAAACCTTTGTGGATAGGTGCTATGCTAAGGGCAATTAGATTTAACATCCCTGGAAGCTCCAAAGGCATTTTAAAGGACTCGCTCTTTTGTTCCAACTCTAGCACTCAAAAAGACTGAGACATTTTTGGAATAGGTTTTGATGGACTTATATGAAAATTTATATGACTAAGAATTGGATTTGTTCCTCTGGAATATTATGGATTATTTTTATGTGGGAATTACATAAGTGTGCAGAGCTGCATGCAGTTGGCTTAATGTAGCTAAAAATATATATTCTGATTTCCATTTGGAAAGGTAGCTGGATTTTTCCAGCTTCCCCTCTCAGTGATGACTTTATGGTGTGTACGGGCTATAGATTACGGGAAAAATTGAAATGCATAGTAAAATTGAGGGGTTTAAAATGGATTAATATTTGATTATATCTTTGAGAAGATGAATACTGATGTGTGTCCTTCTCCACTCCTGATTTTGAACTGCCGTGAAATCCCTTAAAAATAACACTTATATCAGAGAGACCACGTGGATGTAAACAGGGACAGGAGTGGGCAGCACATCAGGAAGCAGAAATCTTTGAGACCTGGGGCAAAGGCTCGTCCTGCTTTCATCCCATGGCTCATTTGCCTCTGGTGTAGCAGAAATCACAAGGATTGCCATGACAATAGAAATCTTCACAGAGCAATCGGAGATCACAAGTGAGGAACAACTGCTCTCAATTACATTACTGAGAGATGCCCCATCTCTTCCTGCATCTTCATCCTTTACCTCTCTCTCTCTTTCTCTCTCTCCATGTACATATACAGGAGAATTTGTTTGACACAGTAGTAGCCAAAAAATGCTTCTTGGAGAAAGATTTTTTTCCATCTGCACTTTTGATAGAAAGCCTCATGAAGTGGTGGCTGAACTCTCCTGTTCCAGAAGAGAGCACATTAGAAAACCTGATCCTTTTTTTTTAAACTATTGGCTGTCCCATTTAACACCAAAATCTGCTACATTTTACTTCTCCCTCCACGTGGAGCAACACCAGGTTACAATACCCCAAAAGAGTTTAGGAAGTGGAATTGTGGTTCTGTGGGCAGCTTTGCTATTCCAGTAGAAGGGTTTGTGTGAAGACTGTATCAAGTGATACAGCCCAGTGACTCTCTGAAAGGAAGAGTGATACAAATATGCTTCAAGAGAAATGAACAAAGAGTGTTCTTCTAAATTATCTGCTGGTATGTGAATCACCTAGAACAAATACAGTATAAAATTGTGGAGCTGACAGGACTCTTCCATCAGGTTTTTAAATGCTGTGTGAGATGGAACGTATTTTATGCCATAAAACCCAAATTCTGCTTTTGTTTTGCTTCTTCTGTATGTTTTCTAAAATGGACATGTCACTTTGGCTGTATAATCTTATCATATTTAGATTTGATTTAAATCCTGTCTTTTCTCAGCTGTGCTTGCTAATGGAATCATTCATGCTTTTTATGCAGTTGATCTAATAATATTTTCCTCGCTGCTCTCTGGCATTATTTTTTACTTTGTAGGAAGCATGGCAAAACTGGCAATATAAATTGAGTCTGCATTTTAATGACATTGATGGTGAATTTTTCGTGCATTTGGATAAGGTGGGATTTTTTCCCCACTTCTTTGAACCATGATCATTTCAATGTACTATGGTGTGGCCATGTGAATTTGATTGATTTTCAGGATTCTCTAATAAGGAAGAAGACTTTTCCAATATTACTTTGCTGCTTAAACTGCTCTGTTCATGCAAGCCATCAATAGAATGTCCATGAGATATCTTCATTCTTCTCTTTTTTTTTTTTAAAGCCATGTACTCCAATGACCTATGAACTCTTCTGGAAGTCCCTGGTCCCTGTTCAATACAAGGGAAGTGGTGTCTCCCAATGGAAAGCACTAGGAGATGGTGAGTCAGTGCCTTTCAGCATTTTCTGATAGGAGTATTTCTCAGATTTCAAATGAGTATTGATGAACAGACTCTTCTCATTTAAAGACAATATATTTTTTTCTGTATACACTTAGAACAAATTATGGACTGTAGCAATGACTGTCTCCACTACATTTTAGACTTTCACATCCCCCACAATGACTTTAGTGATGGTGGGGGAAGAGGCACAAGTGTGGCCCTTCAGAGTGAGTTTTCTTATTTTGCAGAGGGTCCAAGATGCCAAGTGCTACCTCAGGAGAGCCAAGCCCTTTACAGAGGCAGCAGATGCAGTTCAGCATTGCTCATTCTGTTGTGCTTCAACTCTGACCACGGAAGCTCGAGCTCTTGGGACAGAAAGTGCTCTGTTTACACTCAGGCCTTGGCATTTTTCCTAAGGGTACCAATTATAATGGTGTTTTTTGTGATATGGGCACACATCCATTATGAATTGGCTTGCACCCACCAACTCATTTTGTACAGGCCATCCATCAGATGGCAATGATTCCCATTCGTGTGCAATGTTAAGGAAATCTAGATCATTACCAGCAGAATAATGAATTCCCTAGAATTGTTCCATTGTGCAATTATATGAAGTATGCTAAGAGAAAGGGCAGTTTCTCAATAAAGTCCTCCTTTTTATTTTCCTGAACCACAGGAATGATAGATTATTAATCATGATTAATGCTCAGTTAGAGTGAATTATAGTGGAGCAGTGCCTGGAAATCCCAGTCTGCTTGGTAAACTCATTTTCTTGCATAATAGGAAACTTACCTTGCGTTTAAGAGAACCCAAACAGATG
This sequence comes from Acridotheres tristis, assembly GCA_037013685.1. Classification (NCBI taxonomy): domain Eukaryota; kingdom Metazoa; phylum Chordata; class Aves; order Passeriformes; family Sturnidae; genus Acridotheres; species Acridotheres tristis. The sequence goes on along the minus strand of CM072899.1, from coordinate 4,540,070 downwards.
AAGATGAAAGCAAAGGAACCCCCCATTTAATATAATTAAAAGAAAAATTTAATAGATACATACATTCTTAGTCTGACACTATTGAACTTTTTTTGATACTGTACAAGCATAATAGGAGAAATACAATTGCAAACATCTTAATTGTTCCCGTATTTTGCTTTCTTCCTGAGAACCAAAGTCTTCTAGAGCTCAGCTGTAGCACTCAGCCTGAATCCCTAAGCAGCACTGGAGTTAAGGCAGAGTTGTGCATTGTCTGGACATTTGGAAGATGTTGGTTGTTTTAGTTGATGACTGCTCGAGAGAATACAAATGATCAAAGTGCTTTAGGAAGCAAAGTCGAATGAGGTAATATAAAATATTCCATCCCTATATCTGGGGATGGACATGGGATAATTTTTGCCAGCCCCAGATGTAAGGGACTCATTGTACATGGAGAGTAAGGCACCAGATTGACATTATGGAAGGGCTCATGGTCAGCCAGAGAACTTAGTATCCTTTGAGATAACTGATCTTTAAACTTTTGTAAGCCCCCAGAGGCTTTCCCAGTATTTAGCAAACATCAATTCCCCTAAAGTTTACATCCTAATCAGTATTGTGTTCTGGGAACAGAGTGAAAGGAGGTGAAAAGACATTTTTGTCTCAAGGATGAGACTGCTGGGTCATTTCCAAGAGGAGATCCTTAGAGAGCATCCCATGGTCCTTTCCTGTGGAAGGTAGCATTGCAGCTCTGCGTTCTTCTCTCTGTCTCTCTCTTCCCCCAGGCAATCTGTCAGTGCATTTCTGGTGCCGGGGAGAGGCGGCGTGTCGGAGCGCTGTTCCCGTTTGCAAAATGGGAAACTTCTATTTGTTGTTCCCAGGAGCTGGTTTCACTCACTGACATCTCCCCGGGAGCACAGCTGAGTCCAACGTGTTCCCAACAGCCATCCACCCAAACGCCTCCCACTCCAGCACCCAGACCTTCCTTCCCAGTAAATAAAAAAAAAAATACAGAGACAGCCTCGAATTGTTCCAAATGCTTCGGTTTCACTGGAATGTCTAGCCACTTTCAGATCTGATAAATGGGTATTTTTCTGCACTAGGAAGACAGTGGGAATAGGATGGTTTTTCAAAGAGTTTCTGGAATAGTTAATGGAAAAGTCTGACTGGCTTTCTCTGGTGTCAATATGTTTAAGTGTTCCTGTGTGTCATGACAATACAATGTTGCAATTAACAATTTTATGACAGAAAACAAAGTTATCATAAACTGCTGTTGTATGAAATGACATGTTTTTCAACTTTCATTGCTCAAAAAAGTCTCAAAAAATCTACTTCCTAAAGCAGAAAACTGAGAAATGTGCCCTTGTACGCTTTAGGAAAGGAGATATTGCTGGATTATTTAAAACACCACCATTCACTACAACAGCAGCTCTGAATATATCCCAGTGTGATTCCATTCACATTGCTGGGACATCCTGTTTAATCATGGCTATAGTAATTCTGTCTTTGACCTTACCTGTGCTGTGTAGTAGACATTACCTCAGTATACCAACCTATGGATTACAATACAAAAAAAAAAATCTTTTGAATAATGATTCCTAGGAAAAGAGTTGGAAAAAATTCCACATTTGTGCCAAAAGGCCCCAGTCCAGTTCCACAGCTGAATGAAACTTCACTTGCCATGCATTATGCTGATGTGGTCAATGTGGGTTTTTTTGCAGACTCAGAACAGGAAAAAGACATCTTGGCTTGGAAGGCAAGTTCCCAATCTCTGATTCCCTCACTGACAACTTTTTGGGGTATGCCACCCTCTGGTTTCCTCTCTTGAGCCCTGTCCAGCCTTTGCACATGAAATCTCCCCTTTTGGAGACTGGCATCAAGAGCAAGGACTGCCAGTGTACATGTTTATTGGTGCTTCTCTAGGAAATGGTATGTGGAACAAGCTTCCCTCTTTTCTAACTCCTAAATGCCTCAGGTCGGAGTTTTTATTCATAAATACCCACATGCCACATTGTCAAGGACAACCTGTGGTTGGATAGAATGGATAGAGTGATGCAAGCCTCTGTGGCCTGGTAAGTAGCACTGAGAGTTTAGCTTAGCTTAGCTTTGGAAGATTTAAGACCAAAATTCTGTGGGAGAATGCAAATTGAAGCATTAAAAGTCAGCATTGCCCATCCTGGGGTGAGTGACCCAAACCAGTGCCTCCTAGATGGCAATGGGTTGTGCTGTGGGGTTTGGGTCCAGACCCAAAACAGTCCCAGCAGGCTGGGACTGCAGTGGAGATGAAGGACTAATGATTTAATTCCTTTAGGTGACTACAACCCATAATGTGACAATGTCAAATAAGCAAATCTCTTCTATTCTCCACCAATGTCCTGGAAGGAGCAGACAAATGATGTGTTCTGGGCTGCTCCCTGCATTGCTGAGGTTTGTTGTCTTCCAGTCACTAGGCTTTGTAAGACACCTGGAAAAAAGTTGTTAGTGGTTCTACTTCTTGCTTTCTGATTTTTTGTAAACATGAGTTTTCCAGAAGAGGGGTAAGGAAAGGAAATACACATGATTTTTTTTTCCCATTAAATATTTGTGCACCAGGAGTACTCTGATTAATAAACAAGTGGCTTCAATGATTTTAGAAATGCTTAATATCCCAGTATCTTGCCCAGAATCTTTGTTTGGAATTCCACAGGCACTTCTGCACTGAGATCAGTGGGGTTTGGAGAGAAATTTTAGAGCTTATTCAAGGCAAACACTGACTTAGATGTTAGTCTATAAATACCTAATGTGAGCAAACAACTCTGTATTTTCCTCTGTGCTTAATACCTGTGTTCTGCACCCTCAGGCAGCTGAATTTACATGCTTTTGTTGTCATATGTGTAATGTGCAACATGTATTTCTTTTTATTAATCAGCCTTGCCATCAGAAAATATAGAGGGAGTTTGAAAACACAACCAGGATAGATACTGTCATTTTGTAATCTTTTGTGCACAGGTGGAGATGCCTGTTTGCACCAGAATAGGTGGAAATATTCTATTTCTTGCAGAAGTCTTACCAAGGAAAATCAAGCAAAGGAGTTGCTGGCTATCCACGAGGTAATTCTCCTCTGGAAGTGGGAAGTCAATTCCCATTTAGGCTAATTACACTTAAGGAACCCTTTCCTATAACTAATGAACAATAGGCATAACCTGTTATTACATAACCATGGACCAGCACATTAATACACTGTCGAATTGCACTACCCTGTGAAAATGCTTCCTCCACAAAATTCACTGGAGATTTTTAGTGACATTTGCTGTAATTACCAGTAGCATGGTTCCTAATTCATTGAATTTTTTTTCAGCCTATACTGGGCATATAAGAGTGTTTTAAGAGATTGAATAAATAAATTTTTAATTATAAAATGATGCTATATCATAAATTATTTATAATAACCAACAATACATGTTTAGGTATGAATCCATTAGGAAGATGAACTAATATATATATCAGTCCTAAAATAATGTCCTAATTTGTTCTGTGTTTATGAATGGAGGAATCAGTGTTTAAAGCAATTAAAGGTTTATAAAAGCTTAGATTGACAGTGGGTAAAGCAGCGAGCACACTTGGCACTTAGGAATTCTGTTGTCATCTATGGCAGAGAAGACCCTTTTTTGTCCTTTATTGGTTTCAGCAGTTTGTGATATCATGCCACCAGAATGGTACAGATATAGAGACCTCCAGGAAGAGAGCAACAAGATGCACATAGTCCTCATTGGCAAAAACTCTGGCTATGATTAATATTAAAAAAAAAAAAAAAAAAATCTCCTTTGTAATCTGTCAGGTAGTTTTGAGGAATAATTTTCCAATTAGCGATAGCAGACTTCTGAAATCTCCATGGCGAGCTCCAGGCACTCCCCAGTCTCGTGGCAGGACTCAAAGAGGCTGCAATCAATGTCACAGTCACAGTTGCAGTCGTTGTTGCCGTGGTCTTCGTCGGAGGTCTGGTAATATCTATTGGATGGACAACAGGTATCTGTCAGCCAATGTTCACAGGTATCAGGCAGCATTATAAGAAAGTCCCAAAACTGGCAGAACAAGCAGGCCAGGATAAGTGTTGCGCATTCATCTAAGAGAAAGGAAAAGCAGGGAGATGTAAGAACAAGTGTAAGCTGGGATGACCCAGGTTTAGGCCAGTGTGGCTACACAGAAGTGAGAGGGGTGGGCTAAAAATACATTGATCATAACTACTTCCACAGAGACGGGTGAAAAGTTTAATTTCTCATTTTTTTGCTTTGAAAAAACAACAGCTGTATGGAAAGAATTTGAATGGAAATATTCTGTGGCAATGAAATCCAGAAGAACAAGACCTTTAAACCAAATTTTATCTTCTCATGCTCAGACAGCAAGGAGGCTGGAGAGGCACGAGAAGATGGGAGGGGACACAGCCAGCTGACCCCAGCTGGCTAGAAGGATATTCCAAACCATATGGCATCAATATAAATTATGGAGAAAATGAGCAGGGGTTTCTGACTGGACATCAGTTGGTGAGTGGTGAGCAATTGCAATATGCATCCCTTGTTTTGTATATTCTAATATTTATTATTATTATTAATTATTATTATTATTTTCTTCCTTTTCTGTCCTATTAAACTGCATTTCTCTCATCCCACGAGTTTTCTTCCTTTTACCCTGCTAGTACCCCCATTCTGCAGTGGGGCAGTGACTGAGGGGTAACAGGTAACACTGGAGTTTATTTTCACTTTCACAAGAGTCTGCACTAAAAATGTTTGAAGACCACCAAGGACAGGGAGGGACAGCAGACCTGGAGAAGAGCATTCAGAGAGGGGAGTGTGCTGGCCAAGTCTCAGCTCAGGCTCCTGCCAACTCCCCACCCAACAGGGTTCTCACCTTTTCATTCACAAATGTCAATTCTTCAAAGGAGACAAAAGTTTGGAAAATAGATTATGTAAGATGTGTGTTTGGAGCCAGGGAATATTCCTGAAAACCTGGTCACCATGGCTAAAGTTCTGTGCTATGTTTGTGCCCTCCCAAAATCAACTAATTAACTCTGCACAACCTCCAGCATCTGGGGAGGCTGCTCGGGCACAGCAGGTGTGAGATTCCAACTGTGTGAATCCAGTTGGAGCACAAACCCAGACCTTTCCTTTTTTTTTTCCCCCCTTCTTGTTTTTGGAAAGGAAAAAATGCCTTCAACAATATCAATGCCTTTTCATTGGTTCTTTCAGGAAAGCATATGGTTATAACCACATTTCTTGCCCTAGGATGACTAACTGTGAACTCATTCAACTGCATTGGTTCTGTTGTGGCATTTTCTAGCTCATGTAACATTAAGTTCACTGCCAGGAAGTTTCCAGAATTATCCTTTTTTTTTTTTTTTTAGAAAGCTTTCTTGATGAAAAACAGAATTTACAAAAAACACATTCCAGCTTCTTTATTAAAAAGGCAGTTAAAGCAGGTAGCAAGAACAAATAGCATATGACTGAACTTCTAAGTGGCATATCATCACCAATGTTATCAATTTTAATACTTATTTAAATATGTCAAGATCTATTTAGGTTCAGACAAGCACAACTAACTTCTAAGTCAGTTCTGTCAAATAAGAATGACTAGATTTTGGTGATACTTAGTCAATTCATGCTTATATTTTTTTCTAGCTAAATGAACTGAAATAATTATAAAATTGAAACATTTAATAAGGTGACACCACTGCATTTAATTGTATGAAATTTACACTGTAGAAAATTTAATCATTTTATCCAGTAGTCCTTGGTGTAATTAAGACTATTCTTTTTAGATCCCTTATGTTTATGAAATTTCTTTCCTATACATAGATGTGAGAGACAGAATTCAAAATTATGTCTTAATTAAGGATTTGGCATTTTTTTTTCTTCTTCTCCAAAGATCCATTTTTTAATAACAGGGTTTTTTTTTCCCCGAATGTGTTAACCATAATGGTGCTTATGTAATCTGGAGAGAATAGATATGATTCTTAGGGCTTCATCCAGGAAAGAGAGCACACAAAAAGCACAAGATTTTAATAATAAAGTAATGTTTCAGCACAGACTCTGTGATGTGCAGTAAAGATGCTTTTAAATTCCCATCAGAGCACACACCATGAACTGTGATAATGGATGTAACACATTTCAAAAAATCTGCATGTGTGAGGCTTTTTGGTCCTATTTTAAGTGGGGTAATGTATATAAATAATAGATATTAGCAATTAGACATCCATTCCTATGCATTCATTTATATATTTGAAAATAAATTAGCCACAAACTGCATAAAAGAAGATGCAATCTCTTGTTTTCCTCTCTGTTTTCCCTGCTGTTTGCCAAACGGCATTACTGCGTTTATCTCCGTGAGAACAATGACCTCAGCTCTCATTCTCTACATCAGTAGATTAATTAGCACAAAAGAAGAATTTATAATAATTTTTCTAGCATGCCTCATCTCTAAGTTTCCCTGCTCTTGTTTGGTGGCATCTGCTCACACAGATGATGCCCTGAACAACTCTGGTCCAAAGCTTGCTGAAGCCTTTCTGGTCATCCTTGGTGAGACCTACGAGTGTTGTATTTTCTCTTGTCTGAGCACAGGGGACAAAATAATCACCAATTTCCTCATCTATTGCTCTGCTTTCAGAGGTTCTCCAAGCACCAGCAAACAGGATTTGGCCTCATGTATGTGGAATAAGCAGTAAGTTGTCAGAGTGGAGTGAGCTGAGTATGCAGTGACAACCACAAATCTGTCTTCCTTTGGTTTTCTTGGCTTCTATCCAACCCTTAACATTATTAATTAAGCACAGATTGGGGTTTTTTTTTTGTTGTTGTTGCTAATTTCCTTCACGTTTAGCTTTTTTAAGGAGAATGAAATCTGTTATTTGCATCACATGGTACACACCTGTGTGCCAGTAGTTGTTGAGATAGTCCACAAACTCAAAAATAGGGAGTGTCTGGACATGAGGACAAGTCCCTTGAATAAAATAAATACTTCAAATCCTTCCTTGAAATTAAGTGTATTCCAATAGATGTATCAGAGACATCCCTTTTGTAAGGATCTGTGACACAATGGAGATGTTAATGATTCCTGGAGAACAGGGCACTTTATTGAGTTGATCTGTATTTAGAAATGCTTAATTTAGGAATTGTTAAATGATATGCACGACAGATCCCAGCTCCATTGGATATAACACACTAATCCATTATTGAAAAAGGCACTCAAAAGAAACTTCTAAAATACTTCACAGAGCCTTTTTTTAACATCCACTGGAATAAGCAGGAATAGATTTATCTGATACTGACACTGGTGCCTCTGTGCAAACACTCATTACTGAAGTACAAATGCTCTGTGGCACAATAGGCTCTAAGCTCCTCTTCTATGACTTTAGTATCACTGACAATTTAAGATCATCTTCTAGAAATTCTCATCTATCACACAAATGTCTGCAGGGCAACTTAACATTGCTTTTGGCAATGTTCTTGAACCTCCTGTTCAACATTTAATTTCGAGTTGGTTATACATAGTTCTTTTGCAGTGGGCATTATTTAGAAATCAGCTCAAATGTGATCTGTTTTATAAAACATACCGTCACTGTCTCTCTGATGTACTGATGCATCATCTTCAATGTAAGTGAATTCTCTGCATTTCTCCAGGGAAGCAATGGATGATCTGCTTGCATCTGACAATTTCTTCTCATTTTTGGTGCCCTTTGATGAAGTGTCTGTGATGCTGAATTCTGCGACAGAACTCATAACAATACCTTTCATAGGCTTTTCATCTGTGTGTTTTTCATTTGTAAGCTGGTTATCTGGTGGGATTAGGAAAAAAAAGAGACTGTGATACCAAGGCAGAGATCTGAAAGAATAACATATGCAGAATTTTCAAACGTACAGTTGTTTACTTCCAAGGCCTAACCCTTCTTACCTAATGATTTCAGTCTCTTTACAGAGGTTTATTCATAGTAAAGGTATTTGTGAACTTGCCTTCTAAGGTTTTCTCTTAAACCCAGAGGACTTAGAGGCTAAGTAATAATTCACTTCCAGTGGGTGGGATCAGGTTTGGAAAGAAAACAGAACTATTGCCTCGGTTGACATATATTTCGAGTTTGATATCCTAACTTCAATTTGCAACATAAAAGAAGGCAAAACAACCATCTTGTTATTTTTTAACTGGAACTTTGTTTCCCTAAATTAACAGCCAACAATGTGCATGTAGGCGGTACCTGGATGCAGATGTGCCAGCTCACTGTGGCTCATAATCTTGTAGCAAAGACAGCCAGATGGTCTCTGTTTAGCATCCAGATTCCTTATTTCATAACTTCATCCCCGCTTGTGTTGTTGGTCTGGAAGTCAACTAGGAGATGGGATACTTCACATGCTGTCAGCATGCCAGAGAGGCAGCTCAAAAACCAGAGGGAGAGCTTAATTTTAAGCCCCAACTAGGGGAAAGGTTAAGACGAGTCCTGAGTTCAATTTATTCTTGAAGAACTTCTCAGGCACAGATAAACACGGGTTGATATATAGTTTCACTCACTCTCTGAAGTGATCAAGTGGCCAAGAAACACAGTCATTCTCTCCATGACAGGGATGATAAAACCTCATCAGTTCTTATCTATAGCTGATTAACTCCTGCACCTCACATCAAGCACAGCCTCACTTTTTATCTCACTGAAATCTTGTGATATGCTTGCTCTTGAGCTATATACAGAAAATCAATCTTTACAAACACCTCAGTTTTGCAAATGCTACTTTCTGAGAGGAACAGTAAGTGATCTAAAGTGGTTTGTCTGCACTTGGCTGCAAGGAGCCTGAAGAGAGGCCCTGCATATCTCTTGGTTTTTAGGTACCTTTGACTTCTGACACATGTTAAAGAAAAGCCAGGAAAAGGCTGATAGAGAGTGAAACCTTGCTGAGACTGCAGCTATTCCCACAGTATCCTCGCAGCCAAGAGGAGGAAATGTGGATGGGATGGACGGATTGCAGGGTAAGTGAAAACCAGTGGAACCATGAGGCTTGAAGAGGGGGGAAGCAAGGATTTGGGAGATAAGTGATATCTAGTTCAAGTCCAGTGAAAGCACTGAAGTGGTGAGGGGTCTGGAAGACTTTCTGTGTGAGCAGAGGCTGGGGGGCTGGCTTTGGCTGGCCTGGAGGAGAAGGCAAAGAACAGTGTTGGAGATGCTTTGTTCCCCTCCAGAGCCAGGGTAAGGGAGAAGCCAGACCCCAACTCCTCCCAGCAGTGCACAGACAGAAAATGCAGAGAGGGTATTGTCAGAAGCTGCAGCTGGCAACTGGAACTTCCCAGGGAATGAATTCCTCATCATGGGATGTGTAAAGCACCAGAACAGACTGCAGCAAGGCTGTGGTTGTGTGAAGAGCTCAGCTGGGCATGGACCCCAGCAACCTGCTCTTACTACAGGTCCTGATAGAGGCCAAGCAAGGTGATTCTAGAGTCCTTTCCAAGCTAATTTTTCTATCATTTCTATGCATTTACTTACAGAATGAGTGAGCAATTAATTTAAATTTCTGCTCATAGTCAGGTTTCATGCCATTGTAGATCATTTTTACCTAGTGAAATATGTAGAAGCAGAAAAGCTAGGTAGAGGTTAGTAGAGTAAGATCTTGGGATAAGATAAGCATAAAACCTAGGCTATAATTTTCATTTTAAATCACTGCTTTAAAATTGTGAGCTGGCAGAGGTATTGTCTTGATTTTTAAGTCGTAATGACAACAAAGTCTACTGTGATGGAAATGTGAATTTCCCTGTCTTGGGGAGTTTACAGTTGGCCTTGGGCAGAGAGTGAACAATGGAGTGGAGGCAGTAGGAGAGCAGTGGCACAGAGAAGAGTCTCAGAAACCTATAACTGTCAGGTTTTGTGAGCTTTATGATGAAGGAAATCCACAGGCAAGATGGGAAGGGCAGAAGAGGCAGTGGCTCCACTGGGTGTGACCCAGCAGTGCAAAGCACAGCAGTTCTCCCCTAAGGTTGTACTTTGGTGACAGGAAATCAGCATTCGGGGCTATGCATGTGTGGGTTTGCCTATCTGTGATGAGTTGTTGATGGTTTCCACCTCAGAGTAAGCAAATACAGGTTTGTTTGGTTTTTTTTTCCCTTCTCTGACTTCTTGGCCAGCCTCATCAGTCCAGAATGTGAAAACTCATGTATTGTGGATATCCTTACATGTACAGTCATGTCTGTTTTCCAGTATTTATAAATCAATGACATTCCACAAGTTTGCTGCACTTTCACTCAATAACAAACCATCTCCAGGGAAAGTTGTGCTGATTAAAGCAGCAGAGCTCAGGAGGAAGCAATGTCCTTCTTATGCATTGGATTTATTGGATAACAATTGTTTTGTGACAAAAGACACAAGCCCTACCTGTTATTCAGGTGCCAATATTACAAATGGGTCCTGTTTTTTCTCACTGAGAGCAACACCCAGGCTGAGCCTTTGGATACACAAAGATCAGATCAAAAGGCTTAGGTAAGAATAACTATTATTTTCCACTTTCAAAATCTGCCCAAAAATCTAAACTAGGTATGTTTTAATTCATGATATATCTGTCGAATTCCCCAATTCTGCAACAATACAATGGCCCACTGAATGCATTTAAGCATTCAAGAAGCGAGACTGAAAAAAAGTCTGACAGAAGTAATCAGTAAATGCCAGACTAACATTTACTGTATCCACCGACTTCTACTATTCATACTTTGAGTCAATTTTTATTCTTGAAGTGCTGTTGAAGAGAAATCAAAACCAGAAATAGAAAAGCATAGACATAACCTGAATTTTTCAATACAGCACCATCAAACAAAAGGGTAACAAAAGCTGTCACTCAGGGACTCTTCTGTTTGTTAAAGCATACTACATCTTGGAAAATACAGTACATTTTAGTGTCAGACTCTTAGTTTGAAGAGCTCCCTTTCAGTAATGTTATACTTGTCTTGTACAGCTAGATCAAGTCTTCATGCAATCACTGTAACAAGCAACTTGCTATGACAAGCGAGATCCTTGCTTCCAGAAAACACTGCGGGAGAGGCTAAAGCAGTGTACAATTATAGGTCTCCATTTCATTTTTATGCAATTACCTTCAGTTCAGCTGTGGGTCCATCTACATTATGTCTTTTATCAATTTAATGTTTGCACAAAGTGTCTGAAGAAATAAAGATTGTGCTAGGCCAGCAGAAAAAAAAAAAAAAAAAAGGTGGTTATCACTTTTTTTTTCCCCCTATTATAGTTCGTTGCTGGATGGAACAGTAGTAGGTTGAGAATTTGGAACAAATAGATGTAGCCAAATAGGCTTAAAAATATATTACTTACTACTGATACTATTTATGATTACTGTTAAATGAGAATGTAAAAAAACCCTAAATTACAATTAGAGATGGGAAGAGGGTCAAACTTTGCTACTCTCTTTTAAGAGCCTGCGTTCAGCTTCAGATGTCCACATATGTCTGTGTTTTTAACATATAGAAATCAACAACTGAAGTGAACTTAAAGGGAAAAATAAGTGTATCATGATGAAGAAATCTCAGATTATTCAGTGTTAGACTGTTAGGCAGAGGCTGCTAAAGGTACACCCCCACAATGTGCCATTTTTAAATAGTATGAAGTAGCAACTTTCTTCCTCACATGGGGAAGCTGGGACTCGCCTTGGCTGTTGCAGTAGAAGACTGGGATCGTTCACCCATGTTTGTAATAAAGATAGTCTCAATACTCACATGGAATTTCTTTTTTCTTTTTCTTTTTGGAGTTGGGCGATTCAGATGGCTGACTACAGTGTCTAAATTGATGAAAGCACAAAGCAAATCACTTACTTTCCACTGATGCCAGCCCCAGATCCCTCTGGTTAATGGGGAGGAGCACTGATACCAAGACTGGCATTTGCAGTATGTCCCCTGACCTCTATTTCTCTTCTGAATTTAGGCACAAACCAGCATCTTGCAGTCCTGGAGAAGAGGAGTCTTCAGTTTCCCTGCATGCTTCTGAAACTGGATTTAGTATAGAGGCATACGAGGGCTCTAAGTCTAATTTTGATAAAGGACAGAGGTGCTCTCTTCTGCTGAACAGGGACTGCAGCAATGCAGGTAATCCAAAGCAGCTCTTGGAACAACTGTTTAGGAGGAGACTCCACTGGAGGAGAATTGATCTCTGACCCTCCTAGGGCTCATCCACATCTTACAAGCCAAGGATGAGGGAGCCTGTGGCTCTACTCAAGGCTGGCATTTGTTCCAAATCCATCCTGGCAGTCGCCCTTTGCCTCAAGCCCCTGTAGCAAGGAGTCCCAAGGGTTAATGCTAAACTGTGTGGAAAACTGTAGTAGTTTAGGACCTGCAACTTTTTAATTTTCCCCTGAGGCACGTTGGTGTATCTGCGAAAGCACCAAGGGAATGCCCGGCTGCTCTCCCTGCCATTCATTATCCTGTGCCCTGCTGTCACTACCTGTCTGTTTAATGTATCACATGCTCATCACTGGAAGAGCTGTGTGCCATGTCCATTCAGTCCCAATATGATACAGGCAGAGCTACATCAGAGCTGATGGATGAAAACTTGTACGTATGAAGGCTTGATCTGAACTCACTTGGTTTGAAAGGACGCATAGAACGATGAAACCCAAACCTCAGGGTTTGACAGCAGTGCTTCAAAAAAGCAAAGAAAAAAAAACAAAAAACTTTTTCTTGATTGTTTAAGGGATACAATAGTCTGCCAGGGATGGAGTATGTCTGCATGCATGGGGCCAGGAGCTTACCTGGATGATGATCCTCACTGCTCGGTGTCACCCCAGGGAGGGCCAGTAGAGGCAGGGAGCTGGTGCGACGGTCTTGGTGGAGAGAAGAAAACAAAATTGAAGAGGGATAAATGTCAAATAAAAGTGGTTTGGCACAACTATCACCCTTAGCCACTTAGTGGCAGTCATTGACTTCAGGAGTTGTTGCTCTGAGGTCAAACAGAAGCAAGTGCGCTTCCTTGCAGAGGGAGGTTACGTGGCATGGTGCACTGTTTGTGTTACTCTCTGTCTCATTTCAGCAAAGGAAGCAAAAGATAAAACAAGAGAAAGTTTCACCCAAGAAGAGGTGAAGAGGATCACTGGCAAACACAGAAATTCAGGTAGGTACAGAAAATTTTAGAGCTGGGAGGTCTGAGATGAAATGTGGGGCATCATCCATGCCCAAGCACCACAGAAACTTTAGATGAGGCTCCCAAATCATCAGCAAAGGAGAAGCGAGGAAATTTAAGCCCAAATTCCAACCTTCATGGCTTGGCAGTCTTGGTGGATGAGATGCCCAAGGTCCCAGTGGTGGCAAACCCAGGTCCCCACACGGAGCAGTGCTGAGCTCCTCCACCTCGGATGCGCCTGCCAGGCTGTTCACTCCATGCCTAAGGCTTGGAGGCTTAAATCTTCTTTCCTTCTCTCTCCAAGTGTCAGGGAGGCAAAGTAGGAGGGGGTGTGGGACTATCCCAGCAGTGAGTGCAGCAGATGGAGCAAAGCCCCTGGGCGCTGCTGTTGCCCACATGGGAGAGGCTGGAGGGAGCGTGGGCGCCGTGGCCCATCAGAGGGAGCTGCTCCAGACCAATATATCACGGGGGCTTTCAGAGATTCCTGCCCATTACATTTTGCTGAGCTCAGGCAGAAGGATGCAGGGGATTTGGAGACTGTTTATTTTTGTCATAACGAAACAGGAAATAGTACACAAGGCTATAAATATATCCCGGGCTTCAGATGACATCATGAACTCATGCAAGTGTTTCACTGCTGATTTACGATGATGGACTGGTAATTCACAGGAGCTTTGGGTTTACTTTATTTTGCTGTTGCAGTAACAAAGCTAATGGTGCAATCCCGGGAGGGGGTATTTTATCAATAGTGAATTTTTGACCTCATTGCATACATTTTAACTTCATGAATTAGTGACCTAGCTAACTGTAAAGCCTTCTATAGGCTTATTGTAAATCTATCACAGGACTGGCAAAAACTTCTGGCCCAGATCCTAAGCTCTGACAGGCATGTGTTGATGGACTGCATAGCAAGCACTTCCACTAATATTTCTCACTAATTATACCATATATTAAGAAAAAATGAATGAAGCCAATGTTTATATGCCGCTTTAACTGTTTTTCATATAAGAAAGCAACACAATCCCTAATAAATTTTCACCTTCAATATTTCTATTCATTATAATTTTTACCGTGATGAATGAAGTTAGAACTGGAGAGGGAGGGGGTTCATCTTGAAATCTGTTCAGTGAATGACTGAATTTACTTCCCTTCCCCAACTTGTGTCGAGGAAGGAGGGAACAGATGGACACAGGAAGAAGAGGGAGGCGAGTGCGGAACGAAGGAGATGGGTGAGGAACAGATGGAGTCAGGAGAAAGTGAAGAGGAGAGTCAGCAAGGATGGTAGAAAAGTTTTCCACTTGACCTTGAGTTGAAATGAAGATCTGCATGCAGCATGGGGCAGCTAGATTTTTGGGATGCATCCTTTTTTCTCTCCATGGCACTTAAGCTCTGAGGTCTTGTGGGCCATCCCAGCAGCTCAGTGCATCCCAGGGGATTTGCAGAGCCAGGACCTGGACTTTCCCTAGGGATCACCTGCTGCAGAAGGGCACCTGCACTGTGTTGAAGTCCCATAATAGTAAGAGCAGGAACAAAAATGGGTTGGGATGTCATAATTCTCCCAGGCATCCCAGCCAAGCCAGAAATTGGAGTTTATAATTTTGAAGAGGTGTACTACACCCAGTTTGTTAGGACCCAATTGCCAAAATACTCAGAGTAATTTATGATTTTACCTGCTTAAAGCAAGACATTCGAGATGGCCTGATTTTCAGAATATGCTGAGCATCTGCGTTTTGATGTATATTGAATTATATATCCCAAATCACTAGTAAGTCCTGGAAAATCTTGATTGAATTCTTAATTCTGTTAAATTGCCTGCATATACTCCACTGGTTCTGGCTTTGCTAGCTAAAGAATGGAAGAGGTGAAAGCTAAATATTGGCCATGTGTGTCATTCCCTTTGAAGAAAATGGGAGCCATGTGCACTCACCTAACAGCAATGTTTGGCCCCAACTCTGATTTCACAGCTGGGCCCTAACTTCAGGAATGCCAAAGCACTAAATGACTCAATTGGAGTAATCTGATCAATGTTGTATTTTCACTGTGGATTTAAAGTGCACACACAGCAAGAGCAGAGTTGGTTTTCTTCTCTCTCAAAATCACTTTTCTCTGCAGATTTGATAGCATAAATATGAAGTATTGCTCTCATCACACAAATAAGTGAAATGGCAGAAAACGTATGTCAAATGAAATGCACAACATTATGTCCTTTTTGCTTTTTGGAGGCTGTTTAAGAAAATGGTTTCATTAATTTTGACTGAATAAAAGGTTCCTTTAAGGGATTTCAATAGGTGACATGAAAAATGTTAATACGAATGATCAAGACAATGGAGGTTAAAACTGTTTTGAAAATATGTTTCTTTTATAGATCTCGGCTGTTGGAAGAGTTACAGAATAAATATACGGTAGTGCTGACATTCAGTGCTGTTTCATCTTAGCAAAGAGTTTTTAATAAAGAAAATTCTTTTCAAGGAATGCTTTCTGCAGCCAGTCTTCAAAAAGAGGTTTTCCCCCCTCCCAGTTTAATAAAATTAAAGTAATTTATGTCATATTGATATGTCGATATGTTTTTCAATAAACTTTTTCACGGATTTTTTTTAAATTCTCTTCACTTTAAAAATTATAATTATATGTCTTCCTCCCACTTTGAAAATGGCACAAGGTGCTCATTTGCAGAGCTCTACTGTTCAAATCTTCACTGAGAATAGAAATGTCATGACTCAGTTAACAATGCTTTATTATTCACATTGATCTTTTTTTATAGTGTTCTTTATCTCAAAAACATTGTAAATCAGATATCTTCCTCCCACTCTTTTGTTCATTTGCAAATTTTTATTATTCTAGTTTAAAAAAGCAATGGAGTGTCAAGAGTCAGTGTATATTGTTTATGTTCTTTTTTGCTTTAAAATTACTTTTAACTATAAAAAGTAAGATGTATAGCATAAAAAAAAAAGGCTGGATTTAAGGATGCTTAAAAAAGAATTGAAGGGATCAGTGTGAATTTTATGCTGTTCTCTTACACCTTGGAGTTGTAACGACTTTGCAAGAAGGGGGACTGAGCAATTTATGAAAAGGTTTTTATGTGCTAAGTCCAAAGTCCCTGTTGCATCAGACATCATCATCTGCGTTGAAGGCTGGACATAATTCATGCCCTAAATGACCACAATAGCAAAATTCACAGTGTGTTCACTGGCTGGTTTGCAGGGCCTGCCCAGAGCCCTTCCTGTCCATCTCTCCCTGTCACAGCCTGCTGCTCCTCAGGAGCCCTTGGATGATAAACACCAAGATAAATCACTGAATTTTCACAGGAACATCACAGCTTTGGGACCAAGTGTTAACTGCAGCAGAAACACAGCATCAGCTGGTCAACAGGCAAGGCAATCCCAAAATCCATGGGGCTGGGAGTGGGATACAGCTGTGCACCCTTCAGGAGAGCCTCATCAGAGCCCTCAGGATTTGTCTGTAGAATGGCTCTCCCAAATTCCCCTTCAGCCACTAGTTTTCTTTCCCGATCACATTTTTCTTTAGGTCCATATTTCTGTCCTAGTGGTCTTGGCTTTTTGAAATGGCATCCATGAGATAAATCTATTACAGGAATTGGGGTTAGTCCAGGCAGCAGCAGGATTTTATGGTATTTCACAAGCTTCTTGCCGTTAAGTAATTTTTAAAAAATCTTCTCCCTGTTTTGAATTTCATGATCAGAGCATCCTGGCACCCTGTTGTTATTCCAGCATGTCTTGGAAGAGATCATCCTCTCTGGGAGTCACTGAGATGGAGTGGCTATATCTGGAGTTGTATTTAAGCCCCAAACTGGATTTTTTTTGGCTTATTGAATTATAGAGTGGTTAGGAAGGGACTGAAAGACCCTAGTCTTCTAGGTCTAGATCTAGCTCTAACCACCACCATGGGCAGGGACACTTTCCACTAGACCCTGTGGAATCTGGCCTTGAACACTCCAGGGATGGGGAGGACCTTGTAGGTGTGTAGTGGCCCTATTACATGAAACAGCCCTAAGAAGTGTTGTAAATGGAGCCAAAGTCTGCTTTCCAAATTCTTTTGTTTCTTTCTTTTTGTTTAAAACTGCACACTGCTGACATTTGCTAAAAGGGATAATTAAAAAACTCAGAAGTAAGTCACAAACTGAACCTGAACTGAAAACACACTGCCCTGTCCTTCCCCTTCGAAGTGGAGGACTTACAATGCTTGTTTTTATTAATGTCAATAGGTCACCCAGTGACCATATGGCTGTGCCAGCCCCTGTCCTCTTCCCCAGGCTGGGATTTGGGATGCACAGCACCACACAGAGCCCCTGAGCCCACCCTCAATGGGTGCTGGGGCAGATCCATCCCACTGCTCATGGACAGCTTCTTGTTGTTTTGCAGGCCTAACTCAAACCTCTCAAATTCTCTTTGTTCCTCACTGCACAGAGTGAAACTGAAGGGTTTGATGTATTGTCTCATCTGAATTGACATTGTTGTTTTAAAAGCAGAGAAAAAGCAAACTTTTATAATTTTTATTGTTGTTGCCTCAATGCCACTGCTGCATTAATTCACTCTTCCTTCCTCTCAACATTAACTCACCCTACAATGAGGTTAAGGTTGTCTGCCAATATGATCAAGTTTCAGAAACAAAATCCTAACCTGAGCTGAATAGCCAGAAGTGGCCGGGTCTTTATTTAATATGCTGGCACAGTAATGAAAGGTAGGTCTCACCCATGGACATCCTTGTGTAATTGCTTACTCTTTAGATGGGAAAATTTATAGTTAATATAAAATAGAAAATGCTGAATTTATTACAAAAGAATTTTTTCCATGTAAAACTCTGTGTCATTAAATTTGGAAAGCACTTAAAATTCTCAGTTTTATTTTTGGTAAGCACTATGTATTGAAAAGTGAAAATATCAGACGGATCTCTAGGCAGAATCTGTGAACTTTCCAATGAAAAGACAGCACAGTGTCTTCCTTTCATGTCCCAAGGTCCTTGACAACTGTGCTGTTTTCAGAATGACACCAAAGTTACGTGCCAAGAGTTTATTCCCAAAGCAGGCATTACACACAGTTATGGTCACAAAGATATCCTTGCACAGCATTAATGCCAGAGCAGCTCCAAGACTGTCAGCATTCTCATTTGGTGGGGGAAACACCAACAAACCCACATATATCAACACCATCAAACCCATATATATTCTTAAAATAAATCCAAACATTTAAAACACTGTGAAATAGAGTTGCAAATCACAGCATTTCTCACAGATAGTCCTTAGAGATCTCCTGGTGGCAAATTGGCAGATGATAATATATGACTACAACCCTCCATGTCTTCTAATAAGGTATAAAAGCTTTTCTTTGATTTGAACCCAGTTGTGAGTGGCAATCTGTGAGAGCCTTATGTCTTCTATGAGACTTTCCTAGCAAACACTTCCATTTGTTTCTCTCTCGCCTGCATGCCATGCTGAAACACAACTGGGAGCTGGACTTGCACTTTGTAATAAACATTATTAATCTTATTGCCATCTGAGCACCTCCCCAGGTGCTGCAGAACAGGCTGTGCTGGACCATGCTGGAAAACTACTTATTTATCTTCACAAGGGCTTGATCCTGTATCACCAGATGTCAAAGAAAACAATTCCAAGGAGCTCAGATCAGGCTCCAAACCAGCCTCCAATGTGGTGGCCTTCTCTTGGTTTCTCCTCTCTTTTCCTCAGAAAAAGCCACAGACAAAGCAATTAGCAATATCTGAAGCAGAAGATGTACCATGCTGTGCATCTTTTCACAAATCCTTTTTCCCCCTGCACTGAAGATGCAGAACATCTATTCTGGGGGCAGACAGATGACATCCCCTGTAACTTATGTATGTAATAAGTCCTCTTAAAACGGTGTAGTCTTGGCGGCTCTGGCAAAGGCAAACATGGTAAGTGTTCTGCTCACAGCATTAAACACACTTCTCTCACTGTGCAGTGGAAGAATGTGTTTAAACTCGCAGTCTATCACTATTCCTGGATAGTGTAGGAGAGTCAGGAACACTCAAGATGTCTTTTCCTGTGTATATTAACTTGTTCTGAAGAAAATAGTGTTCTTAGAAAACACGAATCTTATGGCAGAAGAAAGTTTCCTTCATGATTGTGCTACAAAGGTTTCTGAACAGCTGCTTGTTCCTTTGGGTGCATGAAATATGAGGTTCAGCCTGCTCAGAAGTGCAAACACGTAATTTCTTCTCACCATGGCACCTTCACTGCGGTCATTTCCACCTGGCTTTGTGATGCTGGCAAGTGCAGTAGCAGCACAATGTCTCCATTGTGTGAGCTCTTGGAGGAGAGCTCCACAGCCCCAGGGAAATGCCAGTCTCCCCAAAGCTGTCTGTTTGTCCTGCTTCCCCAGGAGCTGCATTCACAAGGAGTTTTGTTAGTCTGATGTGGGCAGTGAACACCAGAGTTTCAGGTGCTGCTGTAGCACAGCTCCCACCTGTCTGTGCACCATTCACAAGGATTGAAGGGTTGTTGGGCAACCTTCAGCAGGCTGGGCTTGCCAAGGCCGCGGGAGTGGCACCCCTTGTACATTCCCCTCGGGGCTGCACAGGGACAGGTGAGAGCCCAATGCTCTCCTCAACACTCCCTGACATCAAAACCATCACTGAAGTTTTGCACAAGGCTCAGGTGTGCAACCCCTTCCAAGTGAGGAGGTCACAGCCCAGGGCCTGAGAGGGTGTCAAAGAAATGGAAGGGGTGTCACTATTTTAACACAGATTAGGCAAAATCTAACCCCCATTAATCCTTCAGAGCAGGGCCACTGGTTTGTTCTTTTTTCAATCTGTTCTATATTCAAAGCAAGTACAGTTTTTTTTCTGTCGCTATACTGCTATTGTTAACAACTATAAATGTATTAAAAACACAGGGGCATTTTAGTATGTGTATTGTGCATAAGAAATATTGTTACATGACAAGCTCCAATTGGCAAGTGAAAAGAGGTTTTATTGAAGGAAATAGCAGTAGCAAACAGTGAACTATGCAGAATAATGGTAATTGTTCCTTTAACATTGGCAGCGCACATTCACTTAATATGACTGCTCCTCTGTCTCTGCCTCATCCAGACCCAGAGGACCTGTTAGACAAGCAGGCAGCCACCTCTCTCTGGGATCAAGCTGTCAATGCAAACTTGCTTTCTTTCTATTTCTCCGAGCTAAGCTATACCCCCAGAGCTCCCGAAGCTTTTCCTGAGTGAAAGCTTTAAAAAAGCTCCATTCTAAATTACATCACACGAGCTGTTCTCTTCAGACTGACAGAACAAAAGCAGGAGTGGGGGGGGGGAATGCCAAAAGTACCATCTGAATGACTTGAGTTGCACAGGATGATTTACCTCCTCATGCTTTATCAGAGCAGGTGAACATCTGGACCTTGCCCACCAAAGCCTCATCAGTGTCCTCCAAGTAGCAGAGAAAGTTTGCATCATGTCTGTTTCCAGTACAAATAGAATCATGGAATATTTTGGGTTGGAGGGGACCTTAAAGATCATACTATTCCAACCCCCTGCCATGGGCAGGGGCATCTTCCACCAGACAAGGTTTCTCAGAGCTCCATCCAGCCTGGTCTTGGACATTTCCAGGGATGGGGCATCCACAATTTCTCCGGGTAACCAGTGCCAGCATCTTGCTGTCTTCACAATAAAACATTTCTTCCTAATATCAACTCTAAACCTACACTTCTTCAGATTTAAGCCGTTTCCCCTTATCTATCACTTCATGCCTTTGTCAAAGCCCCCTCCCACTTCTCTTGTAGGCCCTCATGAGGTACTGAATCCCTTGGGTGTAGGATTTTGATTGCAACAATGGGGTCTTGGGTGCCCATTCCCAATGGGGCCATGGTACTTCCTAAAGTTTTTGGATGATGTGGTTTCTAACACAGCCAGCTCATTGCTGCTGGAAGAGCCCAGCCTGTGGGTGCTGCCCAGCCTGATGTACTCATCCTTTAATCAGCAACACCCCAATTAATGGTCATGGTGAACACTGCTGAGGGCCACTGCCAAAATCTGAAAGGTCTCTTGGGTTGGCTCCAGCTGGGATGCTTCAAATGCCATTTTCAGAAGCAATTGGAGCAGATAAGCATTACCCACTTCTGGAATGGCTGGGTAGAAAGCAGATAAATTGGCATATCTCCCCATTCTAAACGCTTTCAGATGGTGTTCATTGGTATGAGAAGCCTCAGTTAGGAAAACACCCTCAGCTGGGAGGGGAGAGGGCCACAGGCCTTGCTTCTCCTTTAGTAGATAAATAGAGGAAAGAGGGCAAACAACATCATGGCAGCTCTCCAGGTAATGTGCACAAGTAGTAGCCCTGGAAAGGAGGCAGCTTAAGGGTTGCCTGATACCAAAGTAATCAGCTTAGATCCTGAAAATGGGAATAAGCAGCCTTTTTGTGGCTACTAAGCTGACCCTTTGGGAGTTCTTACTCTGTTTTCATAGGAAAATGGCAATGAGTTTAAGCATTTCTTCTCATGCTCTAAAGCTTTTAGGCTTAGCCTGCTCCACAGCACTTTTGTGCTTGTTCTGCTGTTTTGAGTAAACTTCAAAATATTTCTTTAGCATCATTAATGCAAAAAATCTCAATTTAAAGATGCGCTGAAGACTAAAACAGATGAAAAATACTAAGGAAAAAGTGTTGCTTCCATCCCTCAATGGAATTAGACTCATTGAGTTAATTATTTTCAATGAAGGTGCTACTGAAATGATGTGATGCCATGCCCTGTGTGCTGTAGGGAGAAGGAGCTGAGAAGATGAAGGGTTTACCTGTGTTCCTAAGGGGCTGCCCAGTTTGAGAAAAAAAATAGGAAAATAAAATTTCACTAAGCAGGAATAGCTCCCCAGATGGTGATGTTCCTTTGTAATCCCACATGGGTATTTTTTCATCCCCTCAAAGCTGTATTGTTATCAGAGGAAAGATTAAAAATCAAGCTATGTCCCCTAATTGACTTCACAAGTATGTTAAAATAACTCCTAATAGAAGTTGGGAGATACCCCTTCCCTTTAGTTAATGTCCTGTGGCCTCTCACTGAGATGATCTTGGACGTGTTTTCCAACCATAGTGATTCTATAATTCTGTTTTCCCCAGGGAACACAGCATTTTTCATACAGTTGCCATAACTTGTCTTACCCAAAGGGACAGAGACTGCCTGAGGATCCTGATTCACTGATACAGCATTGAACACCGAGTTTGTCAGTGAGTAAAGTTTGTCTTTTGCTGTCTTTTTTGGTAGCCCATGCCTGAGTTTTCTTTATGCACCTGACCAGTGAAATGAGTCTGCCTTGATCCAAGAGGGACCATCCTAATGTTCATTAAAGGTGACGGAAATGTTTGGCTGCATGGTAAACCATATCAAGTGTTCTATCTGATTCCTACGCCAAAATGAAAATCTTAATTATGCAAAACCTTCATTAAAATGATCACAACTGAGGCAACCACTGGTAATGAACTGTACACTTTGTCATGTTCCTGCTGCTGCTGATGGTACAGATAAAGATGCTGGACTTTGGAAGGTAGTGGAGTAAGTTATTAAGCATAACTCTAGTCTAATTTTCTGAACCATGGGTTTAGGGTATGTTGAAAGTTCAAGTTTAGCTCACCCATCTTTGTTTCTCTGTTATAGCATAGCAATGCTTCCTACCTTTTCAGGTATTTTTGCATTGCCTTTCACCACCATGGCCTCTGAGAATCTCAAAATCTCTAACTGGCAAAGCTGAAAACTTGGTGATGTCTGTAGCACTGTGCCTTTCACCTCTGTTTGGAAGGGAAGATGTAGTTCCTATCTAAATGACTGAATACTTGGGTGGCACTGTGATCTTGATGGATGTGGGATTTTGTGCCACACAGAGGTCACTAAAATAATGTTTTGCATTTTCTTTGGTAAATCTTGATCTGAATACAAATTGTGTCTCAAGTTGTGCTTCTAATATTGCTAACCAGTAGGTTGCTTTGTTATAAAATGAGGAAAATGTTATCTGGAAATAACTTTTAGATAACAGGCAGGGTGCCATTCCAATTCAATTCCAGCATAGCTGGGCAGCAGTGAAGCTTCTTGTGGCTTGGGGACAAGTGTGTTTGTAGGCAAAGGCTTGTGAGTGTCTGACACTTTGCCACAAGCAAGACATGGAGTCCCTGGGGAGCTGTGTGTCTGAAAAGGGATTAATTTGCTTCTGCCACCGTGCAGACCACACTGCCCTCTGCTCCCACCCTGGTTGATTCACAGCCTGAGTTGCTCTGTCTGGTACACTGCTGGCTGCAGCCTTTGGGGGTGGAATGAGGGAATTGCTTGTTCCCATCTGGCTTGAGATCCAGAAAATTTACTTAGAAATCTGTAGATACCGTTTCTCCCTTTTATTCTCCAAAAATGTGTAAGACAAGCTTTATGCTATCTTTGAGCTTGCTAAAAAGGGAACAGAAATTCATGCCTCTTCCCATGTGTTTATTTTGAGTCACGATTCTTCTGGGAAGGGTGATTTGTTTGTCTTTCCATGACAAATGACAATGGTTTAAGTTGCATCTCTGCCAACCTCTTTCTAAGTGGTTTCAAGTAGTTTACTTACAGGGATTATTTCATCTGCCACAGAACATGAGGCAGCTCTGAGGTAGCGTCTAACTGAACAAGACCATGGAAACTTAGCTTAATGCAGGAAATTTAAGGTTCAGTAGACAGTAGGATCACAGGAGCATGGAGTGATGGTTTGCAAGTGCTTTGCACTTGGAGAAAAAAAGAGATTATTTGACTTTTCCTCTCTTGATGGCACCAGGAGGACCAGGAAAGTCTTGTAGCATTCGATGTGCTGACTGCTTAAACTCTGACTGTCCCTCAATGAGTACTCGTGCTATTTAAAGTGGCAACATACAGTACCTATGTATATATGATTTAGTGCTGAAGTCATTGCAGTAAGCTAATACAGGCTTTGTAAATATCATTGTCAATGTCTTGTGGTTGCCTTGCTGAGCTTCAGAAAGAGTCTGAAATTTCTGTGCAGCAAACTTCTCCAGCTCTCACAGCTTATGGTCACTCGTTATCTACAGCAGGAGGGTCGGACTTCAGATACTGCAGCTTCTTTCCAGCCTGCAGGTTTCCTCCCCCTTCAAGTCTGTTTTTTACTCTTGCCAGTACCCTGCCTTCTGTTTAAAAGCATTAGTAATACCAAATAAAGCTAAGACGCTTGTTATAACAACTAAGTTGTTTCCTTTTTAATCAGAGCACATGCTTATGCCAGGTTTGGCATGAAGAATCTGTGTAAGTGTTTGGTTCAGGGCACAGTAAGCTGATCATTTGTTAGAAGTAGTGCATTACATATCATTTTGCTTTTAGTCGTACAATTTACTGGGAGGTTGGTACAAGCATTGGTAACATAATTTTTGCTTGGTTGGAGGTGGTTAAAACATAAAGACTGGGAAATAATTCCATTGCCATGTGTGCTGAATTGTGGTTTGGTCGCAGCAGTTGTCTGTAGCTAAGTGGCCATCAAAACCTTTCTTGGGGTGGCAATAAATTATAAAAAAATCTTCTGAAAATATCAGTTTTCAAAGAGTAAGAGATGCAGCAATTATTGTGACACAGGTTTGCAGTCTGTTTCTGATTATCTTTTTGGCTGGAGACTGGGGGTTTCTAATTGTAAGGTTAAGGAATCCTTTTTATCTATCTCTTGCCTCCTAATCCTATGCTAGACAGTATTGATTTCTGTGCCTTTTGTCTTCTGGGAAAGGAGACAATCTCTGGCTCATGCGAACATCTTGTTAGAGTCTGCTGAGGATTAGGGGGTGTGACAGTTTTCTTGCTGAGCCTTTTTATTGGGGATTTTTATGCCTGCTTTTCTGGGAGGTCTTTGAAATGTCTTTTATGTAGCAATCATTTCACTCTTTCTTTGTTGTCTCAAATGTTGAGGCTGTATTCTTCTCATCTGTTCCTGTTTATATTCCGTACTAGCTGGTCATAACAGTTTAGCTTGAAACTATCATCACACTATGTGCTTCTGAATCACAGGAGTGTTGCTAACAGCTCTAGGACGACTGCAAATTTGAGGGTTTTTTTTAGGGCATCTGAAGATTTAGCATGGTAGTTTAGTATGAAATACCGATAAAGAGGTTCCAGATGAAAAGCAGTCTGGGAATTGGATTTTTCAAGCATCCTCAGCCAGGTAGAGGCACTTAAAAACGCTCCTGCTCTAATGAGAGGGGTCCCCCTTAGGGTGATGTTCATCATTCCAGCTCTACCTGATAGGTAGGATAGGTGTTCAGTCTTGCCTAAACTCCTACAGAAATCAATGAAAGACAAGCCCAGCCTGCTGCAAGTTATCTCACCTTGACTGAAGAGATTAAGCCAGGAAAAAATTGCTTTTCTGAAAGACTGGTTTTGTCCCTACTCTCATCCTTTCTCCCTGCAGTTGGCTACAGATAATTATCCAGACCAGAACCCAAACTTCTCTGAAGTCAGATGACTGACTAATCCTGGCCAAAGAAATGAGAGAAACTTAGCTTTTCATAAGGTTCTTCATCTCAGTTTCAGGAAGTAATGAGTTCAGTCAATGTACTTCAATACAGGTAAAGCAGTAGATTTTGTTTCCTAAAATTTTTATTAAATCAATGCTTCTATATCTTGAGCAGCTACCTTAAAACATATGGACTTCTCATATCTTTTAAAATGAGATGGTATTTCTGACACTATATACATTCAGGTACCAGCTGGGCAGATCCCAGATTTAAGGTTAGGCAAGGAGCCAGGGTTATGTAACCTTGCTGATAAGAAAGATATGAGAGACAGGTTTCTGAGATATTCATAAGGGAAAACTGGTTGCATCACCTTCCCCTTTGATAAGATTGAGGTAAAGATTTTGTTATTGTAACTTCATTACCAAAACTGAGTGAGCAGAAGATGCTGTTTCAAAATATTAATCTAGCTAAACTCTTCTTTATTTACTAAACGGTGTATCATACCTTTGTGGAGGAAGAAGCTACCTGCATACATGCTTACTTTTGCTGCAAAAAATACTTTCCTGAAAGCTAGTTTCCTTTATTTCTTCCCCTACCAAAAATTTGCCCCATATAACAGCACTTCCACCTCCTTTTGCTTACTGTCTCTCTAGCCTAATTTTTAGTGTCAAAACCCATATTTAATACAGTTCAATTTCACACATAACCACAAACCCCATTCTTCCAGATATGACCTCAGTTTATTTTATATCACACATCTTTTTGTTAAGGTATTTTATACATAGCATAATATGCAATGATACGGCACTGATGTTTATCAAAATTGTTTTACACTGTACTTACTTCCATTCCTGTCTTTTAGATCAAGTACAATACAGCTGCAGATTAATACCACCTTTTAAAATAGGCTTAATGTGTTTATTTTCTTACCACATTCACTTCATCCACTAACTTGTTATATGGATTATATTTAATGGGAATCTTTTGGGACTATCAAAGGGCATTCATTTTCTATTGAAATAACAATTAAGATAACACTCCACTAATATAGTAATCAAATAAACCTAACAAATAACAAAAACTTTTTTTAAAGCTGCAGAGGCATGCTAACAAATCTATTTGATCAATATATGGGACGTGAAAAAAGAGGAGACAAGATTGACTGATGAATAAAATGGAACTGACACAAATAGGCTGACAGCAAGTCGCAAGTCTCTTTAGGGCAAATGCAATTAACTTAGAATAATAGACTCAAATTTGATGGTTAGAAATGCATTTTTATTAACAATCACAGCCTGAATCATTATGCACTCTTATGAATAAAATTGTAGTTATACTGAAAGTCTGTGTATACATGTATGCATGTACATACAAAAAAGCCTTGTTGAAGGAGAGCTTTATTTTTGTGACAGAATGGTTGTGTGGGATTTAAAATATAAAGCATACAGAAGTATAAATCTAAATATTCAAACCAGTGATATAAAACTCACATATGTAGTGTGCTAGTATTAATGATAAAGGCAATAAGCATCGGTCCCAGGACTGCTTGTTCTTTTGGGATGTGAAATTGCAATCAGGGATTTACAGATTTCATTCTGAGGCAGAGAAGTCATTACTAGAAACATAAGCTCATTCTCTTTACTTTAATAGCTATTTTAAATCATTCATTTAGAAAATACATTAACTATTTATTGTATAGGCAGTACGTTTCCATTGGAATTTCATTTTCATGCTTTTTTATAATCCTTTTTAGCAAATTATTTTATTAAAAGAAGATTAGAATTAGCAAAAGGATCCTACCAATTTTTGAAAATGCTACTCTTGAAGAAGACTATTTCCCATTATTAACAGGTATGCAGCATTAAAACTTTAAAGGAAGGAAAGAGATTCAATTGCTAATGTGTCCTTTTTCTTTTGACCTTCATTGCAGTGGCTGATTGCTATTTGTAAATTGCTTTCAAAATTATTAATCTCATTTAGTTTCTGAATAAATACATAATCTTCTTTTTTTTTCCCTCCCAAAAATCCCCAGGCTTTAGATATGAATATAGCTGCCCAAAGTTATGTTGTGGTGCAGACATCTCTTATTTGTGGGAAAAGAGAAAAAACACCATTTAATGCAGACAAACACTACAAGGTACTAGCAAAATATAACATGAACATGAAACTGTGATACTTGCAATGCTTGGTGCTAAAATATCCTGAGAAAAAACTGGAGTAGTGGGAATTAAAACTGCACTGGGAATTTTTTAAATCCAGTGTTCTCCAGGTTCATGGGCTTCTGGCTGGGCAGGGACAGGAGAGCAGCAAGACACGATGCTCTGGTTGCCTAGGGCATGAAAATCCTGGCTCTCAGCCAGGTCCTGGGGCTGCTGAGATGGATCCAAGCAACTCCACACTTGGTTTTCTCCACCTTGAAGGTGATTTTAATCCTTCCCAATTCTCCAAAGTGAGAAGGGCACAGACATGCTGGGGAGGCAGAACACCTCCTGTCTGGTACAGGAGAGGCTCATGGAAGCTATTGAGAAGAGAGATGGTGTCTGGCTGGGAAAGAGATTTTTCCAGTAAACACCTGGTGTCTGGGGAATTTGCCATTTTGGTTTTCTGCCTCTAATTAGCCTAAAACTCATTACTGTGAGGAAAAAACTTCTTGGGAACTCCAACAGGTGCTGGAGATGTTCCAGTCATTTCTTTCTCTTGTAATATATTCTAGATAGTCACAGCAGCCCACCACAACACTTCATGAGCTGTCTTCTTGAATAGCTGGCACTGCTTGTTCTTAGAGATAAGATGGATGGAACACATGTTCTAGCACCACCAAACCTGGTGTGTGCCTAAAATGACAAAAATCCTGTTGGTTCTGGCATAGTTGTTTTACTTTTTATGCAGAAATCATTGCAAAATACTCCAAGACCTGGATTGCTGAAGAAGTCTCACAGATCTGAATTTAGTGTCAAAAGGAGTCTGGGTAGTTCAACCTGTGTTATCTATTTCATGCCTCCTTTGTAGACATGTTGCTGGAGACTGATGGGAGAAAAGCTACTTTTTTGAATCTGTTGCTAGAAAAAGAGTGTTCTTTGAACACAGTTACTTCACATTTTAAATGAGAAATAGCTCTTACTAAACGTTGATACGTTGCTTTAGGTAAACAGATTAAAGAAGAAAGAACAGATGATCTCCTGATTTAGATGGGGCTGCTTCTTTAGAGTCAGTGCACAATTACTGTGTGGAATTGGGGCTCAGTTCTACCAACCTGATGGTTTTAGGCTACTGAAATACTGACTAACTTCACACAGTGTTTCCTGATGTATGGAGATGTAAGAGAAAGGAGGCTCAAGCCCTGCATGATGATAGACTAATTCTCCACTGATGCAATCATCCAACCAGAACAGGAATGACTCATTCTATCCATAAATATCTTGAGGCTTTTGTGTGATCATTTAAACTCGTTCACACCAACCTCATCTCATTTGCTTGAATGGCCTTTCTCCTGAGTTAGAATGATACATGTAAGAGAAAATCCAGGCCCTTAAAAATAAAATCATAATTAGTTTCTCTTAATAGCTGCTCTATTAAAAAAAGTCAGATATTCAAAAAGTGTATTAGCAAAAGATAATATATCTAAGTACATTGGGGTTTTTTCCTAACTCAGCAGCCATAGGCTTGTTGCTGATGTTTCATACTTGCAATAGGTTTCTATTGGCATTTGTGTTCCATAATTTTTATACTACCTTCTCAGAAATTATTTTGTTTAAAGAAGATTAGAACTACTAAAATATAACTACCAGGTCTTGAAAAAACTTATCTTGAAAAAGATATTTCTCCCCAGCACCTGCCACTTTTGCTCCACTGCATTTTCAACCTGCTCTAGTTCTGAACTCTGACTTCACTGTTTCATGTTCCCAAAATATTAAAAGATTACATTCCCCATCGGTTTACACTTTCTTCAGTTTTTATCTTCTACAAATATGGCTTGGCCAAAACGTTCTTGATGAAATAAAAATACTTTTCCTTTGCTTTCTGTTCACCTCATCCTCAAGCAGGTGCCAGGCAATCTGCGGCAGCTCTTCTGCTACCTGAGAAATGTTCAGATATAGAAACACCAGGCCAGCCTCTGTCACAGCATGGAAAGCCAAAAATAGATGATATGAGAACATATTTCTTCCAATGAAAATTTTTGCAGCTACGTGAATTCTTCAGATAAGCAGGTTTTAGTGTTGGAAGAGAATAGTGTTGGAATGAAGGCTCTAGAATGTGCATTTTTAATATAAAAATAGTCTGTATAATATAGGCTTAATTGGATAGGGATAGGCATATTTAGATATTCCTCTTTCCAGTGGTGAAGAATTGTGGCAACAGCTGATATTCCATGTCAGATGTATGTTTCCTCCTATTAGTATGGTTGGAATGCCACAAAATAAGTAAGTTTCTTCCAAAAGCCATATTTGTAACATATTTCGTTTGCCCTTCCCTGGTTTGTTGTGTGATTCAGGACTATCCTAAAGGCTGGGTTGCATCAGACATCATCTTGTGTTAGGGCCACTGGCATGGGGGGATGATGGAACATTTTAAAGCTGAGGAATGGTGCCAAAAAGAATTACAGGTTATGCAGATGCAATGGACCTCAGTTCAGCTAGACCCAGTCTTCATGACCTGAAAATCTCTGTGGGCTAAACCCTTAGGTGTTTTTCCTCTCATTTCTCCTTAAACATCATTAAGTGACAGCGCCTGAAACACTTCCTAGGGCAGAGCATTGCCTAATCATCCTTGCTTGGAAAATATTTCCCTGACATTCCAGCTATGTTTCATTCTTTTCCCCAAATGAGCATGAGGGCAGGTGTCCCACTGTGAAAGTGGAAGTTATATAATGGATAAGTAATTCCAAGTGGAGTAAAGAAGTCAGCACTGCAGATTCTTCAAAACTTGATATTTCTGTAAAAATTTGTTTCCTCCTGGTGCTGCTTACTTATGCTTTTCTTCACAGTAAAGGGTCACATTTTGTTCTCTCGTGTGGTTTTCTTTTAAATCAAATTACCCTTAAGGACACCCAAGGCAATTACCATTTCAGTTAGGATCTAAGTATGCTTGATGGATATCTTATTTATAATGGGCAGTGTCAGTGGTGCTAGGACAAGGGGTTGGTTCTGCCTTAGCTTTTATGGCAGTGCTAATAAAGTTCTCTGGTTTCCCAGATAACATGTAACAGCCCCGTTACTGCCGTGCAAAATTATGGTTAAGACTCAGCTGGTGGTTATTGTCCTGTAAATGTTCAGCATATTTCAGGGGTGCATTAGCACAAAGCTGCTCGAGTGACTGGTGATTTCTGCCATGGCCAGAAATCTGTCACACTAAATGCTCAATGTAGATACAGGTGAAATGTTTCTGTCCCTGAAAACTTGAGGTCTACATCGACAGCTGAATTATGGTGATTTCACAGATGATAAACTGCAGTGTGGACACTTATTTTTTCTGAAGAACACAAAAGCAGCTCAGGTAAAGTCAGGTACAAAACTGTTTGAGTGCTAAATGGATAATGAAAAGTCTATTTTTCTCCAGTTTTAAATAGTGTCAGCTACAGCCTTTATCCTCTATATTTCTTAAAAATCTTTGCTTCACTTTCTGCTGTCATCAGGGAAAGAACTGTGTTGATTCACCTTCTAGGTGGCTTTCCAGCTGTGTATGGTGTATATTTTTAATTCCTTTAGGTTCAGTTTGAATTGTTCATAGAACACTTACGTAATTTCACTGAAAGTTCTAATGTTCTCCCAAGAGAAGGTGAATTTGTGGAGATTGTCATTATGCTTCTTTTCAAACAATCTCTCCCAAAATTTTAAGGAAGGAAAACCACAAAATTGCACTAAAATGGCAAAAAAACCTTATATAAAATGTTGCTTTCTTGTGAAAATAATCAAAAGAACTGTAACTACCTTGGAATTCAGAGTAGTTTATGGAGCTCTGTGATTTTTGGGAACAGGCTAGCCCAGTACAATTATCCTCTCTGTCTGGAGCTCACAGAACCCTCCTCAGTGATTTTTCTTTCAGAGGGATTTATTCTTTGCTGCATTAGTGAACACAGTCAAACCCCAACACATCAGCAGAGAGCCCTGTCTCTAAATCTGGGTGCTGCTCCCTAAAAGCCAAAGGGAGTTTTGCCATCGACTTTGATGAAAGTAGGAACAAGCCCTTTATTTGCAACTTAAAGCAAGTAGGTTAGAATTATGAAGAATGATTATTTAAAATAGCAATGATGTAATATCAGTGTCAATTCCATTATTTTAACAGATGTAAATTTGCTCTGCTCTTGAACTCTGGTGAATTTTAATGGCAATATTAAAGAGATACTATTAAGACTACTTAAAAGAACTATTTGTAAAAAGTGTCTCCAGTTAGGGGGGGAAAAAGTTTAAATTGCTTTTTTATTCAGTCTGCACAATTATTTATTGAAGGGTTTTGTATATTACAAATTAATATGCATTAGAATCTGAAAAGATCACACAATAATTCCAGTAGTCATTGAATATGGGAGAGCTTGCACTGTTTAGACAAAGCAAATAGAGTCTTTATCCAGCTGGAGTTTAGGCAGGCTTCACCAGAGTGAAAATAAGGATTTTATAACGTACGTTATGGGCAATGTAGATGAAGAAAGCAGTTAAAAATCAGCTGCTTAAATAACTGTAGTGTAAATTTACATGCATTCCAAGGCAAGGGCCATGTCAAAAACTCCAATGTTGTACCTGGCTAATGGTGACTGCTTCTCTTCCCTGGCAGTCCAAGGAATCCAGGATTTGGAGGTACTAACAGGATTCAGATCTAATTTTTAGCAAAACCTGCATTCCAGTGGGGACATTGATGGGAAAAGAAGGCCAGAGTGACCAGTCCTGGAGCAAGACCTCTTAAAATTGATGTACAAAGCTGTGAGCATCTGCCTCAAAAATGTTTATTTTCTGGAATGAAAATTTAGTTTTAAAACCAATTCCAAGGCTTTAGTTCAGAGCTGATAAAATGAAATGCAATATTTTGAAGAGGTTGGTATTGCACAAGCCAGAAAAGTAGGTGTTGCAACTTTTTTTTTTTTAAGAAGCATAAAACAAATAACAGAAAATGAGACTGAGAAGCAGGCAAAACCAGATTCTCTTTGGTATTGGCATTTTTATTAAGGGCTCATTTCTCTCATTAAAGTCAATGTCAGTCCTTTGTGATTTTTACCTCATGTATGGCTATTAATTTTGGGTGCTAAAATTATTTCTGTTTATTTCTTGGCTATATGCAGAGTTCGTCTTCATGTTCATCTTCATTAAGAGGTGCTGGGCACTGAAAACTGCAGTCAAGGGTCTCAGCTACCCATAAAGCTGGATATTTAGAATATCTAAGTATTACATAGACCTAAAGCAATCACACTTGTAAGTAATTGCTTCACCTCCACTCCTATTAATCACCTTCATGGAGCAAATAGGCTGCTTTAGTGGTTAAGTGCTGAAAAGGATTTGAGACCCTCAAATGAAAAGTAAAAATTTGTCAGGTTTTTTTTACCTCATAAGGGGGAACAAGGAGCCTGAGCAGAGCTGGACTTTGTGAATCATTTGAATATCATAACTGTTTCTTCTGAATAAAGTCTGGGAATGCATTCTTAGAAAAATTTAGGTTTGATCCGAGAGGAAATGTCTCTTTCTGTTAGTTTTTATTTCCTTTTCTTGCTGCACACAAACCTGAATATTACAGAGGGCAAATCCATCAAACTTTCTCTGATTTTCCATTGGGAGGTGAATCAGGCTTCATCTTTAAGTGACAGTTGAGCAAAAAAGGTCTTTAATTCTGTAAAAGCCACCCAACTGGGAACTCTAGGCTGACCTACTGGGGCAGGAGAGAAGGTGGAGGGTGCATTTGACTGCAGCATCTGGTGTAAACTCACATACAGAGAGATTTAGACATCACTGCTTATAGACACGATCTCCAAGGGTGGAAAGAGCTTTTTTCTGTCAATGGAAACGCACCATGACTAACATTTTTTTCCTGTTTTCTCTGTATATAACAAGGTTTTCTATATTATGCAACAAACCATAGTGATCAGCTGCTCAAAGTGCAGGTCACCCTGGCTGTGACATTGACCCAGGGCAGAGGGGGCAGTGCAGCCTGTTTGCATCACAGTTGGCCCAAGCAGCTCTAGCTCAGCATAAAGTTTTAAAGCAGAGCCAAATGCAGCCTAACAGGCAAGGCTTGGAAGAGTTTCCCTGCCAGAACTCAAACCCTGTGCTGCCAGTTTGCTTGTAACTTATTGGTATGGTCTACACAGTGCTCTTGAGATTAATAAATATATAATCCCATATCCCATTACCACACAGTGTTTGAAACATTTCCCATTAACAAAAATACAGCACAAGCAGGTAAAAATATCAATGCATCTCATTAGTGGGGGGAAAATGGAAAATATGTATTATATCAATGCCAAGTTTTGGGCTCCTGGGAGAGGTTTAGGGGGTGGGGTGGGGAATGTATTTCTCCAGGTGGTCTCAAGTGGAAGGATAGAGTTTCTTGACTACACCAACAATTAGAAACAGGGCAACACTATTGCCAAGATATGGCCTCTAATCAAAACCAAGGCATTCTTCATCTTCTATCAGAAGCAGATTCAGCAACAGGCCTAAGCACAAGCCTAACTTCAGGCATATGAGTAATTCTGGTGACTTTGCTCTTGAAATCTTAGCCTAAATAATCATATCTGATGTTTTCATTTTGTCAGCATGTGCATGGGTTGTTTCGGGTTGCACAGCAACCTGCAGTGTCCTGTGCTCTGATTTTCTTCAGCAGTAATAGAGAACTTGAGCGTGACAGAAATGAAGGTGGGGCTAAAGTAGGGGGGGGATTGAAGCCTTGGGAAAAATAATACAGAAAACTGTGTAATGAATACATGCATTGCAGACCCGTGGCCTGAAAATCAAACAGACCAAACCACTCAAATCTTTGAGTGGCAAAATCTTTTTCTCACATTTTATTGGAATTTTGGAGACTGAAATCAGCACTGCAAATACTGGGAGAATATTATTAATTTCAGTGAGCAGCTTGTGTTGTCTAGGTCTTCATGGCTGACCTTCTGTTAAACCACTTTAAAAAAAAAAGCAGATGTTTAATTTGTGCTTTGGGTCTGGGAGGGACCTTGCTAGTTGCTGGACTCTGCCTGAAAGATGAGGTTCAGATGGACCAAGGTCCTTTCATCTTTGTAAGTTTGTGCCTGTGGCAGGTGGGTGGGAACAAGATGGTCTTTTCAAGGTCGCTTCCATCCCAAAATATTCTATGACTCTAAGTGGATAAGCAGCTCTTTGCTGCTTTTTTGACTTTTTGGGTTGAATCAATCAAGCCCATAATTCAATGGGTGGGTTTTTTAGGGAAGCAGCTCTACTTGGTGTAGGTTTAAAGGATATAATACACCACTTCTTGGATAAACACAAGCAGGCAGTAAATCCTAACAGGTTTCCTACCATGGTTTAGGATACCTTAGGCAAAACCTGGAGTACCAGTTTTTACATAACATCTCTCTAAGTCACTCTTAATGTGTTTCTGGAAAGTTCTTCATGGGGGGGAAAAAAAAAAAACACCCTAACAAAACAGCCAAAGAAATTAGAAGCTTGGAATGGGAGGTCTGTTGGTTTTCTGCTCTCATAAATTGCCTGCAGAACACACGTGGCTGTTGAAGGGCTGTGTTTGGGGGATAATTCCCCTGGCAGAGCAGCACCACATGTTCCTGCTTGTCCCTGTGCTCCATGCAGCTGGACAGTGGATCACATAACACTGTCAATGCCAGCTGGCCATCCCTGGGGGCTTCCAAAACTCTATTTAGAGTGGGCAAAAAAAATCTCCCAGAGGCACAGCACTACCTGTGGGAGCAGGAATACTTGAACCAGCTGCCCAAGCCTTGTAGTCAAGGCCACTTGACAGGTGGCCATGCCTGCCCCAGGGCTCTTAGCTTGTCCCAGGCTCCTGGTCTCATGCCTAGATGTCTGCCACAGTGGTTAAGGGCTTACTGAGGGTCGCTTGGGGGCTGAGGAAGGGCTGTGCCCTGCAGACACAAGGCCAGGATCCTTGTAAGGTGCTCAGCATAACTGGGGCTCCCAAAGGCTCTTGCTGGCATTGCACTGAAAAATCCTTTTGTGATCAGAAGGGGCACATGGTGTATGCACAGCTAAGATTTTACTGCTGTTTTATTAACGCCAGTTATTAGTTTAATTAGTTTATGTATTAAGAGTTTTTCTTTAATTGAGAAAAGTCTGGGCTGTATAGCCAAACTCTTGTACAATCCATGCCCAGCTTTTCCAATACCTACCCTCCTACGTGGTGCTGTGCTCACCCTTCCCACGTGTGATGGCCCATCCCATGTGGTGTCCTGAAGCTCCTGATGTGTTTCCACCTCATACATCTTCCTTCTTGTGTCTAGGTAGCCCAGGCAATGCCTGCCCAAGGGGATGCAATAAGAAATGAGGGCACTGCAGAACCCCAGCAGGGCTACCTGGCCACAGAAGGGGTGGCCTTGAGAGACCATCCCTGTAAGGGTCATCAGCAGGAGAACATGGACAAGAGATTTTTGGCAGGCAGGATGAGAGCCAAGGGAAGATTAGGTTAGATGTGGCCCAAAAGACACTGCCAAGACACGTGCAGGATTTGTTTTCCCAGAGCTGGTGAGGATGCATCATTGTAGTCCAATCATCCATTGCTCAGTGTTCTGACAAGTTCTTGTTTTATGAAAATGTACAAAGATAAAAAAACCCAACTTGGGAAAACTGTGGCATTTTACATATAAATCTGTTTTATTCTGTGTGAAATTTAACTGTAATGATCTTAATGATTTATGTAAAGTGAAATATTGGGTTTTCCTTTTTCTTTCTCTTTTAGACCTGGTCTCACACAGGCATATTAATGATTATTTGTCAAAGTCACACTGTTTGCTTACAAGGTACGAAGGCTTTTTAGACACTATAATGACAGCTTTTGATTCACTTGATAATATTTAGAATAAGCCATAAAAGCCAATCTCTGAACGAACAGACCGCTTTTATTGGCTTTTAGTGCTATTACTGCTATCATAAGTGGTAAATTGGCCTAATGCAAGTAATACTGCTGTGTCATACTGTAAAAACCACTGCTGAGTTTTTATATTTTATTTATTTTTCATGAAAAAATTTCAAGGCATGGGGGCTGTACTATCCTTCTACAAGTATTGGTGACTCCTTCCAAGCCAGAGCTGGGAAAGCTTGCACTGCTGTTTGGAATTTCTGGGCTCAGTAATTATCATTTCTGATGCAACAGGCTGATGATAAAGTTGGGGAACAAGAGTGTGAGTGAAGTGAATATCTTCCTAAAGCTCATGGGATATTTATTTATTTAAATCATAAATAAACTAGGAAAAGAAAAGAAATTGCTTAGCTGGAAGCTGAATTGGATAAAGTTCAAATACTTTATACTAGATTTTATATGCCTTGTTTTATAATAGCAATAGTATTATTTAAATAGTAAGCACTTAAAATATCTGCTGACAATAAATTTGGTCACCACATCATCTAGCCAGAATGACTAGCAGGTGCCATAATTGCTCTCCCTATGATTCTCTTGGCTTTCTTCCCCTAATCTCATCATCTCTT
Source organism: Acridotheres tristis (assembly GCA_037013685.1). Lineage (NCBI taxonomy): Eukaryota > Metazoa > Chordata > Aves > Passeriformes > Sturnidae > Acridotheres > Acridotheres tristis. The sequence continues at coordinate 4,502,912 of CM072899.1, read as the reverse complement.
ATATTGTTTTACCCTCTCCTGGAATATATGCGTGGACTTCAGAGCTTCAAAATTAGCCTACAAATCCTTTTCCTTTTAATAAGGAAATTTATTTTTTTACCACTTGTAGATGAGGGAAATTGTTGAGAAAGTGAAACTGAGGAGACTTGAATTGACTTTTGAGTTTCCATTCTTTTATCTTCCCTCTTCTTCCCCTTTGCCTGTGAACTTTCATAGTAGATAGTTTTCAGTGGTTCATGTTTGAGGGGGAAAAGTGCAGTGCCTTTAAAATGTAGTTAAAACTCGAGTATTCTGAAAGCAAATAAAACTTCATCATGGTTTGCTGAGTGGTTATTAAAAAACTAGTCTAGTGACAGAGAAGTCTGAGTAATAATCACCAGCTTAACTTGGATGCATGCTTGAAATAATTACTCATATTCAATATGCTGTAGGAACAGGAAGAATCATATTCCAATTTAAATTCTGGCATTTGTGGATACATAAAAGCATTTTGGCACAAGTTTTAGTTGCCATGGGCATGTAACTAAACACAATTTTTGGTGCTAAATGAGTTTAACTTCTATTTAAGACTACTATATTTACAAAGATCATAAAGCAGAAAGTTGTCTCCTTCTGATGTCTGAGTTTTCTTCAGTTGGAAGATACTGATTTGACCTGTATCTTACTCTGAAGAACTCAAGTGGTCTTATTTACCCAAAATCTGTACTTCCTTTAAATTGCAGGTGCAGTGATATGAGTCTTCCTAGTTGCATCTCTGCTGCAGTAGCATCTTCTTTCGTTTGAAGCTGTTTGTAGACATATTTCATCAAGAACATAATCTGTCAGTAATCAGTTCTCTCATGTCTCAATATCACGGCAATGTTTGTTTTTTTGTAGAGCACAGCAGTGAGTGGTGCATCTACTTCTCTATATATGGAGCCCACTGATGTATTCAGGGAGAAGTTTTTCTTCCTGGGCATATTTCTGTGCTGTGTGTATTCATTTATATGTGAGAGAAGACAACATTATCATGTTTAACTGCTGCAATCATAAGCGCATTAAGTAGACAGATAATAAACAATCCATCTGAATTTATGATTAAGTTAATTGTGTCTGTGTTTTTCTAATGTGTTTATTCAGATTAAAGACAGAAATTAGAACGAGACTATATAATCAAGAGACCCTAAGAGACTGTTTGACTCCTATAAAATAAAAATTAATTTCGTTTAGGGGGATAACAAAGATCTCTGGAACACTGAAATATCACTTAGGGGGTAAAGAGGCCTTGTGCAATTCTCTTCAAAGAGATGAATCTCAGGAGTAATAGGAATTATTAAGGAACTCAGCTGACACTGAGGGCTTCAGCACATCATTTCTGCATGTGCCCTTCTGTCCAGCAGGCAGCAGACTCCCAGTTCAACCTCCTATACAGTGCATGCAGGAGGTCAGGCAAGTGGGACCAATAAACTGAGGGGATGGTGAGGAAAAAAGGAATTAAAGTTGGATAGGGTGTTGAATCTCAAAGATTTTCTACTTTTTACTGATAGCTGAATACTCTCCCTGAGAGGAGTTAGAGCCCATCTCCTGCCCTTCACTCAGGTGTGCTTCCCTCTATCTCTCTGCAGCAATGAGCTTTAAGTGGTCAGTCCAGACAGAGCCACTTGGGAATTTTCAAACCATGACGTTCCACAGAGTGTCTGACAGCTGGGGTTGAGAGTCTTCTTCTGGAAGGAGTGAATCTGAGTACTCTCATATGTTCGTGTGCTCTGAGCCCAGATCTGAAGTCACAGATGTAATCACCAGGCTGTTCTGAGAAGGGGCTTTTGTCCAGGATTTTATTACTGGTCATTTAGAGCAGTCGCTTTTAATGTCTCTTTCCATTTGGACTCAGTTCTAAATACTTATTTAAAAAATAGATGGAAAATAATTCTGTTGAATCTCAGCTAACAAGAAATGTTTAAACTAATTTCACTTCTGATCTTTTTTCCTGTAATATTTTTCAAAAGCAATAGATCACCAGCCTGCACAGTACTTAGTCCATCCTCACAGCACTTTGTCTTGAATACTTGGAGGCAGTTGTATTTTAGAGAAAGATTAGAAATCTTCAGTGAGATGAGGGGAGGTCTTATTTTTTTTTTTTTTCATAACCTAATTACATTGAATCTGAATATTTCATTGAGCTGGTCCAATAATAAGGATTTTGCTACACCTCTGTGTGATTGTGACTGTCAGTTTGGCTCCACATATCAGTGTGTGATCTCCTAGGCCTATAAAACCCTTCCTGAAAACTGGCTCTGAATAATCCATTATTATTCTGCCTTCTAACTCAAAGTAAATCAGGCTTGCATAGTTTTTGTTGTGATGGGCTTGCATTGCCTCAGATCTAGCAGACTAGTTTGGCATTTGACCCTTCCCTCTATGAACTGAGGTGGTAAAATGAGCCATGGCTTTGTTCCTCCTGCTGCAGTGATGCCCTGAGATGATTAGTGGTATCTATTCTAAACATATTGGGATAAATCAGATTTTTTGCAAGCCAGTGAAGCTCTGTTGATTTAATGGAATTATTCATCTTTTTGACACTGACCCTTAGGCTAAGATTTTCCATGCACCAGTTTGCAATCTGAAGTAGGAAGTGCTATGGAGGCCCTTGGACATGTGGGCTCTGCTTTAATGTTTACGTTGCTGAGATACTCAACAACTGAAGAGCGTCTGTAGTGTTATTTCATGTTTTGTTCTACTGACACAATGATGGGCAAAATTCTGAATATTTTGCCCAAGTACAGCAAAGAATAGAATTGGTCTGGAAAACTTCCAGTAGTGAATGAAGCAATACATTCAGGTCTTCCCCAGCTCTGGCAGTTGAATGAAATAAACTTTTCCTTTGTAGAACAAATTTACTTCAGGCAGTCAAACCTAACTATACATTCATATGTATTTTTATAATAGATATCCAGGATATCCACACATGGAAGCATGACTTTAAAGGTTTAAAACTTTAACACTATCACCCAGAGAAAGACCCCTGCCTTTACTGTACATCCAAAGTCTTACATCTTCAGGGATCTTCTAGCTCAAAGGTCAAGGACCCCTCAGTTTATAACATTGTAATTAGGAGTGGTGAGCTGGGACCACTGCAGATTTCATATACTCCCTCTCCATTGGAAGAGTCTTTAAATCTGCTGTTTTACAACTTAAAGGAAGGGTTGTCTTCACTAATTCATTTGGTCATAGTCCTGAAGCTGACAAGGCATCTTCCAGGAATTTGAGCCCCCTGGGACCCTTGTCATCAGTTTTCAAATGCGCTCTTTTTTTGTGTGTGTGGTGTTCTTATCTGGAAACAGTCTGCTTGGATTAGAACATTCATTTGAGAAGCATTTGGCATTTTCTGTTACATGAAACTGAGAAGTCTTTCTTTGCTATCAGTCTTCTATAAAGCTTTTCAATGCAATGACTTAATTCAGGCTGAAAGAAGAGTGAAAAAAACTTCTGGACCCAACTCAGCAAAATTCAGGAAACAAGTGTCCAAGCTCATACGTAAAATTGCATTCACTGACTTGTGAAATTTTAGGAAGAAATTCTAAAAATGTCACTTAACTCCCTAAATGAAGGGATGCAAGTCACATCAAAACACTCTGCTGAGAGTAGTCTCAGCAAAAGTACAAGCCTTGTACTTTTACTCCAGTCCTCCCAAACCAGGGATAAAACTGGAAGGTTGTAAAAACTGGGAAATTCCCTGAGTGTCTCCAGGACAATTCTCCTTCTGCAATACCAGTCTCATGGCATTGTGTCCTTCCCACTTTATTAATGCTTGTAAAAGTCCTTTCAAGCCCTTGAGTAAATGGGAGAGGAGTGTTCTTGGAAAAAGGCGTTTTGAGTGCTGCTATATAGAAAGGCTTTCCTCTTATCCCAGGACCAGGCTGTGGGAAGTTTTGGTGAAGTCAAGAATAGTCTGCTCCTGTGTTGGGATGTGCCATGAAGAAATGTGGCCCAGTCTCACCCAATGGGATTAATACTGGAGTAAGGTATTATTTGAATAATGCCACTACAGCCAGGTCTATGATATAAGTAAATCTCTCTTTTCATATGAAATGTAGTCCTTTAAAGGGGAGAAATATAATCCTGAACAGAGGCTCTATTTACCACTTAAGCCTTATTTTATGGTTTAAGTGCTGACCTTGCACTGACCCTCAGTACTGGGCTGAATTTCACCCTACAGCAAAAATCTGCTGGCTGGAGTAGTGGATTAAAGAAATTGGGGCTAGACTTTTTACTATTTGCAAGACAATGAAAACAGGCTTATTTTAGACAAAAATGTTTCTGATTTATGAGAATTTCAGTGCAAAAAGGGGCTATTTTGGAGAAAGTCTTGAGATTAGACTTTCTGTTATATTTTTGGCAAAAGAGCAAGGAAGCCATTTCATTAACTTTTCACTGGAAGTTATATATGGAGGGCATTTGTGTACACAGCTGGGCAGCATAAAACAGGAGGGCTTTGTGTGAAAGTATCCTGAAATGAAATTTCATTTCTGTGTGACTTGGATCTGCGTTCCTGGGCTGCCTTGGCCAGTTTGGGATGGGACCATGGGAGGGCAGTGTGAGGCCCTCAAACATTTTTTTTTTCCTTGTATTTGCAATGGATGCAGAAATGGTGAACAGACCACTGTGGTCCCTGTACAAAATCAGTGTCACCTTTTATAGCTTTTTGTCCGTCAGATAAGCTCCCTCCTGCTCCCACGTATCCATCTGGCTGTAATCATCGAGTGATACCAAGAGATTTGTTTGTAAGGAGCTCCAAAAGACACATGCTGAGGCTGGTGTGAATTTAGCTCTGCTTTGACCTCCCTCCTTTCCCAGCAGATGGCTGCTAATCTGGCACTAAATCACTGCTGGGCTGGGGCTGTGCTGGCCAAGGTGGGAGCATCCCAGAGCATCCCAGAGCTGCTGGGAGTGCTGCTCATCCTGGAGTGCTGCCTTTCTAAAGGCACGTCTTGTGGAGCTTCCAGATTTTACAGAACCCTCTAATGGGCATGTTGGGTTAGGGGACCAGAGATTCTTCTTGTGTGGGGTGTGATGATCTGCTTGTTGCTCATTGAATCACAGAATGATGGAATGGTTTGGGTTGGAAGACACCTCTAAGGTCATCCAGTTCCACCCCCTGCCATGGCAGGGCCATATTTCACTATCCCAGGTTGGTCCAAGCCCTCTCCAACCTGGCCTAGGACACTTCTAGGGAGCTCTGGGCAACCTGTGCCAGGGCCTGACCACCCTTACAGGGAAGAATTTTTTCCTAACACCTAATTTAATTGTCTCCCTTTTTAAAAAAAATTTAAAACACTTCCTACTTTTCCTGTCACTCTCTTTCCATGGAATCTTGTGAGTGCATGAAGCAGGTGGGGATGCAAGGCCTTGCAGAGGACACTTCTTACATATTATCTTCACGTTATATTGGCTGTTCTTTATTTATACATATCGTATTTTGTCATTTATGTTACTTTGTGCATAAGTGAGGATAGCACATGCAATGAGGATTCCTGCTCCAGTTTTTCATGGCAGATAACTTTTGAAGTGCTTTGCTAATGAACCCATGTTTCACTCTGCCCTGATGTTTTGTAAGCACTGACATGGGGATTTCTGTATCTCCATTCAAAACTGACTCCCATTTCCAGCAACTCACATCTTCTTCCCATGGGAGGAAGAAAGCACCAGTAGCTGTCTTCACTCCTACACAAAATAGGAGTCATTATCTGGTTTTGTTGTTTTGTCCCAGGCTTTCCTTGGGTTGATTGACACCAGTGTTAAGGTCAGACAAGCAGAACTGCCTTTGCTCCATGCTCATTCATACAGATTCTGGTTGATTTGCATGTGATGGTCTGATGCAAACCCTCCACATGCAGGGTTTCTCATCTGTTGTGTGATCTTTAGAAATAAATAGTCCTGAAAAATATTCCATACTATCAGAAAACATTGCTGGTGTACATATTCCTTTCCCTGAGACATCTTAGAATAGGACTGTAAATATTTCACCATCCTTGTTCTCACTTTCAGCCCTGTGAGTCTTTAATGTTATCCACATCTAGACTTCAGTGCTAAATGCCTCAAGAGATAGAGGTGTTTTGGAACTTTTTAAAGTCTAAGCTAACCTAGAAAACACATTTAACACTCTTCTTCCCTGTTTACATTTTGATTATTATTTCATTATGGTTCTACATTCTGCAGGTGTTGTAAAGGACCCTCCACCAGACAAAGGCTTGTAATACAAGCAAAAAAGAAAAGGAAAGGATAAATTTGTCATTTTCCTTTTTAAAAAAATACAGACCAAGGCCATGATTATGTACTTTTTCTGTCCCAGACTGTGCTGACTTGTGCAACTTTTTTGTCCCTTTGTCATCTTTAACTGCCATCAGTTTCCTGGTGCACACGTGGTAGGAGTGCAAGGGCACATCAATGAGTAAAAATTACTTATTTAGAGGCAGAGCCATGATCTGAACTGTTTCTACTCTTCCTGCTGATAAGATACAGCCCTAGATGCCCATCCTACTGTTTTTCCATAGTACTTTTGACAAGGCTGGTTTGGTTTCTGTTTTGCTTTGGGAAAGTTCTCCCTCAGAACGAGGCTTTGACTTCTGCTCTTAGAGGGTTCAAGACAGAAGGAAATTATCTTCTTCCAAGAAAAAGTAGAAGATAAATAACTGCCAGCCAGATCAAGTTCCCCCTTGCCCTGAATAAACAGTTTCTAATGCTGAAAGACAACAAAAATTTATAGATACCTTGTTTTGTTGACCCACTGTACAACCAGCCCATGAGCATTTACTTTGCAAAGCATTAGGAAAAACTGAAGTCTAGGAAAGACACTAAAACCACAGCCTAGTTGTTTATTTCTGATACTATGTGGTTCATGATTGTTTCTTTTAGAAGGAACAAATAATCAATACAAAACCATGAATAAAAATAACTTTTCTTTAACACTGGATGCTAAAAGAACATATAGTCTTCTTACTGTGCCTGATGGAAACAGTACAAGTCTGTTCTCCACAATTCTTTGTTTATTGGAATGCCTGAAATCTATACATGAGGTATTTTTAAAACATTTAAACATAGAAGTTAAGCTTCTGCTCCAGACAATTTGTTTCACCATATTCTAGAATCCCAGTGCATACCACAGAAGTGCTTAAAGCAAAGAAACAAAAACAATATTTTTTTTTTAAAACAAACTTCAATTTAAGATAAAATAATTTCCATATTCTTATTTCAAGGAAAATTTGCTTTCCTCATGAGACACAGTCAGTTATTGACTCAGCTGCTGTAGAAGGTCCTCAAGGCTCAATTCTGCTTGGTGGCACTTTGGAAAGGAGGAGTGCCAACAGTCAACACTTGGCTCTTTCTGAGAGTTTGTAGCTCCTCCAAGCACAGAACAATCAAAATGTTGCTAATGATCCTGAAAGTCTGCATGGGGTCTCTCCTTAGGAACTGGAGCAATAAAACCTTGTGAAGTAGCATCACTAAGTGAAATGAGCTCAGGTAGCATCCAGCTGTGAGGGATGTACTTGGCTCGGGGAGGAAGTCTGGACTAGAGGATAAATAACAGTATTATCAATCTGAGGGCCCTGCCCTCAGTCTTAGCCTGTTCAGAAACACGTTAAAGTCCTTTGGACTTTTACATTCCTTTGTAAAGCTGCAAATTTCTTGTGTTCTACTCTCTAGTGATGGAATAAATACTCAGTTCAGTTACATATTTGCTGTTTGCTCCCTCAGCTTTATCCCTCTCTGGGACACTCAGAGATTCTTCTGGCTGAGTTGTTGAAGTGAACTGACCCCTTGCAAGCAGAGGGCTTTGGGTGTCCAGTCAAGCCAAGTCTGCACATTGCTCAGTGAGCCCTGCTCCAGTGGGAGCTTTTCAACCTGTGCAAATGCTGCATAAACATGGAAGGCTGCAAGGCAGGGACATTAATTCAGGCCTGCTTTGCTGCAAACTTCTTTGCAACTAAAAGGTCTAACACACAACTAACGACGTGAGCTTGAAGTTGTGATGCACATCTTACAGATGACATAATATTGGCTATAAATGTGCCTTTTGCCCAATACCCACATAGCTGGTGTTTTCAAAATATGAGGCCACTTGTTGAGTCTTCCCAGAATAATTTTTTTATTATTAGAATGCAACTGTTCTCATTAAAAACCATAATTTGCACCCAGCCACGGACATATAATTTCTATCTTGTGCATCTTGAAAACCTACTCTTGGAACTTCTATTTAATTCATCCTACTTGTCTGTAATGCATGCAATAAAGGGATTCTGCTATGACCAAAAAATATGCATAAAGATGTAATGATCCATGTTCTAACTTGGCAAATCAATTTTTTCCAGCAAGAAATATATCCTAAGAACCTTCCTTCTTTATGTGTACAAACAAGAAGGCAATATTTCAATTTTCTTTTTTAAAGTAGCTTAACAAATAGTAGTTGAAATACTGGTATTTGTTGCAAATTACTTACTTAACACCCTTTCTTTTCAGTCTTTTAAACCTGAAAGGTCTCCCCATACTTGTTTTTTATGACTTCTCTACATTTGAAGGTCTATGTTTCTGTACATTCAAAGCGCTGACAACTGATGTTACTTTATTCTAAGATAAAACACTGCCAAATCCAAAGATTCAGGCTTAATCTTTATTCATATTTGAGGAAAATAATTCTTAATAATAATTAATAATATAAATCCAATTCAGTAACAGTTTGGTTACTAAAAAATTTTCATCAGAAGGAAGACGATCATCCACACTTATAGTTCAGGTCAAATAAAACTTTCCCAGGAATGAAAGGATATTAGAAAAATTAGCTTTCAGGTTTAAAATTTGGTAATTTAGGCCTTTCTACACCAAAAGAAATTGTATATGCATATTGGGCAGTAGTCAAGCTATGGAATTTTTATAGTAGAAATTTCAGGCCATATTCAAGCCCATAGGCTATTTTTTTTTGTTTTTAAGAAATAGAGAAATGTCTGAACACAAACCAGTAACTAAAAACTCAAAGTAACTTACCTTTTTTCAGCCAAGAAATATTTTGCTTGTCATGTTCAAAACTTTCAGCTGCTTTGATTTTTACCTTGTCTGTCTTGTCCTCTGACATCTGTGGGAAAGAAAAGAATTTGAGAATGTCAAGCTCTCTTAAAGAAAGTTGACAGAGAAAGATGTTCTCTGTTTAGGTTCCTGCCATAATAAATTGTGCATACTTACAGAGACACTTTTTTTCCCTGCAGATTATTGATACTACATAATATCTGAGCCGTTGAATTTATGTTCTGCCCCTAAATGCTTTATCAATATTACATGGTTGCTGTTTGTAGAGGGATGCTTTTGTAATGTAACTATAAATTACATTAAGAAATGAATTATAAGCTCAAAGCATGGTGGTAATAGATAAACATATAACACATAGAAAAGGTATGGTCAGGCTGAGGAGGAGGCATCCAGGCTGCCTGTTTATTGCAGCTCAAAGTTGCTGTAAAGCCTGTGTCAGAGCAGTATATATATATATATATACTATATATAAAAACAGTAATAAATATTTATAAAGGCAACTTGAACAAAGTGTACCCCCCCAAAAAGAAATCAAAAAAATCTTTACTGCCACTTGCACCAATTTATTTGCTGTAATGTGAAGAATCCTGAACGAGTCTCGGTACCTGAGGGCATTCCATGCACAGCCCCTGCACTGTGGTTTACTGCTAGGAATAAGATTAGGCAGCCTGGGCTTCTCCTAACTGCTTCCTATTGCCACTGAATGCAGTTAGCTCGAGCATTTCTCTATTTTTACCTGTATGTCCCGGCCGGGGCAGAGAGCAGCAGGGTTCAGGCGCCGAGCAGAGGAGATTTTGGCCGGATCCCTGGCTGGCTGTTGGTGTCCAGCATTCCCACACACCAGCAAACCGAAAGGATGAGCAGTGCACTCTCTGCCTGCCTGCTGTGTGGTGCCAGATTTGTCTTGCTGCCAGCATCAGCCAACTTACTGCTGAGGGTTTGGGAGGTTTTTTTTTTTTTCCACCCCCCTGGTGTTGTTTGTATGCACTTATAGAGCTGGGGAGGGTAAGGAAGGAAGAGGGTAATGAGTATCCCAGCACCAGTGGAGTGATATAAAAAAAATCAGAAGCTTTTCAAATAGGAAAAAAAAATGGTTTGGAAATGTTATTACTGCAGTTCATAACCCAGTGAATCTGTGAGAGGAGGTAGAAAATAGAAAGGGAACCAGGAAATTAATAGCAACAAATCAGATAAATGTGTCATGGTTTTGGCTAAATATAAGTTAAGATACTGAAGGATATAGAAATTGGGCACTAAATATCTATTTACAGCTGGCACTTTGGCAAAGAAATGGTCTCAGCCCGTGGGGAGCTGAGTGCTGTGACCCTCCCCAGCTCAGGAGGGTGAAGGGCAGCTCAGCCCTTCCCTCCAGTGCCACGGGGCTGAGTGCTCCCTGCTGGGGACAGGGGACCACCTGGGTGGGCTATGCCATACCTTGAAGGAAATACAAAGTTCAGTTTGTTACTTGGTTTTAAAAATTCTCTTGCCATAGTTACCGGAAATATTGCTCTAATGATGGTAGGAGTAGGGTGAAGCCTAAGGAGAAAAAGATTTTAGGGTGCTCGGGCATTTTGTCTTTTCACATAAGACAAAAAATTTGCTCTGCTTCCCAGAACTGAATGTTGAAAGGGTTGGTTGAGGAGTAGGTGCAGAATTACTCATTTATCATACTTTTTAAGTGATATTTACAAAATTTAAAGTAGCATTTGTCACCAGATACTATAATCCAGGATTCCAGTGCTTAAGTGTGGCCAATAAATAATGACATATTCCCTTTGTTATGACAATTATCTTCCTGTATTCTCCCATCACATGTCATTCTTGCTAGAAAAAAAATATTTTCTTTCTTTTTTTTAAATCTGCTGTGCCAACCTGACTGAGATTCTTCTACCATCTTTAGCTAATTGTGAACTGCATGCTAAGTGCCTACTTACCTCTCCAAATTGCAATGATTAGTCTTGCATGGTTTGAAAACCTATTTTAAGCAGGGTACTTCAGAAACAATTGCAACCATAGTGGAGGGGGGAACTCTGAGGGTAGTATTTTAAGGTCTTTGTTCCATTCTCCTTGGAATCAGCTTTGAGAATCATGTATCTTCAATTGCAGTTACTCATTCTCCCAGAAACACTTATTTTTCCATGTTGTTTCATCTGCAGTGTTTTAAATTCATCAGTGGTGCTGGTTCTTCAGCTGGATTTGTCAGGCTGTGGAGCTCCTGGTGGGTCCTAATAAAATCACCTGGGCTCCATACAGCAGTCTGAACTTCTCTGATTGTGACTTGGATCTGGTGCTACTCTGCATTTCAGAAGCCACTGTTTAAAATAAAGATACGGGTGATTTCCAAACTAAACTAGAATGAAAGTTCTCTAGTTCATCTGGCACATCCTCTCTGTTTTTCTAGAGGTTTTGTCAAAATCCTAATGCCTTTCCCAAAGAAAGTAAAACAGATGAGGAGAAAGCCCTTCTAAAACCACAGACCTGAAAACTGCTGTGGCTTGAGATAACAGCTCCTGAAGTCTTGTCCTTCAGGGGATTTGTCACTTAAACTCTCTTTGAGGCCAGCAGGAGCCAGGATTGAGCCTGGGCTCAGCTCCAGTTGTGTGAGCAGCCAGAGGTGGTTGAAGGCAGCCCGTTGCTGAAGGTATCCCCCAAACCATGACAAACACCAATCTGACAACACCAAACACACACCTGCCTTTTCATGGGGTTTTGTACCTTTGTATCTGAGCTCCAACAAAGGTAATGCAGACTGGTGTTCTGAGATGCTCTCTTCACCTGTCCTGAGCTGCCCTGCAGGACTCCCAAGTGTTGGTAGCTTGTAAACCTACAGAAGTTACTGAACATGAAATAACCCACCAGTGAGTTAAGAAAACATTAAATAACTTTCTTAATCTTTGTATTCTCCATTACTGATATTCAATTAATGGTCCTAATGTTTTCAGTCCAGGAATATTAAATGTAACCTTTCATAATCTTGATCAGCTCCAGTTTTCTACTGAGACATGTTCCTCTGCTATTTTTTGCTTCATTTAATTAAGTTATTTTGGATAAATGCATCAATATTTCTGTTTCCTAATCAATCTTAAAGTAGTTAGAGGAAAGGCAACCTTGCCATACATCCTCAGTAATGCCAGGCTTTGCAAAGGAAGAAAAAAAACATTATGAGAGAAGGTTATTAAAATATTGAGTAAACTTGTTTCTGTTAAAGCTGTAATTGAATTTTTAAAGCCCTGGCCCATTTTAAACACCGAACTTTAGTTTATGGTTTGATAATTCATTTCACTTTTATTTTATAGGTTTTATTTTATAGCTACTAAATATCTATGGGCCATCCCATGTTCATTTTCCTTCCTGGTTGTGAAATAGGGTATTTAAATGGAGGATTAAAAATAAAAATCATAATGCCAAAATAGATGTGGTATCAATCAGTTCCCAGATAAATGTACTGTATCAAGTGCTTGTTGAGATTCAAGAGTATATTTTTCTGGTCTGCTCAACTGGGATTGCAGTCAAGTCTTTGCAGAGTTGGAGAATAGGAAACTTTAATTGGTTGTAACAACCATCAAAGCAGAGGAAAAATCTCACTGTTGGTTCTAGCAAGCATCAAAACTGTCCAGTCCTGGGTCCTGAGTACAAGGGAGGATGTGTAGCCATAGTTTTTGGTTACATCTATGAGTATGGCATTTAAAATGTTTAATATCACCACCTAAAATTACTTTTTACTGGAGGATATGAACTGTGTGCCTAAAAGTTGAATTTTCCAGCGTGAATTTTACACAGCTCAGCATTAAATTAAGCAGTTACTTCTTTCTTGCACAATCCAGGTAAAATATAGCCACTTGTCCACTGGCAAGTGGCGCTCTGTAGCTTTGGAATACCCCACACTGCAGTAAATGTGGTTTATTAAAAAAAAAGGTATGATGAAACTATGTCTTTACTCCCTTTTGCACCCTGGGGTGATCATTTCCAATAATAAAGTGAGTATAATGTGATGTGCCCTGTCAAAGTTAAGGAATCTCTTCTTGATCACGCATCTGTAGGTAGAATATTAAGTTGTGGGAACACGATATACAGCCAAATTATCCTGGTGATTTCATGTAAAATGCATGGTTTTGTAGCCGAACCATCATGTCCTGTGAGTGCTTCAAATGCAAAACAGGCTGTTTAGAGAGACTACCTCAAACTGGCACTGACAAATGATCTATATGCTGCAGAGACCCTGAGCAGTACAAAGACAGGATTTTACTCCTCATCACTCTGCCTTGTAGACGCTCCAGGTAATTTTTCAATAATTCTGCGTCCTGCAAGAGGAGACACAGGGCTTTATTTCACTTTTCCACTCGGTGCCACTTTAGGTCAGTGGAAGTCTGGGAATGTGTTTAGGCTGGAGGATGGACTAAAACTTTGAAAAGGATTGCAAAGGCAGGTTAGTGTAGAGGTCACTCATGGAGAAAGCCCAAACAAGTGAAATTAAGAGTGATCCATATTTCCACTGAGTAGTAAAGGAAAGAGAGAGACTGCACATCTTTCATTGTCCGTGGGGCAGGGAGGTTACTCGGTGTCTGTGTGAAAAAGTGACAATTGGGACACTGCCAGTAAGGAAGGATGAAACTCCACTGTGAAATAAATTTGAGGATGAGTGTGGTGCTGGGATGGGGAAGGCAGAGAGACCCAGTCACTAGCCCTGGAGCCATGAAAGCCCCATCCAAGCTGGCAGAGGGTCTCTGAATGCAGTAATGGCCTGGCCATGTTCTCTCCTGCCAGTCAAAATCCAAGCCCAGAGTTGATAATGAGTTTGTAGTAACACACAAGCTATGTGTGCCTCTGTACATCCTGGCCTGTAGCAGGAATTCCTCCAATGCTGTGCTGTGTTTTGCCCATCATGGGCCACGTTCTTCATGACCTCTGTGTGTACTGTCTTTATAGATCCTCCTGCTTTGACCTGTCATTTGGGTGGAAAGTATCTTAAACCCAAGAGGCTTTCAAAACATGGGTGTATAGTGTGTTATGGGGTGATTTGACATTTTAGAAGCTCAGTTTGGTGCATTTGGAGAAGTAGGTGAAACAAGCCCCTTGTGTCCCTTGACCTGGAGGGATCCATCCCTGCTGCAGAAGACTTCTGTAATAAAGACAAATAATTGAAACCTTCTTGGGCATTACAGCAAATACAGGGACAGACTTGTTATGATGAGATGGAAAATAAGCTGAGTAATTGCTGCTGCATCACAGTATGTGCTGGTATAAATGAGACAGGACTGTGACCATCTCATGGAGGTGTAGCCTCTGGCACATGGGTGCAACCAACCACAGTTACAGAACTTTTATAGGAGTGTACAGGTGTAACAGGTAAAAAATGAAAGTAATGTCTTCACTGACACAATTCTTTACTGCTGTCTAGGAGCTGGATATCTTGGATTGTTGCAACACTGCTAGCTGAATATTTTTGCAGTCACCTCCTTGTTTAGCTCAATGCAGGATTGTCTTGCCAATGCTCAGACAAGCTGTCCTTGAAGTGAAGACACTCAGCCACATGCCCTTTCTAGGCAGTCCAGTGCTTTTCAATCCTGGTAACAAACACATACTCATGATGTCCATCCTAACTCTTCCTTCACTGTAGGTTTAACCCATAACTCTTATCCTTTCTAAAATGCCCATGCAAATCTGAGTTTCCTGTCCCTTTGCAACAAGCCTTACAGCAGATGAAGGAATCTTATCATATGTTCCCTCGGTTTTTATCAATACTTATATTTAGATCACATTCTTTAGCCTGTGGTCATGGTTTTTGCTGGAGTGTCACTTTTCTGGTAATGAGGTGTCCAGGAGTGGAATTCCACATGCCTCCTAGGGCTTTGTTTGTGTGGGATAGAGCAGTGAGGTTACTGGGATATTTTACATGCTTTCTTCCTGTTTGCACATCCCAGAGTGGTGTTTGTCTTTTTCATGACAGCATGAAATTGTTGACTTCTGTTTGGTTTATGATCCATGCTGTTCCCCAGATTCTGTTCCACAGCACAGCAATGTAAACAGTTGTTTTCCTTTTCAATGCTACTGTTTTCTCCTACTTAAGCATAGGATTGTGCAGCAGTGCTTCCAGAATTTCACCCTAATCTTCTTCACACTATTTTCCTGGTTTGTGAAGGACATTTTGAACTCTCATCCTCTAAAGTGCTTGTTAGCCCTGACCTGTTGTGGTCCACCAGATGATGGTAGGACATTTGCAGGATTTCTGTAGAAATCCCTTGCCTCTGCAATATAGGTGCTTGGAGTAGGTCAGAAATGAAACTCTGTGCTTCCCAAACTACATATATGCCCCCACAGTTTATTCCCTTTCAGGAATCCATGAATATCTTTCATTTCTGACTCTTTATGGTCTGATAAACTGAAGAGGCATCTTCTTGAGCATAAGTATGACCCATGCGGAGACACAGAGAAAAATCCCTCTTGTGTTCAGCAAGTGCAAACTGGGAGCACTGACAGGCAGATCACACTGTCATTAACATTATTTGTGAGCCAGGTAGGCACAAGAGTGATTTGTTACATCTTCCATCAAATGTAAAAAGCTGGTGGCAAGTATTTTCTGATAAAGAGGAACCTGAGCACTTACGGACTCCTCTGCTGACTGGCAAAGCTTGACAGCAGCTCCCTAAACAGCACTATCCCAGAAAAGATGTCAGTGAAATCACTGTGCTTTTTAAACAGAGAGAAAACTGACTTGAGTGTTTTCCCCTCATGCTTTTAAATAAGCTGCTTCCCAACAGTGGTTGAAATGTGGTCGCTTCTCGGAGGTGCTGAGAAGGAGGGGTTTTATCTAAATTACTCTTATAAGAAAAAGACAAAATTAGATCTCTACATTATTTCAGGAAGGTGTCAAAGGAATTTGTAGTTGTAGTTGTCTTGAAGTCAGCACTATTATTTCTTAGCTAACCACTACTGAAATGAGTTTTTTTTTTTTTTTTTGCTAGGTTTGTTTGGCTTGTTTAAATCCTGATCAGACCACATAGAAGGCAGCAGTAATGACAAATCAGCAACTTGGTGAACTCTTAGGTGGGCTCTCCCTGGGGTGTAAGAAAACTCAGGCCAAACTCCTTCTGGATGATTATATTTCCTTCCAGATGGAGGGAAACCGGTCTGGCAGGAGAGAATAAGAGATTGTCCTAAAGGAGAGAATAAGTTGGGGGTCAAGAGGGTTACCTGGAATCTTTCTTGCTTATGCTTCTTTGAGATTCTTTGTAAAGATCTGTGATTTGGATTAATGAAAAGTTGGCCTGGAAGTGTTAAAGGCTGGTTGGATGGGGTTCTGTGCAACCTGGTCTCAGGAAAGTTGTCCCAGGCCATGGAAGAGGGGTTGGAACCAGATGATCTTTAAGACTTCTGCTAACCCAAACCATGCTATGGTTTTATGGAATGGTGTAAACTGTGGAGTCTCAAAGTTTGGTTTTTTTAAGAGAAAATATGTTTCCTGCCTGAGCACATGCAACTGCAACTGAAGAAAATGTGAGCTCCAAGAGTTCAGAACCCTGAAAATAAGGCGTGATGTCTAAATGAAACTGAACTTCAAAAAGAAAAGTAGTTTTCTGGCCCTTTTGGAGCCAAAACAAAGAAGTATTTATTCTATTTGATCAGCTATTCACAAATTATGTCTTTGTATCTTTAAAATAACTACAAACCAAATTTAAAACTGGAAGCTCTCATCTTTGATGTTATCTGCAGATAAGATGGAGCTTTGAAGCACTAACAGAGGCTAATTGGAACAGAATACCAATACAACTGAAAATTAATGGAAAACACAAGAACAGTTTGGAGCACTGTCATTCTAAACTGGGACAGTTTCTTTTCAAATCCTACGGCATTTCAGGAAAAAAGTGAAATTCTATGGACTGTAGATAAAAGGGGATAATTGTCTGAATCTATGTACCATGATACTTCAAACATAATCATTACATTAGTTATTTGTTGAATTGTATTAGTTGTATTGTATTTTTAAGTATCAAAATCTTTTCAATATGGAACAGGCTGAAACAAGGTGGAGGAAGGTGTCCCACAGGTAAAATAGCATCCAATTTATGTTTGCATTTGAAACAGGCTCTTTTTCTCCCCTGTTTTGAAGATGGCATTACTTTCCATCCTGAACTTGAAAACAATGTGTTAAAGTTGTTGGAGGTTCAGTTGGTTCCTGGTGAGAGAAACCATGGAAGGGCAGAGCAGAGTGGAAATGTGTTTTATTTTGGGGAACAACTTGCCTGGGGATGAGTTCAGGCAGAACTTGGATGTGCTGCTTTGCCCTCTGGACAACCTCAGAGCCTAAAGTGGGATGAGGCAGTGAGATGTACATTTTTGTATCCTCACTCCCAGCAGTGTAAGTAGGCAATGTGCTCTCTAGACTTGTCCAAGAAACCCCCTTGGTAGTAAAAGGAAATTATTCCTGTTGCTTAGCCAAATACACTGATATTAAGAAATGCCAGAAGTGAGGTTGCTCAGGCAACCTTATTTCTACTCCCTCATTCATTAACATATGAGGTGATCACATGATTGAAGCTGCTAATTCTTATTTCATGCTGTAGCTTGGGTTCAGACAAGGACTCGTGCAAGACAACTTGTCCTGCAGTGGAAAGTCTGAGGAGAGGTTCTCAGAGCTTTTCAAATATTTAACCTGCTTTGCTGGAAGTGTGAGGAGCAAGCAGGAGGTCTGTGACCATTCTGAAAAAATTCTGTCAAGTGTGAATAAAATCTTTGAAGAGAGCTGTGGTTCTGTGAGGTCCTGGAGACCCTCTGCCTTATTGGGGACAGCACCTCTTCACCCAAGGGTAGCACAGCCTCTGTATGCACATTTCTCTCAGCTATGGTTCCCACATTAGGCAGCATCTTTCTGTCCAGAGAGGTATCCATGGATTTATGGGGACCAGGCAGCTCTTTATCTCTTGTAAAGCACCACCTATCCTTGTCAAAACTACAACTGAAAATACTGTTGATGTCACTGCCTGCAGTGTTTCAAACCATTCACTATGGCTGTTCTATTTTCACAACTAGTTTGCTACCTCAGTAGTCATTAGTCCTTAGCTAAACCAACATTGACTCTATTTTCATATATTTCCTGGGTAGCAAAACATAGGATTTCTGCATTTTTGCAAAGGTCTCCTTCTGCTGTGCAGTTTGGATGACAAGCACTCTAACACTTATTCAGCTATGCTTAGTCTTCTCCTTGAAAGCAGAAGATGTGTCTTATCTGTAGAAGTGAGAAGTTGTACAGTATCAGCAGCTTTTGTTTTAATGCCTACTGCTTTTTCCTTCTTGAGAACTTGGAATTTTGCAATCCTGTTAAGTGTCTCTATTCTCTAATAAATATTCTGCACTCTTGCTGTATTTCAGTTGTTAGGTTTCTCAGGGGAAAAACGCAGTAAAGAAAGAAAATGAATAAATAAACAGTTCAAAGCCTAGAGTGTCCAAAAATATTGCAGTATCTTGATTTGAATAATCAAAAATTGCGACACACTATTTGGGTACATTTCATCATATTGAAAGCTTTGTATGCAAATCCAAACCTAGCTATTCCCTCCAAATCCTTGGAATATTTTCCAATTATTATTATCGCCAATCTTTTTCTATTTTGTAAGTTTAAAAATAGGCTTGGTTTTATTTTTTAATTAACAAATAAAATAAACATTTATTTAATGAAAAAATTTAAATATACACCAAATAGAAAAGGAGGATTATATTCCCACATATTTGCAATTACTAAAAATCCCTTGATTTTCTTCTTTTATTTAACTGCAGAAGTACAAGAGATACTTACATAGGATGCAGATCTATTTCAGGACATGTTAAGCTGTGTTTCTGTTAGTCTTAGCTGGAAATACTGGAAATATAAGTCAAAACAGCAACAAGACCCCTGCTCCTATACTTTACTGGGAAGCTTAATTAGAACTTAATGCCATCATCCCAAATGAGAGCATTTTAATGGACGTTTGTTTCTAGTTAAACTCCAAAAAAGAGCCATGGATAAGCTTAGTCTGAGTTCTCTCAATATTTGAGTTTGCCAGGAGGATTTGTTCAAATTACATCTTTGGTCCAGATCTGTTTTTTTCCATGTCTCATCACAAAAGCAAGGAAACTATCACAGAGAAATTGTAAGAAAGAGGAGAAGAGCCTCATTGCTAGCATCTAGCCAGGCTCTTTGGTTCTTCACGCAAGCTGCTCTCCACAGTCCTCCTCCTAATCCTTTATTTCACATCCCTTTTCCTTTCGTTTGTGCCGTGATATAAAGCCCTGCTGACCCAAAGCACTCTGCAGAACCAGAGAACAGTTCTGAACATCCTCAGAGATGCCCAAATGCAGGGAAAAGAGCCCAAAAGGCATTGGCTGGAGGGGGCAGTGGCACAGTGGAGCCTGACACATCCCTCAGAGATGGGATGAGTGACGTGAGTACATTGGGGTGGGGAGCTCCAGAGGCTCTCATTGCCTGGCCCAGCTTGTTTGACAGTACTTAATTTTTAACCTGTGGAAATTTCTGAAATATGCATCTTGAAATATCTGCTTAGCTTGCCTAGAAAGCTTTAATAATTAATGGAAATTCAGACTTGAGGTATAGTAATGATTTATATGGGGAGCTGTCTTTACACAATCTGCTCTCAAAGCTTTCTAGAGTATTACTCTTAGTGTCTAATTAACTTCCGAGGAGTGATACTGCTCCTTTCACTACACTGATTGATCAAGGGCTTAACTGCAAGTCATATTTTCCAAGTGATTCCCCAGTGTCTTCTCAGCTCTTATGAGTTCTTGCTGAGGAATAGAACTGTCTTGGACACCAAGAACTACTTTCAAGTTTTCAGGTACTACATCTTTTACGTCAGGCTGTTCCTGTTGCTGTTTAGCCACTGGAGCTATTGCACAGAAATTTCTAGTCCTTAGATATGGTTTGAGTGATGTGATCTAAACACTTTTCTTCTCCCCAGCAGCAGTTCTTTGTATCACATCTTTTGGAGCATGTTCCTTTCACTGTTTCAAGACTTGGGATGGTAAAGATTACACTAAAATACACTAAAAATTCAAGTAACTTATAATGATTTAGGGCTAAGTTGTTGTACTGCATGTCCCAGCTGCCAGCTAAGGACCTTGAAAAGATAGTCACTCCCTTTTTTAACCATTTGTATGCTGAGGGATCTGTGAAAATCCCCTATAGAGACCTTAACATGATCGTAATTAGTACCATGTATATTTTCAGGCTGTTGAGTACATTATTTGTTTAAATTAAAACTCTATGAGAATGAAAAGAAAAGCTGACAGGACAGTGAACAGGGAAGGTCTAATGAATTTCAGAGTCTGTTCTTCTGTCAGTACATTTGCTGTCCCAAGTAATACAAACCCTTGGAGATCCATGGATATGGGAAATACAAAGTGCAGACAGCTCTTTGACTGATTCTCTTTTTAAGAAAAGATCAGGTCCCTTTGCAGAATAATTTTTAGGGTCACCAGAGGATGGTGAGGAAAAAAATTTGCATTTTCTCAGTAGTTAATTATCTGTTTAAGGCCTTGTTGTCCTACCACTTCCCTGTTCTTTGCTCATGATCTCAATGGATGTCTCAGTTCTTGGCACAAGTTGCCTTGTTATCCACAACCAATGTGTTTTTGTAACTATTTTCCTACCCATAGCTGCACTGACATTAGATATTGGCAGCTCATAGTCAGCTGATGCCAACCTGAGGAGGGGCATCTCCTTCTGGGTCACAGACAGGCTGCCCTGACCCAAGAAATCACACCCCTGAAACCTCTTTTCATATATATCAGGTTCTACAATCTGCTATTTTCTTAACCAATTCCCTCCCCATTTATGGTGATAAGTCTTGTCCAGTAAAGGCTGTTCTTAATGTATCCCCAGGATAATTTTTTAAGATCTATTTTATTTTATTTTATCTTTTAAAAATTATTTTCACAAAACCTGTCCCCTCACCTTGCACCCGAGGGCTGTGTGGTGATGGAACTGGCTTCAGAGATTGTGTGCTCAGGCTCATCTATAACTGAGAGCCACCAGCCTGAGAGGATCTACATTCCTGAGATCCAAATATTCCTCTGAAAGGATTAATGGCCCCACCTTTTAAGAAATTAGCTATACCTCCATTTCCTCTTTCCATCCAAACAGCATTTCTGGTACTAATAACACCAGCCAGAGCAAAAGAGGAGATAAAAGCTCTGGTGGCAGAGTTCCATGTGTGAAGGAAGGTGTCATAAAGTCTTGGAGGGCTCATCCAAAGTTTGTACCAAAATTAATGACTGGCTTTGTCATTTACATCACTCCGGAACCCCAATGTATTTATTGGGAAATTTCATCAAGCAAAAGCAAGTCTGAGAGCCCTACATTGGAACTTCTTGGAGTATTTCCTTTGTCTGGAGCTAGAATGAGGATACTTAGTGTATCTTCATAAGTTAAAAGCTGGTAACTGAATTCGGGCACTTCATGGATTTTTTTTCTCTGTCTTGTATGGAATTAAGTTGTTCAATTTTCAGCTCGTTCTGTTCAGGTGTGAGTGAGTTTGGGAACTGCTTTGACTAATGCTTTATGCTGGAATTCCTCAAGGAGAGCTGCAAGGGGACAGATGAACATTGTTGGTCCAGCATTTCTTCCAAACTGAAGTAGTATGACTTGAACCAAATTCTATTAGAGATACTATGATCATACTTCAACTAGATTCTGATATACTTTACCAACAGGAGGGAATGCACATAAAGCATCTAATAAAGAAATTAGGATCTTGTCCAATCAGCTATCTTAAAACAACTTGAAAATATATAATTCTGACATCTGGATGTTGACTCTTCATTCTCCTGTTTGTACTATTATTTTCAGAGCAAAGAATTTGTCGTGATAAAAAAGTGCTTGGTACAGGTGGAATAGAAATATAATTCATTGTAAATGATAATGCTTTGTCCAAACAGGAAAATGTAACACTGTGATTGTCCATTGCTTTGTGTTGGTCTAGTACTGCTCCTAAAGAAGGATAAACCTAGTGTTAAATTTTCTGCTTTTACACAATTAGTGAAATGTACTCAGAGAATTGTAGGTATGGTTCTTATATATCATGTCGTAGCAGCATTGGTAGAAACCCTTTAAATGTCCTAAAGCAAAAGTTTCCAAAATATGGCATGGCAGCAACACCAAATAGTTTGGTTTCTGGTGCTGCTTTCAACTTCTGAGCAGCTACTGATAAAAAATTTGTGGCCCTTGTGCAAAAATAAGTGGGGTTTGTGTAAGAGAAAGTGTTAAATCCTGTAAGAAACTGATGTCTCAACAAAAATACCTATATCTCCTTCTAAGATGTCTTGTTTATCAACCTGCCTCCCTCCTTGTGGTACAGGGTAGAACTGCCTTGGCTTACAAACAAAAAAGGTGGGTGGAAAACCCTTGCAAATGAAGGCACACAGTTGTCTTAGTGCACTTATGAATCACTTTGAAAAGCTCACATTCCTATTACAGCAATTTTAATAACAAAACACGTTGCCCAGACAGCCTGATGTTAAATGTGTACATCTCTTTAGAGAAGAAGGGCTGCAGACAGCAACATTTAAATTGTGGGGCTTCTCCAGGGTGAAGCTGCACAAGAGCTGATCAGTAAAGCAAGAAATCACTGCTGTAGTGTGTTCCAGGGAAGGAGGTAATAGGGATGCTGCTACCTGAGGAAAAGGGCAAGTCCTCTCACAGATAAAGGAAGAGAGAGCTGTAAGAGGAGAAAACCATGTAAGGAAAGATTAGAATTTTTTAAAATGTGGAAAATTGTTTAACATTGAAGTTGTATCTCAAGCCAGTCCTGTCTATCCCAAGACCACTGCACGTTTGTAACCTCAACTTTGCAGACCACACTGTTTCTCCTAGATAACAGGGATATGCAGATAGTAAGAGGCACAAAAATAAATTAGAAAAGGATTTCTTTAATGCTTCTAATAATGTATTTGGACATGATTATCATAATGAATCTTGTAAAAGGAATTTACTGTTTCCCCTTTTATATGATGTATTTCTGACCTTCACCTGCTTGATATGCGATTCCTATTCAGTGAAGGTGCCCATAATAGAGGGGCAAGAAGGATGATCAGAGTTCAAACAATAGGGTAAGAAATGCAGAGTAGAGGGAAAAAGCTTCCATTTTCCCATAAGCTGGGGCATAGAAGATACTGCAGCCTCAGCTCTACAGTATCTTATGAACAAACAAATTATGCATGAGTTTGCTCAGGGGACTACTCAGCTACTCAACAATAATGGGTAATTGCCCTCACAAACTTATCCTCATATCACTCATACACACCAACACTTATACTGAAAAGAAAAGACGCGAAGAACAAATTTCAATATAAAACACATTATTATTATGAAAATGACACATTTCCATTTAACCCTTTTCTAACAAAAAGAACTCGCTGCGTTTCAAAGAAAATGGGGCTGGGGAATTTTAAACGTTAGTCTCAGTATTTTCCCTTGGAAGGCACACTCAAGATTGTTTTACTTGGCACATTCTGTACTCTTCATTGTAGCAAAGGCTTGCGGGTATCTAATGACACAATCACAGAATGCCATAGAAATTTGGAACAAAATCCCCATCTTCGATACAATTCAGCAGATTCACGCCATATGGAAATCCTGCTGTTTAATGTAACACCATTAAAAGCCACATATTGCTAAATTCATCTCTCAAAGATTTTTGCAAAAGTTGCAGGAACAATATTATTTCTGAGTTTTTAACCTTTATTCAGCCTCCAGCATTCTTAGGAGTCAAACGTGTGTTTCATAACTGGAAATCCAACTACTTCATATGCTGGTGATATTTTGATTCCTCAAACATACATAGTAGTATAATGGTCTTGTCTCCTTCATAAAGAACTAGTAAGTTACAACTTGATCAATAACTGGGAAAGAGATGAACCATAGCTAGCGTTCAGGATCCTAAAATATGATTAATTTGAATTTATTCTCTGCATCTTCACCCTGAGCATCTTATTCATTCCTTTTCTTTGTCATATACTTTCAGTTCTAAGTGGCAAGTTCCCTGGGTCTGAGATTGTGTGTTAACATTTTGAATTGCAAATCTCTTTGGTATTTCTGGACTGCAAATGAAATCATTGATAAAGCTATTTGCTGCACAGCCACCCTTTTGCATTTTCAGTCCATTGCTTTAGGAAAATCTTCTCCTGAAGGCAGTGCTAAAGAACATGGAATTTGAGTAGAAAGAAGGTGGTTCTGGCTGCTGTGTAGATGCTTTACCAAAGCTTTAGCCAACACTTTCAATGTCTGTATAGATCTCAGATCTTCTTACTGGACTGGTCATAGATGCAAGGATTCCCCAGCTTTATCTGCTTGCAGGAATTGCATCAGAAAGGGTACAGAAAATGGTAAAGAATCCATCCCCTTTTTACAGGGTGTTTTCCCACAATACTGCTGAAATTTGAAGCAGTGTTTCTATCCAATACTGAGAGTGTGACTAGAGAGACATCATGAAAATGGAGTATGGCACAGTTTGCCATGTTAAAAGGAGTATCTTTAAACTCAGAAGTACCTCGTGTAAGATGTGTATACCAGCAATCTCAGAGGCACTTGAGAAGAGTCCTACACAAGCTGTAAGCTGCCTTTTCAATCTGAACTCATTCCAGGTGTATCTACTTCCTTTTCCATGTCTAAAGCTGGAATAGAGATCGTCACAAGAGTCAGCATCTCCAAGAGTGGCAGGTTCAGCCACACTCTCAAAGAGCCAACATTTCCAGATGCTGAGCCCTCCTGCACATACGGTGATCACAGGTGTCTAGTGAAGGGTCAACATCCTTCTGAAAATACCATTCAGGGAGGATCCAAAATCTCTTCCAAGTCAGCAAGAATAATGGCAGGTGACTAAGAGCCTGAAAAGTTTAGCAGATACTTCTGTTATTTATATAATTGTGTCACAGATGAGCAAGATGAGCTGGGTCCAACACCTTCAGGAGATGACAGAGGAGCTTAGAGAGGAGGAGAGAGAGGACCTAAACTAGGGAGAGAGAGGAAACATGTCTGTCTTTTGTCTTCAAATTCATGGTTTATGAGAATGTTGCCCTTGATATAGGTGGCCAAACTCCTGGTAAGTTTTCAGAAGATGTTGGCAGCTCTATAAGTCCAAGATTTCCACTCCAGAATTGCAACAAGATAATTACTCTTACTTTGTCAATACGAGCAAGGCAGGTTTTACATCTCTTTAGGGAAAACTAGCAGAGCAGCAAAGAGTTGTAAAGGAAGGAATAGCTCTTTTAATAAGATCAAAACACACTGAGTAAGAAATTACCTGGGTGAGAGAGAAGCACCAGTCCTAGAAACGTTCCCAGATTTTGGCTGGTGCATTTCCAGCAAGTAACGATGTGTCTCTATAGTGAGAGCCAGTGAAACTGCATTTGAGGGCTCTGATGACATTTGTATGTCCCTAATATATTTATAACTTAGGACAGAGTACCTGTGTGTATGGCTCTCATTTTTTTCCTAGTAGATATACAGAGATTTAAACAGGTGAAAATGTGTCCACAAAGGACCATAAAGAAGAAAAGGAGTTATAAGGTAATGCAGCAAGAGCGCTGGTGCATGGTTATTGAAAGTAAAAATGGTTAACATGTGGAAAGAGGTATATAAATGACTGCAAGCCACTTTTTCAAATGTCTTTCCCTGTTGCTCTCAGCAATATCACTGAATGTGATCAAATCGTTTTTCCGCTCCTTTGGCACGGTACCTTCCCCAAGTTAACAACCACCTTAAGAAGAGGGCACAGGGGCCACGGCAGATAATGCACGTTCTGTTGTGTGATTCTCAAATGCTGTTAGGGCTCTTTGTGTGGCAGATTAAAGCCACTCACCGCTGGTTTGCCTCTGCTCCCACTGGTGTTGGTGTGAGCTCCCCAGGGGCTGTGCACAGCTCCCAGCCCTGCTCCTGTGGAGGCTGCAGGATGAGGCCCTTGGCTGCAGGTTTGGTACCACCCGGCCCCTGTCAGATCCCCATGTGTAAGCATTGGTATAGTTTTAATTTATTTTTAAGAACACAAAGATCCATGATTTAAATATTGTGAAATCCTGTATATATTTTGGCTCAGTCAGTCATATGCCTGTTTACTCACAGATTCCCCAAAATCTGCATTTCCTCAGGCATTCATGTCTTTCAGATTCTTTATGCTGCTTTTTCTGCCTCAGTTATTTCTTAACACCATGTTGCCTGCTTTCCCTTCGATCCAGTAGAATGAACGTGGCCTTTCTGGAAAGGCTTGGGTTTATCACACCTGGTCAAGTGACCAGTGCTTGATTCCTTCACTGAACAGCCAACAACTTTTTGTCAAGGTGGGAAACACCTTTCTGCACCCTGTTTCCATCCATCCTTCTCTGTGCCAAAATTAATTAACAAATCTAATTGTGAACAAAATCATAACCACAAGATGACAAAGGAGCCCTGTTGGGTACCTGGCTACAGAGGAGCAATGTCTGCTGTATTCTCCCAGGAGCAGGGCCAGAGCTTTTTCACATTCTGGACAAAAAATCTTTAACTGAATATGTGTTTAAATTTAAAAGGGGATTGTGAAATGCCTCCCTCTTTGGGTCTTCATTTAGGGCAGGTTTAGGTTGCTAGATACTGAAAGGGTTAATTCTGGGGTGTGTATTGCTTGGAAGTACCAGCCCCAGGAGCACAGATAGACTGATGAAAGATTGGGTTTCCCTTCTGGGGGACAGGCGCCCACATCCCTACCTGGGTCTCAGTCTCTTTGCACCTCAATTTCCCCACTGCAAAATGGGAAAACCTCTTCCTTTCCTTTCTCTTCAATTCCTTTCTCATCTCTTCCATTCTCTCCTCTTCATTCTCTTGGTGCCTTCCTAGGGGTGGGGCCAGGTGCTTGTGCTGCACCCCATGTAGCGGGATTCTGCTTTGGGTTGGAACATCTTGATGTTAATGAATTAAATTAAGAAGGTTGAAGGCTTTTGTTTCCCTGGGCAACACGAGCTGCAGGAACGAGCACACCTGCAAACTTCAGTAAATGTGGTCTTTTCTGTCATTGAGAAATCTGTCATTGAATTCCCCTTTCCCTCTCTTACCAGAAAGAGTTTTATTTTAGTAAAAGTTTAGGGTACTTGCATTATCAAAGAGTTTGCAATCCTGATTAGAAAATCTATTTAACCTGGTGTCAATTGGCCTCCTTGATGTGAAAATACACCCAAATCCTGGGAGAGAGGGCAGGCAGTGCCCCAGTCAAGCTTTCCCCAGGAATAACTAGTTTAGGAAGAAGCAAACAAAAGCAAAGGCATGCCAAACAGTCAAAAAATGAAGGGAATGTCTCAGTGGAGCATTGAAGGGAATAGATGTTCATGCTGGTGATGAGATTTTGTTTTAATCATAGTGATAAACCTTTTAATTTTGGTGCGCAGTAACAGCGGCTTTAAAAATGAAATAAAGGGTTTGTGACTAGCAAGAGTCCTTGGTGTTGCTTCCAGAGCATTGCTTGGGCTGTTATTAAAGCCCTGCCAATGGTTTCAAGTGGAACAGCTAATGTTTCAAGTGTTCATAAATAATTGTTTAATGTTCCAAGCACTTTAGGAGCAGGTTTTAAAAACTAGCCTTGCACTGATTATTTCCACTACTGTAAAAACATTCTTTTGACAGTAGCTTTGCCTGCTGCTTATAAAAAGGAGAGAAGGAAACAACCACTGTCCTTTGTGAGCTGATAGAGGAATGCACCCAGCAATGAACCTGTAAAATAACCTAAAACTGGTACATATTCTCTCCAAAATTAGCCAAAATTTGGAATAACTTTATGGTGTTGCATGACAGGGCCACATCCATGGCTGGTATTTGAGGGGTGATAATGGCCCACCTCTGCTTCTGTGGGTGCAGGAGGGGTGTGGGGTCCCTCCTTGTGGCCACTGTATCCCAGAGAGGTTGTGAATACAATTTACCTATCCCTATAGGTGACACTTTAAAGCAGGATTAGAGGTGAGGTCTTGTTGCTGTTCCCAAAAAACCTTTAGTGCCTTCAAACACAACCCGTGCAGAACCAAGGACTGGGCTCGGTTGACTAAAGAAAAAATGATGTAACAGAACCACAGGGCCAGAAACCTGGGGAGGGGAAAGCTTGGGAAGTGGTGGAAGTTTTTGGTTGAGGTTGTGCCCAAGCCAGGACAGCTCATCACAGGAGAAATCCTGGCTCTGCTCTGCTTCCTGGGGTGAGGAAGGGGAGCAGATCAGGCCTTGGAGAACAGGAGATCCAAAAGCATCCCTGTTGTCACTCCCATGCTGTAAAGGTCTGACAGCAGGAGGAAACTGTGGTCGTGAGAGAGTAAAATGTCCAACTTAAAGTGAGCTTCTTGGTCATGTTTGCACTCTTAATTAATTGGTTGCTCAAACCAAGATTTTTTTAAAAAACTTTTACATTTATTTTCTTTTCAAGCTGGAGCAAGGAGTAAGGAATTTTCAAAAGCAATCATCCTATTGAAGTGAGTGGGTTGGAATACACACTGACTCCTAACTGTGCTGAAAATTCCCAGTAGTTTAGATTTAGATCAATTTTCAGCCTGATCCCTGTAACTTCCTCAGAGTAATCTGAATGCTTTTCCCTATCAAAGAAGTTTTAATGTTATTTTGTTGTTGTGTATGTCACATTCGTTTCTGATGGCTAAAATTCTACTTCAAATATGATTTTTCCTTAAAAAAGAGAAACATTTCCTTAAAAGGATCCAAGCAATTATAAATATATATTCACACACAAATTTTAAGGAATTAGAAGTTTTAATTTAGTAAGAAGGATTAAGAAATTGTGTGTTTACACATATTTTATAAGCACTTTGGTATTTATAAATATCTGTAGAAGACATCCATGTGTAAGCTCATGAAGGGTACAAACCTCAAGCTTTCCATGAATTAATGATTTCAAGACTGAGCCCTAGGTCTTAGCCCTCCTGCAAAGATTTAGCTACTAGTTCTTCCACTGCAAAGACACATTCCCCTTTGTTTGCTGTTATAATTTGAAGATAAAAAGCACGGCTTTATTTGTGCTGTTTGTTAGAATGTGGTAAGACTGAGGCTTGTGCAAACATCAGTTACCATTCTGGTGGTCACTTTTTCAGGATGGGTTTTTTGGTTTTTTTTCCCCCTGTAGTAAACATGAGTTTTGAAAATTTCACCAGTTATTTGGGCAGTGCAGTGCATCTTCTTCGGGTGGAGAGAGCTGGGTGAGGAAACAGCGAGCTGCCCTGCCAGGGCTGCGCGCGTCGGGAAGGGCGAAACTGGAGAGGGGGATAGGGGGAAAAAAAAAAAAAAAAAAAAAGGTTTTGAGGCCAGTTGTTTGATCCGAGGAATACCTGGAGCCAGTATCCCTGCTCGGCTGGGATTATTCCTGCTTGGCTGCCCTCTGCCGGCATCGCCGAACGGTGCAAAGCCGGGAGCGGCTCCGCGCCCCGCGCAGGGACCGCGGGCACCGAGCAGCCCGAGCCCCGGGGAGCGCACACTGCAACGGCACGGCACGGCCGAGAAAACAACCGGCTGTTATTGAGTGAGAGGATCGCTCTAATTAACCCAAAAAAACCATCCCCACTGCTAAATGAGGTGAGGAAAGAGCGCAAGGATGGATTTAACTCCGGAGCAGCATACAGCTGAGGCAAGGGGGCAGTTTATGACTCAACACAGTAGAATTTCTGCTTGTAAATGGGATTGCTAACATTTATTTTTTCTTTTTGTCCCCAGCTGCAATTTTCCTAACTTGCAAATGAATCTGAAATATCTAGAAATAATAGTGTCTGTCGGGTAAAATGAATTCAGGTTTTTCTTCTTTAGGGTTTTATTTTTAACTGTCTCTAGTAAAAGTGCTTTAGTCATATTTATCTCACTCATGAAAGAACCTCTTTCTGTAACTCGTTTTGGATTTAACCCCTTTAGAGTTACCTACAGTGTCAGCACATTGTCTGTTTCAAGACATCACTGTCTGTCTCTAATTCTTCATGGGTGTTTTATTGACATTTGGGAGGCCATCCTGTGCTTAGAAACAGAAGAATATCACCACTGTCCTCTTTGTGGTCAAGTAGCCTTATCAATGCAGAGAGAAAATATAACAAGGGAGAGAATGCTTCTTTCTCCTCCTTTCTCCAGCGTTTCCTTTCCCCTCCTCACCGTTTCTATTTCCTCTCACATTTCCCACTTTAAAAGATGGACGATCAGTACCTGTGACCCTTAAATATCTTATTCTCTGCTACATTTACACAGAGAAGATTATTAAATCTGCAGATAGAATTAGAAGCCAAACTAAATTCTTTTGTATTGATATAATCATGGGGGTTATTTTAAATGTGATGGATGTAACCCAAGAGCAGAGAACGTCCAGGATGTCTAAAAGGCAGACACTGTATAAGTATTTATGAAAAATTCTGTGTGCTCTTAAGATGTCACGCATAATCCGTACTGTGTGTCTCTTCAGTGTCACAAGCACATTTACATAGATTGTCATGAATTTCAAATTGCACCTCAAATCAATGCCAGGGTAAAATTACCTTGGAGCACAATGCAGCCTTCCTTTAAGAGTTAATCATCCAAGTCCTGCTCCGTTCGGAGGCAGTGCTGGCCCTGCAGTGACACTCACAGCTCGCTGCCAGCCTCAGGTGCCACGAAACATTTGTGGTACCTCTGTGGGACCGAATGCCACCAGAGTCTGGTGCCACCTCACACACTCCACAGAACACCAAGTGTGAAAATGGTTTATTACAAATGCAGCCATCGCCGTAACTGGTGCCGGCGGTGTCTCCAAAGGGTGCCATGTGCATGCTTAGGGCTCTGCTTTGACAAACCATTTGTAAACATCCCATGGGGACTTTGCTCCAACAGGTATGAGAGCTCTGATCAAGCATTTTCCCAATGCTGTAATGCTGTTGCTGTCATCTAATTGCATGTGCCTCAGTTGTGGGGCGAGATGCCTTGAGTAGGCTGTTCTCTGGTTCAGTCTGACCATAAAAGGCTAAATACAGCCTTGCTCCAGCTCCATTGGTTGTCCACATCCAAACGGGATTAAGGCTTAGACAGCAAGACTTTCTGGTTGTGGGGAGACAATAGGAACTGGAGATTTTACAAGGACCAACCAGCTCAGGGTAATACCACTTGGTGAGAACAGCTGGGTCATCTGATCCCAGGCTTCCTGCCATGTCCTGAGGCATGTTGCATCTTTCCAGAGAGGATAAATGCTTCCACTATGCCCAGAAACAGTATTTATCTGGTGTAATGAGTTTATTTCTGGAGCGAGACCATATGGCTGAAGCAGTTTCTCGTGGCAGAACACCAGTTGCCAGTGCTGTAAATCATGGTGCATCCCATATTTTTACCATGGGTCTCTCTGCTACAGGCCACCCCTCTACTCTGCAAATCCCTGTATTCAGAAGCAGACTTCCAGCAAGCCTGGCCATTCAATCCCGAGGCTGGAATTAGAACACGAGGCTGGGGCAGGATGCTCCTCGTGTGCTCCTGCTGCTGGGGTACCTGGTGGGAAGGGAAGGAAGGGGAAGGGAAGGGAAGGAAAGGGAAGGAGGAGTGTTTGGGCCGATGGCAGCGCAGCAATGAGACATGTAAATGCCAGCAATGCTTTTTAGCATTTCTCAAGCAAGAGAATGGGCCAGCAGATACGTCGTGGAGCCTCGCCAAGCATGTAGGGGGACATGTTGTTAACTTGCTGGTGGCTGCTGTAGCCAAGAAACCGAGTAGCCATGTAGGGACTGTGGCGGGCGGGAGAGAGAGAGAGAGAGGGAGAAGAGCACATGTAGAAATAAGGCTTCTCACTCAACAAATTCTGCTGTTTGCATGCAGAAAAAGAGGTATTTTTGCAAGCAGGGACTTAGGAACAAGATGAAATCTTCCCACTTTTATCAGCAAGGCAGTTAGTGACAAGCACATGGTGAAAGGCTCAAATTTTGGTGCAAATTACCATGAAAATAACTGAACACACAGAAAATTTGGAATTGCAAATATCAGGAAGCCATGGCTTTGTGAAATGACAAGACGGAAAAGACAGTCATTCTGAGGGTTTTGAGGTGTAATTTAGTCTTCTGGGCACTATCCTCCCTTGGTGGGTTTGTGGCAGTTTGAGACATCCCCACCGAGACAACAGGTATTTCATGCACATAGAAAACACAGATATCCCGGGCACCTGGGACATCTAACCAGGCATGGAAACACTGCCCAGGACTGGGGCAAGCTGTCCTGTGAATGTTCTAATGTTCTCCTGGAGATCAGCCCTCTGTGTACTTAACTGCTTTCCTGAAACAATGGAGAATTTATTTTTCTTTTCCAATCCCAATTTAAAAGATGCTGGGAGTGCTTTGTTCCATCCTAAGGTAGCTGCAGTTTGGTGGTAGGTGAAGTAATGACTATATATAGTCACTAAAGTGCCTTTGGATAGTTCTGGATAACAACTGCTGTATAAATTTAAGGTATTATTATTAAGGTATTATTATCCCAAGTTTGCTGCAAGTTAGAACGAGACTGCAAGAATTACCTTGGAGCAGATAATACTGGCACAGCTGCAGAGTTTAAAGTTCTCTTTCTGTCAATATTGTGTTAATTTTATCTGGTGCTTTTGATTAAACAAACTAACCTGGAACAATTTCAGTAACTGATTTTCTAAATAGAAAAGGCACTAATAAGTGAACATCAAGTTGCACCCCCCTGGCCTCCAGAGAAAGGAAAATCCTTTATGAACAAATCAGATGTGGTCACACTGAGTCCTAAACACTACTCAGCTACCATCATGCTGATTTAATCAATCTACACGAGGTAAAAGAGGTAGAAAGTGGAGAATAATACCTCTGATGATGAGATATTTTAATGAAATGCATTGGGATAATTTAGTGGGGAATGAAAGTACTATGGATAAAAGTGAGTCAGAAAACATGAAAAAACACTGAACAGATCAGAACATGTATAATATCAAACAGAGGTTGAACATCCCAAATCTGTGCTTCACAGGTCAGGGGATGAATTGGAGGTGATTTGGCTGTGAGCCAGTGGGGTCAAAAAGGAGCTGGTGCAGGAATTAAATGGTGGCTGTAATCTGGAAATCAATGGGAATAGGTATTTTGGGATTCTGCAGTTGCTCTATCTTGCTGGTTCATTAGAAATCATGCAGGGAGAGCTCCTGGAGTGGGGAGATGTGAGGAGTTGGTGTCCTGTAAGTGTGAGCCCACAGACTTGTACTACTGGCTGTGAAACAAGGTCCTCAGCATCTTCACAAGAACCGCCGTGGTCTGAGCTAAAATAAATACCTTTGCATACTGGGGGCAAAGCAGATTTGATGCCTGGAAAGGCTGACCTGGAACAGAGGCATCAGATTGCCTGGGCTCTGTGGCCCTGCAGTGCCCTCCTGCACGATCATCTTCCTTCATGTACGATGTAGTCAGTGTGAGGGATGCAGAGGGAGGTGGATGCTCAGGGAGTAGACCATGACCTGACGGTAGAAAAGCTCACTGCAATTTGTTCCTCAACGTTTTATGTCCATAAAGCTGGTTTGAGACTGGTGTTTGGGACATAAAGGTCCAGCCAAGGTGCATGGTCAGGTAATAGATTTCACGGTAAAAGATTTTTGGTTTTCAGGTAAAAGATTTCAAGTAGGATTTGGGTAAAATCCCCATATAAGTCTGAGCACTTTGAGTGCTGGAAGGCACAAGACATGCTCCTTAGCCTGATGTATAATGTTGATGTGTGTGAGCAAAATGTTGTAATTGTCCCATCCTTCCTGTACCATCAGATGTGTTGCTGACAGCTGCAAACAGGACCTTGTAAAAAGACAAAACCAAACCAACAAAAGATAAAATGACAATTTAGAGAAAGATTAAAACATATGCATCTCTATGTCTGCTATTTATGTGGGTCTAACAAATTACAAAGCAGGAAAACCAGGGAGCAGGTCTTGAACGGATGCTGCTTTCCATACCTTGATTATCCGTCTGGAGATTGGGTCCATAGTTTTTCTGAAGCAGCTTTATTTTTTTTTTTTTTTCTCAGAATGCATAGAAGGAGCAGATCTTTTGAGTAGGAAGGTGCCATTTTTACACAGTCACTGTTCAGACCATAGCCACACTTGAAGCCAAAAATAGAAAATATATTTTAGAACTTGTTAAATTAAAGGAAAAAAAAAAAAAAAAAAAAGAAAGAGGAAAGAAAAGCCTCCAGCAGAACTTTGCATTCTCTGACTTTTCAGACTTTCAGGTCTGCTCTCCTGATTACACATTTTCTAGCTGATGACATGCCATCAGCTAAAGATGGATTTTAAACACAAGTCATGTCAAAAGTTTCATTTAACCTCTTCAATATAACAAGCTGCTGATGGTTTACATTTCTGACAGTAGAGGTAAATTAATCTCTGATGGATATTTGGAAGGGGAAGAGAAGATTTGCAAAAAGTGAGGAAGAAGTAAGATGGTAACTGGTAAAGGCAGTGGACATCTTCTGGAATGTAGTGAGTGGTGGGTGGGATGTGGGTGTGGTGATATTTCTAGATCTGCATCTATAAGTATAGATGCATCACACTTGCTATGTGTATGTATGTGTGGTTTTTAAATAAAAATAGTTTTCCATTATACTGTGCAAGTCTGACATTTGATGAGGTAGAATATTTCCAGATGGGTTGGATTTTGGAGAATAGGGAGTAGGTTATGATTTGTCTAATGAAATGTTAATTTTTTGGCAGTCAGAGGGGTTTAGGGTAAATCAGTTAAACCCAAAGATGATTAAAAAGGGATTTGTGAAAGTTTGGAGTAGTAATTAGTATTAATCGAGGCCATCATTATTTTATATGGTTAAGATAGTATGCACCTGTAGTTGGACAACAAAAAGAATGCCAGGTTCGTCTTCCTTATTTCTGGGGGTTGTAAAAGTTTGGGAGGGAGTTCTTGTTAGTAAGTAATCCCAAGAGACATAACAGAGTAAAACCTTGACACAAGGAAATTCAGCCAGGAGACAGTTGATTTCTCAGCTGGGAGGTGCTTCAGGAAGAGATGGCATCTTGCCGTCTCCACCAGGACTTGGTAATAATTCTCACTATTCATGAACAGATGTCTTTGGTTGGATTCCCTAGGTGCATTTGAATTCATTAAAGGATCTAGGGAATCAAGATATTAATTCTAAATTATTACATATTATAGATTTTATTTTCTGGAAGAATGGGAACATGGTAAAGAAAAAAAGAGGTTGTAGCAGAACTGGTAAATGATGTCAGGGTAGCATAATCACAGAATACTATTATGCCACTCTAGGCTATACTGTGTTCTTTTTTGTTGTTTTAACAGTGGCTATCTAAAATAGAGAGAGTTTTAAATTTTATGTGCAATGAGACCACAGTGGGGATGTTCATAAGTGATATTTGTCCTGTTATTCAACTGGAACAAAGTATTAGAACCCCGTTGAAATCAGTGAGGATGCCAATTTACAGCAGATGAGGATGTGACCAACGAACCTAAAGCACTCTGTAATTCCAAACTCAGCTATTTCATATCTAACAAGTAAAGACTGAATTAAAGGGCCATTAGGTCTGTGGCACATAGTTGTTCTCACTGATCAGTACTTTTTTTTACTGGGACGTTGGGGGATTGATTAAAACTCCCTGCTGATGGAAATTGTACATGTTAAGAGCAGCCTGCAAACTTTCTTTTCCCAGGCCAGCTACTTTAGAAAACTTTAGAGATGATATTTTGAAACTGAACATCCAAAAGCTTTTCAAATCTTCATGACGAAAACTATATTCCATTACTTAATTGCATTAACAGATGTGATTTTTGTCAATGGGAACTTGGCAGAAGAGCAAATTTCATTAGTTTATATTTGTAAACTGCTTAGAGATCCTCTGATAGAAGGAAACCTGGACTGAAAATAAGAAACACCATCTACTGAAGTTTGCTGAATTTTCCATCTTTGAATCTATATTTATAGGATTTCTTAGCATCTCTTTAATTATCCCCTTCCAGTTTTATTCCTCTTTATTTTTCCCCATTTCCTGTGTACAGATTTCTGTTCATCCAAGATTTTTTTAGCACCAAGAAGGGCTAGTCACTTCAACTGGTCTTACAGTTGTGCTCAGTTGGAGTTTGCTGCCTCCTTGACCTCTTTCTAAATACAATTTAATCCATTACAGCGAACACCCAGGACATATATCCTGGTTGATATTAAAATATTGATATGAAAATACCATACAGTGTCTTATTTCAGAGTCTGCCTCAAAGGAATATTGTTTGATTTTTTTTTTTTCCAATGAGTTTATAATTTCTCTGCTTTGATTTTATTTTCCTTATTCTTCTATCTCCATTTTTCACAATATATGAAGGGAATCCTGGGCAAATGGCACTCTCAGTGAGACAATCTGAGAATGAGGCAGAAGATGAGCTGGCTTGGCCGCCCATCTGCCCCAGTGATGGCTGCTCAAGGTGCAGCATATAATGCAAAGATCCTTTGATCATCCTCTTTTGATGAATTCACCAGCATGATCATGACTGTCTCCATCAGGAAAACCTTCAAGGGTGCATTTCTTCTACTTGTGCTTGAAAAATTTCTAACTGGAAACTTTTTCTTACTAAGTATTAGAAATATTAGTAACATTTGATACTAAATATCTTAAATAAAAGTACTTACAACAGCACAAAGTTGGGGGCTTTTGTTTGGTGGTTTTTTGGTTGGTTTTTTTTTGTTGCTGTTGTTTGTTTTCTGTGGTGTGGTGGGGTTTTTGGTTTTTTTTTTGTTTGTTTTTGTTTTTTTGGTTTTTTTTTTTTTGTTGTTGTTTTGGGGTTTTTTTGTGTTTTCTTTGCAGAGGCTGCAGAAATGTGGAATTCTTAAACATTTATGTTGCCTGGATGGGCATCTCTTCCAAAGTTGGTGTATGTTTTATTTTCCCCCCAGCACTAGTGCAACATATGTTTCAAGCCAGTCCTGATAATGTTTTTCAGTGGTATTCATCTGTGATATTTGTAGTGAGTTTCCTGGTGTAATTGTAATTCAGAAGTTGTCTGTAGCCCTGTGATATGTGCATAATTGTCCCTGTCCACTGCTACCACCAGCACCTCTTGTCAGCAGGATTGATGGTAACGTTTTGGTTCCTTTTTTGATAATTAATTGCTGTTCCTTCCAACAACAAGGGACTCAAGCAGAGCTTTTGTTGTTCTAAATTTGAAATCTTAAGTCTGTGGAGATGTTTCCAGGAGGTATTTTCTCCGGTTCAACATACACTGTAACCACAGGTGTTGTATCATCAAAGAAAGAACCCATATGCTAATATAGAAATAACAGGCCTGTTTATTGTTACAGTGCATCACCATCAAAGCAAACAACAACAACCACCTGTCTTTAGCTGTATAATTAAACTGATGGGTCTTTATTCTGTGCTAAATGATATGGTAATATATGGAGAATAAGAAGAATCATCCTTTTAAACTTTTGAGATGTTTGCAGCACTGTTGAAAACTGGTTTTTAAAATAGTGAGGTTTTTTTAACAAATCTATTTCTAATAAAATGTTTTTTCTGGTGTAGTTGTGCTTTGCTTAGCACTTTTTTTCCATGCTGGAAATTCATCTTTCCATAGCTTTGGATGGCCACCTGTTCTGGTATCTTTTTCTATGAGATTTTCAGTGATTCATCTGGTTTCATTTTTATCATCTTTTACTTTATCATTCCGGTGTCTTGTTTCTTTCTGCAATCAAAGGCAAGCTGAACCCCAGAGATGGTCCATATCCTGACTGGATATATGGCACATCCTTTTCTTCCTCTCTGTCACACCACAGAGATGCTGCAGTGGTGGTTCCATTCTGCACACAACAAAAATCTGTTGATTCTTTTAAAACCAGCACAACGCTGATGTTCCCCCCTGCTGAGTGCTAGCAAACACCTCAGGATCTGAATGTCGACTTCTGAGTGCAGGAATCAGTCAAGAATGTGTATAAAAGTTTCCTTCGTATACAAGTTATGCCATTTGCCTGTTATACCAGCTCTGGAGTGCCTTGGTCAGACCTTCACGGCCAAATCTGCTAGTTGACCATGTTTCCTACCAAACCAAGCTCTAACAGAACATGCCTACTCCTACAGTTACTTTAATTGGAGAACAAATTATAATGTTGTTTTCACAGATCACTCTTCCTCCAGAAACTCTTTTGACACAGAAACTTGCATAACTAGTGCTCTTAGATGAGTAATCCGAATCGTGTTTTCTTTTAAAAGGCCAATCCAAAGTCCCTTTTGCTATCCACTAGACCTGTTAGTGCAGGCAGAAGGTTGTGCTGGCCTGCAGGGATGTGTCATATTGAACCTGTCATATAGGACATGGCTCACAAAGAATTTGGAGCATTAGGAATTTAAGGTTTTTGACAAACTGGGAACATTCGTTATGAATTATGTATTTCTCTTCAAGAATTAGTGTGCCCTGCTTTTTTAATGATGTCTTTTTGCTATGCCCTTATTTAAATATTTCAGTCTGATTAAAGAGGAAAGGTATGGCAGGTCAGCTGGGGGCTGTGCACCTTTCCCTGTTTGTGCAGGGATAGAGAAGGGGGACACTCAGCTTTCTGAAATCCCCTCTTTCAGAATTCAGCCTTGCACTTCTTGGCATATTATCACTTATGCACCTTCCTATTGTTTGGGAGTCTTAAGAAAAATGTGCCTGTCTAAAGAGTGTGCCCCTTTGGCAGAGATACTGCTATGAGGCAGTGGGCTGGGATCTTCACCTTGGCAGTTGTGGGTTTATTATTCTGAGGGCAGTGCTTTGGTTTTGAGCAGGTGTTCTTCACTTCAAGGTGGCAGAAGGGTTTTCTGCAATAGTCTACTGTGAATGGGTTAATGCCAGGCAGGAGTGCTGCTTTTGGGGATGTTTTTGGCCAAGGGTAAAGATTTGTTCATAAAGTTGGCAGCATGAATTTTGTGTCTGTTTACATCATATTAGTTCAGTTGTTATAACTGAACAATGAAATTATTTTGTATAAAGAAACCAATGTATGCTCAGTGCTTTCTGCACGAGCAGGAGTGGTGGTCTGCAGAAGCCACACCAGCCACTGCTCTTGTTTAATGAGGATTGCAGTAAACCTGACAGTCTTTTCCATGTGGATGTCCAAGCCACAAATTATCCTCACTAGCCTGTTTAGGATTCTTTGATCATTTACACATAAAGTGTAGACTGTTTTACACTTTTACCTCAAATACCAATTCTGCAAAATGCTTCATTTTGCAGCACAGGTCCCCTCCAGACGACGTTCTGCACCTGTTTGCACTGGCAAATCTCTCCTCTACTTTTTTCTAGGACTCAGTTCTGTAGATTTATTTCTAATCATCCATAAATAGACTCATCTGTGTTAGGTCTGTATGTCTGAGTAAGGGAAGCCACATGACAGCACGCCTCACTTGTTGGAGCAACAGCAGATCTGGGGAGAAAACTTGGTTTCATGGGAGTGGATAGAAAATTCTCGTTGAATTAAACACATCCAAAGTCTCTGACAGCTCCTTCTCCAGACTCAGCTTCCTTGTGTGGGACAGGGTGAGCTGCACAGGCTTGGTTTATCCTTCAAAAATGTGGCCAGTAATACTCAGCTCTGCAATAGCCCTGGAATGAGGGAGAATAAAAAGCTCAAAAAGTTATTTATTTTGTTGCTTTAAACAAATGCAGCACAGTTTGTTTTGCCTTTTCTGGACAGTGGGTTTGCCCACCTAATTTTGTCAAATATGCATGTTACAGAAGGTTTAGGGATATGGCATTATGACCAGATAATCATGGCCATTATGGACTTAGGCATGTGTTGAAGGGTTTACAGGATGTGTATTTACATTTCATTACAGAGCTGGCCTAAAAGATATTTTATCAACTACTAGCTATAGTCTGTATAAACTGTAGTTTATTGATTATAATTTGGCAGTTTCAGCTTGTTTTTCTATTTTATTACTTCAGTGAATGATGTATGTAACTGGCGTTTATTGAAGATAATTGAGGGGAAACATGAAAAAAAGAATTTTCCAATTGTATTAGTCAATGAAATTATTTCTTTTCCTGATGCTTTTATTTTTAGGAAAATAATCATGAAAATTGTCCCATTGTAAACTGGAATCTTTCAAAATTACCTCTTTATAGCTTTGAGAAAATCCCAATGATTTCATCAGAGCATGACTGATGATACAAAAACCTAAACCAGTGAAGACTAAAATCAAGGCTGTGATACAATTAGAAGTGCATTATGAGCAAAAATGTATGTGATGTTTGGGGGTTTTTTTTCCCCAAGAGGGCTACAATTTTGACTGTTTTTAGTAGTTTTAAAATGTTATTTTAAATAATTTTGCAGTTTGGGATATGATAGATAGGATTTGTGTGCTGCCTGTTTCCCCAGACTGCAGGACAGCTATCAGTCCCATCTTCCCCCTCTCTCCACCTTAAGGCAAGACCACCTGTGCCACCTGTCATATCTGATAGACACTTGTCTAATCTATTTTTTAAGACCTCCAGGGTCAATTTCTCCATCCTCCCCAAGCAATCTATTCTAGTGCTTCCTTAGCCTCATTGTTCAGTAATTTTCCCTAATGTTTAACCTTAATCTTTCTTCCTTCAATTTAATCCTATTACTGCCTCTCCTCTCTGCCATGGGCATGGAAAATAGATTCCTCCCTGTTCTTTGCAGCAGCTTTTTATGTGTTTGACTCTGCTCTCCAATGCCCTGTCTGACTTGTTTTCTTAAAGCTAAGCCACCCCAGTACTCATTTCCTCAGAGATCCCTGTGATCTGTGCCCCTGCAATGACTCTCCAGATTGCACATGGGTGGTTTTCTTCTTTCTCCAAACTTATTTCTCAAGCTTTAGTGCTGCACTTTGTTTGACAGAGCCTTGATGCTACAAGGTCTTGCAGAGTGGGAGAGCATTAAAGTGAATGGGATGAGTAATTAAAAAGCCCCATTTTTGTGCAAGTCAGTGGATGGGTGTCCCCATCACAGACCATTCACTCAGGCCAGTTGCTCTTTTCCTAGAGCAGAGGCAGGGGGTGTTTTTTGCATTTTTCTCCTTTGCAAAATAGGTTTTTAGCCCCTGGGCCTCCTGAAGCAGCTCTAAAAGGGCAGCCAGAGACATTCTGCACCTTCCTGCTCCCATTGCCCCCCGCCCTCCAGGCACGTACCTGCCTCATGCCATGCTGAGGTGTTATTTTCTGCCCTCTCCTACAGCCTGGGCATATGGACCTGGAGCAGAAACTTACGGGTATATGCAAATGTTTTAATGATGCTATTTGCATATCTGGAAGTGATTTACAAAACGCTGCACATGGAGTTGCTTAAAACTTGGCACCAATAGTTCGTGGAGGATCATGGCACAACACAACAGAAACTGAATTTCGGCTGGTTTTTGCCAGCTCTCGCACTGCACTTTTGGCGACGGCTGAAGCGAGTCTGTCAATGAAGGAAACGCCTGAGTCCTCATACGAGCTTCAGTCCTGCCCAAGGGCAAAACATCCCATCATGGCCTGCCTTTCTCTGCTTTGCTGTCACTGCGGGAGGAGCAGCCAACCGCAGTTGGTCCTGGCGGTGGGGAATGCTCTCCTGAAAACCCTCGGGGTGCAGGCAGGCAGGGAGGGTCCTGGGGGTCGGGCAGCCCAGGGAAGAATATTCTGCCATAGAATACAGAATAGTTTAGGGGTGGAAGGAACATTAAAGATCGTCTTGTTCCCACCTCTGTCGTGGGCAGGGACACTTTCCACTATCCCAGGGTGCTCCAAGCCCTGTCACACCTGGCCTTGGACACTTCCAGGGATGGGGCAGCCAAATCTTCTCTGGGCAACGTGTGCTAGGGAAGAATTTATTTCTCCCATTAATCTAAATTCCTCTTCTTTCAGTTTAAACACATTTCCCCATGTCTTTAATGCTGAGATCTACACTGCTTTTACAGATTTTGTTTATTGATTTGTTTTCCCCTCCTGCGATATGTATTTCTAAGACTTGGAGATGCACTAAATTTAAATGTTTTTTTGGAGCCCCTGCATTATGAACCAAATGCACCTTTCCCATTTCTATTTGTAAGAGCCAATAGTGTCAAATATACATGCATTCACTATGGAAATGTTTTGTGTGGTGGGGAGATGGCACAAATGAGCAGAGGCACCTAAATCCTACAGCATCATTTTCCTATAGCAAGCCAGTTTGCACTTTTTTGTGTTCACCTTTACATTTGCCACTTCTATTTCCTTTACTTTCCTTTATTCTGGATTTTATGTTAGCAGTAATAAGAGTGAGGGCATTGGAACTTTTGGAGAGTGCCTAGAAAATATGTGCTCTAGTCAAAAGAAAATCTGCTCTCAAGTCCCTATATGCAAATGCATCATAGGTGAAGCTCAAAATAATTTAGCAGTCCTGAGTTCAAGCACACAAAAATTTTGGAGGTTTTTTTGCAGATGAAAAGCTCCTTGCAGTACAGGCTTCCATGAGTCCAGGTGAAGACTGGACACATTCTTGGAGCAGAAATCCACAGATTGCTGCTAAAAGAAGGAAATTGCACATCACTAAAACCAGAGTTCAGTAGTATTTAAGGGAAGAAGTTTTATTTAAGTTTGACCTGTTATTGTTTGCTGCCCAGGCATTTACTTGTGTCTGGAGATGGGAGGCAGACTCAGGGGGAGAAGGAATTTTGCCCAGTTCAGCTGTTTTTATGGTTGTTTGACTTCTTTGCCATCAGATAGAAAATTTTGTGCCATCTGAGAGGAAAAGGAAGGAGGAATCCAGCATCATTCTGAATAACATATTTAGATTCTCTGAGGGTAAACAAACCCTTTCTGCCCATGATGAAAATATCCCTTTCCCAAATGCCCTTCGTTGTGTGAGTGAAGGGCATAGCTGAGGGCCCCTGCATATTAAATCACAGGTTTCTCACCTACTTATGTCAAGAAACAAGTGGTTACAGCAGATGAGGGAAGTGCAAGGAA
Source organism: Acridotheres tristis (assembly GCA_037013685.1). Taxonomy (NCBI): domain Eukaryota; kingdom Metazoa; phylum Chordata; class Aves; order Passeriformes; family Sturnidae; genus Acridotheres; species Acridotheres tristis. The sequence continues at coordinate 4,459,943 of CM072899.1, read as the reverse complement.
ACAGCAAGGCAGGATATCTTGCAGTGCACCAGCTTCTGAGCCACTGCCAAGCATTTTGTCAGCTTGGTAAGGAAAAAAATCCTAGAGGAATTTTAAAGAGAGAGAGCCCAGTTCAGGGCTGATTCCTCCAGCTGCTCAAGGCTGTTCTTCACAGAAATATTTATCTACTTCATCCTACTTAGAGGGTTCAAAGCACTTCATGTAACTCTGTGTCTATGGGATGGGGTGCTATGGTGGGATACTAAAGGCCAAATATTTTCTCCACAAGGAAATAAAAATGTCCTGTTACAAAAGACAAAATCGTTGCCTAGATTGTCCCTGCTGCAGACAATGCACAGCTCCCATACCACTCACAGCATGTTTTGTTGCCATTCTGCTAACATTGCATGTACTTTATATTTTCTCTGCAATTGTATAAATAGCATATAGGAAGAGGGAGACTATTTAGGGAAAATACTAATTAAAATGAACAATAGAAAATAGGAGATCTTATGTTTCTAAAATTAGAGGCTGGTTATTCAGTAATAAATAGCCCTGTCATTATTAGTTTGTAGTCCCTCCTTTCTCTTGCCTGACACACACAATATCGCTGTTATCCGTGGTTTGCCTGTCTAAACATGGTTTCTTTCCAAAGCTCTACATTGTTTGCTAGCCCTTGTTAAAAAAGCTCCCCAGTTCTGGGCTTATCTGGCAAAAGAAAATAAGGAGAAATATTCTTTCTAAACAAAATGAATTTGATGGAGGAATAAAAAGAATGCTAACAAAGGTACTTTCATGCGCTTCCTGCTGGATCTCACTATTGGTATCTGGTAATTTCAGAATCCTGGGAGCATGGGCCATGGTTTTATTCCCTAATAATTAGCAAGCATGTTGATGGGTTTGATGGCTTTGTTAAGAATGTGCTTGCATAGCTTAAAGGGAAAGTTCTGATTTGAACCTTGGAGCACAGTAATTGCTCCATGCAGGCATGGCTGTGGTTGGGGCTGTGCTTGTGAGAAAGGCAGCGAGGTTTGTGCCTGTGTGAGGAATGACCTCGATGTGTTTTTCTAGCAAGGCCCCATGCCAAGCCCGTGAGCAGCTTCAGAACTTTTACATCCCAAGCAAAAACATGGAGACAGGGTGAAATTTATGGTGTTTTAGTGCACTTAATGGATGGCATTTTTTGGCTGATGGATGCTGGATCCCTGACAACAAGGATTGACAGCAGAAATGTCCATTTGAGGGTGCAGTTAGGGCAGCTATGGATTACCTGATCTTCTCATTTCATGGAAAATCAACTCCTCCAGGAGGACTCACCACCACAAAGTTCACAAACTTGTTCTCCTGTTGGGCTTTTGAATACTCAGGAATGAGTCTCACCCACACCAGGCCAGGCTTTTCTTGTTTCTTAGTGCTGAAATTGTGTTGCTCATCACTGGATTGTGTTTTGAATCTGTCTGAAAGATGCTGGGCCAAATGAAGTCACCTTGTGCTGTCATTGCCTCATTTCTGTTGTTGTCTGGAACAAAAAACAACCTTTGTGAAAGGTGAAAAAAGGTTGTAGAAGGTGTAGGAATCTGTGTTGACTCAAGGGACAGTAATAGGGGAAACAGAGAAAGGAAGAGAATAAAGTTCCCAGGGAAAAAGATAAATACAAAACAGAAGTAGGAAAGGAAAAGACATGAACAGCCATAAAAATCCAGTGCTGTCAGCTGAAAACTGGAGCGATTCTGCCCTATTAATGATGGGAAACCATCCCTCTATTGGCTTTCACTGACAGAGCTGCAAGCAGCTGCTGTGGAAGGAAGGTGACTCGAGCATGAGTGAAACTAAGACACTGTACACTAATTTTGTGGAGTGAGAGGGTAGTGAGGATTCATCTATCATCATCATATCCTCTGCTGAATGCATTGCCCTTGGCAATGGGTACTCAATAGCTAATTTAGCTTTTTTGTTGTTCGGTAGCAAGATTTTTGTGCTCAGATCCCTTAGCTATGATTTTTCATCAGCAAAGAACAAGCAAATCCCTGAATTAAAAACTAGAATTTATGAAACGCATATTTTGGTTTCCGATGCTACTCATCTGCTGGCATTTAATATATCAATTGCAATTAGACTGCTTGCTAATTGTTTTTCTGGATCTCCTGTTTTCAATCATAACTACACATTAAGGAGAAGTGGTGATAGTAGTCAGTTTTCTGTTCTGCTAAATGAGAAGAAACTGAGCAAAACTTCTACAAACCCTGAGTATGAAGTAAAGGAAATATCAGTAGACTTTACCCACCCACTTGATTCTCTGCTGTATGTCAAGGTGCCAAGCCCAGGTCTGTAGCAGTCCAGATAAAGGGAAACCTATAGCTTTCCACAAAACAACATATGGCTGTGACACTTGAAGCAAGAGCACGAAAATAAATTTTTCTCTTGCTAAAAAATTTAAAAGTGGTAATAGACTTGGATGTATGAACAAGTTCTTTACAAAGACAAGTGTGAAAAAACCCTTATAATAGTTTATTTTGGGCTTAATTTATTTAAGTTGAGGGAGAAGAGCTCCTTGACACTGCTGATACACTCCTGTGGATCTGGCAGTCTAGGTAGTCCCAACCCAGTACTTTGGTCACTCAGTCATGCCTTGCTTTGTGTTTATCATTTCACCAATGTAACATTCTATAATAAAATTGAGAAGTTAAGATATTGTGCACAGTGGCCATCAGCTCCTATTTAAAGCCCTAAGTGAAGGAGCAGTAAAATCTTCTAGAGTGTAAAACCCAGACAGCTTCCCCTAAACCTGTCTGTGGCAGCTCAGAGGGTGAACTTGAAACAAACAGCACATGGTGTGATATTGAACATTTCATGATCACGTGCTGAGTTTGGTAGACTTTAAAAACTCCACGACAGTTTAGAAAAGAGGCACCAGTCTGAGATAGGAGTTTTTGGGAATGGACTCCTCTCCCTTCACAGCACAGATTTCAAACCTGTGCTGAGCAGAAGCTGTTGCATTAGGGGGAAAACACTGATTTTGCATGGGTTTAGCTTAAATCCGTCTGGTGAAAGTGTAGATCACTGGTTTATTATAGTGCACTGACCAGAAGACTTAACCTTTTCCCTTCCGTGGGGCTTGTCCATTGTTTGTCCATGTAGATTATATTCTCCATGGTCAAGGGCTGTTCCACACCATGTCTGGGACACTTCTGCTAAACATTGTACAGGTCTTGGGGGAAACTCAGTGCTGGCTGAGTGGTGGCAGGATTGGTGGCCCCTGGTCCCTTCCCTGGCAGAGAAGGATGGGGCAGAGAACAGGCTCTGATATTCTGGAGGCCTTTCCTTCACCTCTGCCCCTTGTCTGACTCACTGCATTGAGTCTTTCCGAGACTGTTCCTGCCTTTTCCTCCTCTCCCCACTTATTGTTTATTCCTTTATTCCTCCTCCCCTTCTGGCTAATAAAAAAAAATAAATAAAAAAAAAGATTAAAGTTACTGGGGAGGTGTGGTGGCTTTCAGACTTAAACAACACTGGAAAAAATACTTTCCCTTCATTTAGTATTTTAAAGAAGCAATAAGTAACACGGCAGGATACAATTGCAATAATATGAAAAACTCTGAGGTATCTGAAGCTTAATTCAGTTGCCTCCTGCCTCTCCTGATCACTATAAGTCATGCATGAGCTATTACTTTTACTGTACATAATTTCTGTTATCCTTTGAGGTCCAATCACTCCCCTGATAAAATTATTTTCTGACTTTTTCAGCCATGCTTACCTAGCTGTTTGTGTATGTGTGGATGTAATTTATCTGTTTATTATAATTCCAATAATGAAAAGAAAGTGAAATGCTATTATGAAGCTCAGCATGGTAATCAGTTTGTTGTTATTGCTGGCCATGAGAATCATTCTGAAGTCTCCATTTTGTTAATGGCACACCTCGGATTTTTTCCAAGTTGGATGGGAGTTACCCATAACTTTAATGGAGATATGATATGGTAGAACAGGATGCTTGAGTTTGTGAATAAGTTTACTCACATGAGCAGATCTACATACTTTAAGTGGATTTCTCATATCACTTGAGAATGGTAAATTTTAAGGCAGGTAATTAGGGCTCTTATGCTGCCTTACAAAACCTAGACTTGTGGGATCTTTGTATATAAGGTCATTAAAACTTGTGTCAACGAGAAATAAACTTATATTTAGAGTAGCTTTCAGAAGAGAGACATGTATTTCTAAATCGTGCCTCTGTACCAAACTAAATTAAACAGAATACATACTTCCAGGATAATGGATATTTGCTGTTTGTAGTAAATACTTCCAAGAGAGCCATCATAAAATTAGTTTTGTGACTTGTACGGTAAAAGCAGTGGAAACAATTCCTCAGTCAGTGAGTAAACAGGTTTTCTAATATTGATGGATACAAGCTAAGAAAAGTATTGAATTTTTTATAATTAGCCTTTTTTCCCTACAAAATTGCCTCTTCATAATTTCCCTCCATGTCCAGTGCATAAAGGTAACTGTGTATATGAATTCAATTTATATGCCAATGATGTTTTATACATTGTCTTGTCTGCATCTCATTACTGTCATTAATAAGCACTCCAATACATCTCATTACAAGGTTAATTGGGACAAATCTAAAATACGTCCCCTTTTATATTGTAAATATGATATCTCCTGGCAGCACATTCCTGATGGATGGACACAAAAGTTAGGATGTCTTATTAAAGGTTCCTATAAAGTATTGTAGCTGCATTCAGTGACTACATTGGGCTGTAAGTACAGCTGTATGGAAAAATTGGCTGCATGCAACAGAATCAAGGTGAAACATGCACTTTCCTAGGACAGGATGGAATACAATCTTGTACAGCTACTCTATTTTTGTTTTGGTTTTTGGCCACACCTGTGGGCCATAATCTTTTATATTATGTTATATGTGCTGGTCTTTCTAACAGCTGATTTCTGGTTTTGAATGTATGGTTTGAAAAGTCCGTTCCTTCACAAGGCTGGGCTGCACCCAGGTATGGCAAATTATAAAAGGGTATTTTTCAAGTAAAAGGTGTTTTCTCTGGGCAACAGAGAACAGGTGTTTTCATATCAAAATTCATCTCGTGTCAATATGTGTCAGTATCAGCTAAGATAACACACTGGAACAAGTACATGGGTCATATATATGGCTTTACTCCACAGGACCAAGGGTTAAAACTCACAGAAAATGGGACTGAAATGTTTTTTCCTGTAGATGTGGCTCACACTGCCAGACCCTGAATGCTTCACCTGGTGAGCAAAATTGACCTCACAGGTTTTGGGACTTGAGTTTGTGCATTGACTACATTGGGCACAAAGGGTTAAAAGCTTCCACAGCCCCTGTGAGTGGTGCTAGTGATGATCCTTACAGAGAGATTTACGTCCTATACTGCAGATGAAATGAATTCCTCCCCAAAGATCTGGGCTAAGGCTAATACACCGACTAAATCCCTCCAAAAGAGGGCTGTCCTGGCCTTTGTTTCCTCTTTGCAGAGCTGAACTTCAGTGGTTCTGTATCCCTTAGTCAGGAGATGCTGCCACAAATTTTTGATTATAAGCACTACCAAACTGGAGACATGATCAGGAATCCTGAAGAAAGGGCTTTAGCCAATGGCCTGAAATCCTGCAGCTCCAGCCTTTCCTGTGATGTTAGAACACTGTGATTTATGCTTAACTTTAGTTGAGACAAAATTTAATTTAGTCCACTATACACCTGGAAGAAAAATAGACTTCCATGACGCTGTTCCTATGGTAGGGCACAGAAATATTGTTCCCGTTCCAAGCTGAGGAAGGAAACAAGAGTACAAAACACTGGACAAGGAGGTGAGTGTGTATTACAGAAAATGGTAAAATCCAGCTCCTTGTTAGCACAGTAAGTGTGTCCTTTTTTCCCTGACGCAGAAAGTAAAGTTTCACATCCCCGAGCATGAGCTAAATGGCTTAGGCAGGCTGTGTACCATAGCCCCAGTTTAATTGATACAGTACTGTCACTTCAAACAAGCCATATTAGTGGCATGTTATCTCTACTGTTGTTTGTTCCAGACCCTAGGCAACAATTAATTTTGTCATGCCAACAAATACTTCCTTTGATTTCTAATGTACCATTGCCATAACAACTTGGATAAATATACCCTATAAAATCTACAGATAAGTTCTTAAAAAGGTGGCTAGCTGATAAAAATCTGAGTAAAAACCCAACCAACCACCAAACAAAACCACAAAAACAACCCCACCATCCTGTAATTTGAGGTTGCTCAGTGAATCCTTATATGTCATGACAGGAAAGGCTGTGACAGATACCATTAGGTTGATGCTATTGGATACTGGACTGTCCATGCATGGTTTCAGTGGCCAGTTTTGCTATGCAAAGCCACAGGATTCAACTAAGACCCAACCTGCTCTGGTCCTGATGTATATTGGATATAAATAAAATTCTACATCAGTGATCCTGATGCAGAGATGATTAGCTAAATAACTTTCTTAAAGACCTATTTTTGTCTAAAGAGCCTAATGAAACTTATATAAGTTTTATAGGAAATATCATAGTATTTCTGCATTAGAATCAGCCTTCAGTAGCACTCTGTATTGCTAATATTAAGTAAATGTTTTAACAGATTAAACAGTTGTTATTGTGCTTGAAACTTCTCTAACTTGGCAAGAGCAAAACAAATAATGGGTATCAGAAATCTCTTCCTGTGGAAAGTATGCCTCAAACCAAACCTCCAAACATGTTCTTTTATCTCTCTAAATCATCCAATGTACACATGCATCTGCCAGCCCTGTCCGGTGGTGAGGCACTCCATAGTGCATTGAGAATAACTTATTGTGTAAATTTACTCTTGCTCTGCAAGTTTCTGGAAAAATAAGTTTGGCTTTACTAATGTCCTGTTGAAAACTGGTGAAAAAACATCCATATCAGTCATTTTATGAGCACTTTTTAACTAATAACTTTTTGTGCTACAAAGTAATTTAATCCTGTTACTTTAAGAAAAAAAAATCTAGGCGTTAAAAATCCGCTATCATGTTTTTATGTTCAAAATATCATACCTGATTTTTGGCAGGATAAATTCTTCAGAATCTGTTATAGATACTGAAATACTTTCTTTCTCCAAAACATTTTACTTTCTATTTTTTCCTTGAAGGCTAGAATACCTAGAAGAGACAATGCAAGTATCAAATAGTCACTGTGATATAGAAATATTGTAAAAGTGTTTGGGAAAGACACCCCTAGTCCATGTGTCTGTATGTATGTGTGTTGTGTGTGAGAAATCAGCAATCAAAGTGTCCTCTTATTTTAGGGCTCTTCAGTCATTAATACAAGGTATCATTTCCATAAGAATAATTTATAAATCTTCTACCATATGTGGAGATAACAAAGCATATTTTAATAACCCAAACACAGCGTCTGAAAAGCCCATAAGTCTTTCTTTCATATAGTTGGACGAATTCCTTCCTAAAATTCTCCTTACCTCTAAAATACATCTCTCTAAGTAAGATTAAGGCCATGGGACCAGGGTGTTGGTTTCTGCAGCAGCAGAACCAAGGTAGGAATCAAATCTTCAGTGGAAAGTGGAAAGTAAAATACATAAAGACATGGAGGTAGTAAACATGCCTCTGTCCTAGCAGTCCTTCCTAGCTGCTGTAAAATTGAACTATTCAAATGTGCTTCAAAAGATGAAACAAAATGAAAAGGGAACTAGATTTATCTCAGAGGCACCCACTTCTGATGGCTGAAATGTTTGAAGTCCAAAGAGTTTCCACAGAGTATGAGCCAAGGAGCTCAGTTGTGTTCTCTGTTCCCCAGGCACATGTGAGTGAAGGATTCTTCTCTCATCAGAGCAAAGCTTTGAGGTGAATTGTTGGGTGTTTCTAAATTCTCCTTGTTTACTCACCTGTGGCAAATGACACGGTCACTTGTGTGTTTTGTAAAGTAGCTCCGAGGTGTTTTGGTCTCTTCCCACAAGGGAAGGTCACCTCACTGTGGAGAGCTGTGACACTGTGGGCTCTCTTCCATTCCTGTTTGCTGCACTGAGGGCTGGAATCCTCACTGACATGGGGAATCTCTGTGCAGAGCATATGGGACTTTCTAGTAAAATGGTAACATTTGTTAAACTCCACCTGGTGCTTTTCCAATTCCTGCTGTGGGGAGGGAGCCACGTGCCCTGTGCCTGGGACGTGGCAGGGTGTACGTTCCCTTTGTCACCAGGTAGCATCTCATTCCATCTCCAAATTCCTACCAAACACAAGCAAGCCTTGAATGTTTGATGAATCAGTGATGGTCTCAGCCAGTACCACCAGACAATGAGCAATGAAAAGGAATAAAGCAAAAACAGGGAAAGCATGTTCTTTCAGCCTGTTTTAAAACATAAGTAATTGGCATTTTCTCTTCTGATGACATGAGTTCCAGGTAAGCACATCTCAAACTCCCTCCCTCAAACCACCCATTAGGGAGAAGAGGATGGAAAAAAGGGCCAAGCAGCTGTGACTTGTAGCTGAGAACAACAGAAAGCTCAGCTCAGCACCCTGCCTGCCCTAGCATGTATTGGGAATGACTCAGCCCTGCTGCCACCTCAAATCCTTCATCCATTCTGGCCTGACTGGTGAGAGCAGCCAGGCAAAGCTGCAGCACAGGGACCAGGAGCTTCTGGCTGTGTGTCCGCAGACAGAACATCCCTTGGTAGCTCAGGGTAGCTCTGCATCCCTGCCCACTGTCAGGGCTCTCACTACAGCACCTACTGCTCCTGAACAGACCCTGCACCCGGGGGTGAGACCTTCACCAGTGCCTCGGCAAAGAAAGCTGGCAGACAGAAAACCTCTTTACTGCTTTTCTTCAGGCTGCTGAAGCTCCAGGATGCCTTGTGGCATTTTCTGGGCTGAACTTTGGTGGTAGATGGCTGACGCTCTTCTTAAGACCCTACACTTTCTACTGTAGGAGAGGTAAAAATACCCACAGCAATGTGGGATCTGGGTAGTGAGACAGTACTTAGATAGAAAAACGTTATGAAACAAGTTCCTGAAGATGTTGGAGGATGAAATAAAAGAAAACACAAAGGATGCAGGCACTTTCCACTGAAGATTTGAGTCCAACCTTGGTTCGGTTGCTGCAGAAACCAGGACCATGGTCCCATGGCCTTACTCTTACTTAGAGTGGAGAGATTTGTTATATATATTCAAAACTGGAAAAACAGAACTTTGCTGTTAGGATGAATGTGGTGCTTTGGAAGCCAAAGGTGACCACGTGTGCTGCAGAGCAGGTGAGAAGAGATTGTATCCAAATAGATACATTTATCTGTAGAAAATAAGTAAAAAAATTCATTTTGCTTTGGCAAAATGAAAACTTTATCTCTAATGCTTCTTCCAGATTTTTCAACTGACTTTTTTTTTAGATACTGTGTGACTCTGGTCCTCCCATTTTCCAGTGCAAACTGGAAGGAACTCCTAAGCTGCTGTAGCACTGGTGGAAGTGGGAATGCAGTCAGACTGAAAGAAGGAGGTTTTTCTGTCACTCTCAGATGTACACTTCTGTTACTGAGGTTTCTTATCAGAAAATGCACAATAGCACTTGAGTGTACGAAAACGAGAGCTCCCACCAAATGTCAGTCACTGCTGATAACAGGAGTTCAGTAGCAAAAAACAAGATATTAGAGCTTGTTTATCTTCTGGCTGCGTTGTAACCGTCCCTTCTGAAACACAGACCTCCAGCCAGACAGGCTCTTGCAGCTGCCCTGTAGAACAGGAGTGGTTGGGTTTGTGTTCCAGGGAAATGTGTGTATCCAGTAGAGCAGGGGAGGTGGCATGGCCCACCCAGGAGGAGTCAGAGATAATGGTGTTGTCTGTTCATCTGTCCAAGCACAAACGTCTTTATCTGGGGGACTCTTCCCTGTCCTTTCAAAGGACCACAGGAACATTTTGTACCCAGTTGCACCTTAAGGCAGTTCCTACTTTGTGAATTTTGAAAGCAATTTTAAAAAAAATAAAATCTGTTTTCAAAGAAACTCTCGCCCAAAGGCTGGGCAGGAGGGAGCTCTGACGTTTGCCCTTGCATGGCCAGAGGTGAGAAAAGCACCAAAAATGGGAACATCTGCGAGTTGCATCCAGTAATGGACTCAAATACTTACAGGTGATAGAAGCAGCAATTTAAGCATTATAACGTAGAAATCCCAGTCCCTTTCTGCCTGATGCAGAAAGCTGGGTGCTGTGAAGAGCCAGTTTTGCCTCTGCAGATACCAAGAGCTGACCTAACCTTGATGGACCCAACAATTTCCACTTGTGCTCCTGGGAGAATGCCACAAGGACAGGTCAAGCACAATCTGTGGCATAGTCAGAAAAGTATTTCTTTGCTAATTGTAGTTTGGAATTGCATTGGATTTCTCATCCTACCTGTGAGCATTTGTTTGCAAATCGTTTTACAGAGTCAGTGCTTTGGTTTGCAGGAGAGCAGAGCAGTGAGTCACAGCACAAGCTGGCACTGGCAAAACCTCTCCATGCTAAAGAGCTACACCCAGGAAATGTCTCCTCTTCCTGGGGGAGCTGCACCCCAGCCATCCTCCCCTGCAGCTTGTCAGATCCTTGGTGTGCTGGCAGGGAGTGTCTAGGGCCATGGGGGACACGTTACACCTGGGCAGAGCTGGAGGTTCTTCCCAGGTGTCATCTCCAGTGCAGGGAGGCAGCTCCAGCATCCCTTCACCTTGTCTCACATTTTAGGGAATCCATCCTTAGGAGGAGATGGTGTTCCTCCAAATGAGGCTCCAGAGGGGAGCCCTGCTGGCTCCCCAGGTGAGGTGGTGGGTCAGTGTCCCTGGAGCAGTTTGGAGGTGCAGCAGTGATGAGCAGTGTCCCTGGCACTGCCCCATCCTTGGGGCCCAGCTGTCGTGCCTGTGGACAGCAGGAATTGTGGCTGGTGCACTGCTCGCTCCTTTTGCAGGTTGGCTCACAATGCTCTTAAAGTAAGGCTCATAATGCTATTTAAAAATCGCTTTTCAAGGAAACAAATGTGCTTTCTGTGAACTGACTGCACGTGTTTATGTAGCAGATAGATTAATATGAGGGGGATCTTTTCACCACCCAGTGAATTATAATACTAAGATAAGTGATGTTATCTTTTAAGGCAAATGTTTTTGTGTACTAATACCTTATCAGACATTATACCAGCAAAAAAAAAGTTCCTTTTCTGAGGTGATAATACAAAGCCTTATGCATGTGCCTGTCTTGAGTGTTGCTTAAGAACAGTGAAACAATGAAGGCATTTGAAGACTATTAGCACAAAATGAGCTCAGCCATTGATTTTATTTCACTTAGTGTTTTAAAGCAGGTTGTATGCTTGCTTCCCACAGCACATACTTGATGTCTGTGACGCAAGTTTGCAAGAGGTTGGGTTTGAATCCTGAGGAAATAAATGCACTGGGGATCCCATTCTGTGACAGTTGTGATGTTCTCCCCAAGTGATCAGGCTGGGTTGGGTGAGGGTGGGTTCCTAATGCTAACTGAAACAGCATTTCAGCTTCACCAGGGAGCAAAATCCCACTCTTGTCACTCAGAGAAGCAGCCTGAAAAATGTGGGGTATCTTCTCTTACATCAGTTTTAACAATCCCCCCACCCCTTGCAAGTGGAATTTGAACACTGGAATAGTTTTTGGGGATTCATGGTGTAAGGGGATACCACAGTATATAACACAAATCTACTGTATTTTAGTTGTGAAAACAAGTATATTAGAGTTGTGCAAGTATCAGCTAGTATAGGCTATGTTTATGTTGACATTTTTATGAAACGCTTTAGAGGTATTTTTCTATGAGTACCCATAATGGTTTTTGTACATGTGAATTAATCATATGGGTTAGTACCATTATCACAAATTACTTGTGGAAATCTGTAGTAAGGAAACTGAATTGAATATGGGCAGGCAACATTGCTAATAGCATTTAAATTTATGTGACAAATTTACTAACATGATGTTGAAAAAATATACAGTATCTAATTAGAGAAGAAAATCCTTCACTTCACAAGCATTTTATTTTATGCAGCAAGGACTGTCGTTCCTCCTGTGAAGTTTATGCTGGTTGAAAGCATAAATTTTGCTGATATATATACAGGTTTCTGTTCCCAGTGGTGAACACTGTTACATTTAGAAAATTGACAAAATCAATGGCAGTAAACCAAAGATCAATTTAAATTTCACATTTAGCTACTTGTTTTAGAGTTTCTCTGAAATTTACAGTCACTAGCATGTTTTATGTTTAGAAGAAATAGATGAATACAGCTGCTGCCCGTTTGTAGCAATTGTTTCCTAAATCTGTGAACTGAAAATACATAAATGCATATATAAAATTACACATATGATATAATATACATAACACCACTCGTCTGCCATATAATTCTTGCAGGTTGTTTCCTTATCTGTTGAAAGCATTAGGGAATGCTAATAAGTGTTATAAAAATAATGAATAGTAATTGTTTTAGATACTCAAGCTTTCGAAGCTGTTAATTTACTCTCCCATCCTGCAATAGTTGTCACTCTAAAATCAGGTCACTATAGAGGTAAGACTCTATAAATATAGTGCCTGTGTCATATCCCATCATCTCCAAAAGGATCATGCTCTCTGTCTGTTTAAGAGGTTTACATATTCCTTATAATACATGTATGATAAATTAAACGCTCTTTTCTGGGCCCCTTTAAATGGAAGGAATTGAAAACACAATAATGATATAATTAATTACGGTCTTATATGTGCAGAAAAATTACACCTTTTTCGATTAGTGTGAAATATAAGTGTCAAATCAGTAATAAAATCCTGATCAATAAAACAATAATAACGATGTTGTTAAAAGCGGACCTAGAAAGGTGTTCATGGCAACGTGTTTTAGGGGTTAGAAACCCTTTTAAAATAAACGGATTTCATCTTTACACTATGTCATCTAAATCATTACAATGTTTGTGTATACAATTATCATCAGACGATAAATTGCAGCTATTGAATGGATTAAGTTTGAACTGTTTGACCTCATAAATCTGGGTTTGTCATAGCTTCAGCAAATGCTTGTGTAACAATCAGTTGATTACATGGCAGAGCAGATGTATGTATGTTAACTGGAAAATATGAAAGGATCAGGGTAATTCAAAGTTCATTGGAAGAAGTTTATAAATGTCTGACAATATCATGGTAACACGTTCTCCATATACCTTTCTTGTTGGTATTTTTTTCTATTTTTTTTCTCCTATTTTACTGTGGGATTTATGTTTAATAGAAAAAATAATAATAAAAGTAAAACTAAAATCTTGAAATATTTGGAAGAGAATTTAATGGAGCAGTGAAATTTTTGGCAGGATCTAGTGAGACATATTCTAAAAACATCATTAAAATGGACCAAATAGCAATCACGAGTAAATAGCATTTTGGAAAAAAGCAGACACACATACTTGAGGTGGAAAAATGGCATGAAAAAGCATGAGGCACTTGAAAAAAGAGGAGCTATAGATTTCTGCAGGATTATTTTAATCTAAAATTCGTATCCCACAGATTATGGATCTGTCTGATGTGGGGACAGTAAATGAAGGGAGACCAGGACTTTATCTCCAAATTGTTCTTTTTGTGTTTGAAGTCTTTTTTTCAGTAGTACTGATAATCAAGAGAAGGGAGCAGACAAAAATAGTTAATATTACACACTAACCCTTGTAGCTATGCATAAATATTTTTTTATCAGACTAATTTTTTAAAACCTCTATGCTTTTGCACAATTTCCCTGTGCACACAAAAACTATGTCTCTGCCCCTGGCTTCTCATAAGAAAAGAAGAGGAACAACCACATTTTTGAATACTTATTATATGGAAATAAAACCCAAGATATTTTCTAGGCTGGCATCAGTTTGTGAAATCAGCTCAAAAATTATGATAACATGATGGTTTCTCAGAATCCCACCAGTACTAAAGGCAGGTCAGACTGATTTTGGAAAAAATACTAAGCTGTAACAGAGCTGTTAAATCTTAATGCACATCTGGGTCAAAATTGCTACATGGTTTTTGGCCATTTTAATAACATCTTAGTTTTTGACATACAAAAATTATTTCTTGAGTATTTCATTTTAAAAATTGCATGTTTTTTCAAGGTCAAATTTAGCTTACTTTCTTGTTAATATTTTTAAAGAATCTCATGTCCAAATCAAACCTTTCTATGGTAAAATATTTTAATAAATCCAGAAGAAGCTTTTTTTTTTTTTTCTGTTTTCATTTAAGTATTAAATTATTTCGTTTTGGCTCCCACATGAAAATTATTCTTTTCCCCCTCAATTTCTTAGCTGACTAATGTAATGTGAAAAATCGCAGCTCTTTGAATAAGAAGAGACATGTTCAGAGTGCACACCCACCAAAAGGTATGTGTAGTGTAAGTGCATTCTGTGCTATCCACGTCTCTTCCTATTTTTGTTCAGAATGCCTTTGAAAAAAGGTTTTCCTCTTTGTGAGAAATACCGTGCTTAACAAGTGTCACTTGAAATTACTATTTTTGTATGCTCCTGTGAGAAATATTTGCAAGTAGTGCAATCGTGCTGCTCCTTTTGAACAGGTCTGCTCTGCCCAGGCTTCAGAACAGGGACTTGAAGGTTGGTGAGGGGACAGCCTTTATGTCATAACATGCCTTTTATTGTGAAAACCTTCAAAATCCAGCCAGGTTATACACTGACAGAAATTGCAGTTTGCACTTGAGCGACAAAGACTTTGATATTTAGCAGCTCAGATTTCCATATGTTCTGTCCTTGTGGAGCAGAGGCAGAGCCGCTGCCCCCGTGCCAGCCAAACCCATCCATCCCCTCCCCAGCTCTGGGGCAACTGCACCCCCAGACTGCATCAGAACATATTCCCACAGCTGCTCCCAAACGTATTTAATTTATTACAGAAATATCAATGATCATTAAGAACTAATTTTAAAAAATGTTAATGCTGAAGTCACACTGTGGGAATTTTCCTTTGTCATTTATGGTTCCTACAGTGTTCCTATATGGCTGTCTTTGTTTTTAGCTCAAAATTTACCTGCCTTTAAATACTGAAGGCAGATTCTCACTTTGAGGAAGATCCTTAGGATGTAAATTGTCATTACTCCAAGAAAATCAGTTAAGTGACACTTTTCACCACTGGAGGAAAGTGCTCCCACATAATACCTTGCTAAATGTAACAGGAACCACTCTACAGGGAAAATTCCATGTTGTTGGTTTAGGTGTCTACGTGAAGTCCCTCATAAACTACCTGGGATAAGATTGTTTCTTTGTTTAATTTTTCTGTTCACCTTCAGCCTTGTGGCTATGGAGTAGTTAATTTGTAAGGCATTACAAAGTCATTTCTCTATAGCTGTTGGAGTAGAAGTCTGCTTGAATTTGTGCCACTCCCATTTAAAAGTGAAAAAATAAACTGTCACAGAGATAATGTTGTGGTATCACTTGAGTTGCCAGTGAACAATAGTCTATATCATAAGAAAAAAATATACATATTTTGCCACAAGCCTCTGATCAGTAGACACTCCACACAGAATGAGCATAGCAACTACATTATCTTTCACCCTGAGGTTGAGGTCATTGTCAAGGATTTGAGGACAAGCTTGTATTGCAGCTGCCTGCATTTAGAGCTGTCAGAGCATAGAAAAACCTGCCTGATGGACACGTTCTTGTTTTGTATTAATTTTTTTTAAAGCCCTGCAATCCTATGGGAGATTTAATTAAGTGTGGAAATCTTCAGGAAAAGGAAAGCACCTTTAAGCAACTCTAGGTGTTTCTCATTCCAGTCCTGTGAACTCTTACAACCAAAATTTAGTGTAAGAGAAAGCAAATGACTAATGAACAGCTGTCCAGAGCAGCTCCCCATTCTTTGCTGAAAGGCAGAGGCTGGCTAAACATCCAGCTTTGGAGGGGCTTGTTTCACGGATATTCAGATCTCAACAAAACAGCTCGCTGGAGCCCTTAACTGTATTACAATTGGCCTCTTAATGAACAGATGAACTTTTCTTTTCACCGTTTCAAGTCTGTTATCCAAGACTAAAGGGTAGCATGGCTATTTCATTTCTGACCTGCCTAATATATAATTAGAAGGTTCCTGGAGGTACTTATAATTGAATTATGGGTTGTTTCATGAGCATTCTTCCTAGTAGGTAGGGATGTAAAAAGCAAAGCTCATCTGGAATGCATGCAGGGAAAGCGGATGATTTAGTAGGTCTGTATATTGCCTGAAATATGAGATTACAAGTATGAGTCAAAAAAATCCACTGGTTAAAATTTATTTTTATTAGGAAAATTATCCTAAGTCTAAAGCACCAATTTCTGTGACAGTATAACTGGATACAGCTCGATTGATTTTAGTGAAGCTCTACTCATTTATACCTACCTCAGGTTAGAGAAGGGTCCAGTGAATTAGTCCCAGTCATATTTTTCAGACATGAAACATTCAGCTAATCTCTTGGAGCCCTGTAATTGGCTAACATAAAACATTACTGGATGATTAAAATTACAGTTGACTTTCAGATTTGTTGTCAAGTAGATTTGAAATGTGGGGAAATAACTTAAAGGGTCTCTTTTGCTCTTGTTCTCCCATGTTTATGGATTGATTGTCAGATGCATAGCCCTTGTAGGGGAGCAACTCATGATTGCTCTCAGCAATACATGTCCTTCACCTCCTGTGGAAACTGCTGCTCTCAGTATATGGACAGGATTATTTAGATAAATGTCAGCTTGGAAAATACAGGAGTATTAGTAGAGGGGAAGGACAGCACCTTTCAGATGTGACCAGCGTTGTCCTCTGCATCGTTGTGGATTTAGTTCTGATGGAGGTCCCAGCTCCTCTCTTTTAAAATGCTGCCAAGCAAAAATTTTCACTAATCTGTACTTTGACTATAGATAGCTAAATAACAGCCTATTTCATCCTGTCAGGGATGCTTTTGGAACAGGAACAGTTACTGTTCAGACATCAAGAGTACCTGCCAAATAGCCTTGATTTGTTTAAAACAAAACCAAAAATTCCCTCCACTTTTATCTAAATATGAACTTGTCTTTTCTCATCCAACTCACTTTTAATATACATGTGCTATTTTGCCCAAAATATGAATTGGGCAAAAGACTGAAAAAACCCACATAAATTAGAATATTCCCCTTCCATGGCAATCTCTGCATAAATGTGGAGAAGAGGGGAGGGTTGAGAAGTAAAAATATTGACCTTTTCATCTGCAGAAGAGGCAAAATAAAATTCTGAGGTCACAATGTGCTGCATGATGGAATAAGGGTCAAGGAGCCACTCCCTACAGCATTACCTATGTGCTGGGAGGCATTGTGATGGCTATTTGGAATCTCTCATTTAGAAACAGGCCAGTCTTAGTCTTTAATTTAGAATGTCATATTTCATGAATTTGTAAATGATAGCAAGAAAGCCTTTCTATAATCTATATTAAACCATTAGATTGGCGAGGGGATCTAATTTTATGAAGTTGATAACTATTTCAGCTACCTTCAAGTCCAGTTGCAGAGGAAGAACAAGAGTGTTGGTTTTATTTTTTCTGTGTTACATTCCTCACAGGCAGCTTTATCCCACCTTACTTTATAAAGTAAGGGCATATTGTTTACCTTGGCATGCTGCAAGTAAAGACTGTTTATAAAATATCTGTCATCTTCAAGTATAATGACCCGTGAATGTTTGGTAAAAATCTTCAAATAATTTCTGATCTGTTTCCTAATAAAGCATTGAATAACAATAATAAATGCACTGTGCACTAGTCCAGCAGAATTATCTTAATAAGTAGTATAAGCAAAGCAAATAGAATCTGAAAACCCTTTCCTGGCATCAAAAGTCATAAATCTGTTTGTATTGTTCCCTTCTGGAGAACCCATTTGCTGAATGGTCTTGTTGACATTGACTGTTCCTCTTGCCTTGGCATAATCAATATTTTAAATAGGAAACTACGTGCAGACTGGAGTTATAGACATTTCCTCTTCCTCCCCAACTGGCTCCACATCCACGTTCTGAAAGAATAGAAATCAAATGTACCCCTCTATTTTAGCATGTACATTACACTACCAATCCAGCAGCAGGTCTTCAGCAGTATTTTCCATAAAGTGTGCCAAAGAATGTGAAGAAAAAAGCAGCAATACAGAGTAGACAATGAAATGGTAGAGGAGTAGAGGTCTTGCCTCATGTGCAGAATCAAGATCAAAGAGGAATACACCCTATTCTGGGATCCATACCTCAAAGAGGATGGGAAATACCCATGAAATTCCAAGCAGAATCTCATTTTTCCATGAAAAATGATGCTGCTTTTTCGATTTCATGTGTTTAGGCACATTTGTATGTCTACATGGCTTTCAAATGAGAAGTGGTCCTCATCAGTGCAGCACATAGATACACAAGCATAATTGTCCTTGACATATCTTGCTCCTGTTTTTTGGCCTATTTATGCTGACTCCACTGGAGGACTGGTTTTCAGTCACTCATCTTCAGTGTTTGTCTCTATATTAATGGTATTTATGGTACTTTTGGAGGGTCATGTTGTCAACAGCCCACTGCTGCTGCCTGGCTCGTGTTCTCACTTAAATTCTACCAATAAACCTCCTTTTGGCATCTGAGAAAAAACCCAAAATAACAATGTTAGGTTCTTAAGGAAATCAGCCATGTTATCACTGTTTCTTTATTCTTTAAGTCACTCTTAAGGAGTGGATTGTTGATTGCCATTTCTTGCTCTCATTAGAGACTTTGTCATAAGAATCTCGTGGTTCAGAACTGGTCAGTAAGAGGTCTGCATCAAAGGTCTTTCACAAAATGGACTGAGGAGGCTTTGTTTTGTTGTTAAAAATGTTTTCTTCTTTTTTGAAAAGCAAAACACTAATTCATTCTTAGAGCAATCATGTTAGAAAGAAGATGAAACATTGCCAAGAAACTATTTTCTTATAAACATCGTAATTCACATCTCCTCATTCCCTCTCCAATTTCTCTTCTTGCTGCAAACATCTAGACATTCCCTGTCAGAACATGCAAGTCTTTGCTTATGTCTTATTTCTTCAAATGAATCAAAATGTGCACTCATTAAAATACTGAGATCCTCTATTGAGTATTTACTGTTTTTCCTACTGCTGTGAGATATTTTGGCAGCTCTTAAAATACCTAATTCTGTTATTGTGAGAAAACATCACCTTTGTCTACAGGAACAAGCACTAAACACCTGATCCCTGGCTCCAGTATTGCTGTAAAGAGCCACTGCCTGCCCAAAATTGCCTTGTTGAGTGAAAATCTCTCATGTAACAGAGGAAACCACAAGTTCCCTTGTTCCCTTTCACCATTAATATTGTACCTTGGTCATCGTCCTAGGGAAGATGTACAATATATTGAGAGTTTTGGAAGTCAAGATTGTGTTGTGATAAAGCTTTTGGTAGTTTTAGATACTGGTGACATCCCCATTCTACCCATCCATGAAATACTTAACTGTTGCCTATAAAAAAAAAAAACAAGGCATAAAAAGTTCCAGGAAACTACTATGTGTCAGTTTTGGGGATTTTTTTTTTTTTTTTTTCCCTAAATGGGGCATAATATTTGTGGAGGTCAATCTATGGCATTTGCCATATTTCATGGAGAGAAATGCCAGGGCAGCAAGCCCTGATGACTGCTTGGAGGTTTAATTCAGTGCACTGTGATTTGAGTGCTGGGTGTGTGGGGCACTGAGAGCACACATGCAAGAGGCAGTGTTTTTTTAAGGTGCAGGGAGACTCCTTAGTGCTCAAGAGTGAGCTTCTCAAATGAGTTTTGAAGATGGTGTTGAGGAACTGATCAGCAAAGGGTAGTTTACCACGACTGCATGCACTAAAAAATGTAATTTCTATGCTTGACAAAGAAATTTGGAAGACCATAAGGCAGCTCTCAGATGTGTCAAGTTGGACACCCACACTTGCAAATTTTGAATATCATGGCTTTAATATTTACAGTGCCCTAAGCTGATACCAGCATCATTTTACTGATGCAGCAGCCATACAAAGCAATGAAGTTGCTTCATCCATTTTACTACTTTTAATTTCTGTGTAAGCACTTCTTAGCCTTGTAGATTTTGGACGTGACTGTCAGCCATGCTCTGTGGTTTCACTGGCTCTTAATTAAGCTGATAGTCTCTCAGAATCTCTTTTTCAGTCTCTGTAATATTAATTTACTCCTAGGCCAGTAATCAAGCTCCAATTCCCTCTTTCTAACTGGGAATGTTTTCTATTCTGTATTTTATTCAGGGTTCTCCTCTGTAGCTTACATTTCTCTCTACTTCTTGTTGCTTTATTTAAGAAATTACTATCCTTTCCGTTTCCACTCACTGCCTCTCTCCTTATTATTTCTTTCTGGCTCAGTGCATTTACCTGCCAGCTGCTTCCCTTTGAATTTTTTCAGTTTCCTTTGTATTCTTTCTCCACCCATCTCCCAGTATAATAATATATCCTGTTGCAGCAAATGTGTCTGATCCTGTGCACAGTAGTTAATCCATAAATTTCTTTAAGGTTTTTCACGTACAATTTGCTGTGCACATGTGACTGTAAAATTATATTTTGATTTGTTAAAACCTCCGATAGTTATTAATATTTAAATCAAATCAAGTTAAATGACTATGTTTTTCAAATCAAAGCCTGTATATTGAAGGAGACTGCAGACTATTAGTGTCTCGTTGAAGGCTCACAGAAAGTTTTCAGCCTTCTCAAAGAAAGCATCAGTATTCATTTTTGATGCTGAGCCTTATGAATCCTTATGTTTATAACACTCCTCAACTGGAATAAATCTTCCAGCTGATTATCACAGCATTTGGCACAGTGCCACAAGCAGTTCTGGGAACAGTATTCAATCAATGTGTAAACTAGTGAAATGCCAGGAACTTTTGAAAGACCATGAAGGATGATTAGTTAGTAAAGAATAAACAATGTTCCAACGTTGAGTGCAGCTACTAGCTAACGCAGGGCTGAGGAGAATTTTCCATGATTTAAAATGAATATATAACTTCTAATTTGGGCAGGTATTTATGTTTTGTTATTTCACACTCCGACGTTTATTTAATCAAAGCCAGGTATACAGGGGTAAGATTTTAAAAGAAATAAACACTTTGATTATACTGTAACATGTCTGTGTTACCAACCATTCACTCATCTTTTATTTATAGTTAAATGGGAAGCTAATGGAAT
This sequence comes from Acridotheres tristis, assembly GCA_037013685.1. NCBI lineage: Eukaryota > Metazoa > Chordata > Aves > Passeriformes > Sturnidae > Acridotheres > Acridotheres tristis. The sequence goes on along the minus strand of CM072899.1, from coordinate 4,438,797 downwards.
ATAAAAAGTGAGGAATGAACAAAAAAATTTTAGCATCTTCAAGAACTAACATAACTTAAAAAAAAATCTTTTCTAATCTTACTGGAACAGCCAGTAAGACTGCCAGTAAGCCATGTCTTAGATTGTTGCCTTTTATACTAAATTTTGGTGCTTGATTTTATTCATATAATGAGAATGCTTCCTTTCTAAGTTAATAGCACTTGTACTATTGGGGAAAAGGATTTTTCTGTCTATGTATGTTTGAAAGAATCGAGTTTTAAAGCAGTAACAGACTTCTGCATTTCCCTCAGAATTTAGTGCTCTTCTGAAGTGCTCACCTAAATCCTAAAAACCAAAATAATCCTTGGGTCTCAGAGGACAGAGTTAGTCCTATATACTTACATGCTAAAGTTCTGGTTTCTACAGCTTCCAGATTATATACAGTGATGCCTTTCATTTAGCTATGCTCATTCCAGTGTCGATGGGATCCGTGGGGGTTAATTAAGAGTAGTTTATAATCTTTAGGAGATCTTAAATTTTACCTTAAATTTAATAACCAGTCATGTATGCAGAGCTCAACAGCTGAGATATGTAACCTCTATCTCCTAGAGCACCCTTTCTATATATAAAGGTATTTCTCAGATGCTGCACCAAACTTTGGCTCCCTGTTTACTAGTCAGGCATAGCAAGAGCGAGGTTGAAGCTCGGAGCCCAAAGTATTTTTATATTATTTGAAAGAGCAACGTTAAGTAGGCAAAGTATGTGCTGACAGCCTCTCAGACACACTGTGGTAGCACAGAGTCAGTCTGTTGCTGCATCCTGCCTACTGTTTGGTGCATAAAAATAATATCTGCCTTGTGTGTGACAAGAAGGTGTCGGGATATTCTCTTGGTGAGGCTGGAGACCAGAGATGTCTATATGCTTCATGTTATGTCGTTACATTTATTGACAACTGTAAATATAATGCAGCTGAACTCTGCCATGCTACAGGAAAAAATATGTAGGCTCTCATTCCTCTCACAATAGCATTTAGTTCTTTAAGTCCAAAAACTGCATGGGGTCATGCACTGGGTTTATTAGATCTCATAGTTTTATACTTCTATACCCAGAAGTTCAGGTCAGCTGTGTGGTTTTTCCCATGATCTCATTATGTGTGTCAGCAACAGACATGCATGCAAAAGCGAAATCTTTGAAAAATATTTGGATAATAGGAGAGTTCATGTTTTCTATTCTCAGATAGAATTTGTAGTCATCTTTTGAGCAGTGCTTTTACAGTAGTTACGCTATATTCCAAGTGGGAATAAATACATGTTTTCTAAGGACAAGAGTAATATTATGACAGAAAACATAATAAAACATTGAATTGGCAAGATGCAACAAAATAGGGGTAAAAAGAGGACTGTTCAGTCTGGTTTGAAATCTCTAATTTAATATATGGCTGTGCAGAGATGTAACAAAAATAAGAAAGTAATGTAAATTACAAGTGTGTAATGTACACAGAATTGATACCCTCCAACAAATAAGATGTTTTGCTATGTATATCCCTCTTTGAAACATCTGCCTGTATTATTTATATGCAGAAGTGCCGTATCTCACCTTTTTCTTCAAACTAAGCCCTTGTGCATGTAGGATTTGTACCATAATACATTATTGAGATGTTACAATGAGATGAGAGTGGGCAGCAGGGAAGTGATGGGGGTGGGGTGCAGGGTTTTTGTGTATGAGAGGCAAAGGGGAGGTTTGTCAGTGGGCAAAACAGACTTAAAAAGAACATTAGTATTTTAAGGTACATCAGTGTATACCTTTAACACTAGGTTTTCTTTTTCTAATGGATTTGACTCTTTTAATCTATGAAGAAGGTTAAAAGTGGTATCTTTGTTGAATCACTACTGTATATCTAATGCTTGGAGGTTTTTCCCCTCATGATGTGGAAATGGTTTCAATTCCTTTTAATATTCATTTAATGTCAGTGCAATATATATTGCCACCTTACTTACTGCATTAGTAAAAAATGTGCTTATGTGCTATGATTCTCTTATGATAGAAACATAAAATCTTGGAAGGATCAAAGTCCACCAACATTCACCCTCCTGCAACGGCAGGAAATTGATCATGTGAGAGATGCTCACCTAATGCTAACAGATTATTATTATTATTTATTATAGCACTAACAGCAGGGAGGTGCATTAGACACCAGGAGGAAGGTCCTTGTCCTGGAGTGGCTTCAGTCTCTGGGGTGATCTTGCAAACACTTAACTAGATGACCAACTATATATACATGAAATCTTTCTAGCTCACATATTTAAGTATTTTATTTTTCTTATGTACAAGGCATTCCTTCAGGGTCTGCAGCACTAATTAAAGTTAACGTTTCCCCTCTGCATCACAGAGAATGTGAATACATAAAGGGGGAAGGATCAAGCTCCTCCAGTGCCTTATGATTGTATGGAAGTTTTATTAAAAAAACACCACCCCTTTTCACTAGGTGCCTCTTATTTCCCTACACTATATTTCCCACTTAATATTTTACAGGCAGCAAAAGCTATATTTTGTTATGCAGCCTTATTAAAACAAAGATCTTACTGACCACAGTGAAATTCCCGACAGGCAGCACTGTTGGACCAGAGTCTACAGAGGCAGTTATGTAAACCAGCTCAGAAAAAGGACATACATTATACTCTGTCATGTATATGTTAGGGTTACTCAAATGGCAAATTCTGGTCTAAATCCAAACTAAAGTAAGTTTTGCCCAGACCTCCCTAAGACTTCACTCGTTTAACCCTTCTGTGTTTGTGTGTTTGCCTCCAATGTATCAAGGAGCAGAGCATCCTCGGCATTTCTGGCTGTGCTGCTGAGGTCTATCAGGGCAGGAGCTGGCATCTTGCTCTCTGCAGTAAAATCATCCAGAGATATCAGCAGATAGGTTCACTTCTCAGTAAAATTATTCAGCAGATTTCATTTATGAGTGTGGCAGCTCTGTTAATCTGCATTGCCTGTAAATGTATGGTTTTGTTGCGTGTTGTTGGATGTTGTAATGTCTTTTCATTTATGAAATATCTTTTTTTTTTTAGAAGTCCCAAAAATGCTAGCAAATAACTAGTAATAACTAAATATGCTAGTGAATAACTTAAATCTCTCATTTTTTGACACATGAAGCTTAGAGATTCCCAATCGCTTTTCAGATGCCAAAGAGAGAGGAATGTAAATCCCTCTTTCAGGTTATGTTTTTTTGGTTTAGGTTTGGCTATGCCTCTTGCTGGTTTTTTATCCTGCTAGTTATAATGCAGCCCCACCAACAGATCGATGCAGTGGGGCTGATGGACCATGCTGGCTTTCTTGATCCCCACAGTCATGTCCCAGCCACTGATCCGTTTCTCACATTTCTGATCCAGGAATTTTATCCTGATGACAGTCATGGACTACTGAGTCTTGACTGTGGACATCAGGGCTCTGAAATGGACTTCTACTTCCCATGTAATCTGCAATCAAAACCTCTTGTCACCCAAGTTATATTTCCTGGGTTTAAAAACAAAAAGATAGGCAAACACAACAAAATAACAACATGCAAAATGTATTGATAATGAGAACAAGTTTATAATTACTAAATGCAGAGGGACATATCAAAGTGGTGTTCTTCAAACAGGATATTATTTTGTAATTAAATACAACTTCAAAAGAAAAAAGCTAAAGACATGATCATTATAATGTGCATTAAGTGCAGTTGAAACATCATTTGAGTAAAACAATGCTGGGTAACAAGGAAGAGAATTAATAGAGAAGGAAAAATTAAAATCATTCAGAGCAAAGAGAAGCAGGCCAAATTATATTTGGAGAAGTATGTTTTCTTAACATCTCTGTTATAAAATTATTCCCTGCATTATTTATTCTACAAGCCTTAATTGATAAATATTAGGTGACTGATTCTTGCAAAAGAGCAAGCGCTTGGTGGAACGCATTCCGAGCTGGTGTGGTTCATACTTATCATAAAAATGAAAACTACTGGAGCATAAAGAACTTACAAAAAGGCAGCATTACTGTGGATTTAGTGCAGTTGGTGTTTGATACACTGAGTTGTATTCATCACATACGCTGTGTCAAGGCATTGCTTACAATGTGTCAGATCATCTTACAGGCCATAAGCAAGCACTATATTTAAATTGAATGATACCAATATCATTCTGAGTTAATTCCTATATAATAAAGTAAAAAAAAGCAAGTAGCATCCATTTCCACATAATCTCTCTTCAAACTTATCTGTATTTGACTGCATTTTCCCCGTCAGCTTAAAGAAAGCAAATATAACTGAGAAGCCACCAAATTTAAAAAGGGTATTACAAAGACATTTAGCGAGGACATGCTATTTATTGGCTTTTTGATGGCTACAGTGTTTAAGCACATCACAAACAGAAATGGGCTTATTTCACATCTTCCTGAGACCAGGAGGCATCAGTAATATTCCCATTTGCAGAGACCAAAGCAATGCAGTGACATGCCTGCACCCTGCGGGGAGTCTGTGGTGCAGCTGAAATCAGGACCACCTCTCTTTTACTGTTTTAACTGCCACTCTTAAATTTTTTAGCTGGTTTTGGTCCCCTGCTAAGGGACATCTCTTGCCCTGTGAAATCCATCTAGTCCCTGTAGCTGTGAGTGCCAATAGACAAATCCAGGCTCCTCTTCATATTTGAAACTGCTGAGGGAGATGCAACTCTGAGTGGAGCTCTGGGAATAGCAGAGTTGTGCTATTCCTGTTGGAGGATTCCCCAGTCCCACCACACACAGCAGGAGCTTTGCTTCTCTCCTCTAGGGCTATTGCTTTACCCTTCTTGTGCATGGTGGACCCTGCCATGGTGGGGTTACCTGGCCAGCAGAGGCACAGGAGTCTTGAAACACATCCCATACTTCCCCTGAGCAGGGAAGGTGCATTCTGGTTTATTCTGGAGAATGAGTAGTTCCAGAAAAACCTTTCAATTAAATGTTCCACAGATAAAATCAGAATTCAGGTATAGTTGAAGCTATTGGTGGCCAGACACCCTGCAGGTATATACTACTTCTGCCTGAAAGAATGACCTAAAGTATGTTTTTTCCCCAAAGTTTTATGAGGATGTATCCTTATTGAAAGGTTCTCTTGTCAAGAATTCAGATGTTTTTCCCCATGTCTTTATGTAGATGATATTCTCTGTAAACACATTGGACCTCAGTAACTTCAGTAATAGGGGTCAAGGTACGAAAAGAACAATTGAAGGAGATTTCAACGTACGTTTGAAATTTTGGGTACAGTTTACTTTACCCTTCCTTCCCCCCCCCATTTCAAAACACCAACAGGCTGTCCTTGCTTTTGGAGCGTCTCGTTCTCAAGGCTCTCACCTTGCAAATCTCTACGTATGTGCTTTATTTCTTCAGTGTACACAGACCACAGCCAAAGCTTGGGCATATGTGTGCGTAGGACTAGGATGTCGTCTGGCAGATGGTGCCATGGCACCTAGATTTCTTCAGAAGTCAACTGAAGCCTTCCATCATTTCATGGAGATAAATAGGAAAGCAATTTTTGAATGCATTATGAAGTGTTATTCACTCAGAATTGATTAGAAGGAATAGCTATTCCTATAGCATAGCACATAAAAAACTGTGGGTAACCTACACGCTGCCTTGCCGTGTATGTGAAAGTTGAATGTCAGAGTTTGTCTCTTTATTTAACATTTTGCATGCAAAAGAACAAGTTATTATACCATCAAAACAAATATTTTTTTTTTAGTGGAAGGAGAACAGATACATCAAAATCAAGGAGAATAGCCCTGAGTCTTGAATCTTAATATAACTGTTAGCTCATTAACACTAAACTCGGCGGGTTTTCTACATCTCAAAATGTCCTTATCTCTGCAGAGCTCTGTGCTGATTGCTGAAGGTGATTTTGAGACAAAACACTTGCAGAACAGTACGACACAATTTGTCTTTGTGTCAGAGGGAACTGTTTAAATGACTTGGGGTAAGTCAGCAGAATAGCATAAGCACATGTTTGCCCACAGTCTTACCTGAAGATATAGTTGAGCTTGTATTACAAAGAATTCAGCTGTATAAATACCTCGTGCCATCTGTGTATGGCAGGGGAATTGAGGCAGTAGAAGCTCAAGACCTGTGTCAGTGTTCTCACAGAAGGACTGTTTATGAACAGATGTTATGTGGTGTTTTTCACAGAAAATGGGCTCTGGAGAGAGAAAATGTCTATCAATTACTGAGGTATTATGTATAACAGCAATTTTTAACCTTGAGAATGATACTTAAAAGTTCTCTGTGAAATATTCAGTGCCGCGGCCACTTCCTTTGTGCACAGTAACACACGCCCTTGCCTATTGCTCAAATTCTTTTCGATATTGCATTTTAAGTTCTTTCAGAGAAAATAGATATTGCAGAACTTGCTATTTCCTGGGGAAAAAAAAAAAAAAAAAGTCAGTGGCCTGACTGGAAAACTTTTTTTATTAGCTGATCTAAAAATCAAGCTGAATTTTTAAGATTGGGTGCTTATATACTCTATTTCATGCTTCTCAGACCTATCTAAGGAATACATGGATTCAAAAATTGTCATTTACTAAGTAAATTATAGATGTTAAATGAATGGAAAAAATTCATATTCTAGCTAGCCTGTGTTCAAGCCCTGGTAAATAACACTGACTTCAGTTGGGTATTTGGAAGAATGAGGTTTTAATCTTAGTGAATAAAGATGAATTTACTTGTAACTGCAAACTCAGGCAATATTCAGTAAAATTTAGTAATTATGATATAGCAGTATTTATTTGATAGATTGCCAGTGCTAGTTAGTTAGACTAGTCATATCTTACTCTTCATTTTTATCACTTCTGTAAAACTCCTGACTTCACAGGGCCTTTGAATTTGGGCTCTCCATGATAATAAAACCATAAAAATGGAGCCCCCAGTTGCTGCTAACAATTACAGCCATCAGAATTGGACCATGTTTTACCAATCTGCTCTTGCTTCAGGAGACAAAGTGCATCTTGCAAAAATGCACCATTATTAAATATTCTCACATGGGATATCTATGATTCTATAAGACCCTTATATGACCTGTGGACAGACACAGTTTTTGCATAATATATATACTTTTATTTTCCTCTAGCTTTCTTATTATTTATTCAATAAATCCTTTTTTTTCTTGCTGACAGCAGTTGTATTTATAAAGCTAAATCCAACACAGCAAAATGTTCATCACTTTATAAACTAAACGCTAATGTTTTATTTATGTGCAATGAACAGAGAAAAAAGAACTGAATTGATGTTTACCTAACAAGCTGCAAAAAAGTGCAGTAACATAATAGTGAAGTTCATAAGCATTCTGGCTTGTAATTTTTGGTGTCAACATTTGAATTGCAGAAAGAGCTTATGCAGACATAGCACGTATACAAGTGCAGTTTAGATCTACATCTATAAAAATAACATCTGTTTAAGCATACATTACATTTAAAAATAACTGTACAGTGATCAGCTGGTTAAGTACAGTTAACCAGATGCCGTTTTAAAGTGCCAGATGGAACAATGAAACTAAGATTGAAAATTAAAAAATACTGTGAAAGGTCAAATCAATTAAGCAACCTGTTTTGTTGGCATGTAACAGTTAAAAGTAAGTTTAAACTACTTAAGTAGTGAGCAATGTGAAGATGAAGCAGTTAATTTTTAACTTGCTATTTAGAAGAGGGAGAGATAAAATGCCTGCCATAGTTCCAGGGTCCCTCAGCAAGTCTAGGAGGATACTGGGAAAACAGGCACGGTTAAGTAATGTTTGCTTTGTTTGCTTTCAATTTAAAATAAATAATATCTCTCAGGCTTTTAAGTAACGTCTTTTATGGCAGTCTGAGCTCATGCAACACAGATGCAAACATCTCTTTCTTCTCTCTTATGGCCAGTGGGAAACTCCTTGGCTGCATTGTCTCCCTGGGCTTGTCCTTTATCACTGGGTGGTGCCCAGAGGGGTCAGGGATGGGCTTGGGAACAGGCTGATGCCAGGGAATGCCAGGGGAAGCAGACACCCCTTGTAAATGGGTTCTCCAAGCCCCACTTATTTCTGGGAACTAAACCCACCCCAATGAGGAACAACACCCAATAAAAGGTGTAAGGTGAAGTTGTAGAAACAGGTGTCACTGTGACTCTACGTTAAAATTTGTTAAAATAGCACCTGATAATAAGCCTCTTAAAGACAGATATGAAGAAAAGATCTTCATATCCACCTCACCTCTTTGACATCCAGGGGGAAAAATAGCATCTTTGAAATATTATTTAGGCAATGCATTATTTTCTTTGGTCTCAGCCAGTTTAAAATTCACAATCTAAATTTAAATTTTGGACAACAGGACAGTGGTATCCGTGCTTTAATCAGGAAGGTGTCATGATACCTGCAAGTCTGTTGGCAGGCAAGGCAGAACTCATGGATAATGAGAGAGGGAGTGTTGATTCTCTGATTTTCACTGCTGCTACTTTTTGGGTTTTTTTCCCTAAATTCTGAAATCACTGCAACTCAGACACCCTATAATACAGTACATTGCTGGATAATCCCCCAGCAGCAGTGCAGAAACCATGGACATCCGAAACCGTTTTGGAAAGAAGGGTTAGGCACCAAATCTGGGAGAGCCATGGGGCTCCAGGTCGGGGGGAGATGCTCAGCTGCCCTGGGGAGCAGCAACAGCAGTGCCATCCATCAGCAGCCCCAGTGGGAATTTTTCCTGAATGAGTGTAGGGCTATTTTCAACCTAGGAACTCACTGTTGTTCCTTTGTTTTAGTGACTTTGTTTATGTGTGGTTGGCGGAGGCGAGGGGAGGAGGGCACATTGCTCCTTCCTGACACCTCCTCTCTGGCTCCCACAGCTCTCAGTAAAGGAGCAGCTGTACCTCTCCCCCGTGCACAGCCAACTGTTTAGACCAGAAACACAATGAAAAGATTCTGAGGCTGTTAAAATAAATAGCTTCCCGGCAGGGGGTGGAATAGTATGGCCGTGCCTAGGAACTCCATGTACCCTGCTTCCAGAAAGTGCTGGGATAGGACACGCTATGGAGAGAGAGGAAATCAGCCTGGCTTCTGCACTTGGCTCACTCTTCCTCCTCACACTGAGAATAGTTACCCTACAGATCGCTGGTCCTGTTGGATTCCCTTTCATGGAAATATTTTGCGTTCCTGCTGGTTCAGTGGCTGATGTTCAATTATTTTTCTTATTTTTTCCCCCCCTCAAACAGTTTCTCTCCATTGACAGCATAAAACAAACATTTGGGCCTGCTGTAAATAGAGAACATACCAGACCAGTGGCAGGTAGCTTGTGATGTTTAAGTGGGTTGCCAACTGAAGTTTGTAAATCTGCAAAATCGTATCATTATATTTAACAGACAAATGTGTATAATATAAAATCAGTGAAAAGATAACATAATAAGTACTTTGACTATTATCTGGGGGCCTAATTAGACTGGTGGAATCACTGTAGTCAGTGAAATTAGAGTTATACAACTGAGGGGAAGGGAAATCCAGCCCTTTAGCAGAATGAACGTTAATGGAGCCCCGTTGACATTTGCTGTCCCAGGTATTCAGCAGCTGCTCCTTTCTTTTGTAGAAAACAGGACTTCACTCTTCCCAGACCATGTTTTCTTGAATTTAGCCCTCTGGCAGAGGAAGCTGTGGAGAGACAAGAGGGGCTAATCCCTGCCTGAAGCCCAGAATATTTCGCCAAGCATCTTCCTATCCTTATCACTGCTTCTCTCTGGTCTCCAAAGGTGGTACCTTGCAGCAGAATGGGGCTGCTAAACTCTGTGTTCTGCTCACAAGAACAGGTGCTGGTAGGCCACAAACCTTCAAGAAAGCCAGGGTTGTGCTCCCCTTGTTGCTCCAGCTCAGGCACTGAGAGATACTGCCCTGGCAAGCAGAGGTTCTGGGGCAGTATTGCTGCCTGGGATTCCAGGTGCCAGCAGCCAAAACCATGTGCGAGGGGCAGGAGGATGTGTGGACTGGAGTAGAGGTATGAAGGACAGTGCTGGAAAGGCTAGAGGATGTAGAGAGAGCAGAGAGGAGCATGAATTTCATTGGGATATATTGGACTGGTGGCTTACTTGGGGACATAAATCATTCAGCCTGAGTAAATGGTTTCCCTGATGAAGGAAATAATTCTCAAGGAAGATCTTTTGATTAAATTTAGCCATCATGCTCAGGTGCAGATGAAATGCCTGTGCTTGCTGGGCACAGTGCACTACTGGTGGGGTGAACCTGTGTTGGTGTAAGAACATTCTGGCAGCTGGCAGTAGGGTTGGGGCATTTCTTCCTCTGGGAGCAAGAATTCAAGCAAGCTGGAGCACCTGGAGGGTGAGACAGGAGATCTACCTGGCCGCAGGCTGATTGATTGTGTTTCTGTTTCCCCAACACCCAGTGCTTGGCCAGCCTTCCTCATTACTCCTCTCCCCAGTGCTCTCCTAACCTGTAGCTAAATCACCCTTGGCAAGTTTTCCTTCTCTTGCAAAGACGGCAACTCCCCTGTCAAGTTCTTGAGCATTTGTTTGTGCAATGAAATCTGTGATGCTCTAAATCTCAATGTGCATCAGCTGGCATGCTCTGACATTTGGAGAGCCTCACATTCATTGTGTGCCAGACACACAACGAGAGGCCTCAGCACAGATGTAGCTGGACCCCAGGTTCATCTTGGAAGGTAGGGAGGGATGTGCTGTGGGTCAGCAAGTGACCTGGAGGCTTTTGGTGGGGGAGGGAGGACTGGAAGGGAGCAGTGGATAGCCAGCTGGCTGATCGCATCGAAACCAGGACAAACAGTTGAATATCATTTTCTTCTGAATTCCTAAAGTACCAGGACATCTGGCTACCTGAAATACATCAACAAATAGGTCAGCTAAGATTGCAAATGTACGCCTCACACAACAGAGCCGTGAGGAGAGTGAGGGCGACTCTGCCAAGGAAAGTCTTCCTTTTCACAGTAACATTTTCTTCTAAAATCCTCTGCAGGCTTTTTTGACTAAGATCACTGGAAAATGTGTTAGTCTGGGAATCTTTAATTTAAAAAAAAAAGATATTCAGGGAAAGTGTATTTCTGGGGTGGAAGCAGGAGTTCTGCAACCATGGGCATTGTGGACAGGTCTCTCCCACTCAAGGGTTTTCTGCATCCCTGCATCCTGGTGTTCCCCACTTGCAGTGTGCCCAGTTTAACCATCACGTGGGGAGGGGCCTTCTCCTCCATTTTCCCATGTTTTCCCTTACACCATTGCAGCCGTGCTGATTTGGGAGCACTTTGCATCCTCTGTGCAGTCCCAGTGTGGACAAGGGCAGAAGGTGGGAGGGGATTGGCTTTAGAGACCATTTCATTGTTTCTTATTTCTACAGTGTGGAAAGTACCTTATAGAAACCCCCAGAACTGCCCAAAAATTCCATATGTTTCATCTCTCCTTAGGCATTTGCAGGATAGGATTTTTCCTCGTGGCAATGAACACTCAAAATTACTCCAAATTTCTCTATGTAAAAATGCAACACTCCGATTATTTTTGTCACTGGTGACCTTTCCAAGCCTCTTTTACCCCAAATTATATTTATAGATGTATCACAGCTCCTATGCCTGATTATGGTAATGTGTGGGAGCTTAAGTAAATGATGCCACTATTTGTCCACTGCTTTAGAGGCTTTAAAAAAATTATTTTTAAAGCCTGCAAGGTCCTCATAACTTTTTCCCCACCCTCTCAAGCCACAGAGGAACCAATTGGTCCCAACAAATAAAATTCTTACAATAAAAGTCAAATATGGAATATTAAAACAAATAAAATAAAGTCATACTGTTGTTGTTTGCACTTTATGGGTTCTGGGGCACTGGGTAATGCCTTTTTTCAGTCTTTCTTTTGCTAAATCAACATTAGCTAGCAACACACCTAATCTTGACTGAACTATGTTATTTCCTGCCTCCCTGCCTTTCCTGTCTAAATCTCACTCTCTGCTGAAGCAGCTAAATTTGCTGCAAATGAGGAATATTTTGGGACATGAATTTTCTTACAAAACATGGGGAGAGATCTAATGCTGTAAGCAAACAGTGCTCTAATTAATGCAGATCCAGGCTATTGAAAGCATTTGTAGGTTATGGTTATCAAAAAAAGAGATCAAGAAATTGATGCTGAACCCAGTACTGGCATGTAGGATAAATACTGACCACAAACATTTTTGGGAATGGTACCGGAGCAGATGTGAGCTCAGAAATTTTGGACCTGGAACATATGGGTTTTAATAAACAGACTTCTGTTCCAGCTCCTCTGTTGCTTTTTTTTTTTTTCCTGTTTTTTTTTTTTTTTAACTGTTCTTGCTTAATTTTATGTGCCTGTGTATGCTTCCATTATTAATTAATCTACAAGTATTTGGCATTGCTTCATCGTTGAGGTTTTCTTTAAATTGCAAATGTGCTGTTTTAGTATGAGCAGGACTTGTGTAGCTAATGTTAGAAGGGAAACATTTTTAACCCTCTGTTTCACTGGTTTCCTATCATCTCCTTTTCTCCTTCGACGAGGAGTTGCTGCCTTTATGTGTGTGCACGTGCACACGTGCGTGTGTGTATTATTAGCTGCGCTGTCATTTTTAATCCTTTTCTTTCAATCATCGTTTTTCCTCAGACATGAAATATTCCAGTCTACCACACTGCACAGGCTGCTCACGGTGAAACACTCGCAGCATTTTCAAAATCTAAAACAGAGGAATACCATGAGGATAGAACAAAAGAAATTAAAACACTAGATATGCCACAGTTGTCTTATGCAGCTGTTAGAAATTTAATTATTTTATCTCATAGAATAATGTGCCCTTCAGAAATCATTTTGGACTAGATGTTTCAAACCAATGATCTGTAGTTAATTATCTTTAATAACTGTTGCACATTATGGTTAGATCTATGTTTTTGCTAAACCAATTAATAATATCTTCATTAGTATAAAGACAAGGTAGCTGGATCCTTTCATTTTTCACATTGAAAGAGTAGATATTTTAAACAGTGTAATTTACTTTAGCCATACATTCCCGATGATATGACTAATTAATGAAACTTCAAAGACATATAACTTCCAAAAGCTACTTATTTAAAGTCATTGTTGAGCACTTAATGACATTATGTTGGGGCATTGCAGAAACCATCACTGCCTGAGTGTTGAATTTGCTAAACCTTTTTATGCTACCAAACTGAAGGAAGCTTGAGTTATATTGAAAAGCAAATTGAGCCAATACTTCTTCATGTTCAAAAAAAAACCCCGCCACAAAACCTGTTGATTACAAGAGGATCTATCAAAAGTTGGTGATTTCCTTTCTGCTTGCATGTTGCAGCTGCCAGTTTGACTTATTCATGCAAGTCTGTGTGGATAACTCTGGAAAAAGAGCAAAGAAAATATTCTATATTTTGAGAGTTGCGTGGAATTAATTTTTTTCAGACCCACTAGTTGTCTAAATATTCCTTTTGTATCTGCTTTTTTCCTTTTTATTTTTTTTCATGTCCATGTCTCATTTTTTCAACTGGGTGATAACTATCACATAAGTTTAGTCTGCTACCCGACAAAATTAACCCTGAGCACAATATTAAGTACACCAATGATTGCTATGGTATTACCACTGTTCCTGATGGCACAGAGAATAAAGTTATAAATGTTATAGGGCCAAATGGTTTAGGTCTCCTGTTTAGCCATGTGAGCTGGTGAAAAGATTCTCCTGCAAAATTTCCCTGACCTTGAGGTAAACTGAATGCACAAAAAGATGTATTCTGTTTTTCATCTTACATGTATTTTCATACAATCTTCAAATATCATGCAGCCATCAGGGAAGGCCTTCTGAATCTTAAAAGAGCATCGTATATACAGCCCTCCAAGAACTGGTATTTCCCACCATGGAGAACTGTACATCAGGAATCAAGTGGGAAAAAAAAAAAGAGAAAAAAATTACATCTAAGAGAATAAAACAGTGCAGTCAACTGTGCACAGGGCTAGAAGGCCAGGAGAGAAGTGTTAACAGCCAGTTGTGACAGCTACAAAATAATTATCCTAGCAGTGAGCACCTGGTCCTTCAGCTGCCAGGCTTCCCACAGGAGTCATCTTCAGTCCTGGTGCAGATAGGGAAGAGGGTGAATCCATTTAGTCAGGATTAGACTTAACTGGAGGCAGAGATGGGGTTCATGGTCCATGTCTGTGCCAGGCGTGTGCTGGCAGAGCTGGGGCTGCTCATCCTAATTCACACCTAAAGGCTGCTCCTGCTGGGAAGGTAAAAGGCGTGGATTCCCTTAATACACATCTGGTGGCCTTGGGGGGTTTGGGGGTTGGAGAAATGCATCACTTAAGAGCAGAGAAAGGGAGGAACTTTACAGTGAGTTATTTATAATGTTTTAGAGGCTTTGTTGTGTGATTTGTTGACTGGCATTTCAAATACAGGTTAACCTCCTGCAATGTGCAGGTTACCCCAAGTGATTGATATTTAATGACAATATTAATACACAATAAAAGGAAAAAATGCAAGGTGTCTAAAAGAAATCTTTTCACACTGTATTTCTTTTTTCTCTGTGTGCTGACTGAATTAAAAGCCTGTGTTTGAGACTCTGCAGGGGCAAATCTATTTGTGGCTTTCTGGAAATGACCAGTTCAAACCAACCTGTGGGAACCTGGCAGGGAAAGCATCCAAATGATCATTTTCTAATGGCAACTATATTTTGACAAGTTGTAAACTCAGATATACCTGGAAAACAATGGCGTTTTTCTCAGGTGCCAGCACTTCTGCAAAGTTGTTTTCCCCCTTAAGACATGCCATCTTAAAAATGCTGTGTATTAGTGCCAGACTGTTTGAAGCTGCTGCTGTTAATGCTCCAGTGAGCTGTAGGAGCCTGTGTGATCCTCAACTCGATGGTCTGTTGGGCTGAACCTTCTCTATACAAGGGAGAGAAAAATAAATTTCCCCTAAACTGTCATTATTCTTTTTTAATCCTGCATGAATATTTTTATTCAGTTAACCTGAAAATACTGAAATAGGATAACATTAGGCTGTAAACAAACTATGGGTCTATTTGACAAAAAATTTGAGTAAAATTTGATTAAAATCCGAGTAAAATTACCTTTCTGCAATTGAGTTGAATGGAATATTTTAGACTTAAAATTTTGTATACATTTTCATCTAGACTTTGCTATAGGCTCTACCATTTTAAAAATTAAGTCATGCACCTGAAACATTGTGTTTATTCTTCATTGTATTTATCCTTCCTAGAAATCTAAAGGATTTCGTTTCCTATGTTTTTATTAAAGGACATAGTGATTCTGAAATTCTTCAGTATTGGTCCATTAATATTTCTGGGATATTTTTATATGTAAGCAAAATAGGTGGGTTTATAGTAGTCATAAATATTATCTAGCTACAACTTATTCTTAATGCCCTTGTAAGAAAATAATGCCATTGTTCATTTTCATTCCCTGGGGTTTACTCTTTGATGTCCTACATACCTAATCAATCTTTAAACTAATGCCAAGTCTGATTAAAGATTGTCAGATGAGGCTGGTACTTGTTATTTTATATTTTTTGCTGCAAGGAAGGAGTGTCCAGATTAAGAAGTTCAGTGTTTGGATAAGCGAAGCTGTCTTATTAGCTACAATTTTGAGCTGAATACCTCAGTGTACAAGAAATGTCACTGCAGAAATGGGTGATGTTTCTGGAATAAGGATCACATCATTTTCCTTTTTCACCTGTGCAGGACATCCATGTTGGAATATTACTGGAGGCATTTTAAAATTACCTCTGCTGTGAGTGTAGCTTGAGCTGTTGTTTGAGTTGTTTCTAGCATACAGCTGTATTTTATTTCATTTCATTTCAGTGATTTGTTATATATCTTTTGAGAACTTTAACCTCTCCCATTTTGGGCTGACACGGTAACTCAAGCTCTTTTCTCTTCCTTTTAAAGTCTGGGCAGCCAAAAAATCCAAACATCCACGGTGTTTCTGTGCCTTGAAAGTAAGTTACCAGGAACTGGGAGAGGCACTGGACGAGTTAGGTTACAGATGGAAATCATTATTCTGTTTGATGAAAGTTTCAGTAATATTCTCCAACCTTGAGGTGAAGGAGGCTGCCTTGTACTGCTCTGTGTCACAGCATCTTGTTCCAGAGGGAAAGTAAATGAAACTCTTCAGTTTCCATAGGCTTGGACTTTGCACTGGGGGTTAGTTTGCATGAGATATCGGTATCGTGTGCAAGCCAGAAATGAATTTGAGCAAATCTCAGTTGTATAAGCTGATGTTAGTGAAATTATTGAAAATTTACCACTTGAGAACTTCTGGTAATTAAAGATTGCTTCTGGAGGTTCCCCTGCTCTTCAGAAATAACCTTGTGAAGTGTTCGTCTAAGGGCTATTCACAACCTGCCTTTCTCAGAGTCACTCCTTGCTGCTGCAAAAGCAGGGGCTGGGTATGGAAAACAAGCATTTTTAGCACACCTCCTTCTTTGCAGAGCCTGTGTTTGGTTGGTAAGCCCTCAAGGAAGAAACACTTAATATAGGGAATTTGATCTCTAATTTGGATATCACATTTGTAACACCTTAAAATTATGATAATGTGATTCTGTTACTGGAGGACTAATTGGGAAACCACAAAATCTTGGAATGCATAAGCCAGCCCCACATTAATGTTACTTAATGCAAATGCATTGGTTTTGGGGTTGGGAGTATTTTATAATTTAGGTAAGCAGTTTAAATTATGTGGTTAAAATGTATTGTGCACGAGAGTGATAATTCAGAAGCCTTGTGGCCACTTATCCAAGTCCTTATCCCATGAGAATTATGCACGTTGTAAAAAAGTCTTGAATGAACCAGCAGTGGTTAAGAATATATATCTGAACACTTCCCTAGCTCCCAAGAAAATGAGTGATTGAAAATGTTAAATGTTGCTGCTGCCATATTTATGAATAGGAATCAAAGCTCTCGGGGCCATAAAACTTCATTTTCTGGTTGTAGCCCAACTCATTTGGCCAAAAGATACCCCTTAGGAGTGAGCTAGATGAGAGAGACTCGAGTCCCATCTGAGGCAAATGTCTTGCAAGGTATTTTCTTTTCAGTAATCAGTATGAAACAGTTGTATAACTTCTGTCTGTTGAACTGAGAAAAAGGATTTCAGATACTAAAGATCAAATAGAAAATTGGTAAAAAACCTCATCTAAAAGCAAAACTTATCAGAGAATGGAAAAGATCCCACCTAGACATTTTCTTTTTTTCCTTAGGATGGAGACGATTTCTTAAAAGCAAGTTCGTATTCATCTGCCCATTCTGGTTATGGCTGGGTCAGTAAAACTAACTATACTGAGTGAGACAACTGCTAAACTAACCAAAAGCAGAGAAGATTGGAGAGTTGACATGAAAACCTGCTCAGGTTAAGCATATACAGTGCCCTAGGACAGAGGATGAGCAGGGAGCACTGATGGGGAACAAAGCTACTGCATTTTCCCTACTGTTTTTCTTGTTGATGATTTGATGTTTTTTTGGTGATAGCAACCGGAAACACTATTTCCTGAGAAAATTTTTTTAAAAAGTCCTCTGCCAACTGCATGGCTGGAAAAAAAAATCTGATTCTTGTAGCTGTGAGAATTAGTGTACCACCCTGCCCTAAGTAAGGATTACATCCAGAATTAAACCCTGCTTCCCTCTGCCTTTGTTTTATTTATTATCTACAGAATTGCTTTGTACGAGTGTTATGAAAGAGCCCTGCATTGGGGAGTTTTTTTGTAAATGAGCCATTAGCTTGAGTAAACAGGATCTGGACGGAGTTTGAAGCCTCCACAAGGCGGCACTGGCGCATCTCGCATCCCAGTTCCCTTTCCCTGCTGGATGCTGCCTCGCCAAACCTTTAGAAATTTTATGTGCACGCTTTTTATCAAAAAACTCTTCCGCTTCTAAATTTTCGTGTTGCCTTGCAAAGTGTTGGGTTAACAAAATAGCAGTTAACCTTGATAGAAGCTGTCAGTAATTTCTTACACAATGGATATTGTGTGTTCCAGGAGCTCTAAAGCAATGATAATGTAAATTGCCTATTTGCAGTGACAAACAATATTCTTTTAGTACTTCAGTATATCAGTGACTTGCGAATTTTGTACACAGTTTCTGCTTTCCTTTTCCTGGTCTTTGCAATCTGTTCAAAAAGTTTCAGAGACCAGTTTTATTTGATTTCTTTGGGTTAAAAAATGGATGCACCACTTGTGTGCACGATTCTTTTCTCCCCCCACTGATCACAGCTGGTGACTGAGATGAAGCTACTTCTTGTCTTTACAAACTTGACTCCAGCCAGCTGAGATCCGGGCCCTACTGCCTTTTCTCTATTAAATACATACTGAACTCTGTCAATAAACAGCAACATGGGAGAGGAGAGCTGTGGGCACAGCAAAACAAAGTGCTTTTCCTGATGGCAGTCCCGTTAGCAAGCGCACAGTTGCTGCTATCAGTAAGGAGGTAAGGTTGCCCATTTCGTCTACTCATGCAGTAAAAATGCAAAAGGAGAAATGAAATAACAGCAGCAAACGTTTCCTCCGACCCTCTGTCACCCAAGGCAAGCTGAGTGGGCTTCACTCAGCAAGGTCTGAAAGTCTTGTGTCCCTATTCCAAATAAAGCAGGGCTATTTTAGTGAGAGATTTTAGTATATCAGGGTTTAAAAGAAATCTTAACAAACTTTAGAATAAGATTTATACTATGCCTTTTTTTTTTTTTCTCTCTGCTGATACTACGCTATAGAATCATTGAACAGTTTGGGTTGGAAGGAACATTAAAAATCCTCTCATTCCACCCCTCTTCCATGGGCAGGGACATCTTCCTCTATCCCAGGTTTCTCCAAGTCCCCTCCAATGTGTCCTTGGACACTCCTAGGGACGGGGCAGCCACAGCTTCTCTGGGCAACCTGTACAACTGTCTCACCATCCTCACAGTAAAAAGTTTCTACGTCTCACTATTTTGAAAAATCTGGACTATAGTTGCTGTTCTTTGGACAACTGAATAGCTTCAAATGTTGTGATTGCCGTATATTAAGCAAAATTTCGTTTTTATTACTTAGCAGTGCGAAAATAGATCAGAAGAAAGAAACATATAAAAGCTCTCCCTCCTAAAACCTTGCTGGCTCTTCTCCCTTGCTCTGTGGTCAAAAGTTAAATAGGATGTTCTGATTATCACCACTCCCAAAACAGATCAGTGGGATTTTTTTGTTCAAAATAATTCCTCCTCCTCTTGCAGTTTGTCTGTGCCAACAAGTTCAAAATACGGGAAGCTTGACCTTAGCTACAGTCCTTGCTGATGTGCCACACATCCTGCACTGCCCAAGGAGCACAGAGAGCTGAGGCAATCTGGTGGGGACTTCCGAGCTCTGCCCTTTCCACCGGAGCACAGACACACCAGGGGAAGAAAAGCCCATGGGGAATCTGATGTAAATTTACTTGAAGCTAACAGGTTCCACAGATTTCATTGCAATATTGGAGCGGGACCCAAATATGTAATAAATTGGCAAGGAAATAGTTCCTGCTGTATATGTGGCAAAAAGGAGTCTTCACCTCCCAAGTGCTAAAGGGGAAAGTCAAAATCTCTTTCGAACTCTGCCACATTCACCAGTGTATAGTGAAAGAAAACATTCCTCCCTGATCCCGATGCTGGCGATCATCCAGGGCCCAGAGCACTCTGGGAAATTCCACTTTCTGAACCCCGCTGTGCTACCTAATCACACAATGGGCTACATATGCCATCCAAGAAAATAAACACAGGTCTGGGAAGCTGTTTGTCCTGCAGGGCTAGGAATGCTCTTCCTAACTTGGCAGGGCAGCATAATCCTCTCTGAAAAGGGAGAGAGAGCTGCTTGAACTCAAACTGACTAATGAGATTGAAGAAAAGCCCATCAGAAGCTGGCACAGCCCTCTGCTCGCCGTGCCAACACACGCCAGGTGACACTGCTGGGCACTCACTGTGGCTTGTGCTTGTGTCATGGTAGAAGCTAGACCACAGATCTAGACCCCAACAAGGGCCCAAAGGATTGCTGAGTTGTACCTCTGAGCTTGTGGTTTATAGGGGAGGCTGGTGCCTTGGCTGGTCCCCTGGGCAAAGTCCAACTGAGTTTCAGCCTTCACCATACACCAGGGGTAGTTCAGTAGTGACTGCAACTTCCTATGACTGCAGGTGCCTGAGCAGGGTTTTGTGGTCCATATGGACCCCAGGCTGAGATCCTGGGATCCCAGTGAAGAGGAGGTAGAGGATGGAAGTGGTGGCCAATTGAAGGTTGGTCAGCAGCAACTGCAAACTGCATTGGCTTTCCTGAGACCTGCCTAGTGCTCTTCTCCACTTGGCTCTTGAGATCATAACCAAATTCCTCAGAGAAAAGGACTTGCATTGATTATAGTAGAAATTGGATCTGGATTTTAAATCACATTATTAGCTCTTCTAGCAAGATGAACTGAGTGATACAATTTGATTAAAAATTGCAAAGACCTCCCCTTCCACCTCCCTCGCTCAGTTTTGGAGCAAATGGGTGTTTCATGGTAACAGGGAATGAAAGTGTTCCACAAGGGCTTTTTTAATTACAGCATTAATAAAATGCACTATATGTTATTCTCAAAATCTACAGATTTGTTGCTTTAAACACATCATATTGCTCTCTGAAACACTTGAAACTCTCAGAAGTTTTTAAAAGTGTGTGTTTAGGTTAAGGTTAAGTTGCCCTTGACAGCATTTTTTAAAAAGATTTGAATTGTTGAATAACCACCTTTCACCCATCCCTAATTGTAATTTAAATGACAATATGCTCCCAATCAATAGCTCTTTGTCACACTTTGAAGATCAAGGATGAGATTTCACCCCATGAGTTTACATGGCAAAAGCTTCTTTTTCATAATGCTAAAAATGTTGCATCCTGCTGTTAAAGAAGTATAAGAATACCTGCTCTCAAATAATTAGTTTTGAATAAAAGCATTTAAGTCATACTTTATAGCCATTAATTTGAAACAATTCAAAGCCCTTCATTTCTGCACTTTGTTCACAGCTAAGTATTACAATAGGTATTTTAGCCAATTGGAAAAAAAATCAGTTACAGCAAGATAATTTGAACAACTTAAGTTGGGTGATATTGTAAGAGGTGGGTTTTGAATAACTATAGCTTTATTTTGCATCAACTCCATTTCTGTACAGAACCATCTCTGCAAGTGGAAAATTGAAAAGCTTTTAATGGTGATCACTGTGTGTATGTGACTTTACAATGTTGTGTGCTTGTCTAACAGGTATATATGGGGGCATGTGGCTGTTTCTCCAGTTGTACATATAAAGACAGGCATTTATTATATAGGTTCCACTCAAAAAACTGATTTATTTTGTTTTATTTTATTTTATTTTATTTTATTTTATTTTATTTTATTTTATTTTATTTTATTTTATTTTATTTCTATAACTAAACTCTTTCTCAGAGTCCTAGGCAAGGGCCAGGCCTCTACTGTGCTTAATGTTATGAAATGCCAAACAGAATGATGGTCTTTGTCTGAGAGTGCTTACAATTCTTGTTTTTAGTTAGAGCAGTGAAATGTTTTAAGAAGGATAAAGTCTGGTCTGTTTCTATGTTGTCCTTGGTAAACCCAATCTAGTCTGGTCTCAAAAACGGAGCAATTCTGCTCGTTGCCAGGGAGAATACATAGGTATCCAATGAGTCATGGTCAAACATACGGCCATTATTAGACCACAAACACAGGAGGAGAAAAAAGATTTCATTTGGACCTGTTGTCCCTGCCGAGCTGGTGAGGAGGAATAACAAATAAGAGTGGAGGAGGTTGCTCTTTAGGTATTTATGAGGAGCTTCTCTCCCTGTGGGGATAGACTGGGGGAAAAGCAGAAATGTGCACGTTGGAAAATTTAACTAGAGCAAAGGAGGCTGCGTCATGGTGTAACTAGGAGCACTTAGCACATTTTAATGGCAAACTAGAGACAATGGAAAGAGAAGCTGAAGCTGTAACGGGCTTTAGCAAATACAAAGAACTTATTTTTAGTTTGGAAGAGACGGGGCAATCAGAAGACAGACACAAAGGGAGAAGTGATTAAGTTTTGTGTTAGAGCAATGTTCTCTGAGGCAGTATCATAAATGAGCACGTTCATCCAGACCAAGAAAAAGGATGCTGAAGAAACAGGACACAGGGTGCTGAGCACCACAACGCATGGCTGTGTTTCTGTGGCTTAGCAGAAAAGGTCATGTCTGAGAACTGTTACATGGAAATGTTTTGCAAGACTGGGCCCATGTGTATAAATTTAGAGAAAAATCTCAATTAAAATTGTAGCACAAGTTCTTACTTTTAACTGTGGGCTTGCACAAATACAGAGTTAAAACCAACTAATGGAGAAAAGAAAAAAATGTATATTTGAAGCCTTCTTTAAACAGAAAATCTATAGAATCATAGAATTATTTAAAAAAAAAGAAAAATAAATACTTTCAATACATATACTATAGAATAAAAACTTTGCACTTGGGCAAGTCCTTTTCTCCTGAATTATCTTTTATTGAAGATTTACGAAACTAATTGATTTTACCCCTGCACTGATTTTTGACTGGACCAGAGTAGGAGAAAGTTGTGGTGTTGAACTCTACCTGTCTGGGCTGCTTAGTGGAAGATTTGGAGAGCATCAAGTTGAGCTCGGGGTCCCACTGAATTGAGCTGTGCCCAAATACAAAGCACCGAAATAGTGCCCTGGCATTGCACTTTATGCACAGTGATCTCGACTCTGGAATGGCTGTGAATGGCTCTGGGCATTCACAAAGACTTTCTGTGCTCCAAGTTTTCCTACATATAAAACAGAGGCATTAATATTTCCAGCTCTGACACTAGTGGTTAGGGAATTTATACTTTTGAACATTAATTTGTGAGAAACTATATTGGTACAAAGTATTGGTTCTGTTCGCATTGTTCCTGGTTATTAACCCTATTATTGGTCATTGCATCTGTACACTCAAAACACAGGGTTTATTGATGGCTTTTATTTCCTATATGTGTCATATAAATGCCTTAACAGATGAACAGGGTAGTGAAAATGATAGGGTACTTCAGAACAGCTCGAAGTCACTGCTTCTTTAATAAAGCTTTGGTTTTGTATGTCGGGAGAGATGGAATTCACACCCCAACCTATGCACAGCTGCAAGCCCTATTAAGTGAACCCCCTCCTAAATTTAGATCCAATGGCTTCAGCCCTGGCCAGCTTCCAAAGACCATAGAGGCCTGTTCCACTCCTTCCACATCCCTCTCCCAGTGCTCCACCAGCATCGAGCCATCGAACCCTTTGCTCAATAGTGGGAAGAGCCAGTGCAGGGTTTGGGTCTTGGAAGGTGCAGCAAAGTCTTCCTGTAAGGAGGATAATCTTCACATGAGCAGTTACTCAGTAAAAGAACACTACAATCACTGTAGCTATTCATAAGCTGTATATTCATTTTCCTGTGTATTTTCACTTTAAATAAAAAGGGCTTTTTTTTTTTTTTTCAAGTGGCCCTAAAGACAGCGTTCATGAGGTGAGCAAGTCCGAGCCATGTTCAGACAGAGCATTTTAACAATCAGGAGAGTCCTGATGCCTGGGAGTTGCCAGGGATTGCATGCTAACAGTAAGCCAAATCATCAAAATGCAGCTTGAGTAGGTCCAGTGAGGGTGTATTATATTGCAACAATTGTGGCTGTTGGAGCTAAGGTTGAGTGGGCATTCCTATTACAAACCCCAACTGGTAGAGTTGAGTATTTTGACCACATCAGATAATGTCAAGTGAAACTTCTCATATGAATTGACACCCAAATACTTGTAACCTCCCTTACAAACAGGATCATGCTCTTCCCCTTCCACCTACTCCTCTTCCCAGCCTACACTCGATTTTGTAACTGGGTCATTCTCTTCAAATGTGAATGGATTAAAAAAAATGTAGATATTTAATTTAAAGAAATCAAGACTACCAATGCCTGATTGTTGGTGTGTTTTACACCCATGTGCTTCATGTCACAGCCATGCAATGGTCATGCACACCAAACCTTGGCCATTGTGTCACCAGGAAATATTCTGTGATCCATCAGGCTCTCAGTGACAGCCACAGCGTGGCTGTAGCATGACAGTGACACTGCATTTCACCAGACAGCCCTTACTAAACTGGTAGAAGCTCAGCACTGGAGGACATTTCCTGTCTGTAGGCAGAAAGTTTCCCCAAAGGTTTTGCCAAAGTGCTCTGAGTGTGCACGTGTGAACAATGTGTTACAGGCCTGTAGAGCTGAATGCCACTAGCAGGGATTAGAGCGGCCCAAAATTTAACAAGATTAAAGAAAAAAACATGAACTTGGATTAAAATTTAATAAAATTACCCTATGATATGTTCCTGAACTTTTCAACACGGTTTTCTGCATGGGACAGAGGATTTTGCTGCTACCAACACAAACCAGTAAAGGATTCTTCATAGGGGAGTGACTCTTAACTTGATTTAGGAGAGAAAGGATGCTCTAGTGGTGAGGGTGCAGCTGAAAAATCAAACCCCAGAGTGTTGTGCCATTTCCCCGTGGTCATGAGGAGGCTGAGCATGCCTAGATCTTTGCAGATATTAAGAGCTTTATCCCTCAGCAGTCTCTGGGGATTTTGAATGAACATTTCCAAGGACAAGACCTTAGTCTGTGGTGCCCTTCTCTCCCTGTGGAAAATGAAGAGCCCAACATTTACCTGCTGGAGTGCTGGAGTGGACAAGCCTGTTCAATCAGTGAAGAGCTGAATGAGTCAGGGGTTGAGTAGGAAGAGAGGGAGAGGAAAATCCTCCCACTGATAAATTGCTAACACTCTTTTGCAAAAGATTTAAGATAGTTGATGGCATCATGATAATTTTTGTGTGTCAGAATTGCTAAATATTCAGACGTCTGTTTTTTGCCAAACCCAATGTGTAAAAGCAGATGAGAGATATTTTGCGAACTTTAAAAATCACCTACAGCTCTTAAGACGTTGAAGGTAGATTAGATAAGACTAGCAAAGTTATTTGAACATAAACATTTATTTAAAAAATATCCTCTGCCTTGCTGAGCCCACAAACATTGTATAAATAATACACAGTTCATGAATAGGAATGAACAGACTTGTACCCCTCACTGGTAAGGATTTATATTCTGCACCTGCCAGGACTTTATTAACTCTCCTGAAAACAGTGATATCTCTGCAGAGAGATCTAAAGGAAGTTGTTCTTGAGAATATGCCCCCAAAGCTTAAACTTCAGGTATTAAAGGATAGATTTACAAATGTATTTAGGCAATTAGAAATGAGAATACATGACTAGTCATATTTATAAAAGTTAAATAAGTTACAGGCCTGTCTGCTGGTCTGGGCTCTATCAATGTCCTTTGATCCATTCATGCATTTTAGGGTCATAAGGAATTATATTCTTCTTTTGCAAACAATGCTACCTGTGCTTAACTTGATGCACACCAATAGTTCTTGGTGGGACTGCTTGTACAAGGATTTACATATCTGTAGGAGCTGGCCTGAAATGGTAAACGTTACAGAATGGGTCTCAACTACCATTTTTTGGACCACATCTCAAGCGTGGTCAGACTTCAGAGGTGGCTGATTTCACGCTGGGGATGAAAAATGTTCATAGGAAAATCCTGCCTGGGATTTGGTCTGAGCTTGTTTGTCACATTGTTTTGAACCCACTCTCTTTGCAACCTTCCCTGTGTGCTCCCAGGGGTCTGTCTGAGCACTAGTGGTTACAAAACCTTCTGCTAAAGTAGAAGTCCCAAAATAATGCATTGACTTTCCTATTCAGTTGGAGGGTTAAAAGAAAGGAAACCTAGGTAGGAACAGCTGTTCTGGAATTTATTCAGTGTGCTTTTCTCTATCTCTGTCATCTAGTTTGGCGAAAAAACAAACAGCAAAAATCCCCAAACCCTCATCTTATGAGTCCACAGGTGCATCAAGAATTTGAGTCTCAAACAGGGGAAGGGAGGAATCATTTATCTGCTGAAATGCAGCCCACATTCCACACAACATGGAATACCTCAAGCTTCTTGCTAATGACCCTGTGACTGTTGTTTGGGCAAATACCTAATGAGTCAATTAGGAGCACATACATCATCATTTGTAAGGTATTTACTGTATTATAAGATTTTAAATGGAAATAAGTTATTAGTTTTCAAGTACCTTTAAATCTTGATGTTAATAAGAAATAGAGATACATTTGTCTCTATACATTCATAATCTGAGGTTTTATACTCTATTTGATCAAAAGGAACATCAAAATGATCTTGTAACATCTCAAAATACAGCCTGCATGTGCAGCAAGGTGATGGGGTGGAGAGAAGCTCCCCCACCAACCTTGCTGCAGAATCAGGATGGAAATCCCAGTGACACAGTCAGTTATTGGATGACTTGGGAGCTCCTGCAGATGAGAGAACAGAAGGAAATGTGCCAAACAAAAAATAACACCAAAGCATTTTTATTGCTGTTAGTGTATTTTAGTATGTTTTGCTTTTGTTACATGTAAGAAGTCTAGAAAGATGAAACATTTGGAGAGCTGTGACTGATGTGGTGGATATGGAAAAGGAAACAAGTTAATTGATGGGTTTGGTTGTAGTTTCATTATGGCCAAAATGCATATATGTGGATTGTGGCAATTGAGTTGGAAATGAGCATGAGAACCTTGGAAGAAGTAGCAGCAGGAGTAAGGAGTAACAAGGAGAGGATTATTAATACACTAAATTCACGTTAAGGAAAGAGTTTCTGGCTTTTTTAATATGGGTACGTGTGAAAAGATCTGTGACACCTTTAGGGTAGAAATGACCTGACAGGTGATTGTTAGAGAAGATTGTAGAGATCCTTTCTACCAAAACAGTCAGTGATACCTTTGTAGAGCCATCTCCCCTGGAAAATATCAAGTATGACATACTTTGATTGAAACATTTCATTTCATACAGCAAGAGCACCAGAATCAGTGTTTCTTGCTGTGTAAGTTCTTGTGCCTTAGCCAGAGTGCCGGACATAGTTAGGCTCTAAGGGACAGGAAAATCCCTGTAAACAAGCCTAGATCAAGGATTGCTGTAGTGTTGACAAAATCTGTGAGGCCTAGAGATCCCACTAGCTCCCTGAGGTAGGGAGGACACTCTGAAGTGGGAAAGAGGAGAGCTCTGGGAAGCCATCCCAGATGCCAAAGCAAAGCATTGGTGGGGCTGAGGACACAGCAGCTGCTCCACTTCCCTCCTGCCAGGCAGGCTGGGTTTCCTTTGGCCCCCTGGGAAAGGCACTTCAGACCATGTGGAAACTGTGTGAATGAAATCCTCTCGCTTTATGCATAGCCCTCCAAATTATCCTTGTATGAAATCAGATGCACAACTCAGCCTTGGTATATTTAACGCTGCGTCTCCTTTTCTGCCTTTCTCTCTCTGTGCCTTATTTCTCGTGCCAGACTTATTCTCCCTTTGTTTTTATGGGTTTTGCAGCAGTAAATCTGGCTGCTGTTTAGCAAGGAGAGCTGTAGCTTGATTCAAACCTTAGTTACAGACTGTTTCTTTTTGTTGTTAGACACTACCCGCCTCATACTCTACCTGGCCAAAGCTGCCAAGTTTTGGATTTCCTAGAGGAGGCTTTTTATTCTGTCGTCTTGTCTGCACATGTACACACAACCTCCAATTATATAATAGGTGAACTCACTGTTGTGCTATTGTGCATTTTCCTCTTTTTACAAGCGAACTGCACTGACACTTTTTTGTGTTTCGAGTCTATTGTTACCTCGTGCTGGGGCTGCAGCCCTGAGATTTCCTCGAATCTTCACTTTTCCCACACCTAATCAAGAGCTTATTTTTAGCATGTTTTTTTTTCCCCTACACTTTTTCAGTTTAAAACCTCTAAAATACTAAAAATGGCCAGGCCAACATAACCTCTCTAAACACAGAGCGTTACGTAATCTTCGGGCACGTTGTCCGCCTGCCTAGGATGGCAGAAGAGCCTCATCAGTGGTAAAAAAGCTCAGTGTGTTTAAAAAAAAAAAAATCTAAAAAACAAGGAAGAGGTGATTCCCTTGGTGCTGCTTTCAGGCTCAGCTTTCTGAGGAAGCTCCTGGAGGGAGCACCATGTTGTCATCAAAGCCTCCAGCGTGCAATTTGTACCTGACAGCGAGGAGGAGGAGGAGGAGAACGGGCTTCCCCTTCCAGCCACACATGGTGCGTGGGCACGAGGCTTCCCAGAGCTGGGCTCTCAGCTGGCACACATCTGCCTCAGCACAGCTCCCCTCCTTCCCAGCACATGCAGGGGGATGAGCTTGTTGCAAACCAGCTCTTTGTCGAGAGCGGTTTCTTGGAAAAGCAGCCACGCTTTTCTGATGGGAGGAAAGATGCAATCTCTGCCCCTGACCAGCCTCCAGATCATCCCTCTCTGCAGACCACATAGGAGGAGGAAGGGGAAAAACAACTGCAAACAAACAAAATTGGAGCGAGGTGGCTGAGACCAAATTAGATTAATTAGCCCCAGGCTGTTTTGTATGTTTATATTTAATTTTAGGTTTAGCTACTTCAAAGTTCACATAGTTTTAGTTAATAACTTTACTATAACTTATTATTTTCAGATGTTGGCAGGTAGACAAGTTGTGAGTCACCTGGAATATGAGGCTAAATAAGTAATACTCACTGGCAGGGTTTTGACCATGACTGATTACACTCTCTGTCTTCTGTGTTAGAAAAATATAGCTTCAGAAGGAAAAAAAGTCTACTTTTCTCACTTCTACTACCATTTTATGTTGAAATGTCCATGGGGTGGGTTAGATTTCATACATGGCTGTCTAGCTTTCAAAAACTTTCAATCTTTAATCTGCTGCTTAATGGTTAGTACATCCTGTAGCATACCAGGTCTTTATTATTTCATTTGACCTCTTTTGTGAACCTAAGAAGGTCCACAAGACCTGTTTGTTTATGAGCAGGGCGGTCTAGAGGTTAGTGGTCTTAAATCACAGAGGAGAAAATGAATGGGCAGCTCTTTACTCGGGATAATAAAATTGTTGTCACTCCAACTATAGATTTTTGTAGGTTATTACATTAGTTAAATAAAATACTGCCTCATCAATGCAAATTCCAGTTCCGGCTAGTCCTGATGTTGGCTGTAGAAACAGGAATTCATTCATATTGCTGGCAGTAAAAAGGAATAAAATTGTGTTTGACAGGAGTGGAGAGTTAAGATCATAACTTTTCAGAACCAATAAGGGTTCGTGGAAAAATATATACTTGGGAAGAACAAAACCCTAATCACAGGCATTGCTTACTGGAGGTCTACAGCTGTGACAAATGGTGTGATACTCATGAATATGCAAAGTTCTTTTCAGCCTGTAATTATAAGAATCATTGAGCCTATGTATGCATTTCATAGGAAGCCTCAGTTGCATAAAGCAGCAGATGTATTTTGGTGACAACAATCAATAGTAAGAGAGAAACTCATCACAATCCCAGGAGCTCAGCCTGGACCTGACAGGATGTTTTTCTTCTAGATTTCCAAACCCTTCCATGAATTTGCACCACTGGATTAGTGTGTGTTTCTCTCTGCCCTCAGAATAAGTCTGCTGCCCTTGACACTCACTCCAACACACCAGCTCCCCCCTCCTTTACCTTCTCTCCTATTATCCCATGTCCACCTTGGAGAGAGAGACAAATATAATGCTACTGTCTCCAAGCCCTTCCTCCTCCAAACAGAAATGGTCTGCCATCCCAAAGCAGGACCAAATATTTGCAGGGCAGCAAACCACTGGGTTATTTTGCCTGATTTTTCTGCTGGCATTTTATTTGAAGAGCTACTTCCATCTGGAGATGAAATAGCCACAGAATCTATCATCTAACACCTCTTTCCTACTAATGTGTTTTTCAGATGAGGCCCTGGCTGGACCAAATTCAGCAGCAGTGGCTGGAGACACAACCCCACATGTGCAGGTCGGCGCTGAGTGCAGGTAGGGTTAAATTTGAGTTGTAGCTGGCAGAGATGGGACTTGGCCTCTGCCTCCAGGCACTGCTTCTTGGATATGTCAGGGAGTCACTGATGGATGGAGGAGATGGCCAGAGGTGTGTCTGTTAAAGATTTGCCTTTCACTATTCAAAGAACCTAGAAAAGTCTAAATTCAAGAGTCACACAACAGATGCTGGAACTTAACCTTCTTAGCCCTAATGAAATCATCTCTGAAACCAAAAAGCTGAAAAAGAAAAAAACAAATCCTGATAAATTCAGAATCAAGTGAGACATAGGAGAGAGGTAACTAAGACACCTATAGCAGCTTATCATGAAAGAAGATTATCATTACTTTGTTATGTGCGTCTGGGGACAGAGGCAGCTGTTTGTGTTTTCTAAATATCACCCCGGGACTAACATCTCCCCACACCAACGTAAGCATATACTTTACAAATTGAAATACCTGTTTATCAGCAATATCAAAGTATCTGTGATTATGGCAGGTTTGTTTTGGCAGTAAATTATGTTGCTCGTGTTGGTCTTGATAAAAAGCATTGAGATGTATTGTGTGTTAGGAAGGACCATTTCAGTATGTTGCACCTTCTGTTCACTGTTGCCTTGTCTGCTTTCACAAGATTTCTCAAGGTTTCTTTATAGTAAGGGCAAAGCTTTTTTTTAAAACCATGGCCCATGACTGTATGGTCAGTTGCAGGCACAATTAAACCCTTATTTAGATGTTATGAAGGTGACCGTGAAAATGTCTACAGGTTGTTTGGAGTTAACAGCAAATGTCTGAAAGAAACATATATTTTCTGCCCTTCAAAAAATCACCTGGAAGGCATAAACAGGCTATCATGACAATTGTTACTGTATAGTTTAAGACTCTTTAGGAAATGGCTCTTTTTAGGGAAAAGGCAATAAAATTTATGTGTTTAAGAACAATAGGATATTTTAATATTGAGTAAAACCTACCATATGAAGAGAAATTGTATTCCAAGGGGCTTCATTGTGTGTTTTCAGGACCTCTTGGCTCTTTGTTCTTCTTAGCCTAAATGAGACAAAATACTTGTTCTTAGACAGCAATATACTGATTTTGGAAAGAAAAACCTGAGGGTTCTGGCATAGCCAGCCTGTGTCAGAAGGTAGCATGTGAGATGTAGGGAGTCACAGTGTTTCCAACTATAAGCCATCCAATTTTTTATCTTGAAAAGTTGGGATCTAGCCCTCAGTACAGACTTGCCCATGGAAGAAAGGGGAGGCACCTTGCACCCTTTCATGTGGCTGCATCACAGGGCAAACAGACCAGACTGTGCCAGAACCATTATTACTTTTCCCTAGGCCAGGGGAAATATTGGCCCCCACTCTCTGCACAAATTGAGCCAGGAGAGGGAAGGGAGCAATGAGAAGGGACTTTGTGATGCCCAGAGTTTGGGCAGAAAAGAGGTGACAAACACCTCTAAAGCCACCAGCACGGTTCAGGCTCTGTGGCATCACAGCTGTGTCTCACACCTTGCTCAGGACTCGTGGCATTTTAGCACCTTTAAACTGTTGACTTTTTGCATACCAGAGTCAGATGGAGAGGTGTACATCCTCATGGCTGGATGGATGTGCTAAGCATGGAAAAATGGCCCTGAAGTACAAATGAGTGACCTGTGGTGTAGCAGAAGGGGATCTTGTCATGCTGAGTGCTGTGCAATCTGTTGAAAGCAAGCCTTCATATTGATTAACTACCTTCTTTCTGCTGCCATAACATAACTGAAATCCAATATGTTACATAAATAAAAATCCTTCTGGTTATTAAGGGGTCATTTATTTGGGGAAAATGTCCACATGAGTGTACAGCCCTTACTCATTCTGAATGGAAATGATAAATAATTGGGGTTTATGTAGAAAACCCACTGGGGGTAAAAGACTGCAGGGGTGGAAGGCTCCTTCCATGAGCAGGGTTGGGGTGACTTGGTGTCACTGATTGTCACCCTGGCAGCACCTTCTACCTCCAGGATTTCTGCTCCCTGCTGGGACCCCCTGGCCAGGTGAGAACTGGGCAGCTCCAGGGATGGTTCCTGGACACAGACAGGGTAGGCAGAGGCAAAACTCTTGATAATGACACCAACACTTGACTTTTTAGGCACAAACTGCCCATAGATTTCAGAAACCTGACAAAGAAAAGGCAGAATTTAGCCTCAACCACAGATTTACTGCCTGGCACATTAGTACATTTCAATTTCCAATAAGCTGTGTTCTCTAATCACAAGACTTCTAATCTTCTACCACCGAGTCACCGATTTTGAATTCAAATTTCCTTCTTTTTGTCTGTATTTAAAAAATAATAATAATCATTTTCCATCTATTGCAAATAACAATACAGATCCACAGACTGAATGCTGAAGTTGTAATTCAATCTCAGGCTTTGGCTGCCATTCATTGATACCTCGAGCTGTGCTCTTATTATTTATGACATCAGCAGAAACTCTCAATTGAATTGCAGCCTTATATTTAATTAGGGACTATGTATTATTTTGTATGCAATATCCAGAATTAAAAATAGCCCCTTTCCAGAGTATAATGGGGAAAAAGGCAGCAAAGTTTGAATATATATTCTAATTGATATTTCTTGTACTTATTCTAAAAAGTAATCAAAACGTATGTTAAATATTAATTATAATATTTTTACTGCATTGTGCACCCTGATTTATTGCTGCCTCTTTTGGTTCACTTTTTAATTACTGTACATTATAAGAAAACTAAGGGGTTTTTAAATAGAAAAGTTATTTAGCATTAAAATTAATGTATAATTCAATATCAATCTTCATAGTGAATGTTATATTAAACGTAATGAACAAAAGGTGTATTTAACACAGTTTGCAAGTTTTTTTTACTTTTTTTTATTTTCTCTCCTCTCACAACATGCCTCTCAACTCTCTCCACATTTAAAAGTCAGGGACAAAGCTCATAAAGGAACAAAAGACTAAAATCAGGGATGGTCTTTTTTTAAAAGAGGTACAGTTTCAAAGCCTGGAGGGAAAAAAAAAAGATAGAAATCAAAGTGCTCTTGAATACAGAGAACATTTTAAAGGAAATATTGAACTGTTTGCTTAAAAATCTTACATTATTGCCTTCTTTTTAAACTCAATTCCTTTTTGAAGGAGAACACCAGATAGGGACAAAGAGAATATTTTCATGCAAAAATCAGGCACAGGTACAGAGGCACAGCCAGACATCATTTCAAGTGGGCACAGGAATTTAATTCAAGTTATTCTCTCCTTTATTCCACATTTAACAAAGTTGAAGGATTTATCCACCTCTCTGACACTAGTGCAGACTTCACTAGGTAACATTTGTATCCAGTGGCAAGTAAATATTGGGCTGGATTTTTATGTCCACCTGAAATGGATTCTGGTTATGAACCTCAGCAGTTGTGGAAAATTAAGTTTAGCATCACTGCAGAGCTCTGCACACAGCTTTGTTAAGCTGTGATCAGCAAGAACAAAGGAATGATCCTTGTTTACCCACCCAGGTCTAATTCCAAGGCAGCACAGCCCTTTTTTTTTTTTTTCCAAACCTGATGTTTGGACGCAGCTCCAAAGAGCTGTGTGAGTATTGGGGAAATGATGCACTGGGTGAAAGTGTTCCCATGAGGGTGCTTTGGAAATCAAAAATCCAGAAAAGGAGGTGATGTAGTGGGGTCTCACTGAGCCCTGGTGTGTCAGGGAGAAGTGCAGAAGGACTCAGGTGATGCCTCCTGCCCCAGGACAGGTTGAAGCCAGGGGTGTTTGGAGAGATGGATAAGCTTTTAGAGAAAATATTTACAGACATGTTACCATTAGCCTGAGAACCTTCTTGTCTAATCTACATGACCTGGTTTCCAGAAAGGAGAAATGAAAAAAACATGTTTGTTTTTAAATAAATAAGAGATCCCTCACTAAATCATCTAACATACTGTCTATTTATATTTTATAAGGACAAATGTTTCTGACAACTCTCATAATAGGTCTGTACAAGTATGCCATGTTCTTCCCAAGGAAGCTTCTTTGAGTGACATAAATTGCCATTAATGAAAATTTTAACAATTCAGGATAAATAATTTTTTAACTTTTAATGTGCAGAGATGCAACATAACATGGCAGGCCTTGCGAGAGAAGACATTTGTTTTGGAAGGAAGTTGCAGAGTATATTTATTCATAGACCAAAATAAAGGCAGCATGAACATTATTTTTTAATAGCTCCACATGTTGGGTGGCTGTACAGAAACACTGATATATTCCTTCAGTAAATACTGGAACATGCAGTGCTGTAGTGCCTTGAGGAAATCTCAAGCATCCAAATGTTAAAAGTACTGATCTTGCAGAATTAAGCAGTGATGTTGACCAAGAGGTCACCTGGGACAGTGGGACTCTGTGTGAAATCCCACCACAGCTCAGCTCTTTGGTCTTTAATGACAAAAACAGCCACTGAATAACCAGCTCTGAGAAAGAAAACTTAATAATATTCTTCCAGAAATCCACCCCCTGCCAGCAAAATCATCATATTGCAACCCTAAAACACAGGTGCCAGAAATATCACCCAAGGGAGCAGGGAGACCTTCCTTGTCACTCTTATCACTCCTTCCCTCATCAAGCTGCGTCTGGGTCCACTAATCCATTTGAAATTCCTATATCACTGTCATTTACCCTCCTTCCTGCCCAGTGCCATTGATGCTGGCATTGACAGGCACCTGTCACTTCCCATGAATTCTGGATCTGGTCCACTGGACTTGTGTGAGGCAGGCGAGGATCATTAGGATTTTGCAGTGTTAGTTCCAGCTTTCCCCTTATATAATAGCAGTGCCACTTGAAAGGCACAAAATATACTTTCAATAAATGGCTTTCAGATCATATAAATGTTTCAGCTCTGCTCTGGAGTTTACAAGAGCTGACAGTCATCTATTTTAAGTGTACAATGGACACTCAAACATCGGTGTTTAAATATCTAATAACTCTTACATAAGAATTTGGCACTAACGATGCCATCATGCATTCATCTGAAAAAGCAGTAAACTAATCCCATGGAAAAGAAAATGTGGATATTGCTAGTTAGTAGTGTATTGGGCAGGGATCCTTATCGATTCGCTCAGAGTAGATTTATTTTTTAATGCTTGCCAGGCAAAAAAAAAGACCTTTTAATTCAAAATAAGTATGTATTTTCTGTAGCCAGGTTGGTGGTTGCTGTCTGTTGCCATAATGTAGGATCTTTTCTGTGTTCCAAGAAGTTACTCTAATAACCAGTATACATCAAAATCATGCTGAATTTGTTACATAAAAGTATGCAGTTGTGCTGTCTGTATACTCTTCTGAAAGACTTCAGCTCAGCAAAGTACTTTTATTAGTATTTACTACTCCCACTGAAGTTAATATACCTAATTGCAGACAATAAAACAACTGAGATTCTTCAAATTAAACACATCTTTAATTGCTTTGTGAAAATTGAACAGTAATGTCATTATGTTAACAAACATCCTTATCTAGAAGAGGATGATGTAATCAAACATGAGAAAGAGTCAGAGTGGAAAACTGGAATCTTTATCATTAATTGTGCAGAGCCCTTCCAGAAGCCTTAGGAAGGAGGCATGATGCAACTGAAATGTAATCCAGTGGGGGGAAAAAAATAGGGTGAAGAAACTAGACACATTGCAGAGTTAATTCCTAATTAAAATTAAAACTGACAAAACAAACCCTGCAGGCAAGCATCCATTAGTGCCACAAGGCATAGGAACATGGAAATTTATTTTAGTGCAATAGTTTTAGCTTTGTGTGTTTCCTCTACCAATTGCTGAATTATTTGTAGTCTTCAGCACGAGGAGCAATTAGGGGAGGCAAAGGGAGAAAATGGTTGTGGCTGGTTCTAAGTAGGCAGAAGCCTTATTAATTGTAATGAAGTTGGACTAAGCTCTTGCTAAACTCCTGAAGGGGAGTGGCATGTGGAGAATTTTGTTTAGAAAGGAAGTTGAAGTTTTCATGCAACTGTTGATTTTTTGGTAAAACATGTCACTCATATTCTCCTGCAAATACCAGGTTACTGTTACCAAACAGGATCACTTATTCTGGTCTAATCCATAACTTGGATAGACAGAGAACCATTGAATCCTAAAATATCCTGGATCCTGCAAGGATCACTGAAGTCCAGCTTCAGGCATATTTCTTACATATGAGCAGGGGGATGTGAGAAGCAGATCTGCCCTCTTACATTTTGATCTTGAGTAACTAATTTAACTTCTCTGTACCAGTTTGGTGTGAAATTAGAATGATATATATTTGCCTGATTTTTAAAAGCATCATAACGTAAGGAGGAAAGTAGCATGACTAATGTTGTTTATCATAGTGTGGCTTCTATCTGATTTTCTTTATAATGCACACAGTAGACCTGTTCTATCTTGTCAATCACAGAAGCAGCTGCAAGCATCTAGATATGTTTTGGTATAAGGGAATCACACAAGCATTACTGCTTTATTTTTGTATTTTTTTTCTAAAGCTATTAATAATTTCCCCTTAAGTGGCACAATGGAACTTTCCTGGGGCTCTTGTGCCCATCTTCCATAGTGGTTGCAAACAGAGCCACTGTTTTCTCAGTGGAATTTTGAAATTCCTCTGTTTGTTGAGAAGTTGGTCTATTAGAGGGATCTCACGTAACAGATTTACATTTAGTAATAGACTTTGATACCATGTTTGTTAGGGTGGAATGCACTATGCTTTCAATTTAATAAAACAAACTTATTTTCCTGTCTTTATGTGGCAACTGATAACTAAAGTTGGAGAAGAGCTGTGATTCCTGTGTATGGAAGAGAGCAGAGCAGAGAGGACTGGGGCTGGATGGAGAAACAGAGATCATCTGTACCATCATTTTCTTGAGTGATGAGATCAGGTTTCTTTGGGTGACTATGTCCTTGTCTTCAGTTTTAAGGTTCAAAGACACCAAGATGCTGATAAATTCTCTGCCTATTTATGGCTGCCGTGGAGAGCAGCACTGTTTTGCATAACTTTGCCTTTACTACTGTTGGTAGAGAGTGAGCAGCAGTATTGGGGAAATTATTAATTGATGCCTTTTGTGGTTTGACCTAGCAGCAACAGAACCACCATACAGCTCTCCTTTAGTGAGCAGGGGAAAAGAATCAGGAAAAAAAGTCAATTTCGTGGATTGAGAAAAAAGCATTTAAAAGGGCAACTTAATAATACCATATGGTCTGGAATATCCCTTTGGCCAGTTGGGGCCAGCTGTCCTAGCTGTGTCCCCTCCCAGCTCCTTGTAGCCCTCAGCCTCCTCCCTGGCAGGGTAGCATGGGAAGTTGAGAAGTCTCTGACTCCATCAGCCCTAGTCAGCAACAACTAAACCATCAGTGTGTTACCAGTACCATTCTCATCCTAAACCCAAAACACAGCACTGTACCAATTCCTGGGAAGAAAATTTACCCCAGCAAAAACCAGGAAAAATGCAGAGGAAGAGCTTCCCTCAGCCAACAGCCCAAGAGCTGTTTTTCCTTTCAGCAGCTTCAGAAGTAAGGGCATTGATGCCCTGTGCAAAATGGCCTCATTGTCCACCTCCTGGCCATGCTGCCTGAGGCCATTCAGGTGAGGAGTGGTTGGAAAGTGCCCACTTAGAGCAGGGATGGGAATGCAGCCCAGCCTCTCACTGCCTTCTTGTTCTGCTCTTGCTGAAATGAGATGCAAGGATGTCTTGCCTGGGACACTGCCCAGATCTGCTCTTGGAAAGGTGCAATGCTTCACACTGCCTACATTAACATTCCCACACTTCACTCTGCCCCATGCCCAGTCCCACCAGCAGTGCAGAACATGGCTTTGAACACATTGGGACCTGGACAGGGAGGACTCAAGCACAACCCTCACAAAATTTGGTTGTTGTGGGGCTGAAATGAATTGGATTGGGCTCAGGCTCTAACCACCTGGAGATTTCAACAGCTCCAGCAACCAAACTTCTCTTTATTTTCACCTTAAATGCACCATCAGCATCCACATGCATCATTTTTTTTGGGACATCCCCCAGACCAGGCTCCTGCCCAAGCCAAGGTAAATTCATCCTCCTCCTGACATCCGAGCCCAAAAATGTCAAATGCTTCTTGCCTTGCTGTCACCCTCTCCAGAGCAATTGGTTTACAGCAATATGTGGCAAAGGATAGTTCATGGAGCTCCTGTAGCAAAGGGTCTCAGAGCTCCCCTGTCACTGCTGTGAATGTGAGTCAATGTCTTACTGATTTTTGTCCCCTGACTCCCTCAAGCCCTTTCTTTAACATTCACAGTTGTATGAGACTCTCTGTTCTGCATTTTCCTCCCTCTATGACTCTTTTGCTTTCCTCATGACCTTCCCAGTGGCCTCAAAGAACAGATCAAGTGGGAAACAGTTTTGTAAACAAGTCAGTTCTCTTCTCCTAGGTGAGGAAAATGTCACTGTAGTGGTGATCAGAGTCTTATTCCTCTGCAGTTGCTCAGATCAGCTTGTTGAGCCCCTGAGAGATTTTTCCCTCACATAAGGGAAAAGATGCTCATGGATATCTTCATAGAATGGGAGACTTTTGGAAGATGGGAAGGCAATTTGTTTGCTCTCTTTTCAAAACATTTTATTCTCTTTCTCTTTTGCTGTCCCCCCAAATGTGGCATCTTTCTTAGCATGTTCTTCAAATCGTCTACTGCAACTCTAAGGAGCTCTGTGCACCTGTGACTTCATTAAACCAAAATGTTCAGGATAGCTTCCTCAGCTCACTTTAGACTAATTAAATGGTTGTTTTCATCAGTTCTTGCAATTTATTTTACTACAGATAACAGGAGAATATATCAGCCTCGGAATTACATTAAATATTTCCCTCATAACATATTGTCAACAAAAGTCCTGCTGAATTAATGACTTGTGTGCCTGTTTGAAAGTGGGATTGTACTTGTCTAATTGTGGCATCAGTTGTCATAGTGACTATCAGGCAATCCGGCAGCAAACACCCTTCCTTGGCAGGGTTTAGGTAAAGCAGCCTTTGTGCAGTTGTCAGCCAGAGATTTATGATGGTAAAAACTATATTTGGCAGCCAAATCAATGTGCTGACCACTCTTTGTGCTCCTGCCCTTATTTTAACTTAAACACTTGATACTTTACCTGAATATTAAGAGGCCGTATGTCTCCGGAGCTGTTTTGTTATTAATAGATCACTTTTTATAAACTGTGTGTGGGATGACTGGTTATTTGTATATATGTCCAACAAATGCAGTTGCTGGTATTTTCTGAACATGTAACTCCAAATGTCAGATCTTACAAGCAAGTGGATATTAGAGGGTACCTTTTTA
The DNA here is from genome assembly GCA_037013685.1 of Acridotheres tristis. Taxonomy (NCBI): domain Eukaryota; kingdom Metazoa; phylum Chordata; class Aves; order Passeriformes; family Sturnidae; genus Acridotheres; species Acridotheres tristis. The sequence continues at coordinate 4,399,561 of CM072899.1, read as the reverse complement.
TGCCTGCTATTAAAACATGTCGAGTGATCTATAAATTACCCCATTGAGATAAACAGTGGATTAAAATAAGGCACTCCTATTCTGTCATCACTGTAATATTAATCATTGGAGTTTTGGTCTTTAATGTTAAAATGTACCTTTTCGCAGTATATGTCACTCCATATTAAATTACATGTGAACTGACAGATTTTTTAATCAAAACTTGCATTCTGAGTTTTGTTTTCTTCATAATGTCACAACAAGGTAGGAAAATAATTTTGCTGATGTCTGTGGATATTTTTTAACATTTGGTGTTTTATTTTTGCTGTAGAATTTGTTTTTCTTGGTGGTTTTCTTAAGTTTAACTCCGACCTGTTTCTTTCATTGAGCCTACAAAAATGCTTATTTTAGTCTTATTGTATCGGCTGGTGAAAGAAAGGAATTATAAATTTCATTCAAAATATTAGAACTATAGAGTATTTGAACATAAGAAAGTATAAAAATTTCATTATGTCAGTTAGTAGAGGAAAACATTTGTATGCCCACAAGAGTGCCACAGACTGGGTCTGTATTAAACACAAATATTTTCTTGACTGGATCCATTTTTTTGTCATCATTCCAGATGAAGTTGTGTTAGTGGGTTTAACAGCAGAGATTTACTTTTTTAATGCCAATGAACAATAACAGGGCCATGTATGTAAATGTTTTTCTAATCCAAATATGCAGCTCTGAGACTGCTTATTCTCTTTCATAGGGGAAGTGGGCTGCAGCTCATCTTGTAAAACTACAAGCTTAATCATTCAGGACAAGAAATCACAATTTTTTGCAGTTTGGTTCTGTGTTAGGTCTCCAAAACTTTGAAAGCCAAATTCTCTGCTGCCTTATGTGGGTCCTGCTTCCCCAGGATTCAGATCAAAGAGTTCACCCATTTAAAGTGCTGTGACACTACATGACAGTGGGTGCAATAACCATTTAACGGGTAAACAGCCTGAAACATCCTCTGCTGTTGACATTCCACTTTTTCATGTGATCAGAAAAGTAACTTATTATTGGAAGACATATCTTGTGTCTTTGTCCTCCAAAGCAATTTAAATATAAATCTAGTTTAAAAGTGTTCCAGTGTGTTGATGTACTGGAAATATTTTTCCTTCTTTTAAAGTGGTTTTACTTTGTGACCTGTCATATATGGGCTGTTTCTGTGCATTTTCCTCTGTGTATGCTGGCTCTGGAAGGATTTTTGGAATCATGAGTTTCCCATTTCTCCTTCCCCTCCCCTGTCATTTTGTTGAAAGGGACACAAGTGTCCCTGACAGGGACCACCATCCAGAGGTGGCCCTTGTGCCACAGGTACACCAAGAGGGCTGTTCACCCACAACAGCCAAATGTGAGGGCAGGAGCCAGGAGAGAAAACCTGAGGGAGGAAAGAAGGAATCTGAGCTCATGACAGATGCTCCCAGCAAAAAGATCACAGAATCACAGAATTGTTTGTTTTGGAAAAGCCCTTAAAGATTACCTAGTTCTAACCCCCCTGCCACAGGCAAGGAACCTTCTACTGAGATGAACTTGGCAACAAAGAGGAAAACTTCAAAGCCAAGAGAGAAATTTGTGTCTCTGAACACAGTGTCCTCCCTCGTAGAAGTGAGGAAGACTTGTTCTTGAAGGAGATGGCAAACTTAGGAGCACAAAACAAAGAGGAAGACTATCAAAAATCAGTAGCAGGTAAAGTGGATTCAGAGACAGTGATGGCTGGGTAAATCTATGGGACATCCATATAGACAAGAGATGGATAAATCAGGAGAGGTATATGGAAGGAAGATCCCCGAAATGGAGAGACTGGAAAAATTTCCATCCTAGTCACAAAGAGGGATCCTGGCAGGGAAGTGTGTAGATGTTACCAGTTAAAGGTTATCTCACACTGCTCCTGCTGGGTGTGTGCTGAAAGCTGGTGTGGGGCTGGAAAAGGGAAACGTTTGCCTCAAACATTTTTGCAACGCTTTATCAGTTTGTTAACATTTGGTCTAAGTGTTCCCGAGTGCCTTTTCCCCATCCCCCCACCTCAAATCCCAGGCGTCAGAGCTCCTTTCACAACATATTGATAATAACCAACACAGTTGTCCGTCTTGGAAATAATAAAAGCTATAGACCGTAATAGATTTTTAAAGTTACATTTTGAGTTTAATGCTTATAACTATATCACTGGGAGCAGGTACTTGGCACAAATGTCTCCATTGGAGCATAAACACCTTGGCCTATAGCCTCTGAGAGTTTATCAGTGCCATGGGAGATATTTCCTGCTTTGTACATGCTCCTCTACAATGAATGAACAGCTTGCAACTACATATTAATCTACTTGATGACCTAGATCAAGAGCAAGGAAAATAATATTGATAAGTCAGTCACTTTTCCTTTTTGGTATATTCCTGACGATTAGCACTGGATGGGAGGCAAACAGATGAATTGAGACTTTGCTTCCTGACACAGGTCAATATCATTAAGAAAACTTTTAATTATTTCTGGGCCAGACTGAGCAAGTGGCTGAATGGTGAGTGGGTTGTGGAAGGTGGGTTTAGTTCTGCTGGGATTGATCTGAGAGCTGCAGTGTTACAGCACTGACTGGGTGGTTGAAATGCAGTTTCTGTGAATACATTTCTATTGTAGTCGTCTACATCGGCCAGGATCTGGACTGTCAAGCCTGATTCTGTGAGAAACTTTTCTGTGCAGGTAATTTTGTGCTGTGTGGCATCACCCTGTTAACCTTGGAGCGTTGTGTCCTGGCTCTAAGCAGAGAGTTCAAATCAAGGTAAATAAACTCAAGTGTTATCTGATAGAGGATTAGGCAGCCCTGCAGTCATTCAGCTTCACCCTCTACAGTCACCTTCGTATACACTCTGCATCCTTCCTGGTTATGCTCATCTTTCTCCTAGCACCTCTTTAAATTACACACCTGCAGAGGCACTGATCACTGCAGTGTAGTCATAAAGGAAAGACATTGCTTCTTTGCCCTCCTAAATACCTTGAAACACCGCTGATTAATTTTTCACCAAAAATAGTCCACCCTGAATGGACTGAGAGGAATTTACCACCAATATTCTGTAGGCCAGTATGTGTGGATGGAATCCCACCTCCTTAGCTCTGACCATTGTGCATTCCAGCCCCAAATCCCTCTTTTCTGCTGCAGAAAGTAATATGCCTTTTAGTCTTTGTTCTTGCCCAGCTTAGAGAAAAACAAGGACTTTTTCCATTTAATGTAAGTATCACAATAAGAAAAAAGTTTCAAGTGAGAAAAATATGACTGTTGCTGTTTTCAACAGAAATTGCTCCCCAATGATCCATATATTCAAGATGTATGGGAAATTAATACCTTAACACATATATTAGTATGTCAAAATGGCATGCCTACTTACCCATTTATCAGGTTAAAGGAGGAGACTGGTGTGACTTTAGATAGTCATTTCATTTCTATGTGCCTACGTTCTGTCATTTAAAAACAGGAATATGGATAATAAACAATAGCAGAATGTTATTGAGTCATTCACATTTATAAAGCCCTTAGATATTGTCTATGCCTCAGTTTTCTCATTTGTAAAACAAGTGTAATAATTCATGTATTTATAGCTTTAAAGGGTGGATAATCTAATTTGACATCCTGTGGAGCAAAATCCTTAGCATTTCATTTAGCTATTTCTTCACTGTTCTCAGTAACTCATGGCCTAAAGAAAGAACATTTTAGAAAGGCAGGAGATTATGATTTTAGAAATGTCATGTGACTGATAACCTTCCTCAACTCTTGGCAAACTATGCCCTTCATCAAGCATCCAAACTATTAAAACTCTGATCCTTATTCACCATGTGAAAGTGTTCATGATTCCTAACTTTCCAGCATGTTTTGAGACACCTTATAAGTAATTTATTTTTTTGGACAATTTGTACAATAGATTCTGTTCCATCTATTGCTTCAATTATTGTGAGCTATGCTAGTGGACTGCACTTCATGACATCCTGCTCCCATATCCCTATTTTAACAAGTCTGAGTCACACTGGCTAAAAGATATCCAATGGTTGTTTGTAGTACAGCCCTGGATAGGATACAGATGTGTCATTAGTGATGACCTGACAGTGATTTTGCTCAAGTGGACAGAGGAGCATTGACCAAACCACTGCTAAGAGGCTGCTAAGTGGAGCTCAGCACCGTCTGATTTTCCACTCATCTTCCCTCCCCGATCTGCAGAGCTCTGTTACTTCAGGAGTCACTGGAGTGCACAGAAAGGAGCATTCCAAGTGGTGGGAACCATCTGCTTCAGAGGGTGTTGCTGGCAGCTCATTTCCAAGCTGCATTTTAGGATTGAGAATTTTCTAATTTGATACCACGACTAAAATCTCCTTGTTGATCGTATGTCATCCTCAATAAATTTCTGATGCTTTGGTCGTTGTGAGGAAGACAGCTGAATGCAAATACAGATGAAGGCAAGTCCAGCAGTCGAGATGAGGTTGTGCTTGCACGGGTGCACAGGCACACACAGACTGAATTGCCACTGCTGTAATTGCAAACTTGCATTTTCCAGATCTTTCAAAGTATAGTTCTGTATTTTCCTCACATTATGTCTTTTGGATTGGTCCCTGTGAAGGAAAGAAAAAGAAATCATTCTGCTGTGAAATCCAGTTTGTCTGTCAGAGATATATAATTTACTATGTCAAATTCCAGTTGTGGGTAACCTGTTGATTGAAAATTTGCTTGATTTTCAAGGTGACAAATACAAACAGTTGCGTCTGAATGGGCTCTTGGCTACTTCATACAAAATAATTTACTTTTTTCCTTTTGAAAGCTGCCTTTTGGGCCTATCATGAATGAACCAGCTGCCTTGAAACTTGGATAAAATATTATTCTTTTACATATATAACAAACCAGTGAAACAGTAAAAATAACATTGGCATAAGCTTGCCAAGGGGATTTGGTTGAACCATTAGGTAAGGTCTGCCAGATATATATAATTTCAGCTGTTAAAATTGCATATTCATGTGTTTTCCATATACCTATTGGCCTCTCTCTCTCAGAGAACTTTGGAATATTCTTTTACTAGACTATAATTAAACAACAGCAATCGAGACAGGGTATTCCCCAGAAATTGCAAAATGAGGAGTATGTGGTGGCCACTTGCAGAGTTGCTCATTAATCTTGAGAAAATTCAGAAAAAACAGACTTGGTGTGAAGAAATGATGGCGGGGGGGAGGAACAGAACTAAAACACAGTCTTATTGTACACGTGTTTTGCAGATTTAAGTTTTGTGCAAGGAATGCAATTGAAATAAGTCCCTGCAGTCCAGCCAGTCTATATTATTTGTCCATATTATTTCCCCCTACCCCTAGAAATTGACTTGAGTTGGTGCCATGGATCCCAGTGCCATCAGTCTCTATGTCTGGGAATAATTCAGTCCTAGGCTAGCCCAGATTTTTGATGATTTCCCTGCCATACATTTATGAAGCAGTGAGTCAGGTTCTCTGTTTCTTTTTTTTTCAATGAAACACAACATTGAGCAGCTTCTGGGATGTTTGTGTTGGTGAAGTTTTCTCTCCTGAGAGTTCTGCCTCACCAGAGTTACCTTCTCAGCAGGACTTACAAAGTTGTCTTGGTGTAGCAAGGACTTATTAATTAAAAGAACATTCTTGCCCTATCTGTGGGCAACTAGAATGTTCAGATCCCTACCCCAGATCAGCTTGGATCAGGAGTGTGAAGCCTATTCCTGGAGTATTATTCGAGAGCGGTGCGATCTAAATCGGGAGGTCACGTTTCTGCTGCAGATGAGTCTGAGCGCTGCTAAATGCAGCAGGACGGCAGGGAAGTCATCCAAAGCTCTCACTATGGCTTACACATTGTCACCCACCCACCTCCAAAGCATTTATGTGACCTATCAAAGCTTCTGTTTCCTTGCTCGCTTGGGTTAAGCGTTGACGCCGTTGTCTTTGGAGACCTGTGCTTCAGACTCAGGCTCCTCAGATTGATGGACTGAGCAGGGCCTGGGAAATGCCCCAGCATGGAAACCCACACAGGTGCAGGTTCTGGCTGTGACATGATGGCTGTCCATGCCATGTTCTCCACCACTCCAAACTGCACTCACATCACCTTGCCATGTCTCTGATTTTACATTCACCACATGGTATTTTGTAATTTTTCACACATCAGAGCCATGAAAACGGTCCAAGGATAAGTGTTTAGAAGTATTTTAGTGGAGCCAAATGATATGATAGTAGAGCCAATGTAATCCTAAAGTTACCCCCAAGATTAAAGAAAGCAAACATGATTTTTACATTGAGCCTATTTTTGTGATGGACTGGGATCTCATGTGTATGCCAATGTCTTTCTCCTCTTCTGAAAGGACCATATGAATATTAATTCATAGCCTTCCAGACAGAATCATAAATTATCTATCTATCTATCTGTCTATCTATCTATCTATCCATCTATCTATCTATCTATCTATCTCCCTATCTACCTACCTATCTACCTACCTATCTACCTATGTTTATATTTTTAATATGTTTTGCTCTTGCTTTGAGGAGTTTTCTGTCTTGGATGATAGAGATGGTTGCTTTTGGGTTTGGAAAAAATGGTGTTTTGATTTCCAAGGGTGTAGAAACTGTGCTGATGTTGCTTAGTTGTGCTATAAAAATATCTCTTTCTGGGCCTTCTTTTTTCCGTTTTTTTTTTGTTTTTTTTGTTTTTTTTTAATGTCAGCAGTCTACAAACATTTATTTGGAGAAGTTTATTGGCTGTGCAGACGTTTGTACTGATATAACACAAGTGTTCCTTGTCATGATATCTTGTGAGAAGTCAGTCGTAAACTCCTGTCACGTCCATTTTCTTTGTCTCTTATTTCTTGGGTCCCAGTATAATGTTGGGTAGACATCACTGACACACTCAGAGTATCAGTTTCCTGAAGCTGACTATCCACCAAATTCTAAATCTCAAAGCAACAGAACTTGAATTTCCCAGATTAAGCATCCAAATAATGAAGGAGGAAGGAGATGGAGGTGGGGGAAGAGGAAAAAAAAATAAATTTACTCGGTCTTTCCTAAATTTAATAGATAAAATTAAAAACCAAAACAGTGCAAACTGGAATTATTTTACAAAGACTTTGCACATCTGAGGCCCAGTGTGCTGCAGGCAGTGCACCCAGAGCAGCTTTCTTGTGTGTATTCTGCTTTTTGAATATCAGAACCCCCCCTTCACAGCAGGGAAAACTAGTGAACAGAAAAGCTAAATGCTAAATGTCCCACTGGAGGTTCTTGGCGAAACTAGGAGCAGCACTCAGAGATTCTGGCTCCTGTTTCAATATCTTAATTACATAATTAGCCTTGCTTAAATCAGGTCATGTGGCACTCAATCTGACTTCCTTTGCTGTCGTGCTATCTGTGCTATGTAATTCTCATGCCAAGATAGTGTGCAGAGCCTTAAATAATCCAAGATATTCTAGTAAGGCATGGTAAAAAGTTAATTTAAAAAAAAAATCACATAAACATATATATAAGGAAATTAACACTGTTAGAGATTAACATAATCAAACAAAATATGGTTCATTACAACTGTATATATTACCATGCATTTAAATGAATACTGATTGAAGAGAAAATGTATTTTCTCTGCACTGAAATGAAACACAAGAGCCAAACAAGTGAGTTGCTTTTAAGAATCTGTAGCTAAGAAATTTATTTCATAGGTAACAAATGGTAAACGGACAGGAATAGTTATTTCTGTTAAAGGAATAAATCTGCTGAAATACTGTGAAACATTTTCTGTGCAGCAAGCCACAATATATACAATAATGCAGTAAAATCCTCCACCAAATATCTGTTAAAGGAATAAACCTGTCAAAAGAATTAATTTTCTGTGCAACAAGGTTATTCATTCAACAGGCTTCCACCATATGTAATTTATGAAGCAAATTATACTATTCCAAAAAGGAAAGGGAAACTCATACAATGCAGTTTAAACTACAGCAAGACTGGCTGGAAGAATGCAGCCTTAAAAGTCAGGAAATCTCCAAGCTGAGCCAACTGCCTGTGCAAGGAGCAAGGAGCTCTCAGTGTGCACCAAATGCTTTACCATGACTGTGGGGACAAAAAAGGAACACCCTTCTCATCATATATGAAACAAACCTGGCCATCTAATAGGCAGGGGAACAGTTCACATTTCTGATTTCTGTTCAAAAATGCACTTTCCTGGTGTATCCCACATTTCTGGGTGAGCAGGAGATGCAGTCCAGTCCTAGCAGAGTTACCTGTCCAGGGGATCAAAGGGTACTGGAAGTATTACTGCTGGAATTAGGGGATCCTGTAGTATGTAATAATTCCTGGTGGTGTTTTCTTTACTGCTGTTTTCGACCTCATGCTGTTTTTTACTTTGGCGGCATTTTGAATGTAGTTTTGAATGTAGGAGGCAAAGGGACTCACCAGCACTCAGAAAATGTAGTTATCCCTTCCAGTAACTGCAATCATTTTGTACCAAAAAACATTGAAAAGTGCTACATGAAGGTGTGGTCTCTTACCTGCAGCTATACCTTTGCTATCTGAGCCAAATTCATCAAAATAATCAAACTTTTCCCTGCGCCAGATCTATAATTCGAAAATCTCTTTGTAATTTTTTTTCCTGGAGGCCACCGTAACTTTTGGGTGAAATCTTGTAATCCAGCCTGAAGTGTCATCCTCATTGTCAAGTTTAAAGCCTCTGAAATACTTTATTTACACGTCTTTAATTTCATGCAAAAGTCTCCCAGTCCTGAGCAGATTAATTTGCACTGTCTCAATCTTATTATTTTAATAACTTTTCACTACCCTCTAAGCAAGTAGAATGTTGATTCCTAGAATAATGATAAAGTTCCCTTAAAAAAACTGTGGCAGGGAGAAAGCTGGTTTGTTTGAGCTTTTGTTACAAATTCAGAGACTAAGCCAGGTTCAGTGGGGGTCATGAACTTTTGGCAAATGTGGGCTGAGGATCTCTGTAGAATCACAGAATTGTTTGGGTTGGAATTGACTTTAAAACCCCTCCAGTTCCACCCTTTGTTAGGAAAGAGGCACCTTCCACTATCCCAAGTTGTTCCAAATCCTGTCCATCCTGGCCTTGGACCATTCCAGGATTGGAACAAGTGATGTCCCAAGACAAGTATGAACAAATAGGGACTGATTTATGATTTTGGGTGGAAATCAAGAGTGACCAAGAGAAATGTGGCAGTGTAGCTAAGTCACCATTGCTTTTTCTGGGTATTGTTAACCCTGAGGTAATAGAAGAATTCAAGGTATTAAATTCCCATGACATGGGTGATCCTTTTCAAACATAATTCCATGGGTAAGGAGTAGAGAAAATGCAGAAACCATTATCAGATAACTGACAAAATTAGAAAAAATGCCACAGCCCCCTTTGCATTTTGAAGTAGACAAAAACTGATGCTTCCTTAAAGAGCAGCTGTAGTCACCTGGAGAACTGCTCAGGAGGGAAACAAGCACAAGCAATAATTCACAGCCAGTTTACAGATAGCCTCCAGTGGGGAAGCTCAGGCAAAGATTACATAAAAGAGATTTAGACTTCCAGGGGTTGTCCGTTCCAGGTCTATCTATTTACATAAATTTGTCAAAGTAGAATTAAAAGCTGCAGTTAAGATCCAGAAATCCATATTTGTGATTGAGCTAGGTGTAATATTTGAAAGTATGTACTTATCAAATTGCAATATCACTTTGTTTTCTTTCTGCAGGCAAACTAAAGAATAAATTGCCTCCCATGCAAATCCGCTCATCTGGTTTTTGTTGGGTTTTTTCTTTTTTTTCCCCCTGTTTTGTTTCATTTTGTTTTATCATTCAGTCACTGAAATCTGATCTCAAAAAAATGTAGGCAGATGTACAGAAGACTTATTTTTCCCTTGGCACACTGTTTAAAAACTTATAAATTTACTCCCACTCTTTTAAATCATTCTTCTCGAGGTGTTCTAGCCAGGCATCTTTGCTGGCTGCCACATCCTAAATTCTTTGGGATTTGCTGCTGGCCTGAAATTGTTGTGCTATGTGAGCTCATCATCTGGGATATTAAAAATATCCGTTACTTCAAATGTGATTCGTATACCCAGTGGCATTTGAGTAAACAGCAACATCACTGACTCAGGGATCCAGCTTGGCTCTGTGACATGTACTAAGTGCAAAAGCAACACCATTTTAGGGAAGAACAGAACTCGAAGATTATTTTGTTTATATATTATTGACTGGAAGGGAGATCTGGCCTCCTAAGAAAGTGTATAAAAAGATCTAGGAAACAGAGGCCAGAAAAATAAATCATTGTTGAAATAGAATTTTAAGTTTCCTGCTCCTGACCTCCTCGAGAAAGGTCTGATTTTTCCTTTCTCTCTTATTTTGAGTGTTGTACAGAACAGTAAACCACGAAGTGCTTTCTCAGTGATGGATTTTACTCCTCCTCTAGACTGAGTTCTGGTGCTGAGGAGATTTTGTTTACTGAGTGTAGTCACCATTTGAGTTGTGGCTGTTGTTTAAATTGTTCTTTAAATTGCTGATAAAGATTATTCAAGTTAGAGAACATCCTGAGTGGTCTAAAGTATTGAAAAGCGAGCCATTAGTTGAGATTGACAATAAAGTCTGATTAATAGTTTGATTTTTAAAACAATTACATAAAAATATTGTTTGAAATCACTCATTTTAAACAGCTGACATTTTAATGCATAAATATAATTACAGACTCTTTAAGAAGAGCCTAATTTTGGGCTTGATATATATGCTGGCAATTGTGTATTTGAAATAGAATCATAAAATGTAAAAATTTTATATTTAATCACTAGTGTCAAAAATTATTAGGTAATAACCACAGCAGGAGAGAATGTGATAAAAGATACAAAGGCCCATATTTAAAACATAATTTTTCTAATACTCACTATGATTTTAAGATGTCATGTCGTCATATGAGGGTGAGAGGGTCAGATGCAAAATTGGTTTTTTTCTTTTTTTTAATGTGAAGTGATCAATTTATGCTCATGGAGGGGTTAAGCTTACTGGAAGCCCAAGTGCTCTTTGTGCACCCTCCAGGTAGGTCCCAGGGACATCAGCCCTGTACCTGCCTCCTCTCCATGGGTTAAATTAAACCAGCTCCCACCCAAACCCAGCCCTCCTGCACAGCCCAGACACGGAACAGGAGCTGCAGGAACTTCTGAAAAGAAATCTGTCATCTCACAAAATGCTGCTTAATTATCTCACACCTGGTGGTTTTCCACAAGGAACGGGGGTTTTCCTTTCAGATGCTTAACGTCTTTCTGCAGCACCAGCCTGAGTGCTCCTGTGACAGAGAGAAAAGGACTCTCACAGCTCTATTGGAGGCTATAATAGTGCACAAAGCAGGAGAATCTCATCCAGTGTGTGCTCTCACTGCGTTTAAGCCCCTTTTTAGTCAGCAGAGATGACTCTGATCCTCGTAGTTTGCTGTTTGTCTCAGTAATCTTTTTTTCCAGACATGCAATAACTACTATGAAAATGCATCTGCTATTTCCAGTCCATTTGTGACCATCAAAAGATCTGAGATTTTTAAGTCACAACCCCACACAAATGACACCATACAACTTTCAGAGCAGAAGGCTGATGTATGGGCATGATTCCTTTCTGCAGTGACTTATTTACCTCTGGGACAGAGCTCAAGAATTTATAAGCCTTGCAGAAAGGAGTCCCTGCCCCGGCCACCTCACAAAAGTGCTCTGCAATCACATCTCTGCTTTCCTAAAGGAGCTAATAGGATCAGTCCCAACACAGACAGAACAGGAAAGAGCAGCAATGTGGCAGGATAATGGCCAGGCATTTCTGCTATTACCCCTGTAGTGCCTTTGAGTGACCACTTTTAAGTGGAGAATTGGGGTTTGTGGAGTACTTTAGTGTCATTTTTACTCTCCAGTTTTTTTTACTCTGGCTTTGCTTAAATGAAAACTGCTTTTGAACTGCTCTCCACTGTGGCTGCCTGCACAGAAGGGAGAAATGGGACAGGCATAGCAGGAGTCCTGCATTTCAAAACTCTTCAGCACCTGCTGGAGCCATCCAGGGGACCATCTGTCCATCCATGGGTGATCAGCACTCTGTGGCAAGAAAATGGGATGGGGACAAGGTATGGAGGAGGAAATCTTTTTTTTAAGGCTACAGGTACTTCTGGACTACTGCCAGACTGGAAATAAGATTTTTGCTACGTGTAATAAGGGCAATCCAGAAGTGCTGAGGAAATTAAAATAAATTCAGAGACAAAATTAAATTTTAGATTGAAACACCAAGGATTATTGGTTTTTATCTAGAAGGCAGATGATGGTATTTAGCAAACCAGGTGATTTTTAAATCGTATCTGTAATCATTTCACAAAAGTTACTGAGAATAATTTGAAAAGAAAGTAGACAAAGTGAAAGAGGTAGTTCAAGACAGTGTTTAGTTCAGTCAGGAGGTCAAACAAGAAGATGCCTAAATGAATGAAAAATGTTTATTTCTTTGTCCCAAAATCATAGAAACAGAATGGCCTGGGTGAGAAGGGACTTTTAAAGCTCATTCTATTCCACACCCTGCCATGGCAGGGACATCTTCCACTGTCCCAGGTTGCTCCCAGCCCCAGTGTCCAACCTGGCCTGAGACACTTCAGAGATCCAGGGGCAGCCACAGCTGCTCTGGGAACCCGTGCCAGGGCCTCACCACCCTCACAGGGATGAATTTCTTCTTAATATCAAATTTAAACCTTGTGCCACAGAAAATCTGTTCCTGACAACGCTTCTACAATTTGCTGCCTCAGGAGTTCACCTCAGGAGCATCCCCAGAAGGCACCATGTGGTTGTCCTCTTCAGGCACACTTCCCCAGAGCCTCTCCTCTCAGCCCTGCCAATGAAATAACAGGCTAGAAAGATCTTTTCTACCACTTCTCATGGCCTTTCTTATGTTCTTGCTTAAGAAGTGCCTGGCTTTGCCAATTTTAAATTCTTTAATTTAAATGAAAATTAAATTTTTATGTTATTGTTAAATTATTTTATTAAAATTATTTCATTATTAAATTTTTAAATTATTAAATTTAATTTTAAATTTAATATTGTTCTGTATGCCCTTTAATGTCAGCTGATGAAATGTCACTCACCAAGAGCCATGGATAGATGCAATCACCAAAATTTTGGTCATGAGATAACAGACATAGGTCAGGAGTGTTTTGTTTCTCCAAACAAAACTGTTTGGAGCTGAGAATCACTGGAGCTTTGTAAACCAAACCCATGGGTTTTGCCTTATTTCCTGTCAAGAAATACATAAGCACACTCCAGCTCTGTAATATAAGGGAATTAATTCCAAATCAGGAGCTCATTGGTGTCAATGTTTAGTGATGGTTTAGCTGATGAGTAGTAGATGTACTGCTGGCAGATACTTTGCAGCCCTCAAAGCAGACAGCTCTGCTTCCAACAAAACTGTCTCAGCCAAAGTGGGAAAGCATCTCCACCCTCACCTTGGTAATCCGGGTGAGTCAGCTGAACTGGGCTGAACTGATCTGCTCAAAATCGAAGAGAACGTGTTAGTACTCTTCTTTTTCATCACCAGACTTATCTTCCCCACTGAAGAGTAGGTTAATAGTTCAGGAAGATCTGTGGAGTTTGGAAAGTAGCCAAGATAGTGCCACTTCTGAATGCAGCACCTAGGAGCAGCAGGAAAATCAGTTTGTGTCCAGTGTCTGATCTGCAATGACCATCTGAAAATAATTATATGCAAGCTTACGTAAATATATGTACATATATATTGTATATATATATATGGAAAAAATATATATGGAAAACAGCTTTCGTAATCAGTTTAAATATATCCAGTCTAAACTCCTCATTCGTACATCCTGATGAGCCAGGGGTTGCTTGTTTGTTTGGGGTTTGCCTTGTTTTTCCTTGTGCATTGTTTCTAGAGCAGATGGGCTTATCTCTGCAGAAGGGCTCTCAGCAAAGTGCTTTATCAGATCACCCTCTGATTGCAGCACAAAAACAGCCTTTCTGTCCTCCTAGCAGGGATGTATGGGAAAACCTCTCTCCCAGTTTCACATGTGTCCTTGCTGCATTTTTGTTTGATGCTGTTGGCTTCATTGGGGATTGGTGTGACGAGAGTTTACAGCAGAGAGGAGCCACCAAAGCACTCTGATGATAAAATCTTCTGGTTTGTTGATGCTATGGCCAGTTCTTTGTAATTCATGAGTTTGTTCACAGTAGGTGATTTTAGCCCGTATATTGAGAGGAATTTTTAATCTCTGTAGTATCTCTGGGATGATGCAAGCAGGAGAAGGCTGTTTATGTCTTTCACAAGCATCCTTCACCCCTACCGTGTTGGCTTTAGATGTGTGTTTAATATAAGAGTGGTTATTTCTTGCTGATCTCTACTTGGAAATGGTCACTGAAAATAAATCTATGTTGATTTTATTAGATCTGTCAACAGTCCTTGATGTTATTGACAATGAGGTTTTGTTGACTTGTGGAAATGGAAGGAAACCTTCCTCAAGTTTGACATTTTCTTAGCATCCCATGAAGTGTATCCAAACTAATATTCTCAGCAACAGTTTGGTTTATTGTGAAGTGTCCAGACTTGATTATTTGAGGAAAAATAATAGAGTCTAATGGGTCGTGATATGGCAGAATTAAAACAGGGAGGGGAGATATAAAGAAAGAAGGAGGAGGGTTCTTCAGCATGACTGAAAACACCCAATTTCATGGTATTCTCTGAGCTATTATTGCAAACACTGCACAGCATCTTGATGTAGAGAGTTCTGTGAACCTCTTGGTTGTTCTACAGCAGCATTGTGCCAGATAAAGAGGAAACAGTTCTATGCTTTGACAATAATCTTTGCTAATACATTTTCCAGAGGGGGAAAAAATAATCCTAATTAGTAAGTTAGTTTATGCCTTACAAAATGGAAGGGTAAAAGGTTACTTGTTCCAGGGGAAGAACAGGAGAGTAGATCTGAGAGCTGACAGTGGGATTGGCCTGGATCCACTTCTCTTTAAGCTTAGTTTTTGCAAGCTCTCTGCCAGCTTGGAGCACAATGGACCTCTTTCCTTACCTAATGGCATGCTGGATGTCAGCCCTGGCCTCAAGAAAGCTCAACTGCACAAGCAAAATTAGGTGTGTTTCTGTGCAACAAAAACAGCACCTTACCCAACAGCAACAATTTTTGTGCTGTTCTGAAGGCAGCTGATTTGTAATCCATTCAAGTCCATATGTAAAACACTTGCACTGAAAACACAAAGATAAAGCAAGCTGTAATACCATATAAACACATGCAGTAGGGCTGGATTTCAGAGTCATAGCTGTATTTATGCCTGGAATATTCACACCTTGATCTAATCCTCTTTTTCTTAAAGGGGAATTTTTCAAAAGTTCTTAAGGACCCATCGTTGGAGCTACATCTTGAAAAGGGCACGTCTTTCTCTCGCACACCTCAAACAAGGTGGCCTGATGTTTCAAAAGCTGCTCAGAATTCAAACACTTCCTTCGGGTGCCTAAGTGGAAGAGCATCTCTTTTGAAACTTTGGCCACTTGTGGAGGTGTTTAAATGGGAAGACTTGGTGCTAAGTAGGGCATGTAAAAAGTTTTCCCTTGAAATATTTCCTTAGGGAAAATTGGGGTTTTGACTACTGAAATGTTATTTCACAAAGAGCAATGCTTTCTGTGATAATAACAGGTTTTAATAAAAAGAAAAATGACCACTTGAAGAACAAAGAAGATTCCTGTTATAAACTAAAATTTAAAGCATTTTCAATTTAAAAGTTAGCATTTGCCCTTTGGAAGCTTCACTGAATTTTTGTTTTTTAATAGCGTTTTCCTCAAAGAGGAGGCTGGGCAAGAACAATTCTTTCCAGATCTAACATAAAATTTTAAGGTGAAACAAGTGGCAAGATTCAAACAAACAGAAGAAAAATGAACCCATCTTTAAAAACATCCCTGAGAACAGCTGAAGATCCACATTCATTCTATTCTGTCACTGAAAACTGGAAAGTTTTCAGAGAGCTATCAGGAAGCAATGGGGTACGTGTGCAGAAGTCTGTAACTGAAGGTAGATTAAGAATTGGAGCATAAACTTCACTTACCTCTTGAGTAGACTTTGAGCTCCAAGGCCCTTAAAGGTTAACAGTAAAATCTCAAATTGAATCCTCATTTTCAATATGAGACAATTTAAGTTATAAAACAATGAAGTGACATGAGCCTAGCGAGGCCAACGAGGACACTTAAACCAGGGTTGTCAGAATGCCCAGGCTTTATCACCCATGAAGGGATGTAACTCTCCATGACATTAAGGATGCAGGGTTTGATGGAGTGTCACAGTTAGTTGACACCAGAATCATCCGAAATCGTAGACTCCCTGTCACATCCTGCCACTGCAGAATAGAAACTAATGATTGTGCTGCTACACCATCACAGGCATGCTGGGGTGCTGGTAGCTGGTAAATTATTACACAGCAGTAAGAGTTGCCAACAGGAGTAGACTTCTAGGCTAATAGCTAGGAAAAAAAAAAGGGAAGCTATAAATGTGGGCTGTTTTACTCCAGCAGAGTCAGCTGCTGATCTGAGTGTCTGATGGGACAAATGGTTTGGGGACAATATAAAGTCATGCGGGCCACTGCATGACTTGGAAATCTATACTTTCCTGTAGATATTTTGTGAAAGGGACATTTAGATAAGAAAACATGAATATGCACTTTTGGTAATGGAAAATATTTTTGCAGACACTGATAGATTCAAAACACCAAGGCTCATATTTTTAAACAAATATAAACATATAAAATAGAGGAGTGTCTTATTTCCAGAAAGAAATTTGGAGGAAAAAAAAAAGGGAAATATTATTTACAGAATGTCATTCTGAATACTTCACAGACTCCAGAAGTCTGAAATAACAGAAATTTAAAACATCTTTTGGGCCTAGGCACAATAGGCATTTAAGTCTGATGGAAAAATAATTTGATTCTAGATTGATAGCTTTTTATCATTTTCTCCAAAGGAACAATACCAAAAATCAACGTGTAGGAAATACAGAGGACAGATGTACTCTACTCTCAGCTAAATGATCTTTCAGAACTGACTCCTGCCCAGGTTGCAGTTGAGCACAGAAATAGAACCCTTATGGATGCAAATCAATGGTATTTAACCAAAACAAGCTACCTAATTACACACAGAATAAACTGGCTGATTTGGTATCACCAATCCCCTCCTGGCTGAGGGTCCAGGTGACATCTTGCTGTGTTATGCAGTGTTCAAACAGACGTGTCCCTGGAAGGAGTGGGAAGTTATCCCTTCTCTGTACATGCCCTTTTCCTGGGTTGTGTTCCCTGTTTCAAGAAAAGTTGTCGTTTGTTTGGAGAGGAGCCTGAACACAACATCTCAAAACCCTGAGCTAGCAGGACAGATTGGCTGAACGAGGTTGTTTAGCTTAAATAATAAGCAGTTGAGAGGGGACATGTAAGTAATTACAGAAGAAACAGCGGCAGGGAAGACAGAAACAATCTGTGCATAATGGAAAGGACATGACATAATGGGCTTAAATTACAGCGAAGGATTCCGGTTAGACATCAGGAAACTTTCATAACAATCAGGATAATAAAGCACTAAGGTAGACTGCCTGCAGAGGCTGTGGGATCTCCACTGTTGGAGGCCATCCAGAGCAGGGCAGGCAGACTTCTGAAAGGAAAGACAGGAGGATAATTGATCTTGCTGTAGGGCAGAGGGGTGCACCAGGAATAACCTTCCTAGAACCTGTGACTACCTTGCATTGTTGATATCCTTCATCCCCACCCTTCTTAAAACTTGTTTCTTAGTCTTAAATCTCTGTTTTCTGATGGTTCACCTTTCAAATCTATTTCTGATTTTATTTTAGAGGCTTGGCCTTATCCATCTTCATCTTAAAACACAAATTTAACTACTACCTCTATGAGGATGATTCACAGGTCTGTGCATCTTCCTACCTCAGACCCAGCTAACACTTTTCAAAATAAAAGCTCAGTCTGTTTTCCTGACATATCATTGCAGATGTTTTGCTCACCACTAATCTCAGCACAGCTAAAAAAAAAAAAAAAAAAAAAAAAATTCATTGTAATCAATTCCCTCTGCTTCCTGCTTTTCCTTTGATCACATTGAATCACTGTCAGCTTGCTGGTAACTCAGGTCTAGAACTCGGACATCATTTTACTAAGATGTCACCTGGCTCTCTATTCTGGATTATATATGTATTTTATGGAGGAGAGCTAATATTTGCCCTGCAAAAGGACACAAAAATAGAGACTCTCATCATCTCCACCCCTTGAAAAATTCAACACTTCCTCATCTACCTGTTCTCAACACCACCAGAAGCTTCACTGCTGTCTTGGCTGCTGCTTTGACCCTGTCAGAGCGGGGAACTGCAGCTCAACAGAGCAAGTGCCAGGCTTTGCAGGTAGCACACCGTACCCAAACACGTGTTCCTGTCTTGTTATACCACTAACAATTTGTTGTTCAGTGGTGAAAACATGCTGAATAATGAAAGATGCCTGGAGAAAGGAACACGGCGCCTCCGTGTACCTGCAGCACGATGTCTCTGTTTGTGCACAGCCCCGAGTAGAGACGAGGGAGTGTCGGCCTTGCCTGGTGGATAAGCACCTGCTTCTCTGCCAAATGAAACTGTGGCTGCAGAAACAGTGTCTGCATTTGCTTTCCAGCAGGTAAATACACCCACTGAATTCCTGCCATGCGGCCCCACGGCGTGGCAAACACCACTGGGAAGAGCCCATGGAAAGGGAGGGGGCAGGACCTCAAGCCTCAGGATCCATCTCTCTCCTAAACCAAATTGACTCGATTTGAGATCAAAGGGGAGCTAAGGGAGTGTCCGGGCACATCCATGTAACTGATCAGAGATACACTTTGACTACAGGATTTTAGGACAAAGATTGGGTTTGCTTTTTGTCTGTGTTTGTGCAGGTGCCCAGTGCAGCTCCATGACTAAGCTCCCTGGCAATCCCACAGTAAAATAAGTAAAAGCTGCTTTTCAGTGGAAAATAAACAGACAAAACCTTCCTACCTTCCTCCTGGAAATGTGCTGTGGTGTGGTGTAGTCTGGGGAGATGCTGTTGTTCCTCTGGGCTTAGCTGTGACTGTGAGCTTTGGTCACACTCTGGGAAGAGCTTCTCTTAATGAAGAACCTTAGGAATATTGTGTTTGGACCATGGATTGTTCCAGCTGCTGGTGGAGTGGCTGTGAGCTAGAGGAGATGAAACCCCCACATAATCAAATCAGGGGAGTAATGAGGTTTGGGACTGGAAAACCAAGAGGGACAACAGGCAAACAAAGTGGGGCTGTGCCACAAGCCTCTGAAGTCTGCAAGTAACTTCGTTATGTCAGCAGCAAACGAGGGAATAGCTTTGCAGAAATTCAGATCCCAAATACCATTGTAATTAGCATTATTTCAAGATTAAAGAAACCACCACTTCCGTGTAACAAATTATCTCCAATTTAAAAGCAAAAATAATGTATTTTTTGTTCATAAAAAATGCTCAAGCGGAAGCATTCTCACATTAATTATTTCAGTCTATTCAGAAAGCATATCCCTGCTTGCTTTTTATTATGCCTTCCAGCTCCTTCTTTGAAAAATATGTTAAGAAGCTGCAAGCTATTTTCCAAAAAAAATGAAAAATAAATAATCTTTGAAGCAATTAGAGCTGAACGACAGAATGTATAAATATTTTTTTTACTTATTCTCCCCCTAGATTCAAGTCTTCCATTTTCTGCCACCTCCCATCTTGGCAGCTGCAATTCAAGCATCTTTGCTTGAACTTTGAAGGCAGGCAAGTGTTTCTCTTTCTTCCCCCAGAGTTGATTCAAATTGTATTCTGTAGATTTGACTGGCAAGAGCTTTTATAAGTGAGCTGAGGGCTACTCCTGGAGGCTAAATGCATTATTTCTATAATGCATTTGTCTTCACTCTCCTAGGAGTCTAAATACTTCTGAACCTTTCCCTACAAAAGTAATAATTAGCGAACATGTTACAAAAAAAAACCCAACTTTGCTTACATGAGAAAAATCGCGAAATTGAATAATGGGAGCTACGGTTGGTAGTGTGGAATTATCTGGAATGTATTTTATGGTAAGAACAAAGAGCACTTTGAATGTCATGTAAATATCATTACAGAGCTGCTTTTTATTTTAATGAAGGCTTTGCCATGGTTCAGCGCTGGGCACAACCGCTCAGCGTTAGCGCAACTTTGAGCCAGCCCGTGCTGCGCTGAGGCTGCGGCTTCGTGCCGCTCTCAAAAGCACCTTCAGCCCCAGAAAGCTGAATTTAAAATGTAATTAAGGAGCATTTGTCTAGTTGCATTGCCACAATCGAATCAATACGCAGCCCAATTAAACAAGAACAGTGAACTGTACAGCACTATCAGCTACATTAATAAAAGGTACCTGTTTTCAATTCTCTGTAATATACTTTCTCCTTCCCCTTCTTTGATTTTTGCCAAAGGAACAGGAGAATGCATCTAAACAGTTTCCTATTTCTCTGGCACTAGCTGGAAGTAGTCACAAGTTGCAGGGAGATAATATATTAATATGAAACTAGCCAGGAGATAAAAAGAGCTTACACGGCACTTTTCATAGGTAAGATGATTAAAAGTGTTATATATGATACTAGGGCGTGGGGCCACATCCTCATTTGTTTGCTTTCCCAAGAGGTGGATGGGAGGGTGTGCTCCAGGGATCCTTCCTGGAGATGGTATGGAGAATATTCTCTGTGGAGCAGGAGAGTTTGGGATCAGTGGAGCAATTTTCTTATCTAGGAAAAATTTGAGACTTTTCATAGTGCAAAGCCATCCTAGGCAGTGAAAGCAGCACCTGCCCATTTGCAGTGGGAGCAGAATAGGGTGACTGTGTGCAGAAGGATAAGACTGATCCTAGGATAATCCTACTGTGCAGCATTGCTGATGCTGGGAGCAGTTGCCCACTGTGGGTGACAGATGTGAGTTGGTGTTGTAGCACATGGTCTTTTTATGGGCTTCTTGCAAATCAAAAATGGTCGGAATCATCAGTGAGAACTGGAAGTGCCGGGGAGGGATTTCCAGGAAGAATGCACCATATGCAGCCACTGAGACTTCCTGTGTAACCCAGGCCTGAAAATGCCAGAAACAGACAAAATTTTTAGGTTAGTTTCAGTTTTAAAATCACAGTTTAAAAACTTCCAGCAGCCGAGAATCCACTGCAGCCTGAGATGAGGCTGGCGAGTGGTCAGGGAACTTTCTTTAAGTGCATTATTCAATTTCTACAGACTGTGATAAAGTTGCTCCATGATCCCGTCAGAGTTAGGCTAAATGAGCTTTTCCATGAGACAGCATCTTTTCCAATTTCTTTAATGTTTCCTATGACTTTCTACAGTAATTGCCTAATTTTTCAATGTACTTTTCGAAGTGAGGATCCAGAACTCCACAATATTCTCACAGAGGCAACAGCAAGCTGAAATATACAAGTGCACCTGCTAAATATACTCATGTCTGAGCATCTTAGAAATTATTTGTTCTTCAGTTCACAGTCTAATACTTGAATATGATGGTGAAGGAATCATACCTGTGTCGCCTGTAGAACTAGAGTTCCCCATTCAGACTGTGGCCTTCACATTTTAATAATTAGATGTGTAAATCCATACAAAGTCACATCTCTAACTCATAGCTTTGCCTTCAGAGGCTTTATGGTCAGTCTTGGTTTTGCTCCTGAGCCTTGCAGAAGCAATTGATTTCCTCCCAGTGTGTTTTAATGACACATGGTACAAGGCCAAGAGCCAATCCCTAAAAGATTGCACAAAGTGTTGCCGTGTTTCTTTTGGTTTAATAATTAAAATGTCTTGGAGGAGCAATAGGAGGAAAGCTAATGACATTAAAAGTCTGCTTCAATGTCCCATTTATGCTCAGTATGAAGGATAGTCTGAAAGCCACGAGATAAAGTACCATGTGCTCCAGGATGAGCCTAGGACAGTTCATTCCATTTGCTTTCCTAGTTTGTTTGTATCCTGTGATTCTCTATCTAGCCCCAGGGTTTTCATGCTGTACCTTTGACTAGTGTTTACTTGACTGAGAGCTGAATGTCCTCCCTTTCCTCCCTGGTGTCTTTCTTAATAACGCATTAAAGTTGCTAAATTTTTTCCTGACCTTATCCAAGGCCAGCTGGCATTGTGTCTCCTTTCAGCCAAAAGGACATTTTTTTTGTTTGTTTGTTTGTTTTTTTAATCTCTTGTGTCTAAGAAATATCAGCTGTGTACTTTTCTTGGCCTTTTCTTGACAGATCTTTGGGAATCATAACCTGAGAGCATTTCTTACTTGACAGGGAGAGGTGGAATCAAGATTTCTATCTGCAAGCACTCTGTTATGTATCGAAATGTAAAGAAACCTGCTCAAGCATGGTCTAGGACAAGCAGGGAGGGACAAGGGATCTTAAAATCAATTGCCAATCCCTTCCTGTCACGGAAGTTCCTGGGCAAAGAAACAGGTGTTTTAGCTGTAAAGAAAGATATTTTCTTTGGGGATCAGCAATGTAAGAACAACACGTATTTGCTCTTCTGGCTGTAGAGCCTAACTAGCTGTTTGTTATATTATTTACTAGGTTTCTGTAATCCTACCTCTTTATGCACATGGGTTTTCTACAGAGTGCAGAGACAAATCTGCTCCCCAAAGATGCATTAAAGAGTGTCAGCTGAAATGTTGAGTAATGATAAATTCCCTTGAATTCCTTGTGCGCATTCTAATCCACCATGATGAAACTTTCATGTTTTGTCAGCTATTGTAATTTTGCTTTCAGAAATGCAATACAAATGCTTCCTGGCTAAGTGACTTGCACATTTAGCAATGTCTTTCAGAAGAGGATCACTATTGTCATGTTATAAATGGCGTGTGTTTCAGTAGCACTCAAACATACAGGCTCTTGCTGGCGTAAATTTGAAACCCAATTGGTTTTATTCAGCTGAAGCCAAGCTTACTTCTTTTTATTTCTTTCAGGAATTACCTTATGTTTTATTGCCTGCAGGGAGAGACCCTAAAATGAAGCAAAGTTAAGGATGTGTAGTTGAAAACAAAGATAAAGGTCCTGGTTATATGATCTTGGATTATAGCTAGCCATGAAAAAAAAAATTATTTGGTGCCTCTTGTCAGTAAGAATCTGTCCATATTATGTTTCAGGTTTTTGAGGTTTTTTTTGGAGCTATAGGATTTTTGTAAAAAAGTCATCAGTGTGAAACATTTTGGGGAGAAGAAGAAAAGCCATAGAAGGAAACAACCAGAGAGAACACAAAAAATTTTCTCTCTGTCTTGCTCTCTTCAAATCTTTAGCAAGATACTAAAGATGCTGGAAGATTTCCAACAAAAGGTCAAATGGTTTCATAATACAAAAACAATCTCCATCTCAGCTACAGGAGTCGCTCTGCTATAACAAAATCCAGTAGGATGTATAAATGCAATATATTGCATATCATATGTTCAATAACAACAGAAAAGCCAGCCTGGCTAAAAATAATTATGAAGCTCAGCAGCTGTAATTAAAATAATTTGATGGGAGATAGGAAACGTTTATGCATCTTGGCAGAAAAAGACATTTTGAGGATTTTGATTGATGTCTTTTATGTTTGTTCGATGTATTGTACAATAGCAGATACGGGCACTGCACCAGGATGTTAACTAGGCATAATGCTGTGTTTCTTACTAGGGCAGATAAGAGGTCAAACTGAGAAAAAAAGAATTTCTTGGTGACTTCCATTCTCCACCAAGTAGCCTTCAATTGTCCAAAAGTATCAAGGTAAAATGGTACAAATTTTTCATGGGTGAGCCCTTATAGACTCAAAAAATCCAGCTGAATTAATTTGTGTGAGGTTTATTTATATGAATCACCACAGTGATTAAATGTGAGTAAGGGTAGTTCATTGAGAAGAACAAAAAGTAATATCTGAAGTCATATTAGAGAGAAATATTAACCCCTGCAGTGGGTTTTCCAACACTTCACCTGAGGCTTAGAAAACATTGCAGCAAACAACTGATCTCACAAAGCCAGGCTGCTCCCAACAATTTCCTGTTGATAGTATAATTTTTTCTTCTGTTCAGATAAAGAATGGGCCAGGTTTTTATCAGGGAGCTGACTCCAGTGTTTCCAGTGAAGCTGAGTGGATGTTGTCTGCACTAGTGTAATCATACCTTAGAAAAACAAGGAGCTATCTTCACATCTCAATTTACATTATTGATGCAGTATGAAATAAGTCCCATAGTAGATGAGCACTCTGGGGATTCTCTTGTTTGTCTCAGCATGTTAAATGACTGCAAGGCATTACACATCTGAGATAGAACTGCTTAAGTGCATAATTCTTCCTCGTGGCTTTGCTAGGAGCTAAACGAACCTTCTTAAACTAATAATAAAATAATCTAAGATATAAAAATATGTTTCTTTTGGACAAATCTGACATGTTACAATGACAGAGTGTTTATGACTCACAATCACCACCTCCGCCACCAGCACTGCTGTATTTAGAAGCAGCAGGCAGCAAAGTGAAATAGGCAGCCCTGAAGTTTCACATCAGGATAAAAGTAGCTAAATTCTTACTAAATGGGGATTAGATATTAATGAAGAAAAAAGATGGTGGATTTCCAGGACTATGGCTCAAGGGAACACTCTCCTATTTCACTGAGCCTTGTAGTTGTGTCTAAGTTCAGATTGCAGCTTAGATATAAACAGATGAAGACTTTGGGGATGAAATATAAACATTCCCAAGTTCTTACAGTTCTAAATTAGGTGCGGTTCCAAGAACATGGGTTTTGGTCCTAGCGCTGTTTACATTTGATTTTTATGTGTCAAGGAGTACTTATTCAAAGGTGGAAAAAACTAAACCAGGAAGGCTTGTCTCGTTAAATCTGTACATTAGAGGTGCCTCACAGCGTGCAATGATTAATTGGGTCTTAGAGGAGACATTTCTACTCCCACAAATGGAAAACTTTTAAAAGTCCAAGAACACACTCTTCTGCATGCAGAAAGGATAAATAGGTTATAGTCAGCTCTCAGTGTCCTGTAAGATTTCTAGAAAAATGTAGCATTGTAAATCTGTGTTATTATTGCAGTAAGGTGAAGTAGAGGAAATGTCACTTATAAGCCTACAAAAAGACTATCAAAACCACTATTTACAAGTTCTTTTTTATTCATAGCCATGTAAAGCCTTTAGCATCGCTTTGGACTAGCCCTTGTAACCTTTCCCCTGTGCTCTCTCTTATTTTATCTCCTAATTCCCTTGCCAAAATTCCTGCAGTCATATGTTACCTATTGAGCTAAATTAATTTCCAGCCACAGAAACTTCTGGTAGCAAGAATTGCTCAGCACCCCAGGCAAGCCATGAACCAGGGATCTGTCAACAGGACCAGAGCCCTTCCCAGGGCAGAGGGTGAAGCTTGAGCACACTGACAGGTAGATGTGGATCTCCCAGGAGTCACCCCGTGAAGGTGAAGCTCAGGGATTTACAGGGACCTGTCACACACACAGCCCCATCACAATCTTGCCAAACTTTGGGAGAAGCAGGGAGGATGAATTGACCCCTGTGGGATGCACAGATCCTTCTCCACCTGAGAACAGCAAAAAGTTTTGTGGTTTGATGGATGCAATCAAAGCAGGGACCTGCAGGGGTGGTTGCGTCCCCTGAGTTAAAAATCAGACGTGATGAACAGAACAACTGCACAAAATTACACATCTGTCCAATGAATGTGGAAATCTTTGTAAAGGAAGGAGAAGTTTTACACTGGTGTGATGCCAGCTAAGGATTTATCCCGTGTGATGACCCTGTTTGACCTAAACTATTTGCCCAGTTTACCTGTAGCTTTGCTGGCTTGCTCTAGCAAATCTTAAATATAAGAGGTTTTTTCCCCTTGCTTTTTGCACATATTAAGCTTCTGTTTGTGTAAATAACCATCTTATATAATAGACTGTGAAATATTGTAGTATAAAGATGTATTTGACACTTTTTCTTGATTTTGTTCCTCACCCAAAATATAACCACTCAGACATGTTTTTGGAATGACGCACATTTTAGAGGAAAAAAATATTTTAGAAATATGCTGAGCGTGTTGGCATTATTTCTTTTTGGATCCCTCTGGTTGTAAGCAAACTATCATTGTGAGCTCCATTGGGCAAAAGAAATATAACTACCACTGTGTAAAATATCTGTGTTTGAACTCTTGGTTAAATATTTTAATGTTAGCTTAGGTCTTTTCCAGTTGCCATAATTTTAGATAAAGAAATTTGTGAACACTAGGATGAACGGTAAGACAGTCCAAATGTTTTCTTCCTATTTATCAGCTGTGCACATTCTTACCACAGTTACTCAAATTTTTAAATCTTTCATGGCTATTGGTAAGATTCCAGGAGGTTTGCTAGCCTTGAAATGGAAAAAAATCCACAATGCCAAGAAAATGTAGCCCAATCTGCATTTAAAACAACTACAGTTAAATATTTAAAGGTTTTTCTGTACCTCTGAAGAGCATTTTGCAGCTTATCCTTAAGTTTAGAAGTCCTAGGTTGCCTTGCCTTGATCACTTCCCCTCTGTTGTCTTGTACTTTGGTCACCTTACCAGTAGATCAAAAATTTCCCTGTTTTATACCACAGTGCCTTTTTCAGTACATTTTTTTTCTAATTGATAACTCAGTGGAATTCTATTTAAACAGTAATTTCCCGGGATTTTGGAAGAGGAGTGGAAAATTTTTATCTCAGCCAACCCTGTTACCAACTCTGCCCCATTTGCAGTCTTTAAGTCAGCCAAGTGCATCTTGGAGGTGCTATTATGTCTTTACCTATAAACCTTCTTTAGAATTGAAACACAAAAATTCCTAGCTCAGAACATGGAATTTGAAAGCCCATCTTCCACTTAAATCTTAAACTAAGTACCTTTAAATGTATCAAGTACATTTATATCTTGACCTAGTACTTTCTAATCAGCTTTCAGACCAAAGATTTATCTCACCTTTTTCAGGTATGTCCATAGGTTATTTGCGAAGCAGCACAACAAAGAAAAGTGATCCAGTTGATCCCAAAGAGGTCCAAATATTTTTTTTCTTCTCTTAAGCAGAAGGCAGTGCTGCACAGCCACAAGAAACTGTACCTATTTTGGGGCTGGTTTTGCTCTATGAGGGGCTGTCAATCAGTTCTTCACTGACAGTTTCTTGCTAACAATGAAAACCCGCTTTTCAGTGGTGAATGCTATGAACAGCTCCAGGTGAAGATGTCAGGAAGGATTTTCAGGGCAGAAGAAGCTGTGCCCAGCTGGATCTGGCTGAGTTCTCTGCTCATGTGCACTTCCAACAAGAGCTCTTTGGAGAGGAGTTTGCTCCAAGGGATGCTAATCTAGGGGCTGTCCCTCTCATCTAACCCAACCAGCCTTGTGTGAAGCTGGTGCAAATTTTCCAGTGGTATATTTGTTTTTCTGACCATCACACCCAGTGCTGTACCCCTTTTCCATCGTGAGGCAGTGAACCTCGTGCCAGGACAGGATTAATGTCCAAACCAGATGTGTTAGCTGATTGAGAGTGGGGTAATTTGGTATGGCTGAGCCTCTCCTGCACCCCTCCACCTCTCTGTGCTTGCCTGCCTTTCTGCACATCATGATGTTTGGCACCTGGTACACACTCACAGTTCTGATTGAAAGGAAACAGCCTACAACTTTAATTAGCTAATCAGACAGTGCAAAAAAAAATCTGTAAAAGGGGAATATTAACAAAGCCTCAATGGTTGGTAAATTATACACTTTCAGTGGATGTAGTGCTGCTCTTCACTGTTTTGTAACTAAACTCACGTCTACCTGGAGTGTATGGCCTCCATTCATTGAAATGCATGGCTCTTCTCATCTCATTATAGGTGTGGGTTTTGTTTCAGTTTATCTTTTTAGTCTCATGATGTTCAAGCAAACCAGATATCCTTTCAGAGGTATAACACTCAAATCCTGGAAGGAAGCACGCATGCAGAAGTAACAAGATAACAGCACTATCAGCAGCAGGGCAGGTAACGACAGGTTTAGAGACTGAAATTATTGAGCTCATTTAGTGTTCCCACTTTTGCAGCAGGAACAAGCTGTCCTGTTCTAAAAACCTCCTGAGTGTTAGTGATGCTTTTTGTCTGGCAATCTGTAGTTCTGCTGACTGCAGAGTTTGTCACATGAGGAATGAGACTGTCATGGCTGAAGTCTGTGCATCCTCAAAAACAACCTAATCTGCCTAATGTTTTGTCCTTCCTGGCCTAGAGATGGCCTCTCTTTCAGGCATTACTCACTATATTGTCCACTACAAGCTTCCTTGTTCTTTTTGATGACCACACAAGCCATTGCCCACAGACTGAGCTTGTGTCCAGAGGGACAGTAAACTCTCACTTGGCCCCCTTCCTTCTCAACCAGGGTTCAATGGACAGAGTGACAGAGGCAACTCAATGAGACTATTTCATCAGGAAATTTTAAAACTAAGATAGTTAGGTAGCTCTGTACATTTAAAACAGCATTTCTCTGCCTTCTCTAATGCCCATTTGTGGGTTTCAATGGAAAAGCTGTTCTACCTGTTTCTATGAGTGGCCTTATTCAGTTTGGCAAATTTCTTCCTCTTTGAAGCCATTGTTTTAAAGCAGAAATTAGATATGCCATCCTGCAGACATCAATGCTAATTCTGAACAGCCTAAGAATTTTTTGAGATGAGCTACATAGCCTTTGTAAAAAAAAATTTTAGTCTCAGAGGTTGGGATTACTTTCAAGATCCGACACCAGCCACAATTATGGCCCATTACATAACAAACTTATTGGGAAAAAAGTTGAATGTTTTAGCAGAATTACAGTCCTTCCAATACCATTAAAAGAGATATTTGTTTCCCCCCAATAAACTCTGTGTTTTATGCTTCAAGAATAGGCTTGGGTAGTCCTGCCAACACAGGAATATTTGCCTCAGTGTATAACATACCTGTAAGCATGCATCAGTAGAAATCCCCAACATATATTAGTGGCAGAGAAGCAAAGGGGAGCTTATTAAGGCAGGAAGGAATATGTGTACTCTGTATATACAAATATGGCAAATCCAGAACATTCAGCAGCTTCAGCAGTGTGGTACATTTTGGACAATGTGCTGAGTCCACCTCCACCATCTGAGATCAGGTATCACACTCTGAATGTGATTTTCCTTTGTATGCATCTGTGTTACACAAAAGAATTTCCAAATTCTCATTGTACCAGATCTTCTTTCTGCAAGGCATTAAGGAAGGAACCTTGGGAATGAAGGAGTTCTAGAAATTATCTTCTGTGTGACAGTGGAGGTATTTGACCTGATCTTTCTTCTCTTTCTGGCTTCTAATGAAATGACAGGAAGTAACAGACTGGCTATGGGGGAAAGATGTAAGACAGAAAACTGTAGTTCAGGTGGATGTTTTTGTCCAGGTGATTATTTCAGCACATCCCCACCCTGAGTTTCTGCAGGAGCAAAATGTTTGATTTTTTAAATGACTTTTAGCTTTGCACTTGGAATCGTTTGCAGATACAGCTCACTGAAGCTGTAAAAGACAGACCTTGGGCATTGAGCTCTAGTTGTGAACAAGCAGCCTTCCCAGTTTGGAGAAAAGCACATAAATTTCATCCTACATCCGTTTTTGATATTCAAAAGACTTTTTTTGGATAGTTACATGCTTTTTACTAGGTAGATCTATTCTTCTATTAGAAGAACAAAACCGACATCATTCCTCATTTTGTAAAGTTTTGCAAAGTGTCTTCCCTTGGTTCTACACAAATACTTGTTTTGGTTCTCTGAAATCACCTTCAGGGTTTTATCTCAAATGCTGAATTCAACTCTTCACCCTCCAGTTTTTAGGATTTCCTAAACTCTTCATGAACAACTAAATAGGAAGTTCCTGACAGAGTTTCAGCATGTTCTCTCA
Organism: Acridotheres tristis; assembly: GCA_037013685.1. NCBI lineage: Eukaryota > Metazoa > Chordata > Aves > Passeriformes > Sturnidae > Acridotheres > Acridotheres tristis. The sequence continues at coordinate 4,369,650 of CM072899.1, read as the reverse complement.
AAGTTGTCAGTGGTACCAGTACCTATTTGCTATGGCTGTAATCCAGTTTTAATTAAAATATTGATAGATGTAATATTGATAGATGCAATGCATGCTGGATTGTCTCTGAGTTCCTGAAGCAGCTTTGAGGAGATAATGACAGACACTTCAGAAAAAACTGATTCCAATCAATCAGAAGACAAATTTCTACCGAAAGTTAGTTTTGATAGGAGGAGTATTTATTTATAGGAGAAGAGTCTTAATCTCCTCAGCAGCATTTGGATGGTGAAATAGCTGTGCCAAGATCCTCTAAACTGTTCTCCACCAGGCACCAAAAAGTCTCTGATGCAGCTCTGAAACAACGGCACTTTTCATCACATCCATCACGATGAAGTATGGATGAAGTCTTGATCACGCTGCCTGGCTCTCTGCTAATGACAAACCCCTCAAACTGATCTTCTTGCAGAGGTGGTGTTTCCTCAGCTTCAGAACCAAAACTCCTTGCAGACACTTGTGGGGGTCTGAAGACCCTTTAACTCACCTCTGTGCTCCAGGAGGAGAGAGGGAAGGAGGCTCAGAAGCTTCCTGCAAAACCTTCTTCAAGTGCCTGATATCTTTGCTTCATGGCTGAACACTTATGGGGCTGCCCTGAACAGAGAGGTGACAGTTTAATTTCACACTTGCTGTTGGTGGCTGTGTGATTTCCCAGGGGAGCACAGGGACTGCAGAACCTGCAGCCCATGGTGGAGATGCTCTGCTGCCAGGTTGATGGATGTCCTGTAAGTCCAGGCTCCAGAGCACTGTGGCCTTGTCTTGCCATAAAGCTTTTATGTGAGTTGTCAATGATAAAAACCCAAATAAAATCCCAAAAGAGCAGCCCTGCTGCAAGAATGGGAAAGGGGAGACTCGGAGTTCAGCTCTGACTCATAGCATGGCCAACAGCGCCTTCTTACAGCTCTTTCCAATAGATCCAAGGATCTATTCCCTGGGGGAAGCAAGTGGCAGCAGTCATGGTGCAAGGAACACTTTATGATGCCAGCAGTAGTTATGATGCAAGCAGGAGTTACAGTGATAGCCCTAGAAGCCCTGCTGGTTCAAAGGACCCAGGAGAGGGTGATAGGCAGGGGACAGAGCCCATGCCATGGTTCCTGCCAGTTCTTGAAGACCAGCTCTCCTCCTGCCTGCAAAGCCAAGCCTTGCACCCTGCCAGAGAAGAACTAGGCAGATAGTGCATGAAACCCCATGGAGATGGGGTCAAAAGTTTAACTTTCTACCCTCACTCCTTACCTACTCACACAAAAAACTTCAGTTATTTCAGGAGTGAGAACTAAGGTAGCTTTAAAACTGTCTTCTGCCGATTTTGCTGCAGGGGTCCCCTTTGCTGTCAAGTTCAGTTAACATTTGTTTAAACAAGAGATGTAGATACCTGATAAGTGGCAGCACCTGGCTTAAAGATGCATTATGGACAGCAGAGAGTAAACAGAACAGCTATAAGATTCCAGTGTGCAGAGGTCAAGACAACATCTGTTTTGCCTCGTGTACATATTCATACATAGTTTTCTGTTCTAGAAGTCACTCAAGCATCTAATAACTTCCTGCTCCAGGTGATGTTTCAGCAAATTGTTTTCCTGCTCCAGTTCAGTCAAGATTTTTCTATCTTTGGCAAAATGGCTAAAATACCTACAGATTCCACATGCCACCCCAGCTTAATTGCAGTGTCACAAGTCTTGGGCTGGGAGCCAGCGGCAAACAAGTTCAGCCAGGCAGGGAGGGGATGTATGGGGAGCCAGCAGTTCAAATAGGGGATGCTGAACTGGTGCTGCTGTCAAATCCTCAGAGCTGAGGGTTGGCTGGCCACCCTTTCTGTGTTACACAGTAGTTATATAGCCTGGTAGTTTTTAGCCTTAATGCCATGCCTTAGTCTGTGGTTGTGGCTGCAAGCTGTAAAACCACCTTTTACTTCCAAGACTACCAAATCAAATGGTAGATTTGACATGTAGCAGTGCCTCACCTATCCATTTGCATTCATTTAAATTGGGAGTTTTTAGGTAAGGTCATGACTTAGGCACAGAAGAGACCTTGGATTCAGCCTCCTCTAAGGCCAAAGTGTTGCCATTTCATTCCAACAAACATCTATGTCATTAGTGTTATTTAAACCAAAACCATTTAATATTCTGTAGATAATGACTTTACATTCTGTTTCTAAAAATTAATAATTGAACAAGTGTCTCTAATATCATATTTTAGTATTTATGTTGCAGTAGCAGCTAAAAACCCACCAAGATCAGGGCTCCCTTGCGCTGAATCAAGATGCAGTGAAAAACAGATTGTAGATAAGAAACATACATTGTAAATAATTAACACCAGAGAAAAAAAAATTGCAGTAATTTGATCCATCCTTCTGTCACACTTTTTTTCTTATTCATCTTCTCTATCATCTCAGACTCACACTCATCTAGTTCTGTTTTGCAATAGGGCTTTTCCATCTTACCCAGTTTTTAATTTTTATTTTCAATGCTAATAGAAAAGTAGGTGCAGTGGAAAATACTATGAGCAACGCACATTTTTGAGCATGGAGGCTTCAGTAAACTCTTGAACAATGTTGCAGATACCAGCTGACTTATATGAGACATAACTTTGTGTGTGCAGTGTTATCTCTCTTTTGGTTGCAGTATTTCCTTCTGCAGTACTGAAATACTTTAATCTTCCTCCAGTTTGGCAGTTGGTTTATGAAATGTTTATTCATTTTCTTTGCATTTGGGATGGAGCTGAAATTAGCACGTCCATTTTCTTGTTTAAACAAGAGAAACTTCAGTGTAAATAACATCTCGTCACACAAATGCGTTTTTGTCCTTTCACTGATGTCAGAACAAAATGAAGGATGATATTTGTGAGGAAAACAAAACCAATCCAAACCTCTTTTCTAAAGCCAACAGAGGGAGCACAAACCTTTGCGTTTTTGTGAGACTTTTAAAAAATAGGAGGTTGGATCTACCACAACTTACCTTTCCAGTGAGAGCATGGCAGGTTTAAAAGCTGTGGAAATATTTCAAGTCTTAGACATTTCTTCCATTGACTGCTATAATTTGCACAGATTTGGGATTTATCTAGATGTCTTCAGTGTGTTCCTGCTGCACTTTCTTTATTATTCTTGTCGTTCAACCTCTTGACTTTCCATAGATTTCTTTCAAATACAAACGTAAAATGAACCTTCCTCTCTCCCTTCTCACCACCCTTTGGCCAACCCTACTGCTGCTGTGGTGCTGCCCTGCAGCCCAAAAAGCTGTACTCCCTCCTTCTGAGGAGTGACTCACACCACAACTGGGACTGTGCTTCTCCCACAGCTTCTTGTGCAATGTCTCTTGAAAATTGAGGTAATGAAGGTAAAAATGATAAAAATGGAAGGCTTGAATACTCTGCAAGGAAAACATGAAGAGGGTCCATTTCCTCCTCTCTCTGCAACAGCATTTATAATTGCACCCTGTTTTTACTGATGAAAAAGCACCATCTATGTTTGTAAAGGGACATCTAGGGTGTTTTGGTGTGGTTTCTTAGAGCTGCTGAAGGACAATGAGCCAGGTCCTCCATAACTCTTATGCATCTTATGCAACTCTTATCCTTAGCATAACTCTAATGCTGTGGAGCTCACAGAAATGAGACAGTAAAATTGTTATCACTTACATTTGAGCTTGGATATCCGTCCAGAAGACATGCTCCAGTTGCAGCACAGCTTGTTTAGAAAGACATAGGTGTGTGGTGATACCCTGACTGCAGGACAGACCTGCAGCTTACAGTCATTCTCTGTGGAGACCTCCTGCCCCTTCTTACCTGGTGTTTGAGTCAGGTGGACCTCCTCATGCACCAGGGGATTGTGCAATGCATGGCTGTGTGGTTTACCATGAAACATTGCCTCTTTTTCCACAGTTGTGCAAGGTTCAGGCCTCTATCTATTCAGACATTTAAAACAAGTGACCAGATGCTGTAGGCTTACAAAAGCACTACACATAGCCAGCTGTGCCATATAAATCTCAGACTTCTTTTTTTTATCATCAAGCTGTGGTTTGTTTGTGGTGTCTCATTTTTCCATCAGCTAGACATTCCTGTCCGTGCTTCCCATTTATTTGTTGGGATCACATAAAAACGTAGCTTTATTTATGCGTATGCTCTAATCCAGAACATAAACTGCTGCAGCCGACTCATCATGTATTGTCTGAGGGAATGCACATCGTAAAGCGCATACGTCACACCAAGAGCTTTCTTATAACTCTGTGCAGTCCTTTTAACTGGATCTCTGCTTTGGCCATCTGTTCTTTAATATTATAATGAATATTTCACACTTATCGCTGCTTTTGTTTGAGGATCTCTCACTTTTTTTCAAAGGTGGCTGTTGTTATTATCTCAGTGTTTCAGACAGTGTAACTGAGGCACAGACAAGTTGGGTGACTTGCCAAGGTAATGTGTTTGGCAAGTGTCAGAATGAGACTTGCTCCTTCAGCTTTCTGTTTCCTATTCCTCGTCACTCCGTGCAGTTGCAAATATGGTTTGGGGTCAGCCTGCAGTAATAAGTCATATTGTTCAACTGGTTCTTTGACCTTGACCCAAATGTTATCGTTTGAGTTAAACAAATATTCTCTAGTTTGGCTACCAGCATGTCATGGTGTCTGGATACGCTACAAAAACCTCGGCAGATTTCAGCTCCTGAAAATGCTCTCCAAAAATTTTTGTTAAAATTCTCCAAGTAGTTCAAGTCCAGTGCTGACATTTTCCAAGGGCTCAGGTTTAGCACTAAGCACAATTAGGTGATGTTTGGGGGTATTTTGGGGTAATTGCCTACATGCCTGGACTGAAGCAGCTGTAGAAGTGGAATAATGCTGAAAGGAAATATTTTTGACTTCTAAATGTTATTCTCAAATCAAATGCCTCAGCTGGACCCTTCTGATGGTTTGGTTGATGTTTCCAGAGACACAAAGGTGGGAGCTTAGCTGGATGGTGTTCAAGTGTTTTTGTTTACATGCAACACTGTGCAGGTAATGACATCTGTACAAAAGCAACCGTGTACGTGGCAGTCAGGAGCACTGGACTGAAAGAAAATGGAATTCAATCAATGAATATATAGATTAGGCAAATTGCAAAACATTCCTGGACAATGGTTAGAAATGGGTTTTCAGAACAGCAGCTCTGGCTTTGAAAGCTTCTTCTAAGACAGCTGATAAAATCAGGCAAGCTTCAGTTTTCATCCCCTCAATAGATATAAGAAATAAAAATGGAATATCCCTGGTTATTCCTGCCAGAACTGGCTTGCTTTCTCCCTTAGCTTCAAAGCTACAGGGCTTTAAATAAAGATCAAATATAATGCATATGCATCTCAAAAAACCAAAACATTTAAGTTTTGCCCTCATTCAACATCACTCTTAACTTGAGAGTCTAAAGACCATCCAAGCTTGACTAATTATAAATGGACTTGTGACAGTCCCCTGCTCTTCTCCCACCTTGGGTTGCCCATGACAGTGTGAACCTTGAGGTCAGGTTTGATGGACCTTTGAGCAACCTAGTCTCAGGAAAAGTTTCTCTGCTCTGGAGGTGGTTGGAATGAGATGATCTTCCAAACCGAAGCATTCTATCAGCATTCTATCATTCTGTGATTTGCCTAAGTCCTGTTGCCTTTGGATACAGCCAGTGACCTGCTGATAAAACTGAAGTGATTTGGAGATAGGGATCAATAGCCCAAGGCTGCTGATCACCACAAATTCTGTGAATTAAGAGTACTAAGTGTTGGAAGCAAACACACCACAAACAGTTACAACTGAAGTTTTCCCACGTTTATGAGCATTTGCAAGGCAGTTTTGGGGAATAAACAAGTAAATAGCAGCATGGATGTTTGAGAGTGTCCAGAGAAGGGCAACAAGGCTGGTGAGAGGCTTGGGACACACGCCCTGTGAGGAATGACTGAGGGAGCTGGGGCTGTTTATCCTGGAGAAAAGGAGACTCAGAGGTGACTGTATCACTCTCTACAGTTCCCTGAAAGGTGGTTGTAGCCAGGTGGGGTTGGTCTCTTTCTCCAGGCAGAATGAGAGGACACAGCCTTAAGCTGCACCAAGGGAAATATAGGTTGGATATTAGGAAAAAGTTTTTTTATGGAAAGAATGATAAAGTACTGGAATTATCTGTCTGGGAAGGTGGTGGAGTCACCATCCTGGATGTGTTTAAAAAAAGACTGGATGTGACACTCGGTGCCATGGTTTAGCTGAGATGTTAGGATTGGACTCGATGATCTTGAAGGTCTCTTCCAACCCAGTGATTCTGTGTGTGTGTGATTCTATGGAGTGCTATTTTGAGAGGATTTACCAATTGGAGAAGGACCAAAACCTGCAGAGAAGTTGCTTTGTGATAAGATAACCCCTTCAAGGCTGGTGAGTCCTCCCCTGCCAGTGTGCTGCCATTCAATTAATAAAGGTGCTTTGCTAGAGATTGACTGTCTTGATCTGTACATCCACCCAACAAAGAGATGGTCTTAGTAGTGTTCACCTGATGGGTGGCCCAAGATAAATGTGCTCTCTGTGTTATTTTAACAGTCCCTCTTCATGAGTCAGTGCCCTGGCATCTGCTCCCAAACTGTTCCCATCCTGTTCAGAAAACTGACCTGCATATAGATTGGTCTTAATGATCAAATGTTTAAAAATTCATTGCACAAGAACAGCTGAAATCAGTTGATTGGTTTGAACTTTATTGTATGCACCTCGATTCCCAGATCTGCAGTAAAGGGGAAGGTCAGCTGGTAAACATTTGAGCATTTAAAAATAAAAAGGGATGGATTTCCCGCTACTCAGGCCTTTTATGTTCAACCTCAGTACAGACCTGGATGTACTGAGGTATTTCTCATGTGTATGATTTAAATCCACCTGGACACTGTGGGCCACATCTTCCCTCAGCTGGTGTAAATCAGCATAGTCCCTTTGAAGTTAATGAAGAAAAGCCAACTTTGCACCAGCTGAGGATCTGGCCCAGTGTTACTGTAACTTATTATTTCAAGAATCCACAGATATTCCTGAGAAATAGCAGAGTATTTAGAAAGACAAAGTTCCTGACCTGATTATTCTAAAAGCTCAGTCTTTCAAGACATTAATTGCCCCAAATTCCCTGTGACAAGCGGAGCTGGAAATCTCAGTATGGGGTCAAACTTAAAGTTATACATAAGGGCTCAGAGGGAATAATATACCAAGAAAAATCAAAATTAATGTTAATATGCTCCCCTCTTCTTGATGGTCCTTCTTTATTTTATTTTAGACATAATCTTCAAATATATTTTAATTTTTATTCTGATCATAATATCGAGAAATCAAAACCATTTTTATTCAATATCATTAAATGGTGGCAGAGTGCAAAAAGTAACAAGTACTATCTTCTTTTTATCAAAGTACTTGCCGTATTTGAGAACTAGAGTAAGAGCAAGCCTGCCATAAATCAGATTTTTAGGTAGATCGCATATGAAAATCTTGTGTGGATACACAATCAAGGAGCCAATCCCAGAAACATTAGGAGGGCAGTAACAGTGATGGAAAGAGAATTTGCCTTTTGGAAAACCATTTGTTTTTCCTTGATTTGCCTTCACTGTAGGTGGGAGATACCCAGCATTACCTGACCAGAGGAGGTGGCTGTGTGATAGCAAATTGCTCAGTGCTGCTGTGAATCAGTAAATAAATACAATGTGTTCTCTGAAGACATCTGCAGTTTGTCAGGATAATTGGTCCAGGAGCATTAGGTGATGCCCATTACTCCGTCTTTGATCCCCCTGCCCTGGTGTGCATTTTTCTCTTAAGTCATGGGAACAAGCCTTAATCACAGGCACACCTTAGGACACCACAGCCATGGCACCCAACCATGGGCACAGAGGGATCTGCCCCAAAAGGGGTAATTCCCACTGTGCTCTCCTGCTTTGGCCATGGGGAACATGCACCAGGTGCAACAGCACCTCTTCATGCACATCCAGGGAATGTATGGCATCATCCTTAGAGGCTCCTGAACATTTCATTCAGAAACAAACTGTCCCATTTCAGCTCTTCCAGTAGGATTTCACCAACAGCAGGCACAGGATTTTCACAAATCCCACTCCCAAGCAATGCTCAGGACAAAATTTCTTAACTTTTTGTCTGCAAAGTCCAGATCAGTTCTTACCAGCTTGAGCTCTAGTATTTATTATTCCTGTCTTCCAACAAATACGTGAAATTCACTTTAGTTTAAATCATTCAAGCATGGCAACTCTAATAATGATGTTTTAATAGTGTCTACCATGCTAAAGTTTGTTGAAATCTGATATCTGAGGCTAGCTAATATAAGCAGTATCATCCCCTTTTTAATATAAACGTTACTCTAATAGGGAACTCAGTTGTACTTTACTGATAAAGACTAATGATTTTAAACATGACTTTTTCCTCCTGTATTTGTGATTTTCATTTCGACCAAGATGACTGTTGTTTCAGCACACAAGCAGTAATGTTCTGCCATCTAAGTACATTTTGTTCACCTCAGAGAATTTAGGTAACTAATTATCCAGAACTACTGAGGCGGTTACTGTTTGCTTCCTGTCCTATTGCATAGCAATATAAGTTTTCTGTAATGGAACAAAAATAATCCAAATTCTTTGCTCTGTATACCAAGAGCTCCCTTTCAAAATGGTTGGTTCTGTTGCCTGCAAATTTTTTTGTAATGAGGACTCTGGATCAGCTTAACAAGGTTAACATTGTTTTGGGGGTTGCAGATGTGGACTTTACATAGTTTTTAATGAAATCAAGCCCAAAAGAGGCTCAATAAACAAATGACAATGTTTGGAAAAGAGAGGAACTCATTTCCTTTGATAGGGTGCAGGGAATTTAACCAATCTGTGTTTATAATTACTGTCTGGTTTAGTTAGTGCGAAAGAATCTACTTGTTACCAATTTATAAATAAACAAACTAGACCTGCTTTTTCCCATTCTGCAGCAATCTTCTTAGAGTTTATTTTCTTTTTATTTGACTACAGAGTACTTACTGTACATTTAACACTCAAATTGTTTGGGGTTTTGGTTTTTTTTTTGGTCTCCTTTAAATATATACCACTACTTCTGAAATTCTGGACTGTTTGGCAAAATTTGCACCTTGTCATTATATTTTCTATGAAATACTTTTACTCTATCAAAACTATCATTGTTAGTTAAAAATAGTCAGGGGGGTGGAGGGGTGGGAGGGGAGAAATCTGTTGTCCACATTTTGATCCTTGGTAATTTACCAAAGATATCATTTTTCTTGGCAGTCTTCTGTATAGGCTAAGTTGCTACTGCTTAGTTAATTGTAAACCAAAATCAAATTAACAGTCTTTGAAGGATTTGGCTGCTACAAATGTGGAATTTTAAGCAAATTAAAAATCCAACATTTGGACTGCCTAAAATGACACAATTTGCTGTTGTGGAAATTAGAGTCTAAATTTTCAGTTACACAGAGTTGCAGACACTTTAATAGATCTAAATTTTGTATAGCTCTTTGAATCTGTATTCATGACTCATTATTCTTTTTTCTTTTTAATTCTTTCCATGAAATATGCAGATTTCATTTTAAAATCTTTCTATTTATTTGGAAATGAAGGTTCAGTTCAACTTTGCATCAGCCATAATTAGCCTTAAGATTTTTTTTTCATTTATATAGAAGTAAGTAATTAAAATTGCAATTTCTTACTCTCCAACAGTAGTCACAGAGGTACAGTATTATTTAGCAAGTGACTGGTTTTGTTCCCTTGCATAACTCTATGTTTTTATGATTTTGTGAATTCTTTGTAGTCACCACCAGGGTTTTTTTAACTGGGATGTGAGTTTACCTTTGTTTTGGAAATTGCATAAATCTATCAGGAAATTCTGAAAAATCAATAAACTAATTTTATCGTTGGAGATATGTAAAGCAGTAAGCACTTTCCAGATGTGGCTGGGGATAGAAGCAAAGAAAACTGCTCTGTTCTAGGAGAGGAAAAACTGTTGACATTTCTTTGAAGTATAATCTCTTTTGTTTATTTGGGTTTTAATAGCTTCCAGCAGTTAGCTGCATATTTTTAAACTGATGTTGCTTGCATACTTATTTTCTAAGGTTTGTGAGTGGCATTCATTGACTGCCATATGTTTAAAGGCTAACCTGGATGTTGATGAATGAATGAGATTGATGAGGAGAAGAGAGTTTTAACTAAAGATGGACTCAAGCTAAAATCCTCGATCCACACATTACCTGAACTCTGAAGGTATTTGAAATTCAAACAGCCAAGGCTGGATTTCACAAAGGTTTATTTCATTTCTGACTTCATTGCTGCTTATTCAGGATTCTGGCTGCTTAGCAAGAATTAAAATACCTAGGTAGGAAGTCAGACACGTTCAGTCCAATGTTATAAATTGCCATTTTTCTCCAAGCAGAAGTTCTCCCTGTCAAAAAATTACCTGGAAAATAGCCAATTGTACAGTGCCATGGGACTTTTATGCCCCTGTACTTTCCTAAAGGTGTCTTATCAGACACATGTCCTTGGCCTTCCCTCCACCCTGGACTAGGGAGCATTTCCAATTGGAATCTGGATGCTGCTCATTGATTCATTCATGACTTTAACTAGGATCTTAAAATAATGTTCTCACTTCCCTGTGCTCAAATTGCTAGAATATTATAGAAGAAGTACTTTATTGATAGATCAGTGGAAAGTAGGATTTGTGAATAAAACCTTTCTCTGGCATCTTGTGCTTTGGTGGAGCATGAGGCTTTTTTGATTAACACACCAAATATTTTAGATATTTAACTCCACAAGTTTCGGTGTGAATTAGGTGCCTATGTATTTTCTGGAAGGCTGGACCTTGCACTCCAGCACCTACCTGGGTGAATGGGAATCTTCCTACTCTGGATGAGGCCCATTGTCTCCACCTCCTTTAGCCCATCTGTAAAATGGGAGTAGAAATACTTATCTAAATCCATAATGAGATTTCAAACTATTGGTCTGGAAAGTGCTACAGAAGTGTGAAACCCTAATGAAGAGGAGAGCAATTATTCCAAATGTATCAATTTGCAATGTAAGAGTTTTTAAAGAAGTCATTATGATTTCTTAGTATAAATGTACCTATTCAGAAGAATGGCTTTACAAATCATTTATTACTGTAATAACAGCTATTTTGAGCTGAGATATCAGGGTGCAATCCAAAGCCCATTAAAGTCAGTGGAAAGATTCCTACAGATGCTCGTGCATTTTATGTCTGTCTTTAAGCACATGCTTAATATTAAAGTCAAGGAGACTTAAGAGTCTACCAGAAGTTAAGTACTGAAACAGGCCCTGGTCCTTTGTCTCAAACTGGGCAAAAATGCTTCTTGAATAAGGCTTCTTAAGGAAAAGTAAATCAACTACCCCAAAATTTTCACTTCTTGAGCATGAAGCTCTGGTGCACAAGGTAAATACTCTCCCTGCTGGGAGTACAAGTGTGGAGCTGGCATTGTACCTTGTAACTTATTGGTCCAGAAAATATGTGCAACATATTAAATATTAAATTGGTTATTAAAAAATATTCATGTGACAAATGTAACACACAAATCATTAGAGCTGGTCTAAGTGGCTGAAAAGGGGTTGACATTGAAAAATGAAAACTATTTTGGAAAGTAAGTGGAAACTTAAAAAAACCTCAAAACACAACTATATATGAGCTCTTGACATTTCCTAATGATTTATGTAACATACTGTATGAGAATACAATTTAATTTGACTTCAGATGCACTGTTAGCTTTTGCCAAACTCCAGCAAACAGTAAGCATTTCAGATGGAGAACAGTTTAATTTTTTCCTATAAAAATAAATAAGATTGAAACAAACTTCTCACTCAACCCAATCATTTTTTTTATTATTTAGAAGGATGTGATTGGCTATGAAATGTTTTTTGTGGCAAGAGTCTCTTTATATAATTTCAGTGCCACATTTCAAGAAAGTTTGTAATTCTCCTATGTACTTTAGAAGTACAAACACTAATTATGTCTGGTTTGATACATTTTAATGGTCTTGGAGTTCTACAGATTAATGGTCAGGAAGCTTAGCAAATTAACTTTCATTTGGTTTCTGGGTTGAAATTCATCACTAAACAATGCTCCTTACATATTAGTAATAAAATTATTCTAAATGATGCTACTTGAACAGTTGCTCTAGCTACATATTAAGATTTGCTCTGTTTTTCATGTGTTTTCCATCAAGGAAGTCTGTGGTTACCTTCCTGATTCTGCTGGACTGGAAAAACATAGCTAATATGGTGTGATCTGGAGAAAGCTTTGATGCAGGGGCTTTACAAATAAACCTCCAGATGCCATATGGTTTACATTCATCTCTCAATTTATTTCCTATAAATGTCTATTGAATATTCCATTGAACCAACACATGTGAAACTAGAGCTGGAAAAGAGAGCGAGGTATAGAATGCTTTGTGGCAGCATGTGATTATCATATTTCTTTTCCAATATTGCTACCAGCCTTAAACGCACGGTAAATTAGTCAAATGCCAAAGTTCTCAGAGTTAGAGTGGAAAATAAAGAAACAATATTTTAAACCTTACAAAAACAAACACTCCTCTTTCGCATGTTGTAATGTATCTCTCACACTAGAGCTGGTTCTCCTCTGCAGTAAAGCTGACTTGTGTGTTTGGTTTCTGTCACTAGAAAATTAAAGTCCTAAACAGGGGAATTAGATGGGAAAGAAAACGCTGTTAAAGCTTTGCAAAGGAAAAACCAATTAAGGATAAGAAGGTTAAATGTATATTTGGGCTTGATTAACTAATACTGTGTATCAGAACTCTCCACCCTTCTTAGTTTCTCTTCTTTCTGAAGTCCAGCAGCATAGCTTAAACACATCAGAGTAGCACATCTCAGTCAATGGGCCTTTCTTAGGGCTTCATTTACTCAAAAAGAACTCCACTTCTCCAAATGTTCCTCGTGGTAGAGGTTACATCCCCAAAAGGAACTCTCCGTGTATATTTGGGGCTTCTCTCATCTCTGTGAGCCCCCATGCACAAGTCCCCCAGCCCCTGCTCCAGGCACTTGGCTATGGGAAGTTATGCCTGAAAATTAGGAGAAAGACCCCATTTGGGTACAGATGAGGAAAAAAGCTTCTGTTGAGATGGACTAATTTGTTTTACAGAGCTAAACTTTTCCATAACCCAGCTTTAACGAACTTACCAGCTCGGACTTTTAGTTTATGTTGATCAAAGGGAACATATTTCTGTGCAGCTTATAGAGGAGCTTCCCTCTCCCTCCAAGACAAGTTGGTTTGCATTTATCCATGCTTCTGTCTGAGACAGAATGCAAATTTCTCACCTACCCAGACTGTCTACATAAGGCTGAAAACCCACTTAAGACCTGCTTATGCCTTACCAAGCTTATTAGCTCAAATACCATAGGCAGGAAATCTTTCCCCTTAACTCATTTCAACTAAGAATTTATCTGGAGGAGTCAGTACTGCATCTAGTCTGTGCTAGTCCCTTATATGTAATTTTATTTTAGCCAAGAAACCTTGAATAAGTGAATCTTCAGATCACTGACCAACATATTAGAAAATTACTGTTATTCATCTGTCTTTATGATACCAGATTGAAAACCTCCAGTCAGCAGCAGAAAGTCCTATTCATTGCAGCTGAAAAACAGGCTTCGTTATAATGTGAGTTCCATAAATAGCAAAAACAGTTAGGAAAGCAACCAAATCCACAGAAAAATAAGGTAACTAAATTTTTTACTCCATGCATCATCCTCTTATGTTCCACTGGGACTAGGGCTGGGAAATCCTATATTTAACATACTAAACTTTGATGTCTTCTGCAGGGATACTGCTCAGGTATGTTTGATTGAAGAGATGAATGGAAAAAAAATCTCTTTGTTTATCCTCAGCCATAAAAGATGTTAGAGACACTTTTCATGTATTTTCCATGTTTTTATTATTATTATTATTACTATTGCAAGGAAGAAACTGCCAAATGCTGCTGGGCAGAAATCTTCGGAGTTTCCTTTGAGAAATAAGATACTGGATCATTAAAATTAAAAAGGCTAGAAAATTAGACTCCTACATAGTTACAATGGCCATGCACAGGTTCTGACAAGAGTATTGAATTGTTAAGAAATTTGTCAAAACAACTTGCATGTGAGAGAAAAACAAACTGCTGGCAAGCAAATTATATTATATACCAGTGTGGAAATATCAGTCCCTTCCTATTCAACTCCAAGAGCAATACAAAAGGATTTTTTACTGTTCCCATGTACAGTAAATGTAATAATTTTCATTTTTGTGAAGTGTTATCATTTCAACTAAATTTCCTCAGTGACTCACCAGTTTCTTTTCTTGGCAGTTTGTTACTACACTGTCCTCTTCGATGAAAAAAAAAAAAAAGAAAGCTTTCAGTATAGGATAGGATGGAGATTTTTCAATGTAGTAAGTAAGAAACTACAATTTTGACTTATCTTTACATGTTCCATAAGTTTTTGGAGGAATGAAGTTGGGCTGTGAGGCAGTGACCCCTCTTCATCCAACCTGCCAGCTTCTCTGTTCCCTCTCCTGAAGATCTCATCTTGGACAGCCTTTCCTTTTATTTTCTCCTTTAGTTGTTAAAGTACTGAATAGCTCCCAAATACACCAGCAGCATGACATGCTATATTTTCAAAATATTCTCTTACTAAGTACCAAGTGGCTCCTGGAAGAAGCACATCAAAACCAAGGATCCAAACCTTCTTCTCTTCCTTCGTCTTCCTCTCTCCCGGCCTCATGATCCTACATGGCCTCTTGACTGACGTGTTTAATTCAACTCCAAAATTCCTTTCCTGTTCCCTACCTTTCCAGCTCCAGATGTCTGGGTAGCAAACTTATTTAAAAATACTGTTTGTTCTCACCCCTATTTTCTGCCTAAAGTGAATACCTGCTGCAGTTCACATGCACTGAGCAGTTGGGAATGAGAAACCATCCCAAAAGTTTGGATGGAGCCGTAGATTGTGTGCTGGTGTCCCCAGGTGGATGTGTCTCCTACATCCAGGTGCATGAGGAGGGTGACAAGTCACAATGCCATGGCTTTGCTTGCTTCACCCCAATGGAAATGCCTTGTGTTGGCAAGGGGGTTGTGCCCAGTCTCATGAAATCCACTTCAGGCCTGAAGGCATAACCAAGCAAAGTGGGTTAGAGCATTATAAATGAAGCTTACAATTTCCACAAAAAGCCCATGTTTGTGCCCAAAGCAGTGCTGTTCAGGGATTTTTTTTTCTTTTTTTTTGGGCACTCATCCAGTATCGGGCAGCATGCAACCAGTAGACAGCACTGAAGTTATATGACAGAAAGGCTGTGCATGTGGAACAACAACCACACGGATAACACTGTTAAAAACAAGGCTTTCTTATCAAACTAAGCATAAACAAGTTTGACTTGTGCAGAGCCCCAAGGTCATGCTGGCCTTCAGCGTGGGTGATCTTTACCTCTCCCACAATCAACACTGCTGCTCTTCTTGGCCAGGAGTCTCTCCATCACTGTGAAGTTTCCAGGGCAGAAGTGCTCTGGCATTTCCTGAGCTGTCGCTCTGTTTCAGCAGCTGTTGCATAATTTTGTACCTCTTGCTTTGTACCTCCTAGGGCTCAGTTGTGTCTGCTGCTTAGAAATAATTATATGGGTTATAAATGTTTTCTTACATTCTTCCACAATGTTCAGCCAAGTCTTCATATTCAGCTGGTATAATAAAGCCATTCCAGGTATTTTCTCATACACGTTCAAGGTTTTCAGACACATTCTTCTACAATGGCTCTGCTGCTGTCTTTGTCCTAGATGGAGTCTGCCAAAGATCTCTTCCCAGAATGATCTTACTCACCAGAAGCAGCATGGAACAAACTCTCCAGCCTGCTAGGAACTGGACACTCACATGGAGAGTTTCCTTAATCACTGTCAAGGAAAAACATCCCAGGGTCATTCCCCTCAGTACCCATTAGACACACGGCTACGGGAAGAACCTCTTGGGTTGCTTCACTCCTTAGGAATGGGAAGGGTGAGCACAGAGATGTATCCTGCCTCTCAGAGCCATGGAGAAAGGTGGCACTATGCCCAAGGCAGAGATCTGGGGAGAGAAAGGAGCAGTCTCTTGCTTGACACTAGACAGATGGGGTGGAAGAAACAGAATTTCTTTTTGCTAAGCTTGCAAAAGAGGGAATTCAGCCAGGATTGACACTCTTACCTGCCTCTTCCATCACTCAGCCCAACACTTTACTCTCTAAGATCCCCTGTTGCTTAAGAGTAGAAGCACGTAAATTCAGACTACATTAAGCCTCTCAATGTTTAGTGTAACCTGAAGTTGTCAGATTTCACAGAGTTTGGCAGTCCAGGGTCCACCTTCTGCAGATAATGGTTTCCACAAATCTCATTTCTTCTGCTCATCTGGCCTGTTGAGCCAGCTATGAAATCTCAGACAATGGCAGATGGAAACAGATAAAAGGAAGAGAGATGATGGTCATAGACATGTCCACCAAAACTCTTGTTTTCAGCTTTCATTCATTACACAGCTGATGCTATATCTCCTTCTGGGCTTCAGGGATTAGAGAGGGCTTTTTTACTCTCAAGATCAAGCTGGAGTTAATTGACTATCACAACCTGGTTTTCTGTCTTCTCTGCTGTTCAAATCTTCCTTGCCATCCATGATTCCAAGCATGAGCTAGCCAACTAGTCCATGAAAAATTGGTCACTGCAGAAGAAGGGAGGAAGCCTGTACATTTTGAAGCAATATTTATGCAGAAAGGTGGGACGTGTTCTGAGAGCATTGTGAATTCATCTGTACAGAACGATTCATGCTCAGGACATGGTTCTAGCCACTAACTAACAGGGAAAATACCAGAACTTTAACTATATCTCGTACCCATTTTGGGGGAGGAAGGTAGGGAGTGGAAGGAATTAATGTTTGTCTTCTTCTCCCGTCTTGAAAGGAAGGACCTGAATATTTCCCTTCAAGGCTGTGGCTCCTGAGTAGAGATCACTTTGTAGTCCAAATTGCATTGTCTCTCATCCTGAAAACGATGGGATTCAGATGACAGTTCCTATCAACTGCCTAATTCTTGGCGTCTCTTGAGCTCCATCCTGATGGATTTAAGAGGAGCCACAAGTGTAGCCTCAGTGTTGTAGTGCTCTGTGGCAGAGCACCTATGTCTGTGCAACAGTAGGCACCTAAATACCCTTTGTAGGGAGATTTGAGTCTGTGCCAGTAGATTCTGCTCAGAAAGCTGGCAACACAAAACTCTTCACAGGCACAACATACCCTCCTCTTCCTCTTGCTGGTGTTTCCAATGACCAGTACAGGCAAGAGGCAGATCCAAAGTTTCACTTGGTGTTCCTATCAGGTCAGACTGAATCACTGTGATGGACTCGCTCATGGGAGATTTGTAAAAGTGCTAAGTTTTCTGTATTTGCATTTTCTTTTCAGTACTAATTGAAGGGAAGGGATAATACTTGGTCAGCAGAAACAGGAGTTGTCTCCCTGAACACACAGCCAGACAGATCTGATGAGGAGGACACAATATATTTATACAGACCTTTTTCAAAGTGGAACCACACTTTAAATATTGATTTTCACTGGCATGCAAAATGCTGATATCTACAGTCAATTATGTCACTGCTTTATTATTTTATTTTTTAAATAGATTTTCTACATGACAGGGTCGAACCTTAGTTCTCAGCCAAAAGAACCATCTCAGTAACATGCAATGAACTGTGGGTTTGACTCAAATCCAGCTGGAGCATAAATTTCAAATCCAATTAATTGTAAGCAATATCTTTATGGCATTTGAAGAACTGTATCTTGCTTAAAATTTTCTGGTCTGTAATATATATATACGTTATATACAATAGTGCATATTTATATATACACACAGGAGAGATAGATATATGTATATATACACCAGTTACAGTACTATATACAAAATTTTTGAACTTGAATGAAAACTTTTTTGAGTTTTAGGAAAGTATAATAGACTGTGTCTGCTCACATGATAAACTCATGGTACAGCAGTTATATAGTTCAAGTGTTCTGTACTCACAGTATTCATCTAATATTTTATAATAAGTAGCATAAAACATTCATGTTTAGGGTTGAATTCAAATGTTCAAACTGGAATAAGTCAGGGCTACCCATGCCCATTCAGTCTGGCCCATGAGCTGCTGGTAGTTGCCTCATGCAGTTTTGAATTCTACAGTATCAAAGACAAAACCTGCTGTCACAACAAATTAACTGTTTTTTCTCTTGCTAAACTAACCCCACACCCCTGTTGTCCCATGAGTCAAACACTGCACATGAATATTACTCCAGAAATTCTTGCCTCTCATAGAGTCAGGCACAGAGACTCCATTTTTTTGGGTGAGGAGCTAAAGACTCACAGACATCCAAAATTCTCCTAAACCCTCAGATTTATGGTAGCATTGTGGCCACCACTGGCAATGGCATTATTGCCCTGCTGTGCCTTTAATTTCCTATGCATCAGTCTGGATTTCCAGTGCAATTTAGTTGACTTTGTACCAAGATAAGCAGTTTGTTTTATCTTTGCAAGAATGGTTGTCTTGGACTTCCCTAGTAGTCATCTCAAGGGTGATGACACATTCCTATGACATCTGAAACAATGTATGCAAGATTACCTGACCACAATTTATCGAGGAAGTGGATGAAAAATGCTTTCATTTAACTGATTAACATTTAATTAACATTGTTAATTAACACTGATTTTAACGTTTTCAGATGAAGTGTAACACTTAACACTGACCTTAACTTTTAAAATCAAAGCTAGGTGCTAAGAAAGCTTGGAGAAAACCATGATTGATATTATGCATTATAATCTAGCTGTATGAGATCTGTGTTGAAGTTATGGAGTAATGTGCATTGTACCATATAAAAGTCTAATGATAGTTAATGTTAGTTAATTAAGATGAACACTGAATGGTATTACCCTGTCTCATATGGGTATTAACATCGTATTAGAGTCTAACAAAATATTATTTTAGTTAAAACCACATATACTGACTCAGTCTAGATTCTCTCTGAAATGAATTCTGAATCCGATTAAACTGCCTCTTTCAAAACCTTGTGATGCTCCTGGATCTCAACACAGCAAATAGGAAAACAGGGCTATTGTCTAATACAACAAATGGGTCTATTTTATTAAGTAAAAATTAAGAGAACCCTTTATACTTATGTTCAGGAATTCTGGGACCACAGAGCAGAGATCTCTACTTTATTGCAGAAAAATGCATTAGATTATTCTGCTCATAAGCTTAGCATGCTCCATTTTCAACTGATAAGGTTTTTCTTCTGCCTTTTCACATCCTCCCATCCTGAACTCCTCCTAATGAGCCATTAATCCAGAATGGCATTTCTACCAAGATATATAAAAGACACGATCAGCACTGCTCCAGATCCCAGCACAGCCCTGTGCATCTTCCCTGATCACAGAGCAATCAGCCTGCTCCTGCCTTGCCCCCCGACCACGACAGGGATGAGATGAGCATTCAGCTTTCTGTAATCTCAGGTGTATTTAGCTACAAGAAGGTACAGCCCCTTGAAGTGGGTTCAAACCACTGATGGGTATATTATATACTACTGAGGCAGATCAAAAAGGGCCTCTGATCTCTATCCCCTCCCATGTTGGAGACATCCCTGTACACATAAACAAGGGACACAGGTATGTATGAGATTTTTCTCCTTTCCTTGCACTCATGAATGTAGTGCAGGGCATCAATTAGAGGTTCATAGTTTCAGGCAAAAAGCAGTATATAAAGAGAAGAAATATGCAGAAATGCAAGAGTGCATATATCCTTTAAGCACATGAATATACATGTGATATTAAATATGAGAAGGATTTAAAGAGACCGTATTGTACCTTTAATTAGCAGGTGGTGCTTCTTAGCATTGTAAAAGAGATGAGCCCTGTTAAGTGATCTGGAGATGAGCATAATGACTTTAGTGCTCAGGTTATGAAGGGCATTTCTATAAAGAGAGGAGTAGTATTAAACAGCCAAACTCTCCATACTCATATTTATTCTCCATAGTCTTATCAGCAGAGCCAGGTGGTCACAGGCTGGTTGGTGCAGCTGTGGAAGTAAAACAAGGACCAAATTTCCCAAAGCAAATTCATATTGCAGGAGCCTGTAGAAAGACAGGTGTAAGACGAGGAAGGTGTGAGAGTGACAGTAAAATTCTGGCTGGAGCAAAAGGGGAAAGCAAAGAGCAGCTTCATCAGATCAGATTGTATTTGGAAAGGAAGTTGAGGTCCATGGATGACAGGCAAAACCTATATCTTTGTTTTCCTTCTGAGCCAGTCTCTATGTCTGATGATTTTTCTTCAGTGCCCTTCACTTTTGTGCCCATTTCTGGCTTCTCTTTGACTCCAGACAGTTCAGGGTATGTTGGAAATTTTGCTGAAATATGTTTGGCCAAAAATGAAATTGCCATTACAGTTCTAAGCATATTCTTAACTCCAAGATGAACGGATGCCCCCTCCTGCGTAGTAGGTGGCAGAGAAAACTTTGTTTATGCTTTTCACAAAATTGAGAAAACTAGAGGTTTATGTCTTGGCATGAAGTTGGCACCTCCAGCATCCCAAAATCTTTCTGCCACACAATGCCATCTACACCTCTCTCACTATGACCTGGTGGTGAAGACTTTTACTGCTTTTTTAAAAGAAGCTTTTATGGCTTTTTATGAATGCAATAGAGAATTTCAGAAACAGAAGTTGCATCAATTTTGAATATGTTTGTGTCAAGAGAAGCTTCACAATGAGAAAAGGCAACTGATTGTTGAATGCATAAGCATTACAGCAATGTCCATATGAGATCCTGTCAGCTCTTGCCTTCTCAGACTGTCCTTTGGTGTGATTTTTGAATGGCACTGCCCAGGACCCAGGTGCTGTGCTACAGAAGATAATATTCTGAGGGTAGCATCTGACCCCTCTGTGAGCTCCAAAGGCAATTGTGTTGGTAACTTTGCATTTGCCTGTGGGGCTCTCTCATAATTAGGCTATTCATGAGCTATGGGGGTTGCATTCTACTTGTGAATGCTTTTTTTTCCTTTGACTTATCTTTGATTCCTAGGAATTTATGCACTTTTATTTGCTTCAGGATCCAGTAATGTACAAATCTGTTTTTAAGATCTGCAATACATGCATTTGCCCCGTGGGATGCCTCCCTGGGCCCATATTTGTTTTTTGTGTGTAAATATACACAGTGGCCTCACTGCTGCTCACACATCAGAAGGGATCACACTGAGGTGACTGATTATGAATCAAAATTAAAACCACCAATTGGCATTAAAGGTCACATCTTTATTAGAATTATTCCTCCAAATACAATTAGCTGCACACCAATCTGTGGGGAGGAGGAATGGAGGGTTTCTGTGAGCCTGATCCAGTCCTGACCCAGCTTACACCAGCAGTGTGTCATCTTGAATAGAGTTTCTTCCAGCTGGTGATAGAAATACAACTCATCTTCCACAGTCTCACTTCTCCCAAGGGCAGCACAAACAAAGGAAAGGAGATATTAAGACTCTTGTCTTAAGGAAACTACATTTGTTTTCTTTCTTTTCTCCCTCTACTCGATTTATTAGTGATTTAATTCCTTGCCCCATTGGGTGAAGTTCCATCAGTACACTTGCTGTGGATGGGCTGCATTTCCATGCACTCTCTCAAAAAAGTGACAGGGTGATGCACTGAAGACAGCAGGGAGAAAAAAAAAAAGCCCAAATCAGTGGGATTAGTCTGATGACCTCAGGAGGTTATTTGTGCCAAAAAGTGAACAGTTAGGCTTAAGCCCCAGAAGCTGCATGTACACCATGGTAAATTAAATCTAAGATGGAAATATACATAAGAATTTGAAAAGCAGCTGAGCATCAACTTTAAAAAATGAAGGGAAAGATCAAGTAGAAAAAAAATATGTAGGCCACTCACTGGGAATGTGAAGTAGAAAGCTCTGGTGAGCCCTTGCCTCAGTGAAGTGTAAGAGTGCAGCACAAGCAGTGCTTCATCTGCCTCCAAAGTGACCAGCACTGGCTGCTCCCAGAGACACTCTGAGGCTGCACAGACCCTTGTGCAGATTATTTATGTTGAAGAAACAGGTTTGTTGAAGTTTATGTACATAATAATCTTTATTGGACCAACAGATGTGGTTATCTAGGTTCTTCTTCAGGGCTGAAACGGAAGCAGCAAACCTGCCTGTGTCCAAAAGCAGGTCAATGTTTTTAAAATATACCAATTGATCTAATAAAAGACATTACTTCTCCCAGCAAACCCTTCCTTGAGAACATTTATGGTAGCTCTTATATTCCTGTAACTGAGGGCTTTAAACCATTTTAAAAACATTACACTAGATAGCATCAGATCTTCTTTATTTGGAAGTTAATTATTATTTTTTATCATCTTTAAAATGTGAGGAAACACAATTGAATGGACTCTTAACCAAGATAAAATAGGATGTCTGGAGGAGAAATCAGTCCTGGACCTTTTCCTTAACCACAGCCCTATCATATGAAGGGGTAAGCCAAATGTCTCTCCAGAAGGGAGTTTTTCTTTATGCCTCAGGAGTTAATAGCAGAATGAATGCATTCAGGGCCATATGATGAATTTGAAACTTTGTCCTCAGCATGGTGAAGTTGAAGTAGCACAAAACTGCCTGTACAGAATGGAGTGAAACTTTGAGGTGTTCCTGATGTATAATTGCACTTCATTCTTAGATGAGAATTATAATGTTAATTTTAGAGGTTTAAAAAAAGAAGGAAACTTTAATTATCATACTTAATGGACACATATTGTTCAGCTATCTGCAGCTTTTCTAGATGCTCTGTCATTTCTGACATCTGAAGACAAAATACACTGTCTCTCTCCCAGAGAGACACAAATACACAGGTAAACACAAAATGAGATACAGGTACCAGGTTGCAATCTCTTCTGATCTATTTATTGATGGAAAAAACAAAGGGAGGGAAAAGATTGTTTTTTTTAAGGATGGTTTGGAATGACTTTTCAAGTTGGTTCCTGAAAAATATATTTGCAAGCCTATCATTTGTTAACTGAGTCTGAGCAAGCAGCTTGGCTTTCAAACAGTTGCTCCTTATTGTCTGTCTGAATTCATCTTTCTAACCACAGGGCTCTTAAGTAATGCAATTCCCAAAGCTAAATGCACATACTGAGTGTCTGCAGATCTTCATAATGAGAGTTGCTAGCTACCATGTGCAATACCATGTAAACACCTTTCTTCCTCCAGTTTCTAGAAAAATAAAAAAGAAGGATATAAAGTTCCTATTGGTACATTTTAAATGCAAGGAATGTGTCAAAAGTCTCCCGAGAAGTCGGGTTTCCTTTATGCCACAGCAATGAAGAAGCAAAATGTGTTTTCTTTCTTTCACTTTGTCAGAATGCAGCACTAAAGTCTGGGGGTCAGGACTGGTGTCAAATAAACAACTTTACTGTTTTGAATTTTTTAAAGGTTGAAGCTCCAGATAAAACAACTGCCGTTTGCACACAATATGCCCTGTGATCACATGACATGATTGATGATAAGTCAAAACAAATTTTGTTTATTCAGCTTTAAAGTGAATGTGGTGTTCAGATTTTTCTGCGGTTTTGAGTGTTATTAGACAAACAAGGTGCACATATGGGATGTAGCAAAGGTAGGGGCCTGTTTCACCAACAACATGTTTCCTTTCGGCGCTGCTGCGTCATCTGCGCAGCCACCCTGGGCTGGAGGCGCCTGGTCCCGCGGGGTGACCACAGTGCTCCCAAAGCCTTGGCTGTGCTTTTGGCTGCCCTGCTCTCCCAGGAAGGCTGTGCACTGGGGCAGGAGGCTGTGCAGGCCTAGGGGACCCAGTAGGTGAAGCAAACATCAGGGGGAAAGGCAAAATTGTTGCTACTCTTACCGTGGTGCTCTGGTAGGCGCGGTAGAGTTGGAGCATCTGCTGCGTTGAGTCACCATGTGAAAGGTCCCTTCACCCCACATCCCTTCACCCCACATCCCTCCAACCCCACATCCCTTCACCCCACATCCCTCCAACCCCACATCCCTTCACCCCACATCCCTCCAACCCCACATCCCTTCACCCCACATACCTTCAACCCCACATCCCTTCAACCCCACATCCCTCCAACCCCACAGCCACTGCTCACACCAGGAACTGTGATATCATGTTTCTCACAGACCATCCCTCCTCTCCTCCCAACCTCGATGCTACCCAGGCACCATTTTGGAGCTCTCCTTTAAACTGAAGTTCTCTTCCAGGAGCTCTTTCCCCGCAGGGCTGTGTTTTGCCACCCTTCCTCATGCTGAGTAGCCTCTTCCTCAGAGTAGGGTGTAAAATCACAGACACATGGAAGTGAGTTAATTTAGCTCTTCATAGCCAGACCTCGTGTCCCCTGGGTCAGTGGGACATCCCCGTGGTGAGATACCCCAAAGAGAGGCACCGCCGTGTTGTCTTTCTCCTTGTTGGAATTTGTATTTGCGTCCTCATTTGTGTGCAAGAAGAGCAGGGAGGAGGCCATGGCACTTCAGATGGGAGGATTTTATTATGGTTTTACTGCTGGGCTAAAATAGCAGGTTGAAAGTATGAAGCGAAAAAACATCGAAGTGCACAGTTATTTCTCCGGTGTCTAAGAAGGCTGTGATATTTGTTTTCTTTTAAAAAATCAAACTTTCTTATGATTATGCTTGAAAATAGGAGTAGAGCTAAACTTATATTTTTCAAAGAGGAAATCCAGGTTGTTTTTTTTTTCTATAGCAGTAGAGTTCAGCTGAAAGCAACAATTGTTTTCAATTTTTCTTACAGGAAATATCATACCAATTCATTGGGAAAATACAAATGAGGTCATTTTTTCAAGAGACTCAAAGATTCCCTGGAGAAATATCAGTAATTTCCTAACACCACTATCGTTTATCCTTGGCCTTTCTTAAACATATTTTTCAAGAATTTGTAGCATAGCCCCTTCCACTGAAACTCTTTCTGTTAGAATAAGATATTTGTTACAAATATACTGCATATACTTAGATTTTATTTTGAAGTCCTACATACAAAACTTATATATTGGGATACCACAAATAGTGAGCTACTAAAGTATTAATGTTTTTAATATTAATATTTTAAAATTAAATGTTTATTTGCAAAAAGAGTTAATATTACTTAGAGGGGAAAAAAAAGTTGATGCCTAATTTCATCCCACTTAGTGTATTGTAATTATATGATTACCTATAGAAACTTCAGAGTATCGGTTTGCAAAGATCAAAGTTAGTGAAAAGTCAGCATGTAATTAGTTTCTTGCTTTGGAGATTAGGTAGAATTACTGCAAAGAGGCAAAACTATCATTTTATAGAGACCCTTAGGAGATTTATAATGATGGTAGACAAATATATGCATACAATATCAGTTGGTGTGCTAAAATTTAATTTTAGTGAGGAAATGTGGTTGAAGGTGATCACAATACATGGGGATGTTCTTATTTTAATATTGGTGGATGTTATTATTAGAGAATCATATCAAAAGATATGTCACCAGGGAGAAAATATCATTTATAAATCACTAATGAGTAGCAAACAGTGTTTAGCTTGGAGGTACAAGACATCTTTTCACAATGTGCATTTATGATCAAACACAAAAGATCAACTGGGGGAGAAAAAACGAACAGTAGATCTATATTTTATCTTTTAGTTCTTGGCAACATTTTTGATGGTTAAACGGGGTTACACAATGGATGCACTGAATCACAACCTCTCTATAAAGGCAGAAATAGCCCTTTCTATGTGCAACAAAGAGCTGCATTTCTATGTCCAACAAATTTTGGCCCCCAAATGTTGTTTTCTTTAAGAGAAATTCTTAATAGGTAACATCCCAGTTTTAAGATGGTTTGCACTCAATATTTAAAGGTATTCAAATCTCTTGTGCCCTTCTATGTCACAAGCAGGGAGAAAAAATGTTACACTGGGTCGACTTGTGCACATGTGGAAGTTTAGAGAAATTCTCTGAGAATTTCAGTGGGTTGAGCCTGAAATTGAGCCTATTACATGAGAGCAGATATTTCCAAGACAGAGCCTCACATCATACAACACATCAGGACCTCTTTTCCCATCCACATGACATGAATGTGATTTTAACATGGCATTAAAACATATATGAAGGACCTTGTGGCTAAACGTTTAAGATCTAATGGAATAAATGAGAAGAGAGCTAAAGCAAAAAATGTGTAGGTGAGAGATTGTCATGAGACACAGTAAAAGGATTACAGTCAAAAAGGAAAAGACAAGAGAGAAGCTGAGATGGGAGTCAGCAGAAATATGCATGGAAAGAAAGGAAGAATTTGAGAGCAGATATGGAGCAAGAAATGTCTTAGTGTTCCAAAGACCAGAGAAAAGAAAGTGGCAGCATTTAAAGGTGACATTTTATCTTTCTGGAAAACATTACGTTAGATTGCCTTAAAAAAAAAAGAGTAAAGATAACAACTTTAGCTGGTTACAAAAATACAATACTGATGAACTGGAGCAAAGAGCTGAGCCATTATCTTAAATTAATGTAGACCCAAAGGTCTGAGAGAAGATGGACCTATGTAAATAATTCAGATATTCATTTTGGTGCCTATAACTGTGAACAATTATTTCAGTATTGCTACTCTATTTGTCCAATATGTATGTATGGTAAGAGATGAGACTCATCATAAAGTGTATATAGGACATAAAAAGTTTATTTGTGGATAAAGCAGGGATTTTTACTGTTTTATTTCATGTATATTAATTTGATCTAAATGTCTTGCTCTTTATTCTTTCTCCTTTATTAACGTCTCTTTTCATGCTGGAATAAATTATCACTTGCTGAACTCATATAATAAAGTAAGTAAATAGATATCAAGGATTCCAAAATTAAATTTCCCTTCAGAGTAGATTAGAAAGTGAAATATCTCACATTTGCCTTGTCTTTCAAAACAAAACACAAATTTTGCATCTGCCCCTTTGGGTTTTTTTAAATGGCCCTCAACTGGATGTGGAAAATATCCTTCATGAACCATTTTCCCAGTCACCCACCTACAGCTATTTCTAATGTCTGTAGGACAAACCAGTCCAGGGAGGCCACTCAGGCAGCATCCAGCCCCAGCATGGAACAAAAGGATGCACACCCACCCACACATGGATCAGGCTGCAGCACCATGAGGTTGCTGTCACAGCGAGAGAGGTTCTTAAACTAAGATTAACCTTGAAGCTCAAATGAGATAAAAACAAATAGAAATTTCTCCACAGGAATAAGAGCTTATTATAAAGGAAAGTATTTCATAACTTGCATAACTTTAATTAAGAAAAAAGGCTGGCAGGATATATTCTATCTCAGCAGCCATATGCTTAAATGTGTGCTCAGTGAGGTGCACAGAATGTGTTCACGTCTCATTATTAACTAAGTAGATCTGTGTGTGCAACTTCCTAGAAGTGCTGACAGTATCACTCATGCATTTGCATGATGCTCATCCTTTTGCCCATTATGGAGCATCATGTCTGCACCATACTGAGAGAGCTGAGCTGTGCTGGTGTAAACTGAAGCAGATCCTGTAGCAGACCCAAGCGGTTGCAGTGCGGTTTCTGAGACAAAAAAATTAGATGTGGAAGGAGTAAATGAGTGGCTGAAGTGAAAGCTGAGAGTTCCTTTAGATAAGGAGGTATCTGGGTGGCCTTCTTCCAGCAAATGAAGCTGGCAGGAGAGTTTAGTAAAAGAATCTATTGATTCCAGACAAATTCAGGTCACCTTTCCAGGGGACACTGGGGTTTTGAGAGGCTTTGGACTATCCAGGATTCCAGGTGCCCTTTGGAGCTGCAGCTGGGTCAAATGTTGTGAACTGAGTCTGCAGGTGATGTTATAGAGGAGGCTATTGGTGAGAAGTGTGCTGTAGTTTTTTATTGAGGAAATCTGCCAAGGTTTCCTCAGTGGTAGCATCAGCCTCTGGTTGAACACTGAGACTGACAAAAGCATAAGAAAGTTGTATCTATTACTGAAATTACTCTGCATGCCAGGACCATCTGCTGGAGTCATAGTCTTTGGTCTTTGAAGCAATGAGGAAATACCCAATTTTGAGTGAAGTTGTCTGTATTTGCATCTTGGCACAGAGTAGTGTACGAAAGGGAAACTGGCTTAGGATTGACTGGTCTCTGGAAAAGGGGATGGATGGAGGAAGCAGAAGGGACCCTCCATCCATTCTCTTTGGATGGATAAACTGATCCTGAGAAGCCTTGTGTGAATCCAAACTGCAGTCAGGCAGAGAGCATGGCAGGGGGGTGTGCTGCCATGAGGTCAGTGAGCCTCAGCACGTCTTCAGACTCATGCCAGGCTGTGGGATGGAAGCATCTGATGAGATTTTTTCCTGTTAGAAATCAATGCAGACATAGGCTTGGTCTTGTCTGTATATAATCTGAAACTGCCCCAGTAAATTGTATGATCCATGTAGGGCTTGTAATGGAGGTTTCTTTGTTGATCCAGAGACCTTGCAAATAGAAAGGTGAATAATTATATGTACTCTGTCAATTACCTCACTTTGGATCAGCTGATAGTCTACATATGAATTTGTAATGAATCCAGAATGAATCTTTGGCCTTTGCCTGAGTAAGTAGAGAAACATTACAGCCTGGACTTCACGAAAAATTTCTGAATTCATAAAAAAAATGATGACAGGATGTTGCATGAGTAATATCTGCTAGAAACTGAAAGGTTTGAAGTGGTCCCAAAGTCTTGGATTTCCATTATCACAGTGGTCCCCAGCTCCTATGAAGCTTGGGGCTCAGATACTCCAGCCAGCAGAAAACCCTAGAAGAATCCTCATTACCACATGAGTGGCAGAAAACTCAACAGCACAGAGGTCTTTGGTTTGCCCTTCCATTGAGAATTGGTAAAAAAATACCACAAATGTTTCTAATAAACATAAAAAAATTCAAGCTGAATGAACACAGTAAACAGGGGAGTATGAAACCTTTCTAAGGCAGCCACTGGACAGGAATGCTGCATTTCCCCAGCTCTTGGGGCTGGATGACTGCTCCTTGCTTAAGATTTTCCCTGGAACATTTCACGAAGATGTTTCCCATTTAAAATTAGATATCCTTTCACCAAATCCTTGTCTGAGGGATCAAGAAAAAAAAATGTTTGGAGGCCAATAATGCAGCTAAAATATTCATACATTCCTACCGTAGCAGAAAGCTCCCTAATCACAACAGCTACATGAAGCTGTATGTTGTGTCATTTAGGACTGATCGTGGGATCTGGCATTCAGAGTCTGTCACCAGTTTAGAGAAGTCTGTCTCAATCAGTGTCACTGCTGGCCACAGCCGCCTGTGTAGGTCGCTGTCAATCCAGCTGTCTTTGTTTTAAAATGCTGTTTTGTTTGGGGTTTTTTTGTTTCTCTTTTCTAGGGCAACTACCACATCAGTGTCAGGGTCTGATGCTGCCTCTTACTCAGACATAAGAGAGATTCACACAGGCTGCTCATCAGTGGTTTAGGATATTTCCCTAGATGAAAGTATCCCTTTCTAACACTCTTTCTCCAGGCTCCTGCAATGCTCAACAGAAAACATGTCTTTGCCAAGTTATCCCGACTGTGAATCTGAGCAGAGCAGCTGATGGCATATAAAAACCTCACTCATCCTGTATTCTCACCTTGCAAGCAGTAAAGTTTGCCTGTTAATTCACAAAGTTTCAGCTGTTTTTGCTCTTTATTGCGCTGTGCTGCAGCAGTGGTGACAGTGCTGGAGGGAGGTGGGAAGATGGGGAATGCTGCTATCTAAAGCAGACATTTAGAAAGGGCTGGGCCTCCTGCTAAAGCTCTTTTGCACATCTGTTGTTTGTGTCCCCTGCCTTTGCAGGGATGCACTGTGTCCCTGAATAGTGGCTGCAGCTTTGGTTATCTGCTGGATGAGACTTATTTCCAAAGCAAGGGGAGAGCAGGTTATTAGTAAAGCTACACTGGTGCTTTCATGTGGAATCACTGCACAGAGCTGTGGATAAGTACTACAACACAACAGGGTGTAGCTGGCAACTTAAATCTGATGTTGTGTGTATTTTTCTTCCCCAACCTGGCACCTTTCCCTCCAATTTAGCTGCAGAACAGAGAGAGCCTTTCCATGAGGTTATCTTTGGCTGAGTGTTGAGCCTGGGGTGCAGAGAATTGCAGGCACTTTCATGCTTATGTTTTCTCTGTTGAGTTTGGTCATGCTGTGATAGCATTTGGTGGAGGTGTGAGCAAGCAGCAGCCATGGGTCACAAAAAACCTGTATTTACTGTCAAAAGCAGAATTGGGGACACACTCTGCTTAAAAACAGGACAAAAACTTCATTACTGTCATTTACACAAGACATGCTTTCTGACCTCCAAGTCATGCCATACAGGCCAGGGGGCTCAGCCCCATCACTGAGTCTCACATTGTTATTTCCATGCTGCCATTTTGGGCAGAGGAACAAGTTCAGACAAAATAAAAATTGACCTCTGGCCGTTGCCTTGACCCGGCCCAAGGCAGTGCTTTCCTGCACTGTGAAAGGCTGTCCCAGCTTCATTTCCATGCTCCCTGGTGCCTCCTGGCCCGTCGGGGATGGGAACACCAGTGCCCCAGCACTGTGAGAAAGCTGCTCTTGACCTGAACCTGACCAGAAACAGGAAGTAATAGAAATCTCACACACACAAAAAAAAATCTTTTCTCCTGAGATCTTCAGCCAGAGGGTCAATTTCTGAACTCTCTCTTTCCCTGGTGTAACCACTGACTTTGTTTACACCAGTGTAATGAAGCAGAGCTTTAATTATGGAGGTTCCCCTACAGCTTTGCACAAGAGTTGAGCTTGAGTGTGTGTCCAAACCAAATCTACAGAGCTTTTGAGCTTCTCCCATCCCTAATTATTTGTGGGTTTTGGATATATACCAAGAAATTAGTTCACATCCATCTACAATTTTCTCTTTGTTTGATTGGCTTGAGGGCTGGAATTAAGAAAGAGAATTACCTAGAATAATGCCATCTGTATTCCACATAAAGAGAATCCAACCAGAAGCAACAATGCAATGTTTTTTAAATTGTATGATATGATAATACATAATGACATGCTGCACAAACTGACACATGGTTTCCACGAATACCAGTGAGGTTTCTCTTCAAGGAAAAAGTAATGAAATGGAGCAGATCTCAATCCAACCACAGCAGTACCAACCTGAGCATCCACCAGGGACATAATCAGAAATCACATACTCACTGCTGAGGAGCTATAATTAAACTAGATTTAATTTTAATGGAAATTCTTCCAGAAAAAAAAAAAATACCCATGTTCCCCACCCCCATCCCCTCTAATGTTGTTCCACTGTTCCGGGCTTTATGGAAATAGTTACAGGATTCATGTGTTTTGCAACCCCAAATGTTTTCAAAACAAATAGAACATCTTAAAAAATGAAATTAATAAATCTTTTACATTCATACTCAAAAGTCAGTCATGCTGAGGTTGTGTGGGTTCATCAGCATCAGATGCTTCCTGCCGGCTGGTGCCTCCACCCAACACATGTTTTAAATAATAATCAAGTTCAGCCTTTGCAATTATATTTTTGACTTAATGCTGTTGTATGGTAATGGCTCTTTTATCCTACCTTTATCTCTCAACTTTATGTCAGACAGTACTACTCCTATCTAGGGATGTGAAAACCTGATAACTTTAAGAGGATTTATACTGACAAAATGTGCTTTATTAGTTTGGATTTGTTTTATTAGTATCCTGCAGTTTGATTAGGACTAGGAAGCAGTCAGGATATTGTTTGCCCAAGCAGAGAGAAAATAACACCAAGCAGAAAGTTAAATATATATCCATTTATTGGGCTGGTGTTCTCACAAGCACACCAGCTCTTCCTGTGCCTCAGCCCCTTTATTTACAAAGGGCACAGGCCTCTTGGAGATGTAAAACAGAAACCCAGAGCAGATTCTGCAGTGCAAACATATGCAGCTCAGCTAAGCCTTCCACAGAGGGATCACCCAGACCACTGGTGGTTTCTGCAGCCTGGTCATGTCCCTACAGTGGTGCTTGAAGGTGCCCCAGTGCCCAGTGTGGGGCTGTCCCTGGAATAATGTCCCTCTGGGGCCACTTCCCCAAATCCTCTACCTCTTTCACATTTTCCTCCATGGCCACACTTGGGCACACTGTGATCAGATCAGGCATAACCCCTGTCCCTGCACACCTGGGGAAGGGAAGGCACAGATTCTGTGCTGCTCTCCCCAAACTCAGCCACCTTCCTCCTGGGACAGGTTTTGCAACCCTTCCCGGGGGAAGGCTGGGCAAACCTACCTGGCAGCAACACCCCGTAAAGTGTCTCTGTGTAGAAGTGATGAGGTGTTGCTCAGAAATATCTGGTTACTTTCTCCTTGGGATAAATTATCTCAGGCTGAGTTAGGTGCTGCTGTGTGTGGCAGTCAAACCAAGCAGGTTGAAGCCAGGCTGGGTGTCATGCCACTGCAGCCCTGGGATGGTCCCTCTGCCCTGGGTGCTCTGGGATGCCCATCAGAGAGGGTTCTCTGCTGGGGAGAGGGGGTCAGGCGTGCTCCTGACCACTGACAGCGAGGCTGGCATCTGTAGGACTAAGAAATGTGGCTGAATATATTCCTACATGTGATAGGTGCATGGAAAACCCATTTTTTAATTTTTGGCAGAAAGGAATTGGAATGCAACTGGGCAAGCTACAGACCCATGCTCGCCCTGCCAACTTTTGTAATAATAGGAAGCTAGTTACAGTAAACAGTGGTAAATAACACACTCATGAAATCCAGCAGGGAATAAATGATTTGTTCTTATATAGGAAAACAAAAAAGGAGACAGTGCTTTATTTTTTAATATTGTTGTACTCCACCCACACTGTCTCCAGTATATCCCATAACAGTGTTGGCTTTTGAGAAAAATGCATATAATGACTGGACTCAGCCTTCTTGAACAGAAGCATGACTAGATAATAAAACAAAGATGCTGGCTTACCAAAAAATTCACATTCAACTCTTTGCAATACATTCATTCACCACTCACTTTCTCAATTTTTACAGGGAGAAAGAGTTTGGTGACTGGATTTATTCCTGATTTGTGAGAATGAAAACAGAAAGAGCACAATGCTCTTTCTCTCTGTGCCCAATATATGCAGTACATTACTTACAAAATATTTATCTTTTTTTCTTCCCACCCACTACTTTGTTACATTCATCACTGCCTGGGAGGAGAGGTAGAAGACACATCAGATATATGAAGATTGGAAAGAATGTTTACTTGAGGGAGATTTGTTTTAAGTTATGAAACAGACTTAAAAAAACCTACTTTCCGATATTTTTCTGGAAGTAAACAACTTTAGTTGTGCTAATAGATTATTCCAGTGCCCATAAAGGGTCTGTTGCCTCTTCTACTATGAGCTATTTTTAAACTTAGAAAGCTTTTAGGCTCTCTTGCTCAAGTGTAAGCCTGCAACTTTTTCTCATATCCCCCATGGACAAGGAGAAGAGTTTATTCCCTGCCCCTCAGAAACAGCATTTTACATGTTTGATGTCTCCTGTTTCCCCCTGACTAGTCCCAGTTCTCTCTGCCCCTCATCTCCCAGACCTATTTCTGGTGTCCACTGGATTGTTTCCCATCAGTCCTCATTCATTTGTGCACCATGCTGAAGACAGGGTGATGATGCTGAAGCCAAGCTTTCCCCTGAGCATGACTGCTCTTTTTCCATGGCAGGGTGAATTCTGTCACAGCTGCCTCGTGACCCCTCCCCATAAATCAGAAGAAATCAGAGTAAGACAGCAGAATTTGGGCACCAGGAATACACAGTCCTGCTCTAGGCAGGACTAGTGGCCGGATGCATGGTGGGACCATATCTGAGGACATGGAGCTGGTTTGAATTCAGCAGATTGGCCTTTCCTTCAGGCTGGACTTCTGTCTGAGCACTAAAGTGGCAGTCTTGAAAGTACTCAAAGTTGCACTGCAACTGCATTGCAACTTCTACTGCATTGCAAGTAGAAGAAGCCTCTTCTGCTTCTCCTTCTAATTTAGCCACGCTGTTGCAGCCAGGGTCTGATCTGAAAACATGTCCTTCCTGTGAGGCTCAGACCACAAAACTGACTGCTTGCCACGTTCCCCTGTTGTTTTTTTCCTTGAATCGATGTATGAATCTAGTTTATCACATCCAGCCCTGCATTAAATATGCTCAGTGTTTGAGCAATCTATGAAGTCACAAGCTTCCCATGGAGAGTTTTTCTTCGCTTCATCTGGAAACCAACAACTCATACAAGTGTACACAGCATGGTCCCCAAAAGGTCCTTCCTTGTCACCTCTGGAAAATTTTGCTACTTCTTGGTTGAGCTCTTTCACACAGAAACGTGTGGTGTCAGTGGGGAGGGCAGGTCACATTGCTGAGCCCCAGGCTCCCAGTGTGCTTCTGCAAATCAGGCAGTGGAAATTCTGCTGAGGTATTTCCTCACAGTGCTCTCCTGGGCTCTTCCCAAAAAACAGGGGAGAAGGCTGGAAGGTGGGGAGATGATACTGCTGTGGTGGGTGGGGGCACTGCCCTTGCTGCTGCAGAGGATACAGTCACTTACTGGAAGAGGGGGTGAAATGTTGGCTGTAGTAAAGGGAAAAACCCTTTGGGTCTGGGATTGCATCCAGGTCATGTAGACAGTGGATCAAAAGGAGCAGTCAGGTCACTCTGTGCCTCACCATCCACTTGGAGAAAGAGCAGAGCAAGGCAGACAAGGGTGGCTGAGCACTGCCAGAAAATCCCTGTGTCCCCTCTTAGCTGTCCATGAGTTCTGTCCCATCACAGCAGTGCTTCCCAGCACTGTGGTGTGCTCTGGGCGTGCTCCCTTCCCTCAGCTCCCATCAGGACCATGTACTGACCCCACAGGTAACTGATCTCCCATTGTATGAGGCACAGGAGACAGAATAATAAATAAATAAATAATAAATAATTCAGAAATAATCTTTTCTCACATAAAAATCCATGTTCCTGGGGAAAAGTACACAAAGCTAAGGCCAGGAATAATCTGTTCAATTCCAGCAAAAGCTCCAATTCCCCTCTTCTTTTGTGTAAGTCACAGACTCCCTTTTCTCCTCCCATAACAATGTCATGCATAATAAAAACAGGGCTTCCTCTGAAAATCTTTTGTTTTCCAAAAATATGAAGAGTTCCAGGGAGAGTCTCCAAGATCAATTTGCTATCTGATTCCAAACAGAGCTGAACAAAATCTCTGGTTTTCTCCACTGCCAAATATTTGTGGTGACATGCAGGATCTGCCCCTAATGTCAGCAGGAATATCAACAAAACATTTCCAGCATGTTTTCACAAATTTGCCATCAGTTCCCAGGCCATTTGGTGAAACTCTACAGACGTCATGGGTTGACTTTGTTAAAACCATCCATGCAGTTTTAAAGAAAATAGCATCTGATGACTTCCCACCACCTTTCTTGTCTTTTTACAGACTCTTAAAATACTATGTGATTCCTTCAAAATGTTCAAATAATCACTCCTGCTTTGATTATAAACAAAGAAGACTTTAATTTGTCTCTCTAGCCAAATTCAGGAAAATCAGATCCCACTGCTCAGTTGGAGAGAGAAAGACAAACAAATGTAATGAAGCCAGGCAGCTGAAAAAAAAAAAAAAAAAAAAAGCAGCACTGATTAATGGAGAAAAACAACTCACATTGTATTTTTTTTTTAATCCCAATTGTCCTTCTCCCAACAGCCTAAATACAAGACAAAAGTGAAAGTGCAACTACTCATCTCCTGTGCTCCTTTCCTGCCAAGGCACCTGCCTGGGGTGGTGGAGCCTTTCCCCTTGGTTGTGGGTGCTCCTCCAGCCTGGGTGGTGCCACTGCCTCCAATGCAGGAGCTTTCCAAGGCAGCAGCAGCTGCTGCGGGTACATTTTAGGTGATGCTCAGACCAGCTGATGCCCCTTGTTCACTCCCACCTTTGGGAAAATGCACTCTGCATCTCCTTCCCAAATGTGGACTGGTAGGAGGTGAGATTGATGGGAAAAGGATGCTGAAGTAAATCAGCTGCTCCTAATCTTAGGAGAGACTGAGCAGGGACACCATCCCTCCCTCCCCAGCTCTATGTCTGGTCCCCGTCTGTGTGATTTGCCCACAATGTGCTTAGCAGTTTCCCCAAAGATGCTCCCTGGAAATCATAGAATCCTAGAATGATTTGGGTTGGAAAGAACCTGAAAGTTCTTATTCCAACCCTGCCACAGGTAGAGATCTCACTTAGTAGATCAGATTTTTCAATGCCACATCCAACCTGAACCTGGACATTTCCAGGGATGAAGCAACGACAACTCTGGGCAACAGAAAAGCTGCCATGGTTTCAGGAATGTTTTCAGGGTGGGATTTTACCACTTCAAGGTCTCTTTCTACAGAGACTCCCCTAGTTTGTAACTAATTTTTAATGGTTTTGTTGCCACAAGTGGTCCAGCCTCTTACAGACTTGAGCCTAAGAAATTTCAGTTTAAGGGAAAGCACATGTAGGAAGTTTACAGATCCCCTAATGATTTCAAATATCACTTATATCACTCTAGAAGACACCAGGTCCATAAGAGATAATGTAAACCTCTTCCTTGCTGCAGTTTTTCTTGAGATACAGCTAAATGCTGCAGACACATTACTGTGACTTGAATGCATATAATAGGTATTTGTGCATGCAAATGGCCGGTTATATGTGAGCAAGTAATTACCTGATTTGCATGCCCAGACATGGTAATTCAAATGTAAATTAGCTGTGCAGTTGCAGATATACTTTGCATGTATAGCTGCCTATTTATAAAAATATGTATATTTTTGTCCAGCCAAAAGGGCCTTTTACCCCTGCTCCAAATGAGACATAAGTGGGCATTAAGTGGCACATGCTCACATCTGCCCAGGGGTGAATGTCATCAGTCTGAATATATTTGTGAGAGCTGCTCTGCCCAAACTGGAGCCCAACTTTATTTATAGAAAACAGCCACAAAGGGTTTCTGTCTGACGCCCACCAAAATCAATGCAAGTCTTTCTGATGACTTCAATGGGCTTTGAATCAGGCCCAGATGGAGCAAAGATATTTCTTAAATTATTTTTAATGGAGGAAGTGTCGTGCACAAATATGTGAATAGATTAGCAGGGAGATCTGCAGGTCTCTGTAAAGAGGTGCTGATTATACAGCTGCATGTTCATGGCTTTAAAGTTCCCTTATCAAAACCTGTGAAATTATTTTGATGATGCAGAAATCAATAAAATATTTACTTAGAGGAACATTTTGCACCTGCATTTGCCAACTTCAAAACCAAAGTAACACATGAACCACGATTATATTTTCTGAAGTTAGTAATGATGTGTTTTTCTCTACAACACTATTGGTATATGCAAATAATTACTTTTTTTTTCTTTTTGATACAATTTCATTATTTGCATTGCTAGTAGTGGTTCACCAATAAAGGCGAACATCACATTAGGATTCATGACAGTTTTCACATTGTATTATCAATATGTGGAAATAATTGTCTGCTCCGGGATTAAATTACATTATTGTGTATCTTTTTCATGCCTAATAAATAATGATGGATGGCTTTTATTTTCATCACCACCTGCAACCATTTAGTCACCCCTTGATTGTTGAAGATAAAATAATAAAAAGCAAGTGTTATGTTGCAAGCAAAAGAATGCAGTCAAAACAGTTGCATGCCTCGTGTCTCTGTCTACCTTTTTGCAGTCCCTAAAGAGTAATAGTTGGTGTTCTGGGAAGGCTGGCAACCTGCAAACTGGCAAACAGTTCTCATAAATTGGGCAAGGGGGAAAAATGTGGAAAACCTTTTTTTTCTCGTAAAACAATAATTATTTCTTAGCGCATGATTCTTAATCTGAAAATTAGGTTTTTGTTCTGCTGTGCAAATCAGTTACATGCAATTAGAATGCAAAGCAGAGGCACATTCTCAGTGTTTAGCCCTTTTAAATAGAAATGAAAACAGCCTGCAAATTGTTCCAAAGTTGAAAATGCATGCTAGGTAATTTTGAAATTCAAAGAAATAAAGCCATGCGTAATAAAAAGCCCACTCTAGCTCATTACATTTTATTTTAAATTGCCAATTGTGAAGCTTTATAATAAAAATAGATGTTGCATATTTTGAAAAACTGTGAGGCTCTTTGCCAGTGTTGACATATTTATACACAGGCACACGGATCCACATGTGCACACACAGAGTCCCAGTGCATGTCACTTTTTACATGATCATCTTTTCTACTAGGTCAAGTGTAATCTTGAAATTGTTAGAACTCCTACCTGCACATTCTGATCCAGAAACTCTTTAAAGCTGAAAACAAATGGAGTTGACATTTTTAGTTAAAGCTTACATTAGCTGTTGTCACAAGTCTTTAATCACACTCACCCTCTTCACATATCTGGTATTGTTAGCTTGGGCCGCCCTGTGTGGAGTGCCATAGGAGCCTTTTAAAAATAGCACAGCAATATTTAGAATGGAAAGTTATTGCTGGATAATTTCATTAACTGCCAGTGTATCAAACTGAGCTCAAGACAAAGTTGTCGTCTTTCTTTTTTTTTTTTTAAACAAAATATTCAGTTCTGAGTCAAAGGTTTATTCTCTGTGTGCAGTTTCACATGCTTGGCTCTATTATCTTTAAATCACAAGATGACAATCTTCTCAGGCATACCAGAGAGTCAACCAAAATCCAACAGTAATAGATAATCCTATCAAATGTCAAGATACTGAGGAGACGCGGTTTGAAAAATAGGCCAACAGTCCATTACTTGATTTACCTTGAGAGGATGTTAACATTTCTGTAGCCTGCCTTCAACAGGGTGTACTTACTCTGCGTTACTAAATTGTTTAAAAGCGTGTTTCAAGCATTTACAACTATTTCTGTTGTTTGTATTTAAATATATACTTTGAATTTTCCATCTTCTACCAGCAGTGCTGCCTATCTGGGGAGGTCCCAGCTGGCTGAAAGTGAGCAAATGTGGCACCCCTCTAAAGGAAGGGTCAGAAGGAGTCAGGCCTGTTTAATACCTTTATTGATGATGTGGATGAGGGGATTGAGGGCACTCTCAGTCAGTTTGCAGATGACTCCATGTTGGGTGGGGGGTATTGACGTGCTGGAGGGCAGGAAGGGTCTGCAGGGGGATGTGGACAGGCTGGATCAATTGGCCAAGGCTAATTGTGGGAGGTTTAACCAGACTTGGCAGTGCTAGGTGAATGGCTGGACTTGATGGTCTAAAAGGTCTTTTCCAACCTAAACTATTCTGTGAGTCTGTATAAGTAGAAAGCGCTGTTTAAAATGAATGCTTTTCCTTCAGAGAATAATTGCTTGATGTAGCCCTCTTCCTCAAACACAAAATACCAACAAAATAATCCACTTACTAGCCCATATATATGAAAGAAATTAGAAATTAACTTTACTAATAGGTAG
The DNA here is from genome assembly GCA_037013685.1 of Acridotheres tristis. NCBI lineage: Eukaryota > Metazoa > Chordata > Aves > Passeriformes > Sturnidae > Acridotheres > Acridotheres tristis. Next base: position 4,330,227 of record CM072899.1, on the reverse strand, counting down.
TGAGTGGAATTTCTTGTGGAGTCCCCTCTCTTGACCTATGGAAATGCCTCAACCACAGAAAATTATCCTCAGAAATCATAAGCAGGGACTCAAAGGGCAGTCCTGAGTGCAGATGTGCTTGGACTGCTCCATTCCACACACCTTGAACACATCAACTCTTGCCCACAGCACAACTCAACATATTAAAGCTCCTCTGTAGAGAGATGCTGTACGAAAAGCTGTGTCAAACAGAAGAAATTGTACTGGGGAAATTCCCCAAAATTTGAATTGGCAAAAAAGAGACTATCCTGGAAAACCTTCCCATCTGGATTGCTGGTGCACTGGAAGTTCAAACAGAGGATCCTCTGCTGACACCTTTCCTTGCCCATTTTGCTCAGCCACAGCACTACCAGTGGTGCCTACAGAAAGCAAAGGAAAGGGAGAAATTGGGGTCAAAAATAACACCTTCCCTGATAACATTCCCATTAGCTACAGCAGTTGCAATACATTAGTTGACATTATTCCTTTGACATATTTGCAGTCCTTTTACAGTCAGTCAGTACAAAGCAGCCACATTTTTCCTGCCTGGCACTTTCAGTTGAAAACCACGCCTTGTTACACATGCACACACATACACACGGAGCAAAGGGCTGACTACAGCTGAGGCTTTTCCTTCTCATGCCCGGACAGATGCTCCCTGGGACAGGATGAAATCCTGCAGCCCCAGAGCTGGAGCTGCAGGGCTGACACCAGTGCCAGGCTGCAGGCAGCTGCATGACTGCGCCTTGCAGAATTTTACTGCCCTCTCCAAAAAAAATCATTCAATTCCAAGTGATAAATAAACACTCTCCAAGTTCTGCCTGCAGCTGGAGGCAATCACTATCTTTCTCATCTCTGTGCTCCATCCATGCCTCCATCAATAGAGGTAATTTTCAGACTCAGTTCATTAACACCGAGCTGTTGATGGAGCTGTAAACACTCCACCCCGCTGTCGTTTCAAGCCTGTGACCAACTATTCTTTTCTGTTTAGCTGACCTGCCGTGGCATTTAAGATGAAAAATATTTGTTCTAAATTCACAGCAGTTGCTCTGGTCTCTGAAGAGGGCTGACACTTATTCTGACATCCAAAAGCACCACAGAGCCAAAAGGGAAGTAAACTTTTTTTTGTCCAGGGTTCTGCAGAGAGGGTGGGATATGTGGCAGCTTGGAATACCATGAGACAAAGGCAATGTCATGTTCGGCTTCAAATGAGGGTTCCTGCTTGTAAAACATACACACACATCACATAAACAGGCATCAAGATAAGGAAATTACAAGAAGGCAGAAGGAAAACTGGTTTAGCCAGCAGATGTCCCAGTGAGGAGAGGGGACACTGTCCCATGTGCACACAATAGATACAAAATCCTACCACACAGGCAGGTTTGGGAGTGCTTGATACCTTGATGGATGGTTTGGACCGTGGTCTAACTGGTGCAAGAAAGAAGAAATGAGCTTATGCCATGGCCCAGCCTGATTTCTGCACTGCTGGAGGACATTGTTGATGGGCAAAGACACCCTGGGATATTTCCTTCTGTCCCACAGTTCTTCAGGACATTTTGACCCAGGTGCCAGCATGTGTCAGGCCATGGTTTGCAGACTGTCTGTTCACAAGCTCAGCAAGAGCCAAGTGGGGAGATAGACAGCACATACCCACAATGAGCCAAATTAGTCCCTAGGGATAGGTTATTTCAGTAAATAGAATGACCTGGCTGCACATGAAATTATGTCTCTGCTCTCATCAGTGTTGTCAGTTCCTTCACCCCAAGGCTGGCAGAGTCACCCATGCTGGAGGCAGGGGAATGGTTACAGAGAGCAGTGGTTCCAGAACTGCAGTCCCCATGTTTCTGAAGGCTCTGTCGTGGTCATGGTATATATAACTCTGTATGGAATTCTCATATTTTACAGGCATAAATGAATCTGCATGCTGAGGTGCAGCAAGTGGCAGAAGCATCCCCAGAACACTGTAAAAAAATCCACGTTCCTGCTTCCGAGAGAGGATGTGCTGCCTGGCCCAAGGGAAGCTCTCTGCACTCAAGGAACCAGCCACCAAGCTTTTTTGACAATTTTACACGGTACACAAGAGGGAACTCTGCCTTGGGCAGGTAAGGCTTGAAGTTTTCATTCTGTTTTTCCTCTTCTTGACTTTGACTTGATTAAAATCAACCTGAGGTGGAAGGGCCAAGGGATATTCACCTTCACCCTGCAGATATGGAACAGATAGCTGGCCCTGGCAGTGCCTTCCCCTGTAGTTGTGTGCACCAGACCCACCAAGAAAGAAAACAGCAGCAAGAACCACACAGCCTCAGTGCTGTTGAGAAGTAGATGTCTCTAAAAGGGTAAGAATATGGCTCAGGGATCTTGTAATTCGGGGTGAACTGAATCTGCACAGTTTAATGAAAATGGCTATCATCCACATTTTGTTTTCTTTATAAACATTTGCAGAGTGTCAGTAGCCAATCTAAATGTCTCAGCAGACAAGTACATACTGTACTTTGCCTCTTTTTTTCTGGAGTGCTGGAGAAAACATGTGAGCTGGAGCCAGCTGATGTGCTCTCCATGGGTCTCAAGGGCAAACTCCTTCAAACTGAGAATGATCTTCATGTCCTTTCCAAACTCATTTTGTGCTCTTTTTATTACCTCTTCAGAGGTTCATCAAGCCATTCCTGCTCCCCATCATGCTCAGGGACATTTTCTTTGCCAGCCAGCTCAGGAGAGTTCATGACCACATGAGGCACAGCCTGGCTCCTGAGGTGTCTAACAACATCTTGGAATGAATTGTGCCTGGGCCCAGGAAGGATTTGGGAACAAACTCTTCTTTGCAGGGCTATTGCCGATTTCGCTTTTCATTGATGTTTCCCTCTTTGAGATGAGGATCATCTTGTCTGGAGAGAGGGCAGTGAGTGTGTGGAGGTAGTGGAAGCTCTGGCTGCAGGGCTGTGCAGGCTCAGCTGTGAGAGAGCAGGCAGCTCCTACAACAGCCTCGTTATTGGAAGGTGAGCCTAACAAACCTGCTGTCAGATGATCTCTTGTCTCTTTAAAGCAAAGGTAAAGGATCTAAGAAAGCTCTTTCTTGCTCATTCTTTGGACAGAGACATTTAGATTGAGTGCCGCGGCTCTCCCTCACTACAAAGACTACAAAGGTATTTTTATCTCAATTAGAAAGTTTTGCTGCCCTACTTTCTGGCGAGCCCTTGTCCAGCCAGCCTGTCATCTCAGGCATCATTCAGGCCCCCTCAGAACCAGACCAGCTGGTTTCAAAGCAGCCTTGGCACTGTGCTACCCAAGGGCTCCCATGCTCCGGACTGAGTGGGAGCATCAGCCTTCAGAGACCAGTTTGAGAAGGTCCTCACTGACACGAAGAGACCAGAGCAAGAAGAGACCCTGTGCTTCCCCTGGAGGCTTTGTCACCCTGCCACACAGAGGGACAGCCTCGCTCCCCACTCTGTCAGCATATGCCAGCCAAGGGCCTGCCACTTGTTTCTCCAGGCTAGTGCAGGCAGAGCAGCCCAATTCATTGTGACAGAGCAGTTAAGTAAGTGGCACAGATTTCACATGTCAGCCCTTGCCTGCCTAATCCCAGAGCTATCCCACAGCAAGTGACTGGTGAGGAGCTCCAGCAGCGTGCACAGGCAGTACTTAGTACACTTCAGAACACGTGCTGCTAAACTAAGTGTTGTGCTGCTCTGTTTTCCACTGCCTGCATCCAAACTCAAAGGACTTCACATGCGTGCAAACCTGGAGACAGGCTAGAACAAGCTTCCCAAAGTAGTCTTCTGCAAAAGCTTACGTGTATTTGTGTTTGCTGATTTTCATATCTGTCAGGGGTAATTGCATTTCAATTTTACACAGTAACATAGTTGGCTGATTATTTTTTAATAAAAGGAAAAACCTATTTTCCTCATTGTCATGCTTAGCTCTGCTTTCTTGAGTAGTTATGAAAAGAAAATTTTTAGCAGAGTTTCCTTAGCATTTTAGCTGGGAAAGTGTCAAGGTTTCAGTAGGTTGGGAAATATCTTTATTTAGCTGACTCTTGCTATTGTGATATTTTTCAGGGCCCTGAAGGTAAGGCTTATCAATGCTGACCAGCCTCACCTGGTGCCTCCACCCCCTCCAGCAGACCTGAGAGCCCATTTAAGCTCACCTAGGGAAATCTGCTCCTTTTTGTGAGCTGTGCTGGGGGATGCTGGTCTTCAGCCAGGGGATGGACACACTCATCCTGACCACCCACTAACTTCCAGCCTGACCTTCCTGTGATGCTGCCTTATGACCTGGACCCCATCTGCAGGACTGCCTGCTCCTCTCACTCAGGTACTGGAGAAAGGAGCTGGGACTCATGGGGGGACCCCACCCCACCATGGCAGTGGGGTATGATGTTCCTGTTGGAGTTTCTCCCCTAGGGAAAGGGCAGACCTCACTCTCCCTGACAATATCCAGAGGCATAATAACCCCTGTAGCCTCACTCTGCTCCTGGGGAGGATGAGGTGCTGCTGCTCTCACTTTGCATACAGGGGAAGTGAAGCACAGATCTCATGGGTGTGCCACTGGAGCTGGAGACGTGAGAGGGAAAGAATTAGAAGAAATGACTCATGGCAACTCCCTTGCACCAGTGGTGGTGGTGCAACTGGTTCTGGCTTCTGGATACAGTTAAACCAGACATTTCATGAGTGCCAATTGCTGTGTTGTTTACAGTAAATGGGATTGGGTAAATAAAGCAACTGTAAAAACTTCCAGTAAAAATGAGAAGTCAAGCTGCATGCCAGAGTAGTAAAAGGATGTTTGTGTTGCCAGTGTCCAAAAGCTTCTGCAGTGGGCATTCAGCTACCAGAACAATAGTTGTCACTGCATTGCCTTTGCTGAAAGAACAGCTATGAAGGCAGGATGCATCACACATACACAGCTCATGTGAAATTTAGTGTTGCTGTTGATGATACTGTAACATCCATGCTATAGGAATGGATGCTGAGCTGTGTTAGCCAAAGCTAAGTAACTCCTAGATCATATTATTATCAATGAATAAGTCAAAAGAAAGAAGCTGAGAGTAACTTTCCCCTCAGAAATGTCACACCACAAATGATGCAACATGCACAGTGGGGTGCCAGCATGATCCCATCCCCATGAGGTCATGGTTTTCTACCTCTACACTGTTCTTAACATTAGTTCATCAGTCCAAAATCTTCTACCAGTCAGTTGCTGAAGTCCTTGAGTATTTCCTGATGTAGTGTGTTGAAAACATCCCTTCCTTTTTCTTTTACTGGGACACTGGCAGAGGATATGGAGAGGTACCACTGTGATTTCCCTGCTGGCTGCTTTGGAGAGGGGCACAGGGCTGGAGAAGTGCTTGGTTTCAGTTGGGATGGTTGCTTTTCTTACCAAAGAGGAATTTGCTGCTGTTCTACACGTACTCTCAGTAAATCCACAAACCACAGTCCTGGAAGTTAAGGTATCAGACTTGTCATTTTTGGAGGAATGCATTTTTATATGATGGTATGACATGAAATTCCTGTTCCATGCAGTCATCATGTCCACCTTGAGAACAGATACTTTCAAATTTACTTATAGGTTCTTATATCCTCTTTCATCCAAGTTTTTCCCTCCTTCAGAAGAGGAGGAAAATGCTGCTCTTATAAAGTTACTGAGAAACCTAACCACTTCTAGTGCTTCTAACATCTCAGCATATGATATTTTAGAATTGAAGCAAAACATGGCCCAAAGGATGTTCATTTGTGCCTGATGCTGTGGACAGAAAGCCTGTGGGAATCTTTGCATCCTTTGTACCGGGATTATTTGTTTTGCTTCAATAGATTTGGGATTTTTTGGACATAAAAATTATTCTTTTGTGTAAAGTTGTGCTTCCACCATCATTTCAAATCTGATTTATGGATAGGTACCGACAAATATTCTGATTTCACTAAAAAGTGACAAAAAGTGCATCCAGGATTTTTTCTTAGATTTTCCTGTGCACATTTCTGATTTTCTTCCTTGTTAATGGATTTAAGCAGGAGTGTCAAGAAAGATCTTCCTGATATCATGTGGTTCTAACTCAAAAGGTGCAGAGACATCTTAAAAGTTTGTTGTTCTTCAGATTAGGACTTCCATTTGTTGGACTCTGATCAAGTCAGTAAGAGTTTTTTCCTTAGCAAAAGAACATAAACTCTTATTTTGACAGATGCAAAAGCTTTCTCAGCCTTCAGGCTTCCCTATTGTAAAGCCCAATTGCATTAGGTAAATTAGGAGAGCTAAAAGAAAATAAGCATCACATTTTAAAGGAGTACAAAGCAGAACAAAAGAATAAATTGTTACTTTGCATAAGTTAATATTTAAGGAGCACATCTCAGGCAAGGCAAAGCCATGATCAACACCAAAGCAGAATCTCCCTTAAACTTTTTAGTGAAGAAATTAATAGAAGCCTTGTGCTTTTCTGAAATGTTTATGTTTTGGTTGTGTTAATATTCTTTCCATGATGGTGTCTACGTGAGAACTGGAGATAAAATAAGACAGATGTACTGACCATGGTTACCAAGGGAGCAGTTTCCTTAGCAATGGCAAAGCAGTTGTCAAAGCAGTCAATGTTCCCTCTCTCTCTCACATGACTTGTTTTTACTAGTTTGCATAGCTTGGTTACACAAACAGCTCATCATAAACCTCTCCCAAATTTCCAGGCACAGGCAAACAAGGCCTAGGTGGGTCATTCATCAGAGGATCCCAACCTGGTTTCAGTTCAGTTTCTACATGAACCTCCTCTTCTTCTTTATAATTTTTCATAAAACATTTGCCATCTAAAGAGCATGAAAGTCATCCAAATGGAAACATAACCACATAGTGCACATTCAGATAAAAAGATATGGAGGTGGTTGAGTAGCATAAAATTGCCACCTGTCCAAAGCACCAGTCCCTCCCTGTTAAGGATAAAGATGGCAGCTAAAATCATCCCTATAAATAGGTCTTGTAACTGCCTCCATGAAATGGTTATTATCTGAGAATGGAAGGCAGTATGATCCCATCTTCCTCATTGAGGCTGAAGAGTGGATTATGCTGCACTATAACACTTATCACTCTCTGTGGGTGCTTCTGGTGGTGGCCATAAGTGTGTGAGGTCCCTGGGCCACATCCAGAATGGCCCAGCTGAGGCCATTACCCAGCAGGCAGCCACCTCCACCCTCTCCACATCCTCCCTCCCAGAGCACATCAGGCTCCCAGGGACAGCAAGGAGGTGAGATGGGCTGATGTTGCTGGATGGAAGGTATCAGCTCTAAAAGAATGGTTGATCTCATAAACTACTTGGAATACCCTGTTATATGTAGCTCTAGGCACAGCAACCACCAAACCCAAAGTTATTCAACCTGAGTAGAATACCAGAAACATCAAGGCAATGATGAAACTCTTTCCCAGTCTGTATTTAAGTTAAGCAGTTCATTTTGATCAAAATGTGATTAAAAGTGTTGTGTCAGTAACCCAATAATGCAGAGACAGATCTGTGCTGTAGTGCTGGCTGCAAGAGGTGCAGTCTTCTGGTAACTGGTGTTAGGAAACAAGTGTTTCCCTCCCTCTGTTTCCAAACAAGGGCTAAACTGTTTCATACCAAATAGATCTCAATCCCTCTATAAAGACATTTCCAGGGAATTCCTAGATGCAGGCTATCAAGGGGCACTTTTAAAGTAGTAAATGCTTCTATGAAAAGCAATATTAATATAACCCAGTACTATGAATTGGAGTGTCACATATAGAGAAAATACTGACTAGACCACTTCTGGATTAGTTCTAGGTTGAAAAATGCCATCTTGATGTCATTGCTATGATCTGCTATCTAGAAACATTTGCTATCAAATAACACATGAGAATTTTCTGATAATTCAGCTACTCCGTGTGTATTTTTTTTTTCCAACCCATGGCTAAAACTCATTCATACTCATTTTCCAACACATCCTTATTTACTGCCTGCAACAAGTATGGATTTTCTTTCAGGTTGACTGGAATTCAATGAGACACTGATAAAGAGAAAGGAAAGTGTGGGGTGTGTGCACACAGAGCAGCTGAATGCTGCTCCTCCCCTCTCACAGCTCAGTGCCATGGGGTAGGTTACTGCTACATCTGTGCTCCTCCCTGAGGCTTCCACTCCATGACTATAATGCTCATGCTGCACTGCTCCAGGCAAAGTTAGGAGTTTTCTGGGGCTTTGTTTACAAATACTTCCAGCAGGAATCTGACACCTTAGACAGGAAGGCACAGAGCAAGCTGGGAATGCAGTATCAGGTAGAAGTGTTGCTGGCCTCTGAGGTGACTCCTGTGTCCTTGCTTACAGCTCCTGGGCAGGGAGGGGGAGCAGGGAGAGGGTTGGGAGCACTGTGACATCTATGAATGCTGTAAGCAAAACCTGTCTCTCATCTGCCCTATTAGGAAAGCTGCATGGAAAGGGAGAGGAAAGGCTGTGGCATATTTCTTAGTTATTTCCTCTATTCCACATTAAGGCAGTTTCAGATTCAGAGAATCTTACAGTCCTTGAACTCAATAAATCTACACAATTCTTGTGAAAAACAGTATTTTTGTGTCAAGAAACACAAGGGACAAAAGAGGAGGGAAAGGTAAAAGCTACATAAAATTAAATCATGTTCAAAAATGAGACACTTCTTCCTTTAGAGGAAATAGGGGAAGCTCTTTATTCTGCTGTGCAAAAAATATAAATGTGCAACTTTCTTTTAAAAGTTCTTGGGAATGGGGGAAGGAAAGGGGGAAAGTGTGAGCAGTGGCAGCCACCCAGCTGATGGAAGAAGGCAGCAACAGGAAGGACTCAGATTGCTTCTGCAAAAAGGAAGTTTGCAGTTTCACTTGTAGGAGGAGCACATCCTGAGGCCAACCACAGCCCTGAGTCATGTCAAAATCCCATAGCATGTATGGCCACACTTCCATCCCCTCCACAGCTCTTTTACCTCAAACCTCAAAGACGAGCTGATGAAAAGGCAGAGGTGTGAGTCACCTGGGTGTGCAGTTTTGCCAGGACAGTGCTTGGTCCCCATGTCCCAGCCCCAGCCCTGCCAGTCCCTCATTCAGCAACCCCTCAACCACCCCAGTTACCAAAGTGCCAGCTGTGCAGTTCACTTGCCTCTGGCTGAGCTGATTTTTCACCATTACGGTCCCAACCACCTGCTGTGCATTGGATGTAACTTTTCAATTAACATTCCCTGAGGATTTGTCACCTTCCCTGTGTGCTGCAGCCCCAGCCATTCCCACACCCAGCACCCCTGGGCCGTGTAAACCTCCTGCACAAACACATCAGGCACAGCTGTAATGGCACCCACCTACATCCCTCTGGTTAGAGGCGTGTAAACATGCCTGTAAAGGCTGTGCAGAAGAGAGGCCCAAAAGCAAAGTGTTATTGAATGTGACTAGTGCCACTCACACAGACAGGCACAGGATTCCAGCCTGGCAAATGAAGGTGGATACGATAACTGCACCAGGCAGGAGCAGAAGCAAAGCTGTCCTTCTCGATATCAGGGGACCACAAACAGTCCAGGAGCAGAGTAAGTTTTGCTGACAGGTTACATAAGAATAAACAAAACTAAAGCAATAAGAATCAAAAAGAAAAACCAGGCCATTTGCACCACGCTGAGATGGTTTTCAGATCTGACATCTCAGCAGAATGCAACTCGTGTTCAATTGCCTGAAGTCTTGCTGAAAATCTTTGCATGGCTCAGTTTTGTGGTGTTTGCTCTTTTACTTGCATCTTTATTTGCCGC